>JARZZO010000001.1:10660669-13160669 GCA_030544215.1 Zantedeschia hybrid cultivar | reverse complement strand
AAGGTTAAAGTCTAGAAGTCCACCAACAAGATATCTTTGATGTCTCAAGTCTAAAGACCAACCACGCAATTGTGACATTGAATTAAGCTGGCTGATAGTGAAGTAAATTACCATCTAGGTGATTCAAGTCGGATCAGTTCAGCGAGCTCATTCACCATTGAGCACCTACATGTTCTCCTTACTATCTCCATACAAATGACTATGAGACTAGTTACCCTAATCAAATGAGCAAGAGGATCATGTACTAGTCTCATCAGATATTTAATGTTCTTCTCAAATATCCTCTGACTAGGAACACTTAACAATATATATTTATAAGTTGTCAATATGATCTCATCATAATTTGACAACTATTGCACACATTCATGAACTTCATTATGAAATGGTTAAATAAAAAGTGATTTACACATAATGAATATAATGCCATTGTTATTGAAATAATTGAATAAGACAATATAATGTACATGATTGGCTTATACGCCAATATACAATACTGACACTTCCATCCAAATCACTTTAACTCGATGGTGCCAAAACATATCTTCCCTGATAAGTAGCATTGACAACTCCTTTGTAGCTTCCTCCAAACTTTGAAGATCAATATTAGCATCTTCTATGTTCATGTTGTTGATCCTTTCCTTGAAAGATTTGATCTTCTATTTCTTTCTAGCAATTTTTTCTTGATGCCACTTTCTTATCCATCTTTTCATGTGGTTAAGCTTGGTAATTAATGGAAATCTGTCACTATTGTCTATCTAAATGACATTCCAATTTCTTCTAAATATGTCTTCAAAATCTAGATGAGACTTTCACATGGTTCCATATAAAAACCTGAATTAATCATAGGCAAGCAGTGAGTAATGATGAAGGGGAACAAGTTCATCCAGTTAGGGTGATGCCATAGCTTTGTCAATCCTCTCCTACACTAGCTAATCTTTGCCTCTTCTATTAGTCCATGTAAACATAGGGCCCATATAATCCAACTCTGATAGACATCATTATTGTTGAAAAGTTGAGAACTCCATAGTTGTGATGGGGCTTTGCTACATCCTGTGGCCTTGTCTTCCTTCCTAGACATCATGTTCAGATCACTTGCCAACAGGATTGGCAATGGTTACTCTAGGATCAATTCTGAAATATGATCCCAAAGCAAGCTTCTAGCGCCTCTAATGCAAGGATGCATAAACAACTAAGAAAAGCCATCTTTTGAGTATGCATGTGTGTGTATGTGTGTGTGTGTGTGGGGGGGGGGGGGGGGTGTTCACCCTCAACTTCAGCTATCATTAGGGATGATGAAGCTTCTTTAATCGTGCTAGTTATGGCATCATCCCATGACAACCAAAGGCGCCGAACAACCCCACAAGTTCTACTGACATGAAGTTGGGAAAGCTAAGTTTAGAAAATGGGAAAATCCTCGTGGGCAGGGGGGGTTTTGTTTCAGCAAGGAAGAAAATGTTGGGAGAAACTAGAAGATAGGAGGTTACAGAGGCAAGGAATTGTCGAGGGACCTCCTAAACCTTGACAGTTCCAAGCCAAAATTCTTATCTTAGACTAGGCCGTCGATGCTCCTTGGCACCTTTACAGAGGTATGAGTTGATAAGGTTGAGGTTCGCTTCCTTGTCTGGTGTTTCTTGGCATAAGGTCGAATGGAGCTTTTATCTTGGCATTCATAGAAATGTATGCCCTGCAAGTCAAGTACATGAGATGTGATGATGTCATTTCATGTAATTATCTAATTCTTATTAATAATAAATAGTATTTCTTTATTATATCTTATCATTATCATATTCATTTGCTGCTTGATATGATAAAGTCCTGCAATGATAACTAAATCATAATGAGATTATGTTAATGAGATCACTCATTTAGAAGCATGTGTTCAAATTATTCTTGATCATAAGATCTCCAAGATGGGACATTGAAAATCCGGATAGACCAATGCACATGTACCTACTCATATGATGAGTGTGACTGGTGTTATATCACTAGTGTGGTGACACTAAGGTACATGTGCAGGTGCTCATTACTAGAATGAGTTTACTAAACTGATCTAACCTAGAATCCCCAAATGATAATCATACTGACTGTCAATCGGGTCTTAGACCTAAGTCACTAAAGATGTCTTGCTTGAGTGATACTAAGTATTTGATTACTGATTTAGGGATCTTAAGTATGCGATTATGTATAGTCAGTTATTCAGGCTCAGTGTAATTCTTGCAAAGATAATTAAGTTGATAACATGGGATCCTTCACTCTGGGTATGTTATCAGAGAGAGTATACCCTATGGAACTACACTCGAAAACCCCTGGCAAGGATTATATGATTAAATGGGAAAAGGAGTTTTCTATTAAATTAAATATAGAGTACAAAGTTCCATAATGTTAAGACATATTAGGGTTTGACAGTTACATCATACCCTGGTCTGACTGGGACATTATATGGATGAGGATCTATAGTTATATAGTATCTATAGACGGAAGGGTTTGGCAATAGGTTGCATATCTATGATGTCTTTTGGGATCATAAGGTGTAGCTTGGTGTCTTTCATGATCGGAAAGCTCACAAGATTCATTATGCGATGATGAATCACCGACTGTATGATAATTGGATTAAAATTCATTATAATATAATGAATAAGTCAATAGACTGTTCAATTAAGTCAAATAAGTTGTTTTTTGACTTAATGAATTGAAATAAAATAGACAGTTGGACCTAGAGGGTCACACACAAAAGAGTTCTTGTAAGACTGGGGAGGATTTCAATTTATATAAACTTCTGAGTTTTTGTGAAAAATGCCAAGAACTTATAAATAGTCGTTGAGAGAGAAACCCTAGGTAGGGTTTTAGGATTTCTCTGGGGGCCAGAAGTCCTCTCTTCTCTCTCCCTCTAGCGCCACCTCCTCTCTCCCCCCTCTCTCTCTCTCTCGGTGTTGATGGTGGAGTTGAGATCCGGACGAAGTTTGCAGAGTTCAGAGGAGAACCAGTCTGCAGTGGGAATTCATGTGGATACATCTAAAGGCCAGACACCTGAACGACTTGTGATCTCAAGATCGATGACTCATTCATCTCCGATTCGGCGAGAGATTTTCATCCCCACAATGGTGAAGATTTGATCTTCTATTTTATTTATGCATTTGTTTCGATCTAAACACCTCAAGAACGATTGCATAGGATTCGAGTGAGAAGAAAATTTTAATTTATGCTACGTTATCTCTCTCCCTTCAAGAATCCTATGGTGGTACCAGTGCCAGGTTCTCGGCCTTGTTCAGATCGCTTTAATGTGTTCGGTTTATATTTTTCGTCATCGCATGTGTGTTTTTCGGAGTGACTTCATTGGGGGCATGCATGTGATGCCGCCATCAATCCAACTGGCATACATCATTTTTGGTAATTGGATATATTGTCAATGTCGTGGGCATTGATTTGGGCACTTGGATGATGCCTATGGTTGTAGAACGCCTCAAATAGGCGATTTTATCATCTGTGTGCACAAATCCATAGGCATGAGGTATTGATTTTCTTAACCTCGTATCTCGTCCAAAATGTCATGGAAGTGTTCTAGGGTTGTTTAGCATCAAAAATCGCTCAAGAAAAAATTATTTTGGCAATTGTTAGAGCCCCAAATGATAGAGAACAGTAGCCATAGGTGTTTAGAATGCCTGGAGGGGATCCAACGTGGATCTCTGGACACCGTCGGTAGAAGTCAGAAGCCTCGTCGGCCGGCACCGGCTAGGTCACTGGTGCATGGTGGGGGGGTGGGGGATGCCCTAATAGGCAGAGGGGAAAGGGGATGCGGGCCGCGCGAGCCCTTCATGGGTTCGCGGGTCTACCTGTAGGTCTGGACCCCAACCAAACCTACATGCCCCTTAACTCCCCCTCTAACCCGTTTTAAAACCCATTTCCATTTAAAAGCCCATTAAAAGGGGAATTTAAATCCCTTAAAAGTTTTAAACAGTTTAAAACTTATTTAAAATTATTTTATATGTAATTAAAATGATTTTTGAATTTTTCTAAATTCATTTAATTATATTCAATAATTTATGAACTTCTTTTTAAAGTTAACAAATTTCGAATTAGTTTTAAAATTTGTTAACTTAGGTTTTAGTTAATAGTTAACTTGAACCTTTATTAATTGTAATTAGAATATGATTCTAATCAACCAATTATTTATTTTAGTTCTACATTAAATGTGTGATCACGGGAAATAGATATTGTCTAAATTGTTTAGATTTAATGTTCTTGTTTTAACTAAAATTGTTTAGTTAAAGAAAGTTTAATTATACTACGAATATAATTACTAATTTTCAAATAATAGTTATTTCATACGTAACTATGTGATAGTTAACACTCAATACATGTGATGTACTTATGTATGTGGATGGATGATCATGAACTAGTACTGTCATGTGATGATTTGTGAATGAATGTAATCAATGGTGTGATTTGTTTTATTGGGCTTGCATGCCTCCCTCTCTCTATTAAAATTCGGGTTGTAAATTTCTATCTCCCTCCACAAATATACTCCCCTTGATTTAGATCAAGGTTTCTTATTATTTCATACATATTTATGGGCCTACGAGTTTATTTTGTTAATTACATGTAATTTTAAGAGATAGATTGCATATGGAGCAAGGACGACATTAGATGGAATTATTAAATAAAGATTCACATCATGAAGAGCATGGGATGCGAAAACCAATTTTGTCATTTTGTCCCCTTTGTGTTATATATGTTGTGGTTCATCAACTGGCTCCGGTGATACCAACCATATTCAAAGTCTATGATCATCCATGTGTTTATGGCATATATATTTGATATATGTGAATGATGCTACTAGTTACATATTTCTAATACAAGTATTTATATATATACATATATGATACTCTAAAGAATTTTATCTATGTATTAGTATTATTGATGAGACAAAATTGTAAAAATCCATCCTCTATCAAATATTAGGTCGTTAAACATGATGCATTAAGAATGACACATGTAGCCTTCCATTGTTATGGTCTAGGTGAGCTAGCCTTAGACTATGTGAGTTTGTTGTACTGTCATGAGCCTGATCTAGGCTAAGGTTTATGCTGAACTTTGGGATGGGTGACTGGCATAACTTTATTTTGCTGCACAAGAGTTATGTCAGAAAGTCACTCTCATAACGTAATAAACGAGTTTGACCTAACCATACTTTGTGATTTATTATGCTGCCACAAAGTCACAAGTGCTCTAGAGGCTAAATATGATCAAGAATTGTAAAAGTTGCAATTGGCAAGAGTTACCTACTTGTTAAGTATAAGGTGGTTTGTTATGCTGCTACAAGGCCATCACCATAAAGTTAATGGGATTCTAGCTCTGGTAGGATACCATCGGTGTATCCTGTCTTTGCATGTAGAGAGTTATGCGAATTCGCCAAAAATTAGTGAGAGTTTTAAAATTAGGATTAAAGTCTATATCTTAATTTATTTTAAGAATGTCTACAATGTTATCTAATTGTACATTTTTCTCTTATAGACTAATATGTCGAACAATCTGTTGAAATGCATACTGGATGCAAATAGGCTTACTGGTCCTAAGTATAGTGACTAGCTCAGAAATTTGAGAGTTGTTCTCACTGCTGAGAAGATAGCCGATATTCTTGAAAAACTTTTACCTCCATTACCTACTTATTATACTGAAGAAAGAAAAATCTTTCTCTATGAGAAGCACAAGGAAGATGCTACCCTTGCCCAATGCTATATGTTTGCCTCTATGGATAATAAATTACAGAGGCAACATGAGAAGATGGATACTAAAGCCATGCTGACTCATCTTGAGGAGCTTTTTGGCGCTCAAAGCAAAATAGAGCGATATGAAATATTGAAAAGTCTATTTGAAGCAAAAATGTCAAATGTCTGATGAAACATCAGTGCAAACACATATTCTTAAAATAATTGAGGGGAATGAAAGATTGGCAGAATTGGGTTTTCCCATAAACACGGAACTGACTATTGATGTGATCCTATAATATGGCTCATTCTCCCAGTTCATATATGAATAAGATAGAATACTTTCTGGCAGAGCTTCTGAACATGTTAAAGATTGCTGAGACCACCATGAACAATAGGAAGCCTCCAGTGATGCTTGTTGGTAAGACCAACAAGAAGAGGAAGGCTCAGCATGCCTTTAAGAAAAGTAAGGCAAAGAAGAAACCACAACAGGCAAACGTTGTCAAGAAGGAAGAGGCTAAAAAGGACAAGGCCAATGCTTCCACTACCACAAGGAGGGGCATTAGAAGTGGAATTGCAAGTTGTGTCTTGTAAAGAAAGCAAAGCAAAATCTTGGAGAAGCTTTAGATATGTTCATATTGACCTCAACTTGTTAAACATATCCACATCATTGGTATTGGATATTAGATGTGCATCTCATAGCTGCAATGATTTGTAGGTGTTGACAAATAGTAGGCGGCTGAACAAAGGAGAGGTTGACTTGCAATTGAAAAATGGAGTAAAGGTTGTTGCACTTGTCGTCGAAAGTGTAAACCTCAAGTTATTGTCAGGAGTTATCTTAAGACTTGAAGAATGTTACTATGTTCCTTCATTCATTAAGAACATCATTTCTACATGCTTAGATAAATGTGGATTTATTGTGAGCTTTGAAAATAAAAGTTGTTCTTTATTCTTAAACGGTGAATTGTCTGCCAGTAGGAGCTTAGTGAATGGTTTGTTCATATTTGATATAGATACTCATGTGATGTGTATAGATAGACATATTAAGAGAAAGAGGAATAGTGTGAATCAAGCTTACCTCTAGCACTTTAGGCTTGGTCATATTAGTGAGGAAAGGTTAAACAAGTTGCATAAAAGTTGATACATTGATCTATTTGATTATGAATTATATGCAATCTATGAGTCTTAGCTCATAGGAAAGATGACCAACTCTCCATTTACTGAACATGGAGATAGAGCCACAGAGTTGTTATAACTCATATATTCTAATGTATGTAGACCTATGTCCACTCAGACTAGAGGAGGTTACTCATATTTCATTATTTTTACTGACTATTTCTCAAGATACAAATATATGTATTTAATGAAGCATAAATCCGAAGCTTTTCAGAAATTCAGGGAGTTTAAGAATGAAGTAGAGAAATAGACTGGAAAGAGTAGTAAAATTCTTCAACTAGATCGCGGAGGATAATACTTAAGTGTAGAATTCACGTAATGTTTGAAAAATAATGGGATATTATCCCAATGGACGCCTCCTTACACACCTCAGCTAAATGGTTTAGCTAAGAGGAGGAATCATATATTGTTAGACATGGTACGATCCATGATGTGCTTTGCTAAATTATCTTGTCTCTATCGAGCTATGCCCTAGATACGGTTGCTCACCTATTGAATAAGGTTCTATCTAAATCAGTGTCTTCCACTTCATATAAGATATGGAAATGAAAGAAATCAGACCTTAAACAAATTAAGGTTTTGGGTTGCCTCGCACATGTCAAAAGACACAGTCTAGATAAATTAGAGTCTAAGACTGAAAAGTGCATGTTTGTGGGAAATCCTAAAGAAACTTATGGATATTATTTCTACCATCCTAGTGATTAAAGAGTATTTGTTGCTAACACGATGTATTCTGATCGCTCGAAATTATGTGTCGTTAAGCACATTCGAACATCAATCTTAAAATTCCAATTTCCACATATAATTATTTGAAAAATAGCAAGTGGTGAGATTGGGTCGAATCCACAGGGAAATAGATTTTTAAAGTTGAAAACTTTGAGTTTTTAGAGGAAAAATAGAGAAGAAAGAAGAGGGAGCATGATGATTTGATTTGTTAAGAATCAAAATTAACCGGACTTACTATGAACTCACAAAAAGAGAACCCCTAAAATAGCATAATAAGACCATTTACTGGACTAAGACTACTTCTAAAACACTAATTAAAAGTAGAATATAAAATTTGAGTAGTGTCAACAGAAGAAATAATAAAAGTTGTAGAACAAAAAGATAGAGAAAAGATCATTTTTTTCAAAGGAGCTACTGTCATTCATTATCAGAACAATATGAAATTTTACAGAGACATTGAAAATCAAAAATTAACATAACTTCCATAAGAAAACTTTTACAGAAAATATTCGAAATACAGTGTAACATGGAGAACTCAAAAACTAGAAAGAGATAGTGGAGAGAGAAAATTGATGTTTGCAGCCGCCGTAGCCCTTCGCGTGGATCCTTGGTAGCCTTGGACTCCTTCCAATGGTCAGTTGCAATGCCTCGAATCCACCTCTTGCACTAATAGCCGCTAGTTTGAGAGAGATGTAGAGAGAGAGAGAGAGAGTGAAAGAGAGGGAGAAAGTGGGAGAGAAATTGAGAGAGAGAATTTCCAAAAAAACAAGCTCCCTTTTTCCTCCCCCTTCCCATGGTTTTATAGAAGATAATTCTTAATTCAAATTTTGAATTTCAAATAGGGTAATAAATAGGCTATTAAGCTCCCCCTTGATTAGTGGATCTTATTTTAAGTCCATAAAGACTATTTTGAATTTTGAATTTCGAAATAAATATCTTTCTTTTTAAATTTCAGGATTCCCTCCTCCTCTCTCTCTTGATTTCATAGAAGAGAATTCTTAATTCAAATTTTGAATTTCAAATCCTCTAATAAATTGGCACTTAATTACTCGCATTAAGCTCCCCCTTGATTAGAAGATTATCCGTGAATGCATATTTGAAATTTAAATTTAGATAGGGATATTTCAAAATTCGAATTTTGAATTTAAGAATAAATGTTATTTTCAAGATTTTGAAATAACATTTTTGAAATTTGAATTCCAAAATTCCCTCTTCTTTCTCTTAGTTGGCTTGTGGTTCCCCTTTTAAGACAAAAAGAAATACAATCTTGTTCCTTCTAGGATTTGAACCCTAGTCACTTCCTTGAAATTCAAGTAGTCCAACCACTATGCCATCTGCTTGTTCATGTCCTACATTCACATAAAATAACAATTAAGTTCATGCGGCAATAAATCATCCAACTACACATTAAATAATTGTCGACAAAATCTTATTTGAGAATGAAATTGCTACCCTTCTTCAATCGATGGAGTGATGATATTTGAAATTCATATTTTTTTTTCAAAATTGATATGTTTGAATGCACAAATGATTTATCTATCATTTCATGTGATTTTGTTCATTAAATTGATAGCAAAGTATGTAAATTTCATCTGTTATTTATGTAAAATTGTGAACTTATCACACCCCCCAACTTAATCATTGCTAGTCCCTTAGCAATACAATCATTTGAAAAATTAAGACTACCATGATCAGTAAAAAGAATCACACTTCATTTTAAAGGATATCTATTGCAAATGGTAGGTAATTGGAATTCAAGTTTTCGTTCTCCCGCCCACTATACTTGGAATCAGGACAGGTGATTGTGCATATCATTTGAGGTGCTTGGAGTTCATTTCTATATTGTTTGGTATATCGTTGTCTTCACTGACTCTTAGAGTAGAATTACCCTAGGGAGAGAACAGAAAAAGAGATCTCCGGGTTAGTTGGCTAGTTTCGCTTTTCGGTTTTCGCCCCGACTTAAAACTTTTTAGGATTTGGTCTTATTTTGTTGTGAAGGACTTTAGCGTGATTGTTTTGTGCTTTGAGAGTGCATACTTTTTGCCACCCTCTTTATTTATTTTTGTCTGAGGGGAGGTACGTTTTTTTTGCCACCGTCCTTCCTTTGACTCTTTTGAAGCATATTTATTTGATTTTCACCCTTCTGATTGTCCTTTTTCGAAATGACCGCCTCCTTAAAGTGTTAAGTGGTTTGATCTCCTATTACGAATCCTAAAAATAAAAACAGAATGGGTAATTCTACACTTCGGGTCAACTCCAGCAACTCTACACTTTCAGGATCTTCTACTCTTTCCAAGTTACCGTGTGTGTGTGAAAATCGTCCCGTCGTGATTCTTTATAGAGAGGGGAGTTAATTCAAACTTTTACTCAACTTCCTAATTCAATTTTGATCAAGATTCCCTAAATGAATTATGATAGATAAGAATTTCTGTTGGAGTGTGAAAATGAAGCAATTTTTATTTATTTTTTTGAAAATTTGTGTGAAAAATGAAAAAAAAAATTCAAAAATTTTGTTCATTTTAAACAATTTTATTCAATATGCGCTATGATTCTCCCCCCAACTTGAATGACATTGTCCTCAATGGCATAGAAATGCACAAAAATTATTTAATATGGAATTCATGATGAGGAGAGATATAACCTGAGGTGTGACAAGGCTTCTCTCTGTTCTCCAAGGTAGATTTTATGAGTTTTCTAAAAAGAAAAGAAAAAGAGAATAATCAGAATAAAAATGAGAAGATTGGGTTGCCTCTCAATAAGCGCTAAGTTTAACGTCTTCAGCCAGACGCATGTGAGTTCTTATCAACCTGGGTCAATTGATTTGTTGGTATCATTTTGTGTGCCCTGCTCAGATATTCTCAGAGCTATACTTTTCCTACTCATGAAGTGATGATTTGTCTGATTTGACCATTTGACTACCTCATTCACGCCTACTTCACTTAGACCTTGGTTCATGTGTAATTCTCCTCTCGACTTAGCATGTCTCACCATATGAATGTCGTGCATGCTATCAAACTGTAAGTAATTGTGCTCAAATTCAGGAGGAGATATAGGAGATGGCAGTGTTGGCCTAGGGTGCAATTTTGGTACAGGTTCAATGATAGGCCAAGGACTAAGCGAGTGAGGCAAATTGTGAAGTAAATCAATGTCCTTCGTATAGGATAAAGACTGTTCAAACTCCAAATTCTCTTCTAAGGGAAAGAGGAACTGTTCTAAATCTGGACTATCATCTACTATATTATCCATGGCATGCACTGTATAACAACCCTCATTCCGATCCAAGTACTTAGGAGCTTGAAAAATATTGATCCCAATCTGCCGGTCCCCAAAAGATATGCCCATCTTACCTGTCGCACAATTGATATTTGCCTTTGCTGTAGCTAAGAATGGACGTCCTAGAATGATTGGAGTGTGATTCAAATCTGAGGATGGGGCCATATCCAAGATAAGGAAGTCCACGGGGAAGTAGCAATCTTCGATTTGGACAATTACATCCTCAATGAGTCCTCGTGGCACTTTAATTGATCAATCTGCCAGTTGGAGAATAATAGGAGTGGCCTTCAGTTCTCCAAGATCTAGTTGTTCATAGGCAGAAGTGGGCAAAAGGTTTACGCTAGCCCCAAGATCAAGAAGTGCCTTGTCAAATATAATTCGTTCAATAACACAAGAGATAAGTGGAGCCCCAGGATCTTTCATCTTTTTAGGCAGTTGGTTGAGCAAAATGGCACTCACTTCTTCAGACAAAAAGACTTCCTTAGGATTTGCTTTAGGCTCTCTCTTATGGGTGCAAAGTTCTTTCAAAAATTTGGCATAGGCCGGCACATGTTTGATTGCATCAACCAATGGTATGTTAATGTGGACTTGTTTAAATAAGTCCATTAACTGTTCATTTTTTGCTTGAATTTGATGCTTTCTTTTTTCGTTGCCATTTTCTAAAGCTTGTGGAAAAGGGATTTTTGATTTATAATTCTCAGGACATTCCTCCATTTTTCCTTTTCCTTGACTGATATTGGGTTGTTCATTCTCATCTTCATCTTCTTCTTCTTCATCTTCTTCTTCTTCTTCTTCTTCTTCTTCTTCTTCTTCATTCTGTTCAGGATTGGGCTGACTAGATCCTTGATTTAGGTAAGGATCCGGCAAGACTTTACCACTTCTTAAGGCCAAAATTGCTTTCGCATTTTCTAACTGTGGGCCTCTTGGTGGATTTGAGCCCATTTGAGGTTGGGGTTGAGGATTAGGTAGGATTGGTTGATGTTGGAAATCCGGAGGATAGTTTTATGGGTTTGCAATGGGTTGACTTGGTAATGGGCCAACTTCTCTCCTCATTGTTGTATCAGCCATTTGACCCAATTGGACTTCTAATTTCGAAATGGATTGTTGTTGAGAGATGACCAATTGATGCAATTGTTGCTGTTGTTGTTGTTGATTCATGAGTAATTGTTGCAGCATATTGAATTTGTCATCATTTTGATTTGATGGGTGATGTTGTGGGATTTGATATGGAGGTTGAGAGAACATATTCTGATTGTTATTGGGCTGAAAGTAAGGAGCTTGAGCTTGGGACTGGATAGGTTGGCTTTTATTGAAAGATTGATTTGGATAGTAATTCTGTTGATGGGCCCTGTTCTAAAAATTTTGTGCTAGTAGATTTGGAGCTTGGGATTGTTGAGATTTCCATGAAAAATTAGGATGATTCTTCTAACCAGGGTTGTAGGTGTTAGAATATGGATCATGATTGGGCTTTGAATAACTCTGGGCTGCTTGGACTTGTTCTTAGATGAACGGTGGCAATTGGGCTGCCGTAGGACACTCACTGACATGGTGAGTTGGGCTGGCACAAAGACTACAAGCTTCTTGATAAGATGGAGAAGATTCGGAGTAAGGTCTTGATTGTGCATAGATATTAGATCCTTGGTTATTCTAAGCTAGGACTTGGTCTAGCTTTTGGGCCATAAGATCCATTTTGCTCATTTGTTGGGCCAGAAGCTCCACCTTATCCAACTTTTGGGCCAAGGGATTGATATCCATCTTAGGTTCAAATTCTCCTCTATTTCTTATTTCATAAACTCCAGTCCGTTTGGATGTTCCCACAGATCTTTCATATGATGAAAGTGAAGCATGATTTATTGAATTTTCACTTAGCATTTCAAACAAATCATAAGCTTCTTCCTCACTTTTGCTCATGAATGCTCCTCCACAAGATGCATCTACCATTTGCCTGTATTGTGCATCTAAACCTTCATAGAATGCTTGCACAATTTGCCATCTAGACAATCCATGGTGTGGACATTTTCTCAACAATTATTTTAATCGTTCCCAAGATTCATGAATTTGTTCTCCTGGTAATTGTGAGAATCCAGTTATAGCCCTTCTCATTGTATTTGTTCTCCCAATATGATAGAATTTTTTTAAGAATTCTTGTTGCATTTCGGGCCAAGTCCTAATGGGCTTCCCTATCGTTCCAAGCCAATATTTGGCTTTGTCCTTAAGTGAGAAAGGGAATAGGGTAAGTCGAAGGGCATCTTCTGTGAAATCTTGAATTTTCACGGTTGAACAAATCTCAAAGAATTCATCCAAATGTTTATATGGATCTTCATTGGTATTCCCATAAAAAGATGGGAGCATTTGGATGGTGCTTGACTTGATCTCATAATGGCTAGCATGGACATTAGGCAATTGGATACAAGATGAAGGATTATAGTCTTGAGGAATGAAGTATTCCTTCATTTGTTTTGGCATTTATTGATTATTTCCAGCCATTTGATGTTGAATATTGGTTTGGTGATGTAGGTATCTCTCAATTTCTTGAATGGGTTTGATAATATATGGCTTTTGAGATCTTCTACCTAGCATACACTAGACCAAGATGAGATGAGAATGGTTGTTTTTGTGATTTTTATTTTTATATATTTTTTTATGTTTATTTATGCAAAGACAAATAAGTTAATAACAAATTCCTAATGACCTAAGTGTATCATAAACTTAAGGATGAGATTTCTCACAAAATGGCTAGAATTCACTATGAATCACCCCTATAATAGATCAATCGGCCAGGTAAGAGGTGGGATAGTGGGAGGCTCCCCCTACTTTCGTAGGGACCTAATTAAATAACCACTTGTCCACTTAGGCGTTTATCTTTGTAACCTCTAGCCTAGACACCGTTGTCCAAAGTAGAAATGAATTCAAAGCTCGGTCCAATCATAGTGTGAACCCTAGGTGCAATTGCTATTTGATTTTTATTGGGCTTGGAACAATGCAAGATGGAGTGTTTGTGGTTTGTGGGCCAAGGAAGGGTGATGAAATCCCCACCTTATCTTGTTATGAAGATGCTCTTAAATTATTTTATCAATGAGATGCACACCACAATTCAATCAAGTTTGTTTTGTACAATAATGAAATGACAATGCATGAACATGTTATTTGCACAATTAAGAAAGACTTACCTTGCCTCCCGCACTCTTCAACATGAAACAAATGACAAAAATTTAAAACTAATGCATTCCTAAATGATGCATGTCCTAAAACATGGTAGTTTGGTTTCTAATCTTGAAATGCAATTTTTTTATTTTTATTTTCTGATTTTTTTTTTATTTAATGATGTCTATATCTATTTTAAGCAAATCTGAAAATAAAAATATTAAAGAAATTGGAACAAACTCACCAAGTTGAGCTTTCCTTTTGTCTTCTTTTTTTTTTAAAAAAAAAAAAATTCCTGCAAAAAGAGAAAATGAATGTGAGTATGGATTTATACAAATGGACCCAAAATAATCAAAATTAAAATTCTAAATCCCCGGCAACGGCGCCAAAAATTGATCGCTCGAAATTATGTGTCGTTAAGCATATTCGAACATCAATCTTAAAATTCCAATTTCCACATATAATTATTTGAAAAATAGCAAGTGGTGAGATTGGGTCGAATCCACAGGGAAATAGATTTTTAAAGTTGAAAACTTTGAGTTTTTAGAGGAAAAATAGAGAAGAAAGAAGAGGGAGCATGATGATTTGATTTGTTAAGAATCAAAATTAACCGGACTTACTATGAACTCACAAAAAGAGAACCCCTAAAATAGCATAATAAGACCATTTACTGGACTAAGACTACCTCTAAAACACTAATTAAAAGTAGAATATAAAATTTGAGTAGTGTCAACAGAAGAAATAATAAAAGTTGTAGAACAAAACGATAGAGAAAAGATAATTTTTTTCAAAGGAGCTACTGTCATTCATTATCAGAACAATATGAAATTTTACAGAGACATTGAAAATCAAAAATTAACATAACTTCCATAAGAAAACTTTTATAGAAAATATTCGAAATACAGTGTAACATGGAGAACTCAAAAATTAGAAAGAGATAGTGGAGAGAGAAAATTGATGTTTGCAGCCGCCGTAGCCCTTCGCGTGGATCCTTGGTAGCCTTGGACTCCTTCCAATGGTCAGTTGCAATGCCTCGAATCCACCTCTTGCACTAATAGCCGCTAGTTTGAGAGAGATGTAGAGAGAGAGAGAGAGTGAAAGAGAGGGAGAAAGTGGGAGAGAAATTGAGAGAGAATTTCCAAAAAAACAAGCTCCCTTTTTCCTCCTCCTTCCTATGATTTTATAGAAGAGAATTCTTAATTCAAATTTTGAATTTCAAATAGGGTAATAAATAGGCTATTAAGCTCCCCCTTGATTAGTGGATCTTCTTTTAAGTCCATAAAGACTATTTTGAATTTTGAATTTCGAAATAAATATCTTTCTTTTTAAATTTCAGGATTCCCTCCTCCTCTCTCTCTTGATTTCATATAAGAGAATTCTTAATTCAAATTTTGAATTTCAAATCCTCTAATAAATTGGCACTTAATTACTCGCATTAAGCTCCCCCTTGATTAGAGGATTATCCGTGAATGCATATTTGAAATTTAAATTTAGATAGGGATATTTCAAAATTCGAATTTTGAATTTAAGAATAAATGTTATTTTCAAGATTTTGAAATAACATTTTTGAAATTTGAATTCCAAAATTCCCTCTTCTCTCTTTTAGTTGGCTTGTGGTTTCCCTTTTAAGACAAAGAAATACAATCTTGTTCCTTCTAAGATTTGAACTCTGGTCACTTCCTTGAAATCCAAGTAGTCCAACCACTATGCCATCTGCTTATTCATGTCCTATATTCACATAAAATAACAGTTAAGTTCATGCGGCAATAAATCATCCAACTACACATTAAATAATTGTCGACAAAATCTTATTTGAGAATGAAATTGCTACCCTTCTTCAATCTATGGAGTGATGATATTTGAAATTCATATTTTTTTTTCAAAATTGATATGTTTGAATGCACAAATGATTTATCTATCATTCCATGTGATTTTGTTCATTAAATTGATAGCAAAGTATGTAAATTTCATCTGTTATTTATGTAAAATTGTGAACTTATCATATTCCTAGAGGAAGAGTATATCCTTAAAGAAAATAGTAAGAGCAAAGTAGAACTAGAAGAAATTCTAGAACCACAAACTGGCAATATGTTGCCTTAGGAACTGTTCAAATTGACACAGACTTTTTGTAGGTCTGGTCGTATGCCTATTCAACCAGGTAGATATGTTGGACATATCTCTGATAGTAAGAATAAGGCACAGTGTAATGAAGATGGTGATCCTAAGACCTACGAGAAGGCAATAAATAGTATTGACTCCGAGAGATGGCAAGAGGCCATGAAATATGAGATGGATTATGTACTCCAGCAAGGTATGGAACTCGGAAGATCCACCTGAGGGTATTATACCCATTGGTTGCAAGTGGGTCTGTAAAAGAAAAGTTGGAGAAGAGGAAAGATAGACGCTTAGAAGGCCAAACTAACAGAGAAGGGATATCGTTAAAAATAAGGCATTGACTATGACAAAACCTTCACACCAGTTGCCATGATTAAATCTATTAAAATTTTGCTTGCCATTGCTGCATACCACAATTATGAGATCTAACAGATAGATGTGAAGACAGTCTTCCTCAATGAAAATTTTAAGGAAGATGTGTATGATACAACCTGAAGGGTTCACATCCAAAGAGCATCCATATAAAGTTTGTAGGCTTCTAAGGTCCATTTATGAAATAAAGCAAGCTTCTTGTAATTAGAACATAAGATTTAATGAGGCAACTAAGTCTTATTATTTCGTTAAAAACGAAGATGAACCATATGTGTACAAGAAAGTGAGTGGCAGTACAGTCACTTTTCTAATACTATATGTGGATGACATACTACTCATTGGGAATGATATAGATGCGTTATCGTCAGTTAAAATTTGGCTACCTAAGAACTACTCCATGACGGATTTGTGTGAAGCATCTTGTGCTGGGGATTAAAATCTATAAAGATAGATAAAAAAGGATGATAGGCTTATCCCAATGTATGTACATGGACATCATTGTCAAAAAGTTTGACATGAAAAACTCCTAAAGAGGTCTCATACCGATGAGACACAGAGTTTACCTCTCTAAGGAGATGTCCCGTAAAACTCCCGAAGAGAGAGAGCATATGAATAGGGTTTCCTATACATCTTCCATAGAGTCTATTATGTATGTCATGCTGTGTAGAAGGCCTAATATAGCATATATTGTAAGTGTTACGAGCAGATATCAGGCAGATTTAGGTGAACAACACTGGATGGTCGTAAAGTGTATCCTTAAGTACTTAAGAAAGACTACAGATATATTTCTGGGATATGGAAGTGAGGACTTGAAACTTCGAGGTTATATTGACTCGAGTTTTCAATATAATAAAGGTGACAGCAAATCAACCTCAAGATTTGTTTTTACCCTGAATGGTGAGGCAGTAAGTTGAAAAAAATTTAATCAAAAAACTAGTGCTAATTCGACAATTGAGGCTAAGTATATTGATGTTACCAAGGCATTTAAAGAAGCGGTCTGAATGAAGAAGTTCATCACAGAGCTAGGAGTTGTCCCGAGCATCTCTTATCCAATCCCCATATTTTGTGATAATAATAGGATGATTGCGCAAGCAAAGGAACTGAGGTCTCATCAAAAGTTGAAGCATATTCTGCGGCATTATCATTTGATCAGAGAAATTATAGCTAGAGGAGTGTAGCAGTAGATAGATATTCATCTAGTGAACATTGCATATGCACTAACTAAGTCATTGTCTCAAAATCTTTTTTAGCGTCACCTTGAGCTAATGTGTCTCAAGAATACAGGTGATTGGCTTTAGTGCAAGTGGGAGATTGATAGAAATGTATGCCTTGCAAGTCAACACATGAGATGTGATGGCATCATTTCATGTAATTATCTTATTCTTATTAATAATAAATATGATTTCTTTATTACTTCTCTTAATCATTATTATATGCGTTTACCGCTTGATGTGATGAAATCCTGCAACACATGTGATGGTGACTGAATCAGAATGAGATTATGATAATGAGGTCAATCATCTAGAAGCATGTGTTCAAATTGTTCCTAGTCATAGGATATCCAAAACGGGACATTAAAGATCCAGATAGACCAATACATATGATGCTTACTCATATGATGAGTATGACTGGTGTTATAGCCACTGGTGTGGTGATACTAAGGTACATTTACAGGTGCTCATTACTAGAATGAGTTCACTGAACTGATCCGACCTAGAATCCCCGAATAATCATCATACTGATTGTCAATCAGGATATTCTATAGTCATGGCAGCATAGTTGGGTCTTAGACCTGAGTCACCAAGGATGCCTTGCTTGCGCGACACTAAATATTTGATTATTAATTTAGGGATCTTAAGTCTGTGATTCTGTATAGTCAATTATTTAGGCTCAGTGGGATTCTCGTAAAGGCAATTGAATTAACAACATGGAATCATTCACTTTGGGTATGTTATCAGAGAAAGTATTCCCTATGAAACAGTCCTCAAAAATCCCTGGACAGAGTTCTATGATTAAATGGAAAAGGAAGTTTTCTATTTAATTAAATTATAGTACAAAATTCTATAAGGTTAAGACATATCAGGGTTTGATAGTTAAATCATACCCTGGTCTGATTGGGGCATTGCACGGATGAGGATATATGGCTATGCGGTATCTATAGATGGAAGGGTTCGACAGTGGGTTGCATATCCCTAATGTCTTTTGATATCATGGGATTTAGCTTGGTGCCGTTTATGATCGGAAAGGTCAAAGTTTTCATCATGCGATGACGAATCACCGACTATGTAATAATCAGATTAAAATTCATTATAAGATAATGAACAAGTCAATAGAATGTTCAATTAAGTAAATAAGTTGTTTTTTGACTTAATGGGCTACAAACCAAACGTAGATTTGGGCTTAAAGGGTCATACACAAAAGTATATTTACATGAACTTTTGAGTTCTTAGGGGGCCAGCCGTTAGGGCTGGCAATGAGCCGAGCCGCTCGGGCTCGGCTCGATTTCAGCTCGGTTCGGCTCGACTCGAAATGTCAAACGAGCCGAGCTCAAGCTTAAGTAGAAGCTCGAATAGCTTAACGAGCCGAGCTCAAGCTTAGGGTAGCTCGGCTCGTGAGCTCGTGAGCCGGCTCGAAATATTTAACATGTTTTTTTTAATTTTTTCAAACTAGGTCAAAGTGGCATTCCATCCGTGTCCCGCGTTTAAATTTTCATATATGTAGTTAGTATGATCACAAAAGGTCTATATTCATGTTTAATTGAGTTCAAAATATGCCCATTAAGGTTCTTGTTCATTTTTTATTATGCATTTAATTGTCTTCCTTAGGATTTTAATTGAATTGATTAGTTTTTATTTTATATGTCTTGATAGAGTATTATTACACAAGTTTGAATAAGAATACTAAAAAATCCTCATTCTGCATCAAATGACTAAAATTAAATCGCATATGTCCAAATTTTATTGGTTCGAGCTCGAGCCGAGCCGAGCTCGAGCCTGGCGAAAACGAGTCAAGCCGAGCTCGAGCTCAGATTTAGAGCTCGAACCGAGCTCGAGCTCGAGCTCGAGCCAAGCTCCATTGACCCGAGCCGAGCCTGAGCCATGCAAAGCTCGGCTCGGCTCGGCTCATTGCCAGCCCTACCAGCCGTCCTCTCTTCTCTCTCCCGCTAGTGCCACCTCTGCTCTCCCCTCTCTCTTGGTGTTCATGGTGGAGTTGAGATATGGGCATAGTTTGTAGAGTTTAGATGAGAATCAATCTGCCACGGGGATCCGTGTGGATACATCTAGAGGCCAGACACCTAAACGGCTCATGTACCTGAGATCGACCACTTGTTCGTCTTCGATTCGGCGAGGGATTTTCATTCCCGCGATGGTGAAGATATAACCTTCTATTTTATTTATGCATTTGTTTCAATATAAACACCCCGAAAATGATTGCATAGGATGTGTCGGATGTGTCGGATCCCCGTGCAATGCGTAGGTGCCATGCATGCCTCGCTTAGTCTAATCTAAAGATTAGCGAAGCCAAATCAACCCTATTAGGAACATATTCCTAGGGTGAGATGATAGAATGGACTGCATCATATTTGTAACACTCGGATCCAAAGGACACCAAACCACTTTGGGCTAGCTCCCTTGACTCGACATGTTACTGGTTCAATATATAATTCTATATCAAATGTCTGAGAGTAATTAATGCATAAGAAAAAAAGCTAGTAAGTGGAGATATACAATGAACAATCAATTGAGTCATTTATACATAATTTCCAAAAATGAATAATTGACATATCCAAAACACAACTTATTAAATGAGAATGATACCAATTGTTTTCCGAGTTGGACACACGGAGTCCATTCCACTTCCGATTCCAAAGTTAACATGCACTCATAAGAGGGGCTAAGTCTCATAAACAAGATCTCGGTAGGGATCCTATGCCCATGGTGGCACACGAAATCTCTATTGAACACGATTCACAATATCAAATCATCTATCCATATCCATCACCGCCAATAAAGTGCAACAACTTTAATCAATATTCGTATTCTCATTCTATATCATTGCTACATATTCATCTTTATGAAAATCAAAATACTATTTCATAGTTATCATGTTCATTATCAATCGAAAACTAACCATGGATCCCAAAAGGTCATTTCACTTAGTTTTTATCTTTGTTCTTTCTTTGAATAAAATAACACACATATTCAATCATGGTCAGACATATAGGCATCCTTCCATTCTCTAGTGAGAGTCACATATACATCATCTCACCCCTTTCATTCAATCATATGAAGTCTATATCGATACCAATTCATATTCATAATTGAGAATCATCCTTAGTCATCTCACTAGACATTTAATACCATTAAATCTATATCCAAATCCGTTCTTATCTATCGAGTATGTCATTCATGCTCATCTATCATATATATATTATATTCGATCATCATATTATCTTTTCATCATCTCGCTAATCCATTCTAGGACTAGTTCATATCTTTCATAAGTCATTGACCCACTCTAGGGTCAGTTCTCAATTCATTTCTTAGTTATTCAAGCAATCAATAAACATCTCATTTAGGAATGATAGGGAATACTATATTAGCATCATCATATCAATATCATCATCAATGTCTATCTTTGGATTTGGAACATCCCGCAAGATTCCTTACTCGATCAATGCCACTCCATCCCTCTTGCATCTCTGAAAATCTGCGCAGGTGTGGCAAAGAAGCAAGGCTGACTAAAGTATATGACATGCCGCTCACGTAGTCCATGCCCTCAGTCGAGGTGTACACACAAGTGGACTCTGCCACTACCCCATCATATGGCTACACTGGGCCCTGAACTAACCCCATCATATAGCTAAATTCTCAAATACCTTCCCCAAAGTTACATCATATCAGGTTTTTATGCTAGTGAAGTGGTCATCCTAATCTAATCATAGGAATATAAGCCAATTATATATAAAATAATAACAAGACCAAAGCATGCTACGAGAATATATATTCATAAGTGCTAAATAGCTTCAACAACCACAATTAGATAAAATATAAACACCATGTATGAATCCCAAGTCAAAACGCATCTCTACCGGTGGTCAAAACTACTCAAAACAGCGAATTTTCATCATTCTAGGTCCAAACAGTCGACCAATTGGCCAAATGAAGGCCAAACAGAAGCTCTGGCAAAAAGACCATTTTTGTCAGTAGAAAAAACTGGCAGAAATAGTTAGTGGACTGCACTATGCACCTCTACTTCGGAGGGCCATAGCTCACAATCCACACATCGAAACCAAGATTTTTTTTTTTGTATGAAAGTTATCTTAACAAGCTATAACATATCTAAAAATTACACCAATTGGAGCACCACACATATCAGGATAACAAAAATACTAACTAACTATCTTGTTTCTAGAGACAACCACACACCTATCAACATGGGGTTGGTTCTCACTCAAACCAAGGTCAAATGTCACGAAATTTAAAATGGAGATTCTAAACATCTTAATACACAAAATATATAAATGAAATATAATTCATGAAGCTTACAAGTCACACTCATCAACTCATTCATACTCTAAAAATTAAGTTCGGACTGTACACTCATAACATATCAAACTTCATAAAAACCCTTCTGATTTTTATTCTAATACCAAATAAAATGTCTAAACCTTAAGGAATATCTATAAAACATCAATTTGGAATCATGTATGCATTAAAAGTCATTTGACCCACATGAACATAGGAAAAACAAAATCCATTCCAAGGACATCACCCTACCTCAAATTGCATTCCACCAACCCAAGAAAGGCCTTTTAGATCCAATCAAAGCTTTCAATCCCACATCAAGCCTTCCACAAGCCACACCACACACATGCACAAGAACTTTCCACCAAGGATCAAGAGAGAGGAGAGAGGGAGAGTGAAGAGTGCAAGGGAGGTGAAAGAGAGAATGGAGCTTGCATGCCACCATGCCCCCTGTATAAAGGGATTGACAAATTTCACATAAGCACTCAAAACTTTCAAAAATAATCCCACGCCTCCATATATACCCAACGGGCCACTCAAATCCCACCATATAAGGCCCAATAACACTTATTTGGGTCTCCAAACTTAACCTGTTAAGTCAGGTCATTTCTAAAGCATTCTACCCATTCAATAGTTAAATTATACCCTTCATCTTATGGAACCAAGTTCAATATTTACTAAGTCTTAATTAACACACTTAAATAGACTTAAACACTCATGCTTTATCAAATTATCTCCTTTAACCCAATTAAAGCCATTTAATAATAAATCAATTTGGTGTGATTAAAGTCACACACGGTCAAAGTCGGTAAACTGGTTTGATCGTGAGCCAGAGGGTCGAGGTGTTACTTCCTCCCATCCTAACAAAATTCATCTACAAATTTCATTCTTCTATTAAAACCAATTCAATCTAGATAATCCCATGTATGTTTAATCATGTACCTACCCTTGTCAGGGAAAACATCTCACTTGCTCAATTAGAATTACCACTCTAGCAATCATTAATTAAGCCTCTATTCTTAAAGCTGGTCCCGAAACCTGCAATAATGATTATCACAGCCTTTCAATCGTATCAAATTATTATTCTCATTGGAAAAGTCTCATAAATCTAATTAGTCACCATGACCTCATAAGAAGTTTAGCTTTATCTGAACACACTAAGTATTGTCATTGGATCCTTGACAAGCGGTGATTATTTTCCATGTTTACTTCGGATGAGGAGGACACTCGCTACTTAAATTCATACTTCGCTTACTAGTTGAATCATCCACTAACGATTCACTCACCAGATCACCTAAAGCACAATAAATTCTTTTAACACATGCACATCCCCTATTCATTATTCTAAACAACTTATTTGTTGATGCACGAATTCTTTATCCATATACTAGAGTACCATTAACCGATGCTAATCGAACTCATATCACGGAGTCCAATCCTAATACACCAAGGCTTCCTATATTCTACTCAATAGTCTCATTCCACAATTGCTTCGATCTAGAGTGTCTTTAATCTCTCTGTTTAATTCTTTTTGGTATTCTATACCATCCTTAAGGTATTGTCTAAAATGCGAAATTTCAATTGTCTTAGCAGAATTTTCACTTAGCTCATTTCTAAGCATGCACTCTTGCTATTCCGTTGGCCTAGTAATTGTTCTGATTTACACGTCCAAGATCAATTCTTATTCTATTCTTACCCCCATCATGTTTCTTCGTATTATTTGAGTTGCACTCCTATGGCAAGTTTGGAAATATACCATAATAGCGCGGATAATAATAAATCTCGGAGTTGAATATGGGCATGCAAGTGGCACTTAGTTCATGGTCCTGGCCGGAGGCCATGTCACTAAGGGCCAATACATATATACCTCAAAGCAAATATCACCCTTGTCTTTAGGAAATCAAGAGCTCCAACCTCATGGCATGGCCAGTACCATGGGCTGGACACAGCTCGGTACCAAGAGGAGTCGAGAAAATCACACCATCATAACATATCTCTGATAACATATTCATAAGTCAATTCATAAAATTAATAAATCATACCAACAAATTCATAAAAGCGCAACATTTACACGTGTGACACATACATACATACATATATATATACACACACACATATATATATATATGCATATATATATATATATATATATATGTATATATATGCATATATATATATATATATATACATATATGCATATATATACATATATACATATATATATATACACATATATATATACATATATATATATATATATAAAAAAAATCATACCAAATGGAAGAAGGGCTTTCACCACGAGATAATATTCAATACTCCACTCTAGTCACCACTAATCTTTTCATTTGCTAACATCTCTCTAAGTTAGTTCATGCAGAACTTTCATTATGACTCAGTACTTTATAGTCCGTGAATTGGGTCTAACAATCCCCTTTTTTATTCTTCTTTATTTAAGACATCCATCTCTCTACATATAGTCATTTCATCTCTTGGAACATCATGAACCATCCTCAGCCTACACATCGACCATATAAGCGCCCTCTCGTATCTTCCAAGTTAACACATAGTCTTCATGACATTTGGTTAATTACCACCTTTATTCTGGTTGCTAACTCGAACCGTTACCTCACCAAGCTAATCTTATCTTTTCTATCTACGTCTTCTATGTATAAGCAGCTCTCAAATCAAGGTTTCAATGTATCCATCATTTATCCTTCTCTGAAGACTTTCTGGGCACACTTATTGGCCACAACTTTCTAAATCTCTTTGCATGCATATGTCAATCATTCAACCAAATAAGCTAGACAATCGTATCTCATTCTTATTGATCGAATCAATCATACTATAATGTTACTAACCATGGGCCATGTTTTGATTCTTATTTTATCTAATCGTCCTGCCATCATCGACAAATACTCCCAGATTTTAATCTTACCATTCTTACTTTCTGCCAACATATCTTTGACTATGCTCAAAGGAGAATTACACACTAATTCGTGGTTCATACTCGTCCTCATTCAGACGTACTAGAAGTTCCTTCATCATTGCTCAAGGTTAGATCAGATCTCTAAAATTGCACCATTACTCTTGCTGATGCCATAATTTTACTTTACCTGACTATAATAACCTCCTTCTTGTACCTTGCTAAGTTAGGTGGTAATAAGGGGTATCGCAACCTAATCTCCATATATCACTCTATCAAAAATCCTCGGACCTCTCATAGCAAACAGTCATCTCAAGATGCTATTCCTCTGCTTATCATCATCCTATCACTAGCAAGATTATTATGACCCAAAACTTAAAGGCGACTCACTAGGAACACTATCACGATCCTACCATTAGCACCCGTAAAATCTCTAATCCATATTTCTATCAAATGCTTTACAGCTAATTAACCGATCAGTCTCTGTGACTGGCTCTTAAGAACAACCATTGGTCTCCAATTTAGCCAATTCCACCTATCAGATATCACATCAAGGACACTTACCTATCCTTTCTAAATCGTTTTGTTCTCAATAAATCATGCAATCATTCATGGCAATTCAAGATCAATTCAATCATTAATCCAAAGACCAAACACAACCACGGTCTTCAAAATTCACAATTCAATCACGAATCGAATTCTCAAAAATCATTCTCGATATGATTTCATGATATTAAGCTGATCATCAATTCGCAAATCATCCAAGTCATAGTATTCGAGAATCATGCTTAATACAATGTCATCTTAAATCAATCAATTAGGCGGCAAGGATTTTGGACATGTTGATTATACAACATCATGTACTCATGACTCATCAGAAAAGTACTCCACTTTGAATATCATCATTTACACAAATTGCTACTAAATCTGACTCTGATACTAGGCTGTAACACCCCGATCCAAAGGACACCGAACAGCTCCGGGTTGGCTCCCTTGACTCGGCATGTTACCGGTTCAATATATAATTCTATATCAAATGTCTGGGAGTAATTAGTGCATAGGAAAGAAAACTAACAAGTGGAGATATACAATGAATAATTAACTGAGTCATTTATACATAATTCCCAAAATGAGTAATTGACATGTCCAAAATGCAATTTAGTAAATGAGAATGATACCAATTATTTTTGGAGCTGGCCACACTGAGTCTATTCCACTTCCAATTCCAAAGTTAACCTTCACCCATAACAGGGGTTGAGTCTCATAAATGAGAGCTCAGTAGGGATCCCGTACACATGGTGGCACACGAAATCTCTACTGAATACAATTCATAATATCAAATCATCTATCTGTATCCATCACTGTCAATAAAATGATACAATTAAATCTATATTCGCATCCTCATTCTATATCATTTAGTCATCATGTTCATCATCAATCGAAAATTAACCATGGATCCTAAAAGTTCATTTGATATGGTTCACATCTTTGTTCTTTCTTTGAATAAAATAACACACATATTCAATCATGGTCAGACAATAGTCATCCTTCCTTTCTCTAGTAAGAGTCATGTATACATCATCACACTCCTTTCATTCAATCATATGAAGTCTATATCAATACCAATTCATATTCATGAGTGAGAATTATCCTTAGTCATCTCACTAGACATTCAATACTATTAAATCTATATCCAAATATGTTCTTATCTATCGAGTGTATCATTCATGCTCATCTATTATATATCTATTATATTCGATCATCAAATTATCTATTAATCATCTCGTTAACCCATTACAAGGTTAGTTCATATCTTTCATAAGTCATTGACCTACTCCATGTTCGGTTCTCGATCCATTTCTTAGTTATTCAATCAATCAATAAACATCTCATCTAGGAAGGATAAGGAATACTACACTAGCATCATCATATTAATATCATCAGCAATGTTTATCTTTAGATTTGGAACATCCCACAATATTCCTTACCTGATCAATGTCGCCTCACCCTTCTTGGATCTTCGAAAATCCACGAAGGTGTGGCAAAGAAGCAAAGCTGGCTGAGGTACGTGGCACACCGCTCACGCAGTCCATACCCTTAGTCGAGGTGCGCACACAAGTGGACTCTGCCACTGCCCTTATGTTAGGTTCGTTGTGTCGAGATCCGTCCGAAAAACACAACGGAAAATTAATTCGGGAACAGATCTGTCCCGTTTTGATAAACAAAAACCTAAAGCGGTAAATCATATTTACCTTGCGCGGATCAGAATCCGCGTTCATTCTTCGGTTCTGTTGGAGCGATGCCGCAAGCCGCGTAGGTGTCCAGCCTCTAGCGGTATCCACGCGGTTCTCCTCGTGATGGATAGTCCGCGCCTCTTCGCTCGATGCGACGTCCGCGGATCCCGTCTGGCTGCGCATAATCTGCCGCGACATGCGGATTCAGAAACTCCCATTGAACAGAAAGTGGAGTTGTCGGGAGCTGGAGCAGAGCCTCCAGGGGGCCGGCCTCGAGAGGTGCGCCCAAGAGAGAGAGAGGAGATAGAGAGGGCGGCGGGTAGGTTAGGGTTGCTGGTCCCCGACCTAGTGGCCATACTTTTATAATAAGTGATTTTGCGATTTTTCATAAAAACCTACATTATCTAAAATCCCGTCAAATTATCCAGCGACTTGAAAACCTTTTGCGTGTGACTCTCTAAGCCTAATTACCAGTCCAGTTAATGGCCCATTAAGCCTAGTAACTCTTTACAGACCCACTGAATTAATTAATATCCTTATATTAATTAATCAGCCGAATTTAATGTCCCACAATAAATTCAAATGAGCTTCCGATCACGTTGGATGCCAAGCAACATCGCGTGATCCTGGATGGCATTGGGGTTGTCGCAACCCTCTATTAGAACCAATCTGTCATTGGTTAACGCGCAGATATAATCCTTCATCCGTACAATGTTCCGGAATCGACCTAAGGTATGGTTTACTGTTAAACCCTAGTCGGTCGATTCACTTGAATCAGATGCCACGAATCTATATCGGATAACTCTTTATCTGATACAGAGTCTGCCCTGGCCAGGGACTTAAGTGCATCAATCCCGGAACATTCTCTCTCCTAATACCGAGAGCGAATGATCCCGTATTGAACACAATTACCTTCGAGGGCATTTCTCTGAACCCAATCTTTTGACTTATTGATAACCCATGGTTAGGGATTCGTTAGTCAAAGTCAAAGCTCAGAGACGTACCAACAAGATATCTTTGATGTCTCAGGTCTAAGGATCATCTACGCAAACATGACAAAAGAATCAAGCTGGTTAACAGTGAGGTATATGCTATCCAGCGATTCATAGTTGGATCAGTTCAGTGAACTCATTCCCCAATGAGCACCTACAGGTCCAGCATAGTGTCTCCACACAAGTGACTTATAGGATCAATCACCCTCATTATATGAGCTGAAGATACCTGTACTAGTCTATCCGAATGTTTGATGCCCTTCTCAAACATCCTTCAACAATGAACAATTAAGAACATATGTTTATAAGTCTTCGATCCCGTAATTATGATCTCATCATAATCCGAAGATTGTTGCACATGTTCTTGGACTTCATCGTGATACGATAAACATAGATCGAACTAATTACACACAATGAATTCATGCCATTATATATTAATAAACTGAATAGTATCGGATTGGCTTTCAGACCACCTAATACTAACACCTTAGTCAGTCAATGTCTGAAGACGGGTTTGGACATCTAACCCCATCATATGAGTCGGTCCTAACCTAACCCCATCACATGGCTAAATTCTCATATCCCTTCCCCAATGATACATCATATCAGTCTTTATGCTAATGAAGCGGTCACTACAGTCTAATCATATGAATATAAGCCAATCATATATAAAATAATCACAAGACCAAAACATGCTATGAGAACATACATTCATAAGTGTTAAATAGCTCAAATAACTACAATTAGAACAAATATAAATACCATGTATAAATCCCAAGTCAAAATGCACCTATCGGTGGTCAAAACTACTCAAAAAAGCGATTTTTCATCATTTTGGGTCCAAATGGTTGGCCGAACTTCTAAAAAGTGGTCGACTGTTTGGCCACATTAAGGCCAAACAATAGCTCTGGAAAAAATGGTCGATAATTTTAGTTGAAACGGTCGACCGTTTTATGAGTTTGACTACTCCTATTTGGTTGTTTCTGAATTTCTGGCAACAACGAGCTACTTCTCTCCGGTGCCAGCAGCATTGGTCTCCTACAAGTGTGCATCCCCTGAGATATCCATTGATATCCCTTGCCTCTCTACTCCCCCGCCGGTTAGGATAACCCACCTCCTCCTTCCATTCATGTGTTCTATGACCTAGAAGTTCCTCTCATGACCTAACCTGCCTTAGAAAGTAGCAAATGCATGGAAGTCTCTCATAGTTTACCTCGAACTGGAGCTTCCCACCAAGGGGATGTGAGGATAAGATTTCTCCTACGATAGGCTTGGTAATGTTGACCTTCACCCTGATTCTTGCATATTCTACCAAGTGATCGACCTCCTCATTCGTGGGATTCACCGGCCTACCAATCTACCATAGGAGCTTAGGTATTAAAAGCTCCTAGACATAACCCATTGACATGGATCTAGAACTCTATCTCTTTGGACTGAGTGAACATGGAGTGTGAAGGGGTCACACCTCTTTCTTTCCATCAAGTCCCCTTCGAAAAGCCATGGGCCACTATTGCAGATTGTTTCTACCTCTTCTGTGCTGCTTAGCTTCAATAGTAAGGTGTCTTCGTGAAATTGTTGGAGCTACCAAGGGATTGAGGGCTGTTATGAACTTGGCTAATAGCTTCTCTTCCTCTTTTACGAATAGTGCCATACCTCACTATTAGCATTGGAGGGTTCAACTGGAGGGATGGGGGAGATAGAGTGGTGAGTGATGTTACAGACAGTAGGGACGGTGGGAGGAAAGAGGGTGATGAGGAATAAGGGACAAGACTCTTTTTTATATCATGATGAAAGTGTGATTAAATCATGACTTTTTCTGAAAAAAATCATATATTTATGTTCCATTGTGGTAGATTAGCATTTTCTCTCTCACGTTTTACTGCAATTTGTGTCTGAGGTTACTCATGAACCGATCTTGAGGTCATCTAAGTCGGCCCCTCCGAATACAACCTGGAATTAGGATGTAGTCTCCCTCCTAATTAGATTAATTGACTTAGATGAGTCTCTCTCCAAGGATTACTTTCCCAATGGGATTTACGAAGGCACATATTTCGTATGTTGAAAAAATATAATCAATTTTTTCGTTAGGAAAATTTTATTGTGTGAAGATTTGTTAATTCTCATTTACAAAAGACCCTTCATGCCTGTACCGGCATTGAAAAGAGGGACAGATGGGTAGCGAGAAACAGATGAGAGAGGTAGGACATTCCTTTTCCTCAAAAATTTTCCTACTACTCCCTAAAAGTAGTTTGTAGTTTGTCAGTAGATTTTTCTTAAAATCTTGAGAGAGACATGAATAAATATGTTTTTCTTCTCACAGCACTAGATCAACTTGGGAAAAGGTCGAGTCAACACTATTTCATTTGAAAATATCTTTAATTTTATTAGGTGATTTCAATCATTAGAATCATTATAGGTGCATTTTGAAACATACCTTAACTGGAAAGAAATAAAAAACACATCTAAGTTGAAATCGCATGGTCAAAATATTTTTATATAATCCTTTAGATAATCACAAAATTTAAATTGCATGGGAGCACGTCTAGTAATCTGAATCTCTTGTAAAAGGCTTGAATATAAAAAATCTAAAAATTTGAGTATAAAAAACCTAAAAATCTAATTCAATTGTTTCTTGTTCTAACCAGTGGCCAATATTTCCTTCTCGATGCGCGACTTTAGTCTGCTTGGGACTCATGTTTGGGGTATATTTAAGCCCCAGGATGTGTCCCCAGCCCCTCTTGTTGCCTCTTAGTCATGCGGAACCCTAGAGAGAGTTTGAAAGAGATCATGAGAGAGAGGCGGGGGCCGTTTTTTGCATTCTTCGTGGACGGGCAGTGTGCGGTGCTCGGCGTGTGTGGCGGCAGCATGGTGGTGCATGGAGAGGTTCCTCGCCTCGCCAAAGATGAGCTTCTTCTTGCGGTTTTGCAATGTGTGAGAGGCAAATGATGACGAACGATCAAAAGTATAGTAATTTATGTCTAAAAATACTACTTTCAATCTATTTTGTTATTTAAATATAAAGTATGCGATGCGTGGATGTTTGTTGATGTTCTTCAACGAAGTTATGATACATTGATCTCTTCTTCTTCTTCCTTTTACTTCTTTTCCTTCCTCCCTTTGCGAAGCTGAAAAATTATCTTCGGGCGATGAAACGCGTCAGCCCTTGGTGACGTAATTTAAATCGCGTCAACCTTGGGCAACATGATTCAACACCCTGTAGGTTATTTTATGATGATTCCCATGCTTAATTCATGATTAAATTCATGCTTTAATAGTTTATATGGTTCGATTAGATTGTACCATGCATGTAGGCGATCTTTGCTTTATGTTTTGTGTCACATCATAAGGATAAATATTGTGGTACTTAAGCCATGTTTATGTTATTTAAAATCATTTGAATCTCAATGATATTAAGGTTAAATAATTTTTATATAATCCTATAAATTTCATCATGATTATGTATGGACTTCATGTCACCTATATCAACATGTTTTAGACTCGTATCAGTTCAAGCATATGTTGTGTTTTTTAAAAGAATTATGTTTTAGTGTAATTTTTGAGAATTGACAGAACTACCTGAAACGTATCAGGCATGGTAGGGGTCATTTGAATCGCGTCAACTAGCCATGACACGATCCAAAGAGTTGAAAGTTTGGTTAATTTTCTTGTTAATTCTACGATTAACTATATGTCATAATTACTTGTTATGCATCTGAGCATATTCTGCATTAAACATAATAGTTTCACGCATACATATGTAATTTAAGACGTTGAGATGCTTAAAAGGATGAACCAAGCCAGTGATGTGGGCCCTGAGTGCCACATGGACCAAAGTACTATGTTGTGGGGGTCACCTCTTTATTCCATGAGGGCGACCTCTAAATACTCTCATTCACTCGGTTAATGACTAAAGGTTAAGTAAGATACCCGAGATAATGGATTAAATGCGAGAAATGTGTTTACATGCTATCCCGGTGAGATATGAGAACGTCCTCGGACTATGCAGCCGAAGATATAGTTAGTTTGTCATAACCACTAGTAAAAAAGAAGAAGTGCCCAATGTCATTGTATGGTTGTTTATCCTAAGTCAATGTAAAAGATATGACATGTGTGATCACCCATGATGTTTAATGATGAAAGATGAAATAAATTTACGAAAGTTAATGCTATTTTTCATGTCATGATATATGCTGAAATTTCATATTTATATTCATGCATATTATGTCCATGTGAAGCTAGAAGTACGCTAAATGTTCTTTATGCTTACCCCATGCTAATCCATGCTTAAAAGTACATGTTTACTTACTATTATTAAGTCATATTTATGAAGTTAACATGCTGACATGTTCATGTTTAAGTTAGTAAACCACGTATAGTTCATGCACATTATTCATGTTAACATGTTGCAATGTAGATGAAACATGTTAGGATTGAAGAAGTAGTATTATATGCTAGATTGTTGCTGATGTTAGATAAATATATGCAGTGTTTATTTTATATATATCATATACAAAACTTATGTCTTTTGTGATTCTGAGCTTGCTAAGTTCTATGTGACTAACCCTTGCTTAAATATTATTTTTCAGAGGACCCTGAGGCTGAAGTTGAGCCACAGGGGTGAGAGGCTTGAACATTGGAGTCCAGAGTTCCTATAATAGGTTTATATATTATTATAGGTTAGCAAGAGATGTTTTGGTCAGATTATTTCAGATCATATGATGTACTTTTCCTTTTCTTATAGAAAGATCACGGACAATTGTAATAGTTGTTTAATTTGATTAATGATATTTCAGTTTGATTTGGTTTGGCTATGAAGGTTGTGTTTATTTCATATATCTTGTTTCATGCTTATATTCTACACTACGTATGTTGAGATATTGGATTTGTTCCCTCTGTGGTACGTGGAACCGACAGTTCTCAGGAAGTCAACATGACCGAACTGGAACGGTGATTGGAGGCATTACAGCCTTGGTATCAGAACAAAGAGGTGGTGTTGAATATTGAGTACAAACAACCTGAGTTGTTAAACTAGGATTATAGGGTTAAATATTATTAGACGACTTAAGGTTTATAGCATACGTCTAAAATGTGTTCTTTTCCTTAAGGATATGGCTGGAAGACGTAGACGTCCAGATTGTGAGCGTAGCCCTAATGAGGGGGATGTGAGGAAGGACAGTGGTCTCCCTATTCCACCTTCACCCCCACTGTTGGATGTTGGAACATTCATGCAGACGTTCCAAGGCTTGGTGTAGGTAGCCTAGTAGCAACAGTAGTGGAGGCAGGAGGCCCTAATAGAGTCGGAGGTCCGTCAGGGGTTGACGGCAAAGGAGAGGTTCAAGAAGGTGGATACACCTTACTTTAAGGGGGAGAGCGATCCTATGGTGGCAAAATATTGGATCAAGGAGATAGAGAAGATCTTCCAAGTGATTAGATGTCCAAACAGTGACAAGGTGAGTTTAACGAGTTACATGCTTCAAGAGAGGGTGGACATTTGGTGGACTTCGATGCTGAGGACGAAGTTCGCTAGAGCTGAGCTGGAGATTTCATGGGAGGAGTTCCTAACTGCTTTCAGGGGGAAGTTCTTTCCTCCACACATTTAGGATTAGATGGTGCAGGAGTTTTTGGGGTTGACCTAGAGACAAATTGGTGTTTTAGAGTATGAGGCAAAGTTTTTAGAGCTGTCGAAGTTTGCGCCTCACATGTGCACATATGGGCGTTGGAAGATGCATAAGTTCCTGATAGGAGTGAAGTCGTTTCTATGGACGGAGCTGGTGGCTCATAACTTACCACCATGGAGGAGGTCGTCGAGGCAGCCTGTCGATAGGAGGCCGAGCATGAAATCTTCATTGAGGAGTGTAAGATAGCACCCAGAGAACAAGGATCTTCATCGACATTCCAGAAAAAGCGTAAACAATCTGAGTTCTAGAGAGCACTGTTGAAGGCCCTAGTACCCCCAACAACTAGATCAGCACCGCCAGTAATGAGAGTAGCACTGACTCGCATTGTTGGCAAGTAGTGTAGGCAGCCCCATGGAGGTTTAGAGTGCCTGTCGGCGGAAGGCAAGTGCTTCAAATGTGGAAAGCCTGGCCATATGATCAGAGATTGCCTGAAGATGAAGGACCAGCTAGTGAGGCAGTAAGCTCTGCTTGTGTTTTTGCACTAACTCGAGAGGATATGAAGATCGCTAAGAACGTCATATAAGGGACTGTTTTGATCGATGCAATGCATGCTAGAGTTTTGTTTGATACGGGTGCTACACACTCATATGTTGCTTCGAGATTTCCATGACTATTTTCAGTCCAAGAGGGGTAGTTTGGTCAGACGGATGGATCGTTTCTCTCTATGTGGAGATCTAGTATAGGAAGTTGTCTACTCAATTCTTTGTTCTTGAGATGGAGGATTTTGATATTATCCTTGGGATGGACTGGTTGGAGTTGCACTTTGTTGGGTTTCCATGGCAAGAAGATCATTTTTCAAATTTCAAGTGATGAGGAGTTCTCTTTTAAGCTCCCTAAGCCTGGTAAGCTTATTATTTTTACATGAAGGCTCAGAAGTGGTTGAAGAGGTTGCAGTGCTTATTTGTGTTCTATGGTTTCTATTGATGAGGAGAGTCATTCTCCTAGTGTTGTTGATGTTGAGATTGTTCAAGATTTTGCTCGATGTTTTTCCTAAGGATTTATCTGGTTTGCCACCTATTCAGGAGATTGATTTCACTATTGATCTACTCGGTATAGTGCCTATTTTGAAGGCTCCTTACCTTATGGCTCCAGCAGAGCTTGCAGAGTTGCAGAAGCAATTGCAGGAGTTGCTTGATAACGGGTTCGTTTGTCCCAGTGTGTCCCCGTGGGAATCCCCCATATTGTTTGTTCAGAAGAAGGATGGGTCAATGAGGTCGTGCATCGATTATAAGAACCCGATCAAGTGACCATCAAGAATCGGTATCCCTTGCAGAGGATTGATGATTTTTTCAATCAGTTGTAGGTAGCGAAGGTGTTCTCGAAGGTTGATTTGAGGTCTGGTTATCATCAACTGAGGATCATTGACGAAGATGTGCCTAAGACGGCGTTTCAGACCTGTTATGGCCATTATGAGTTCCTGGTTATGCCATTCGATTTGACTAATGCCCCAACAGCTTTCATAGACTTGATGAACATGGTGTTTAGGCCGTCTCTTGATCAGTTTCTGGTTGTTTCCATTGATGATGTGTTGGTGTATTCTCCTGATGAAGAGACTCATCGTAAACATCTAGAGATTGTTCTGGAGACTTTAAGAACTCATCAGTTATTTGCTAAGTTCAGGAAGTGTGAGTTTTGGCTGGATCATGTTTAGTTTCTTAGCCATATTATCTTGAAGGATGGTGTGGCTACAAATCCGTCAAAGGTGCAAGGTGTATTGGAGTGGGAGGTTCCCAAGACTCCCACTGAGATCAGAAGTTTTCTGGGTCTAGCTGGTATCTACAAGCAATTCATTGAGGGACAGCTCCTTTGACCAAGTTGACCTAAAACGGAGTGAAGTTTGTTTGTTCAGATGAGTATGAGAAGAGCTTCCAAGAGTTGAAGATCCGTTTAACCACTGCCCCAGTTCTTGCCTTACCAAGTGGATCAGATGGCTATGGTATGTACATAGATGCTTTGAGGTAGGGTTTGAGTTGCGTGTTGATGCAGTATGGTTGGATGATTGCATATGCTTCCAGGCAGCTGAAGGATCATGAATTGAACTATTCGACTCATGATTTGGAGTTTGCATCAGTTGTTCATGTATTGAAGATTTAGTGGCATTATTTGTATGGCGTTCAGTTCCAAGTGTTCACATATCATCAAAGCTTGAAGTATATATTCTCTCAGAAGGAGTGGAATTGAGACAGAGGCGTTGGGTTGAGTTTCTGAAGGACTATGATTTTGAGCTGAGTTACCATGCAGGCAAAGCCAACGTTGTGGCTAATGCTAGGAAGTGGTTGATGATGTTGCAAGATTGGAGTTCGATTGAGGAGGTTGTTACCTCTTTAGCCTAGTTGTCTATTAGATCAGCCGTGGTGGAGAGAGTGATTGTAGTGCAGAAGGATGACTAGTAGTTCAAAAGTCTTGCAGAGAAGCCTGGTTTCAACAGAGATGATGATGGAGTGGTCCATTTCCAGAGTAGGATTTGTGTGCCCAATGATCCAAAGCTGAAGAAGGAACTGATGACTGAGGCACATCGGTCTAAGTTTACTGTGCACCCGGATAGCACCAAGGTGCTTCAAGATATGAAGATGAACTTCTGATGCGCAGGTATGAAGAGAGAGATAGCACACTTTGTCTTCAGATGTCTGATTTGTAAATAGGTCAAAGTAGAGCATCAGAGACCATCAGGATTATTGCAGCAGATTGAAATCTCCGAGTGGAAGTGGGAGCATGTGACCATGAACTTTGTAGTTCGATTGTCTTGTTCGGTCAGGGGAAATGATGCCATTTGGGTGGTTGTGGATAAATTCAGTAAGTCAACACACTTTCTAGCTATCAAGGTGAAACAATCAATTGAGAGCTTGGCCATTTTGTATGTTGACTATATTGTTAGATTGCATGGTGTGCCAAAGTCAATCCTATTAGACAGAGATTTCAAATTCACATCCAGAATGTGGAAGGGTCTCTAAGAGGCATTAGGAACCCAGTTAAAGTTTATTACAACATTTCATCTACATATAGATGGCCAATCAGAGAGGACCATTCAGACCTTAGAGGACATGCTGAGAGCTTGTAGTCTAGATTGGAGAAGTGATTGGGACATGAACCGACAGTTAGTTGAGTTTGCATACAACAACAGTTATCATTCTAGCATTGGTATGGCACCATTTAAGGCTTTGTATGGTAAACCATGTAGATCACTGTTATGCTAGAAGGAGTCTAGTGAGTGGCAGTTGCTTGGACCAGAGCTGGTGCAGGCAAGTACTGAGAAGATCTAGTTGACTCGACAGAGGTTGCTGGCAGCTCACAGAAGGCAAAAGAGCTATGTAGATCAAAGGAGGAAGGAGTTAGATTTTGAAGTTGGTGGCTGTGTATTTATGAAGGTTTCCCCTTCTTAGAGTGTGGTGAAGTTCGGACAATGGGGTAAGTTGAACGCCAGGTTCATTAGTCCATTTGAGATCTTGGAGAGAGTTAGGGAAATGGCTTACAGATTGGCGTTGCCACCTTTCTTGAGTAGTGTGCATGATGTCTTGCATGTTTCCTTGTTGATGAAGTATATATCAAATTCAAGCCATGTGATTGACTATGTGCCTTTGGAGGTTTAGCTGAATCTCAATTATGAAGAGTAGCCCGTACAAATCATGGATTTCAAAGAGAGGGAGCTGAGGAATACGAAGATCCCTTCGGTGGAGATACTGTAGCAGAATCATTCTTCTGAGGAGGTCATATAAGAGCTTGAGTCCGAGATGAGAAGGCATTATCCTCATTTGTTCGGTAAGCATATTTAAATTGATTGTGCATGATTGTTTGATTGTGTGTATGTTTATTTTTGTGAATTCGAGGATGAATTCTCTTTAAAGGGGAGAGGATGAAACACCTATCATCTTAGCAGACCCATTATAGGCCCATTAGTATCCTATAGGCCCATTAGTTAGGTTAGTTTTTGGATTTATTAAATTTCCTATGATTTTTATAAAATTTGGTTGATTTCTTTGAATCGTGTCACTTATGGTCAACACGATTCGAAGAGCTTGAAACACGTCAGCTTGACGTGATGTGATTCAACTGTTTCCTATTCCGACCTATGGCTGGTATTTTCTTCTCTATGTGCGATTTGAGTCTTTTTGGGACTCATGTTTGGGGTCTATTTAATCCCATGATGCGCCCCCAGTCCCTCTTGTTGTCTCTTAGTCATTTGGAACCCTAGAGAGAGTCTGAGAGTGATCGTGAGAGAGAGGCGGCAGCCGTTCTTCATGTTCTTCGTGGATGTGCAGCGTGCGGCACGTGGCGTATGCGACAGCGGTGTGGTGGTGCGTGGAGAAGTTCCACATCTTACCTGAGGCGAGCTTCTTCGCAAGGTTTTGCGATGTGTGAGAGGCAAGTGATGACGAACAATCAAAAGCATGGTAATTTATGTATAAAAACACTATTTTCAATCCATTTTATTATTTAAGTATAAAGTATACGATGCATGGATGCTTGTTTATATTCTGGAACGAAGTTATGATGCATGGATCTCTTCTTCTTCTTCCTTTTCCTTCTTTTCCTTCATCTCTTTGCGAAGCTGAAAAATTATCTTCGGGCGTTGAAACGCGTCAGCCCTAGGTCACATGATTAGAATCACGCCAGTCATGGGCGACGCGATTGAACACCCTGCAGGTTATTTTTTTATGATTCCCATGCTTAATTCATGATTAAATCTATACTTTAATAGTTGTTCTAATTTGGTTGGATTGTACCATACATGCAGGAGATTTTGGTTCATATTTTATGTCACATCATGGGGATAAATTTTGTGGTCGTTAAGCCATGTTTATGTTGTTCAAAATCATTTGAATCTCCATGATATTATTAGGTTAAATAATCTTTTTATAATCCTATAAATTTCATCATGATTATCTATGGACTTCATGTCACTTGTCACAGCAAGTTTTAGACTCATATCAATTCATGCATATACTATGTTTTTCAAAAGAATTATATTTTATTTTAATTTCTGGAAATTGATAGAACTACCTAAAATGCATCAGGCATAGTCGACACAATTTGAATCGCATCAACCAACCATGATGCGATTCAAAGAGTTGATAATTTAGTTAATTTTCTTGTTAATTCCATGATTAACTGCATGCCATAAATATATATTATGCATCTGAGCATGTTCTACATTAAACATAATAGTTTCATGCGTACATATGTAATTTAAGATACTAAGATGCTTAAGTGGATGTACCAAGCCAGTGATGTGGATCCTAAATGCCATGTGGACCAAAATACTATGTTGTGGAGACCACCTCTTGATTCTCTCAGGACTAAAGTGCCACGCAGCGAGAGCCATCTCTTAATTCTATGGGGGCCACATTTAGATTTCCTCATTCACTCGATAAATGACTAAGGGTTAAATAAGATACTCAAGGCAACGAGTTAAATCCGAGAAGGGTGTTTACATGCAATCCCAGTGGGATCTGAGAGCGTCCCCCAACTGCACAGCCGAAGATCTAATAGATTTGCCATAACTACTAGGTAAAGAAGAAGAAGTGCCCGATCTCATTGTATGGTTGCTTGTCCTGAGTTAAAGTGAAAGATGTGATATATGTGATCACCCACGATGTTTAATGATGAAAGATGTAGTAAATTTATAGAATTTTAATACAAGTTTTCATGTCATGATATATGTTGGAATTTCATATTTATATTTCATGCATATTACGTCCATGTGAAGCTAGAAGCATGTTAGATGTTCTTTATACTTATCCCATGTTAATCAATACTTCAAAGTTCATGTTTACTTATTGTTATTAAGTCATATTTCAAAAATTAACATGCTGTCATATTCACGTTTAAGATAGTAAACCATGTGTAGTTCATGCATATTAGTCATATTAACATGTTGCAATATAGATGAAGTATGTTAGGATTGAAGAAGTAGTATTAATATAATAAATTGTTGCTCACGTTAGATAGATGTATGCAATATTTTCTTTTATGTATAACATATGCAAAATCTTGTCTTTTATGGATTCTGAGTTTGTTGAGTTCTATGTGACTCACCCTTGCTCAAACTATTATTTTTTAGAGGACTATAAGGCTAAAGTTGAGCCATAAGAGCAGGTGGCTTGATCATTGGAGTCCATAGTTGCTATAGTAGGTTTCAATATTTATAGGTTAGCAAGAGATGTATAGGTTAGATTATTTCAAATCATATGGTATACTTTTTCTTTTCTTATAGAAAGACCCTAGACAATTATAATAGTTATTTAATTTGATTAATGATATTTCAGTTTGGTTTGGTTTGGTTATGAAGGTTGTGTTTATTTCATATGTCTTGTTTCATGCTTATACTCTACACTGCCTATGTTGAGTTATTGTTCCCTCTGTGATGCGCCGAACCAATGATTCTCAGTAAGTCGGCATAACTGAACCGGACTGGCGATTCGGGGCATTACAAATAACTTGCATCCTAATTCCATGTATGATATACATTCTCGTAGTGCTGTACATTCTCGTAGAGTGCTGGTTTCCATGGCATAGGTTTAGTAAAGCCCTTGGGCCCCTGCCTACCCTCAGCAAGGTTTCGTGTTTCCTTTCAGGATTGTGATGCACCAAAACTAGCTGTTCATTCCTAGTTTTTTGGGGGAGTTTTGCATAAAAACCCCAAAAGATTCCATATTTGTTGATAACACCCTAGATGATCAAATTGCATATAAACCTCCAAACTATGATGTTTATTTTGAATTCCACTTAGGTTGAAATATTGCTATACTACATAGAATATGTAAAGGCTACCTAACTCAACTCAACCCATGCCTTGGGTTGAATTGGGTTGGGTTAGGGTTGAGGGTCTCTTAACATGGATTGAGTTAATATTGACCCCAACTCAACTTAGTCTGACCCAAGTTGTAGCCCCATTTGACATAATGCAAAGGTTAGTTTCTCTTGTAATGGCCATTCTCGTGCTTCAGCAACGCTTGCTTATATTATTACTAGTTAATAAAATGTGCTTTGCACGAGTACCTTTTGGATATCTTATTTCAAATAAAGAATTTTTATTTATCATATATATATATATATATATGATATATACACAAAAATCTACTTGATCTCATTTAATTTAAATGTATGCCTTATAAAGTCTTTCTTGAAAAGGTATCTAACATTTCAACAACACCAAATGCTCGTCACATAATTTGTTCCTAGATATCAAAATGTTCATTTGTCCCTATCTTCCAAAAAAATAAAAAATAAAAAGGTACATAAATAGTGAGTATCTGTACTTAGGGTCAATCTTGGTAAAATAACAACTTCATTTTTAATAAATTTGGAAAAAAAGATGCGTGAAAGTATTGTGTGTACTGTTATAATTCATAATAAAAGTATTGAGTTTAAAATTGAATAACATTTAACCTAACAATGGATAACAAAAAAATGCTTGATTCATTTTCTCATTCGATGTAAGAAGAGCTTGCCAGAAAAATATATTTTCTGATGATTAGTAAGTTTCTGATATCTTTGAAGCATGTAATTCTTTAATATTTATATGATTATAAATGAAAGAGATTTTTCTCATAAAAATGATTAGTAAAAAGAAACGAGCATTTAATATTAGTTAACTTCTATAAAAAATCAAATAAAAAATGAGATTTGACAAGGTAAACAAAAGTGATTGATTAAGTTAATCAAATCATTATGAAGACATGCCTAAAATTCATTAAGCCACATGTAAACATCAAAAATTGAAGTACAATAGGATGTGACCTAACAAATAAAAATAAAAAAATACTTCATTTATTTTCTCATGTCATAGAAGAAGAGCTTTAACTAAATACATCTTTGACAGTATTGATTAATATGTATGATTTTTACGAGAATGCAAATTTTCATTTTATCTTTAACGTGGCTTGTGAATGAAAGTTATTGTGCAGAAAAAGGCGATTCGTAAAGGATGGGTTAATTTCATATTAACCACTCTTACTTGTTAAATTCAAAAATGTCGTGCTTATTTACATATTACACTATGTATCATCCTAATATGCATAATACCTCAAACTTGCCACTTCGATGGTATATGGTATAATATAAAATAAGCATGGAAGTTTTGAAATTTACCATGCAAGAGTGGTTAATATGAAATAATCCCCTAAAAATATTTGCTTATAATTGTTGTAGAAACATGCCTAAAATTCAAGTAGTCACATGCGAACATCATAAATCAAAAACTAATATTTGACTTGACAAATTAAGTCACGAAAAGATAGTTGGTTTTGTTTTCTCATGTGATATAAGAAGAGCTTCTAGATAAATGTGTTTCCTTGATGATTAATAGTAAGTCATATTTTTACAACTATGCAAAAATAAAATTTAATTTAAAGCTTCTGATGATTTTTTAATATCTGAAAACTATAATCTATCTTTGTTAGAGATTAACTTTCTTAATTTGATATTTATTTATAACCTCTCATCTCACAATCTCAATGTTTATTAAGGAACCTCCTAAAAATAAAGAATAGCTACTTTTTTTTTTTGAAAACCTTCTTGAAAAATGATATTTTACATAAGTTATGTACAAAAATATATATACAAAAATGATAGTTTACATGAGTATATGTACAAAATTCCTAAGCTTATTTTATAGTGGTGAAAGTTGGCATACATATAATCTTTTTTTTAATGGCAAAACTATGACATTATATTTAATGTGCAATCATTTATGCACTGACCATTTATTTAGATGGATTTACCATGATCTTTAATGTTCATTTGGTTTATGCACAAGGAAAATATTTTTTAAAAAATATTCTCACCTTAAGTGCCGTTTTATTGGCCAACCCAACTAAGATTTACTATAATGATGAAAATATATTTCCAACTCAAAATATATATGATGTGCATGAAATTTTGTTTCGAGATAAAAAATACACCATATAATTTTTATAACCAGATACACATACACAAGAAATAATTTATAACTATGACACATCTATATAAAACTAAAAAAGAATTGAAGTAACCAGTAAAGGGGTATCTACATTCTCAAAATTTCCCAAAAAATCAGGTGAAGCGTTTCTATTTTAAAAAATAAAATTATGATAAATATTTTTCTATAGGGAGACAGACCATTATCACATGAAAAGTTTGAAAACGCAAACACCCTATGACTAACGGACAAGGAGACAGACCATTTTATGGATTTTATAGGTTGGTTAGATAAGAAAGTAAAAACCGTAACAAGCAAAACATATTTGCCATATTGATCCTGTATTGAACACCCAATCACCTTCGAAGGTGTTTTGTTGAATCCGATCATTTCACTAATTAGGATCCCATGGTTAGAGATCTGTGAGCCAAGGTCAAAGTCCAAAAGTTCGCTGACAAGGTGTCTTTGGTGTCTCAGGTCCAAGGACCGACTACGCTACTGTGACGATGAATCAAGTTGGTTGACAATTAGGTAAATTATCATCTAGCGATTCATGTTGAATCAGTTCAGTAAACTCATTCTCCAATGAACACCAGTGTGCTTGCCCTAGTGTCCCCACACATCTGACTAGGAGACCAGTCACGCTCATCGAATGCACAGACACAACACACACTAGTCTATCCAGATATAAGATGTCATGCCTCTGACATCCTATGACTGAGAGCGGTTTAGGAATTATGATCAAGAATATCAGTCTCATTATCACAATCTCATCATGATCTAATACTTTTCTCATAATTCTAAGGACTTCATTATAGGTTAATAAGTTACCCGCCAATCTTCATAGTGAATTATTTGCCATTTATTAATAAATCAGAATATAATAGCTGCCTTATGATTGGCTTGAGGACACTATATCCAACAATAACAAGTCGAGCTGGGAGGTATAGTTGTGATCTATCATGTTCAAGAGATGACCCTCAATGTCGGAGACCACCTTGGCCACATGCGCTAATTAGATCCCTCTGGGAAGGAGACCAGTGAGAATCTCCTCAAAGTGGGCATACTGGGCGTGTGGGCGTAGGGGTCACAGATGGAGAAGCTACCCTTTTAGCCATCCTAGAACCTACACAAAGGTGGTGCTCGACGAGGGGAAGTCTAACCGGCAACATGATGGTTGTAGGAGGGAGCCTAAGAAGCCTGCAACGAGGTGGTGCGAGTATGTAGAAGTCTCTTTATCAAAGTCTAAGATTCTTGCGGCCAGAAGGAAGTGGTCCACTAGAGTGTTGAGGTTGAGGTCGTGGTTGGGGCTGGATCCCCACATGTTGTGAAGGATATTCTTGAGGACAAGATGTCTAGGGGAGCTTTGGAAGTCTTCAAGATACATGCCTCTCATTATCTAGTTATATGCCCTGTGAGAAAGGTGGCAAAGGGGCATGTAGCAACCAGAGTTGGAGTCAAAAGGGGGCTGGTCTATAAGGCTTCCCCTTGGAAGTCCTCTCTACACCCACCCCTCTGCTCATTCTCTAGTTATGAGGATCAAGCTTTTAGGGATCCCTCTCATCTTGATGGAGGACAATTTGATCCGGTCATTGGTGGAGCCTTTTTGCAGACATGATCTCCTCTATATCTTAGGCTTTGAGGTCGAGGCCCCTCCTAGATGTTTCCTTCAAGGCGAGGGTTGCATCCAGATGGGACATCCTTGAGATGATAGAGACAATCATGGAAGGTGCTTAGGTGGTCATCCGTGTGATGGCCTTCGATTGCTCTGTTGATGGCACCAGAGAGTTAACCTAGTTAGGGTTTCATAGAGAATATGGACAGGAGGTGGAAGGCACCCCTAGGTACATGATGGGCACGTGTTGGGGTCCACAAATTCAAATTATTCGGAATCCGCCCACCCGTTTCCTTGATTAGTTTGGCTCAAGTCCCAAGGCAACTGGCATGTTGCTTTTGGCTTGGGGGCTTATTAGGCGCTCTCTTAGGTTAAGCCTAATGATTTATCTGGCTCTCCTGTGATCAGCTTACCCATGTGGAGGACCTGATAGGGTCCATCTTCCTCGCTCGATAGGGCATGCATCTTCCTGAATGATGCGTAGGAGTGATGACTCCTATCCAACTCATCTGGATGCCCTCCAACAACTCCAGACCACCCGTGGGTGCTTCTCTGCTATGGAATGCTCCTTTGGTGACTGTGTAGACGTATGTTCAGCCTCAACTAAGCCTAATAGATGGTTTTGGCACTTCCCATAATCCTAAGTAGTCTGGTGAGACCGCCCCTTCTTAGTCAATAGTAGGCCTTGCCATTCACCAGCTGGAGAACCTTGTCGAGCCATACAATAAAAGGCGAAGCTCTTGCACATTGTGGGACAACCTCTCTAACATAGAGGACATTTTGGCCCTTGTTGAACACGGTGAATAGGGAGGTCAATAGGGTGATTCAGTGGATGCCTCGATGTGCAGGATGTTGCAGTTGGCCAGCAGCTTGCCCAAGGAAATCCTCCAGCAATTTGAGGATTATTTTATAGGGAAGCTAGTTGGAGAGGATGCAACTCTAGAGGTAGTGACATGCCTCTGGATGACATTTTTGTAGTTGATACCCTTTGCATGTTAAAAGACCTTAACATGGTAGAGGTCAATGATATTATTGCTAAAAGTGGAAAAACTAGTGGAGGCTCAAGCAAAGGAGATGGCAGTCTGGAATGGTGTCCTTTGATCGCATTGAAAAGGACATTTATTCTGTCTTTCACATAATTCAAAGTAGGTGATGTTAGTAGTGTGTGTGTCTGTCAAGCCAATCACATACTTGTACAATCTTGTTCATTTAATAATAATATTGGCATTATATTCATTATGTCTAAATCATTTAATAGTTTTATAGTGAAATCTATGAATGTATACAACAGTTGTCAAATTATGATGAGATCATAATAATGAGATTGACACCTTTTAAACACACATTCTTAAGTGTTCCTAGTCAAAACATGTTTGAGAAGGACATCAAATATCCGATGAGACTAGTGCAAGTTACTCATGTTCATTTGATGATAGTGATTGATCTCATAGTTACTTATGTGGAGACATAAGGCGAACATGTAGATGCTGATTGGTGAATGAGTTCACTGAACTGATCCAACTTGAATTACTAGATGGTAAATTACCTAACTGTCAGCCAACTTGATTCAATGTCACGGTTGCATTTTGGTCCTTGGACCTGAGGCACCAAAGACACCTTATCTGTGGACTTCTAAGCTTTGACCTTAGTTAATGGATCTCTAACCATGGGGTCCTAATCAATCAAGTGATCGGATTAGCAGAATACCTTTGAAGGTGATTGAGTGTTCAATAAAGGACCCTTTGTTCTCAATAACTAGAGAGAGAATGATAGTGCTGTGTGAGAGTCCCTGGCTAGGCGGGCATAGTACAGTGGCATCTAGGCCAAGTTAGTTGATCGATTAGGGTTTGACAATTGACCATGCCTAGCTTGACTCGAGAGCATCAATATGAGTCAAGGATTATAGTCACGTGGTAACCAGTGATAGAAAGGTTTCTTGAGTGGGTTGTTGAACTCCATTACCTTCCAGGATCATGCGGTGTTACTTGGCACCCAACTTAATCGGAAGCCTAACTGAATTATATCAGATATTAAATTAATTACTTTAAGCCAATAAAGAGTTACTGGGCTTATTGGACTAAAATTTGAACTGATACTTAGGCCTAGAGGGTCACACGTATAAAGATTTTCAGTTGATGGTATTTAAGTGGATTTTATATTAATTCAAAGTTTTTTATGAAAAATTGCCTAAAATTAATATAAATAAGCGGTGAGAGGAAATCCTGGACCATGCTCTAGGCTCCCTCTAGTATGGCCACCCTCTCTCTCTCTCTCTGGTACGCAATATAAGGACATCCCTCTCTCTCTCTCTCTCTCTCTCTCCTCTACTCTGCGCTTTCTTGACTATCGGGAGCTCTCATCTACATGTTGCGGGTACCATCGTGGAGAAGAAACACCGGCAGCTACGTCAAACCTAACGAGGGAGCGACAAACCATTAAGCAAAGGATCGCGTGGATATTACTAGAGACCAGGCACCTGTGCAGCTAGCAGCATAGCTTCAATAGAATCGTTCGGTCACAAATTCGACTCTGCGCAAGGTGATATTCGATTGTCATATCAAAGTACTTTTATCGAAATAGATCAAGAATGGCGGGATAAAATTTTTGTTTTTGTTTCCACTGCATTCTTCCTCGTCCCACCCGGATCCTTATAGGTGGCACCTCGGAATGGCCCGAGGAGTTAAGTGGGGGAAGTCTTAAGGAGGGAGGGAAAGCATGGAGTCAATGTGAATGAGAGAAAGGGGGTAGCAGTGTTAATCTTAGGTGGCCTACAAGATAATCTGACTATGTATAATCTCATTTATTTATTAATAAAATGGCTTTTTTAATTATGTGTAATTCATTTTATTTTCATTTCATAACGAAGTCCATAAATATGTGCAATAGTGAACGGATTATGATAAGATCATACTAATGAGACTGAGTACTTATACACACATATTCTTAATTGTTCTTAGTTGGAGGATGTCTGAGAAGGACATCAGACATCCGATTAGACTAGTACAAATTATTCATGCTCATATGATGAGGGTGACTGATCTTATAGTCACTTGTGTGGAGACAATAAAGCGAATTTGTAGGTGCTCATTCGAGAATGAGTTCACTGAATTGATCCCACTGAATCACTGGATGGTAATATACCTAACTGTCAACCAATTTGATTCAATTATTATAGCTCCGTGGATGGTTCTTGGACCTGAGACACTAAGGACACCTTATCGATGGATTTCTATGCTTTGACCTTAGTTTACGGATCTCTATTAACAGGATTCTAGACAGCTATTGTAACGACCCGCCACCCTATAATCGGGGATCCGATTACTAAATGGGTATCGAATCATTAATTTGGAGCCAAACCAGGATCTAGATAAGTCTGGGAAATAAATAATAAACTAAGCTAAACATTCACATCGCATTGAATTAAAAAGGAAGTGCAAGAATTAAAAGTTATTACAATGCGACTCGACACAGCAAATAATTACATACTCCAATTGAAAAGAAATAATTAAGTGTACAGGCCAGAAAATAAAATAACAACTACATCGGGGCATACCCCGAAACAACGGCTGCTGGCGTGCAACCCAAAGCAGCACTCTCCTCGCTAAGCCTGCCTAGAACCCTCACCTGAAAACCGCAGGGGTGAGTCTCAACAAAAAGACTCAGTAGGGATCCTTCGATCCCCACCATCCACTCACGCACCCACAAGTGCAGTAACACAGATAAAGGTAAAGTAAACAAGTAAAGCAGTAATCACTACTCCTAATTCTCGATATAAACCACATACATTCGGAATGTAACATGCATATATCAGAAAACATTCTACCAAGGAGCCTACCACCAACGTCTCGTCAAAACACGTCAACCACACAACCAAATGTGGGAAACACCGACCCGCTGAGACCAAACAGTAACCCCTCGGATAGCACGCTAGCTACTCCGGCCCAACTGGCTCAGGTGGTTACTCCTTTCCTCAGCACGAGTGACACTCCACAGGTACCACTCCTACACCGGTACTAGCTAACCCCGGGGTACACCAGGTGACCCTCTCTCTAGGCGTCACCCCACCACTCCCACACCGGCGTTGTGTCCCTCCCACACCGACACAGGGTGGCAAGCGCTACAACTGTCACTCTAGGTCTACAGTCGCACGAAATACAACACAGTGCGATCCGATCACGTAAAAATCCTTATCCTCGAGTACGATTTCAAACATGCAATAAACCAAACTATCTAACAGTGTGAAGATATGTTAACAGCATGAAATAATGTGATTCTGTCTTGAATTGCGTCGCCCAAGGCCGACGCCATTCAAGCCTCCTAGACTGGTTCATGAAATCTCGGCCTCAGAACATGGCCTAAAAGGCGTCATCACATGTAGCCGCCTTTTGAAAGGCGTCGCTGTCCCTCATCGCCAGATAGCGACAGAAGCAGGGACAGGCCACGGGGTGATTTTCACTAAAAAGCGCCGTCCAGGCAAGTCGCCTTTCTAAAATGCGTCGTTGTCCCTGGACGCTCATCAGTCTAGAGACAGAGTATGTTACTGGGCTAAATCGCGTCGTAGGTGGGAGCCGCCTTTCAAAAAAGCGTCCCTGTCCCTCGACGCCATTTAGTCCTGATAGACAGGTTCTCCCCTTCGCTTCCCTCAATCCACAAGGTGGGATTTCTCCCCCAAAACGTACAAAAAAGGCCACAAGGCATAGAGGGGAAGGAGGAGAACCTAACTACCCATTAGAACACCCAATTTCTCATTTCATACATTTAGTATTTTCACTCCAAAATGCCCCTAAACATGCTTCAAAGCGGGAAAACATGGTTTTTAAATGAAATACTACGGGGATCGTCACCCTACCGGTTATTCAGACTCCTCCTAACTCCAAGCCGCCAACCCGTCTTGCCCCACGCCGCCGCCAGTACCGCTGTGGACGCCGTTACTCTACCGGGACGTCGGCCGCCGTTCGGAGAGAAAAACGCCGCGGAGGAGATGGTGGTGGTAGTGGTGGAAGTTGGGAGGTTATTGGAGTGGAGGGAGAGGTGAAATGAAGGGAAGAAAAGGGAGGGGGAAAGGGGCCGATGGTGCCGCCGGAGGAAGAGAGGAGAGAGGAGAGGAAGGAGGGAATGAGAGAAAGGAAGGAGGGTTCGCGGGGTCAACCAGAAGTTGGGTAAAACACGCCGTGCACGCCCGATGTCTTTCAGATGACAAGACCGGGCCGTACACTAACAAGCCATGGTCCTACTCTGAATGGCGTCGTCCAACCAAGACGCCATTCAGACGATATGACCGGGGCCGTACTCTCGCGATCCAAGGCCAGCCCACGTGGCACAGCCTAAAACGCGTCTACATTGTTGGACACTGTTTAAACCGCGTCGAGCCTGGCTCGACGCGAAACATAACAGAGTCCCAGCCCCATCAGGGCCTGAACTACGGGAACCGACCCCAAAAACTGACCCGATAACCGGATTCGAAAACCTCAATCCTTACAGCTATGGATCGGGTACAGCAGAATACCGTCGCATGAAATTGAGTGTTCAATAAGGGATCATTTGCTCGCGGTATTCAGAAAGAGAATGCTCTAGGTAGGATGCGCACAAGTTTTTCGATGTTATACGGCAGCGTCTGGTCCAGGTGAGTCGACCGATTAGGGTTTGACAGTTTAGTATACTCTGAGTTGACTCGAGCGCATTATGCAAATGAAGGATAATATCTATGCGGTAACTGTAAGTAGAAAGGTTCCATTAGTAGGTTGCTTAACCACAATCCCTTTTGGGTTCACACGGTGTTTCTTGGCACCCGACATTATCAGAAGCTTGGCCGAATTGCATGTGCGACGTTAATTCCGTTAATTAATTAATTAATATGAGATATTAATTGAGTAATAAAGTCAATAAGGAGTTACTGGCTTATTGGGCCATTAATTAGACTAGTACTTGGGCCTAAAGGGTCACGCGTAAAAGATTCTCAAGGTGATGGATTAAAAGTGGGATTTATACAATTTTTAGGGTTTTCATGAAAAACTATGCGGTGAGTAAAAAATATAGCGAGGGGGCTGAGCGGGCCAAACATCTACTCAACCCTAGCTCCCCCCCCCCCCTCCTCTCTCCTTCCATCTCTTTGGCATCGTGGCCGGCCCCTTCTGTGGCTCTGCTTCGTCGTCTTCTACGACTCCCGTAAGACGGAAACTCAGTCGCATTTTGCGACAATCATGTTGACGAACGACGGCTACTTCTAGCATTGTGAGGAACGAGGAATGTAAAAAAATCTTAGCAGATTTGCGTAGACTTCGCTAGAGGTCGGGCGTCCGCGTGGCTGGCGGAGTTACACCGACGGAACCATTCGAACACGGATTTGAATCCATGCAAGGTGATGTATGATCACCGTTCTTGTGATTTTGTTCTTCAAAACAGACCAAGATCGCATTAGATTAATTTTATTTTGTTTCTGTTGCATCCATGATCCCGCAAATGAGAACCTTATAGTGGTATCAGAGCCAAGTTCCACTATTTCTCATCTATTTCGATCTCCAAATCATTTTTTTCTTGTAATATTCTATGTCTATAATTCGATTTTCATGTCAGAACTGTATTCATATGATGAACACAGATAATCAGATTATTTTTATTCTGCAAAAGTCGAATTATTTTAATGGGTTCCTCACACTCTTCATGTGATGAAGAACGGGGTCTTCGCAGCTGTTTTCCAGTGAGACCATGGGATGGGGAGGTACACCAACGACCCCAGAAGGTTTCGGTGGAGTTGCCGCCCACCGTCGGCACCACGACCAGTGCCAGGAACAACATCTAGCGGTTGGTCGGTGGCTCTTTTTCTTCTTCTTCTTCGTTTTCAAACGGGGAGAGAGAGGGGAGCCGTGCCCTTTAAGGCGCCATTAGCAGGCCAAAGGACGTCGGGGCCATCGCTGGAGTGTCCGATAACAGACCGACGACTCCCCGACACCAGCGCCACTATCGGAAGGGGTGCCCAACCACCTCAGCCAGGCTCCCTACTTGGTAGGGAGTTTGCTGCCGCCCAAGGTGTAGCCCACGTGGCTAGGGATTCCCTGCCAAACAGGGGTCGACCCCATGGACCAGGTCTTGGCTTGGACCAGGCCAAGGTCCGAGCCAGGCACAGGGGCTGGGCTCGGCCTTGGCCTGAGCCCAAGAATCAGCCCTGGCTCAAGCCCAAGGTTCAGCTAGGCTGAGCATTCGCTCGGCAAGAGGCTAAGCCAACGCGGACCCATTTAAGCCCAGGCCCATTTAAATTAAAAAAAAAAGATTTTAATTTTAAAATTTTAAAATTATTTTGAAAAATAAAATTTTATTCAATTTATTTAATTAGAACATTAATGATTTTGAACCATTTTAAATTAACAAATGTTGTTAATTAATTAGTGTTAGTTATTGGTTGAAGGGTTAAATTAATAATTAACTTTAATTGTCTGATGTAAGAGTTAGATTAGCAGTTAATAATTAATAGTCTAATTGTTAAATTATTAATTGTTAATTAATTTAAATGTTATATTAATTTTAAATAATTAGAAGTGTTCTAATTGGCATGGAATACTAGGAAATTTTTTAATTTGGAGTGTGTGCAAATGAGATGTGTGTTTAATACTTTTAAATTTGATTTAATTGTATGCTTAAGTTAATAAAATTAGTTTTCGAAAATTCAAATTTCCAATTTTGATTGGAGCCAAGCTTTATGAAAGTCAAAATTATTTACTTTCAAAACTCTTTTATTTAGCCTTGTGATGTGCTCTTCCATTGTGTAATGAATAAAGACAACATAGTTATGGATATGTACTTGTGAATACTTCATGTGATGATGTACAGTAGTGGATCGTGGATGTATGGTTATTTTTTATTAATTGTTAATAAATAGAGGTCTGCGAACCTCTCCCACTCTTATACTCCGATGTACTTCCACCTCCCTCCATTTTGTACTCGCCATAAGGCCTTCTTTAATTCTACATATAAATTCAAAATTTTAATGTAATTTGATTGAGGCAACTGAGAAAGGAGCGAGGATGATCTACAACTGCAACCAAGAAGGTCATTTGATGGAGATATTCTGCCTATGTGTTTGTAGGTTATCTGATATAAGTGCTATATTAGATTATGTATGCATTTGACAGTTTGGCTCCAATCAAACCACTGTACTATAAATGACCACACTTCACATGTATGTGATGTTAGGTTCTCGGGTTTCTCCGGATCTCTCACGCAGTGGAAATAAAAATAAAACAGAGATCCGATTCCCGTTTCGAAAAATACTAAAACTTCGATAATCGGATTATCGAATCTCACCGTATGCGGATTCGAATCCGCAACCGTTCGGTTCCGTCGGTGCGACACCGCAAGCCGCGCAAGCGCCCGGCCTCTAGCGGAGTCCACGCAATCCTCCTAGCAACGGATATCCTCACGTTCCTCGTTCTTCATAGCCCATGAAACCTACGACGGTCGCCGCAACGATCGCCGCAACGCGCGGACGATTTCCCGTCTAACGGGAGTTGGAGAAGCGGCGGAGTAGATCAGGATCTGTCTGGGACGCCAGAGAGAGAGAGAAACAGAGGAGGGGGCGGCAAGGGTTAGCAGCAGCTTGGCCTGCTCAGCCCATTCGCTATATTTTATACTAACCGCACGGTTTTTCATAAAAACCCCCAGTTTGTATAAAACCCACTTATTTATCCATCGCCTTGAGAATCATTTGCGTGTGACCCTCTAGTTCCAATTACCAGTCTAGTTAATAGCCCAATAAGCCCAGTGACTCCTCACTGGCTTTATTAATCAATTAATAACCTTTTATTAATTAATTAATCAATCGAATTGATGTTGCACATCGAATTCGATCGGGCCTCCGATCACGTTGGGTGCCAAGCAACACCGCGTGAACCCGGAAGGTATCGGGGTTAACTAACCCACTCTTGGAACCTTTCCGCCGACAGTTACGTGTAGATATAATCCTTCATTCGTACAATGCTCTCGATTCAACTCAGGGTATGGCGAACTGTCAAACCCTAACCGGTCGACTTACTTGGATTGGATGCCGCTGATGAATATCGAAAAACTCATTTCCCGATATTATCGTCTGCCCTGGCCAGGGACTTCCGCGCATCCTTCCTAGAGCATTCTCTCTCTAAGTACCGAGAGCGAATGATTCCTTATTGACACACAATTCCCTTCGACGGTATTCCGTTGTACCCAATCCTTGGTTGTTTAGAATCCCGTGGTTAGATATTCATAAACCAAGGTTAAAGCACAAAAGTCCACCGACAAGGTGTCCTTGATGTCTCAGGTCCGAGGACCATCCACGTAACTGTGATAATATAATCAAGCTGGTTGACAGTCAGGTACAATACCATCCAGCGATTCAATCGGATCAGTTCAATGAACTCATTCTCCAACGATCACCTACAGATTCGCCTTAGTGTCTCCACAAGTGATTTATGAGATCAGTAACTCTCATCATATGAGCAGGAGTAATCTGTACTAGTCTAACCGGATATCCGATGTCCTTCTCGGATATCCTCCACTAGAAACGATTAAGAATATGTGTGTTTAAGTGATCAGTCTCATTAGTATGATCTCATCATAATCTGATAACTATAGCACATATTCACGGACTTCATTATGAGACGATAATTAATACGATTTACACACAATGAATATTATGCAATTATATTAATAAATATGAACGAGATTATAAAGTCATATTGGCTTGTAGGCCACCTAAGACTAACAATCTCCCACTTGGATTAAAGTCAATCACCTTTATATAGTAAGACTATAGACTCTAGGTGACGCTCAAACATAATTTGAGCCAACGGCTTTGTCAGTAGATCTGTTATATTGCCGACGGATGGAACTCTTTCCACTACTACATCTCCTATGGATATGATCTCTCTGATAAGTTGAAAGCGCCTCAGAATATCTTTCGATTTCTGATGAGACCACTTCTCTTTCACTTGTGCAATAGTCCCATTGTTGTCGCACAACAGCGGAACATGATCAAAGATGCAAGGAACTATGTCAAGGTCAGTGATGAACTTCTTCAACCACACTACTTCCTTGAAAGCTTCAGCTGCAGCGATGTGCTCAGCTTCAATCGTTGAATCTGCAGTGGTTGCTTGCTTGGAACTCTTCCAGCACACTGTTCCTCCATAGACAAGGAACATATCTTTAGTTCTTCTCAAGTACTTAAGGATACATTTCACTGCCTTCCAGTGCTATTCTCCTAGATCAACCTGAAATCTGCTCGTAACACTTAGAGCAAATACAATATCATGCTATCTACATAGCATGGCATACATGATAGATCCTATGGCAGAGGCATAGGGTACTCTATCCATGAGTGCCCTCTCATCAAGAGTCTAAGGAGACTGCTCCTTTGATAGACTAATTCCATGTCTCATCGGTATGAGACCACTCTTGGAATTTTCCATATCAAACTTTTTGACTATGGTATCTATGTACAAGAATTTGGTCATTCCAAGCATCCTCTTTGATCTATCTTTATAGATCCGTATTCCCAATACGTAGGATGCTTCTCCCAAATCCTTCATGGAGAAGTTTTTCGACAGCCAGATCTTTACTGATGACATCATAGCTACATCATTCCCAATTAGTAGTATGTCATCTACGTAAAGAACGAAGAAGGTGACTGCGCTCCCACTGATCTTCTTGTACACACAAGACGTAAGACTTGACAGCCTCGTCAAATCTCATGTTCCAGCTCTGGAAAGCTTGCTTCAGTCTAAAAATGGACCTCTGAAGCTTGCACACTTTATTTGGCTATTCTTTTGATGTGAAACCTTCTAGTTGTATCATATAAACCTCTTCCTCAAGGTTACCATTGAGGAAGGCAGTCTTCACATCCATCTGCCAAATTTCATAATCAAAATGAGCAGCAATGGCGAGTAGAACTTTGATCGACTTTATCATGGCAACTGGTGAGAAAGTCTCGTCATAGTTAATTTCTTGCCTTTGACGATATCCCTTTGCCACCAACCTTGCCTTATAAGTATCGATCCATCCATTAGCACTGATCTTTCTCTTAAAGATCTACTTGCATCCGATGGGTACAATATCCTTGGGCAAGTCCTTCAAGTTCCAAACTTGGTTGGTGTACATGGACTGAATTTCTGAGTTCATGGCTTCTCGCCATTTCCCGGCTTCTAGGCCTTCTATGGCCTCCTGGTAGGTTTTAGGATCATCATCCTCATTATATTCTATCTTATACTTACCTTCAACGATATGTACCACATATCGTTCGGGGATCTAGGTAATCTACCAGATCTACGAGGCTCATGTGTGTGTACCTGAACAAATTTAGGAACTGATATCTCATCTGATGATAATGCAGCTGTTTAGAGATCTAGAACCTCTTCCAGTACTATTTTACTCTCACTGTCCTCCTGGAGAAGGTATTCCTCTTCCAGGAAAACAATTTTCCTGGCGACAAATACTTTTTGTTCACCAGGGTGGTAAAAAATAGTATCCAAAGGTTTCCTTTGGATATCCCACAAACCTGCATTTATCAATTCGTGATTCCAGCTTGTCTGGATCATGCCTCTTAACATGAGTAGGACAACCCCAGACTTTAACATGTTTAAATTCTAGTTTCTTGTCTTTCCATATCTCATATGGAGTAGAGGCCACAAACTTGCTGGGTACTCTGTTCAGTAGGTATGCTGCTGACTCTAGAGCATACCCCCAAAGGGACACTAGTAATCCCGAAAAACTCATCATGAATCGCACCATGTCCAACAAGGTGCGATTCCTCCTTTCCGATACACCATTCATCTGTGGTGTATATGGAGGGGTCAGTTGAGAAATAATATTATTATCCTTTAAGAATTGTGTGAAATTAGTACTCAAGTATTCTCCTCCTCGATTAGATCGAAGAGCTTTAATACTCTTTCCTAATTGCTTCTCTACCTCATCCTAGAACTCCTTAAACTTCTCAAATGCTTCTGACTTGTACTTCATTAAGTACACATAGCCGAATCTTGAGAAGTCATCGGTGAACGTGATGAAGTATGAAAAGCCACATTTGGCTTGGGTGGACATTGGACCACATACATCTTAATGTATTAGTTCCAGAATGTCCTTGGCATGTTCTCCATATCTAGTAAATGGAGAATTTGCCATCTTTCCCACTAGGCAGGACTTACATGTCGCAAACGATTCATAATCGAATGCTGTTAAATAACAATGCTTGTGCAACCTTTGCAACCTGCCTTCACTAATATGCCCAAGTCTACAATGCCACTTGTAGGCTTAGTTCACACAATTATTGCTCTTCTTAAGAGCATTATCAATGTAAAGATTGTAATAAGAAACATCTAACAGATATAGACCGTTGACTAAGGATGTCGAAGCTATTGATTTATTACCATAATAAATCGAACAACTTCTATTCTCAATAGTCAACCTATATCTTATCTTGTCCAAACAAGATATTGATATGATGTTCTTTATTATGCTAGGAATATAATAACAATCTTCTAATAGTAAGGCGTCTCCAGATGGAAGTCTGAGGTTTGCTGTCCCTACAGCAATGGCCGCAACTTTTGCGCCGTTTCCTAGTCTCAATTCCACCTCGCCTTGTCTCAGCTTGCGCTTACTTGTCAGCATCTGCGCATCATGACAGATATGAGAAGCACATCCGGTATCCAATACCCAAGATATGGAATCTCTAACTGACAAGTTAACATCTGTCATATAGATATCTGAAACTTCATACAGCTTCTCCTTTCCATGAGCTTTATCGTTAAGAAACTCATTGCAGTTCCTATTCCAGTGACCAATCTGCTTACAATAGAAGCAGTCACCATTTACTACTCTTTTGCCTTTGTCCTTCGATCTTTTATCGTTAGCTATCATCTCTGCGTCAAAGGCATCCAATGTCGGTTCAGCAGGAAGATCAGCTCCAAGGACATAGTCATTGTGCTCAGATCTGAAAACATTCTTCAGGTTTCTGAACCAATCCAAGTAGTTCAGGCTAGTCAAACGTTTGGCATCTAGTATGCCACAAAGTGTGTTATTCGACGACATAATTCCTTACAAGAGATATGTAATATCCTTTTAGCAGATGTTCAATTATTAAATATAAAACAAGACATGGGCTTTTGATCAAGTTTTAACTCCCACTAATTTTCGACGGACTGTATAACCCTCAGTTATACAGAACGGGAGACGCCGACAGTCTCCTAGCGGGGATCAGAATCTCAATGACTTGCAGTACAACCTTGTGAATAGCACAACAAACTGTAATACAATCAAAGAGCACCCAACTCATGGGACTTGCAACTCCTTACAATATCTGATCATAGCTTCAGTCCCCAGAGATTTAATGGCCTTGTGGATAGCACAACAAACCACTAATTCTGGTCTAAGCTAACCATCGTTACGCGACGAGCATAGATTTGCATGCAGCCTTTATTGATAGCACAACAAAGCTACATGGTTCCTCTACCCCGATCATATAGGCATCTAATGTCATAGCCACAGTTTCTCCTCCCAATTAAACAGGCCTTGTGGGTAGCACAACAAACCTGCCTAAAGTGATTTGAATCCTATGACTATAACGATGGTGGACCACGCGGTAAGTTCTTAACTACTCCCATTACGGCTTAGAGTTTAGATGAGGGTATTTAGATAACTTTTATCATGGTCTCTCCTAGGTGATAGCATAAATATATCATATATATTTAATAAATACTATACCTACTTTGATTCATAATCAAACTAAAATAATGCATCTCATACATGTCGTTATTATGGTCATGAATAGCACAGTGGGTTTGACTGGAGCCAACAATCAAATGCTCACACAATCTAACATAACAATTATATCAGATAATCCTGCAAACATAAAGGCAAAGGATCTCCATCGTATCGCCTTCTTGATTGCAACAGTGGATCGTCCTCGCTCCTTCTTCGATTGCCTCGATCAGATTACAATAATTCTCGAATTACATGTAAATAGAAGAGGGCCTCATGGCGAGTACAAGAGAGAGGGAGGTAGAAGTACATCGAAGAATGAGAGAGGGAGAGATACGCAGATCTCTATTTATTAACAATTTAATAACCATCCAACATTCATCCACGATCCTCACACACATCATTCATCACATGAACAATTAAATATGCATATCCAGGACCACAGTGTGTTTTAAACATTCCACACATGATTCAGCGCATCACATGGCTAAAACAAAAGAGTTTTCAAAATATATAATTTTGGCTTTCAAAAAACTGGGTTCCAATCAAAATTGGCTTTTGAATTTCGAAAACATTTTTAATCAAGATAAGCATACAATTAAATCAAATTTAAAAGCATCAAAACACACATCACATGTATACACACTCCAAATTAATAAATTCCAGATTATTCTATGTTATTAGAACAATTCTAATAATTGAACAATCTAACACTTAGACTATACCACATTAATAATCTAACAATTAGACTATTAATAATTAATCTAACTCTTAGACTAGTCCATCAAAGTCAATTAATAATTTAACACTTAAATTAATAATCAACCATAATTAATTATTAACTACTAACCTAACACTTAGATTAGTCAATTAATGTTAATTATTAATTTAACTCATAAACTAATAATTAACACTAACTAATTAATAACTAATTAATCTAACTCTTAGATTAGATAATTAAAGTTATCATTAATTTAACTATTAAATTAATGACTAACAATAATTAATCAAGGACTACTAATTTAACATTTAAATTAGTCATCTAAGTTAATTATTAATTTAACTCTTAAATTAATAACTAACTTACATATTAATTAACAATTAGTTGAAATAATAATTAATAATCTAACAGTTAGACCAATAATTATTAATCACTAATTTAACCCTTAAATTAGTTTAATTAATATTAATTATTAGTTTAACAATTAAACTTTCAATTAACATTAATAAATTAACAACTAAAAGTTAATCCAAAATGATTCAAAAATCATTAATAGGACCAATTAAATAAATTGAATAATAAATTTAAGTTCCAAAACAATTTTGAACTTTAAAGTTAAAATCCAATTTCAATTTAATTGGAAATTGGGGATTAAAAGGGGTTTGAAATGTGGTTTTAAAGGGAACTGGCTGAGCCAGCAGGTCACCTGGCCCGAGCCAGTGGCTCGGCCTGGTTCGAACCAGGGTCGCACCCTGGCTCGTGGCTAGGCGCTGCCTGGCCTAGCCCAGCCAAGCCAAGAGCCCAGTCCAGCCCAGCAGGTTAGACCGGCTCGGGACCGGCCGGTTCACCCCCCTTCCCCTTCCAAACAGCAAACCCTAATACCCCATGACAGGTTGCAGATGGTGGCTATGAGGGGTTCCAGCGCCGCCGCCGACCGGCCCCCCCGGCGCCGTCGGCCTTGGTCGGTGATGCCCCGGCGCCGGCGACATGCCCGGCGACGGCAGGGCCACCGGTGACCTCCGATTGGGGCGCAATCCAAGCCCCAAAAACCAAAAAAAATCTGGTTTAACACAGGTTTTCTAAAAACCGAATAAGAGGGAGACTAATAGCCATCTTCGGCCATCTCCAGAGGGTGCACCAGCGCCGGTGAGGAACCCATAGATGTCCGGTGACAATCCCCGGGAGATCCGGGGTTCCGATCCCTCATCCCAACACTTGGGAGGCCCAAACAAAACCGCATCGAAGCCCGGTTTTTCGTCCGACAAAGAACACCAAAACCCCAAATAAAAATTCGATTTTGCAGAAATAATAAATCAATTATTATTGTGTTTATCTAATAAACACGGATCCAACAAAGTAATCGAATTCGCACATGGAATAATTCATGAAAATATTAAATTCGGAGACCGAAACGGGATGCGAAACAGAGGAACCTGGCTCTGATACCACTGTTGGGTTCTCGGGTTTCTCTGAATCTCTCACGCAGCGGAAATAAAAATAAAACAGAGATCCGATTCCCGTTTCGAAAAATACTAAAATTTTGATAATCGGATTATCGAATCTCACCGTGTGCGGATTCGAATCCGCAACCGTTAGGTTCCGTCGGTGCGACACCGCAAGCCGCGCAAGCGCCCGGCCTCTAGCGGAGTCTACGCGATCCTCCTCGCAACGGATATCCTCACGTTCCTTGTTCTTCGTACCCCATGAAACCTCCGCCGGTCTTCGCAACGATCGCCGCAACGCGCGGACGATTTCCCGTCAAACGGGAGTTAGAGAAGCGGCGGAGCAGATCCGGATCTGTCTGGGATGCCAGAGAGAGAGAGAAACAGAGGAGGGGGCGGCTAGGGTTAGGAGCAGCTTGGCCTACTCATCCCGTTCGCTATATTTTATACTAATCGTGCGGTTTTTCATAAAAACCCCCGGTTTGTATAAAACCCACTTATTTATCCATCGCCTTGAGAATCATTTGTGTGTGACCCTCTAGACCGAATAACCAATCCGGTTAATGGCCCAATAAGTCCAGTGACTCCTCACTGGCTTTATTAATCAATTAATAATTCTTTATTAATTAATTAATCGACCGAATTAATGTCGCACATCGAATTCGGTCGGGCCTCCGATCACATTGGGTGTCAAGCAACACCGCGTGAACTCGGAAGGTATCGGGGTTAAGTAACCCACTCTTGGAACCTTTCCGCCGACAGTTACCGCGTGGATATAATCCTTCATTCGTACAATGCTCTCGAGTCAACTCAGGATATGGCGAGCTGTCAAACCCTAATCGGTCGACTCACTTGGATTGGATGCCGCTGATGAATATCGGAAAACTCCTTTCCCGATATTATCGTCCGCCCTGGCCAGGGACTTCCACGCATCCTTCCTAGAGCATTCTCTCTCTAAGTACCGAGAGCGAATGATTCCTTATTGACACACAATTCCCTTCGATGGTATTCCGTTGTACCCAATCCTTGGTTGTTTAGAATCCCGTGGTTAGAGATTCATAAACCAAGGTCAAAGCACAGAAGTCCACCGACAAGGTGTCCTTGGTGTCTTAGGTCCGAGGACCATCTACGCAACTGCGACAATAGAATCAAGCAGGTTGAAAGTGAGGTACAATACCATCCAGCGATTCAGTCGGATCAGTTCAGTGAACTCATTCTCCAATGAGCAACTACAGATTCGCCTTAGTGTCTCCACACAAGTGATTTATGAGATCAGTCACCCTCATCATATGAGCAGGAGTAATCTGTACTAATCTAACCGGATATCTGATATCCTTCTCGGATATCCTCCGACTATGAACGATTAAGAATATGTGTGTTTAAGTGATCAGTCTCATTAGTATGATCTCATCATAATCTGATCACTATAGCACATATTCACGGACTTCATTATGAAATGATAATTAATATGATTTACACACAATGAATATTATGTCATTATATTAATAAATATGAACGAGATTATAAAGTCATATTGGCTTGTAGGCCACCTAAGACTAACATATGATACATTATTTTATTTTGATTATAAATCAAAGCAGGTATAGTATATAGTAAATCTATACGATATATTTATATACTATCACCTAGGATAGACCAAGATAAAAGTTATCTAAAAACCCTCGCCAAATTTTAAGCCGTAACGTGAGTAGTTGAGAACTTACTACGTGGTCCGCTATCGTTATGGTCATAGGATTTAGGCAGGTTTGTTGTGCTATCTACATGGCTTGTCTATTCGTAAGCAGAGACTCTGGCTATGGCATGAGATGCCTTATGATCGGGTAAAGGAATCGTATAGCCTTGTTGTACTATATACGATGGTGTAGGTGCTGAAAATTTGCTCATGTGATTTAATGTGAAAAACTATGTTGTTTAGGGTAAATTAACCTATTAAAAAAAAATGCAACTAATGTGCTGTGATCGCCAGAAACTTTTAACTAAAAAGCTTCAAAAGAAGTTTGATCGCTTACCTGTTTAAATGCGGAAGAATGAATCCTTGGTTCCCCTCCTTCAGCCGGCTGAAGAAAGAGAGCCTCTTCTTGTTCTTTTGTTCTTGCTGTTGAATGTTGAGGATCGTCCAGAAGTTCTCCTGGCTTCGTGCTTGATTTCCCTCTTGTTGATTTCTTGTTGTTGTTGTTGAATGCAGCAGAGATAGAGAGACAGAAAAATAAAGGAGAAATACTGATGAGAATCTAAGTAGAAATAATATCAAAGCTAACTATGATTAGAAACATGTATAAACAGCAACTCACTTGTTTAGATGGCTTTGAAACTCCTTAAGAACAGATGGGTTTTGGAAAATTAATGATGTGGTGTGTGTTGCATGCAGTGAGTATGAGAGAATGAAACTAAAGAATGAAAATGAAATTCAGATATGAAAAACTTATGCCCAGTCCAGTTGGTTGAAGCTTTGAAGGATGAAGATCTTGAAGAAGGATGCCGACTTCTGGTGACAGCGCTCCGGCGTGGTTGCTTTGATCTCCAAATTGCTATAACGCTGTGGCTCAATAATTCTCTCTCTCCTTTTTTTTTTTTAATTTTAACTCCTTGATATGCAAGGTATTTATAGGCATTTCCTGCGTTCGCGATTAACATAGAAAAATCTCGGATTTATCTACCTTAATCGACAGATAATTACTGATTAATTCATTTTTATCTGTAATTATCTAAAACGCGTCCACCATGGCTGACGCCTTTCAGATTAATTAAGATAAGGATAAATATCCGGGAAAACTTATCTTTATCTTTATTAGCTAAAACGCGTCCACCTTGGTAGACGTCTTTTACCCTAATTAAGATAAGGATAAACATCCGGAAAAGAAGTTAAAACAGCCTAGGAAACCTAAAACGCGTCGACCTTAACAGACGTCTTTTAGCCAATAAATCAATTAATTAAAATTCAAATTTAAACGTTAAAATACGAATAAACTCTAAATAGCGTCCACATGGGTCGACGCCTTTTAGGATTCTTCATATTTTAACTGAAATTTGAGCTAAAATCAATTCGATTGATTAACTTAAACATGTCTGTTCAACCCGACACTCAAAAATATCAATAAAAATTAATCAATGATTAATTATCAGACCATTATGAGGCATTATTATATGATATGAAATTTACTCAAAATGACGTCAAAATTAGCGTGTCTACAGCTGCCTCACCTTGGCATCGTCTTTGCAAGAGAGTGAAATGAAATGGAATGTACTGAAAAGGTGATGCCAAGGTGTGATGAGACACGCTCTTAACATCACATGATTGGAATTTTTCTCAAAATCATCTATGAAGATAGCTCAATGAAATCAATGGAATCAATCCTGTCTGGATGAGGTAGACAAGGAAATAAAATAAAGTCGATCAACCTCCTCGGAGTGGGAAGTACCCCAGGTCATAGACACTGTAGGTTTCATCATGGGGAGCGTTTGCCAGCCAATGTGGACGTGCTGCAGCCATGATGGATCTTAAAAGAAAACAAGAATATTGGATAAAGAGTCCAATCAAGGATAGAATTACAAAGATATCTTCAAGCGAACCTCAAAGATAATCAAGATACTCAATTCAGAATGGAATATTTCATATCATGTTTAAATTGTTTGATTAATGGTCTGAAACTTAATCAATGATTAATCCTTATCACAATGATTTCAAAGTCCTACATGATGCATGCTGGGCTAAAAGAAAAATATAAAGTCAAATAAAATATAAATTAATCAAGGATAATATTGTTAAATTGTCATTAATGAGTCAAGATACCAATTCTTGTAATTCAGTGCTAAGCCGAAGCTCGTTTCTCCACGCACCGTTTCACAAAAGTGGAACCATCGTCCTCACTAATTAACAATCAACGGCCTATCCATGCGATTAAGAATCCTCTGGAATTATCACTGTTTTTTGTTGTAGGGGAACTCAAATTCCAGTTTTATCAAAACCACAAGGTCCTTGATATGCTCTAATAAATATTTATATATAGTAATGCGAATGCAAACTAATTACATGAAATAGAGTACAAGGGTAGAAATAACCGTCTTTTTAGCCACGGTTGAGACTTCTTGAACTCCCACAGTGAGATTTTCTTAGGTTTTCTTGAATTTTAGAAACATGTTCTGATTGTTCTTCTATTCGAATTCCAACTCTCTTCATGCCTTATGTCCTGTATATGACTTGAACAAACAGGTTAAGTATCTGTTTAGGCTTAGCCCCTTGCCTGACCAAATAAATGGTCAATCAACCTTTTCCTTCAATAAATGGTCAAGGGGCATAGCCTTTATTAACAAAGGTAATGAGAATAATCAAACTTAAGTAAAAATGCAACATACAAGCATACAGATGCTCACTGAAAATAAAAAGGAATGAAACACATCAAATGCAACAAGCAGATGCTAACTGAAATATTTTTGTTGTTTTGAAATATTCATTTTTGTTTGGAGTTTTGAAATATATGCCTTTTTTGAATTTTGACATATGTATTTTTTTGAATTTTTGAAGCATATGTATTTTTTTTTTTGAAACATATGTATTTTTTTTTGAATTTTGAAATATATATATATTTTTTTTTTGGACTTTTTGAAACATATGTATTTTTTTTGAAAATTTTTTTTTTTTGAATTTTTGACTAAAAGATCAGCATGGTACTTAGATCAAAAGATCATATTCATTTATTAACTTAATTTCCAAATTGTTCTTTAACAACTCAACTTAAACCCATCGTGTTTGAACTTGTGTTTCCATTCGTGATCCCATTTGATGATTCGACCCTTAGTCAATCTAAGCCATTCCTTAAGTTTGGAGTACATCTCTTTAGAAAGAAAAGATGAATAAGTTTAGAAAGCCCATAAGAAGGTTCCGGAGACTTAAAAAGATGTCCCTTTTCTACCCTAATATCCGTTGGGGTTCGGTCATTTTCTTTCCGGGGTATTTATCGACCTTGCGTTCCCTTTCATTTCATTTCATGGCCTTGATGTAACGTTTGTAATGTAATGGCCTTCTTGATTTGACATTTGGCTTTTGCCTTTTGCTTTTTGCCCTTTTCTGTTCTTTTCTTTCTGCTTCGGGACGGATCTCCCCCATTTTTTTTATGACGGCCTCCTACTAAGATGGCGGGTATTCTTGGTAGTCTATTCTAAGCCTCGTTCCGACATCATGGGCCGAGTATAAAACAGAATTTTTGCTTTAAAAAGAATGATTTGTACTCTATACTTTCGGTCAAGCTTTCGATATCCTTTAGGACTTGTCATCTCTTGTTACTCACGAATCAAACGTGTCAGTGTGTGCAGTAATGGGCTTGAAATTAAGTTATTCAGACTGATAAGGAAATTTGAGTTTATAAACTTTCTGATTCCACTGGTCTTTGTACCATACTGATCGACTCTTTAACCTAAGGATAGTATTTCTTAAGATGTAAACCATTCCAGGGATGTTTTAGCTCTTCTCCTTCTGCATTAACAAGACGATAAGCATTACCAGGAAAAGCGTGTGATACAACATAAGGTCCTTCCCAGTTGGGTTGGAGCTTAGAACGCGGACCACCAGGTTTTATAAAAATTCTTTTGACAACCATTTCACCGACTTTGAACTTACGTTCAATGACTTTCTTTTGATAAAAACGTGCTAGTCTATTTTGATAAACTTTTGCATGATTAGCAGCTGACCATCTTTTCTCGTCTAAAAGTTCCAATTGAGCAAGGAGTGCTGAACGATGTTCATCAATAGAAAATTCCTTATTCAATTGTACTCTTAATGACGGTATGAGGATCTCATATGGAACTACCGCCTCCATTCCAAATGTTAAGGAATAAGGAGTTTGCCCAGTAGGCGTGCGGATTGAAGTTCGGTAGGCCCATAAAGCCTCAACCAATTTTTCTGGCCAATCTGAGAATTTGTTAGATTTACACGTTTTCTTAACGATTTTTATCAAAGTCTTATTTGTTGCCTCTGCTTGGCCATTGCCTTGCGGATAATAAGGAGATGAATGATGCAATGCAATTTTATACCTGTTACAGAGATCCTTCAATTCTTGTGACACGAACTGCGGTCCATTGTCGGTGACGATGGTGCTTGGAATTCCGAATCGGGTGATGATGTTCTTCATGATGAACTTGCAGACGGTTGATGCTTTGATCTCCACGTACGCTTCAGCTTCTGCCCACTTGGTGAAGTATTCCGTTGCCGTGAGAATGAAAGATTTTTGCTTGATGCCGGAATCTGGATTACCAAGAGGTCCAATAATGTCGAAAGCCCACATAGAGAAAGGCCATGGGGAAGAAACAGGATGGAGTGAAGATGCAGGAGAATGAATTTTGTCGGCATGAAGTTGACACTTAGCACACCTACGAACAAATCCTACACAATCTTCTTCCATGGTTGGCCAATAAAATCCTTGTCTAAGGATCTTCTTTGCTAACATCTGTCCATTGACATGGCCACCACAAACTCCACTATGAGCTCCTTCCATAACTTTCCAAAGCTCATCTTCGTCTAGACATCTCAGAAGAACTCCATCAAAACCTCTCTTGTACAGTGATCCCCCAACTAGGGTATATCTTTGAGAAACTCTCCTGATAGCTCTTTTCTCCTCAGTTGTAGCTTCCTCAGGATACGATTGATCTTCACAATATTTTGCAATTTCATAATACCATGGCTTCTGTTCATCATCCATTTCTTCTAACAGCTCCATTAACATGATTTCTCTTCTTTCAATGATATTTCCGTCTCTGACTTTCTTCAGCAACTTCTCCTTAGTTCTAAGGAATGAAGGATCTTTCACGGCGGGTGAAAGACGCCTATGAACTATGATTGATTCGGATTGTTTGCTGATTGGAAAATCGAGAGAAGATGCAAGTGAAGCTAGAGCGTCAGCTAAGATGTTTTGATTCCTAGGGACATGGACAAAGATCAATTTCGCGAAAAGCTTTGAGTAAGCAGAAGTAAGCTCTTGATAAGGCTTGAGTTTGGGATCGAGAGTTCGATACTTGGTCAGCACTTGGCGAAGAATCAGTTGGCTATCACCTACGATCCTGAGTTTAGTAGCACCATGGAAATGAGCAGCCTCGAGACCAGCAAGGAGTGCCTCGTATTCAGCTATATTGTTTGTAACTGGAAAATCAAGCTGAAAGGCTTGTGGAATGGTGATACCTTCAGGTGATAACAGAACGATACCGATCCCTTTTCCATGTGAATTCAGAGCTCCGTCAAAATGCAGAGTCCACATATCATCTCTGATTTGATTTACGGACATCAGTTCCTCATCCGGAAACTCTGATCGCACTAGATCAAATCGGGGAAGGGGATGATGAGCAAGATGTTCTGCTATGGCATAGCCCTTGATCGCTTTCTGCTGGATGTAAGTAATATCGAATTGAGATAGAAAACTTTGCCATCGCGCTAACCTATCAGTAAGAACAGATTTCTCCAGAAGGAATTTGATCGGATTCATCCTAGCGATGAGATGGACTTCATGGGCCAGAAAATAATGTTTTAATTTCTGCACAACCCAGACCAATGCTGCACATGTTTTCTCCATCGCTGTATATCTCTGTTCAGCGGGGTTGAGAAGTTTAGAGAGATAATAGGCTGCCCTCTCTTTTCCTTCTTCATCTTCTTGTGCTAAGACAGCCCCCACTGCATCATCCAGGACTGAAATATAAAGTATCAATGGTTTGCCTGGAGATGGTGGTCTCAAAACAGGAGGACTTGCTAAATAGTTCTTTAATCCATCGAATGCCTCCTGACACTTATCGTCCCAATCGAATTTGACTCCCGGCTTGGTAAGCTCGTAAAAAGGCTTACACCTTTGTGAGTGCTGGGAGACAAAGCGGCGAATAAATTGCAACCTCCCGATTAATCCTCTCAACTCTTTCAAATTTTTAGGAGGTGGCATTTCTCTAATAGCCTTCGCCTTGTTAGGATCGATCTCAATTCCCCGTTTACTGACGATAAATCCAAGCAATTTTCCTGAAGATACCCCGAATACACATTTCTTGGGGTTCATCTTTAACTGATATTCTCTCGACCTTTCTAATACTCTTGCCAAAACTTTAGCATGCTCAGCCTTTGTTTTCGATTTAACTAATAAGTCATCCACATACACTTCCAGATCTATGTGCATCATGTCATGAAATATTGCCATCATGGCCCTTTGATAAGTGGCTCCAGCATTCTTTAATCCAAATGGCATGACAACATAACAGTATGTTCCCCAAGGTGTAGTGAATGAAGTTTTCTCTTGATCCTCTTCTGCCAGCTTAATCTGGTTATATCCTGAAAATCCATCCATAAATGATAACGTCTCATAGCCAGCGGTGTTATCGATGAGTACATCAATATGAGGCAATGGAAAATCATCTTTAGGACACGCCCGGTTCAAATCGCGGAAGTCAATGCAAATTCTGACCTTTCCGTCCTTCTTCATAACCGGGACTATGTTGGCCACCCATTGTGGATAGAGGACAACTCTAATAAATTTGGCTTTATGTAATTTGTCGACCTCTTCCTTCATCTTTAAAGCCATTTGTGGGTGGAATCGCCTTAATTTCTGTTTGACCGGGCTAACTCCGTCCTTTAATGTCAATCTGTGTTCAACTAAAGACGAGTCTAACCCCGGCATATCCTCATAACTCCAGGCGAAAGTGTCCTTGTAGTCCTTTAGCACTTGTACCATTGCGTTCTCATCCTCTGTAGAAAGATTTTTACTGACGAGGACAACCTTAGGTTCGTCTTCAGTCCCTAAATTAATTTCTTTGGTGGGCTCTTCTACGGCAGCTGAGGGTTCATCGAATCTCTTCACTCCACTAGCATATGCCTCAGCCGCGTCCTCGTCATCTTCCTCAATGGGATCCTTTTCATGTATCAACTCATATACCCCGTACCCATCATTGACTGACTCATCGTCTATACAATCTTCTGGCATCTGAATTGGATTTTCTAAAAGCTGAGGAATTAAAGAGCAAGAAGAGCACTTATCAGCTAAGTCCTGGAGGTATCTATCTGGAATTTGCCTACCCTTAGGCTTCCTAGACTTCCTAACCTGACTAATCTGACTAGACTGCCTAACTTCACTATCATAACCTAACGAAGACGAGGCAGGATGAAAATCCTGTGATACAAGTGGAAATACAAGAGAATCCTCCCGAGGGGAGGGACAGAGTAAATCTAGAAGAGAAGCTTGACCGAAGGACCCGCGTGGTGGGGTGCAATCGGACAAGTAAGATGTTTCCTCAATGAGGATTTGGGAAGAATTTGTTGCCAAATTGGCGTTTTTTTTTGGAAAATGAAAGAATTAAACATAAAGCAAGAATGAATACAAATGGGAGGGGAATCAGACGGAGGAAGTGGCACCAAGGCCAGAGGATTAGGGGGATCATATAGTAATATGTCCCAGATCAGATCATACAACCTCTCTAGATCAAGAGGAGGTTGTGGTATAATGTCCCGAGGGACAGAGTAATCATGACGGGCGGAGCCCGTGGAATATCTTCAATTATAACCCGCGACCAAGTCGGGGTCAAGAGCAATGTACGAAAAAGAGTATGGAGCATGAAGACATGTGAAGGATATGTCCCTCTCCAGAGCAGATCTGTTGTGTAACCAGCTTCATAGGGGTCATCTGGTTCCCCTTCATCAGTTTCTTCAGATAGCAGTATCCGCTTGTCAAATATAGCACCAGGGCTTTCAATCAATTCATCAATCTGCGGCGGCCACTTAGGTTCTGCAGGATCCAGAAATAGTCTGTTCAGTGCAATATACAGGTCTCTGAGATCGAACCATCTGTACCATTCACATTCAGGATCATCAAATTTCCTCCTTTTCATAGGCCGCAGAGCCTCCAAGGATTGGTACGTAAGCAGTTCAGAGCAATGTCTGGCCAAATCCCTCCCATAAATATCATGGAAATCAAAACAGGAAGTAATGACTACCGTATTGTCATAGCTAAGTATGGGCCCTTTCACAAAATGCGTACACAGGGTCCATGTTAAGGGATCTCGGCCTTCTTTAGATGGTGTAGACATTGCCTGCCAGATCTTCGGGCCTTCTTTGATTTCTGCTTTCTGAACCGGATCTTGCTTCAGTTTTATTGGCCTATAGCCCAGACCACTTCCAGGTACCGCTCGATGATTTCTGACAGGAGTGGTCCTGCCTTGCAACTGAGTGCCCAGACCTTTCCCAGGCTTGTAGCCGTTCTTCATCATGATCCTCCATCCTGGGGTACTCATGCACTTCCCCCTTTTGATAGCATCTAACGGATATGGAGAAATAGTAGCGGCTTTCAGAGGATCAGCCATTGGACGGTAGACCTGTAATACCGACAGAAAAGGTTGCCGGCCAGGTAAAACAGCAGATTTGATGTTCAATGAATGAGCAGCAGCAAGGATCGGCATGCTCGTTACTTTAATTATTCGTCCTTTGTAAGGAAATTTGAGGCATTGATGATTCGTAGAAGGAATCGCCTCGAGAGTTTTAATATAAGGACGACCTAAAATGGCATTTATGGAAGGGTCGATTTCCAAGATGTGAAATTCAACCTCTGCATGACTTACAGGGCCCAGCTCCACCTTTAAATAAACCATTCCCAGAGGGGAACGGGTAGAATTGTCATATGCTGTTACTGATATGGGGCTGGGCAGCCATTTCTCTTTGGGCACACCGCACAGCTTCAGGGTCTTCGGAGGTAGAACATTGATCGAAGCCCCTGTGTCAACCAGGCATGCATCCACGGCCTTCTTACAGATGTTGACCGTGATACTCAGAGCCATGCTTCTGGCTGCCGGCGGTGCTAGTTCCGATGTATGGAAAGTTATAGAGGGCTGATCCCCCTGAGGAACTAGTAGTGCTGCAATCTTCTCTACCGGCACGTCTTCATTGACCATTACCTTCTGCAGATATTTCATTAAAGCTTCTTGGTGACTCTTGGATCTTTTGATCAGTTCGAGTATAGTGATCCGTGCCGGTGTCCGATCCAGGTGTTTCAACAAGTCATATTGAGTGCCTGGTGCACTCTCTTCATTGTGGGCTTCCTCAGTTGGCTGTGATGGGCCGTCTCTGACTGTGGACTGAGGAAAGACTTTGTTGAAAATCCTTCCACTCCGGAGCGCGTGTTCCTCAACCGTGGAGGATCCGGGTGACACTTTAAGTACCGCAGGGTTGGATGGTGCGGATGGCGTAGAAGGTTGGTGGGTAGGTGATGGCGTAGGGCTAGGTGGTGATGGCGCGGTGCGGATTAAAGGCCTAGAGGGTTGGATAGTGGATGGGTAAGTGGTTGGTGAAGTGGGGAATGGTACGCGTAATAGCGGTCTAGACGGTAAAGGCATATCTGGATAGGCGGTAGTAGTAGCGGGTGAAGTAGGAAATGGTATGCGTAATAGTGGCCTAGATGGTAAAAGGGGTGCGTTATTGGTTTGCGGGGGGTTATATGATGGAGGCGTAGTGGTGCGGGGTGTAATGGGTCTAAGGAAGGCGGGTAGTGGTAATGGGTTATTGGGCGTGGGCGAGTGATATGTGGGTGTGGGTATGGGGGTAATGGTAACGGGTTGTGGCCTTGGTATGTGGATGGTGCGGCGTGGTGGTCGCTCTGCGGTACTTTGAACGTGACCCGTTGAACAAAGAGAGGAAGAGTCCTCTACTCTCCACTGCTGCCCACGACCAGCCTCAGACTGGCTGTTCGTCAAGATGGGAGCAACCTGGTTCTGGTTCTGATGCTCCGGGAGTGGATTCTGCACTATGCCCATGTTGGGTGGTGCTACTGCTTGTGCCGGTGGTCTTGCTTGCTGCTGCTGCTGCTGCGGTCTCCTCGCCTTCAGGGCTGTTATGTATTTCTTCATTTCCTCCCAGTCTATGCCGCCCTGCTCGTTGAGATCATGGATATAATCTCTGAACTGAAAGCAGGTGTCAATGGTATGCCCAGGTTGCCTATGGAAGTAGCAATACCTAGACGTATCGGCATTTTGAGGCCAGACGGCCTTCTCCCTCGGCAAAACTAAGGCATTGGCTGCCATTAAAGCGCTGAAGATATCCGCCAAGGATTCTGGGAGGGCCGGGTACTCTGCCCTTTTCGGGCCTGGAGGTCTCCTCTGCTGGTTGTAGTCACCAGGAGGAGGGACATTGTGGTACGCCGGCGGTGCTGTTGCTGCTGATGTGGCTGCTGATACTGCTGTTGAGGGGGCTGCTGATACTGCTGTTGCCGTTGCGGCTGTTGCTGTAACTGGTTCTGATTCGGCTGCTGGGGCCGCTGGTACTGCTGTTGGTAATGGGGGTTCTGCTGCTGCCTGTACCCCTGCTGGCTCTGCTGTGGTGGCCTCTGGTACTGCTGATTCCTCACAAACTGGGGCGAGTTATTGTTCATAGTACTGACCTGCTCGTGAGAGAGCGTGCCCTCAGTAGTTGGACCTGAGCTAAGAGAATTTGGCACTGCAGGCTTCCGAGGTGGAGGCATGTTAGGTCTGTGAGGATCAAAGACGCTAGAGAACGTAGCGTCCTTGAAAGCATTCTGGCAGTACCGTGCCCTTTCATAGAGCTCTGCCATGTTCGTCAAGTTGTTCAAGGAGAGGACTAGCTTGAACTGGGGGGTGGCGTTGGAAATCAACATTTTCACTTGTTCGGATTCGGACAAGTGATCTTTCACTTTTTCAGCCAGGCCCCGCCACCTGTCAGCAAAACTGACAAACTCCTCGTCCGGTTTCATCTTTTCTGCAATAAGATCCGTGATAGACAAGGAGGGTGCAACTCTGTCCTGGTATCGTTGGATAAATTTGCGTGAAACGATACTATAATCCTCTACTTCTGAGGGTTCCAGAGAAAAGAACCACTCGAGGGCTGGTCCCTCTAGGGATCTCCTGAACAAGAAAGCCAATGACCTCTTATCATTCTGCCAAAAGGAGGATTCGTACATGAACTCCTTCAGGTGCGTGAAGGGGTTACCAGTACCGTTATACTTTCGATACACTGGCATTTCAGAGGGTGGCAGATGGAACACTGGCAGGCTCGGTAAATTAATTTCTGGCACAGCTTTAACCCCCATCATCTTCTGAAGATTGTTAAACTGCTCGTCCATGCGCTCCATCTTGGCCAGCAACGTCTGCGTGGTTAGATCTGCCTGGGGAGGAGGAGGAGGAGGAAGTACTTGATAGGCCTGCTGCCTAGAGTACGTTGGACAAGGAGGGTAATAAGGATGAGGTCCGGCAGAGCTTCCGCCATGCCCGAGGGCATTTTGGTAAATGGGCGTCTACGGTCTAGCCGGTTGCCTGGATGAAGAAAGTTGTGGCCCAGTTGGCCGAGAGGTAAGATGAAGGCCTTCCATGGCCTGATGGATATAAGGAAGAGGAGGAGGAGGTTGTTGAGGAACAACGGGGGGAGCCACATGATTCGGCTCGGCAGGCTGCATGGGTGCCTTCCCTTTCAAGATGGACTGGATCGCCTCGAACTGCTGAGGGTCCAGTCGGGAGGAAAGAACTCCCAGAGCATTGACAAGATCCGTAGGATCGGAAGATGAGGGATCATGCTGATTCATGTCCCCCTCAAAGTCAGGATTGGGAATCGCATATTCATGCGGAGGAAGATCATGATATTGATCGTGCGGATTAAAAAGAGGAGTTCGTACATTCCCGTCATGTCGAACTGGAATGGGTACAGAATTACGAGAGGCATCAGCATCTCTCCCGTTCTCGTAGTTGAAATCAGAATTGCGAGGGGCATTAGCATCTCCCTCGTAGTTGATAATGGCGTCTTGGGCCATACTCAAATCTCTGCCTGATCGCAGCAACATTATATTAGATTCTTTTTTTTTTTCAAAAAAATTAATCAAACAAGTTGTGCAGAGGTTAATCAAACAAGTGGATGCTTAACGTGATTTCAGGATTCCTTGTTGAGTTATTTGAATTGGATTAAACCACAATTTCGCTCAGGGAAGGATCCTAGTTTCAGTTTGATTTCCACCGTTATTCTCTAAGGTTTTTCTCTCACAACGCTTTCAGAATCTAGCCGGGACTTCAATTGGTACAACCAGCCCGATGATCAAGGAGGAATACCTTGATTTTGGGGACTTATGGAGGTCTCAACGTCAACTTCTCTAGTCTGATCAAGGGACCAACCCAATCAGAGAGAGTTGCTAACGTCGAGTAATGTGTTCCTAAGAAAAGGAGGGTTTTACCCTCAATGCATATGCCCTGCGACCTGGATGGCCTCTAATGCTTAATAGAGTAATGTATAGCTAGCACTCAACACAGAAATCTGGAAACTGAAAAATAATTAAGAAACTGTCTGAATCGCGTCGATGATAGTCGACGCTATTCAGAACAGAACTTAATTCTTTCGCAGAGAACAGATGCAAACAGCAGAGAAAACCTGGAAAATAACTAAAAACTGCCTGAATCGCGTCGATTATGGTCGACGCTATTCAACACAGAAGTTAATTATTTCACAGAAACAGATGTAAACGACAGAGAGAATCTGGAAGCTAAAAGGCGTCTAGGAGCACTGACGCGGTTTTGAAACGCGTCGCTGTTACTGGACGCTTTTTAGTTCGCAGAAACAGATTTCCAGAAGGATTTTCTGGGTCGAATCCTCCTTAAACAGGGAAAAATGCAATAAATAATCGACTCATGCAAAGATTTTTAGTTTCAGATTTTAAACAGGATGGTTTACTATCTAAACAACTAAGAAATCACACAATCACACAGCATTTTATCATCAAAAACAGCTTTTTAAACTAATCAAAGGGGAGGCAAGATCTTGCCACTGGGGTGTGCACGTGGTGCACGAGGGAAATTAAACAAACTAAACACTCACCAATTGGTGAGGACGTGTCGAAAGACACAAGTGGTGCACCGTGGGTGCCCGGTATGATAATAGCAAGAACAAAAGAAATTAAAAGACGGCGAGACCAAGTCCCACCGTGATCGCCAAAAGAGCTGTAGGTGCTGAAAATTTGCTCATGTGATTTAATGTGAAAAACTATGTTGTTTAGGGTAAATTAACCTATTAAAAAAAAGTGCAACTAATGTGCTGTGATCGCCAGAAACTTTTAACTAAAAAGCTTCAAAAGAAGTTTGATCGCTTACCTGTTTAAATGCGGAAGAATGAATCCTTGGTTCCCCTCCTTCAGCCGGCTGAAGAAAGAGAGCCTCTTCTTGTTCTTTTGTTCTTGCTGTTGAATGTTGAGGATCGTCCAGAAGTTCTCCTGGCTTCGTGCTTGATTTCCCTCTTGTTGATTTCTTGTTGTTGTTGTTGAATGCAGCAGAGATAGAGAGACAGAAAAATAAAGGAGAAATACTGATGAGAATCTAAGTAGAAATAATATCAAAGCTAACTATGATTAGAAACATGTATAAACAGCAACTCACTTGTTTAGATGGCTTTGAAACTCCTTAAGAACAGATGGGTTTTGGAAAATTAATGATGTGGTGTGTGTTGCATGCAGTGAGTATGAGAGAATGAAACTAAAGAATGAAAATGAAATTCAGATATGAAAAACTTATGCCCAGTCCAGTTGGTTGAAGCTTTGAAGGATGAAGATCTTGAAGAAGGATGCCGACTTCTGGTGACAGCGCTCCGGCGTGGTTGCTTTGATCTCCAAATTGCTATAACGCTGTGGCTCAATAATTCTCTCTCTCCTTTTTTTTTTTTTTTTTTTAACTCCTTGATATGCAAGGTATTTATAGGCATTTCCTGCGTTCGCGATTAACATAGAAAAATCTCGGATTTATCTACCTTAATCGACAGATAATTACTGATTAATTCATTTTTATCTGTAATTATCTAAAACGCGTCCACCATGGCTGACGCCTTTCAGATTAATTAAGATAAGGATAAATATCCGGGAAAACTTATCTTTATCTTTATTAGCTAAAACGCGTCCACCTTGGTAGACGTCTTTTACCCTAATTAAGATAAGGATAAACATCCGGAAAAGAAGTTAAAACAGCCTAGGAAACCTAAAACGCGTCGACCTTAACAGACGTCTTTTAGCCAATAAATCAATTAATTAAAATTCAAATTTAAACGTTAAAATACGAATAAACTCTAAATAGCGTCCACATGGGTCGACGCCTTTTAGGATTCTTCATATTTTAACTGAAATTTGAGCTAAAATCAATTCGATTGATTAACTTAAACATGTCTGTTCAACCCGACACTCAAAAATATCAATAAAAATTAATCAATGATTAATTATCAGACCATTATGAGGCATTATTATATGATATGAAATTTACTCAAAATGACGTCAAAATTAGCGTGTCTACAGACGGCTACATGCAAATCTATACATGTCTCGTAATGATGGAAATGCTTAGACCAGAATTAATGACTTGTTGTACTATCCATAAGGCCATTAAACCTTTAGGGACCAAAGCTATGATTAGATATGCAAGGAGTTGCAAGTCCCATGAGATGGGTGCTCCTTAACTATATTACTGCTTGTTGTGCTATCCACAAAGTTGTACAACAAGTCGTTGAGATTCTAATCCCCACTAGGAGACTATCAGTGTCTCTTGCTTTGTATATCTGAGGGTTATATAGTTCGTCGAAAATTAGTGGAAGTTAAACTTAATTAAAAGTCTATATTATATTTTAAATTTAATAGTTGAACATCTGCTAATTAAATTTCATTTATCTCCTGTAGACAACAATGTCGTCGAATAACCCACTCTGTGGCATACTTGATGTCAATCGTTTGACAGGCCCGAACTACTCGAATTAGCTCAGAAACCTGAAGATTGTCCTCAGGTCTGAGCACATTGCCTACGTCCATGAAGATGATCCTCCTGTTGAACTGGCATTGGATGCCTCTGAGGGAGAGATGATCGCGTATGAGAAATGGGCGGAGGACTTTACTTTGTCATAATGTTATATGCTTGCTTTTATGAGTAATGAGTTGTAAAGGCAACATGAGAACATGGATGCCAAGGCCATCTTGCTCTATTTGCATGAGCTATTTGACGAGCAAACCAAGGTAAAAAGATATGAGATATCCAAGTCCCTGCTTAAAGCTCGAATGGCATAAGGATCTTCAGTGCAGACCCATGTGCTGAGGATGATTGATGGATTGAGAGGTTGGAAGCTATTGGGGTTCCTTTACCCAAGGAAATGTATATTGACCTTGTTCTTGCCTCACTCCCTGCATTATATACACCGTTCATTATTAACATCAACATGAACAAGATACATGCTTCCTTGGCTGAGCTTCTTAATATGCTGAAAACTGCAGAGGGCAACCTTGTGAAGGAAAAGCCCAATGTCCTCTTTGTTGGTAAGACCAATTAGAAGAGGAAAGCAGCAGCTACCTTTAAGAAAGGTAAGAGCAAGAAGCAGAATAAGCCAAGCATGTGCCAAAGAAGGACAATGACAAAGGGGTAGAAAAGGGTGACTGCTTCTACTGCAGCCAAAAGGGCCATTGGAAGAGGATGTTGGGATTCGGGTGGGACACAATGAATGCAGCGGAATCGGATAACAACAACATAATGCTTGATGCTCGCAAATCCGTTTTAAAACAAAAACAGGAAAACTGAAATAAAGCGGGTATAATCAAATCATTGTGCACGGATTCGAATCCGCATCCTAATCGGTTCCATCGAGGCGATGCTTCTAGCCGCGTCTGGCCTCCAGCGGGTATCCATGCGATCCTCTGTGATGGTTCGTCCTCGCTCGCTCGTCCAGATCAGCATGCTTGCTGAAGATCCTTCGCCGCAATGGTGTCCGGAACACACGGACGAAGAATTCTCGACTTTCGAGAAGTGTGTGCAGAGGAGATGGGAAACACCCAGCGCCCCTGAAGGGGGCGCCCAGAGGAGGAAGAGAGAGAGAAGGGGCGGCCAGCTGGGAGGTCACCTGGAGCTTGGCCTAGGGTTTCTACATAGCATGTCTATATATTAAGTCGGCATGACTTTTCACAAAAGTCCCCGAGTTAATGTGAAACCCACTAAAACACCATCGACTGAGAATCTATTTGCGTGTGACCCTCTAGACCCATTTACTAGTCCGATTTTCAACCCGTTAAGTCCAATAACACTTTACTGACTTATAGTAATTAATTAATATCTCATATTTAATTAATTACTTAATTGAATTAACATCTCATGTAAATTTGGCTGGACTTTCAATCAAGTTGGGTGTTAAGCAACACCGCATGATCCCGAAAGAAAATGGAGTTCAGCAACCTACTCATGGAACATGTCCATCCACAGTTACCGCATGGCTATAATCCTTCATTCGCACAATGTTCTCGAGTCGACCTAAGATATGGTCAACTGTCAAACCCTAAATGGTCAACTCACTTGGATCAAACTCCGATGTACAATCAGAAAACACCTTTTCTGATATTATGTCCGCTCTAGCCAGAGACACCTGTAGATCTATCTTAGAGCATCCTCTCTCTAGTTACCTAAGAGCGAATGATTTCATATTGAACACACAATCACCTTCGAAGGTCTTCTACAGGACCCGATCCTTGACTATTAGAAATCCCGTGGATAGGGATTCGTAAGCCAAGGTCAAAGCCCAGAAGTCCACCGACAAGGTGTCTTTGGTGTCTCAAGTCCAAGGACCAACCACGCTACTGTGATGATGAATCAATCCAGTTGACAGTCAGGTAAATTATCATTTGGCAATTCATGTCGGATTAGTTCAGTAAACTCATTCCCCAATGAGCACCTATAGGTTCACCATTGTGTCTCCACACAAGTGACTAACGAGATCAGTCACCCTCATCATATGAGTTGGAATAACTTGTACTAGTCTTACCGGATGTTTGATGTCCTTCTCAAACATCCTACGACTAGGAACAATTAAGAACGTATGTTTATAAGTCATCAGTCTTATTATTATGATCTCATTATAATATGATGAATATTGCACACATTCAACAACTTTATTATAGGCAATTATAAATACTCCAATCTTCATAATGAAATTAATGTCATTTATTAGTGAACCAGATTGTAATAGGTGCCTAATGATTGATTTTGAGGACATCTATATCCAATAGAGGAACTACAAGGGATACCTCAACGATAAAGCTCAAGGAAAGGTGAAGCAACCAGAAGCTTCAAGTATCTATATGATAGATATCAACTTGTCTGTTGCAGATTCTATATCCTGGATATTAGATATTGGATGTGCTTCTCATGTCTACCGATCGATCACACACGTACGTCATTAAACACTCGCGCAACCGTCAATTTAAATTAAACCAAACTCGCGTATTTTAAACATATGGCATGAAGCAAGTGGTGAGCATGGGTTGAATCCACAAGGAGATTTTAGATTTTAAAGTTGAAAGTATTGAGTTTATAGAAGAAAAAAACAAAGAAGAAAGAAGAGAGAGCGTGATGATTTGATAGAAAACAATTGAAACTAGCCGGACTTACTATGAACTCACAAAAAGAGCACCTCTAAATGAACATAATTAAATTATCTATTGAACTAAGACTACCACTAAAATATTAAATAATTTAAGAATACAAAATTTGAGTAATGTCAACAGAAGAAAAAAAAGAGTTGTAGAAGAAAAAGATGGAAAAAAATACTACTTTTTTCAAACAAACGACTATCAATGGCATCAGAACTTCATGAAATGTTATAGGAACATTGAAAATGAAAAAATAATATGACTATCAGAAGACAACTTTTTCATAAAATATTTTAAATATTGTGTAACACGGACAACTCAAAAACTAAAGAGAGAAAACTAGTGTTTGCAGCTGTCGCAGCCCTTCGCGCGGATCCTTGGCAGCTAGGGACTCCTTCCAGTGGTCAATTTCAGTGCCTCAAGTCCACCTTCAGCCCCTAGCAGCTGCTGATTTGAGAGAGATATATAGAGAGAGAATAAAAGCTAGAGAGAGAGGGGGAGGGGTTGCTATAGTACCCACGATATTGTAGTTGCTACAGTACCCGCATGTACTGTAGCAAAGGGAGGGAGAAAGAAAGTGAGATAGAGAAGGTGGGGGAGAGAGTGATAGAAAGTGAGGAAAGAGAAAAAGAAAAACTAAAAAAATGAAAACTAAACTCTCCCTTTCAAAAGACTAAGGGGGAATTTATAGATTCATGGAAACTTTTAAAATCCAAAAGTTTTGGCTCTCACTTTGAAAATTCAAATTTAAATTTAACAAAATCAATCCTTTGATTAAAGGAACTCCTTGCAAGATTTAAGGAAGTTTTGAAATTTGAAAACCAAAGGAGAATTCCCTCTCTTATTTGAAAATTGAAATCATCTCTTAGATTTCGTCCTTTCTTTTCTCTCTCTTTAATTCTCTCTTTTTTGAATTTTAAATTTTGAATTTTTGCTCCAAGAGAAGTGGGGACCTACCTAACTATATTGCCTCTCCTTTCCTCAATTTGCAAAAATTAATTAATCCTTGCGTCTACTGAGATTTGATCCATGAATACCTAGTTGTTCTTTAGATGCTTTCACCATCTGAGCCACTTGCTTCTTATGTCCTACACACAAAGAAAAATAATTATGAAGCCTCTGCAAGTGATTTGGATAAAAAACAAAATTCTCTATCATCTCACGTGATTTTAGATGAAAATTATGATAGTAGGCCCTACATTTTAGTCTTCAAATTGCCTAAAATTGTCAAGTTATCATTTGCCATGATGTGCAGATGCTGACAAGTAGGCACAAGCTGAGTAAAGGCGAGGGAGATCAGAGGTTAGGGAACGGCGCAAAGGTTGAAGCGATTGTTGTAGGGACAACGAACCTCAAGCTTCTATCTGGAGACGTATTATCATTAGATGATTGTTATTATGTACATAACATAATAAAGAATATCGTTTCTGTTTCTTATTTAGACAAGATTGGATATAAATTGACTATTGAGAATAAAGGTTGTTCAATTTATTATGGTAATAAATTAATTGCTTCGGTACATTTAGTCAATAGTTTATATCTTTTGGATGTTTCTTATTATAGTCTTCACATTGATAAAACTCTTAAAAAGATGTAAGAATAGTGTGAATCAAACCTACATGTGACATTGTAGACTTAGACAGATTGGTGAAAACAAGCTGCAAAAGTTGTACAAACACGGTTATTTAAATGCATTTAATCATGAATTGTTTGCAACATGTGAGTCCTACCTTATGGGCAAGATGGCAAAGTCTCTATTTATTGGACATGAAGAACGCACCAAGGACATCTTGGAACTAATGCATTCGGATATATGTGGTCACATGTCTACCCAAGTCAAAGGTGACTTCTCTTACTTCATCACATTCACTGACGACTTATCGAGATTCAGGTACGTATACTTAATGAAGTACAAGTCAGAAGTATTTGAGAAGTTCGAGTTTAAGAATTAAGTTGAGAAGCAGACATGAAAGAGTATTAATGCTCCTCGATCTGATCGGGGAGGAGAATACTTGAGTATCAGTTTCACACAATTCTTAAAGGATAATGATATCCTTTCTCAACTGACCCATCCATATATACCACATATCAATGGTATATCAGAAAAGAGGAATTACACCTTGTCGGACATGGTGCGATCTATGATGAGCTATTTAGGTTTACGAGTGTCCCTTTGGGGATGTGCGCTAGAGCCAACAACATGCGTACTGAATAGAGTACTCAGAATGTCTGTGACCTCTACGCTATATGAAATATAAAAAGGTAGAAAATCAGAATTTAAACATGTTAAAGTCTGGGGTTATCCTGCTCATGTAAAGTGGTATGATCCAAACAAGCTAGAATATATAATTGATAGATGTAGGTTTGTGAGATATCCAAATGAGACATTTGGATACTATTTTTTCCATCCTGATGAACAAAAGATGTTTGTAGCCAGGAAAACTATCTTCCTAAAAGATGAATACTTTCTCTAGGAGGACAATGAGAGTAAAATAGTACAAGAAGAGATTCTAGATCCCTAAATAGTTGCAACCTCATCGGATGAGCTATCAGTTCCTGAAGTTGTTCAGGTACACACGGATGAGCCTCGTACATTAAGAGTACCTACACTACTCGAACGATATGCGGGACATATTGCTGAAGGTGACTATAATATGGAATACAATGAGGATGATGATCTTAAATCTTACCAGGAGGGCACTGAATGCCCAGAAGCCAAGAAGTGGCAAGAAGTCATGAATTCTGAAATCTAGTCCATGTATGCCAACCAAGTTTGGAACTTGGATGACTTGCTTGAGAGTATCGTACCCATTAGGTGCAATTGAATCTTTAAAAGAAAGATCGGTACAGGTGGATGGATCGACACTTATAAGATAAGGTTGATGGCAAAGAGATATCGTTAAAGACAAAGAATTGACTATGATGAGACTTTCTCACCAATTGCCATGATAAAGTGGATCAGAGTTCTTCTCGACATTGCAGTACACACCTTGAAGAAGAGGTGTATATGATACAACTAAAAGGGTTCACATATAAGGAGTTTCCAGACAAAGTGTGCAAGTTTCAGAGGTCCATTTATGGACTGAAGCAAACTTTCTGGAGCTGGAGTATAAGATTTGACGAGACTGTCAAGTCTTATGACTTCATTAAAAATGCAAATGAGCCTTGTGTATACAAGAAGACTAATAGGAGTGCAGTCACCTTCTTAATTCTTTACGTAGACGACATTCTACTCATTAGGAATGATGTAGCTATGTTGTCATCGATAAAGCTTTGGCTGTCAAAGAACACCTCTATGAAAGATTTGGGAGAAGCATCCTACGTATTAGGAATACGGATCTTAGAGATAGATCAAATTTTTGTTGCTTGTATGTTGTTTATAGTTTTAATTTGCGTCTCCCCATGCGATCCTTACAATGTGGCGGTTGATTCTTCATACTAAACTTTGGGACATTTAGATGAAGCACAATAAGATAATCTTCAAGAGGGAGACTTCTTCTTTGAAATGAGTAATGTATTTTATTTCCAATAGGGTGGGGGAGTGGGTGAGGGTTTGGTGTAAAGATTTTATTGATACTTCTGCCTTTTTTTAAGTGCATTGTAGAGTGAGATTTTTAAGTGCACCTCTGTAAACTTTTTGTACATCTTTTCTACTTTAAGACAATTTAGAGATACCATCCACTTAAAAAAAAACAAGTTGAGCCACATGACTATAGTCATGGAGTTCCAGGACTCAATTATGTGTGTACGTAAGTGTTTAACCTCTCACTATCCTAATGGTTAGACAAACATTGAGACTTGACTCTAGTCTCTACAGAACAGAGGAACCTTGGGTCTTGACCTAATCAAATAGAGAAAGGCTAAGGGCTTGTTCCTCGCACTAAGGGACCTATGAAAATTGAAGCATATAACAAAATCATTCACAAAATGCCAAAATTGGCTTTCGAATCCGAGTATTTCTAAGTTAGGTGAAAATTGTTAAAGATTAGCCGTGAGCTTGTTAAAGATTCAAACTTTCTATGAAAATCCAAATTGGTAGCAAAAGGCCCAAGTAACAATGTTTGTCTATAAACAAAATTCCTAACAACTAATAGGCTACGGCTTAATGACTCATGCTGAAACCAGGTTAGAAAGAAGATTCTTCTTGGTATCTCTTATCCACCAAGATGGTCTCAAATCTTGTTCTAAGTTGGTATACAATTACCATCATTATTTGTACACCAGCTTGACACATGGGTCCTCCCTAGTCACAACTTACATCCTACAGTTTTATACATCCTTATAAGAAATAACATCTAGTCAAACCTTGCAGGTGACAAAATTAATTTTTCACATCTTTTTATAATTCAAGCATATTTTACATTTGAAGGATGAAAACTGCACGATCTTGCCCTTATACAAATAACTTCCAAAAGCCAAACACCATACCCAAAAGTTGGAGTTGGTGGAAAAAGATGCATTAGACCTCAAAAAAAGGGTTTCCCATAGAGGAACCATCAAACTAATTATCTTGATGTAGTCTAAGCTTTGTTTGGTAATGATCAATCCAAAAAGAAATTTCTTAATTTTTCTCCCTAACGTTTTAGGCAGAATCGGACACTTTTAAAACCCTTCCATTATTACATTTTCTGATTTGACATAGAGAAAAGAAAAGCAGGTCATGAGTGACAAGAACACATACAAAATTCCTATCTTGCCCTTCTCATCTTATTACCTTTTACAGAGATGCATCACAAGCCAAGGCAATATGGTAACCTGCCTTGCAAGTCTGTTCCCACCCTCCATAAGTGGGCGTCTACGGGCTTTTGTGATTTCCGTGATGAGTTGACTGTGTAGTCTATCTCTCTCTTCCATAGTAGAAGCCCCCAAAGCACCAAAGTTGAGGCACTCACTAGCATTTGGTATTGTTTAACCATGTCGGATAATTCCAATCATTAGAATTGCTCTCTTAAGCTGTGCCAAATAACCTAAGTTGGAGGTGTTTTGAAAGACTCAACTTGCGTACCCCCTACTTCTCTCCTTCAGTTCCTCTCTCTCTCTCTCAACTTGTATTAATCTCTATCTTAATCCCTTTTGGTATCTCCGTTGAACTCTCTAACTCTCCCTCTCCTGGCTAATTCCTCAACTTGCATAGTATGTGCAAATGCATTGGGACATGGGTCTTTCTTGATGTGCCTCACATCTGCTCAAGGGCTATGGATCTAGTTGAGGGTGTACTTAAGACACCCCTAGTTTGTTGTAACTTATTGATTTATCACCCATTCGCCCTTGACTTTATTATAGCTTGCTAGCGCGTCTCTTCTACTAGTGCTTGGGCTTGAACCTATTGCCGCTGTTTTCGTAGGAGATGTTCCATGGATCTGAAAATTGGATGGAGCAGATAATGGAGGCAAAGGTGGGAGTTTGAGGGAGGTCTTGCTATGAGGCATGTGGTGGAGAAGAGGGATGTTATCAACCCAGCCCATTTCAGTGGGGTCCCAGGATCTTACTGAAATTTTAAAATTTTCTTAAAAGTCTTAATTTAATAAGACAAATTTCAAAGTTAAGTATAAGGTGACCTCATTGGAATTTTTTAGATGACCCACATGACCCCAGTTTCACTTGGATCTCAGTTTCACTGAATTTTTTTACATAATATTATGACTTATAATTATGATTTAATAAAAAATTCGTTGAATGCATTTAGAAGAAAAAATTCTTCGTAACGAAGTGTATCATTTTTATAATGATTAAAATATATTTACTTTTATTTTTTATTTTAATATTTTTATTATAACTAAAATAAAATATAAATAAATTTAATAATGATCCGAGTGACCCTCAGTGACCCCACTGAACAAAGTTTCTGCGTTCGCCACTGGTTATCATGAAGGGATCTTGTCAAGGGGGAGGATTTTATAGATTAGTTACAAGGATTTGAGGGAGAATATAGGTAGTTTCTTTTTAAAATTATTTTAAAGGCAACTTCCTTATCTAGATCATGGATGGATCATATTATAATGAATATGACTATTATTTGAAGAGGATAGTGATTAGAGATGAAGTTTACAACTATGTTTTTTGATCAATTCTAGGGGTGTTTGAAATAATATGATGTTTTGGGTATAAATTCAAAAATGAAAAATTATAGGAGTTACGGGTACAAAAATTGTAAAAAAACATCTGCGTTCCTACCTTGCGCTTTCGTGTTGTGGAGATACACTAACGCTAAGATAGCTAAACGTGAACTGGTGAAAGAGGAGTACTTGTAGCAACATATTATGATCAAGGATTTCCCTTTCTCTTTCCTTGTTCGTAAATGCGAAACGACAGGAGTAATCTAGGTTCAGGATTTTATTATTCTTCTATCTCCAAAAATATACCAAGAAATGAGATCTAAAGCCCAAATGCTAAAATAGAAGGAAAGGGATTTTATTTCATGAAAAATATCATACAAATATAACCATACTTTTTTTTAAAATGCTAACAATACACTAGTCTTATCTCTGCCCGTTCAATCAAGTCTACTAGCTTCTTTCACGATCCAAACAATGCACGATCCAAAAAAATAATGCATGAGTCTTTTTTAGAATTAACCATAACAATGCACGATCCAAAAATAAAAGAATAGCGAGAGAATCTCTTTCTTAACATGAAAGCAATTTGATGATTTCACTCATACCCTCAAGGAAAAAATCTTCGAAATTATGAAAGTCAGAGTGAGATCATTTATTCAACCTTTTTGTGTATTCTCCTTCATCTTATTGACCTATCAATTATGACATGAAAGAAGTAAGAAATAAATAAATATATATAAATATAATTTTTAAACAATTTAATTAATAAATAGAATAGAATATTTTTATCGTAGAAAAAAAAAAGAGGAATCTCAATACGTAGAAGTGATACTACGGATACATTTAATCCTGGAACTGTAAGAATCCAATATCCGCGGAACACTCGTTAGCGACCGCCGCCTACAAAATGTCAGGGTACGCTACAAACACATACAAAGTCGGGGTTCTCCACAAACACACGATCTGTAAGAGGACTTAACAGTAAAATATACTTCCTTGTCCTCCTCCCGGACCAAGCAGAGCCCCACTCGCACCTAGGGTTCCGACGCGCTCGCCTCCTCCACAGCGCGGCAACCCCGCCCTCCGCTGCCGCCATGGACCGGCAGCCCCCTCACGACTACGCGGCCGCCATGGCCCACGCGCAGCAGCAGCAGGGGCAGCCCCCCTTCGGCTTCCACCAGCAGCAGTTCCCCCCGCCGCCGCAGCTCTCCCCGTTCCTCCCGCCGTCCCACCTCCCCCCGCACCAGCAGTTCCCCTTCCACCGCACCCACCTCCCCCCTCTCCCCCAGCAGCCCCCCCACCTCCACCCCCACCACCCCTCCCTCCTCCACCACCTCCAGCATCCCCCGCCGCCCTCCTCCGCTGCCTTCCCTCCCCACCTCCCCCCACACCTCCTCCCCCCTCCCGGCCCGCCCTTCGCCCACCCCCCCTTCGACACCGCCGCCCCCCCGCCCGCCGCCCCTTCCCCCGCCGACCCCGACCTCCACAAGTGCATCGACAAGCTCGTGGAGTACGTCTCCAAGAACGGCCCCGAGTTCGAGGTCATGATCCGGGACAAGCAGCACGACAACCCCGCCTACGCCTTCCTCTTCGGCGGTGAGGGCCACAGCTACTACCGCTACAAGCTCTGGCAGGCCTCCGCCAGGGGCGCCCCGGGATCGCCCTTCAACGCTCCCTACTCCCCGCCCATCGGCGGCGCCGCAATGCCGCCGTCGATGAACCCTTTGTTGAATGCTCCCTCCTCCGCCACTTCGGGCGGCGGAGCCGCGCTGCACCAAGGGTTCCCGCCGCCCTATTATGAGCAGCCGCAGCTGCCGCCATCCCATTCCCAGGCCGCTGCCCTGGGGTACGAACACTCCAAGTCCTTCAAGGGCCTCTCAGGTCCTCTGCCGTCGGACGTGGCTGCTGAGCTGAGCGGCGTGCTTGGTGGCCTGACCGGCACCAAGGAGTCCATCAAGGGCGCGAAGATGTGGTTCATGCAGAGGTCGCCCTTCGCTCCCGCCCTGGCCGAGGCCCTGAGAGAGAGGATGCTCTTGTTGGATGATTCAGAGAGGCAGATGCATATCATCTTCCTGGCCAATGACATCCTTTTTGACAGGTGCATTATCTGATGCTTCATTTGCTCCTGATTTAGAGCTTTTAGTGTGGTGGCATGAATTCTCATATTGATGCTGTGATGCATCCCATTTTGTAAGATAGGATACTTAATTTTGGTCTTGTTGTCATTGTATAAGTTAGTGCATTTAATTTTGCTCTTATGGTCTTCTGATATTTATCTTTTATTGGTCAGCAAAGGCTGCAAACTTGCAATCAGGGTTAGCAATAATATTCCATGTTTACTTGCTTTTTTATGCTCTTTGGGTTCTTGGTTGTTCTGGATTTGAAATGAATAAAGTGGATTCATTTGTCAACTTGTCCACTAAAAACTAAAAACTATGGTCATGGAAAGAGGAACGGAATAGCATAGTATATTCAAGAATTCTTCTTTAGGCAGTTTTTAATTCTGAAATGTCATTTATAGTTGAATCAGAATAATTGCTGATTTATCTATTTATTTATTTTTTGTACGGATGTTTTATTATTTTGATATCATTTATGTTCTAGTTTGTTGGGGCAGCTGATGTATGCCAGGCTTATTGTAGAATCTTTGATGAAGTTAGTGGTCTTAAGGTCAATTTTCAGAAAAGTCATGTTATTGGTATTAATGTGGATGAGGAGTCCATGTGTAGAGCAGCCTCTTTTCTTGGCTGCTAGAGGGACTCTTTCCCCATTACTTGGGTTTTCCTCTGGCCCCTACTCACATCAGATCCAGTGACTGGTATAATGTGATACAGAACTTTCAGTCTCGGCTGGCCGGGTGGAAGGGTAGGCTCGTTTCCTTTGGGGGGGATTGGTTCTGTACAAGTCAGTCTTGGATAGTCTGCTCATCTACTTTCTTTCAATCTTTAGATTCCCTGTATATGTAGCCAGGCAGTTGGGAGCAATTCAAAGCAAATTCTTTTGGAAGGGTGGGGAAATTGTTCAGGGTCGAGGGGGTCGGGATGTCAGCTGAGGTAGAGTTTGCAGGAGCATGGACAATGGTGGACTTGGGATAAAGTGCATTCTAGATTTCAATCTTGTCTTGTTATCCAATTGGTTGTGAAAGGTGGTTATTGATTCCTCGGGACTGTGGCTAGAGGTGGTCAAAGACAAATATTACTCCTGTAGAAGGGTTTAGGACGTCCAGCTTTAGGTGATGTACAGTGTCTCATATATGGACAGGTATCTTGCAGGCTGCCAATGTTATCAGTGCAAGAGTTCATATCACACTTGGAGATGGACGAAGGTGTTTGTTTTGGATGGATAAGTAGTGTGGACCCGCACCACTTTCTTCTATGTTTCCAAGACTTTTTGGCATTGCCTCTTGGTAGTGGCACGGGCAACATTGGAGCATCAACTGCAGAACGGAGGGGTATGGACTCCTTCATTCCAGAGGGGTCTGAGAGAGGAGGAGATTGATGATCTTGCTGCCTTATTGATGTTGTGGGATCACAGGCCGGATGTCTCATGTACAGACGACTGTACGTGGCATTGGGGCCCCTGTGGGACTTCCATTGTTAGGTCAGCTTATCAGATCATTGCAGACAGGCGTCTAAGGTTCTCATTTACCCATCAACTCAAGGTGAAGATCCTCATATGGAGGATTGCCATTGGTAGGTTACCTATGTGTGACAGGCTGATTCGTCGCGAATGCAAAGTGCTGGCCATGTGCTGTCTATGTGGGGAGGAGGATGAATCGGTGGATCACCTCTTTGTGGACTGCTTATTTGCTCAAAGAAATATGGCGTGCTTTGGCTGGCAAACTGCAGCAACAATTTACATTTGTTTACAGTGGGGAAGGACTTCTTCAGCAGTGGAACACTCCCATGTTCCCAAGGAAGATCAGGTTGTGTGGTGGCTGATCCTCCATGCCACTTTGTGGTCCATATGGGGAGAAAGAAATTGTCAGATATTCAAGAAGGAAGCTCGGTAGTCCATTTGGGTTGTCCATTTTTGTATGTAGTTGAGTGAGGGAGTAGGCAAGAGTGCTTGGCAATGTAAACTCTGCCTCCTCTTCTTTTTTTTGCTGCCTTGGAGGAGGCGTGAGATTTTCTTTGGTCAGTTTGAGAGTTTTTTTTAAGTATACTCAATTGTAAATCTGTCTTCATCCTTTTGTTCTTTTACACTTTTAATACAATGACATGGTACCATCCACTTTAAAAAAAATACCACTCACGATAGTTCATCAGTATTTCTGTGCATCATTTTCCCCGTTGAGCTGTCGAGCTTAAAATTCAATTTAAGCTTTTTATCCTGAGCATCCTTTGTTATTAACGGAAGTTCTTAGGAATTGTTATCAAGTTGAAGAATTCTGAGGAAGATTGATGGGTCCCTTTTTTTTGTGTGGAAAGTGGTTTGTACCACTATATTATATTAAATAGGAAAAGATATTTTTTTCATTGTAAGCGATGGGTCACTTACTCCCTTTATTCAATAAAAGGGTAATGTAATGAAAGGATTAGGTTCCAAGGATTTATCAATTGCATTTCTTGGGTGTGGGTGGGCGCCACCTAGAAATTAAAGTGTCTTTGTGGAGAATTGGGGAAGCCTGATTGCTTAGGACTTACTAATTACATGTAATTACTCCATAGACCTGAGTTGAAGTTGGGAGGATTTTGCACTTAGTACCTGGGCTGGAGTTGAAGAAAGTCTTGCATTGTGGATGGGATTGCTTCTAGTAAGAGATATTCTATCTATTAGAAAGTCTTGATGCCAACTATTTCCAAGGGATTGTAGTCTTGATGGTCAAACAGTGCCTACATGTCATGGGTACATAGCGTGAAGTGGGGTTCAAACATTGAGGCCCCGTTTGGTATCGGGATAGAAAAAGGGATGAATAGGGATAAGTTAATCTAGATTAATCTATTCCTATCCCTATTCTATAATGCGTTTGGTATGTGAGGGGATAAGGAATGAGTTAACCTTGTTCTTTGTTTGGTGAAAATGAGCATAGTACGGAGGATAAGTTGTGAAAAAAGACATTGCTACCCTTGTAAGGTTTTATATTATTTTATGTAATATAATTATATATTCAATATATATGTAGTATATTAAGTGCAAATATTTTTTACTTTTTACTACTTATATCATGATACACCAAACATGCTTAATCTAAGTTATTGAATTAAATTATACATTGAAGGCATTCAATTTATATTACACATAATTAACATATAATTATAATATAATAATATTTTAAATATGCTTATTAGTACAATTCAACATAGTAAATGAGGCCATTCTTAAAGTTAATTATATTATTATTTTATAAACCCTATTTAATACTAATGTTTATTAGTACTACTAGTATGTAAATACTAATACTAATTTAAGATAATAATATATGTTATTATATTATATATAATAATATATTAAAATACTTATTAGTGCTATTTAAGATAATAATATATATTATTATATTATGTATAAAAATATATTAAAGATGCTTATTTGATTTATTTAATATAATAATATATATCATTATATTATATATAATATTCCATGGATATCGGCTTGATTAAGATTACTATTTAATGACACATTATGTCATTAGCTAGTAATGAAGTCGTTATTAAAGTTAACTATATTATTTTATAAACCCGATGTAGTACTACTACTAATATTAGTATGTTAAGTACTAATACTACTAATATAAGTACTAATATTAATTTAAGATAATAATATATGTTATTATGTTATATATACTAATATATTAAAATATTTATTAATACTATTTAAGATAATAATACATATTATTATATTATATAATAATATAAAATTTCCATTTAATAACATACTTTCGTGTCATTAGTTAATAACAAAGTCATTATTAGAGATAATTATATTATTCTTTTATGAACAAGAGGAAGGGGCAAATGTGGTAAGAATGGGGTTAAGGTGTGGGGATAACTCATTCCACCTTTTTGGTGGAATAAGTTATCCCCGTGCTTAACCCCAAAATGGGGTTAAGCCTCCTTATCCCTAACCCCGCCAACCCCCCTTATCCTTGTCATTTTTCGACCTCCCAAACGAAGAATGGGGTTAAGGACCCCTTATCCTCAGGTTATCCCATACCAAAACGGGGCCTGAGTTGATTTTGTTATGACCAGTCAACCATATTTTAACACATGTGGTCAACAACATTCACTTGACAGTGCAAAGACATACTTCAAGTTGTCAAGAGGACTTTGATTTTCTCTTTCAGGAAGGATGGAATGAACACATCATAAAGCCTTTTCTTTTCTTGCTTCTATTTCCCAACTTGGTAGTGTCATCTGGACCACTGATCGATCTATTCCCTGGACTGGCTGATCGATCTGGATTTTCAGCTTCCAGGTCTTCCAATTTCTAAAAATCAGTTCAAAAAGCTTTGACAAAATAATGAAGAATAAACTATTTAAACATACCTAGTTTATGCACACTCATACCTTTTTTAGCCGTTAGACTGAGATAAACTGTAGGGTAACATATTTCTATTCTTCATGGTCCAGGATGGAGTGGAATGGCTGATGGGAATCTGTGTGATCATGTTCATAATCCCAGTTAGCTGGAATAGGTTTGGATGATGATGATGTAATTTGTTAAAAAAAGATATTCTTTTGTAACTACTTTTGTCAGGAGCTTGCACAATGTAAGTCTGATTCTTCTCAAGAAAAAGAAGAGAAAAAAGTGAAAGAAAAAAGAGAAGCAAAGAAGAAAAGGGACTTGCTTACGTCATTGCTATTTCCGCTTACGAAGACATCACTGCTTGTTTCCACTACGATCCCCCCTTCTTCCTCTTCTCTTTTCTTTTTCTCTTCAGTTTTTATGTTTCATCTTGTCCTTTTTCCACACATCAGTCATCCTATGGAGACCTTGGTAATTGGATGAGGCTGATCCATGTGGATGAGGAATCAACAGACATGCAATCTGGCATAAGGAACTTAGGGGTGTCTATGTTATCAATGGCAGTCGCCTTGCTTGCCTAGGCGATGAAATAGGATGAGGCGAGCCAAAAACCCCTCGCCTTGCCTTGTGCTCGCCTCACTCAGCTAGGTAATTGCCTATGATGTTTATGCCAAATGCTTGTTTCTTTCTTAACTATGTGCTACTGCTTTTTCTTATTCTTTTTTATTCTAGGGCAGCTAATGCCTCTTTTAACAATGTCCAATACCTTTTTCTCTTACATGTTGCCACATTTTTTCTTATTTTTGATGATTTCTAATACTATCCACTACTTATACGAGTGCTTTATACAAATTGGTCGTTACATGTTGGACATGATCAATGTTTCAAAGTCTTACATATGATTATCTTGGATGTTTTCTACATTTTTCTTGTACTGCCATTTTCTTCTATCATGGTGATTTATAAGAGAAAACACATCGCCTCAAAACGGCTAGGCGATCACCTTGGCATTTGAGGCTGAGGTGAACCCCTGGTCACCTCGCTTGCCATGTAGAGGGGTGTTTTATTTTCTAGGAGGTGAAAATTAGTCACGGAAATTTTTGTCTTGTTAAACAGTAAATGGTTTGTGTTTTGTTCTTTGATGTCACTTAAAGACTGCACTCCTGAGAATCCTTGTGTAAACTTTTAAGGCACTCGTTTTTGCCGGGGCATGCAACCTGCAAAAAGGAGTTTGTTTTACTTCTAAACATTGTATAGATTTTTGGTGCCTGTTTTTTGGGCATTTGGCTCTATGCATTGTGATAACGTTCTGATAGACTGGTGGAGCCTGTGTATTCTGATATGGAGCGTTGTTAGAGATGGAGGGTCTGAGAAGATTGCCATTTTAGATGTTGGATGGAAATAGTAGGAAAATGAAGTAAATGTTTTTTTACAGGATAAAATAATAAATATTTTTTTACCAGACAAAGTCAAATAAAGTTGATATTTAGAAGTATAGAAAGGTGTTTTGTTCACAGTGAATTACCAAACTATTTCATTACTCCTGGAAATCAGACTATGTGAGTTTACTGTGGTGGGAGATCCTTCCGTGATCAAGTTGGTTTTATCAGTTTCTACTCTTTTTCGAGCCCTAATTCTGTGAGCCCTAGACAGTTGCTGCATCATTGTACTTATCCATGCAGTTGTCTTGATTGTGTAATTGAGATACTTTACTATGATTGGGAAGCCACCTGGCATTAGGGTTCATGTGACTGCTCCTTCGATGGTTCCATAATTTTGACATCCCCAATGTCAGTGGGAACATAAAGGAGAGCACCATGTGTGCACTTTAGACCTGCTGACAACTACCTTGCATCTGCAGGAAGGTCCGGCAGCCCCACCTAGAAATTGTCGGACCTTGAAAGAATTATGTCAGAAATTTTACATAGAATCATTCTTTTTGTTTCCTGAAAGAAGGTGTGTGGATTGTATTGTCAATTTTATTTAAAATAAATTGATGAAGTACAATCAAAAGGGAAGAGGAGAGATCCCTCTTTCCCAAGAAGAGAAAAAGAAAATACAACAAATTTCAACCTATTAACCAACTTGCTCCAATCAGACATCGAAATAAAAAGACAAATAATGACTCCAAGTAAACAATAAGTGCAGAATTTGAAAACAAGTTTGTCCAGTACATAGTTCCTTTCCCCGTTGTTTCGTTGCATTAGTTGTTCTGTTGCCCTTACTTCTCTCTTAAGGTGTTTGAATTTCGTTGAAATTGTCTATAATACACCATGATGATTTGAAATTGCTGATCACTGTAAGTGCATGGTCTATATACTGATAAAAGTGTCCACCCCTTTCTATCCACCCCTTTCTACATTTACTGTTGGTACTTTGAACAAACAATGAGAATTCTCCAATATTCAAATGTCAACCTCCTTACCACCAAATTACCTCCCAAAAGCTCCACAACTCCTTTAAATAAGAAATGGACCTCAAAATACCTGTAATTTCCTTCACAATCTCCAAGTCAAACTTCTCTGTTTTAGTATCTTTTAAACAAACGAGTTCCACCTTCAATCTTCCAATAAACTCCCTGATCACCAGATGCTTGGATGGGATAGAGACCCATAATGTTCCATGTCATCATAATCAGTATTGAGGTAAACCCTTCTTTGTTCTCTGCTTGTGTTTTTATCAATTTGATTATTATATGCACTCTCTTTTAACAGGCCTTTAAGCTCCCTTTTCTTAATATTCTTCTTTGGCTTGGACACTGTGTCTGTCGTGGAAGCCCGTACTCTCCAAGCTGACCTACTTTATTATGCACCTCTATACCAAGTAACCTCGATCTCTTTTCTATCTCTTCATTACTCCAGACATGAAAATTTGCCATATCTCCATTTTTATGAAAACTACCATCTGACCTTCCACAGTTTTCTTTATGATTATCAAGAAATTGTGATGAGTCGATGATATTTTTCTTAGAATCATCAGAGGAAGGTGACAGAGGAAGGTGGGAGTTTTGGTGGGCATATGAGAGTTGAGAAGTCTTCCCAGGATTGATTCTGGGCGAGATTTCTGCAACCTTCCTCCTCCTACGGAGCGCTCATCTTCCTCACCGTTGATCCTGGCACCTCTTCCAGCCGTATTGACCACCTCCACCTGCGGAAGCATTGAGCCGCATCCTCTGCCTTCCTGTGCTGAGATCTGCAATAGAACTTAGCAAACCTCTGTGCCCTATTGCCCTTTTTAATTCTTTCCTCAAGTCTGTCCACCACATGCAAAACCAGCATAAATATAGCCTCCCTCCAAGCGGTGTCTGCCGAAATTTCCTTATTGCCCTCTAATCCTATCTTCTCACAATTGGAACCAATCTATAGGGCGAGATGAGTGCGGGAGGTGCGAAAGCACGTGCCCTTCAGCGCATGGTTGGCAGTATCGGCCGATACCGATCCGTATCGGTATCGGTGGGTACCGATACAATACTGAGTGGACTAGTACTGGCCGATACTGGCCCAATACTGGCTAAAATGGACCCGGTACCGGCTGATACTGGCCGATACGGTCAATACCGATAGCGGTACGTATCGGTATCGATACCCTCTGATATCGGTACTGATACCGGCTTGCTGTGGTGCCAACAGGGTTCCTCTTGGTCGTCTGGGGTGGAAGCCTCTGGGTAGGGGGCGAAGCGCACGAGTTCTCTCTCCTGCGCTTGATGCCCTAAGGAGGGTCACCTGGCCAGGGAGTGCAGCTCTCCTGTTGTCTGCCTCTGGTGTGGTTTGCCTGGCCATGCGAGGAGGTCCTGTGTGCAGTGATCGAAGTCGTACGCTGAGGCTGTTAGGGGTAAGCAAGGGGTGGATGGAGGGTCCCTGCTAGAAGTTTGATCCATGCTGCAGTTACCCTTTGAGCTTCTGGGTCCGAGGCTCCTTCGACTCCGCCGGTTTGTTCAACTCAGGCGGGTCACATGGAAGCCCTCGGTTTTGAGACCCTCCGTGGAGGCTATTCAAGCAATACTCAACCAGGGGCAGGGGAGGTACGATCGTGGGAGGTAAGGGACTTGGGGGTTGCTTGCTAGCTTCTGCTCCGTCCGAAGAAGAGGATGGGAGAATCTTATCTTCCAGTTTTGTAGCCGGAGACTCTTGGGTGCTGCAAGCTGCCGTGTGGAGTGGAGGAAGAGGCTGCTACCCCGATTTCCCCTTGGTCGAGGTTTCTCTTAGGCTGGTTGGGGTCCCGTTGGCCCTGTGTGACCTGGATGCCACCTAATGGCTCTTCCAAGGATTGGGCATTGGAGGGGGACTCTTTGAAACTCTTGGAGAGCGGTGGTTTGTTGGTGGTGGAAGGTCTCTTGTGCACCTCGAAGGGCCAGAGGATCCCCAAATGCTTGCTTGTTCCGATGGAGGAGAAGGTGTACCCTGTGTTGATCCAAATCCAGGCCAGTTTCTCCCGGCCGCCGCTGCTAGGGTTTCTAGGGCACAAGTTGGAGGTTGAAGATGATGGTAGGGGGTTATGTGGCCTTTCGGGGCGTGATGGTTTGAATTTCGAATCGGGGCACTTGGCCCGCCTTCGGTTCGGATTGTTTTCGGGTTCAAGGGACGAACCAGCTAGTGGATCCGCCTGTTGAAGTCGCGGTGGGACTTCAGTTCACTGGGTCAGATTCGGAACTTACTTGTTCATGTTGGTTCAGCTAGATCCGTGAGTGGACCCAATACAGGTTGTCTTCTCCACCTGAACCACCCGGAAGACGCATGCGTATGCTTGGTTGTGGTAGCTGGACAACCGAGGGATCGTTGAGGGCTTGCGGGCTCACATGGGCTCGCCTGTCCCCACCTAGGAAGGAGAGAATTTTGGGACCTGGACGTGGCCTCCGTAAGACCTAGTCAAGATGGTGGTGGCTCCAGAACCATTGGGGTTGCGGCGACCACCTCCTCAGGCTGGGCTGAGGGGAGGTTTCTCCATCCTCTCTTCACTCAGTAGAGGCCCCTGGGGTCTTGCTCCACCTTTGGCTATGGTCGGGGGTCTCTCAAAGTTAGTGGATGTGTCTCCGGAGCAGCCCTCAATTTGGGGGCCGCTGGATTTGCAGACGAGCACTTTGGATGCTGGTAAACACTTTGGCAATGAAATATTAGGTTCCAGAAACCATGAATCGGGGAGTACGTGAAAAGAAAGCAACCATTGAAGTAGTGGGTGTTCCAGGAATCATGTGGAATACAAAAGATAGTACCATGTATGAGAAAAGGCATTAAACATTGTTAAAAAGGCATTAAAGCATGTATGTGTGTGCACGTGCGTGTGGGGTGTGTGTTTTGGGTGAGGCAAATGCGAGGTGTGACCAAGGTTTGCCGACTCGTTGATCCGGATTAGATCAGATGTTCTCAGATATGGTACAATACTGATCCGACTTGGTCCAACTTGCACGTGTCAAGCCAATGAGTTTGTTAAAAAAAAGTTTAAATTATATTTTAAAGAAAGATACTCTATTAATTCATATAAAAGTGTGATTTTATTTATCGAATGAGTAAAACTCAATTTAAAACAAGTCATTATGTATGTATGACTATATTGAGATCGTACTATCCGGTCCGACTTGGTCCGTGCCAGAGGATCGGGTCAGCCCAGATACTAGTCGGCTCGTACGAGTTGGCCTGGTATGCTATGATACGGCAAACCTTGGGTGAGACAAGGTGTTCTTGGGTTGCCTTGCCTGCCTGCCTGCCTTTGATTATATAGATTCATAGATTGAGAGGAGAGGCAAGGTGTTCCTGGCTTTCCTTGTCTCATCACCTTTGCAAACGAGGCAAATGGCATTGATAACACAGATCCAATTCTCTCACCCTTTTCTTCCATTTCTTTATCTGGCTAGCACACCTTGGTCAACAGAACTTGATTTTCTATCGAGTGATTCCTAGGTCATGGCATCACAATCTCAGGAAACGGTCACAGGGTGCCAGTAATCTGTCTTTGCCTGCTTGCAAGGGTGTATATTGCATTCCCAGAGGTCCACCCACTGTACTGTAGTTCTTGCCATTTCCACAGTCACCAGCTGCTACAAGTCTCCATGTGTCCTCATGAAGAATGCATGCCCTTGTGCCGCATTTGTTCTGCATTGTTGTTGTTCATTTTCCTTTTAATGTTTTTTGCAAGTGTATGTTCATTTTAATGTTTAGCCCTTTACTTTCCTTCTTAACAGGTTTGAATGCACATTTAGCCATGCCTCTTTAATTGAGATCTGACAGACATGAGTCCACCAATTTCTCTTGCTCCCAAACTAATAATACCTGTTAATTGAAGCACCACACCATTGACATTGCTGACTGACCTTAGATGACTTTAGCTTGCCTTGTTATGTAGGGCAGGCTGTGCCCAACTAGTAATTCATACCCCATGTCAACAAAGAATATTAATGGGCCGCCAGAAAAAAAAAATGGCATTGACTCCGATGTATTTAGCCGAGAACAAAGGTTCAGGGATAAGTAGATGAAATAATTGAGTAGTGAGTGTGTGAGGTTATTGATTAGTGGATGTTGGGTTCTTCTGGACAAAGGAAGGTGAAGTCGATAAAGAAAGGGAATCGAAGTTTGGGTTTTATGGTTTCTTTTTCAAAGGAGGTTTGACCAAAATAGGAAAAGAAGGGAAAGGTGATGATAGTGGCTGGGGCTCTCACCAAGACGGATGGGAAAGAAAGTTAAGAAAAGCGATGATAGTTGGCAGCATTAGGAGTGCATGAGTAATTCATAGTGCCAAGACCTATGGTGACAGTCAGGAAAAGAATGGCTGGAAGGGGCTGGTGTGCATGAACTGGGAAAACCTGAAAGCAGCAGGTGTGGCAGTCAGCATCAAGCATGAGCTGTACCCAAGCTCGTCTGCTTCCTCCCTCTATTCTTCTTCTTTTTTATTTTCTTTGCTGTGGAGATTATGGCAGGAGCTGGTGGCACTCTCAGATCAGAGATGGTCAAAGAAGGGTGTGTGCAGTGACATAGATGGGAAAATGATCACGGATGAAAATACCATGAAGCAGAAAAAAAAGGAAAGAAATAACCTGTAATGGTAACTATGACCTTGTGCCAGGCAGCTTCACACCAGAGAAAGAACCACGTAATGCCAGATGACTTCACGCTGGAAAGTGGCCAGCCTTGTGTCACTACTTGCAAATGAGGAAAAAGGCACCATACCCATGAGAATGATAACTTTTCATCTAACAACTAGAGTTACCTTGGGTTGGGCTTCCACTCGTATTTACAACAATACTTGCATCTCAATAAAAAAATAAAGAATATCCTAACCCGCCACTATTTGCCAGAACTATGATATGGAGCTACACTGTTGGTGTCCTACATTCAGGAGATCCTTGAGGGATGCAGAAATGGATGATTTTATGCAACTTCTTGGAATGATACAATCTTTGTAGCTGGATCAGGATTCTAAGCATAGGTGGAGCTGGCTTTGGGAGCAGAAGGGTCATTTTACAATTAGATCTACCTACTCTATTATTGCAGTTGGGGAGCTAGATTTGGCTTTTATTCCTGTGTTTGGTGAGTTAATAGTCCTCACAAGGTGCAAGTGCTGATGTGGCGGGTGGCTCTGAATCGGCTTCCCAATTGTGACAGGTTGTCTCATTTCATTGAAGGGCTGAATACCGCCTGTTGTCTCTGTGGAGAGGATGAAGAGAATTTAGATCATCTCTTCTCCTTTTGTTCCTCTCTTGAGGTATGGCAGTTGGTTGCTTCTCGGTTAAGGGCAATGCTTGACCAGTGGAGCTCTACAGAGCACTTACTTCTGACATGGTGGAAAACTTGGTCACGTCCGAAGGATTGCATTGTTTGGTGGTTGGTCCTTCATGCCACTATTTGGGCAATCTGGACGGAGCAGAATAGCAGGCTTTTCAAAAGGGAGGCTTTCACTCTGAAAAGGACAGTCTCTTTTGTGTTTGGCAAAGTCAGGGAATGGGCATCCATTTTGTGTAATGTGGAGTCTTGTAATTCCACACTTTTTTTTTCTCCTCGGGGAAGGGTGATCACCTTCTTTTGTGGTTGGGGCTGAGTTTTTTTTATAAAAGGTCTTGGGAGAAGTACACCATCCTGGTGTTTTTGTTATGTTGGGTGGCTGGAGCATTATTCTTATACTTGTAAATCCCCAACCTTTTGTACTCTCCTTTCACTTTAAATATTTTGGGTGGTATTACCCACCTTCAAAAAAAATAATGAATAGCTGGAAATCTCACTATTTCCTCACAATTCATTGCCATTGAATGATTGTCATGCTCGCAAACACCATCACAATGATTCTTTGTCTACGGCTGGTCTTGCTTCCGCATCACTTTCCATCAATGAAATTTATAGCCATAATATCAAATCCCTTAATTCATACGATATATTTCCACCAATTGATGACAGCAGGCTATCAATTGGGTAAATTTCTTTTCTTTGGAAGCTGACAAAGTCACGATTCATTAATATCAATATAAACGTACATCACTGGCAAAGCCAAAGGGGATGGAGAACAATCCCCAAAGAAAAAGACAAATCACACAGAAAAGACCCACTAATCTCCTGGATAACACACACATCTCTACATTATCAAGATGATACATAGAAAGAAAGCCCCCATAAAAAGAAAAAGGCTCATAGAATAAGGTTTCTCCACTGCAGAGCCTTGCAAATGACCGAGGATGTATCCTGCACTTCAATTAGCACGTTAGCAGCTTTGGCCCAATCAATTACCAACCTGGTAGCCCTTTTCAGAATATCAGACATGTTAAATTCTCCAGAGAACCTTCTCTTATTTCTCTCATACCATATAGCCCACATCATAGCTGGTAAGAATAAGGACCATGTCTCTTTCTTGGCTTGATTAGGAAATTTATCAGTCCACATCTGCCATAAAGAGAGCACAGTTCGTGGTTCCTCCCACTGCGTGTGTGTGATTCTGCATAAAGAACTCCAAAGAACATTGATGATACCACATTGACGGAAGAGATGGTCAATGTTCTCTTCAAACATGCCACAGAAATACAGCTGGCACTTTGTATATTGAAGAGGAGTTAATTCGGTTACTAGTTGGGAGCCTTCCCCTTGCCACTTTCCACAAAAATAGCTTTATCTTATTAGGAAAAATATTTGCCCACACAAAATCTTTCCACCAAACTCTCAACCCAGCATTATCTATCAGTCTGGAAAGGGAGTTGACTGAAAAGACACCTGCCAAACCCATCTCCTTCTATCCTCCTGATTTGCATTCAGTTTAATCCCATGAAGGATACTCAGCACAGAAAGAAGTTCCTCAAATTCCATCCGAGTAAGATTTCTTCCGAGTTTCAAATTCCACTGCAGCCTCTTATCTCCTGAGTACAATTGAGCTATACTCTTCCCCTAGTCTAAAGCAATCTGGTACAAATTTCTGAACAAAGTAGAAAAGGACAGGTCTGAGCACCATCTATCCTCCCAAAATCTGATCCGCTGACCATTCCCAACAGAAAACATAATCCCTGGTGTTATTAGTGCATCACATTCACTATTTTCCTCCAAACAGGTGACGTGTTATGGGATCTTGAATGTTCAAGATTCCCTCCAATATAATCAGTGTAGTATTTCAGCCTGATGATCTTTGCGCAAGTAGCTTCCTCATTCTCACCCAATCTCCACAGCCATCTAGCAAGAAGGGCTTGATTGAAGACTTGTAATTTGACAAGGCCAACCCCCCCCCCCCCCCCCCCCCCCCCCCCCCCCCCCCCCCCCTTTACTTTTGCAAACCTGGTCCCAAGTTACAAGATGCAGTCCTTTCCTGTCTATCTTCCCACCTATCCCAAAAAAAAGAGCTCCTAATGGATTCAATAATTCTCTCTACTGTCCTCGGAATTTTGAAGATGGAGAGATGATATGTGGCTAAGGAAGAAAAGACTGATTTTGATAAAATCCATCTGCCCCAGGTGATAAAATGTTTGCTTTCCATCCTTCTTACTTTTGCTCAAACTTCTGAATAACATCATCCCAATCTCTGACTCTGTACGTACCACTAATAAGTGGTAAACCCAGATATTTTATTGGAAATTCTGCCATCTTACATTTCATAATTTCGGCTTTCTCCTTCACCCTCTCTTGCTCCATATTGATGCCCACCACTGATGATTTATCAAAGACTATCTTCAATCCAGTAATGGCTTCAGTAAGGGTAAGGAGTCTCATTATATTTCCAAGCATGACTACGTTACCTGAAGAGAAGAGAAGGGTATCGTCTGCAAAGTGACGATATGACAGCTGCAGGCCATCCCTACCAACCATGAAGCCATCTACCAGCTTAAGATCCACTGCTCTATCCCACAGTGAACTCAGTATCTGCCCCACTAACAAGAATAAAAGAGGAGAAATCGGATCACCTTGTCTCTAACCTCTAGTACTACTAAAATGCCCACAAGGTTCCCCATTGAACAATATATGATATGCAACTCATCACCCAGTCAATCCACTTTTGCTTGAATCCCATACTAGCAAGGGCATTAGCAATGCAATTCCAGCTCACTCGGTCGTATGCTTTTTCAAAGTCCAATTTGAAGACAACTCTGTTGCAGACCTTCTGGTTATGGATAGCTTCACATGCAGCTAGGAAATTATCCAAGATGTAACTCCCTTCTTTAAAAGTTGATTGGTTTGGACTAACAACAGAATTCAAAACTTTCTTCAGCCTGTTTGCCATCAACTTTGTGATAATGTTGTAGCATCCATTTAATAAGCTTATAGGCCTATACTCGGACACTACTTCAGCTCCCTCTTTCTTCTGAGTCAAGACAATATAAGTGGAGTTAAAGCCCTTAATGCATTGAGGTCTGTTCTGAAATTCTGAAACATCCATGAGATCTTGTTTTACAGTCTCCCAAAAAAATTGATAGAAGCCTAAGGAAAATCCATCAGGGCCTGGAGATTTGTTGGATTCATGGCAAAAACTGCTTCTTTGGCTTCTTCTGAAAACTGTGAACAAAGCCAATCCACTTGATCATTGTTGATTTTAGGGAGTACCCCTTCCATGACATGTGGCCTCCAGCCAACCACTTCAGCACATAAGTTCCTATAGAAGGAAATAAACTCTTCCTTCACCTCCTTATCATCAAGAATCCTATTTCCCACTTTAACATGTTCAATGATAAAAAATCTTCTCCTAGCACCTGCGACTGCATGGAAGAATCTTGTATTCTTATCCCCTTCTCTCAACCAATGCTCCTTTGCCCTTTGTTTCCATTTTATTTCTTCTCTATGTAACCATTCATTGTATTCTTTTTTGTGATCCTTCAGTTGAGACAACTCATCCTCTGACAAACTACATTGATCTGCCTTGTTTTCTAACTCATCAATGTTGTGCAAAAGTTTCTGTCTAATCTTAGCTGCCTCACCAAACCTCAGATTACTCCACTGCTTAATTCTACTTCTTAACCCTTCAAGTTTATTAGGAAAAGTTTTACATGCAAATTCAGCCCATGGGATCTCATTCCACCATTTGATGACCAACTCTTTGAAGTCTCTCATGAGTATGCCATGCCAGCTCATGCTTGAATAATCTTTGATGCCTGCTGTCCCCTCTTGTGTTCAATAAAATGTGAATATGATCAGATACCGCTCTGTTCAGTCCCTTTAATTGAGATAAACGAAATAATCTCAACCACTCATTAGAAACTAGCACTCTGTCAATTCTTGATTGGACAAGGACACACCACCCTCCTGAAAATTGCTGTAAAGACCATAAAATTCTTGCAAGAAACACTCTCTCATCTGCTGGCTGTGAGGTCCATACACTGATGTAATTACCCACTGATTAGAAGAGGAACTTGCTGAAAATCTGACTGATATACTGAAATTCCCCACATCACATACATTCCCCCTGAATTTGTTCCATTCCACAACATGATCTGCCCCCCACTGTTGCCAACAGCCAGTAAAAATGTCCATCCAGACAAAAAGGAGCCACCTAGCCCCCTAATGAAACTGCAATCCACACTACTCATTTTAGTTTCTTGGAGACACACACAGTCTGCCTTTAAAGAGATAATCAAATCTCTCAGCCCTTTTTCTGAAATCCCCATTCAAGCCTCTAATGTTCCACATAAAAATCTTCATTTCTGTAACATGTTAGTCCCCTTATTCTTCTCTCTGAAACAGTCCACTACTTCGTTGTCTTTGATGTAGCTCAGTTCCCTCTTACCTATTTTGGTACCACCTCCCTTGCCTTTCTTCTTCAAAGAAATTTTAATGCTTCCCCTCTTCTCAACTTTTTAATAAAGCTTCTAACTAGGTGTTCTCTACCTTGAAAAGATACTCCAATCTGTCTTCCAAACTGGATAATTTCTTCTATCCAGCTGTCCAAAGACTCCAGAGGGACCATCACCAAAGTTTCAGGATTTTCAATCTAAGGAGCAACCACTATGCACTTCCCGTTGTGATTGTTGCCTCTGACTTCCTCAGCGGTCTGTGAAATGTAGCTCCCCAAGTTATCATCACACTCCTTGTTAGAGAACAAGCTCACAACATTGGCTCCATCAAGAGGAACACCCGACGTATCAAAATCCTTATCACGAAGATACTGATCCACCTAGAGAGGTATCTCAGGTTCTAGGCAGACCAACGACAAGTCTTCCTTCCTCCATTCCTACTCACCACAGACATCAGAGTCACCATCAGCACCCTCCTCAGCCTCTACCGGTGCTAGAACTGCCAAACTGAGACAGCGTCCTTTCTTAGCCACCAGAGGCTCCTCGAAGCTCGCACACCTTCTAGTCCTTCTCTTTGCGCCATCAAGCACCGTCACCTGGGGAGGATATGACGAGCCTTCCGTTCGAGCCATTGTCGAACCAGTCCAGTGTAATTCGGGTAAGGATGACGAAGCCAACGGGTCATTTCCGGATCCTATCATCATAAAAGATGAACCAGTACGTGGATCCATGAGTTTAAGTCGACCCATCCACTGGTGCCCGAGTGACTTACCTGATACGTCAGTAATACAAGGACCCAACCGTTGAAAGTGATCGACCCGATCCTGTTCATCTTCCCTGCCCAAACGCTTTGCCTCCCTGCCTCCCACCTTTGGCCAATCAGAACTATCCTTCTCTACAGTTGAAGAAAACCCAACAACTTTCCACCCTACCACTAAGTCCTTGAAAGCAGCTGCATCAGATTGGTGAGAATCTAACTGCTTCTCAAGCCTTGAGAGAAATCTATCCTCGTTGAGTCTTGCATCCACCGCTTGAAAAGTTGAATCGGCTGTCTGACGATCCTCCTCACCGATCTTCTCCAGCCCCATTGGTCCCAATTGAGCCTGACTCGAAACTGGATATGTTGACTCGGCCTCCATCTAACAGCTCCAGCCTTGGAGGTTAGAGCCCCTTCTGGCGCCCCTGTTTTTGCCGTCTGAGCACTGAACTCCTCCCGAAGAACAGGCTTCCATTCCTGCTCAGCTTTGTAGGACTTGTAGGCAGCAGCCACCTCCGCCCACGTCCACTTGCCTGGATTCCTGGCAGCATGGGCTGCCTCAGAAGAGGATGAAGACAAAGATTTTATAGACACATGGATCCAATACCATCTCTCCCCCCTCCCGCCCTCAATCTCAATGGGAGAAACAGCGGTGAATCCATCTCCACCAATATCCTGGCAAATAGTAACGATTCCATATGCAGCGTCCTAATGTCCACTCCCTGAGGAAGCCAAAGCTATCAGCAACGCACCGATAAGTCTCTACATTCCACAGGTGAAGCGGGAGGCCTTCAATCCGACACCACCAACAGGGACCTTTCACCGCCAACTCAGACCCACACTCATCCTTCCATGGAGAAAAAGCCACCTTAACTTCTTCTTTAAACATGGTCTTCAATACTAGGGCCGCATCCCTCCACCCCGCCAAAGAGGAGGAAACGAGCAAAACCTTCCCTCTAATCTCCCTGATTCTCCACACATGGTTTCCTGGCCAATTCTCCTGAAGCAAACGCCACAGTGCCTGCACCTGAGAAGACCCCTTCTCCTCCCCTGCTTCCTTACCAAACTCCACTGAGGCCGCCATACAAAGAAGAAGAGAAGATCTGATCTTGTTCACCTCCATTGACCAGGGGACCTCCACTCTACGACAGTGCTCCGGAGACGAGAACACGGTGTAGCAAGAATCCGCCTGAGCCTCCTTCCCTTTGTCTGGGGTCTTCGACAGCTTACAGTTGGAGGTCCGATGACCAATGCCTCTACAGAGAAGGCATTGGACTGCATCCCTACAAACCTTAGTGTGATTTACCTCTTCGTAGACACCTGATACACACATCACTTCCCACAGGGAGCGATGCATAGTGCTTCCCCTGCCTTGTAGCACCTGAAGAACTCTCCCCCTTCGGAGCTCCCAACACCTGGCGTCCCTCTCTACCGCTGGCCACCATCCTACCTCTCTCCTTCCTTCTAATGACCTGCCATTCTCCCCCTGCAAGACCCCTACCCTCTCCGTCACCACCTAGAACTCTCCTCTCAGACATTTAAGGACAATTCTACTCGTCCCCCATTGAATTCATGTTTTTTTTTTGGGTTTCAAATTTGTTGCCGTGGCATTGTTTCCCTGTCCTGAAACCCGAAACAATCACTGTGAGAGATAGAGTAGGACTCTCTATTTCAAGCAAATAAATTGAATTGACAGTAATTATGGAGTAGTTTATTACTTGTTAAAGCACAAATTTCTGTGTAATCAAATTGATGCAATGAATGCATGCATTTTTAGGCAGATTATAGGAATGTCATGTCACATCCTTTGACAGTCGTTTCTGATTCTTGCACAGCTTTTAGATGTTGAGAATAAATGAGTCAAGACTTTGAGCAAGGGAGTTTCAACATGGAAAAAGAAATCCTTGTAATCTCCTTAAACCTGTTTATTTTTTCCCTCCCCCCAAACATGAGATCAACATGAGGTGTTCACACAATAACATTGTTCTAACTATCATCACAATATGAGAACGACTGTTTGGACCATTGAGATGCTTGATAGAATGAGTTTTATTAAGCAGCAACAATCTAAATCTGCAGCTACATTCTGGTAAGTCACTAGTCTCAGAAGACCAGGTCCTGACTCTTTCAATATGGAAATTGGCATCTCTTGTACGTCTTTTTTTAATTTCCTTTTGCACATCTTTTTTTTCATCTTAATGCGTATCATGATACCATCCACTTTCAGAAAATATGAAAATTGGCATGTTTGAAGGGGTAAAGTAATCTCTCAGGCTGGAATCATTGTTAATCTAGTCTGCCCATTAGAAGGTCTCAATATATCTATCCTAGTATGTCTGCTTGATTTTTCTGAGAAAAAGCTGGTATTAATTGTTCTATTGATATTATCAAAAAATTGGTCTTTAGAGTGTATGTCAAGAGTGTCTTCTTGGAGCCATGTTTAGATGTTACTGGACATGGTTTCAGGAGTAGTACCAGATTATTAAGACATGGCTAATGTTAGTCACATTTGGAGGGATAATAATTATTCAACAGAAGTTCACATCTTTGAATTAAAGTAGTCGTTGGGAAGGATAAGTGAAGTTTTGTGCTTATCTGGATGGCGTGATCAGAAAGGCTTGTGGACTGTTGCCTGGTGGTGCATAATGCACTTTGTGTCTACACTTGTCTGCCATTTCACTTAGGCAAAGGAAAAGGTGTGAGACCTAAGCCTTGTAACATAAATCTGCAATTTGTTGAAAAATCATGATTTAATCACTTTTTATCTCAACATTTTTTTTCATGAATAAATCACAATTTATTGAAAGAATCTTTTAAATCTTTGTAAATTCAAAAGGTTGCAATTTAATCATGTGTTTTCAAAGAAATCGTCCTTTCTAAAAAGAAGTACCTCATTTTTATTCAACATTTAAAATATATCAATTTCAAAAGTAATTTTATATATCAAAGATTAATGTTTCTTTCACACTTGTTGATTGAAGTTTTCAGATTTTTTACCCCTTGAGAGTTTTTTTTTCTTAGGGACCATTTTTCCCTGAATCCCAACTTGGGGACATTGGATGTAAGTTGCCATCTACTAACTTCCTCAAACAAAAAGGTAGGAGTAAAAGTGAAGGTACTTTGTGGGGTGACAAGTTGATGTTCATTTCCGCAAAGGTTCAAGCATACGAGGATTATTGCCAGTTAACACATCAGTTCTTATGTATTTTCATGCCCACAGTGAACTGAAGAATGTGGTGCATTTTCCAGGAGTTGACGCGTCAGTTCTTATGTCTTTTCATGTGGTACACCAGTTCTCTATTTTGTTCAATGGCGAACCATATGGTTACTTCAGTAGCTTGAGATAAGCTGACCCTATTTCACCACTTTTGTTTTAATGGTGGGGTAGATCATGAATTCACTCTGGGATAGGGCAGTTGACCAAGGTTGAATGGTTGGTTTTAAGATCGGGAGGGATGGCATGCCGCTGTCCTATTTACAATTTGCAGATGACACCTTACTCTTCTCTTGTGGCCAAGATGGTGATATTGGTATGCTAAATATTGTGAAGAGATTGTTGATTCTTATGGAAGCCATTACAAGTCTGAAGATCAACTTCAATAAAATCTGTAGTGGTGGGCATTAATATGGATCAGGAAAGAGTGGTGGGGAAGGCTGATATATTGAATTGCAAAGGGTCTCAACTTCCAATTAAGTATTTGAGATCAGCACTTACCAATGGTACATACAAACTCGGGGACTGGGATGAGCTAATCCATAAGTTTGAGCAGATGTTATAAGTAAGGAAAGCGAGGATGTTATCAGATGGAGGCAGATGGATTCTTTCAAAGACTGTTCTTTCTTCTTTATCTGGCTACCACCTTTCTATCCTCAAAATTCCCAGAAAAATGTAAAGAATTATTGAATCAATACGAAGCTCATTCTTTTGTGCAGGTGGTAATAGAGATAGGAGAGGTCTTCACTTAGTGGCTTGGGATAAAAGTGTGCAAAAGTAAAGATCAAGGGGGTGTTGGTTTGGTCAATTGGAGGTCTTCAACAAAGCTTCACTTTCCAAATGGTTATGGAGGATGGGTGAAGAGAATGATGCTATGTGGGTGAAGGTTAGTAAACTGAAGTATTATTCTAATGCTTCGGGGTAGACACTCTAGCGTTCTAGGACTTATAATGTGTCACCTATCTAGAGGAATATAGCTAAGTTAGAGGAAGTCATAGCTTTGGGAGTCCGCTTTTGGGTTGGAATGGGAGATGTATCAGATTTTGGGAAGATAGTGGTGTACAGATTTGCCATTCTCTGTTTGTTCAGTAATATATGTCAGATTGCAGAGGATAAGGGGAACGTTGTAGCTCAGTTTTATACACATGAAGATACCTGTCATTGGAACATCAAGCTCAGAAGGGACCATACAGAATCGGAATTGGATGAGTTGGTAGCTGTTTTGAGAACCATCAATGGGTTTAATCTGGACTACAATCAGGAGGATAGTAGGAAATGGATTTGGAACCACAAAGGTACTTTTTCTGTCAATACTCTCACTAAACTGGTAGATGCTGGGGGCTGGAGAATGTGAAATGTATTGTTTGGGATAATAAACTATCAAATATAAATTATTTTTGTGGAAAGTGGCACTGAGAAGGCTCCCAATGTGTGACATGCTTAAACGTATTTTTCATATTCAGAATTTCAAGTGTAATTTCTGTGGACTGATTGAAGAAAACATTGATCATCTTTTTTGTCAATGTGGCATCATCAATGTGCAGTGGACTTCTTTGTGCAGAACACTCCATGTTCAATGGGCAGAACCTCAGTATGTGTCATCCCTCTCACGGTGGTGGTCCGACAGTTGTCCCAACCCTTATGAGAAAGAGGTTTGGTTCTTGTTTCTACCAGCCATGATGTGGGCAATTGGTTTGAGAGGAACAAAAGAAGATTTTGTGAAGAGTTTAGTGGTGCTTTGATATTTTTGAAAAGGGCTGTCAGCTGGGGTGATTGATTGTAATAAAGCTGGAAATGTAAATGTGGTTGTTACTGATTTGTTTTCCCTCATTCAAAGAGCTAAGCAGTGGAGGAACCTGATAATCTGAGAGTCTTGTTTTTGTTTTTCCTGAGTGTACTTTCTCTATTTTATTCTCTGGATAAAATGGAGACTTTTTTGTGGTGTTCCTGTGGGATGTGGGGTTTTCATTCCATAGGTCTTAGGGAGTGAGGTGTACTTTTCCTTTTGGGTTGTCTTTGTTGTACTTTTTTAATCTCTTTTTTTTAATGAATTGTGTCTTTTGTCACCTTCTAAAAGAATGTGAGGCTTCCGGAAATGGGGGGCAGAGTTGTGAGGTTATTGAGGATTTCATAGGCAATATCTGTCAAGTTCTGGGCGTTTATGTCACTAGTCTGCTGTAATTGGATGTTAATGGAAGTGTGTATGCAGAAGGGAGCATGGAATTCCGGGTCGGGTCTCGGGATTAGGACCCGCGGATCCCGATCCGATCCAATCCAGCTCGGCCGATCCTAATGAAGCCAGGTTGATCCAGATCGGCCCTATTAAAAAATTAATTAAAATTAATAAAAAATAAGGAAAAAATCAGAAAAAAATAAAAAAAATATAAAGAATATGAGAAAAAATGTACACATATTATTCAATAAATGTACAATAAAAAGGAATGTAAATCATGCACATCTATAAAAAATGAACATTAAAGACGAATAACTCACTAATAATTTATTATTGTGCACTAATTGAAGAAGACATTATAAAATTTTTAACATAAAATTAATGAAAAATACCTTAGAAAGATCACATTTGTGATCCTTCATCATTTGACTCATAAGTTTGAGTTGGTAGCCCATAATCTCCTAGCATACATGTTGGATACCTATAACCAAACAAGGCACTAGCGTGGTCTTCAAATCCCCTTTGAATACTTAAGAGGTGTATTTGTTTGTTGGCTTATTGGAGGGATATAAATGCCATATTGAATAGGTGGAGGTCCAGAGTACCTCTCAGTAATGTTGCTGATGTCTGAATACGGTAGTGTAGTAGGGTGAAAAATAGGTGGACAAGAAGATCTATATTCCCAGCTGGGCCAATCATATCATGCTTGTCTCTATTGGCCTTCAAATCTCCCTTGTTGTCATTGTCTTTAGCCTTGGCTTCCTTCATAATGACTCGGAGGTGCGGAGTAACCTTCGTATCGTAAATAACTACTCCTAAGTCGATAACCTCCTAATAGTCCAGTAGCAGCACCATCACCATCACCATCTCCATCATTATCATCATCTAATTGTTCTTGAGTAGTGTCATCACTCCCCACTTGGCCTATTTTCTTCAGCCGCCTATTTCTACGCCTGTAGGATTGTTTCTCTGCCTAGTACATACTGGGCAAATGAGATGGTAATGGTGGGGTGTCCTCATGTGTCTCTCTAGTCTGCTGAACTGTAGTTGTGTCTCCTCCTTATTCTTCTTCCGACGAGTCCACTCGTTGTTTAGGCTTTTCTTTTAATGACTTTTTCCTTTTCCTGTCAAATGTCTGCAATGAAGTTCTTGCTGAGTCTTTGTCTTTTCTTGTCTATGGATCTACCTGAGTAGCTGATCTCCCGAGTGTTAGCTGAGAAGTAGAAAGTCTAACAGTGTCTAGTAGTGTGGCTGACTTTCGACCTCTCTGAGGAATAGATACACCTCTTTCATCTGCTGTTTGAAATTCAGGATCTCAAGTAACTACTCCATCCAATTCACCTCTTGTCCAACTCTAATCCTGAAGATCAAACTCAGGCTGAGTATCTTTGGTTGTTCTAATCTCCATCTAAAAATGCAATAGGTGTTCTTCATCCAGCAGTTCATCGACATCAATCTGTTGTAGAGGTTCATCAACTGGTCTGCTAGCAAACTCCATGAATCTCTGTTGTTCAAGCTTCTGTCTTTTCTGAATTTGTCTGACCTTTAGGCACATATTGTAGTGACGTACTTCTTTAGCCTAGAAACACCCAATATGTTACGAATCTTCGTGTGAATGAGACTGAATGTACTACAATTTTCTTTACATTTCCTAGAAGAAGTGGTTTGGCTTAGCATTCTCATTGCAATATACGCCAAAGGATTTGTACTAGTTTGCCTATAATTAATCTGGATCTATTATTCCGTTGTTGCACAAAAAAAGAAAAAAGAAAAAAAAAGATAACATTAATAAATTTCAACCATTACTCTAGCCCTTAATAAATTCCACCATTAAACTGAAGGTTAATTATTATGTATTTAACTTGGAATTATCTTCATTATTACAGCCCTTATGTCGTCATCTCCATAAATGTTATTCTTCAGTTTAAATCTCTCAGTCTACAAAAGAGTAGTAAATGACATAAGTTATTGATAAAAGACTAGATCTCTTTAAACGCCTACTTGTATGTTACCTCTGATAATACATCTATCCTTTCGTTCTTATTCTTTGATATGCTAGTAATGACATTCGTTGTGCCTTGAAGGATCTTTTCATCATTATGCACGTTCTCATCTTATTGATATCTTAGGTTAAAAAAATACTTTGCATTTAAATTAATGTTTATTGGTTATCAAGATAAATGTCTTTAACAGTAATCACATAAAATCAATTAGAAAAGAAATAGAACCAGCAACATAGGTATCCTGATTGAGAGTTGATTCTCATCTATCATCAATGATCATCTACCATTTCTCATAGGCTCACTTTGTTTGTGGAATAGGGCTAGAATAGCTGGTATAAAGGCTCTATTCTGATTTGGTTGAGGGTATGCCTAATTCTTCAAATTCCCCCAACTCCCCAAATCTACCTGGAATAGCTAATTCCTCCAATTCTCTCAATTTTACCTTCTATTTCACTCTTTATTCCACTTATTCCTACCAAATCACTTGAAATAGCGCAGTATAATTCTCCTTATTCTGGGTGGACTACCAAATCAAAATACCTCTTATTCTGGTTTAAGAAATCCCCGTAACCTTATTCTGGTTTAAGTTATTCTGCAAACAAAGTGAGCCATAAGCTATAGGATTTTTTGCCTTCAAATGTTCCTTTGTTCTATCTATTGCCTTATAGATGTATCCCATATCATTTTTATCATCTCTATCAACCAACCTCAGAACATGTACCAGAGGCTCAACCACTTTCAGGTAGCGAGAAATTTTATCCCAATTTTTTTTTCTCCAATCAACGTTTGCACTGCGACGGCAACATCTCTAGTATCGGCCCTCAATGTCCCTATATGTGCCAGAAAATTGTCAGAATAGACTAACTGGATCAACTGATGTTTGTATTTCATCAAGCTTTCCAAATATATGAAGTTGGATGTAAATCTGGTAAGGCCAGTATGAAGGAGATCCCGTCTACTTGTATGCTCTCTCATCATATGTAGGATCTTGTTGTGAGTATAAATAAATTCAGTGATTATCTGAGTCTGCTCTACCACCTCAGCAACAAAAGGGTCTTTGCCTATGTCCTCCATTATCAAGTCAATAGAATGTACTACACAAGGTACTCAATATAAATGCTTCCTCTTTTGCATCAATAGTTTGCCAGCTGTTTTGTAGTTTGCTTCATTGTCAGTGACCACCTGCACAATATTTTCTTCACCACTTCATCCACGAACCTATATAAATAATCAACATTTTTTATCTTATTGGAGGCATCCACATACTTCAAAAAAAATGGTGTCTTCGCTGCAATAGATAAGGAAATTAATCATGGATTTTTTATTTGTCTCCGTCCAACCATCACATATGATGGTACAATCACGCTCCTTCCACACATTTTTGAAGTTCTTTACTCGTACCTTTCAACTTATTGTACTCCTTCTCGAGGCCAACATCATAAATGTAGTGAGGTATACGGGCCTTAGACTAAGCCCAACATATGCAATTGTATCTACTATGGTCTGAAAATATGAGCTGGATATTATATGTGCTGACACACCTGCAAGCAAAAATCACTTTAGAATTCTTTTCATTGCATTTTTTGTTTAGACTTTGACTCCTTTCAATATTTGCTTGATTTCAGGTTGTCTAGCAAATCTTGATCTATGTAAAAATTGATCCATAGGATCCCGTGTCACATCTGAGTTCGTCCACAATCTAACACAACAGCATCAGCCTTGCCAATAGAAGAGCTCCTAGGAAGGGATCTCCCAGATTGAGATCTAGTAGGCATAGATCCACCTGATAATCCTATGCTTCTTCGTCAGTCTTCATCTTTTCTATTTGTACACAGACTGACACGAACAGTTTTGGTGTACTTTATATCAGGGTCATCTGGATCCTTCTCATCATCATCTAAACTAATCGGCCACTGAATAGGCAGATTGTAATCCCTCTGTCTCTGGCGTCATTATATCTCATCATGTAGATCCATCTATTGCTGAGCTGATAAATCTTTTTAGACTTTTTTATTAACATGTAAGTCCTTATTTCTCTCTTCAAGTCCAGTGGAACTGACTCACATCTGCTGACATCTTGCTATGCCAATAATATGATTTTTTAAGTGATACATGTCTTCACCCATCTCTTTTCACTCCACTTGCATTTGACCCTCCTTTGCCTAGTGTTAAATAGTGTGCAATGCTGCCAACCAGGATTACCGTCCTATTATTCCACCTCATGTTCATGATGTCCTTACTCTGTCATATTCCTACATAACATAAAAATGTGCAAATAAGTTCAAGTAGCACTAATCACATGCAATTAATGCATAAATATGTACAATCAGATTCTAATAAGTTCAATTAAGTGTTTGGCATACTCAATTGACCTCTAATTAAACTAATGATGCAAAAGTCTCAATTTTTAACATCTAATTAATATTAGTTTTAGGTAATTAGTGTTAATGGCATATAATTAATATACACGTGCAATTAGATTTTAATAAATTCAATTGAGTGTTTGACACATTTAATTGAACTCTAATTATACTAATCGTACAAAGGTCTCAATTTTTAAATCTTAATTATGGTTAATTTTAGATGATTAGTGTTAATGACGTGTAATTAATGCACATATATGTACAATCAGGTTCTAATAAGTTCAATTGAGTGTTTAATGCACTCATTTGAATCTCAATTATATTAATCGTACAAAAACTCTAATTTTTAACCCTTAATTAAGATTAATTTAGGATAACTAGTACTAATGATGTGTAATTAATATACAAATCTGTGCAATCATATTCTAATAAGTTCAATTGAGTGTTTGACACACTTAATTGAACTCTTATTCTACTAATCATATAAAAGTCTCAATTTTTAATTCCTAATTAAAGTTAATTTTAGAGATTTTGTCTAATCAACATTTTTTAAAAAAAATCGAAGCTAAAGATTAATATATCTGTATTACTATAATTTTTTTTTATTTTTTGACAATTTAAAAAAACTTGAGATCGAAATATACCTTAATCCGGATTGGGATCTGGCGAAGAAATCTGATGTCGGCAGCGGCGGCTGCCAGGACAGATGTCAACCCCCCTCTTTCGGTCAGAGAGAGAGAGAGAGGAGAACGGGGCCAACAACGGCTGCGGTGGACGGCCAGCGGATGGAGGGCAGCGACACAAAGGATGGGGCCAGCAGCGGCGGCGGACGGCCAGCGGATGGCGGCTGGTAGCGAGGGCAGCGGCACCCAACAGCGACAGCCCACATGAGCAGCATGTCTCGATCCCCTCTTAAGGGGGGGGGATCCGTGATCGGCCCAATACCGAGCTGATCCTCTCTCCTTTTTTTTTTTTTTCCCTTTTTGTAAACCGGGTGCCTGAATCGACAGGGATCGTTCGATTCAAGCCTGGATCGGCCTATCCTGGCTGACTCAGGCCGATTCTGTAGAGGAACAATAAATTTTCCCTTGGAATCGGATAGGGGGGATCCCGATCCGGATCGGCTGATCCTGCAATCCATTGAAGGAAGTTAGATGTGGCATTCTTAAAATGTTGTTATCTACTGCAGAGCTTGAGACAAGTACGAAAGAAAAATTTGTTGAATTCCGGTAGCAGTTTCACCTCTGTCCATCAAACATGGAATTTCCTTTGCCAAAAATTTACTAGTGAGTATTGGAGTGAATTCTTCCAAATGCAGTTTCACCTCAGTTCAGCGACCATGGGGTTCCATTCATCCATCCAGAGTACATAAGCATCTGACCTATAATTTAGTTCGATCTATGGAAGGGAGTTGGATGTGACATTCTTAAAATGTTGTTATCTACTGCAGAGCTTGAGACAAGTACGAAAGAAGAATCTGTTGAATTCCGGAAGCAGTTTCACCTCTGTCCGTCAAACATGGAATTTCCTTTGCCTAAAATTTACAAGTGAGTAATGGAGTGAATTCTTCCCAATGCAGTTTCACCTCAGTTCAGCGACCATGGGGTTCCATTCATCCATCCAGAGTACATAAGCATCTGACCTAAAATTTAGTTTCGATCTTGTTATGACTAAATGAGATGTAGAAGTTCCAATCGACGACCATGGATACATCACTCAATCACAAGACATGAGTTGGGACCTAGATAGTTTCATGGTTCGTTAATCTAAATTTTGTCATAGCTGATGAATTTCAGCCATAAGCTCCAGTTAACTTTTTGCGACTTCTTTTTGGTTGCCTTTAACATTGTTCGGCTTCCTGGTACATAAAGGATAGTTCCTTTATCTACCTGTAGCATCAACTCGACCTCTATTTTTCTGGAGTTATTCTGCAATAAATTGGTAGTTCTGCTGGCTGTTCTGGAAACAGTGATGTTGCATTATTTTTGTTGTGTCGATGTTAACAGGCATTTTCTATAATCCGTTATCTGCAGCTTGCAGCGTCGACACAATCCCCAGGAGCTTGATAACGTGGCCCTTGCCTTCAAACCTGTACTTGGTTCTATGCTCTCAAGGATTTACAGCAACCCACAGAACAAAGAGTCAAATCAATCTCGTCTGGAAAAGATCTTACAGTTCTGGGCATCAAAGGAAGTATATGATCAAGAGACTATTCACAGCCTTGAAAATGAAATGACAAGGGGATCTATTCGTTCAGGACAACCAGAAGCACCTTCTTCGTCAGATCCATCTAGTGTCACAGGTAAAATGCTCATTTTCTTATGACACTGCATTTACAGGACTGATCATTGTGCCAAATAGACTAAAAGTGAAATATTAAAAAAAAATAAGAAACAGCAAGTGTTGCCACTGCCCAAGCAGTGGTAACTAGGAGCCTCTTGCTACTTCCTTCCAGTAAACCTAAGTTATTGATTAATATTTGATACTTAATGAGTGACAATCCTGGCTTTAGGTTAGCATCAGGGTTACCTGTAAGTTATGTTAAAATTTTCTCCTAAACTGGCTCAAGCTTTGATGGGCAAGCATGTTCAAGTCATCAACTCCCAATCCAACCCCAAGACCCCAAATGCGATGGCATAAGGCTGTCATGATGTGGATGACAACACTGCTGAACAGCCACTGGTCAAGGATCATGCATTATGTACACTTTGCTGAACATTTATACGATTTTATGATGCAGGTTTACACCAGCAGCCATCTCAAGTTCACACCCAGTGGCAGGCTGATAAGCAAAAACTCTCTGCTCCAGGTGCATCTGACAAAGAGCTACCCGACAAGCAGGTGCCCACTATGCCAGTCCTGCCCTCCCAATTTGTGCCATCTTCATCACAGCAGTTCCTTCCAAATGCATTGCCTACTGGCATATATCTACCAGTTAACTCTGCACCATTCCCAGGGTCTATATCAGCCCAAACTCCCTTTCAAACAGCACCCCCGCCACCCGTAGTGTCCCATTTATTACCATCTTCCGATAAAACAACTCCTCCATATCCACTATTTCCTCCTGGCCTTATTCCTGGCATGGTCAAGAAGATGCAGGTTGGCAGTGGTGTTCCCTACTCTCCAATCAGTCCCTTAGATATCCCCACTATAATCCCTCCATCGACTGTGACTCCTTCTGAGATCCTAGAAAGGGTCTCAAAGTTTTTCAAGGAGATCGGTGAGGTGAACCCCTCTGAAGGGCCAATGAAGTCATCAGATCCGAGTGATGAAGACGATTACGATCGTGAGCTTCTTGAGCTTCCCATCCGGAAAGGAGGAGCTTGCATCCCTCCGCCACCAAACTTACAGGCAGATCCCGACACTGGCATGTATCCTGATGGCACTGTTGATCGGAAGCCTGGATCAAGTGGATCAGGCCGGTTGGGACTTGGTGCCACAGCCAATCCAAATGAGGTCAGCCAGTATGATGATGTTTATAGTTCATATAGGAAGCAGCGAAGCTCTAGTTATCATTCGTCCATGAGCGCGAGGGCTGGAGCGAGGTAACAGAAGATGCCCATCTGGAACCTGAACATGTGTTATCTACACAACATGCTTGTCCCGCCCTCCCTTGTGATGATGTCTGAAGGTTGTGGAGAGGTGGGGTTCATAATGTCTAATGGGGTGTTTTGGTTGCTGTATTGGTTGTCTCTATTAGTAGCAATTTTGGTATTGTTACTAATGATAGGTGGGGTCTGGCAATTTTGCTATTCATACGTTAGTGCAATTTACTGTCTTCTGTACCTGTATTGAAAACATCACAATGTGGTTTTAGAGATTCAAGATTATCTCCTCTTCCTCCCTCCGGCTGTAGGCCTCCGTGTTCCTCTAACATCAATTTCAGTTTAATTTTAAAAATGTAAAAAAAAAAAAAATTTGAGGCTGAAAATTAGTAGCATGTCAAAAGTAGTGCTCCAACGAAATAAGGCTTACGGTTTCTTGCTTTTTATTGAAGTTTGCCCTTTTCTTTTTCTTAATTCTCATTTATTTCTCAAATATTTGTCAATGTTTTAATTTGTATATTATGGGGTATTATTTGCTAAAATGATGTTTTTGTAAGATACTGTTTTCTCAGATCTTTCTGGTCGTGAACCCTGCCTCACCTCGTGCGAAATTGTCAAGGCCGACAGAAATCCAGGAGAACTGATTTTGCAGCTAACTTGTTCCCGTTTTAATTCTTGACTTCCATGACATTTACACATACCGTAAAATTCTGAATCAAACATACTTTTTTCCCCTCCGTAAAAAAGTCAAATCAATTGTATCAACATCTCTTTTTCTTTAGTAGTTAGGTAATTCTTAAAATGTAAACAAGAAAGAGCTTGTAACTTTTTACTCATAATTGTTTACCCTAAAAAATACAATGACACAGTTGACCAGGTGTATACGGCTGCTTCAGTGCGGAGAGTTTCATTCCTAGCTATGTTCATTTTTTTTTCCTGTAAATAGGGATTTGTTTTCATCTAAGCAACTTCTCTTTTCAGTCTTGGGAGACCCACTGCAGGAAGAAATGTTCTCCTCACGGACCTCACCTCTTGTGGGGAGACTTAGACATAAGGTCTTATAGAACTGTGGATTATTCCTACACCTGCATATTAGGGGCTGAAAATTGAATCCATAACCTCTCCAAGAAGGAAAGACCTATGTACGGCACAGTCATAGACTCATTGATTTACCCTCAAAAATTAAAAGCTTGAATCCACCTCTATAACAATTGGAAAGCCAGAAGGGATCGTGTCTTTTCTTAGATGACATGTGCTCTCCCCTTTCATCCTTTCATTTTCTCAAAAACAGCCAAGCTATTGAAAGCTTTACAACCTTGCTTCCATACTCTCCCTACCTCTTTCTAAAGAAACTTCTTCCACAAAATCACCTCACTCTTATCTCTTCTTTTCTATTAGAACTTCATCTATGATCTAGATCAAACACCATGTCTCTTCTCTTCGTAACTTTTTGAATTTCATATTTTCTTCTATTGTCTTATTATGTTGTACTCTTGTTTTGGACATCCAAGAGTCAGAGACACCAAATGTATCTATAAGTTTTGATACCCTTTAACCATGAAACGCCACTTGATACCCCTCACATGCCCCCTGCTATGCCATAATGGTGCCTGATGCATACTGACGTGAGGGCACACGGCATCCCCTAAAAAGAAAAAAAATTACTTTTGCAATGAATTTTGAGGAGCATATCTAAACTTTGAGGAGTATGTATACGCTCTCGGGAGTATGTACAAGGTTTGGAGAGTGTGTGCTCCTCAGAGCATGCACATGTATGCTCCTCAAAATCTAGGACGAAAGCAATTCTTTTTTCTTTTTAAGGGACGCCCATGTGCGTTAACGTCAGCGTGCATTAGATGCCATTATGGCACTGCAGGGGGCATGTGGGGGACACCAAGTGGCATTTCATGGTTAGGGGGCACATTCCAAGTGAGCGTTATTGCATCCTAAATGGGTGCAGCAGGTATTTCTCAAGGATTTTTTAACATCATCTGTTGATACTCAAACTGATATAAAGCAAAATAATGAAAAGTGCCGTTCTAACATTGTTAGGCATTTGAATTTTAAATGCAGTGTCATTTATGTGCTTTTATGCTTGTGTCAGATTTGATATCCGATTTGATATCCATAAACTCACCTCCCATTATAATGCATCTTTGGTCATACTCGTTCAGAGTTGTTTGATGATTTGAAATTTGTATGCCTAGTTGTTCACAACAGGAGGAATGTTGTCATCACTTTGGATCGTGTTAGATTGGTGTCTAGAAATCACGTTCAGAAAAATCATTTTTTAAATTTTTCTCACATTTTTACAACTAAGGTAAAAATGAAAATATCTAATTAAGTGATCAGAGTCTCAATAAACATGACGGAATATACTGGAAAGTGTTGTAACACGTACGCATGTTAAGCAAGGGAGTGCAAATGCTTCTTGAATTGCTTCTTACTAATATTTGAACTCACCTTAACATCAAATTGAAGCCTTTATTTTCTAAAATGTTTTTGAGAAATGAAAAGACTCATTTTATTCAGTTACATAAGTTGTAGGGTTATCAATAGTGTAAGTTGGTTTGGTGGTAGTCCAATGAAAGATAACTACACTTGTAGGTGGCTTCCTTCTATAACTTGGAGAAGGCTTAGCTTTGCTATCTGCGCAGAGGCGATGGCCATTATCAATGACTTCCTTGAGGTTCCTGACCAAAAAAAAAAAATTGACACCCTTGAGGTTCATATTGTTGCATTAATCTAACGACGACTATCATGGGCATAGTCAACCATGACTAAGAATGCATCCTATAAGGATGTTAACAAGTTTGGAGCAAAATATTTTCCCCGAAACTATTTCACTCATAAACTATCACATTTAATTTTTTATTCTAAATTTTAAAAATGATGTGCTTCAATTGTTAACATGTTTGGCTAATTTGCTATCATTTGTAAAGTTGTGTTTAGTCTATTTGGCATGTCTTTTTCTAATATGCTATGATGCTTTTTTTAGCTTATGCTTCTTCTATGATTCTGGCTTCACCTTCTTAGTTTTGTTTTATCCTCCTTCCCACCATGTGCATGGCAGACCATTTTATCCTAGGATGGCAAAGTAGACAGAAACCACCTACTGCTGCAAAATAGGTCTCCCAAGGAAGGTCCACGGGGCACACCTACCAACTATAGAGGAAGGTATTTTGTATCACAATAGCCGACGGACCTTGGGGGAGACAAGGCAATTGGGATGGCATGGCATGGTTGTTGCTGCTGCTGCCTATGAGGGGACGCGCACAATTATGAGGATGCATGATCATCTCTCTCTCTCTCTCTCTCTCCCTCTCAAAATTAAAAAAAAGGCAAGAGGTGTTTTTATTTTGGGAGAGTTTTATTAAGGGCTCAACTGCTTCCTAAAAAATAAGAAAGGTGGCACCAAATAGTGTCTAATCTCCATTCTTTCCTCAAAATAAATTTGAAAGAAAAAAATGCTCAAAAAAACATATTCTTTAGAACCGAGGTTATTCTCAAATTTGACTAATTCAAAAGATGAGCGCATCTTCATTGTCCCATTTGATGGAAGAATTTTACAAAGATGTTGAGCACATCTATATTGTCCCATTTGATGGAGGAAATTTACAGAGATGTTAAACACTATGTTTTTTGCCACCTCTTTGATCACATGCATTAGGAATCCTTTCAATTACAAGATTTACTTGAGAAACATTGAATTTAAGTTTGGTGCTTTGAGAATTAATCTTTAGTGGTTTAAATATGATTATCTAAAACATGAGTATCTAAAATTGAGATCAGATGACACTAATGAGAGTGGCAAAAAAGTGGTGAAAAGTATGCTGCCACAACATTGTTCATGGTTTATAGGCAACTTTTGATTGTTTTTTATAGGCAACCCATGATTACCATGTGGTGTATAATGATATTCTAACTAACAAATCAACACAATCTTTGCATATGTTAATCTCTTGAGGGTTAGGCTAGCTAATTTCAAAAGTCAACATAGACCTCCTATTAATAGGTTAGCATAGGTAGTAATGTCAACTTAGGGAGCTAATGTCACTATTGTCACATTTTCACCAATAAAAGCTCTAGGGTTAGGGTCCGTTTGGATACACATAAAATATAATTGGACGGAAATGATTTTCTAAAGAAATATAGGGAACATGGCCATAAGAGACATGATGCCACTCAATCCAATTCTAGCGGTTGAAATTTTTGATGTTTGGGGGATAGATTTTTTAGGTCCTTTTCCACCATCTTTTGGACATGAGTACATCTTGGTGGCGGTGGACTATATTTCCAAATGGATTGAAAGCGATAGCCACCCGAACTAATGATCATAAAGTGGTAATGAAATTTGTCCAAAAAAACATCTTCTCCAGGTTCGGTTGGCCCAAGGCTATCATTAGTGATGGGAGTTCACACTTCACTTATTCCCAATTTCAATCCTTGCTCAAGAGATATGGGATTACTCATAAGCTTACTATCCCATACCACCCCCAAACTAGTGGTCAGGTGGAAGTATCCAATAGAGAGATCAAAAACATTTTGCAAAAGTCTATCAAGCCAGATAAGAAAAACTGGTCTGAAAGATTCGATGATGTTTTATGGGCCTATCGGACTGCCTACAAAACTCCTATTTGTATATCCCCTTATAGGTTGATTTTTTGAAAAAGTATGTCATCTCCCGATGGAATTAGAACATAGGGCATGTTGGGTCATCAAATAAGTCAATCTTGACTTATCCCAAGCCGGTTCACATAGAATCCTGCAACTGAGTGAATTAGATGAAATGTGCAATGAAGCCTATGAAAATTCTAAGATTTATAAAGTCAAAACTAAAGCTTTTCATGACAAACATATTGTGAGGAAATCCTTCCATCCTAATAAAAAAGTCTTACACTTTAACTTTAGGCTGCATTTGTTTCCAGGAAAATTAAAATCAAGATGGGATGGGCTATTCCTGATGATTAAAGTTTTTGACTATGGTGCTGTCAAGATCATGGATCTAAAAAATGGACAAACATTCATTGTTAATGGGCAACGCTTAAAACCTTATATTGAAAACCTTCATAATTATCCATTGGAGTTTATGGAACTGAGTGATCTGTAATAAATGTACTTCCGTCCAACTAAAGACATTAAACAACGCTTATTGGGGGGCAACCTAATCTTCTCATTTTTTCAGATTTCTTTTCCTTTATGAATTTATAGGAAGTTGATGCCATCCACCTTGGTGTACATAGAGAAGTCTTTCCCTTGCCTCCTATTGTATCTTTCTTGGTCATAAATTTCATGTTACATTGTTATTTTCATTTATGATTACCATGACATTGAGGACAATGTCATTCAAGTTGGGGGGGAGGAATCATTGTGCATATTGAACAATCTTTTAATATCCAAAAAATTTCAAAAATCTTTTCATTTTCACACTCCAACTGAGTTTCTTTTTTATCATGCTTCATTTAGGGAGTCTTAATCAATCCTGAGCTAGGTAGTTGAGTAAAAGTTGGAATTACCCCCCCTCTCCACAAGAAGACACAACATGATGACTTTCACATACACACGACAGCTTGGAGAGAGTGAAAGATTCTGAAAGTATAGAGTTATTGGAGTTGACCCAAAGTGTAAGATTACATAATCTATTTTTTTTATTTTTTGTTCGAACGAAAGGGAGGTTAGGATTCGTAATAGAGGACCAACCCACTCAGCACTCCAAGGAGGTGGTCATCTCGAAAAAGGGACAATTAGCAGTATGAAAACAAAATGATAAATAACAAATATGCTTCAAAAGAGCCAAAGGAAGGAGGGTGGCAAAAAGTACGCACCCTCCCCTTAGGCAAAGTAAAGATGATGGCAAAAAGTACGCACTTTTGAAGGCAAAAAGCGCAACCAAATGAAAAAGCCGCGCTAAATCAAAAAGTCTTTTGCAACAAAATAAGACCAAATTTTAAAGTGTTGAATCGAGGCGAGAACCGAAAAACGGGCCTGGCCAACTAATCAGGAGACCTCTCTTTGTTTTTCTCTCTCCCAGATAGTTCTTATCCAAAGGTCAACAAAGGCGAGGATATACTAGACATGATGAAAATGAACTCTAAGTGTGTCAACTGTTATGCACAATCACATGTCCTAATCCCAAGTGTAATGGGGGGAGAATGAGAACTTTAACTTAAACTAGCTACCATTTGTGATAGACATCCTTCAAAATGAAGTTTGATTTCATACTAATCATGGTAGTCCTAATTTCTCACTGTTTGCATTGCTAAGGTGTTAGCAATGATTAAGTTGGGAGGTGTGATAATTACATATTTTTAGATAGTAAATAAATGAGATTTGCACATTACACTTGCGATTTTACATACAAAATCATATTAAATGATAGATAAATCAGTGATCCTTTCAAAGATATCAATTTTGTAAAATTCAAAATTGAAAATAGATGTCATTTCATGTGATTGATTGAGTATTAATAGATTTGTAAGAATTCTATTTATCAATAGGGACTTTTCGGTAATTTTTAAGGGGTTAATGTACATCTGAATAATTTATGTCAACGTAGAAGTACAATTATTTGCTTCATAGATTTAACTTTTATTTTATGTAGATGTAGGACATGAACGAGCAGATGGCATTTAGTTAGACTACTTGAATGAAGTGACCAGGGTTCGAATACTGATAAAAAATAATGATTTATTTTTGTGTTTTCTCTTCAAGTAGGGCCCACATGCCAACTAAGAGAGAGAAGAAAGAGGAAATCCTGAAATTCAATGGGAGATAGATTTCTCTTCTCCAAAATTCAAATTTCAAACCAAAATTCAAATTTTTAAAAAAATATTTATCTTGAAGGAAATTCCTCCAAGTAAGGGGAGATAAGTTTTAATTCAAAAATTCAAATGTTTTATTTTGGTGCCAAATTTTGAAATTCAAAACTCCCTCAAGGCTTATAAATCCTAAAGGTTGTTCTCTCTTTCCGGGGGAAATTCCATTTTTTTTTTGTTATTCTCTTAATTTTAAACTCCTTCTCTCTCTCTTCTTGCCCCCCAACCCCACAATCTCTCCCTCTCTTTCTCATTCTCTCTCTCCCTCTCTCATCTCTGAACCTCCTCTCTCTTTATGCTTTTCTCTCTCTCCCTATCTGTGTCTCTCTGTCTCAGTTTCCCTCTCTCCCTTTCTCTCTCCTTTCTTTCTTCTTTCTTCTCTTCCTGCTGTTCTCTCTCTCCGTCGGCGCCTCTATCCATTCTCTCGCTCCCATATGCCTCCACGCGGCAGCGCAGAGGACGCGTCTGCCCACAGCCAGGGCCATGTGTCGGTGCCCGCGCGCGCCAGCAACCCTGCCCTTCCTTGTAATGCCCATGTACGTGCACTTGCCACAGCACCCAGCTCCACGCGACACGACCGTGTCGTTCACAACGCCCAGCCTCGTCGCCCGTGCCGTGGGTAGGACGAGGCCGCCTCTCCACGTCACGCTACGACGTGCCACGCCCCACTCTGCCGCCGCCGAGGCCACACGTCCGCACAAGAGCAACCTGTCGAGCCCGTCGTACAATGTCGCACAAAGCCGCCCTAGCAGCGCTCCCAGCCGCTGGCCCACTGCGTCGTAGCCCTGCTCTTGCCCCCAACAACGCCAGTGGTGTTACGCTCCGGATCTGGTTCATTTTTTTTTTTAACTCGGAGTGCGACTGCGTAATCTCAAAATAAATTCAACTATAACAAATAGATATGAGAACTAAACAACCACAAGACGATTTAAATAAATGTCATAACAATTAATTAATCCAAAATATCCAAATATAGTCAATATCAAAGTTCACAAATTACAATATCTATCAATTTGTATCTAAATTCTCTATCTCACCAAATAAATAAAAAATACATTAGTCTCTCATTATCCCTACTACATCAAATCTAAGAAAGCTATAAATTTAAATCTAAATAACCTCTTGAAGATGTCAAATGCCTCAACCAGAAGTCTCCGCAAATTCCAGATTCTCTTTCTCAGACACAGAAAGTATTAATAGAGTTTATAAGTACAATCATTCAGTAGGTTTCAAACCATCCATATGACTTAACATATAGTAAATTTTACAAATCACATTATACAATTATACTAAACATGATCTTAAATAGTTCTACATATATCTCAAATAAGAACATGATACAAAACATGATCAAATATAAACTTATCAAATCAAATGTGTTTTCTAATAGCATGAATGGATCGACTAACATATAACATATATGGCATGATCATATTCTTATTTAACTGAATAAGTCTACTCGCCATGATCTAAACATATCATATATTAAACTGAACCTATCGAACTGAACATATAACAAATTTATCATAGCATGGTAGATTATCAAATCATAGCTTATATTGTCAGAACAGATAATTAGAATGAATATGGATTGTTAATCAAATAGGCTGAAATCAAAATCATTAACTGTAGATGTCAAAAGAACAAACTGAGCAGATCATAAGCTGAATCAAATGGATTTTAAATAGCAAATTATGCTTCATATTTATGTACCAAACAAATCAAATCCAAACATATCACATAAACATATGTCCAACCACCATATAAGGAGCCGAACAAATAAATATCAGAACATATAGGCAAGTATGTTAAAATTAGGTCACATGTATAGTCGGGGAGTCTTTGAACCCACCTCGAATGACTGCAAACAAAACACAATCACCGGGATTTTCCCGTTGCCCACGGGCAGAACTCATTTACGAACGCTTATGGAATGAGCTTCAATCTCCTTAAAATGGCAATATCAAAACATATATCAAACAAATATGGTACAAATTTATTTTCACAAATTTCACAATAATCATGGATCTAAAAATTAATTTGACATAGTGATACTTATATATAAGAGTTAAAATACATACTTTTATATATAAAATAATCACTTAAAGAGTCAACATAGTCATATAGATGATAATCAGAATAAATATGATCAAAATAAGTTGCTAGACAGAAAATATAGTCAAATGAATTTTCTTAGCATTTTTGGAATAACAAACATATTTTTTGGTCATCAAAACTAATTTCAGAACTAACAAATTAACAAATAGGATGAATAATATCAAAAAGATTCATAAAACTATCAAACTTGGCTAACATGTCAAAAAGGTCATACTTAAAGTGTGGACAAAGTTTCATAAATTTCTGGATTTATTTGATATGATCTTGCATTCTCACTTCGATTTGGGGAATCCGACTTAAATATAATTCTAGTAAATCAAAACAGAGGGCAAACTTAATAGAAAACGGAGTCATAAAATGTTCAAACTTTTCATAGAAGTCAAAAAATAATATAACAGAGGTCTCTGCAAAATTTGGTATAATTTGGTCATGAACCAAATGAGATATAAGATTTACAAGTTGAGATTTGAAAACTGTCTAGATAGATTGTATAGTCTGAAAATAATATTACGGAATAAATATCAAAAGAACTCCTAAAATTATGACATTTATTGGGCATGAAGATAACACTAGATTCAGCTTCTATCAAAATTTTAACTCAATTAGACATCGGATCAAAGAGAATAAACATCTGCAACTCATGTGACCATAATTGGAAACAAAACAGATTAAACGAATAGATTACATATGCTGAGAGAATAATCATGGAATAAATAGTGAAGAAGATCACAAAAATCTGAAACATGATGATCATGAAGTAGACATAAAGATCAAACTTATTATTAATTGATTAGCATTTTAAAATTTTCAAAAATAATATAGTTTATAATACAAGATAGATTATGTTTAGAGTTATCTACCTACCTCTTGAAGAAAGATCGGCTCTTGGTTCCCCTATGCCTTCGTTACTATCTATCTATGATTTCTTCATCTTCCAAACTCTTTTCTATATTATCTAAGCTCTTTCTCACATTTTTTAAGCTTCCAATAAAACAAAACATTGATTAGAATCAAATTCTCAAAAGAAATAATTATTAATCAACTCTATTCTCTCAAGAACACCATATGAACTTATCTTTGGAAAGGAGCTACATACAATAAAGCTTTGAGCGCGACCCCAAAGCTCTATTTATACTTATTTACCTTTTTAATACAACCACTACCACCCCTTTTCTTTGCTAGAGTCGAACTCCAACCACTCATGACTTAATCTCCAAATCAAAGTCACTTCCTAATTCAAATCGGACTATGTTCACGCCAATTGCAGTTTCTTTTTCTGAAGACCATTAAATTTGATCCCTTAAACATCCGAATTAGGAAAACCTTTTTTCTAAAACGTTTTACATTTTTTTATTATCTTTTTAATTTCACTAATTTCATTATTTTTGGATATCTACACAAAAGGATATGCCTTTTCTACTAACATGCTATCCTTAGTATTCCGAACTCAGAAATCTGACGGATTTACTTCTCATCCAAAGATTATCCTAATTATGACTAGCAAATGACTTATTTTAAATATGTAGTCTTCATAAAACTTCTAAAATTTTGAGGTTTAGTTCTAATGGAAGTTGTCTTACTTAATTTAGAATTTTATATACGAAGTTATACTTAAAATAGTAGGACTGTGTCAAATAAATCTGTATATAGAATCCTAGTTGAAGTAAGATTCTAATTATGACTTTGTACCCAATAATTAGAATCTTAATTATATTCAAATTTATTATGTTCTACTTCTAATTCAAGTCAAATATATTATAGATAATTTTTCAGGTAGTAGTTAATTTTAATTATATCATCTTTTATTTCTTAATTCACATTCTAGTCTAATTAGGACTTGTTCTTTATGGGTAGCCCTTTCTAAAACTGATCATTTATATGTTTGACCTCTAAAACATCCAAATTAGTAGAAATAGTTTTATACAAAGTTATAGATCTTTTTATAATCTTTCCAATGATACCAACTATGCTTTAATCAGAATTTGCTATAAAAAGTTATCCTTATTTTACTATGTTGTTATCTAATATATCAACCTCAGAATTTTAACTAAATTAGTGAGCTATTCTTAGCAGTATAATTAGACTAATGGACTTTCATAATTTGGTTAATTAGACTAATTAATTTACTTAAACTTACTAATAGATTCTTATAATCAGTTAATTGGTCTAATTAAAATTAATTAAATTCATTAATGGGTTGTAAAGGTACAGGGCATAACAAGTGGATCCCTAGTCGCGCGGCGTACTATGCCACCCTTCTATCAACCCCACCTGCTTTGTTGTTCCTGTCTCTCTCTCTCCTTTATTTTGAGTTAATTAGATGTTAATTTATGCTTTGTCATTTTCTTAGTTTATTTGCTTTGAAGATATTAATTTCATCACTTATTTTTGTTGGAGTGCATCAAGGATCAACAGTAAATCCTTACCTTTTCGCATTAATTATGGATTATTTAACAAAAGATATACAAGAGGACATTATGTGGTGTATGATGTTTGGGGATGATATTGTGTTGATAGATGAGACGCAAGAGGGAGTTAATAGAAAACTAGAGCTTTGGAGGGGTACCTTAGAGTGTAAGGGTTTCAAGTTAAGTAGAACTAAGATAGAATGCATGCATTGTAAGTTTAGTGAAGGTCGGATAGGCTAAAAGGAGGGAGTTAACTTAGATGGGATGGGAATACTCCAAAGTACCCATTTCAACTATCTTGGTTCGATCCTCCAAGAAGACGGAGGGTGCAATGAGGATATTAGCCATAGGATTAAAGCAGGATGGGTAAAGTGGAGACTTGCCACGGGAGTCTTGTGTGACCGCAAAATCCCAACGAAACTGAAAGGAAAATTCTACCGTACGGCGATAAAACCTGCAATGTTATATGGTAGCGAGTGTTGGGCGATGAAGGGATAACATGTCTTCAAGATGAGTGTTGCCGAGATGAGAATGTTAAGGTGGATGTACGGGCATACTAAGCTAGATAAAATTCGTAATAAGTATATTCGAAAAAACGTAGGAGTGGTACCAATTGAGGACAAATTAAGAGAAGAAAGACTGAGATAGTTTGGGCATGTTAGGCGTAGGCCTAGGAAGGCTCCAGTTAGGAAAGTGAAGCATATTAAGATAAAGGAGGGCAAGAAAAGAAGGGGTATACCCATATTAACTTGGAAGATGATAGTACAATATGATTTGGAATCTTTAAACCTTTCAGAAGAGGTAGCCCAAAATTGTTTAGAGTGGAAACAGAGAATCCATACAGCCGACCCCAATTATTTGGGACTAAGGCTTCATTGAGTTGAGTTGAGTTGAGTAGTTGGGTTTTATTTAGGCTTTGATGTACTTTATCTAATTGGGAAGGATTAGTAAAGCATTCCTCTTTTATTATTGTGTTTCTTTCTTTCTTAATCTATTTCCTCTTCTCCATATGTGCTTATTTTCTCCAGAATTCATTTGCTTAGTAAAATCTGCATAGCATTGTTTGGTTCTGTTAATCACTTGATTGCATTCTAATGGCAATTTCTAGTACTTATTAGGTATTTTATGTCTTTTAATAAATTTCTATCAAGTGTTTAATTAGCCTTATAGTCTTAAGTTTCAAGCTCACGTTGGCATTCAATAGTTGTAAATATTTTAATTCTCCTTTTTCAAGATTATTAAAAATTCAAGGTTTTCAACTCTAAAAGTCCATTTCCCTGTGGATTCGACCCATACTCACTACTTGCTTCATGCCATGTGCTTAAAATATGTGAGTTTAGTTTAATTTTGATTGACGTTTGCGCGAGCGTTTAACGACGCATGTGTGTTATCGATCAATACACAACATGGCATATATGATAGATCATATGGTAAAGGCATAAGGTACTCTATGCATAAATATCATCTATTTAGGAGTCTTAAGAGACTGGTCCTAAGAGAGATAAATTCCATGCCTTATCAATATGAGACCTCTCTTGAAATTTTTCATATCAAACATTTTGACAATAGTGTCAATGTACATAGATTGGGTCAAGCCAAACATCCTTTTAGATATATCTCGATAGATATGTATTCCCAACACATAGGATGCTTCCCCCAAATCTTTTATGGAAAAGTTCTTTGACAGCCATACTTTTATCGATCCTATCATCAGTACACCATTCCCAATTAGTAGGATGTCATCAACAAAAAGTACACGAAAGGTTATCGCACTCCCCTAATCTTCTTGCACATACAAGGCTCATCTTCATTCTTAATAAAGTCATAAAACTTAATGGACTCATCAAATCCTATGTTCCAGCTTCATAATACCTGCTTTAATCCATAAATACATCATTGAAGCTTGCATAATTTATTTCAAAATTCCCTGAATGTGTTACCCACATATTGTATCATATACACCTCTTTCACAAGGTTTCTATTGATGAAGGCAGTTTTCACATCCATCTGTTAGATCTCATAGTGTGTAGTGATAGCGAGAAGAATTCTGATCGACTTTATCATGGCAATTGATGAGAAAATCTCATCCTAGTCAATCTCTTGCTTCTGATGATATGCCTTTGCCACCAATCATACCTTATAAGTGTCAGTTCGTCCATCTACTATGATCTTTCTCTTAAAGATCTACTTGCATCTAACGGGTATAATATCTTTAGGCAAGTCTTCCAAGTTCCAAACTTGGTTGGTGTACATGGACGATATCTCAGTGTTTATGGCTTCTCACCGTTTCCTGGCTTTATGGCTCTTAATGGCCTATTGGAAGATCTTTGGATCATGATCCTCATTATAGGATATGCTTGAGCCACCCTCACTAATATGTCACACGTACCTTTTGGGTTGTCTCGATGTCCTAGTAGACGTACGTGGTTCCTATGTGTACTCTTGAATAGGTTCATGAACATATGGCTTGTCTGATGAGTTGGAAACAGATTGTGGAGCGAGAACCTCTTCTAGAACTACTTTATACCTACTGTCCTCCTGAAGGAGATATTCCTCTTTAAGGAAGACAGCTCTCCTCGCGACAAACTCCTTTTGTTCACCAGGATGATAAAAGTAGTATCCAAAAATCTCTTTTGGGTATCCCACAAACCTGCACCTTTCGGTTTTGATTCCATCTTGTTTGAGTCATGTCTCATCACGTAGGCAGGACAACCACTGTAACAACCCGCCACTCTATAATTAGGGATCCGATTACTAAATGGGTACTGAATCATTAAAATTAGGAGCCAAACTAGGATCTCAAAGAAGTCTCGGAAATAAATGATAAACTAAGCTAAACATTCCACAAGGCATTAAACTATAAAGAAAGTGCAGGAATTTAAAATTATTACAATCCGACTCAATTCAGAAAATAATTACATAGTCCACAACTGAAATGAAATAATTATGCATACATACCTGAAATAAAAGTACAACTATATCGGGGCATACCCGAGAACGGTGGTTGCTGGCGCGCAATCCGAGATGGAACCCCACAATTACTATGCCTACCGGGAACCCTCACTTAAAACCGCATGGAGTGAGCTGCACTAGAATGGACTCAGTTGGGATCCCTCGATCCTACTTCCCATACACGCACACACAATCGCAACACAACAAGGATATATAGGCAAGATATGTGCAAGTAGAGTGATAAATAAATCACACGTCCATCATAAGAAATGCATAAGAAGTTGCCAAGTCAACCAAAAAAACACCGACCCATTGGGACGGAACAGCAACCCCTCGGATAGCGCGCTGGCTACTCCGGCATGTCTAGCTCTAGGTGGTTCTACCTCTTCCCAACCATGAGTGACACTCCGAAGGGTACCACTCTAACAACGGCACTAGCTACTACTCCGGGGTACACCAGATGACCCTTCCCTCTTAGGCGCCACCTTGTCACTCCCACACCGACACTGTGTCACTCCCATACCGACATAGGGTGTCAACTACTAACAACTGTCACTCTAAGTCCACGATCGCATAAACAGAACACAATGTGATTCCGAGCACATGGAAAGTCTTCGCCCCAATGTATGATTTTCAAGCATGCATTTAACAAGATTGTCTAACAATATACGAGAATCTAATGGACATATTGTATAATAATCACACATGTTAAATGAGGGGAAACAAATGGGGCTCCAGCTTGAATCGCGTCGACTCAGGTCGACGCCATTCAAGGCCTTATAACTGGTTTTCCTCACTCTCAGGCCTCGGAGACTCAGAGCCATGGGCCTGAATTGCATCGACCATGGTCGACGTCATTCAGTGTCGTATCCAACTATTTGGCCGCGGGTCTCAGGGGTATGGGCCGCAAACCACGTCGACTCAAGCTGACGCATTTTGCAAATTGTGTCGCCTTGAGTGGATGTGTTTTGCGCCCGAAACCGAGCTCCCCTCCGGTCTCCACCGAACCACAACACGAGATTCCCTCCCCTAAAAATGAATGAAAACACACAAATAGAGATAGGGGGAAATCCATTAACCACAATAAACACGCTACTCCCATTTTCAAAAATACCCACTTCAATTAAAATCCCTCTAAGACATGCTCATTTTCTACCCAAAATCCCCACACATCCATAGCATGATCCAAAGCAAGAATCATTCAAAATGCACGAATTGAACCGATTGAAACACATGTGAGGATCCTCACCCTATCGATTACTTGAACTCCTCCTAACTCCTTGCCGCCGAACTACCACACCGCAAATCGCCGCTGGTATTGCCGTAGATGATGTTACTCTACTGAGACGTTGGCCGCCGTCGGGAGAGTGAAGAGCCGTGGCGGAGATGGTGGTGAGAGGTCGTAGAGGAGAGCCAGAGTGGTGGAAGAGGAAGAGGAAGGGAAGGTGACGAAGAGACAGAAAGGAAGAAGAGAGAGAGAGAGAGAGAGAGAGAGAGAGAGAGAGAGAGAGAGAGAGAGAGAGAGAGAGAGAGAGAAAGGAGAGAATGAGAGAGAAGAGGGAGAAAGGAGGGATGACTCAGGGCGTCAACCCCGACCGAGCTAAATCGCGTCGTCCCAGAAGGACGCGGTTGAGATAGGGGTCGTACACTAGCAAATGTCTGAATCGCGTCGACCATGCGCGATGCCATTCAGACGACAAGACCGGGGCTGTACACACACGTCCCGATGCCCGACCACGCGGCACACCTGCATGGCTCTTAATTCGCGACGCCCAAGGCCGACGCCTATTAGAAGCGCATCCCGCCTACTTGACGTGGTTCAGAACCCATGCACCAGGCTCACAATGACCCAAACCAGGGGATCCAACACCGAAACCAACCCGATAACTGAATTCAATATCTCAGTCCTTACATCCTCTCCCCTTAAAAAAAATTTGTCCCCAAAATTACTGCAACTAAAGTAGCACCAAGGGAAAAAAGATACTAGAAGCTCAAAAGAGAACTTACTAGAAAAGGTAGGGAAATTGCTCTCGCATCTCATATTCTCGCTCCCAAGTCGCCTCGCCTTTTGAGCGATGCTACCAAATCACCTTCACCACAGGAACAACCTTGTTTCGAAGAACTTGCTCCCTACGATCTGCAATGCGCATTGGATATTATGGAAAAGACAAGTTCTCTGAAACTTCTAACTTGAAAAGTCCAAAACATGGGATGGATCTTGCACATACTTCCTCGGCATAGATACGTGGAATACACCGTGGACTCCCGCAAAACTGGGTGGTAAGGCTAGCTGATAAGGCGTTCCCCTAGGGCTGCAACTCAGGGCGGGTTAGCCCGGGTTAATATCAACCCTAACCCAACCCATGTATAAAGGATCTCAACCCTAATCCGACCCCTATCAACCCTAACCCAACCCATTGATAAATCCTTCAACCCAACCCAACCCATATAACCTGACCCTCATCGAGTTAATTGATTTGGGTCAAGTTACAACTCACATTCCTAAGCATATTTCCTATCATAACATTATCCACCTAAACCACATAATGAAAAAAAATGCATAGCAACTTATTTACACGATTTCCTATAGGAACCTCTCCACATGCACATTGTCATTCAAGGTACTAGGGTTATAAGATAGCTTTTCTAGTAACGGGTTCGAGTTGGTCCGAGTTGCTCGATCCCTTAACCCAACCCGACCCGTCTGATGGATATAGGTGTCCTCTAAGCCAATCATCAGGCACCTATTTCAATCTGGTTCACTAATAAATGGCATTAAATTCATTATGTAGATTGGCATATTTGTATTTACGCATAATGAAGTCCATGAATATGTGCAATAGTCGTCAGATTATGATGAGATCATAATAATGAGACTAATGACTTATAAACACATATTCTCAATTGTTCCTAGTCGTAGGATGTTTGAGAAGGACATCAAACATCCGGTTAGACTAGTACAGGTTATTCCAGCTCATATGATGAGGGTAACTGATCTCGTTAGTTACTAGTGTGGAGACACAATGGTAAACCTGTAGGTGCTCATTGGAGAATGAGTTCACTGAACTGATCCGACATGAATCGCCGAATGGTAATTTACCTGACTGTCAATCGGCTTGATTCATCGTCACAGTAGCATGGTTGATCCTTGGACTTGAGACACCAAAGACACCTTGTCGGTGGACTTCTGGACTTTGACCTTGACCTACGAATTCCTATCCACGGGATCTCAAATAGTCAAGGATCGGGTCCAGCGGAAGACCTTCGAAGGTGATTGTGTGTTCAATAAAGGATCGTTCGCTATCAGGTAACTGGAGAGAGAATGCTCTAGAGTAGATCCGCAGGAGTCTCTGGCCAGAGCAGAAACAATATCAGAAAAGTGGTTTTCGGATATTGTACAGCGGAGTCTGATTCAAGTGAGTTGACCATCTAGGGTTTGACAGTTGACCATACCCTAGGTTAACTCGAGAGCATTGTGCGAACGAAGGATTATAGCCACGTGGTAACTGTGGACGGACAGGTTCCATGAGCGGGTTGCTGAACCCCATTACCTTCCGGGATCATGCGGTGTTGCTTGGCACCCAACTTGATCAGAAGTCCGACCGAATTTACATGCGATGATAATTCGGTTGAGTAATTAGTTAATATCTAGATATTAATTAATTATAATAAGTCAATAACTAGTTATTGGACTTAACGGGCTGAAAATCGGACTGGTAAATGGGCCTAGAGGGTCACACGCAATAAGATTCTCAGTCGGTGGTACATAAGTGGGATTTATATTAACTCGGGGACTTTTGTGAAAAGTCGCGCCGACTTAATATATATACACGCTGTTGAGAAACCCTGGGCCAAGCTCCAGGATTTCCCTCGCTGGCCGTCATCCCCCCTTTTTCTCTCTCCCCCTCTGGGCGTCTCGTTCGGCGCGCCAGAACAGCTTTCGTCTCCGCCGCGTGTGATTCCCGAAAGTCGGGAATTCCCGTCGGCGGGATTTCCGCAACCGTTGCGGCGACGGATCTTCAGCGAGCGAGCTGTAACGGACGAGGGATCGAGGACGAACCACCGCGGAGGATCGCGTGGATACCGCTGGAGGCCGGACGCTTGTGCGGCTTGCGGCATCGCCTCGACGGAACCGAAACGGAAGCGGATTCGAATCCGCGCACGGTAATCGGATTACTTCTCGTAGTTTTCGATTTGAGTTTTTCGTTCCGAATCGGATCAGCAGGCATCGGGCGGGTTTAATTTTTGTTCTTCGTTTCCGCTGCGTTCTTCGCGTCCCGCCCGGATCCCAACAGTGGTATCAGAGCCAGGTTCCGCTCTGATCCGCTCCGGAATGATAAAATTATTATTCTAAATTATTTCATGCATAAATTCGTTTTTCCTCATAGATATTGTTCATGGGATGAACTTAGAATTTCGAATTTAATTTTTCTGTGCGAAAAACGAAATTTTTTGAGGGTTTCATCGCGTTCTTCATGGTGATGAAGAACCGGATTTGTGGGCTTCAAAAGGGGATTAATGATGGTTGGACCATCTCTGTGGGTTTCCTGGTATGACCAGCTACCCCTCGCCATTCCCGGAAGATTTCCATGGCGGCCGGTGGAGCTTTTCTTCCCATAATTTTCAAGAGTTGAAAAGGATTGTGGAAAAAGGTGAAATCTGCGAAACTGCACAAATCTCCAACTTTGGAGGTTCACCGGCGGCGAAGGAGTCGACTTCCGGGCACCACCGGTGGGGGAAATAGAAGTGGTGACATCCCTCTGCAATTTACGGCCACCCTCGCGGCCGGCGGCTGCAAACAGGGCCAAAAACCCTAAAATCAGGACTGGTCGAACCTGCTGGAGAGGGCCTGAACCGGCCGGTCCCGAGCCGGTTCGGCCGGGCGGCCTGGGCCTGGCCCGGGCGCGCCAGGCGCCGGACCTGGCTCAGCCAGGTCGCACCCAGGCTGGGTCCTGGTTGAGCCCAGGGCCATCTGGCCCGAGCCAGGTGCCCCCTGGCTCGAGCCAGACGAGCCAGGTTCGGCCCTGGTTGCACTGGCTCGAGCCAAGGGGGCCCATTAAGCCCTGATTAGGCCCATTTAAGCCAATTTTGGCCCAATTAACCCCAAAAACCCCTTATTTAATTAAAAACCCCATCCTATTTAACTTGAAATTGAAATTAATAATGTTTAAAAAAACTTTAAACATTAAATTAATTATTTTGAGTTAAAAACGGAGGAGATAATGAAGATATGATCTTAATTATGGATTATTAATTTAATCAAACCTTTTGTGGGATTTAATTAAGATGTGATCTTAATAGTTAATTGTTTTTAACTAAATAAGATAGGATCTTATTATTATTTGATTTTAATTAATGAATTAAATGAGTTATAATTAAGATATGATCTTAATTATAAATAACTTTTAATTAGTTAATTAAAGGGGTTTATATTTAAGATATGATCTTAAATACATATAACAAATGTTGTTATTTATTTAAAATGGAATTTTAATTATTAATTGACAATTGTTGTCATTAATAATTAAAATAATGTTTTTAATCTTAATTAACATTTGTTGTTAATTTATGTTTAAGATTTGATCTTAAAATTGTATCAACAAGAGTTGTTGTTTAATTATTAAGTAGTAACTTAAATTTTAATTATCAAATGTTGTTAATTAATTTTAGTCAATTGATTAGATTATTTTAATTTCTTAGCAATTGTTGTTATGAAATTATGTATTTGATTAAGGGACATTTAATAAAAGTTATTAAGTGTTTTATTAACTTTTAATAATTGTTATTAAAGGGTTAATTGTTTCTTGAGAATTAACCTTAATAAAAGTTATTAAAGATTAATTAATGCTTGCTAATGGTTATTAAGCTAATTAATATTCTCAAGGGTCCCTTAATTAAATATTGAATGTCTAATCTACTTAATAATTAATCTTTTAATAAATGTTATTAAGAGATTATTAAAGTCTAATTGTTAGACTATTTAATTAGAAATGTTCTAATTAACTTTTATTAATAATTGTTATTGAGAAATATGATTTAAATAAAAGGGTTTATTAACAAGGAGTTGTTAAGGGGTTAATAATTTGAGTTGAAAATTCTTTTATAAATGTTATTTAGGAATTTTTAATTCTTTCTAAATGTTAGATTGTTTCACATTAATAATTGTTATTAATGTGAATTTATATTAATCTAAGTGTTAGATTAATTAATTTAGAATTGTTCTAAATAATGCATGGAATATTTTAGAATTTTAATTTTAGTTTTGTGTGCACATGTTGATGTGTTTAATGCTTTAAATTAGATTTATTGCATGTTAGAAAATAAGATTTTCGAAAATTCAAATTATCCAATTTTGATTGGTACCAAGGTTTTAAGAAAGCCAAAATTATTATATTTTCAAAATTTTAGCCTTCATGTGATGTGTTTTATCATGTGTGGATGGTTAAAATTTGTGGTGCTCATGGACATGCACTTAGTTAAATTTCATATCATGTGATGGTGTGTGATTTTGTGGATTGTTATGGAATGTGAATGTTTATTAATTAAGTGTTAATTAATGAGGCTTGTGTGCCTCCCTCTCTCCATTCCATTGTAATTCTATCTCCCTCTGTTACTGTACTCGGCCATAAGGCTTTCTCTTACAATCTATTTGTATTTGAAATTGTTTCAAAATATATAATATTTGTAATTGATCGAGCCGGCCGAGGAGAGGCGAGGATGATCCACAAATGCAACCAGGAAGGCGACAGGAGATGAGATCACCAGTGGCTATGTGTTTGCATGTTTAGATTATATAAGTGTTATATAGTTTTGGTGATTAATTGTTTGGCTCCAGTTAATCACCGTGCTGTCCATGACCACATAATGAACATGTATGGATGATGCATGCTTTTAGTTATTGATTATGAATCGATTGCTAATATCTAGGTATAGTTAAATATATACGATATATTTATAAACTATCACCTAGGATGAGACCAACTTAATATAAACAAAAACCTTCAACATAAAGTCTAAGCCGGAGCGCGAGTCATTGAGAATGTACCGCGTGGCTCTCCATCAATATAGTTCTTAGAACTTGATTCAGTGATGACAGATACTACGTGTTTACCCGAGATCTGCCACCATCTGATGAAAGGACTATTAACTATGGCATTATGATGCCTTGAGATTAGAATAGAGGAACGGTGTAGCTATCCTCGCGTTTACCCGGGAGCTGCATTCTTACTCTACTCTGTCGCGTATTGATGGTAAAGCTTAGACCAGGTATAATGGTCTACTGTGTTTACCCGGGACCATTAAAGACCTGGGAGCCGAAATAAGATCGGATATTGCAAGGAGTTGCAACTACCATGAGATGGTTGCTCTAAGATAACGGTATGATACTATGTGTTTACCCGAGGTCATACTATGATTCTTGGAGATTTTGATCCTCACTAGAAGACCGTCGGAGTCTTCCGTTCTGTATACCTGAAGGTTATACAGTCCGTCGAAAAATAGTGGGAAATAATTCAAGACAAAAGACCATAATTGAATTATCAGAACTATCTGCTTAAATCACGTTATTTCCTTCGATCACTAATATGTCGTCTATTCGAGTAGTTGGCATATTGGATGCCAATACTTCTCATACTCAGACTGACTAGAAAACTCTGAAGAATGTCTTCAGGGCCAAGTGAAAGTCACTATCCTAATCAGATATCGTGAATCCTCTTACTTGGATAGACCAAGGTGAAGAGGTGCTCATGGTATGCCTTATTGAAAGGCAATGATTATCATGAAATCTCTTATTTGGATAGACCAAGATGAAGAGATATTTATGATGTACCTTTGAGATAGCAAGTGGTAAGATTTTAAACGGTCGAACCCACACCTGAAAGGATAAAGGAAAGTCAGCTGAGATAGAGAAGTAGCAGTTCTCCCACTGCAACCAATATAAGGATATTGGTAAAGGCAAAAAGAATATGGAACTTGAAAGAAGTTTCATGTATTCTTATTATCGTCTTTTGCATGTCTATTAGAGAATTAGCGTATCCAATATGAGATATTGGAAATGATTCTCAGAGCTGCGATAGTGTGCAGACTTAGACAAGTAAAAGGAAATCGAGAAAATGTAAGTGTTGAGTTAGACTCAACTATTGTTCATGATATTCATAGATTACTGTTAGACAGTAAATCTTTGTATATCTATAGGAGTCAAATATGAAACTGAATAACTGTTATTTAGTTGCATAAGAAATCAAGAATAACATTGATTGAAAAGAATAATAGTTATTCAAATCAGTCAATGCATTATAGATTCTTGAAGTGACATTTCATGTGATGAATGTTCACTAGTCTCCTATAGAAATGAACTGTGTGAGTCCTGATTATCTATGGTATTGTACACAGGATTGTACAATAAGAAAATGTTGATGTTGATGCATATTGATGTAAATAGCTCAAAGGCCAAAGATAATCACTACTATTGACTTACCTTATAATTCACTCTTGGAATGATTCGACTGCATGTACTTACTGAAGTACAAGACGAATATATCTGAGAGATTAAAGTATAAGATCAATATGAAGTATTAGATTTTTTGATTTGATCAAAGAAACTAGTACTTAGGTATATGATTCACATAAATCATTAAGAGGATAATTGTATCCTCGCTCGATTGATCCTCATTGTGCATCATAGCAATATGATAGAATTAGGAATTGCACCTTATTAAGATATGGTGCAATACATAATAAGATTTGCCTAATTCTTGTCCTTTTGAGCATGAGTATGAACATTAGATGTCCATACTTTAAAGATGGTTCCAAGTAAGTTAGTGTGTGTCCATATAAGATATGGAAACCAAATAATTCATATGAGGTGTGAGTTATGAACAAACCTGATTTAAAAGTCAGGTATTACAGTGATGTGAATTTGTAAATGTCTGAAGAGTTTGGACATTACATTTATTGGCCAGGCGATAATGAAATAATTATCGTTATGAAAGCTGTCTTCTGTGAAAAGGAATATGTCCTCAAAGAAGACAGTGGGAGCTGATAAAATTAGAAGATGTTCTAGATTCACAAGTTAACATAAGATTATTAGATAATCTTTAGTTGTTTGGAACCACTCATGACACATCAGAGAGCTTCATAGATTTTTTTGAGATTCTCTCAGTGACTAAAAGGATATGTTTGACATATCTGATTTAGCAAGATGAGAGGAGCTCAAAATAGATTATGATCTAAAATCTATGATAATGATGCTCTCTGTCATTACAACTTTGAGATTGATAAGTTTATTAGAGTTCTACTTGTCAATACTGCCTATCATGAGATGATGACAGTTGGATATTAAAAGCGTCCACTCAAAGTGATTGAGGTAAAGATGTATATGATACACCTTTAAAGCTTTTAGAATGTCCAGGAAGCAAGTTATGATTTCAAAATTATTTTGAATCAAACTGAAACTTCCTAAGTTGTAATAAGAGTTTTTGACTTAATTGTCAAATATTATGTGATCATTAAGAATGATCACGGATTGTGTGTGTTCAGAAAGGACAGTGGGAGTACAGTCGCTTTAGTAATGCTTTATGATAATAACATCAAAGTCATTAAGAATGACTTCAGGATGTTACTATTAGTGAAAGCATTGTTAACCATGTTTTCCTCCATAATGGATTTAGTTATAATATCCCACGTATTGGAAATACGAATCTATTAAGATAGATTGGTGGGGATATTATACTGACCTGTATGTCAAGTTGTTTGGCATAAATTTCATGACAAGTCTCAATTGTTGAGATATGGAATTTATTCCTTTAAAGAAAAGGTTCCTTAAAGGATACATGAGTGAATTGCATCATTAAGCGCTTGAGTAGTGTTAAGGATGCATTCACTTATATGGAGAGGATGATTTGAAACTATGAGGTCACACTGACTCAAATTTTAAGTCAAATAATGGATTCAACCTTCTAGTAGAAAGGAATGGATTGGAATGGTTCTAATCCAGAACGCGATATTAAGGTGACGACATAAACAAGTGATACTGTTATTAGAACAGTATGGATGAAAAAGGTTCAATTATGTAGGACAACAGTGGGAGCGATCAATTGTGTGATCGAGCTATGGTCTCATCAGAAGTTGCAGAACATTCTGAGGTTCTTTCACAGGTTCAGAGACAAAGGATTAAGAGGAAATAACGTAATGGAAATATTCCATCTGTAGATAATTTAGCAGATCCCTGACAAAGTCTTAGTCACAGACTTTCTGTGAGCATCACCTAGATTTGATGGAGATCAAATGCGAAAGTGATTGACTTGAGTCCAAGTGGGAGATTGATGGATATAGGTGTCCTCTAAGCCAATCATCAGGCACCTATTTCAATCTGGTTCACTAATAAATGGCATTAAATTCATTATGTAGATTGGCATATTTGTATTTACGCATAATGAAGTCCATGAATATGTGCAGTAGTCGTCAGATTATGATGAGATCATAATAATGAGACTAATGACTTATAAACACATATTCTCAATTGTTCCTAGTCGTAGGATGTTTGAGAAGGACATCAAACATCCGGTTAGACTAGTACAGGTTATTCCAGCTCATATGATGAGGGTAACTGATCTCGTTAGTTACTAGTGTGGAAACACAATGGTAAACATGTAGGTGCTCATTGGAGAATGAGTTCACTGAACTGATCCGACATGAATCGCCGAATGGTAATTTACCTGACTGTCAATCGGCTTGATTTATCGTCACAGTAGCGTGGTTGATCCTTGGACTTGAGACACCAAAGACACCTTGTCGGTGGACTTCTGGACTTTGACCTTGACCTACGAATTCCTATCCACGGGATCTCAAATAGTCAAGGATCGGGTCCAGCGGAAGACCTTCGAAGGTGATTGTGTGTTCAATAAAGGATCATTCGCTCTCAGGTAACTGGAGAGAGAATGCTCTAGAGTAGATCCGCATGAGTCTCTGGCCAGAGCAGAAACAATATCAGAAAAGTGGTTTTCGGATATTGTACAGCGGAGTCTGATTCAAGTGAGTTGACCATCTAGGGTTTGACAGTTGACCATACCCTAGGTTAACTCGAGAGCATTGTGCGAACGAAGGATTATAGCCACGTGGTAACTGTGGACGGACAGGTTCCATGAGCGGGTTGCTGAACCCCATTACCTTCCGGGATCATGCGGTGTTGCTTGGCACCCAACTTGATCAGAAGTCCGACCGAATTTACATGCGATGATAATTCGGTTGAGTAATTAGTTAATATCTAGATATTAATTAATTACAATAAGTCAATAACTAGTTATTGGACTTAACGGGCTGAAAACCGGACTGGTAAATGGGCCTAGAGGGTCACACGCAATAAGATTCTCAGTCGGTGGTACATAAGTGGGATTTATATTAACTCGGGGACTTTTGTGAAAAGTCGCGCCGACTTAATATATATACACGCTGTTGAGAAACCCTGGGCCAAGCTCCAGGATTTCCTTTGCTGGCCGTAATCCCCCCTTTTTCTCTCTACCCCTCTGGGCGTCCCGTTCGGCGCGCCAGAACAGCTTTCGTCTCCGCCGCGTGTGATTCCCGAAAGTCGGGAATTCCCGTCGGCGGGATTTCCGCAACCGTTGCGGCGACGGATCTTCAGCGAGCGAGCTGTAACGGACGAGGGATCGAGGACGAACCACCGCGGAGGATCGCGTGGATACCGCTGGAGGCCGGACGCTTGTGCGGCTTGCGGCATCGCCTCGACGGAACCGAAACGGAAGCGGATTCGAATCCGCGCACGGTAATCAGATTACTTCTCGTAGTTTTCGGTTTGAGTTTTTCGTTCCGAATCGGATCAGCGGGCATCGGGCGGGTTTAATTTTTGTTCTTCGTTTCCGCTGCGTTCTTCGCGTCCCGCCCGGATCCCAACACCGTCTAGCCTCGGGTTGGTGACTGCCATAACCCTAACCCAACACAATCCGTCATTTGTCGGGTCAGTCGGGTTCGTGGGTCGGGTTTACTCGTACGGGTTCGAGTTAGCCCGCCCAATGTTGCAGCCCTAGTTTCCCCAACTCGAGCAAGAATGGAAAAAGGACCAATAAATTGTGGGCTCAGCTTGCCTCGCTTCCCAAATCTCATCACATCCTTGGAAGGTGAGACACGGAGAAACACGTGATCCCTAACCTCAAACTCAAGTGGTCTCCTACGAACAACAACATAGCTCTTCCGTCGACATTGAGCTGCGGTCAACCTCTCTTGCACTACTCTGGCAACCTCTGCACATAGATGTACCATCTCTGGCCATGCCATCTGCCTCTCATCAATCTCATAACAATTCAATGGAGATCGACATGGCCTCCCATACAATGCCTCATACAGCGCCATGCCAATGCTGGAATGGTAGCTATTGTTGTATGCAAACTCCACAATAGACAATTGTTGTTCCCAAGAACCTCCACACTCTAGGCAACAAGTCCTCAACATATCCTCTAGAGTCTGAATAGTCCTCTCTGACTTCTCATCAGTCGTGGGGTGGTAAGCCGAGTTAAATGCTAATTGAGTACCCAAAGCCTTCTGAAAACTCCTCTAAAACCCTGAGGTGAACCTCGAATCTCGGTCCGACACAATAGACAAGGACACCCCGTGCAGAGATACGATCCGATTCACAAACAGTCTATCCAGTTTGTTGTCTGACCACTCATTCCTAATAGCTAGGAAGTGAGCTGACTTGGTCAAACTATCAACAATCACCTAGATCGCGTCTCTCTTATTGGATGTCACGGGCAATCCCGTCACAAAATCCATGGTCACATGGTCCCATTTCCACTATGGAATCAGCAATGGCTACAACAGACCTCCTGACCTCTGATGTTCATGCCTTCACCTGCTGATAAATCAGGCACCTCACCACATAATCAGCTACATCCCTCTTAATCCTTGGCCACCAAAAGTGTTTCCTCAAGCAATGGTATATCTTGGTAGTTCCGGGATGCACGGCATATCTAAAACGATGTGCCTCATCAAGAACACTCCCACATACTTCCGCCTCTATTGAGACATAGAATATGCCTCTAAACTTGACTGTGCCATTGTCCCATAGCTCCACCTTTGATATCTGAAGAACCTGGGGCAACTCTGAATATGTCTTCTAAGCCTCAATCACCAAATGGTACATTGTTGGTCTAACAGTAAAACTAGCCATCACGGCTCTGCCAACCTCTCGAAGAATCCTGAAGGAAGACTCTACAACCTACTAATTCAACTTCCACTCCATAACCATGAGACATGACACGACCGTCTTCCGACTCAAGGCGTCCGCCACGATGTTAGCCTTGCCCAAATGATAAAAAATGCTGAGATGATAATCCTTGATAAACTCCATCCACCTACACTGCCTCAAGTTCAAATCCTTCTATGTGAACACATACTTCAAGCTCTTATGGTCAGTGAAAACTTGAAACATCTCCCATACAAATAGTGCTGCCAAATCTTCAATGCAAAAACTACAGCTGCCAACTCCAAATCACGAGTGGGGTAATTCTCTTCATGCCATTTTAGCTATCTAGAAGCATAGGTTACAACCCTCCCGTGCTGCATCGGGACCGCACCTAAACCACGACGAGAAATATCTTAGTAAACCATGAACCCACCCAAACCAAATGGAAGTACCATAACTGGAGTCGAAGTAAGACGAGTCTTCAACTCAACTAAGCTTCGCTCACACTCCTCAGTCGAACTCCCTTGCAAGTCTACCTCGACAAGGGTGCTGCTATAGAAGAAAAATACTAGACAAACCGCATGTAATATCCTGCCAACCCCAAGAAGCTTCTAATCTCTGAAACAGTCGTCGGTCTCCCCCAATCCATCACTGCCTCAACCTTGGCCGGATCCACTAAAATACCATCACCAGAAATATCATGCCCCTGAAAGTGCACCTTATCTAACCAGAACTCACACTTGCTAAATTTGGCATAAAGTTGGTGCTCCCTCAGGACCTGCAACACCACCTGAAGATGTGTAGCATGCTCTTCCTCAAAAGAAGAATACACCAAGATATCATCCACAAACACCACCACAAATTGATCCAGATAGGCCTTGAAAATCTGGTTCATCAAATCCATGAAAGCTGCTGGAGTATTGGTCAAGCCGAAAGGCATAACCAAAAACTCATAATGTCCATACCGAGTCCTAAAATCCATTTTACTCACATCTTGCTCATGAATTCTCAACTGATAATACCCTGACCTCAAGTCAATCTTCGAGAACACCTTGGTGGACTGCAACTGATCCATCAGATCATCGATCCTCGGAAGTGGGTACTTGTTCTCCACTGGTACCTGGTTCAGTTGTCTATAATCAATACACAGCCTCAAAGAACCATCCTTATTTCCAACAAAGAGAACATGAGTACCCCACGGAGAAATATTGGGACGGATAAAACATTTATCCAGTAAATCCTGCAACTGCGCCTTCAACTCAGCAAGTTCGGCTGGAGCCATCCGATACGGAGCCTTAGACAAGGGCACCGTACCTGGTGCAAACTCAACAATGAACTCAACCTCCCGCTGAGGAGGAAGGCCAGCTAGGAGTGTTCACTATTCGGTTCAAACCGAAAAACCAAACCGAACTCGCCAATTCAGTTTTGTTTGGTCTGGTTTGAACTTTTGAAATTTTCAGTTTGGGTTGAAACCAAACCGAATTTCTTAATTCGGTTTGATTTGGGTTCTCTTGTTCATAAAGCAAACCAACCCGAATAAACCGAATTACGTAAAAAGGGCATAATATAAGTATTAAATTTTTAGATTAAGTGTGAGTTTATATAAATTATAAGATACAAAATTTTAAATTATTTTCAAATAATACCTTTCATATTTCCATTTTGTACAAAAAAGTGTTTGAGTCCTTAATAAATTGGATGTTTAACGATAATAGTCTATTTCGAGACTTAAACTTCTAAATAATTCTTAAATAATATTTTTTAATAATTATTTTTAAAAATTAATGTTGAAATGAATTATCTAACCATAGTGGCCAATTATAAGTCCCAAACCGCAAACCAAACCAAATCGAATTATTTCGGTTTGGTTCAGTTCAGTTTCAAGCTATTATGGTTTGGTTTGGTTCGGTTTGACTCTCTCTTTCGATTTGGTTTGATTCTAAAATTTTGCCCTCAAATCAAACGAAACCAAACTGTGAACACCCCTAAGGCCCGGCAACTCCTCAGGAAACACATCAGGAAAATCACAGACTACAGGCACCCTTAAAGGACTGGAAACACAATCATCACGAGCCACAACCATTGAAGCATAGAAAGCCTCACAGCCACCAATAAGCAACCATTGAGTCTTAAAAGCAGAAATGAGAATACCACGAGAAGAGAGCTTAATACCTTAGAAGTGGAAGGCCGGAACGCCCGAAATAGAGAAGCTCACCCTCTTCTTGTGGCAATCCACCTCAGTATAATAGGCCTCCAACTAATCCATACCCAAGATGACATCAAAGTCTCGAATGGCGAGTACAACCAATTGGGCAAATAGCCGATGACCCTCAATGGCTAAGGAAACCTCACTCAAACAATTATAAGTCAACCGGAAATCTCCAGAAGAAATCTCAACCATCAACCCACCAGAAATCTCATCGACGAGTACAGAAAGAACATTCACGAACTGCTCAAAAATAAAAGAATGTGAAGTACCCGAATCAATCAATACATGAGCGGAGTTCCCAAGGATAGAAAGTGTACCTTCCACCAAGTTAGATGCATGAGCCTCCTTCTTGGTGACAACAAGAACTCTCCCATGGATCCTATGCTTCTTCTGATCTCCCAGGCCCTACCCCTGACTGTACCTCTGCGGGCAACTCCTCGCCAAATGGCCCTGCTGGCTACAAGTATAACATATGCTTGAGAATGCGGAACACTGAGTCCCACCGTGAGCACCGTCGCAATGATGACAAGTCGTTGGAACCCTCTAGGCTACCTCCTGTTGCGCACTGGCTGCTGACTGACTCTGTTGGGTCTGCCTGGGTCTGTTGTTGTCGCTGCTATCACTGCAACCTCGGATGAACTCCTGAATCTTGAGTCAAGCGAAGACGATCCCGAATCAGACGAAGGAGCTACTGCTGCGGTCTTCCCTTTTCCGTATGTCGGTTCCTGAGCTGCCAATTCCCACTTCCGAGCCATCTGATCATGTTGCGCCTCTACTGCTACTGCACTCCTCACTGCCGAAGCTAAGTCTGAACAACAGTGGGATGCCACCATGCTCCTCAAATCGAACCTCAAACCGTCAACAAACCTCTCGATTCGACGCTTCTCATCCTCTGATATAAAAGGTACAAACCTCCCCAAAGAAACAAACTTCATCTGATACTCGAGTAAAGACATGCCCCCTTGAGTCAACTCCATAAATTCTCTCTCTTAGCTTTCTAGACATGCCTGGGGAAATATTGCCCGTTAAATTCGCCTATGGAATCTCCCTAAGACCCTTATCTGCATAAGTCATATTCTTCATGGTCGTCCACCAGTCATAAGCATCACCCTTCAACATAAAGGTGGCTAATGGGGTCTTCTCAATTGCCGCACAGTCTAGAGTATCGAAGGTCTTCTCAATCTCCTTCAGCCAATGAGCTGCCTCGTTAGGGTCAGGACAACTAGTGAAATGAGGCGGCCTCGGCTTTAGGAATCTCTCCAAACAACCGAAGACCCTCCCCGAGTACTTGAACTCTCACTAGGATCTCGGGCATGATACCTAGTAATAGTCTCCCTCATCGCCTCTACAAAACGCTCCATATTCTGCCTTCTGGCCTTAAACCCACTAGAAATGTCTCCCTAATCACGAATAATAGGTACCCTCTTTCTATGAGCCATATAATCGCTTACAATCACAAGAATCGAAAACCTCTAATTATAGCCCAAAATCTAAACTATCGTCATGCTTGTACGGGATAACGTATTCATTTGCTGAAATACGATATTTAACTTAGTCATTCATATATTTGTCAGACCACATGCTCTGATACCAACTGTAACGACTTGCCACCCTATAATCGAGGATCCAATTAATAAATGGATACCAAATCATTAAAATTAGGAACCAATCTAGGATCTCAAATAAGTCTGTAAAATAAATGATAAATTAAGCTAAACATTCCACATACCATCGATATGTAAAGAAAGTGCTAGAATTTAAAAGTCTTACAGTCCAGCTCGATTCAGCAAATAATTACATAGTCCACAACTGAAATGAAACAATTATGTGTACAAGCCTTAAATAAAAGTACAACAACGTCGAGGCATACCCCGAGGTGGTTGCTGGCGCTCAATCCGAGATAGAACTCCACAACCGCTACGCCTGTCGAGAACCCTCACCTGACACCGCAGGGAGTGAGTCACACTAGAATGGACTTAGTGGGGATCACTCGATCTCTACCTCCCACACACGCACACACAATCGCAACACAACAAGGATATATAGGCAAGATATTTGCAAGTAGCCACGTCCATCATAAGAAACGCACAAGAAGCTACCAAGTCAACTAGGAAAACACCAGCCTGCTGGGACGGAACAACAACCCCTCAGATAGCACACTGGCTATTCCGGCTTGTCTAGCCCTAAGTGGTTCTGCCTCCTCCCAGCCGCGAGTGACACTCCAAAGTGTACCACTCCCACACCGATACTAGCTACTGTAGGTGCTTAAAATGCTCGTGTGATTAACATGAAAAAGCTATGTTGTTTACTGTAAACTAACCTATTAAAAACAGCAACTAAGTGCAGTGATCGCCAGAAACTTTTGACTTAAAAGTTTCAAAAGAGACTTTTGATCGCCTACCTGTTTGAACGCGGAAGATATCGAGTCCTTGATTCCCCTCCTTCAGCCGGCTGAAGAAATAGAGCCCTTTCTTTGTTCTTTCGTTCTTGCTGTTGAGTTTGAGGTTGAGGATCGTCCAGAAGTCCTTCTGGCTTTGTGCTTGATTTCCCCTTTTGTTCTCTTGTTGTTGTTGAGCGCAGCAGAATCAGAGAAAAAGGAAATGAAGAAACAATGATGATGAGAATTTTAAGTAGAAGTAATATCTAAACTAATTATGATGTTAAGCATGTTTAAACAGCAAACTTACTTGTTTAAATGGCTTTGAAACCCCTTAAATCAAATAGGTTTTGAAAGATTGATGCTGTGGTGTGTGTTGCATGAAGTGATTATGAAGAATGTAGAACTAAATGAAGATGTAGAATGCAGAATAAAAATGCAGAAATGAAACACTTATGCCCAGTTGGTTGAAGCCTTGAAAGGATGAAGATCTTGAAAGGACGCCGACTTCTGGAAATGGCAGCGCTCCGGCGTTCCGACGTTGTTGCTTCGATCTTCAACTCGCTATCGCTCAATTAACTCAAGATTACGCTTCACACTCTTTTTTACTCTTCGAGATGCAAGGTATTTATAGGCTTTTTCTGCGTTCGCGATTAACATAGAAAAATCTAGGATTTATCTATCTTAACCGACAGATAAATACTGATTAATTCATCTTTATCTGTAATTATCTAAAACGCGTCCAGCATGGCTGACGCCTTTCAGATTAATTAAGATAAGGATAAATATCCGGGAAAACTTATCTTTATCTTTATTAGCTAAAACGTGTCTACATGTGTAGACGTCTTTTACACTAATTAAGATAAGGATAAACATCCGGAAGAGAAGTTAAAATAGCTTAGGAAACCTAAAACGCGTCGACTTTCACAGACGCCTTTTAGCTAATAAATCAATTGATTAAAATTCAAATTTAAACGTTAAAATAGGAATAAACTCTAAATCGCGTCCACAGGGGTAGACGTCTTTTAGACTTCTTCATATTTTAACTGAAATTTGAGCTAAAATCAATTTAATTGATTAACTTAAACATGTCTGTTAAACCCGACACTTAAAAATATCAATAAAAATTAATCAATGATTAAATATCAGACTATTATGAGGCATTATTATATGATATGAAATTTACTCAAAATGACGTCAAAATTAGCGTGTCTACAGCTTCTACCCTAGGGTACACCATGCGACCTCACCTCCTAGGCGCCACCTTGTCAATCCCACACCGACACTACGTCACTCCCACACCGACACAGGGTGTCAAGTGCTAACAATTGTCACTCTAGGTTCACGATCGCATAAACACAACACAATGCGATTCCAAGCACATGGAAAGTCCCCGCCCCAATATATGATTTTCAAGTATGCATTTAACAAGGTTGTCTAACAATATACGAGAATCTAATGGACATATTTTATAATAATACACATGTTAAATGAGGGGAAACAAATGGGGCGCTAGCTTGAATCACGTCGACTCAAATCGATGCCATTCAAGGCCTTATAACTGGTTTTCTTCACTCTCGAGCCTTAGAGACTCAGGGTCATGGGCCTGAATCGCGTTGACCATGGTCGACGCCATTCAACGCCCTATCCAACTATCTGGCTTCGGATCTCAGGAGTATAGGCCGCAAATCGCGTCAACTTAGGCTGATGCGTTTTGCAAATCACGTCGCCCTGAGTGGATGCGTTTTGTGCCCTAAACCGAGCTCCCCTCCGGTCTCCATTGAGCCACAACACGAGATCCCCTCCCCCGAAAACGAATGAAAACACACAAATAGAGATAGGGAGAAAAATCCATTAACCACAATAAATACGCTACTCCTATTTTCAAAAATACCAATTTCAATCAAAATCCCCCTAAGACATGTTCATTTTCTACCCAAAATTCCCACACATCCATAGCATGTTCCAAAGCAAGAATCATTCAAAATGATATGCGGTGTTAATACATATCAACGCCGACCGAGCTAATCACGTCGTCCCAGAACGATGCGGTTCAGACGACAAGACAGGGGTCATACACTAACAGATGTTTGAATCGCGTCGACCATGTGCGATGTCATTCAGACGACAATACCGGGGCCGTACACACGCGCCTCGATGCTTGACCACGTGGCACACCTGCATAGCTCCTAAATCGCGTCACCCCCGGCCAACGCCTATCAGAAGCGCGTCCCGCCTACTCGACGCAGTTCAAGACCCATGCACCAAACTCAGAAGGACCCAAACGAGGGGATCCAACACCAAAACCGACTCGATAACTGAATCTGAAACCTCAGTCCTTACAGCCACAAACTTTAACATGCTTAAAGTTGGGCTTCCTACCCTTCTATATCCCATACGAAGTGAAAAAACAAACTTACTAGGAACCCTGTTCAATAGATATGTTGCTGACTCTAATACATACCTCTAGAGAGATACTGGTGATTGTAAAAATCTCATCATGGATCGCATCATATCCAACAGGGTGCGATTCCACCTTTCTATTATACCAATCATCTGAGGTGTACAAGGAAAAGTCCATTGAGAAAGGATACCATTATTCTTCAAGAATTGTGTAAACTTCATACTCAAGTATTCTCCTCCTCAATTGGATCGAAGAGTTTTAATATTCTTTTCAGTTTACTTCTCCACTTCATTCTTAAATTCTTTGAACTTTTCAATGGCTTCCGACTTGTACTTCATTAAATATACATAGCTGAATCATGAGAAGTCATCTATAAAGGTGATGAAGTACGAGAAGTCACCTTTACTTGGGTAGACATTGGACCATATACTTTAGAATGTGTTAGTTCCAAGATGTCTTTGTCCAGTAAATGGAGACTTAGTCCACTTACCCATCAAATAAGACTCACAAGTTACAAATAATTCATAATCGAATTGATCCAAATATCCATCTTTATAAAACTTTGGGAGTATGTTCCCGTCAATGTCCCTAAGCTTATAATCTCACAAGTAAGCTTTGGTTCACAATATTCTTGCTCCTCTTGGGAGCTCTATCATATCAGCAGCAACATCCAACATGTACAGACCATTAACAAAACATGCATTAGCAAGAAATTTATTTTTAGAATACATAGAACAACTATTATTCTCAATGGTTAACTTGTACCCACTTTGTCCAAATAAAAAATAGAAACAATGTTCTTAAGAATAGTAGGAACATAATAACAATCATGTGAAATGATCCTATCTCCACATGGAAGCTTGAGGTCCACTATCCCCACAACGAGTTCACAACCTTTGCACCATTTTCTAGCCTTAAGTCTACATCGCCCTCGCGCAGCTTCCACTTACTTGTCAGCACCTGCATATCATTACAGACATGAGAAGCACATCTATCATCTAATCTCCAAGATGTAGAATCTCTAACAAACAAGTATATATCTATCATATAGATACATGAACCTTCTCCTAACTTCGTCTTTTCCTGAGCTTTCTCTTGAGGTACTCCATGCAGTTCCTCTTCTAGTGTCCCTTCTGGTGACAGTGGCAACATTCGCCCTTCTCTACTCCCTTGCCTTTGTTCTTCTGGGAAGCTAGCTCCTACTTAGTCTGCTTCTTTCCTTTGCCTTTCTTAAAGACCTGGACTGTTTTCCTCTTTTTGTTGGTCTTACTAACCATAAGGACATCAGACTTTTACTTCTGAAGGTTGCCCTTTGCAGTCTTGAGCATGCTAAGTAGCTCAGTCAATGTAATATGAATTTTGTTCATATTAAAGTAAACAATGAACTTAGAATATGAATCTAGGAGTAATTGGAGAACAAGGTCGGTGCTCATTTTCTTGGGGAGCTCAACCCTGAGTACATCTAACCTTTCAATCCACTCTATCATCTTCAACACATGGGTCCATACTGAAGAGCCCTCTGCCATGCGAGTCATGAATAGGTTCTTAGATATCTCATATCTTTCGCTCCTACTATGCTCTTCAAATTGCTCCTTCATATGGAGATGGATCTGGAATCCATCTTCTCATGTTGCCTCTGCAACACATTGCTCATGGAGATTAACATGTAGTATTAGACTAGAGTGAAATCCTCCTTCCACTTCTCATATGCAATCATATCCTCCTCAAGTGCATCTAATGTTGGTTCAAGCGGGGCTTGACCTTTGAACCACTTTGAGTAGTTGGGGCATGTCAATTTGTTGGCATCTAGTATGCTACAAAGTGGGTTGTTCAACGACATTCTTACCTACGGTACAAATTAAAACAAACATATGTTTAATTATTATTTAAAAATAAGATATGGACTTTTATCTAGTTTAATTTTCACTAATTTTCAACGAATTGTATAAGCTTCAGATATACAGAACGGAGACGCAAACGGTCTCCTAGTGGGGATTAGAATCTTACTGACTATAATATGACTTTATGGATAGCACAACTGTTAGTATCTTGTGTGGCCTATAAGCCATACAAATACAATGCACAAATTTGTTTAGTTATTTATTATTTAATGCAATTTATTCATTATGCGTCAATCGCTTCTTTGATATCCATTTCATAGTGAAATCTATGAATGTATGCAACAGATGTCAGATTATGATGGCATCATAATAATAAGACTGATAACTTATAAACGCACATTCTTAACAGAGGATATTAAGAAGAACATCAAATATCCGATGAGACTAGTACATGTTACTCCTGCTCATGTGATGGCGTTGATTGATCTCATAGTCACTCATGCGGAGACACTAAGGCGAACCTATAGGTGCTCATTGGTGAATGAGTTCACTAAAGTGATCCAACTTGAATCACTGGATGGTAACGTATCTGAGTGTTAGCCAGCTTGATTCAATCGTCACAGTTGCATGGTTGATCTACGGACCTGAGACACCAAAGACACCTTATCGGTAGACTTTTGGACTTTGACTTTGGCTAAAGATCTCTGACCATAGGGTCCTAATAAGTCAAGTGATCGGATTTAACGAAATACCTTCAAAGGTGATTGAGTGTTCAATACAAGATCATTTACCCTCAATATTTAGAGAGAGAATGCTCTGGGAATGATACACCGGAGTCCATGGCCAGGGAGGACACTTTATCAGAAAAAGAGTTTTTCGATATTATATAGCGGCATTTGATCCAAATGAGTTGACCGATTATGATTTAGTAGTTGACCATGTCCTAGGTTCGAGAGCATCGTACGAATGAATGATTATAGCCACACAATAACTAATAATGGAAAGGTTCTTTAAGGGGGTTGCTGAATCTCATTACTTTTCGACATTATGTAGTATTGTTTGGTACCCAACTTGATCGGAGGTCCAACCAATTAACACTAGCGATGTTAATTCGATGAATTAATTATTTAATGTCGGATATTAACTTAATTAATTAAGCTAGTAAGGAATTATTGGGCTTAGTGTGTCGAAAAAATTAGACTGGTACTTCGGCCTGGAGGGTCACACGCATAAATATTCTCCACCGATGATCGAAAAGTGGGATTTATATTAATTCAAGGACTTTTGTGAAAAGACTTCCTAAATTAATATAAATATATGTCGAGAGAAGAACCATGGGCCAAGCTCCAACTGCCTTTTTGGCCTCCCCCTCTCTCTTGTGGCCAGTGCCCCCTTGCAGAGGGCGCCCCTCTTTAGTTCTTCACAACCGCTTTTGCCTCCTGCTCATCTGTCTACATGCCGCAGGCACCATCGTGGAGAAAGAATATTTTTGCATGCACCGAACCGAGCGAGGGAGGGAGGAGAATCTATCAAGAGGTGGATCGTATGGACACCACTAGAGGAAGAGCACCAGCGTGACTAGAGGCATTGTTCCGTCAAAACCAAACGATCGTAAATTTGAATCCGCACAAGGTGATGTTCATTCACCACGTTCTTATTTTATTTATCGAAACGGATCAAGAACGACGGGAAGTGATTTTTGTTTACTATTTATGTTGCATTCTTCGAGGTCCCGCCTGATCCTTACGACAACAAATCATACAATGATCAGAAAGCAGCCAACTTTTGGCACTTGTACTTCCTTACAGTATATGATCATACTTCAATCCACCCAACAACAATGGCCTTATGGATAGCACAACAAGCCATTAATTTCTAGCTTAATCATTATCATCATTACTTAACGGGGATAGATTAGGATATAACCCTTATAGATAGCACAACAAGACTATATCGTGTCTCTGTCATATTTAAAGGTGATGATGATGAAGACAGTGGGCTCTCGACCCATCAACCCATTACCACTCCAAGGCATGTCAGCCCCCATCCAGGACCCACTCAGATCAGTACGAGTGGGCCGCTGGCCCATTAACTTCCTTAAGGTTTCCACGGGAAAAACACCACTAGTGACCTAGAGCAATAGTCCTATATCGGCTACCACAAGGAGGGCTCACCAACTGCTACCTATAAAAAGGTATTGCATACATCAAATCAGGGGAGGAGCTATTCTTTTCTCTCAATCCGTTTCTACTTAGCCTACTCCACATTTGCCTAGTCACATGCCACTAACTTGACCATCAGAGGGGTTCACCCCGGGACCACACCCTGGGCCCCAACTGACACTCTCTACTTTGGTGCACAAGTGTCCGAGGCCTCCTCATCTGGATCCGCTATCCCCCTCTCTTCTTCCTGCTCTCGATAATAGACGCTCTGTCCGTTGCCAATCCATGAGCGCATCGGCTGCATCAAAAGACATCATCATGCCATAGTGTTAGTATGTCCTCATATTTGACAAGTCTTGTGAATAGCACAACAAACATGTCCACATGTCCTTCTTTTAGATTGTTCCTTCACTACTTTTAAGAATCAATGATATGTCTTTAACACCCTAAACTTTAGAAAGTCATTTTGAACTTTAATAATAATTAGGTTAAAACATTCATAAGTAAATATAGTATGGTTCTGTTAGTTAGAATGTAATAGACTCCAAGAAAAATAAAGAAAAGAAGACGAAAAATAATAAATAATAAAAATATGATAATCATAAAATAAATAAATAAATAATAAGTACCGAATAATTAGTTAAGTAAATTGAAGTTAAGTTATCAATTAGAGAATAATCTATAATCTATTACCATAGTAATAATTATAATCGCAATTGAAAATAAGACATTAATTAGAAAAGATTTCTATAAACGATTACTGTAGTGATAATTGTGATCGCAATTGAAATTAAGTCACCAATTAGAAAAAATATACATATAATCCATTATTGTAGTGATAACTATAATCGCAATTGAAATTAAATCAATTAGAAGAAAAAAATGTAATCAATTATTATAGCGATAACTATCATCGCGATTGAAATTAAGTCATCACCTAGAAGAAAAATATGTACTTGATTACTGTAATGATAATTGCAATCGCAGACATGATTGACTATGCTACTGTAGCAGTAAGTTATCAATAATAGAATAACCCTTGCAATTACAGTTACTGTAGCAACAAGTTATCCATTACATGAATACCTATAAATTCTGTATTTATGTCCCTTTAAGGGTGACTCATAAAGGGCATCTAGACTTTTAATGAGTGGTTTATGACTATGTTAGGGTCTGGATAGTTCTTTAGCAGGTTTAAGTGGAGAAATATCTCATTCCTTCCACATAAAATCTAGAAAAAAATAGGAAATATAGAGAGATAGAAGGAGAGGATTCTTCATTCCAAGTAGGTGTATGTTGAACTTATTGCATATTATTTGCTATTTAAATTATTTTAAACTTTATTTTGATATTCAAAATTTAAATTTGGACATTTATGAGCATTAAATAAGCTTGTAATGTTATGAGAAAATGTTTTCAGCTGTATGCATGGTTTACCATTGAAACCATCATGATTATGAACTTAATTATGATGTAAAATTTCTGTTAAATATTTATTTATTGAATTTTGGTAGTGTATAATTAAAAATTTGCTATAAGACTTCGTTTTAAATTATGCATCACCATGTATGATAGAGTTATTGTATAAAAGATAATTAATTTGAAATATGCTTAGACAATACCATCTTAAGGGGCTATGTTTGAAAGAACCCACAGTAAGTATCTGATGTGGAAGTACTCAATTTATGACATGAGGACAACGGAAATTAAAATCCCGAAACTAAACTTTGGTTTGGTAGACGGTATGATAAAGACTTCCGATCCCAACTACTTGTATCAAGACCAAGGCACGTAATTGTCCAGATGCTGAGGTGTTTACGACCCTTTATGTCGTGGTTCAGATATTTGTCTGAAGGCATGAAGATTAATAACTTACTTTACTTAAACTGAGGCAATAATTGCATTGTTCTGCACATAAACAACAAGATATGTAAGAAACTAACATGCTGGAATAAGAACCGAGTATGTATGAACCTGATACTAATATGCTTTGAGACTACAAATGGATATTACTTTGTGCAGGTCATTTGTAAGAATATATGTGATATGAAGGTGACATGCACAATATGCATGTATGGATAAATTGTGAAATATATATGAAAGGATCTTTCATTATTTCTTTGTTCAATGTTATAGATATGAAATTGTTTGCAGATCATGTATTGTTTAGAGACATCATATATTTGTAAAAGTTTATTATACATATAAGCATGTAAATAGTTTGGATGCCTACTAAGTATCACACACACACCCCTAGTTAACTAAAATTTTCAGGATGAACCAGTGGGTTGCAAATCAAAAGGAAGGTTTACATATTTGATCTTGGACGGATTTTATAGTTTGTGAGCTAGCGAGTGGGTCTTAAACTCATAAAACTTTAGTTTGTTGTAAATTGTGTAAATTAAACCTCTATGTTGGCAACAACGTAATTATCCTATATTTATGTTATGATTTTGGGATGGTTATATATGAAAAATTATGGATAGTTAACCTAAGTACTTTGAAAAATTATCTCAGATCACAGCGGTTTAAAGTAAGGTCACATTCTTGGAAAGATATATTAATCTCTTTAAAAGGGGGTGCATCAATGTCTCATCATCCTTTTCATCGAAATCACATTAATCATTCTCATCCCTTGATGGTAAAGATATTTTCCTTTTATTTAAGCTTGTAATGTCACATCATCAAGTTATTATGTCATCTATATACCTATAAATAGAGTATCATGTCCTACTCATTTCTCAAAACTAAGGAGAGTGTCAGAAGACCACCTTTTTGCAAGAAATCCAAGAGGGAGAGAGACCCTAGCCCAAGTAACGTATAGAGTCCATGTTTTAATCCCATCCAAATGCTATTGAGGCATGAGAGAGTCGGTGGAAGTTAGCGATATAATCCTCTTCCTCCCCTTTTCTTTTTCTCTCTTAATTATTTTTCATTTTTTAAGTCCTTTACAAAATAGATCTTCTTATGAGTTGATAAGGTTTGTTTTATTAGTAAGTTGGTGCATTTATAGAAAAGATCTCATCACAAGTTGGTAAAGCTCATTTTATTAATAAGTTGGTGCCTTTAACAAAAAGGATTTTATCTAAGTTGGTAAGGTTCATTTTGTTAGCAAGTTAGCTAGATTAGTACATACTAATTTTGGAGGTGTATGAGTATCTAACCCCTTCCATACACTTAACTGAAGCACGAACCCATAATCTTTTTCAAGACCTTGCCTTGGAGTCTAAATAAATTACCATGTCTTTTCAAAACTTTTAGCTTCTCGAACCTCTTATTCAAGTGACGACTCTTAGACCCATTTTAGTGATCTAAATGTCGGACTGCTACACATACTTTTTAGAATTTTAACTCATTTCCCTAGAGCTCATACATACATCCTCATAGTCGTTAACCAAGTAGATATAGGAATCAAGAGATGGTCCCCGTCAGATTCAAGAAGTGGCTCCCACCATATAACACTTTGACCCAAAAGGGATCAAGAGGCGGCTCCCATGGCGTAGCACTTTGTCCTACGTGGCATTTAGGTCACATACTCCCTACTAGTGCATCCTTCATCATAGCATATTAATTACATGCATGCATCATCATACTTTGTAGTGCTATACATAAAAGTGCATAAACATAACTTAAAACACGCAAAACGTACTTAATTCAATAGGTCTATCGGGGATCTGTTGTACTGTTCTAAAACATGTCACTCTCAAATGCCCTTCTATAAAAGGCGTCAGCCAAGCCTAATGTCTTTTAGAAGTTTAGGCAGATTCCAGATTAAGAGAAAACTTTCATTAATTTTTGAAAACAAAATATCTAAGCATGATATTAACAAATTAATCATGGTTTATAGGCTAATCAGAGACTATATATATTCAGGATTTATAGAATAATCATTAAAAATTTGCATGAATCGGACAAAAAATAGATAATCTATAAATAAGTTGAAATGCGTCAGTCTACCTTGACATTTCTTGGAAGAGGCATCTACTTTCGTTAACACCTTTCAACATAGAATTCCAAATTCACACATCTCCACATAGCTTCACAAGTTCTTACGAAATTTCAAACTAAAACGATAATTAAACATATTCTTAAGCATCAATCTTCATCTTTAACATCTCATGGAATTACTTACTCATAGGAGATAGGAAAAATAGCTTTGAAAATATATTTTTCTACATAAAAATAGTTATGGAATCATGCTTAATCATTAGTTGCCTTTAGATTGGTTGAAAATCATTACCCGCCCAGTGAGGCACTAAATGTCCCAGATGTTTTTGGATGCCAGGGCTCGGTCATAGCTTCTACTTTGTCAAGGTTTGGCCTCAATTCCCTAATAATTCACTAGAAATACTAAGAACTTTGCAGATTGAACCCCGAAAGCACATTTGCTAGGGTTGAGCTTCATGTGGTACCTTCTCAGGGTCTAAAAAGTTTCCTGCAAGTTGTTGACGTGTTCTTAAATCTTTGATACTTTTGATGAGCACGTCGTCAATGTAGATTTTCACATTACGACTGAGTTGGTGCTCAAACATTGGGTTGATCAACAACTGATAGGTAACACTTGCATTCTCCAATACCAATGGCATACGGGTCTAGCAATATAAGCCCTCGTCGATACTGAAATACGTCTTTTCTTGATCGATCAGATCCACATGGATCTGATGATAACCCAAGAATGCATCTAGGAAGGAAAGCATTTGGTGACCTGAGGTGGCGTCAACCAGCTAGTCTATTTGTGGGAGAGGGAAGTAGTCTTTTGGAGGAGCCTTATTAAGATATGTGAAGTCTACACACATTCTTCACTTCCTACTAGACTTGGGTATTGGCACCACATTAGCAACCCATTGTAGGTACTAAATGGGTTTTAGTAGCCCCATTCCCAAGACTTTTTGAACCTATACTCGAATGGCTAACTGTCGCTCAGGAGCCACTTGCCCTTTCACCATTGGACAAGCTCGTACTTAGGATGGAGGATGAGGTGATGGGTGACTATTTCCATCAGAATTTTTGGGAGGTCACACGTGGACCATGCGAACACATCGATGTACGAGGAAAGAAAGTTGGCAGATGCCTTTTGCTAGCCTGGGAGAAGGAGTGATCTGATTCTTACAATGTGGGTTGGGTCCCGACTTATCTAAGCTGCTAAGAGGTCCTCTGTCGAAGCAACTTTGTTTGTTTTGGCTCCTTCCCTGGCAAGCTCTTTTCCCTTTGATGAAAATGCTTCATAGTTCTTGGCGGAGATGAGGTAACTTCTTTGGAACTCCTTTTGATCTCCTTGAACTTCCCCTACCCAGTTGTAGTCAATAACTTCATCTTTTGGTGGTGGGAGGATGCGCTAGCCCCAATTTTTTGCGATGAGGTTACGCTCGAGTATAATGTTGTAGGTGGAAAATTCAGGCACCGTGATCAAGTCCAGGAGGACCGTTAGTTGTTAGGGAGCATCTCCCAAGATGATAGGAAGGGCAACCATCCCTTCAGGAAATATTAGTTCACCCAAGAATCCATAAAGTGGTGTTTTTATGAATTTGAGGTGCTCAGAGGTCAGATTAATCTTGCAATAACACTCGTAAGCAATGATGTTGGGAGTGCTTCCATTATCTACAAAGATTCGATGCACGGTGCAATGGTTCACCATGGCTGAAACTACTAGGGCATCGTCATGGGGCAAGGTGACCCCTAGGAGATCATTGTCTGAAAAAGTGATGGGGTCCTTAGACCCATCGCTCTTGTTCATCGGGGCTTGGTGGCATGGCGAGCGCTCCTCCACTAAGATGCCTTGGGTGTAGCTCTTTCGTCTGTGGCTATTGCGACCCCCCAAGGTCTCTCCTCCCAAAATGATGTGTATCTCAGCCTCGATTAACCAATTGCGGCTCCTTGTCACACACCCTTTCATCTAAGAGCTGGTTGTTCACCTTGTTAGCAACTCATTGGTAAAGGTGGTCGCTACTTAATGAGGATGTGGAGTTCACCCAGAGCTAGCAACATCCATCAATTTCATTGTTATGGTCCCAGTGGTAGTAGCAATATTTGCATGTATTGCTCTTCCTGAGCTTTGTATTCATCAGGGGTGGTTGACAGAAGTAGGGCTTCGCCTCGATCTGTCAAATTATTAGGACCATCAACGAGGTATAAGTCTCACAAGGCCATGGGGAACACCTCTCCCCCTTCGCCAGGCGGCGGGTCCTTTCGTGATCATCGCAGGGGGAGCAATCTGCGAATCTCTTGCAATCGTCGGTGTCCCAACCTTCTCACAGTTTGCATGATGGTATGCAAGGGTTATGAGCTCGAGTAGAGAGGTAATTGGCTGCATCATGATCGACCTATGCAGAAGTAATCCTGAGCCCTAGGGAGAAAAGCCTCTACACCATCAGGATCTCAAACCCAATACCCATATGGCTTCCTAATGGAATCAGCCGATGTAGTCTCTACATGACTCTCCCGACTTCTGGGGGAGGGTTTTGAGGCTAGAGGATGTGTAGACTTGTTGGTTCTCACTAAAGAAGTATTCTTTGAGCTTGTGTCCAATACCACTAGTGGGTGATTTTTGTTAGGGTTGTCGGGAATATCTGACATTTGATAGCATTTGAGAAGTCGAGCAGGTCCATGATGTCTTTGAAGTTGTGCAGATCGATGTCCCCATCTGAGAAGCCATCATATTTCGCGAAGGTAGAGACATGGTGCTTCTAGGAACGTAGATCACCTAGATCTCTACATAGAGTGGAGAGTCCCTATTTCTACTCAGAGAGTGTCGCCTTACCCTTGATTCTAGAAGAGGCCTTCGAGCTGTCGTTCTTGCTCATCTGTGCGGATTGGCATTAAGTCGGTCTTTGGTCCACCTCTCTTTGAATTTGGCATGCCATTTTGGGAGTGAGGTGGAGCCATAGGTGGTAACTAAAGTAGGGCAATGAACCCCTGGCTTCGGGGGCATTTCACCTTGTTATCTTTGGCGTCCAAATGCCTAGAGTGGAAGGAAGATGCTGCAAACTGAGTGCGCTAGCATGATGCACACGGTTGTGATTGGTAGGCTACAGGTGTGCCTCCTCCCATCTGATTATGTGGCTAAGGGGAAAGTGTAGGTCATGGCCCCATAGCTTCCTAAAATTCCTAGACGGCCCCGAGGAGCATATACATTTGTTCTTGTAGCTCCTAGATGGGACCTTTGATTGCTCGTGGTAGAATTTAGATACCTCATCCTCAACTATGGCAGGAATATCTTTGGAGTGTTGGGGAATATCCTCATGAGACTAGTTACGAGAGTTCTGCTTGTCGAAGTGAGCCATAGCTTCTTGTTTGTAGAGTTTCAAAGGTGTAGAGGTTGAAAAGTAGTGCGTCTAAACTAGATGCACGAGCGGACAAGAGATGGACACGTGTGGTGCCCCAAGTAAGCAACAAAGAACCACCAGATCCTTTCCCATGTGAGGACCAGAGAAAGATATGCAAGGGGCCCTAGGTTTGCTGGGGTTAACTCTTCGATGCCTAAGTCAGTAGCTAGCGCAAGGGAGAAGGAGCAGTAGCGTTTAGAAGGTGTAGATTGTTAGATAACTTACTTGTCAAATAGAAGGGTTAAGGCTTTTATAGGAGACTCTTACTAGGGGTCGAGCGACCATGTACCCCATCAGGGAGGACACATGATGGCTTCCTGAGTGACGTGGGGATGTCATGTAAAGCCTACTCAACTTAGTGGCATTTAATTCTGATGTTAGTGGGGTCAAAAATCACCTCGATTAGGAACATGTTCCCATATGGATGGCGATGAGACAAGTTGCACTGCATCTTCATGATGATAGGGTCTACATGATGACGCTTTCGACCCTTGAATGTTGTGCGTCTGATGGGTGTGTGTTTTATGGTTCTGACACATGTAAAGGTGCACTAGTGGAGGTGCATGGGTGCTAGAGACCTCTAAGGACTCCATTGGTCCTTGGTTAGTGGTGTCCAAGAAGATATGAGGGCGTGCTCCTGGCCAAGGTTGGTCGTTGGTCTAGCTTCCCGGGTTCTCGAGTTAAAAAGGGGGTCCTGAGGACTACTATGGATGTTTTCTCGAGGACAGGCTGCAGTGGGCTGCGTGGCCCATGGACTTCTATTGCGCTTGGGCCTTCTTAGGCTCCTTTGTTTTTGGGGCTCCTTATTGGGTAGATTTTGGGCCTTCAGGTTCTCCGTTTCAGCTATAATTGAGTTTCACAATTGAACGGTAAAAATTAAGCGCCAAGAGATAGAAAGAACCTAAAGGGAATAATTGAATATTTAAAAATTTATGCTAAATTTTACTTTTTAAATATAGGGATGGGGTGAAAATAGTGAGTGTGCATTATAGCAATTTCACATTCTAGCATTCTATATATGTATACAATTTGCTATAGTGGTGTGGTTTTAACCACATGGTCTATGATGTTTAAAATTTGATATACATTTTTGAATATTGAATTATCTCTTCAGAGATTGTTTCCATTTCTCGGGGCATAATTTTCACCGTCCGATCTTATCTAACTTGATTGTTGTTGTCTGAATAGAAGCATACAAGTTCGTGATGAATACTAAAATCCCAAGAGATGAGAACAACCCTAGGAACTAATCTGACTAATTTGTATTCTTGATTATTTTTCATAATTTTTTAAAAATAAGATTTGTTCGCACTCAATGGATGACTATGATAGAATTTTACGATCATATATGATCGGACAATGAAAATTAGGCCTCAAAGAATGGAAACAACCATAGGGGGATAACTAAGCATTTAAAAATTATAATAAAGTTTTATTTTTTTTATAGGGGGATGAGATCGAAGCAATGCGAGTGGCTACACATATATATGGTACTAAATGTTTTTTACATAATCGGTTGGAGTTTAGGACATTTGACGGGTAGACGTTTCCAAGAATGTCATCATGTTAGGATATTTATAACAATATAAATATATATATATTCTTATAATCTATTATATCGGTATTTATATTTTTTACCCTTACGTGTTATTATAAAATTTTTTAACATCCTCAAAAAAGTTGTAGTTATATCCCTCCCATCAAAATACCGTGAATTGAACTCTAATAAAGTATGTTAAGAAATCAGTTTTTTTTTATATTAATACCTTTAAATCCATCAGAGTTTTCCATATATATTCCTAACTTCACTAGAAATCATGGAATCTTTCTTGCATATTCAGTCATAGCACTTTGGTTGAAGGATATCATGATGACTTTCAAAAGATGTGAGGCAAATTCACAACCATGCGTGAGCACCTATATTATACTAATAAGGCAGAGTTTCTAACCCTGCTGATGTGGCAGTTTGAGATGTTTTTCCTCCGAAAGAAATATTAAATAATTCCTAAGAGAAGTCATTAAGGCTCATAGCCATTATGATTATTCATTCCCCTTCTCACCTCCACTAATTTCAAAACAACTCATTAATGGCTATAATACTCACCCCACATATTTCAAAACCATTCATTAATGCTCATAACTCATGGGATAATAATAACTAATTTTGATATTGTTATTTTTATTATTATTAGAATTGTCTCATAGGATAATAATAATTAATTTTGATATTATCATTATTATTATTATTATTATTACTATTATTTTAATATAAGATGATGGAAAGTATTATATTATTATTATTATTGTTGTTGGGGTAGTCATATGAGATAATAATACTAATTTTGATATTATTATTATTCTTATTAAATTAATATCGAAATGATAGTCTTATAGGGTAATAATAACTAATTTTGATATTATTATTATTATTAACTCTTTTTCTCCTCTTTCACATTTTCTCTCTCCAAATTAATATTTTTATCTCTTATTTTATTATTATTATTATTGTTGTTGTTGTTGTAATCTCTTAGGATAATAATAACTACTTTTAATATTATCATTATTATTATTATTATTATTAAGAAAATCTCATGGGACAATAATAACTAACTTTGACATTATTATTATTTTATAAAAGTGCTTTATTATTACTATTATCTCTCTCTCTCCTTTATCACATTTTTTCTCTCTATCAATATTTCTATCTCTTATTTTTTCTCCTATTATATTATTATTATTATTATTGTTGTTGTTGTTGTTGTTGTTGTTGCAATCTTTTGAGATAATAATAATTCATTTTGATATTATATTATTGCTATTATTATTATTATTGTTATTATTATTGAGGTAGTGTTATAAGACAATAATAACTAATTTTGATATTAATATTATTATTTTTGAAAGTATTAATAATTTTTTTATTATTATTATGATAATAATTATTATTAGTAACGAGACCAGTCTCTGTCTCACTCTTCTTACTCATGTTATTATTGTTCTCATTGTTAAGTCACTTTTCTCACTATATTATTATTGTTATTGTTGTTGTTGTTAATATTGGGACAGTCTATTGGGATAATGATAATAAGTAATACTTATTATCATTATTGAGATAATTTCATAGGATAATAATAACTAATTTCATTATTAACGAGACCAGTCTCTCTCTCATTTTTCTCTCAATCCATGTTTCAACACAACATTTATTAAGATAATCTCATATGATAATAATAATAACCTTCAGTACACTTTTTACTTTTCACTCTCAATCCATATTCTATAGATATAATGGTTCTAAACTTTTAATATTTATCAAACAACTAACGTAATATTCATAGAAAAATTTGTTAGTATTTCTAAACATATATTCTTCTATAATTATTTTATTCATTCCTTCACAGCTAACCTAATAATTAATTTTGATATTATTATAATTTAAAATATTATTATTATCATCATCTAAGATGGTGAAAAGTATTATTATATTATTTTTAATGTATTATTTTATTATTATTATTATTATTAGAATAGTTTCATCGGATGATAATAACTAATTTTGTTGTTGTTATTATTATTATTCTTATTATTATTGGGGTAGTGTCACATGATAACATAACTAATTTTGATATTATTATAATTTTTGAAGTATTATTATTATTATTACTATTATTTTAATCTAAGATGTTGGAAAGTATTATATTATTATTATTATTGACAATATTATTGTTTTATTATTATTATTGTTGACGTAGTCTTATGAGATAATAATACTGATTTTGATATTTTTATTATTCTTACTAAAATTAGTATAAGAATCACAATCTCATGGGATATATTATTATCTTCTTATTATCATTATTACTATTGAGATAGTCTTATAGGATAATAATAACTAATATTAATATTGTTATTATTATTATTAGGATAGTTACATAAGATAACAATAACTAATTTTGATATTATTATTATTTTTAAAGTATTATTATTATTATTATTACTATTATTTAATCTAAGATGTTGTAAAGTATTATATTATTATTATTATTATTCACAGTATTATTATTGTTGACGTAGTCTTATGAGATAATAATACTAATTTTGATATTATTATTATTATTATTATTAAAATTAATATCAAAATGATAGTCTCATGGGATATATTATTATGCTCTTATTAGCATTATTATTATTGAGATAGTCTCATGGGAAAATAATAACTAATTTTGATATTGTTATTATTATTATGATGGTAGTCTCATAGGATAATAATAACTAATTTTGATATTATTATTATTTTTAAAATAATAATATTATTATTACTATTATTTTAATCTAAGATGGTGGAAAGTATTATATTATTATTATTATTACTAATGAAAGCATTATTATTATTATTATTATTATTCTTGGGGTAGTCTTATGAGATAATAATACCAATTTTGATATTATTATTATTCTTATTAAAATTGATATCGAAATGATAGTGTCATGGATAATAATAACTAATTTTGATATTATCATTATTATTAATAACTCTCTTTCTCCTCTTTCACATTTTTCTCTCTCCATATTAATATTTATATCTCCTATTTTATTATTATTATTATTGTTGTTGCAATCTCTTAGGATAATAATAACTAATTTTGATATTAATTATCATTATCATCATTATTATTATTATTATTATTATTGAGACAATCTCATGAGATAATAATAACTGACTTTGACATTATTATTATTTTTTAAAAGTGTTTTATTATTATTGTTATCTCTCTTTCTCTTCTTTCACATTTTTCTCTCTCTATTAATATTTCTCTCTCTTATTTTTTCTCCTATTATATTATTATTATTGCTGTTGCAATCTTTTGAGATAATAATATTTAATTTTGATATATTATTATTATTGATATAGTGCTATGAGATAATAATAACTAATTTTAATATTATTATTATTTTTGAAACTATTACTAATTTTGTTGTTGTTATTATTATTGTTATTATTATTATTATTATTATTAACGAGGCCAGTCTCTGTCTCACTTTTCTTACTCATATTATTATTATTGTCATTAACTCACTTTTCTTACTCATATTATTATTGCTATTGTTGTTAATATTGAGACAGTCTATTGAGATAATAATAATAAGTTTTAATATTTATTATCATTATTGAAATAATCTGATAGGATAATAATAACTGATGTCGTTATTAACAAGACCAATCTCTCTCTCAATCCATGTTTCAACACAACATTTATTGAGATAATCTCATAAGATAATAATAATAATCTTCAGTACACTTTTTAGTTTTCTCTTTCTATCCATATTTCTATAGATACAATGATTTTGAATTTTTAACATTTATCAAACAACTAACCAAATATTCATAAAAAATATATATTAGTATTTCTAACATATATTCTTCTATAATTATTTTATTCATTCCTTCACAAAGAATTAAAAATTATCTTTACTTATATTAATTATAATTATTTTATTCAAATCTATTAATTTACCATGTATCACACGGGATTACAACTAGTATGTACAAATACAACAGTTTGTAGAGGTATATATATTAAAAAGCCAACAATATACGAGAATCAAGAGCATATATATATATATATATATATATATATATATATATATATATATATATATATATATATATATAAACCCCTTAAAAAAGGAGGACCCATGCCAGCAGAGATGGATGACGAGTCCATGGTGTTTCTGTTCGGTTCGGATTCCTCGGCCACGCACTCCACACTCGCCCAACCCCCCTCCCCGGACCCAAACCAACTCGCGAAAAAACGCCGACTCCGATTCCTATATGAAACTGTGGAAAAACCGTACCCGGTCCTGTTGATGCGTCTGCACCTTTCCAGAGCTCGCTGAGGGAGGAGAGGAGCTCTGCACTGCTCTGCTCTGGTGGCGGGGGCGATGGCGGCGGAGCTGGGCTCCCCCACCCTGGAGATCGACCCCGACCGGCCCAACATCGAGGACTACCTCCCCCGGGAATCCATCCAGGAGCCCAACGGCAAGCTCCACCTGTTCGTCCCTCGTCCTCCTCGTCCTCGTCCTCCTCCTCGTCCGATTTCGATCTTCTGCTCAATATTTTGTTCTTTCTGTTGTTCTCTGATCAGCCTCCGATGTTGTTCGCCAGGTTCGATTTGCTCGACATTTCCCCCGCGTTAACCGAGGCGGCGGGCGCCATTGTCGACGTGAGTTGTTGTCCTACTCCGCATGTTCCCGTTTGGTTTTTCTGCTTTTTTCTTAGAAGATTGAGATGCATGGATTTTGAGGTCACTGGTGTTAATACCAGGGGGAGATGGACTTGCTGATCTTTTTTTGTTGTTGTTTTTTGATAAGAAACAAGCCAAGGGAGTTTTCTTCTTTTGGAAAATAGTGGATCATGATTTGAAGTTGCAGTGTTTTATGCTAATCCAAATAGAATGGTGGGTCCTGATTTGAAGTTTCACTGTTTCATCATTCATGCCAATCCAAATAGAAGGAATCCGGAGATTGTGGTACTTTGCATTGATTTGAATGCGGGATTTTCAGTATTTTGTGTCAATTTAAAATGAAATTCTTAAAGTGGAATTGGTGAAGCCCGTGTGGGCAATCTGTGGTGTGGACGTGTTGTTTTGTGAGTGGGAGCTGCTGCAGATGGATGGATAGTCTGTTAGGGGCATTGAAATTGGCCAGTCACATCCTATAATGTGAAAAATTGGAAATCATTGGCCTTCTGTTGTGCTTATTTGAAGAGTGGGCATTTCCATGTGTACTGTCGACTGGGAATATTATGTGCCATGCTAATGGTTGTTTGTGTCGCCCTTCATTATCAGAAGGTTTCTTTTGAGAAACAGAGTTAGGAAATGGAAAAAGATCGTTTTAGTGGAATTCTTGTTGCTGTTAGACTCTGATAGGAGTTGTCTAAGGAGAGCGTAGATAAATTTAACAAGGTTAAAGGAAGTTGTTGTTAGTACCTGGTTGATGTGGTTAATGATTGCTCAAAATGCCTATCTATCTCATGAAAGTATCCTTTGCTTGCTTGGTATAGTGACTATTTTGGTGGAAATAAATTAACACAATCAAGTGAGATCATTTTTTTTGATAAAGAAGATGAAGCACAAACCTGAGGAAACCATCATCATCTTCATCATCAAGCCTAATCCCATCAGTCTAGGGTTGCATTGCTATCTGGAAAAATGTAGGCCAAAAGACTTGGACAATTTTTTGACTGGTTGCATATTTGTTGCTGACCTTCCTTCATATATTAGAACCTCACAAGTTGTCAGCCCTTTAAGGCGTCAGAATCTTGGATGATGCTAACACATTCCCCTTATATCTCTCTTCCTCCACCCTTCCTCATTGTATAGTTTGTTACATCATTCTCCTTTTATTTTCTTTCCTTATAGTTTACATTCTGGATATGGTAACATGTGTTCATTTCTGACCCATTTCCATTTCTGTCGCCTTTCTCCCATTCTTAATGTAATGCATTTGCATTTCTTTTCTGTTCTTGTTGCATCTCATCTCCTAAACCAACTCATTTGATAGTTTTATATTTTTCCTTTAATTTTTGTCTCTTTCTTTTCTGTTTCTTGTTGCACCTCAACTCTAAAACCAACCCCATGCATGCTGGTCTCATCATTTCTTACTTTCTTTTGCTCATGCTCATGCTCATCCTCCCTCTCCCTTTTCTTAGTTTTATCTCTTTTGTGAGAGGTAGCTGTTCATGGCATTCTATAGTCCTTGAAACTGTGCATTTTTTACTGCCTTTCTCTTGCTTTTGCTTGTGGTCTCAACAGGATTCATTCACACGATGCTTCAAGTCAAATCCTCCAGAACGGTGGAATTGGAACATCTACTTATTTCCATTATGGTGCTTAGGCGTTGTAGTGAGATATGGGATTCTCTTCCCTGTGAGGTTAGATATTTCATATTGTCCACTGTATTTTCTTTTTCTTAATATCACGTGTAAGTTTAATGTCTCCCCTTGTTGTAGAAGCTTCTTACACTGAATCATATGTTTTTTTAAATGTTTCATCTGTTTTTGCTATTCAAAGCTTGTATTTTTTTCCTCAGTTTTAGTAGTAGTTTCCATTTGATATTATGCTGGTTGGTGTCAAACACTTTGTTGTATAATATGATAATCCCCGATATCATGTTACTTCCATGTGCGAATTTTTATACACCTTCAACAATGGTCAGTGTTCGTATAGTTGCTCATGTTCTGATTGAAACTGATGTTCACTGTATACATGAGTTCTTTTTAAAGCAATAACAAAAGATGGGGCTTTACAAGCATGCAGTACACATTCTTGTGTTCTTAGGAGCTAGGTTCCATTTTGTTCTTCATAGACAGATGAAGCCAGGCACTCTGCTATACTATATCTACAGTAATCTTTCCGTAGTTATAAGCAAAGCTCTCTCATGTAGAATCAGGGTTTACACTGTCAAAGGCTTAAGCTGCAGAAGAAAAAGATTGTTGATTGGTTTGACAAGAATGCTTTCCAAAGATCTATATCTTACTATTCTACAATGAGATCGAAATTCATTGCTATAATAAACCATTTTGGTTATCTTTCACAGTAATTTTTTTTTTCTTTGAGAACTTGATAGCATGACAATTGTATTAATAAAATAGGTGGCAATGTACAAGAGTACGAGCTCTCAAAAATCTCTCTACACAAGGGGGTGTGACCCCCTACAAAAAAAAAAAAAAACCCACGCACACAAAAAAGGCAAAATAAGTGCAGCTTGATATATCCGTATTATGAAGATTATTTAGCCCATCCTTGAACTGTGTCATACATAAAATAAATAATACTTTCTTGAATAATACTTTCTTGAGTCCTGGATTTCCCCTAAAAGTTCTCCACCTTTCATTCCACAATGCTCATAATGTGTGATGGGGAATCAACGACCACATGATATGGTCACCTTTAACGTTCCATTGACGTAGCAGCTTAGAATTTATGTTCTCTTGAGGACCATGTATTACTCATGCAGACTGGGAATTGCTGAGCGTCAGTTTGATAGCAAAATTTCTTATTCCGCTGTAAGCAATTCCGGATAGTTTATACCAGAATAAGGCATGTTTTGTTTTGGCAACTCTATTCTAGTTCCACCTGAAATAAGCCATTCTAATTAATGAAAATAAATAAAAATAAAATATGATAAAAGAGGTGCCATTAATGCTTATTCTAACTAGAATAAACAAGAATAGGCAATTCGAGCATTCTCACTCTAATTGCTTATTCCTTCTTATTCCAGTATGGCCCATTCCCACTCAATATAAGAAATCTGCACAATCAAAGCAGAATAGAAAGAACAAGGGGGAATAAACCATTCTATCCCCTTATTCTGCTATCAAACCAGCATTGGAAGTTTTTTTGTGCTTGATTAATCGTAATTTTCATGTTATTATAACTCATCGGTTTGGGGCCAGCTTGATTCAATTGAAGGATCCAAAAATTTGGCAATTTTTTTTGACTGGCATCTTGCCCCTCCTTGATGTCAGTCCTTTATTGTGTATGCCCGGAGTCTTATGAGACTAGCAAGTAGAAAACTACCATCTTGCTATTGGGAAACCCTAATGGTGCTCCTAGACTTTGAAGAGTCTAGATTGATCATTGATTTGCACATAGTATGCAGAATCAGCTGATTCCGCTCCAGATTGGCTGATTTGGATCGGAATCAGCACCAAGTGATCTAATCTCAAGGGGGAAAACCGATCCCCCCATGAAAAGCATATAAAATAGAAAATAAAAAAATAAAATAAGACTGAATCTGTGTTGAATCAGCCTGAATTGCTCTAAAATCGATCATATCGACTTGGATTGGGCTGATATGAACTGATCTTGGCCAGGTGGCCTGTGTCAGCCCGATCTAGGCTAATGTGGCCTGTGAGCTTTGTTTTTAATACAATGTTATGTCGTTGGATTTGATTGTTAATGTGGGGTATTCATTTTTCTTATTAATTTCTTGAGTTTTCTATCTTAAGAGACAAACTCAGTTGGAATCGCATGATGACCCGGGGGAGGAGCCAATTGGTGGAGGGACACACTGAGGCAAAGTTTATGTTTCCAATCTGGTCATTCGAGGGAGCCAAGGTTCGAGGAAGATCTGGGGGTGCCTTGTAATGATGTGGCTTTCTTCGAGGCATCAGTGGCAGGATGGTCATTGGCTGGTGTCAGGGCTTGGCGGTGAGGCAAGCTCCCTGTTGGCAGAGGAAGGTGGCTGAGGCCTCTGTTGTGTCGGGCGTGGAAGATGTACAGGGCCTGGCAGCGCTGAGATCGGGTAAGTCTCGTGGGACTTCCTTATCGGGTAAGTCTTTCGAAACGTCGGGCTCGGGTTCAGGTAAGTCATTGGGTTTGATATGTAACCCATTTCAGCTGCTTTGACTTACCCGAAAGCAACCCAGCGGAGCTTTCATCCTCACCCAATAAGCACGTGGGCTACGGGACTGTCACTTGTAGATCCGGCGGAACGGGTTGGAAGAGCCATGGAGCGATGGAACTAGGTCAGTGGGGAGAGGGAACTTGAAATGTTTCCGGAGATGTTGCTTCCTACTACTCAGAGTGACACTGGTTTGCTAGGTGAGAAGAAGTTTCACAATGGTGGATTGGTTTTTATTCCAGTCAGTGTTCTCAGATTGTTGTTGCACTCGAGGGATGATTTAATGGGGGAATATTACCTAACCTGTAACCTACAGTCTGGTAATCGAAGACAAGAAGAAGAAGACGTCCAGGTTGTTGATCAAATGGGGAATCGGGAATCTAATGAAGATCAGGTGGGTGGTAACAGAGCTATCAACAAAATGGAGATGAAACTGCAGGATGCTATGGATTCTTGGGCAATTGTTCCCTATGAAGGTTCAGGTGGGTCTATGACTGTGTCCGCACAATACTCCGAAGACTGGACTGAAGAGATTATCTCGTTTGGAAGGAGGATCGGTGTATCCTTTCTTGGTAGGGAAGATCTTGTAAGGCGCATTATCAGGAAAGTACAAAGATCTGATATTTTGCAGACTTCACTAAAAAGGAAAGGTAAGGGAGGGGGTGTGAAGATTGGAAAGAGGGAGATATGTTTTCTTAAAAAACAATGAGGTGGTTGATTCATTGAGGAAAAAGAAACATAGGGGGGAAAATTTGGTTCATCAATGATAATAGCCTCTTGGAACATTAAAGGCCTCAATGGGGATCTCAAAATGAGGGCGGTTAGAGATTTCATACACCCCTACAGAGTGGATTGTATATGTTTGCAAGATATTAAAATGGACTCCGTAGACAATCAGGTGATTAGGAAGATTGGAGGGAATAAGATGACAGGATGGGCTATCAATTCTGCAGTGGGTACAAGTGGTGGTCAGCTGGTACTGTGGAATGACAATATTTTGACAGGTTCTGTGTTTAGTGTTGAAGAGTACACTATATCAATCAGATTCTCTTTGAGGAATGCATACAATAAATGGGTGATCACTTCAGTTTATGGTCCTCATAAACAACAACAGAGGCAGGATCTCTTCAAAGAATTATACACATCACATGAAGAACTGTCAGAGGGGAGGTGTGTGTTAGGGGATTTTAATTGCGTGAGATACCCATGGGAAAGAACAGGTTGTAAATCTCGGGGCAAAGATATGGAGCGATTGGGGCAGTGGGTTAGATAGTGCCATTTGATGGATCTTGGAATTCCCAATAGGAGATTCACTTGGTCCAACTTACAACAAAATTGTATTCAATCCAGGTTGGATAGAGTTCTTATCTCTATGAAGTGGCTGAAAATTTTCCCATTATCTCAAATTAAGGGGATGAACAGGACGGTTTCTGATCATATCCCTCTCATTCTATAAACAGGTGACAGTGAAAGAAAACAGAGATTATTCAGATATGAATTACAGTGGCACATGCATGAGGGGTTTAAGCAGTTGGTTTCTAAATGGTGGTAGGAGATTCCAGGGTCTGATTGTGCTGTGACTACTTTCTACAATAAACTCAGAAGCATAAGAAGTCGGCTTAAAAGGTGGTGCTCTAATCTCAATAAGGAGGCAGGCAAAGTCAGAAATCAGATCTTGTACAATATTGAAAAGTTAGAAAGAAAGGCAGACAGTCAATTTCTCTCCTCCGAGGAACAACAGATATTGAAAATTCTGAAGAAAGATTATAATGAATGGGTTTTAAGGGAGGAAATAAAATGGAAGCAAAGAGCAAAAGAACATTGGCTTTGTGAAGGAGATAAGAATACAACTTTCTTTCATGCAGTAGCAAGTGCCAATATGAAAACTCTAAGAATTGAACATATCAAAGTTGAAGACAAGTTGGTTGAGAATAAAGAAGAAATCCAAGACACTTTCATCAATTTTTACAAGAATCCTTTTTCAGAAGATTGCTGTTGGAGGCCTCATCTAGAGGATGGAATTCTACCAAAGCTTCATACATGCCAAGCTGAGGAGTTGTGTCTCCCTTTTACAGAGGAAGAGGTTAAGGCTGCTGTCTTTGGAATGGATGCAAGTAAATCCCCAGGTCCTGATGGGTTTTCTTTTGATTTTTATCATTTCTTGTGGGATATAATCAAGGAAGATTTCATGTTTTTTTTGGAAGGTGACCAATAGATCACAATTTCATTAAAAGATAAATACAATATGTACAACAGAGAGCAAGATAACTCTAAAAAAAACACCCACAGACCCATTACAATGTTAAATCCCCTTCTCCAAAGAACCCTCCCCCCATTGTATCTTATCAAAAGGATAAGATATAACATACAAAAGGCAACAAAGTTACAGACTCAGCCATACAGTCTCAGCCACTGCTGCAAGTCAGACATAAGAGAAGAGAGCTTTGGGTCCACCACTAATCTTGCGGCTCTTCCCCACTCAGAAACCCATTTAACAATCCTGCCCATGATGTTGTAAAAACTACCAAACTCATTCCTGAATCTTCTGAAGTTCCTTTCAGTCCACACTCCCCACAAAAATGCTGGAAGGATGATTGACCATAGGTCCCTCTCAACTGTGTAAGGACACAGCTTGGCCCACCCATCCAGCATATGAAGAATTGAGAGAGGTTCCTCCCAGGTGACATTGAGACATCTGCAACAAGACAACCACCAGGTATAGACAATTCCACAGTGACAAAACATATGATCAGCCTCCTCAATAAATCTTCCACAATAAATACAGTTAAGTTTCTGCACTGGCCAGAATCTTCTGAGTCTGTCCATCGTGGGTAACCTTCCCAAAGCCATCTTCCAAAGGAAGAGATTGATCTTACAAGGTAAAAACTTGGACCAAACAATAGGTTCCCAGGACACTCTAACACCACTGTCATTAATCACTCTTAACAGAGCATTAACAGAAAAAAATCCTTTTAGAGTTCCAAACCCAAAGTCTTGTATCAACACAGGTTCTCTGTAACCCAATATTTTGAATGGTATTCAGCACAGCCACCAATTCTTGAGTTTCCCGAGTTGTAAGGTTTCTTCTAAATGTCAAGTTCCAAGGATTGGACTGTCCATATGAATACAGTTTAGAAACAGACTTATTTTTATCTTCAGAAATCCGAAACAGGTTAGTGAATTCTGCAGCCAGAGGCTGAGAGGAAATCCACCTATCTTCCCAAAATCTGACTGAGGATCCATTACCAACTTGAAAAGAAGTAGAGGGAGCAATCCAATCAGTCATCTTGATAATGTTACTCCATATAGGGGACATATTAGACAAAGATATTGGGTACAGATTCCATCTAGATGAACCATGATAATATTTCCCCCTAATGATCTTGATCCACAAAGCATCTTCCTCCTCTCCCATCCTCCAAATCCACTTGGCCAATAAAGCTTGATTAAAGGTCCCAATCATCACCAAACCAGCCCCTCCCTGACTCTTGCTTCGACACACCTTGTCCCATGCTATAAGATGCAAGGATCTTGATTCTCTCTTCCCTCATTCCCAGAAAAATAGACTTCTTTTAGATTCTAATATTCTCTCCACCTTTTTCGAGATTCTGAATATGGACAGATAATATGTTGCCAAAGAGGATAGAATTGATTTAGATAACACCCATCTACCTCCAGCTGATAAAAACTTGGCTTTCCATCCTTCCAATCTCTGCTCAAACTTTCTAATAAGGTCATCCCAATCTCTTACTTTGCATTGAACATCAGACAAAGGGAGGCCTAGATAAGAAATTGGGAAAGAGGATACCTTACACTTCAATGTCTCAGCAATAACCTGAATTCTCTCCTGGCCCAAATTAATTCCTACTACCTCAGATTTCCGGAAGTTAATGGCCAACCCTGTAATGGCTTCAGTAAGGATCAGTAACTTCTTCATATTTGTAAGCATAGCATCCTTTCCAGAGGAGAACAACAGCGTATCGTCTGCAAACTGAAGATGTGACAGCACAAAACCACTTCTTCCCACAAAAAATCCATCAACCAGCCCTTGTGCTACCGCCCTATCCCATAGGGTACTGAAAATTTGTCCAACTAAGATAAAGATCAGTGGAGACATAGGATCTCCTTGTCTCAGCCCCCTCGAACTTTTGAAGTATCCACAAGATTCACCATTAATCAAAATAGCGAATTTAGCAGTGGATATGCAGCTCATGATCCACCCAATCCACATATGATTAAAACCCATGGCACCAAAAGTCTTTTGAATGTATGACCAGCTAATCCGATCATAAGCTTTCTCAAAATTCAGTTTAACTAGCACACCCTCCTTTCTACTGCCTTTCTGAGAGACAATAGCTTCATGAGCTGACAAAAAAATGTCCAAGATGTATCTACCCTTAAGGAATGCTGCTTGATTTGAGCTAATCACCTCCTTTAGCACATTCTTTAGTCGATTAGCAAGAACCTTGGTAATAATCTTGTAGCATCCATTCAATAGACTGATAGGCCTATAGTCCAGACACAGAATCAGCACCTTCCCTCTTTGGGATTAGAACAATAAAAGTGGAGTTGAAATTTCTAATGCTCATTGGCCTTTCATGGAACTTTCTCATCACCTTCATTAAGTCATCTTTGATGATATCCCAGAAATATTGATAAAAACCCACATAAAAACCATCCAGGCCTGGTGATTTATTTGCTTCCATACTAAAAACTGCTAGTTTGACTTCCTCTTCTATAAAGTGAGCACACAACTCATTAGCCTGACTCTCTTTGATTTTAGGTAAAACCCCTTCTTGAAGATGAGGTCTCCACCACTCATCTTCCTTAAACAGATTCTCAAAATAGGACACAAATGTTTTCTTAGTTTCTTCCTCATGCTCCACCACACAATTCTCAATCCTCACATGGTCAATTCTCATCGATCTCTTCTTGGCACAAGCAGTTGCATGAAAAAATCTTGTATTCTTGTCTCCCTCTCTAAGCCAAAGTTCTTTTGACCTCTGCTTCCACTTTATCTCTTCTCTTTGTAGCCACATATTGTATTCCTTTTTATGTTCTGCCAACTCTTTGTTCTCTTCTTCAGATAACCCAACCGCGTCTGCTCTCATCTCCAGTCCTTCTATTTTTTGTAAAATCTGCTGCCTAATAACGGATGCTGCCCCAAAAGTCACTGCACTCCATGATTTACTACCTGACTTCACCCTTTTCAATTTATTAGAAAATGAAACAACTGCCTGATTAGAGAATTCCTCCTCTTTCCACCACTGCGTGACTAGTCCCTTAAAGTCTTCGTGAGTATGCCAAGCTAATTCATACCTAAAAATTTTAGGCTTTCTTTTCACTTCCCTAGTCCTCAACAATAAAGGGATATGATCTGAGACCAGCCTGTTCAGACCCAAAACATGAGATTCATGAAACTTATTAATCCAACTGCCTGAAACCAGCACCCTGTCCAGCCTTGATTGAATACCATTCAACTGTAGATTAGACCAAGTAAATTTCCTATTCGGAATTTCTAGGTCCACCAAACCACAAGAAGAAATCCAATCTCTAAAACTCTCCATATCTGAAGACCAACTCTGACGGCCGGTTCTTTCCCAAGGATATCTAATACAATTAAAGTCACCAGTAATACACCATAATCCTTGAAATAGCAAGGCTAGCCTGTTCAATTCTTGCCAAAGCTCTGTCCTTCCCTGCTGAGAATGAGGGCCATAAACAGAGGTAACAACCCAAGACTCTGAGCCACCCTCTGCATTAAAGCTCACATAAATAGTGAATAAGCCCTTATCACAAATACTTCCTTTAAACTTGTTGCCATTCCAGATGATAAGTTGTCCCCCACTATTGCCTTGTGCAGGAAAAATGACCCAATCTGATAAGAAAGATCCTCCGATTTGCTTAATCACCTGTCCATCCACAACTTCCATTTTGGTCTCTTGCAAGCAAACACAATCCAATCTATGAATCTTAATAAGATCCCACACCGCCCTTTTCTTCATGTCCCCATTAAGGCCTCTAATATTCCAAGAGCACAACAACATTACAAAGATTTCATGCCTCCCTGTTTCTTAGGCCTTAGGGAGTCAACAATTTCATTTTGGTTAATGGAATTGACTTCCCTCTTCCCTATTTTGACTCCCCCACCAGCCCCTTTCCTCTTTAGAGAGCTCTGCAAAGCCTCAGAACGTCTAAGCCTCTTAATGAAGCTAATGACTGCCTCTTCTTTGCCTTGAAAGGATACACCAACTTTTTTGCCAAAGTCCACGATGTCCTCCACCCAATGTTCATACCCCACAGCTGAGTTTGAGGAATAGGGTACGATAGCTTTGGAAGAAGTTTCTCTAGAATTCCCCTATACAGTATTTCCTGGTAGTTGGATCGCCAAAGCCTCATGAACCATGGCAAGAAGAAGACCCTCCCTCTCAATCTCTGCTGCCTGAACCTGCTTCTCTACGATAGTCACCATGGAGGACTCCCTCTACTTCAGGAGATCTATCGAAGACTCACCGAGGTTGGAGTAACCTGGGTCCTCTTCAGGTGGGCAATAGTTCACAAGAGCTCCGGAATCCTCCTGAGAAGCCGCCCCAACTCCCTTCTGCAGCGAAGAAGAAGCTCTGAGATCGCCAACAGACGCCTTGAACATCCCTGCCGCAGGAAGAAGACGATGAACAGTTTGCTCATCGCAGGCCGGTCGAAGATCAGGGCTACGGTTCACAGGGAGCTCACGGTTAAGAACAACGGACCGGAGCTCAATGTTATTGTGAATCGGCCGGTCCGATTTTAAGTCAGGATCCCGCACGCCCCCCGCCAATAATTGATCGATCAATACCAGGAAGGATCCGCCAGCCCCGAACTGTTCATCTTCCCTACCCGATAGATTCGTCTGTTGCCCATACAGGAACCCGACTACCGGAGTCTCGGGACTTTAAGAAAGCCATCCCGTCGCCCTCGCCTCGAGTAGTGCCACATCCCAACATTGCCCATATACATCCTCAGCCACCCGTTGGCACACAGGGACCAAATTACCATGCTTCTGCATGGCTCGAGGTGAAAATTGAACCGACGCCTTAGACGGTTGGTGAGGCCCATTCTCCACCAGACGCTGAGTCATCTTGAGCTTCCCAGCCTACTGAGTCATCGGGAATGACTCAGTCAACTCGGAAGAAGAGGCATGGAGGCCCCCAGTTGGAGCAGAAGCAGAGTCTTGTCTTCTCCCCTGAAAACTCTTATATTCCGCTACAACCTCGGCCCAGGACCAGTCCATATCAGAAATCTTTTTTGAACTGGAGATTGAAGGCATCTCCTTCACCAACTTCACCCAAAGATCTCTCCCAGCAACATGAATTAGAATTATGTCAGGAATAGCTTCCACCGAGTAAACCTCCACCTGAACCCGAGCATAAAGGAACAGAGAGCCATCCAAAGATCGAGGATCAACTTCCCTGAGCAGACCAAAGCTCGAAGAGATAGCCTGGAATGTCTCCCCATTCCACACATGTAGTGGGATACCAAAAAGCTGTATCCACACTTTTCGTCCTTTCGGAATAGGAAATGTTAAAGACAAAACAGACCATGGCGAGCATCTAAAGGCCACTCTGCTGCGCCAATCTCTGAGAATCTTGATAGCAGGGTGTAACCAATCAGCATGAGGACTTTTGACCAGGAAAGAACACTGGTCTACCTCCCTGATCCACCAGCTATCAATATCTAGCCAGAGCTGATAGAGAGCTTCCATCAGAGCCTTAGAAGCCTCCATAGAGCTCAACTTGGTGGATTCCTTCGAAATCGACACAACCAGGCAGTCTTCCAACCACGATTGAGCCCCTGCAACTGCAGGCGACCACGGGACTGAGATCCTACCTTGCGAAGGCTTAGGCAACCCTAAAGAGGAGACAGGACCTTTGGGAAGTCGGAGGGGACAAAAGGAGCTCCTATGACCCTGTTCATTACAGAGAATGCAACGAACATTCTGCTTACAATCCTTAGCCCAGTGTCTAGTCTCCAGGCACCTAATACAAGAGTCTCTGTTCACCGGAAGACGAACCTGAGTCTTGTTGCCAAGAGCCCACTGTTGACCTTTTCTCTGCACAACCTTCCATTCCCTTTCCTCAGCCAAAGCCTCTCTCTCACCCACTTCACGTCCATCTCTCACATGATCCCTCTCTCTCACCCACATCACGTCCAGGCACCTATGATGTGGTAGGAAGATTTCATGTTAGTGATGAGAGAATTTCAGCATAGGCCATTCAATGTTAGAAGTCTCAATTCCACTTTCATTGTGCTTATCCCTAAAAAAGATGGAACTGAGAAGCTTTCAGATTTCAAACCTATTAGCCTTTTGAATGTATGCTACAAGATCATTTCAAAGTGTTAGCTAATAGGTTGAAGAAGGTCTTTGACTCATTGATTGATGGTAATCAATTGGCACTTTTGGAAGGAAGATACATTTTGGAAGATTTTCTAGCTGCTTATGAAGCCATCACAATCAAAGAACATACAAAAGAGATAGGGCAGTACTCAAATTAGACTTTGAGAAAGCATATAATAGAGTGAGCTGGCATTGTGTTAGGAAAACTCTTGGAATCATGGGATTCAAGAAGAAGTGGACTGATTGGATTATGGGTTGTGTTTGTACTCCTAGGTTCTCTATTTTGATTAATGGAGAACCATGTGGGTACTTTAAGAGTTCTAGAGGGTTAAGACACGGTGATCCTATTTCACCCTTATTATTCCTCTTAGTGGGTCAGATTTTTAGCTCTCTTTGGGAGAGAGCAGTTGTCAAAGGTCTCATTGATCGATTTAAAATTGGTAGGATTGGTTTGCTGGTTTCACATCTCCAATTTGCGGATAACAAGTTGGTCTTCACATCAGGTCAGGATGACAAAGTGGATAATATGAAAAAGTTGCTGTTTCTTCAAGAAACTTTCTTGTCGAATGTATCACTAGACTGAAAATTAACTTTGAGAAATCATTAGTAGTAGTCAATTTGAAACCAGAAAAAAGTGTCTGAAATTGCTAGAAATTTCCAATGTAAGGGGAAGGATTTTCCCATTAAATACTTGGGGCTTCCTTTGACTTATGGGTCAATAAGAGTACCGAGATTGGGATGCTATCATCAAAAAGTTTGAATTCAGATTGGAAGGATGGAAAGCGAAACTGTTATCAACAGGGGGCAGACTGATTTTGTCCAAGACCGTTTTATCTTCTTTGGAAACTATCACATGTCCATATTCAAAATGCCAAAGACAGTGCTTAGGATTATTGAATTCATGAGAAAAAAGTTTCTTCTGGTCAGGAGGTGACGGAGAAAAGAAGTCCATCCACTTGGTTGCACGGGATCAGGTGTGTAGCAGCAAGGAACAAGGATGATGCAGTTTGGTCAACCTTCAGATCTTCAATAAGACACTGTTGGCAAAATGTTTGTGGAGTTTAGAGAGGATACTAACCTTAAGTGGGTAAGTGGGTGAAGATCATAGGAGAGAAGTACTATAGTAATACTTCTAAGTGGGATCTGATACCAACTAGCAGCTATAAACTGTCACCAGTCTGGAGAAATATTCTGAACACAGTGGAGGTGTTTGCACCAGCAATGAAATTTAAAGTAGGAAATGGAGAGTGCATAAGATTCTGGGAAGATCCATGGTGGTCTGAGATTCCATTTGCCAATCAGTTTTATCAATTGTATCAATTAGTTGAAGACAAAGGCAGGACTTTAGCTCAGCTGTACCACCAAGAAGATGATTTTCATTGGAGAATGAGTTTCATGAGAAATCCAACTGATGCTGAAGTAAGTGAATTACTGAAGCTGATGAATATTATTCAACCAGTGAAGCTGATCAGTAATGAACCTGATAAAAGACTGGATTTGGGATAAGAGAGGGATTTTCTCTGTGAATGCTCTACTTAATGTTGGGGGTTGCAGAATGTGGTGGAAATGTTTGGTATGAATGCTCTAGTGAGAATCCTTAATGATGGGGGTTGCAGAATGTGGTGGAAATGTATGGTATGGTCAAAATTCTTACTAAACAAAATCAAGGTGTTCATGTGGGAAGTGGCCTGGAAGAGGCTTCCGACTACTGACAGACTTTAGAGATTCTTCTCCATTCAGAACACTAAATGTTTCTTCTGTGGTTCTTTTGAATAGAGCATTGATCATATCTTTTGCTAGTGTGGGATTACAAATGTACTATGGATCAATATTGGGAGAACACTGCATCTATCATGCAAGGTGACTTTCTCTGTATAGTCCTCGCCTTCCGGTGGGCAAGGATGTCTGCATTAAATGTCTCTGGCGAGGACACTGGGCAAGGGATTGCCTTAACAAGGTGAGATGTATTACCTGTGGGCAGCAGGGTCACAAGAGCAACTCCTGTCAGTCCAAGAAGAAGCTGGTATCGGACATTGAACCTGCTCATATAGTTGATATTACTTGGTCTAACGAGGTTCGTAGTGCCCAAGACCTCTTGCAAGAAGGGCTGGTGGTGTCTTTCCACTCCCTTGAGCGTTCTTCGGAGGATTCAGTGTCTTCCCCTGTGCTATTAATTTGGGATGCTCTGTCCCATGCATGGCCAGGAGGTTACCATTGGAGAATCCGCGAAATCGCTGGAAAGGAATTCATCGTCCATTCCACGATGCAAGGTTGGAAGAATGCTGCTCTCTGTGTGCAGCAGGTATCCTTTAGGGGGTTCTCTTTCAACTTCTCACAGTGGAAGGTTGAGAAGGGAGCGAAGCCAGTTGCAGATGGGCACCTTGTATGGTGTCTGGTGAAAGGTCTGCCCCTTCACATTTGGAATGTTCCCACATTCCAGGCGTTGGTTGAAGCTTTCGGCAGCCTCCAAAAGATTGACGAAAGGTCGCTTCATTCGGAGATGCTTTTGTATGCTAGGCTTCTAGTGGAGGTTGATTCCCTGGATTGCATTCCAGCCTCTTTGAAAATTAGGCTGGGTAGCCGTTGGTTCTGGATTTCCATTTCACCTGAGCAGCCTTCTTCTTCCTCCCAACCCCGCAGAGAGGAGGAGCCTCAATGCCTGCTCCGAAATACTAGACTTGGGCAGAAGTTGCTTCTGCCTACAAGTCTTACAGACAGTCCCGTTCCCTTGTTTAGGCTGTCACTTAAACAGGGGTTCCGGTGGAGGCTTCATCTCCGGTGAAGAAAACCAGTAAGCCTTTCCTGAGATGGGTGCCGAGTCAGACTTGGGCACCTAACTCCAGAGCGAGTCAGGTAGATGAACGGCTTGCACCTGTAAAATCCTCAAGGCTTGCTCCTCTTTCGGTGGCAGTTTATGATGGGAATTCTGAAAAGGGTGCTGCTCTCAAGAATCAGGGGAGCTTTAATGGTGATTGTGCGGCCTTCGATGCCTCGATGGTGTTGGGAAGAGCGACCTTTATTCTGAGCTGCGCATTTCTCGGAATTCTTATGGGGTGTCTGATTTGTTTAAGGAGCCCAACGGTTTAGGAATTCGCATAACGGGTATGGAAGATGTACAGTATCGGGCGCTGCTCTCATTCCCTTCGGGTCCATTCGAACGTCCAGTAGCAGGTAAGTCAATCGGGTACGTAGATCTGGGTTTTGGGTCTGACTTATTACCAATGGGTCCTTTGTCTTCGCCCGACTGTACCCGATACGCCCCCTTCCTTTCACTGGAACGGGATAGTTCTGCAACTCGTACTGGAAGCCCTATTAAATCTGCTGAGGTCTCCCTCCCCAGTATAACAGATTTCCTTTCATCTTCACATACCACTGGTCAGATTTAGACATTGCCTGAAGCCGCTTTCCTCTTAGCATGCTCTTCAGCGGTGTTGCTGAGTGACGCCATCGTCACCTTCTCAGAGCCTGATACTACTGAGCCGAATGGTTCTTCTCTTCCTACTAGGCTGAACCGGGGTAGTTTATCACTGAACAATCTTACTGATGAGGTAGGTAACTCAAGAGCCATTGTCCCTTTTTTTCCACCTTCCGAACCCTTATATGTTGAGAAGCCGTGGACTGAGGATATTATCCAGTTTGGGGAAAGGATCAGAGTATCCTTTTTGGGAAGGGAGGAGGTGGTTATTAGCTTCATTAAGAAGCTGAGAAGAGCTGATGCATTGCACAATTCTTCCAAAGTCAAAGGAAATAAAGGAGGGTAGAAAATTGGCAAGAGAGAAATCTCTTACGTCCAAACCAATGAATTACTTGATGGTTTAAGAGATAAAAAGATGGGAGGAAAGAATATGTTTTTGAAATGAACATTTGTTTATGGAACATCAGAGGACTGAATGCGGATTCTAAACAAAGGGTAGTGAGAGATTGCATATATAGTTATAAAATTGATTGCTTTTGTCTTCAAGAAACCAAAATGAAAAATGTGGAAGCTCAGTGCATCTCTAGGATCAGTAGATCTTCACTCTCTGAATGGGTTTTCCTACCTGCAGTGGGAAACAGTGGGGGACAGATTATTACGTGGAACGGTAAAACAATTTATGGCTTTTTATGTGATAGAGGACTATTCAGTCTGTCAGTATGCTTCTCAAGAATCAACAGCAACAGGAAATGGGTTCTTACCTCTGTTTATGGCCCTAACAAAGATCAGGATAGGGATAATTTCTTGTAAGAACTACACAGACTGGCAGATTTATTTACGGACAATTGGTGCATACTTGGTGACTTTAATGTGGTGAGGTTTCCTTGAGAGAGATCTAGCAATCATAAGTGGTCTGCTGATATGGAAAAGTTTAATTGTTGGATTAATGACAGTGGCTTGATAGACTTGGAGCTTCCTAACAGGAAATTTACCTGGTCAAACATGTCTAATCTGCAGAATTTAATATTCAGTCAAGGATTGACAGAGTTCTAGTTTCCACACAATGGATCAAACACTTTCCACTCTCATCAATCTTAGGGCTCAACAAAACTGTTTCATATCACATCCCTTTACTCCTGAAATCTATGGATGGCAAGAGCAAGCACATGATCTTTAGATATGAACTAGTCTGGCAGTCTCAAAAGGGGTTTAAAGAATTGGTCACTAACTGGTGGAAGGAGGGCCCTACATATAATTCTGCTTGTAAGACTTTCTCTATTAAACTCAAAGGGCTTAGAAATTGCTTAAAATCGTAGAGCTATCAGATCCAGGAGGCGGCTAAAGCTGCTACTAGGAGGTTGTTTATTAGCAAATTGGAAGTTCTTGAAGCTAAGGTAGATTCACAAAATTTGTCTTCTGAAGAATTCTTTGAACTAGGTTCCCTCAAGGCTGAATTTAATGATTGGCTTCGTCTTGAAGAAATCAAATGGAGACAAAGAGCTAAGGAACTTTGGCTTAAAGAAGGGGATAATAACACTAGATTCTTTCATGCAGTTGCAGGAGCTAAGAAGAGATCTATCAAGATAGAATATATTAAAATTGAAGATCAGATTATTGAATCAGAATTTGGTATTAAAAAAGCTTTCATTTCCTATTTTCAAGAAATTTTCACAGAAAATGAGTATTGGAGACCTAATTTGATGGAGGGTATTCTACCGAAAATAGACAATACACAAGCTGAAGCTTTACCTAATCTGATGGAGGGTATTCTACCGAAAATAAACAATACACAAGCTGAAGCTTAATGTGCTGAATTTCTTGAAGAAGAGGTCAAGGAAGCTGTTTTCAGCATGAATACCAACAAATCCCCAGGACCCGATGGTTTTTCAATGGGATTCTATCAATTTTTTTAAGAAGTCATTAAAGAAGATTTAATGAATGCATTGAATGAATTTCAGCACAGACCGCAATCTATCAAATGCTTCAATTCTACCTTTATAGTTCTTATACCAAAGAAGGAGGGTACTGAGAAGCCTGCTGATTTTAGACCTATTAGTGACGCGGGACGACTACCGAAATGAGTCCGAACTAGTGTCACGATCCGAAATCAGCAAATGTAGTGTACGTGCACGGCAAATACTCATTGAGTTTCCATGTTTTCATGAAGATAACTACGCAATGTAAGTCGCACGCAACTCGAGTATCGTCTGCTCTCAGTGATAAAAAAAAATAACAGGACCGGCGTAGTAAGAACTACCACAAGGCTAGGACAGCATCAACGCAGCCAATATGCTCAATTTAATGACAAGGGATGAACCTCACACTCACAATCCGGCAATCATGAATAATCACTAGCTAGGAACCTACTCTCAAGCACGGGAGCATGCATAATCATATATTAAACGACAAGTTAGGGCGGAATAAGGCCAACACAGCACTAACCAACCCACTGTCAAGTGGGGTCGTATTGAATTCGACGGAGATCACGTAGCTAGCGAGGGCCGAACGAACATATGCAGGGAACTCCGATGAGTGGCAGCCGACGGCTCGGCGTGTTACGCTCGTGACAGAGGAAGGGATCTGGCGGGGAGACTCGCATCCGAGCGTGTGGGCTCTGCTGGACTCGCTAGCTGCTTTGGGGTGACGGCCTTGGACAGGATTGCGAGTGGGCGACGTGGGTCGTTCCCACGATCCCGGAACGCATACCTCAGGCGCTGGGCTGTAGGGAAATCCCACGCGTTTGGGACTCGGGCGACGCAGGTGATGATGCGCGGACCATGCAGACTCCGCGAGACTTGCAGGCGGTTCGCGGACACCAGCTGGGCATTGGCGACCCCGGCGGGGCGTGCTCCCAGGCGAGGGCCTCGGGACCGCAGACCGACGTTGACTGGCGCGAGCGGGAGTAGGGTTGCAGGCGTCGAAGCAGCAAGGAAAGGGAGCTCGTGGGGGGGAAGCGGAGCTGGCGACAGGGTTCGCGGGGATCCCGTCTCGGCCTCGCGAGCGGCGGCTTCGCTTGCCGCAGGGTGGAGGAGCTCGCGGGGAGCCGTCACCGGCGTGCTGCGGGTTCGAGCGGGATGCCGCTGGGAAGCCGTGTGGATGGGTCGGCCGCGTCTGGACCGTGCGAGGTTGAAGCCGGCAGAGGGGAGCCGACCCGGCGGGCTCATCCTGGCGGGAGGCGGGGATGGCTGACAGACCCTGCGGGGGGGGGGGGGGGGGCTCGACTCGGGTCTGCAAACCGCCGGGAAGGAAGCTCGTCGGGATGGGGTTGTTCCCCAGGACCTGCGGCGGCGGTGGGGAGGGAGCTCGCGGTTCCGGAGCCTGTGTGCTACAGGTTCGTGGGAAGGGAGAGTGGAAGAAGGAGAAGAAGAGGAAGAAGACAAGGAGGAGAAAGCTACGGGGGTGAAGATGGGGTCTTCACGCCCATGCACACGCACACATGGCGGTTGAACAGGGCAAACTTTTCTTTTCAATTCTTCATCTCCCCAAAACGTGGTTTACAAAGACTATAAATAGGGAACATTAACCCTAATGAAGTCCTAATAACATCAATGACTAAACTGACCCTCCCACTACAAAATACTCAAAATTCGAACAGAAAATGCAGAATAAATAAAAAGATGGATAATTGGGCCTCATGATGGGCCTTACAATAGTGCCAAATGCTCCATGACCATATAGAAACACATCAGTCCTCAAATGTACCATCATCGAGCCATAACGAGGTTGGAATCGCCGCGGACGTCCTCCTCCGTCTGTAGACGCGGGTCGGGTCGAATCGGGCATGAGCGCGGGTGTCCTCACCGATTCTCCCCGGCTGGGAAGAACTCGACCCTGTCGAGTATGGGTCTCGCCCACTCTGATATCGCTCAAGAAGGTCCGGGTCGATCTGCTGCAGCTCCTCGCGTGTGATCCACGTGTCGTCCGTAGACGGCCGTCCTCTCCAGTGGACCAGGTAGCGCTGATAGGCCCCATCCCTAGAAGTAACAACCTGCTCGTCCAGTATATGATCAATATGCTCTCGCCGTGCTGGTAAGGAGGTTGGAAGTGGACACTCAGGGGTAGGGTCGCTCGCAAGGGAGGTAGAAGGCTCAAACGGATCACTGGGTATCACTGCCGGGTCCCGATAGGCCACCAAATCTGAGACATTGAATGTGTTGCTGATGCCATAGTCGGATGGTAGATCCACCACATACGCGTTCGGTCCAATCCGTTTTATCACTCTGAAGGGACCGGCTCCCCGAGCTTGCAGCTTCTTGACGGTTCCGGAAGGAAACCGCTCAGGTCGAACCCTGATCATCACGTAATCTCCCTCATGAAACTCCTGGGGTCGTCGATGTGCATCTGCCATTTGCTTGTAACGCTCATTGCTGATCTCAATGTGACGCCGGATATCCTCATGCAGACTCCTAATATGATCAGCCAGGGACTGTGCAGACTCAGACGTACGGGACTGGATGGGTAAAGGAACAAGGTTAACGGGTCCTCTAGGCCTATAACCAGTAACAATCTCAAATGGACACATGCCTGTAGACCTATTGACCGAACTATTATATGCAAACTCAGCCTGCCATAGCATCTGATCCCACCCTCGCGTACGCTCACCCACAAGACACCGCAGCAAGTCACCCAGACTCCGATTGACGACCTCGGTCTGAGGATGATAGGCGGTGGAGAATTTCAGCTTGGTTCCCATCAAGTGCCAAAGGGTCTTCCAAAAATAGCTGACAAATCAAACATCCCGATCCGAGACGATGGTCTTGGGCAGCCCATGCAGACGAACTACACTCTCATGGAATAACTGGGCCACTCGAGACACATCTGATGTCTTCGAACAGGAGATAAAGTGTGCCATTTTGGAAAACCGATCGACGACGACCATGATAGAATCGTGCTTTCGGATCGTTCGAGGCAGGCCCAAGACAAAATCCATACTAATGTCCTGCCACGGACAATCCGACACGGAAAGAGGGGTGTATAGACCAGTATTCTGCTTCTTCTGCTTTGCCGTAGCGCATATGCGGCACTGGGCAACAATGCGAGCAACGTCGCGCTTCAGGCTCGGCCAGAAGAATATGTACTCAACAAGCTCAATGGTCTTATTCCGGCCAAAGTGACCGGCTAGACCCCCAGTGTGAACCTCCCACATCAAGAAATCGCGGACCGAGGTCCGGGGAATGCACAACCTGGATCCACGAAACAGATAGCCCTCCTGAAGGACGTACTCACTGTGCTCTCTAGAGGGCCCAGACTGCAGGGCCGAGTGGATCAGACCAAAGTCGGGACAAGTAGGGTACTCGTCCCGCAATCTCTCAAATCCCGTGACTTCCACACTGACAACTGATAAAAGGGAAGATCGTCTGCTCAGTGTGTTAGCCACGCGGTTCTCCACACCTGCCTTGTGAGTAAGGACGAATGTATAGGCCTGAAGAAACTCAACCCATCGACTGTGTCTCGGGTTTAGCTTCTTATGGGCATGGAGAAACCGGAGCGCCTCATGGTCGGAGTATAATACAAACTCCTGCGGTAGCAGATAGTGTCTCAAATATCTCAAAGCCTGCACTACCGCATAGAACACCTTATCATAGGTGGAGTACCTCAGCTTAGCATCATTCAATTTCTCGCTGAAGTATGTAATGGGATGACCCTCCTGGCTCAATACCCCACCTATGCCGACACCATAAGCGTCACAAGAGACCTCAAACACCCTCGAAAAATCAGGCAGGCGAAGGACATGTGCTTGGGTCATGCGCTCCTTGATGTCACGAAAGGCTGATGCAACAGCCTTCGTCCACAGAAAGACTCCCTTCCGAATGCAATCAGTGATCGGAGCCGTAATGGAGCTGAATCCGCGAATAAATCGACGGTAGAACGTCGCTAAGTCGTGAAAACTCCGCACATCATGGATCGACTGCGGCTCAGGCCATTCTACCACCGCTCTGATTTTTTCGGGATCAGCGGAGACGCCTTTAGATGACACGATGAACCCTAAGAAGATCACTCGATCTGTCATAAATGCGCACTTCTTAAGGTTCCCATACAAGCTTTTTCGACGAAGAATAATGCACACCTGCCGAAGGTGCTCCAAGTGGTCCTCCCTAGAATGGCTATAGATAAGGATATCATCAAAGTATACGACAAAAAATGTGTAAATGAACGGTCGTAATACCTGAGTCATGAGCCGCATGAAGGTACTAGGGGCGTTGGACAGGCCGAAGGGTATGACCAACCACTCATAAAGTCCTTCCTTCGTCTTGAAAGCCGTCTTCCACTCATCCCCAGGTCTGATCCGAACCTGGTGATAGCCACTCTTCAGATCGATCTTGGAAAATACAGTGGCTCCCGCCATCATATCAAGCATGTCATCGAGGCGGGGAATGGGAAAACGATATCTCACCGTGATGCGGTTGATCGCGCGACTATCCACGCACATCTTCCAAGTGCCATCTTTCTTTGGAGCAAGAAGTGCGGGGACGGCGCAGGGGCTCATGCTCTCGCGAATGGAGCCCCTCGCTAGGAGTTCCTCAACCTGCCTCTGGAGCTCAGAATGCTCCTTGGGATTCATGCGATAGTGCGGCAGGTTGGGTAGGGTGGCTCCCGGAATCAGGTCGATGGTGTCACGCATAGGTGGAAGACCTTCCGGAAGATCCTCAGGAAAGATATCCTGAAACTCCTGGAGAAGAGAGGTGACCTCGGTAGGGTGCTCACTCGGGGTCTCGGCAGTAACCTCTCTAACCGCTAATAGAAACACAGGATCACTCTCAATCAAATCATGCTCAAGCTCCCTGGCAGAGATAAGCTGTAAAGCTACAGTAGGAGGTGTGCCAAGGAGGGAAGGCTCACGAGCATGTGCTCGCCAGAGCCGTGCTGAGAGTGGTAGCTGAGCTAACAGGCGTGGTGCTAGAAGGGGTAGCACCGCCTGAAAGGGGTGAAGGGGTAGTACCGTCTGAAAGGGGTGAAGGGGTACTCGGGGATGCTGAAGAACTCCCCGGAGAAGTCCCCTGCTGGGAAGACGCCCTAGGTCGGGAGGGCTGTAAAGTGATGAGCAGGCCGCCGTACTGGAATATGCAAGTGTTGGACCGGCCCTCAAGGGTCGCGTCCATATCATACAACCACGGCCTGCCAAGAATAAGGCTCCCGACCTCCATAGGAAGAATGTCACACCAGATCTCGTCCTCATACGGTGGGAAGTGAATGGGAACTAGGCACCTCGTCTGGATGGGAATGGAAGTAGAATCCACCCAAGAAACTCGGTAAGGACGAGGGTGACCAACAGCAGCCAACCCAAGGCGTGCGACGGCATTAGTGGAGATTGCGTTGATGCAACTACCACTATCAATGATCACCTTGCACACCTTGCCATCAACACGGTAGTAGGTGTGAAAGATAGCAGTGCGGCGCCAATCATCACACACCTTCGGCTGGGTCAAGATGCATCTAACCACGCCAATCCTATCCTTACTAAGACGCTCCTCACTATTACCATCCCACAGAAACTGAGCCTGGATGCAACCCACGATCTCCCCCTCAGAGTGAAAATCATCCGCCAACTCATCTTCAGCCTCATAACTCACAGGCTGCAACGCGGGCTGGTACTCCTCTGGGTCCACCTCTCCCATAACCATGGTCCTAGACGGACATTGAGACTTGAAATGCCTAAATCCCTGACACTTGTAACACCGAATACGGGATCCGCCCTGCTGGGAGGACTCTCCTATAGCTGGGGCCTTCCCTTTATCCTCCCGCCTAGGTGGCGGGGTTCCCACAGGGGGACGGACAGGGGGGGCCGGTAAGGCGGGCACCGGGTCTCTCTGGGGAAAACGAGGGCGAGAGGGGGGGTCTTGACGACTGGGGTCAGCCGGTCTGAAGGCTGGAGCTCTTTGTGGTACTCCCGGGGTGGCGCGCTGATCAAGGGGACGCTGGTAGGGCGGCCGAGTACGCGGGGGTGAATCCACCTCAAGCTCAAACTGCTCGATCTTTCTCACGACCTGATAGGCGTGCTCGATGGTCGTCACATGCTGACGGAACAGTTCCTGCTGATACACGCGACGTAGACCCTTCCGAAAGCGGGAAAGAGTCAACGCGCTCTCCTCTCGAGCTCCACATCTCATCAGGTACTCATCAAACTCGGCAATGTACTCAGAAACAGTGCGAGTACCCTGAGAGATGCTATGCTACCTATCAATGAGGCGGTGGCGGTAAGTCGGGGGAAGGTATTTCTCTCTCAGCTTAACCTTCATGTCTTCCTACGACTCAATGGGATCATGCCGACGTTGCTCTAGAAGGTCCTCGACATTCGACCAATAGGTCTGAGCCTGGCCTGTCAGCTTCATCATGGCGAACCGAGCTCGCCGAGCGTCAGTCATATCCATCCAATCGAAGTAGCGGTTCATACTGGCCTCCCAATCAAGATAAATCTTCGGGTCCAAGGACCCGTCGAAAGTGGGAGCATCCGCACGAGCGGCCCGACGGTCATCCAGGTCCCTCGGGACGTGATGGGGCCTCCGCTCTTCCTCAAAATCATCCCGATCGTCCAGATCATCCCGATCCCTCGGACGTCGATGGCGTCTAGGCGCCTCACCAAACTCAGGCTGAACCCCACGGGCGTACCGATCATACCGATCACCTCGATCATATCGCTCAGCTCGGTCAGCTCGATCGCGGCGGTCGTGTCGATCCTCTCGATCGTGTCGATCGAATCGCACGTCTTGACCGCGTCGCTCTAGCCGATCATCACGGTCACGAAGATCCCAGTGATCATAACGATCAATCCCATCCACCTGACGCCTCGTGCGTCTCTGATCGGCGCCCTCAAACCTCTCACGCTGCCTATGATGCCTCAAATGCCTACGCGCAGCAACCTGGTCTATCAACTCATCACGCGGATCATAATCGACCCCGTCATCGGCAAGACGCCGATCGTCAACAGGATCAGCCCTCGGAAGGGCCTCAACATGAGGAACATGGATGGCCGGAACAGGATGTCCCGGGTGACGGGGAACTGGGGCATGGGTAAGAACCCCTGGAGCACCCCTGAGACCTGCTAGGTCCTGAATCGTACGCTCAGACCCATCAACTCGGTTCTCACCAGAGCGGTTCGAACCTCCCCCATTCCCCTGGCGCTGGTCCCACATATCCATACGCTGCGCGAGCTGACTAATCATCGCGGCAAAATCAGAAACATCCGGGAACCCCGCCTGCGAACCTGACGCAGGTGCAGACATGTGGAAAATCGGATTGCTACGAGTGGGCATGCAAGACAGGTAGAGAGACAACGTGCATCAACGGAGCTAAATAAAACACTAAATAGATGAAGACACGCTAAACTAACATGATGAATAAAATAAACAGATGAAAATGCAGCAAATATGCCCTAGCCAAAACCTATGGCTCTGATACCAAAACTGACGCGGGACGACTACCGAAACGAGTCCGAACTAGTGTCACGATCCGAAATCAGCAAATGTAGTGTACGTGCACGGCAAATACTCATCGAGTTTCCATGTTTTCATGAAGATAACTACGCAATGTAAGTCGCACGCAACTTGAGTATCGTCCGCTCTCAGTGATAAAAAAAAATAACATGACCGGCGTAGTAAGAACTACCACAAGGCTAGGACAGCATCAACGCAGTCAATATGCTCAATTTAATGACAAGGGATGAACCTCACACTCACAATCCGGCAATCATGAATAATCACTAGTTAGGAACCTACTCTCAAGCACGGGAGCATGCATAATCATATATTAAACGACAAGTTAGGGCGGAATAAGGCCAACACAGCACTAACCAACCCACTGTCAAGTGGGGTCGTATTGAATTCGACGGAGATCACGTAGCTAGCGAGGGCCGAACGAACATTTGCAGGGAACTCCGCTGAGTGGCAGCCGACGGCTCGGCGTGTTACGCTCGTGACGGAGGAAGGGATCTGGCGGGGAGACTCGCGTCCGAGCGTGTGGGCTCTGCTGGACTCGTTAGCTGCTTTGGGGTGACGGCCTTGGACAAGATTGCGAGTGGGCGACGTGGGTCGTTCCCACGATCCCGGAACGCATACCTCAGGCGCTGGGCTGCAGGGAAATCCCACGCGTTTGGGACTCGGGCGACGCAGGTGATGATGCGCGGACCATGCAGACTCCACGAGACTTGCAGGCGGCTCGCGGACACCAGCCGGGCATTGGCGACCCCGGCGGGGCGTGCTCCCAGGCGAGGGCCTCGGGACCGCAGACCGACGTTGACTGGCGCAAGCGGGAGCAGGGTTGCAGGCGTCGAAGCAGCAGGGAAAGGGAGCTCGTGGGGGGAAGCGGAGCTGGCGACATGGTTCGCGGGGATCCCGTCTCGGCCTCGCGAGCGGCGGCTTCGCTTGTCGCAGGGTGGAGGAGCTCGCGGGGAGCCGTTGTCGGCATGCTGCGGGTTCGAGCGGGATGCCGCTGGGAAGCCGTGTGGATGGGTCGGCCGCGTCTGGACCGTGCGAGGTTGAAGCCGGCGGAGGGGAGCCGACCCGACGGGCTCATCCTGGCGGGAGGCGGGGAGGGCCGACAGACCCTGCGGGAGGGGGGGGGGTGGGCTCGACTCGGGTCTGCGAACCGCCGGGAAGGAAGCTCGTCGGGATGGGGTTGTTCCCCAGGACCTGCGGCGGCGGTGGGGAGGGAGCTCGCGGTTCCGGAGCCTGTGTGCTACAGGTTCGTGGGAAGGGAGAGTGGAAGAAGGAGAAGAAGAGGAAGAAGACAAGGAGGAGAAAGCTACGGGGGTGAAGATGGGGTCTTCACGCCCATGCACACGCACACATGGCGGCTGAACAGGGCAAACTTTTCTTTTCAATTCTTCATCTCCCCAAAACGTGGTTTACAAAGACTATAAATAGGGAACATTAACCCTAATGAAGTCCTAATAACATCAATGACTAAACTGACCCTCCCACTACAAAATACTCAAAATTCGAACAGAAAATGCAGAATAAATAAAAAGATGGATAACTGGGCCTCATGATGGGCCTTACAACAGTGCCAAATGCTCCATGACCATATAAAAACACATCAGTCCTCAAATGCACCGTCATCGAGCTATAACGAGGCTGGAATCGCCGCGGACGTCCTCCTCCGTCTGTAGACGCGGGTCGGGTCGAATCGGGCATGAGCGCGGGTGTCCTCACCAATTAGTCTGTTAAATGGTTGCTACAAAATCATCACTAAGGTCATGGCAAACTGACTGAAGAAGGCTTTGCAAAATGTCATTAGCATCAATCAGTCTGCTTTCTCGAAAGGAAGGTACATCCTAGATAACTTCCTAGTAGCCCATGAAGCTATTCATTCACAAAAATGCTCTAAGAAACAAGGAGTTGTCTTTAAATTAGATTTTGAGAAAGCCTTTGATAAAGTAAGCTGGAGCTGCATTGAAAAAGTATTCTTGCTTATGGGTTTTAAACAAAGGTGGATCAACTGGGTTATGAGTTGTGTTACCTCTGCTAAGTTTTCTATTCCAATCAATGGGGAATCTAGTGGTCACTTTGCTAGTTCTAGAGGTTTAAGACAGGGAGACCCTATCTCTCCTCTCATGTTCATCATGGTCAGCCAGGTTCTGAGCTCACTTTGAGATCAAATTGCTTCAAAAGAGCTGGTTGATGGTTTCCTTACAAGCAAAAATGGTATTTAGTTATCCCATCTTCAATTTGCAGATGATACATTGATTTTCTCATCTACTGAAGAGACTAAGCTTATAAATATCAAGAAAATCTTGTTGTTAGTTGAGGCTGTCACCGGATTATCTATTAACTTTGAAAAATATGAAATTGTTGGCATCAACAGTGGGACATACAGAAGTAATCATATTGCTGCTAAATTGGAATGTAAACAATCCCAATTTCCCATCAAGTATCTTGGCCTCCCACTTTCCAATGTCAGCAGCAAAGTTAGGGAATGGGACCCTCTAATAAAAAAGTTTGCACAAGTATTGAAAGGTTGGAAAGCAAAGTTTCTATTTGCTGGAGGTAAATGGATCCTTTCCAAAACTGGTTTATCTTTCTTGAGCACTTATCATCTCTCCATTCTCTCAATTCCTAAAACAGTGAAAAGAATTATTGAAAGCATAAGGAGCTCATTTTTTTGGGGAGGAGGGAGAATGGAGAATGGAGGCCTTCATCTTGTTGCTTGGGATAGAGTCTGTACTAGCAAAGCACAGGGAGGTGTCGGCCTGACCAGCATTAGGGTCTTCAATATAGCCTTGCTTGCTAAGTGGCTATGGAGAATGGGTGAAAATGACAATGCTCTATGGGTCAACATTATCAGAAATAAATACTATCCACAAGTATCCAAATGGACTATTCAGCCCTATTCTCAATCATCAATATCACCCATATGGAGGAACATCAACAAGCTTGTAGATTTTATCAACACAACCACCATTTTCAATGTGGGAGATGGGAATTGGATCAGATTTTGGGAGGGCAGATGGTGTGCGGACAGTCCACTTGCAGTCAAATTTCAGCACATATATAGTATTGCCGAGGATAAAAGAAAGACAATTAATTTCATCTATTCACCAGAGGAAAGTAGTCACTGGAATATCACTCTTAGAAGGGAGCCTGTAGGTATTGAAATGGATCAACTTTTACTTGTTCTCAGCTATATACATAAGTTTTTATCCACTAATATGCAGAAGGACTCTAGAATTTGGGCTTGGAATTGTAAAGGGCTTTTTTTTTCTGTCAATGTTCTCACCAAAATACTTAGTGACAGAGGATTGAGAGTCCATTGGCATCAGTTTGTATGGTTTACCCTTCTTCCTACCAAAATTAGGGTCTTCCTTTGGAAGATGCACTGGGCAGACTTCCAACTATGAACAGATTGAAATTCATTCTCCATGTCAAAATTTCTAACTGTGTTTTCTGTGGAATTCTGAAGGAGAATGCTGAGCATCTGTTTATGCATTGTGGGGTCATTAATGTTTTATGGAAATCCATTGGACTGTTACTCTCTTTTCAATAGATGGACTACTAGGATTTACCAAGTCTTCTCCAAGAGTAGAATGGGATTTGTCCAATTCCATCCGAGCACAAGATTTGGTCTACTGTTACTCTCTTTTTAATAGATGAACTACCAAGATTTACCAAGCCTTCTCCAAGAGTGGAATGGGATTTGTCCAATTCCATCCGAGCACAAGATCTGGTCTATGCTCTTGCCAGCCATGCTTTGGTCCATCTGGTTTGAAAGAAATTTTAGAATTTTCAGTCAAGCATTCAACCGGATAGATCATATCTTGGCTAGAGCTGTCATGTGGACTTATAACTGGGCGAAAGCTACTGGGCTCCTGTATAACATGGAAGATTCTTCTATGGTCCTTGCTGTTTTGAAGTTCACGAAGCTTTTTCTGTAATTTAACCTTATTATCCTCTGGATAATGCTTCTCCATAGACTAAGTTAGTGTTTTGTATTGACTTCGGTCAAAGTGTAACCTCTATGTTTTATCAATGAAATGTGACCTATGGTCACTTAAAAAAAAAAGAGGTGACTTTCTCTGTTCAAGATATGATGAAACAATGGAAATTGGCAGGGTCTTCTTATCCTCGGAAACAGTTGTGGTCCATCTTCCTTCTTGCTATACTGTGGGCTATTTGTCAAGAAAGAAATAGAAGAAGACTTGTAAATCAGTTTAACAACATTTATAAGAGTTGTATGTTTGATGGTCGATTGGCCTAGAGCTGCTAACATACCCTTGGGGGAGGATGATCCTCTATCAGTTGTAGCTTGTCAAAGATCGCTATTATCTCAGTGATTTCTAGTCCATTTTTTATGAGTCCCCTCCTTTTATTTTCTTGATAAAATGAGGGGAGGTGGTGTTGTTGTCCTTACAACTTTGTATGTGACCAATCTGATCTGGATCAGCTTGACTCGGGCCGGCTTGCGTGAGTCTCATGAGTCGGGCCGATTCAGGCGGGTTTAAGATTTTTTTTTTTTTTGAAAAGAAATGTTTAATTTATTGACATAAATATGTACTTTTATTAACTCTACTTGATGTTTCTTGTTACGGTAAATGATTATAAGTCACATTTAAGAGGAAAACATTAATTTCATACGTTTAACTATGTAAAAATGATACCTTAGCATGTTAACTAAGATGAATTTAATACAAGAAACATCAATTTGCAAAAGAAAGTGTCACACCAAATCTCATAAAAGGATCAAATGTAAATTTTTAAGCATCAACATTGAAAATTTATAAGTTTCTCAGAGATAATAATATACATGACATATGTAGACATGAGTGATGAAATAACTCAATCATCCTCATCAAAGTCATTAGAAGAAATAAAATATTTCTCATCCTCTTCACTAAAGCCTAATTCAATCTGGGTTAAAGGTAGGACATGTGGCTGTCTCTGAATACATCTAACTATCTGAACAAATGATGGTGTGTGAACAACAGTAGATGGAACATGAATCTCTAAAAAGAATGCTTGCACAACATCCACAATCTCCACCCTAGATCCTCCCGTGGACGTAGATGACGATGGACGAGTCGATGATGTAGGTGGCCTGGCTGTCGGCTGTCTAAGTCCCGTGCTAGATGATACCTCCTCCTGTCTCAGAAACCTCTAGAACTATACACAGACATCACGAGGGACTGAAGGACATCGGATGCTATCTCTGCATATCCCTGCAAGATGCTTCGAGAAACAATGGATCATGCTAACAAGGTGCTCACAATAAAGACAATGGATCCGTCGATCTCCTGAGATTGTGTACCCGTGGTCCTATGTTAGATGACGTCGCTTACATGGCATCTGCAAAAGAAGAATTGATAGAATAATTTAACAATATGATTTTCATTTGAATTATTGAACCATATTAATATAAAACAAAGACATAAGAGTTTAAGATTACAATAAAAGTAAAGAATCAAATACCAATAATGCCCCCAATATGGGTATTTTGTAGGTATGTCATAACTATAAGTCCTCGTCGGAGCATCTCCTAGTAACTGAATATGATAGTTGGATAACACGTCGTCCTGATATTGGCTCCAAGTCATATAGGAGTTATATCTCTTCTAATAATATGCTTAGTACTGTTGATATGCCACATCACCTGGTGTATATATTATTGGCCATGGTACTGCAGGAACATAAGGTACGCCTTCACCATAACTGTAACCTCTATATGGATAGGCATTTGAAATAGAAAATTCATATGGAACCAATATCAGCTGTTGGTATCTTGAGATCGAATGATCACCATTATAAGACGATGTACTCTTATATTCTGTCTATGGCCGCTGATAAGAGTTGGATACATCAGAACTATACCGTTCCACACCTGAGCTTCTCTCATCTTGGGTGCTCAGCCATCAAACTCTTTCATCATGTTGTGCAACCCGTACTCATACTGGTGGTGTTAGGCTCAGATCACAATAACGCTCATCATCTGAGGATGAATCAGTGCACATCTAATCTGACATGTCTACCTGCTGCCCCCTCTGACGATATAGAACCTTTATCAGAGTCCGAGGTAGTGCCTCTACATGGTCACATGCTTGACGAGCTCTATGGTCATTATCCTGAGTAATGTGCGTGAAGTCTTGCTCCATAGTAAAAATGATCCTACCTCCCCACCCCCACTAGTATGGCTAGCACCATCACCACCCCCACTAGTATGGCTGGCACCAGGACCGCGACCACCACCACCAACACCCCCACCCCCACCCCCACCCCCACCCCCCCTCGTCACCATGATCTGTGTCATCTTCACTTGATGAATCAGATCCACTCTCTGAGATTCTAGTATCAGAAGGAGATGGTGTCTCATCTTGATCATTAGGATCTAGTGTATCTAAGTCTGGAATATCAAGTGGATCATCTGGGATTGCATCCTTTTTCTTGTCCTTTTTGGATCCTCCCAATACCTTTGACATCTGGGACTTCATGCGACTCCATCCTTTCTTTCCATTTTAACTTACTTCTTTGCCATCTGCTTGCTTTTGGACTACACTAGTTAGGAGGCATACTAGAAAGCGTACACCAGAATGACGTGAACTTTAACTAGAAAGCTGTCGCTGTGCATCTCCACTATGTGCAGGCTAAGATGTGGATGGATGCTGAGGTGCAGGTGCAACTGGAGGACGCTGAAGTACAGGTGCAAATGGAGGACACTGAGGTGTAAGAGCCTGCATTATCCGCTTCCACTCTGCATCATCATCCTGAGCTACTATGTTCTTGCTCCTTGTGATCAACTGATCATCATCATCAACCTCTAAGTTAACCCTGATCATGACCTTGTGCATGCTCCTGATCATGACCTTATCCAATAATATATTCATCATTATGGTCTCCGCTGTAGTCTACTGCTATTGATACTTCTACTGTTAAGAAGGTGTTAGGACGAGGATCCTCATCAGGATTTAATGTCTCATCAAGTTCTGACTCCTCACAATTTGTTGTTCTGGCAACCCAAGTAACCATAGGATCCTCATCATCTCGAAGGTAACTACGATTGGTGAGATCATAATCATCCTCTCCCTTCTTTGCATCACGCTGTAAATGTTTAATCCTTAGTCTCATATTATAGTGGACATGCACAAGCTTGTCTAATCAGATGTGTGACAAACGATTCCTGATTTTTGTATGTATGAGTGAAAGTTAGACTAATTCCGCTCACATCCATTAGAGGAAGAAGTCTGCAACAAGACTTTGACAACTATCTCTCTCAACCTTGGTGCAGACTTGTTAAAATTCAACCATCAGTCAGTTACAAAACAAATAATAGAAGTCTCTATCAGGGTATGAAAAATAAAAGGACAAGTATGTGGAACTCTTCTTTAATTTTTTTTTTTTTTATATTAGCATTAGATCTCTCACGGCTAGCTATAGCTGATGGCTCTGTAAAGGTCCCTATTACCTCCTGAAAGATTTTTATCTCCGTAATTAATAATATTATTAGGACCGTTGCATAGCAGATGCAAAGAAATGAATAAGAATAGATTGATCATCCTACTTCACTAATTGCCTCCACTGTTGCATTCAGATCCTCTACAAGTCGATTGACCACCATTGTCACGGCTGCAATTAATTCATCATTGTACGCCAATGCATGTGTGTACTAAAAGTGTGTCATCCATCAAGCGTCACTCAAAAAGTAAAAATTATCACCAAAGGTCATGAAATGTAAATTTTTCACTTGTCATACGGAACTTTCTGTCGATCTGGAAGTCCCACCTCCTTTCTATTATTTTCAAAAAATCTGTTGTGTACTTTTTTGAGATTGTAGGTATCTTCCTTTTTGCAGCCTCTAGTTTGGCATACACCTACCCTACAGTTGGTGTCCGATCTCCATCCACACAGTGTAAGATCTCATATAATGGCTCAATTAGCTGAACAACAAGCTTTATCTTCACCCACAAATCACTATTATTAATCAAGTCTTCAATCTTCTTTCCTTCGTCTATTGCAGCAAATGTGAAGTGTAGTCATTTGTCACTTCTAAACATTTGTTTCAGGTCTAGTTCATATTTCAGCATACTCTGTAAGGCAATGAAATTGATGGCAAATCTTGTCATGATAGACTTTAACAACTTACCATGTGTATGATCCCTCATCAGTCTCAATACATAATAATGGTTGTAGATATAAAGTGTAATCTTCTGTGCCTTGACAACATTCTTCTTGACAACATCTAGCTGTCCAATTCCTTTTAGCATCAAATCTACATAATAGGTTGCACATGAGGTTTTAAACAAATGAGGTCTGCAGAGCATTAACTCATCTCTTGCCTTCTTGTACGTGGAGTCATTATCTGTCACCACTTGGACAGTATACTTCTCACTGGTGTATCTGATTTGATGCATCCACAGACTTATGATAGAATAATTGTATGTCGCAGTACACAAGAAAATTAACGAGATTACTTTTGGTGGTCTTTGACCAGCTATCACACATTAGGGTAACCTCCTACTTCTCCCACTTTTTCTTGAATGATTTTATATATTGCTTGATCTCCTTGACTTCATCATCAAGCTATTTCTCTGTCAGTTCTTTTGGAGTAGGGGTTTAACATGGAACCCTTGAGCTTATGCTTCATAGATCATATTGGAATAGTAAGAGCTGTTTGCTGCATTGAAGGAGATGTCTGTATGATGCCAAAATTTTGCAATAGTCCTTTCCAATATATACTTTGGACCACTCTTCTTATAGCTATCGTCAACCCTTGTTTGTTTCCTGTGCTCTCTAGGAAACATATAAGGGTCAACCTCTTCAACATGAGTGCCTGACTTGTCCGAACAGAAACGCAACAGACAGGAAAAGGGGGGCTTTAGGGCGTATCTTATCGGATACAGGCGTATCGGGTCTGACTCGGGTCGGATCGCACCGACTCAAGAGGAACCGCGACCGGCTAACACTGGATCGCAGCGGCTCGAGCCCGTGTCGTGCGGTACGACACGAGTTGGACCTAATACGGTTCGAGTCGGCGCTATCCGAAGATGGTCCAAGTCAGATCGTCCGATCCGAGCGTGCCAGCAGATTGATCGACCCAGATACGAGTCGACTCATATGAGTCGGCCGGATCTGGTACAATACGGCGAACCTTGGTACCATCCACTTCAAAAAAAAAAAAAAAGATTACTGGTTTAGGATATGTACTTGTTTTCATAACCATTAATATAGTGATTTGAAAAGCTTATCTCAAACCTGATCAGAACTGAAAACACTGATAATCAGTTGGGTTGTTGGTTATCATTGACATCCCTATTTCATAGCCCTTTAACCATGGATTGCAGGATTGGCCGATCCTGATCCAGTTCGGGGGGGGGGGGGGGGGGGGGGAGGGATACTAGCCGAACCTGGATCTCCCCTTAAAGGGGGATCGGGACGCAGTAGCAGAAGCATTTTGCTGCTGCTACTGTTGCCTTTTGCTGTCCCAGCAGCGTTCCCCTCCCCCAGCCGTTCGCCCTGCCGCCACCGCCAGTTGCAGCCGGCGATCCCGCTGCCGCCGGCCATCCGCTGCCGTCGCCGCCGCCATCATCCTCTTCTCTCTTATCTCTCTCTCTCTCTATATATATATATATATCTCTTTGAGATCTTGACCAAAAGAAGGGGGTTTTCACCTCGTCATCACTGGTCGGCCGTCCGGTAGCCACCGCCGCCGCTGTTGTTGTCGTCACCACTGCCGTCAACGTCAGATTTATTTCCTAGATCCTGATATGAGTTAAGGTATATTTCGATAATTTTTTTAAATTCTTAAAAAAATAGAAATGATGTATCTATACTATTAATTTTTAGCTTTTTTTTTTTTAACATGTTGATTAGACAAAATCCTCAAAATTAACCCTAATTAGGGGTTAAAAATTAGGACTTTTATATGATTAGTGTAATTGAGGTCCAATTGAGTGTACCAAACACTCGATTCAATTTATTAGAACTTAATTGTACAGATTTGTAGATTAATTATTCGTCATTAGCACTAATTCTCAAAATTAACTTTAATTAGGAGTTAAAAATTAGGGTTTTTGTATGATTAGTGCAAGCAGGGTTCAATTAAGTGTGCCGAACACTCAATTGAAATTATTATAACCTGATTGCATAGTTTTTTGCATTAATTATATATTATTAGCGCTAATTTTCTATAATTAATCCTAATTAAGGATTAAAAATTGAAGTTCTTATATATGTAGTGTAATTAAGGTTCAATTGAGTGTGCCAAATACTCGATTAAACTTATTAGAACATGATTACATAGATTTGTGCATTAATTACATATTATTAGCACTAATTTTTTAAAATTACCACTAATTAAAGGTTAAAAATTAGGGCTTTTATATGATTAGTGTAATTAGGGTTCAATTGAGTGTGCCAAACACTCAATTGAACTTATTAGAATATGATTACATAGATTTGTGCATTAATTACATATTATTAGCATTAATTTTCTAAAATTAATCTTAAATAAGGGTTAAAAATTGGGTCTTTTGTATGATTAGTGTAATTATGATTCAATTGAGTGTGCCAAACACTCGATTAAACTTATTATAATATGATTGCATCGATTTGTACATTAATTATATGTTATTAGCGTTAATTTTCTAAAATTAATAATAATTGGGGGTTAAAAATTGAGGATTTTGTATGATTAGTGTAATTACGGTTCAATTGAGTGTGTCAAATACTTAATTGAACTTGTTAGAATATGATTGCATAGATTTGTGTATTAATTGCACGTGTTAGTACTACTTAAATTTATTTGTGCCTTTTTATGTTATGTAGGAATATGGCAGTGCAAGGACATCATGAAAAGGATGCGGAGCAGCAGAGTGCTGATCTTGGTTTGTAGCATTGCATACTACTTGACAGTAGGCAGAGGAGGGTCATTAACTTGTGTGGAAAGGAGATGGGTGGAGGCATATATCGTCTAAAAAATTATATTGTTGGCATAGCAGGAGATGTCAACAGATGTGAGTCAGTTCCACTGAAATCGAAAAAATGAAATGATGGCTTATAAGTTGGGTAAAAAAGCTCAAAAAGATTTATCATCTTAATAACATATGGATATGCAACATGAGATATGAGGACGTTATAGACGAATGGATTACAATATGCCTTTTTAGCGGCCAATCAATTTAGATGATGATGAGGATGATTATAAGGAGGATCTAGATGACTCTGATCCAGAGTACACCAGAGGTATTCGTGCCAGTATGCAGACAAATAGAGAAGACGAGGACCGGCGAAGAGGTATAGGATTATCAGCTGGATCAGTGTCTATCGGTTCTCAGTCTGGGAGATCCGTTCCTAGAGGCACTTTTGCTTCCAGGACTACTAGTACTGTGTTGGGTTGTGGACGGACGTCAGATGTGGCACGCGGTCCTATGGACCAATTTTTATACAGATCAAGGTCTGTCAAACAGTTTGGAATCAAGTAAGCATTGAAAGGAGTCAAGGCCTCATAAAAAAATACTTTGAAAGGAATTGTGAACTAGTTTTTACATGTAGGCGTGCCAGCACATATAATATCTAGTCCATATTTTTAGACGATGGTGGATGCAATTGTAGATGCTGGGCATGGTGTAAAGACCCCCTCATTTGACTACATTTATGATGTTGGGCTTGAAGAGGAGTATAATGAGTTGAAGGTATGGGTCGACAACTTCAAAAATGTGTGGAAGGAGCGTGGTTGTACCATCATGTATGATTGTTGGACAGAGACTACAAGGAGATCTATGATTAATTTCTTTGTGTATTGCAGCGGGAACACTATTTTTTTAAAGTCTATGGATGCCTCCAACAAAATAAAAAATACTGATTATTTGTACAGGCCAAGGTAGGCCAACTCGGGGGTCGGACTCGGATCGGTCCGGTCCTGACCGAGTGGATCGGCCGATCCGACCCGATCCCGAACCGGTTCGGACCGAGCCGGACCGGTTTGGCCGATCCAATTTATAAAAAGGGAAAAAAATAGAAGAAAATAGGGAAAAAATAGAAAAACAAGTCCAAAAAATAAGAAAAAAATTCAAAAAATCAGAAAAATTTATATTTACCCAAAACTTATATAGGACCTTGGGTAAGCCCTTGAATTTTTATTAACTTTGAAAAAAACTTGAATACAATACATGGGGGGGACATAAAACCTTACCCTAAGTATTACATGATAATAAAAAAAAAACACTCACACAAAGTGACAGAACAAGTAGACATACATTTATTCTAGCCTTACATTGTAGGTGCTATACAAATGTTGCACATAATCGGCCCAAGACATATAAGCTTGGTAACATTGTTCATATTCCTGTACAAATCGGTTATACTCATCTGTGAATGGGTAGATTATTGTCACCGGTATCCATCCTTGTGTCTTTGGCTCATGATAAGATCCTTATGAGGTTGAGGATTGATAAGAGGAAATATCTGAAGTTGGAGGATAAGTGGGATATCCTCCTAAGTAACTCGATGCATCATAGGCTGGTGGATGTTGATAATATGTACCTGGATATCCATAAGGACTATAACCATCTAATGGAACTTGAGAGGATGCATCAAACGAATGCTCTTGAGAGGATGTTCTCTTTAGGAACTCTTGTTGTTGTTTCCCTTTGCCTTTATTTGTTGCTGATGTACCCTTAGCCAACCTACTGGAGTGGTCATCATCCTGCGTAGCATGCGTAAATTCTTGCTCTCCTGTGAAAATCATTGGAGGAGCTTCACCATGTTGACTTGATCCACGTCTTCGAGATGACCGTTGTTGCAAGGATCCACCTTGACTTCCATGTGGATCATCATCGTCATCGTCAGGGGTAGTCGTTGCCGAAGTAGAGTCGTCTGAAGTTTGGTAAACGACCTTGTCGCTCGGCTCTGGTGTCTCGTCTGACTCATCTTCTTGTACAGTTTCTAAATCTGCAATATCAACATGAGTTAGTTTACCTTTACCCTTACCTGAACTTTGTGGGGTAGATTTCTTTTGCCGTTTTGAAGGAGGTGGAAGTTGAAACTCAACGGACAAGGGGACACCATCTAATTGTCCTTCTGCCCATGACCGATCGTTTGAATCAAATTCTGATGGACTCAAAACATTCCTTGCATCCACCCATGCATTCAGTGGGTTCTGCTCCTCAAATATCTCGTCTAGATCGATTGGTTCCTCAACTTGTTATTCTGCTTGCACCGGTCTTCCAGCAACTTCATCTCTCCATCGTTCTTCTTCTCTTTGGTTCTCTTGAATTTTTTGAAGATTCTTTAATTTCAAGCGCATGTTGTAGTGGCAAAAGACCAATTGCTCTAATCTCGCTGAGCTTAATCGGTTCCTTTGCTTGGTGTGTATCAAGCTAAATGTAGACCAGTTCCTCTCACAGCCAGAAGAGGATGTGGTTTGGCTCAATACACGGATAGCAACATAAGCAAGATCTTCATAACCTGGAGCCTTCCCATGATCCATCCACCAATCAGCTGTAATTCCATAATGATCCAACTAACAATTAGTATTGTAATTTGTAAAGCCTAGGCATGATAAGTTGATAACAATTTTTTGAAAGTATTAGTTATGTGTAAAATTCTAAATACCTGGTGAAAGCAACATGACTGCCCGTTGAGCACGATGAGTACCAAAATGTAATGTCCGGAGCCTATAGTGATACATTTTGTTGCATGTTATGATAGCTTGATCCTCATCATGTAACAAACGCCGAATTCCATTTTGAGCCCCACGGAGTACTTCTTCATCATTGGGCGCATGTTGAGTAGCAGAGCTATATTGGTATCTTGGGTTGAAGAAATGACCTAAAGAATTGAAAAATAAATTAAAAATGAAATAAAACTTATAGGAAATAAAATGGCGACCAATATGGATTGACTTATTTTGTTACCTGCCGCATGCAAGTCATGGTGGAGTGTCCTATCCCATCTTGCATCTATAATATCCCACCACTTTCTGTATGTATTTTTGTTGGCCCTGGCAATGTCTTCCTTTGCACGGTCCATAGCTTCATATAAATATCCCATTGTGGCCTTCTTATCTCCATCCACCATCCTCAAAACCCGCACAAGAGGTTCAACTACGCTCAAGATCATTTTTATATCCTTCCAATACTCTCGGCTCTCAATCAAGTCCTCAACCTGCTTTTCCTTGTCTCTAGCATCATGCTTCGCGTGCCTTGTCATCCAATCCTCCCATCCTTTACTTGAAATCATCTGCTTCAAGGGGCGTTTTTGTGATTGTATACTCTCCAAGGAAATGTATGTGGAGGCGAAACGAGTTACCCCAGGACGTAGTAACTCCCTCTGTCCAGTGTGTTCACGCATAAACGTGAGCACATAGTTATGGTTGTAGATATAGGATGTGATGAATTGGGCTGACTTCACTGTTTCAGTAATTTTTACATCTTTCCCAATATCTTCTAGCATCAAATCTAGGGAATGAGCAGAGCAAGGAAGCCAATATAGATGTGGCCTCTTCTCCATTAACATATGGCCAGCAGCTTTATATGAAGTTGCATTATCTGTTACAACTTGGACAACCCGATCTTCTCCCACCTGCTCCACAATGTCATCAATTAACTTGAAAAGATATTCAACATTCTTTACCTTTCCACTAGCATCTACGGACTTCCAAAATACAGTCCCAGCTTGACAGTATATAAGGAAGTTAATCATACTTCTTCTCGTAATTCCTATTCAAATAATGTTATAGATGTTAGCGAATGTCTAAATTAACTAAAAATATAATCTGTTAATATAAGATTCTAATTTCTAAATATGTTAAACTAATTCAATGTACTCACCTGTCCAGCCATCTGTCATTATTGTGCATCTTCTTTCATCCCAAATTCGCTCAAACGACTTGATATACTCCTGGAGATCACTTACCTCTTGAGGAAGATAAGTGTTGTATATCTCCTTGGGGGTTGGTCCAGGAATACCCTTACCCACATCTCCAATAGTCTCAATCATGTCCTCCCAATAAGGACCCTTTGCAGCATTGGCAGGTACACTGTTATAAACAAACCATCTCGAAACAGCACGGCCAATCTTCTCCTTGCATACCTTCAGGTTCTTCATAGCAGCTGTGATTGATGGTTGTCTACCTCTCCGTCTTGTTAGGAAAGCATCTATAGGACCCACTCTAGGATCATTGTCCCTAGTCAAGTCATGAATTTCCTCCTCGTTGGATCCATGTCCGGATCCACTCCCTTGCCCAACGTGTCGACCGGTGCGTCTATACACATCCTCATCAGCAAAAGATCGTCTACTTTCGTCCATGGCTCGACGTATATCATCTTTAAATTAAAATAGATGATTAGACTAATTTAATCGAGATGAAGTATAAAGAAGTAAATAATTAATTGAAAATTTTAAATCAAAGAATACCTCGAGAAAAGTCTTCAAATGCAGTGGATCTCTTTCTAGCAGGGTCTATGTCTCCCTCCCGAGATCTATCTCCCGGAGGGTGAATATGAATACCTTGACCTGAGGGCCGTGTCATTTTCTCCATAATTTGGCCTCTCATCGTTGATGCTGCTCCTTTTTCCAACTCTATTTGTCGTAGGTAATTTTTGAATTGATTTTTTACCTCTAGTGGTGCAGCAGTACAAGCCTTCACTTCTCCTTTGACACCCCCAATATGTTGTTTTAGACGAAAAACTCCACCCGAAATAATCCAACTGCAGTAGTTGCATTTGACTTTGTGTGAAGCTGTGTCTACGACGGTGCAGTGGTTCCATCCCGGGTCACCACGAGAGGTGACAGATGTGGCCTCATTATGCTCAGAAGTCGACATCTTTAAAAATAAAAAATATATTAATAGGGAAAGAGATAATTAGTAATTAACTAATTACATAAAGAGAAATGGTGAGAAATAAGAAAAAACATAGAGAAAGAGAGTGAGATTTCATATCATACCTCGAGGGAGAGTGAGAGACAATGAGAAATAAAGCTACAAAGACAAAAAGAGGTTAGAGAGAAAAATTAAAATGCAATAAAAATAATATGATGAAAAAAATTTGATGTAGTCCGTCGGTCCGTCCTTTAGAGTTTAGAACTCTAGAGAGCTTTGGAAGTTTGGAGAGAAAGAAGTTAAGAGAGCTTTGAGTCTTTGAGAGAGTATGAGAGCTTAGAGAGAGAGAGAGAGAGAGAAGTTTTAGAGAGAGAGAGAAATGAGAATTTGTGTGAATGAGGGAGAGAAGGGTAGGAGGGAGTTTTATAGGGACTTAGGGGGACTTGGAGGGGCTTAGAAGCCCCTCCTAACCGTTGGGAACCCATTTGAATGGGTTCCCAACGGCTAGTTCTGAACTAGCCGTTGGGTGGCCGGGTCGGCCGGACCGGTCCGATCCGGACCGACCCGGGTTGGGGTCGGTCGACCCGGCCGACCCAACCCGATCCCAGCGATCCCGGGCTGGGGTCGCTGGGTCGGGGCTCGGGGTCGGTTCGGACCGCTCGGATTCCGAGCGGATCGGGCGATCTGATCCGACCCGGACCGACCCGGCCGACCATGGTACAGGCTAATGGATAAGGTGGTAGAGGAAATTGGTGAAGATAATGTTGTGCAAATAGTCACTGACAATGAAGTAAGTTATAAAGAGTTGGTAGATTGTTGATGCAGAAGAGGAACTATTTGTACTGGGTGTCTTGTGCAACACATTCCATTGACTTGATGATGGACAACATGGGTAAATACCCTTTTGTTCATGAGGTGGTACAGTAGGCTCAGATGATCACGGGATTTATTTATAGTCACAACATGATCGTATATATGATGAGAGTGTATACAGGTGGACGAGATCTTCTTTGTACTGATCCTACTAGATTTACATCTAACTTCATCTCTTTGGAGAGCCTAATGAAGTACAAGCATCTGTTGACCCAGTTAGTCCACTTTGACGATTTTTTGACACATATAGGGATACTGAGGGTTGTACTAGGGATGTTGTCTTGGCAGTGCAAATGCTAGTTGCGGAGAAAATTTTTTGGGATAAAATTTCTCACTATCTGAAAGTGGTTGACTCTCTGGTACATGTTCTGCGGTTGGTTGATGGAGATGACAAAAATGATATGAGATATTTGTATGAGGCCATGGATAGAGTAAAGGAGCACTTGATGGTAAGCAATCCTACATCTTTTGAAAAATAGTGGAGGATCATCGATGATAAATGGGAGTCGACTCTCCATCATGATCTTCATGCTGTTGGTTAATTCTTGATATTTTCTATTTGATTTTATTCGATTAATGTTAATGGCATTTATTTCGATAACTAATAAACCTTAATTTAAATGCAAGATATTTTTTCAACCCAATATATCAATATGGTGAGAGCGTACATAATGATGGAGAGGTCCTTCGAGGCACAACTAATGTGATTACTAGAGTAGCAAGGAATGCGAACGAAAGGATAGACGCCTTAGCAGAGGTAAATACAAAGTAGGAGTTTATGAAAATCCAGTCTTCTATCATTAACTTATGTCATTTACATTTATTTTGTAGATGGAGAGATTTAAATTGAAGATTGTCATTTATGAAGATGAGGACGTCAGGGCTGCAGTAATCAGGACAACTCCAGGTGAATTATATAATAAATAGCTAAACACTTAATTTAATGAATTACTACCATTCATTATTAATATCGTCGTCTTATTTCTTTTTGCAATAGCTGAATGGTGGACCCAAATTAATTATAGACAAGCTGCCATAGACTCTTTGGTGTATGTTGTAGTGAGAGTGTTCAGTCAAACCACTTATTCCAGTCAATGTGAAATAAACTTAAGTACATTTAGTCTCATTCACACGATGGTTTGTAATAGATTGTGTGTTAGGCTGGAGAAGTTGGTGTGCTGTCACTACAACATGCGCCTAAAGATCAGGCAGATTCAAGAAAGACAGGTTTGAACGATAGAGATTCATGGAGTTTGGTGGCAGAGTAGTTGATGAGCCTGTACATCAGATTGATATTGATGAACTGCTGGATGAAGAACACTCATTGCATTCTTGGGTGAAGAAGAGACTAGCCAGAGATCCTCAACTTGAGTTTGATCCTTAGGATCGGAGTTAGGCATGAGGTGAATTAGGTAGAATAGATCTTGAATTTCAGGCAACAGACGAAGGAGGTGCATATGTTCTTTAGAGGCGTCAAAAGTCAACCATACTACCAAACGCTGCTGTAACTTCTGCCTCTTAGCTAGCACTCAGGAGATCAGCTATCCAGGTAGATCCGCATAGAAGAAAGGATAAAGAGCCAACGAAACGTTCATTGCAGTTATCTAGCAGCAAAAAGAAAAAACAATTAAAAGGAAAGTCTAAACAACGAGTGGACCCATCGGAAGAACAAGAGGGAGACACAACTAGAGTTCAGCAGACTAGAGAGACACTTGAGGACACCCCAGCTTTACCACCTCACTTGGCCAGCATGTTTGAGGCAGAGACAAACCTACAAACATAGAAGAAGGCGGCTGAGGAAAACAAGTCAAGTGGGGAGTGATGACTCCACTCAGGATGATGATTATGATTATGATTATGATGATGATGATGATGGAGATGGTGATGGTGCTGCTGCTGTTGCTAGGCTATCAGGAGGTTCTAGACTTAGGAGCAGTTACTCGGGATTCGAAGATTACTCCGCACCTTCGAGTCATTCTGGAGGAACTCAAGGCCAAAGATAAGGACAACAAGAGAGATTTGAAGGCCAACAGAGACAAGCAGAATATGATTAGTCCGCATAGGAACACGCATCTTCTTATCCGCCTATTTTTCACACCCTACACTACCGTATTCAGACATCATCAATACTACTGAGGGGTACTCTGGACCTCCACTTATCCAGTATGGCATTTATGTCACTCCAGCACAATCAGGGGAAAGTTCAAGCCAACAAGTTTACACACCTCGAGGTATTCAAAGGGGATTCGAAGACCTCGGTAGCTCCTTGTTTGGCTATGGATATCCAGCATATATATCGGTATATTATGGTCTGCCACCTCAAACTTATAAGCCGGATGATGAAGGATCACAAATGTGATCTTTCTAAGGTATTTTTTATTAATTTCATGTAAAATATTTCATAATGTCTTTTTTAATTAGTGCACAACAATAATTATTAGCGAGTTATTTATCTTTAATGTTTATTTTTTATGGATATACATGAATTGCATTCATTTTTATTTTACATTCATTAAATAACATGTATATAATTTTTTTTGATTTTTCTTGATTTGTTTTCTATTTTTCTGATTTTTTTTTTTTAATGCGGCCGATCCAGACCAGCCATCCTTCATCAGGATCGGCCGATCCGGATCAAATCGGATCGGGATCGGCGGGTCCCGATCCTGGGACCCGATCCGACTCAGAATTCTATGCCTTTACCATCCTTATCTATTAAGGAACCAAATTCCTGGTCCATCAACTAGAAAATCAAAGTTGAAACCTGAATCAGATGAGTGGGAACTTCCAAGTTTTTGTCTCTGCTCATCATTGTTCTGCAACTAGGTTGAGATTGATGGGATCATCTATGTTTTCACTGGTCAACATTTTCTGGCATACTAGTAGAAGTGTGGTTCCTCAGGGTCAGACAGTTACTATGCATAGTTAGCAAAGCAGGAGATAAAAGAAGAAAGCCAAGTGTGAAGCAGAAGCGAGAAACATGTCACTTGATAACGTTTTAAATTATATGTCATGGGGGAATGAGAATAATGTGAGAACTGGGATGGAAAATTCAATCTTTCTTAGAGCAAACAAGCTTCCTAGGGACCATGCAATTCCCTGGACATATCATTGGGCTGAACAACATATTCAGAACCAGAAATTTTCTCCTGGCTCCAATGTGCCCCATTCCTCTCCTATATAGTGAATTAAGAGGCACTCAAATGTGCATTTCCTTTTCCATCTTGGTTTTCGTATGTTTTCTGTGTGATTATCTTTAGTCCTTCCTTCCATTAGAAGTATCCATCTTGCCATGCATGAGTTAGATCACAGTGTGTTTTTCCACAATGTCTGGTTTTACCCCTCTGAAGTTCCTCCTTTTGATTGTCCAGAGTTGCAGTCCTCGCTGTAGGATGGATAGTGTTCTTTTCAGCCTTTCTTCCTGTGCATTTTTTAATGACTGGGCATGACAAGTTGAAGCGTAAAATTGAGGTGAGCCTTAAGCACATATTACAATTTCCATTTATTGTCTGCATAAATTCAAATGGGGTATGCATGGTCATGTGAGATTTCTACTTCTACAGTTTAATTTTTTGTTATTTTGGTGATCATTTGAATAGTAAATGTGCCACTAATTTCTATGTGACAAAAACTCCTGTTGGCTATATTTTTTTCCCTGCCCAAATACTAAATGTCAATTGTCGATGCTGTTCAAGATTCCTAGAAGAAATAGTAGAGATACAAATAATTGGCTGGATTCAGGTAATGGAGAGGGTTCACTGTGACGGTGAAAATGAGCACTGGATAGGGAAACAAGTGGCAGCTACTGAGCACAATCTTCTTGTCGGTGTCCTGCATAGACACATTTTTTTTTGAATTGTGGATGGTGCCATATTGTATATTCAACATGAAAACATTGAAAAGGAAGGGAATATACAAAAATAAGGCGACAAAAAGGCTCTCAAAAATTCCCTCTATACAAAAGGCACTGAAGTGGTGCGACCCTCAAAAGTTCCCCAAAAGAGCAAAAAAGTAGGAACCAGCTACAACTCTATTACCAAAGGCTTTTTCCCACTCCTTTACTCACAAACAAACATAGCAGTTCTCTTTGGAATCCAAGCTTCATTACCCAAAAAAAAGAAAAAGAAAAAAAATCTTATTCCTTTCTCCCCAAATAGCTCAAGGGGTAGCATGAAGAATCAGCCACCAAAGATGGTAATCCTCCTTGCGAGTAGGATGGGAACCTCACTTGGCAAAAGGCTGTCCATGGCATGGATTGCGGAATCGGCCGATTCCGATCCGAATCGGCCGATTCGGATCGGAATCGGCGGGTTCCGATCCAATTCGGGGGGGATTTCACTGTTCCCCCCCACCGATTTGAGAAAAAAAAAAAACGGCCGAAATCGGCCCGAACCGGACCAAATCGGGGCCGGACCGGCCAGATCGGCCGGTCCGGACCCGATCTGGTCCGGTTCGGGCCGGTCCCGATCCTTGGGAATCTGTTCCGAGACTTCGTCATTGAGAGCAACTAACTGCCATTATTCCGAGGCTTATAGATGGAGAACCCGGTTCCCCGTAAAGCATTGTTCCCTGGGCAAGACTCACCAGTAGGGTGAAAGAAAGAATCAGGTAGCTCACCATCTAGTGAAGTTGATTTCCTTGTCTTTGATGATGGAGATTGAGTTTCACAGCCCGCTTGAAAGCTTCATCTTTATGACATACCTGCATCCCTTGCCCCGGACAAGCCCTGCCTTAAGGTTTAAGGGTTTAGGGGTTTAGGGTTTAAGGTTTAGGGTTTAGGGTTTTAGGGTTTAGGGTTTAGGGTTTAGGGTTTTAGGGTTTTAGGGTGAAGGGTGAAGGGTGAAGGGTGAAGGGTTAAGGGTTAAGGGTTAAGGGTTAAGGGTTTAGGGTTTAAGGGGGGTTAAGGGTTAAGGGTTTAGGGTTTTAGGGTTTTAGGGTTTTAGGGTTTAGGGTTTAGGGTTTAGGGGTTTAGGGTTTTAGGGTTTTAGGGTTTTAGGTTTTAGGGTTTAGGGTTTAGGGTTTAGGGTTTAGGGTTTTAGGGTTTTAGGGTTTAGGGTTTTTTATGGATGTACATGAATTGCATTCATTCTTATTGTACATCAATTGAATAATATGTATGTAATTTTTTCTGATTTTTTTTTTATTTTTTCCTGATTTTTTTCTGATTTTTTTTAATTTTTAATTTTTTTTTAATCTGGCCGAGTCGGACTGGCCAGACTTCATCTGGATCGGCCGACTCGGCCGATCCGATCCGGGTCGGATCGGGATCGGCGGGTCCCGATTCGGGGACCCGATCCGATCCGGAATTCCTTGGTCCATGGACCTGCAGAAACCTGAAGCCTTCCTCGCAATGGGAGCTTGTCAAAAAGTATTTGCCACCCAGCTCGAGTATAAGACCAGCCCAAAAACAAATGATCAAGAGACTCCTCGTCTCCGCATGAACAATGGACAGTCGGTAAGCCATCTACGAAGCATGCCAGCCTATAACATGTGGGAAGCCTACCCATAGATATTCTCCAAATTAAAAATTTGACCTTCAGAGTGCTCTCCAGAGACCAATTTTTTTTTTAAAGAGGGTGCCGGACCCTCCATATGCAATGACCTGATAGGCTGATATCACTAAGAAAGACCCTGACGCCTCCCAGCCCCAAGACCAGGAATCTTGCTTAGAAGGGTCCAGTCTATAATGCTGCAAGAGCATCAGAAGCATGCCAAGGTCTGCAATCTCCTCTTGCAGTTGCCTCGTGAAGCAAGGTACCCATCCTTCTCTGCCAGATCATCGTTGAACACTTGTGCCACCATTGCCTGAGGTTGGGAGGAGATGGCAAAAAAAGATAGAAACTTGCTGCATAGCAGACAGTGCCGCACCATTTATCTTCCCAGAAAAGGCACATTCCTTCATTTCCCAGAGAAACTTGAGTTGCAGCTTGGATGATGTCAGAACACTAACTGGTGCCTTTCCAAACATAAGAAATCCTGCAGATAAAGGTTGGATTAACATTGCACACCCTGTATCTGCTAATATTTCTGGTGTACAACATCCCGCCAAAAGCAAAGGCTAATATTTCTGGTGTACTACATCCCGCCAAAAGCAAAGGAATATGATATGTTCCCTCCCTTCAGACTATGCTCTCTCCTGCCTTTCGAAAGAAATTTGCATCTAGTGGCCTCCATATGTTTAGCTACTATCTTTGGGATCTTTAAGATAGGTAGGTAATATATAGGAATACTATCAAGCATTGATTTGCAAAGAACCAGCCTCCACCCCATAAAATCGGAGTCTTCCTTGCCGCCCTACTAGCATGTAGTTAAACTTTTGGACCACGTTTTGCCAATTCCTGCATTTTAACCTCCCAGACGCAAGAAGAAGTCCTAGGCAAGGATAGGGAAGCTCTGTATTTGACAACCCAAGATTGTGGCCACCCTGTGCATCGCCCTATACTCCATGTTCACACCTATAGCCTCTCTCTTATGGAAACTTACCTTCAGCCCACTAACTTGCTCAAGCAAACCTTTCAGCCCTCTAACTTGCTCAAGCAACTGGAATTCTTGGATATCTTTGATATCTTGGATCAATCTGGAATTCGCATGGGTGAAGATTGAGGTAGATCATGTTTGCAATGTTCCACAAACAATAACGTTAAGATGGGGTAAGTCTTATTTCTTGCTAGCAATTTCGATTGAACCTGGTAGGTCATCTTCTAACAGCAACATGGATTGGACATATTCTGAAGTCGTCCAAGCATACAAGAAATATAAAAAGAATCATGATAAGCAAGTGGATGCCCAGAGGAGGGAGCTGAATGCTATAGTTGTTCCGATGAATGTTAATACAAGTGAGCTTTTTCAAAAGAGAACCTCAATGCATTCTGAACCCACAGTTATTCCGCCAGAGGTCGTGCCAACATCATTAATTCACATTGGCAAGCTCAGTGCCGATAATGACATCAGAGAACTTGAAAGATAAATCCAAGAGAGATTCTTATGTTGCTTTTGCGGATTTGGCTTGGAAAGCGGCAATTGAATTGCTGGCATCCCAAATTGTGGAAGGGCTCTGCAAGTCCCCTCGCCGTATATCATGTGCTCCTGCTTTATGTGTGTATAGTAGGAGATCTCAGCGAGTTAATAAGGAGCCAGAAGAACAAAGGCAGGGTAATAGAAAAGATTTGGGAACTCTATTAACGGAAGGCCCATATTTTTTTTGGCGAAATCTCTGGTGCAAATCCAGGAAGCTCTTCCCATACACGATTGGAAGGAGGTGAAGAGGCAGATTTTTCTGCACCAAATCAGCAGAGGAGAAAGGTAAGTGTCAACCGTAAACAGAGCCAAAGTAAAAAGGTTTCAGATTCAGTTCCCAGTCAAAATTTGAATTCAAACTTTATCAAAGATTGGAGTAATGAGGCCTTAATTCAAAAGGCTTCCATGTTGGGGATACAAGTGGTACATGGGCAAGCATGACAGCTGCGTTAAGTTAATTGCAGATCTAGAAGGGAAGCTGGATGGTGCTAAATGTGTAAAAAACATTGTAGAGACATGAAAATCTTGATGAAGGAGAAGAGAGATAAGCATGACACAGCAGTTGATTCACATACACACCAATAAAGAGAAATCTTTAGAAATTGAAGAACAGCAATCTAAATGTAGTGGAGTTTCTATTTTCTCAGTCATAAGTTAGCAAGAATTTTGTACTTTGTTTTTTTGTGGTTATGTTGTAGTTTGTTGATGGTTGAGGCACCTCACCTCAATGACCTCATCATCCAATTGTACTACCTCTGTTTATCTTAATAAACTTCTTGGTATAATCTTACCTTCTTTAAAGAAAGATAAAAGCTCAAGCAACTCCAAAATAAGTTGATCTACAAACAACTGCTCTTCATAATTGGATTAGAAGAGAATGGTATCATCAGCGTATTGAAGGTGAGAAATGCGGCGGAAGAGGAACTAATATAGAACTTGGTGTTGAGACCAACGGCCTGTGCCCTCTCCCACAGTCTCTCAAAATATGCACAACAAAAACAAAAAGTGGTGACATATGGTCCCCCTGTCAGAGTCCCTCGCCACTATGAATAAAAGGGTACTGGGTAGGTTCCCCATTTAAGAGAGCCACACACAGGATGCTGAGATAATGCAGGCCATGTTCTGACTGATCCATCTCGTGCCAAACCCCATCTTCCCCAGTACCTAAAAGAGACAGCCTAAATTGACCCCGACATAACTCTTCTCGAAGTCCAGCTTCAACACTAAACCCTTCCTCTGTTGGTGTTTCATAGCATGAATACCATTGTGCCACCAGACAATTCTTCTGGCTGAATCTCTCTCCCTCGAATGAAACCACTCTGATTAGGGCTCACCACTTCATGTAACACCTTCTTCATCCTCAGTGCCAGCATCTTGGCGATGATCTTGTATACCCCATTGAGCAGATTTATGGGTGTAAATCCGCAGTGTTGTTTGCTCCCGGCTTCTTGGGAATAAGCACTAGGCACTTTTCAGCCTTAAGGTAATAAGAAATATTGAGTGAAGGGCTATTTCCATTCGGATGCTATGAAGCAACAATGGCAGTAAGAAATGTGAAAAGATATAGTTGTCATTCTTAAAGGAAGTCCTAGTAATAGCAACACTAGAATTCTGAGTTAATGGTTTCACTTTCACCTTAGGTTCTAGGAAGTTACATCGTGGTACTCATGCATTGTGATGATTGGTAAGTGATCGATGTAAGCAATATGCCAAGTGCACCAATCAATTATATTGAACACGAGAATTAAAATTTTAGGACTGTCGTTGTTTTGTTTGGTCTCCAGAATGAAACCTTTGGGTTGATCATTAATATTTCCAACAAATTAATATATTTGACAACAAAGGAAAAGGTTGATGGTAATTAAGGACAATGACATGTAGACTAGCTAAGAAGCAACCCTGCTAACAGAAGAAGAAGAAAAACATAGTTGGGCTAACTTTATGCTTGAAGTATTGGTCAACTTTTCAAGTCGTCTAAAATCCTTTTTGGTCCTCAAAACCTTTGCTAGAACATAGAGTGTGGAAGTTCCTAAACCATCCTTCTTCAACACAATTCTTCTCCCGATCTTGAAAATGCTTTGATTTTTGTTTTTGTTCCTTAAATTTGTTATTATTTGTCTTGGACCACTCATGACAAGGTCTCACTTGTCCGTTCAGACAATGTCAATTTAATGGAAAACCATATTTTCTTATTCACTGGACATTGAAGTCAATGACATTTTTTAAAGAAAATTCTTGCCATTGATTGTGATGCCTTCTGCTGCCTCTAAGGCAAACCGTGTGCCCCTAAGGGAGGGATGGCGCCCCTGGCTCCGACGATCCGTTGACAACGAGAGTTGGAGTGTTCATCTGCTAGAGTTCTCCCCTTCCTTGTTCTGCTCCAGATGTCTCCGTGGAGGTCATCGGTTGAGAGATTGTGTTTCCTCGGTGAAGTGTATTCACTGTGGAGGCTTCAGTCGTGTCTGTTGCTTCTGCTGGAGGGGGAGGCCCACCTTCGTTGAAGTGGTTGCTGGGGTCAGAGGATCCAGCCCTGCCAGCAAGAAGGTAGGTCAAATGGTGATCCTCCACCCTTCTCCTCCTACCTTGGGGTACCTTGGCCCTCGTCTTCTTTGCTTACAGATGTGTCTGATTCATCCTAGTGTTGGGTAAACCATACTCTTAGCAAGTCCTAGCGATGGCTGACATAGAGGCATGTATCCAAAGGGGGTGAGAGATAATGGACCTAGGGAAATCTTTTTTGGGTGGCACCATTGGAACAGATAACAAGAGCTCTTGTGGAGCAAGGAATGGTAGTTGGTTTTGTGTGTCAAGTTTGCAGATGGACCTTGAGGGATGGCACCTTCCCAGACCCGAGGTTGTGCAGAGTCAAGGTAAGGCTCTTGGGGGTTTCCATCATCCTCTGTAATGGTCTTGGGATGCAACATGCCCTTTAGGAGGTGGGATTTTGGGAGGAAGGCTCTGTCTCAGTCGTCAGCTCTAGTGGCCTTCTTTGCATTGAGGGCATCTTGAAAGTTTGCAATAGACGAGTGTTTGTTCCCGGTGTCTGTGAGTGGTACAGGATCCCCAAGGGTTTCAACATAGTTGTCTAGCTGTCAAGGCGACCCAAGGCATTATGGCGGCCGCTTAAGTGGCGCCCATGTGGCGACTTAGGCACCTCCTTAAAATATTTACTAAATATGTTAGTATTAGTAGCAAATTATTCAATATAAATAAGAGATAACAATAAAGTCAGTTTAAATATTAGAATAGAAAGAAATTGATGTATCATGAAATAATTAACTTAAACATGTAGGAATAAATCAATTATGACAAATATTAAAGGTAAAAACAAAAGGCCTATCAGAGATAATGTACTCGAAATATAAGAACAAGTCAATGTCGCTAAATATTCAAATTAAAAGAACTTAATCTACCATCCGATAATTACACAAAAATCAAGGTAAATGAAAGAGAGTACAGAAAGTCAGAGAATGAGAGACAGAGGGCTTCGACCTTCTGTGTGTGTATGTGACATAGAGGGAGAGACTAGGAATGAGATAAATTAGAGAGGAAGACATTGTAAGTGAGACTATGTGTATGTGCGTGTGTGTGTGCGTGTGTTTGTGAGATAGAGGGAGAGACTAAGAATGAGATAAATTAGAGAGGGGAAGACATTGTAAGTGAGACTATGAGAGATTAGAGAGACAATATGAGATAGAGGGTTTTTCCCTCTGTCACAGTGACAATCACTCTCTGTGTGTATGTGTTTATGAGTGTGTGAGAGAGATAGAGAGAGAGAGAGAGAGGGGGGGGGGCATCGGCCTTGGTCCCAAGGATAGTCACTGTGACAGAGAGGGTGAGACAGAGGCAAGAGTGAGACTATGAGAGTGAGGGAGTCTAAAAAAGAGTGAGAGACAAAGAGGGCTTTGGCCCTGTAATAGAGAGGGTGAATAGAGTGTGAAAGTGGGAGAGAGTGTGAGAGACATGGCTTCGGTTGTGTGTGTACTACTAGAGAGAGAGAGAGAGAAGGGAAGGGGCATTTGGCATTGATTGCACATGTGTAGAACACCACAGAGAGAGAGAGGGGGGGGGGAGGGAGGGAGGGAAGGAGTGTTCGGTGTCGACCATGCACAACAAAGAGAGGGGAGGCATTGGGCCGCTTGTCTAAGAGAGAGGGAAAGAGAAAAGAGAGAGAAAGCGAGACTCACCAGACCGCGACGATGATGGCAGTAGAGACCGACAAGGATGGCGGCAGTGGAGACCGATGAGGATGACGACAGTAGTGGAGATCGACGGAGATGACAACAGTGGAGATTGACGAGGACGATGACGACAGTAGAGATCGAGTAGGACGACAATGGCAACGAGGACGACACTTTGGCCCTTAACGGATCAGGCTGGGTCTAAGCGCTCGCTAGGCGCCCAGGCGGGCCACCTAGGCGACTTAAGCAGTGCTTGGGTCGACATTTTTGGGGCCTAACAAACACGCCCTCACACGTTGCCATGCTAAGTGCACCTTTCCACCAAGGCGCAGCTTAGGCTGGGAGCCAAGCGATGCCTTGGACAACTATGGGTTTTAGGTATCTTGTCGGGAGGAAGAAAACTATTGGATAAGGGGGGGGGGCATGGTGCTTTGCGCGATGATCTTTCAAATTTCAAATGGCTCACCTGGGTGTTGTGGAATCCCAGTCTACTTGTCGTCGAACCAGGCGGCCTTGCTGTCCCGGAACTGGTTGGTGATCTGGTGCTTACCTGCTGTTCAGGGTCGTGACTTACCCGCTCCTTTCGGACCCGTTCACCAGCCCACAAAGACCCGTCTTCTTTGCCCGACAGACATGAGCGCTCTGGGAAGCTCCTTAGTGCAGCGCCCCTTTCCGTCCTCGAGTCTTGCCGGTACTAGAGTTGTTGTAAGAGCTCAGGTGACTCATATGGCACCTCTCGGAGTGCTTGGAGTCCACCTAGGGATAAATCTCCTATCCTCCATCCTAAGGAGCCTTCTTGACTCCTCACCCCACGGTAATCGGTAGGTTGAGCTTGGCTAGTTTTTGGGGTCCCGAGGCGATCTGGACCTACAGTTTGTCCAACCCCGAGACTTCCAACATCGGGTTACCCCAGTGTTATTCTTCGGCTCTAGACGATCAGCGGCTGGTTTCTAGGGACACCTCTTGGAGTTCTTGGAGTCCGCCTAAGGATAAATCTCATATATCCCGGGAGCCTTCTTGACTCCTCCTTCCAGGGTAACCGATAGGTTTAGCTCGACTAGTTTGTGGGGTCCCAAGGCGATCTGGACCTACAGTTTGTCCAACCCCCAGACTTCCAACATCAGGTTACCCCAGTGTTATTCTTTGGCTCTAGACAATCAGCGGCTAGTTTCTAGGGATATTTTGCTGGGAGAGGATAATATGACACCCCCCCTCCTTGTACTTGATTCTCTCTTGAACTCAGTGGTAAAGGACCCAATAGTGGGTGATCCTGTTTTCTGATGCAGAAAATCCTGTGGGAAAGATGAGTGAATATGAGGTTAAGGAGCTGTATGCTGTGGTTGAAATGGTTACTGAAGATCAATTTAAGGACTTGGCTATGAAGTTGGGGGTCTCCTACGATGGATTAGATAAAGAAGTGAATAGATGTGTTTTGAAGATTAAAAAGAGGTGGTTTGGCCAAGTTAGCGAGATGGTCGAAGGAAGAGAAATTTGTGAGGGTGGAGGAGAAAGCGAAGAAGGGGTTTATTGTAGACAATTATGGGGGTGAGTCGTCCGGCGCGGAGGGGGAAGATGGTTCCTTTTTTTCCTAATGAGAATGTTAACTTGGAATGTGAGGGGGGTGTTGGGGAAGGATAAGAGGATGATGCTGCAGGATCTTGTCAAGAGGTGCAAGTAGGATGTTCTCTGCATTCAGGATACCAAATGTGATGATGATGGTGGTGACATCACTAGAGATACTAGGGGGTCTAGACTTCGCAGAGGAGTTGCCACTCCCTTCATTGGGAGGTTAGGGGGTATTATAATTTTTTGGAACAATTTCGCTCTAAAGGAGGTTGAGGATTTTCAGAGAGTGGGAAGATCAGCCATTTTTCTTACTTTCCGTAATATTGATGATAGATTTATGTGGCACTTTACTGGTGTGTATGACCCTCAAGATACGATAGGTAAGAAGGGGCTTTGGGAAGATATTCTTATGACTCATCAGACATTTGGTCGGCCTTGGTGCTTGGGAGGTGACTTTAATGCTATTTCCTATGTGGAATAAAGGCCCTCCTTCCCTTAATCGCTGCAGCAATGGTGGATTTTTAGGAGTTTATCCAGGAAGCGGCTCTCATTGACATTCGGATTTCTAACTCATTTCATGTGGTCCAATTTGAGGGTCCCCCCCCCCCCCCCCTCGGGTTAATGGTGTCATTTCATGTGGCTAGATTAGTTAATAAATTCAAGGGGTTGGCTTCTGAGCTTATGAAGTGGGGTAAGGGCAAGGCTCTTCCAGGCAAAACTGCTAAAGACGACATCCTTTGGCAAGTTGGGGGTTTGGATGCTTTAGAGGAAGCTGATATATTGGATGACGAAGGCGTGAAGCTCAGAAACAGTTTAAAGGTAGACTATGGAGATTCTTTTAATGGAGGAAATTTATTAGCAACACAAATCTCAGGATAGATGGATTAAGGGGATAAGAACACAACTTATTTCTAGAAAGTGGCTTCTGGCAGAAGAAGGCCCAACACCTTGAGGCACATCAGAGATGGAGATCGTTTGTTAACCACTCAACAAGATATTGCCCAACATGCCGAAGCTTTATTCGCCCAACTTTTTTTTTGAAGAAGACTTCCAAAGGCTTCTTATCCTGGAAGATCTACTTCCAAGGTTAGCTCAAGAGGAGGTGATTGAGCTTGCTAGGCCATTCTAAGAGGAGGAGGTGAGACATGCCACCATTTCCCTGGCATGTAATAAGGCTCTGGGTCTTGATGGTTTTCCCATATTCTTCCATCATTGTTGGGATATTGTTAAGTAGGATATCTTGTAGGCTATTTGGGAGTTCCAACATTAGAAGGCGCATCTGCGAGGTATTAACAAGACTTAGCTTGTGCTGATATTTAAGAAAGTAGGAGTTGAGAAGGTTCAAGATTTAGCTCGTGTTTGACACAATTTCCATTTGGAAGCACTTTTGCATTTCTATTTTAGGCCGTGTTTTGCACAACTTCCATTTGGAAGCACTTTTGCATTTCCATTTAGTTATTTTTTATGGAAGCAATTGGATCTTGAAAGCCATTTATGTGGTATTTTATTTGTGTTTTGGCTTCCAACCAAAAGCTACAAGGGAGGAGCTTCCAAGATTAGAGAAAAAGTAAAATTGTTATGAAAAAGTTGACTTTTGTAACATACCAAAATTAGTTATAACCTCTTTCCTCGACTCATTCTATGTAATAAGTGGAAGCCAAAAGTAACTTTCAAGTAGAAGTTTTGCCAAACACATCCTTAGTTATTTTTTATGGAAGCCAAAAGTAGCTTTCAAGTAGAAGTTTTGCCAAACATGCCCTTAGACCCATCAGTCTCCTAAATGGGGTCTATAAGATTATTACCAAAATGATGGCCATTAGACTAGAAAAGGTAGTGGGGAGACATAGTTCCCTGCATCTTTGATCCTATTCCGCTGTTGTGCGACAACAATGGGGCTATTGTACAAGTGAAAGAGCCGCGGTCTCATCAGAAATCGAAAGAATCTGAGGCGCTTTCATCTTATTAAAGAGATCATTTCCAGAGGAGATGTAGTGGTGGAAAGAGTTCCATTCGCCGATTATGTAGCAGATTCATTGACAAAGTCGTTGACTCAAAATGTGTTTGAGCGTCACCTAGTGTCTATAGGTTTAGTACATTAGTACATAAAGGTGATTGACTTTAGTCCAAGTAGGAGATTGTTAGTCTAAGGTGGCCTACAAGCCAATCTGGCTATGTAAATCTTATTCATTTATTAATAAAATAACATAATATTCATTATGTGTAATTCTTATTGTTATCTTCTCATAATGAAGTCCGTGAATATGTGCGATAGTGATCAGATTATGATGAGATCATACTAATGAGATTGATCACTTAAACACACATATTCTTAATGGTTCATAGTCGGATGATATCCGAGAAGGACATTAGATATCCGGTTTGACTAGTATAGATTACTCCTGCTCATAAGATGATGGTGACTGATCTCATAGTCATTTGTGTGGAGACACTAAGGTGGATCTGTAGGTGCTCATTAGAGAATGAATTCATTGAACTGATCCGACTGAATCGCTGGATGGTATTGTACCTTACTGTCAACTAGCTTGATTCTATTGTCGCAGTTGCGTGGATGTTCTTCGGACCTGAGACATCAAGGACACCTTGTCGGTGGACTTCTGTGTTTTGACCTTGGTTTATGAATCTTTAACCATGGGATTCTAAATAGCCAAGGATCGCGTACAACGGAATACTGTCGAAGGGAATTGAGTGTCAATATGGAATCATTCGCTCTCGGTACTTAGAGAGAGAATGCTCTACAAAGGATGCGTGGAAGTCTCTGGCCAGGACGGACGATAATATCGGAAAATAAATTTTCCGATATTATACGGTAGCATCTAATCCAAGTGAGTCGACCGATTAGGGTTTGATAGTATATCATACCCTGAGTTGACTCGAGAGCATTATACGAATAAAAGATTATATTCACGTGGTAACTGTCAGCGGAAATGTTCTAAGAGTGGGTTACTTAACCCCGATACCTTCTAGGTTCACGCGGTGGTGTTTTGTATCCAACGTGCTCGGAGGCCCGATCAAATTTGATGTGCGACATTAATTCGATTGATTGATTAATTAATATGAGTTATTAATTGATTAATCAGGCCAGTGAGGAGTCACTGGGCTTATTGGGCCATTAACTGGACTCGTTATTGGGCCTAGAAGGTCACACGCAAATGATTCTCAAGGCAATGAATAAATAAGTGGATTTTATATAAACCGAAGATTTTTACGAAAAACCGCTTAATTAATATAAAATGCAGCGAACGGGCTGAGCAGGTCAAGCTGCTGCTCAGTCCTGGCCGCCCCCTCTTTTCTCCCTCTCTCTCCGGCGCCCTAGGCCGGTCCCTCCGCTGTGGGTTTTCTCTGCCGCTTCTCCGACTCCCGTCCGACGGGAATTCGATCGCGCGTTGCGGCGGTCATTGCGGCGATCGACGAACCGTTCGTGGGCTGCGAGGAACGAGGAACGAGAGGCCGGGCGCTTGCCCGACTAGAGGTGTCACACCGACGGAACCAATCGGACGCGGATTCGAATCCGCGCACGGTAAAGTTTTTCGAAACGGGAAATGGATCGCTGTTTCAATTTTGTTATTTCCGCTGCATGAGCGATCTGGAGAAATGCGAGAACCCACACTTTGGTTGAAGGCTGAGACTTTGGGTATACTTTCTGGTTTTAGTGTGCATAACTCCAATATACTGATTTCTCACTTACAGTACGCAGATGACACCATTCTTATGTCTCCGCTTACATTCATGCATTTGTGTGTTATCTGACAGATGCTACAGATTTTGGAAGATGTCATTGGTCTGAAAGTTAACTATGAGAAGAGCTTGTTGGTTGGTATAAATGTGGAACAAGTGCACCTTAATAGGGCAGCCTCTTTGATGGGCTGTGATATTGGCCAATTTCCTATTACATACCTTGGACTCCCCTTGTCTCCTTATGCTATCAAAGGTTCTGATTGGGGTAAGATCATTGACATGTTTTAGACTAGAAAAGGTAAGTTCTTATCCTATGGGGGTAGACTTATGCTTTGCTAGTTTATGTTGGATAGTCTCCCTACATACTACCTATCCATCTTTCATCTACCTATTACAGTGGCTAAGAGGCTTGATTCTACCGGAAACAAATTCTTTTGGCATGGATCACATGACAACATTCGTGGATGGCATGATATCCAGTGGTCCAAAATATGTATGGACAAGGATAGAGGAGGTCTTGGGGTTAAAGATCTCAGGGATTTTAATCTTCCTCTTTTAGGCAAGTGGCTGTGGCAACTAGGTTCATCATCCTCATCTTTTTGGCTGGATTTTATAGACATGTTAGAATTTGGGATTTGCACCCTTTTCTACTTGGGCTATTTCCCCCCTCTTGAGAGGCATTCTACAGGTGGCGGATGTGGTCTTGGCTGGCACAAATCATATACTTGGCAATGGTCAAACATAGTTGTTCTGGAAGGACAAATGGTATGGTAGTATCCCACCATGTGACAGGTTTCCTCCTATCTTGGGTCTCCTCTCCCTTATCGGTGGTTTCACAGTTTTAGGATTCCTTGGGATGGAGTCCCCTATTCCGTAGGAATCTTACAGATGAAGTGGTTTATACAGCTGGCTGATCTCTTAACAGTGCTACATGATTTTGTCATTGACCATTCCACAGTAGATTCCTGGGCCTGAAAATGGGACTTATCTGGCAAATATTCAGTTCAGTCGGCCCATAGAAAGTTAGTGTTGTTTGCTATCTACACTCTGAGGGAAGGTACGTATTCTGGCGACTTGTAGTTTTCTGCATGTATCTTTGATATATTTGTCTTCCAAATTTTTGTGCAGATCTTGAGCTCCATCTTATGCATCTATGGATGGTTCAACGAACATTCCACTGAATTCAATTGATTTCAGTTCTGCACCCCACCTCATATTGTCACTGTTGGGCCAGTAGGAAATGAACCAGCGAATAAAATTGGGTAGAGACAAATCAATAATTAAGCACCAGAAAATATAAGAAATTCATGGTGGTTCAAGCGTTCTCTGATGAAAAGAAGTGAATGGATTGAAAAAAAGGAAGCATTATGAGGATCAGAGAGAAACTAACTGGAGCAAAATAATAATTATTACCATACCAATTTCCTACTGGTGTTAAGATAACCCATTGCAATACGTTATATCAATTTATAAATGAAACCATTTAGAATTAAACAAAAAGGTTATGAAACTTGGTCAAAGAATAAAGTATTGGGAGTATGAAAAATGAATTAGTAGTAGCAACATGATAACTAACAGTAGCAGGCTAGCTGCACCAGCTACGGGGATGGAGCCACACTAGTAGGAGGGATAGAGACCAACACTGGTTCAGAGTGGAACAGTGACAGGATCACAATCTCTTTGGGAGCAGAGAGAGTTTGACTCTGGTGAGAGGGAGAGAACGAGGGCTCAACGAGCAAGAGTAGTATAAGAGAGAAAGGAAGCACTTATGGTGCTTTTGGGGGGGGGGGGAGCAGGGATGGTATGCATGTCCCAAGGCCCAGACAGCCATTTCTAAGTTCCAACAGCTAGCTCTTCCCAGTGGCTAAAAAACTAATCATTGGGAGTAGATCGGCCTGATCTGGGCCAATCTTTTTGACTGGATTGGCTGATCACAGCCCACGTCAGCTGAAGGTGGATTGAGGTATGGTTGGTGGGCCAAAATTAGATCCCAATCGGCTGATCCATGCTAGAAAGAATGTATTCCATCAACGGAAGGTTTTTATGGCATGGAAGCGTAGGCAGATGAAGAGGAATAGTGGAGGGTCTGCATGAGTTAAGGAAAATGGCAGTTTAGGGATAGTGAAGGTTGAGATTTCAACCCAGCATTAGCAAGCAAATATCTACAGTGGTTAGAAAGAGGAGAGGGGTTAATGGTTGGAGGTTATCATGTGGAAGACAGGGAAGTTTGAGATTTCAACCTAGCATTAACAAGTAAATATCTACAGAGGTTAGTGAAAGAGAAGAGGGGTTAATGGTTGGAAGTTATCATGTGGAAGATGGGGAAGTTTGAGATTTCAGCCCAGCATTAACAGGTAAATATCTGCAGAGGTTAGTGAAAGAGGAGAGGGGTTAATGGTTGGAAGTTTTCATGTGGAAGCACTACATAAGATCTAGAGCATGGATGTTGGTTCCACTTTGTCTACTTATATCATGTGGAAGGGCATGCTTTCAGCAAGGATATGATCTCTTCATGCATCTCCCTAAAGGAGATGAGCAGAAGGTACTCTTTTGGTAGGACAAATGGTGCAAGGGCAGAGCTTTCAGAGATTTTTTTTCCTGGACCTTTAGAACATCCCCTGTGACTCTAGCGCATCAAAAGTTTTTGGAGAGCACAATTAGATGATTTTGCCCTCTGAAATTGTGGGTGATAAGGGTAAAATGGTCATAATGAATCATGAATGTTAAATATTCTCCAGAAACTACTTTTTCAGATACGAGTTGACTTGTATGAGTCAGTAACAATCTGTTCCTATGGGGTGAATCATGTTCCAGCATCTAGTGTTTAGTTCCTTGGTAGGTGGGGAGGATCCAAATCCATAAAAAGAGAGGGGAAAAAAGGAAAATTGGCTTCCATTAGGCATGATTAAATTCAATTATATACAATCCCATCAATCTCAAGTTCAGACAATAATTTTAAGATCCAATGGAATACCAAAAATCCATGTGACAAAGAAAATATGTTCCAACAAACTCTTTAAGTTACAGCAGTAGATGCTTATGATTCAAGGGACGGAGGATGATCGATACCTGCATTTAGAACTACTCCTGCAGACGGGACTTTGTAGCTAAGAAACTTAGTGTCATGGATAAATAGCTATTCTCCTCAGCAGCAAGCTAGTGACTTGTGGTCTTGTGCAAGTGAAAAAAGGAGAGGGATAGGTCTTTCCCTATGATGTTCACCTGCCTAACGATTGTAGATGGGAGCTGAGAAAGCCCAATTCTTGGATGAGATTAGAACCACCAGCTATATGTGCAATGCTAAAGAAGAGTGACTAGACCATCTTTTGGTGGCCTGCTCCTTCTTTCAGGCTATCTGGTGTAACATCTTCCATAAATTGCTGTTTCCTTGGTTATCTCCAGAAAATTCTGAGAGCTTGTTATTGAATGGAAGTGACCATGGAACTCAGAGTATCTAAGAAAATTTGGTGGGTGGTGCTGCATTTACCAGGGTGAAAGAAGTATCCAATTTTTTTATAGAAAGAGGAGAACATGAGCAGTTGGGATTCTTCGTTTGTGACTGGGTCAAGGAATGGGCTTCGGTTTTGAGGGGATGTTATTACTTAGAGCTCTAGCATTTCATGTAAAATTTATAGGTAGATAAAATTACTCCACCTTGGTGTGGGCTTTTTTGGTTCTGGAGGTTCCTTTTTGGGTGAGAGGTTTGTTGTATTAGGGTCATGGTTTTCCATTTTCAGTATTCTCAGTCTGTGAGTGGTCCTATGAAATAGATCCATTGAGATGGAGCCATCTTTAACATGACAAAAAAGAGAGGAACAAGACTTGGCCTATATATACTTGATTGAATACAAGGTAGAACAAAAAAGAAACAGGTACATAAGTCCTAGGGTTTATGTTTGGCAAAAAAGAGGAAAGTCATGGAAGCATGCATGATGGGCATGGAAGAGACGAAGGTAGACTTAGGGTTTACCTTGTGGGCCTTCTTCCAAGGTCAAAGGAGGCCCCACATGCTGGTCAACAACAAAAGCACCTGCAGCAGTCAATAAGGAGAGCGGTGGCAGCACTATAAGGCGGCAGCGACAACCACACATGCAGCCGCAGCCCCCAAGCAGCAATAACACCACCTCCCACAGCTCCAGCAGCAAAAGCCAACAACAACGGCAATAGTACAAGCAGCAAGCAACAGCGGCAGCACCCAGCAGTAGCATCGGCAGCAGTGGCAGGTCCAAACGGAACCCACAGTCCCCTGTTCTGCCTTGACCAGGGGAATCGGCAGAGAGAGAGAGAGAGAGGGCAGAGGCAAGGGAGAAAGCGAGAAAAGGACCAGGAGAGAGAGAAACAGAGTGCCGAAGAAGGAGAAAAGAAGGTAGAGAAGGAGAGAGATAGAGTGTAAGGGAGAAGATAGAGAGGAGGAGGAAACCGGTTTCTCTTAACCCGGTTGGTGGGGGGTAATTTTGTAAACAAAATAAAAGGAAGAAGAAAAAATAGAAAAGAAGAAGAAAAAGAAGAGAGAGGGTGATGCGGAACGGCTACTGAATATGACTCCGAACTACGTCTAACAACCAAGATCAGCATGAACACCATAGTGAACAATAAACAATCATCAAGCAACCACTGTATCTATGAGAGAAAATACGTGAAAGTAGCAGGCAAATAAACCCAAGAATCGTCCCTCACAGCGAGAAACAAACAAGATCGTTGGTAGTGAGGACCACCTAGTGGCTAGGGTAGCAGCAACACTATCCACGTGCTCAAACAAGACAACAGGACGAGTCACTCAATCTCACACTTGTGGTAGCAACACTTTAATAAAGTAGTTAGGAACCGAACAAAGAAAAGGACATAGGACAAACTTGGAGAATAATAGATGTTACTACAGAAAGAATTCTAAGAAACTGCAGGTTGAGAAGAGGATCAGAGTAGGTTCTTAGAATATAGGGTCTCTTACAAGAAAGTTGATAGAACTTGTTGATACCATGGAGAGAAGAAAAGTCGATATTACTTGCATTCAAGAGACTAAATGGGTAGGAGAGAAAAGTAAGGAAGTAGGAAATACATGTTACAAATTGTGGTATACAGGAAAGGAGAGAAATAAGAATGAGATAGGTATTATTATTGATAAGACTTTGAAGGATGCAGTGGTAGCGGTGAGAAGAGTAAGAGATATGATTATCTTAGTGAAATTAATTATAGAAGGAGATGCAATTAATTTAGTTAGTGCCTATGCTCCACAAGTTGGATTAGATAGTGAGTGTAAACGGAGGTTTCGGGAGGATATGGATGACCTTATGCAGAGCATACCAAATGAAGAGAATGTCTTTATTGGTGGGGACCTCAATGGGCATGTAGGAAGTGAACGTCATGGTTATGAGAAGGTTCATGGAGGTTTTGGTTTTGGGACTAGAAATGGGGAGGGAAAAAATATCCTCGATTTTGCTATGGCCCACAACCTTATACTAGCAAATACTCATTTTATAAAAATAGAATCTCATCTAGTGACCTTTAAAAGTGGACAAAATAGAAGTCAAATTGACTTCCTTTTCACAAGGAAAACAAATCGCGCTTTATGCAAGGATTGTAAAGTTATCCCCGGGGCCTTAACAAGTCAACATAGATTAGTGGTCTTAAATATTAAGATCAAGAGGTGGTCGGATACGTTTAGAAGGAAGACTATTGCTAGAACAAGGTGGTGGGAATTAAAGGGATGAAGTAAGTTATGTTTAAGAATGAACTTCTTAATATGGGTGATTGGAAGTCGGATTTGGACGCCAATACTATGTGGATAGATATGGCCTCAAAGATTAGAAAAGTAGTTAGAAAAATGCTCGAAGAGTCTAAAGGATATGGCTCACCTGCAAAGGAGAGGTGGTGGTGGAATGAGGAGGTACAAAATGCGGTGAAGAGTAAAAGAGAATGGTATAAAAGATTGTCAAAGTGTGATAATAATGAGGCTTATGAACAATACAAGATAGTAAAAAAAGAAGCAAAAAAGGCTGTTAGTAGGGCAAGAGCTCAGGCCTTTGAAAAGATGTATGAGAAACTTGGAACCAAGGAAGGGGAAAAAGATATTTATAGATTGACAAGGATAAGAGAGAAAAGGTGTCGAGATCTTAACTAAGTTAGGTGCATCAAGGATAGTGAAGGAAACGTGTTGGTGAAAGATGAGGACATCAGAGAAAGGTGGAGAAGGTATTTTGACAATCTTTTTAATGATAATCATAATGGAAACATAGTGGGCATATGATGTACAACAAAGCATAATGTGAACTATACTAGGAGGATTAGATATTCGGAAGTCAATGAAGCATTGAAGATGATGACAGTAGGTAAAGCTTGTGGCCCTGATGGAATTCCTATTGAAGTGTGAAAATGTTTAGAAGATGTTGGAGTGGAATGGTTGACCTGACTGTTTAACAAGATCCTAATATCTAAGAAAATACCAGATGAATGGAGGAAAATGACTCCTGTACCTATTTTTAAAAACAAATGAGACATCCAAGATTGCTCAAATTATAGAGGAATTAAGGTCATGAGTCATACTATGAGGCTGTGAGAGAGAGTTGTGGAACATCGTTTACGTTCTGACACAACTATCTCGATCAATCAATTCGGCTTTATGTCGGGTCGATCAATTATGGAAACTATCTTTCTCATCAGGAGCTTGATAGAGAAATATAGAGATTTAAAGAAAGATCTACATATGGTGTTCATCGATTTGGAGAAGGTCTATGATAGAGTTCCAAGAGATGTCTTATGGTGGGTGTTGGAGCGCAAGAGAGTATCTACTATGTACATACAAGTGTTAAAAGACATGTATGAAACAACAACTACTAGTGTCCGCATGGTTGGAGGGGAAACAATAGATTTTCCTATTGGAGTGCATCAAGGATCATCAATAAGTCCTTATCTTTTCGTATTAGTTATGGATGATTTAACAAAAGATATACAAGAGGACATTCGATGGTGTATGTTGTTTGCGGATGATATTGTATTGATAGATGAAACACAAGAGGGAGTTAATAGAAAACTAGAGTTTTAGAGGAGCACCTTAGAGTCTAAGGGTTTTAGGTTAAGTAGAACTAAGACATAATACATGCATTGTAAGTTTAGTGAAGGTCGGATATGCGAAAATGAGAGAGTTAACTTGGATGGGATGACAATATCCCAAAGTACCAATTTCAAATATCTTGGTTCGATCCTTTAAGAAGACGGAAGGTGCAATGAGGATGTTAGCCATAGGATTAAAGTAGGATGGTTGAAGTGGAGACTTGCTACGGGAGCCTTGTGTGACCGCAAGATCCCAATGAAGCTGAAAGGAAAATTTTACCGTACGGCGATAAGACCTGCAATGTTATATGGTAGCGAGTGTTGGGCGATGAAGGGGTAATAAGTCTCCAAGATGGGTGTTGTCGAGATGAGAATATTAAGGTGGATGTGTGGGCATACTATGCTAGATAAAATTCGTAATTATATTAGAGAAAAGGTAGGAATGGTATCAATTGAGGATAAATTGAGAGAAGGGAGACTGAGATGGTTTGGGCATGTTAGGCGTAGGCTTAAAGAGGCTTCAGTTAGAAAATGGAGCATATTAAGATAGAGGAGGGGAAGAAAAGAAGGGATAGACCTAGATTAACTTGGAAGAGGGTAGTACAATATGATTTGGAAGCTTTAAACCTTTTATAAGAGTTAGCCCAAAATCGTTTAGAGTGGAAACATAGAATCTATATAGCCGGCCCAAATTATTTGGGATTAAGGCTTCGTTGAGTGGAGTTGAGTTGAGCTAGGATCCTAAATTCACATGAACGAGAACATATTTAGCCGTATATCGAATAGAGCAAGTTGTAATGGGATAAGTCAAAATCATCACTAACCAATCCGCTGTCAAGTGGAGCCGCAAATCGGGACGGTGAGGATTCACGTATGGGCGTTGACGAACTAGGAAACATAGTTGATAGGGCCCCTCGGATGGCGATGAACGATGGAATCGGACCATTGGTTGGGCTCCGGCCCAATTGTGGCACATGCTCATGTGTGTGTAATGGGGGGGGGAGATTGTGGCGCACGGTAGAGCGTGAAAGGGGCCTGATCGAAGGGCGTGACGGTTGGGAGGCCTGCATGGCAGGCGCGTGGTGCGGTGGGGCCCGACGTAGCTCAAGCGACGATGTGTGGGGGGGGGGGGATCGCCTCGAGCTGCTGCGTGGCTGGTGGGGGCGGCGGACGAGTGGGAAATGGTGCGGGTGACGAGGTCGAGCCGTGCGAATGAGGCGGGTGTGCTGCATGGCGCTTGGGCGGGCACGCCCGCCGTTCACCTGGGGCACGGGCTATGAAGCCTAGGCCGCGAACGACGCGGCTTTGCTGCGTGGCGAGGTGGCGGCGGGCCCGGTTCGACGTCGCATTTTCTGCGGTGTTGGCTGACTGCGACTTGAAGAGAGAGAGAGAGAGAGAGAGAGAGAGAGAGAGAGAAACAGTGTGTGAGCGAGAGAGAAAGAGGCAGAAAATGACAGAGAGGGAAGTTTCAGTGCTGGGGAAGAAAGAGAGGGACGAAGAAGACAAAGGGGAGGGGGAAGAAGAAGGGCTTCACGCCCTAGGGCTTTGTGTCCTCACATGCACACACATGCACGTCTCCGGCGGCTCAAACACAAATTCTTATTCTTTAATCTGCCCCCTCTCACAGAGAGATTACAAGAACTTAAATGGAGGATCCATATCCTAATGAAGCCCTAAAAAAGTAAATGACTAAAATAACCCCCAGGCTAAAATAAAAGAGAAAATCGTGCAGAAAAATGCTAAAAAACAGAAAACAGCTAAATGGGCGCCAGAATGGGCTGTACACATGTCCACAATGTTCATAAACATGTAATATGCTCATCAGTCCTCAAGATAATCATCGTCAAGCCACAAAGAAGTTGGGGTCACTTCTGACGCCCTCCTCTGATGGTAAATGTGGGCCGGGTCGATCCGGACCCGTGCGCGGGTGTCCTTTCCAGAGGGAGCCACCGGTGGGGGGGTCCTACCGGTCATAACCCCCTTCAATTGGTCATGAGCTTCCATTGGTTGGGGGGGGGTATTCCACTGAAAAAAAAAGAAAGAAGAAAAGAAGGAAATAAAGAAAGAAAAAGAGTCTGGAGATGCTTGAAGATCAAGGTGGCTTACTTTCTGATGAACAAATTCAGAATAGATTGGTTATGAAGTCTCAATTGTGTGACTGGTTGCACGGGGAGGAAATTAGATGGAGGCAGGAATCCAGAGTGCAGTGGTTACAAGGAGGATTTCTCAACACAGCATTTTTTCGCAAGGTTGCAAATGGGAGGAGAAGCAGCAAACAGGTTTCAATGTGAAAGAAAGGAGATAGTTGGGTTGAAGGAGACAAAGAAATTGCAAATGAAATGATTTCCTTTTATCAAGAATTATTGAGGAGCAGAGATGGTTTCCACCTTGGATAGATGACGAGGCAGAGCAATTATCAGAGGAAGATAGAGCTGATTTAATGAAGGAGGTGACTGAGGGGGAAGTCTACACAGCCATTTTCCAATTGGGAGGAGATAAGGCACCTGGCCCGGGTGGATTTTCTATATTCTTTTATCAGAAATTTTGGGAGACAGTCAAAGGAGTTCTTATTTCTGCAATTCACGAATGTTTTATGAAGGGTAAAGGGTGTGAGAGGTTTAACCAGACTTTTCTGGTTATCTTACCTAAGAAGGATGCAGTAGTGGAGACTGTGGAGTTAAAAGATTTTCGACCTATTAGCGTCTTAAATGGTCCTTATAAGATGTTTACAAAGGTCTTAGCTAATAGGATTAAGAAATTTTTGGGTAAGTTGGTTCAGGAGAACCAGTTGGCGTTTTTTCATGGGAGAAGGTTGAAAGATAATTTTTGATGGCGCATGAGATCCTATTCCCTATGAAGAAAAATGGGGCTTCTGGGTCGGCATGTAAAATTGACTTTAACATGGCTTATGACAGGATTTCATGGAAGTGTTTATGGAATATTTTGTTGAATCATGGTTTTCCAGAGCATTGGATTTCTATACTCAAGAATTGCTTGTCAACAACCTCTTTTTCTATTATTCTTAATGGAGAAGTTCATGGTTTTTTCAAGAGCACTCGTGGACTAGGACAAGGAGATCCCCTGTCACCGTTACTATTTGTCTGTGTTGTCAATATGCTAAGTTGTGTATTAAAGCTGAAAATCATAGATGGATCAGCAGTGTACACATTGTACATAGCCCTTTTACTATTTCCCACCTTCAGTTTGCCGATGACACTGTGTTATTCATTAAAGGAGACTGTGATCAGATCAGAAATCTTAAATTTCTATTGAAAATTCTTGAAGCTTGCTCGGGACTCATGGTTAATTTTGATAAGAGTTCAATTATGCCTTTGAATATGGAACATCAAGATATTAATGCTTGTGTTTCTATTATGGGGTGCAAATAGGAGAGGTTGCCATTTGTGTATCTGGGATTTCCACTTCATTATAAGCAACCGGGATTTTCTGATTGGGAGACAGTAATATTGAAGATGCAGAAGAGATTGGCTATGTGGAAAGCAGGGAATCTTTCTTTGGGTGGGAGAATTACACTTCTGAACTCTGACCTGTCCATACCTCAACATTGTATGCCAATGTTTATCATGCCTCAGAAAGTCCGTAAGTAGATGGATCAGATTAGAAGAAATTTCTTGTGGGAAGTACAAATTCTAATGGCAGAGGAATTCCATTAGTCAAATGGCAGTAAGTATGTATGTCTAAAGATAAAGTAGGTTTGGGAGTCAAAAACTTGACCTTCATGAATTTTGCACTGCTAGGCAAGTGGATATGGGAATTGTTATCTGAACACCAGCCATTATGGAAGAAGATAGTGTCTTATAAGCATTACAATTCAGGTTATCACTGCTTTCTTTAGCCAAATCATGTTTCCTCTATGTCTCCATTATGGAAAGGTAGATTGAAAGTGGGCAGCCTCATGATCCCTTGTGTTCATATGAAGATTGGTTCAGGGGAACATACACTCTTTTGGAGTGATATGGGTGGGCAGTATACCTTTCAAAGAGAAATTTCCTTGCCTTTTTAATCTTGCTGTTTACAAGATGATATCGGTAAGGGAATGCTTCCAATTTCAAGGGGAACAAATTGTTTGGAATGTGCAGATGAGAAGAAATCTCAAGGATACAGAAATAGAGGATTTCCAGGCCCTTTTAAGTCTTCTGCAGCACGTTCACGTGAATATTTCTGCAAAGGATAGAGTCACTTGGGATAAGAATGATGGAAATTTTACTGTTAATTCATTCTACAAATTGCTTGAAGAAGGAGGTGCTAGATATAGACAAATGAATGAAGTTTGGAAGGTTAAGTCATCACTGAAAGTCAGAGCTTTTATGTGGTTGGTCCTCAAAAAAAGAATTGTCACAGAGGTTTATAGGCAGAATGGAATTCGAATGGATACATTCTTTGCCCATTTTGTGAAAATAAGGAGGAAGATGTAGAGCATCTTTTGGTTAAATGTCTTATAAGTCAGATTATTTGGCAGCAGTTTGGGAAGGTTTTTGGCTGTCCAGTGTAATTTCACTCCCTGGAGACTTTGTGGTCTACCTTTCATTCTATTACCAAGGGGTCAAAGAATAATGTTCATAGGAAAGTTCTTCGCATATTACTGCATGCAGTATGTTGGAGCATTTGGAAGGAAAGGAATGATGTTATATTCAGAGGAGGAAGGTTGTATTTGGAAAATATTTGTGAGAAGGTAATGCAGTTTATGTTCTTGTGGAGTAAACATTTGTTGGGTGTTTTTGTTGAATCGTGGAAGAAAGAGTTTAAATATTTGTAATTTTTATTTTTTTGAGGATAGGAATATCTCGTATCCCTTTTGATGTATTTCCTCTATTTATTCCTTAATAAAATTAGAGGTACAATCCTCAATTTTTTCTCAAAAAAAAAAGGAAGAAAAAGAGAGAAGGGAGAGAGAGAGAGAAGTGACCGGGGGGGGGGGGGGGGGGGGGGGCGCTCCACCGGTCCCCCTCACCCTGCACCCCCACCGGTTCCTTCCAAGCCACCTACCGGTGGGGGGTTTATTGCCAAAAAATGGGAAAAGAAGAAGAAGAAGAAGAAAAAAGGAAGAAGAAGAAGAGGAAGAAAGAAAGAAAGAAGAGAGAAGAGGGACCGGTGGAGGGGTCCCACTGGTCACCCCCCACCGGTTCCTTTCACCGGTGGGGGTGCCACGGGCCCCTTCCCATCTCTCTCTCCCTCTCATTTCTCTCTCTCTCTCTCTCTCTCTCCCAATAAAAAAAATTCAAAAAAAAGGAGGGAAGAGCCACCGGTGGGTTGGCTTTCTCCATCACCCTATATATACAACCCAAGGAGGGGACGAGAAGAACACTTGGAAAGGACTTGGAGAGGACTTTAGAGACTTCTTGGAGAGTTCGCAAGGTGCTGCCCCGTGAGAAAGAGTTCAAGAACCCCTTCAAGGCAAGACCAAGTTCAGTGTTTTCTTGAACTTGATAATATATTTGATGTAGTTTAGACTTAGGGAGATGCACCCATATTTTCTTGGGTGGTCTTTAACAAGCTCATGTTTTCTTGAGCTTTACAAAGTTGTGTAATGACTCATGCTTTCTTGAGTCTTACCTTTTTGTAATCTTGATTAAGTGGCTCACATGATCCACTAATCAAGTTGAATTTTATGAAGGCTTATTGAATGTTAAATGAATATTTGATGTGGTATCATGATTCACCAAAAGGACATCTAATTGGACATTCTTGAATTTTGAATGATTGTGCCCCATTAATGAAATGCATTGATCCTTGTTTGGAACATCTAAGTGAACTTACTAAAAACCTATTAATCTAAAGGATACTTAATGGGCCATAAGTATGCTTCACTTAGAACTATTAAGAAAATGGTGTTAAAGGACATTCAATTGAACCTAGTGGACCATATTGTCCTTGGGGCTTAATGGATCTTAATTGAACCTATCCTTTAGAATGTTTAAAGGATAATTGGTATAGTTTTTTAGGACTATTAAAAGACATTCTTTTAAAGGATACTAAAAGGCCCTTAATGGCCCCTTAAGTAAATATACTAATATCCTTTAAGTAAAAAGGATACTTGATGGGATATTGGTATGCCTCACTGAGGCCCATTAAAAGGTTATGCCCTAAAGGAGGCTTAAAGGATAGTGAGTCTTGTTCACACCAATGATCGTTTTTTGAAGATCCAAACTACTATCCTTTAACGATTTCAAAAGGAATATTAGAGCCACGTCATGTCGATGTGCATCCTTTAAGTATTCTTTAGGGATTCTAAAAGGAACATTATAGACACATCATGCCAATGTCTTGAAGGATACAAAAGTACCTAAAAGGATACAAATAAAATTTGTCCTAGTTCCTTTTCATAACAAGCCATGGTCTGACCAATCGGAGCAAAATTGTGATTTGCACTAGTGCATGATTTCATTTAAAGGGCATTATCTGATAGTTAACCAAGGGTTGTCGATCATTTGATCAACATAATTAGCACTGACCAAGGTCAGTGAGGAGGGGTCAAATCATGGATGACAGTACCGGTATCGGTAGGTACCGGTACCGGTACGTACCGGCCCAATATCGGCCGATATCGGTAGATACCCTCTATAGGAGTGGTACCGGTGCCGGCCGATACCGGTACGTATCGGCCGGTACGTACCGGTATTGGCTGATACTGCGAACCATGGGTCAAATTAACGGATCGACACACCTGATCCAAAATGGTAGACTCTCTGAGGACTCATTCCAAGTGCTCAAAAGCTAATCCAAAAAAGAAACAAAAGAAACCAAAGCGCGAGGGCCCTAAATCTCCCTCATGTCTCCCACAAGCCATTAAGGTTCTTGGACCCTATCGGCACGAGGAAGAGGGAGAAGAAAGAAGAAATGCAGGAGGACGGTACGTACCGGTATTGGCCGATACTGCCAACCATGGGTCAAATTAACGGATCCACACACCTGATCCAAAATGGTAGACTCTCTGAGGACTCATTCCAGTGCTCAAAATCTAATCCAAAAAAGAAACAAAAGAAACCAAAGCGCGAGGGCCCTAAATCTCCCTCATGTCTCCCACAAGCCATTAAGGTTCTTGGACCCTATCGGCACGAGGAAGAGGAAGAAGAAAGAAGAAATGCAGGAGGAAGCATCATGGGAGGATCTAGGCGGTGAAGACCCTTGCTTATGTAGTGTGGGGAAAGAGGACTGAAGACCACAACAGGGAAGTTGGAAAGTCCGGAGATAACAGTGGCGTAGATGATGGCAATAGAGAGGATTAACAGTGGTGGACATGCATGGCTGGCTCTTGGTGATGTGGGCCTGGAGGCTATTCCTGCTCTTTTATGAAGAGGGTAAATATGTAAAATACACCCCCCAAAAAATTACCTCATTATAAATAGTCCTTGGATGAAAGTTCAAAAAACACAGGAAATTCTGAATGATTTCTGAGATTGCTTTGAGATCTCTTTGTGATATCTTTTCTTTGACTTGCTAAGGCGAGTCTGGGATATGATATTGCATTTGCATCCCTTGTATAGAGGGATTTCTTTGGGGATAGGATTCCTTTTTCTATATCATACTTGTACACATTGTGGTTCTATCCACTTTCAGGAAAAAATCATTTTCATGTTTGTTGATCCGAAAATTTTTCATGCGCAATGACATTGTTCAAAAGCATGCATATGCACATGATTGTGCGATACAAAAGATATATACATGACATATACTCACGATGATGTATGTGTTATGGAATATTTGCATGGCATGGCATGTGCGCATATTAACACAAGCCTATGTTATGTAAAAATGATGAAAAATACATGAGCATGGAGGTCCATGTTAAATGGAGATCTTCCTATATGCATGCGGATACATAGGCCTACATGCACGTATTAGGAAGGTGATGGAGCAAGAAATGTACCTAGGCCAAGATGCCTTAATCGAGGCTCCTGCAAAAAGCCTAAAACAGCCCCTAATCGCTCCTATATGCTGTCCAAAAACAGCCCTTAAAACTCTTTGATGGCTTCAACAAATAGGCCCAATAGGGAGTCCCAAAATGCAGCAACGAAAATGCTCCCAACGCTGCGAAATGAGGGCCCAAAACACTCCCGAAATGGACTTAAAACAGTCCCAAAATGGGCCCAAAACAGCCCCAATGGAGGCCTAATAGCAAGGTTTATAGGCCCAATAAATGGCCCAATGGGGGACCCGATATGAAGGCCCAATAAGAAGTCCAAATGGGCCTAAAAACCAGTCCCACAAGGCTCCAAAACCTGCAGCCCAAAAGGGAAAATCTCCAAAATCCCAAAGAGGAAACGTGCCCAAAATAGAAAGAGTCAAGTGGACCCCTCTCTCTCCCCTTTATTTAAATAGAGACGAAGGAGGGAGGAGAGAGAGGGGAGGAACCGGTGGGGGCACCCCCACCGGTTCCCACCGGACACCCCACTGTCATTCTCTCTCTTCTCTTACCCTTTTGGAATTAAAAAAAAAGATAAAAAAAGGAGAGAGGGAGTAAACGGTGGCACCCCCCCCCCCACCGTGGGCTTCCCCGGTGGCACCCCCCACCGGGCCCAAATTGGGGCCTATAAATAGGACCCCAAGGTCCTTAATTCAAGGAACACAATACACCCCACACTCCATACATTCAAAAGTGGGAAAGTTCTGCTGCGTTCAAGACCAAACTCGGTGTTTTTTTACCCGGGTTTGCTGCGTTTTGGAGGATCCTCTCGTCCCGTGGGGCTCTCTTCCTAAGGTTTATTCTTAAGAGGAAGCTCTGCCGATTTCTTTGTTCTAAAAGCCTTCTTTATAAGACGAAACTCTGCCAAAATAATAAAAGGACTTTTTATGTCAAATTGTATGCATGTGTGTCATAGGTTTAAATAATTAATATCATGTATTATTTTTAATACATATAATTAATTTCCTAAATACCCTAAGAATCTGATTAAAACATATACATAAGTCTACGAATCCTAATCTTGGTCTCATCCCTAAACATAGGGAGGATAATAAAAAACCTAAACATAAATTAATTAAGATTGATAACCTTGATTAAAAATACAATCATTAATAAAAATATGCGGATAAAAATCAGAAAATGCAGTAAAAATCAGAAATTTTTTGTAAAAACCTATAATATTCAGTAAAAATCAGAAACCAAATCTGAAAATTACATAAACCCCAAAAAAATATATGACATAAACATCTTTAATATATTTAATTAATTAATGATATCTTTAATATATTTAATTAATGAAAATCAGTAAAATTAATAAAAAAATCAGTAAAATTCGGTAAAAATCAGTAAAAAACAGAGAACTAAATCTGAAAGTATATAAAATTCTGAAATGATCAAAATGCCCCCAGAACTTAATAAAATTACAAAGATACCCCCATCCTTGATAAAAATCTGTAAAAAATCACAGAAAATTCCTAAAAAATATCGGAACCTCTCCAATGTCCAGAATATCCTCCAAATTTTAATAAGACGGGTAAAAATTACCAAAATACCCTTACAACCAAAATACCCTTAAAATAACTCTAAAATACCTCCTAAGGTTTTAAAACCTCCCGAAATCATTAAAAAATCAGTTCACACAATAAATTGACCATAATACCCCTATACCCTCCAACTTGGCATAATTACAAAAATACCCTTATGGGTCTAAAATACTTGGAATAAATCCAGATAACTCGGAGTCAATCCAAAATCTTTTAAAAAGTCTCCTAATCAATAATAAATCTATCATAAATTTGGGTGAGACCAAAGATCTAAAAGCTATCTTTCACTTGTATGAATGTTGAGTGGTAGTATAGACTGTTTCAAGGGCATCATATAGACGATTAATCAAGGGTTGTCGAGTGGTTGCTCGACGTAATTAACACTGACTGAGGTCATTGGAGAGAGGTCATATACTCGGATCTTCGCCTGATCCGAAGTCCCGGACTCCTTGAGGGCTAACCCTAAGCTTTCATAGTCCGATAAATAAAATAAATAAGACCAACCTATATTTCTCCAGATAAAAAAATAAAAAACTCCAAAATGACAGGATTTTATTCTTAAAATAATCCGATAGGAGGAGACAGCTAGGTTAGGTTCTTATCCACTTTCGGAAAAAAAAATCATTTTCATTTGAGGGCCATTGATAATAGGGGGCAGATGCATGATTCTTTTCAGTTGATGCATGGGTGCCGATTAGAAAACGTGCGCCTATTATGGCTTAGTGATGGATGAAGGAGGCATACGTGTGAGAATCTCTGGCCATGATCCTGTAGTTTGGCTAATTGAAGATGAAATTTGAACTTTGAATAGAAACTTCCTCCCCTCACTCTAAACTAATCCATCTTTGGTGTGACTTTTTCTTTTCTAGGAACTTATACATGAGATCAAACATACCTTTTCTTTTGTATTGAATGGTTGGTCCAATGAAAAATGTTCCAGCATCTGTGTATTCTAATGGTACTGCAGGTCTCTTGATATGTGCTCCCATGTTCAAGGTTAGAACTGATTCAAACAAAGCTGGGCAGTTTGTTATCACTGTTATTGCCATGTCATGCTGGGAAATGGAGGGCAATCCACTGCGCATCATGCAGTTCCCTGAAAATTTAGACAATTTTCATTTTAAATGTATTGTACTATTGTTGTTGAGTTTAGAATTGAGAAATGTAAACATCATCCTTATAGCTTTTTGGTTACATTCTTTTGTTCATTTGGAACAATTACAAGATCATTTCTCTAAGTTTTTATTTTCTTCAGAGGAAATTGGTGGAGATGATGTGTAGTGTTTTTGTTGCTTCATGGACTGGTGTTGTCAAATATCATGGACCTCGCCCAAGCATGCGTCCTCAGCAGGTTTCAAAAGCTATTATGTTTGTTCTCATCGGTGTTCTATCTGATCAATGCCACTCAACCTTGGTTTCCTCAAAGTTATTAATTTAAGTTTGCCATTTGGCAGGTTTTTGTTGCCAATCACACTTCAATGATTGATTTCATTATTCTAGAGCAGATGACTGCATTTGCTGTCATCATGCAAAAGCATCCTGGATGGGTTGGTAAGAAACCATTATTTACTTACATTGATAGACACTTCTCTTATGCTTTCCATGTCATACATTTTCTTTGGTTCTTTTCGCATACTCATCATAATCAGTCTGGTTAACTCTGACTGTGATTTAGGATTTATTCAAAAAACCATTCTGGAAAGCGTAGGTTGTATCTGGTTCAATCGCACAGAAGCTAAGGATCGTGAGATTGTGTCAAGAAAGTAGGTTCAGCCTCTTTTGTTAAGATTTGTAAGTGAGCTTCTACAGCTGATGTAATTCATTGTCTTTTTTGCTTTTGTTTTTTCCTTGTTCCAGAATAAGAGAACATGTCCAAGGAGTTGACAACAACCCTCTTCTTATATTTCCAGAAGGAACTTGTGTAAACAACCATTACACAGTCATGTTCAAGAAGGTGTGCATTCTTCTTATTTCAAATTCATGGGATAGATAAGATGTGCAAAGGCAGGAAGGACATGTCACACTTTTTGGTTACTTCTATTTGTGACCATGGGGAATGCCTGATGCACAGCCTTGTTGGCCATTGATGGAGTTCCCCTGTTCAGGCAGCACATTGCTTATAAGTCAAAGGTGACAAATATTATTGTCGACAGTCACAATATTTGTCGCCTTATATTGTGTCACTTTGACAGTAGGTATTTAAATGACCAATGAGAAATAGGTCTTATCAACATGTGTTCCTCCTCGAAGGTTATGCAGATAGGAATTTCTCCAACATGGAGTTGTGTTGTAAAAACACTTTGCATGTTGGTCTCTTTGCTTGATTTTATTGATACTCAAACTCCAAAGGGATTTTTACATATTGCCCCCTAGAACCTATTGCACAAGTATTGATGCCTCCGATTATGTTAGTTATTTGTAAACCTTCAGAATCTCAGGTAATTTGGTAATGCTTCCAGTAAATTAGGGATAACCTTTTCAAGTTTTTGGATAACCCCTTAGAAAAGGGTGTTTACCAACTAAACGTGCAGTTGCTTGGGGGTGGGGGGTGCTTAAGAATTCAATTTCAGCCTGTTGGCGAATGCTGTTCAGTCCCATGTCAGGTATTCACAAGCCACTCCATGCCTATATTAATTATGAGCCTCTACACCAACCAACTCAAGTTCCGAGTGGATCGTTCAGTTAAATTTACATGGCATCAGAGCCAATTTAGGGACTTCTCAAGGCTGAGTCACCCCCTGTCATGACGTTCTTCCTCTCATTGTCTCCTCATAAATACTTGGCTTTTGCACCTCTACCTTGTCACTGATCCATCTTTGACTCTTCATGTATTGACCTAGTCACGAGCCAGGCAAGAGGAGAGGGTTCTCCACAGGAAAGGGCTACTTGCTAGTGAAGCGGTGTGGAGCCGTCATGGTGTGGAGCTACCACTGCGTTGGGGGGCTAGGGTGGGAATGAACCGGATTAGTCCTATATCGGAAAACAGAAAAAGTTATTAAGTTATATATGTGGGATTTGTATCTATAATATGTGAGGCACTTTTTGGAGACAAAACCATGCAGACTTAGTCTAAAGTGGATAATACCTCACAAGGGTTGGATCAGATCGTTACAAAAGGTATCAAAGTAGGACCCGTACAATATGATATAGGTTGTTTCGGGGACGAACCATGTAGAGGTTGGTGGGCCTGTAATGACCTAGTCACGAGTCGGGCAGGATGAGAGGGCTACCCATATAAAAGGGCTACCCACAAGTGAAGCAATGTGGAGCTGTTCCGGTGTGGAGCCGCTGTGGTGTGGAGCTATCACTGCATTTGGGTGCTGGGGCAAGAATGAACCGGATTAGTCTTGTATCAAAAAACGAAAAAAAGTTACTGGACTATATATGTGGAAGTTGTATCTATAACTTGTTAGGCGTCTTTTGAAGACAAAACCGTACGGACTTGGCTCAAAGTGGACAATACCTCACAAGGGTTCGATCGGATCGTTACACTTTATGTTTGTTGCATTCATTGGCTCAAGAGAAGACTCAGGCTTCTCCATCCCCATCATTGTTCTTCTCCCTTTCATGCAACCAGTAAAGCTTGTGAACCTCATCACGGTTGCCATCCGCCTCTTATTGTTTTCCTTTCATGGCAAGCTATCACCTGCCATGACAACTGGTGCCATGTATGCATCGTCAATTTTGTGCTCATTTGTGTTATTACCTGTTTACAATCTTTCTCATCATCCAATCATTGTCGCCTCCTCACGTTGGACGAGTTTTCAGCTTTGTGTGAGCGGCCATCTGTTGCTACATCAGCCACCGGAGCCACCCGTATCTGCCTCCAACAGTTTTCCTTGGATTTGCAGTTGAGGAAGAAGCCACTTTCAGGTTTTCTGGACCTGAGATGCCAGCTCATGATCCATGTGGATCCTATTTGGAGGATCCGGCTAATTTAAGACAATTGGTTGTTTTTTTATGTCATCCACCTGGCTCAGCGCATTAATTATCTTCCAGTTCACTTCTTTTCAGAACAGGCTCGGCCTCAGTTCAAAGACCAGCATTGTAAGGGCCCTTTTTGAAGCATAATTCATGGTCAGTATTCATATGATAATGTCAGTAACTGTATGGATCATCCTTCTGACTCTCCGATCGCTTTCGTGCAGTCTCTTTTGTCACTTGGCACTGCTTTTGGGTGTTTGAAGGAGCCCCTTTGCTAGCTGGCTGCTACTCTTGCTGTGCTTTTACTTTCCTGTCCTCTCGGGTCTTCATCCTAACTGGTCGCCATCTCATGTTCTAGCAAAAGGCTGACTACTATGCTATGGCTGATGCATCTGTTGAGATTAATTGGTTGTGGCACCTTCTATTGGATCATGGTGTTACCTCTTCTCCTCCTACTCTATTGTGTGATGGAGTGCTTTGCAGCTTGCCAGTAATCTGATCCTCCATGGACAAACGAAGCACATTGACATTGTCTGCCTCTTCATCTGTGAGCACTCTCCCTCTGGGACCCTCACTCTTCCTCATATCTCATTTGCTGTGCAGGTTGCTATGAGTTTGGGTTTTTTTTAGGGTAATGTTATGTTTATACTCTTTAGCTGTATCACCCTTAGGGTCCTTAACATCATTTTTGTCCTTTTGTATGTTTCCCAGCATTTCGAAGTTTGTCCTAATCGTATATACATATATATAGAAACGCAGAGCATCACCTTCTCTTCCTCTCTCATTCTCTCTGTAGTAACTTGGTATTAGAGCTGGTCGCTTGTTGGCTTTCCCCTGATTTGATCTCATGGCTTCAGAGAGTGCTGCTGCCATTTGACTTCACTCATTTTCACTTCAAGGGGGCTATTGGTGAAGTCATTTAGTCCCATACTGGGTATTCACAAGCCATTTTGTGCCTATCCTAGTTCTGGGCTTCCACCCATGATCTTGAACTTGGGTTGGCATTTTGGTTCAGTAAGACAGCCATTATTACATTAGTCAGTCTAGATAATGCACCTCATCTGCTTTTGCAATTGAAATGATCACAGCTTTCGATCTTGAATTTCTGTTAAAATTAAATTGGTGGCTTGATCTGGAATTCTGTTAAATTGGTGGCTTAGTTTCAGCTTCGGTGCCAAATGACCATTTTCCCATAAGATGGATTTTCATTAAAAAAGGACTTTAAGTGCTGTATACCTGAACATCCATTGGGTACAATCGACCCCCCCCCCCCCCCCCCCCCCCCATTTCGAGAAACATGTTCCTCGTGTATTATTATAGACTTGTGATATTGACCATGACAAACTAGTTAGCAGTCCTTTTTTCTAGTTCAGATATTACTTAGGCAGTTCACTTCCTTCCCAAAGTCAATTTTCTTATGCACAGCTATGAAAATGTCACATGTTGAATTATTAGAGGACTAGACATGCAAAGCTTTAAACTGCCAAAGAAGCGATAGCCTTTGCAGTCCTCACAATAATTGACATGATCTTCTAGCTCATATATATATATAGGGAAAAGATCAAACATGCCCCAAAGCACATTTAACATAGATGCACCCCACCCGATATCTCCCCCATCCCCATGTTAGAAAATAATAAAATTCATAAAAGATTACCCTTTAGGTTGTTCTCGTGTTTTGGGATTTAAGCTTCATCTTCCGAGCATGAAACTCAACTATAGTTGTAACGGTCCCAATTACACACCTCCGATAGGTGCACAATTTTAAAACAAAATAACAAGAAGCATAAATGTAAAAGTGCAAGAAGGATGTCATGTCCATTATACAACAAAATATAAAGAAAATAGAAATATATATCCCAATAAATTAAACTGGCCATACTTAAAATGTTTTAGACATACACAAATTGTCCTGTTCCTGAAAAAAATATACTTGATAACTTTTGTGAGGACTCATAAAGAGATCTCAGTATGGATCATTTACATCCCTACTATTATCCCTTACTTACCATCCCATTCACTCATCTCTCTCGAGATAAATAATTTCTTTATTTCCTAATTATTATGCAAGACATTTACTTCGTATACGACATTCATGAAAATGTTTTAAAACTAGTATGGAATGCACTCATCATAAAGACAACACGAAACCGAAGCGGAAATATTAACAAAGATATAACAAGTATATTTTTTCTGATTCTTTCTTTCTAAACAATCCATAGGTTATTGTCTTTCATGTTTTCTTCCTTTAATAAATAGTGATAATTATTATTAATATATAAAATATCAAAATACCTATTGAATGTCATCATTGTAGGGCCTTAGGGTTGAGTCGTTCTTTGGTTTCGTATCCTTAGCAAGTCTTAAGTTCGTAGTCGGCTGTCTTGCTGACATGACAACTCACTCTTTGATCCGAAGTGATGGGGATAATCACTCACTAACGGTCGTTGTAGTGAGCAGGCTGTCTCTTGACCAACCTCTCACCTCCGCGTGTCCACCCTAATTGGTTTTCGTAAGCCTATTGGGTGCGGCAGGAAACATAGGCTAAGTTGGGTCTGCAGTCTACTCTCTAGCTGTTGCTATAACGTCCATGTCTCAGCTCATGAGTACATCAAGTAGGACTGCGATCTTCTGCCTAAGTCGAGGTTCCAAACCTGGAGTCTGAAACCATATTTAAAAGAAAGCATGTGCCTCGGCGCCACACATCTTTAGGGTGCTCGACTCAGATGTTCCCTTATTTCCAGGAGACAGATCTTGTGGGCCCCTCCTGAAAGTGAGGTGATGTCACTTCTTTTGCTGAAAAGGACAAATCATCATAGGGATCATCATTCATCAACAATATCGGGGTTCATACTAATCATGGAAGACTTTCTTGCCTTCAATTTCTTTCATAAGTCTTTTTTTTAGAAGGTGACTAAAAGTCACTATTCTATTATTGACAGGAAAATTGAGTACAAGGGAGACCCAAAAGCACAGGTCAACTTGGTAGGACATGCCCCCTACCAAATCTACAACAAAACACAAGAAAAAGTTACAAGGGAACTGTTACAAAGATCTGTTTTATCAAGAAAATAAAATAGATTTACAATAAGAAATTTGTCAACAGAACAGATCCCTCCACCGCCGAGCCTTCTGCAAAATATCAGAGTTGCCCTCATTGAGAATATTTGCTGCTCTTCTCCACTCATCCACCAAGTTAAAAGTAATCTTCAGTAATTCAATAGCACTCTTGTATTGATTACTGAACTTCCTCCTATTCCTTTCACACCAAATAGTCCATAGCAAAGCTGGACAAATGAGAAACTAGAAATGTTTCTGATCTGGAAAAGGACAGACCCCAGACCACCATTTAAAAGATCCCTAACTGAAGAATTATCCACCCAAATAATACCAAATAATTTGCATAAAGTCTTCCAGAGGATAATAATAATACCACAGTCCGTAAACATATGTTCTTGATCCTCCTCAAAGATTGCACAATAAACATAGAAATGATTCCCTGGAATGTGGAAAATATTGGCCCTCTTTCCTGTAAGAATTCTAGACCAAGTCACCTTCCAAAGAAACACTTTAAGCTTGTTAGGAAGTTTATTAGACCACACCAAATCCTTCCGCCAAACCCTGCATCCTCCGTCGTTGAAAATTTGAACAATTGACTTAACCGAAAAGTGGCCATTAGAATTCCATCTCCATACTCTCCTATCTTTTATCTTAGTACAAATTCTATTGTTGGCAGTAAGATGGAGGATGTTCAAAATCTCATATATTTCCACATCAGTTGGATCCCTTCTCAGAAGCAAGTTTATAAGATGTGAGCCATCATTAGACAATACCTCTGCCACCGAAGCCTCCTTATGTTGAGCAATGTTGAATAAATTGCTGAATTGAGAGGAGAAGACAATACTAGAGCACCATTTATCTTTCCAAAATAAGGTATCACATCTACTACCCACCTGAATATCACAAGAAATGGCCATGAAATCTGCATTCTTCACAATATTCTTCCAAATAGGGGACATATTATAAGTGATAGAAGGGTAAAAAGACCATTTGTTAACATCACAATAATAAAGCTCCTTGATAATGACCGCCCACAATGCCTCCGAGCATTCTCCCCTCTTCCACAACCATTTCATTAATAAGGCTTGACTGAAATTGGCAACACTACATAGACCAAACCACCTTGCTCCTTATTCTTACACATTGTTCTACTTGATTAGATGAAAACCTCTCTTCCCCCTTTTATCTCCTGACTATAAAAAGGAGCTTCTGGCAGATTCGATCCTCTTCTCCACCATCCTTGGGATCTTAAAAATAGAAGCATAGTAGATGGCCAATGAAGAGAGAACTGATTTGGACAAGATCAGTCTCCCTCCATCAGAGAGATATCTACCTTTCCATCCTTCCAACCGATCTTCAAATCTCTTTATCAAATCATCCTAGTCCCTCATCCTAATAAATCCATCAGATAGAGGCAAACCAAGATATTTAATAGGAAAAGAGCTGATTCTGCAATTCAAAGAATATGCAATTTCTTGTAGTTTGTCTTGAGCCACATGTACCCTTACAATTACAGATTTTTCATAGTTGATTCTCAAGCTTGTAACAGCTTCCACCAAGACCAACAAATTTTTAATGTTTTGGATATCCTCATTGCTCCCGGAAGTAAACAATAAAGTGTCATCCGCAAGCTGAAGGTGGGATAACAAAATATTGCTTCTACCAATACTAAACCCTTCAATCAATCCCTGTTGAACAACCTTCTCCCACAGAGAACTTAAAATCTGCCCAATTAACAAAAAAAGCATCGGCGATATAGGATCCCCCTGTCTTAATCCTCTGGAGCTCTTGAAATAACCACACGGTTCTCCATTGACCAAAACAGAAAATGAGGATGAAGAGATACAACTCATCACCCATCTAATCCATCTCTCATTAAAACCTATAAGTTCCATAGTTTTGTGAAGACAATTCCGGCTGATTATGTCATAGGCCTTTTCAAAGTCCAATTTGAGGATGACACCTTTCTTATTCCTATTCTTGTAATGGTGAATTGCTTCATAAGCAGCCATGTAGTTATCAAATATGAATCTCCCTTGCAAAAAAGCTGATTGATTTTTCCCCACAATCTTGTGAATAACTTTCTTGACCTGAGTAGCCAAGATCTTGGTAATGATTTTGTAACACCCATTTAGCAAACTAATAGGACGAAAATCATCCATTCTTTCAGCACCTTCTGTTTTCGGAATGAGGACAATAAGAGTGGAGTTGAAAGCTTTAATCTTTTTCGGATTGTCATTGAAGTCTTGGGCAAAATTGAGCAAATCATCTTTGATGGTATCCCCAAAAAATTGATAAAACCTAATTGACATTCCATCAGTACCCGGAGCCTTATTGGGGTCCATGCTAAAAACTGCATCTTTAACTTCCTCCAAAGAAAAAGGAAGGGATAACTCTTCAGCATCAAAGGCATCTAGCTTAGGAAGTATACCTTCTTCCAGATGAGGTCTCATAGGAAAGTCTTCCAAGAAGAGTTTCTGAAAAAAATCGGCAAACCTCCTTTTGATCTCATTCGGATCTTCAATGACCACCTCATTATCTCTAATATGATCAGTATTCAAAAATCTCTTTTTATCACTAGCCACTACATGGAAAAAAGAGGTATTTTTATCACCTTCTTTTAGCCAATGTTCCTTCGCTCTCTGTCTTTATCTGATTTCCTCCTTCAATAGCTCTTCATTAAACATCTTCAAATCTTTAAGTTCCTGCAGCTCAATAGAAGATAGGTCCATAATCTCACTTCTCAGCTCCAAGTCTTCAATTTTAGTCTTCAATAACTCTCTCTCTTTCGCTGCCTTCCCATATTTCTGTTTAACCCATTGTTTCAGTCCTATCCTTATCCTTTTCAATTTTCTCTGAATTTTGTATACAGCTGAAACTGACCCTGTCGATTCCAGCCACCATTCATTGATCATATCTTTGAATCCTTCTTCCCTCTGCCACTTCAATTCATATCTGAAAATTCTGGTCTTCTTTCTCTTGTCTACCATCATAAGTTGCAAGGAAATATGATCCGAAACATCCCTACACAAACCTTTAATGTGTGTCAATGGGAAATAGTTGAACCAATCAGTAGAAATCAATATCCTATCAATCCTAGATTGTTTCAAGTCTTGCTGGAGGTTAGACCATGTAAACTTTCTATTAGGTATATCCATATCCATAAGCTTGACCTCTCTGATCCACTGATTTAGACTGTCCATCTCTTTGCTCCACCTCTGCACACCAGACCTTTCCCAAGGGAACCTTACACAATTAAAGTCTCCTACAATGCACCAAGCTTCAGGAAAAAGAGAATGCAATCTATAAAGCTCTTGGAAGAATAATTCTCTCTGTTGTTCAGAATGCGGACCATACACAGATGAGATGACCCACTTGATATTGTGTGACCTTCTACATTTCCAAGTAAAGGCAATCGAAATGCTAAATCTGCCCACATCACAAACATTACCAACAAATTTGTTCCCATTCCACATAATTACCTTTCCTCCTCTAAATCTGTCAGCTGGAAGAACTGCAATTTTATCTAATAATGGCCTACCCAGTCTCGATCAGGAAAAATTGTCAAAACTGGCCATCTTAGTCTCTTGTAAACAAATACAGTCCTTTATTGCTCTTACTTTGAATACCCCATTGAGCCCCCTAACATTCCATGATAACAGATTCATAAGGACAAGATGTGTAGTCCCCCTTCCTTAGACTTCTTCCCTCGAAGACTGTCTACAAGGACATTATTTTTCACAAATTCTACTTCTTGCTTCCCTATCTTAATACCTCTTCCCGTACCCTTCCTCCTGGCAGATTGTTGCAGAGCATCGTTTCTTTTCAGCTTCCTAAGGAACCTCATTACCATCGCTTCTCTACCTAGAAAAGATACCCCTATTCGCTGACCAAACTGGATGATTTCCTTTGTCCAAGCTTCCACATCAGAAACCTGTTTCACAGCCAACAGCTCAACACACCCATCATATGGGATAATCTGGGCACACTGGTTATTACTATGGTCAAGTTCATCCTCCACAACCTGATACCAATCGGACCCTGTCAAATCATCTTATGTACAAACTATATTGAATCCTGTATCCTCATTTAGCAAGAAACCTCCCATCTTGTTACAATCTGTCCCTTTCACCATATCCCTGTTACGAAGATTCCGTTGACCACCTATCATCCCCGATCTTCCATCAGCCTTCTAGAATACATCTTCCACCTTTTGACTAATCCTAACTCTCTGGTGGTTGATAACCTGAGAGTTAGAAAAGGCTAGCAAATCTCCACTGAGCACCGAGGTGTTACTGTCGGAACTCTGTTTTCCAGTGCAGAAGTTAGAACCAGTCGCCCAACAAAGAAGACGACGGATCAATAACGAACCGTCAACTGGTTCGTAAACTGGGCCTGAAATGCCTTCTACCTGCTGAACCAGCTCTAAAGAAACCCGGTTCGTGGATAAGTTGTGATCTGAAACAACCGGATCCCATAGCAACGGATCCCCGGCTACATATGGATCCACCTTATCCAATACCCGCCACTGTACGTCTTGTTCGCCTGTTAAGTTCTCTCCAACAACCCCTTGGACGCCAACCTCCACTCCCACCTCGGGACCCACTGGCATTACCTCCATCACTCCTTTAATGTAAGAAGAACCTTTCCCACTGCCCGAAGACAACATTTCCTTGCCCTTCGATGGCTCTGGGAGTGCCCCAAGAAGTCCTTTCCCTCCATGCAGCCTTGGAGCCCCAACCTCATTAGATGCTCTGTCAGCCAAAATTCCTTCCTGCCTATTCGCTTCCCTACGACTCGTCTTGACTGAGTTTGAGGGCTTGTGAACAAGTTCTGACTCACCCTGTACTGTCAGGATGGGTCCTTCCAGCGGCCTTGTTTCATTCTCCTGTCCTGTGTTTCTCGTGAGCTTCTTATAATCCGTCACCACTTCAGCCCATGACCAGTCTTGCTCAGTTGAAGGAACCTTCCGAGCTTCTTCCACATTGATAAAGACCCAAAATACTCCACCTCCCGCTGAGATCTTCAATTTCTCTGGGATGTCTCCCATCTTCTCAACAGCTACTCTAACCCGAACAGCCGAAACATCAACACCCCTCATCCCTTTCCCATCCACTTCTCTGAGTCTGCCAAACCTGGAGCAAATGGCTTGGAAGGTTGTCATATTCCAGAGATGTAGAGGGATCCCCCGCAAACTACAATAGACTTCGGTTTCATCTTTCACTGGAATGGTTCCAATGTCGGTCTTCTACGGTGAAAGAAGCATAACAGTACCCTCAACAAAATCTACTCGACCCTTGGAGCATGCCAGACTCTTCCACATCTCTAGATCAGTATAAACAAGAAAGAATGTTGACCCAATCTTTGGATGCTCCAGCTATGCACCTTTGGCCAGAGAGAATGCAATCTAGCCTTCACTTCCTCACATTTAACCTCTTGCCGATGAGTATCCTCCTGGATAGAGGCCACAACACATTGCTCCAAATATGCTTTAGCAGGGCCAACTTCTGGAGACCATGGAATCTCCAGAATTCTAGGAAGAATCCTGGTATCAGGACGGTCCCCTGGGTTGACAATCTTCCCGGTTATCAGCAAACTGCCAACCTTCTCTAGTTTCTTGTTAGAGGATCTAAAGGCCGGACAGTAGCTCCTTCTATGCCTAATACCTCTGCAATGGAGACATCGAACCGCATCTCTGTAGCTCATCACATGATGTCCCTTGCCTAGGCATCGGATACAGACATCTCTGTCAACTGGGAGTCCAGCCGAGGCCTTCTTCGGAGGAACCAGACTCCGAGCATCCTTCACTTGTAAAGGAGGCCACCCTCTCTCCCTATCAGATCCAAAACCAGGGCTCCCAAAAACTCTCCTCTCACCTCTCTCACTCTCCCCTCTCCGCACTCCAGCCATTTCCTTACTTCAACAACTTTAGAGGATTGAGGCTTCATAAGTCTTTCTTTCATAGAGAGTGCATTGGAGTGTACCTCCTACTGTTCATATTCTTGTTCTTTTGTTCCCCTTCTTGGGGTCATCAATAACATTATGTGATCTTTCATAAATCATACTAGAGTAAATAACAATATATAACTATATAACATAACAAGTTAGGCTCCAAATTTTTCTTTCTTTTCATGGTTCATATGAGTTTAGGATGGACTTGGTACATCGAATTCTTTTCTCTTCATAAGGAAGAAGGTCTCATATATTTCTCATGCGAATCACTTTTTTTAGATAAGCAAATCAAGTTCATTCGTATTGTCGTCCTTCAAGTTGGAGAACAATTCATATGGGGTTCATGTAAGGTTCATAACAACTCTTTAGGGTCTTTATATCATGCTGAAATTACATAACACTAGCATGCTTCTTACAAGACGATAGTTAAACCATAAAAAAACATGCTGAAATAACATACAGTATGTCAAAACTTAGGTTCTTTTCTTTAATTCTTTCTAAACTGAACTTCATCTATTCACATGCTTAGGTAAATAAACCTAGCCGAACACAATACATGCTGAAATAGGGAGGAAACACTATAAACAGTTCTGGACAGCATGCAAATACACCACTAAAACTTGTTCCTTTGTCATGTCCTTGCTCCTTTTAAAAATTTTCCAAAACAGAAAATAACTGGACATAGTTTCTCCTTGTTTTCCATGAAAATTAACTCTTCATAACCTCCCAAGACCCAAAACAAAAGGGAATAAACTAAGGGAGTATCTCCCTACCTTTTAAAGGTTTCAAAAACCCAAGCTAGCCGTGTAGTAGAGCCGCCTTCTCATGATGTCCTGCCCTGCTCAACTGGAGAAGTCACTTTTCCACAAGTTGCAGGTTTGGGGAAGCTCTCCTCACCTTCTTTGTTGGCTTCTCCTTCTCTTGCTGCCTTCCTTCTCTTCTCCCCTTCCTCTCTCTTTCTCTCTTCTGTTGCTCTCTCAAATTCTCTCTCTCAAATTCTCTCTCTCTCTCTCTCTCTCAGCTGGCTGCCTCTACGATGGATAGGGATGAAAACAGTAGCAGCTGCCCACCTCCTTTTATAGGAGGTAAAGGAGGTGGCTGAACTGCCACTCACATAGTGGGCCTGTTAAGACCCACCAAAAGTGGCCCAATAAGGGTCCACTACTCTTAAACTAACAGCCCGTTATGGGACCACCTGAAAATCACTTAAAATCGGCCTACTAATAGTCCAATTTCTCAGCCCAAAAGCTATTAAAACAGTCAGTAACATAACCCATTAAAAACTCACTAAAAGTCCATTATTTAGGGCCCAATAACAGCCCATTCAAAGTCCATTAAGAATCCATTAGCCAAGTCCAATTTTCAACTTATAGGCCCATTATAAACAATCCACTGATCACCTATTAAAGCCCCTTATAGGCCTATCAAAACTTATTAAAATGCTTAGCCTTTAACCCCAATAAGAACCTATTAAATAAGCTTAATAGCCCTTGGAAAATTTTATATTTAAACTCTAGTTTTATTTCTAATTGCACTTATACCCTTATTCCTTTTAGTAGGTTCTTACATCCTCCCCTCCTTATAAAAATTGCATCCTCGAAATTTCATGATAATCATTTCAAAACACACATGTAATCTTCATTCAATAAAGAAAGTTACATTTGTGGGGTGTACATTGTCACAATTACATTCTCTATTCTTCCTTCTCTTCCACCTCCAGAGTCTGATAGCAACTCCTATTCTTCTTAAAATATATCTAACTTCACATTTTTATTTAACGCTACTCTAGCGAGAAATAGTTTTGCTTCTCCTTATAGATTTCCCATTAACTAAAGGGGTTATTTGTTTATCATTCCACTACACTTCCGCTACGCTACTCTGATAGGTATGTTCTTATTCTGGGGCTCTTGTTGTCTTTATGTTTAATCTGTCATACTTCTATCATTATAAGGACTAAAAAATCGTAGTGGTTTTCTTTTGTGTTTGAATCCTTGTTTCTTCCAATTCATAATTAGATTTCTTTCTTCGGACATCAGGTGAAGGGAATTTTTTTGTTCTGTGTACTTAGGCTTTCATGCAATGCTAATATTATGAGACAACCTACAAAGCACTGACAATTGTAAATTCAGTAGTAATCCAGTACACAGGACTCAAAATGCTGCCTTAGTTCGTGGACCCGCAGTAACCACTTGCTAAAAACAACAAATTTCATCACTGTCAAAAAACTAGAAATGTCGGGACATCACCCTCATGAATACTATAAAGAGTTTAACTACATAGTGTGGCCAGCACCATGCACCAAACCGACTATAGTATCACTTGGGTTCCTTGTAAAACATGTAAGTGAAAATATGCAAATGAATACTATGATTGAAAAACATTATTAATCTTGTATCTTTCCATAAAGAGTAATTTACTAACCTTTTTCTTTCGTAGATTAACTGTACCCTTGGTTTATAGTTTCTAATTTTTTTTTTCAGGTTCTAATCCCCTAGGTCCATACAACCTAATACTTTGTTTTTCTTTAATAAATAATGTCTATAACAAAAACAAGCATAGCATGGCATTCATAATTTAACACAATTGTTTGGGCATCACACACTAGGTTCACCATTTTAAGATTCATTTTCGTACAAAACTAGGTGATGTTAAATTGTTAATACATCCTTATGTCCCAACCCAGTCTACTTAGTCTTATGGAGTTATGTTTCACATTTGCAATGTCATCTTAACTCCAACCACCCAGTCACCATTATCATTATCTTAGGCTCTACCTTGAGCCGTTTGGTTAAATTATGTCTTCATGTCTCATCTTACTTAATACTATTGCGACTCCGTCTAGGAAATAAAACCTTTTGTGCTAACCCCTAAACACTTTTCTTAGGTCTTCTCTAAGTTCACTTGTTGTTTTATCACTGGGGTTATCCATATCTTTGGATCTAATCATCTTATTCATGCACTGCACTAAGTATAATAGAGTTTACTTTTAACTACTGCTTGCTACAATCATCTTTAACACATTGCTAGTGTGAACACTACTTATTATAGTTTAACATGGAAATCTTTACCGTTACTCCTAGATATTAATGCTCCCATCGTAATGTTAGTCTCAACTTATATCACAGCAAAATTGTTACTCTTAATCTGATACCAGTTTTGTAGGGGATAATTGGAACCAACATGTTCCTACCTAATTTTCCTAATAAGGAAGACAAACTATCTTAACTTTTAAGGTTTAAATATGTATGGGAGTTTTGCAACAACCCCATCACAGCCATCTAAGAGTCTTAACTTTTTGGTCTTTCCTTTATAAGGTACATAGGTGAATATGATCCATCCTACATTTTCTTTTCCTCCCGCAGGATTTTTTCTAAACATGCCTAACTACGAATAAGAAGTTCTACACCATTTGCTCACCACTATTACTTAAAAATACATAGGTTATTGGTAGTTTATTCCCCTAATACTTTATCTTACTAAAATCCTGACTTAGGACTTACCCAATATGGTTCCCTTTACTAGTCTTCTACAACTTTTCCTTGTACCAAGGGAAAATTATCCATTTAAAGATATTAATCTTGCTGGTTCACTGTGTCCTTTTTTTTTATAGGACAGAATTTATTTTGCACCTGTCTTCACTTTTCCCCACCTGTCTTCACTTTTCCCCACTATGTGTTTGAATTTCTTATGATCATATTCTCCGTACTAGCTTCCTGTACATTGGTCTTTCATTAATTTTAATGTAGCCCTCTTGTTTCCCTATAATCACTTATATAGTAGGCTTTCCTTCTTATCGCAACTATCATCACTCTTTTTAACCTTCATTTGCTATCTCCTTTAATCAAATTCTTCCTAAGTAGCAGTCTTCTACATGGTTGTTACTAAGCAAGGATTCTCAACTTAAATTACAACAATAACCAGCATGAATTCCATTGTGCCTGATTATTCTATACCTATGTCCCCATGGATTTATGGTTTACGGTGTGTACCAATTTCCTAAGGGGTTATCATACAATCTATCTTAGATTTTTAAGTTTCACCACCATGTCAGTCTTGTAGCATTTATGGCCTAATACTTCCTACTTCTTGCTTTCCTTTTTCTTCTTATTCTTACTTTGCATTCGAACCTGCACTTTTCATTTTAGTTTTAGATTTTCTTGCAAAACTTACCCACTCATCCTTGGATGTTTTTTTTGAAAGTGGATTGTACCCCTGCGATATATAAATGTAAACAAAAAGGTACAAGTAATGTGGTAAAGAGCTCCCAATCTCACTATACAAAACACCAAGATGGTGCTCGCACCCTATCCTTCCAAGTTCCAATAGCCCAAAAAAGGAAGAACTGTGCACAAAATCTTTACAATTAACTCTCATCCAGTCTTTCACCTTACTAAACACAAAAGAAATCAATCTCCCCATTGGAGCTGTCTCTCTTCTGAAGATTCTCTTGTTCCTTTCTGTCCATACAACTCAAAATGTAGCGTGAAGGATAAGCCACCACAAGAATCTGTCGCCCTTCTTAGGGAAGTACCATGCCCACTTACTTAACAAATCCTCTACCGAGTATTGGGGGTCCCTCACAACCTGAAAGAAAGTGAGTATAGTAGACCAAACATCCGAAGTGAATGAGCAATGAACAAACAGATGCTCAAACCCCTCATTCTCCTTCCCACACAAGCAGCATATTGGGGGAATATCACCTTCATACCGGATCAATCTGTTGGCCGTCAGTAACCTACCAGTCGAGATCCTCCACATCAAAATTTGCACCTTCAAAGGGGACTTTGGCTTCCACACCTGAGGAGCCCACATGTACCGAAGTCCTCCATCTACAATTGCTGCATAAATTGACCAGACTGTAAAGCACCATCAGAAGTCCACGTCCACATCAGCGAGTTTGGCTGAGCTGAGTCCAACCTGAATCCCTGCAGCAACCTCATAAGAGGCATGCACTCGTGCAGCTCCTCTTCCTTAGATCCCTCCTAAATAAAGGTGTCCATATAGTTCCTTCTCTAGACCTGTCCACTAGTTGTTCCACCACTATCGATGGGTTTGGAGCAATACTGAATAATGTGGGATAAACCTGTAAGAGTGGCACCGGCCCAGTCCATCTGTCTGTCCAAAAAAGGCAAGACCTACCATCACTTAAAACACAACGGGTGGCCGCCACAACAACATTAGTCGCTTCCACGATGCCCTTTCATACATAAGAGACATTATGATGGCTCCACATCTGAAAATCCCATGCTCTACCTCTCGAGCAGTACTTGCCCAAGATCACCTCCTTCTATAATGCTCTCTGATTCTGACCAAGTTTTGACAGCCACTTTGCCAAAAGTGCCAAATTGAAGTCTCTAATGTTTTTGATACCCAGCACCGCATTTAACTTACTCTTACAGACTCTGCCCCAACAAATGTCATTGAAACCCTTGCTGTAGTTGTCCAATTGTTTGCCCCAAAAGAATATGCTTCTAATACCTTCAAGTTACCTAGTCACAAACTTCAGGATCTTGAACAGGGAGAGATAATAAACATGTAAGCTATCAAGAATAGCCTTGCGAAGTGTTAATCTCCCACCATAGGAAAGCAACCGACCCTTCCATTCTGCTAGTCTGGACTATAGGCTGCCAATCTCTGCATCTGATCTGCCTCGGGGAAAGTGGCATCCCCAAATAAGTAACATGAAAAGTCCCCACCTGACAACCCATAATGGTGGCTGCCTTCTCCAAAAATTCTTTAGACTTATTGATACCATACACTGCACTCTTATGAAAATTCACCTACAAGCCTGTTACCTCAACCAGAAACTCAAGCATCAATCTGATGAAGTACATCTGATCTTCCTCTCATGAGACAAAAAGGATCGTGTCATCTGCATATTGGAAGTGAGTGATGGGCCGAACCTGAGAATCCACTTAGAAGCTTGAGATGAGGCCTGCTGCTTCAACCTTGTCCTACATGTAGTTGAGGATTTGAGCAACCAATACAAAAAGCAATGGAGAAAGAGGGTCCCCCTACCTGAGCCCTCTACCATTAAGAAAAGAGGGAGTTGGTTCCCTTTTTACCAAAATGGCAAAGGAGGCCGAAGAAATACATGCTCTTATCTAAGAGACCTACTTATCACCAAAACCCATCTTCACCATCTTACAAGGAGGCAAACCCAATTAATTCTATCATATGCCTTCTCAAAATCTACCTTAATCACAAAGCTACTTTTCCTCTGAGTCTTCAAGGAGCATAAACATTCTTGTGCAACCAAAAAGTCCTGGATCTGCCTGCCACCAATAAAAGCACTCTGCTGGACACTGATCAGCCCATCAATCATCTTCCTCAGTCGAATAATCGAGAGTTTAGAAATCATCTTGTAGACCCCATTTAGGAGGCTGATCGATCTAAAATCAGTCAAAGCCATAGCACCTTCCTTCTTGGGAATTAAGACAATAGAAGTCTTATTAATTCCCCTCATATAGGCTCTCCCCTCTTGGAATTCTAACACAGCCTCATAGAGCAAGGGGTGGACCACCTCCCAGTAATGCTGAAAGGATAACAAAGGTAAACCGTCTGGGCCTGGAGCTTTATCCCCTACAAGAGAAAAAACCTCAATCCTCAACTCTGCAAGAGTGATAGGAGCTTCAAGTTCATCCCTCTCTTGCTGTGAGAGAACCTCCTGGAAGTCACCTCTGAACCCTGGGCTAGCCTGATCCTCCTCTGAAAATAGCTGTGAGTAAAATCTGAGTGTGTGCTCAAGGATCTATTCCCTACTGTCCAACAGTAGATCTCCCAACCTGAGAACTGAAATATGATTCTTCCTTCTTCAGCCAAAGGCGACTTTATGGAAAAAGGAAGTATTATTATTTCCTTCCTTAATCCACTTCTCTTTAGACCTCTGTTTCCAGTACACCTCCTCCTTTGCTAGCAGCTCTTGATACATTTTACAAACCTGCTTTGTCATAGCCCAATCTTCCTCATCCAAGAGACCTGCCTCTTCTAAAGCATCTAAAGCCTGCATTTGGCCTAACAAATCCCTCCTATCTGCAGACTCTGCATTCTTTCTTTATGAGCTCCACCCTTTCAGAGCTTGGCTACCCTCTTAAGATTTCCAACTAGTGTCACCATGGCTGAGCCACTCTGCCTTTTAGAGTCCCAGGCCTGCTTCACAATCTCCATAAACCCTTCTTCCTTTAACCAAGTTTTTTCCAACCTGAAAAGATATTTGTGCCGGAAGTGATGTTTTGAGTGTAATAAGATTGGCTTATGATCAGATACATGCCTCTACAGACACGAAGCCTTCAAATCAGGGAAGTGACTCTCCCATTCAGTTGTCACCAGAAATCTATCAAGCCTCGAACAAGAAGGGGTCCTCCTGCGATTAGACTAGGTATAGAAAGCATTATCTGTAACTATGTCAAGCATAGCTGACTGATGTATGAAAGCGATGAAGTCCTCTATTTGACCTATACATTAGGCCTCTTTAGATATCTCAGATGGGGAAGCAACTGCATTGAAGTCACCTACCAAAAGCCACGGCTTACGAGAGTTTAAGTGCCACAAGGCTAACTCCGCCCACACTGCCTTCTTCTCCTCCCTCCCTCGAGGCCCATAGACCCCAGTAAAATCCCACTCAAACCCATCTTCCACTCTCCTGAATGACATAGTGATAGCATGCTCTGTCTATTTCTTGCACTACAAATTTATTCCAAAGCACCAATATGTCTCTGCTCTGCTCACTGTTGGAGATACCACCCCTTTGAGTAGTCTTCCCCCACCAAGTCCTCTCCACATCTCCTCCTCCTCCCCCTTACAATTAGTCTCTTGGATGCACAAGATGTTGACCCTCAATCTCCTGATAATGTCCCTGATGGCCTCTCTCTTCTCCCTCCCTCCAATCCCTCTGATATTCTAAGAGACTATCTTCATTGGGCAACCAATAAACCTCCACCTCCACCTCTTTCCTCCCATATTCCTGCCCCTTCTCTTCCCCTCCAACCGTTTTGCCCATCTTTTCACTACGCACCCCCTAGTCACTCCTAACTGCCATCTTCTTTGTAGCTTGGAGAAGACTGAATGGATTTTTCTGTCCATCCCATCAAAAGAAACCCCAATTATATCCACCACCTCTCGAGCATGCTCCTCTACTACTTTCTCCACCTTCGCCAAAATCTCCTTAACTACAGGCTTTCCATTATCTTCTATTGGACAACTAAGATCCCCCTTAGGGTCCCCTATGGTGCCCTGCCCTCCCTTGGTTCCTCTAGAGGCTCTCAGCCTTGCATCCATATCCTCTAGAGTCATAGTCCACGAGCTCAGCCACCACCATCTGCCCCTCTGCACCCTTCCCCTGACCTACGGGTTCCACCTCCTCCAGCATCCCTCCCAAATCCCTTTCTTCATATTCGGAGGCTCTTGCATCCTGCTCCTCCGGACGCTCCTGTCCACCTCTCCCCTCAGACTGGGGAGCCTTTGGGCTACCAGGACACCACCATATCCCTCAAGATTGAGCTCCCCCTCCCGATAAGCATAGAGAAGATCCTGCCAGAGGTTCCCCTGCTCCAGACATGGGTTAGGACCTCCCGACTCCCACATCTCAGCCACCGATCTCTGGATCACTTGGCAGACTTTCGCCTACTTCGAGCCTTTCTTCTATCTGCCAGGGTGTTCCTGTAGTTCCTTCGAGCTCCTCTGGAGGAAGTTGTGGCCGGACATTAGAATTGCAAGGAACTCCTCCACTCCTTGTCGAGGTCCCCGAACCTCACGACCATCTTGGCGCAATAGGAGATGAGTCCCGGCTCCATCACAGGAAGAGCTCTCCCCGCCGGGGGCCTGCACTGGCCGGTAATAGCCTAGGAGCTGCCCCTGCACACTAGATGTGCCCGTATCCTCTTTTCGACGCATAACATGTGTTATCAGGCGAGGACGAAGGCCTTCAGGTAAAACAACGGGACCCGACACGAAAGAAATAGTGTGTAAGATCTGGGCATCAGGTAGGGTTCGGGTTTGGCGGGTGAAACCGACCGGTTCCAGGATGGGTGACCCACTCGGTTCAGCGGTTGGTTGTCTGCCACAATTCGCCCCCCTACCGACGCATTTGAAATAAAAAAAAAAAAAAAAAGCTTTGAGAGGATGCTATGACCTCGACCCCCAGCGGACCCTTCCTTACCTCGCGAACAGGCCCCTTAAACCCCAACGCCTGCATACCCATCGGCACCGCTTTGCCCAAAACATCCATGGCGATGGGGAAAACTCTCTTCTCGAATGGAAGCAGGAGGCAACGGGGTATGTCCCCCCTACTACAAGCTTGAACCACCCCTTCCACCTTTAAGACCCCATCCCTGCACGACACCAACGACCCTGCGGGCTCCCAGACATCCACTTCTCGGAGTAGAGCTCCAATGCCGGCATCATCACAGAGGAGGGCCGGGACCCTTGAGAGCCTCACCCTCAGTCTTAACAGACGAGGGTCTGGGAACGTCCCAAAATCCACAGCCCACTCCTCCACTTGGACGGCCACTCCTCTGCCTGCCAAGACTCCCATCTCCACCACCTCTCGAGCCGTTGCCTCCGAAGGTGCAATACCCATCATACAGTCACCGAGATTGACGATCTCCCACTCACCTTCACCACGTGATTCCTCGCGAAGAAGGATCTTTACCTGCGCCTGGGACGAGGAGTCCAACAGTGACCGAATCCTCACACCTTCTCAGCCGATCCATCCTCTCCCTGAACTGCTCCGGTGAAGGCGGGGAGAGGCTGAGGACTTCCTTGAAGTCCTTCCAAGTGCGACCCATAGGCCCAACGACTACCTCCGCAAAGGAACCTTTACCTCGTTGGCAAGACCAGCTGACGTGGCCCTCACCTCCATAGACCCTGCACCTCATCGGGAATTGCAATTCCTGGCGAGGTGACCCACTCTCAGGCATCGATAGCAGACCAGCGTACCAGAGAGACCTTCCTACGTTGTAAACAATCAGTTAATAAAATTAAGAACAATTGTTGTTCACTTTCCAGTTAGCAAGTTATCGAGTAAGGTTGCTTGCCTCTGAACATATATGGTTTGCTGAAGTCTATCCTTAACCTCTGGGATAGAGCAGCATCACAGGGTCTTGTGGATGGTTTTTCTATAGGCAGAGATGGATTCATGTTGTCACATCTACAGTTTGCTGATGATACATTGTTGTTCTCGTCAGAAAAGGAGGATATGTTATGTAACGTGAAGCGTTTATTGTTTCTTATGGAGGCTATAACAGGTTTGTCAATTAATTTTGGGAAATCTGAGGTGGTTGATATTAATCTTAATCAAGAAAAGAAACAGAACATTGCAGAAATGATTTCATGCAGATTCTTTGATTTTCCTATAACATACTTGGGTCTCCCATTGTCTGATGTTCAGTGTAAAGGGATTGGGACGAGTTGATCAGAAAGTTTGAGCAAAGACTAGAGGAGTGGAAAGTGAGATTCCTATCAGCTGGGGGTAGATGAGTCCTTTCTAGATCAGTCCTATCATCCCTGACCATTTATTATCTCTCTATGTTCAAGATTCCTAAAACAGTACGAAGATTGATTGAATCCAAAAGAAGTTTTTTCTTTTGGGAGGGTGGGAAGAGGGATAGAAAAGCTCTCCATCTAGTGGCATGGGACAGGGTTTGTAAGAGAAAGGATCAAGGAGGTGTTGGTTTGATTAAGATTAGTGTGCTCAACTAGGCCTTGTTATCCAAGTGGGTCCGGAGGATGGGAGAGGAGGAACATGCTTTGTGGGTTAAGATCACGAGGGGAAGGTACTACTCTGGTGCTCCTAAATGATCATGTCAGCCAACCACATCTTCTACTATGTCACCTGTGTGGAGAAGTATTAACAAAATGGTTGGTATCATCAGTTCGGCAATCTCCTACCAAATTAGTAAACAGTAATCTTATCAGATTTTGGGAGGACGAGTGGCTTTCTTGGGTTCCTTTTGATCTGCTATTCCAACAACTCTACCAATTATCAGAGGATAAGGGCAAATATGTGGGTCAATTGTTTTCTTATGGTCAGTCTTTTCCTTGAAATCTCAGTTTTAGAAGAAATCTTTCAGCTTAGGAACTTCAAGAGTTTGTGGTACCGATGGATATGTTACAAGACACTAAACTGCATAGGGATTGTGAAGATAAAAGATCATGGAAGTGGAGTCCTAAAGGAATATTCACTGTCAAAGCACTCACAGAGGTGATCAATGATGGTGTAACCAGAGTTACTTGGTGTCCTATTGTGTGGTCTAACCTCCTGCCTTACAAGATCAAAGTTTTTTTTTTGGAACATGGCTTTGGGGAGACTTCCAACTTTGGACAGACTTAAATTCTTATCTGCAGACCATAAAACTTCCTGCATCTTTTGTGGATTCTTTGAAGAGGACCTTACTCATCTGTTCTGTCAGTGTGGAGTTATTTCTGTGTTGTGGGACACCCTATGTAAGATATTCCACATTGCTTGGGAGGAGCCTCAGACTGTGATTGATCTATTGGAGGGGTGGGAATCCCTTTGTTCTGTCAGAGCAGAGAGAAGAATATGGTTTGTTATTTCACCAGCTCTTTTATGGGAGTGTGGCTAGAGGAACTCAAGGAGGTTCAGTCTGGACTTCAACAATATTTATGATATTATGAGGAGAATGGTCAGATGGGTCTCTGATTGGGGGAGAACTGCAAGGATTGGGCCAGACCTGAATGAGTCTAGAATTGTTGCTATGCTTCAACAATGGCATGAGTTCATTTTGTGAGGATGTAATTGTGTTTTGTTCTGATTTTGCTTATTTAAAGCTTATTTTATTATCTTGATAAGATAAGTTTTGTTTGAGTATTGGGTGGGGACCATTGGTTTTCGTTGCAAGGGGTTGCAAGATGTGGTATTTCATATCTTGCTTATGTTTGTAATGTTATTTTCATTTATATGAACTTGGGGCTGCCAGGTCACCTTCCAGAAAAGTCTATCCTGAACCTTGATCACCATGGTTCTTGTTCACCTTGCTTCCTAATAAGGACAAGAATCACTATTTTCAATCTTAAATGATTTTTTTTATGCTCTATTCAAAAGTTTCTTTAGGCTCTAGTCTAATTCAACTCAACTTTTGTCCTATATGCCCTACCTACTCTATGTTTTTTCATTTCTTTATATTTTTTCAACACTTCCAGATATACTCCACTATAAACTTCTCAATTCGTACATAGATTACCTATAATTATCTATTACCATAGTAGACCATTACCATCAATTTCCCTTCACCTAGACAGCCAACAAGGTCTTCTTACCCTAGCCAACTAGAAATCCTTTTTCTCCTAAACGTTTTACCTTATTTAGACCCCAACTTATTACCATCGCCGCTTTTCTTTGTCTTTCATAAACTGTTTTTTTACCAAGGAATGTACATCTATTATCATAAATCTTAGTACCATTTAAGATTACAAATTATAACGTCTTCAACATCCCTTTTCCCAAGTTATTGTATTTACAAGTAATGGCCAGTCGAGATATGGAACTGTCATACTCAAGACATAAGTTATTCATCTTATCATTTTGTTTCAGCCTTGTGCATGTACTACCATACATGCTTTAATACCATTTATAATGGTCCCACTTATAGACCTCCGATAGTTGCCCAATTCTAAAACAAAATAAAAAGAAGTATAAATGTAAAAGTGCAAAAAGGATGTCATGTCTGTTATATAACAGAATATAAAGAAAATAGAAATACATACCCTAGTAAATTAAACTGGCCATACCTGAAATATTTCAGACATTCACTGGACACCTTTTGTCTATGTTCCTGAAAAAAAATATATTTGATAACTTTTATGAGAACTCATAAAGAGATCTCAGTAAGGATCATTTACATCTCTACCGTTATCCCTCACTTATCATCCCATTCACTCATCTCTCTTAAGAGAAATAATTTCTTTATTTCCTAATTATTATGCAAGACATTTACTTCGCATACGACATTCATGAAAAGATTTTTAAACTAGTATAGAATGCACTCATCGTAAAGACAACATGAAACTCAAGTGGAAATATTAACAAAGTGATAACAAGTATACCTTTTCTGTTTCTTTCTTTCTAAACAATCCATAGGTTATTGTCTTTCACATTTTCTTCCTTTAATAAATAGTAATTATTATTATTAATATAAAAATATTAAAACACTTATTGAAGGTCATCATCGTAGGGCCTCAGGGTTAAGTCATTCTTTGGTTGGTATATTTAACAAGTCTTTAGTTCGTAATCGACTGTCTTGTTGACGGGGCGACTCATTTTTTGACCTGAAGTGATGAGGATAATCACTCACTAATGGTCGTAGTGGTGAGCAGGCCGTCCCCTGACTGACCTCTAACCTCCGTTTGTCCACCTTAATTGATTTTCGGAAGCCTATTGGGTGAGGCAAGAAACATAAGCTAAGTTGGGTCTGCAATCTACTCTCTAGCTGCTACTATAACATCCATGCCTCAGCCCATGAGTGCATCAAGTAGGACTACGATCTTCTACCTAAGTCGAGGTCCCGAACCTAAACTCTAGAACCGTAATCAAAAGAAGGGATGCTCCATGCTTTGGCGCCGCACATCTTTAGGGAGTTTGACTCGGGCGTCCCCTTATCCCTAGGAGATAGATCTTGTAAGCTCGTCCCGCTAGTGAAGTGATGCCATTTTTTTTCTTAAAAAAGACAAATTATCGTAGGAATCATCATTCGTCAACAATATCGGGATTCATAGTAATCATAGAAGGCTTTCTTGCCTTCAGTTTCTTTTATAAATATTTCTTTCATAGGCAGTGTATTGGAGTGCGCCTCCTACTGTTCATATTCTTGTTCTTTTGTTCCCCTTCTTGGGGTCCTAAAAAACATCATGGGATCTTTAATAAATCATACAAGAGTAAATAACAATATATAGCTATATAACATAACAAGTTAGGCTCCAAATTTTTCTTTCTTTTCATTGTTCATATGAGTCTAGGATGGACTTGGTCCATCGAATTCTTTTCTCTTCATAAGGAAGAAGGTCTCACATATTTCTAATGCTAATCACTTATTTTAGATAAGCAAATCAAGTTCATTCGTATTGTCGTCCTTCAAGTTGGAGAACAATTCATATGGGGATCATGTAAGGTTCATAACAACTCTTCAGGGTCTTTATATCATGCTGAAATTACCAACACTAGCATGCTTCTTACAAGACGATAGTTAAACCATAAAAAAACATTCTGAAATAACATAAAGTATGTCAAAACTTAGGTTCTTTTCTTTAATTCTTTCTAAACTGAACTTCATCTATTTACATGCTTAGGTAAATAAACCTAGCCGGACATAATACATGCTGAAATAGGGAGGAAACACTATAAACAGTTATGGACAGCATGCAAATACACCAGTAAAACATGTTCCTTCATCATTTTCTTACTCCTTTTAAAAAATTTCCAAAACAAAAGGGAACAAACTAAGGGAGTATCACCCTCTCTTTTAAGGGTTTCAAAAACCTAGCCGTGTAGGAGAGCCATGGAAGGCAGTACCGGTACCAGTACCGGTACCGGTGCCGGCCGGTACCGGTACGTACCGGTACCGGTACCGGTACCGGCCGGTACGACCGGTACGGGCTTAAAAGGGCCCAAAAAAATCAGAAAAAAAAGAAAAAAATTCAGAAAAATTCAGAAAAATTTCAGAAAAAATGTAAACAATTAATTAGCTATGTGTTGGGTGTGATAAAAATGGGTTAAGACAAAGAAGTACACATAACACATACAAAATGACAATTTTAATAGAGATTAAACATGAAAAATATTATGTTAATGTACTAAATATTTACAACAATGCAAAATATGAACGAAATCAAACGATCCTTACCTATGAAAAACATAAGTGAGTCCCTTACTATGGATAATAACCCGTAGATCCTTCTGATTCATCATCTGGTTGCTGTTGCTGGTATCCATAATAAGGTTGCATATGTTCCCTATATTCACCATAACTAAACAATGATGCAGCCAAGTCGTGCATCCCTCTTTGAATCCCTCTTGGAGTATATGGTTGTTGACTTGATGAAATGCCAGAATCATGGTGCAAAGAAGTAGCATGAGGATAAGAAGAAGACCCTGACCCATAACTGCTACTGGGTGGAATCGGTGGATGGAATTGAAAGTCTTCATACTCTACTTGATCTCCCCAGCTATCCATGCCTGCTTCTTGTTGGTCACCTCCGTAACCTGACTGCTGTCCATGCTGGCTTTGTGAATCATAATCTCCTTGACTTTCATGTTGTCCTCTTCCTGTGTCAACATGTAAGGAGAAAGAAGGTGCATACACTCTGCCCCCGGTAGTAGCACCTGCAGCTGCACCAGCATCATCACTAGGAGACTCTGTCCCATCATCATCGTCATCTTGATCATAATCAACAATTAACTTTCTTTTAACAGTACTTGATTTTTTCTTTTGTGATGCCTGTTTTTGCTGGCTTTCTTTTTTTTCTAGATCTTTTTGCAAGTTCAATCGATTCAATACTCCTTTTCCTCGTGGTGTATGCCTCACATAAATTTGCTTCAGCTCATCAATGGCAGGATCGTCTCTGGCAGCCAGATTAGTCCTCTCCAATGTAGATGTACTCCTTTTCAAGAATGATGGTGGCCCAACCATTCTAGGAGTGACTGGCCTACTATCTGATTCTGAGTGTCTAGCAGGCTCAAGCTCAGTATCAGGTGCAAATAAAGGCACATGCTCAGTCTGACTGTGATACTCATATGAAGGAGGAGGTGAATTTTCTTTTTGCCTTTTCGAGCTTCTTAATTCTGGATCTCTAGCAACAGCTCCATCTAGTATGCCTTCTGCCCATTCTGTATCATCAGGATCAAAAACTGGCTCATCGACAGTTGCTCGTGTCTCAACCCAAGTCTGCAAGGGATTATCATCATCAAATAACTCTTCCACATCAATTTGGCCAACCACATCTTCTGCGTGCCCTGCAACTCGTTTCTCCCTCAATTGTTGTCTCAACCGGATGTTTTTGATCCTTAATCTCATATTGTAATGGCAGTACACCAATTTTTCCAATCGTTCAGCCTTTAACCGGTTACGAATTTTTGAGTGTATAAGGCTGAACGTGCTCCAGTTTCTTTCACATTGGCTTGCCGACGTCGTCTGACTCAAAACCCTCACTGCAACGGAAGCCAATGGATTATAGCACCTATCTCTGTTGTACACCATTATCCACCACTCAGCTGTGCCATCATTAAAAGAAACCAAAAAAAAAATTAATCAATGTATGTTCTCGTTTCTTATGCACATTTGACAACAATGCAATGACTAAGTATACCTGGGCTCACTTTCTCTACAGCAATTTGCACAGAGTCTTCATTATATGTCTCCAGCCTTAGCCTATAAGCCTCCATCTACAAAGATGGAATTAACAATTAATAGAATTCATAGGCTCTTCAAATTACAAGTAATTGGATAAATCTTAAAGTCAGATCTTCACTAAGTATACCTGTCTCTCTGCCTCAATCCTATCTTCTATTGTCCTCGAAAAACGTGCAATCACATTTAATGTGCCTTGAATCACCTCTCCATCAATATGCACTTGACGACTGTACATTACTCGAGGATTTAAATAATAACCTGCATTTAGGTGAAAAATTACTAATGTCAATTTAATAAATAATCTCCTATTTAATAGTATAAGACTTCACTTACCAGCTGCATGCAAGTCGTGGTGTAATGTGCTTTCCCATCTGATATCAATAAGGTCCCACCACTTCATATAAGTGTTGGGAAATGCGTTCTTGATGTGGACCTTAGCAATGTCAATTGCCTCGTACAAATATCCCATGTAATTCTTATCATCCCCATCCACCAATTTTAACACCTGTACGAGAGGTTCCACCAACTTCAGATAAGTCTCCATATTACTCCAAAATTTTTTATTCTCTATGATTTTCTCACTTCCAAATGTTCAGATTTAGATTCATTGGAAGTGGTCCGCATATACTCCAATAACTCCTTGTTAAACATAAAACCCCTGATCTCATTCTTGAATTTGTGCAAAGATTCTAAAGAAATAAAATTAGATGCAAATCGTGTAGGCCCTGCACGGATGAGATCTCGACCTCCAGATGCTTTTTCTCTGAACATATTCAAGATCCTGGGATGACCATAAATAAATTGGGTAATTCTTTGGGCTCTCTTTACAGTCTTGCTGATAGTTGGATCCTTACCAATGTCTTCAAGCATCAAGTCCAGACTATGCGCTGCACATGGGACCCAATAAAGGTGTTTGCGCTTGTCCATTAACTTCTTCCCTGCAGCTTTATAACTTGGTTCATTATCGGTGACCACCTGGACAACATTTTCCTCTCCAATTTCCTGCACCATCTGATCCATCAAACCAAATAAATATTTTGCATTCTTTGAATAGTTTGATGCATCAACAGATTTCATAAAAACTGTCCCTTCTGTGCAATAAACAAGAAAATTAATCATGGACTTCTTCGTGGTACCAGTCCAGCCATCGCACATAATTGTGCATCCTCTCTCCTTCCATACTGCCTTAAAACTTTCAACCCACTGTTGAAGTTCCTTGTATTCTCCATCAAGCCCCCGTCCGTATATGTCTCGACGTGTGGGGGCTTTGAACCCACGACCATGATCTGCTATCACATCAATCATAGGCTGAAAATAAGGAGACTGAGCAGCATGTGAGGGAACACCTGCATGCAAAAACCATTTGCATATGCTTTTAAAAGTATGTCCTGCCGCTTCAGCTGACTTTTTTACTCCTCTCATTGCTTGCTTGATTTTTGGCTGAGTAGAAGTCTGTCTTCTAAAAAGATAACTGTCCATAGGACCCACTTGGCCTGTAGGTTGACTTGTGCTTCTTATTGATGGTCCATCACCTCTCCTTCGGGCTTCATCTTCTTGTTGATGCCACAAACTCTCTCTTCTAGCTGCAGCCATGTCAGGATCATCATCATCATCATCATCACTAGAATCTACATTTTGTTCAGCCCTTTCCCTCTCACGTATAGAAATGCCACTGGCCGCAGTATACATCCCTTTGCCTTTTGTATTATGTCTACCTGAAATTTCGCCTTGGAGTTCAACCTCATCTTCCTTCTTTTGTTCTTTTTGTGCTTTTCGGCCACGCAATAATTCACGCATCTCGTTGGCAACTTGTCGGGGACAGACAGTACACCTTGTCACCTGCTAAATGTTCTTTCCCTCGGGTGATTCCACCACCCATCTATTTGCCACAATATTTGCATTTCACTCTCCTCTTTGCAGTATTAATTAAGGTGATATGGGCCCACCCTGGGTCTTGCTCTTGCTGTTCAGCCATGTTCCTACAACACATAAAAAAAAATAGAAACAAATATAAGAACATTTGGCATTATGCTCGTAGTTTAAAACATGTAAAATTGGATGTTAATTAGACTCCAATTGATGTTTAATTTAACAATTAGACAAAAGCCCCAATTTTTAACCGCTAATTAGGGCCAAAATTGGGGATTTCTCCTAATTAACCGTCGATCAACGTAATTAACAGCACACTCCTAGTTTAAAACATGTCATGAAGCTTAATTAGACTCCAATTGATGTTTAATTTAAGTAATTAGACAAAAGTCCCAATTTTTAACCGCTAATTAGGGCCAAAATTAGGGATTTCCCCTAATTAACCGTCGATCAACGTAATTAACAGCACACTCCTAGTTTAAATCATGTCATGAAGCTTAATTAGGCTCTAATTGATGTTTAATTTAAGTAATTAGACAAAAGCCCCAATTTTTAACCGCTAATTAGGGCCAAAATTGGAGATTTCCCCTAATTAACCGTCGATCAACGTAATTAACAGCACACTCTTAGTTTAAAACATGTCATGAAGCTTAATTAGGCTCCAATTGATGTTTAATTTAAGTAATTAGATAAAAACCCCAATTTTTAACCGCTAATTAGGGCCAAAATTGGGGATTTCTCCTAATTAACCGTCGATCAACGTAATTAACAGCACACTCCTAGTTTAAAACATGTCATGAAGCTTAATTAGGCTCTAATTGATGTTTAATTTAAGTAATTAGACAAAAGCCCCAATTTTTAACCGCTAATTAGGGCCAAAATTGGAGATTTCCCCTAATTAACCGTCGATCAACGTAATTAACAGCACACTCTTAGTTTAAAACATGTCATGAAGCTTAATTAGGCTCCAATTGATGTTTAATTTAAGTAATTAGACAAAAACCCCAATTTTTAACCGCTAATTAGGGCCAAAATTGGGGATTTCCCCTAATTAACCGTCGATCAACGTAATTAACAGCACACTCCTAGTTTAAAACATGTCATGAAGCTTAATTAGGCTCCAATTGATGTTTAATTTAAGTAATTAGACAAAAGCCCCAATTTTTAACCGCTAATTAGGGCCAAAATTGGGGGTTGTCTATTTTATCAAGAAAATGAACGTAAATCATCTAAGAAATATGTAACAAACTAAAAAATAATCACTACATTAAAATATAAATCATACCTTCTTTTTTTCTTCCACCCAAAACAGTGAAAATGTCTCCGGAAAAGGATGAAAACGTCTCCGGCGGCGGTGGCGGGCGGCGGCGGCAGCGGCGGGCGGCGGCGGCGGCTGGCGGCGGCGGTTCTTTCCCCTCCTTCTTCTCCTCCTTTCCCTCCTTCCCTTCCCCTCCCACTGCAAAAAACCCGAATCCCCTCTCACAGATCTGTTTCTGTGAGAGGGGACAGTGAAACACCCCTTTAAGGGGTGTTTCACGGGCGTACCGGCCCGGTACCGGCCCGGTTTCGGGCGTACCGGCCGGTACGCCCGAAACCGGACCGGTACCGGTCCGGTACAGTCATTTTTTTTTTTTTTTTTTTTTTTACGGTACCGGCCCGAAATGGGGGTACCGGTACCGGTCCGGGCCGGTACCGGTACGTACCGGCCGGTACGTACCGGTACCGGCCGAAACTGCCATCCATGAGGAGAGCTGCCTGCTCATGATGTCCCACCCTACTCAGCTGGAGAAGTCACTTTTCCACAAGTTGCAGGTTTGGGGAAGCTCTCCTCACCTTCTCCGTTGGCTTCTCCTTCGTCTCTTGTTGCCTTTCTCCTCTTATCCCCTTCTTCTCTCTCTCTCTCTCTTTTGCTGCTCTTTCAAATTCTCTCTCTCTCTCTCTCTCTCAGCTGGCTGCCTCTACAATGCTGCCCACCTCCTTTTATACGAGGTAAAGGAGGTGACTGAACCGCCACTGACATAATGGGCCTGTTAAGACCCACCAAAAGTGGCGCAATAAGGGTCCACTATCCTTAAACTAACAGCCCATTATGGGCCCTCCTGAAAATCACTTAAAATAGGCTTACTGATAGCCCAATTTCTCAGGCCAAAGCCTATTAAAACAGGGCCTAACACAGCTCATTAAAAATCCACTCAAAGTCTATTATTTAGGGTCCAATAACAGCCCATTAAAAGCCTAATAAGAATCCATTAACCAAGTCCAATTCTCTATTTATAGGCCCATTATAAACAGTCCACTAATCACCTATTAAAGCCCCTTATAGGCCTATCAAAATTTATTAAAATTCTTAGCCTTTAAGCCCAATAAGAACCTATTAAATAAGCTCAATCGCCCTAGGGAAAATTTTATATTTAATCCTAGTTTCTCAGCCCAAAGCCTATTAAAACAGGCAGTAACATAGCCCATTAAAAACTCACTCAAAGTCCATTATTTAGGGCCCAATAACAGCCCATTCAAAGTCCATTAAGAATCCATTAGCCAAGTCCAATTTTCAACTTATAGGCCCATTATAAACAATCCACTGATCACCTATTAAAGCCCCTTATAGGCCTATCATTTTTTTTAAAAAATCTTACCCTTTAACCCCAATAAGAACCTATTAAATAAGCCTAATAGCCCTAGGAAAATTTTATATTTAAACTCTAGTTTTATTTCTAATTGCACTTATACCCTTATTCATTTTATTGGGTTCTTACAATAGACGTGCATATAAAAAATATTTTTAAAAATAATAAAACTGCATTTAGCCACTTGGATTGTTCCCATCCCTTGGAGTTTTAATTTTAATCCCTCATTAAAAGATGGGGTGCACCTACCTTAGATGCACCTTGGGGCGTGTTATAGCTGGTCCATGTATATATGTATGTATGTTTATACTTAACATGAAGCTAGATCCAGAAAATTGCATCGAGCCTATAGATTACCGGTCTTTTGTCCTTGCTGTGTTAAGAGAAAATTTTGGTAGATATCCTGTTTCCTTCATATCCCGTTGCCACTGAAACTTTCTGCTTTCCTCGTTTTTAATGCCTGTGATCTATTCTCATGTTTTCTGATCCAGAATTTACATATACTACGTTTAGCAGAGGTGTGCCTGTTCAAAAGTCTTTCCTTTCTCATCAGCGTCTCTTTTTTTTTTTTTTTGTTTCTTTCCAGGGTGCGTTTGAACTTGGGTGTGCTGTTTGCCCAGTAGCAATCAAGTACAACAAAATTTTTGTGGATGCCTTTTGGAACAGTAGGAAGTAAGGCCCACATGAGCACTTTGATAGGCATCTACTTGAAATGACAATTTTGTTTCTTTTTAAATCATGTTTACATACTGCATTTGCTTCCTAAAGATCTGTAGAAGTTGTATGGAAGCTACATTAATTATGTGCGAGTTTGAAGTAGTCACCTTAATGAAGATAATGAAAGTATAATGGCAGTATTCTAACAAACTGCCACTGTGTGCATTGTTTTCCTGGAGCTTAAACAGACAATTAAGCCTTCCTAGAAAATCAATCTGAACAATGTTGGTTTTTCAGTTTTTCTTGCAATATTCTCTGTTTCGGTTATAATCAATTAATAACATGGTCATTGATAGCCTTGCATCCTTTATTCTTTGCATCCTTTGTACTGACCAACATTTTTCATAAAGCCCTGGCAATGAATCTGAGGAATGTTGAAGAAAGTACTGATATGCGGCTCACTGTATCAAGAAATGAACACTCTTTTTTGTAACCGATAGAAACATAAACCATAGGGTTGAAGAACCCTTTTTTTGAAACCTTCACATATCAATACATGATATCTGATGGTTTTGGAATTCAGACTTTCATGATTGCTCAATTTTTGTCCTAAAAGATAAAAGGTTCTCCGTTTTGCTTACCCCGACTCCATATGGCTGTTCCACTGCCTGTCCTTTCAGATTTGAAACTGAGACCTTGGAATATTATCTAGACCCTTGATGCCAAGCATCAACAGCTTGATAATATTGCCTAGGAATTAGTGTTCAACTGAATAATTGACATGAATTTCTTCCTTGTGATGATGGATATAAAAACATAAAAACATCTAATTGTATCCAAAGTATGCCATATTTGATCTTGTTATCATCTAGGAGACTAGGACGGCTGAAGAGGGCCTTTGGGATAGCTTGTCAAGATCAGAAATAATGGCCAGAGAATGCCTTCGGAGAAAAACTTTGGAATTTATGCATCTAGCTATTCAATATGATTATTAATGTAATAATAAGAATAAGAGCAATGAAAACACATTTACACATACCAACTCCACCCAAATAATAAAATGAAAGGTCATTGAGCCTTGAAGGTCACCTGTTTTGTTGATTATCTTACTGACAATGTAGCAGAGCCTGTTGGCAAGTAGGTTTGAATAGAATCTCCTATAGATATTCTGAATGTCTTGTTTTCTTGACCCACACCTTTTCGGGGCCCTTCTGACTGAAATACTGTCCATCATCACCTCAATTTATCTCAGAAAAATCCCAAGTTTCTCTTTATTTTTGCTCAGGAAGAGTCAAACTCTAATTTGCATTTGAGAAATACAATCTTTCTTCCACTGTTTTCACCCCTTTAATCATCTATTAAACAATATAGAAAAAACTTCTCAATTCATACATACGGTATCTCTCCTGATGTGTTTCTCTCCATTGTTTTGCCGTAGCACAAAGAAAAAAGAACCAGGGACTTTGCATGTGCTTTGGCAGGCTGGTGCTGTATTGTGACGGCCCCACCCTTGTGAATTCATATTCTCAAATATACACAAGAATGGACCGTCATCCGAATCGAGGTTCGGTGTAACCAGGATCAATTTGGATCAATGGCACAAAAGTACACATAAGAATAACAATGGAAATTGCAAACTAATAGATACTCTTATAACTGGTGTTTCCATAGATACACATGTCCTTGAACGCAGTACAAAAGTAAGATATTACATAACCAAGTATAATAGGGACAACATAGACCAATTAAGACTATACAGACCACTAGCACAGATGCAAGCGGTGAAGCCGGAAACGTATCCTTATTGTGGTCGTTAATTCTCTCCTGAAAAACATTTAATTAACTTTTATGAGTTTTATACTAAAAACTCAGTAGGGATCATTTACTCCCTACTGATCCAATATTAAAAATTAAAGTCCTTTCACACACCATTTAAGTAGAAGAATGTGGCAATAATCAAATAAGCACATAGATAGTGAAATATCTGATTGAATCGTACATGAATCATTTGAAAGAATCATCATAGTTCATAAGAACAATTGCAGAAGTATCGTTTTGTCATTTCATTATTAGAGTGAATAATCTAGACCTGGTGGTTAATAAGATCACAATTATCATCTTTGACACCTCTCTCATGATCTCCTCCTTAGTATTCATTTATTTCAAAGGAAAATAGGAATATACTTTAAATAATAATTTGTCCTTTGTCACATTTTTGAACATGTCATGACCGGCCTACTGGTCGTCAAAAATTACTTTTTATCTTTAAGAAGTAACAAGGGACAACCACCCCACTAACGGTTGCAAAACCTCTACTTGTCTGTCTCGGGGAGTTTCTAGACACTCTTCTGAGTGAGGTGGGTCTTTCGGCTGATCTGAGGATGTGGTCTCCATACCACATAGTCCATACTCCACTGAAGAGTGCACTTCAAGTAGGGTTTCCACCCTCTGTCTAGTTAGGAATGTCTTGAGTCTGGACACTGACCCCATGATCATAGAGATGCTCCGCGCCTTGACAAAGCCAATCGTAAGGAGCAAGTGTTGGGAAAGGTTCCACGTCCCGACAACGCCAATCGTAAAGAGCAAGCATTGGGTAAGGCTCCATGTCCCAACAACGCCAATCGTAAGGAGCAAGTGTTGGATAAGGCTCTGCGTCCCAACAACGTCAATCGTAAGGAGCAAGTGTTGGGTAAGGCTCCGCGCCCCAACAACGCTAGTTGTATGGAGCAAACGTTGGGTAAGGCTCTGCGCCCTAACAACGCCAATTGTAAGGAGCAAGTGTTGGAAAGGCTCTGCGCCCCAACAATGCCAATCATAAGGAGCAAGTGTTAGGTAAGACTATGCGCCCCAACAACGCCAATCGTAAGGAGCACGTGTTGGGTAAGGCTCTACGTCCAACAACGCCATTCGTAAGGAGCAAGACTGTGTTGTCCCCTTGTCCACGGGCGATAAATCATGGAGTCTTTTCCGTTAGTGTTGCAGTGTTACTTCTTTAAACAAGAGATATTTTCTTCATAATAATACACTCACAAAATCGTAATGATTGTGGTTATGAGATAATGATTGTAAAGGAAGTAGTTTCGTTTGATAGATTTTCTTCATCAATTTTATAGAAAATCATTTAAAGAACCTTATTTGACATAGACTCTTTTTAACATTTATGATCGTCTATTAAACTAATCTAGGTTTCTAAACAGATTTTAATTTACCAGTTGAGGGATAGCAGGACTGTATCACCCTACCTCGGAGGAGAGAAATGTGCTGTTGAAGCCTCAATGGGTCACCGCTAGGTCGCTGTTGGATCACTGTCGGAACCACGATGTTAGCTGGTTTCTTCTCTCTCTCTCTCTCTCTCTTTTCTTGCCTGGGGAAGGGATGGCTGGGATAGAGTGGAAGGGGAAGGAATGCCCTCTTATTTATAGTGTTGGGCAGAGCTTAGGATGGGGACAAGTGTCCCTTCTTAGATTTCCTTTTGGATAAGCATTAATTAGATTTAGGACGAGTGTCCCTTTTAGATAAGTATGAATTGGATTTGGAACAAATGTCCCTTTTAGATAAACATGAATTAGATTTGGGACAAGTGTCCCTTTTAGATAAGGGTTTACCCTTTAACCCTTAACCATTAGTGTTTTTTTGTATCATTATCCTTTACCGATAACATTTTCATTTAAACCCCTAAAGGACATTTTATATTTAAACCCTCTCTTCTTTTTTTTATTATCCCTAGTAATTTTGTGGGATCTTACATTCTCCCCTCATAAAAATTCTGTTCTCGAAATTTCATGATCCACTGCTCAAGAAAGAGGGTAAACTTCGTATCACAGAATTTACATACCTTAGAATAAGTAAATAAATTATTCCTTCATTTCATCTTCCCACTCCCATGTAGCTTCATTGATGGATCTATTTTGCCAAACCACTTTTACTAATGGAATTATCTTATTCCTTAGAACTTGTTCTTTGCGACCAATTGTGCTGATTGGATATTCTGGCGTCGTCATATTTAGGCAACTTGAATGGTAGTGTAGCCCACGATATGTGTTGGATCTGGAATATACCTTAGTAGCATAGAAATATAGAAGACATCATGTACACGAGACAAAGTTGGAGGTAAGTATTTCAAATGGGCCAATGTAGTGTGGACTTAATGCCTTGCTTCCCAAATCTCATGTCTCCTTTGGTAGGTGAAATTTTAAAAAATACGTGATCTCCTATATCAAATTGTAGTGGTCACCTCCGAGAATCAGCATGACTCTTTTGTCTATTCTGAGCTACAACTAATCTTTAGCATATTATTCTCACCTTGTCAACACAATCTTGGATAATCTCTAGTCCTTCTAACTTTCTTTCACCAACCTCGTCCCAATATAAAGGAGATCAAGGCGTCCATAGAAAGCTTCATAGGGTGCCATGCCGATACTTGCATGATAGCTAGTATTGTAAGTAAACTCAATTAAGTGGTAAGTACTGATCCCATGATCCCTTCCATTTAATGCAACATGCTCGAAGCATATCTTCTAATGTCTGGATTGTTCTTTTAGACTGTCCATCAATTTCTGGATGATAAGTTGAACTAAGTGCCAATTTGGTGCCTAGCTCTTTTTGAAACTTCTCCAGAAATTTGAGGTAAATTTGGGATCTCTATCAACAACTATAGCTACTGGTACCCCATGCAATTTTACAACTTCCTTGACATAAAGTTGAGCATATTTATTTGTAGTCCATGAAGTATTTACTAGTAAGGAATGAACAGATTTTGTCAATCGATCAATTATTACCCAAATGCTGTCAGATCCTTTTGAAGTTCTAGGTAATCGCACCTAAGGTTTAAAAACTCGGCTCGGATCGGCCGAGTCAGATCGGTTTTGGGCCGTCCGTGCCGATCCCGAGTAACCTGGCCGAGTCCAGGACTTGGATCGCCCGATCCGAGCCGGATCGGGCGATCCGAGACTAGATCGGGCCGGGTCGGCTCGGATCAGCCCGACCCGGCCCCCAATGGCTAGTTTGACTAGCCGTTAGGGGTCAACCTAGCCGTTGCTGGCCGTTCCCAAACGGCTAGCAACGGCTAGTTTGGGCCTTGGGGGTCTATTTAAACCCCCCCAAGGCCCTCCTAAGGCTCCACAAATTTCCTTTGAGCCTCCTAACATTCTTGCTCTCTCTCCCACTCTCTCGATCATAGAATTCTCTCTCCATCTCTCCTACGAGGTCACTTCTAGTCTAGTACAAGCTCCGCGATCTCTCATCTTCTTGTGCTGTGAAGGAATGACATCTCAAGGTGCTGCTGAGCGGTCATCTGGGAATCTTCCTATCGCTGATCCTGCTTGGGGTCATTGCACACCGGTGGACATGGGCCAAAGAAAGGTACAATGCAAATATTGCAACCGGGTCGTCTCTGACGGGGTCTACCAATTCAAACAACATCTTGCTGGAATAAAAGGTGAAGTTGCAGCATGTGCTCTAATTCCTTCAGAGGTTAGGATCCAATTTCGAATTTATATGAAGGAGAAGGAATCAAGCAAAGCAAGTACTGCCAGAAGAAGATAGGAAATTCGAGAGGAATTGTCTGAACCAGCGCGAAGGTCTGATGCTGGAGTCCGGCTTGGTGGAAGTAATCAACCTATAAATGTTGATGATTGGGATACAAGTAAGTTTCTTATTTAACTTATTTTCATGTTCTTCATTTAACGTTTTCAGACAAATAGTTATAGTAGATTATTTTTTTTTTCTTTTACATTTAAAGCTGAATTACGACGTGCAATGGAAGCAAGCCGGCGGTCCTTTGCAGATGATGACTTATTTCGGCAAACTGGAAGATATGGAGGACAAGGAAGTGGCTCCACACCTTCTGCACAAGAGAGCACTAGCACCGGCATGAGCGCTAATGTATGCGAGGAGCTGCCTCAGGAGTTCACTAGAGCTGGAGATCCTAGAGTAGGTCCAATAGATCCCTTGCTTACCAAGAAGAGGGATAAACAACCTTCTATTAGTGCTGCATTCAAGAACTTAAAACTTTGTAAGGAGAAGATAGGGAGAGCTACATCTAGGTGATTTTTCTATAACAGTATCCCTGCTAATGCTGCCAATGGGCCATATTATGAGTCCATGATCGAGACCATACAAGAAGTTGGCAAAGGAGTTGAGGGACCTTTTCCATATGAGATATACAACAAGTACTTGGATATGGAAGTTGATGACATCCGAACATACATTAAATCATTTGAAAGGATCTGGAATGAGTATGGATGCACTTTAATGTGCGATGGATGGACATGTACATAAATCTTATCTTCAGTTTCTTATCTTATCTACATTTTTTCTTAATCAGAATGGGTCTCTTTCTGATTTCTTATTACGTTTGGAACTTTACAGGGATAACAAGAAGAAGTATGATTAACTTCTTAATTTACTGCAAAGTCAGAACCGTATTTTGGAAGTCTATTGATGCATCTGGAAAAATAAAGAATGCCCAGTACCTATATGAATTAATGGATCAAATGGTGGAAGAAGTGGGCAAAAAAAGGATTGTCCAAGTGGTTACGGACAATGCAGCGGCGTTCAAGTTAGTTGGACAAATGTTGATGCAGAAGAGAGAACATCTATACTGGGTTCCCTGTTCTGCTCATTGTATTGACTTGATATTGGAAGACATTTGCTCTGATTCGATGGTAGATCGAGTGGTCAAGAGTGGTCGATTTATCACCACATTCATCTACAACCACAACAACATTCTGGATATCATGCGCACACATAGTCATGGAAGAGACTTGCTTCGTCCAGGAGCCACCAGGTTTGCATCTTAATATATCTCTCTAAATAGTTTAAGTCAACAAAAGAACAACTTGATTAGGATGGTGGCATCGGAAGATTGGGAGAATCACATATTGCGGCATGTACCAACTAAGGTCAGAGAGAAAGGTAAGAAAGTGGCTGATCTAATTCAGTCTAGACCCTTCTGGAGGGGGGTGCAAACGGTGTTAAATATTGTAGAACCGCTTGTTCGTGTCTTGCGATCTTGTGATGGAGAAAGAAGATCGGATATGGGATATTTATATGAAGCTATGGATAGAGCTAAGGAGCTCATTCAACTTAACAATCCAACAACATATGTGAGGTGGTGGGACATAATAGACAAACGTTGGGAACATACTTTACATCACGATCTTCATGCAGCTGGTAAGCTACTAACTTTTTATATGTAATATTTGTATACACATTTCTCTTAAGTAATAACTAACTTCGACTTATTTATTTAGGTTATTTTTTCAACCCTCAGTACATGTTTAGAACTGATGGGAAGAAGGATAACTATGATAGTTACTCGGAAGTGTTGATGGGGGCTAAGTCTGTTATTAAGCGCATGCTTGCAGATGAGGACAGAGCAATAATGGCATGCAAGCAAATGCATGATTACAGAATGATGTTATACCACTTTGGGACAAGTACTGCTCAAAGAGCTGCCAAAATTTTGCGTTCAGGTTTGAAAATTATTAACTAGATGTTCTACTTAATTTTTAATTATAGCTTGCACATTGTTGACATGGCCAATTTTCTATTTACAGTTGATTGGTGGCTAGATCATGGAAAAGCATATGGGTATGAAAATCTAGCCTATGTTGCAATTCGGGTCTTAAGTCAAACAACTTCTTCATCAGGTTGTGAGAGAAACTAGAGCACCTTTGGCTTGATTCACACCAAGCAAATGAATAGATTGAAGTCGAGCCGTCTAGAGAAGCTAGTATTATGTCATTATAACATGAGGTTGAAGCTAAAAAATCTGGAGCTCATAAGGAACCTTCAAAGGCAGGAGAAAGAGAGAATTTCCGGACAAGCCACGGAGACGACACATGCAGAAGAACCCATAGACTTGGATGAGCTGTTCGAGGAGCAACATCTACTAAATGCATGGGTTGATGCAAGCACCTCAAATGAGCCTGAATTCAACCCAAATGATCGGGAATGGGCGGAAGGTGAGTTAGATAATGTTCCATTACTTACTGATTTTCAACCTCCTCCTCCAAAACGTCAGAAGAAGAGCAAAAAACAAACACCAAGCAAAAAGAAGAGTGGTACTGGAATTCAGATTGTTGATCTGGAGACTATCGAGGAAGAGGATGAAATGACAGAACCAAGTGATGAGGTCCAATATCAAACCTCAAATGACTCGACATCAAAGACGAGCTCCGACAGTTCTGAGGATGGCAGAGATGCTACCAGTGCCCCAGTCCCAGCTCCACCAATTCAATTCACTGGAGAAGAAGAATACACACATGCTACCCAAGATGAACATCATGGTAGCAGAGCAGGATGTGAATAATCTTCCATTCAAACATTCAGCAGATCAAGGAGGAAGGACAAAGGTAAAGCTCCTCAGTGTGCAGAGGCCAAAGAAGAACTTAGGAGGGAGAGAGAATATCAGGAGCAACTATCAGATGCATCATCATATTATCCATACGAAGGGTATAGTCAGCCTACTGGATATGTAGTTTACCCTCAACTTTCTGATACATCCGACTATTCAGGGGGTTGTCTAGAATATCCACAATTGTCAGTCATTTATACCAATACGGATGACTATAGCTGGTATGTGATGCAATATGAACAATACTACCAGAGCTATATGTCATGGGCTGAGTATATTAGCCATATGTTCATTCAGTATAATGTACGTTTGGAATAAATGTAAGTTCATAATCATATATGTAAGTTTATTCAAGATTTTTTTTATCCAACAACATCTTATGTACTTCAAATCAATGTATTTCAACACAATTATGCATTAGACTTGTGTTTTATATTTTTTCCATATTTTTTCATATTTTTTCTATTTTTTTCTGCTATCCGAACCAGCCGAGCCTGACTCAGCCAGGATCGGCCGGGATCGGACTGACTCGGATCGGAATCGGCCGATCCGATCGGTTTTGGACGGGCCGATCCGGGACCTGATCCCGGGTTTCTTAACCTTGACACACCACAAAATCTGTCATCACAAATTCCTATTTCCATTCAGGAATTGCCAAGGGTTGGAGTAATCCTGTAGGCTTCTGATGTTCTACCTTGATTTGTTGACAAGTTAGACATTTGGATACATAGCTTGCTATGTCATTCTTCATTTTGGGCCACCAAAAACTTTTCTTTATATTCTGGTACATCTTAGTACTTCCAAGATGAACTGCGAACTTCGACCAATGGCATTCATCTAGTAGTTCTTGCCTTAGTTTTGTTTCTGGGGAAACATAAAGTCTTCCTCAGAATTTCACAACACTATCACCAATCATTTCCACTTTGGGATGTTGTAGAACTTGATGTATTGTCTCATCTGCCTTTTGGGCATTTATGATTTTATCATATAATATAGGCCTTACAATTGAACTTGCTAACATTCCAGTAGTTTCATTTTTAGGAACCAAAAGGGTCAATTTTGCCATGTCTTTCAAGTAACTTTCATGCATGGATCATTAATTTTGCCATTGTTGCTTTTCTACTCAAAGCATCTACTGCAATATTAGCCTTACCAGGGTGATAAGAAAGGCTAAGATCATATTCTTTTATGGATTCGATCCATCTCCTCTGTTTCAGATTCATATCTTTCTAAGTAAAAATATATTTTAGGCTCTGATGATCAGTGTAGATTTTAAATTCTTCTCCATAAAGATAATGCCTTCAAATTTTCAATACAAAAACTACAGTTGCCAGTTCAAGGTCATGAGTGGGATAATTTTCCTTGTGGTTTTAACTGCCTAGAGGCATAAGCTACAACATAACCATACTGCATCAATACTGCACCAAGTCCTTTTCTTGAAGCATCAGTGTACGCCTCAAAATCTCCTGGACCAGAAGGGATGACTAAAATAGGTGTAGAGGTTAAACAAACTTTTAGTTCTTGAAAACTATCTTCGCACTCTTTGGTCCATATAAATGGTGTCCCCTTTCTCGTTAACTTAGTTAATGTTGCAGCTATGGAAGAGAAGTTACGAATATACCTTCTATAGTAGCCAGCCATTTCTAGAAAACTCCTTATTCCAGTAATTGTTCTAGGTCTCTCCCATTTAAGTTTAGTTTCAACCTTTGCTGGATCCACTGACACACCTGCCCCTTGAAATGACATGTCCCAGAAAATATACTTCATGTAGCCAAAATTCACATTTACTAAATTTGGCATAGAGTTGGTATTCCCTTAATGTCTGTAATATGATTCTAAGGTGTTTCTCATGTTCTTCCTCATTAGATAAATATATCAAAATGTCATCTACAAACACCACTACAAATTGATCCATATATGACTTGAAAATTCTATGCATCAAGTCCATATAAGCTGCTGGTGCATTAGTTAACTCAAATGGCATGATTAAAAATTCATAATGACCATGTCGAATTCGAAAAGCTATTTTACTAATATCTTCTTTCTTGATTCTTAATTGGTAATGTTTAGATCTCAAATCGATCTTGGAGAAAACTGTGGCTCCTTGAAGTTGGTCAAATAGGTCATCAATCCTTGGAAGAGGGTACTTGTTTTTCACTGTCACCTAATTCAATTGTCTATAATCTATATATAATCTTAATGACCCATCTTTCTTTCTGACAAACAGAATAGGAGCACCCCAAGGTGATATGCTAGGTCTAATGAAACTCTTATCCAAAAGTTCTTGCAATTGGGTTTTTAATTCCCGCAGTTCTGCTGGAGCCATCTGGTAAGGAGCCTTAAAAATCGGCCCTGTGCCTGGGATCAGTTCAATAGAGAATTCTACTTCTTGATGTGGAGGTAAACCAAGCAAGTCTTCAGGAAATGTGTCTAGAAATTCATTGGCCATGGGCACCTTTTCTATAGGAAGTGTGGGATTGTCTGCCACTGTAACTGTTGCTAAGTAGGCTTCACAATGGTGTCTAAGTAGCTTCTGAACTTTTGGAAAAGAGATGCAAGGACTTTTAGAGTTCTGTAGAGTACCCTTATAGTAGAAAATCTGATCTTCTGGCTTTTCGAATCTAACTCTTTTATTGACACAGTAAATCTGCACATGATTTTGTTCCAATCAATCCATACCCAAAATAACATCATAATCCTTCATATTTAGAATATGTAGATTAACTGGCAGATGTCTTCCCTCAATTTCTACATCCACATTTTCTAGTTGGAATAGGACTGGTATAGTTTCTCCATTAGGGGTTTCTACCACCAAAGTGTTTTCTTTCATTGGCATATCAGATGATAACTGTCTACAAATATTTTTAAAATAAAAGAATGTGTGGCACCGGAATCAATTAACACTTTGGCCCATGAGTCAAGGATAAGTAGTGTACCTTCGACCACGTTGGGGTTTTGTGTGTCACTTTTGGAAAGAGCATACACCCTTCCTTGGGTCTTTTGCCTTTTAGCATCTCCCATATTGGCTTCAACTTGTCGAGGACAATTTCGAGAGATATGGCCATGTTGCCCGCATGTGAAACATCTTCCAGTTATAAAATAGCACTCCTTTCCATCGTGGATCGCAACGATTACATAAGGACTGGTTGCCCTGCTGCAGCTTCTGATTTCTCCCTTGTGTAGCTGAGGTTAAAGGTGCTTGATATGGAGATGTCCCTTTCCAGGCCTAAAATCAGATTGTTTCTTTGCCTTTGAATTAATTGTTGTGGGTGGACACCTTCTAGGGAGTATGGTAGAATTTTTTTTGTTAGATCTACCTTTGTTAAAGGTTGGGGCCTTCATCTTCATTTCCTTAAAAAAATGTTCTCTTTATATCTCTGAAGCTGCTGTGGCTTGTACTACTGCGGCTAAGGTCTTACAACATAATGGAGCCCCTTTCTCTCTAATATTACTTCTTAGTCCTTCAATGAATTTTAAGGCTCTGCACTCCTCATTTTCTATTATGTGTGGATAAATCTTCCCAATTCTACAAATCTTACTTCATACTCATGAACAGTCATTTCTCCTTGTGTTAACTCCATAAATTCCCTCTCCTTTTTTGTATGCAAGATGGCTTGAAAAATATTGATTATGAAATTCTTTCAAAAAATGTTTCCATGAAATATCCCTAGTCGACTGTCCTTGAAAAACAATATTACGATGGGTACATCACCAGTCATTGGCACTATCTTTTAGCATATATGTGGCTAAAGTTGTCTTTTCCTTTGTTGGACATTCTAGAACATCAAAGGCCATTTCAATTTCTCAAACCCAATATTTAGCTATTTCAGAGTTAGACTGTCCAAAAAATTTTGGAGGATTCAATTTTAAAAATGCATTGATCAGCCCTGGCGTGTTATCCTTAGAACTGGATCTTTCATTAGCCTCTTTGCTTCTAGTTTGAAATTGACTCAGATTGCCACATGATCCTCATAAAGTTTTCCATATGTTGAGGATTGTTGTGACTGTCAGTCTCTAAATCAATGTTGTGTGGTGATCCCGACCCCTCCGATGCCATTGCACCTTTACACGAAGGATAATAACATCAGATCACCTGTTGTAGTAATAGTGGTCAAATAAATCATTGGCTATACTTGTCAGAAGGACATGTGTCTGACCTCCATGTACTATTATTCTACATTCTGTGCTTATCCCCAAACTTTGCTCTGATACCACTTATAACGGTCCCACGCTTGTGAATTCATATTCTCAAATATACGCAAGAATGGACCCATCACCAACCGAGGTTCCGCGTAACTAGGATCAGTTTGGGTCGATGGCACAAAAGTACAAATAAGAATAACAATGGAAATCGCAAACTAACAGATACTCTTATTACTGGTGTTTCCAAAGATACACATGTCTTTGAACACATTGACAAAAGTAAGATATTACATAGCCAAGTATAAAAGGCACAAAAGAGACCAGTTAAGACTATACAGACCACTAACACTGATGCAACTGGTGAAGCCAGAAACGTAGCCTTATTGTAGTCATTAATTCTCTCCTTAAAAATATTTAATTAGCTTTTATAAGTTTTATATCAAAAACTCAGTAGGGATCATTTACTCCCTACTGATCCAATATTAAAAATTAAAGTCCTTTCGTACACCATTTAAGTAGAAGAACGTGGCAATAATTAAATAAGCACATAAACGGTGAAATATTTGATTGAGTCGTACATGAATCATTTGAAAGAATCATCATAGTTCATAAGAACAATTGCAAAAGTACCGTTTTGTCATTTCATTATTAGAGTGAATAATCGTTCTAAGTTTTTCTAGACCTGGTGGTTAATAAGATCACAGTTATCATGTTCGGCAATTCTCTCATTATCTCCTCCTTAGTGTTCATGTATTTCAAAGGAAAATAGGAATGGACTTTAAATATTAATTTGTCATTTGTCACATTTTTGAACATGTCATGACCGGCCTCCTACCATCAAAAATTATTTTTTATGTTTAACAAGTAACAAGGGACAACCACTTGCAAAATCTCTACCTGTCTGTCCCAGAGAGTTTTCGGACACTCTTCCGAGTGAGGTGGGTCTTTCGGCTGATCTAGAGATGTGGTCTCCATACCACATAGCCCATGTCCCTGTGAACAGTGCACTTCAAGTAGGATTTTCACCTTATGTCTAATCGGAAATGTCTCGATTCTGGACACTGACCCCATGATCATAGAGACGCTCTGCACCCCGACACACCAATCGTAAGGAGCAAGTGTTGGGAAAGGTTATGTGCCCCAACAATGCTAATCGTAAGGAGCAAGAATTAGGTAAGGCTCCGCGCCCCAACAATTCCAATCGTAAGGATCATAAGGAGCAAACAGTGAATAAGACTCCGCACCCTAACAACGCCAATCATAAGGAGCAAGCGTTAGGTAAAGCTCCGTGCCCAACAACGTCAATCGTTAGGAGAAAGACTCAATTATCCTCTTGTCCCTAGGAGATAAATCATAGAGTCCATCCCGTTAGTATTGCAGTGTTACTTCTTTATCATGTACTTAAACAGAGAACAAGAAATAGTTTCTTCATAATAATACACTTGCAAAATCGTAATGATTGAGGTTATGAGATAATGATCGTAAAGGAAGTAGTTTTGTTTGATAGACTTTCTTCATCAATTTTATATGAAAATCATTCAAGGAACCTTATTTTACATAGACTCCTTTTTAACATTTATGATCATCAACTAATCTAGGAGTCTAAACGGATTTTAATATACTAGTATCACCCTACTTATGAGGAGAGAAATGTGTTGTTGAAGCCTCAACGGGTCGCCGCTAGGTCGCTGTTGGATCACTGCCGGAACCACGAGGTTAGTTGGTCTCATCCTTCTCTCTCTCTCTCGCTCTCTCTCCCTCTCTCTCCTTCTTGCGGAAGGGATCGTTGGGATGGAGTGGAAGGGGAGAGAATGCCCTTGGGACAAGTGTCCCTTTTAGATAAGCATGAATTGGATTTGGGACAAGTGTCCCTTTAGACCCTTTACCTTTTAACCATTAACCATTATCCAATAGTATATTTTCGTATCCTTATCCTTTACCAATAACATTTTCATTTAAACCCCTAAAGGACATTTTATATTTAAACCCTCTCTTTTTTTTAATTATCCCTAGTAATTTTGTGGGATCTTACATGCTTGATCCACTGTTGCCTATTGCACAGTCACCCCCCTTCCTACTCATGTTGCTGCTGCCATTCTGCATTCCTCCCTACATGAGGCCTCAGGTTTTCCTGACTTCATATGAATGAGAAATTAACAATGCCAGCCGCAGCCATCTTTCAAGAGGAAAGGAGGGAAACCTGACCCAGGATCCATTTGGACAAAGTCACCTCCACTTTACAAATAAATCACATATACATCATTTCAGAGCTATGTTATCAAAGACAATCGCGTCGCTTGCCTAGGCGATGAAATAGGTTGAGGTGAGCCAAAAATGCCTTGCTTTGCCTCATGTTTGCCTCACTCACCTACGCAATTGCCTATAACGTCTATGCCAAATGCTTGTTTCTTTCTATGTGGTATTACTTTTTCTTATTCTTAGTTGATTCCAAAGAGGCTAATGCCTCTCTTAATAATGTCCAGTACCCTTTCTCTCTTACATGCTGCAACATTTTTTTTTCTTATTTTTGATGATCCTCAAGACCATCCACTACTTATATGAGTGCTTTATGCAAATTGGTCATTACAGGTTTAGACATAATCAGTGTTTCTCAAAGTCTTACACATGATTATCTTGGATGTTTTCTTTATTTTCCTAGTACTGTCATTTCTTCCTTCACGGTGCTTTATGAGAAAGCACATTGCCTCAAATGCCTAGGCAATCGGCTAGGCATTTGAGGCTGAGGCAAACTCCTAGTCGCCTCACTTGCCTCTTGCCTCTGACCACATAGTTTCAGAGCCTAGATGGGCATGTGAGACATAGATGCTTCATCAATGTGGCCTACTGGCCTCTACTTGTTTTCTACATCATTATTTGAGGCGATTCCAGATTTTCTTGCTGTGGATGGAGATGTTGCAGGCAAAGACATCAAAGTGGATCTGGTATGCCTTTTAATAAGCAGGGTAGGGTGATACAGGTGAGTGTTGACCTTTCTGGCTTAAACTTTTGGAGTCAGTGTTCATATAAAGCAGTCAACACTATACTTCCAACTGTCATTTGCTTTTATGTTGCTTATTTGGATACTCTGGCACTTCAAAACCTGTGGATGAGTATCTTTTGAACTGGGGGTGAATTATTCAGGGGTGAGGAGTGAGGACACCACACACGATGAATGAACATGATATTTTCATGATGCGTCTATTAGAACTATTCAATGGACATGGATTGTATTGAAATCATATTAGATTCGTGGCCAGTCTAGTTATTTTTATTTTATTAGTATAGATTACATTTAAGTCTGTCTCTTCATTACGTTAGAGCCATGTGTCATTTATTGATTTGTTAAAGTAATCAATCTCTTGGGTTAATTTGGCTTTTGGAAATGCGATTGGGATTATTGTAATCTTTCATCACGAACAATAGAGAGGCAAGAGAAGGGCCAATAATCATGGCTGCTTAGAGAAATATTGCCTCTTTTCCCTTGTGGTTGTGGTGTGAGAGCATGTGTAAATGTCAAAAGAATAGAGGGCTTCAGATGGGATTGCCTTGGGATGCCTGTAAGCGGGAAGGCATGTGTCTGTGTTCAAACATTGCAGAAGGCAGGTAGAAGTACTTTACACAAGACTGCAAACGGTTTGGTGGGGAAGCCACAGAGATGCTGAGAGGAAGATTGATTACATGGGTGGGCTATCTCCTTGATTATGAGTAAATATTAGCGGAAGGGATATATCATAGTGTAGCCTTCCATTGGTGTAACTAAGATGCATCCCACTAAAAAGGAAAGCTAAACTGATAGGCAAATATATGGTTGGAGTCGTTGGACAAAATGGGAATAAAAGAAAAACAGAGAAAGGATGATGTTGGAGTGGATGCTTGGACATGAGGGGTACATTTTGTGAATATTATTAGAAGCGGCTAAGATGTGCATCTTTTTTAGTTCTTTAAATTGAGGGGACAAGTCTGCAACGCCAATTTTAACTGTCAGAGAATAATAACTGAGTTAAAATTGGCACTGCTGATTTGTCCTCTCAATTAATTCTCTTTTCTAGATAAAATAGATCTTCTATTTTTTGCTTTTTTCTTTTTTGGTTGTGAAGTTGGGTTCAGGCTCCATGTGTTTTTGGGAGGATGTGTTGTATCTTTTTCCCTTGGCCTTCACCAACCATCTTTCAGAAATGAATCATGACTTTGTCACCTTCCAAGAAAATAATATCAGATAATAGGATGTTTACATAAAAAGTGGAAATATTTCAATTGTAACAGTGGCTGATTTGCTCCTCCACCACATATGATATCTGCATGATCTGTTGTCTTCTGTGGTTGCAATTTCCTATTGAAGAGCATGTTGATGTAGCTTACTACAATGGTTTCAGCACTTGTACTTTCTTGTTGAGAATTAATGAAATGAAATGATCTTCATTTTGTCAATATTAATACTGAAGCAGTAAGATGTACATCTTTAATTCTTTAAATTGAGTGTTGACCACTTCCATGCCAGTGTTAACCATGGAATTCTAGATCGGGTCAGGGGTCCGAATCATACCCCAACGATCCCGATCCGATCCGGATCAGATCGGCCTAATCGGATTGGCCGGGATCGGCTAGAATCGGCCGGGATCGGCTGGGATGCCCGTAAACAGTGGAGATGTTTCAAAAGTGTGGCGGCTGGTGATTTGCTCCTCTGCCACATGACATGTGCATGATATGTATCTTCTGTGATGGCAGTTTCCTTCATTCCTGCGGAACATGTTAATGTAGCTTGCTACAGTAGTTTCAGCACTTCTACTTTCTTGTTGAGAGTGGATAAAGTGGAAACATGGATATGTAGGTTCCATTTTGTAAATACTATTACTGAAGCTGCCGAGATGCATATATTCTCCATGGAAGGCAGGATTGGCATGGATCGGATCAGATTGGCCGATCCTATCATACTTGTCTTATCCCAATCCCCGCTTCAGCATTCTGGGCCGAGATCAGTCAAAGATCAGCCAGGATCAGTTGGGATCGGACTGAGATCAGACCAATTTTTTTCTTAATAATTAAAAAAAATGGGGGACTGGTCCAGATCACCCTGGGATCGCTCTGGATCAGATTGGCTGATATAATCGGTTTGAACCAGGCCAATCCGTGCCTCATCCCTATTCTTCCTACCTTGATATTCTCCAATGCTCTAAGTCTAGTAGACAACAGTGCCATGCCAATCTTATCGGATGACAGATACTCACATAGAGCAGGAATGTCCCGAATGTATGACAGCTGCTGATTGCACCTCTACGGCTGCTCTACAGCAGATGATATCTGCATGATCTGGTTGTCTCTCTATATCCAGACTGTGATGCCAGAGTCTTACTTCTAGCTTTCATCATTTTTTTTTCTTTTCTCCACGCGATCTATCTAGAATTGGATTTTCATCCACTCAACAACTCTCTGCCTTCAAACTTCTTGCCTTTGTCTACATCCTGTCTGTCAATAAAGCCTATGATAGAGTACATTGGAATTGTCTGTGGAATATCTTGGAGTTGCACCAGTTTCCTAAACAGTGGATTGATGTTCTGAAGAAGTGTATCATTTCTGCAAAATTCTCTGTCGTTTTGAATAATAATGTGTATGGTTATTTTCCCAATAGCAGAGGGTTAAGGGCCTAAGGCAAGGTGATCCGTCATCTCCACTGCTGTTCGTCATTATAGCTAACATGCTGAGCAGGATGTGTTTTAGAGCTGAGCAGAATAATTGGATCAGAGGAATCAATATTTGCAGAGGATTGCCTGGTATCTCTCATTTACAGTTTGCTGATGATACGATAATTTTCTTCTAAGGAGAGACTGAAACTGTTCATAATTTTGCTTTCATTTTTATGGGCTTTGAAGCTTGCACTGGGCTGAAAATCAATTATGATAAAAGCCAGATTTTGAACCTGAATATGGAGGAAGTTATTGGTCAGATTGCTGCTATTCTTGGCTGTCCTACTGGAGCTTTACCAATAATGTATTTAGGTTTACCTTTAACTGCTCAAAGACTGAAGGCAAAGGATTGGGATCCTGTTATTCAAAAAATCCAAAGGAGGTTGAACTGCTTGAAAGGTGAGGTTTTTGTCACTTGGAGGTCGAATTACTCTCATCAATTCAGTGATTACTTCCATACCTATGCACCATCTGTCTGTGTTTCTTATTCCTATGGAGATGTGCAAGAAGATCGATTGTCTTAGAAGACGTTTTCTATCGGGAGGTTTCCAAAAGGATCACAGAGATAGGGAGGTTTCCAAAAGGATCACAGAGGTATTTCACTTGTCAAATGGTCTAAGGTCTGCTCACCTAAGTCGAAAGGAGGTTTGGGGATTAAAAAACTGTGCGTTTGGAACATTGCTCTATTGGGAAAATGGCTATGGGAACTGTTAGATGGGGATGACAGCCTGTGGAAATCAGTGATTAAGCATAAACATTATCAGTTGAGGGAGAGACTATATCAGCAGATTATGAGTTCATCATCCATGTCATTGTTATGGGCAGATATTATCAAGGCAGGCAAATATTTCAATAATTTTCTGATGTACAAGGTGGGAAATGGTCAGAATGTATTTTTTTGGGGGGATAGATGGCTGGGCGACAAGTGTTTCATGGTTGAATATGCTCAGATTTTTGCTATAGCCGCTAACCAATGGTTCACTGTGAGTGATTGCTTTGAATCTAATGGGAGCAATCTACAGTGGAATGTGCAGTTTAGAAGAAATATGGGGGAGGAAGAAATTCATGAATTTGTGAACTGATGGCTGTGCTGAACTTAGTTCATATTGATATTTCTCAACCGGACAGGCTGGTTTGGGGGCCGAATAAAGAAAAGTTTACTGTTCGGTCATACAATTCTGAGCTTGTGGGAGTGTTGCCAGCGTACATGAAAAATGATGATGTTTGGAAGGTTAAATCATCATTTAAGGTGAGGCTTTCATGTGGCTTATGTATGAAAGAAGAATTATCACAAAAGTTTACAGAAGTAAATGGTGTTCCAATGAAGACATTTCATGCTCATTTTGTGGTGATTACAATGAAGATGTAGATCACTTATTTGTTCGATGTCAAGTGAGCCAGGAAGTTTGGCGTATTTTTGGAGATTTGTTCCATAGTAGCTTTCATTTCCAATCTGTGCTCCAGATGTGGACATTCTTCAAACAAATGAAAAGCATATCTAATAGTAAGGAGCGGCGAAGTATTGTGGGGATTCTACCTCATGCTGTGTGCTGGAGCATATGGAAAGAGAGGAATGATGTCTTGTCCCGGGGAAGTACATTTTATATCGAGAGTATTCTTTTCGTACTTTGTCTTACTTGTACTCTTGATCTCGGTGCTTAATCGGTGTGTCTCTTGAGTTTTGGACAAGGTTCTTTATGTAATTCTTTTTCTTTTTATGTAATGATGCCTTAGTTTGTGTGCATAGGAACCTCTCCTATCCTTGATTGTACTTCCTCTTTTTATTTCAATAAAATTGGTGGCATGATCCACGTTATTATCAAAAAAATAAAAAAACTGTTGTGGCCCACAAACCTTTTTTTAGTTGCGTAAACATATTCAACACCTCGTCCATTAAACTTGTCCCACCAAAGTGGCATGCTTTATCTTTTCCTTTGACAAGTGATTTCTTTATTGAGTCTCATGATTGTATCCTCTTGGCAAAGTTTATCTCAATCACCAAATACACATATGCCTATTGAAGTTATTGGGCCATCCAACTCAAACTCTTAAGCCATTGAGTGGAGTAGGTACCATAATCTTAAGCATTATTTTTTTGTCCCTTATCTGATGTAGGACTATTCTAACACGCTTCCTCACATGTAGGCCGATTTTAGGCGTATATCACGTGGATTACAAAGACGGGATGCATCACCCGATTTGTAACCATGGGCTCTGATATCATATTGAAGTTATTGAGTCATCCAACTCAAAACCTCAAGGCATTGAGTGGAGTAAGCACCATATTTTTAAGCATTATTTTTGTCCCTTATCTGATGCGGGACTTCTAACAACACCAAGTGCCATATTATTGTTCTCTGACCTATCTTGTTCATGTAAGACAGCTCCATTGCTTCCCTATATTATTGAAATCTCCCACAGATGATCAAGTCGTCTGCATATTTATATTGACGCATTTTAAAATTCGAGGGCGAATTTTTTCGAACCAGGAGGAATTGATGCAAGAGCGGACTCATGGGCAATGCAGAACAGGCAACTATCGGGCTTGGAGCCACCTTCTTTGGCTTTGAAGGCATTTCGTATTTTTATTTGAGTATTTTATAGCATTTTGGACATGAATAAGGCCCAATTGAGGCCCATTTAGTCTCTTTCCTATTTTTTATTTATTTTTCTGTATTTTTTTCTTATTTTAGGAACATAGGGGTAGCATGGTCATTTGTGAGTCTAGGACTTCCTTTTTTTGGAGCCTATATATATATATATATGTATTCCCATTTGGGAAACATAATAATTGCTAATAAAGAAAAAGTTGCTTTGGTCGTTGTGCATGTGTGGAAGGACCCGTGATGGGCCTATGAGGAAAAAGGGGTGGGAAGCCCCTGTTTGCTTCGTCTTCTTCCTTCCTTCTTCCCCTCCTCTGCGTCGTCCACCTCTTCCCCTGTCTTCTTCTCCTTCCTTGGCCTTTGAGCCTTCGTTTATTTTTCCCTCTTTGTTCTGCATCAACTTGATATCAAAGCTGATTTTTGGGTTGTCCTCACGACCCAAGTCCTGCGAGCACCCAAACCTTTATGTTTTCTTCCCCCACCTTCCCCATCACCACTGCAGCTGTCACCTTCCTCACCACTGCTCTTCGCTACCCTCCGTGCGCACTGCCGGTGAGATCCGTAGCCGCCGCGAGCCCCTCTACATCCCCGCCAACTCTGTCTTCCATCCCTCTCTATCTCTCTTGCTTTCTCCCTCTCTTTCTTTCTCTCCCTCTCCCATGGTATTCCTGTGACCAAAAGGAGGAGTAAAATAAGGTCGACAGGGAGGGGCGCTACAGCTATCGCTATCGCTGCGCTTCGTGTGCCATCACCGCTGACCGCCGTGCCCTTCTTCTTCTAGATCCGTTGCTTGGTCCCACCGGGGCCGCTGTTGTCGTCGCCTGCCCCCACCGGAGCCACCGTATTGCCCACCCTAAGCTCCACCGCACCATTTGTTCTCTCCATCTCGCTCTTTTCGGTTTCACCGAAAGAAGAAGAAGACGAAGTCGGAGAAGGCATTGTTGACTCCTACTAGCGTGTCGTTGGCCTCCGTCTGCAGCCCTATCGCCGTCGTCAGCGCCTGTCGGGGCCATCGCCGCCTTCGGCACCCTCCCCTACACTAGCCACCGCGGTTTGCCTCTCTCTCTTCCTCTCCCTCTTTGTTGCATTAGGGTTAGAGGAGGGGAAGAAACAAAGAGCCCGAGCCCCTTAAGGTAAACCAGGTCAACCCTGTTTTTGACAAAGCCCAGCCCCATGTTGGTCCGAACCATAGGCTAACCTAGTTTGAGCCTAATTACAGTCCTATTTAAACCTGGTTCGATGTAGGTTAATGCAAGTAGGTTCGAGCCACTTTGACCACCTGGTGCAGCCTAGGTCCAAGTTAGGGTTCGAGCCAAGTCCAACACAGTCTACTATAGTGCACAGGAGGTGCACCAGGCCATTCTTAGTGCACCGCAATCAACGGGGAGTCAATCGGACTCCGATTTGCACGTCGTCTGTGCCATTGGTCTCCTCTCATCGAGAACAACTCAATTCCAGTGTGTGTCAGCCCCAACAGTACCTCGTTTTGTGTGCCATCATTGCACGTGCATCAAGGTTGCCTGTATGTGCTCAGATTCGCAAGCCACTTGGGATTGTCTCAGTGGGGCCGACCTCGCTACACATCTCATCTACCAACTGGACCTCGTTGTGTGCCGCCCTTGTATGTTTTACAAGGACATTTGTGCCCACAATTCGAAGTCTTCCCGAACTCCGTTTTGGGAGCCAATCACATCAACGACTTCCTTACAACGTGGCCAACTCTATTTAGCGCTCCTTCCGCTCGCCGGACAGCACAAGTTGAGATTTGGTATCATGCTTACCTCTTCTTTTCGTACTCTAGTTCGGTTACCAAATGAGAAAGTCGTTGCTTTGAGATTTGATCCGCTCCGATGTGACAATTGTGTTTCTCAAGGAATTGTGAATTTATTAACTCAGATTGGTGAAATTGTTGTTGAGCACGATCATGCTTTTATGAAGTTCCATCGAAATGTACGGAGTATACGCCATATATTTTATTTATTTAGATGGAGCTTGGGCTGAAATTTACCCGTCAAGAGGCTTCTCCATCATCGTGGGGTCTGGGTGGCTAGAAGAGCGGCATGCCACCATGCATTCGGAGTAATCTTAGTACATTCTCTAGCTGCCACACTTGAAAGGTAACTTTATCTTTAAATCTTATGTTTTTGCAAAATCAACATCGACATCTCTGGAGCAGAAAGTGGCCAAAGTGGAGTCAACAATAATGGCCACCAGTGTCTCAAGTAGCCATGTATGTGTTGTACCTATAGTTGAGATTACCTCATATGCTAACTTGTTTATTGAGTCTGGACTCTGTTTGATATTAGATGATGTATTTGAGGGCAGCTCATTGTTAATGGTTGCTAGTGAGCTATTTGATGTGGATTTCTAGGATCACAATTTATTTGTTGATTCTTGGTTGCACATGCTTGATCCCCTTGTGTTCGGTACTAACTTGTTACACATTGGTGAGCATGTCACGATTTCTCTAGAGAGTCTAGATCCTCTATTAGTTGTAGAGTCAGGATTGGATTTTATTGATCTGATATGGCAGACATTTTGTGTTTCACATGCAACAGACTAGCTTAGGATTCTTGATATGACCCTCTGCATGAAGTCTCCCATAGATGATCCAGTCGTCCACATATTTATATTGGCACATTTTAAAATTTGAGGGTGAATGTTTTCGAACCGGATGGGGGGGGGTTGTGGTGATGCAGGAGCAGACTTATGGGCAATGCAGAGTAGGCGTCTGTCGGGCTTGGAGCCACCTTCTTTGACTTTTAAGGCACTTTGTATTTTTATTTGAGTATTTTGGACATGAATAAGGCCACTTGAAGTCCGTTTAGTCTCTTTCCTTTTTTTTTGTGTACTTTTGCCTATTTTAGGGACATAGGGGTAGCATGGTCATTTGTGAGTCTAGGGCTTCCTTTTTTGCCTTTTTTGAAGTCTATATATACTTATGTATTCCCCTTTGGGAAACCTAATGATTGCTAATAGAGAAAAAGTTGCTTTAGCCGCCGTGCATGTATGTGGAAGGACCCGTGATGGTCCTGTGAGGAAAAAGGGTTGGGAAGCCCCTGTTTGCTTCGTCATCTTCCCATCCTCTGCTTCGTCCACTTCTTCCCCTGTCTTCTTCTTACTTGGCCTCCGAGCCTTCGTATGTTTTCCCCTCTCTCTTCTGCATCGTCCTCAACGTTAGGCACATGTTAGATTGTTGATTGCCTTTTACGCATACATTTTTTTGGCTGGACCATGGTGACTAGGGACCACTCCAACGTTTAAGATATCCCAACAAGAACTCCGACAGACATGTCAAGGTCAAGCAGGGGGTGTTTTTGGGGGGGGGGGGTGATCTACCATACAACATGCCAACTGGGGGACAGTATAGGTCTCACGTTGCATGTGACGATATTTTGAAGCACCTCAACATTGCAGAGGTCGGGGAGAAGATAGAGCTTTCTCTGAAAACCTCGAAAAAAGGTTTCACAAGGCGATTGCTGGTAGAGTATTCAAACTTCACCCATTGATCTATGCTTTTAGAATGAGGCTCCTACAACACCTCCACTTTTTCCATAGCTGCAGTGGTGGGAAATGTGACCATAGTGTTTCATATGGCTCTTATGGGTAAACAAATAGCAACTTAAGGACTTTCTTGAAATACACATCCCAAGAACCAAGCAGAAAAAGGACTTGGACAGATATGTTAAGAATAATGAATGCTACAAATAGTGTTCTCAGTTGGACGAGATGGAAATGAAGGGATTTTCCTACATAGCTTCCAACTTAATGTGAAATATTCAACAAAATCGTGGTCACAGGCTGTATCAGTAAGGCTCCTGTTTATCTGGTATACCTAGGTGTTTGGCCCGTGAACTGCCTCTCGTCTCTGCCAGGGTTTCCCTTCAGTACTATCTCGTTTCACAGAAACTTTGCTTATCTTGTATTCCATCGTGACTGTGTGTGCGACACGTTAAGGTCAACTTTGTTGCAACTCTGGGATGTTGAATTATTTCTGTTTCATCTTATGCATGGATAAATTGGTGCTTACCTTTATTCTTACTTCAGTCAGAGCCGCTAGTTTGCACTGTTGTGTTATATTCCCTGGATTGGTTGTTGCAGCTAAATTTTGATTGAACTATTTAATCTGCAGGCAGTCTTTCACAATGCATTTAGTCCGGCTTATGACATCTTGGGCAGTTGTATGTGATGTCTGGTACCTGGAACCTCAATTTTTGAAACCAGGGGAATCACCTATAGAATTTGCTGAAAGGTAAAGAAAATTGACAGTTACGCTTGTGTATGTAGGAGTGATGAAGTATATTGTCTAAAATTTGAATGGCAAGTTCATCTGTAATCGCCATTGTATTCAAATGATTGTGCAGAGTAAGGGACATAATTTCTGTTCGTGCTGGACTCAAAAAGGTCCCTTGGGATGGGTATCTCAAGTACTCTCGTCCTAGCCCGAAGCATACAGAAAGGAAGTAAGAACACATCTTGTCCATTCGTCAATGATCAGTGTCTTTATGATTGTGATGCAGTTTCTTGTTTCATGTGTATCCTTGTGCTCATTGTGCAAGTGCCAGAGGTTACATTTTTATGTACCTTTTATTACTTCATATGTTCTCCTTTATGAGGTGTTGTTTTGTTGTTTTACATATATCTAATCGTTTAGGCATTTATGCACCTTCATCTGTTCATTCTGTATACAACATAGTGAAGTCATCTTGTCCAATGTTCAGTGGGGTACAGTCATTCTCAACTGAGAGGTTGTTGCACATTTTGCAGGCAGCAGATATTTGCTGAGTCAGTATTGCGGCGTTTGGAGGAAAAATGAAGTGGCCCTTCCCACAGAACATCCACAGTTCGACTAATGACCTCTACATTGGCGAGTTCTTTCTTCTGTTTTTTTTCCCCTTACGCATTTTGGCCTTGTATATATATATTCATGAAGCGATTGTCTTGATTATCTGAACAAGCAAATTATAGTAGCGTTGTGTAAAATGATGTGCCTTCTCCAAAAATGCAGTTCAGCTCTCGGTTGTTTCCCTAATAATTTGTATTTTTGAGGTCAACATTAATCTGGTATTATCTTCTATGTCAATCTAATGTCATCCATGAAGATCAACTAGAATTTTTGTTCAATGGACTATGCAAAATGTTGTACAATTTCTTTTGAGATTCTAAACAGGAGGAACATATATGTTGAATTCTGGAGCTACACCGATCAAGGCTTAAAAAATACTAGGCATGCTACTCAGGACATGCCTTTCGATCGTCTGTTTGAAGCCTGCGATATTTTGCCATTCCCCTTCTTCTGCCGACCTACATCTGGACACACTGACATCAACTACTTGAACCCTAATTTCCTATCGTAAATTTGTAGTGTTATCACGTAAGTGTGAATTTTGAATCTTTTTGCTGTACATTTTCCTGGTTAAAGATGCACGCTGTGTAGTTTTTTTTTTTTTTAAAAAAGGTTTGTTGATATAAAGTTAATAAGACTTGTGTTGCCCTGTATTTCTTCTTTAGAGTTTAGTTAACTGAAAGTTTAAAGTAACAAGATCAAGTTCCTATTCGTAATGCTCTCAATCACTGTGACCTATCGGACCCAATCGTGTGCTATTTTCCATAAAACTATGCTTATCTGGAATGTAATAAAACTATGCTTAATCTTGTTATCTGAGATTTTCACAACATCAATATGACCCATGCACAATTTGAATGATCGGGAAATTCTTACGATCGTTAATGTAAAATAAGATTTTGCTACCTGTCCATGCCTTTTACTTCGATGTCAAAAGGGAATTTGGTATATGTCAACTTATAATATTAGATATGTATATTTCTATAGATGAAAATATACAAGAACATGTCCACATTAAAGTCCATAATAAAAGGGAAGCTAAAAAATAATTCCACTGCTATCCGAACAAGTCCACATTAAAGTTCATAACAAAATGGAAGCTTAAAAATGATTCTGTTGTAACCCACTTTACTGAAAAATTTGCCAAACAATTTGGCTACTTGTTCGCAATCCTTTGAGTGTGCATGAAGCCGCGATGTTATCAGAAACGTAACGACAGGAATGACTCCAAAAAAATAAAGAAGCTTTTAGGCATGTTCATCAACCAGGCCGTCTTGAGACAAATACCATGGAAAATAAACCTAAACCAGATCCATCGATACATTAGCCTGTATTTTAAAATGTCTTAAGTTGCTTTAAGGAAAGTTGTTTCAATAAATACAGTAGCCAATCTTTGGTTGATATAGAAAGGGTGACGCAATATATGAATTCGATAGCATAAATGAAACATTATCAGGTTCACATTCTCACAATGTCTCTTTTCTTTTCGTCAGTGCAATATGTCCTTTGCTTATTACTTTCATGGACCATTGTAGGCGCTTACCTATAATGATATGATACAGTTAGCCTTGAATCTTGCTGCCTTCTTATGCCTATTTTCTTTACTGTCTATGAAGGAACAAGTGTTGCAACATATTTTCTATCTTGGGGACTAGAAATATCAAGTTGCATTCTTGGATGTTCTTCAGAGCCCACAGTAGAGAAATAAGGGCCTGCAACCTTGAAAAATGGAGTTAAACTTTGTTTTTAATAGAACTAGTCATTCCAAATTCTAAAGCAGGAGAGTCGGACAAGTTCCATGCAGTCCAACCAATTTTCTAAAACATGATATAAAGAACCTGATGAAGTGGATTAGAATTAGTGATTGGCAGACTTTGTTTGTTTCAATGGTTACCAGGCCAAGTTTGTGATTAAACAATAAAGAATATAAACTAATGCTTTAGATCAGTCTGAATTGAACCTAAGCCTAATTGAATTGGTCCTACACCAATTTAAAAGTTATATACAGGCTTGGACGTGGCTTGAACCAATATTTCTATTTATATTCTAAATGTTTATTATTAGCATCTTTTGTACAGTATAACTATTCTGGATATGCTTGAAACGTTTCTAGTTAAAAAATTGCCTTCTGACTTCCACATTCCACATGAAAAATGTTGAATGAGAATAATTGCAACTGAAGTTTGGTTGTTAGAAAAATCAAATATTCCCTAACCAGCCTTATACAATTCCAATTCCTAGTTCAATTTTGGAGCCTTAGATAATTCAACACATCTTAGTGATAGCATTGTCAGATATAGATGAAGTGCTCAAAAAGAGTGTGTATTCATCATATTATCATGTGTTTACAATGATTAACAATATGAAAAAGAATTGTGATCGCCAAAAACTGAGGGTTTAAATGAAAAAAAGTGATCGCTTACTAACCTTGCGAATCGGAAGAATATGGGGTCCTTTTGTTCTCTTCCGGACGACCGAAAGAAAAGAGCTTTCTCTTTCTTTACTCTTGTTCTCTTTTGTACCTTGTGAAAAAAAATCAAACAAATAAGAAAATTATGATTAGAACTAAAATAGTATAGTATCTATTTAATTAAGAATCTAAACATGCAACTAAACTAAAAGAACTCACTTTTTTTATTTTCTTTTAAACCACTAAAGGATGTGTAGGTTTGGAATTATGAACTGAGTCTGTGTGATGAGTTGATGCAATGAAGAATCATATGAAAAAGAAACTAGAAAGAAACTAAAGAAAATAAAATGGTTGGTTTGTTTGACCCCTTGAAAGCCTTAGTCTTCTTGAGCTTCAATGGAAGAAAAGGATGAAGAAACGAGAATCCTTCTTGTTATCCACGTTTTTCTTCTTGCGAATCTTCAAACACCTTACTTCAAGCTTCAAGATTACCAATTGCCAACCAACTGTTAACTGCCAACCTCCATCCTTTTTCAAAGGTCAATGTCCACATATATTTATAAGAAGTAACTTTAGGGTATTTGACCTTCAAAGGGACTTTCCCGCAGCTCGGGCTTGCTCTGGACGATTATGAAGGGAATTGGACACCCTTACAACCTCTAGAATCAGACCTTCTCGGCCAAATCATGCTCATCAGGAAACTCTTAAAACGCGTCGTTTAAGGGAGACATCTTTTAGTTCAATAATGCGTCCAGAATAGAAATAAATCCAGAAAGGAAAAATGTAAACAATTAGGAAACATAAAATGCGTCGTGCATAAGCGACGCGATTTAGATAATTTAGGAAATTAACTAGAATTAGAAATCGTAAACCTAGGCGGATTAGTACCTAAATGGCGTCGTGTAAGGGCGACGCTATTAAGTTAAATCCCCTTTAAATTTACTAATTTTAATTTCGAATTGATTTATGCTAAGAATCCAAATAGCGTCGCGCATAAGCGACGTGATTCAACAAATTTCGAGAGAAAATCAATAAAAAATAATTGATGATTAAACATCATACCATTCTAGGGCATTATCATTGCGGTATGAAATTTACTCAATATGATGTCAAAATTAGCGTGTTTACAGCTGTCCCACTTTGGCATTGACTTTGCAGGAGAGTGAAATGTACTAAAAAGGTGATGCCAAGGTGTGATGTGACACGCTCTTAACATTATATGATGAGAATGTTTCTCAAAACAATCAGTGAAGATAACTCAAAGATATTAATGGAATCAATCTTATATGGATGAAGGAAACAAAGAAAACAAAAGGTCGATCAACTTCCGCGATTGGGAAGTACCCTAGGTCACAAACCCTGCAGGTTTCGTCATGAAGAACAGTTACCAGCCAATGTGGAAGTACTGCAACCATGACGGATCTTAAGAGGAAACAAAAAATGTTGGGTAAGAAATCCAAAAAAAGATAAAATTCTAAGAATATCTTCAAGCGAACCTCAAAGATAATCAAGATACTCAACTCAGAATGGAATATTTCATATCACGTTGGGATTTATTGGATCAATGGTCTGAAATTTAATCAGAAATTAATTTTTATCACAATTATATCAAAGTCCTACATGATGCATGCTGGGCTAAAAGAAAATATAAAGTGAAATAAAATATAAATTAATCAAGGATAATATTGTTAAATTGTCATTAATGAGTCAAGATATTGATTCTGTAATTCAATGCTAAGTCGAAGCTCATTTATCTACGCACCGTTTCATTGTCCTCATTAATTAACAATCTAACAGCCTATCTGTGCGATTAAGAATTCTCTGGAATTATCACTGTTTTTGTTGAAGAGGAACTCAAATTCCAGTTTCATCAAAACCACAAGGTCCTTGATATATCTAATAAATATTTATCATATAGTAATGATAATGCAAATCAATTACATAAAAGAATACAGGGGATAGAGATAACCATCTTATTAGCCACGGTTAGGACTCATGAACTCCTACAGCGGGACCTTAGTGGAATTCTCAGCTTCATTTTCACTTTCTTGCTGTTTCTTGTACTCAAAATTTCATCAGTAACTTCAAATAAATCAAATATCATGCAATTATGGATTTTCAGCAAAGTAACAGAAATTCAGAAACCTGTTTAAAATGCGTCGCTGTTCACAGCCGTCGTTTAAATGACGTCGCGCCGTCCAGACGCCATTTAAGTTACAGAAACTGCTATCTGTTCTGACTCCAATCCGAACTCTGCTTGCCTTAATGCGCACCCCTCTTCCAACTCGGAAAGGGATTTCCAATCTCGCAAATCACTTTATAAAACTTTCCTTTCTTCATATCAAAGTATTACAACAAGCAATCAAGAGGGAAAGGTAGAGAATTTTCTTTAAGACTCAAGGAAAAAGGTGAAGAACAAGAAAAATTCAAGGAAATCAAGGAGGATGGATTCTACACAAGATTCTTCAAGTAAAATGATGAGAAAGGCGATTGAAAAGCTTTCTGAGGTGAATGATCATCTAAGTAGGCAAAATCCTAACTTACAAGTAAGCTAATCTCCCTTCCAGTCAATTCTTGCTATGCAACTTTCTACATATTCTCCATGTGATAGAACTATTCCAATTTTTAGGGATATCCTTTCTTCTCCGGTCCAAGAAGGTTTTCTTCACTTCCATAGGTCCAAAAGTTAGTTGACAAGATCAATCTCTCCATGCAATCTTATATTTCAAAGTGGCACATCCAAGGATTAATAATCCATGCCAAACATTACAAGAGCACACTCATGGATTGGGCCGCAATGGACGCTTTGATCGAACTATGGTATCCACAAACTCATACCTTCCTCTTTGCTACATTCGAAGCCACCATTCTCTTATAAGAAGTTGAACTCTTATTGGGCCTTCCTAAGCTTAAGGTCAACAATGATGAACCTGATTTGAGTGAGATGATATTCACGAGGGAAAGAATCACGGGTCAACAATTATTGGAAAAGATCATGAAGAGCCCAAAGGAAATCCAAGGCTATCTTATAAAGAAGGGAATCAATCTTGCTAAATTAGCTGAATGGACTTTTAAGAAGATAGAAGACCTTAAGGATCAAAATACAGAGAATGTGATGAAGGCGTTCACCACGTGCTTAACTAGAGCTCTACTATTCCTTGCTCAAGATAATGTTCTAGAAGATGATCAAATCAACGCAATCAATGGGATTTTTGAAGGAAAGCAGATTAGCACAATAGTTCTAGCCTACCTCTACAGTGGGCTCTATACAGCTTCTACATGTCAACCTACTTATGACAACATGCTTCTCTTAGCCCTGTGGGTGGAATTTCACTTCAAGTTCAACCATAATGAGGAGAAAGTTCTAAGGATATCTCAGACATATCAGCATAGTCCTATATCCATATTGCTAATATTGTGAAGTTCAATGATAACATGACTAATCGAATGCCCAACCTCAAGACTCGAGCTGACTGGTGCACTTACTTCAAGACCATGCCCAGAACTAGATTCGAATCCACGCCATTTGCTCTCATGGAAAAGGCGGTTCGAGTGTGCCGTAGTGCTGGCAGAGAGCTCCGACTGATCGGGGTGACCGAGTTCGTCCTTTATAATCCACATAGGTGTCATCCTCAGCTCGGCATGCCTTGTTATGAGTTTTCAGAAGTATCTTCTCTTTCTTCAATCAAGAAGCGGGTATTAGGTACTGATAAAGACTTCGAGGCGACTGAACTCATTGCAACTCTTTGGAACATCGGATTCACCCGTTGTATGAAAACTTCTCATGAAGTCAATAAAGAACTGTGGAAATCATATGTAAAGGAGCTCAAGAAAATCCGTCCTTGAAAGCTTTTCACCTTCATCCTCCAATTTGATGTATTTCTTATTTTATTTTCATCAAAGAAATCATTCCTTAATATAGTAGAAATCCTCCTTTAATGCTTTGCAATTTTTCTGTGATTTTTCCTTGAATGAGACTGTGATTTTTCCTTAAGTTATGAACTCTCGGGTTCAGTCAATTCAAATCGCGTCGACTCAGAGAGACGCTTTTTCAATCTTAATCAATTTCCAAATTTAAAAATCTGTCCTCAAGGGAACCTGAATCGCATCTGGTCAGCAAGACACCTTTAAGTTCTCTCTCTCCTATTTTCCAGAGATTTCCACTAATTAATTCACTAAATAGCGTCATCCTTTAAAGATGTGAATAGTAATTCTTTCAAACTATCTGTGGTGCGACCCTGAGCAGAAGAGGCGGTAAAATCCAAAAGGCGTTGCCTTAGGGGGACGTGTTTCACTTATTTCAAAAATTCTTGTTGCCGCCTTAATTTGTGCGCTACTAAATGGCGTCGTTGTACTAAGACGCGATTTAACGAATTCAAACAGGGGCTTGCGAGCCCGAGCCCCTTTCTTCCTCATTCTCTCTCTCACCTTCTCTCTCCTCCCTTCTCTTTGCTCTCCGACGAACTCCCTCCGGCAGTAGGCGACTTCTTCGGCAGCCTCCTCACTTCGGCGACCTCTCTCTCCTCCTCTCTCTCTCTAGCTCCCACGAGCTCTCTCTATCTCCCTCACCCTCTCTTGAGCTCTCCATGGAGTCCGGCGAGCCGAGCGGCGCGGGCGGGAAATGACGGCGACTCGCCCTCCTTGCGGTGAGGACAGAGGCATCTGAGGAGGCTTCTCCCAAAGCCCGGGTCTTGGTGGAGGCGGCAGCGTTCATGGAGGCCGAAGAAGGCCCTCCCGAGGCTCCCGAGGGCGAGGCGGCAGTGGCACCGGCCAAGGAGGCCGGCTCATGTCTGGTAAGCCTCGAAAAACTCTCCTCCTTGCTTTTAAGTTTAATTTTGGGGGAAGAAAAGAGCTGGCCACAGGTTCTAGGAACCTGTGGTGAAAGGCGTCTTGGGACAGGGACGCCTTTTGAAACGTGTCCCTGTACCCAGACGCGATTCAAAATAGGTGATTAATTCTCCAAATGTATTTAAAAATTACATATTAGTGTTCTAATGAGGATCCTGATTGAAAATTGCAGGGGCCGATGAGGACCAGGATCTCCTGGGACCTGGTGGTGGCTGCCTACCGAGGTCTCCCGGACTTCCAAAAGGCAAGACTGGCGGAGATGGGGTTTAGGGAGATATTAGAGATAGAACCCTTTTGGATCGACCTGGTATTGCTCCAGGTCCTTAGGGAGAGGTGGCACGCTGAGAGCAGGGCATTTCTAATGCCTTGGGGACACATGGTCCCCAGTTTCGAGGATGTGTGCAGGATTACCGGCCTTCGGGTAGAAGGTCGGACGGTGAGTGGGATCACGTATCCCGACTACCATTGGCTGGCTCAGGAGTTGCTGGGCCTAGAGTGCATGGGGTTGGAGGGTCGGGAGTCTCAGACCCTCCTCCGGACTGCAGTAGAGAGATCCCTGGGGCTGGAGGAGCCCAGGCAGCAAACAGACGAGTCTCAGGCTGAGTTGAGATCCAGGCTGGCGAGGGTAGCTAGCGAGGTATATTGTCAGGATCCTAGTGATAGGGTAGCTGTAGATAGAGATCTTAGGAGATTTTTAATCTTCTTCTTTGGTAGACTCCTCTTCGAGACGAAGGGCGACTACATCCGTTGTCACTTCCTGAGTCTTCTTGTAGATCTTGACCGCCTAGGTGAGTATGCATGGGGTGCGGCCCTTCTGGCCCATCTCTTCACTGACCTCTCCGCCGTCACACCTGACCAGGAGACCACCATCAGCAGCTTTGCACCGTTTCTTTAGGTACTTAGTTCATTTTATGTTTGTTTATTCCATTATATGCTTATCATGCAACGCGTGTGATCCTAACTACATGTTCTTTTATGCAGGTGTGGACATATTATTGTTTTCCTCTAGGCCGAGCGCGGCCATCTACACAGCCGGCAGTAGTTCTGCTTGCCCGACGTTGGCGTCCGGTGGTGGACACGGCACTACAGCATCACCAGTTGACAGCCCTCCGTTGTCAATTTCTTGACTACGTAGAGTTGTTGTTGAGTTTTTAATTTTTTTTTCTTTTTTAAAATGTTTAACTATCAATTAATTGTTTTGTTAAAGTACTTTTAAATTAACGTTTACTTAATTGCATATTCGATCGATAATTTAGATGATTCGTTAATTAAATGCAATGCAATTAACCTATATGAATGCAGGTTATCTGGCGTCTATATCTGGATATGGACGATGCCAGGCAACCATGGGTGGAGTAGGGAGGAGGCAGGTTCGGGTGCCAGGTGTGGCTACATTGCATGAATGAGATAGCCCTCCTGCGCTTGAGACTGGTGATGTGGACGCTGGGTTTGCATCAAGAGTGGGTGGAGGAGGAGATCCCTAAGGAGATCGGGAGGTCAATGCGGGGGAAGCAGGCCCGCACCGACTGGAGCGCCAAATTCTCGGATCAGCGGGATGACTAGCACCAGTACGGGGTTCCGGCGGAGTCGCAAGCGGTGAGCAGTGATGCTTACCTACAGCGCTACCGAGCCCACTATGCAGCCCACCTCCAGCTACTCCGACCTCTCGATGTGAGTATTATGATGTGTATGCTCATGAATGCTTCTTTTATTTTATTAATTATCTTGCTTATATTTGTAAATGTGTGTCATGTTATGAACAATGCAGGATGCACGGGATGCCACCATCATCACACTCTGAGGCCACCTCCAAGACGCCGAGGCCCAGCTAGAGCGGGTCCAGAAAGAATTAGATGAGCCGGTAAGCGATATGCATGAATGACATGGATGTTATGAATGCTTCATTTTTATTATTAAATTGTTTTGACACTTGTACACTGACGGTGATCCCCCTTTTGTTACAGCGTGCCGCTTATACTCACACGGCGACCCCTTCACCTTCCACTGCTGTCGGTCCTTCCTCTTCCTCGGCTGCCCATGAAGCCGCCATGGCTGACTTGCGGAGTCAGCTAGCTTTTGCCATCCCCCGAGCCACTCAAGCTGAGGAGGAGGATGCTGCTCGGGTAAATCTTCAACTTGCTTCTTGCATGATGTCTTTTGCTTGCTTGATCATTTGGCTGATGATGTCTTATGTTGTAGGTCCAAGAGCTTTGCGTGGCTCTTAGGGAGAGGGATGCAGAGCTAGCACAGGCCTGCAGTTCAGCGGCCCGTGTTGCCAAGCTGGAAGAGCAGCTGGCCAGACTCTCCACAGGCGACCTTCCTCGTGAGCTTGCACATCTCCAGGTTCGACTGGAGATCCTGATGGAGGAGAGGGATCGTGACCGGTCCCGATTGGAGAGTCCTCAGGGGCGGCTATTAGTGGCGGAGCATCGAGGCTCGCTACTAGCGTGCGCATCAACAAGCGTTGGAGCGAGGACAGGTGAGTGCCTTCACCACCAGTATAGCAGTCTCTTCTGGCCAGGCAGGGCTGAGCATCATGGGACCACTGCCGCCGCCAGCTCGAGGACTGGACATCCAGGATGAGGTGCAGAGCCAGCTGGACGAGGGTGCAGGGGAGAGCCAACCGTGAGGGCTGTCATGATGTACTTTCTTTCTCATTTTGAAGTCTTGTGGATGAACTTTCACTCATGTATGAACTCTTTGTGATATATGAAAGTACTTTCTTCATACTTGAGTTATCTTGGTATTATTCTCCACTGTCTTTTCTTTTCCATTCCTGCACATGGCTTAAATGAACAAATTAAATATCTGTTCAGGCTTAGCCCCTTGCCCAATTAAGTAACCAGTTACTTGATCCTATCCTTGGTAGAAGGGTCAAGGGGTGAAGCCTTTATTTAACGAAAGTAAATAAGAATAATTAAAAGGAAGTAAAATGCGACATACAAGCATGCAAATGCTCACTGAAAGTAAAAGGATGCAACACACGTATGATGCGACAAACAAATGTTAATTGAAATATTTTTGTTTCGCAATTGCATATTTAGAAATATCCTTTTTTTTTTTTGAGGTTTTGCCATATCCAATTTTTTTGGGTTTTGCAATATTCAATTTTTTTGTGGTTTTGAAATATTCAATTGTTTGGGAGTTTTGAAATAAGACATTTTTTTTATTTTGAAATATTCAATTTATTTTGGATTTTGAAATAAGACATTAACTAAATAAACTAAGGATCAACATGGAACTTAGATCAAAAGAACATATTCATTCGTCAACTTAATTCCCACATCATTCTTTAATGACCTAATCTAGACTTATTGTGCTTGAATTATGTTTGAAATCGTGATCCCATTCGATGGTCCGACCCTTAGTCAACCTTAGTCATTCCTCAAGCTTGGAGCACACCTCTTTATAATGAAGGGAAGAATTAGTTTAGAAATCATGCGAGAAGGTTCCGGAAACCCAGAAAGATGTCCTTTCTTTACCCTATTATCCGTTGGGGTTCGGTCATTTTTATTTTTTGCAGGGTATTTAACAACCTTGCGCTCCCTTTTCATTTGATTTTGTGGCCTTCTGTGGTAATATTTGTAATATTGAGCAACCTTTTGATTTGGTTTGACTTTTGCCTTTTATTTTTCTTTTGCCTTTGTGGTGCGGATCTCCCCTTTTTTTTTTAATGACGGCTTCCTACTAGGATGGCGAGTATTTTCAGTAGTCTATTCTAAGCCTCGTTCCGTCATCGCGGTCCGCAAGTAAAACGGAAGTTTTGTTTTGAAAAGAATGAGTTGTGCCTTCTACTATTAGTCAAGCTTTCGGTGTTCCTCGGGCTTCACATCTCTTGTTATTCACGAATCAAACGTGTTTGTATACAATAATACGTTTTGATTAGATTACCAAAGATTAATATGGGAATTTGAGTTTTTGAATTTTTCAACTCCATTGATCCTTGTATCATGTTGATCGTTATATTAAGGATAGTACTTCTTAAGGTACAGACCGTTCCAGGGGTGAGTTAACTCCTGCCCTTCTGCATTGACTAAGCGATAAGCGTTGCCAGGAAAAGCATGCGATATGACATACGGTTCTTCCCAGTTGGGTTGGAGCTTAGAACGCAGAGCACCAGGTTTTACAAAGATTCTTTTCACAACCATCTCACAAACTTTAAACTTTCATTCAATGACCTTCTTTTGGTAAAAACGTGCTAATATGTTATGATATACTCTTGCATGATTAGCGGCTGACCATCTTTTTTCATCTAAGAGTTCCAGTTAAGCGAGAAGTGCTGAGCGATGCACATCAATGGAGAATTTCTTGCTCAATTGTACTCTTAATGATGGGATGAGGACTTCGTATGGAACTACCGCCTCCATTCCAAATGTTAAGGAATAAGGAGTTTGCCCAGTGGGAGTGCGGATTGAAGTTCGGTATGTCTATAGAGCCTCAATTAATTTTTCTGGTCAGTTCGAGAACTTGTTAGACTTACACGTTTTCTTGATAATTTTTATCAAAGTCCTATTGGTTGCTTCTGCTTGGCCATTGCCTTGCAGATAATAAGGAGAGTGATGCAATGCAATTTTATACTTGTTGCAGAGGTCTTTCAGCTCTTGTGATATGAATTACGGTCCATTGTCAATGACGATGGTGTTTGGAATTTCAAATCTGGTGATGATGTTCCTCATTATAAACTTACAGACCGTTGATGCTTTGATCTCCGTGTATGCTTCGGCTTCCGCCCACTTGGTGAAATATTCCGTTGCCGTAAGGATGAAAGATTTTTGCTTGGTGGCAGAATCGGGATTACCAAGGGGACCAATGATGTCGAATGCCCACATGGAGAAAGGTCATGGGGATGAAACAGGAAGGAGTGAAGATGCGGGGGAATGGATCTTATCGGTGTGAAGCTGACACTTAGCACACCTACGGGCATATCCTACACAATATTCTTCCATGGTTGGCTAATAATATCCTTGTCTAAGGACTTTCTTTGATAGCATTTGTCCGTTAACATGGCCACCACAAACTCCAGCATGAGCCCCTTCCATGATTTTCCAAAGCTCATCTTTATCCAGACATCTTAAGAGAACACTATCGAATCCACGTTTATATAGAGTTCCTCCGACTAGGGTGTAAGGATTGAGGTTTCGGATCCCGTAGTTTGAGCCCTGGTGGGGCTGAGACTTAGGTTCAAACGGCGTCCAGCAGTGTGGACGTGTTTTAGGCTGTGCCACGTGGGCTGGCCTTGCGCCGCGAGAGTACGGCCCCGGTCACATCGTCTGAATGGCGTCTTGTATGGACGACGCCATTTAGAGTACGACCCTGGTTTGTCAGTGTACTGCCCGGTCTTGTTGTCTGAATGACGTCGGGATTGCACGACGCGTTTTACCAAGCTTCTGTTTGACCCCGCGAACTCTCCCTCCTTTCCCTCATTCTCTCCTTCCTTTTCTCTCTCCTCTATTCCCTCCGGCGAACCCTTTCTCCTTCTCCTTGCTTTCCTCTCCTCTTCCACCTCTCCCTCCACTCCATTAACCTACCAACTTCCTCCACTACCACCACCACTTCCTCCGTGGCGCACTTCTCTCCGGACGGCGGCCGACGTCCCTGTGCAGTAACGGCGTCCACGGCGGTACCGGCGGCGGCGTGTAGGAAGGCGGGTTGACGGCTTGGAGCTTGGAGGAGTTCGAGTAACCGGTAGGGTGACGATCCCCGTTATATTTCGTTTAAAAACCATGTTTTTCCTGCTTGGAGCATGTTTAGGGGTTTTCTTGGGGTGAAAATATTAAATGCATGTAATGAGAATTTGGGATGTTTTACTGGGTATTTAGGTTCTTCTCCTCCTTCTCCACTTTGTTCGTGTTTTTACACGATTAGGGGGAGGAAATTCCACCCCGTGGATTGGGAGAAGGCGGAGGGAGAACCTGTCTGTAAAGGTTGAATGGTGTCGGGGGCAGCGACGCCTTTTAGAAAGGCGGCTTCCACCCATGACGCAGTTTGACCCAGATAACATATTATGTCTCTAGAACTGAATGGCGTCCAGGGTCAGCGACGCTATTTAAATGGCGACCTCCGTGAACGACGCCTTTTAGGCCATCTTCCGAGGCCAGTTTTTCTATGAACAAGTTTAAGAAGCTTGAATGACGTCGGCATTGGGCGACACGATTCAAGCCAGAATTACATTAATCCCTGCAATTAACATGTGTTTACATTGTTAGATAGTTTAATTAATTGCATGCTTAGAAATGTACTCGATGACGATGGGTTCCATGTGATCGGATCGCACCGTGTTGTGTTTTGTGCGATCGTGGGCCTAGAGTGACAGTTGTTAGCGCTTAGGCACCCTGTGTCGGTGTGGGAGTGACACGGCGCCAGTGTGGGAGTGGCGTGGTGACGCCGAGAGAGAGGGTCACCTGGTGTACCCCGGGGTATAGCTAGTACCGGTGTAGGAGTGGTACATTCGGAGTGTCACTCGTCCTGGGGGAAGCAGAACCACCTGGAGCCTGTCAGGCCGGAGTAGCCAGCGCGCTATCCGAGGGGTTGCTGTTTGGTCTCAGCGGGTCGGAGTTTCTTGCATTCGTCCGTGTGGTTGGCGTGTTTTACCGAGACCCTAGTTGTGGGATCCGTGGTAGAATGGTTTCAGAATTGTGCATATTATATTTCGAATGCATGTGTTTTATATCGAAATCTAGGAGTTATGTTTACTGCTTTACTTGCTTAAATTATCTATATTTGTGTTGCTGCCCTTGTGGGTGCGTGAGTGGGCGGTGGGGATGAAAGGATCCCTACTGAGTCTTTTCGATGAGACTCACCTCTGCGGTTTTCAAGTGAGGGTTCCAGGCAGGCGTAGCGAGGAGAGTGTTGCTTTGGGTCGCGCGCCAGCAGCCGTTGTTCCGGGGTATGCCCCGATGTAGTTGTCATTTTATTTTCTAGCATGTATGCTTAATTATTTCCTTTATGTTGGAGTATGTAATTATTTGTTGTGTCGAGTCGCATTGTAATAATTTTTAATTCTTTCACTTCCTTTTCAATTCAATGCGATGTGAATGTTTAGCTTAGTTTATTATTTATTTTCCAGACTTATCTAGATCCTGGTTTGGCTCCAAATTAATGATTCGGTACTCATTTAGTAATCGGATCCCCGATTATAGGGTGGCGGGTCGTTACAGTTGGTATCAGAGCATTCGGTCTGGCAAATAAATGAATAACTAGGTTAAATATCGTAATTTCGGCAAATAATTACATTATCCCGTACAGGCACGGTGGTAGTGTAGGTTTTAGGATTCTAATTAGAACTTTTCGATTTTTGTGATCGTAGGCTTTTAGATGGCTCCTAGGAAGAGGATGCCAGTTATTAGAGAGCAGGGAGATGTCCCTAGTGGATCTGAGGTCGGTAGGCCGAGTATGGAGCGTTTCATGGAGGCTATGATGGACTCGATGGCTAGATACCAGACCCGAGACCCTAGTGAGAGTTCTAGTGCGCGGGGAGGGTCTTCAGCTACACTGGAGAGATTCCTGAAGCTGAAGCCTCCTCATTTTACCGGTCGTCCCGACCCTGATGAGGCTGTTCATTGGTTGAGGGAGATGGAGAAGACTTTTGATACTATGGATTGTGCGGCGGTTGAGAGGACTCCGTTGGCTACCTTCATGTTGAAGGATGATGCCTATGACTGGTGGACTACTTTGAAGAGTTTGTCATATGCGGATAGGAATCTCAGGGAGATTCCATGGGAGACATTTGTGAAGGAATTCAATACTCAATACTTCCCTAGGTATGTCCAGAGGGCCAAGGAGAGGGAATTTATGGAATTGACCCAAGGAAGCATGACAGTGCTTGAGTACCAGATGAAGTTTGTTTCACTTGGGAGGTTCGTGCCTTTTATCTCAGGAGACGAGGAGCGTCGGACTGAGAGATTTGTGGATGGACTGAGGTCCAATCTGAGGAGTTTTGTGGCATCCCACTGTTTTACAGATTTGGCATCGGCGGTTAGGTGTGCCGCGGCAGTAGAGGCACAGCATGATCAGTCAGCCCGGGAGAGGGGACTGACTACTCAGGGGCTAGCTCATGGCAGAGGAAAGACAACAGCAGCAGCAACCCCTTCGTCCGGATCAGGATCGTCTTCACTCGGCTCCAGATTCAGGAGGTTCTTTCGAGGCGGTGGAAGCAGCAGCGGCAGCAGTGGTAGCAGCAGACCCAGACAGAGCCAGCAGAGTCAGTTGGTCTCCAGTGCTCAGTAGGAGGCAGCTCAGAGGCTTCCAGCAACTTGTCGGCATTGCGGTGGTACTCACGGTGGGACTCAGTGTCCTGCATTTTCTGGGAGGTGCTACACTTGTGGCCAGCAGGGCCATTTGGTAAGGTATTGCCCACAGGGGCATGATCAGGGGCAGGGGCCAGGTGATCAGAAGAAGCTGAGGACCTAGGGGAGAGTTCTAGCTATCACCAGGAAGGAGGCCCGTGCGTCCAACTTGGTGGAAGGTACACTTTCTGTCCTTGGGAACTTTGCGCATGTGTTAATTGATTCGGGTGCTTCGCATTCTTTTATTTCTGAGCAGTTCGTAGATATTCTTTCTGCACTCGTTGATGAGATGCCTGATGGACTAATGGTAGAGGTTCCTTCTGGGGATTTCATGTTGTCTTATAACTGTTTGAGTGAGGTTCCCTTGACCATTGAGGGCCATGAATTACCTGCCCAGTTAGTTGTGCTTGCCATTCGCGACTTTGATGTTATCTTGGGCATGGACTGGTTGGAGGCTTTTTATGCCGAGGTGGACTGCCACAAGAAGAGGGTGCGTTTCTCTATTCCGGACATCCCGACCTTCTACTTCCAAGGTATTAGGCTCTCTTCTCGTGGTATTCTTGTTTCTGCCTTTAAGGCCCAGAAGTTGCTTGTTGGTGGCTGTGAGGCTTTTCTTGCCTCTGTTGTTTTAGCTGGTGTTGGTAGTGGTTCTAGTCCTTAGGAGGTGCCTGTAGTTTGTGACTTTGCTGATGTGTTTCCTGAGGAGTTGCCTGGCCTCCCTCCTCAGTGAGAGGTCGAGTTCACTATTGAGCTTGCACCGGGTACGGCGCCCCTGTCTAAGGCCCCGTATCGCATGGCGCCAGCCGAACTCGCTGAGTTAAAGGCGCAGTTACAGGAATTGTTGGGTAAGGGTTTCATTCGTCCCAGTACTTCTCCGTGGGGTGCTCCAGTTCTCTTTGTCAGGAAGAAGGATGGTTCTCTGAGGTTGTGTATCGATTATAGACAGCTGAACCGGGTGACGATAAAGAACAAGTAGCCACTTCCGAGGATCGATGATCTGATGGATCAGTTGCAGTATGCGAAGGTGTTTTCAAAGATTGACTTGAGATCAGGGTATTATCAGATGAGGATCCGTGAGATTGATGTTAGTAAGACGGCATTTATGACTCGGTATGGACATTATGAGTTTTTGGTTATGCCTTTTGGCTTGACCAATGCTCCAGCGGCTTTTATGGACTTGATGAACCGGGTCTTTAGGGCCTACTTAGATCAATTTGTGGTGGTATTTGTAGATGATATTTTAGTATACTCTTCCTCTGAGGAAGAGCATACGACACATCTTCAGGTGGTATTGCAGATTCTGAGAGAGCACCAACTCTATACCAAGTTTAGCAAGTGTGAATTCTGGCTAGATAAGGTGCACTTCCTGGGACATGTCATTTCTGGTGATGGCATTGCAGTGGATCTAGCCAAGATTGAGACAGTGATGGATTGGAGTAGACCAACAACAGTAACTGAGATCAGGAGCTTCTTGGGGTTAGCAAGATATTACAGATGGTTTGTCCAGGGTTTTTCTTCGATAGCGACCCCCTTGTCGAAGTTGACTTGTAAGGGATTTCGCTTCGTGTGGACCGAGGAGTGTGAGCGGAGTTTCATTGAGTTGAAGACTCGCCTCACTTCGGCTCCAGTGTTGGTGCTTCCATCAGGTTCCAGTGGATTTGTGGTTTATTTAGATGCATCACGTCGAGGTTTAGGTGCGGTTCTGATGCAGCATAGTAAGGTTGTGTCCTATGCTTCTAGGCAGCTGAAAAAGCATGAGGAGAACTATCCCACTCATGACTTAGAGTTGGCAGCTGTAGCATTTGCACTGAAGATCTGGCGGCACTATTTGTATGGAGAGAAATTTCAGGTTTTTTACCGACCACAAGAGCCTGAAGTATGTATTCACACAGAAGGATCTGAATTTGAGGCAGCACAGGTGGATGGAATTTATCAAGGATTATGATCTCGACCTTTCTTATCATCCGGGCAAGGCAAATGTGGTGGCAAACGCCTTGAGTCGGAAGACGGTCGTGTCATATCTTATGGTTCAAGAGTGGAGGTTATTTGAGCAGATTGCGAAATCTTCCTTTAGGGTTCCGAGAGAGGCTGATAGAGCCATGTTGGCCAGCCTAACTGTGAGGCCAGCAGTGTACCATGCTGTGATAGAGGCTCAGAGGGCAGATGCAGAGTTACCGCAGGTTCTCCAGACACTAGAGGTGGAGTTGTGGGATGATGGTACAGTCAGGTTTAGAGGCAGACTATATGTTCTAGCTGAGGAGGACGTGCGCAGGTGTGTCCTGGATGAGGCGCACCGTTCTAGATATGCAGTGCATCCCGGAACGACTAAGATGTATCATTGTTTGAGGAGGCACTTTTGGTGGCCTGGTATGAAGAAGGATGTGGCTGATTATGTAGCAAGGTGCCTGACTTGTCAGCAGGTTAAGGCAGAACACCAGAGACCAGGAGGATTGTTGCAGCCCTTGCCGATCCCAGAATGGAAATGGGAACACGTGACTATGGACTTTGTGATGGGATTACCTGTCTCCCCTGGCAAAAGAGATGCGATCTGGGTCATTGTTGATCGATTGACCAAGTCGGCACACTTCCTAGCTATTAGGAAGGACTGGTTAGTCAGCAAGTTGGCTAAGCTGTTTGTGGATCGGATCATCTCTCTGCACGGGGTGGCCTTATCCATCGTGTCAGACCGGGATCCGAGATTTACTTCTAGGTTCTGGAAGAGTTTTCAGAAGGCCTGGGGTACGCAGTTAGCCTTCAGCTCGGCTTATCATCCCGAGATTGATGGACAGTTGGAGAGGACCATTTAGACGTTGGAGGATATGCTCAGGGCATGTTGCCTAGACTGGGGAGGTTCTTGGGAGCAGCACTTGTCTACAGTGGAGTTTGCTTATAACAATAGTTATCATTCTAGTATCGGCATGGTGCTGTAGGCGCTCGGAACGTCCCCGCCGCTGCTGTCTCCTTCGAGCGAGGGCTTCTCCGTTCGTTTTAGCACTGCGGCGATTTGGACGGGGTTAGGAATTGAAGTATGTGATCGCCAGGAGCATTACCTTACGGTCCCTGTGCTCCGCAGGATGGTGAGAGTGATCGCGTTCTGATGGAGCGGGAGACGACAGATTCCTCTTCTCTTCCTTCGGCCGGCCAGAGAAGGAGAGCTCGGCAGTCTGTACGCAGAAATGCGGTAAGGGTCCGTGAAAGGAAAAGACAAGACAAAAGAAGAAGATAATGATGCGTATTTAAATGCCGTCGTTAAAACACAAACAACATCAATCTTAATTTCCGAATCTCAATTAAAAATAACAAGGTAGTGCATGGTTGAGACCGGGTCGATCCACAAGGAAATAGACTTTTGATTTTGAAAACATTGGGATTTTATTTAGCAAAAGTTGTTCATTAGTGTGATTTCTACAAACAAATTTAGAGAAAATAATTACCAGAATTTATTAACACCTTTATAACACTAAAATACCTAAAGTTTATTAAGAAAATATTACTTAAGACATTATTGATGTGATTAAACAAAATAGATATACCTAACTAAATAATCTAAGTCTAGAAGAGAAAAACTAATATCTGCAAGAAATGATAACACAAAAACTTCATCACTATTAATGAAATAAGGAGACTTACAATGGTTCTAAAAAGATTATAAAAATAAATGATGCTTGAATGCTTAACACACTTAAAAATAAACTAATTAAAATGTGAATAACAAGGAGGCCACAGTGGAAGGCCTGGCTCAGGGGGGGCTTCTGTGAAGGCGGTGGCGCAATGGACCGCCGCGGGGGTTTGTGGCAACAGATGGGAGCAGCGGCACGTTGGACCGAGGCAGCTGAGGGCGGCTTGGGCGCTGCAGGCGAGGCGTACGGGCCGAGGCAGGCGACGCAGCAGGCGAGGCGCTGGTGGGACCAGCAGCGCGGCAGACGAGGCCGAGCGGGGGCGGCAGACGCGTGGCGGCAGCCGAGCGGGAACCTCCGCTCCGGTGCGCACGGGCGACGAGGCGCGGCGGCGCGAATTCGCTGACGCTGCCGCGTGGCAGGGCGTGGCATTGGCGGGCCCGGGACTGCGTGCGCTGCTGCGCGTGGGCACGCCGCGTGGCGCTGGAGGCGGCAGAGCTTGGCACGGGCGACGAAGCTGGCGGCGCGAACCCGCTGGCGCTGCCGCGTGGCGCTGGGGGCGGCAGAGCTTGGCGTTGTCCTGGCGGATCCCGGTGACTGACGCACAGAAAGAGAGACGCACAGAGAGAGAGAAAGGAAAAGGTGGAGAGAAAAGGGAAAAACAGAGAGCGAGAGACAGTGTGCGGGTGAGAGAAAGAGACACAAGGGAGAAAAGAGAGAGAGAGAGAAACTGACAGAGAAAGAGGGCCTCGGTGAAGGGGGAAGAGAAAGAAATAGGGAGAACAGAGAGAGAGATAGAAACGAAGGGGGAGAGAGATGCTAAAACAATTTCTGAAAATTCGGTTTACCCCCCCTTTTGACCTTCTCCCTTAGTTTTATAGAAAAGATGAGGGGTTTGAATTTCAAAAAGAGATTTTAAAAAAATCTTTTCATTAAGTCCCCTTTGATTAGGGGATCCTCATAAAAAAACATTAATTGGTGATTTGAAATTCGAATTTTTTAGATGGATCCTCCTTTCTTCGAATTTCAGAATTCCCTCCTCCTTTCTCTCTTAGTTGGCATGTGGGCCCCATTTGAAGCTAAAATACGAAAATAAAATGTTGCTTTTGCCAGGATTCGAACCCTGGTTGCTTCCTTGACGTTCGGGTGGTCCAACCACTATGCCATCTGCTTGTTCATGTCCTGTTTCACATAAAATAACAGTTAAGTTCTCATAGCCATAAATCATTCAACTGCGCATTAAATAATTGCTGAGAAAATGGAATTGCTACCCTTATTCCATCCATGGAGTGATGAAATTTTAAAATTCAGATTCTGAATGCGCAAATGGTTTATCTTATCATTCCATGTGATTTTGTCTGTTAAATTGATAGTAAATTATGTAAATTTGATCTGTTATTTATGTAAAATCGTGGACTTAACACATCCCCCAACTTAGTCATTGCTAGTCCCTTAGCAATACAATCATTTGAAAAATTAGGACTACCATGATCAGTAAAAAGAATCACACTTCTTTTTAAAGGATATCTATTGCAAATGGTAGGTAATTGGAATTCAAGTTTTTCGTTCTCCCGCCCACCATACTTAGAATCATGACAAGTGATTTGTGCATATCATTTGAGGTGCTTTTGGAGTTCATTTCTATCCTGTTTGGTATATCGTTGCCTTTACTGCCTCTTGGAGTAGAATTACCCAGGGGAGAGAATAGAAAAAGAGATCTCTGGATTAGTTGGCTAGGTTCGCTTTTCGGTTTTCGCCCCGACTTAAAACTTTTTAGGATTTGGTCTTATTTTGCTGTGAAGGACTTTAGCACGATTGTTTTGTGCTTTGAGAGTGCGTACTTTTTGCCATTCTCTTTATTTCTGTCTGAGGGGAGGTGCATACTTTTTGCCACCGTCCTTCCTTTGACTCTTTTGAAGCATATTTATTTGATTTTCACTCTTCTGATTGTCCCTTTTTTTTTTTCTTCTTTCGAAATGACCGCTTCCTTAAAGTATTAAGTGGTTTGATCTCCTATTACGAATCCTAACTTTCCGTTCTTTTGACCTAAAAGTAAAAATAGAATGGGTAATTCTACACTTCGGGTAACTCCAGCAACTCTACACTTTCAGGATCTTCCACTCTTTCCAAGTTACCGTGTGTGTGTGAAAATCATCCCGTCGTGATTCTTTGTAGAGAGGGGGGTTAATTCAAACTTTTACTCAATTTCCTACCTCAATTTTGATCAAGATTCCCTAAATGAAGTGTGATAGATATGAATTTCTGTTGGAGTGTGAAAATGAAACAATTTTTTCTTTTGAAAAATTTCAAAACTTTTGTTCATTTTAAACTATTTTATTCAATATGCATTATGATTCTCCCCCCAACTTGAATGACATTGTCCTCAATGGCATAGAAATGCACAAAAATTAATGATGAGGAGAGATACAACCTGAGATGTGACGAGGCTTCTCTTTGTTCTTCATAGTGGATTTTATGAATTTTCTAAGAAAAAGAAAAGAAAAAGAGAATAATTAGAATAAAAATGAGAAGATTGGGTTGCCTCCCAATAAGCGCTAAGTTTATTGTCTTCAGCCGGACAAAATTATGTTCATTGTGGATCACTTAGCTGTACGGATTCCAATGGACAATTTTGAAGGTTTTCAATGTAAGGTTTTAAGCGTTGCCCATTAACAGTAAATGTCTGTCCATTTTTTTGGTCCATGATCTTGACTGCACCATGGTCAAAAGCTTTAATTACCACGAATGGCCCATCCCATCTTGATTTCAATTTCCCAGGGAACAAACGCAACCTTGAGTTAAATAGCCAGACTTTTTGATTAGGGTGGAATGATTTTCTCAAAATATGTTTATCATGAAAAGCTTTAGTCTTGGCTTTATAGATTTTCGAGTTCTCATAGGCTTCATTTCTTATTTCATCTAGTTCGCTCAATTGTAAGGTTCGGTGTGAGCCTGCTTTGACTAGATCAAAATTGACCTGTTTGATAGCCCAATAAGCTCTATGTTCTAATTCCACTGGGAGATGACAGGCTTTTCCAAAGACTAGCCTGTATGGTGACATGCCAATAGGAGTTTTATAAGCAGTCCGATAGGCCCACAAAGCATCATCTAACCTTTCAGACCAATCTTTTCTGTCGGGCCTAACAAATTTTTGCAAGATATTCTTGATTTCTCTATTGGATATCTCTACTTGGCCACTAGTTTAGGGATGGTAAGGGGTAGCAAGCTTATGAGTAATCCCATATCTTTTGAGCAATGCTCGAAATTGAGAATGAGTGAAGTGCGAACCCCCATCACTAATGATGGCCTTTGGCCATCCGAACCTAGAGAAGATATTTTTCTGTACAAATTTCATCACCACCTTGTGATCATTGGTTCGGGTGGCTATTGCTTCAATCCATTTAGACACATAGTCCACTGCCACTAAAATATATTCGCATCCAAAAGATGGTGGAAAAGGGCCCATGAAATCTATTCCCCAAACATCAAAAATTTCAACCACTAAGATTGGATTTAGAGGCATCATATCTCTTTTAGTCATATTTCCAACAGCTTGACATCTTAGGCATGTTTTGCTGAACTCATAAGCATCCTTGAAAAGTGTGGGCCAATAGAAACCGCTTTGTAAAACCTTTGCTGCGGTTTTCTTTCCGGAGAAATGACCTCCACAAGCAAGGTTGTGGGAAAAGTTCAAAACACTTTGTTGTTCTTCTTCAGGCACACATCTCCGGATTATTTGATCTGGACAAATTTTGAAGAGTTCAGGGTCTTCCCAAAAATAATACTTCTCTTGAGAGAAGAATTTATCTTTTTCATTTTTTGTCCATCCTTGTGGGATTTGACCAGTCACCTTAAAATTTACAATATGTGCATACCATGGTGGTGACATGTGGGAAATGGCTAAGAGGTGTTCATCAGGGAATGAATCTCTCATTGGTTCATTATCTGAAATCATGATTCGGGAGAGATGGTCAGCCACCACATTCTCGGATCCTTTTTTATCCCGGATCTCCAAATCAAATTCTTGGAGGAGTAGGATCCACCTGATTAATCTTGGTTTGGCATCTTTCTTTGTCAACAAATATTTCAATGCCGAGTGATCAGAATAAATAATCACTTTTGCCCCCAAAAGGTAAGATCGAAATTTCTCCAGAGCAAAAACAACAGCTAGCAGTTCTTTTTCTGTGGTGGTATAGTTCACCTGAGCATCTACAAGTGTACGACTTGCATAATAAATCACCACAGGCTTTTTATTGATTCTTTGTCCCAGTACTGCCCCCATAGCATAATTAGAAGCATCGCACATTATCTCAAATGGCAATGACCAATCAGGCGATTGGAGAATGGGGGCTTTGATTAGAGCCTCTTTTAAAGATTTAAATGCTTCCAAGCATTTCTCATCAATATGGAATGGGACATCTTTGGCTAAGAGAAGAGTTAATGGTCGGGCAATTTGGGAGAAATTTTGGATAAACCGGCGGTAGAAGCCGGCATGGCCCAAGAATGATCGAATTTGTTTTACCGAAGTGGGTGGAGGAAGATTGGCGATTAGGCTAACTTTAGCTTTATCCACTTCGATACCTCTTCCAGACACTATATGACCCAAAACTATGCCCTCTTTAACCATGAAATGACTCTTTTCCCAACTTAGAACCAAATTGGTCTCTATGCATCTTCCCAGTACATTTTTCAAATTCTCCAGACAAATTTCAAATGAATCCCCGAATATTGAGAAATCATCCATGAATACTTCAAGGAATTCTCCCACCATATCTGAAAAGATGGCCAACATGCACCTTTGGAAAGTTGCTGGTGCATTACATAGTCCAAATGGCATTCTTCGGAATGCAAATGTGCCAAATGGACATGTGAATGTGGTTTTCTCCTGATCTTCTGGGTATATAGCCACTTGATTATATCCCGAATATCCATCTAAGAAACAGAAATATTTCTGACCTGCTAGCTTTTCCAAAATCTGATCAATAAACGGGAGTGGAAAATGATCCTTCTTTGTCATTGTGTTCAATTTTCTGTAATCAATACAAACTCTCCACCCCGTGGTTAGCCTAGTGGGCATTTCTTCCCCTTTTTCATTTGTTACCACAGTTAAGCCAGACTTCTTTGGCACTACTTGGGTTGGGCTTACCCACTTGCTATCAGATATCGGGTATATGATACCCGCATCTAGCCATTTCACCACTTCCTTCTTAACCACTTCCATCATAATAGGATTCAATTTCCTTTGCATTTCTCTACTTGGTTTTGCATTATCTTCAAGATAAATATGATGTATGCATGTGGTTGGGCTTATTCCTTTCAAATCAGCTACTGACCACCCTATGGCTTCTTTATGAGTTCGAAGAACTTCAATGAGTTGCTCTTCTTGGGTAGGGTTAAGATCCGTAGCTATGATCACAGGTAGAGTTTCAGATGGGCCCAAAAAGACATATTTGAGAGATTCCGGCAAAGGTTTGAGCTCTAACTGAGGAGGAACCTGGAGAGATGGAGGAGTAGGTTCTAGATTGAGTTCAGGTAAAGGCTCAATCTTATTGGGCTGCCAAGTCCTTTTATTCAAATCTGATATGGCCATTAACTCCTCTTCCTCTTCAAATTGGGCCGAAGGGGATGTTTCTACAATATTATCAATCACATCAATTGCAAAACAATCTTCCCCATCCTGCATATGGCCAGAAGCTTTGAAAATGTTGATGGATAATTTGTGATCTCCAAATGAGATATCCATTAACCCAGATTTGCAGTTAATGATGGCATTTGCAGTGGCTAGAAATGGTCGGCCCAATATAATTGGGCTATTTCTCAGATGTTGAACGGGCTCCATGTCAAGGATGACAAAATCAACTGGGAAGTAGCAAGTATCAATCCTGACAATGACATCTTCCACCATTCCTTTCGGTGTCCTAAGAGATCTATCGGCCAATTGTAGGATCACCGGAGTTGGTTTCAATTCTCCTATCCTAAATTTTTCATAAACTGAGGTGGGTAATAGGTTCACACTTGCTCCAAGGTCCAATAATGCCTTATCAAAGGTGGTTCCTTCAACAACACAAGAGATAAGTGGTGCTCCAGGGTCTTTCATCTTTTTAGGCAGTTGGTTGAGCAAAATGGCACTCACTTCTTCAGACAAAAAGACTTTTTTGGGATTTGCTTTAGGCTCTCTCTTGTGAGTGCAAAGTTCTTTCAAAAACTTGGCATAGGCCGGCACATGTTGGATTGCATCAACCAATGGTATGTTAATGTGGACTTGTTTAAATAAGTCCATTAACTGTTCATTTTTTGCTTGGACTTGATGCTTTCTTTGTTCTTTGCCATTTTCTAAATCTTGTGGAAAAGGGATTTTCGGTTTATAATTCTCAGGATATTCCTCCATTTTTCCTTTTCCTTGAATGATATTGGGTTGTTCATTCTCATCTTCATCTTCTTCTCCTTTTTCTTCTTCATTTTGTTCAGGATTGGGCTGACTAGATCCTTGATTTGGGTAAGGATCCGGCAATACTTTACCACTTCTTAAGGCCAAAATTGCTTTCGCATTTTCTAACTGTGGGCCTCTTGGTGGATTTGAGCCCATTTGAGGTTGGGCTTGAGGGTTAGGTAGGATTGGTTGATGTTGGAAACCCGGAGGATAGTTTCGCGGGTTTGCAATGGGTTGACTAGGTAATGGGCCCACTTCCCTCCTCATGGTTGTATCAGCCATTTGACCCAATTGGGCTTCCAATTTTGAAATGGATTGTTGTTGAGAGATGACCAATTGTTGCAATTGTTGTTGTTGTTGATTCATGAGTAATTGTTGCAGCATATTGAATTTGTCATCATTTTGATTTGATGGCTGATGTTGTGGGATTTGATATGGAGGTTGAGAGAACATATTCTGGTTGTTATTGGGCTGAAAGTAAGGAACTTGAGTTTGTTGGCTTTTGTTGAAAGATTGATTTGGATAGTAATTCTGTTGATGGGCCCTGTTCTGAAAATTTTGTGCTTGTGGATTTGGAGGTTGGGCTTGTTGAGATTTCCATGAAAAATTAGGATGATTCTTCCAACCAGGGTTGTAGGTGTTAGAATATGGATCATGATTGGGCTTTGAATAACCCTGGGCTGCTTGGACTTGTTCTTGGATGAACGGTGGCAATTGGGCCGCCGTGGGACACTCACTGACATGGTGAGTTGGGCTGGCACAAAGACTACAAGCTTCTTGGTAAGATGAAGAGGATTCAGAGTAAGGTCTTGATTGTGCATGGATATTAGATCCTTGGTTGTTCGAAGCTAGGACTTGGTCTAGCTTTTGGGCCATAAGATCCATTTTGCTCATTTGTTGGGCCAGAAGGTCCACCTTATCCAACTTTTGAGCTAAGGCATTGATATCCATTTTAGGTTCAAATTCTCCTCTATTTCTTATTTCATAAACTCCAGTCCGTTTGGATGTTCCCACAGATCTTTCATATGATGAAAGTGAAGCATGATTTATTGAATTTTCACTTAGCATTTCAAACAAATCATAAGCTTCTTCCTCACTTTTGCTCATGAATGCTCCTCCACAAGATGCATCTACCATTGGCCTGTATTGTGCATCTAAACCTTCATAGAATGCTTGCACAATTTGCCATCTAGACAATCCATGATGTGGACATTTTCTCAACAATTCTTTCAATCGTTCCCAAGATTCATGAATTTGTTCTCCTGGTAATTGTGAGAATCCAGTTATAGCCCTTCTCATTGTATTTGTTCTCCCGATATGATAGAATTTTTTTAAGAATTCTTGTTGCATTTCGGGCCAAGTCTTAATGGGCTTCCCTATCGTTCCAAGCCAATATTTGGCTTTGTCCTTAAGTGAGAAAGGGAATATGGTAAGTCGAAGGGCATCTTCCGTGAAATCTTGAATTTTCACGGTTGAACAAATTTCAAAGAATTCATCCAAATGTTTATATGGATCTTCATTGGTATTCCCATAAAAAGATGGGAGCATTTGGATGGTGCTTGGCTTGATCTCATAATGGCTAGCATGGACATTAGGCAATTGGATACAAGATGAAGGATTATAGTCTTGAGGAATGAAGTATTCCTTCATTTGTTTTGGCATTTGTTGATTGTTTCCAGCCATTTGATGTTGAATGTTGGTTTGGTGATGTAGATATCTCTCAATTTCTTGAATGGGTTTGATAATATATGGCTTTTGAGATCTTCTACCTAGCATACACTAGACCAAGATGAGATGAGAATGGTTATTTTTGTGATTTTTATTTTTAGATTTTTTTATGTTTATGTATGCAAAGACAAACAAGTTAATAACAAATTCCTAATGACCTAAGTGTGTCCTAGACTTAAAGATGAGATTTCTCACAAAATGGCTAGAATTCACTATGAATCACCCCTACAATAGATCAATCGGCCAGGTAAGAGGTGGGATAGTGGGAGGCTCCCCCTACTTTCGTAGGGACCTAATTAAATAACCACTTGTCCACTTAGGCGTTTGCCTTTGTAACCTCTAGCCTAGACACCGTTGTCCAAAGTAGAAATGAATTCAAAGCTCGGTCCAATCATAGTGTGAACCCTAGGTGCAATTGCTATTTGATTTTTATTGGGCTTGGGACAATGCAAGATGGAGTGTTTGTGGTTTGTGGGCCAAGGAAGGGTGATGAAATCCCCACCTTATCTTGTGATGATGATGCCCTTAAATTATTTGATCAATGAGATGCACACCACAATTCAATCAAGTTTGTTTTGTACAATAATGAAATGACAATGCATGAACATGTTGTTTGCACAATATTGAAAAACTTACCTTGCCTCCCGCACTCTTCAACATGAAATAAATGGCAAAAATTTAAAACTAATGCATTCCTAAATGATGCATGTCCTAAAACATGGTGGTTTGGTTTCTAATCTTGAAATGCAAATTTTTTTTTTTAATTTTTTTTTCTGATTTTTTTTATTTAATGAGGGCTATATCTATTTTAAGCAAATCTAAACAAAAAAATATTAAAAAGATTGGAACAAACTCACCAAGTTGAGCTTTCCTTTTGTCTTTTTTTTTTTTTTAAATTCCTGCAAAAAGAGAAAATGAATGTGAGTATGGATTTATACAAATGGACCCAAAATAATCAAAATTAAAATTCTAATTCCCCGGCAGCGGCGCCAAAAATTGATGCGTATTTAAATGACGTCGTTAAAACACAAACAACATCAATCTTAATTTCCGAATCTCAATTAAAAATAACAAGGTAGTGCATGGTTGAGACCAGGTCGATCCACAAGGAAATAGACTTTTGATTTTGAAAACATTGGGATTTTATTTAGCAAAAGTTGTTCATTAGTGTGATTTCTACAAACAAATTTAGAGAAAATAATTACCAGAATTTATTAACACCTTTATAACACTAAAATACCTAAAGTTTATTAAGAAAATATTACTTAAGACATTATTGATGTGATTAAACAAAATAGATATACCTAACTAAATAATCTAAGTCTAGAAGAGAAAAACTAATATCTGCAAGAAATGATAACACAAAAACTTCATCACTATTAATGAAATAAGGAGACTTACAATGGTTCTAAAAAGATTATAAAAATAAATGATGCTTGAATGCTTAACACACTTAAAAATAAACTAATTAAAATGTGAATAAAAAGGAGGCCACAGTGGAAGGCCTGGCTCAGGGGGGGCTTCTGTGAAGGCGGTGGCGCAATGGACCGCCGCGGGGGTTCGTGGCAACAGATGGGAGCAGCGGCACGTTGGACCGAGGCAGCTGAGGGCGGCTTGGGCGCTGCAGGCGAGGCGTACGGGCCGAGGCAGGCGACGCAGCAGGCGAGGCGCTGGTGGGACCAGCAGCGCGGCAGACGAGGCCGAGCGGGGGCGGCAGACGCGTGGCGGCGGCCGAGCGGGAACCTCCGCTCCGGTGCGCACGGGCGACGAGGCGCGGCGGCGCGAATTCGCTGACGCTGCCGCGTGGCAGGGCGTGGCATTGGCGGGCCCGGGACTGCGTGCGCTGCTGCGCGTGGGCACGCCGCGTGGCGCTGGAGGCGGCAGAGCTTGGCACGGGCGACGAAGCTGGCGGCGCGAACCCGCTGGCGCTGCCGCGTGGCGCTGGGGGCGGCAGAGCTTGGCGTTGTCCTGGCGGATCCCGGTGACTGACGCACAGAAAGAGAGACGCACAGAGAGAGAGAAAGGAAAAGGTGGAGAGAAAAGGGAAAAACAGAGAGCGAGAGACAGTGTGCGGGTGAGAGAAAGAGACACAAGGGAGAAAAGAGAGAGAGAGAGAAACTGACAGAGAAAGAGGGCCTCGGTGAAGGGGGAAGAGAAAGAAATAGGGAGAACAGAGAGAGAGATAGAAACGAAGGGGGAGAGAGATGCTAAAACAATTTCTGAAAATTCGGTTTACCCCCCCTTTTGACCTTCTCCCTTAGTTTTATAGAAAAGATGAGGGGTTTGAATTTCAAAAAGAGATTTTAAAAAAATCTTTTCATTAAGTCCCCTTTGATTAGGGGATCCTCATAAAAAAACATTAATTGGTGATTTGAAATTCGAATTTTTTAGATGGATCCTCCTTTCTTCGAATTTCAGAATTCCCTCCTCCTTTCTCTCTTAGTTGGCATGTGGGCCCCATTTGAAGCTAAAATACGAAAATAAAATGTTGCTTTTGCCAGGATTCGAACCCTGGTTGCTTCCTTGACGTTCGGGTGGTCCAACTACTATGCCATCTGCTTGTTCATGTCCTGTTTCACATAAAATAACAGTTAAGTTCTCATAGCCATAAATCATTCAACTGCGCATTAAATAATTGCTGAGAAAATGGAATTGCTACCCTTATTCCATCCATGGAGTGATGAAATTTTAAAATTCAGATTCTGAATGCGCAAATGGTTTATCTTATCATTCCATGTGATTTTGTCTGTTAAATTGATAGTAAATTATGTAAATTTGATCTGTTATTTATGTAAAATCGTGGACTTAACAGATAACCCGATTAGGACTGTGATATGTAGACTCTATTCATGCAAATATAGAAATAAACTAAAATTGAAAAGGGATGCACCGGATGGGTGTTTAGGGAGGGAAGGTGACCATATGTTATGGCCACCCACCTCCCATTTTTTTGTTTGAAACCTCTGGAGGGTAAAAGGTGCTAGGTCATCCTAACATGCTTGCATGCAGATGGGGGTGTTCGTGTGTGATAATAGTGAAAAGTAAAGTGATGTGTTAAAAGAAAAAGAGTAAAAGGAGGAGATGATGTTACGGAGTGGATGAAGAGTGGGAATGCAATGAAATGGAAAGGAGAAAAATAAGGAGAGAGTTAAGAGAACAAGCCCAATTGGAATGCGGAAGATCCCTCCGGTTTGTCGATTGCCAAGGTTGTTTCCCACTTGAAGCTCTTCCGGAAGCTCTCCAACTCCTTGCCAACTCCACCCCCCCCTCCCTAACCTGTCTAGCCTCTCTAACCTCCCCTCTCGAAGGGACATAGAGGGTTTAAGTAGGTGAAGGGAAATTAGGAGGAAATTGGAGTCTAAATTCCCGTAAATCATCAAAGAGCCAATGGGAAGCGGTCAAGAGTCGGAGGTTGTGCGCGTGGCAGTCGCCGGAGTGGGGAATGATCAGAGTAGTGGGGATGAGGGTGGCGAGTGGAGGAGATCGTGGGAAGATGAGGTCAAGATGGAAGTTAGGGGAGTGGACGGCCAACCATCTTGCCTTCCAATCCCGTGGAAGGCCAGGTAGCTGGCCTTCAACGAAGAGGTGGAAGGCGGCCCGGTTGGCCTTCGAAGGGTGGTGAAAGGCAAGGGGTGGCCTTCGAAGGATGGTGGAAGGCGGACAGGTTGGCCTTCGAAGGATGGTGAAAGGCGGACAGGTTGGCCTTCGAAGGATGGTGGAAGGCGAGGGGGTTGGCCTTCCACGAAAAAGTGGCTAAAGTCGAGATTGGTTAATAGGCCTGATTATTAGTAGGCTGAAGGATGAGATGGCTAAGGTGGTGGGCTTGGAAATGATGGATGGGGTTCATGACCAAAAGGGAGGCCCAAAATCGGTGTCTACAAATGCCCCTCCGGGACACCTGTTTTGCAGTGGAGTGGAGCGGAATGATAAATGGGTGCTCCGGAAATCGAACATGATTTTGGACAGCCCACAGGAGGGATGAGCTATACCCAAAGGTGGTATTAGAGTGTGGAAAATGCATGAGAGTTGGCTATTCGAGTTGAAAGGATGACTAAGAAGAGGAACAAAGTTCAGACTAGAGAATCACAATCCGTGAGATCCTCGGGTGCTGGAACCGCGAGGCCTTGGTGCACCAGGATGCAACGATTTGACCCAAGGGGATCTCAAGCATGAAAGATGGAGGAGTGTGACTTGAAAAGGTCTTGACACAACGGACGCGTGGTGGCCTGGCGCATTATGTGATCGCCAAGTGAGAGAATCTCAAGCACATGAATTGGAAAGGTCTTGCAATTCAAAGTGCTAACAAACGAACAATTGCCAGACTCACAGATCAACAATGGGTTAAGAAGAGTGATGAATTATGGTCATTGCCCCTAGGGAGAGTATGGATGCTTATGCAAATGCATACTGGTTTAAAAAAAATGGAAAACAAATTCCTAATGCAAACATGAGAGATTTATTGGCCAATCGAATAACTTAGGGAATATAGACTCCTCATTGTTTTGTTTAGAGAGGAACTCAGAGTTTATATGCCCAAAGTTATTAGCCTCCTGTATCTTCGATCCTACTTGCTTCGGATTTCCTGCAGCTGCAATAGCGAACATTAGCAAAGTTAATATATCCAATGATCACATCATTTAAGTATTTAAACTGCAAAAGGACGAGAAGCAAATGGTTAGTTTCGAGTCGAAGCCGATATGGAAGATATGGCTATTCTAATGGTAGAATGCCAATCCGATATGGCTTCGACTCGATTTTCAGGAATAACCATTAATTTGTTGATGTTAAGCAATGTGGTCTCCTGAGCTTGGGGGTGAAGTTACCTCCTCAAAGTAGAAAGGGGAGGAGGGCAATATGCCTTTTCGTGGGTGAGGCTTTTCTAAAATGGTGGAAGGCCAACTAGCATGCCTTCTAGGAAAAGGTGGAAGGCCAAGGGATATGCATGCCCTCCGTCTTTTATGGAATATGGAAAGTTTGTAGTTTATCCTGTGGCCTTAAAAGGGGGGATTTGTCCCGAGGCTTCCTTCCGAAAACTCAAACTTTCTGTGGGGAAAACGGCCTCGTCTTCTACTCATGCGATTGCTGTAGACACCGATTTTGGACCACCCTTTTGGTCAATGAACCCCATCCATCATTAGCCCATCGTCAACAAACCCCTCATCTTAGCCATCTCAGCCCACTAATAACTAGGCCCAATAACCAAATCCCGACTCTAGCTACCTTTTCGTGGAAGGCCAGCCGGCCCGCCTTCCACCGTCCTTCGAAGGCCAGCCAGCCCGCCTTCCACCGTCCTTCGAAGGCCGGCCAGTCCGCCTTCCACCACCCTTCGAAGGCCACTCCTTGCCTTCCACCACCCTTCGAAGGCCACCCATTGCCTTCCACCCCCCTTCGAAGGCCAACCGGGCCGCCTTCCACCACTTCGTGGAAGGCCAGCTACCTGGCCTTCCACGGGATTGGAAGGCAAGTTGGATGGCCGTCCACTCCCCTAACTACCACTTTGACCTCGTCTTCCCCACGATCTCCTCTACTCGCCGCCCTCACCTCCACTACTCCGATCACTCCCGACTCCGGCGGCTGCCGCGCGCACCACCTCCGATCCTTGACCACTTCCCATTGGCTCCAGGATGATTTACGGGGATTTAGACCCATATTTTCTCCTATTTTCCCTTCACCTATTTAAACCCCCCATATCCTCTCGAGCAGGGGGGTTAACGAGGAGTTTTCTGGAGGGAAGGCTCAGAGGAGGTTGGCAAGTGAGTCGGCTTTGAGGAGTCGAGCGGACAAGGAGTCAGAGAACTTCAGGAGGAACTTCAAGAGGAATCCTTCGCACTCCAAATGGGCTTGTCTTCTTAACCCTCTTTTACTTTTCCCCTTTTTTACCTCATTGCATTCCCACTTTTCATCCATTCCGTAACACTCTCCCTCTCTCACTTTTCTTTCCACTCTTAACATATCACTTCACTTTTCACACACGAGCACCCCCATTTGCATGCATGCATGTTAAGACGACCTAGCAACCCTTACTCCCTCAGAGGTTTCAATCAAAAAAGCAGGAGGTGGGTGGCCATAACATATGGTCACCTTCCCTCCCAAAACACCCATCCGGTGCGTCTCCCTCCAATTATAGTTAGTTTTTATATTTTTATGGATAGATTGTACATATTACAGTTCTAATCGGGCTATTTCTTTTCTTTCTTTGTCTTCTCTTTTCAGGGGTTCTTACCATATTCTGCGCGCGGACTACCGAGCTCTCCCCCTTCGGCCGGCCGGAGGCGGAGAAGAGGAACCCTGTAAGGACTGAGGTTTCGGGTTCTGTATTCGGGTCGGGTTCGGGCCGGATCCCTTGGTTTGGACCCTGAGGGGTCTTGAGAATTTCGACTGAATGACGTCTAAATTGCACGACGCTTTTCAAACAGCGTCTGGCTGGGTGGACGCCATTTACGTCTGTCGCTGTTGTGCCACGTGGGCGCCAGGTGGACGGGTTTCGGGCCGCGAGAGTACGGCCCCTATCTTGTCGTCTGAACGGCATCCATGATGGACGACGCCATTCAGACTGCGACCCCGCGATGTCAGTGTACGGCGCCAGAGCGCTGTCAGTACGGCCCGTCCTGTCGTCTGAACGACGTCCGTGGTGAGCGACGCGTTTCAGAGCGCTGTCAGTACGGCCCGTCCTGTCATCTGATAGGCGTCTGTCTCGATCGACGCGTTTTAGTCAGTTTCAGATTGACCCCGCGAGCCTCCCCTTCTTTCCCTCATTCTCGCCTCCACTCTCTCTCTCCTCGCCCTCTCCGACCCTCTTTTCCCCTTCCCTTCCTCTTCTTCCTCTTCCACCACTCCAACACCTCCCTACCTCTCACCTCTACCACCACCACTTCCTTCGCGGCGTTCCATTCTCCAGATGGCGGCCGACGTCCCGGCGGAGTGGCGACGTACTCGGGGGTACCGGCGGCGGTCTGCGGTGCGGCGGGTCGGCGGCACGGAGCTTGGAGGACTTCAAGAACCGGTAGGGGGACAAACCTTGCATGGACTGTGAATATATTGCTTGTGATTTCCATGGCGGAGCATGATGTATTTTGGGTAGATTGAGCATGTTAAGAGGGTTTCCTTGCGGATTTGGTAGTGGTTATAATCGTGGAAATGTGAAATACTCATGGTAGATTCGGTTTCCCTTCCTCCTCTTCTGTGTTGGGCGATTTTGGGGTGTTTTGGGGGTGAAAGGGTGCCCTCGGGCTAAGGACAGGACTCCGTTTCTGGCGCTAAAAGACGTCATGGATGGACGACGCCTTTTAAAAGGACGTCGGGGCATCATGACGCCTTTTAGGCAGAAATCGCTCCATCGAGTCTCTGTCAGTTCGGGGAATCTGGCGCTAAATGACGTCATGTGGGGACGACGCCTTTCGGAAGGACGTCGGGCCATCACGACGCCATTTAGGCAGGAAATCCCCCGACTAAGGGTTCTGCAAATCTCGGAATTTGTTGTGAACGGCGTCTGAGGATGCTGACGCCTTTTAAAGGGCGGCTAGCCAGGACGACGTGTTTTAACGCATAATTTGGTTTAAATGAACCTGTTTGAGGGACTTGAATGGCGTCGACCTCGGTCGACGCGATTCAAGACAGAACTGCATAAACTCTGGTTTTTAAGACATGTTACCCGGTTGGATAGTCAAACGCATGCTTTAAGTTGTACTATGAGACTGAGATTTGCTGTATGAATGGAATCGTATCATGTGTATGTGTGCTTATGCGGATATGGAATTGGAACGACTGTGATTTACGTTCGTCACCTTGGGCCGATGGAGAAGGGCCTTGGTGTCTGTGAGGCGTTGTTGCCGTACCGGTGGGAGAAGTGGTACATGTTGTGTTTTACCTTTGGCTAAGGGAAGCAGGACCACCTTGAGCCCGTCGGGCCGGAGTAGCTGGTGCGCTATCCGAGGGGTTGTTGTTTGGTCTCAGCGGGTCGGGGTTCCCTGTTTCTCGTGACAGTTTCCGGCACGTTTCTTGCTGTGGAGCTGGTTGTGGTACTGTTGGAGTTGTTTACCCCTTAGCCACTGGGCCTGATGTGACCTGTGATCAAGGTTACGAGTGGTACCCTTCGCCCTTTGGCCTAACGCAGCCCGGGAGGTTAGGGTTGTGGGTAGTTCCTGTAGCTTCGGCTTGACGGGGGTTCGCCGGTCCCCAGGGCCCTCCTGAAGCACCGAGGCCTGGTGTGGAGGAAATCCGGTCGGTAGGACAGTAGTCTAGACTGCTTTTGTGCACACGTAGCTGGGCAGTGGTGGTTCACTGGTCCCAGTTAGTACTAGTTTGACTCACTGCCTCACCCTACAGTGCCCCGGAACACTGTAGGGGCGGATAGGCGTGAGTGTTGGTGGTGTTGTGAGGCGACGTTGGTTGGCAGTCGACAGTGTAGTTTAGTCGTTTCGTGGACCTTGGTTATGAGTCGTGGGTTTGTGTTGGGTTCTTCGGATTACTTAGAACTGTCCCTGTTACACTGCTTATTTGTATGTTTCATATCAGGTTAGAGAGCTATGTTTACTGCTTTATTTGATTGCCATATATATGTATCATGGCATTTGTGGGTGTGTGAGTGGGAGGTGGGGGATCGGATGATCCCTATTGAGCCCAATTCTGGTGTGGCTCACTCCCTGCGGTTTCAGGTGTGGACCTCGTGGCGTGTGGCGGCGTGTGGTGTCTTCTTGGTGTGCGGGCCAGTAGCTGTCTCAGTTCCGGGGTATGCCCTGATGTTGTTTTACTTTACTTCTGCCTGTACTTATTTAATTTGTTGGACCATGTAATTATTGTTGGACTGTATACAGACATTGTTATCTTCCTTCCTGCGCACTTGTAATATCTTTGTAGTCCGTGTGATTGTTATATTTAGCCTTGTTTAACGCTTACTCCTCCAGATGTGTTGTGCGAGATCCGGGTGTGAACCCGCAGTTAATGGGCCGACATTCATTTAGTGATCGGGTCTCCGGTCATAGGATGGCGGGTCGTTACAGATGATATCAGACCTCAGTCTGGTCGAGTATGTGGTAAACTAGGTTAGATATTATAGTCCAACAATAAGTACGAGTCTGTACAGGCGATGGCTGCTGGTGTAGATTGGTATGTTTTGACGTGTTTTGGTTCAATTTTCGTGTCTGGGGTAGTGATGGCACCGAAGAGGAGAGTTCCGTTGGCTCGTGGTTCGAGAGCAGATGATGGCGGTTCGAGGGCATAAGGACATAATGTAGATCGTTTCATGGAAGCTATGATTGGGGCTATGTCTAGATACCAGCAGGGAGATGGAAGTGAGGGGTCTAATTCCCGAGGTGGCCAGTCCATGGTGATGGAGCGGTTCTTGAAGTTGAAGCCCCCTTCTTTCACGGGTCAACCAGTTCCAGACGCGGCAGCTCATTGGATTAAGGAGGTAGAGAAGGCATTTGATGTTCTTGAATGTGCTGAGAGTGATAAGACCTTGTTGGCAACCTACTTGCTGAAGGACGATGCTTATGATTGGTGGGTTACCATCAAGGGGATGATGTTTCCTGATAGGTCCTTGAGAGAGATCACTTGGGAAGACTTTGTGAGAGAGTTTAGTGGGAAGTACTTTCCGAGGCACGTTCGGAGGGCCAAGGAAAGGGAGTTTATGGAATTGGTGCAGGACGGTATGTTAGTTCTAGAATATCAGATGAATTTGTAGCTCTGGGAAGATTTGCTCCACACATATCTGAGCATGAGGATCTTAGGACGGAGAAATTTGTGGATGGACTTCGGCATGATCTGAGGGAATTTGTGGCAGCTCATTGATGTAAGGATCTGGCGTCAGCAGTTCGGTGCGCGGCAGGGGTGGAGACTCAGTTCCAACACATGGCGAAGGAATCGGAGCAATCAGCACAAGGGAAGCAGCAAGGCAAGCACAGATCATCGGTATTTTCGTCAGGCGGTTCGAGTTCCTTTGAGCTTGAGTTCCAAGAGGTCCCTTGTGATGAGGATGAAGACGGTTCGGTTCAGCAGATGCAGACAGAGGTCAGCAAGCAACAGGAAGCGAGGCAGGACGCTGCGGATCGTTGTCCCCGTTGTGGCAGGTATCATGGCAATCGGATATGTCCATTAATCACTTGTAGCTGCTTTGGCTATGGTAGAAAGGGACATCTCGCGAGGAACTGTCCCCAGAAGAATAAAGCAGGTCAGGAGCCGAGTGGTCAGTAGGAGTCCGAGACGTTGAGTGGTGTTGCGTCTCTTAGTGGAGGTCCGAGAGGCTGGGCTAGATGAGCACTTTTATCTTGTCTTATTCGGTAGTGGTTGTGAAGTCTTATGGCACTTTTATGTACTTTGGGCATGATGGAGAATCAGTTTTGTAATATGTGCCTTGCTAATGTTTGGTTATTTCGATCTATCAGCTTTTGTCAGAATTGAGAATCGTGGTTAGCGTGGTGTGGATTTGATTGGCTAGTTATGTGGAGCCCAGTGTGTGTGATTGGTGAGAATGATTGTTGTAATCAGTGTGCCGGTATGTGATGGATAGCCGTGTGTATCATGTGAGCAGTTGCAATTTCGAGGACGAAATTCTTTTAAGGGGGGGAGAATGTAAGGACTGAGGTTTCGGGTTCTGTATTCGGGTCGGGTTCGGGCCGGATCCCCTGGTTTGGACCCTGAGGGGTCTTGAGAATTTCGACTGAATGACGTCTGAACTACACGACGCTTTTCAAACGGCGTTTGGCTAGGTGGACGCCATTTACGTCTGTCGCTGTGGTGCCACGTGGGCGCCAGGTGGACGGGTTTCGGGCCGCGAAAGTACGGCCCCTGTCTTGTCGTCTGAACGGCATCCATGATGGACGACGCCATTCAGACTGCGACCCCGCGATGTCAGTGTACGGCGCCAGAGCGCTGTCAGTACGACCCGTCCTGTCGTCTGAACGGCGTCCGTGGTGAGCGACGCGTTTCAGAGCGCTGTCAGTACGGCCCGTCCTGTCATCTGATAGGCGTCTGTCTCGATCGACGCGTTTTAGTCAGTTTCAGATTGACCCCGCGAGCCTCCCCTTCTTTCCCTCATTCTCGCCTCCACTCTCTCTCTCCTCGCCCTCTCCGACCCTCTTTTCCCCTTCCCTTCCTCTTCTTCCTCTTCCACCACTCCAACACCTCCCTACCTCTCACCTCTACCACCACCACTTCCTTCGCGGCGTTCTATTCTCCGGACGGCGGCCGACGTCCCGGCGGAGTGGCGACGTCCTCGGGGGTACCGGCGGCGGTCTGCGGTGCGGCGGGTCGGCGGCACGGAGCTTGGAGGAGTTCAAGAACCGGTAGGGGGATGAACCTTGCATGGACTGTGAATATATTGCTTGTGATTTCCATGGCGGAGCATGATGTATTTTGGGTAGATTGAGCATGTTAAGAGGGTTTCCTTGCGGATTTGGTAGTGGTTATAATCGTGGAAATGTGAAATACTCATGGTAGATTCGGTTTCCCTTCCTCCTCTTCTGTGTTGGGCGATTTTGGGGTGTTTTGGGGGTGAAAGGGTGCCCTCGGGCTGAGGACAGGACTCCGTTTCTGGCGCTAAAAGACGTCATGGAAGGACGACGCCTTTTAAAAGGACATCGGGGCATCATGACGCCTTTTAGGCAGAAATCGCTCCACCGAGTCTCTGTCAGTTCGGGGAATCTAGCGCTAAATGACGTCATGTAGGGACGACGCCTTTCAGAAGGACGTCGGGCCATCACGACGCCATTTAGGCAGGAAATCCCCCGACTAAGGGTTCTGCAAATCTCGGAATTTGTTGCGAACGGCATCTGAGGACGTTGACGCCTTTTAAAGGGCGGCTACCCAGGACGACGTGTTTTAACGCATAATCTGGTTTAAATGAACCTGTTTGAGGGACTTGAATGGCGTCGACCTCGGTCGACGCGATTCAAGACAGAACTGCATAAACTCTGGTTTTTAACACATGTTACCCGGTTGGATAGTCAAATGCATGCTTTAAGTTGTACTATGAGACTGAGATTTGCTGTATGAATGGAATCGTATCATGTGTATGTGTGCTTATGCGGATATGGAATTGGAACGACTGTGATTTACGTTCGTCACCTTGGGCCGATGGAGAAGGGCCTTGGTGTTTGTGAGGCGTTGTTGCCGTACCGGTGGGAGAAGTGGTACATGTTGTGTTTTACCTTTGGCTAAGGGAAGCAGGACCACCTTGAGCCCGTCGGGCCGGAGTAGCCGGTGCGCTATCCGAGGGGTTGCTGTTTGGTCTCAGCGGGTCGGGGTTCCCTGTTTATCGTGACAGCTTCCGGCACGTTTCTTGCTGTGGAGCTGGTTGTGGTACTGTTAGAGTTGTTTACCCCTTAGCCACTGGGCCTGATGTGACCTGTGATCAAGGGTACAAGTGGTACCCTTCGCCCTTTGGCCTGACGCAGCCCGGGAGGTTAGGGTTGTGGGTAGTTCCTGTAGCTTCGGCTTGACGGGGGTTCGCCGGTCCCCAGGGCCCTCCTGAAGCGCCGAGGCCTGGCGTGGAGGAAATCCGGTCGGTAGGACAGTAGTCTAGACTACTTGTGTGCACACGTAGCTGGGCAGTGGTGGTTCACTGGTCCCAGTTAGTCCTAGTTTGACTCACTGCCTCACCCTACAATGCCCCGGAACACTGTAGGGGCGGACAGGCGTGAGTGTTGGTGGTGTTGTGAGGCGACGTTGGTTGGCAGTCGACAGTGTAGTTTAGTCGCTTCGTGGACCTTGGTTCTGAGTCGTGGGTTTGTGTTGGGTTCTTCGGATTACTTAGAACTGTCCTTGTTACACTGCTTATGCGTACGTTTCATATCAGGTTAGAGAGCTATGTTTACTGCTTTATTTGATTGCCATATATCTGTATCATTGCATTTGTGGGTGTGTGAGTGGGAGGCGGGGGATCGGATGATCCCTACTGAGCCCAATTCTGGTGTGGCTCACTCCCTGCGGTTTCAGGTGTGGACCTCGTGGCGTGTGGCGGCGTGTGGTGTCTTCTTGGTGTGCGGGCCAGCAGCTGTCTCAGTTCCGGGGTATGCCCTGATGTTGTTGTACTTTACTTCTGCCTGTACTTATTTAATTTGTTGGACCATGTAATTATTGTTGGACTGTATACGGACATTGTTATCTTCCTTCCTGCGCACTTGTAATATCTTTGTAGTCTGTGTGATTGTTATATTTAGCCTTGTTTAACGCTTACTCCTCCAGATGTGTTGTGCGAGATCCGGGTGTGAACCCGCAGTTAATGGGCCGACATCCATTTAGTGATCGGGTCTCCGGTCATAGGATGGCGGGTCGTTACAAACCCACTATCCCCGCTCCCTCAGAACGCGATCACTCTTACAATCCTGTGGAGCACAGGGACCGTAAGGTAATGCTCCTGGCGATCACACCTTAATTTCTAACCCCCCTTAAATCGCCGCAGTGCTAAGACGAATGGAGAAACCCTCGCCCGAAGCCCGCAACAGCGGCGGGGGACGTTCCGGGCGCCTACAACTGCTAGGGAACCTCAGGTTCTATCTGATGTTGAAGGCCATCTCAGCAACCTACTGGCTCATAGACAGGTATGCTCAAATTCTTATGCCGTTTACCTTGACTCTCTCTTCTCTCTTTTGACCTTTGGTTGTCCTGCAGCCTATTCCTAAATTCCCCGACGCTCGGCATACTCGCAAGTATGCATGGCTTGCGGCCCTGATAGACGTGATTATCCTAGACATGAGGGTGTATATGCGCCAGTGGAATTTGACCCGATCCATTGTGTTCGCGAAGTGGTTCACCTTCATTCACTGGCATTGGGAGGGGCTGGGTGCACTGCTCGAACTGTGGCATCCGGAGACGCATACGTTCGTGTTTCGAGAGTTTGAGGCAACAGTGCTGGTAGAGGAGGTAGAAATCCTTTATGCTGGGAGGGCCTAGCCACTGGCGATCCCTCGGCTTTGCCTGCATGGGAGGTATTCTTTGCTGATATAGTGCAAGACAAACGGGAGGTATGCCGCATGACTGACAAGCGAGGAATCTTTGTCGATCGCCTTGAGCATTGGTTGATCCGAGAGATTAAACGCAAGACGGTCGAATCTGAGAGACTGATGCAAGGCTTATGCCTAGTCCTTGGGGGAGTCTTGTGGTTTCCAACTTTAGGCTCTGTGCTAGAAAGAGAGTATGTGGGTGTGCTGAGCTTGTTGTGGAAAGGTTATTCTCTTGCCCCGGTAATTCTGTCACATCTATATAGAGGGCTTAGCCACATGAGCATGGGGCGATCTATAAGGGGGAGCTTATTCACTCTGCAGTTGTGGATGGAGATGCACTTAGTTTTTGATTTTGATAAGAAAGTGACCTCCACCTCCCGGATATTTCAGCACAGTGCGTGGTATCCTGCACGCTCGCTTCTTGGTCCCGAAGATCAAATCAGATGTCTCACGGCTCATCTCAAGACGAGGGATGACTGGCGTGATTATCTGAACTTTCTGACTGTGGAAAAATTCATCTTTGTTTCGATGATCCTTCGGGGTATGGAATTTACCACAAGGGCCTCTCGTGAGCGTGAGTTGTGGCTAATCGGCCCTGATGAGTTAACCGTGTACCAAGGGCATCGTTGCCATCTCCAGATTGGAGTTACAAGATAGGTGCCGTTCCCTGCTTTGCATGATATGCTGATTGTGCCTAGGCATACAGGGTACGCGAGGGAAGCGCGAGCTATAGAGAGATTCCGACGTGCATGGCGTCGTCACTCTAGATTCACCAAGGCTTGCATTGATATAGCAGAGACTTCAGAAGAAGTCGAGAGATATGTGAATTACATAACAAATGTACGTCCTGTTGTATGTGCCTTTTTCATGGGCCGTAGAGCACTTGAATGATGTATTCATTGAAACTTAGAGAATAATAAAAATTTTGTTTTCCAAAAGTTCCCTTGGCATGAACAAAGGTCCACGGCGGACGGCCACGCGGGTGGCCGTCCGTGACAGTGGACGGCCATGTTGGTGGCCGTCCTACCTGTCGGACTGCCACGCGTGTGGCTGTCCACGTAGGCGGACGGCCACACGGGCGGCCGTCCGACCCGTCGGGTGGCCACGCGTGTGGCCGTCCGACTCGTCGGATGGCTTTAAGAAGCCCCGGGGCCTCCTAGTTGCTCTCCCTACCCTTTCTTCTTCTTCTTTCCTTGTTCTAATTTTCCCCTCACCCTCTCATGGCGCGAGTTTGGCTTCCCCGTTCTCTTAGGAGAAGGAGGACCGGTGGTGGCGATGGTGAGGCGGCAGCAGCCGGCGGCGGCGATGGAGCGAGCACCAGCGGGGGCGGCGGCGGCGGCGGCGGCGGCGAGGAAGCACACGGTGAGGACACGCCCTGCGTCGAGGAAGAAGGAGAAGAAGAGAGGGCGGCGGAAGAGGATGATGAAGAGGAGGAAGATGAAGTTGACGAAGAGGAAGAAGAAGAAGAAGGAGAAGATGATGAGGAAGACGGCGGCAACGAGGAGGTACCCCCGAAGAAGAAGAAGGTGAGCTGCTGCGTGTTTCTTCTGATCGCGGTGGCCGGCATGACGAATGGCAGGGGATCTCGTCGTCCATCCGTACAAATGGCGGACGGGTCCGCCGCCCGTCCGCGCGAACGGCGGGCGGGCCCGCCGCCCGTCCGCACGGACGGCGCAGGGCCCCGCCGGTCGTCCGTACAAATGGCAGAGGGCCCCGCCCACACACAATTTTTTTTTTTTTTGTATATTCATGCCCCTAACTTTAATCTTGTTGGGATTTGCAGGGCCCACAGAGAGTCCGGGGTAGAGTTTCTTGGGAGTTGGTCTGGTCCTGGTAACATGCGTTGCCCGATCGGCTCCTTTTCCAGGTGGATGCGTTTGGGTTCGGGCCGTTGTTTCGGATCCGACCATTCATGGTTGATGCACCCTTCTTGGTGGCTCTACGAGAGCGCTGGGATGACAGATGTAGAGCCTTCATCATGCCCTAGGGACACATGTTGCCCACGTTGGAGGACGTCTCCTTTTTGACAGGCTTGCCAGTCATTGGTGATCCGGTAGTGAGTCCTGAGCTCAGGGATTACAAGTAGCTGTCAGATCGACTCCTGGGTGAGGGGTACTATCGGGTTCAAGGAGCACTATCTCACATACCCCTCAAACATTTTGCCCGGTCCGTGGGATTGAGTCGGGTACGGCGGATGCTGAGCGAGACTCTTGAGGCTTTTGCTGAGAGAGTGGAGGCTTTGCTGGATTTGGATGGCCGCTCAGACGATGAGAATTTACGGATCTTCCTCATGTTCTTCTTCGGAAGGCTGCTATTTGCTATAGCTTCAGACAAGGTTAACTTGAAGTATATGCTACTGTTGGAGGACCTCCAAGCAGCGAAGAAGATGGCATGGGGAGCTGCGATGCTGGGTCACCTCTTTTCTCACCTAGTGAGCTATCGCCAGGGGTCCGGCAATTTGGGCGGATTCACGCCTTTTCTTCAGGTAATCCTTCTTAGTTGTTGATCCCCGTCCTCCTCACTTGTGCTGGTGAATATTGACCGTGTTGTCCCTTGTAGATCTGGGGTTATACCCGCTTTCCCATCGGCCGCGGGACAGTCTCTGCAGATCGTGAGAGGTGGACTCCACTTATGGCGCGGTGGGAAGTGATCTGGGATTATCATCCCGTGATGTACCGCGTGGAGGACATCCGTGCCCAGCTCGACACATTTCCTCCTCACATGGTGAGTGATTTGAGATATATGTGCCTCTTGACCAATGATTAAGTCTGACCTTTTACTTCATTCAAGTGGTGTGGATGCTATATGCAGAGGAGGACCTTGTTGATCATCTATGGGTGTCTCAGAGTCTCTCCCAATTCCGTCGGGAAGTGCCCTTGCTATGTGTGAACATCTGTGACGGCCTCTTTGTTCGGATGGCCTTCCGCACGTGGGGATGGCATCAGCCTTTACTTGCCTTTCCGACCTATCCTGATATGAACCGCGGTCGTCACCGATCTTCTGCAATTGGTCAGGACTGGCGAGTGGTAAGGCGAGCTGAGATTGAAGTATGGTACCGCACCGGGGATGCCCTGCAGGAGGATAAATTCCTGTGAGATAGTTAGACATACTTGGGGGATTATGCTCTACGGTACGCGGACCGCATGTTTCTGGATGCGCGGCGGGTGCGTTAATCTAAACCCTTCAATCCATTTCTCCCAATCCTTTCTCACTGACTGATCTTGGTGGTATTCTTGCGACAGATGCCCGAAACCGAAGCTGTGCAGATTCTAAAGAATCAGAATGAGATTTTGGTTCTGCAGACGAGTGACCTGCTTCGCCAAATTGGAGAATTGGTGAGAAGTCTGATTTCTAGTTTCGGGTGTGAGATTGCCCTTTATTTTGTGAAACTCTTGTGATGCAGAGAGAAACGCTAGCCCGTCACGGGCTGCGGGGAGATCCTGGTGCGGGGTCATCATCTCAGGGGCCAGCTGCCCCTGCTGATTGGGAGGCGAGGTTGCAGGATGCCCTCCGTCGTGCGGAGGCCCGGGAGGCGGACTTGGCACAGCAGGTGAGGATTGTTCCGCTCTTGTGTTATTCTGATTGAGCTTGCTTAACCCTAAGTTCCTTTGCAGCGCCAGGAGGTAGAGGCTGCTTTAGCCAGGGCGCAGGAATTGGAGAGCCTCAATCAGCAGTTGAGAGATCAGGTCTTAGAGGAGCGGACTGCTCGGGCCAGGGCAAGAGAAGGGTCCCACCCAGACGTGTACTGGGAGGGTAAGATAGTCGGCTTGTAGGAGGAGCTGACGAGGTCGCAGACAGAGGTGAGGGAGCTTGATTTCAAGTACTGGACCTTGTGGGACCGAGTGATGAAGAAGGGGCGAGAACGAGCCATGAGATCTAGCGCACAGAGTCCAAGAGCTCGTCCCCCCATTCCTGCCCCATTGGCTAGGCACCTGCTGGGAGCTCTATCTTTAGAGACCTCGACTCCCTTCTTGCTGAGGAAGCGTGGAGAGCACTTCGACCTGCTGGCTCTTCAGGGTCTATGCGACTGGCATCAGGTCATTGCCGTGCTCGGGAGGATGACGCTGAGAGTCAGATGAGGCACTCTTCTCGAGATAGGAGAGAGGATGAGGCGGAGGGAAGGAAGAGGGATTGAGAGCTGATATAGGGGTACGCCCCTGCATCGTGATGTATGAACATTATGTTATGCTTGCATATTTCACTATTTGTATCCGGACACTTCTTGTTTTGCTTTTTGTTCATACCTGTTCTTCCTGCATGCACAACATTAGGGGAAACAGTTAGTAGTATATGTTTTCGGCCCATTGCCCAAAAGAGCAACTACCTTTTCCTTAGCCTTCGCATAGGGTCAAGGGGCCGTGTCCTACTAATCAGACAAAAGAAGAGCATTGAAATCGATATGACAAGAAAATATGAAAATGCTAGCGGATATTAACAAGTGGGTTGTGTGATGAATGAAAACATGTTTTTGATTCCGATCACCTGGTGACTGCCCAAACTTAGCCTGATTGAATGATGGAAGGGAAATGCACACTCAACTTCCCAGGTATCCTAAGCACACATCTAGATTGATTTGGGCCTCTAGACTCCTCGAACTAACCTTAACCGGCTAAGACTCATATTGATGACAATACCGTCATGCCATGCTTAGGCTCCCAGCTGCTTCCGACCACAAAGTTTGCCCAAAACGTTTTCGAGGTAAATGATTTACCCGACCCGGGTCTCTTTCCTCACAATCTAGAAAGTATAAGATGGAACACCTTGGAACCCTAACGGTCAACCGCGCGACGCTGACCCGGAATCAGACGCCGTCGCACCTATTGGTGATGCGCGTGCATTGACCTAAGCCCGAAGTCTTTGAGAGTGCTCATTGAGATTATGGTTAAGGAATTGGTTCACTAGAAACACTGACATTACTCTTCACCCATTTTGGACTCCTGTGATCATGTAAGCATATGATGATTTTTGAAGAACAAACCATTTTAAAATAATGTTTGGTCTTTAGATAGCTATCTCGTGCTAAACCTTGGGGGAGAAAAAGTGAAGAAATTTTGGAGACAAACCTCACAGGAGGATCGACAAAACCGTTAAAAGGGCGAGCTATGACAAAACGGACCCCTTTTGACCTCCTAGATGCCCCTATTTTGACTTTTCAGGCCTTTGGTAGATTTCATGGCCGGGCACGGTCACGACCAGGCTTTTTTGTATGATTGCTTGAACCCCTTTTTCTTTTCTTTTTTTTGTATTTCTTTTCCTCTCTTGATATTTTTCGGGGTTATTTGATATTCCGCCTGCGGGGACACTGCCCTCTTCACGTGCTCTGGTCCTTTACATTTCACTTTTGGGCCCTTTTGAGGGGTTACATCTATCGGGTTGTTGAGGAACCGCAGTTTGCTGAGGTCGACCGTTTAAGGGTGTCGACTGTCCTAATCGGTCGAGAGACGAAGAGCAAAGGTTGCAGTTGACAGTGTACTAAAGACTTCGAACTCATTTTAAGAAGGTTCTATTTGAAAAATGTGTAGATGTGTGCATCTCATGATGATCATAGGGATCCGTATGAAAGTAAAGTAGACACGTCTAAGGTTCTGGTGGACCAAAATCTTAGCCAAACCTTAATGTTAACCAATCTATCATGCAGCTAGACCTAGACAGGGGGTTATGTGGCAGTCACCAGACAACTGGATTTTGTGTGTTTTCTAATTTTTTTTGTCATTTTCATTGAAGTATGTGCATATTTACAAATATTTTTGTTGCTTTTTTAGAATATTTCATTTTTTGGATTTTGAAAATTTTGATTTTTTTTTTTTGCGTTTTTATGGGTAAAACTTCTTCAGATACCCCCCATTCCATGGGTGGGGTAACTCTTCTCCTTTTTCATTGATTAAGCGGTATGCATTACCTGAGTATGCCTCCTTGATTACAAATAGACCTTCCCAATTTTCTTGCAACTTGCTCCTGGGACCAAGAATTGATCATTTTTCTCTTGAGTACCATTTCTCCAATTTTGAATTTTCTTTCGAGAACCTTCTTTACATAGAATCTTGCAATTCTATTTTTGTAGACTTTAGCATGGTTTGCCGCCATTATCCTTTTTTCATCTAATAGTTCCAGTTGGGAAAACATGGCCTTACGACGTTCGACGTCGCTAATTCCATTATCCAACTGAACTTTTAGAGAAGGAAGGAGAATCTCATATGGAAGTACCGCATCTGTTCCGAATGTCAGTGCATAAGGTGTTTGTCCGGTGGGGGTTCGGACAGAAGTGCGATACGCCCAAAGAGCTTCAACTAGGCGATCCAACCAGTCTGAATAATTGTAAGATCTGCAAGTTCTTTTGATGATTCGAATGAGAGTCTTATTGGTGGCTTCGGCTTGACCATTTCCTTGTGGATAGTAAGGCGAAGAATGGTGTAAATTAATGCCATACTTACTGCACATGTCCTGGAGCTCCTGGGAGATGAATTATGGTCTGTTGTCGGTGATGAGATCGCGCGGTGTCCTGAACCTGGTGAGAATGTTGCGCTTGATGAACTTCACCACCGTGGATGCTTTGATCTCTGCAAACGCTTCTGCTTCAGCCCATTTAGTGAAATATTCAATGGCAGTTAAGATAAATGATTTCCTTTTTATTTCGCCTGATCGATCCTCTAGAGGTCCTATAACGTCAAATGCCCACATGGCAAAAGGCCAAGGAGAAATGACGGATTTGAGAGATGATGAAGGTGCATGAATCTTGTTAGCATGTAACTGACATTTCAAGCACCTCTGGACAAATATGGAACAATCAGCCTCCATTGAAGGCCAATAATAGGACATGAGGAGCTTCTGAGTTAAGGCACGACCATTGATATGACCACCACAATCGCTTGCATGAGCTGCTTCCATGACATGATGGCTCTCGGCATCATCTGGACACCGAAGGAGCACCCCACTGAAGGATCTTCTGAAAAGGAGTCTGCCTAAGATAAGGTAGCGTTGAGATGCTCGGCGGATAGCCTTGCAGTCAGAAGTTGTGGCATAAGATGGGAAGGATCCATCGCGAAGGTAGTTCATGATATCGAAATACCACGGATTCCCATCATCCCAATCGGGGGTGAGTTCTTCCGTGATAGCTGAGACATGTTATGATGAGAGAAGGAATTGTTGGAACCAAAGGTCCCGGAAGGAGGGTGAATCTTGCTTGTGTAGAGTGATGGTGGCTGAACTTTTGGTGATGAGAATTTCTAGTGCTGAAGACAGGGAGGCCAGGGCATCTGCTAAGATGTTCTGAGACCTAGGCACATGTACATAGGTAATCCTTCTGAAATGCCTGGTTAGCGACCTCACTAACTCCTGATATGGCTTCAATTTTGAATCCCGGGTTTGATACTTGCCCACGGTTTGGCGGAGGATCAATTGAGAATCTCCAATTATCCTCAATTCGAGGACTTTGAGGACCAACGCCAATTTCAAGCCAGCTAGGAGAGCCTCATATTCAGCGACATTGTTGGTTACTGAGAAGGAGAGTTGGCAAGCGTGCGGAATACTTACCCCTTCCAGAGATACAAGGATGACTCCTATCCCACTGCCTTGAGAATTAAGCGCCCCGTCGAAGTAAAGGACCCAGGATGGGGTGTCATCCACTATTAAACCCAACTCCTCTTCTGGGAATTCATCGTGGGCGGGCGAAAATGTAGAAAGCGGATGATGAGCTAGGTGCTCGGCAATTGCTTGCCCCTTTACAGCCTTATAATTTACATAGGTGATGTCAAATTGGTTCAAGAAGGTATGTCATCGCACCAGCCTATCTGTTACAACTGGCCGCTCTAGCAAATATTTGATTGGGTCCATTCTTGCTAGGAGTTTGACCTCGTGGACGAGGAAGTAGTGCTTCAATTTCTGCACTACCCAGACGACGGCCGCACATGTCCTTTCCATGGCAGTGTATCGCTTTTCAGCATCGTTGAAGAGCTTGGAGAGATAGTACACTGCTCTTTCTTTCTTCTCGTTGTCAAGTTGGGCCAATACTGCTCCAGCCGATTCTTCAGTGGTGGATGTAGGGATCGTTGTGTCGGGGTCCGACCAAAAAAAAAAACACAGCGCAATAATATGTTCTGGATCGGATCCATCCCATTTCGATCGTTAAAATAAAACCGGAGAAAATCGAGTTCACCTGGCGCGGATTAGAATCCGCGTTCGTTTTCCGGTTCCGTCGGAGCGATGCCGCAAGTCGCGCAGATGCCCGACCTCTAGCGGTATCCACACGGTTCTCCTCGCGATGGATCGTCCTCGTTTCCTCGCTCGCTGCGGCGTTCGTAGATACCGTCTGGCTACGCGTAATCCGCCGCGACTTGCGGATTCTGATTCTCCCGTCGGACGGAAGGCAGAGCAGTCGGGAACCGCACGCCCAGAAGAGAGAAAAAGAGAGAAAGAACGAATGACGGCTAGGTCAGGGTTGCTGGCCCCGGACGTAAAATCCGTTCTTTTATAATAAGTCAGTTTGCAGTTTTTCATAAAAACCCAGACTTATCCGAAATCCTGTCGGATTATCCATCGACTTGAAAACCATTTGCGTGTGACCATCTAGGCCCAAATACCAGTCTAGTTAATAGCCCATTAAGTCCAGTAACCCTTTACTGACCCACTGAATTAATTAATATCCTTATATTCAATTAATCAGCCGAATTTAATGTCCCACAATAAATTCGGACGGACTGCCGATCACGTTGGATGCCAAGCAACATCGTGTAATCCTGGATGCCACTGGGGTTATCGCAACCCTCTATTGGAACCTTTCTGTCATCGGTTAGCACGCGGATATAATCCTTCATCCGTGTAATGTTCCCGAATCGACCTAGGGCATGGTTATTCACTTGAATAAGATGCCGCTAATATGAATCCGATAACTCTTTATCGATTACAGAGTGCGCCCTGGCCAAGGACTTTAAGCGCATCATTCCCGGAACATTCTCTCTCAAACTACTGAGAGTGGATGATCCCGTATTGAACACACAATTACCTTCGAGGGCATTTTCCTGAACCCGATCGCTTGACTTATTGATAACCCATGGTTAGGGATTCGTTCGTCAAGGTCAAAGCTCAGAAACCTACTAACAAGATATCTTTGGAGTCTCAGGTCCAAAGATCATCCACGCAACGGTGACAAATGAATCAAGCTCGATAACAGTGAGGTGATTACCATCCAACGATTCATAGTTGGATCAGTTCAGTGAACTCATTCACCAATGAGCACCTATAGGTCCAGCATAGTGATAAGTTCACAATTTTACATAAATAACAGATGAAATTTACACACTTTGCTATCAATTTAATGAACAAAATCACATTGAATGATAGATAAATCATTTGTGCATTCAAACATATCAATTTTGAAAAAAAATCTGAATTTCAAATATCATCACTTCATGGATTGAAGAAGGGTAGCAATTTCATTCTCAAATAAGATTTTCTCGATAATTATTTAATGTGTAGTTGGATGATTTATTGCCGCATGAACTTAACCGTTATTTTATGTGAATGTAGGACAGGAACAAGCAGATGGCATAGTGGTTGGACTACTAGGATTTCAAGGAAGTGATCAGAGTTCAAATCCTAGAAGGAACAAGATTGTATTTGTTTTTGTCTTAAAAGGGGAACCACAAGCCAACTAAGAGAGAGAAGAGGAAATTTCGGAATTCAAATTTTAAAAATGTTATTTCAAAATCTCGAAAATAACATTTATTCTTCAATTCAAAATTCAAATTTTGAAATATCCCTCTTCAAATTTAAATTTCAAATATTCATTCACGGATAATCCTCTAATCAAGGGGGAGCTTAATGCGAACAATTAAGTGCCCATTTATTAAAGGATTTGAAATTCAAAATTTGAATTAAGAATTCTCTTCTATGAAATCAAGAGAGAAAGGAGGAGGGAATCCTGAAATTTAAAAAGAAAGATATTTATTTCGAAATTCAAAATTCAAAATAGTCTTTATGTGCTTAAAAGAAGATCCACTAATCAAGGGGGAGCTTAATAGCCTATTTATTACCCTATTTGAAATTCAAAATTTGAATTAAGAATTCTCTTCTATAAAACCATGGGAGGGGGGAGGAAAAAGGGAGCTTGTTTTTTTGGAAATTCTCTCTCTTAATTTCTCTCCCACTTTCTCCCTCTCTTTCACTCACTCTCTCTCTCTCTACATCTCTCTCAAACCAGCGGCTATTAGTGCAAGAGGTGGATTCGAGGCATTGCAACTGACCATTGGAAGGATTCTAAGGCTACCAAGGATCCACGCGAAGGGCTACGGCGGCTGCAAACATCAATTTTCTCTCTCCACTATCTCTTTCTAGTTTTTGAGTTCTCTATGTTACACTGTATTTCAAATATTTTTTGTAAAAGTTTTCTTATGAAAGTTATGTTAATTTTTTATTTTAAATGTCTCTGTAAAATTTCATATTATTCTGATAATGAAGGACAATATCTCCTTTGAAAAATGTTATCTTTTCTCCATCTTTTTGTTCTACAACTTTTATTTTTTCTTCTGTTGATACTACTCAAATTTTATATTCTACTTTTAATTAGTATTTTAGAGGTAGTCTTAGTTCAGTAAATGGTCTTATTATGCTCGTTTAGGGGTGCTCTTTTTGTGAGTTCATAGTAAGTCCGGTTAATTTTGATTCTTAACAAATCAAATCATCATGCTCCCTCTTCTTTCTTCTCTATTTTTTCTTTAAAAACTCAATGTTTTCAACTTTAAAAATCTATTTCCCTGTGGATTCGACTAAATCTCACCACTTGCTATTTTTCAAATAATTATATGTGGAAATTGGAATTTTAAGATTGATGTTCGAATATGCTTAACGACACATAATTTCGAGCGATCACTTTTTGGCGCCGTTGCCGGGGATTTAGTATTTTAATTTTGATTATTTTGGGTCCATTTGTATAAATCCATACTCACATTCATTCTCTCTTTTTGCAGGAATTTTTTTTTTTAAAAAAAAAAGAAGACAAAAGGAAAGCTCAACTTGGTGAGTTTGTTCCAATTTATTTAATATTTTTATTTTCAGATTTGCTTAAAATAGATATAGACATCATTAAATAAATAAAAAATTCAGAAAAACAAAAATAAAAAAATTGCATTTCAAGATTAGAAACCAAATTACCATGTTTTAGGACATGCATCATTTAGGAATGCATTAGTTTTAAATTTTTGTCATTTGTTTCATGTTGAAGAGTGCGGGAGGCAAGGTAAGTCTTTCTAAATTGTGCAAATAACATGTTCATGCATTGTCATTTCATTATTGCACAAAACAAACTTGATTGAATTGTGGTGTGCATCTCATTGATAAAATAATTTAAGGGCATCTTCATAACAAGATAAGGTGGGGATTTCATCACCCTTCCTTGGCCCACAAACCACAAACACTCCATCTTGCATTGTCCCAAGCCCAATAAAAATCAAATAGCAATTGCACCTAGGGTTTACACTATGATTGGACCGAGCTTAGAATTCATTTCTACTTTGGACAACGGTGTCTAGGCTAGAGGTTACAAAGGTAAACGCCTAAGTGGACAAGTGGTTATTTAATTAGGTCCCTACGAAAGTAGGGGGAGCCTCCCACTATCCCACCTCTTACCTGGCCGATTGATCTATTGTAGGGGTGATTCATAGTGAATTCTAGCCATTTTGTGAGAAATCTCATCCTTAAGTCTAATATTCATGCACAATCAAGACCTTACTCCGAATCTTCTCCATCTTATCAAGAAGCTTGTAGTCTTTGTGCCAGCCCAACTCACCATGTCAGTGAGTGTCCTACGGCAGCCCAATTGCCACCGTTCATCCAAGAACAAGTCCAAGCAGCCCAGGGTTATTCAAAGCCCAATCATGATCCATATTCTAACACCTACAACCCTGGTTGGAAGAATCATCCTAATTTTTCATGGAAATCTCAACAAGCCCAACCTCCAAATCCACAAGCACAAAATTTTCAGAACAGGGCCCATCAATAGAATTACTATCCCAATCAATCTTTCAATAAAAGCCAACCTATCCAGTCTCAAGCTCAAGCTCCTTACTTTCAGCCCAATAACAATCAGAATATGTTCTCTCAACCCCCATATCACATCCCACAACATCAGCTATCAAATCAAAATGATGACAAATTCAATATGCTGCAACAATTACTCATGAATCAACAACAACAACAACAACAATTGCAACAATTGCAACAATTGGTCATCTCTCAACAACAATCCATTTCGAAATTAGAAGCCCAATTGGGTCAAATGGCTGATACAACCATGAGGAGGGAAGTGGGCCCATTACCAAGTCAACCCATTGCAAACACGCGAAACTATCCTCCGGGTTTCCAACATCAGCCAATCCTACCTAATCCTCAAGCCCAACCTCAAATGGGCTCAAATCCACCAAGAGGCCCACAGTTAGAAAATGCGAAAGCAATTTTGGCCTTAAGAAGTGGTAAAGTCTTGCCGGATCCTTACCTAAATCAAGGATCTTGTCAGCCCAATCCTGAACAGAATGAAGAAGAAGAAGAAGAAGAAGATGAAGATGAGAATGAACAACCCAATATCAGTCAAGGAATAGGAAAAATGGAGGAATGTCCTGAGAATTATAAACCAAAAATCCCTTTTCCACAAGCTTTAGAAAATGACAACGAAAAAAGAAAGCATCAAATCCAAGCAAAAAATGAACAGTTAATGGACTTATTTAAACAAGTCCACATTAACATACCATTGGTTGATGCAATCAAACATGTACCGGCCTATGCCAAATTTTTGAAAGAACTTTGCACTAATAAGAGAGAGCCTAAAGCAAATCCTAAGAAAGTCTTTTTGTCTGAAGAAATGAGTGCCATTTTGCTCAACCAACTGCCTAAAAAGATGAAAGATCCTGGGGCTCCACTTATTTCTTGTGTTATTGAAGGAATTACATTTGACAAGGCACTTCTTGATCTTGGGGCTAGCGTAAACCTTTTGCCCACTTCTGCTTATGAACAACTAGATCTTCGAGAACTGAAGGCCACTCCTATTATTCTCCAACTGGCAGATCGATCAATTAAAGTGCCACGAGGACTCATTGAGGATGTAATTGTCCAAATCGAAGATTGCTACTTCCCCGTGGACTTCCTTATCTTGGATATGGCCCCATCCTCAGATTTGAATCACACTCCAATCATTCTAGGACATCCATTCTTTGCTACAGCAAAGGCAAATATCAATTGTGCGACAGGTAAGATGGGCATATCTTTTGGGGACCGGCAGATTGGGATCAATATTTTTCAAGCTCCTAAGTACTTGGATCGGAATGAGGGTTGTTATACAGTGCATGCCATGGATAATATAGTAGATGATAGTCCAGATTTAGAACAGTTCCTCTTTCCCTTAGAAGAGAATTTGGAGTTTGAACAGTCTTTATCCTATATGAAGGACATTGATTTACTTCACAATTTGCCTCACTCGCTTAGTCCTTGACCTATCATTGAACCTGTACCAAAATTGCACCCTAGGCCAACACTGCCATCTCCTATATCTCCTCCTAAATTTGAGCACAGTTACTTGCAGTCTGATCGCATGCACGACATTCATATGGTGAGACATGCTAAGTCGAGAGGAGAATTACACATGAACCAAGGTCTAAGTGAAGTAGGCGTGAATGAGGTAGTCAAATGGTCAAATCAGACAAATCATCACTTCATGAGTAGGAAAAGTATGGCTCTGAGAATATCTGAGTAGGGCACACAAAATGATACCAACAAATCAATTGACCCAGGTTGATAAGAACTCACATGCGTCTGGCTGAAGACGTTAAACTTAGCGCTTATTGGGAGGCAACCCAATCTTCTCATTTTTATTCTGATTATTCTATTTTTCTTTTCTTTTTAGAAAACTCATAAAATCTACCTTGGAGAACAGAGAGAAGCCTCGTCACACCTCAGGTTGTATCTCTCCTCATCATGAATTCCATATTAAATAATTTTTGTGCATTTCTATGCCATTGAGGACAATGTTATTCAAGTTGGGGGAAGAATCATAGCGCATATTGAATAAAATTGTTTAAAATGAACAAAATTTTTGAATTTTTTTTTTCATTTTTCACACAAATTTTCAAAAAAAAAAAATTGCTTCATTTTCACACTCCAACAGAAATTCTTATCTATCATAATTCATTTAGGGAATCTTGAACAAAATTGAGTTAGGAAGTTGAGTAAAAGTTTGAATTAACTCCCCTCTCTACAAAGAATCACGACGGGATGATTTTCACACACACACAGTAAATTGAAAAGAGTGGAAGATCCTGAAAGTGTAGAGTTGCTGGAGTTGACCCGAAGTGTAGAATTACCCATTCTGTTTTTATTTTTAGATCAAACAAATGGAAAGTTAGGATTCGTAATAGGAGATCAAACCACTTAACACTTTAAGGAGGCGGTCATTTCGAAAAAGGACAATCAGAAGTGTGAAAATCAAATAAATATGCTTCAAAAGAGTCAAAGGAAGGACGGTGGCAAAAAGTACGTACCTCCCCTCAGACAAAAATAAATAAAGAGGGTGGCAAAAAGTATGTACTCTCAAAGCACAAAACAATCGCGCTAAAGTGCTTCACAACAAAATAAGACCAAATCCTAAAAAGTTTTAAGTCGGGGCGAAAACTGAAAAGCGAAACTAGCCAACTAATCTGGAGATCTCTTTTTCTGTTCTCTCCCCTGGGTAATTCTACTTTAAGAGTCAGTGAAGACAACGATATACCAAACAGTATAGAAATGAACTCCAAGCACCTCAAATGATATGCACAATCACCTGTCCTGATTCCAAGTATAGTGGGCGGGAGAACGAAAACTTGAATTCCAATTACCTACCATTTGCAATAGATATCCTTTAAAATGAAGTGTGATTCTTTTTACTGATCATGGTAGTCCTAATTTTTCAAATGATTGTATTGCTAAGAGACTAGCAATGATTAAGTTGGGGGGTGTGATAAGTTCACAATTTTACATAAATAACAGATGAAATTTACACACTTTGCTATCAATTTAATGAACAAAATCACATGGAATGATAGATAAATCATTTGTGCATTCGAATATATCAATTTTGAAAAAAAATCTGAATTTCAAATATCATCACTTCATGGATTGAAGAAGGGTAGCAATTTCATTCTCAAATAAGATTTTCTCGATAATTATTTAATGTGTAGTTGGATGATTTATTGCCGCATGAACTTAATTGTTATTTTATGTGAATGTAGGACACGAAAAAGCAGATGGCATAGTGGTTGGACTACTTGTATTTCAAGGATGTGACCAGGGTTCAAATCTTAGAAGGAACAAGATTGTATTTCTTTTTGTCTTAAAAGGGGAACCACAAGCCAACTAAGAGAGAGAAGAGGAAATTTCGGAATTCAAATTTTAAAAATGTTATTTCAAAATCTCGAAAATAACATTTATTCTTCAATTCAAAATTCGAATTTTGAAATATCCCTCTTCAAATTTAAATTTCAAATATTCATTCACGGATAATCCTCTAATCAAGGGGGAGCTTAATGCGAACAATTAAGTGCCCATTTATTAAAGGATTTGAAATTCAAAATTTGAATTAAGAATTCTCTTCTATGAAATCAAGAGAAAGAGGAGGAGGGAATCCTGAAATTTAAAAAGAAAGATATTTATTTCGAAATTCAAAATTCAAAATAGTCTTTATGGGCTTAAAAGAAGATCCACTAATCAAGGGGGAGCTTAATAGTCTATTTATTACCCTATTTGAAATTCAAAATTTGAATTAAGAATTCTCTTCTATAAAACCATGGGAGGGGGGAAGAAAAAGGGAGCTTGGTTTTTTTGGAAATTCTCTCTCTCAATTTCTCTCCCACTTTCTCCCTCTCTTTCACTCTCTCTCTCTCTCTCTACATCTCTCTCAAACCAGCGGCTATTAGTGCAAGAGGTGGATTTGAGGCATTGCAACTGACCATTGGAAGGATTCCAAGGCTACCAAGGATCCACGCGAAGGGCTACGGCGGCTGCAAACATCAATTTTCTCTCTCCACTTTCTCTTTCTAGTTTTTGAGTTCTCTATGTTACACTGTATTTCAAATATTTTTTGTAAACGTTTTCTTATAAAAGTTATGTTAATTTTTTATTTTCAATGTCTCTGTAAAATTTCATACTATTCTGATAATGAATGACAGTAGCTCCTTTGAAAAAAGTTATCTTTTCTCCATCTTTTTGTTCTACAACTTTTATTTTTTATTATGTTAACACTACTCAAATTTTATATTCTACTTTTAATTAGTGTTTTAGAGGTAGTCTTAGTTCAGTAAATGGTCTTATTATGCTCGTTTAGGGGTGCTCTTTTTGTGAGTTCATAGTAAGTCCGGTTAATTTTGATTCTTAACAAATCAAATCATCATGCTCCCTCTTCTTTCTTCTCTATTTTTCCTCTAAAAACTCAAAGTTTTCAACTTTAAAAATCTATTTCCCTGTGGATTCGACCCAATCTCACCACTTGCTATTTTTCAAATAATTATATGTGGAAATTAGAATTTTAAGATTGATGTTCGAATATGCTTAACGACACATAATTTCGAGCGATCACATAGTGTCTCCACACAAGTGACTTATGAGATCAGTCACCCTCATCATATGAGCTAAAGTAACCTATACTAGTCTATCCGGATGTTTGATGTCCTATCTCAAACATCCTATGACTAGGAACAATTAAGAACATGTGTTTATAAGTCTTTGGTCCCGTAATTATGATCTCATCATAATCCGAAGACTATTGCACATGTTCATGGACTTCATCGTGATACGATAAACACAGATCGAATTAATTACACACAATGAATTATTGCCATTTATTAATAATCTGAATAAGTACATAGTATCGGATTGGCTTTGAATCTAATACTAACAATCTCCCACTTGGACTAAAGCCAATCACTTTTATACAGAATACCCATATTCTCTAAGTGACCCTCAAAAACATTTTGAGACAAAGGCTTTGTAAGTGGATCTGTTATGTTGTCGGTTGAGGGAACTCTTTCCACCACGACATCTCCTCGAGCTATAATTTCTTTGATCAAATGAAAGCGCCGCAGAATGTGCTTCGACTTCTGATGAGACCTCGGCTCTTTCGCTTGAGCAATCGCCCCATTGTTGTCACACAGCAGTGGGACGGGACCAGATATGCTTTCCACCACATCTAGATCGCCGATGAATTTCTTCATCCATACAGCTTCCTTGGCGGCTTCAGCAGCAGCAATATACTCGGCTTCCGTTGTTGAATCAGCAGTGGTTTCCTGCTTGGAACTTTTCCAGCTCACTGCTCCTCCGTTGAGTGTGAAAATAAAACCTGATGTTGACTTGCTGTCATCATGATCAGACTGAAAACTTGAGTTAGTGTATCCTTGCAGCTTTAAGTCTCCTCCTCCATAGACTAGAAATAGATCCTTAGTCCTTCTCAAGTACTTAAGGATGCATTTCACAGCCTTCCAGTGTTCATCACCTGGATCTGCCTGATGTCTGCTCGCAACACTTAGAGCATATGCTACATCAGGTCTTGTACATAGCATGGCATATATGATGGATCCTATGGCAGAAGCATAGGGGACTTTATCCATCACAGCCCTCTCTTCAGGTGTCTTGGGAGACTGACCTTTAGAGAGTGAAATTCCATGTCTCATCGGTATGAGACCTCTCTTGGAAATTTCCATGCCAAACCTTTTGACAATGGTTTCTATGTACATGGATTGGGTTAAAGCTAACATCTTCTTTGATCTATCTCTATAGATCCGTATTCCTAATACGTAAGATGCTTCTCCCAAATCCTTCATGGAGAAGTTCTTTAACAGCCATATCTTTACTGATGACATCATTCCTACATCATTCCCAATGAGTAGGATGTCGTCAATGTAAAGAACCAGAAATGTGATTGCGCTCCCACTGTTTTTTTTGTATACACAGGGTTCATCTTCATTCTTAATGAAGCCATAAGATTTGATCGCCTCATCAAATCTTATGTTCCAGCTTCAGGAAGCTTGCTTCAGTCCATAAATGGACCTCTGCAACTTGCATACTATGTCTGGAGATTCTTTGGATGTGAATCCTTCTGGTTGTATCATATACACCTCCTCCTCAAGGTTTCCATTGAGGAAGGCAGTCTTCACATCCATCTGCCAGATTTCATAATCATGGTAGGCAGCAATGGCGAGAAGAATTCTGATGGACTTAATCATAGCAACGGGTGAAAAGGTTTCGTCATAGTCAACACCTTGTCTTTGACGATAGCCTTTCACCACTAATCTTGCTTTATAAGTCTCAATACATCCATCCGCACCGATCTTTCTTTTAAAGATCCATTTGCAGCCGATAGGTAATATACCATCGGGTAAATCTACCAAGTTCCAAACTTGGTTGATGTATATGGACTGTATTTCAGAATTCATGGCTTCCTACCATTTCCCGGCCTCTGGACTTTCAATGGCCTCCTAGTAAGTATTAGGATCATCATCCTCATTATAGAGTATCCTTGAACCATCCAAATTAATATGTCCCACATATCTTTCTGGTGGTTTAGGTACTCTTTCAGACCTACGGGGTTCCTGTGTATCATTTTGAACATGTTCAGAAACTGACGGTTCATCTGATGAACCAATGCCAGTTTGTGGGTCTGGAATTTCTTCCAGTGTTACTTTACTCCCACTGTCCTTCTAGAGAATATAATCTTCTTCCAGAAAGACAGCTCTCCTGGCCACAAACACCTTTTGCTCGCTAGGAAGATAAAAGCAATATCCATAAGTTTTCTTTGGATATCCCACAAATCTGCATTTGTCAGTTCTGGATTCCAGCTTATCTGCGTCATGTCTTTTAACATGAGCAGGACATCCCCATACTTTAACATGTTTAAGGTCTGGTTTCCTTCCATTCCATGTCTCATATGGAGTGGTCTCAACAGATTTGCTGGGTACCTTGTTCAGGATATACAAAGCCGAGCTAAGTGCATATCCCTATAAGGACACTGGTAATTTGGACATGCTCATCATGGATCGCACCATTTCCATTAATGTGCGATTTCTCCTTTCTGATACACCATTCATCTGAGGTATATAAGGAGGTGTAAGCTGAGAAAGGATACCATTATCCTTTAAGTATTTAATGAACTCAGTACTCAAGTATTCACCACCCCGATCAGATCGGATGGTTTTTATACTTTTTCCTGTTTGTTTTTCTACTTCATTTTTAAATTCTTTGAATTTCTCAAAGGCTTAAATTTATACCTCAATAAGTATACATATCCAAACCTTGAGTAATCATCAGTGAATGTAATGAAGTATGAGAAACCACCAATGGCTTGGGTTGACATAAGACCACATACATCTGAATGTATGAGTTCTAATATGTCTTTGGCTCGTTCTCCAGTTCCACTAAATGGAGACTTAGCCATTTTACCCATTAAACATTACTCACAGGTTGCATATGAGTCATAATCAAATGGATCCAAATATCCATCTTTATGCATCCTTTGGAGTCTGTTTTCACCAATGTATCCAAACCTACAATGCTACAAGTAGGCTTTGTTCATTTCATACTTACTCCTTTTAATTGAAGAACCGATATGTAAATTATCACGAGACACATTTAATAGATACAAACCATTGGATAAAATAGTATAAGCTATTAATTTATTTCCAAAATAAATTGAACAACTATTGTTTCCAAAATGTAAATTGTATCCAATTCTATCTAAACATGAAATAGAAATAATGTTCCTTATTATGCTAGGTACATAATAACATTCATCTAATAAAAATGTGTCTCCAGATGGTAGCTTGAGCTTCACTGTCCCAATGGCGATCGCCGCAACTCTTGCGCTGTTACCTAGTCTCAGCTCCACCTCGCCGGTCCTCAGCTTACGCCTTCTTGTCAGTGTCTGCACAGAATTGCAGATATGAGATACAGATCCAGTATCTAATACCCATGATGTACTATCTCTTATTGACAAGTTTACATCTATCATATAGATACCTGAAGCGTCCTGCTGCTTCACAGTTCCTTGAGCCTTGTCCTTGAGGTATTCATTGCAATTCCTCTTCCAATGCCCTTTCTGGTGACAGTAGAAGCAATCACCTTTCTCAGTACTTTTACCTTTGTCTTTCTTAGCAACCTTTGCCTTTCTCTGAACCTTGTTCTTATTCTTTCGAAAAGCTTGGACTACAAGTCTTTTTCTGTTGGTCTTACCAACCATGAGGACTTGGGGTTTTTCCTTCACAAGGTTCCCCTCAGCAGTTTTTAACATGTTCAGCAGTTCAGCTAAGGTAGCCTGGATCTTGTTCATGTTAAAATTAACAATGAACTGAGCATATGACGGTGGAAGTGAAGACAACACGAGGTCTGTGTGCATCTCCTTGGGAAGTGTAATCCCAAGAGCATCCAACCTCTCCACCCACTCAATCATCTTCAGCACGTGATTCTGTACTGAAGTTCCCTCTGTCATCTGAGCCTTGAACAGATTCTTCGATATCTCATATCGTTCGATTCTGCTCTGCTCACCAAATAGCTCCTTCAAATGGAGCATGATGGATCTAGCATCCATCTCTTCATGTTGCCTCTGCAACTCATTGCTCATAGAGGCTAACATGTAGCATTGGGCCATGGTGGAATCTTCCTTCCATTTTTCATACGCTATCATTTCTTCTAGAGCATCCAATGTTGGTTCAGCAGGAGGTTCATTATCCAAGACGTAGGCAATCTGCTCAGACCTGAGGACTATCTTCAGGTTTCTGAGCCAGTCTGAGTAATTGGTGCCTGTCAAACGGTTGGCATCAAGTATGCCTCGCAACGGGTTATGGTACGACATTCTCGCCTACAGGAGATAATCAATTGATAATTAGTAGATATTCAGATTAGCTAAAACAAGATATGGTCTTTTATTATCTAGTTTTACTCCCACTAATTTTCGACGGACTGTATAACCTTCAGATATACAGAACGGGAGACGCCGACTGTCTCCTAGTGGGGATCAGAATCTCCAAGCATCACAGTATGACCTCGGGTAAACACGTAGTATCATACCGCTATCTCAGAGCAATCATCTCATGATAATTACAACTCCTTACAATATCCGATCATATTTCGGCTCCCAAGTTAAATGGTCCCGGGTAAACACAGTAGACCATTATCCCCGGTCTAAGCTTTACCATCAATACGTGACAGAGTAAAGTAGAAATATAGTTCCCGGGTAAACACGTGGATAACTATATCGTTCCTCTACTCTTATCCAAAGGCATATAATGCCATGATTAATAGTTCTCTCATCAGTTAATGGCAAACCTCGGGTAAACACATAGTATCTGCCACCACCGAATTAAGTTCTATTAATCATATTGATGGAGAGCCACGCGGTGCATTCTCAATGACTCGCGCTACGGCTTAGAGTTTGTTACGAAGGTTTTACTTATTTAGTTTGATCTCATCCTAGGTGATAGTATTAAATATATCGAATATATATTATAAATACTAATAACCTAGCAAATATAAAGCACATGCATCACATACATGTCATTAGTGTGGTCATGGATGGCACTGCGGTTTGACTTGAGTCAGACAGTCAAACGCACATACATACACAATATAACAACTTATATCATGAGTCTGCAAACCCATAGATTCAATGAACTCCTTCATTTTCATCTGATCGGCAGTTGTGGATCATCCTCGCTACGCGCATAGCCGCCTCGATCAAATTACATCGTAATTCTCAGTTACATGGTAATTTAAATGAGGAAGCCTTATGGCAATTACATTAAGGAGGAAGGTAGAAGTACAATGGAATATGAGAGGGAGAGGTTCGCAGACCTCTATTTATTAATAAACAATAAACCACACAATCACATTCCATATCCACAAATAATGCTCGTCCATAATCACCATGTGTTTTAGTTAAACAAACCACACATGAATTGCACATCAAATGGCTAAATTAAATTTTTTGAAAATAATAGTAATTTCAGGTTTCATAAAACCAGGGACCAAACAAAATTTGGATTTAGAATTTTCGAAAATCGATTTATGCATGCTTAACTTAAATCGAATTTAAACAAGCAATTATAACACATCATATGCATTAAAATTCCAAAATTTAAATATCTAGAATATTCCATGCAAATATGACAAGATTATTCTAACTATTAGATTAATAAAGTCATTAAACAACTAGATTAATCATTATCTTATTAAAATCTAACATTTAGATTATCTAGCTATAAATAATCATCAATTCAACATTTAAATCAGTAATTAATTATAACTATAAACTTCAATTAAGATAATGAACTTAATCAATTGTAATGGGTCTTTGAAAAGTTAAATTGAACAAAATTTTAATTCCAAAAACAATTTTGGAAAATATAAAATTTTAAAACAATTTAAACTAATTAAACAGGTTTTAAAAAATCACCTAGGTGGCTCAGCCCACCCCTAGCCGAACCAGGGCTCAACCTGGTTGAGCCATGGGCTCGGACCAGGGGCGCCAGGCCCATTGAGCAGGGGACCCAGGGGCTCGGGCCCAGCCCGAGCTCGGTCCGGCCCGACTCAGACCGGTGCGGCTAGGAAACCCTAGCCGCACGGGCCCGACCCCGACCCCCCCCCCCCCCCCCCCCCCCCCCTTTTCCCTTCCAGCTCCGGCGGCGCAGGGAAGAAGCCGTGGGGGGAAGGCCCTTGCTAGCGACCGCCCCGGCGCCGGGAGGGCACCGGACGGTCGCCGGTCACGCTGCCGGCGTCGGATGGCGCCGTTGACCCGGCCCAGCCCTTTAGAAAAGGGGATTCCGAACCCCCCAAACCTGCGTATAACCATGGTGCCATTGCCGCCCGGTTATCGCCGGCTAGCCCCTGCCGGAGCCAATGGTGATGTTGGTGGTGGCCGGTGGGATCGTTTGGTCATACCAAAATCCATCCCAGAAGTTTCGCATCACATGTGATAACCCGTACATCACCCCACAAGGATTTTTCCTCATCCCACGAAGAAAATGAGAGCCCCAATAAAATTACGATTTTACAGAAATAAAATTAATCAAATTAACTTTATTCATCTCATGAATCAAATTTCTTAAACAAAATCGTAAAATATGCATGGAATATAATTAGATATTTAGATTTCGGAATTCGAAACGGCGAAGAACATAGTGATAACCTGGCTCTGATACCACTGTAGGGATCGCTGTGTCGAGATCCGACCCAAAAAAAAAACGCAGCGGAATAATATGTTCGGGATCGGATCCATCCCGTTTCGATCGTTAAAATAAAACCGGAGAAAATCGAGTTCACCTTGCGCGGATTCGAATCCGCGTTCGTTTTCCGGTTCCGTCGAAGCGATGCCGCAAGTCGCGCAGATGCCCGACCTCTAGCGGTATCCACACGATTTTCCTCGCGATGGATCGTCCTCGTTTCCTCGCTCGCTGCGGCGTTCGTAGATCCCGTCTGGTTGCGTGTAATCCGCCGCGACATGCGGATTCTGATTCTCCCGTCGGACGGAAGGCGGAACAGTACGGAACCGCACGCCCAGAAGAGAGAGAAAGAGAGAAAGAACAAATGACGGCTAGGTCAGAGTTGCTGGCCCCGGACGTAGAATCCGTTCTTTTATAATAAGTCAGTTTGCGGTTTTTCATAAAAAGCCAGACTTATCCGAAATCCTGTCGGATTATCCATCGACTTGAAAACCATTTACGTGTGACCCTCTAGGCCCAAATACCAGTCCAGTTAATAGCCCATTAAGTCCAGTAACCCTTTACTGACCCACTGAATTAATTAATATCCTTATATTCAATTAATCAGCCGAATTTAATGTCCCACAATAAATTCGGACGGACTGCCGATCACGTTGGATGCTAAGCAACATCGCGTGATCTTGGATGGCACTGGGGTTATCGCAACCCTCTATTGGAACCTTTCTGTCATCGGTTAGCGCGCGGATATAATTCTTCATCCGTGCAATGTTCCCGAATCGACCTAGGGCACGGTTTATTGTCAAACCCTATTTGGTCGATTCACTTGAATCAGATGCCGTTAATATGAATCCGATAACTCCTTATCGATTACAGAGTCCGTCCTGGCCAGGGACTTTAAGCGCATCATTCTCGGAACATTCTCTCTCAAACTACCGAGAGCGGATGATCCCGTATTGAACACACAATTACCTTCGAGGGCATTTCCCTGAACCCGATCGCTTGACTTATTGATAACCCATGGTTAGGGATTCGTTCGTCAAGGTCAAAGCTCAGAAACCTACCAACAAGATATCTTTGGAGTCTCAGGTCCAAGGATCATCTACGCAACCGTGACAAATGAATCGAGCTGGTTAACAGTGAGGTGATTACCATCCAGCGATTCATAGTAGGATCAGTTCAGTGAACTCATTCACCAATGAGCACCTATAGGTCCAGCATAGTGTCTCTACACAAGTGACTTACGGGATCAGTCACCCTCATCATATGAGCTAAAGTAACCTATACTAGTCTATCCGGATGTTTGATGTCCTATCTCAAACATCCTATGACTAGGAACAATTAAGAACATGTGTTTATAAGTCTTTGGTCCCGTAATTATGATCTCATCATAATCCGAAGACTATTGCACATGTTCATGGACTTCATCGTGATACGATAAACACAGATCGAATTAATTACACACAATGAATTATTGCCATTTATTAATAATCTGAATAAGTACATAGTATCGGATTGGCTTTGAGACCATCTAATACTAATAGTGGAGACATATAGCAATAAAGGCCGCCCCGGGATAGGAGCCATAAGGATGGGTGGATTGAGGAGATAGCTCTTCAATTCGTCGAAGGCCTTTTGACACTTATCACTCCAAATAAACTTTGCCCCTCCTTTCAATAAATCATAAAAGGGTTTACATCTCACAGAATGTTGAGATATGAACCGTCTGATGAATTGCAAACGGCCGATGAGACCCTTTATATCCCTAACATTTTAAGGAGGGGGCATTTCTACTATCGCCTTCACTTTGTCCGGATCGACCTCAATCCCCCTTCTGCTTAACATGAACCCTAGCAATTTACTAGAAGAAATACCGAATACACACTTTTTTGGGTTCATTTTCAGTTGGTGCTCTCTTGACCTCTGCATTACAGCCCTAAGAACTTGAGCATGTCCCTTCCTGGTTTTAGACTTCACTAAGATATCATCCACATAAACCTCCATGTCGATGTGAATCATGTCATGAAAGATCGCCATCATTACCCTCTGGTAGGTGGCTCCAGCATTCTTAAGCCCAAATGGCATGACCATGTAGCAATAAGTTCCCCATGGGGTTATGAAAGATGTCTTCTCTTGGTCTTCTTCAGCTAGTCGGATTTGATTATATCCCGAAAAACCATCCATGAAGGACAACATTTCAAATACAGCCATGTTATTGACCAGCAAGTCTATATGGGGTAGTGGGAAATCATCCTTTGGACAAGCTTGATTGAGACTGCGAAAATCTATGCAAACCCTAACCTTTCCGTCCTTTTTTGCCACGGGGACGATATTAGCTACCCACTTAGGATAGAGCACTACCCGAATGAACTTGGCCTTGTGTAATTTGTCAACCTCTTCTTTTACTTTAAGTGCTAATTTCGGTTGTAGCCGTCTCAATTTTTGTTTCATGGGTTTAACGTCAGGCTTGAGGATTAACCGATGTTTAATCCGGGCGTATCCTCATATGACCAAGCAAACCCGTCATGATGTTACCGGAGCACGGCTATTATGGACCCTTCTTCTTCCGGACTCAATTGGGCGCTAATTAGCACTATCTTCGGATCCTCTCTGTTCCAAGGTTGACTTCTTTAGTGGGTTCGTCAACGGCTGACGAAGGTTCATCAAACCGTCTTGTCCCATTGACAAGTGGTTCGGCCAAGTCATCCACCTCTTCCCCTTCGCTAAGCTCAAATACTCCCAGACCATCATTGCAAGATTCGTCTTTCTCAAGCTCCAATAGCTCAGAGATGACCCCTATCTGAAGAAACTTGTCCATTTTGTTCCAAACTTTACACCTATTTGCTAACTCCTGAACTAAGAACAAAGGAACTTACTTAGCCCTACAATCCCTAGACAGGGAGGAGGCTATCCTAATTCCTAAACTACTATGTACATGACCCGAAGAATGAGTCAGTTTTGTCCCGGATGGGACAAGGGTAGATCCTTGGGAGAAAGATTCAACGATGGCGGGATTGCCCCACTATGTAAGCTCCTCGAAAGTGACTTCGCCCCCTTTAGGATGAGAATCGGACTTTTTTTTTTTTTGCGACCAAACGCCTCTAACATGAAACATTCAAAAGAAGAGGTGTCGACCGGAGCTGAGAGCATCGGGATGGAAGGTGGGTGGAACAAGAAAGGAATGAACGTAGCAGGGGCTGGTTCATCCTTGACCAAGAAGAGCCCTATCGGTGGGCTGTTTGATTCGTGAAACAAAGACGATATGCCAAAATCTTCTTCATTTTCCTCTCGACTATCCTCACTCTCTTCTTGCACTCCCTCTTCTATCATGGGCAACTCCTGCTTCTTTCTCACAAAGTGATTCATGAGGGACCATTTCTTTGTCCCTTTTGGTGGTTCAGTAGACTTGTAACCCAGGCCACATCCCCCAATGACAAGGTTCTCTAAGATAGGGTCACGAATGCCTTGTTCTTCTCTTCCTAACCCAGAGCCTGAGCTATACCCCATCTTACTCATGAGCTGCCAACCTATGCCGGACCTAGGCCTGAGATGAGAATTGACTGATGAAAGGACGGGCTCTTTAACTTTCCTGGAAGTTATCATGGATGGAATTTGTTCTGCTGTTACTGAGTCCAGTGACTCAATATAGGGAGTGCTTTTGACCTTCACAATCTTCCCATTATACGGGAACTTATAGCACTGGTGGTTGGTGGATGGGACTCCCAAGGTTTGGTCCATCCAAGGTCTCCCTAGAATAGCATTGTAGATTGGCTTAACATCCAGGATGTAGAATTCCGAAATCATGGCTACCGGGCCGATTTCTAATTGCAGGAAGATCTTTCCATCTGCTGGTCTTTGGGAATTATCATAAGCCGAGACCATCATGGAGGTGGACTCAATCTTCTCCGGATCTATCCCTATCATTTTGAGGGTCTTGAGGGGACATACATTAATAGAGGCTCCGGTATCCAATAAAATAGAGTCTACTAAATGGCCATTGAGAGTGGCAGTTAGGCACAAAGGAACAGATCGGCACTCGGGGGGAGCCAGATCCTTTTCTGGAAAGGATATCATGGGGGTCTGAGTGACTGAGAGGATGGCATTAGTGACTCCTCCACTAGGAAGAATTTCATTGACCGTGATTTGCTGTAGGAAATTAAACAGCGTCTCCCTGTGTGTGGGAGATTTTCGGATAAGCTCAAGGACAGAGATCTTTTCTCTAAATGTTGGAGGATGTCATACTCAGACTGGGCATTCCCCACAGTAGGGATTGAGTTACCCTGGGAGTCCAAGGATTGGCTCGGAGGAATGATGCGATTCCTGAGCGTCACTCCCACCGAGATTGGATCTGCTTCCTCCATTGGTGACCTTATGGGATTGAGGCAGGTCATTGACCCCTGATTCTTGGTTGGGCAGAAGATGGATAGGGTGGGTCCCTCGACTGTGATCGGAGGGATCTAAATGAGGGTGACCGGCTTGAGGGTTGCTGGTTGCTCTTTGGGTCGGATTAGGACCAAAGGCTTGTCAGGGGAGATCGTAGAGACTTCTGGAGTAACTCCTTTAGTCTCACGCGACCAGGTGGGATCTTGATGTTTTATCCCAGACCCTTCATACTCCCAGTATTGTTCTCTGCAGACTATTACAGGCTCCAAGTCTTTGATCAAAGTGTTGACCTTTCCTTGAGAACTGGAGGAATCTTGAACTACTTGATGAGAAGGTAACGGGTCTTTCACAATTCCTAGTTCCTTCTTAGCCTTCAAGGCTTCAATAGCCTTTCTCATGTCCTCCCAGTTTATCCGACCTTCATCATTCAAGTAATACACCCAATCCCTAAAAGTGAAGCAATTGTAGATCGTGTGTCCCGGGACCATATGGTAGGGGTAATACCTGGACGTGTCCGCACTGCGCGGAACACCTTCTCTTTGAGGTGGGAGTTGAATGGCATTACAAGCTAGCAGGGCATAAAAAATGTATGCCAATGATTCTTGTAGAGGCGGATATGATGCTCGCTTAGCCATAGGACGACTGTAATTAGTCGGGAGAGGAACAACTGAATATTGTTTCTGATTGGGCTGAGTGTCAGACTTAGGATGGGAATTGGGAGCCCTGGTTAGCTGTGCTAGCATACTGACCTGTTCATTGATGGTGACTCCTTATGTGGTAGGAGTTGGTGTGGCTTTCTTGTTCCTATTTCTGTTCTCAAAGAACGAAGGCAGAGTGGAGTCTCGGATTTGAGACTGAACTACCCTAACTCGATTATACAGCTGAGCGAATGTTTGAAGTTCGCTAAGCATGAGAATAGCTCGGAGCTGAAGGGTAGCATTGTTAACAAGCATAGTGACCGCTTGGGCTTCAGGGATGACAACCTCTGCTCTAGAAGCCATAGCTCTCCACCTATTAGAAAAGTGAGTGAAGTCTTCATCAGACTTCATTTTTTCCATTACAAGGTCAAATAAGATAGGGGGCAAGGCTGCCATGTGGTTGAAGGGGGTAATGAATCTTTCAGAGACCATATCAAAGTTGATTAGGTCAGTGGCTGGTAGAGAAGAAAACCATCTCAAGGTCTATCCTTCAAGAGACTTCTGAAAGAGGTGGACAAGGAGGACTCTATCGAAGAGCCACTTGTGGGAATCCATGAGAAACCCAGATAAGTGATGGTGTGGGTCAATAGTACCATCGTACTTCTTGTACTTAGGTACTTTGAATCCTGGTGGAAAGTAGGCCGGAGGGAGCTTACAGTTGCTCAAAAGGGAATGAGGTTGCCTAAGGCTGAGATTTTCTGCCATGAGTTGCCGCACACAAGTCTCAACCTCATTCTTATAGATGAACTCCTCCTGCTTGGGAAGTGTGACCTGGTTGACGAGATTAGATGGGATTGTTTGAGCCTGCATTCTTTGATTAGCCTGGGGTCGGCTAGAAGATCCTTGGAATTGAGTTTTCCGAGGAGTGGCATCCTGAATTTTGCCACGGGAGACCAATTGGATGAGTTGATCCGGAGTATAACGTGATAACACAACAATAAGTTCCGGATCTTCTCCAGGATTTTGGAATGTTCTACTTGAAATTACTGGCTCATCTTCTGCCTGCGAGGTAGAAGATTCATCGGAATCTTTCCTCGGAAGTCCTTCTCTGGATGCTTGGAGCATACCTATGAAGGTTTGTTGTGAATCTTTTTCAATCTCGAACAGAGGGTTGTGTATAACATTGTTACCAAGCTCATCCATGTCATCATACACAGTGTTAACATACATTTGGTTCATCATGAAACACAAATCCTAAATGATTTTATATTTCACTTGAAAAGTTAACGGTGTATTATGAGTGTTGGTTTCTAACAAATCAAGTTCAAGCCCTTAACGACCCTGGACTTTTCTTTCAAAACTTGTTCCACCAGAGTTTAGTTAGGTGTCTTAAATTTTGAAATAATTCTCTCAGTGACACCTATGGGTGGATGATTGTGAATGGAAAGGCTCAGTTAATTCCTCACAGAAACCCGGGGTTCCTATCGGGTGGTTTCAGGTACAACCTGCTCGGCGGCCAAGTGGGAATCCCTAGCTCGCGGAGACTCACGGAGGTTCCCAACAGAATAAGACTAGTCACACCCGAGTGGGAATCCTCAGGTGGAGAGTCAAATACTGTGGGAGAGGTGTCTAGAGATGTGATGCCGGCTTTTCCTTAAAACCCCCGCGGAGAGTACCCCAAAAAACTCAGAAACTTAACAACCAACGGGCCAGAACATACAACGAATCAACAAGGCAGGCAACAACAGCATACATGAACGCCTAACAGGATGGCTATCAAAGCAAAGAGGACGGCCAGGGGCTTGGCCGTCAAAGGCAGAGGACGGCCAAGCGGTTGGCCGTCAAGTAGAGGATAACGGCCAAGGGGCCCGCCGTCCAATGGAGTGGACGGCCTGTATGTTGGTCGTCCAATAGAGAGGACGGGTCGACGGCTAGGCAAGTGGATGTCCAAGGTGTTGGACGGCCAACTCCTTGTCCGTTTGGCACCTTGAACGGCCTAGCAACAGGCCGTCTAGATCAAAATAAAATATATCAGGGCCTTACCTCCTTACCTTTGATCGCGATGCATGCAGCGGGCTATAGATGTCCCACCGTGATCGCCAGAGGGCTGTAGGTGCTCGGAATGTCCCTGCCGTTGCTGTCTCCTTCGAGCGAGGGCTTCTCCATTCGTCTTAGCACTGCGGCGATTTGGACGGGGTTAGGAATTGAAGTATGTGATCGCCAGGAGCATTACCTTATGGTCCCTGTGCTCTGCAGGATGGTGAGAGTGATCGTGTTCTGATGGAGCGGGAGACGACAGATTCCTCTTCTCTTCCTCCGGCCGGCCAGAGAAGGAGAGCTCGGCAGTCTGCACGCAGAAATGCGGTAAGGGTCCCTGAAAGGAAAAGACAAGACAAAAGAAGAAGATAACCCGATTAGGACTGTGATATGTAGACTATATTCATGCAAATATAGAAATAAACTAAAATTGAAAGGGGACGCACCAGATGGGTGTTTAGGGAGGGAAGGTGACCATATGTTATAGCCACCCACCTCCCGTTTTTTTGTTTGAAACCTCTGGAGGGTAAAAGGTGCTAGGTCATCCTAACATGCATTCATGCAGATGGGGGTGCTCGTGTGTGATAATAGTGAAAAGTAAAGTGATGTGTTAAAAGAAAAAGAGTAAAAGGAGGAGATGATATTACGGAGTGGATGAAGAGTGGGAATGCAATGAAATGGAAAGGTGAAAAATAAGGAGAGAGTTAAGAGAACAAGCCCAATTGGAATGCGGAAGATCCCTCCGGTTTGTCGACTGCCAAGGCTTTTTCCCTCTTGAAGCTCTTCCGGAAGCTCTCCAACTCCTTGCCAACTCAACCCCCCCCCTCCCTAACCTGTCTAGCCTCTATAACCTCTCCTCTCGAAGGGACATAGAGGGTTTAAGTAGGTGAAGGGAAAATAGGAGGAAATTGGAGTCTAAATCTCCGTAAATCATCAAAGAGCCAATGGGAAGCGGTCAAGAGTCGGAGGTTGTGTGCGCGGCAGTTGCCGGAGTGGGGAATGATCGAAGTAGTGGGGGTGAGGGTGGCGAGTGGAGGAGATCGTGGGAAGACGAGGTCAAGATGGAAGTTAGGGGAGTGGACGGCCAACCATCTTGCCTTCCAATCCCGTGGAAGGCCAGGTAGCTAGCCTTCCACGAAGAGGTGGAAGGTGGCCCTGTTGACCTTCGAAGGGTGGTGGAAGGCAAGGGGTGGCCTTCGAGGGATGGTGGAAGGCAGACAGGTTGGCTTTTGAAGGATGGTGGAAGGCAGACAGGTTGGCCTTCAAAGGATGGTGGAAGGCAAGGGGGTTAGCCTTCCACGAAAAGGTGGCTAAAGTCGAGATTGGTTAATAGGCCTGATTATTAGTAGGCTGAAGGATGAGATGGCTAAGGTGGTGGGCTTGGAAATGATGGATGGGGTTCATGACCAAAAGGGGGCCCCAAAATCGGTGTCTATAGGCACCTTATGAGGCATTGTACGAGCGGCCTTGTTGATCCCTCGTGAATTGGTCTGAGATTGGCGAGAGACAGATAGCAGGACCAGAGTTGGTACAACAGTGTGCTGAGGTTGCCAGAGTGGTGCAGCAGAGGTTGATTACAGCTCAGAGCAGACAGAGGAGTTCTACAGACATCCGTAGAAGACCGCTTGAGTTTGAGGTCGGGGACCACGTGTTTCTCCGAGTCTCACCTTCCAAGGGTGTGATGAGATTCGGAAAGCAAGGTAAGCTGAGTCCACGATATGTTGGGCCTTTTCCCATTCTTGCTCGAATTGGGAAAACGGCGTATCAGCTAGCCTTGCCGCCCAGTCTTGCAGGAGTGCACAATGTGTTCCGTGTTTCTTTGTTGAGGAAATATGTTCAGGATCCATCTTACGTTTTGGATTTTTCAGAGTTGGAAGTCGTTGAGGACTTGTCCTTTCCAGAATTTCCAGTGCGTATTGAGGATCGCAGGGAACAGGTCCTTCAGAATAAGGTTGTTCCTCTGGTTAAGGTGATTTGGCAATATCGCTCTGGGGGCGAGGTGACCTGGGAGCGCGAGGATGAGATGCAGGAGCAGTTTCCCTACCTTTTCTCGTAAGTTCTCTTATGAGCTTGTATCTTTATTGTTTCAACCTCGTTAATTGTAACAGGCAATTTCGAGGACAAAATTCTTTTAAGGGGGGGAGTATGTAAGGATTGAGGTTTCGGATCCGGTTATCAGGTCAGTTTCGGGGTCGGATCCTGTAGTTTGGGCCCTGGTGGGACTGAGAGCGGTTCAAACGGCATCCAGCAATGTGGACATGTTTTAAGCTGTGCCACGTGGGCTGGCCTTGCGCCGCGAGAGTACGGCCCCGGTCACATCGTCTGAATGGTGTCTTGTATGGACGACGCCATTTAGAGTACGACCCTGGTTTGTCAGTGTACGGCCCGGTCTTGTCGTCTGAATGACGTCGGGATTGCACGACGCGTTTTACCAAGCTTCTGTTTGACCCTGCGAACTCTCCCTCATTTCCCTCATTCTATCCTTCCTCTTCTCTCTCCTCTATTCCCTCCGGCGAACCCTTTCCCCTTCTCCTTGCTTTCCTCTCCTCTTCCTCCTCTCCCTCCACTCCATTAACCTACCAACTGCCTCCACTACCACCACCACTTCCTCCGTGGCGCACTTCTCTCCGGACGGCGGCCGACGTCCCGGTGGAGTAACGGCGTCCACGGCGGTACCGGCGGCGGCATGTGGCAAGGCGGGTTGGCGGCTTGGAGTTTGGAGGAGTTCGAGTAACCGGTAGGGTGACGATCCCCGTTGTATTTCGTTTAAAAACCATGTTTTTCCCGTTTGGAGCATGTTTAAGGGTTTTCTTGGGGTGAAAATATTAAATACATGTAATGAGAATTTGGGGTGTTTTAATGGGTATTTAGGTTCTTCTCCTCCTTCTCCACTTTATTCGTGTTTTTACACGATTTGGGGGAGGAAATTCCACCCCATGTATTGGGGGAAGGCGGAGGGAGAACCTGTCTGTGAAGGTTGAATGGCGCCGGGGGACAACGACGCCTTTTAGAAAGGCGGCTTCCACCCACGACGCGACTTGACCCAGATAACAGATTCTGTCTCTAGAACTGAATGGCGTCTAGGGTCAGCGACGCTATTTAAATGGCGACCTCCGTGAACGACGCCTTTTAGGCCATCTTCCGAGGCCAGTTTTTCTATGAACCAGTTTAAGAAGCTTGAATGACGTCGGCATTGGGCGACGCGATTCAAGCCAGAATTCCATTAATCCCTGCAATTAACACGTGTTTACATTGTTAGATAGTTTAGATAATTGCATGCTTAGAAATGTACTCGATGACGATGGGTTCCATGTGATTGAATCGTACCGTGTTGTGTTTTGTGCGATCGTGGGCCTAAAGTGACAGTTGTTAGCGCTTAGGCATCCTGTGTCAGTGTGGGAGTGACACGGCGCCGGTGTGGGAGTGGCGGGGTAACGCCGAGAGAGAGGGTCACCTGGTGTACCCCAGGGTATAGCTAGTACCGGTGTGGGAGTGGTACATTTGGAGTGTCACTCGTGATGGGGGAAGCAGAACCACCTGGAGCTTGTCAGGCTGGAGTAGCCAGCGCGCTATCCGAGGGGTTGCTGTTTGGTCTCAGTGGGTCGGAGTTTCTTGCGTTCGGCCGTATGGTTGGCATGTTTTACCTAGACGCTAGTTGTGGGCTCCGTGGTAGAATGGTTTCATAATTGTGCATATTATATTTCGAATGCATGTGTTTTATATCGAAATCTAGGAGTTATGTTTACTGCTTTACTTGCTTAAATTATCTATATTTGTGTTGCTGCACTTGTGGGTGCGTGAGTGGGCGGTGGGGATCGAAGGATCCCTACTGAGTGTTTTCGATGAGACTCACCCCTGCGGTTTTCAGGTGAGGGTTCCAGACAGGCGTAGCGAGGAGAGTGTTGCTTTGGGTCGCGCGCCAGCAACCGTTGTTCCAGGGTATGCCCCGATGTAGTTGTCATTTTATTTTCTGGCCTATATGCTTAATTATTTCCTTTCTGTTGGAGTATGTAATTATTTGCTGTGTCGAGTCGCATTGTAAGAATTTTTAATTCTTGCACTTACTTTTCAATTCAATACGATGTGAATGTTTAGCTTAGTTTATTATTTATTTCCCAGACTTATCTAGATCTTGGTTTGGCTCCAAATTAATGATTCGGTACCCATTTAGTAATCGGATCCCCGATTATAGGGTGGCGGGTCGTTACATAGGGTGTATCTCTAAGCAACTCTCCCGATAGCCCTTTTCTCCTCAGTAGTGGCTTCTTCGGGGTATGACTGATCTTCACAGTACTTGGCAATCTCATAATACCATGGTTTATCCTCGTCTTCCATTTCTTGTTGCCAGTCTAGAAACATAATCTCTCTCTTTTCCACAATATCCCCATCTCTAACCTTCTTCAGCAACTTCTCTTTAACCTTAAGGAAGGAGAGGTCTTTCACGACAGGAGAAAGACGTCTATGGACAGTAATTGACTCAGATTGCTTGCTAATTGGAAAATTTAGAGAAGATGCAAGAGAAGTTAGAGCGTCAGCTAGAATGTTCTGATTCTGAGGAATATGGACAAAGATCAGTTTGGTGAAAAGCTTGGCATAAGCTGAAGTGAGTTCTTGATAGGGCTTGAGTTTAGGATCAAGGGTACAATATTTAGTAAGCACTTGGCGAAGAATTAGCTGACTATCACCCACAAATCTCAGTTTGGTGGCACCATGGAGATGAGCGGCCTCGAGGCCAGCAAGGAGAGCCTCATATTCAGCTATGTTGTTGGTGACATAGAAGTCAAGCTAAAAGGCTTGTGGAATGGTGACACCTTCAGGTGATAGGAGAACAATGCCGATACCCTTGCCGTGAGAGTTCAGAGCTCCGTCAAAATGCAGAGTCTACATATCATCATTGATTTTATTTATGGATATCAGTTCCTCATCTGAAAACTCTAATCAGACTGGATCAAATCGAGGAAGAGGGTAATGAGAAAGATGTTCTACTATGGCATAGCCTTTAATCGCTTTCTGTTGAATGTAAGTGATATCAAATTGGGAAAGAAAGACCTACCATCGTGCCAACCTATCAGTGAGGACGGATCTCTCAAGAAGAAACTTAATGGGGTTCATTCTAGCAATGAGATGAACTTCATGGGCCAAAAAGTAGTGCTTCAACTTCTGGACCACCCATACAAGTGTTGCACATGTTTTTTCCATCGTTGTGTACCTCTGTTCAGTGGGGTTGAGAAGTTTAGAGAGATAGTAAGCTGCCCTCTCCTTTCCTTCTTCATCCTCTTGTGCCAGGACCGCCCCCACTGCATCATCCAGGACATAAATATATAGAATTAAAGGTTTGTCTAGAGATGGTGGTCTCAAAATAGGAGGACTTGCTAAATAATTCTTCAATCCATCAAATGCCTCCTGACACTTATCATCCCAATCAAATTTGACTCCGGGTTTAGTAAGCTCGTAAAATGGCTTACACCTTTGTGAGTGTTGGGATACAAATCGGCGAATAAATTACAACCTCCCGATTAATCATCTTAATTCCTTCAAATTTTTGGGAGGTGGCATCTCTCTGATAGCTTTTGCCTTGTTGGAATCGATCTCAATTCCCTGTTTACTGACAATGAATCCAAGTAATTTCTCAGAGGATACCCCGAATACACATTTCTTAGGGTTCATCTTCAACTGATATTCTCTCGACCTCTCCAGAACCTTTGCCAGAACTTCAGCATGCTCAGTTTTTGTCTTAGATTTCACCAGCAGATCATCCACATACACTTCTAAGTTAATGTGCATCATGTCATGGAATATCGTCATCATGGCTCTCTGATAAGTGGATCCAGCATTTTTTAGTCCGAACGTCATAACGACATAGCAATAAGTTCCCCAAGGCGTGGTAAATGATGTTTTCTCTTAGTCCTCTTCTGCCAACTTAATCTGATTATACCTTGAGAATCCATCCATAAATGACAAAGTTTCATAACCAGTCGTGTTGTCAATGAGTACATCTATGTGAGGCAGTGGGAAATCGTCTTTAGGATATGCCCGGTTCAAACCTCAGAAGTCAATACAAATTCTGACCTTCCCATCCTTTTTCATAACCGGGACTATATTAGCCACCCATTGTGGATAGAGGACGACTCTAATGAATTTGGCTTTATGCAGCTTATCGACCTCTTCTTTCATTTTCAAAGCCATTTGACGGTTGAATCGCCTTAACTTTTGTTTAACCGAGCTAGCTCCATCCTTCAATGTCAATCTGTGTTCCACTAGCAATGAGTCTAACCCCGGCATATCCTCATAACTCCAGGCGAAAGTGTCCTTATAATCCTTGAGAACTCGGACCACTGCCTCTTCATCTACTTCAGACATATTCTTGTTGACGAGGACAACCCTAGGTTCATCTTCAGTTCTTAGATTGATCTCTTTGGTAGGCTCTCCTACGGCAGCTGAGGGTTCATCAAATCTCTTCACTCTACTGGCATACACCTCAGTCGTGTCCTCGTCGTCTTCTCCTTCTTTATTAATGGGGTCTTTCTCATGTAACAACTCATATACCCCGTATCCATCACCGACTAACTCATCAACTTCACATTCTTCTGGCATCTAGATTGGATTTTCTAATAGCTGAGGGATCTAAGAGCAAGAAAGGCACCTTGAAGCTAACTCATGGAGATATCTATCTGGAATTCGTCTACCCTTAGACTTCCTAAACTTTCTAACCTGATTAACCTGCCTAGAATTAGACTCCCTAACTTCATTCGACTCCTTATCTTGACCTAATGAGGACGAAGAAGGATAAAAATCAAGGGATACATGAGAGAATATAGGTGAATCCTCCCGAGGGGAGGGGCAGAGCAGATCTAGAAGGGGATGCTGCCCGAATGACCCACGCGATGGGGTACAGTCGGACAAGTAGGAGGTTTCCTCAATGAGGATTTGGGAGGAAGAAGTTGCCAAATCGGTGTTTTTTTTTTTTGTGAATTATTTGAGTTTATCATAAAGCAAGAATGGATGAGAATAGGGGAAGAATGAAATGATGGAGGTACCAGCACCAGTGCCCAGGGATTAGGGGGATTATACAATAGTATGTCCCAAATCGGATCGTAGATACTCTCAAGATAAAGAGGGATCTGAGGGATAAGATCCTGAGGGGATATGGTAATAGTAATGGGCGGAACCTGAGGAATGTCTTCAGTAATGACCCGTGACCAAGTCGGGGTTAGGAGCAAAGTGCGGAACAAAGTATGGAGTGTGAGAATGTGATGGGGATAGGTCCCCCTCCAGAGAAGATCTGTAATATAACTAGCTTCATAGGGGTCATCTATCTCCCCTTCATCTGTTTCCTCAGACAGCAGAATCCTTTTATCGAAAATGGCCCCAGGCCTTTCAATTAATTCATCCACCAGTGGCGGCCACTCTGGTTCTAACAGACTTAAGAATAATCTGTTTAGTGCAATGTACAAGTCCCATGTGTCAAACCAGCGGTACCATTCACATTCCGGATCTTGAGTCTTCCTCCTCTTCATCAGCCGCAGAGCCTCTAGAGACTGGTATGTCAGCAGTTGTGAACAATGTCTGGCCAAGTCTTTCCCATATACATCATGCATGTCAAAGTGGAAAGTAATCACTATTGTATTATTGTGGTCATGTTGAATCATGGGCCCTTTAACAAAATGAGTGAACAAGGTCCAAGTCAGGGGGTCCCGATTTTCTTTGCAGGGGGTAACCATTGTTTTCCATATCTTCTGACCATCTTCGCCTTCTTGTTGTTCCACAACATTATGCCTTACTTTTTTCGGCTTGTAGCCTAGGCCACTGCCAGATACCCTTCTCTCATATGTCACTGGTTTAATTCTTCCTTGCAGCCGGGTGCCCAGACCCTTTCCAGGTTGGTATCCTACTTTCAACATAATGTTCTAGCCTGGGGTATTCATGGACTTCCTCCGCTTAACGGCATTGATCGGATAAGATGTAAGTACGGTATGCTCAAAGGGATCTGCCGAAAGGGTATAGGTTTGACATAAGGAGATGGCTGGCTTCTGAGGGGCTGGATTGGGACTTATATTCAGCGAGTGGGCTGCAGCAAGGATAGGCATACTAGTGACTTTGATGATACGTCCTTTGTGAGGGAACTTGAGGCATTGGTGGTTTGTTGATGGAATTGCCTTAAGGGACTTGATGTAAGGGCGACCGAGTATGCATTTCAGTAAGGGGTCGATCTCGAGAATATAAAATTCGACTTCAGCATGGCAAGCAGGGCCTAACTCTACCTTCAAATAAACCATACCTAGAGGGGAACGGGTAGAGTTATCATAGGTTGTAACAGAAATGGGAGAAGGCAGCCATTTTTCTTTCGGGACTCCACAGAGCTCCAGAGTTCTTGGTGGCAACACATTGATAGATGCGCCGGTATCTACTAAACATGTATTCACAGCCTTTTTACATATGTTGACAGTCATGCTTAATGCTATGCTCCTTACTGCTAGCGGTGCTAGTTCAGAAGTATGGAAGGATATGGAGGGCTGATCCCCCTGGGGTACCAACAATGTGGTGATCTTTTCCACTGGCACGTCTTCGCTGACCATTACCCGTTGTAGGTATTCCATTAGGGCTTCTTGATGGACCTTCGATCTCTTGATCAGCTGTAATATGGAAATACGTGTCAGTGTTCTATCTAGCAGTTTCAACAAATCATAGTGCATACCAGGTGTACTCTCTTCATTCTGGACTTCTTCTATTAGTTGTAACAGGCCATCTCGCACTGTAGATTGGGGAATCACTTTGTTGAATATTCGACCGCTTTGGAGTGTATGTTCTTCAATAGCGGAAGCTCCAGGCATTATCTTGAGCACTGCCGTGTTGAGGAGTGGTTTGGAAGGTGTAATGGCTTGGTAAGGGGATGTCGGTGGAGGTAAGGGAACTCGGATGAGTGGTTTAGAGGGTTGTGGGTAAGCAAGTGATAGTGATGGGTTATTTGGTGGAGGTGTTGTGCGGATGAGTAGTTTAGAGGGTTGTATTGTATCGGGATAAGTGGTTGTTGTAGGTGATATAGGGAATAGTATACGGAGTAATGGTTTGGATGGCATGAGGGATGTATAATTGGTTTGCGGAAGGTTGCTTGGTGCGGATGTGGTGGCGGAGGGTGGAATGGGTTTAATGGTGATAGATTGTGGTTTGGGTATGTGGAGAATGCGGCGAGGCGGTTGCTCGGCAGTGCTTAACATATGACTTACTGAATAGATAGAGGACGAATCCTCTACTTTCCATTGTTGCCCTCTACTAGCCTCAGACTGGCTACCTGTCAAAATGGGGGCAATTTGATTTTGATGTTCAAGCAACGGGTTCTGTACTATGCCCATATTCTGCGGTGCTACTTGTTGTACCAGAGCCCTTTGGATTGGCTGTTGCTGCTATGGTGGTTGTGGCTGTTGTTGTTGCTTCTGCGGTCTTTTCGCCTTCAAGGTGGCTATGTACTTTTTCATCTCTTCCAAATCAATCCCTCCTTGATCATTGATATCATGAATGTAATCCTAAAAGTGAAAGCAAGCATCTACTGTGTGTCCCGGTTGACGATGGAACACACAATAACGGGACATGTCAACATTTGATGGCCAAACGGCTCTTTCCTTTGACAGCACTAAGGCATTGCCTGCCATGAGGGCGTTGAAAATATCTGTGAGGGATTCTTGTAATTGTGGGTATACCGACCTTCTGGGGCCAAGAGGTTTCCTCTGCTGTGTATAGTCATTAGGAGGAAGAACATGAGTGTAATTCGGCTGCTGCCGAGGTGGATTGTATACTTGCTGGTGGGAATGTTGCGGTGCTGACTGAAGCTGCTGAGTAGGAGGCCTGTAACCTTGTTGGTTTTGAGGCCTGGGTGACTGATATTGTTGCTGACTCCTCATAAACTGATGTTGATTATTGTTCATTGTACTAACCTGTTCATGAGACAATGTACCCTCGGTAGTTGGACCCATAGAGGAAGAATTGGGGATGATAGACTTCCTATGTGGAGGTCTATTAGGTCGATGAGGATCGAAGACATTGGCAAAGGTGGAGTCTTTGAACGCATTCTGATCACAACGCGCTATTTCATACATGTCTGCCATAGTAGTCAAGTTATTCAGTGTCAGCACCAGCTTGTACTGTGGGGTGGCGTTGGCAACCATCATCTTTACCAATTCTTGTTCGGACAAATGATCTCTTATCTTTTCAGCCATCCCTCGCCACCTATCGGCAAACACTATGAAGTCTTCATCCGGTTTCATCTTCTCATTGAACAAGTCAGTGATGGATAAAGTAGGTGCCACCCTGTCTTTCTATCTTTACAGGAACCTCTTCGACACCATGTCGAAGTTCTCTACCTCACTTGGATCTAAAGAGAAGAACCACTCCAAGGTTGATCCCTCCAATGATCTTCTGAAGAGGAATGCTAGTGCCTTTTTATTATTTTGCCAAAACGACGATTCATACAAGAATTCTTTGATGTGAAGGAAATGATTGTCTGTGCCGTTGTACTTTCTGTAGACTAACATTCTAGAAGGTAAAAGATGGAATACTGGCAAATCAGGGATAGAGAATTCAGGAGTGGCCTTGTTGTCCATATTCTTTTCAAGATTCTTGAACCGCTCGTCCATCTAGGACAACTTGTTAAGTAGGAGTTGAATGGTAGAATCTACTGGTGGAGGTGGTGGTTGTTGAAAAGACTGCCTCTGCGAATAAGCAGGGATGCGAGGACAGTGAGGTTGTGAACTGGCGGCGTTCCCACCATGCCCGAAGGCATTATGATGAATTGGGGTTTGCGGCCTAACAGGATGCCGTGAGCCAGACTGTTGAGGACTTCTGTGCCGCGGGGTAGAAACATGAAGACCTTTCATGGCCAAGATGGGAGCTTGATAAGCAGAGGGGTGAACTATGGGAGTTGGCTCGGAAGGATGCAGAGGAGCTTTCCCTTTTAGAATGGATTGGATGGCGTCAAATTGATGAGGATCCATATGATTAGACAGGGCTCCCATGAGGGTAGCGAGATCAGAAGGATGATCGGCAAAGGACCCAGCTTGGTTTTGGGCTCTTTCAACGGTAGGATTGGAGATGATGTGAACACGTGAATGATCGCCCAAATCCGGGTGATATTGACCGTAGATTGAATGATCGTGAAACTGAGGGGCATGAGCATCTCCCTCATGAACAGTATGGAATTGATTGGGATAATCAGAAATATAAGCGTCCCTTTCATCCTTAGAATAAGATGTACCATAAACTTGAGGGGCATAAGCATCTCCCTCGTATTCGACCAAATCCTCTTGTTCAAAGGCAACAATGCCGACAGCTCTACCTGAACGTAGCATCATTGTATTGAGATGACAATTATTGCAATCAAGTTTGCACAAATTAACAACCATGTGGATGCTTACGTTGTTTTGGGAGTTATTTGTTGGGTTAATTGAATTTTTAAGTTCAAATTCTCTTAATGAGTAGGATCCTAGTTTCAATTCAATTTCCACCGTTATGCTCTAAGGCTTCACTTACAACAGTATAAACAACTACCCGGGACTTCAAATGGTACAACTGGCCCGATGAGCAAAGAGGAATTCCTTACTTTTAGGGACTTACGGAGGTCTTAACACCAACCACTCTAGTCTGACCGAGGGACCGACCCAGTTAGAGAGAGGTGAGGATGCTAAGAGAGGTGTTCCTAGAAGAGGGGGGTGGGCCCCAATGCAAATGACCTGTGACCTAGATGGCCTCTAATGTAGGATAAATAAATATAGGTAGCAAAAAGATCAATGATCTGAGTGTTAATGACCAACAGGGATGAGAGCTTGAATCGCGTCGCTGTTCACAGACGCTATTCAAGACAGTAATCCTTCATGTTCACCGCATCTCGGGCAGCAGGAAAGATAAAAGGGGCGCTAAATCGCGTCTTAGAAGGGCGACGCGCTTAACGAAACGCGTCGCTCTAGAAAGATGTGCTTTAGTTCCCGAAAGCAACAAATAGGCAGCAAAATCATGGGTAATCCCCTCTCCAAATAACAAGATGACTAAGAGATCAACTATTCATGCGATGATAGTTTGAACATATAGACTAATCATGCAATATCATGGATATCAATCCGAACAAAACACACTTTCCAATACCACTTCTCAAAGCAATCAAGGGAGGGCAAAATTTTGCCACAAGGGGGTGTGCACGAGGTGCACGTGGGGATAAAAATCAAACCACCAACCAACAATCCATCAAACGTGCCCGAGGGACACAAGCGGTGCACCGAGGGTGCCCAATGGGAATAACAAGAGTAAAAATAAAAAGAAACGGCAAAACAAGTCCCACCATGATCGCCAAAAAGCTGTAGTGCTCAAAAAGAGTATGTGTTCATCATGTTATCATGTGTTTACTATGATTAACAATATGAAAAAGAAATGTGATCGCCAGAAATCGAGGGTTTCAATGAAAAAAGAGTGATCGCTTACTAACCTTGCGAATCGGGAGAATATGGGGTCCTTTTGTTCTTCTCTTCCGGACGACCGAAAGAAAAGAGCCTTCTCTTTCTTTACTCTTGTTCTCTTTTGTACCTTGTGAAAAAAATCAAACAAACAAGAAAATTATGATTAGAACTAAAATAGTATAGTATATATTCTAATTAAGAATCTAAACATGCAACTAAACTAAAAGAACTCACTTTTTTTGTTTTCTTTTAAACCCCTAAAGGATGTGTAGGTTTGAAAATTATGAAGTGAGTGTGTGTGATGAGTTGATTCAATGAAGAATCATATGAAAAAGAAACAAGAAAGAAACTAAAGAAAATAAGATGGTTGGTTTGTTTGGCCCCTTGAAAGCCTTAGTCTTCTTGAGCTTCAATGGAGGAAAAGGATGAAGAAATGAGAATCCTTCTTGCTATTCACGTTTTTCTTCTTGCGAATCTTCAAACACCTTACTTCAAGTTTCAAGATTACCAATTGCCAACCAACTGTTAACTACCAACCTCCAACCTTTTTCAAAGGTCAATGTCCACATATACTTATAAGAAGTAACTTTAGGGTATTTGGCCTTCAAAGGGACTTTCTCGCAACTCGGGCTTGCCCTGGACGATTATGAAGGAAATTGGAAACCCTTCCAACCTCTGGAATCAGACTATCTTGGCCAAATCATGCTTATCAAGAAATTCTTAAAATGCGTCGTTTAAGGGGGATGCCTTTTAGTTCATTAATGCGACTAGAATAGAAATAAATATGGAAAGGGAAATCGTAAACAATTAGGAAACAGAAAATGCGTCGTGTATAAGCGACGTGCTTTAGATAATTTAGGAAATTAACTAGAATTAGAAATCGTAAACTTAGGCGAATTAATACCTAAATGGCGTCGTGTAAGGACGACGCTATTCAGTTAAATCCCCCTTAAATGTACTAATTTTAATTTCGAATTGATTTATGCTAAGAATCCAAATAGCGTCGCGCATAAGCGACGTGATTCAACAAATTTTGAGAGAAAATCATTAAAAATTAATTAATGATTAAACATCAGACCATTTTGAGACATTATCATTATGACATAAAATTTACTCAATATGATGTCAAAATTAGCGTGTCTACAATAGAAACTACGATTTTCCTTCAAATTAATAAGTTACCTATCAGACAACCCATTGAAACAGAGATTATTTAGTGCTACTTTTGATCCATCATAAGCAAAAGCTACTCAGGACCTATTTGAAAATAATTAGGAAAAAAATTCCAATCACTGGAATCTCTAACATGCCATAATCGGCTTACATGAGACCTAGACATCTTGTCTTACATGCACTAAGATTTTGAGGGAGAGGAGAGAAATAGATACAATGCGAGGAGGAGGTGAAGTTTTCTTTTTTATAATTTACTTGGAAGTAGTTTTTGCACAAATTTTGAGAGAGGAGGGGGTTAAAAGGATAAATGACAAATAAGGGTATTAAAGCTTGTCATTCATAGTTAAAGGACCAACTATATTGTAGTAAAACTGTAACCCTATAATCTATGACACAATAAAACACCAAAATTAGATTTTGATCATGAAATGTCATCATGAGAATGTTCCAAAAATCAAAGAGAAATTCGTTTCTCCTTCGTTGCATTAATCGACTTTTCGGGGTGGGATTGACTTTTCTTTTTGTGTGTTGTGTGTGTAATTTGTTTGGGCCGTTTCTTATCAGAGTATGTTATGCAATATTGAGCAGTAGACTCCAATATTGATTCCTTTTTTGTGCTGTATCTACCTTAACAAGCATCTGTTGATGAGAGGAAAGTGTTCTATGAAAGCTAACCTGTAAAGAAAGTAGTGGGAACAATGGACGAGACGTGTCGCATTGAACTTTATATGAAAAAAACAAGCCTTTTTGAGTTGGTTGACTCGCTCCGCACCATGCCTTATCAGATCAAGTTCTTTCGTCCAGTTTCCGGTGGATTATTTGACCAGACGGCATTGCATGCCTAGCGGTGCAGCCAAAATAAATGTAATAGTTTTTCTGAAAGGTCACAAGATGTTCTACATGTCCATATAATCTGATTTTCGATTGGACATCTCAAGAAAGATAAAAATTCAAAAACCGCTTTTTACTGTTCATTAGAGTTAAATTTTTAAATTTTCATCTTTTTTGAGATGTCCGATCAAAAATTAAATTATATGAACATATAGGACATCTTGGAGCCATTCAAAAAAATTCAAAAGATAATTTTTTTTTATTTTGTCTGCACTGTCAGGCAGCATAATAGCCTGGCAGTGCAGCAAGTTATTCTCCTATCAAGAATTGTACTAGAAAAATATCCTTCGATGACACAACTGGGCTCAGGTTAAACGATTGTAGTCTGGCGGATGTAATATTCTATAGTTAACATCTAGGTTGGGATTGTCATCTCATACTTACAAGCTTGTCAATGTTTTCTTCAGAATTCTAATGCTTTATGCCGAGACTCTTGACAAAAACTTGTTAGTTAATTTAGGGTCAGAATTTTAGTGGTCTGCATATATAATTAGTTTATGCTCATTAGTTAATTGAACAATCTTGGGAGTTCATGAACAGAAAATTTCTGGGCCAGTTAGTTAACTATCTAAAAGCTCAATAAACCAACAGCAGTCACATACACTCATAGTTGTCAAGACTTATATCTAGACTATGTCAAGGCACTGCTAAAGTGACAAGACTTATTTTTAAGGTCTAAACAGTTAAACATCTTATTGGGTCTTGAAAAAAGCACGTCTGGTCACCATTTAGGCACACTTAAAGAGTGCCTAGATGCCTAAACAACACCTAAGCTAGTTTATGTGCCAATCAAGGCACATCCATTGAGACTCAATCCTAATATAAGTAAGGTTTTGTGGATGATTGGGCGCTAAGTTTAGATACCCCTTCATCTTGTCTTCTTTGTTATTTCATCTTTCTCATCATCTTTGGCATCGTCCTTCCTCAGCGAACAAATATTGACATCAATGATGATACACTCCTATGTGTTCTCCTCTTACTATAATGACCACAATGAGACAACAAACTTCACTTACCCGTGTCCAGAAAGAAAGAACCCCTCGTGGCAATTAGACATCTTCTTACCCTTCCTAAGTTTTCTATATGTCCATCCATACTTCTCTCTTCTCTTCAAATGTTTGTTTCGTGGTACGTGAGTAACCCCCTAATTATGAAGGTGCCCCCTAAGTGGCGCTTAAGTAGGTGCCTAAGCGCTTAGACATTTAGGACTTAAAGTATGCCTTGAGTCGTCTTATCGCCTTGACAACTATGCATACGCTAATGGATAAACTAGGGAATCTTCAAATGCTATGTTGGAATAAGTTTTGAAGTTGTATTGTTGCACTCATTTGTACCTGTATTGGAAACAAAATCCAGACCTTCATGTTGTACTAGAATTTCTAAACTGAATCAGAAGAAATTAATGGAAAACAATGTACATCCTCGACTTCATTCCCCAGTAAATTTCAATTTGATATCGTAGGATGATGTTCTCGGAAGTCAAGTGCAATACCTTGACGTCGTCCTCCGCTTGTTGCTATCTTACCCATCTGTGTCCCAATAGAATATTTGAGTTCCCCGAACTTAGAAGAGGGACCCAAATAACATAAAAGAAATGAAGAGAAGAACATGAGAATGAAAGCCCCTTCACCACAAAGATTACGAGGCTGAGATGCAGGAGATTTCACCATTTGTTGACAAATAGAGAAGCCACTCACAAAAAAGGCCAAAGCATGTAGCAGAAGAGATAAAAACCAAGGACCTACTTTACTTGGGGGATTCAGTGGGAGAGAGATACTCAGAGAGTCCTACCTTGCTTCATGTTAGAAGAGATCCAAACATTTCCTTTGGGAGGAAGAGGACTAGAGGAGTCGTCTGCACCAGTGGTCCCAAAGGGAAGAGGATTTCATGGGAGAGCAGGAGAGGTAGGAGCAAGGGAAGATTTTTGTTGGAATTTCCAAAGATCAAATCAAATGCTCAGAAAGTATATGTGATAATTTTTTTTTGAAGGTGACCATTAGTCACATTTCATTGATAAAATAAAGAGGTTACACTTTGACCGAAGTCAATACAAACACTAAATCTATGTTACAGAATTATCCAGAGGATAACAGGAAAAATTAAAAAAAAGCTTCTTGAGCTTCATTACAGTAAGTATCAAAAAAGAATCTTCCATGTTGTACAGAAGTCCAACAGCTCTCGCCCAATTATAAGTCCGCCTGGCATCTCTAGTCAAGATATGATCTATTTGGTTGAATATTTGACTGAAAATTCTAGAGTTTTTTTCAAGCCAGATGGACCAAAGCATGGCTGGTAAAAACAAAGACCAAATCTTGTGTTCGAATTGGATTGGACAAATCCCATTCCACTCTTGGAGAAGGCTAGGAATATCTTGGAAGTCCATCTATTAAAAAGAAAATAACAGTCCAATAGATTTCTATAATATATTAATGATCCCACAATGCATAAACAGGTGCTCAGCATTCTCCTTTAGGATTCCATAGAAAACAAAATTAGAGATTTTGCCATAAAGGATGTATTTCAGCCTTTTTTCTAAAGTTGGTAATCTACTTAGTGCCATCTTCCAAAGGAAAACCCTAATTTTGGTGGGAAGAAGGGGAGACCATACAAATTGATGCCAATAGACTTTTAAACCTCTGTCATTAAGAATATTTGTGAGAACACTGACAGAAAAAAATCCTTTACAGTTCCAAACCTAAATTCTAGAGTCCTTATTTAGGAAACAAAGATGTATATAGCTAAGGATATGCAAAAGTTGTTCCACTTCAATGCCAACAAGCTCCCTTCTAAGGTTGATATTCTAGTGACTACTTTCTTCAGGTGAATAGATAAAATTAATTATCTTTCATTTATCCTCTGCAATACTATATAAGTGCTGAAATTTGACTGTCAGAGGGCTGTCCGTCCACCATATGTCCTCCCAAAATTTGGTCCATTTTCCATCTCCCACAGTAAAAATGGTGGCTGCATTGACAAGATCTAAGTAAAAATGGTGGCTGCATTGACAAGATCTACAAGCTTGTTGGTGTTCCTCTATATTGGTGATATTGAGGATTGAGAAGAAGGTTAAATTGTCCATTTGGATGCTTGTGGATAGTACTTATTTATGATGATGTTGACCCAAAGTGTATTGTCGATATCACCCATTCTCCATAGCCACTTGGCAAGCAATGCTATATTAAAAGTCTGAATGCTGGTTAAGCCTACACCTCCATATGCTTTGTTAGTACAGACTCTATCCCAAGCAACTAAATGAAGGTCTCCATTCTCCCTTTTCCCTCCTTCCCCAAAAAAGGAACTCCTTATGCTTTCAATAATTCTTTCCACTGTTTTAAGAATTGAGATAATGGAGAAATGATATGTACTCAAAAAAGATAGAACAGTTTTGGAAAGAATCTATTTACCTCCAGCAGATAAAAACTTTGTTTTCCAACCTTTCAAAGTTTGTGCAAACTTTTTAATTAGAGGATCCCATTCCCTAACTCTGCTACTAACATTGGAAAGAGGGAGGCCAAGATACTTGATAGGAAATTGGGATTGTTTACACTCCAAATCAATCTAATTGCTTCTATCTGTCTCAATGTTGATTTCCATCATTTTAGATTTGTCAAAGTTAATAGATAATTCAGTGACAGCCTCAACCAGCAATAGAATTTTCTTGATATTTGTAAGCTTAGTTTCTTCAGAAGATGAGAAAATCAATGTGTCATCTGCAAATTGAAGGTAAGATAACATAATACTATTTCTGCTGGTAATAAAACTATCAACCAATCCTTTTAAGGTAGCTTGACCCCAAAGTGAACTCAGAACTTAGCTGACCATGATGAAGATGAGAGGAGAAATAGAATCTCCCTATCTTAAACCTCTAGAGCTAGCAAAGAAACCACTAGATTCCCCATTGATTAAAATAGAAAACCTAGTAGAGGTAACACAACTCAAGATCCAGTTGATCTATTTTTATTTGAAACCCATAAATAGAAATACTTTTTCAATGTAACTCCAACTCACTTTATCAAAGGCTTTCTCAAAATCTAATTTAAGGACAACTCCTTGTTTCTTAGAGCACTTTTGAGAATGAATAACTTCGTGGGCTTCTAGAAAGTTATCAAGTATAAACCTTCCTTTCAAGAATGCAGATTGATTGAGACTAATGACATTCTGCAAAGCCTTCTTCAGTCGGTTTGCCATAATCTTAGTATATGGGGTAATTTAAGAATGAACAAATTAATCTGCAGATGAAGTCATGTTCGCTGTACTATTTTGTCAAGCTCAGCAGAAAATAAACTCCTGTAAACACTGCCGCTGGCAAAGTAAAGATGAACTGGACATATAAAGCAGCAGTGAAGACTTTGCTCATCTGCTTCAATCTTTGACAAAATGGTGTCATTGTATTGGAAAAATCATTGTCAGTAAAAAGAAGTGCTCTCAGACATTTACAGTGATCAACTAAATTCAAAGCCAAAGTTACCTATATGTGATTTTAGAAGAGGTGGTACACTTTGTATATTAAGCAAACAACTAAAATAACACATGCATAGTCGAGGAAACACAAACTATCATGGGCCTTGGCCATCTGGCCAGAAAACATAGCTTGTGGTAGATTAGCTCAAGTAACAAGCTGGGAGACCATGGCCATATGGATTTCATAAAAATGACAGGTAAAATATGCAGGACACTTTAATAACCGCAACCAACAATTTTAACTATTATCACGACACTGCTCTGGTACCCATCTTGTGATTATACGTTCTTCAATAATAGATTGTTCCAAACACAAAGGAAAAATTAGATTTCCACAATTCCCCTTGATGCTAAGAACTAACAATGTCTTTGCAACACTTCCAGAGACCCTCAGCGCGCATTGCAAATCAGACCATACCCATAATCGAGGCATGCTTTTGTCACTATCACCTTCTGGAAGGACAATAACTGCATACTCTGAATGGACGAGGGCAGGGTGGTGCCGATATGCTACAAAATCTACTCCATATTGTGTCCCTGATCGCACAACCCAATTCTTAGACCTGAAGTGTGAGTAGGCCTTGTACAAAACAGGGAACTTTTCCTGCTTGGATTTCATATGCTCCCATAACTCCACTCCACTCAAGGGACTCCCATCTTCCCCTAATATTGTCAGGCACTTCAGAGCATGTGACATATAGAATGCTTCCTCTAAGCCTAGTTGAAACCAGTGGGCATCTCTTTCAGATGTTGCAATCCGCCTGCCAAAACATGCACGGTCTATCAAATCTGCTAATTCTGGTCCAACTTGGAGGAGGGCACTACAACCAGAGAGTTGGGCATTGCCCTTCACTTGTGTAAGAGAAGCCTGGAGTTGCTCTACCATTTTTGACATGGGATTATCCTGGGCAAAGACAGTGAAGTTTTTCCCCTTCCATCTTGGCCCAGTGATCTCCATGTAGCTAGTGTGAAGAGAGTTTTTCAGCACCTGAATAATCAAAAGAAATATAAATTAATGCATGTCAATGAGAAGAGAAGCATTAAGTTCATGTTGAATAAAGGTTGACTTTGCATTTAGGATCAACATGGCTCATAAAATGGCCTATTTTTATGTAATCAAATAATTGATAAAGGCTGATTTCCCTACTTGGAATCAACATGATTCACAAATACCCACTTTTCATAAAAGAAGCCTTGGTGTCGGAGAGAATCTCTTCTTTTGTTTGTCACGAAGTTCAGGAATGGACAAATGTTCTTTGTAATTTAGATGACACAAATTCCTCCTTTTTTCTCTTTTGTTGTTGTTGTTGGGGGGCGGGGAAGCACCTAACCATTAAGGGTGCAAATTGGGTGGGCCAACATGCAGCCCAACCCAGTCCAGTCAAATTGCACCGACCCAACTATGCTAAACTGGGCTTCGCTGACCCAAATTCAACCAGCTGAAGTAAACCAGGAAAGGGGCCTGAGAGAGAGGCATGGATACCACCAATGTGTGTGTGTGTGTGAGAGAGAGAGAGAGAGTGAGAGAGAGAGAGAGAGAGAGATGGCCCAACTCGGGAAGTCCTGGGAGAGGAGAATATAGGCTTGGTGGGATTATCCCAGCCCAGCTCAACCTTTATTTGTAAAAATGGTTTCGGGTAGAAATTGGGTTGGACTCTTTGGATTTTGGCTGGCCCAAAATTGGCTTTAGCCCACCCAACCCACCCAATTCTCATCCCTACTCACCATCTTGGTGTTTTTTGAGCAGAGGGAGTTTTTGAGAGCTTGGAGGATATACTTTGTACATTCCTTATGCTTTGTTATTCAACATAATACTAATCACTTTTTCAGAAAAAAAAAACTCCTTTTCATGTAATCGAACAATTGAAGGCAATGAACCAACTGCTTTATGTGCTGTGAAACATGATGCTGAAGACCACTAAGTTCACAGATCCTAAATAAAGATAACTAATATTTTTGAGTTAGGTAGCTCTATGTTTATCATGATCCCCTTTCATTTGCTTCAGCAATGTGATCAATCTATTGATTGCTCTATTTGTATGCCTCTATCTAATCCATCTATTGAAAAGACACATCTAGGATTGTCGGTTAGGACTTCCTTCTTTCAGGACGAACTGCATCCAAGTCCATCAACCCGTTGGGTTGGCTAGAACATGCTAGTTGACTTGTCCACTGTACAAGTGATGTTTCTCGGAGCCATGGGAAAATCTCTTATCCCCCACAATTGTAATTGAACATTTATTTTATTTAATTCTTTATTCCATCTGACTTGGCATTTCTTTTGGAAAGAGGCAACCTTGCCATCTGCAATGACTACATCATCACACAACAAAAAATCTTAGGACCAATCACACGTACAAAGGACGCTTAATCATCTTGCTCCAACAAAAAGACTTAAGCATGTTTATAATAGACATACACATGTCCTCTTAGTTCATCAAAACTTCCCACCATCTCTTCACATGTCTTCTCTTCTATGAGGGTTTACATTTTTCAACATACATATGAACATCAATGTTCACATCTCCATTAGTGCATTGAGGGGATGCAGAAGGTCGAATATTTAGATTGTAGAGTAGCTTACATTTATCCTTAGGTTGCATTTGAAAACACTTAATCTGAATATTTAAAATCTACTTTTCATGTCTACATCTGATTGTGTTATAAAAAAATGCTGACACCCCCCCACCCCCCAGGTACACACACAGAATGGATAATATTATGGTATATGGCATTCCACATGGATCACTCGATTACCTTCCACGTTCATCCATGCAGAACAATGGAAAGATCTCTTATCCCCAAGCATTGTAATGGAACATTTATTTTATTTAATTCTTTATTCCATCTGAATTGGCATTTCTTTTGGAAAGAGGCAACCTTGCCATCTGCAATGACTACATCATCACACAACAAAAAAACCTAAGGACCAATCATAGGTACGAAGGAAGCTTAATCATCTTGTTCCAACAAAAAAGACTTGAGCATGTTCATAATAGACATACACAGGTGCTCTTAGTTCATCAAAGTTTCCCACCATCTCTTCACATGTCATCTCTTGCATTTTTCAACATATGTATGTACATCAATGTACATATATCCATTAGTGCATTGAGCGGATGCAAAAGGTTGAATATTTAGATTGTACAATAGCTAACGTTTATCCTTAGGTTGCATTTGATAACATTTAATCTGAATATCTAAAATCTAATTTTCATGTCTACATCTAATTGTGTTACAAAGAACTGCTGAACCCCCCCACCCCCCTGTACACACACAGAATGGATATGATGCGGGACAAAGGGTAAGAGGGGGGAATGGGAGAGGGATCTTCGGCCTCATGCCAGGGCAGATTCTGTCCGGAGTCGCACCGGAGCAGGGGGGGCCTTGGCGTCGCACCAAGGAAAAAAAGGGGTAGGGGTTCTCCGTCACAGAGAGCCGATCTCGGAAAAACACTAAGATAACATTTTTTTCTTCAATAATTCTTCTCCATCTCTTCTTCAAACATCAGACACATATATAGAGACTAGGTGTAACTCCTAACCCTAGAGATTCCATCTGACTCTAGGACTTCCCTTATTCATGTTTCTATAACTCCTAGAAAATAATAAAGACATAATGGGCCATTAAGAGGCCTAATAAAAACAAATACATGGTAGCTCCAAGCATGCATCGTTTCCTACATCAGGATAATATTATGGTATATGGCATTCCACATGGATCACTCAATTACCTTCCACGTTCATCCATGCAGCCCAATGGGAAAATCTCTTATCCCCAAGAATTGTAATTGAACATTTATTTTATTTAATTATTTATTCCATCTGAATTGGCATTTCTTTTGGAAAGTGGAAAACCATGCCATCTGCAATGACTACATCATCACACAACAAAAAAACCTAAGGACCAATCATAGATACAAAGGAAGCTTAATCATCCTGTTCCAACAAAAAGACCTAAGCATGTTCATAATAGACATACACAGGTGCTCTTAGTTCATCAAAGCTTCCCACCATCTCTTCACATGTCTTCTCTTCTATGAGGGTTTACATTTTTCAACATATGTATGTACATCAATGTACACATCTCCATTAGTGCATTGAGGGGATGCAAAAGGTCAAATATTTAGATTGTACAGTAGCCTACATTTATCCTTAGGTTGCATTGGATAACACTTATCTGATATCTAAAATCTACTTTTCATGTCTACATCTGATTGTGTTACAAAGAACTGCTGAAAATAATTTGTGTTTAATATAGATTTTTGTTTGATAAATGGACTTAACCAACATCTTAGCATATGTGTAACATTCTCCCCCACAAACTCTCCCCCCCTCCCCCCCCCCCTCCCCGCCCCGCGCATACACACACAGAATGGATAATATTATGGTATATGGCATTCCACATGGATCACTCAATTACCTTCCACGCTCATCCATGCAGCGCAATGGGAAATTTTCTTATCCCCAAGAATTGTAATCGAACATTTATTTATTTTAATTCTTTACTCCATCTGAATTGGCATTTCTTTTGGAAAGAGGCAACCTTGCCATGTGCAATGACTACATCATCACACAAAAAACCTAAGGACCAATCATACGTACGAAGGAAGCTTACTTGTCCAAACAAAAAGACTTGAGCATGTTCATAATAGACATACACAGGTGCTCTTAGTTTATCAAAGCTTCCCACCATCTCTCCACATGTCTTCTCTTCTATGAGGGTTTACATTTTTCAACATATGTATGTACATCAATGTACACGTCTCCATTAGTGCATTGAGTGGATGCAAAAGGTCGAATATTGAGATTGTACAGTAGCTGACGTTTATCCTTAGATTGCATTTGATAACACTTAATCGGAATAACTAAAATCTACTTTTCATACCTGATTGTGTTACAAAAAACTGCTGAAAATAATTAAGCGTTTAATATAGATTTTTTTTTGATAAATAGACTTAACCAACATCTTAGCATATGTGTAACATCCTCCCCCACGTACACCCCCTCTCCCCCCCACCCCCCACCCCAACACACAGAGAGAGAATGGATTATATTATGGTATATGGCATTCCACATGGATCACTCAATTACCATCCATGTTCATCCATGCAGCCGAATTCAAGTGAAAAAAAAAACTTAAGATTTTTAAAAGCATATAACCTATAATAAGCAAACAAATTCATAGAAAATAGGTACCAAAGCAAGCTCTTAAACATGCTAATTTTTGCAGAAATTACATCTAGAGACCGTTGAAGCATTTACACAAACACCTTCTGTGCAAGCGCTTTCAAGTCCATGAGATTCACAGCAATTAACTTCATACACCTTGGACAGCCCCAAGCCATCACCATCCCCATCAGAACGAGAGAAGAAAAATAGATATTCATCTCTAGTCGCAACGCTAACAACAGCTTCCTAATAGATCCAAAACTCTGGAACAGGAACTCCGATCCATCTTTTGGTGGTGATTTCTATCCCAAAATCTGACTCCTCCCCCCAACTGCTGCAGCAGTACCTCTACTCTTCAGATCCCAGACATGCCAAACCAGCAGTGGTTGGGTCCATCTTCCTCCAGTTCGCCGGAGGAGGAGAGGAGAGAGAGAGAGAGATCTTACCTGAGAAGATGAGAGAAGCATGTAGAAGCCGAGCCGAGAAAGGCAAGTGGAGGAGGGGAGCAGAGGGAAGCCTCTGCGCCAAGCAGAGGAGGCGAGTATAGACAACGGTGGACTGCATGCCAAGCAGAGGAAGCCAGCAGAGACAAGGGGAGGAGCAGAGGAAGACGCGCATGCACGCAAGCACGTGGCCTGCGTGCCGAGGGAGCAGGGCTGCTTGGGCGAGGAAAATGGGGGCTGCACCACTTGGCGGAGGCGGCATTGGGAGCTACGGGGTTACATAGGAGTTTTACTTTTCTGTCCTATGATCTTCTAATATTTCTTATAAGTCCTTTCAATTTTCATATTACCTTAAAGTTCCTCACAATTTTTGAATCATCCTTAAAAAGTCTTTGCGGAGAAACTTTTTAGGGAGGGATGAGGGTTTAAGGACATTTTAAATAATTATAGGGATTAATAAGGAATATAAAGATTGCAGGAGCTTATAAAAATAATAAAAAGTTATAAAGACTGAAAAGTAAAAATCCTTAAAAAATGAAAAAATTAACTTTCTTCCCGCTCAATTTTTAAGAGAGGTTTAAGATTTAAAAGGATGAATCAAATACTACTTGATACATTGAACTAGACAGTTTGAAATTTGCTTTAGACTTTAGAGGTTTATTAAGGGTTAACAAACAGCCCCTTAGTGTATCATATGTCATATGAATGAAATCATTTTCCTTTTTAAAATTCTTAAGAAAACTGGTTTCTTTGAAAAGGGAAAAATAGAGCATGTCTTTAACGAATCTAATTTCGAATTATATTTTCTGTTAAATATTACTTACATTTAAAAAATAAAATAAAATTAATACTATAATAATAATTAAAGCATTTGACATGAATAATATTTTTTATTGAAGCAAATTAACCTCACATTTTATTTTTGAGAAAGGTGCATATTTTTATACTCCATGGAGTTGTGATGCTTAGACTGCGGTCCAAGTGTGGCATTAGTGTGTTTGATTGGACAGTGGATCAAACTTATCACGTAAATTTCCTGCAACTTGAGTGATTAATAGATAAAACCTATATGACATTAAATTAACAATGTCTGCAAATTCATGAATAAACTATATTTGATAATAAACTTTTAAGGGCAATTTTTAATTGAGAGGGAAATAGAAATCAATAAGTGAACCAATTACATGATAAAAATCATTATATTTTTTCTCCTTTTGGATACCTAACTGAACAAGGAGTTTTTAATTATCTTTTCAGGATAGTCCCCTTGACCAATTCTAATCTTACAAAATTTGGATGCTCTCTTTGATTCTCATATAACTTACACTTGATAGCATTTTGTTGTGTTATAATGCTTTTTTTACTATAAAAATATATTCTTCCAGAGAAAAGGACAAAAAGGGAGCCTTTGGCATGTACTATGAAAATATATTTTGATAAACTTACTCTTCGCAAGTCATGCTAAAAATTAAAAGAGGTATCAACTTTCTTCTTTCTTCTATCATGTATCTGGGGACCTCTCCTCGTGCCTCGGTGGACGCTCCCCCACACAGCAGCTATTCTCAATAGCATCCGCTGTTAGTGGCCACCACATTCACCTGTGTCAGCACCCTCTTTGCCTCCCATTCAATCTCTAAAAGCTTCCAATCAACATTAGAACTAGGGGTGCAAAACGGGTCAAAGGTGTCTGGATCTGCCCCACCATATCATTCTTTTCTGGATGCGGATCTTCCCGTATATCTGCTGTCTGAAAACCGATCCACGCGTATATCCACTTTCGAAGATCCATACCTACGTCGGACATTGACGCATGAAAGACTATTGTTTTCCCACTTTCCCAAGTTTGGAAGCCCTCTTTGGCCAGACAGTGGCTCCATCTCCCCATCCCAGCAGCTAGCGACAGTGGCTGGCACCTCCACCGCCTCCATCTCCCCATTCCACCAGCCAGCATCATATCGTTCCCCCAGCCAGCGGCAGTGGCTGGCACCTTTGCCAGTGTCCCCATCACCGCCGGCGCTCCTCCACCACTGCCTCCATCTACCCATCCCCACAGTCGGCAGCAGCATCCGGTGCTCCTCTGCAGTGCCTCCATTATCTCCCCATCCCCACAGCTAGCGGCAGCAGCTGGTGCTCCTCTGCCAGTGCCTCCATCTCCCCATCCCGCAGCCAATGGCGGTGGCCCTCCTCCGCCAGTGCCTCCATCTCCACGTTCCACTGGCCAGTGGCAGCAGCCGGCTCCTCCACTGACACCTTCATCTCCCCGTCCTCCTCTCCACCTCGACACTGCCATCCAGCTGCCGCAGTCACTCCCACACCATCAAGTTGATTTTTGGGCCACTCCCAATCCCCACTGCTACACGCTGTCCCCTTCTTCACCCTTCCCTTCCCCTCCATGTACGCCAGCTGGTACCACATCGATGCCCTCCCCCTCCCTCCAGTCCTTCCCCCCGTGCTGAGGTCATCTACTCCTCCGGCTTTGATGGCTACCTCTGCTTCCCCAGCTAGTTCCCTGCCGATGCCACCACCGGCGGGCCCCCCTCCCGCTTCTCCTTCCGCATGGCGCTGAATGCCCATCCTCCCCCTCCACCGCCAGGGATGAGGACGCCGCCGTCTGCGACCCCTTTCTTGTTCACATCACAATCATGCTGGATGTGGAGTACCTGTGCAGTTTGATCACGGGTGTGCATTCGATCCTCCAGTACGCGTTGTGCCCAGAGAGTGTTTCCTTCCACTTCCTGGTGTTAGAGACGGGGCTGGAGACAGTGATGCACTCGACCTTCCCATGGCTACGCTTCACTGGTTATTGAACCTGTGGAACACTACGGCCGCCGCCTCCATGTCCCTTCTGCCTAGCCCCAGGCCTCTCCTGACCTCCCTTACCACTTCCTTGCCCAACGCTGGCATATAGTAGTGTTGACAACCTAAAGTTGGGGATGCAGGCGGTGGGCTCGCCGAAGGCGTCGCGTAGGAGGGCTCTCCTTAGACGAGACAAGCTGTAGTGGGCCTTCTCATGGAGGGGCAGGATGGACATGCCCAGCACGTGCTTTGGTGCAGAGGGTCCCAAATGTGGTGGGATCCAGATCCATATCCATAAAAACCAATCGGATTCGAATATGGATACCGTACATAATGTATTGGTATTCATATCTGGTCTGGATTCCAACAATGTGGATTCTAGTCTGAAAGGGATCTGGGTAGGATCCTACCCGGATTTGACCATTTTGCACCCCTAATTAGAACTTATACAAGTTTCAAGTCAATGAAATAAATTTCTACTTCTAAGACATTTAGCATGCTCAAGCATGATACATGTAAACTTCCAATAAGGTGGTAGATAATTTCTACTTCTTAAGCGTACTTACATAAAAATATATTGTTAATAGGCCTTACTATTTCAATCAAAATGACAAGAAGTTCACTCATTATCTCTATGTAAAATGAACTATAAGAGCACCTAGGTCAATCAAACTTCATAGGTAGACCAACTAAAAATTAAAAATATGGCAAAAAAGAAATAATGTCACTTTTTGAGGTTACAGAGAAATCTAGTGTTGGAAGAGAGAAGATGAGATATTGGCAACATGAAAGCAATTTAAAGAGTGTAATACTGATTGGAAGTATGCTTAATTGTTCCCTAGATCCATCCAATTCCAATCCATACTCATAAAGAAAATGTGGGAAATAGTGAAGTACACTACAAGAACTGAGAAGAAGATCATAAATTAATAAACCATTATGCAATTGAATGATCCGATAATAATTGATAACAAGTCAAACCAATGAAAACAATAGTTACGAAGATGAGAATTCTAACCATCCAACAAATCGTTTGTCGACTATCAACCTATGCCCTTTCACACTGTACCATCATCTATACAAGCAAGAGAAGAAAAAAGTAGTTCATGAACTTGGTAGAAAGAACATTGCAATATCATCATCATATGAGTGTGAGATTATATCATTAAAGATCATTCAAGATTGCATTAATTGTAGCCATGGTTTGCCATCTCTTCTGAGATGTCTGAGATCTCTAGGAAAGCTCTCTCTCCCCAAGGGTCCCACGACGAAGCTTGACTGAGATCAACAATAAGAGGGAAGGGTAATAGAAAGGAGAGATAGAGGAAGAGGAGTAGGAGTAGGAGTAGGAGAGGGGAAGGAGGAGATGAGAATACTGATAAAGGGGACAAGGATGACAACTAATAAGGAGTTTTCCAACCAATTTAGCTTGCATTGAAATTCAAGAAAGCAATCCTTGTATATGTGTAAATATGTTTTTTCATTCTTCTTGTTATGTTTACATACACAAAAAGGCTTTCTTTGAAAAGTATAATATAATCATGATCTAGCAATCATTCTCTATCTCCCTAAAATCTCTTCTCTTTGGCCTTTCGAGACAAATGTCGAGATCTAATATAGTATTCCTTGTGTATGTATATATATCATATATTATGTACCTATGATATATATGCATATATATAGTGTTGTTCCCGAGATTTTGTCCCTATCTCTCGAGATTTTACTGAGACCTCTTCTTTCTAACCCTCCTGAGAAGAAGCTATGATCCGAGATGGCAAACCTTGATTGTAGCGCAACCAAACATCTTAGCCAAGAAGTAAGACCATCTATCTTTTGTCGACCAGACAATTATCTCAGTAACTATCAAATATCAATAGCTAAAGGTGGGGTTGTTGGGTTATTGGTAAGGTTGTCTCAATAACCATCAATAGTCACCTACCCTTAGGGGCAGCTTACCAAGCGAAAAGCTGTCACACAATAGAAAAAAAAATACATGTTTAAGACACAATTGAAAAATCCACGATCATGCTGGTTTCGCACAAGATCATGTGTTCTCCTTGGAATGTATTCAAGTGAAACTGAAAAGGCGACAGCATCTGTGACTATGGAAAACCACTTAAGATGATCTATCATGGTTTGAATTCTAACATAAAGCAGAGACATATATCCTAAGCAACCTCACAGCCCTGGTTTAAGAGCCGTCCGTCCATAAACAATGTTGATTATAGTCGTCTATAATGTCAAAATGGAAATTTCCTGCCTGAAATTATCACATTAAAGTACCTATGGACAGGAAGGGAATTACACAGAATTTAAAGATGATGACCATGTTAGTCAATTTAGTGAACACACTGAAGTAAACTAACATGAATACTTGAGAGAAGAAACTGCATTTAGAAAAGACTAAGACCGGCCAACAATTTGCCAGACATCACCTAAGCAAAGGCTGCAAAGCCACCCAAGAGAAAAAACAATGGAAAAAACAGAGGGAAGGCTTCCAAAGTAACAGAATTAGAATGAATGCACAAGAGAATAAACAACGTCAAGTGAAAGGGTGTCAATCGACATGAACAAGATTAAGGAGTCAAAAAGCAAGAGTAGCAGTTTTGGATTACAAAAAAGAAGAAAAGAGAAGAAAATTGGATTCATAATTCTGAAAGGATAAGTCATGACTGCTTATGATGGTAGTAAAGACCAAACAAACAGCATGTTACAAAAATAATAAAAAGCACATCACTTAATCTCACTGAGTGGCTGAACTAGGATCTATAATGACGATGTCAAGGTCTAAATAAGAAAGGATCAATGGATTATCACTTTAAACTCAATTTCATATCAATTTTAAGCTAGCTCAATTAGACTTGAGTGAGGATGCATCAAATGTAATGGGTCCATTTTTTTTTTCTTGAAAAAGATGTGGGCTGTACCACCAATTTAACCGAATAAATAAAGGTAATACAATCTGGTGGGAAGTTCCTCTCCCATGGGGACTGACAGACCAAACTACTAAAGAATCAAAAAGCTAATCGCCCCAGTGCAGAAATGAATTTCCCTCTAATCTTGTTCACTGTCACTGCCAATGTGGCATGTGCTTCAAGTGATATTGAACCATAACTCATGGCCCCAGTGCAGAAACGCTGCACAATCTCACTAGCAGGTTCCACCTCGTCCAAATTAATTTTTCCGGGACATCCTTATACTTCAGCTTGCCTATCAGATTGCACGACTTGTTCAACCATTGTACACGCTTGGAATACTCCTTATATGCTGCCACACTGTTTGCTCTAGCAACCTCTTGCAGTTTCGCAATGGCTGAAATCTCTTTGATGTACTAATGCCGATCTTAGATGGTTTTTGATCTCAACCATTTTCTTGAACAAAAAAAATTACGTCCTTTTTTTTTACTAATGCCGATCTCAGATGGTTTTTGGTCTCAATCATTTTCTTGAAAGAAAAAAAATTACGTCCTATATAGATTGCAATCTTTTGGAACACTGCAGCAAGCATTACCCACTATCCAGGTATACCATTTCAGGTTTTTGAAGCACGGACAACTAAAACATGACTTTGGTCACTCATAACAATCTCACAACAGCTAAAATAGGGGAAAAAAAAATCAATATGGCATTTTGCCAAACTTTCATGCCACTCGTCCCTCATTTTGATGTTCGTATAGAAGCTACTCTAACATTTACACTAAAATCTAGACAATCCACAGACTGGAATCATCTAAGCATTACAGCTAGATGCATCTAAAGACTCTAGCTACACTGCAGCAAGCATTACCCACTATCCAGGAATACCCAAGGAAACTGATCCACTCACCTTGATCGCCTGCCAACCGGGATGAACCCTAGCCCTCCACCAACTCGGCAAACCCTCCACCCCCTGCGCATTGTCTGCCTATTCACCAGCATAGGACCCCTTTAACAAGCACTGCCGATGCCCTCACCAGCAGCCTTCCATTTCGTAAACGCCTTCCCCGCAACCGGAAAACAAAGGAAAACAAGCAGGCGAGTGCGGCGGCAAGGGGGTGGGGCGTGGGCAAGCGGAGACTGCACCAGCGAGGAGCAGTCTCCACAACAGAGGTCGATCAAGCGGCGCGGATCTTAGGGGTTTTGGAGTGTTGAGGACTCAGGACTTCCACTTCTGGCGCCGTCCGGCCACCGCTTCAAGCTGGCGGACGTCAAGCTTCGAGCTGGTGGGCCGCTGGCCACCCCTGCCGCCGTTGCTGCTCGGGATGGAGGGCGCCGCAGGTTGCCGGAGGGGACGACTGGTTTTGTTTGCTTGAGGATTTTACGATGGGATTTTTATTTATTTAATTTTATTATTAAATAATTAATTAATTTTTTAATCCTTTTTAGTTTTATTTATAAAAATAATCACCTATCCGCTTCTGTTTGAAACCACTGTCCCACCGACCACACCTGCTGTCGTCCAATACTGCATATATATTCCTTTGCTGAAAATTGAAAAAAAAAAGTCAGTTACTTAAATTCTCATCCAAACCTGTATATTCCTTTGCCCCGCTGTAAACAAACTTAAAAAAAAAAAATCAACCGCTTAAATTCTCATCCAAACCAATGTATATGCCTGAAGGTATCAAATTTCGGCTGGCCTAAAATATAATGGGCCGGCCCAAATTGTCTGAGTATCGGCCTTCTCGAATACAAGATAGAAAGGACCATCTCTTATATATTCTTAGGCCCAATTCCCAATCGCCAACAGTTCTTCTAGATCTCTAAATTATGAAGCCTTAGTAACATTGGATTCAAGTTTAAAACTTCGAAAACCAATGTTGTTATGCGTGTTATCTAGGGAATATGGATCGCCATCCAGGGCAGATCCCCATCCATGAGAGTTTTTTGGACTTTCTAAAGGAAACAAACTACTCCAGCCAAATTGAAGTGGATGATGATCCAGTTTCATGATTAGAAACGGCCTCTCAAGTGGCTATATAAAGACTCTTTGTCCAACCTGCCTAGGTATGCTTCTTTGGAGCCCAATGCACCTCTATTCTCTCCTATTACTTCAGCCTTCTCGCTTAGGCATCGAAGAGGGATCCCTCATAATGCTATCAAGGGACTTTCTAATGGTGTTCTCTTTTGCAGGGACCACCAGATCTCAGCCTTTTGATTACAAACGGAGAGCCTACATCGTAGCAGACGAGATTCATACCTAACATCTTTTTGGTGCCGTCTGTGGGAAAGCAACCAAAGGCCATGGCTAGAGCTAATGCCAGTAGGGCGTCAAAGCGAAAGGAGCCAGTGGTCGGAAGCTCAGCACCACTGCCACCCCCTCCTGCCGTTGCAGAACCTCACAACCATGATGCTGAAAATCCTTCTCCCCAGACAGTTCACCTAATTCCCCAACCCCAGGTGGATAATCTGTAGGTCTTGATCGGCATGATCCAACATCTCGAGGCTAGGCTCGAGCATGTCGAGAATCGTGGACCTCCTGGCCATGATCAAGGAGATCAAAACCTCTCTCTTCTCCACAAAGAGAGGCTCCTACATCGCCTATTCCCGTACGTTCTTCTCACCACTCCCCTTAGTTGGTGGAGAGTTGTAAGGATTGAGGTTTCGGATCCAGTTATTGGGTCAATTTCGGTGTCGGATCCCTTAATTTGGGTCCTTGTGGGACTGGGAGCATAGGTTCCTTATCGCATCAAGCTTGCGAGACGCGGTTCAAACGGCGTCTTGATAAGCAGACGCGTTTTAGAGTGTGCTACATCGGTGCCACGTAGGCGCCAAGTGGGCCAGTTTCGGACCGCGAGAGTACGGCCCTAGTCTTGTCACTTGAATGGCGTCGATGTTGGACGACACATTTTAGCTAGGTTCGTTTTAAACTCACGAACCCTCCCTCATTTCCCTCATTTCTCTCATTTTCTTCTCTCTCCTCCCTGTCTCCGAACCCTTCGCTCTCCCTTCCCCCTTCTCCTTCCTCTCCTCTCCTTCCACTCCATTAAACCCCTTCCCTAACTTTCACCACTACCACCACCATTTCCTCCGCGGCGTATTGCTCTTCGGATGGCGGCCGACGTCCCGGTAGAGTAACGGCATCCACGGCGGCGGTTTTTGGCGTGGCAGTCCGGCGGCTTGAAGTTTGGAGGAGTTCAAGTAACATGTAGGGTGACGATCTCCGTTGTATTTTGATTAAAACCACGTTTTTCCTGCTTTTGAGCATGTTTAGGAGATTTTTGGGATGAAATTCGACTTTTTATATTCGGAAGGCTGGGGAAACCTGTTAGCGAACGTTAAATGGCGTCTTGGGACAGTGACGCCGTTTTAATGGCAGCTGCCTCCCACGACGCGATTTAAGTTCGGATCACCCCGAGGCCTAATTCTGTTTCTGTCATGATTAGGCGACGAGAGGCAGCGACGTCTTTTAAAAGGTGACTACCTTGTACGACACATTTTAGGCCATCTTCCGATGCCAGTTTTCGCATGAACCAGTTTAGGGGTCTTAAATGACATCGGCCTTGGGCGACGCTATTCAAGACATAATCTCATTAAAGCATGCAATTAACATGTGTTTACATTGTTAGATAATTTGGATAAATGCATGTTTGAAAACATACTTGAGAATGATGATTTCTATATGATCGGATCGAACCGTGTTGCGTTTTGTGCAATCGTGGACCTAGAGTGACAGTTGTTAGTGCTTAGGCATCCTGTGTCGGTGTGGGAGTGACACGGCGCCGGTGTGGGAGTGCTGAGGTGACGCCTAGAGAGAGGGTCACTTGATGTACCTCGGGGTATAGCTAGTACCGGTGTGAGAGTGGTACATTCGGAGTGTCACTCTTGCTGGGGGAAGCAGAACCACCTTGAGCCAGGTCAGGCCGAAGTAGCCAGCGCGCTATCCGAGGGGTTGCTGTTTGGTCTCAGCGGGTCGTTGTTTTCTGTGTTTAGCCGAGATGCTGGTTGTGGACTCCGTGGTGTAGTGGTTTCAGAGTTGTATTTACTGCTTTATTTAAATTGCCTTTATTCATGTTGTTGTACTTGTGGGTGTGTGAGTGGGTGGTGGGGATCGAATGATCCCTACTGAGTCTATTTCGATGAGACTCACCCCCTGCGGTTTTCAGGTGAGGGTTCTAGGCAGGCGTAGTGAGGAGGGTTTTATCTCGGGTTGCGCGCCAGCAACCATTGTTCCAGGATATGCCCCGATGTAGTTGTTATTTCTTTTCAAGTCTGTACGCTTAATTACTTCTTTTTCTGTTGGAATATATAATTATTTGCTGAGTCAAGTTGAATTATAATAATTTTTAATTCCTTCACTTCCTTTACAATTCAATGTGATGTGAATGTTTAGCTTAGTTTATCGTTTATTTCCCAGACTTATCAAGATCCTGGTTTGGCTCCAGATTTTAATGATTCGGTACCCATTTAGTAATCGGATCCCCGATTATAAGGTGGTGGGTCATTACAAGAGGACAGTCGGTCATGAAGGCAATCGAAACGGAGAAGACCTTCGGGCCATCATTTACCTAGTTTCCCACACAACCATGTATCTTTTAGACATAGAGAGTCATGCCATCATCGAGATCACTATAATGCGAACTCTTCCGTCAGATCCTTGCCAAGTCGATCAACTGGACCCTCTGTCACTTTCTCTTTTGAGTCGTCAACCTCATCCCAGTAGCAGCATGAGAGACCTCGCCGACGGCCCTGGCGACCCGCTGACAATGCACGGGTGCTGAGGTTAGAGAAGCGCGTCAAAAATTACTTCGACATGATACCAGGTTCAGCTTCGACGATGATGAAGGTGGGAATTCTTGTTTCACCAGATGAGTACTGTGAGAACCACTTCCCGTTCGCTTTAGGATGCCTCCCTTAAAGACATATGATGGAGTCAAGGACCCGGACGACCACCTTCAGACATTCAAAAGCACTTTTTCACTCTTAAGAGTGCCAGATGAAATAAAATGTCGAGACTTCCCGACAACTCTGGAAGGAGTCACCAGGTGTTGGTTCGCTCAACTCAAGCCTACCTCCATCAATAGCTTCCAGGAGTTGAAACAAGCCTTCTATAGCAACTTTGTTGCTAGTAGACTAATGCCTGCAACTACCGCTACCTTGTCTACTATGCGACAAAGAAGGGACGAGTCCCTTCACAAATTTTGGACTCATTTTCATGAAGCAGCCTTAAAAGTCCCAAACTTTGACATTCCAAATGCCACTTAGTATTTCATTGCCGGCATCAGCAACCAACAGGTATGATTCAAGCTAAGTAAACAACTTCTAGTCGATCTTCTAGACTTTGTATGTTGGGTTAATCAATGCATCAACAGTGAAGAGCTACTCCATGCCTATAAGAATTGACTGTTGTTCGATCCAGAAGAAGTCCATGAGCAAAAGACAGCAGTAAGACAAAGTAAGAGGCGCTCAGAGTGCAATTGAGAGGATCGGTCGGCTAGGGTGCATAGCCGCGAGAACCAGGAGGACCGACGCAGGTGGTTTGCCGATCGACGGGAAGAAAGCTACACCCTCCTCAACACTCTAATCGACTGTATCTTTCAAGAGATCAAGAACGAGGGCTACCTTCAGTGACCAAAAAAGATAAAGCCTGTCCCTGACGTAGAAAAAAGTGGGAAGTTTTGCACCTTCCACAACGAATATGGCCATTTCACATCGGAGTGCCATGATCTAAGGAGAGAGATCGAGACCCTCACCCAGAGGGGACACTTGTATGTCGCCAAGCAGGAGTTCGACCGAGGGGTGTGACGACATATCAGAACTCCACCATCAGCCAACCAAGATCAGCCCGCTCAACTTGAACAGGTAATACATGTGATTTATGGAGGCACTACCAGTGGGGGAGACAGCAATAAGAAAAGATGCAGCTACATCTCCAACATGAAGAGAGGGGCCTGGGAGGTAGCCGTTGTCTCCCAACCACCTCTAACGAAGGAGCCGATCATGTTCATTGACGAAGATCTCCAAGGAGTCATCTTACCTCACAACAACACTTTGGTGATCAAAGCCAACATTGTGGACTTTCGCGTGAAGAGGATCTTTGTCGACACCGAGAGTTCCCTCGACATCAACTTCCTCGACTGCCTCAAATAGATTGACCTTGACCTTTCGAGAATGAGAAAGGTACAAACTCCCATCTATGGTTTCCGAGGACAACCCCTTATGGCTGAAGGACAAATCAATGTCCCGATGATGCTGGGGATGTTAGGATCCGGGCGGGGTGCGACGAACGCAGCGGAAGCAACAAAATTAATCTCGTCCGATGCTCGCTGATCCGATTCAAAACAAAAAACGAAAACCAAAAATCGGGTGGTGATCTCATCACCTTGCGCGGATTCGAATTCGCGACCGTTTCAGTTCATGTCGGATCAGTTCAGTGAACTCATTCCCCAATGAGCACCTATAGGTTCACCATTGTGTCTCCGCACAAGTGACTAACGAGATCAGTCACCCTCATATGAGTTGGAATAACATGTACTAGTCTTACCGGATGTTTGATGTCCTTCTCAAACATTCTACGACTAGGAACAATTAAGAATATGTGTTTTTAAGTCATCAGTCTCATTATTATGATCTCATCATAATCCGATGACTATTGTGTTAGTCTTAGGGGGCCTACAAGCCAATATGACTTTGTAATCTCGTTCATTTATTAATATATAATGGCATTATTTCATTATGTGTAAATTCGTATTATTATCGTCTCATAATGAAGTCGGTGAATATATGCGATAGTGATCAGATTATGATGAGATCATACTAGTAAGACTGATCACTTAAACACACATATTCTTAATAGTTCCTAGTCGGAGGATATCCGAGAAGGACATCGGATATCCGGTTAGACGAGTACAGATTACTCCTGCTCATATGATGAGGGTGACTGATCTCATAGTCACTTGTGTGAAGACACTAAAGCAAATATGTAGGTGCTCATTAGAGAATGAGTTCACTGAACTGATCCGATTGAATCGCTGGATGGTATTGTACCTCAATAAGGAATCATTCGCTCTCGGTACTTAAAGAGAGAATGCTCTAGGAAGGATGCACGGAAGTTCCTGGCCAGGGTGGACGATAAAATCGAGAAAGGAGTTTTCCGACATTATACGGCAACATCCGATCCAAGTGAGTCGACCGGTTAGGGTTTGACAGTACACCATATCCTAAGTTGACTTGAGAGCATTGTACGAATGAAGGATTGACTTGAGAGCATTGTACAAATGAAGGACTATATCTACGCGGTGATTGTCGACGGAAAGATTCCAAGAGTGGGTTACTTAACCCTAATACCTTCCGGGTTCACGCGGTGTTGCATGACACCCAATGTGATCGGAGGCCTGATTGAATTTGATGTGCGACATTGATTCGATTGATTAATTAATTAATATGAGTTATTAATTGATTAATCAGGCCAGTGAGGAGTCACTGGGCTTATTGGGCCATTAACCGGACTGGTTATTGAGCCTAGAGGGTCACACGCAAATGAATCTCAAGGCGATGGATAAATAAGTGTGTTTTATATAAACCGGGGTTTGTTATGAAAAACCGCGCGGTTAATATAAAATGTAGCGAACGGGCTAAGCAGGCCAGGCTGCTACTAACCCTAGCTGCCCCCTCCTCTCTTTCTCTCTCTCTCTGGCGCCCCAAACGAGCCCAAATCCCCGGATCTGCTCCACCGCTTCTCCAACTCCCGTCCGACAGGAAATCGACCACGCGTCTCGGCGGTCGTTGCGGCGAACGGCGAAGGATTCAAGGGCTGTGATGAGCGAGGAACGTGAGGACATCTACCGCGAGGAGGATCACGTGGACTCCACTAGAGACCGGGCGCTTGCACAACTTGCGGTGTCACACCGACGGAGCCGAACGGTTGTGGATTCGAATCCGCGCATAGTAAGAATCGATAATCCAATTATCGATTTTAGTTTTCGAAACGGGAAACGGAACGCCGATTTAATTATTTATTTCCGCTGTGTTTTGCGATTCGGAGAAACACGAGATCCCAACAGTGGTATCAGAGCCAGGTTCCACTGTTTCTCGTCCCCGTTTCGATCTCCAAAATAATTATTCATTGATTTATTCCATGCTTATAATCCGATTAAAATGATGGAATTGTGTTCATAAGATGAACACAAATAATTAGATTATTTTTCTGTAATTTTTCAGATTATATTTGGGGTTTTTTTTCGTGTTCTTCGTGGGACGAAGAACGACGGGTTTTCGGCGGCTTCATACGGGCTTCCCAAGCATTGGGATGGCGGGCTGGGACCCCGGATCCCCAAGGGATAGGCACCACTATCCACTGGGCATCATAGCTGGTGCCGAAGTGGCCATGAAGGGCTGCAAAATCAAGCCCTAGTTCTTCTTCTTCCACTCGGTTTGTAAATACCAAAAAACATAAAAAAAAAAGGAGGGCTCGGCCTGTGTATGTCAATGCCCCACCGGCGCCGGGCAGGTCGCCGACGCCTGGGGCGTCGCCGGCGGCGACTGGCGGCGCCCGGCCTGCAACTCCACCTGTTATTAGGGTTTAGGGTATAGGGTGGGGAAGAAAGGGGAAAGGACTGGCTGGACTGGCCCCGAGCCAGACCAGGGCCACCAGGGCCAGGCTCGTGCCTAGTCTGGTCCCTGGCTTGGACCCGGGTCCGAGCCACTGATCCTCCTTTTGGGTTGGGCCCATTTCCCCATTTAAAACCCAATCTTTTAAACCCCTATTGCCCCTTTAAAATTCAATTAAAATTTGATTTTAATTTTAAAATTCAAAAGTGTTTCGGAGATCGAAGATATGATCGGATATTGCAAGGAGTTGCAAGTCCCATGAGATGGGTGCTCTTTGATTGTATTACAGTTTATTGTACTATCCACAAGGTTGTACTGCAAGTTATTGAGATTCTGATCCCCATTAGGAGACTGTCGGCGTCTCCCGTTTTGTATAACTGAGGGTTATACAGTCCGTCGAAAATTAGTGGGAGTTAAAACTTAATTAAAAGACCATGTCTTGTTTTAAATTTTAATAATTGAACATCTGCTAAATAGATTTTATTCATCTCCTGTAGGGAATTATGTCGTCGAATAACCCACTCCGTAACATACTTGATACCAATCTTTTGACTAGCTCGAACTACTCGTTTGGGCTCAGAAACCTAAAGAGTGTCTTCAGATCTGAGTACATTGCTTACGTCTTTGAAGTTGATCCTCCTGCTGAACCGGCATTGGATGCCACTGAGGCAGAGATGATCGCGTACGATAAAAGATCGAAGGACAAAGACAAAAGAGTAGTAAAGGGTGACTGCTTCTACTGTAAGCAGAATGGTCACTAAAAGAGGAACTACAAGGAGTTCCTCAGCGATAAAGCTCATGGAAAGGTGAAGCTATCAGAAGCTTCGTATATCTATATGATAGATATCAACTTGTCAGTTAGAGATTCCACATCTTAGGTATTAGATACCAAATGTGCTTCTCATATCTGTCATGATGTGCATATGCTGACAAGTAAGCGCAAGCTGAGAAAAGGCAAGGTGGAATTGAGACTAGAAAATGGCGCAAAAGTTGTGGCAGTTGCTGTAGGGACAACAAACCTCAGGCTTCCATCGCGAGACGTCTTATCATTGAAATATTGTTATTATGTTCTTAACATAATAAAGAACATCATATCAATATCTTGTTTAGACAAGATAGGATATAGGTTGACTATAGAGAACAAAAGTTATTCGATTTATTATGGTAATAAATCAATTGCTTCGGCACCTTTAGTCAACGGTCTATATCTTTTAGATGTTTCTTACTACAATCTTCACATTGATAAGGCTCTTAAGAAGAGTAAGAATTGTGTGAACCAACCCTACATGTGGCATTGTAGACTTGGACACATTGGTGAAAGCAGGCTGCAAAAGTTGCATAAACATAGTTATTTAAATGCATTTGATTATGAATTGTTTGTGACATGTAAGTCCTGTCTTATGGGAAAGATGGCAAAATCTCTATTTACTGGACATGGAGAACGTGCCAAGGACATTATAGGATTAATACATTCAGATGTATGTGGTCCCATGTCCACCCAAGCCAAAGGTGGCTTCTTGTACTTCATCACGTTCACCGACGACTTCTTAAGATTCGGCTATGTGTACTTAATGAAGTACAAGTTGGAAGCATTTAAGAAGTTCAAGGAGTTCAAGAATGAGGTAGAGAAGTAGTTAGGAAAGAGTATTAAAGCTCTTCGATCAGATCGGGGAGGAAAATACTTGAGTACTAATTTCACATAATTCTTAAAGGATAATGCTATCCTCTCTCAGCTGACCCCTCCATATACACCACAGATGAATGGTGTATCAGAAAGGAGGAATCGCACCTTGTGGGACATGGTGCGATCTATGATGAGCTTTTCGGGATTACCAGTGTCCCTCTAAGGGTATACTCTAGAGTCAGCAGCATACTTACTGAACAAAGCACCCAACAAGTCTGTAACATCTACTCTATATGAGATATGGAAAGATAGAAAACCATAATTTGAACATGTTAAAGTCTGGAGTTGTCCTGCTCATGTAAAGAGACATGATCCAGACAAGCTGGAATCACGAACTGATAAATACAGGTTTGTGGGATATCCAAAGGAAACCTTTGGATACTACTTTTACCATCTTGGTGAACAAAAGGTGTTTGTCACCAAGAAAGCTGTCTTCTTGGAAGAGGAATATCTTCTCCAGGAGGACAATGGGAGTAAAATAGTACTGAAAGAGGTTCTAGATCCCTAAATAGCTGCAATATCATCGGATGAGATATCAGTTCCTGAATCTGTTCAGATACACACAGATGAGCCTCGTAGATCTGGTAGAGTACCTAGACTACCCGAACGATATGTAGGACATATCGCTGACGGAGAGTCTAAGGTAGAATATAATGAGGATGATGATCTTAAAATCTACCAGGAGGCCACAGAAGGCCCATCAGCTAGGAAATGGCGAGAAGCCATGAACTCAGAAATCCAGTCCATGTACACCAACCAAGTTTGGAACTTGGAAGACTTGCCCGAAGGTATTGTACCCATCGGGTGCAAGTGGATCTTTAAGAGAAAGATCGGTGCTAATGGACGGATCGACACTTATAAGGCAAGATTGGTGGCAAAGGGATATCGTCAAAGGCAAGGAATTGACTATGACGAGACTTTCACATCATTTGCCATGATAAAGTCGATCAGAGTTCTACTCGCCATAGTTGCACATTACGATTACAAGATCTGACAGATAGATGTGAAGACTGCCTTCCTCAATGGTAACCTTGAGGAAGAGGTGTATATGATACAACCAGAAGGTTTCACATCCAAGGAATCTCCAGATAAAGTGTGCAAGTTTCAAAGGTCTATTTATGGACTGAAGCAAGCTTCCCGGAGCTGAAACATAAGATTTGACGAGGCTTTTAAGTCTTATGGCTTCATTAAGAATGAAGATGAGTCTTGTGTGTACAAGAAGACTAGTAGGAGTGCAGTCACTTTCTTAGTTCTTTACGTAGACGACATACTACTACTCATTGGGAATGATGTAGCTATGATGTCATCAGTAAAGATCTGGCTATCGAAAAACTTCTTCATGAAGGATTTGGGAAAAACATCCTACGTATTGAGAATATGGATCTATAGAGATAGATCAAAGAAGATGCTTGGAATGACCCAATTCTTGTACATAGATACCATAGTCAAAAGGTTTGGCATGGATAATTCCAAAAGAGGTCTCATACCGATGAGACATGGAATTAATCTCTCAAAGGAGCAGTCTCCTAAGACTCATAATGAGAGGGCATTCATGGATAGAGTTCCCTATGCCTCTACCATAGGATCTATCATGTATGCCATGCTATGTACACGACCTGATGTTGCATATGCTCTAAGTGTTACGAGCAGATTTCAGGCTGATTCAGACGAAGAGCACTGGAAGGCAGCGAAATGTATCCTTAAGTACTTGAGAAGAACTAAGGATATGTTTTTTGTTTATGGAGGAGATGACTTGCAACTGCGATGCTATACTGACTCGAGTTTCCAATCATATCCAGATGATAACAAGTCTACATTTGGATTTGTGTTTACTTTGAACGGAGACGCAGTGTGCTGGAAGAGTTCAAAGCAAGCAACCACTGCAGATTCAATGACTGAAGCTGAGTACATCGCTGCAGCTGAAGCCGCCAAGGAAGCAGTGTGGTTGAAGAAATTCATCACCGACCTCGGTGTAGTTCCCAGCATCTCTGAACCTGTTTCGCTATTGTGCGACAACAATGGAGCTATTGCACAAGCGAAAGAGCTGCGGTCTCATCAAGAAATCGAAGCATATTCTGAGGTGCTTTTATCTGATAAGAGAGATCATATCCAGAGGAGATATAGTGGTGGAAAGAGTTCCATCTGTCGACAATGTAACATATCCACTGATAAAGCTGTTGGCTCAAAATGTGTTTGAGCGTCACCTAGAGTCTATAGGTTTAGTGCATAAAGGTGATTGGCTTTAGTCCAAGTGGGAGATTGTTAGTCTTAGGTGGCCTACAAGCCAATATGACTTTGTAATCCCGTTCATTTATTAACATATAATGGCATTATTTCATTATGTGTAAATTCATATTATTATCGTAGTGATCAGATTATGATGAGATCATACTAGTGAGACTAATCACTTAAACACACATATTCTTAATAGTTCTCAGTTGGAGGATATCTGAGAAGGACATCAGATATCTGGTTAGACTAGTACAGATTACTCCTGCTCATATGATGAGGGTGACTGATCTCATAGTCACTTGTGTTGAGACACTAAGGCGAATCTGTAGGTACTCATTAGAGAATGAGTTCACTGAACTGATCTGACTGAAATGCTGGATGGTATTGTACCTCACTGTCAACCAGCTTGATTCTATTGTCGCAGTTGCGTGGATGGTCCTCGGACCTGAGACATCAAGGACACCTTGTCGGTGGACATCTGTGCTTTGACCTTGGTTTATGAATCTCTAACCACATGATTCTAAATAGCTAAGGATCGAGTACAGCGGAAAATCATCGAAGGGAATTAAGTGTCAATAAGGAATCATTTGCTCTCGGTACTTAGAGAGAGAATGCTCTAGGAAGGATGCGCGAAAGTCCCTTACCAGGTCGGACGATAATATCGAGAAAGGAGTTTTTCGATATTATACGGTAGCATTCAATCCAAGTGAGACGACCGGTTAGGGTTTGATAGTACACTATATCCTGAATTGACTCAAGAGCATTGTACAAATGAAGGACTATATCCACGCGGTAACTGTCGGCGGAAAGGTTACAAGCGTGGGTTACTTAACCCCAATACCTTCCGGGTTCACGCAGTGTTGTTTGGCACCCAACGTGATCGGAGGCCCAATCGAATTTGATATGCGACATTGATTCAATTGATTAATTAATTAATATGAGTTATTAATTGATTAATCAGGTCAATGAGGAGTCACTGGGCTTATTGGGCCATTAACCGGACTGGTTATTAGGCCTAGAGGGTCACACACAAATGAATCTCAAGGCGATGGATAAATAAGTGGGTTTTATATAAACCGGGGGTGTTTATGAAAAACCGTGTGGTTAATATAAAATGTAGTGAATGGGCTGAGCAGGCCAGGCTGCTGCTAACCTTAGCCGCCCCCTCCTCTCTTTCTCTCTCTCTCTGGCGCCCTAGAAGAGCCCAGATTGTAAGGATTGAGATTTCGGGTTCAGTTTTCGGGTCGGTTTCGGGCCGGATTCCCTGGGTTGGGTCCTGATGGGTCTGGGGAGTACCTTCTAAATGACGTCTAGGGGGCACGACACATTTTAAACGGCGTCTTGCTGGGTGGATGCCATTTAGCTAGGTTGCTGTTGTGCCACGTGGGCGGGTTTCGGGCCACGAGAGTATGGCCCCTGTCGTGTCGTTTGAACGGCGTCCTGGATGGACGACGCCATTCAGACTGCGAACCTGGGATGTCAGTCTACGGTGCCGGTCTTGTCGTATGAACGGCGTCTTTGGTGAGCGACGCGTTTCAGAGCCTCTGTCAATACGGCCCGTCCTGTCATCTATTTGGCGTCTGTCTTGCACGACGCGTTTTACCCTGTTTCGGATTGACCCCGCGAGCCTTCCCTCCTTTCTCTCATTCTCTCCCTCTCCCTCTCACTCTCTCTCTTCCCTCTCTCCGCCTCCTCCGACCCCTCTTTTCCCCTTTCCCTTCCTTTTCTTCCTCTTCCACCACTCCAACGCCTCTCTACCTCTCACCACTACCACCACCACTTCTTTCGCGGCGTTTCATTCTCCGGGCGGCGGCCGACGTCCCGGCGGAGTGGCGACGTCCTCGGGGGTACCGGCGGCGGTCTGTGGTGCGGCGGTTCGGCGGCACGGAGTCAGGAGGAGTTCAAGTAACCGGTAGGGGGATGAACCTTGCATGTATTATAGTTGTTTCATCCATGTTTCCTATGTAAATCATGATGTGTATGTGGGTTTCTTTGGGTAGAATGAGTATGTTAGGGGCTTTTCTTGATGGAAAATGCGGTTTCTTGGTGGAAATGACCGTTTTTATGAATGAGGATTTGTGGGTTTCACATGGATGTTTAGTTTTCCCTCTTCGTTTTCCCCCTCTTGGGTGTTTTGGGGTGAAATTGGGGTTAAAGGGAATCCTCGGGTCGAGTTGCAGGAAACCGGCTTCTGGCCCTAAATGACGTCGCACTAAGACGACGCCATTTCAAATGGCGGCTTCCTAGGACGATGCCATTTAGGCATAAATGTCCTAGAAGCGGTTTCTGTTAGAATAGATTTCCGTGGCGAATAGCGTCCAGGGACAGCGACGCCTTTCAAAAAGGCAGCTTCCCAGGATGACGTGTTTTAAGAGAATCAACCGTAGCTAGTCCCTGCTTCTGCCGTTGTTAGGCGACGAAGGACAGCGACGTGTCTTAATAGGCGGCTACCTGTGGCGACGCCTTTTAGGCGATGTTCTGAGACCGAGAATTCACATGAACCAGTTTAGGAGGCTTGAATGGCGTCGGCCTTGGGCGACGCGATTCAAGACAGAACCACATTAATTCATGCTATTAATATGTGTTTACACTGTTAGATAGTTCAGTTAATGCATGCTTCATATATACTCGATAATGATGGATTCCTTGTGACCGGATCGTACTACGTTGTGTTTCGTACGACCGTGGACTTTTCACGTGACCGGATTGCATTGTGCTGTGTTTTGTGCTACTGTGGACCTAGAGTGACAGTTGTAGCGCTTGACACCCTCTGTCGGTGTGGGTAGGACACAGCGCCGGTGGGAGCAGTGGCGGGGTGACGCCTAGTGAGAGAGGGTCACCTGGTGAACCCCGGGATTAGCTAGTACCGGTGTCGGAGTGGTACCTGTAGAGTGTCACTCGTGCTGGGGGAAGGAGTAACCACCTGAGCCAGTTTGGACGGAGTAGCCAGCGTGCTATCCGAGGGGTTACTGTTTGGTCTCAGCGGGTCGGTTTTACCCACTTTTGTTTGTTGGTTGGCGTGTTCCCACTTTCGATTGTGTGGTTGTTGTGCTTTATTGAGATGCTGATTGTAGGCTCCCTAGTATAATGATTTCTGAGATATGCATGTTACATTTCGAATGCATGTGGTTTATATCGAGATTTAGGAGTAGTAATTACTGCTTTACTTGCTTACTTTACTTGTATCCGTATTATTGCACTTGTGGGTGTGTGAGTGGGAGGTGGGGGATCGGATGATCCCTACTGAGCCCAATTCTGGTGTGGCTCACTCCTTGCGGTTTCAGGTGTGGACCTCTTGGCGAGTGGAGGTGTGGTGTTCTCCTTGGTGTGCGGACCAGTAGTTATCTCAGTTCCGAAGTATGCCCCGATGTTGTTGTACTTTGTTTCTGCCTGTACTTATTTAATTCTTTGGACCATGTAATTATTGTTGGACTGTGTACGGACATTATTAATTTCCTTCCTGCGCACTTGTAATTTCCTTAAAGTCCGTGTGATTGTTATATTTAGCCTTGTTTAACGCTTACTCCTCCAGACGTGTGTATGAGATCCGGGTGTGAGACCGTGGATAATGATTCGACACCCATTTAGTGATTGGGTTTTCGATCATAAGGTGGCGGGTCGTTACACAGATCCTCAGATCTGCTCCGCCGCTTCTCTGACTCTAGTCCGGCGGGAAATCAACCACGCGTCGCGGCGGTCGTTGCGGCGAACAGCGAAGGATTTGAGGGCTGTGACGAGTGAGGAACATGAGGACATCCACCGCGAGGAGGATCGCGTGGACTTCGCTAGAGGTCGGGTGCTTGCGCGGCTTGCGGTGTCACACCGACGAAACCGAATGGTTGCGGATTCGAATCCGGGTATGGTAAGAATCGATAATTCAATTATCCATTTTAGTTTTCGAAACGGAAAACAGATCACCGATTTAATTATTTATTTTCGCTACGTTTTGTGATCCGGAGAAACACGAGATCCCAACATATTGCACCTATTCATGGACTTCATTATGTGAAATAATAAACACACCAATCTACATAATGAAATATATGCCATTTATTATTGAACAAGATTGAAATAGGTGCCTCGTGATTGGCTTAACCTACATCTATCAATCTCCTACTTGGACTCAAGCCAATCACCTTCGCATTTGATCTCCATCAAATCTAGGTGTTGCTCACATCAAGTCTATGACTAAGGCTCGGTTGGGGTTCTGCTAAATCATTCATAAATTGAATAATTTTTATTATGTTATTTCCTCTTAATTCTTTATCTCTTAACTTGTGAAAGAGCTTCAGAATGTTCTAGAACTTCTGATGAGATCATAGCTCGACCATAAAATTGATCGCTCCCACTGTTGTTCTACAACAAAGAGATGGGATCGGAGACCTTTTAGAACTACATATAGTTTGGGGATGAACTCTTTCATCCATACTATTCTAGTAACAATATAATCTGTTTATGTCGTCATCTTATCAGCGAGTTCTGGGTTGAAACCCTTTCAATCCATTCCATACTGTTCTATCAACAGTATCAGCTATAATCATATCAGCAGTGGTTTCTAACTTGGAACTCTTCCAATCCACTACTTTCTAATTAAAAGATAAAATCTAAGTCTTGACTTGAAATTTGAGTTAGTGTGACTCATGGTTTCTAATCATCTTTTCCATATATAGGGGTACGTCCTTCGTACTTCTCAAGTACGTAGTGATGTGTTTCACTCCTTCTATCAAGGTTCCATTGTATCTTTAAAGGAACATTTTCTTAAAGAAATAAATTCCATGTCTCAACAATTGAGACTTATTATGGAGTTTATGTCAAATATTTTGACATACAGGTTAAGGTAACATCTTCATCAATCTACCTTAATAGATTCGTATTCTCAATACGTAGGATGTTGCATACAAACCTATTATAAAAAAAAACATAGATAATAATGCTTTTACTGATGGTAACATCATGTTGTCATTCTCAATGACTTTAATGTTACTATCATAAAGCATTAATTAAGAGACTGTGCTTCCATTGTCTTCTTTGTACACACACAATCCATGATCATTCTTAATGATTACTGAGTGTTTGACCATTTAGTCAAAACTCTTATTGCAACTCTGAGAAGCTTTAGTTTGATTCAAAAATAATCTTTGAATCATAACTTGCTTCCTGGATATTCTAAAAATTTTAAAGTTGTATCATATACATCTTTTCCTTAATCACATTGAGAGAATGTTTTTAATATCCAACTGTCATCTCATCATCATGACAAGCAATATTGGCAAGTAAAATTCTAATAAACTTATTTTGGTAACCACTGAGGAAAATTTGTCCAAGTCAACACTTTGACCATGACTATTTCGTTTAGATTACTATATAAGTTTTAAGTAATCTATTTATACTAATCTTTATTCTGAAGATTTACTTACTTCTGAGAGGTATAATACCCTCAAACAATACTATCAAGTTCCGAACTTAATAGATGTTATGACCTATAGCTTATAACTCTTAAATTCTTGTCAATTTCAAAATTGTAATTATAATAGAGAGCTTCCTCATAGATTTAGGATCATGATCCACATCTTTGAGCTCCTCTCATTCTGCTATCTCATATGTCAAACATATCAGACTAGCCATTGAGAGAATCTCAAAATCTATGATGCTCTCTTATGTGTGTTATGAATGGTTTCAAACATCCGAAGATTATCTAATAATCTTGTATTAATTTGTGAGTCTAGAACATCTTCTAATTTTATTAGCTCCTACTATCTTCTTTGAGGACATGTTCCTCTTTATAAAAGACAGCTTTCAGTACGATAATTATTCAATTATCGCATGACCACTAAAAGTAATGTCCAAACTTTTTGGACATCTCACAAATTCACATTACGTCGTGTCCTTTTAGTTCCAACTTCTTTGGATCATATCTTTTCCAAAAGACTAGGACATAACTTGACTTTAACATCCTTAAAATTATGTTTGTTTATAATTCACATCTCATATGAATTGTCGCATATCCATCTCTTATATAGATATACTAACTTATTTGGAACTATATATAAAGTATAGACATCTAATGTCCATATTCATATATATACAAGAATATAAGAGTTAGGCAAATCTTATTATAAATATAGCACTATATCCAATAAAGTGTTATTTCTCATTATATCATATTACTATGATATACAATGAAAATTTATCGAGAGAAGATACAATTATCCTTTTAATGACTTGCGTGAATCCCCTACTCAAGTATTAGTTTCTTTGATCAAATTAAAGAATTTTGATACTCTTTCAATTAGTTACTTCATCTTGATCTTCTATACCTTAATCTCTTAGATGCATTCGACTAGTACTTCAGTAAGTACACATAGCCAAATCTTTTCAAGAGAAGAACTATTAAGATAAGTCAATAGAAGTGATTATCTTTGGCCTTAAGAAGATATTGGGCTATTTACATCAACATGTATAAGTTCTAATAATTTCTACTTATCGCACAACTTAGTGCATAATGCCATAGATAATCATGATTCACTAAGTTCATTTCTATAGGAGACTTGTGAACATTTATTATATGATATGTCACATCAAGAATTTATAGTGTATTGACTAGTTTTAAAATATTTCATTCTATTCTTAAAACCAAATGGAACAACGCTTGTTCCTTCTCAGTCAATGTTATTCACTTATATAATTCTTGATAATTAATAGAACTAAATAATAATTATTTAGTTTCATATTATTCTCCTAAAGGTATACAAAGATTTGCTATCTTACAGTAACCTATGTATCTCTTGAACTATTGTTAAGTCTAACTCAACATTTTCATTTCTTGATTTCCTTTTACTTGTTTAAGTCTGCATACTATTCCAGATCTGAGAATTATTTCCAATAATTCATATTGGAGATACTAACTCTCCAATAGACATGCAAAAGTGGATAATAAGAATACCCGAAACTTCTTACAAGTTTCATATTTCTATTTGCCTTTGCCAATATCTTTATATTAGTTGCAGTGGGAGAACTGCTCATTCTCTCTTTCAGCTAACTTCCCTTTATCCATCTCATGTGTGAGTTCTCGACCATTTAAGATCTTACCTCTAGCCTTTCTCAAAGGTATACCATGAATATCTCTTCTTCTTGGTTTCATACAAGTAAGAGATTTCATGATATTTGACTAGGATAATTGCTATTATGGCCCTGAAGACATTCTCCAGAGTCCCTTTGTCAATCTGAATTTGAGAAGTATTGGCATCCAATATGCCATGTCTCGGATTAATAGACCACATTTTAGTTAATAGAGTAAATTAAAAAAAAAAGAAATGATTTAAGCAGACAGTTCTTATAATTCAATTATGGTCTTTTATCTTGAATTATTTCCCATTATTTTTTGACGGACTGTACAACCCTTAGGTACACAGAACGGGAGACTCCGATGGTCTCCTAGCAGGGATCAAAATCTCAATGACTTGTAGTATAGCCTTGTGGATAGCATAACAAACTGTAATACAATCAAAGAGTATCCATCTCATGGGACTTGCAACTCTTTGCAACATCTGATCATGGCTTTGGTCCCTAGAGATTTAATGGTCTTGTGGATAGCACAACAAACCATTAATTATGGTCTAAGCATTACTATCATTATGAGACAGGCATAGATTTGCATGTAATCCTTGTGATAGCACAACAAGGCTACATGGTTCGTCTACCTCGATAAGAAGGCATCTTATGCCATAGCCAGAGTCTCTCCTCATAATTAGGCAGGGCTTGTGATAGTACAACAAACCTGCTTAAGGTAATTTGAATCCTATGACTATAACGATGGAGGACCACGCAGTAAGTTCTCAACTACTCACGTTACGGCTTAGACGTTAGAGAGGGTTTTAGATAAGTTTAATCTTGGTCTCTTCCTAGCTGATATTTTATAAATATATCGCATATATATATTTAACTATACCTAGATAATTACAATTGATTCAAAATCAAAAGTAAAACATGCATCAATCATACATGTTCATTATGTGGTCATGGACAACACGGTGATTAACTGGAGCTATTCAATTAATCATCTCAACTATATAACAATTATATAATTAAAACATGCAAACACACAGGCACTGGTGATCTCATCTCCTGTCGCTTTCCTGGATGCACTTGTGGATAATCCTCGCCTCTCCTCGGTCAACACAAATAATTACATATAATATTGAAATTTGAAACAATTTTTCAAATATAAATTAATTGTAAGAGAAAATCTTATGGCTGAGTACAATAATAGAGGGAGATAGAATTATAATGGAATGAGAGAGAGAGGGAAGCACGCAAGCCTCATTAATTAACATTTAATTAAACCACATCACATTCTAAAATGATCCACATAATGACACCATCACATAATATGAAATCAACTAAGTGCATGTCCATGACCACCATAAATTTTAACTATCCACACATGATCAAACATATCACATGAAGGCTAAAATTTTGAAAAATAATAGTTTTGGTTTTCTCAAAACTTGGGTACCAATCAAAATTGGATAATTTGAATTTTTGAAAATCTTATTTTCTATCATACATTTAAATCTAATTTAAAGTATTAAAATACATCAACATATGCACTCAAGACTAAAATTAAAATTTTAAAATATTCCATGCATAATTTAGAATATTTCTAAATTAATTAATCTAACACTTAGATTAATCTTAAATCACATTAACAACAATTATTAATGTGAAATAATCTAACATTTAGATTGTATTAAAAATTCCTTAATAACTCTTATAAAAGAATTTCTAATTCCAATTTTAATTACTTAACAACTCTTTGTTAAGAACCCCTTTATAAAATTATATTTATCAACAACAATTATTAAGAAAAAATAATTAGAACATTTCTAATTAATATAATAGTCTAACTATTAGACTTATTTTAGTCTCTTAATAACTTTTATTAAGAGATCATTTTAATTAGATTAGATCTTTAAAACTTTAATTAAAAGATCAAAGAGAAAATTAATTAATTATCTTAATAACTATTATTAAGACATAATTAATCCTTAATAACTTTAATTAAGGTTTATTCTCATAAAATAATTAACCTTATTATAATAATTATAAAAAGTTAATTAATCACTTAATAACCTTTTATTAAGTGTCCTTTAATTAAAACATTAATTTCATAACAACAATTGTTTAAGAAATTAAATATATCTAATCACTTAACTTAAATAAAAAATTAACATCATTTGTTAATTATATTTAAGGTCACAATCTTAAAATAATTAACAACACTTGTTAATACTTAATTTAAGATCTCCCATTAATCACTTATATATTAAATTAAAATTAACAACATTTGTTAATAAGTTTTAAGATCACATCTTAAAGAAAATATATAAATTAACAACACTTGTTAATTATTATTAAGATCATATCTTAAATATAATCCACTTTTAAGATCACATCTTTAAATCAACCCCTTAATAACTGAAAAATATAAATCAAATTTAAAACACATTTTAAGCAATATTAATTTCATTTTCCAGTTTAAGGGGGTGGGTATTAGTTTAATAAAAGCTTTAGAGGGAATAAAAGGGTTTAGTGTTAAATAGGGCTTAATGGGCCTTTGGGCTCGGGTTGAGGGTAGCCAGGGCCGGCCCTGGTTCGGCTTGGCTTGAGCCAGGCACCAGCTGGCCCAGCCAGGCCAGGCGCCTGGCGCGTCCGGGCTGGTCCAGGCCCCCCGGTTGAGTCGGCACGGGCCGGCCGGTCCAGGTGCCCAGCACCTGGTTTGACCGGCGCCTGGCTAGGGTTTCTACCCCCTTTCCTGTAGGTTTTTTCAGCAATGTTTAAGTGTGGCACCGCCGCCGGCGCCGGCTGCCAGGGCGGCTGGAGGCTGCACGGGGTGGCCCCCTTACCATCCCTGGCGTTGTCGACCTACGGCTGGTGAGCCTCGTGCCGCCGGTAGCCCCAAAATCTGCGGTTATGGAGAGTTTTTCAAAACTGTGGCCCTCCCCTTTCTTCTCTTCCAACATTTGAAAATTTTAGGGAAGGGGAAGGGGCATCCCCGCTGACCACCGCCTGCCTCCGGTCTCAGCAATGACCAATTGATGGTCGGTAATGGCTCAAAAGCCTCCATTACAAGTCGTTTTGAAGCCCGTGACCCGGTTCTTCATCCCCATGAAGAACATGACAAAAACCCTATTAAAATAGATTTTTCTTCGTAGAATAATAATCCATATTATCTAATATTCATCCCATGAACAAGCTCCACGAGAGAAAAACAAATACTGCGTGGAATTAATTCTTAGAATGATAATTTCGTTGTCCCGAAGCGGATCAAAGCAGAACCTGGCTCTGATACCACTGTTGGGATCTGGGCGGGGTGCGACAAATGCAGCAGAAGCAACAAAATTAATCTCGCCCGATGCCCGCTGATCCAATTTGGAACGAAAAACGAAAACCAAAAACTGGGTCGTAATCTCATCACCTTGCACGGATTTGAATCTGCGACCGTTTCGGTTCCGTCGAGGCGATGTCACTAGCCGCACAAGCGTCTTGCCTCTAGCGGTATCCACGCGATCCTCCGCAGTAGTTCATCTTCACTCCCTCATTCAGATCAGCTCGCTCGCTGAAGATTCCTTGCTGTAACGATGTCTGCATCATCCAGACGGGAATTCCCGACTCTCGGGAAATGCGCGCCGTAGAGACATGAAGTCTCCCAGCACCTCGAACGGGGCGCCCCGAGGAGGAGGAGAGAGAGAGGGGGACTGCCAACCTTGAGAGCTCCTAGCGCATGGCCCAGGGTTTCTCAATAGCGCGTATATATATTAAGTCGGTGCGACTTTTCACAAAAGTTTTTGAGTTAATATAATTCCCACTTTAGTACCATTGACTGAGAATCAATTTGCGTGTGACCCTCTAGGTCTGTTAACTAGTCCAGTTTTGAGCCCGTTAAGTCCAATAACATCTTATTGACTTATAGTAATTAATTAATATCCAATATCTAATTAATTACTTAACCGAATTAACATCTCATGTAAATTTGGTCGGACTTCTAATCAAGTTGGATGTCAAGCAACACCGCATGATCCCATAAGGTAATGGGGTTCAACAATCTACTCATGGAACCTATCCGTCCACAGTTACCTCGTGGCTATAATCCTTCGTTCACACAATGCTCTCGAGTTAACCTAAGGTATGGTCAACTCACTTGAATCAGATTCCGCTGTACAATATCCAAAAACATCTTTTCAGATATTGTGTCTGCTCTGGCCAGAGACTCCTGCAGATCTATTCTAGAACATTCTCTCTTCAGTTATCTGAGAGCGAACGATCCTCGATTGAACACACAATCACCTTCGAAGGTCTTCTACGGGACTCGATCCTTGACTATTAAAAATCCCGTGGATAGGGATTCGTAAGCCAAGGTCAAAGCCTAGAAGTCCACCGACAAGGTGTCTTTAGTGTCTCAAGTCCAAGGACCAACCACGCTACTGTGATGATGAATCAAGCTGTGAAGATCCGATCTTTACCTTTGCGGGGTTGTGAATCTCCTGACCACTGGATGCAAACAGATCCTCGGATCAAAGCTGCACAGATGCCCACCCTCTAGACAGATCCACATGGATACCTACAGACGAGATCCTCCTCGGAACATTGAGACGATCTCGACAATCATCACGGCCTTCTCGTACACTTGTCCACATGACCACAGATGGAGAAGAGAAGGAAGAGAGAGAGAGAGAGAGAGCGGATGAGGGAGGCAGCCGCGAGAGATAACCCACGTGTTGGCTAAGGTTTCTCTAAGCCTTTTATTTATAGAAGAGTCGATGTTTTTTTACAAAAATCCGATATTTCTATAAAACCCTCTTTTAACCCATCTTTTAGAGATTATTTACTCTTTATGCCCAATATAGAGTTGGAAGTAAGTCCAGATATTAAATCACCATTTAATATATTTTCTAAATTAACTATTAGTTCAAATAATATAACTTATTATATTATTTTATGTGAACTTCGACAAAGTTCAATTTGAATTAATCATTTAATTATTAACTTAATTGACTCACGGATCATGGTTAGCCCCGAGCAATGTACTATGAGCCCCAGATGATACTAGGGACTCATAATCTATTGGGACATGTTTGTTATTAGTTACCGTACAACTATAATTCTCTACTCATAATATTATTCCTAATCAGACTCTGAATATGGTCAAGTGTCAGACTCACGACGTTTGATCCGTTCGAGTTTACAAAAACAATCCTTAGAATAGAAACAACTTTCTGTCTAACTGATCAATCGTGACCAGGAAAATTTTTTGTGTATGACTCTATAGAATAATCTCTCTTCAATTATACCTTAGAGTGAGTGTTTCCATATTGACCACACAAGCACCTTCGTGTGTTTCCTATCACACCTAATGACTGGAGTACACTGAGCATGGGTTTATGCCCATGAACTTAGACTTAATATGCAATATTCCATACACAAGATGTCTTTGGTGTCTCAGGTCTGAGAATCAATTGCACTAGTACTATGACAAGGAGTTTTTCTGATTAAGAATTATGTATAATTAACTATTCAGGAACACTTCGTGGTAGATCATTTCAGTGAACTCATTCTCTAATAAATACCTACACATTTATCTTAGTGTCTCCACATAAGTGACTATGAGATCAGCCACCCTCATCATATGAGCAGATATAGTGTGTACTAGTCTATTGGGATAATTGATGTCCTTCTCAATTATCCTATGACTAGAAACATTTATAACTTAAGCATCTAAAAGATCAATCTCATTATCGTAAACACATTATGATCGATCTTCATCGCATAAGTTCACAGACTTCATTATGCTAAATGATGTCACACATGAATTAATAACATAATGATTTGCAATAGGAAGTGACTTTGACTCGGAGATTAAGTTATGGGGAGTAGGGGTTCGACTCCATTAAAGAAATGAGGTGTTAGTAGTTATATTAGGAGGGTAAATAAGCATAAATAGAGTCTTGGGGTCGTGCTCAAAGCTCTATTGCATGTAACTCTCTTCCAAAGGTAAGTTCATGTGGTATTCTTGAGAGAATATAATTGTTTATGGTTATTTCTTTTAGAAATTTGAGTCTAATCAATATTTTGTGTTATTAGAGACTTAGAGAACGTGGAGAAGAGCTTAGATAATGTGAAAAAGAGTTTAAAGGAAGAAAAAATCATGGATAGATAGTAAGGAAACCATAGAAGAACCAAGAGTCGGTCTTTCTTCAAGAGGTAGGTGGATAACTGTACACATGATCTATTTTGTATTAAAAAACTATGTTAATTTTAAAAAAATTCAAAAGCTAATAAATTGGTAAGAACTTTGATCTATATGTCTACTTCAGGATATTCAAGTTTTATATTTTTATGATCTTATTTATTATTTATTATATGATTATTATCTCAACCTATATAATATGTCCGTTCAATTTGTTATATTTCTAATTTTGATCACATGAGTTATATATATTTGTTGTCTTTGGTCCGATGTCTAATTGAGTTAAAATTTTGATATATGCTTACTTTAGATGTGATTCTCATGTCCAATAAATTTCATAATTTTCAGAGTTTGTTTGATATTTATTCCGGAATATTCTTCACAAACTATATAATCTGTCCTGACAGTTTTGAAATCATAACTTATGAATCTTATATCTCACTTTATTCATGTCCAAATCATGTCAAATTTTGTGAAGACCTTTGCTATACTATTCTTAACTTCTCTAAAAGTTTGAGAATTTTATGATTCCGTTTGTTATTTAGTTTGTTTTCTGTTTTGATTTGCTAGAATTCTATTTATGTCGGATTCCCGGAATCGAATGAGAATCTAAAATCATACCAAACTCATCCATAAATTGATGAAACTTTGTTCACACTTTATATATGATCTATTGTACATGCTTATCCGGTTTGGTAATTTTCTAAATCTGTTTGATATTATCCGACCTATTTGTTGATTTTTTAATTATGAAGATTAGTCTTTGATGGTTGAAAAATATGTTTATTATTTTGAAAATTCTGAGAAAATTTCCTTGGTTATCGTTTCTGTCCAAAAATTTATTTTGATCAGCTTTACTCTGATTTTTCATATATATGACCATGATGACTCTCTAAGTGGCTATTTTGTATATAAAATATGTATTTAACTCTTATATGTACGTATCAATTTGATAATTCAATTTCAGATATATGCTCATCTTTTGTCATCTCTCTTAATCTGATTGTGCCATAATTATTTGACTTTGCTTGGACATTGCCGTCTTAAGGAGATATTTGGCCTGATTCCATTATAAGTATTCATATTGGATAGGGTATTTTGTCTGGAATCCGAGAGCAAACGGGTGGAATCTTGATTTCCAGCCGGCTAAAATCAGGGGACGGCGATACGTAACGTCCTAGTGGTTTGGAGTTGGGTGGGACTTAGACTCCCCGGTTCTGCGCAGTGACCAAGACCTTTGCATCATTTGCATAGATGCTTTGGTATTTGTTTTGTTTGGCTCCTTATGTTATGGTTTGAATGCATGTCCGTTATGGTATGATTTGATTTATTTGATTGGAACATAAATATGAAATCTTTACTCCGTATGTTTATTTGAATTCAGCATAGTCATTTGAATCTTTTGATCAGCTTGTTTAGCTATCTCTTTGTAATCATATAAATATGTCTTAACTATATGATCCATAATATGAATCTGATTTGATAAGCTACTACGCCATGATATTTACTATTTGATATGAGATGTGTTCAGATGACGGCGATACGTAACACCCTGATAGTTTGATAATTTGATATATTTTATTCGATATGTGATATGTTATGATCATGACTAGTAGAATTTGATATGTCTGATATGAATTTGATCATACCATATATGCTATATGTTAGTTGATCTATTTATATTATTAGAAAACACATTTAATTTGATATGCTTATATCTGACTATGTTTTGTATCATATTCTTATTTGAGATATATGTAGAACTGTGTAAGATCATGTTTAATATAATTGTATAATGTGATTTGTAAAATTTACTATATATTAAGTCATGTGAATGATTTGAAGCCTACTGAGTGGTTGTACTCATAAATCTTATTAACATTTTCAGAGTCTGAAAAAGAGAACATGGAATTTGAGGAGACTTCTGATTGAGGCATTATTTAGATACAAATTTTACAGTTTTTTTTAGATTTGATGTAGTAAATATAATGAGAGATTGATGTACTTTTCTTTCTTGGTGAGATTGAAAATTTATTTACAAATTGATGGATATTGTAATTTGTGAACTTTGGTATTGACTATATTTGGATACTTTGGATTAATTGATGATTATAACATTTATTCAAATTACCTTGTGGTTGTTTAGCTCTCATATCTATTTGTTATGGTGGAATTTGTTTTGAGATTACGTGGTCGGATTCCGAGTTGGAAAAAAAAAAAAACTGAACCGGATCTGAGGCATAACACTAAATATCTAGGTAATGTGGCATATGAAGTTTTCCAACTATCAAAAATCTCGATCAATGCTAAACACTTTACCGTTCATGCTTTATGATATGATATGTCAACATGGTAGTCATCAAATATCATCCTCACAATTTTTTCTGTATTAATAGTCACTTTGTCTTCATAGTTGACAAAATGATTTTTCACACAAATCGAGCACTACCTTGACGATTGATCATATTCAATATTGGGTTGATACACCTATGCGGTCCTATATACCTCTTGATTTTCCAATATCTATGACCTTTAACTACGGACGCATGTACCCTCTAAGAACAACTGTCATTGATACAATATGTTTTGAACATCTTTGTATGACTCTTTATTACCTCATATTGAGCACTATGTTGAACATAATACTTTTGAAATGCAAATGTCAATAAATCTTTAGTAGCAAATAATTGGCCTATATGTGGCTCTATTGCATTTAAAATCAAAATCAACATTCCTTGAAAATATTTTTACAGTAAACCACAATATCAAGCCAATCATTGGATGTATATTCATCCAGAAACTCTTGTTCAAATCGGTTTGGAGGTATATAAGAATCAAGAGCCCTTACAATGTCAAGCTCAATTGGAGCTTCTATGCACATGTTGTTAGCAATAACAATATCAACCAAGTGTTCTTCTTCCTCATTATCATGTTCATCTATCTCCTCATTACATGCCTCATCTTCTTGATCTCCATTTTCCTCATCCTCTTGATCTTCATTTCCTCATTCTCATCAGGCAAATGAATACATGATGGTCCAACATGACTCATTTGTTCATTCAAATGCCTGAATAAAAAAAAATATTAAAATATATAAGATATACTATAACTTGAACTCAACAACATGATTTTAAACCTCTTACCATGACGTGTAGTAATATAGTGAACTTTCACTAGGAAAAGTAAATGGTGACTGAGTTATTGCAATCGAAGGATATGATGAAGTTATCACTCCAAACTCATCGGGAAGAACATTGCCATACCTTTAAAGAAAGAAGATAAGTTTTTTTCAATCCGTAGTTATCATGTCATTAACAACTTAACATAAACCCACATGATAACTCACCATCATTGATAATCTATAGTGAAATTTTGGCCTTCATTTGTCTTTCATTCTCACTTACCGAAATAAATATAGTAGAATCATTATCATCATTAAGCATACGTGTGTATACTCTAACATAATGATTAGGATGAGCAACAATCACATGAATATCTTTCTTCTTCAAAAAAAGTTCTACACTATATGCTTGTGAAGGATATAGGTCGAGCATCATTACAACTATCTCATCATCTTCTATCTTTAAACCAATGTCCTCACCCACAGAAGTTAAAAATTTGCAAGTAATGAAAATCTTAGTATGATCTTTATCATACTTTGTCAATGCATATAATCTCCTCATTAATTTGCTAAAAGTGATGGACTTGTTCACACGCTATGAACTTATACTGCCTCCATCATATCGCGGCTTACGACCTTGTATGCTTAGTATTCCATCATAGTAACATATCAAGGGTACCATCGAACTAGCCATAATCTACATATATTTGACAAATCTTGTATGCTAAATATCCCATCAATAAGACAATTACCTGAGATCAAGTATATATTCTAAGTACACTAAGTATACTAAGCATCACATCAATAAGACAACTACCAGCTTATAATATATATTTGACTATATACGTATATAGTATATACTTATATAAGTATATTATATACTTACATAGTATATTCTTATATATTATACTAAGTATATACTATATACTATATGAGTATATAAGTATATAGTTAGTAATACTATATACTTGAGTGTGCTAGGTATATATTATATATATAATTAAACTTGAGTATATACATATAGTATATATTATAATATATACTATATGTTGTTCACCTAAGTATATATATATATATATATATATATATATATATTGTGTACTATGTATTGTTCTTCATTTTCACCGGAGGAAATGGAAATAATTCCATCCAATCCCGATTTCCAAAGGATGACAACCCTAATACTAGATACATTATCAAGCCGCATGATATTTTTTCTAAATTATAAAAATTAATCACATTTTGAACCTACATTGGTTGTGTGATGAGTTTATTATCAATCAGAGGAGAATGAACCTACATTTTGACGGAGGGAAGCGAGTTCATCAGAGTAGAATATACCTCCCACTCACAAGTCAAGGCCGAGGAGAGGAGAAGCGGATGCTGCTGATGGGAACAATGGGAGGAAGAGGTGTTGTGGCTGCTGTTGTTGCCCTGTCCACCCGCTGCTGCTGCTCCTGTGGTGAAGGAGAGCAGCTCCACCAGCTGCTGCTATATTGAGGCTGGTTAGGAAGGAGGGGAACGGGATCATTTGGATTGAGTTATTTGAATTCTTTTATGCCTCCAGACTCATCAAGAGTAAGGATACTTGTTCTGCCACATCATTTCAAGAGATAAATGACCTATTCATCTATCTTTTGATGAGTCTGGGGACACTAGAAGGTTCACACAATCCCGTTACGGAAGGAGGGGACAACGAGGTGTGGCGGGGAAGGAGGGGGCTGACGAGAGGCTGACTATACCCTTGGGAATATGCCCCCAGATACTCTCGCCTTCGCGCTTTGGCTCGCCACATGTCGACTGCGGGTTGGTCACCTGTGTCAGGTGACTATTCTTACAAATAAAGTTAAAAAATGATTAAAGATTATTTATTTATTTAATAATAATTAAATTAATAAAAATTCCTTTTGTGATTTGGAAGTTTTACTCAGTTTCAAGGTAGGTAAGGTTTTGGGAGGCAAAATAAATTTGGGATCCTATTAGGCTGATGTGGAGGGAAAAAAAAAAGTGTAATAATTCAGTTACGGGGTGACATGCTTCTGTGTAGAGTGTGATGAATAGTTACGGGGTAGGTTACGGTTTCAATTGATCCAATTAATGAAAAGAAATTATAATATTAAAAATGTACCTATAAATACCCGATGTATTCTTACAAACTTCAAATCCGCAAAGGGAAACCGTAAGCAACCCAATTTTGTTGTAGTGACTTTATGTAGTGTTCGAAGAGAGAAGATGAGATATCAGCAACATGAAAACAATTTAAACACTAAACAGTGAAGGGAAAGTGTGCTCAATTGTTTGGGCTTTGAGGTTAGAGTTTTCTTGGAATATGTTTAATCACAAGGAACATCACCCCATTAGACTAGATAAATCACTTGGATATCCAAATTAAGTTGCCCATAAGCCCACTCTATGAGATGAGATTCTCTATATTTCGAAGCGTGAAATCTGATGTTATCTCCACTTAATGCCATGTTTGGATGGAGTATCAAATTTGATATTGTATTAATTCTAATATTAATATTTTCAGAACAAAGAGTATTAATATCAGAATAGATATAATTGATCTTTTTAGGTATTCGGATAAACCTGTAGCAACATCAAAATAGCCCTTGCGGCAAGCGAGTGGAAAAGAGGTGAAAGGTAGGGAAGAAAGAGGGCGAGGGGTCTGAGTCCCTAGTCACACGCTTGTACCAAGTTTGATACAGGTTAATATCTATATTAAATTTTGAGTTTTCTTATTCTATAAATATTAATATTGATAGAGGTAATCAAACGCTTAACTACAAACTCTATTAATATTACTTTTAAAATTGTTACTAATATTTCAAGATGTCCAGCAACTAAACACCCCGTAAAATATAGATTACGTATAAATCTATCATTTTTTAAGATACGATGGGAGAAGGTGGTCTATATGAGTCTATATGAGTAGGAATATATGAGAGCATAGAAGATCTCATCTTCTCCTCTACTTAATTATCACCATCACGGGTGTTGAACCCATGATCTTGCTTCTTGATCTAACGGCTTCTGATCCTCTTGAAGCCAGTAGAGAAGTACCAAAGTGTAGAACTGTAACCTCTTAGAAGTTATGGCATTAGATCCTCTTGGAGTGTTTTATACAGACAAAATTGAAAAGGCATAAATCATTCTTCCTTGTTATATGATACGTGAACGCATGATCAGATAATTGTGTTCATAAACTAATTTTCCCTTTCCCTTTCCCTGATTCGAAGTAAAGAGGATGCATACGGATCTTTATCTTCATCAAATGTTTTTAGAAAATTCTGCATATTTATCCTTCCGATAAACATAAACAGTATACAAATTATTGTATTTTTGGTTAATCAACATCCCCCGGAGCAAAGAGTATAATTTCTTTGCTGATGCGCATTCATGACTATTTTTTCTAAAGTTAGGAAAAAAATATACATGGTCTTCACTGCATTTGTTAGTCACGAACGAGTAGGGATGTAAATTGAGTAGGTTGGACTGAGTTATGTGATAATTTGGGTTTAAACTAAATTCAAAACAGTCAATAGTTTAAATTGGGCCGACCCGTTTTCAGTCAAACTCAGTCCGAATTTAATTAATGTCAACCCAAATTTAGTCCAACCCAATTTATACAACTTGGGCCAATCTAATTTCTTTTAATATGGGCTGAATTGGGCTGGGCCACAGGCTAACCCACCCAATTAACACTCCTAATCACGAGTTCCCAAATATGCTGGATAATTGTCTCTTTTGTGATTTGTCCCTTTCAAAGATTTCTAGAAATTCCAAGTTGAAAAGAACAAATGCAAAGTGATCAAAATAGATGGCTACTTTAGTCACTAAATCTCATAAGTCATCCTTTATATCAACAAAGTTCGCTTTCAAAATTATTTAAAGACATTGCATTCATTTTGAAACAGTATTCAAGAGTGGATTTGAATACAGCAAAGGGTATTCCAAAATGAAGAAGGCTCGTTTGAGTATTTTAACTGTCTAATAGAGAATTTCGATATATACTTTTATTTTTTCTTTCAAATTTAAAATTAAAAGTAAAGTAAATATAGAAAATGTTTACTAGGATCAATTATTCTTAATTTGAACTAATTATCTCTCTACCATTTTCTCTTGTGATAGTTGGTAATATGTTAAGAGTTACTTGACATCAAATCTTATCACATTCACAAGGAAAAGGAAACAAAATGAGATCGACTGGTGGACTTGACTCGTCTAAACTGTCCAACGTACTTAGATACATCAAAAGAAATCATACATGTGCACGTCATTTCAACGGTGAATAATTCATATACATGTTATAATGAATTTGTCAATTGTTATAAAATGTACCTAAAAGCATACTCTTCTACTGTGCAGATCCGGTCCAAATGTTTCCGTTTTAAAATTTATCTTACTAAAAAAAGGACGAAAATATCACATACATATAAAAAGCAAATTAATGAATGCACTAAACAACAACAACTCATCCTCTACCAGAGTGGTAACCCCTCCTTCCTTCGCACTAAATGCTTCCCTGCTGATAGCAATACAAGTTAAACAAGTAAAATCCGGGATTTTCTCGCCACCAAACACCTACATCCAACAAGAAAACCTACTGAAACGCATCAATATTTGATGAAGCAGCAGCAAAGCCTGCCATGGTCGCCAGGGCATGCACCCGGCGGGGGAAGGCATGAAGGCATGCACCGGTCAAAGCCGCAGCCTCCGCTTCCTGCGAGCGCGGCGCAGCTTGACCCTGCTCCCCCCGGCGACCCTCCCGTCGGCCCCCACCGGCAGCGCCGCCTGCATGTCCATCTGGTGGGCCTTTCTCAGCCACCACCACAGCCGGTACCTCACCGCCGTCACCAGCCCCACCCGCAGCTGCGACGTCCCGTTGGCCACCGCCCGGGCGACCGCGCCCCAGCGTCCCCCGGCGCCCTGCAGCCCTCCCCGCCACCCCGTGGTGCGTCCGTGGTTCTGGTAGAAGGAGGGTATGGTGGCGCCGCCGACGCTGCGGTCGTCGAGGTAGAGGGTGACGGCCAGGTCGTCGTAGTGCACCCCGCCCTCCTCGTTGTTGTTGGAGATCTCGAGGGCGAGGAGGGCGCCGTCGGTGGCATTGGCGCCTGCGGCGTCGGGAAGGGAGAACTCGACCACGGTGTAGGTGGGGTCGATGGGGCGGAAGGCGAGCCAGAGGAAGAAGAAGAGGAGACCCAGGAGCACGACCACCTGGATAACCCAGATGCAGAAGCCGTGAGAGCCCGACATGCCTGTTTCAGACAGAGAGGGGACCCCTTTGGGAGGAAGAAGAAGGGGGGAAAGTGGTTAACGGCGATTTGGGGGGGGGGGGTGTGGAGTGGGTGGATGCTTTGCTTGGGCAGAAACTGATGGGAGGGGACTTGGTAAGGAAGGTTTAAGGGGGAGAACTGTACGTTTATGGGAAGGGGTTGTGGGGGAGGTATACAAGGAAGGGGAGATCATGGGGCCGCGAAGGAAGGAAGCCATTACTAGACGTGCCTTTAATTAACTGCTGTTGTGGTGGTGACTGGTGAGGAGGGGGTTATAGGCCTGCGTTGCCAAAACTCCGTCACGTAGGAGGAGGTTGGATTGGAGAGTTGGGGCATGCGTGCGTGGGATAATGGGGCTCGGTTCGCCACAGTCAGGCCGTGGAGGGAAGCCCCGCACTGACCAATTCGTGTGCGACACGCGTCCGACGGGCACACGCTCCCCCGGCCCGATCCCTTTACCCTCTCCCGGTTTTCCCGTTTCTGTCCGCCTGCCCTCACATGCAGGAAAAAGTTACTTCGTAAAGAGGGAACTATCCCTTCCCATCCTCCTCCTTCCTTTCTTCATCTTTCTGGTTCGTCGTACGGATCGATCTCTCTCTCTCTGGTTCTTTTGCCGGCAGTAGCAGCAGCAGCAAGGCAATGCTGGAAGCCCAGTCAGGTTCGTCTGCCGGCAGCAGCAGCAACAGAGCAACGCCTCCATCCTCCTTTCTTTTTGTCTCTCTTTCTTTCTGTGTTTGCTTCGTCCGCCGGCAGCAGCAGCAGAGCAGTAATGCCGGAAGCCCAGCCTCCTCCAATCCTCCTTTCTGTTTGTGTGTGTGTGGTTCATCCTTCTTCCTCTCTCTCTGGTTTAGGGTTGGTTCGTCCTTCCCCTCCTTCAACCCCTGGCAGCAGCAGCAGAGCAACGCCATCGCTGAGGTTGGAGGAGGTTTGATCAATTGATCTCCTTTTCCCTCCTTCTGATTTAGACGTTCACAGGTTTATTAGAACCCCTATCAGAGATGATTAATTTGAAACCTTTTGTCTGTAGAAGCAATGCCTAGGAGTTCGTTCACATCTGTAGAAACCAATTGTTGTACGCTTTTTGTAAAATTTCTTTCTTCATGGAGTAGACATTTTCCGCTGAAAGTGATTGCAACAACGTGGCACCCTTGGCAATTGTGTTAGCAACCTCAAATGCCAAGATAATCCCAAACATAAATCCATTTCCAATTTTCAAATTAGACATGCTACTTCCAAGCATGTCTATGACTTCAACAGCATTCTCCAGACCGGCAATGCTAGCTCTTGCATCTAAAATTTTATCTTAGACGGCACTGTATTTATAAGCCTATCATTGTATTTATTCAGTTAGCGTTGTAATCTGGTGTCCACTAAGATTTTTAGACTTACCAGTGAAACATGGTATTTTTTCGACTAACATTGTAGTTTTAGTATAACATTGTCCTTTTGTGTTTAACGAGAATTTCACTATTCATAGATTTGGTTTTTTTATGTTTTAGAATATTTTGGATCGTCCAATCAAAGATCGGATTACGGAGGCATGTCACTACAAAATTTTGAAAAATAAAAAATAAAAAAGAGTTAGGCTGTACTTGCATGTGCAAGTATAACTCTTTTGCCTAGCATTTTATTTTATAACTTGAAAATTTTTATTTTGTCATAAGCTTATCAAAGCATTTATTCGATTAATGTTGTATTCTAGTGCCCAGTTAGTGTTGTATTCTGGTGCCCATTTAGAATTCTAGACTTATTAATATATTATTGTATTTTTTAATCTAATGTTGTAGTTTTAGTGAAGCATTCTATTTCTGTACATGTCAACGAGAGTTTTAGGTTTATCAGTTTTAGCATTATATTCTTTAGTCTAACCTTGCATTTTTCATGTAGCATTGTATTTGTATCTTGAAAATTTTTGTCTTAGACAACGTTGTATTTATAAGCCCAGCATTCTATGTATATGGTTAGCGTTGTATTCTGGTGTCCAGTAAGAATTTTAAACTTATCAATATAGTATTGTATTTTTAGTCTAATGATGTAGTTTTAATGTAACATTGTATTTCAATATCTAATGAGAGCAATTTTAGGTTTATCATTATTATTTTTATTATAACATTGTATTTGGTACCTTGAAATTTTTTATCTTAGACAGTGTTGTATTTATAAGCCTATCAATGTATTTATCCGGTTAGCATTGTATATTTTTCATTGTAGTTTTAGTGTAGCATTGTATCTTGGTGTCCAGTGAGAATTTTGGGTTTATCAGAACTTTTTGGGTATTCAAATAACAAACCCACGAAGTAACATGAAGCCCCCAACTCCAGGTAACTGGGACGCTGGTGCAGTGAAATTGTGGCATATAGAACAACAATAGAAGCTTTACGTCTTGCTTCCGCAAAACAAGAATGCTACACATAATTTTGTCTACTTTAAAATTAATGTTACCATGATTCTATTACATGCATTGGCCATATTTCATAACTATCAGATGTTAGGACTTTTGGATACAAAAACTCAAGAACACAGACTCAAGCACATTATTTATCAAGCATTGGCTCTCTATTTCAAGTAACTGGAACATGGAACTAAAATTGGCCACAGCAATTGAATTGGATAGGAACCAGAGAGAATTCAGCCTGTTCTAATAAAGGGTAAATGGTAGGGGTGTCAGGTGGGCGGGCCAGTCCGTTGCCCAGCCCAACCCAACCCATATTAAAGGAAATTGGGCTGCCAAGTGATATAAATTGAGTTGGACTAAATTTGGATTGACATTAATTAAGTTTGGGATAGGTTGGACGGAAAACGGGCTGGCCCAATTTAATTTACTGACTTATAAATAATTCATACAAAAAACAAAATACTTCTAACAAACCATTTATAATCAGGGCCAGTCCAACGCAACTCAACCCAACTCACACATTATTAAATTTGGGTTGAATTTGAGTTAAACTTGGGCTGAATTTGGGCTGGACTAAAATTGGGCTGAATTATTTTAAATTTGAATTAAACCCAAATTATCACATAACCCAGTCTAACCTGCCCAATTTACATGCCTAGTAAATGGTAATGTCCGGCCAGCTTTAGCCGACCAACCCACTTCCAACATTGGAGCGCCTGTAGGAATGGAATACTTTTAAGCATGGTTCAATAACAAAAAAAAGAGATATCTCATAATTTATGGCCAAGTAATTTCTCGCGAAAGAAACATGATCGATAAACAGAATCTGATTTCATATGTAATAGAATGTGTGGGAAACTCTTTCACAATAAATCAAGGGAAGGTGACAGATTTAAACAGAACTAGTCAGAGTGGCACAGAAGCATATTATATCCAGAATTCAAGAACAAAAAATTCAACAAAATAGATGAGGGAATTTTTCCCACTAAAAGTCAAAATTTCCAACTCCAAGATCCACTTGAAGGGTTGTGCACAATCAATTCTACAACAGAATAAAAAGCCTCCATTTCTCATCATCATCTGAGCACCCCAGGATCCATACTTCTTCCCGAACAGCATCAGCTTCAACTTGTCATAACCAACAAGAACACAATCGCCAGCGATTGAGAGAAGGCATTAAAAGAGCTCTTATACTTAAAAGTCATCATCATTCTTCTACAAATGGTGTCAATTGGTAGGATGCAAGGCCAACATCAACAGTGATCAACCACCTCAAGGCAAAGCTAGCAAAGAAACTATCCTGAAATCATCGAAAGATACAATATAAAATTTTAGATTCTTAGGAAATAGGAGTACACAACGATGTTGCTGCTTTGGTTATTGTAAGATTACATCACAACAAAATCCTAAATATCGTTAACAGTTCAAAAGAATGCCAAGAGGGATACGTATCTTTGCAATGCATTTGATATAAAAGGTTACCACCTGATGCACAAGAATCCAGCCAGCTTTGACATATTTCTCTAAGCTAAGAAGCAACCTAGATAATAAAATTGCCATTCCATTTTTGTATGACCACATCATATCACATAATCTCAAACATAGAGGTCGATGAAACACAGGCACAATAGTTTAGACAAATTTCACACACTTAATTTCAAAGTCCAGAAAACCAGTCCCTCGACACCTGGACAGGCAGCATTAACTATCAAAGAATTATGAAACATTTATCTGTTTAATTTGCATCTTGTTTTATTTCAATTGTTCTGGAACTATTTAAATCTTAAAGACAAAAAATATATAGATGAACAGAATCTAAGACAAAAAGAAATGTAAATGCATGTATACAAAATGCCATTTGATATTAGCAATGAAACTAAAAAATCAGACATAATTACAAACGTACTGGGACAAAAATATCAATGTTGAGGTGTGGTAAGAGACAAGAATCTGTTGTACGATATGCTCTTCTTAAACCTCTTTCCATTCTACAAAACTTAAGTGGCTCAAATTATATCTTAATTGAACAGAGTTCTGAATGAATGCCATAAAAAATCCTTGCATGAAAAAAGTTAGTGCAACCTCCTACTCAGTCGTCTCAGCCTTTTTTTTGGTCTTCTTCCTGGTGGTCTCTAAGTTGTCTGCTCAACTTCTTTTTGTGAACAAATCAGTGCTCGCATAGCTACTTATATACTACTGCAGCCTCCAACTAGAACACAACAGTAATGTTTATTGACTGTTCTGTTTCAAAATTGGCAGGAAATGCTTACACCAGACTGGTGGCGCTGCTTTGATGCTGCTGGAGGTGGCATTCTCTGCTGCTGTTAGGAGGGGTGGAAGTCGTTTGCTCTGCTGTTGCTAGGGGCCTTTGTTTCTTTGCTGCTGCTGCTAGGGGTGGAGGCCTGAGCGCCCCTTGTGCGCAGGGGCATTTGGGGCCTTCTCGGCGGAGGAGTGGAGAGAAGGTTGGGGGGGGGGCGGGAAGACGGGTGTGGCGAGGAGGAGGGCGGAGGTTCCTGTCCGCTGCTAGGTGACTCGACGGACGAAGAGAGGATCTCCGGCGTGTCCTCCAGTGGACGAACCAAAGAGATAGAGAGAGGAAGGAGGAGGGAAGGCAAGGGCATTGAGCCTGCTGCGTTTGAGGAAGGAAGATGGGCTTCGAGCGTGCTCTCCGGCCTGCCACGTTTCTTCACCCTCCGGCGTGTGCAGAGAGAGAGAGAGAGGAAAGGACGAAGCAGAGAGAGATGGGCTACGACTACGAGCATGCCGCATTTATTCGAGTTCGGTTATCCTCGGTAGGAGTTTGGACCCAACTCCAGCAGTATCCAATCGGACCCTGCCACCTGTAATAAGTTGATCTTTTACCTGCAAACCCCTTTTCTCACGAACTACAACCAGTTGCCATCCTACCTAAGCAGGTTGCCGGTCACACCCGCCCTCTTCCCGCTCTCTCCTCTGCTTCTCTTCAAACCGCACGCACATACGTCTATTCACCGTCTCTTCCACCTCTCTCATCTCCTCCTCTCCAACCAAACTGGGACGAACGAGACACCCTTCTCCTTCTCCTCAACTCAGGCCACTGCCGACCTTTCTCATCTCCCCTTCCTCCCCACCGCCCCTTCCTCCCCAACTCCTTCGCCTCTCCCCCTTACTCTGCTCGTGCGTGCTGGCTCTCGACGAGGAGAAGACGTGTGCCACCTTTCTCAAAGCACAAGCCCCCTGTCGCCCCTCTCTCCCTTCCGCTGCTTGTGCGTGCTGTTTCCTGATGAAGAGACGTGCCGCCCTCTCTAGTTCATGGCTGGAGAAGCACGTTCCTTTGCTCGTGCCTGCTGGTTCCCGACGAAGAGACGTGCCACCTTTATCTAGTTCTTAGATAATTTCAAATCAAGAGTAATTTTTACATTGTATGCAATGGCAACTTCCATGTCCCTATTGGTGGGCTTTCATTTGGTTCTGTACTGTATTGTCAGATGATTCTTGTTCTCGGTATTCTAGTTGACTGAAAATGTAGCTGTGTTGACAGGCCAATCTGCAGACCATAGTCTAGGGTGCATACTTGAGGTAGTCTAGGAAAACAATGTGCGGATATCAAAATACATCTAAGTCACAAGCTAATAGAGTCTATTGTTATTTTATTTTCTCTTGCTGGATAAGTGATTCTGGCCCTTTTTTCATTATATTGTTAATCAAGTAATGTGACTGTTTTACTTGCATTTCCTTCAAAACTTCTTGAAAGAACAACTAGAATACACATTCATTGGGAATACTTTGCTTGTACATTTGTTATTTTCAGAATTAAAGTAAATTTACAGAAGCGTAGACACCGTCATCGTAGGATTAGCTTAATCTTAAAGGGCAGCATAGGGCGTGTTTCAAGGTTCTTTTAGACTTTGGCTAGTTGTCTGGATGAAGAGGAAAAAGAAAATTTGTTATATGGTTCTACTCTTTTCTACGCCAACTTTCAGCTAAACAGAGCACAACCTGTAATTTTTTTTTTTTCATTTTTGGTGGATCTTTCATGGTGAAATTTACTATGATCTAATGTGGTGATGTACATGACGATTAACTTCAGACTACTAGTGTCTGCATGCCAAAAGAGTGCTCTACACATTCTAAGCATGCCAATTGTTTTGCTAGCTAAGAGAACAATAATAGATATGTCTTGATGTTACCTCTCTCATCCCCTTTCTTACTGATTTCAATCACGCGAAGTATTGTCGCATGGGCGCACCCTCCTGCTGCATGCGGTTGGCGCGCAACAAGTATTACTCAAGTGCCCACAAAAAAAAAAAAAAAAAAAAAAAAAAAAAAAGCGAAAAGTCGATTAAGTGGACTAAAAGAGAACCATTCAAAAGGAGAATAGTTGGTCCATACTGACTAATAGTACATTTCTTCTTCTCCCCTTGGGTATATTATGTCAAGTATTCCCTACTCTACATGTAATGATCTTAATCTAATTAATTCTACCCAATGTTTCACGTACCATTACTATCTTAAACAGGACATAGAAAAAGAATTAGAATAACTTGAGAAGAATAGGAGATGCCTCTGAGAATCACAAACGAGGCTCGTAAATTTAACATCCGATTTTCCTTGGAGGCAATTGCTTTGGCCACTAGATGATGTAGATCCCATGTTTCCTATATTTATTTGAGAATCATGGTAGTGTTTAAGGAGAAATAATTTAGAAATTTTTGCAAATAATTTCCTAAAAGGTGCCATATTTTTAGATACCCTATTATGGTTGTAGTGTGGTGTTCTAGGTCGTATCCAAATGATTTGCGGTGTATTATTGTGCAGTCGCTCATGTCTCTATCGAGGAAAACAGAAAGTTTAGTTATAGTTGTATGCATGTGTTCAGAGTAGTATTATAGTGTTTTTAGTTGTAGTTAAACGTTACAGATAATCAACCTAGTTAACGTAGTACTTTCGTACACTACGTTGTATCATAATACACTTTGGTGTATTTATATGAGACCCAAAAAATAGATATTGGGCCTAGTTATTGGTATACTTTGGTGTTCTAGGTCGTATGCAAGTGATCTGCAGTGTAATAATATACAATCACTCATGCCTACGACAAAAGCGGAAAATAGAAACTTCATACAGTTATGGTTCTATGCATGTGTTCATGGTAGTATTCAAAAGTTCTTGGTTGATCTCTTATATGACTTAGATTTGCATATAACCCCCTTGACTTTAGTGATATTTGCAAAACCTCTTAAGTATATGATTTATTTTGAATTTCATTTGACTTAATTTTTTTTTACTTAACATAATTTTTTTTTTTATATTAAAAATATAGAAGAAGCTTATGAATAGATGTTTATGTCCTTGTGAGATTTATATATTTTAATTAAAGATATTATTAATATATTTATTTAATAACTTTCACATATTTTATATAAGTAATAATATTTGATTTTAAGTGAAATTCAAAATAAACTAACATAGTTGAGAGTGTTATATGCAAATAATTAAGGGGACTATATGCAAATACAATTCATATACGTAGTTATCTACAAACACAACATTGTTTAGAAGGTTATTTGCAAAAAATCAATAGTTTAGCTGCCACTTATACGTTATTTATTTTCATGTGAAATTTATTTGTTTTAAAATCATGAATGCTTGTTTGATTATTTGTAAAACAAAATAAGAGGAATGTTTCAATATCCTTGTTGTAGTTTACAATAGATTTTTGTTGTAAACCTAGACAACGGAATTAGGTTGTCAAGGGGCCAAACAAAGCCCATATATGATTTTCATTACATTATTTTACATCATTTTTAGTAACAGAAAATTTCATAAATTGATTATATTATTTCAAATTATTTTCTTTTATGCAACAACCCCTTAATTTTTTTGGTATATATGTTTGTAAGTATATAATAAATGTTTGATTTATTTATCTTTTTGGTATATATTTGAAGGTTATCAATAGACTTGGAAGAAAAGAGAGTATAATTTGTAGGAGGGTCGCCTAAAACATTTGAAAGGTACTATTTTTTTATTCTTAGTTACAAATATTTCTTAATAGATAATGTTGTTTTTTATTTAAAAAAAAAACGGTTCTCACTTTGATTTTTGTTCTTTTTTCTTGCAGGACAACATCAGTACACAATATAACTTGTCAATCAGCATCATGTGACTCAAGACATATTTCAATAGGTATAGAGTTTCAAAATACAGAAGAAGCATATGACTGCTACCTTTCGTATGCTAAGGGCATGGGTTTTAGTATTCGGAAAGAACATTTATGTAAGACTAAAGATGGAATTGTAAAATCAAGAAAATTTGTTTGTTCTAGAGAAAGGTGGAGAAGAGAAGATAAACGGGATGTTAATGTGAAGGTTCATCATGCTGAAACAAGAATGGGGTGCGGAGCCAAAATGTTTGTTACTTTGTATAAAAATGGCAAATACCGTATCACACAGTTTGAGTCTTCTCATAATTATGAGCTTGAGACTCCATCAAAAGCATTCCTCTTGCGTTCACATAGAAAATTCACGAGTACTCATGCTGCAGTGACTGATATTGCTGAGACGTCTGGTCTACGACCTAAGGAGACATTTGAATTCATGGCTAACCAAGCAGGAGGTCGAAATTGTCTTGGTTATATTTTAGAAGATTACAAGAATCACTTACGCACCAAAAGGATGAATCAAATGTTGGAATTTGATGCAGGTGGATTGTTAGAGTATTTTTAAGAAAGACAACATGAAGATCCATCTTTTGTGTATTTCATACAGCTTGACAAAGATGAAATGATAACAAATATTTTTTGGGCTGATGCGAGAATGTGTCTTGATTATGAACGGTTTGGAGATGTATTGTGCTTTGACACAACATATAAAACTAACAGTTATGGTTGGCCATTTGCACCATTTGTCGGAGTGAATCATCATAAGCAGATAGTTTTTTTTGGGGCTGCACTACTATATGATGAGACATCAAGTACTTTTAAATGATTATTTTTCACATTTCTAAAAGCAATGTCAGGAAAGCATCTTAAGATCATCTTGACAGATCAGGACAAAGCTATGGCTATTGGTATAGCTAGTGAACTTTCAAATACATATCATAGAATTTGTGTGTGGCATATGTATCAAAATGCATGCAAGCACTTAAGTCATATTTAGAACGCAACAGACACATTCAAAAGAGCATTTGAAGATTGTGTTTATAATCATGAGGAAGAGGATAACTTTTTAAAGGCATGGCAAAAGATGATTGAAGATCATGAATTACATGACAATGAATGGTTGAAGCAACTATTTGAAGATAGAGAAAAATGAGTACTAGTTTATGGAAGAAATACCTTCACAACTCATATGGTTAGCACTCAGCGTTGTGAAAGCATCAATAAAGTTTTGAAACAATACTTTGACATACGACAATCTATGCTTAGATTTTTTCACAACTTTGAAAGATTAGTCGATGACAGAAGGGCACAAGAGCAACGATCTGATGTGAACATGAGACAACGATTTTTAAGACTGTATGCACCCACTACACTTTTAAAAGAAGCAGTGCACATATATACTCCCGAGATTTATGAGCTGCTTGAAGAACAGTACAAAAGGGGATTTGACTTATTATTTAATGTGTGCGATGAAACAAATGATGAGATGTCATGTTTAGTTTTTGATAATTCGAAACATTCACACAGGGTAACACTGAACTGTACAGAAACTCTAGCTACATACACTTGCAAAATGTTTGAATTTTCAGGTATCTTATGCCGTCATATCTTTCGGATCTTTTTGCACAAACAAATCTGATCTATCCCAAAAAGGTACATCTTGTCTAGATGGACTAGAGATGCAGAAAACTTTGTTATTTCAAAGTGCATAAATCAACCTTCCAATGTTAGCAATGAGAAGAAACTAGTTGCTCAGTAATACACTAAGCTCTTGTCCAACTTTGTGAAGTTGTTAACAGTAGCTGCAAAAAGTTCTAAACTTTATGATCATGTGCAAAATATGTGTATTGGAACAAATGAAGAGATACTTGAAATGGTAAACAATTGTGACTTAAATGAGCCAAGTAGCAAAGATACTCAAATTGTGGATCTTCAGGAGAGAAATGAGTGTGCCATTATGTGTCTAGCCAATAGTGACAATGTGAATGCAATAGATCTGAATAAGCCTTATAGTGAAGTTGCTAAAGGAGTGAAGAGGAGGGTAGAGAAAGGTCGTCCCAGGCGAAGAATAAAGTCATCTTTCGAGTTGAAATCGAAAAAGACACGAAGAAGACAAGTGGCTACTACATCAGAGCAGACTACTACTCCATGTCCTTTGACTACCATTGGTCCTTACTTTCAAACATCAAACTCTTCTGCACTATGGGTGAAAGAAAATTTTATTTATCATCCTCAACATATGTCACAATTACTTCAGGTACTTCACCAACAGAGAAATAGTTACTTCAATTTAATTATTTATCTTCCTAACATTTAAATTCTAATGTAGGATGTGGAAACTGCTGTTGTTAGGTCCTTTGGACAAAATTGAAGTGCAACAAGTGGAATGCAAGACTAAAGTGTGAAGCATTCACTTTTGAAGAACTTCTTTTTGTGTATATATGACAGATTTAAGACACTTGTATAGATGACAAACAAAAGATCTCTTTTGTGTAGATCAAAAGAAGAAATAGAAGCTTAAGAAGCCTTCAGTTTTGTAGAACTTCTTTTTGTATATATATGACAGATCTAAGACGTTTGTATAGATGACAAACAAAAGATCTTTTTTTTGTAGATCAAAAGAAGAAATAGAAGCATAAGTATTGAAGTGTGTTCTAACACCATAATCGTTATTATGAATGAGTTGTTATGTGGTTCTAAATGGGTGTTTTAAATCAAACAGAAGTGGCTGGATGTCGTCTATAGTATCGAAGTGTGGAGTTATTATTATTTTTCCAGTGATTAAATACACATCAGATCATTTACATGCGACGTATTGGTGTTATATGAAGTTTATGATTCTTCTTTCTGTCTTTCCTCTCAGACATGAGCAACTGCATACCAATATACCGCAGATTACCTGAATACTAGATAGAACACCAAACTAGACCCATAACTGGGTCCAATTTCTGTAATTTTTTGTGCTCCATAAAAATACACCATTGTGCGTTTAAATACAACGTAGTGCAGGAGACTACTACGTTAACAGGGTTGATAACCTGTAACGTAAAACTACTACGCAAAACACACAAATACGACCATGAGCACAGGAATACCACCATAACCATTGCAACTTTCTGCTTTCCTATTTAGCTAATGCATACCAACGCAGATCACCAGAATACACCACAGATCACCTGAATACTATGTAGAACACCAAACTACACCCATCACAGGGTCCAATTTCTGTGTTTTTTGGTGCTCCATGAAAATACACCCTTGTGCGTTTAAATACAACGTAGTGCAGTAAACTACTACGTTAACTGGGATGATAACCTGTGACGGCAAACTATTACGTAGAACACATAAATACGACCATGGGCACAAGAATACCACCATAACCGTTGCAACTTTCTGCTTTCTTATTTAGCCAATGCATACCAACGTAGATCACCAGAATACACCATAGATCACCTGAATGCTACGTAGAACACCAAACTACACCCATCACAGGGTCTAATTTCTGTATTTTTTAGTGCTCCATGAAAATACACCCTTGTGCGTTTAAATACAACGTAGTGCAGCAAACTACTACGTTAACTGGGATGATAACTTGTGACATTAAACTACTACGCAGAACACATAAATACGACCATAGGCACAGGAATACCACCATAACCGTTGCAACTTTTTGCTTTCCTATTTAGCCAATGCATACCAACGCAGATTACCAGAATACACCACAGATCACCTGAATACTACGTAGAACACCAAGCTACACCCATCACAGGGTCCAATTTCTGTATTTTTTGATGCTCCATGAAAATACACCCTTGTGCGTTTAAGTACAATGTAGTGCAGCAAACTACTACGTTAACTGGGATGATAACCTGTGACGTTAAACTACTGCGCAAAATACATAAATATGACCATGGGCATAGGAATACCACCATAATCGTTGCAACTTTCTGCTTTCCTATTTAGCCAATACATACCAACGCAGATCACCAGAATACACCACAGATCACCTGAATGCTACGTAGAATACCAAACTACACCCATCACAGGGTCCACTTTCTGTGGCTTTTTGTGCTTTATGAAAATATACCCTTGTGCGTTTAAATACAACGTAGTGCAGCAAACTACTACGTTAACTGGGATGATAACCTGTGAAGTTAAACTATTACGCAGAACATATAAATACGACCATAGGCACAGGAATACCACCATAACTGTTGCAACTTTCTGCTTTCCTATTTAGCCAATGCATACCAACGCAGATCACCAAAATACACCACAGATCACCTGAATACTACGTAGAACACCAAACTACACCCATCACTAGGTCCAATTTTTGTGGCTTTTTGTGCTCCATGAAAATACACCATTGTGCGTTTAAATACAACGTAGTGCAGCAAACTACTACGTCAACTAGGATGATAACCTAGGACGTTAAACTATAACGCAGAACACATAAATACGACCATGGGCACAGGAATACCACTATAACCGTTGCAACTTTATGCTTTCCTATTTAGCCAATGCATACCAACGCAGATCACCAGAATACACCATAGATCACCTGAATACTACGTAGAACACCAAACTACACCCATCACAGAAGCCGAACAAAAAAGAATACAAAAATGCTTTTGATCTCTTGGCAGTTGCAGGCCTTCATCTTGTATCCTCATCTTTTCTATCGGTGAAGATCATTGTAATGAGTGTCTACAAATTTGGTGTAATAATACAGGAAGTTAAACATCCATTTACTGTCTCTACAAAATTCCAATCATTTCTTCAGCTGCATAAACAACATGGAAAACAAGTCCGTGCTAAAACCGCAGGATCACCTCTAAGTGCACAACACATGAAAGTTCTGATTCCTGAAGGTATTTAGACAGCCTCAAAGTCGTAATAGATTTGTAAGCAGCCAAGAAAACATTTATCTGCAGCACCTGCGCCCTGTTATGCTGCCTCCTAGCACAACATATACTAGTCATCAAACCACCCTAAAATGAGCACAACACATCCTATACGTCCATCAAAGTATCTGAAAACTAAAGTACACAATATATACATCCGACTCTATCCATTTTATCCACCAAACATTGGGCAGCACATACATCTGTATAGCCATAAAATCACTTTAAAAAGAACACAACACATTCATCTCCACGTGAAAACTAAAATGCACAATATATCCAACTCCATCCATTTTGTCCACCAAATATTGGACATCACATAAACTATAAAAACACAAGTATTAAGTAGAAAAACACACATGTACCTACATCAAACTATCTGAAACTGAAAAACATAATACATCAATTGGAACAAAAAAATTTATGAATTGTACAAAGTGTGACTCATGATTTTCCTATCCACTTTACAAGAAAAAAATGAAAAAATTATATCTCTCTAGACTTCAAGCCCATCCACTTTACATTCATTGTACTCTTAACGTCCCCATTAAATTATTTCAATTCTTTTGCTTTCTTTTTAAGAATGTACAAAGCAAGCTAAGTCCTTAAGCGGTCACATGGTCCTGCATTCAAAATACTTTCAACATTAGAAAGATACAACGATATTAGTTTATCTAAAAATCTTAAACTTATGTATACTTTATTTATACCTCACAAAAATCCCATTGGACGTCTCCTTTATGTATGAGACATTATGTAAACTTCATGACGTACAATCCACAGTCCACACTTTTTATCGAAAAAAATCAATAAGACGCCATTAAGTTCACATTTCAAAGTGATAATTCTACAGGTAATTGCATTTGAAACATCATAAAAAACATGTTATACCTCGTTCTAGGTTGACTTGGACACTCTGCATTGATCTTAAATTCCCACTGAAGGATCTCATCACATTCAAACATAGAATTTAATACTTCTTTCAACTTATTAACCTAGGGCAAAAAAAAAGAATACATATCATTATAACATACATTAGAAGAGAACTACAAGTTAAAATCTCATTTATTTGTAGTTTGTAGGCCCATACCAATTCTTCTGCATCCTTTTTGTATATGGGGTGACTTTTCAATGAATTGTACGATACAAAACATTTATTCTCAACATCAATTACAAGAAGATGAAAATGGTCTGTCGAGTGACAAACTGCGAATATTCTAGACAACTGAAAAAATTATTCTTTTGAGCCCACCCGTAAGTAAGTACTTACACTCTCAAAACTTTCAAGTGATTTATTAGGAAAACTTTTCAAGTAACCTTAAACTATAAAAGATAGTCAACATTATTATGTATCTAAATATCAACATGAAGAGTCTTGAACTTGAACATTATAGTCAACTCACTGCTAGAAATGATGGAAGAAATATGCAATTTCGGAACTCATTCTTGTCTTTCTCCATTCTTTCCAACAGTACCTCCCAGTACACATCAATAACCTATCAAAAATTTTCAACAATTAATAAAATCAATATGAAGGTGAAAAATCAATATAGTGTAGCAACTGCCCAGTTTACATTCTTATATATACTTACATCTCCAGAAATAAAGTGATCGTTGAAAAGTAAGTCTTCAATATATGATTGATATATGCACGCATTGGCAAATGTAGTGTATACTAAGTGACTGTCATAAAAATAATTAGTCAAAAAAATTAGAATATTGTTTAACATCAAATATATGATTAACAGATATGAAAAGTGACTTACTTATTAATAATCTCTTCTCCTAAAAAATCTTAAATAATTTTTTTCTCATCATCCGAAATAAAATCTTTCCCAACATAATTTCTTCTTTTCTGCCAATGAGACTAGAATACTAGATATTTAAATGACTAGTTCATAAATATTCAAAAAATTATGCACAAGAAGTTAAAGCAAGATGACTTACCTTAGATTCTTCATTATTTTTCAATTCTTCAAGACACTTGTTTATAATCTCATGAACATTTTCTAGTCCTTGTGATGTTGAGATTTTTTCTACATCAATTTTCTTCTTCTTCACATTCTTCCTCTTAAAGACAAATGGAGACTTTAAATTCTTTGAGCGTTTTCTAATATTCGTATAAGTTCTATCCTTAATTTCCTTCACAAGTGATGATATGGGAACCTTTGCTTCTTCTTTTGTTGTTTTTTCCTCTTCTGCACCTTTTATCTCAAAATCTTTCCCTTCAGCTGTGACATTTTCAATTTGAAATTATTATTCTTCTTCTTCTTCTTCTTCTTTCTGTCTAGTGAAAATCAAAGCCTTCTTCAAATCTTTAACTTTATTTTTCAGATTTTCAATTTCTTTTTCATATGCTAACTTTCATTCTTGAGACTTCCGACATTCCTCAGTAAGCATTTTCACTTGTTCTACCATATGCTTAAGTAAAATGTTATCTTCTCCATTCTTTTGTACATTCTCTGTTTCTTGCGCTTCTTCTATTTCTTCATCGATTTCTTCTTTTTGGCACATTTTTTGGATCACATCCTTCTCTTTTTCGATTACCCTCCAACTTGAACTATGGATGGGCACATCGGAGGATGTTGTTTCAACTGTAGAAGGTTGTAATCTTTCTATTACTTGAAAAATAAAACAAGTAAGTTACATTCTAATGTAAACATAAGCAACATTATAAAATGAAAAGATACCTTAGTCTTCTTTATTTTTCCCAAAATCGTTCTTTTCACACAATCTTTTCTCAACAAATTAGTCTTGTACCATCTAAAGAGTCTTGGTACAGACTCAATAGAATAAGTAGGTATTGAGCCTGAATGCTCAAGGAACCAAGCCTGCAAAAAGATTAAAACAAAAGTACATAAGCATCATATAAAAAAAAAAGTGACATAAAAGAAGTAAAATTAATTAAAAACTTACACATAAGACGACAGTACATCCAACGAGATAAGAAGACTCGTTGGTTTCATTACCTCTAAGTCTTGATCTCACATTCTTTGCAACTTTATCTAAATTTTGCAGGAGGAATGAATGAATAGCCGCTGCCCAATTGTTCTCTTTGATTGTCTCCATATTCTCAAGATAGTACAATATATATGGCCGACATGAAAAAGAACTCTGGGGGAATAGAAAAGACGTACACATAAAAGCAATCCATAAACTAACTGTGTACCGAATGGATGCTTCATCATTCAAATCCTCTAATTCCATCAGTTTCACAAAAATATTGTCCCTATGTGTGCTAAATTTATCGTCAATCCACAACTTATGCAGTTTTGATTTTTTTACACGTCCACATAGTTGAATAGAAATTCCAAAACATGGAAGACCGAGAATGAGACCGACGTCATCTGCGGTAAATTTAACTCTCTTTTCAGCAATTGAAAAGTCTTCATCCTTCACATAACTCCCGACCACCTCTCTAAGCAATGCACTTTCAAATGCTCTTGGTGGGATATCAAGAAAACTTTAAATATAGTCTTCTTAAGAAATTCCCGATGATGTTCTTGAAGACTAGTCATTTCAATATATTCAACATAGTAGGAAATGAAGCATCGATGACAAGGGAACCGTTCTTGAGCCATTTTAGTACTTTCTATTTTGCTGAGAAGGAAAACACATTGTTATACAAAATAATATAGTACAAAATCAATTAACAAATATATATAACATAGTATTTTAAAATGCATACGACATAAACTAAAAAAAATATTATAAAATAAATATTGCTTAAACATAAAGATCATAAGGTTCACTAACATTTTAAGAAGACAAACATCATTTAATCAGACAAGCATGCTTAAAGTATTCATAGAAAATGAAATCAGACAGGCAATGTCTATGTTACTAGGTAATTTCATACTTCATTGTATAGGACATTGTACTTGGCTCAAATTTATCTCTTCAACTTCAACCAAATGTAGGATGATGAGTATATTTCTCGAGGAACAAAATGACATTATGAAGGAGCTGCTAAAATATATGCATGGAGAAAATAATAGTCTAATATGGAGATTTAACACTGCCCCATATTTTACTAATCACATAAGACTCAATAATGTAGATTGAGGGCCTCAATAGACTTTAATCCATGTGCTCGTGGAATGAAAATTTTGTGCTGTTAAGATAAAGTCCATACTCTAACGGACTGGACGGTAAGGCTTGGGAGGATAAAGTCAGGAAGGGATGGTGGGAATTTTGTGTTTGTCGCATCACCTCATGACACTGGACCTAGACTCTGGTTTGGCAGGCCACATACACAATGTCCTAAAAAAAAGTCGGCAGCATCTCCCCTAAAAATTGTACATTTTTCACATTTTTACACCTGTCTGAATTTATACAATTTCATAAACAAATGGTACGTACATTACATTACATACACATACACATCCACATCATCAATCGTACCTGCAAGAAAACTTGTAGATGGATATAAATACCGACGTCCACATGTAAAGAGATTATATTCGAATTCACATGCGCATCCATAAATATATATCCATCTACTTACATATTACCCGTTGGTACTAAGCATAAACCTCTACGCAGAACACACAAATACACCCTACTGTATTAAGATGCAATGTAGTGCAGGAAACTACTATGTTAATTGTTCTATAACCTGTAACCTTAAACTACTACACAGAACGCATACATACACCCTAGTGCATTAAAATATAACGTAGTGCAGAAACTACTACGTTACAAAGATACCTGAACAGGTAGCACATCTACATTTGCACATTTCCAAAAAAAAGACATAGATGCACGTCCACATCTAAAGAGATTACATTATAATTCACATGCACATCAACAAGTATATATTTATCTACTTTTATATTACCCGTTGGTACTAGGCGGAGGTAAACCTCTACGCACTGGGGTTGCTAGTTTTATATACCAAAGAAGTAATATAGTCTAACAAAAAGAAAATCTACATGTACATAAACAAAATCGAATAGATAAGTGATAGCTATACAGATAGATATATACACAGATACCTAGATAAATAGCACATCCACATCTGCACATATCAAAAAAATGACCATCTAAAGAGATTAGATTATAATTCACGTGCACATCCACAAGTATATATTCATCTACTTATGTATTACCCGTTGGTATTAGGCGGAGGTAAACCTCTACGCACTGGGGTTGCCAGTTTCATATACTAAAAGACTAATATAATCTGAGAAAAAGAAAATCTACATGTACATAAATAAAATCGGGTAGATAAGTGATGGTTAGACAGATACATACCCACACAGATACCTAGATAGGTAGCACATCCACAACTGCACATCTAAAAAAAAATGACATATAGATCCACATCCACATATAAAGAGATTACATTATAATTCACATGCACATCCACAAGTATATATCCATCTACTTATATATTATCCGTTGGTACTAGGCGGAGGTAAACCTCTACGCACTGGGGTTGCCAGTTTCATATACCAAAAGAGTAATATAGTCTGACAAAAAAAAACTCTACATGTACATAAACAAAATCGGATAGATAAGTGATAGCTAGACAGATACATATCTACACAGATACCTAGATAAGTAGCACATCTACATCTGCACATGTCAAAAAAAATGACATATAGATCTACGTCCACATCTAAAGAGATTACATTATAATTCACATGCACATCCACAAGTATATATCCATCTACTTATATATTACCTGTTGGTAATAGGCGGAGGTAAACCTCTACGCACTGGGGTTGCCAGTTTAATATACCAAAAGAGTAATATAGTTTGACAAAAAAAAAAATCTACATATACATAAACAAAATCAGATAGATAAGTGATAGCTAGACAGATAGATGCCTACACACATACCTAGATAATAGCACATCCACATCTGCACATGTAAAAAAAAATGACATATAGATCCACGTCCACATCTAAAGAGATTACATTATAATTCATATGCACATCCACAAGTATATATCCATCAACTTATACATTACCCGTTGGTACTAGGCGGAGGTAAACTTCTACGCACTAGGGTTGCTAGTTTCATATACCAAAATAGTAATATAGTCTGACAAAAAGAAAATCTACATGTAGATAAACAAAATCGGATAGATAAGTGATTGTTAGACATATATATACCTACACAGATACCTAGATAAGTAGCACATCCACAACTACACATCTAAAAAAAAATGACATATAGATCCACGTCCACATCTAAAGAGATTACATTATAATTCACATGCACATCCACAAGTATATATCCATCTATTTATATATTATCCGTTGGTAATAGGCGGAGGTAAACCTCTACGCAATGGGGTTGCCAGTTTCATATACCAAAAGAGTAATATAGTCTGACAAAAAGAAAATCTACATGTACATAAACAAAATCAGATAGATAAGTGATAGCTGGACAGATACATACCTACACAAATACCTAGATAAATAGCACATCCACATCTGCACATGTCAAAAAAAATGACATATAGATCCACATCCACATCTAAACAGATTACATTATAATTCACATGCACATCCACAAGTATATATCCATCTACTTATATATTACCCGTTGGTACTAGGCAGAGGTAAACCTCTACGCACTGGGGTTACCAGTTTCATATACCAAAAGAGTAATATAGTCTGACAAAAAGAAAATCTACATATACATAAACAAAATCGAATAGATAAGTGATAGTTAGACAGATACATACCTACATAGATACCTAGATAAGTAGCACATCCACAACTGCATATGTCAAAAAAAATGACATATAGATCCACGTCCACATCTAAAGAGATTACATTATAATTCACATGCACATCCACAAGTATATATCCATCTATTTATATATTATCTGTTGGTACTAGACGGAGGTAAACCTCTACGCACTGGGGTTGCCAATTTCATATACCAAAAGAGTAATATAGTCCGACAAAAAGAAAATCTACATGTATATAAACAAAATCGGATAGATAAGTGATAGCTAGACAGATACATACCTACACAGATACCTAGATAAGTAGCGCATCCACGTCTGCACATGTAAAAAAAAATGACATATAGATCCACGTCCACATCTAAAGAGATTACATTATAATTCACATGCACATCCACAAGTATATATCCATCTACTTATATATTACCTGTTAGTACTAGGCGGAGGTAAACCTCTACGCACTGGGGTTGCTAGTTTTATATACCAAAAGAGTAATATAGTCTGACAAAAAGAAAATCTACATGTATATAAACAAAATCGGATAGATAAGTGATAGCTAGACAGATAGACTAATAACCTTCTTCTTAGAGTTGTCCCTATCATGAGAGACTAATAATAACTTAAAAAATGTCCATGTAACTCGTCTTTTTTAGGTGACAAAGGGATATAATAAAAAGACATGACATGCTAGAGTAATGGTAGTTTAAAAGCGCGATTCGGCCATGTCTGGAAAAGCTCAGTCCTGGCCCAGAAAAGACCCAGCTTGTTGTTCAACTGGCACTACCAAGGACGTTATTTGGGGCCCTGTAAAGCCCATCACGTTGTCATGCATAGTTCAACACATGAATATCTACATTCTACTAAAGATTTAAATTATAATAATTCAACTGCCAAAATTATCACATAAAAAGTCATTTCTGACGTGAAGGACAAACACATTCTAAATTTCTAATTAGGCTCATGCAATTTTTGGATCGGGCAGCCTTCTCACGGTTGGGACTTTCCAAGGTTGCCTTCCATTCTACTGCCAAGGTAAAGCTGGGAGTCTGGGAAAAAGGAGGCTCCATCTCTACACACGCACGTGGGTGCATGCACATGCGTGTGCACATACACACATAGAGAATGAGTCATTGAGTTCTTGAGACAAAATTTGAAAATGACTTTTCATTTTTTATGTCTACTTTTTTTTTTGTATTAAAACCTTATTCATCACGTTAATAGAGGGAAGTTTTTTTTTCCTTTGATCAGAAGCCAAGCGCCAGTAGTCTTTGAACATAATATTTTTTATTGAAAAAAAAGGACAAAAAACTTTGTTTTGGGGGCCGCGCATATTTGGTCACCACAAGAATCCAACATCAACCGTCAAGGTGAAATTGGGCCCAAATAGGTTGCCACGTCACTGGGCCTCTGTCAATTTGGGCTGGACTGCCCTGATCCCACGCCGAGCCTCACTTGAGCTTGAAATGAGATGGTAACCTTAACAATGGATAACAAAGGGAGTCCACAAATTCAGGCTTTATGTATTCATTTATTTTTTAAATACACGTACAAGAATGGAGATTGCAAATTGTTTCCATCATCAGGGACATAGAGCCTTAGATCATGCTTGTTTAGACTAGGATTATTTGGATAATGTGTCAAAATATAAGTAGATATAGATTTTTTTTCAGTATATAATATTTTTAGGATTCTCGTAAAATTGATGTCACAGTGACACATCTCTATTCTCAAAAGTTTGACATTTAATAAAATCAAAATATTGATTTTTGTTTTCTTTGAGATAGAACAAAGGAGTAAAGATTGGATGTATTGCACATCTCATAATACGTATGATTGGTTATAGGCATAAATGCAAGAAGAACAAGTGGAAGACAAAGGGAAGGTCAACAAAGCCTATAAGCCCCTTGAGAGACTAAGAGAAACTCACATTCTCGCAGGAAGAAACAATAAAGTTCAGGATTTTGGTCACTCTCTAGTCTCTACAGTTCAAAAAAAAAAGGATTTTGGTCACTCAAATTGACCTAGTAGAAATTTAAAACTTCTCGAGGCAGAAAATCCTCTATCTAAATATCAGCTTTGTATTCTTGCTGTAAACATCATTTAAAAACCTTCTTGAATAGACATTAATGAAATTCTAGCTGAAAGATGGCACAATTAGCCCAATATAAGTTTCTAAATATACTAAAATTTATATATAACCAAAGTGAAGGAAAGAATGAATGAATTCATGGTTAGAAATGGTATATATGATGACCATTTTGGTGTAACCTACGTACAAGTCTCACTTTAAAAGAATGATGTTAAATCATGGTCATACTAGCAGTTCTAGAAAGTATGCACCAGTCATCTCAGTTTTAGTTAATGTGCTTAATTCCACTCATTCCCTGTTTCTTTTTTTTCACTTGTTATCTCAACCTTGCTCTGATTAGACACTCTTATACTCAGTCAGAATGTACATCTTTAATTGGGTCAGTAAGGTAATGTTAAGTTTGATGGAATAGTAGGGCAAAACTACGGAAGAGGGAACGAGATCGTCTGGATCGAGTAGTCTAGACCTCTCCACGTCTTTAGACATATCAAAAGATAGGTGAATAGATCATTTACTTTTGAAATAATGTGACAGAACAAATATATCCCTTTTTGATGTATCCAAAAGTGCAGGAAGGTCCAGATACTTCAGTCTCAGCGATCTGGTTCCATAGGAGAGGATGAGGCAATGCATATAGGCTTGACGGGGTCCATCAAAGCTACAGTTTTTGCCAGCTACCAGTGGGAGGATATGAACCTCATTGCACCCAATGCATCTGTTAAAGACTAGATGCATCTTGCCAAGAACCAGGGGGCCAGGTAGGTATCACTAGAAAGTGACTCGGCAAGTGCAATTAATGCCACCAAGTACACTGATGACACCCATTGAAGGGCAAAGGACATAATTTATTCCGGTGATGCAAAATAGGGTAAGCGTTTACATAAGAGATCCTCCTAATATTCGTTTGGACTGGAGTCCAGCAATACTAAGAGAGGGATGGGTTAAACATTGCAAAAATAACCTCTCATATGATCCTAAAATTTGGTAAATATATGGGCCCTCCCTCTCTCAGTACTACTAGATTCTGGTCCAAACGTGTACTGATAGGATTTCCTTTCTTTACATAATTTCCTTTCTGGGCGGAAGTAAACTTCTACGCACTGGGGTTGCCAGTTTCATATATCAAAGCAGTAATATAGTTGCCAGTTTCTCATCATCGCGAAGGCATATAAAAATATCTTCTAGTGAACAAAAACGAAGCTCAGTTGAGCATAAAGCAAGGCAATTATCATAAAGCCGGGAAAGGGGCATGCTTTCAAATGGGACGTTGTCTTGATAGAACATCATGGCAATACAAAAATGTGCTTCAGTAAAGGACCAACAGAAGCCAATCAATGTTTTTCAATTACTTTAAACAAGTATTAATCCAAAGCTTAATTTGTTTTGAAGCCTACAATGCCTAAGAGTGATTTGTTTAATCATGATGTTGATATCCCATTTATTATATATTTCAAGGAGTTAATGCACTTTACAATAGGAAGAAAACAAGGAGAAAACCTTCGTCCCGTACACGATAGTGTAACAGGGATGTCTCTCACTCACAAGGGCAAACTTAGTCACATGGGTTTGCTGGCAGACATATCCAACATACCTCGACAGTAAATGGGCCGGCCCACACAGTAAATGGGCCGAATCTGGACCCCCTCAGATATCAAAGTAATGATATCAAAGCATGTTTTTAGTGTAAAAAGGAAATCAGGAGAAAATGAGTCAGAAATAAGTCCTTCTATCATTTTGATCAACCGACTTATCTCAATCTTTAATCTTAAAATTGGGGATAAAGAAGAATAACTTACTCCCTTATTTCTTGCCTGTTATCTCTGGTTTTAGGTGAAACCTAATCGATGCCAAATAAGAAATGAGGACCAATATCCTTATCCCTCTCTTATTATGATGCCAAGCCAGTCCTTGGGTCATGCCAGTTGATATGGAGATAATTTAAGTGAGGATAAAAATAAATCATGTTAAAAATGTCATTCTAAGTGTTTATCTTTAATTTCGTATTATTTAGGATTGGGATAAGACCAATAGTTGTGCTAACATAAAACATGGGAATAACTGAATTTCACCTAAAAGATACGGTGATTTATATCTAGATTTCAACTCAAGAAAGTAGAAGCAACCTAATCTTCCCTTAAGCGGAACCTAATTTTCTCTTGACCTCATTTTTCAAGCATATAAAATGAGTAATCTATCTACTGGTAGGCGTGGATGGTAACTAGGCCTTGCAGTGAGGGATCACAGAGGGGAAGGAAATAGAGAATGATAGGGAAAAAGCATACCTACGAGCAGAGGAAGGGACGACACGGGGCAACCTGAACCTGGCTGGTAACCAGGCCTTGCAGTGAAGGATCACAGAGGGGAAGGAAATAGAGAAGGTTAGGGGAAAACCATACCAGCGAGCAGAGGAAGGGACAGCACGGGACGGCACACGTCTTCTTTGTCGGGAACAGGCTTCTCCGTCCAGGAACTAGATAGAGAGGGGCGGCACGTCTCTTCGTCGGGAACCAGCACGCACGAGCAGAGGAAGGGAAAGAGGGGCGGCAGGGAGCTTGTGCGTTGAGAAGGGCGGCACACGTCTTCTCCTCGTCGAGAACCAGCACGCACGAGCAGAGGAAGGGAGAGAGGCAAAGGAGCTGGGGAGGAAGGGGAGATGACAGAGGTCGGAGTGTAAGGAATCGCCATGAATGCAGCGGAAATAAAAAATGATTCCATTGTATCGGTTGCTGGGGTCGTAAAACGGACATTAAAATCTAAGCGGGAAGAACAGTTCTTCACCTTTGCGGGGTTTCGAATCTCCCGTGGATGATGCCGACTCGGTAATCGCACACGCGCACGATCTCTAGAGGTATCCACACGAGTTCCCGCAGCAGACGCGATTTCCTCCTCGACTTGAGTGCTCCGACCAGATCTCAAATCCACCATGTGCGGAGAGAGACAGATCCACTCCAAGAGAGAGAGAAGGAGAGAGAGAGAGGAGAGAGAGAATCTGGAAAGTAAAATTCGTCCAACTAACCTTTTACCCCTTCCCCTTGGCCCTCCTTATATAGAAATAAGGATAAGCACAGGGAATAATCCTCATGATTATCCAAGAGTTTGGCCTTGGATAATTCTCCATTAAATCTTCATGTTTATCCTGCGGCTTTTCATAAAAACCCAAATAAGTATGAAATTTAACGTCTCTCACCGTCTGACGAGAACTCTTATGTGTGTGACCCTCTAGGCCCATATATCAGTCCGGTTGCAGGCCCATTAAACTTAGAACTGTTTCTTGAGTTTAATATTTATTAATTAACATTTAAACATCATATGTTAAATGATTAATTTAATAAACAAGTGAATTATCATATGATGATCAAATCACTTGGCCTTCTGATCATAAACATCACCAAACACTACCTCATGATCCCAGAAGATATAAGGGATACTGTTCCCTTCAATTGAACCTTTCCGTCTGCAGATGCCGCACAGATATAATCCTTCACTCATGCAATGTCCCAATAACGCAAGGGTATGGATTTATAGTCAAACCCTCTATCGCATTATCCAGATGGATTCCAGTACACAGTTAATATCTAGAAAGACATCTCTTTCATTTGACCATGGCCAGAGATTTCTGTGTACACATCCATAGGACATTCTCTCTCCAGTCTTATACCAAGAGTGAGTGATCCCTTGTTGTTCACTCAATTACCTTCGTAAGCTTTCAACTGTATCTGAAAGACCGATTATGGTGGACTTAATGGTTAAAGTCCACGAGTCAGAGAATCAAGATACAATGGTCCACAAACAAGGTATCATTGGTGACTCAGGTCAAAGGACCAACTGTACTACTACAACGATTGAATTCCCTGGTTGACTAATAGGTATAATTACCATCCAGGAATTCTTATTTGGGTATGTTCAGTGAACTCATTCTCTAATGAGCACCCACTTGTTTGTCTTAGTGTCACCACACGAGTGAATGTGAGATCACTCACCCTCATCATATGAGCAGACATAACTTGTGTCGATCTTATCGGATATTTAATGTCCATCTCAAATATCCTATGATCGAGAACTATTTAAGACAATTGCCTTAGCCTCACTTTGTTTGTGGAATAAGCCTTGAATAGGATGTTTTATTCTCCTAAAACCTTTTAACCCACTTTGGTGGAGGGGAGTGCTTAACCCAGGGTGCTATGGGTTATACCAGGGGTTAAGCGAAATAACATGGGTATTTTGAACTCTTTATTCCACTCTTTATTCTCTTCTTTATTCTACTTATTCCTACCAAATCACTTGGAATAGCGCAGTGCAATTCTACTTATTCTGGGTGGAATACCAACAATTTACCAAATCAAAATACCTCTTATTCTGGGTTAAGAAATCCCCAGAACCTTATTCTGGTTTAAGTTATTCTGCAAACAAAGTGAGCCTTAGGATATTGATCTCACTATCATGATCTCATCATGATTCAATATCCCATACATTTGTCTATGGACCTTCATTGCGATAGTCGTTTGCGAGAACTATTAAATGAAAAAATAATTGCCTTTATTAATAATCTGAATAAGAATGTACAATGATTGGCTTTGAGGCCACCCAATTCTAACATTCTCCCACTTGGACTATAGCCAATCACCCATGTGTCTAAGTCCCATAGACTTAAGGTGACGTTTTAAATTGTTTTGAGACAATGGCTTAGTCAAGGGATCTGCTACATTATCTTCAGATGAGACTTTCTCAACTACTATATCTCCTCGGGCGATGATCTCACGAATCAGATGAAATCGTCTCAGAATGTGCTTTGACTTCTGATGTGATCTGGGCTCCTTCGCTTGAGCTATTGCCCCATTGTTGTCACACAATAATGGAACAGGATCTGAAATGCTTGGAACGACTCCAAGCGCGGAGATGAACTTCTTCATCCAAACCGCCTCTTTGGCCGCTTCAGCCGCAGCAATGTATTCTGCTTCGGTCGTCGAATCTGCAGTTGTTTCCTGTTTGGAACTCTTCCAACTTACTGCACCTCCATTTAACATGAACACAAATCCAGACATGGATTTGCTGTCATCCATATCCGACTGGAAACTCGAGTCAGTAAATCCTCGAAGTTCCAAGTCGTTTCCTCCATAAACGAGAAATAGATCCTTAGTCCTTCTCAAGTATCTAAGGATACATTTCACCGCCTTCCAGTGTTCCTCACCTGGATCAGCCTGATATCTACTAGTGACACTTAGTGGGTGTGCCACATCAAGCCTAGTACATAGCATTGCATACATGATAGATCCTATTGCCGAGGCATAAGGAACTCTATCCATGTATGCTCTCTCTTCAGGTGTCTTGGGAGACATTTCTTTAGAGAGATAAATTCCATGCCTCATAGGAACGAGGCCTCTCTTGGAATTTTCCATGCCAAACCTTTTGACTATGGTATCTATGTACATAGATTGGGACAAGCCAAGCATTCTTTTGGACCTATCTCGATAGATCCTTATTCCCAGAATATAGGATGCTTCTCCCAAATCTTTCATGGAGAAGTTTTTGGATAACCAAGCCTTTACCGATGACAACATTCCTACATCATTCCCAATGAGTAGAATGTCATCAACATAAAGTACCAAAAAGGTAACTGCGCTCCCACTAACCTTTTTGTATACACAAGGTTCATCTTCATTCTTAATGAAGTCATAAGATTTGATTGCTTCATCAAATCTTAAGTTCCAAGTTCGGGATGCCTGCTTTAATCCATAGATGGATCTTTGCAGCTTGCATACCTTGCTTGAATGCTCTTTGGAAGTGAATCCTTCAGGTTGTATCATATACACCTCTTCTTGAAGGTTCCCGTTAAGGAATGCTGTTTTCACATCCATTTACCATATTTCATAATCATAGAATGCAGCGATAGCAAGAAGTATTCTGATTGACTTAATCATGGCAACTGGAGAAAAGGTTTCGTCATAGTCAATGCCTTGCCTTTGAAGATATCCTTTCGCTACTAGCCTTGCCTTGTATGTGTCAATCTGTCCATCTGCCCCGATCTTTCTTTTAAAGATCCATTTACTGCCAATAGGTACTATACCTTCTGGCAGATCAACTAAGTTCCAAACTTGGTTGGCATACATGGACTGAATTTCAGAATTCATTGCCTCTTGCCATTTTTCTGATTCTTGACTATTTATGGCTTCTAGGTAGGTTTGAGGATCATCATCCTCATTTAAGTGCACTTTTGGTTTGCCATCATCGATATGTCCAACATATCTTTCAGGCTGCTTAGGCACTCTACCTGATCTGCGAACCTTTTGTTTATCATCTTGAACAAGTTCTTGAGTCAATAGTTCAGTAGATGAACTAGTGTTGATTTGTGGGTCTAGAATTTCTTCTAGTTCTATCTTGCTCCCACTGTCTTCTTCTGAAAGATATTCTTTCTCTAAGAAAACAGCTCTTTTTGCGACAAACACCCTTTGATCACTGGGCTGATAGAAGTAATATCTAAAAGTCTCTTTTGGATATCCCACAAATCTACATTTCTCTGTCCTGGAATCCAGTTTGTCTGGATCATGTCTTTTGACATGTGCAGGACAACCCCAGACTCTAACATGCTTAAAGTCTGGTTTCTTTCCTTTCCATATCTCATATGGAGTGGAAGGTACTGACTTACTGGAAACTTTGTTCAACAGATATGCAGCAGTCAACAGTGCATATCCCCATAAAGAGATTGGAAGTTTGGCATAACTCATCATGGATCGTACCATATCTAATAGAGTACGATTTCTCCTTTCCGATACACCATTTAACTGAGGTGTATAGGGAGGAGTCCACTGAGACAAAATACCATTATTCTTTAGATATTATGTGAATTTTGTACTTAAGTATTCACCCCCTCGATCTGATCGAAGAGTTTTGATACTCTTTCCAGTCTGGTTCTCAACTTCGTTTTTAAACTCTTTAAATTTCTCAAAGACTTCTGACTTATATTTCATTAAATATATGTATCCATATCTTGAGAAATCATCTGTAAATGAAACAAAGTATGAGTAACCACCCATAGCATGAGTGGACATTGGACCACATACATCACTATGTATTAGTTCCAATAAGTCCTTAGCTCTGTCTCCATGTCCTGAGAATGGAGCTTTGGTCATCTTTCCCATGAGACAAGCTTCACAGGTTGCAAATGATTCATAATCAAATGGATCAAGATATCCATTCTTTTGCAATCTTATGATCCTGTTCTCATTTATATGACCTAGCCTACAATGCCATAGGTACGATTTATTCACATCCTTATCTAAGCGTTCAAGAGAATTATTTACCAGACAAACATCATATGAAATATCAAGTAAATATAATCCATTCAATAAATATCCGGAAGCAAACAATTTGTCTCCTTGATAAATTGAACAACCTTTATTCTCTAGCTTCATAGAATATCCTTGTCTATCTAAACATGAAATAGATATGATATTCCTAATAATAGTTGGAACATAGTAACAATCTATCAGTTCCAAAGAGTCTCCTGACGGCATCTGAAGTCTTGCTGTCCCTACAGCTAACGCAGCAACTTTTGCTCCATTCCCGAGCCTCAGATCCACATCTCCGCGGTTCAATCTTCTTTTACTTGTTAACACCTGCAAGTTATTGCAGATATGAGAAACACATCCAGTATCTAATACCCAAGATGTTGTTTCTCTATAAGACAAGTTAAGATCGATCATGAGAATACCTGAAGCTTCACCAAGCTTCTCCTTTGCTTTTTCTGTAAGATAAATCTTGCAGTTTCTCTTCCAATGACCTTCTTTATGGCAGTGGAAACACTGACCTTTATCATTGACTTTAGCTTTGTCCTTTTGTGCCGCCGGTTTGCTTTTCACTAGCTTCTTAGGCTTACCTTTCTTAAAGGTCTATCCAACTTTTCTTTTCTTGTTGGTCTTACCAACAAGCATTACATTTAGCTTATCTTTCTGGATAGTGCCTTCTGCTGTCTTCAACATGTTGAGCAGCTCAGCCAGTGAAACTTCAATTTGTTCATATTGAAGTGGATAATGAATTGTGAAAATGAATCTGGAAGGGACTGTAGGATTAAGTCGATGCTTAGGTCATTGTTCATAACAAAACCAAGCACAACAAGCCTCTCAATCCACTCTATCATCTTGAGCACATGAGTTTGCACAGATGTGCCCTCGCTCATTCTGGTCCTGAACAATTTCTTAGATATCTCATATCTTTCTGTTCTGGATTGTTCACCAAACAACTCTTATAGGTGATTCAGAATGGTCTTAGGTTCCATGTTATCATGCTGTCGCTGCAGTTCATTGTTCATTGAACCAAGCATATAACACTGGACCATGACAGAGTCCTCCTTCCAATTTTCATACATCATTAATTCATCTTCATTAGCATTATCACCGGGTTGCACTGGATCTGGTTGATCCAGGACATAGGCTAGCTTTTCACACCTGAGGACAATCTTCAGGTTGCGTAACCAGTCAATGTAATTTGATCCCGTGAGTTTGTTTGCATCAAGTATGCAATGGAGGGGGTTAGGTGACGACATAGCGACCTACATGGAAATATATAAAATGAGCAGATAGTTCTTAAAATCAGATTTAGGACTTTTAATCTAGATTTATGCTCCCACTATTTTTCGGCGATCTGTATGACCCTCTAAGATACAGAACGGGAGATTCCGGTGATCTCCTAGTGGGGATCAGAATCCTTCGGGCAACATGCATGTGACCTTGTGGTAGCACAACAAATCACATCAAGTCCCTTAGGCAGTCAACTCTTGACAGTTGCAACGTTTGCAATATCCGATCGATTTAACCCCTGAATCAGAATGACCTTGTGGTAGCACAACAAATCAATTTGATTCAGTTAAGTTTATCCATCATTACTTAGATGACATGAATTCATAGTGCAGTCCTTGTGGTAGCACAACAAAACTACACTATTTGTCCATTCATCTTAATGACATCACATGTCGTAGACCTAGTTTAATTTCTAAATCAAACAGACCTTGTGGTAGCACAACAAATCCGTTTGAGATAAGAATTATCCTAAGATCTATAATGATGGTGGGTTACGTGGATTATTCTGAATATCTCACGTTTACAACTTAAGTTTTTAAAAGAGGGTTTTTGATTTTGATTTATAAAAATCGTGCTATCAATAGTATTTCAATTTGAAGTATCAATATACTTAATAGAAATATATATATATGATAGCATAGTCCACAAATATCACATATATGCAGAAAAATTAAATGGGGATGATCATGGACTGCTAAAGCTACTATGGAATCATCGGAGCCAAACGATGATCCATAATAGGATCCTAATCTGAAAACAACAACATTGGTTCCATTTGATGCGAGTCCTCCCTCCAGAGGTGTCTTCTGAAGATCCCGTCCTCTTAGCTTAATCCAATACATTTAAATATGAAATTCAGGACTCGCAGGTCCACAAATGTACATTTAAACAATTAGAAACCTTGATCTTATCAAGGGGAGTACAATCTTATAGGAAGGTAGAAAGTACACTTGGATTAAGAGAGAGGAGGACACGCAGGTCCTATTTAAAATCCCAAATGAAATAAGCATTGCATTCATCCACATCATTCATCACATGAAAATACTAAGTCCATGATCATCCCACCAGAAAACACATCACATGCATCACAATCATCACATAATTGTTGTTTGGTATTAAATTTTATAAATATAAAATTATAATACCAATTAGTTTTCGAAATAACATTTATTTCAGCATAATCAATAATATTCAAAACATTATTGACAAAATAACTAACTAAACTATACAGTTAATCTAAACACTAATTCAAACATTTTGAACAGTAAAAGTAATCAAGTTATGTATGAAATCAGTTTAAAACAATTTTAAACTAATTAATTTAACAGGAAAATTAATTATCTAAAACAATTTTAAATAATTAACTAACACCCATTAATTATAAAGTCCTTTAATTGACTAACAGTTATTAAACACTTTAATAAGCTGTTAATAATCATAAAAATAATTAATAACATTTATTAATTATTCCTATAATTATTTTGTTTTAAAACAATTTTAAAACAGGCTTAAATGGGCTAATATAGTGTTTAAAGGGGGTTAAACAATTATTAAAACAATTTTAATAAACATAAAAATGGGCCCAGCCCATAAGGGTCAATTGGCCCGGACCCTGGCTTAGCCAGGGTCGAACCCTGGCTCGGCCAGGGAATTGGCCCGGACCCTGGCTCGGCCAGGGTCGAACCCTGGCTCGGCCAGGGGCCCTGGCTCGACCAGGGTCGAACCCTGGTTCGGCCAGGGAGTCTGGCTCGGCCAAGGTCGAACCCTGGCTCAGCCAGGGTCGAGCCCTGGCACGAGCCAGGCACCGGACCTAGCCCAGCCAGGTCCAGGCCCTAGCCGGGTCCGGCCGGGCCGGTCCGAACCGGCTCGGGACCGGCCGGCTGGGCTTCTTTCTCCCCCCCCCAGCAGAACCCTATTCTGCTTCGGACCAGCGGCAGTTGCAGGCCAGCGGCGCCGGCGGCCAGCCCTTGGCGGCGGCGCCGGCCATGCCGGCGGTGCTCCCCGGCGCCGGCGACATGCCCGGCGCCGGCAGGGCCGCCGTCGGCCTCCGGTGATGTGAAAACCAAGCCCTAAAACCCCTTTAAAAATCTGATTTTGCAGGGTTTTAGATCCAAGTTTGGGCTCGATTTTCAGGACCTCCAAGGGTACTCCGGCGCCGATCATCATGCCCAATGTGAAGTGGTGACTATCACCTAATGATCCAGACATCCGGGCCGCCATCCCAACACTTGGGATGCACGTACGAAGCCGCTAAAGTACCCCGTTCGTCGTCCCACAAAGAACTCCGAAAATCCCAAATAAAATCCAAAAAATTACAGAAAAATAATCAAATTGATTGTGTTCATCATATGAACACTATTCTGTCATTTTTAATCGGATTAGACACAAGAACACGTACAATACGGGTTCTTCACGCATAACGAGAAAATCACGCAAAACGATGCCGTTTTACGACCGAACCAGCAAACCTGGCTCTGATACCACTGTAAGGAATCGCTATGAACGCAGCGGAAATAAAAAATGATTCCATTGTATCGGTTGCTGGGGTCGCAACGGACATTAAAATCTAAGCGGGAAGAACAGTTCTTCACCTTTGCGGGGTTTCGAATCTCCCGTGGATGATGCCGACTCGGTAATCGCGCACGCGCACGATCTCTAGAGGTATCCACACGAGTTCCCGCAGCAGACGCGATTTCCTCCTCGACTTGAGTGCTCCGACCAGATCTCAAATCCACCATGTGCGGAGAGAGACAGATCCACTCCAAGAGAGAGAGAAGGAGAGAGAGAGAGGAGAGAGAGAATCTGGGGAGTAAAATTCGTCCAACTAACCTTTTACCCCTTCCCCTTGGCCCTCCTTATATAGAAATAAGGATAAGCACAGGGAATAATCCTCATGATTATCCAAGAGTTTGGCCTTGGATAATTCTCCATTAAATCTTCATGTTTATCCTGCGGCTTTTCATAAAAACCCAGATAAGTATGAAATTTAACGTCTCTCACCGTCTGACGAGAACTCTTATGTGTGTGACCCTCTAGGCCCATATATCAGTCCGGTTGCAGGCCCATTAAACTTAGAACTGTTTCTTGAGTTTAATATTTATTAATTAACATTTAAACATCATATGTTAAATGATTAATTTAATAAACAAGTGAATTATCATCTGATGATCATATCACTTGGCCTTCTGATCATGAACAACACCAAACACTACCTCATGATCCCAAAAGATATAAGGGATACTGTTCCCTTCAATTGAACCTTTCCGTCTGCAGATGCCGCACAGATATAATCCTTCACTCATGCAATGTCCCAATAACGCAAGGGTATGAATTTATAGTCAAACCCTCTATCGCATTATCCAGATGGATTCCAGTACACAGTTAATATCTAGAAAGACATCTCTTTCATTTGACCCTGGCCAGGGATTTCTGTGTACACATCCATAGGACATTCTCTCTCCAGTCTTATACCAAGAGTGAGTGATCCCTTGTTGTTCACTCAATTACCTTCGCAAGCTTTCCACTGTATCTGAAAGACCGATTATGGTGGACTTAATGGTTAAAGTCCACGAGTCAGAGAATCAAGATACAATGGTCCACAAACAAGGTATCATTGGTGACTCAGGTCAAAGGACCAACTGTGCTATTGCAACGATTGAATTCCCTGGTTGACTAATAGGTATAATTACCATCCAGGAATTCTTATTTGGGTATGTTCAGTGAACTCATTCTCTAATGAGCACCCACTTGTTTGTCTTAGTGTCACCACACGAGTGAATGTGAGATCACTCACCCTCATCATATGAGCAGACATAACTTGTGTTGATCTTATCGGATATTTAATGTCCATCTCAAATATCCTATGATCGAGAACTATTTAAGACAATTGCCTTAGGATATTGATCTCACTATCATGATCTTATCATGATTCAATATCCCATACATTTGTCTATGGACCTTCATTGCGATAGTCGTTTGCGAGAACTATTAAATGAAGAAATAATTGCCTTTATTAATAATCTGAACAAGAATGTACAATGATTGGCTTTGAGGCCACCCAATTCTAACACGGAGGTAGCTGGAGTTGAGGAGAAAGAGAAGGGAGTCTGATTCGTCCTAGCTCGGTTGGAGAGGAGGAGATGAGAGAGGCTGAAGAGACAGTGAATGGACGTATAAAACCGCAGGGTTTAAAGAGGAGCAGAGGAGAGAGCGGGAAGAGAGAGGGCGTGACCGGCAACCTGCTTAGGTAGGATGGCAACCGGTTGCAGTTCGTGAGAAAAGGGGTTTGCAGGTAAAAGGCCAACTTATTACAGGTGGCAGGGTCCGATTGGATACTACTGGAGTTGGGTCCAAACTCCTACTGAGGCGAACCGAACTCCATTTATTCCCCTCCCGTCGTTTGTTGATGCTGCTGCTGGCGTTGGTCTACTTGTCCTGGTGCCGGCGGACGAATCGGCGAGATGGTGTGATAGAATAGTCCTGTCTTGGAAAAATGACAAAATCAAAAGGTGTTTAAAAAATGGTGTATACTTCATTCATAGTCTTAAAGTTTTGAGTTGAATGTGTCTAATAATTTCGAATTTTGTAGTTTGTAAGATGGTATTAGAGCAAAGTTGGACCCAACTTTATCTTCTAATTTGCGCGGGTTTTGTGGTTTATAAATGGTATCAGAGCAGGGCTTGACCCAACTTTATCTTCTAACTTGCGGCACGTCCTGTTATTTAATTTTTACGGCTCATCTTGGCTGTAAGGAGGAGTGTTGGAGTGGCTATATAATAATCTTATATCGGTTAATTTCAGTTGTGGCCAGTGCTTATGATCTTGGACTCCTTCAAACTCAACATCCAAGTTTTGTGATTTGTAAGATGGAGGTGGACGAAGCAAAGAGAGAGAGAGAGAGAGGAGAGAGAGAGAGAGAGAGAGAGAGAGAGAGAGAGAGAGAGAGAGAGAGAGAGAGAGAGAGAGAGAGAGAAGTTTTCCCCGCGCGTGAGGGGGGCGGACAAAAACAGGGACTCGGAGAAACTGGCGAAACCGGGATAACGGGAAAGAAGTGCGCTGCGGAGTGGGGCGTGGACACCTGTGGACACGTGTCGCGGTAATATTGGTTACTGTTACTATGGGGCTTCCCTCCCCAGACTGACGCGAACCGAACCCAGGAGAACGGGATCACGGGAACCCTTTTCCCGGGCTTTTGCAGGAGCCCTTAAATGTTATTGGTTGAAAGTTATAGTTTTTTTTTTAAAGTTATAGTTTAAATTCTCATAAATGCACTACCGCAATGTGTAATTTATAGTCAGTAGAATTTTAGGACCCATGTAAAGAGTCCAAGGGATCTAAATCCATGTGTAGGTGGGTATGGGAACGACAATTGCTGGAACCCAAAAGTTTTAAACAGTTTTACTTGCGGTTAAGGATGCAAATGTCAATCCAAGATAGATCCATGACCATATTCATTATGTTAACGATTTAAAAAGAATCTTTGTTAATTATTCTCTAAGTTAATATCGGTTGGACAATGGAATCCTTAGTGTACTATATGTATTTGATCATAAAAAAGTTGTAACCGTTGTTATCCTATCTGCTTTACATATGAGTTTAGAAAGACCACCCTTTAAGTAACCTGTAAGCTATTTGTAACCGCCCCACCCCGTCGGCTTGATTCGATCATGCCAACTTACTGCAAACCGTTGGTTCGGGTGTGCCATAATGAGAATGACCCACACATCTTATATTGGCAATGAAGAGTACAAGTATAAAACAAAATAATAAACATGACCAACATAGCCACATACAAACCAAACCACCAACTGAATAAGCAACTGGAACATCATCCAGGATCTCTATAAGTTTGAAAAGTATATTTCATGGCGTAAACGAAATTAACTTATATATCTCTTGCTAACCTATCAAACTGAAAGTCACAAGTAAGCACCTACTAAAGCTAGCTTCAATAACCAAAGGTCAAGTTTTACACTCCTCTAGTTCAATTTCAGTTCCAACAATCCTCTGAAAAATATAAGTGAGCAAAGATGAGTCACATAGAACTCAACAGGTTCAAAAGCTATGAGACATAGGTTTCGCATCCAATATACATAAAAGAATGTTTCATACATTTATCTGATCATGAACATTCAGACTAGCATATAATACTACTTCAATCCTAGCATGTTTCATTTACATTGCACTATGCTAACATGAATAATATCCTTAACTATACATGATTTACTATTTTGAACATAAACATGACAACATATTAACTTCTGAAATATGACTTAATAACAGTAACTAAACATGTACATTTAATCATGCATTATCATGGAATATGCACATTGAACAACTATCAAGACTATTACTTCATATGGGCTTATTATATATGAATTTAAATATAAATTCCCAGCATATATCATGATATAAAAATATATATTAACTTATGAAATTTAACCTCATCTTTTATCATTAAACATCATAGGTGATCACACATATTATATCTTTCACTTTAACATAGGACAAGCAACTATACAATGACATTAGGTATATCCTCTTCTTCTTTACCTAGTGGTTATAACAAACTTACTAGATCTTCGGCTGCGCAGCCGGAGGATGCTCTCAGATCCCACCAGGATAGCATGCAAATACACTACTTAGATTTAATCCGTTGCCTCGGGTATCTTACTTATCCCCTTAGTCATTAACCGAGCAAATGAGGGAATGTAGAAGTGGCCCCCATGGAATCAAGAGATAGCTCCCTCTATGTGGCACTTCGGTCCTAAAGAAATTAAGAGATGGCCCCCACAATGTAGTACTTTGATCCACATAACACTTAGGGCCCACATTACTGGCTTGGTGTATCCACTTAACATTTTAACATCTTACCATCTTAAATTAATCATATACATGCATGAACTCTTATATTTAATACAGGACATGAGATAAAATATAATAGGTACGCAAGGCATGCAAATAAATTCATAATTAACAGAAATTACACATGATAATTAACTGTCAAAATCGCGTCATGTACAATCGACGCCATTCAAATAGCGTCAACCAGGTCCGACGTGATTCAGTCAGCCATGCAAAATTCTAAAAAATCAAATTTCAAAATGTAGTTATTTTGAAAAATGAAGAACATGCATGAACAGTCATAATTCTAATCATGCTGTAACAGATGTATCATAAGATGGGTATCTGAACATGATTCTTTTACAATAACATCATTATCATAGCATGCAATTAAACAGAAATAATTGTTCTATGCATGCATAGTTAAATCATCACAAAATCATGGGTTCATATTATATAAGTTTTAACATGAATTAACATAAAATAAATCAAACAATAACCAGTACTAAGTATGAATCATGTCGTGCATGGCCGACATGATCGTAAATCGTGTCGATCTGCATGGACGTGTTTCATTCCATTATAAAGAAATCAAAGAAAGAAAAAGAGAGAGAAATAAGGGATCTATACATCATATGCTCACTTTAGAAACTGTAATCACGTAGCCATACATCACATATACATAGTACATAGCAAACTAGGTTGAAAATATAATTTTTATTCCTAAAAATACTATGTTTTGATTGTTCGTCATCACTTGCCTCTTTAAGCACGAAGAGAACTCAAAGAAGATTGTCTCCGACAAGATGACAAGCTTCCACTACACTCACCAGATCGTCCTCATGTCCTCTTCCTTGCACGCCACGAAGAGACACCGCGCAGTACCCGTTCTCTCTACCAAACTCTCTCTAGGGTTCTCTAAAGGCTTGAGGATCAAGAGAGGGGCTTGGCCGCACTATGGGTGCTTAAATAAGCCTCTAATGTGGGTCCCAAGCAGACTCCTACTACACTTGGAGAAGAGAGAGTTGGTCATAGTGCGGACTCATAAAACTCTAAATCGCGTTTGTGAGTGTTCAAATTAGGGATGTGTGATTATCATGAAAATTTATGTTGATTAAATGACAAATAAACCTATTAAAAACTAAGTGAATGTGATTGCCAGAAACTTTTGACTAAAAAGTTCCGAAAGACAGAGATTGATCTTACCTGTTTCAGAATTGGGAGATGTTGGAGTCCTTGATTCTCCTCCTTCAGCCGGCTGAAGGAAAAGAGCCATTTTGATTTTGTTCTTGCTTTTAATGCTTATCGGACTTTGAGGATCGTCCATATTTCCTTGTTGATTCTTTCCTTTTGATCTTCTTTTGTACCTTGCAAAAAATAGAAAGAAAGAGGGAAAGAACAATAAGAACTCAAATAGCGGTAGTATCTATTCCAGTAATAATTCTAATCATGCAACTAAACAAATGAAGTCACTTATTTGTGGTCTTTGAAACCCCTTAAAACATGGATTGGAAAATAATGCTAGTGAGTGTGTGTTGCATGGAGTGATGTGATGAACTTATGATGCTAATATGCTGGAAATATGATAAAGATGCAAAAATTAATTAAGAAGAAATAAGTTGGATGGCTCCTAGAAAGCCTTACTTCTTGAATAGATCTTGAAAGGACGAAGAAATGACGAAGAAACTTGCTTCAAGACTCCTAGAAGTAGTAGCAGCGCCTCGATCCTTTAGCGTTTGGACGACGTCTTCCTAAAAAATTCTTAACTTTTTTAATGGCCAAGGACTTGGGTATTTATAGACTTAAGTTCACGCATCTGCGGTTACTTAAAGATTAACATGAAGGAGTTTGAAGCCAATCCAACCAAGAAATAGATAAATACAGCCTAATTCATCATTATCTGTAATTAACTAAAACGCGTCGCCCATGGGAGACGTCTCTTAGTTTAATTAAGATAAGGATAAACATCGGAAAGAAAAAATAGAATCAGCTTAAGAAACATAAATGGCGTCATGCATGGCAGACGTCTTTTAGTTCATTAATAAATTAATTAAAAATTAGATTAAAAATCAAAATAAGAATATAACCCTAAATGGCGTCTTCACAAGTCGACGTCTTTTAGGATCTTTTCATATTTGATTAAACATCTGAATTAAAATGAATTTATTTAATAAACTTAAATTATGTCTGTCTGACCGATGTCATTTAGATAATTAATCTAGAAAGATTAATAAAAATTAACTAATGATTAAATATCAGACTATTTTGAGGCATTATTATATGATATGAAATTTACTCAAAATGATGTCAAAATTAGCGTGTCTACAACTGCCTCACCTTGGCATCGTCTTTGCAAGGGAGTGAAATGAAATGGAATGTACTGAAAAGGTGATGTCAAGGTGTGATGAGATACGCTCTCAACATCACATAATTGGAATTTTTCTCAAAATCATCAACGAAGATAACTCGATAATATTGATGGAATCAATCTTGTCTGGATGAGATAGACAAGGAAATAAAATAAGGTCGATCAACCTCCACGATTGGGAAGTACCATAGGTCACAAACCCTACAGGTTTCATTATAAGGAGCGATTGCCAGCCAATGTGGACGTGCTGCAACCATGATGGATCTTAAAAGAAAACAAGAAATATTTGAGATAAAGAGTCCAAGAAAAGATAGAATTCCAAGGATATCTTCAAGCGAACCTCAAAATAATCAAGATACTCAATTCAGAATGGAATATTTCATATCATATTGGAATTATTTGATCAATGGTATGAAACTTAATCAATAATTAATTCTTATCACAATGATTTCAAAGTCCTACATGATGCATGCTAGGCTAAAAGAAAAATATAAAATCAAATAAAATATAAATTAATCAAAGATAATATTGTTAAATTGTCATTAATGAGTCAAAATACCAATTCTTGTAATTCAGTGCTAAGCCGAAGCTCGTTTATCCACGCACCGTTTCACAAAAGTAGAACCATCGTCCTCACTAATTAACAATCCAACGGCCTATCCGTGCGATTAAGAATTCTCTGAAATTATCACTGTTTTTGTTGGAGGAGAACTCAAATTCCAGTTTCATCAAAATCACAAGGTCTTTGATATAGTCTAATAAATATTTAACATATAATAATGTTCATGCAAATTAATCACATGAAAGAATACAAGAGATAGAGATAACTGTCTTTTTAGCCACGGTCGGAACTCATAAACTCCCACAATGGGATCTTTTTGAAATTTTCAACTCTGCAGTCACTTCTTTGAATTTCTTGTACTCAAAATCATTAGTAACTTTAATCAAATGCATTAAAATCTAAAATAATAGAAAATCCCGAAACGCGTCGTGTCGCGCCGACGCCATTAAGTTGAACTAAAAGACGTCACTGTTCAACGACGCCTTTCAGTCGCAGAAACAGGTTCTGGCTATATTCAATCCGGATTCCAACTCTTTCCATGCTCATCCCTTCTCCAATCCAAAAAAGACTTCCTAAAATCGCAATTCTCTCTATATAAACTTCATTAACTTGTATCAAAGCAAATCCAACCCTAATATAGAGATTGAAGCAAGAGATTTTCTCCAAAGTTTAAGGATTTCAAGGTTTTCAAGAAGGAAAAGCTCAAGAACAAGATGGATTCTTCAAGCAAGCGAATGAAGAAGACGCTCGAGAAGCTCTCCGACGTGAAAGATCATCTAAGTGGAAGAGATCTTAATTTCCAAGTAAGTTAAATCCTTTTCAATTCTTCTTTCTTCAATTTCAAATTCTTCAATTCCCTTTTCCATGTTCAAGTTCTTCATAGCAATCTTTTTTATCTAGGCATATCCTCTTTTTCCTGGCCCAAAAAAATTCACATCTCTTCTTTGGATTCGTAAACTTGCTAAGAATATTACTATTTCCATGCAATCCTTTGTTTTTAAGTGGAACATCCAAAGTCTAGTAGTTCATGCAAAGCATTACAAGAGTTCAAACGTGGACTGGGCGGCTATGGGTGCTTTGATTGAATTGTGGCATCCTCAAACCCATACTTTTCTTTTTCCTGAATTTGAAAGCACTATTCTTCTAGAAGAGGCTGAACTTTTATTGGGCCTTCCTAAGATCAAGTTGAACAACAATGAAGTGATCCAGAATAAGATGACTCTGATGAGGGAGAAGATCACAGGTCAACAATTATTGATAAAGATCATGAAGGATCCAAAAAAAGTTAAAGGATGCCTCACTAAGAAAGGAATCAACCTTGCTAAACTAGCAGAGTGGACTTTGTACAAGATTGAAGATCTTAGAGAGGATGACACTGAGAACGTGATGAAAGCATTCACCACGTGCCTAGTTGGAGCTTTATTCTTTCTTGCTCAAGACAATGTACTAAAAGATGATTAAGTTAGTGCAATCTGCGAGATCTTTGAGGGAAGACAAATTGGCACAGTGATTCTAGCTTATCTCTATAGTGGGCTTTTTGCAGCATCTACAGGTCAGCCTCTCTATAGTTGTATGCTTCTCTTCGCTCTGTAGGTTAAGTTGCACTTCAAATTTGAATATCACACTAGAAATTCTGCAAGACCGTCTCAAATTTATTAAAATAGTCTTATCTTCCATATCTTCAATATTGTGAAATTCAATGAGAGGATGATCAATCGAGTGCCCAAACTCAAGACTTGAGTTGATTGGAGAGATTATCTGAAGACAATGTCATCAAATGGGTTCGACTCTTCACCACTTGCTCTGATAGGAAAACCAATACGAGTACATCGTGCGGCGGGTGCAGAGCTTAAACTGATCGGGGCTACTGAGTTAATTCTATACAATTCTCATCGATACCATACTCAACTCAGCCTGCCTCGCTATGAACTCCCTGAATTTTCCCATACATCTCCAATCAAGAAGCGTGCCTTGGAATCCGATGAAGACTTTGAAGCAACCGAGCTTATAGTTACATTATGGAATATTAGCTTCAATCATCGTGTAAAATCCTCTCAACAATCAAATAGAGGATTATCATATCCATATATAATGGGACTTCGAGAAATCCTTCCTTGAAAGCTCTCTTTTTATTTTTTCTTTTATGTAATTAATAATTTATTTCCAATAAAGAATTGTTCTTTTATGCCTTGAAATTCATCCTTAATCTTCTATGACTTGTCCAAGATTTTCTTCTAAATAAAAATTTGATTTTTCCTTAAAATATTACAATTCGGATTTTTCCTTAATGTAAAACGCATCCACTAAGAAAGACGCCTTTCAACCATAATTCATTTTTCAAAAATCAGAGATTTATCCTTAAAATCCCGAATTATCCATAAAACGTGTCCACATGTCTAAACGCCTTTAGACCAAAAAACCTTTTCCAAAAATCAGAGATTAATCTTTAAAATCCGAATTTATCCAAAAAACGTGTCTACATGTGTAGACGCCGTTCAATCAAAAATCATTTTCCAAAATAAGAGATTAATTCCTTAAAATCGCATTCATGCTGAAACCGCGTCCACACAGGTAGACGCCTTTCAATTCTCTTTTTTACTTTTTCACAGAATTCTATCATTAATTCTGTGATTAATCCACTAAAACGCGTCGTGTGAACGGGACGCGTTTAAACATTGACCGTGGTACGGTTCTGACCAAAATTGGCAGTTTAACCTGAAACGCGTCGTTCAGTGAAGACGCCTTTTGTTCAATTTCAAATCCGTGCCTTGCCACCTCAGTTTATGTGCCTTGAATGGCGTCGCTGTACCCAGACGCTTTTTAACTTCTCTAAACAGAACCTGCGAAAGCCCCCCTTTCTTCCTCATTCTTCTCAAAACTCTTCCTTATTTTTTGCTTTCTCTTCCTCTCCGGCGATCCTCAACTCTAATGACCAAGCTCCACCGGCCTCCTTCGTTCTCCGGTGGTTGCCTCCTTAGCCGGCCATCTCTCTCTGGTTCTCTCTTCTTCAAACCTCCTCTCCAAGCTCCAACTCCCTTTCTCGAGTTCTCTCTTCTTCTCTTAAATTCTCTCTCCCGAGGCCATGGAACGAGGTGAAGGATCCCAGGGGAGTGGCAAACGTCATCGTGCCGTGCGCATGACAAGGAGAGCGGAGGAGCCCGCGACAGTTCCCCCTGAAGAGGCCATGACTTTAGAGGCGGCGGCGGCGATTCTGGAAGAAGAAGTTCCTCCACCGGCGATGATTGAAGGGAGAGAAGAAGAAGGAGAAGCTTTTCACCTGGTAAGCTTCTAATGAATGTTTATTTTTAGATGAATGGGATGAGAAAAGGGGGGAAAAGGGGCTTTTGGAAGAAGCCCGAAATCAGGTTTAAATGGCATCCAGATCAGGTAACGCCTTTCAAAGGGCATTGCCATGGTCCGACGCCATTTAAACCAAAATTTAATTTTTTGATGGAAATAGATCTAATTGACGTCAAGGTTTGTGGACGCCTTTCAATGGGCGTCCTGGTAGCCCGACGCCTTTTAGTCATAAATATTTTATTGATTTTTAATTTTCATTGACTGGTGAAATTTTCTTAAATTTATTTGCAAGGGACGATGAGGGCCCGCATATCATGGGACTTAGTGGTAGGGGCCTATAGAGGACTCCCGAACTTCCAAAAGGCGCGCCTGCGCTGGATGGGATTCGGCGAGATCCTGAACATCAAGCCATTTTGGCTCGATCTGGTGCTACTGCAGGCGCTCAGGGAGCGTTGGCACTCAGAGAGTCGGACATTCTTAATGCCTTGGAGACATATGATCCCCAGTTTAGAGGATGTGGCCAGGATCACTGGCTTTAGAGTAGAGGGCCGACCGGTGAGCGGGGTGACTTACCCCGATTACCGTGAGATGGCGGAGGCTTTACTAGGGATAGAGGTATCTACCTTAGATAGGGAGTTTAGGATAGTTCTTAGGGTGGAGGTAGAGGCCGCTTTAGGTCTAGTGGAGCCTCGACGTCGGTCTAACGAGACCCGGGAAGAGTTTAGGAGCAGGTTAGCTGAGTCCTCCTCTGCCGTCTATAGTAGTGACCCTGATCAGGTAGAGGAGATAGATAGGCAGCTTCGAGTTTTCTTCTTTGATCGGTTGCTCTTCGGCACGAAGGGCGATCATATTCACTGTAAATTTTTTTATTTTTTAGATGACCTGGAGAGTCTGCATGAGTATGCATAGGGTGCGGCCCTCCTGACCCACCTGTTCGCCGATCTCTCCGCGGTCACGCCCGACCGCGAGACTACCGTCAGCGGCTTTTCGCCATTTCTCCAAGTATTAAGTTACTTTTTAATTATTTGTTTATGATATGAAATGCAATGATATGATGCTTTTCTAACTTATATGTTCATGTATGCAGGTGTGGAGCTACTACTACTTCCCGCTCGACCGAGCGAGGATAGTAAGACCGGGTCTTGTCCCGTTGGCCTGCCGTTGGTAGCCAATAGTGGACACAGCTCCACAGCACCATCATCTGACGGCCCTCCGCCGTCAGTTCCTCGATTACCCGGAGCTCCTGATAGGTCTTTTAATTGTCAATTTTTATTAAATACAATGTTTCATTTATTAAATGCACTTTATTTATATGAATGCATCTAACCTGTATGCAGGTGATCTGGCGCCCATATCAGGGTATGGACGAGGAGGGCCAGCCGTGGGTGACGGCTGGCCGGAGATGGTTCGAGAGGCAGATGTGGCTCCATTGCCTCAATGAAATCGAGCCGCTCCGCCTCTGCCTAGTGATGAGGACGCTGGGCCTCCACCATGAGTGGGTGGACGAGGAAGTCCCGGAAGGAGTCGGGAGGAGCATGAGGGGCAAGCAGGCCCTTACAGATTGGCGAGACAAGTTCCCCGAGCAGTACGAAGATTGGCACCACCGCGGCGTACGAGTAGAGTCTCATGCGAAGGATAGCACCGCCTACCTCCAGCAGTACCGGACCGATTATGCCGACCATCTATGGCTTCTCCAACCTCTCGATGTAAGTATGATTCGTGCTTCTTTTATTTTATTATTATCTTTGTTTATATTTGTGAATGAATGTCTGTATGTATGATATGTAGGATGCGCGAGACGCGGTCATCATTGACCTCCGGGCCTGCCTTTAGGATGCGGAGGCCTAGTTGGAATAGGTTCAGAAGGAACTTTTTGACTTGGTATGTATGCATGCATGTATGAACATTTTAATGAATTAATTTGTTTTGACGATTATCCACTGACAGTTAGTCTTTTGGTACAGCGAGCCGTCTACACCCAGGCGGCTCCCCCTTCATCCTCAACTAGGGCTTCATCATCTTCTACGGCTGCTTACGAGGCTGCTCTTACTGACCTCCAGAGTCAGCTCGCCTCTGCCATCCACTGAGCCTCTCTTGCGGAGGAGGATCGGACTGCTTGAGTAAGTTCCATCCTTCTTCTTCCATTGTTGGACTTGATTATCTTGAACTGACAATGTCTTCTTTTATAGGTTGCCGAGCTTCAGGAGGCCCTTTAGCAGAGGGATGAAGAGTTGGCACAAGCTTGGACTTCAACCGTTCGCATTGCCAAGTTGGAGGCTCAGGTGGCGCGTCTCTCCACCGGTGACGTTGCACGACTCCAGGTTCGCTTGGAGATTCTGACTGAGGAGAGGGACCGAGATCGGGCTCAGATGGAGAGTCTCCAGGGCCGACTTTCGGTAGCGGAGAACGAGCGCCAGAGTATCGAGGCGCGGTACCAGCGAGCCCTAGATCGAGGTCAGGCGAGCGCTTTCACGGCCAGCATTGCTATATCTTCCGGTCAAGCAGGGCTGAGTGCTATGGGACCGCCACCGCCTTCGACTCGTGGTCCAGAGGGGCCTGATGAAGCGACGAGCCAGTATGAGGGCATCGGGGAGAGTCAGCTTTGATTGCTGCTATATGTATTTTCTTCTTTTTTGTGAATCCTGGACAAAAACACATTTTGATATATATATATGAAACTTTTGCCTTCAACTTTGTGTCTTAAACCTTGTGCCCTGTACATGACTTATCAAACAGGTTAAGTATCCGTTTAGTCTTAGCCCTTTGTCCGGTTAAGTAATCGGCTACTTGATCCTATTCTTGGTAAAAGGATCAGGGGGGCAGAGCCTTTATTAACAAAAGTAATAATAATAATTGAACTAAAGGAAATAACGGAGTTAGATGCAACATACAAGCATGTAGATGCTCGCTGAAAATAAAGGAATGAAGCATACCAAAAGCTACAAGCAGATGCTAATTGAAATATTTTTTATTTTTGAAATATTCATTTTGTTTGGGTTTTGGAACAAGTATATTTTTTTTGATTTTGACATATCTTTTTTTTTTTGGATTTTTAAATATGTATTTTTTGGATTTTGAAATATGTACTTTTTTTGGATTTTGAAATATGTATTTTTTTTGGATTTTGAAATATATATATATTTTTTGATTTTGAAATATTGTGTTTTTTATTATTTTGAAATATATATAGTTTTGAATTTTAAAATATATATTTTTTAGATTTTAAAATATTGTGTTTTTTTTTTTGAAATTTGGAATATTGTGCAAACTAAGAGACCAACATGGTACTCAGATCAAAAGAACATATTCATTTATTAACTTAATTCCCAAATTGTTCTTCAATAATCTAACTTAGACCCATCGTGCTTGAACTTGTGTTTCCATTCGTGATCTCATTTGATGATTTGATCTTTAGTCAATCTAGGCCGTTCCTTAAGCTTGGAGTACGCCTCTTCAGGAAGAAAGGAAGAATTGGTTTAGAAAGCTCACAAGAAGGTTCCGGAGACCCAAAAAGATGTTCCTTTCTTACTCTAATATTTGTTCGGGTTCGGTCATTTTCTTTTCGGGGTATTTATCGACCTTGCGTTCCCTTTTATTTCACTTCATGGTCTTGATGTAATGTTTGTAGTGTAATGGCCTTTTGATTTGATATTTGACTTTTGCCTTTTGATTTTTCTTTTTCTTTTCATAGGACGGATCTCCCTCTTTTTTTTATGACGGCCTCCTACTAAGATGGCGGGTATTCTTGGTAGTCTATTCTAAGTCTCGTTCCGACATCGTGGACCAAGAGTAAAAACAGAATTTTGCTTAAAATGAATGATTTGCACTTTACACCCTTAGTCAACCTTTCGGTATTCCTTCAGACTTCACATCTTTTGTTACTCACGAAGAAAACGTGTCAGTATGTGTAGTAATGAGTTTGAATTAAATTATCCAGACTGATAAGGAAATTTGAGTTTCTAAATTTTCTGATTCCACTGGTCTTTGCACCATGCTGATCGACTCTTTAACCTTAGGGTAGTATTTCTTAAGATACAGTCCATTCCAAGGGTGAGTTAACTCTTACCCTTCTACATTAACTAGACGGTAGGCATTACCTGGAAAAGCATGCGATATAACATATGGTCTTTCCCAATTGGGTTGGAGCTTAGAACGCGGACCACCAAGTTTTACAAAGATTCTTTTGACGACCATTTCACCGACTTTGAACTTACGTTCAATGACTTTCTATTGATAAAAACGTGCTAATCTATTTTGATAAACTCTTGCATGATTAGCAGCTGACCATCTTTTTTCGTCTAAGAGTTCCAATCGAGCAAGGAGTGCTGAGCGATGCTCATCAATGGAAAATTCCTTATTTAATTGTACTCTTAATGACGGTATAAGGATCTCATATGGAACTACCGCCTCCATTCTAAATGTTAAGGAATACGGAGTTTGCCCACTGGGCATGCAGATTGAAGTTCGGTAGGCCCATAGAGCCTTAATCAATTTTTCTGGCCAGTCTGTGAATTTATTAGACTTGCACGTCTTTTTGATGATTTTTATCAAAGTCTTGTTAATTGCCTATGCTTGGCCATTGCCTTGCGGATAATATGGAGATGAATGATGCAATGCAATTTTGTACCTGTTGCAGAGGTCCTTCAGCTATTGTGACATGACCTGCGGTCCATTGTCGGTGACGATAGTGCTTGGAATTTCAAATCTTGTGATGATGTTCTTCATGATGAATTTGTAGACAGTTGATGCTTTGACTTCCGTGTATGCTTCGGCTTTTGCCTACTTGGTAATGTATTCTGTTGCCGTGAGAATGAAAGATTTCTACTTAATGCCGGAATCAGGATTGCCAAGGGGTCCAATGACGTCGAAAGCCCACATGGAGAAAGGCCATGGGGAGGAAACAGGATGAAGTGAAGATGTAGGTGAATGAATCTTATCGGCGTGAAGTTGGCACTTGGCACACCTATGGACATATCCTAAATAATCTTCTTCCATGGTTGGCCAATATAATCCTTATTTAAGGATTTTCTTTGCTAGTATTTGTCTATTAACATGGTCACCACAAACTCCAGCATGAGCTCCTTCCATGATCTTCTAAAGCTCATCTTCGTCTAAACATCTTAAAAGAACTCCATCAAAACCTCTTTTATATAGTGTTCCCCCAACTAGGATGTATCTCTGAGCAACTCTCCTGATAGCCCTTTTTTCTTCAGATGTGGCTTCTTCAAGATATGATTGATCTTCACAATATTTGGCAATTTCATAGTACCATGGTTTTTGTTCATCATCCATCTCTTCTAACAGCTCCATTAACATGATCTCTATCTTTTCTACCATATTTCCATCTTTGACATTTTTCAGCAGCTTCTCCTTAGTTTTAAGAAATGAAGGGTCTTTCGTGGCGGGTGAAAGACGCCTATGAACAATGATTGATTCAGATTGTCTGCTGATTGGGAAATTGAGGGATGATGCAAGTGAAGCTAGAGCATCAGATAAGATGTTCTGATTTCGAGGAACATGGATGAAGATAAATTTTGTGAAAAACTTAGCATAGGCAGAAGTGAGTTCTTGATAAGGCTTGAGCTTGGGATCAAGAGTTCGATATTTGGTTAGCACCTGGCGAAGAATCAATTGGCTATCACTTACAATTCTGAGTTTGGTGGCACCATGGAGATTAGCAGCCTCGAGGCCAGCAAGGAGTGCCTCGTATTCAGCTATATTGTTAGTGACTGGAAAGTCAAGTTGAAAGGCTTGTGGAATGGTGACACCTTCAGGTGATAACAGAACAATGCCGATATCCTTTCCATGGGAATTCAGAGCTCCGTCAAATGCATAGTCCACATATCATCTTTGATTCGGTCTATGGACATCAGTTCCTCATCTGGAAACTTCGATCGGACTGGATCAAAACGAGGAAGGGGATGATGAGCAAGATGTTCTGCGATGGCGTAGCCTTTGATCGCTTTCTGTTGAATGTAAGTGATATCAAATTGGGATAGAAAGCTTTGTCATCGTGCTAACCTATCAGTAAGGATAGATTTCTTAAGAAGAAACTTGATCGGATTCATTCTAGCCATAAGATGGACTTCATTGGCTAGAAAGTAATGCTTCAATTTCTGAACCACCCATACAAGTGCTACACATGTTTTCTCCATCGCTGTGTATCTCTGTTCAGCGGGGTTGAGAAGTTTAGAGAGATAGTAGGCTGCCCTCTCCTTTCCTTCTTCATCCTCTTGTGTCAGGACAGCCCCCACCGCATCATCCAGGACAGAAATATATAGTATCAATGGTTTGTCCAGAGACGGTGGTCTCGAAACAGGAGGACTTGCCAAATAATTCTTCAATCCATCAAATGCCTCATGACGCTTATCATCCCAATCGAATTTGACTCCCGGCTTGGTAAGCTCGTAGAACGGCTTACACCTTTTTGAATGTTAGGAGACAAATCGACGAATCTACTGCAACCTCCCGATCAATTCTCTTAACTCTTTCAAGTTCTTGGGAGGTGGCATTTCTCTGATAGTTTTTGCCTTGTTGGGATCGATCTCAATTCTCCGTTTACTGACAATGAATCCAAGTAATTTCCCTGACGATACCCCGAATACACATTTCTTAGGGTTCATCTTTAACTGATATTCTCTTGATCTTTCTAATACTCTTGCCAAAACTTTGGCATGTTCAGCCTTAGTCTTAGATTTCACTAACAAGTCATCCACATACACTTCTAGATTTATATGCATCATGTCATGAAATATTGCCATCATAGCCCTCTGATAAGTGGCTCCAGCGTTCTTTAATCCAAAAGACATTACGACATAACAATATATCCCCCATGGTGTAGTGAATGATGTCTTTTCTTGATCTTCTTCTGCCAACTTGATTTGATTATATCCTAAGAATCCATCGATAAATGATAGAGTTTCATAGCCGGTTGTATATCGATGAGTACATTAATGTGAGGCAGTGGAAAATCATCTTTATGACACTTCCGGTTCAAATCTCGAAAGTCAATACAGATTATGACCTTCCCATCTTTCTTCATAACCGAGACTATGTTGGCCACCCATTGTGGATAGAGGACAACTCTAATAAACTTGGCTTTATGTAGCTTATCGACCTCTTCCTTCATCTTCAAAGCCATCTGTGGGTGAAATCGCCTTAACTTCTGTTTAACCGGGCTAGCCCCATCCTTTAATGCAAACCTGTGTTCCACTAGTGATGAGTCTAACCCCGGCATATCCTCATAACTCCAAGCGAAAGTGTCCTTATAATCCTTAAGAACTTGGACCACTGCCTTCTCATCCATTTCAGAAAGATTTTTGCTAACGAGGACAACTTTAGGTTTGTCTTCAGTCCCTAGATTGATCTCTTTGGTGGGCTCTTCTACGATAGCTGAGGGTTCATCGAATCTTTTTACTCCACTGGCATATGCCTCAGCCGCGTCCTCGTCATCTTCCTCATCTTCAACAATGGGGTCTTTTTCGTGTATCAATTCATACACCCCATATACATCATTGACTGACTCATCATCTACACAATCTTCTGGCATATGAATAGGATTTTCTAATAGCTGAAGAATCATAGAGCAAGAAAGGCATTTAAATGCTAAATCCTGGAGGTATCTATTTGGAATTTGTTTACCCTTAGATTTCCTAGACTTCCTAACTTGATTAACCTGCCTAGAACTAGACATCCTAACTTCACTAGACTCCCTATCCTGACCTAATGAGAATGAAGAAGGATGAAAATTATAGGAAACATGCGAAAATATAGGAGAATCCTCCCAAGGGGAGGGGTAGAGTAGATCTAGAAGAGAATCTTGACCGAATGACCCATGCGATGGGGTACAATAGGACAAGTAGGAAGTTTCCTCAACGAGGATCTGGGAGAAATTTGTTGCCAAATTGACGTTTTTTTTTGGAAAAAAGATGAATTAATCATAAAACAAGAATGGAGATGAATAGGAGGAGAATGGGATGGAGGAAGTGGCACCAAGGCCAAAGGATTGGGGGGATCATACAGTAGCATGTCCCAGATTAAATCATAAATCCTCTATAGATTGAGAGGAGGTTGAGTGATAAAGTCCTGTGGGGACAGAGTGATCATGATGGGCGGAGCCCGTGGAATATCTTCAGTAATGACCCGCGACCAAGTCGGGGTCAGAAGCAGAGTGCAGAATAAGATATGGAGTGTGAAAATGTAAGAGGGATAAGTCCCCCTCCAAAGAAGATCCGTGGTATAACTAGCTTCATAGGGGTCATCTGGCTCCCCTTCATCTGTTTCCTCAAACAGCAGAATTCTTTTATCAAAAATGGCAACAGGCCCTTCAATCAACTCATCTATTTGTGGCGGCCACTTTGGTTCTGAGGGATCAAGAAATAGTCTGTTTAATGGAATGTACAGATCCCTCAGGTCAAATCATCGGTACCATTCACACTCAGGATCTTGGAACCTTTTCCTTTTCATTGGCCACAGAGCTTCCAAGGACTGGTATGTCAACAATTCTGAACAACGTCTGGCCAGGTCTCTTCCATATATGTCATGGAGATCAAAACAGGAAGTGATAACCACTATGTTATCATGACTGATCACGGGCCCCTCGACGAAATGTGTGTATAAGATCTATGTTAAGGGGTCTCGACCTTCTTTGTATGGTGTAGACATTGTTTCCCAGACCTTCTAGCCGTCTTCATTTTCTTCCTGCTGAATAATGTCGTGCCTCACTTTTCTTGGCCTATAGCCTAGGCCATTTCCAGGTGTCTTTCGGTTATCCTTGAGGGGCGTGGTTCTGCCTTGTAATTGCATGCCTAGGCCCTTTCCAGGTTGATAACCACCCTTCATCATTATTTTCCAACCAGGGGTACTCATACACTTCCCCCGCTTTATGGCATCCAGTGGGTAAGGAGTGAGAGTGGCGGCCTTTAAAGGATCAGCCACAGAACGGTAGACCTGTAATACCGGCAGAAAAGGTTGTCGGCCAGGTGGAGGAGTTGGCTTGATATTCAAGGGGTGAGCAGCAGCAAATATTGGCATACTCGTAACTTTAATGACTCATCCTTTGTAGGGATTTGAGGCACTGATGACTCAAGGGTTTTAATATAAGGATGGCCCAAAATAGCCTTTAAGGAAGGATCGATTTTCAAGATGTGAAATTCGACCTAGGCATGACATACATGGCCTAACTCTACTTTTAAATCGACCATTCCTAGAGGGGAACGGGTGGAGCTATCATAGGCTATAACAGAAATGGGGATAGGCAGCCATTGTTCCTTGGGTATACCACAGAGTTCAAGGGTCTTCGGAGGTAGGACATTAATTGAAGCCCCCGTGTCAACCAGGCATGTGTCTACGGCCTTTTTGCAGATATTGACCGTAATACTCAGAACCATGCTCCTGGCTGCTAGTGGTGCTAGTTCCGAAGCATGAAATAAGATAGAGGGCTGATCCCCCTGCGGAACTAATAGTGCGGTAATCTTCTCCACCGGCACGTCTTCGTTGACCATCACTTTTTGTAGGTATTCCATCAGAGTTTCTTGATGGGTCTTCGATCTCTTGATCAATTCAAGCACAGAGATTCGTGCCGGTATTCTATCCAGTTGCTTCAGCAAGTCATATTAAGTGCCTGGTGCACTCTCATCATTATGCGCTTCCTCTGGCAGCCGTGATGGGCCGTCTCTGACTGTAGATTGAGGAAAGACCTTATTGAATATCCTCCCACTCCGGAGTGCATGTTCTTCACTAGTGGAAGGGCCAGGTGATAACTTGAGTACCGCGGGATTGATAGATGGTGTAGATGGTGTGGATGGTTGGTATACGGATGATGGCGTGGGGTTAGTTGATGATGGCATGGTGTGAATGAGGGGTTTAAAGGGTTGGATAGTGGTGTGGTAAGTGGTTGGCGCAGTTGAAGTGGGGAATGGTACATGAAGTAATGGTTTGGATGGTTGTATGGTATTTGGGTAGACGGTGGTGGTGGTAGATGATGTGGGGAATGGTACTCGGAGCAATGGTTTGGATGGCATGAGGGGTGCGTAATTAGCTTGCGGTAGGTTGTTTGATGGAGGTATGGTAGCGTGGGGGGTAATGGGTTTCAGGAAAGTGGGCGGTGGTGATGGGTTAATGGGCGTGGGTAAACGGTATGTGGGTGTTGGTACTGGTGTGATGGTAACGGGTTGTGGTTTAGGTACGTGGAGGGTGCGACGTGGTGGTTGCTCAGTGGTGCTCGGAGGTTGACCCATTGAATAAATAGAGGAAGAGTCCTCTATCTTCCACTGTTGCCTCGATTAGCCTCAGACTGGCTATTTGTTAAAATGGGGGCAACTTGATTCTGGTGCTGGTGTTTCGGAAGTGGGTTTTGCACTATACCCATGTTCGGGGGTGTTGCCACTGTAGACACCGATTTTGGACCACCCTTTTGGTCATAAATCCCCTCCATCATCAGCCCATCATCATAAATCCCCCCATTTGTCCATCTCAGCCCACTAACAACTAAGCCCATTAACCAAATCCCGACTCTAGCCATCTTTTCGTGGAAAGCCAGCCAGTCCGCCTTCCACCCCTTTCGAAGGCCACCCCTCGTCTTCTACCTCCTTCGAAGGCCAGGCACCTTGCCTTCCACCCTTTTGGCCACCCTTTTTCACTTTTTCCCATCTTTTCGTGGAAGGCCAGCCCCCTTGCCTTCCACCTCCTTCGAAGGCCACCCCTCGCCTTCTACCCCCTTCGAAGGCCATGCACCTTGCCTTCCACCCTTTTGGCCACCCTTTTTCACTTTTTCCCATCTTTTCGTGGACGGCCAGCCCCCTTGCCTTCCACCGCCTTCGAAGGCCACCCCTCGTCTTCTACCCCCTTCGAAGGCCAGCCACCTTGCCTTCCACCCTTTTAGCCACCTTTTTCACTTTTTTCCACTTTTTTCGTGGAAAGCCAGCCCCCTTGCCTTCCACCTCTTTCGAAGGCCACCCCTTGCCTTCCGCCTCCTTCGAAGGCCACCCCTTGCCTTCCACTCCCTTCGAAGGCCAGCCGGGCCGCCTTCCACCACAAGAATGGAAGGCATGTTACCTGGCCGTCCACTCCTTAACCACCCCCTTCACTCCGTCTTCCCCACGATCTCCTCTACTCATCGCCCTCGTCCTCCACTACTCCGACCACTCCCCACTCCGGCCACTACCGTGTCCACTACCTCCGACCCTTGACCACTCCCTATTGGTTGAAGGTTGATTTACGGGGATTTAGACCCCTGTTTTCTCCCTTTTTTCCCTCACCTATTTAAACCCCCACATCCTCTCGAGCAGGGGGGTAAGAAAGGATTATGGAAAGTTAAGGATTCCCGGAGGAAGGACTTTCTGAGAGGAAGGATTTTCTGGGAGGTTAAGGATTCTCTCAGAGGTGGAGGAGGACTTCCTGGAGAGAGGCTCGAGGAGGTTGACAAGGAGTCTCCAAGAGGGAAGGCTCGGGCTGCATTCCAAGACGGGCTTGTCTTTCTAACTTTCTCTTTTTTTTACTCTTTCCTATTCATTCCATTGCATCATCAATACCACTTCACTTTTCACACACACAACCCCCCCTTCATTTGCATGCATGCACGTAGGATGACCTAGTGATTCTTACCCCCCACAGAGGTTTTAAAACAAAAACGGGAGGTGGGTGGCCATAACATATGGTCACCTTCCCTCCCCACCACCCATCCGGTGCGTTCCCCTCTGATTTCAGCTAGTTTCTTACGTCTTTATGGATAGATTTTGCACATTACAGTTCTAATCGGGTTATTCTTTGTTTGGTCTTTTCTTTTCAGGGATCCTTACCACATTCACGCGTGCAGAGTATCGGGCTCTCCTCCTCTGACTGGCCGGAGGAAGAGAAGGAGGAACCAACATCTCCCGCTCCCACAAAACGCGCGATCACCTTCTACATTCCTGCGGAGCATAGGGACCGAAAGGTAATGCTCCTGGCGATCACACTTTAATTCCTAACTCTCCTTTTGAATCGCCACAGTCCTAAGACGAACAGAGGAACCCCCAATTTGAAAGCCTCGCAGTCGCGGCAACGGGGGGAACGTTCCGGGCGCCTACAGCCCTCTGGCGATCACGGTGGGACATCTGTAGCCCGCTGCACGCGTCGCGTTCAAAGGAAAAGAAGGTAAGGATCCTGAACTCCATAATCTCTGGACGGCCAGACCCCGGCCGTTGAGCCCCTTGGACGGCCATCACTCGGCCGCCGGACCTTCTGGACGGCCACCAGTTGGCCGTCGACATCTCCAGCGGACGGCTAGCACCTGGCCGTCCGACCCTCTGGACGGACAGACCCTTGCCGTCGGCTTCCTATTGAACGGCAACCACCTAGCCGTCCAACCCATTTGACGGCCAAATTCTGGCCGTCGACCCCCTCTTGGACGTCTGCCACCTGGCCGTCCATACCCTTTGACGGCTAGCCCTTAGCCGCCGACATCCCGTCGATTTCTTTTTCTCTTATGCTATTACTGTTCATGAATGATTTGCTGCTGCTTGTTTTGTTGAGTTGTTAAATGTGCTGACCTGCTGTTTGTTAACCTGCTTACTGGGTTTTTTGGGGTGTTTAGCGCGGGGGTTTTAAGGAAGAGACGGCATCACATTTTTAGTCACCTCTCCCGCAGGATTTGACTCTCCACCTGAGGATTCCCACTCGGGTGTGACTAGTCCTGTCCTGTTGGGAACCTCCATCAGTCTCCGCGAGCCAGGGATTCCCACTTGGCCGCCGAGCAGGTTGTACCTGAAACCACCCTGTAGGAACCTTGGGTTTGTGTGAGAAATCAGTGAATTGTTTCAAATCTAAAGACACTTAATTGAATCTCGGTGGAACAAGCTTTGGAAAAGTGAAGGGTCGTTAAGGGTTAAACTTGATTTGTTAGAAACCAACTTTCATAAAACATTGGCAAACATTTCAAGTGAAACATAAAATCATCTAGGGTCTGTGCTTCATAATGAACCGAATGTATGTCAATGCTGTGTATGATGACATGGACCAGTTCGGTAACAATGTCACTCACAACCCTTTGTTTGAGATTGAAGAAGATTCACAACAGACCTTCATAGGGATGCTCCAGGCATCCAGAGAAGGCCCTCAGAGGAAGGATTCTGATGAATCTTCTACCTCACAAGGAGAAGATGAGCCAGTGATCTCCAGTAGGACATTCCAAAACCCTGGAGAAGACCCGGAACTCATTGCCGTCCTATCACGCTATACTCCGGATCAACTCATCCAGTTGGTTTCTCGTGGCAAAATTCAGGATGCCACTCCTCGAAAAACCCAATTCCAAGGATCTTCTAGCAGACCCCAGCCGAGTCAAGTCATGCCCACTCACACGATCCCTTTCAATCCAATCAACCAGGTTACACCTCCCAAGCAGGAGGAATTCATTTACAAGAATGAGGTTGAGCCTTGTGTACGGCGACTCATGGCCGAGAATCCCAACCTCAGGCAGCCATATTCTCTCTCGAGCTACTGCAAGCTCCCCCCAGCCTATTTTCCACCAGGGTTTAAAGTACCTAAGTACAGAAAGTACGATGGTACCACTGACCCCCATCATCATTTGTCTGGGTTTCTCATGGATTCCCATCAGTGGCTCTTCGATAGGGTCCTCCTGGTCCACCTTTTCCAAAAGTCTCTCGAGGGAGAGGCCTTAAGGTGGTTCTCCTCTCTACCAGCTACTGACCTGATCAACTTTGACATGGTCTCTGAGAGGTTTATTACCCACTTCAACCACATGGCAGCCCTGCCCCCCACCTTGTTTGATTTAGTAATGGAAAAAATGAAGTTTGACGAAGACTTCACCCATTTCGCTAATAGGTGGAGAGCTATGGCCTCTAGAGCGGAGGTCGTTATTCCTGAAGCACAAGCAGTCACCATGCTTGTTAACAATGCTACCCCCCAGCTCCGAGCAATCCTTATGCTTAGTGAACTTCAGACATTCGCTCAGCTATACAATCGAGCTAGGGTAGTTCAATCCCAAATTCGAGACTCCACACTGCCTTCATTCTTTGAAAACAGAAGTAGGAATAAGAAAACCACATCAGCTCCTACCACAGAAGGAGTTACCATCAATGAACAGGTCAGCATGTTAGCACCGCCGACCAGGGTTACCAATCCTCATCCCAAGTCCGATACTCAGTCCAACCAGAAGCAATGCTCAGCTGTCCCTCCCCCGACTAATTACAGTCGTCCTATGGCTAAGCGGGCCTCATATCCACCTCTACCGGAATCACTGGCAGACATCTTTTACACTTTGCTAGCCTGCAATGCCATTCAACTCCCACCTCAAAAGGAAGGTGTCCCGCGCAATACGGACACGTCCAGGTATTACCCCTACCATAGGATCACGGGACATACCATCTACAATTGCTTCACCTTCAGGGACTGGGTATATGACTTGAACGATGAAGGGCGGATAAATTGGGAAGACATGAGAAAAGCCATTGAGGCTCTGAAGGCTAAGAAAGAACTGGGAATTGTGAAGGAGAACGCCCAGTCTGAGTATGACATACTCCAGCATTTAGAGAAGACCCCTGCTAAGATATCCATCCTCGAACTCATCCGTAGGTCTCCCACACATAGGGAGACGTTGTTCAATTTCCTACAACAAATCACGGTTAATGAGGATCTTCCTAGTGGCGGGGTCACTAATGCTATACTCTCAGTTACTCAGACTCCCATGATCTCTTTCCCCGAAAAGGATCTAGCTCCTCCTGAGTGCCGATCCCTCCCTCTGTGCTTAACTGCCATCCTTAATGGTCATTCAGTGGATTCCATTCTACTGGATACCGGTGCCTCCATCAATGTCTGTCCCCTTAAGACCCTCAAAAGGATAGGGATAGACCCAGAGAAGGTTGAGTCAACCTCTATGATGGTCTCAGCTTATGACAATTCCCAGAGACCAGCAGATGGGAAGATCTTCCTCCATCTAGAAATCGGCCCGGTATCCATGACCTCGGAATTCTACATTCTAGACGTTAAGCCAATCTACAATGCCATTCTAGGGAGACCATGGATGGACCAAACCTTGGGAGTCCCATCCACCAACCATCAGTGCTATAAGTTCCCGTATAACGGGAAAATTGTGAAGGTCAAAAGCACTCCCTACATCGAGTCATTGGACTCGGTGACAGTAGAGCAAATTTCGTCCATAATAACTTCCAGGAAAGGCAAAGAGCCTGTCCTTTCATCAGTGAATTCCCACCTGAGGCCTAGGTCGGGTATAGGTTGGCAGCTCATGAGTAAGATGGGATATAGCTCAGGCTCTGGGTTAGGGAAAGAAGAACAAGGAATCCGTGACCCCATCTCAGAGAACCCTGCCATTGGGGGATGTGGCCTGGGATATAAGTTTGCTGAACCACCAAAAGAAACAAAGGGATGGTCCCTCATGAATCATTTTGTAAGAAAGAGGCAGGAATTGCACAGGATAGAGGAAGAAGTGCAAGAGTGTCATGAGGATAGTCAAGAGGAGGACTTTGGCATATCCTCCTTGTTCTGTGAATCAGGCAGCCCGACGGTAGGGCTTTTCTTGGCCAAGGATGAACCAGCCCCAGCTACGTTCATTCCTTTCTTGTTCCACCCACCTAACGTTCCGATGCTCTCAGCTCCGACCAACGCCATTTCTTCTGAGTGTTCCATGTTACAGGCGTTCGGTCACGAAAAAAAAAGTCCAATCCCGCAGGAGGGGAAGTCACTTTCGAGGAGCCTGCGTGGTGGGGGAGCCCTGCCGTCATGGAATCTTTGTCTCAAGGGTCTATCCTTGTCCCATCCAGGACAGAATTGACCCATTCTCCAAGCTATGTACATAGTAGGCTAGGAATTAGGTTAGCTTCCTCCATGTCTAGAAATTGTAGGACTAGGCAAGTTCCTTTATTCTTAGTTCAGGAATTAGCAAATAGGTGCAAAGGTCTGAAAAAGTTGGATATGTTTCTTCAGACAGGGGTCATCTCCGAACCATTGGAGATAGTGAGAGACGAGTCTTGCAGTGATGGTTTAGGTGTGTTTGATCTTAGTGAAGAGGAAGAGGTGGATGACTTGGTCGAACCACTTGTGAGTGGGGCGAGACGGTTTGATGAACCTTCATCAGCTATCGACGAACCCACTAAAGAAGTCAACCTCGGAACAAAGGAGGATCCGAAGATAGTGCTAATTAGTGCCCGCTTGAGTCCAGAAGAAGAAGGGTCCATAATAGCCGTGCTCCAAGAGCACCGTGATGGGTTTGCTTGGTCATACGAGGACATGCCTGGATTAAACACAGAATTGGTGGAACATCGGTTAATCCTCAAACCTGACGCCAAACCCGTGAAACAAAAGTTGAGACGGCTACAACCGAAATTAGCACTTAAAGTAAAAGAAGAGGTTGACAAACTACACAAGGCCAAATTCATCCGGGTAGTACTCTACCCTAAGTGGGTAGCTAATATCGTCCCTGTGGCAAAAAAGGACAGAAAGGTTAGAGTTTGCATAGACTTTCGCAACCTCAATCAAGCTTGCCCAAAGGATGATTTCCCACTACCTCATATAGATTTGCTGGTTGATAACACGGCCGGATTTGAGATGTTATCCTTCATGGATGGTTTTTCGGGGTATAACCAGATCAGACTAGCTGAGGAAGATCAGGAGAAAACATCCTTCATAACTCCATGGGGAACTTATTGCTACCTGGTCATGCCATTTGGACTTAAGAATGCTGGAGCCACCTACCAAAGGGCTATGATGACAATCTTTCATGACATGATTCACATCGACATGGAGGTCTATGTGGATGATATCTTGGTGAAATCCAAAACCAGGAAGGGACACGCTCAAATCCTTAGGGCTGTAATGCAGAGATCGAAAGAGCACCAACTAAAGATGAACCCAAAGAAGTGCGTATTTGGTGTTTCTTCTGGAAAATTGCTAGGATTCATGGTGAGTAGAAGAGGGATTGAGGTTGATCCAGACAAAGTGAAGGCAATAGTGAAAATGCCCCCACCCAAGAATGTCAGGGATGTAAAGGGTCTCATCGGCCGTTTGCAATTCATCAGACGGTTCATATCTCAACACTCTGTGAGGTGTAAACCCTTTTACGATCTATTGAAAGGAGGGGCAAGGTTCATTTGGAGCGATAAGTGTCAAAAGGCCTTCGATGAATTAAAGAGCTACCTCCTCAACCCTCCGGTCCTTATGGCTCCTATCCCGGGGCGGCCTCTACTGCTATATGTCTCCACCACTGAAGAATCAGCTGGTGCAGTATTGGCCCAATTAGACGACGAGAAGAAGGAAAGAGCAGTGTACTATCTGTCCAAGCTTTTCAATGATGCCGAAAAGCGATACACTGCCATGGAAAGGACATGCGCAACAGTCGTCTGGGTAGTGCAGAAACTGAAGCACTACTTCCTCGCCCACGAGGTCAAACTTCTAGCAAGAATGGACCCGATCAAATATTTGCTAGAGCGGCCAGTTGTAACAGATAGGCTGGTGCGATGGCAGACCTTCTTGAATCAATTCGACATCACTTATGTAAATCAGAAGGCTGTGAAGGGGCAAGCAATTGCCTAGCACCTAGCTCATCACCCATTGCCCACATTTTCACCTGTCAACGAGGAATTCCCGGATGAGGAGTTGGGTTTAATAGTGGATGATACTCCATCCTGGGTCCTTCATTTCGACGGGGCACTTAATTCTCAAGGCAGTGGGATAGGAGTGGTCCTCGTATCTCCAGAAGGGGTAAGTATTCCGCATGCTTGCCAACTCTCCTTCTCAGTGACTAATAATGTCGCTGAATATGAGGCTCTCCTAGCTGGCTTAAAATTGGCGCTGGTTCTTAATATCTTTGAATTGAGGATAATTGGAGACTCTCAACTAATCCTCCGCCAAACCGTGGGTAAGTACCAAACCCAGGATTCAAAACTGAAGCCATATCAGGAGTTAGTGAAATCACTTACTAGGCGTTTTAGAAGGATCACCTATGTGCATGTGCCTAGGTCTCAGAATATCCTAGCGGATGCCCTGGCCTCCCTATCTTCAGCTTTAGAGATTCCTGTCACCAAAGGTTCAGCCACCATCACCCTGCACAAGCAAGATTTGCCTTCCTTCCGGGACCCCTGGTTCCAGCAATTCCTCCATCCATCCAAGCACATCTCTGCTATCACGGATGAACTCACCCCCGATTGGGATGATAGGAATCCGTGGTATTTTGATATCATGAACTATCTCCGCGATGGGTCATTCCCATCTTATGCCACATCTTCTGATCGTAAGGCTATCCGCCATGCATCTCAGCGATACCTTATCTTAGGCGGTCGCCTTTTCAGGAGATCCTTTAGCAGAGTGCTTCTTCGGTGTCTAGACGATACTGAAATTCATCATATCATAGAGGCAGCCCATGCCAGTGATTGTGGCGGTCATGTCTATGGTCGTGCCTTAGCCCAGAAACTCTTCATGTCCTATTATTGGCCTTCAATGGAGGCCGATTGTTCCATATTTGTTCAAAGGTGCCTGAAATGCCAATTACATGCTAACAAGGTTCATGCACCTTCTTCATCTCTCAAATCCATCGTTTCCCCGTGGCCCTTCGCCATGTGGGCATTCGACGTTATAGGACCTCTGGAGGATCGATCAGGTGAAACAAAAAGGAAATCATTTATCCTAACCGCCACGGAATATTTCACTAAATGGGCTGAAGCGGAAGCATTTGCAGAAATCAAAGCATCCACGGTGGTGAAGTTCATCAAGCGCAACATCCTCGCCAGGTTCGGGACACCGCGCGACCTCATCACCGACAATGGACCCCAATTTATCTCCCAAGAGCTCCAGGACATGTGCAGTAAGTATGGCATCAACTTGCATCATTCTTCGCCTTACTACCCACAAGGAAATGGTCAGGCTGAAGCCACCAATAAAACTCTCATTCGAATCATTAAAAGAACTTGCAGATCACATAATTATTCAGACTGGCCGGATCACCTAGTAGAAGCTCTTTGGGCATACCGTACTTCCGTCCGAACCCCTACCGGACAAACACCTTATTCACTCACATTCGGAACGGATGCGGTACTTCCATATGAGATTCTCTTCCCTTCTCTAAGAGTGCAGTTGGACAATGGAATTAGTGACGCCGAGCGTCGTAACGCCATGTTAACCCAACTGGAACTGTTAGACGAAAAACGGATGATGGCGGCAAACCACGCCCAGGTTTACAGAAATAGGATTGCAAGGTTCTATGTAAAAAAAGTTCTTGAAAGAAAGTTTGGAATTGGAGAAATAGTACTTAAAAGAAAAATGATCAAAATTCCTGGTCCCAGGAGCAAATTGCAAGAAAATTGGGAAGGTCCATTTGTAATCAAGGAGGCATACTCAGGTAACGCTTACCGCTTAATCAATGAGAAAGGAGAGGAATTGTCCCACCCATGGAACGGGGTATATTTGAAGAAGTTTTATCCGTGAAAACACAAAAAAAAATCAAGAAATCAAAAATCTCAAAAAAAATCAAATATCTAAAAACCATCAAAAATATTTGTAAATACGTACATACTCCTATGAAAAATGACAAAAAAAATCAAAAAACACAAAATCCAACTGTCTGGTGACTGCCATGTAACCCCTTGTCTAGGTCTAGTTGCATGATAGATTGGGATAACATTAGGATTTGGCTAAGATTTTGATCCACCAGAACCTTGGACATGTCTACTTTATTTTCATACGGATCCCTACGATCATTCTGAGATGCACACACTTACACGTTTTTTCAAAAGAGAACCCTCTTAAAGTGAGTTCCAAGTCTTTAGTGCACTATCAAAATGCAACCTCTGCTCTTCGCCTCTCGACCGATCAGGACAGTTGACGCCCTTAAACGGTCAAGCTCAGCAAATTGCGGTTCCTCCACAATCCGATAGATGTAACCCCTCAAAAGGGCCCAAAATTGAAATGTAAAGGACCAGAGCACGTGAAGAGGGCAGTGTCCCCGCAGGCGGAATATTAAATAACCCCAATAAATGTCAAGAGCGGAAAAGAAATACAAAAAAAGAAAAAGGGATTCAAGCAATCATGAAAAAAGCCTGGTCGTGACCGTGCCTGGCCATGAAATCCAATAAAGGCCTGAAAAGTCAAAATTGGGGCATCTAGGAGGTCAAAAGGAGTCCGTTTTGTCACAGCTCGTCCTTTTAACGGTTTTGTCAATCCTCCTGTGAGGTTTATCTCCAAAATTTCTTCATTTTTTCCCCCTCAAGGTTAGCACGAGATAGCTATCTAAAGACCGAACTTCATTTTAAAATGGTTCGTTTTTGAAAATCGTCACATGCTCACATGATCACAGGAGTCTAAAATGGGTGAAGAGTAATGTCGATGTTTCTGGTGAATTAATTTCTTAACCATAATCTCAATGTGTACTCTCGCAAACTTCGGGCTTAGGTCAATGCATGCGCGTCACCAATCGGTGCGACGGCGTCTGATTCCGGTTCAGCGTCGCGCGGTTGATCGTTAGGGTTTCAAGGTGTTCCACCATATACCTTCTAGATTGTGAGGAAAGAGACCCAGGTCGGGCAAATTATTTACCTCGAAAACTTTTTGGGCAAACTTGGTGGTCGGAAGCAGCTGGGAGCCTAAGCATGGCATGACGGTGTTGTCATCAGTATGAGTCTTAACCGGTCAAGGTTAGTTCGAGGAGTCTAGGGGCCCAAATCAATCTAGATGCATGCAAGCTTAGGATACCTGGGAAGTTGAGTGTGCATTTCCCTTTCATCATTTGACCAGGCTAAGTCTGGGCAGTCGCCAGGTAGATGAAAAAAAAAAAAAAAAAAGCATGTTTTTCATCACACATCTCATTTGTTAATATCATTTGCATTTGCATATTTACTTGCCGTATCGGTTTCAATATTCTTCCATTTGTCTGGTTAGTAGGACACGGCCCCTTGACCCTATGCGAAGGCTAGGGAAAAGGTAGTTGCTCTTTTTTGGGCAAGGGGCCGAAAATAGATACTACTAACAGTTTCCCCAATGTTGTGCATGCAGGAACAACAGGTACGGACAGAAAGCAGAACAAAGAAGTGCCCATGTAAATAGTGAAATATGCAAGCATAACATCGTAATCATACATCATTACGACACAGGGGCATACCCCTGCATCAGCTCCCTCTCAATCCTTCCTCTTTCCTTCTGCATCGTCATCTCTCCTATCTCGAGAGGGGTGCCTCATCTGGCTCTCGGCGTCGTCCTCACGAGCACGACGATGTCCTGATGCTGGGCGCATAGACCCTGATGAGCCAGCGGGTCGCAATGCCCTCCACGCATCCTCGGCTAGAAGGGAGTCGAGGTCTCTGAAGACGGAACTCCCAGCAGGGGCTTGGCCGGCAGACGGGGTAGGAATGGGGGGACGAGCTCCTGGACTATGAGTGCTGGATCTCGTAGCTCGCTCTCGCCCCTTCTTCATCACTCGGTCCCACAGGGTTCGGTACTTGAAATCAAGCTCCCGCACCTCTGTCTGCGACCTCTCCAGCTCCTCCAGTAGGCCAGCCATCTTACCCTCCCAGTACACGTCCGGGTGGGATCCCTCGCTCGCCCTGGCCCGAGCTGTCCGTTCGTCCAAAACCTGGTCCCTCAACTGCTGATTGAGGCTCTCCAGCTCTTGTGCCCTCGCCAAGGCGGTCTCCAACTCCTGGCGCTGCAAAGAAACTCAGGGTCAGACATGCTCATTCATTAGAACACGAGAGTAGAACAAGTCTCACCTGCTGCGCCAAATCTGCCTCTCGGGCCTCCGCCCGCCGGAGTGCATCTTGCAGTCTCGCCTCCCAATCAGCAGGGGCAGCTGGCCCCTGGGATGATGAGCCCGCACCTGGATCTCCTCGCAGCCCATGGCGAACTAGCGCCTCTCTCTGCGTCACAAGGGTTTCACAAAGATAAGATGGACAATCTTACACCCTAACTCAAAAATCAGATTTCTTACCAATTCTCTAATCTAGGTAAACAGATCGCTCGACTGCATAACCAGAAGCTCATTCTGACTCTTTAAGATCTGGATGGCTTCAGTTTCAAGCATATGTTACAGGAATATCACTAAGATTAGTCCATGGAGAATCTAAGTGCAAGAAACTGAAGGGTTGAAGTGACGTACCCGCCGTGTATCCAGAAACATGCGGTTTGAGTACCGCCGGGCATAATCTCCCATGTACTTGAAGCTGTTTCGCAGGGATTTATCCTTCTGTAGGGCATCCCCGGTGCAGTGCCATACGGCAATCTCAGCCTGCCTCACTACTCGCCAATCCTGACCAATAGCAGAAGATCGGCGACGACCTCGGTTCATATCAGGATAGGTCGGGTAAGCGAGTAGAGGCTGATGCCATCCCCATGTGCGGAAAGCCATCCGGACGAAGAGGCCGTCACAAATGTTCACGCACAGCAGGGGCACCTCCCGCCGGAACTGAGAAAGGCTCTGGGACACCCACGGATGATCGGCCAGGTCCTCTTCTGCATATGGCATCCACACCACCTGAATGGAACAAAGAATTAGACCTAATCATTTCGGATGCACATGTACTTTAAGTCACTCACCATATGAGGGGGGAATGTATCAAGCTGAGCGCGGATGTCCTCCACACGGTACATCACCGGGCGATAGTCCCGGATCACCTCCCACCGCACCATCAGAGGGGTCCATCCCTCGCGGTCCGCAGAGACATTCCCTTGGCCGATGGGAAAGCGGGTGTAACCCCAGATATGCAAGAGACAACACAGTCAGTGCCAATCAACATAAGTAAGGATGGAGAACCACATCTAAGAGGATTACCTGGAGAAAAGGGGTGAACCCACCCAAGTTACCAGAGCCCTGGTGGTAGCCCACCAGGTGAGAGAAAAGATGACCCAGCATGGCAGCTCCCCACGCCATCTTCTTTGCCGCCTGAAGGTCCTCCAAAAGCGGCAGATACTTCAGATTAACTCTATCTGAAGCTGTGGCAAATAGCAGCCTCCCAAAGAAAAACAGAAGAAAGATCCGCAGGTTCTCATCATCCGATCGGCCATCCAAATCCAGGAGTGTCTCCACTCTCTCTGCGAAAGCCTCCAAGGTCTCGCTCGGCATCCGCCGCACCCGGCTCAACCCCACAGATCGGGCGAAGTGCCCAAGGGGTATGTGGGATAGCGCTCCCTGGACCCTGTAGTACCCCTCGCCTAGGAGTCGATCGGACAGCTGCCTGTAGTCCCTAAGCTCGGGACCTACTACTGGATCTCCGATGACCGGCAGGCCCGTCAAGAAGGAGACGTCCTCCAGTGTGGGCAGCATGTGTCCCCACGGCATGACGAAAGCCCTACATCTGTCGTCCCAGCGCTCCCGAAGAGCCACTAGGAAGGGTGCATCCACCATGAACGGTCGGACCCGGAACAATGGCCCGAACCCAAACGCGTCCAGCTGGAAGAGGAGTCGATCAGGCAGTGCGTGGTACCAAGCCCAGACCAGCTCCCATGAAACACGGCCTCGGACCCTCTGGGGACCCTGAAAATCCAAATTAGAAGTCAGGACATGAACATATTTATAACAAATCTAAAATTTTGAGGTGGGCTAGGTAGCCCACCGTCCGTACCAGTGGACAGCGGAGCCATCCGCCGCCCACCGGTGCGGACGGCGGGGCCTCCCGCCGTCCGTACTGCGCAGACGGCGGGGCCTCCCGCCGTCCGTACTACGCAGACGGTAGGGCCTCCCGCCGCCCGCACGGACGGACGGCGGGCCCGTCCGCCGTCCGCCGTCCGCACAGGCGGACGGCGAGCCAGTCCGCCGTCCGTCCGCACGGACGGCGGCTCCGCCGACCGCCCTCCCTATGATTAAAAAAAAAGAGAGAGAAAAACGAAAAACTCACCTTCTTCTTCGGGGGAACCTCCCCGGTGCCGCCACCCTCTCTGTCGCCTTCTCCCTCCTCTTCCTCTCCATCACCACCGTCTTCATCTTCCTCCGTCGCCGCCGCCGTTCCTTCTTCTCCTTCCTCCTCTTCTCCTTCATCTCCGGTGTCACCACCGCCACTGCTGCTGCCGCTAGGGGCCTCTTCTTCGCCGCCGTAGGTGTCCTCGGCGTCACCTCCGCGGACGACTTCGTCCTCGCCACCGCCGCCGCCACTGGAGCCCGCTCCGTCGTCGCCGCCGGTCCTCCTCCTCCTGAGAGCGCGGGGGAGCCACACCCTCGCCATGAACGAAAACTTCGAAGGTTGGAAGGTGGAAGTGTTGGAAACGAAGCAGGAAAAGAGCAAGGAGGGAAGTGGGTGAGAAGAGAGTCCCGGCCTCTTAAAAGCGCCCTTGCCCCTGCGTGGACGGCCATACTCCGGCCGTCCGCCGGTGTGGACGGCCGCACACTGGCCGTCCGCCGATTCGGACGGCCACGTGCTGGCCGTCCGCCAACACGGACGGCCACGCGCTGGCCGTCCGCTTGGACGGCCACGCGCTAGCCGTCCGCGCGCATGGACAGCCAGGCGTGGGCCATCCGTCCGCCACGTGGACGACCGGCCTGCTAGCCGTCCGTCACATGGACGACCAGTGTGCTGGCCGTCCGCCACATGGGCGGCTAGCCCTGCAGAGATAGTTTGCTGAAAGGGAATTTCAAAAGAAATTGATGTTATTCATTAAAAATTGAAAGGCTACATTATTCCAATGCTCTGCGCCCCATAAAAAAGGCACAGACAGCAGGACAGATATTGGCTAAATAGCCTACATATTTCTTGACTTCATCTGAAGTCTCTGCTACGTCAAGACGTGCCTTGGTGAACCTGGAGTGACGCCGCCATGCACGTCGGAGCCGCTCCAATGCTTGAGCCTCTCTAGCATATCCAGTGTGTCTCGGCACGATCAGCGTTTCATGCAAGGCAGGGAGCGGTACCTGTCTAGGAATTCCGATATGAAGATGGCAGCGATGTCCTTGATACACGGCTAACTCGTCTGGGCCAATCAGCCACAACTCACGATCGCGAGAAGCCCTTGTGGTGAATTCCATGTTTCGAAGGATCATTGGGACAAATATGAAGTTCTCCACAGACAGGAAGTTTAGGTAATCACGCCAGTCGTCCCGCGTCTTCAGGTGAGCCGTGAGACACCTGACTTGATCCTCAGGGCCAAAGAGCGAGCGTACAGGGTACCACGCGCTGTGCTGGAAGATTCTCGAGACAGAAGTTACATTCTCATCAAAATCAAAGGACACATGCATCTCCATCCACAGTTGCAAAGTGAACAGACTTCCCCTCACAGATCGCCCCATGCTCATATGGCTGAGCCCTCCGTACAGGTGTGACAAGATCACCGGGGCAAGAGAGTGGCCTCTCTACAGTAAACTCAGCACGCTCACATATTCCTTCTCTAGCACCGAGCCTGTAGTGGGAAACCACAGGACTCCCCCAAGGACCAGGCACAAGCCTCGCATCAGCCTTTCGGATTCGACCACCTTGCGCTTGATTTCCCGGATCAACCAATATGCAAGGCGGTCGACGAGGATCCCTCGGCTGTTGGTCATACGGCATACTTCCCGTTTATCCTGCACAATGTCAGCGAAAATCTTTTCCCATGCAGGCAAATCAGAGGGATCACCGGCGGCTAGGCCCTCCCAGCCATAGAAGGTCTCCACCTCCTCTAGCAAGACCGTTGCCTCGAACTCCCTAAACACAAATGTGTGTGTCTCCGGATGCCACAACTCCAGCAGCGCACCCAGTCCTTCCCAGTGCCAGTGGATGGCAGTAAACCATTTTGCAAACACGATGGAGTGTGTCAAGTTCCATCGATGCATGTACACCCTCATGCTTAGTGTAATCACTTCCAGCAGGGCCGCAAGCCTTGCATACTTGCGGGTATGCCTAGCATTAGGAAACTTTGGGAGAGGCTTCAAGGCAACCAAAAGTCAACAAAGAGGAGAGAGAGTCGGAACGAACAACATAGGTCCGAGCATACCTGTCCGTGGGCCACCAGATTGCTAAGATGGCCATCCACATCGGACAGAACTTGAGGCTCCTTGGCAATAGCACGAGCAGAAGACAAAGCCATCCTTTCACAGAAAAGTGGAGTTCTGGGAGAAGGCCCCGCGACAACCCTCCCTTTTAAAAGTCACGGGATAATCTCAACCCTTTCCGCATTCCACAAAAGACGGAGAGGCATGCATATCTCTTTTCTTCCCCTTTTGTGGACGGCATGCCCTTTGCCTTCTACCACTTAGTGGAAGGCAGGCTAGCTGGCCTTCCACCTTTTCGTGGAAGGCAAGCCACCTGGCCTTCTACCACTTTAAAAGAAAAGCCCATCGACGAGAGGACAAGATGCCTTTCTCACTTCTCTTCGAGGAGGTAACCTCACCCCACGATTAAGGAGACCACCTTGATCAATGAATTAATGGCTCATCTTGGAATTCGAGTCTAAGCCATGTTGAATTGGCATTCTACCAATAGAATAGCCATATCTTCCATATCGGCTTCGACTCGAAACGAAACATTTGTTTCTTATCCTCCTGCAATTTAATATGTAATGTTGTGATTATTGAAAATGTGAACGTTGCTGATGTGCGTTTTTGCAGCTGCAGGAAATCGGAGGCGAATAGGATCAAAGACACAGGAGGCTAATAACTTCGGGCGTATAGACTCTGAGTTCCTCTTTAAACAAAACAATGAAGAGTCTATATTCCCCAAGTTATTCGATTGGCCAATAAACTCCTCCTGTTTGCATTAGGAATTGCATTAGGAATTTACATTAATTTTAAACCAGCATGCATTTGCATAAGCATTCATCCTCGCCCTAGGGGCAATGACCATCATTCATCACTTTCCTTAACCCATCGCTGATCTGTGATTCTGGCAGTTGTACGTTTGTTAGCCTTTTGAATTGCAAGACCCCTTCCTCCCTTTTTTTTTTTTTTATACACGTGTGCTTGAGATCCTCTCACTTGGCGATCCCATGATGCGCCAGACCACCGCGCGCCCGTTGTGTTGAGAGTTCTTCAAGTCACACTCCTACACCTTTCATGCTCGAGATCCCCTTGGGCCAGATCGCTATATTCTGGTACGCCAAGGCCTCGCAGTTCCAGCACCCGGGGGTCCCACGGACTGTGATTCTCTAGTATTGAACTTTGTTCCTTTTCTTAAGCCACTCTTGCAACTCAAATAGCCAGCTTTCATGCATTTGCCGCATTCGCATATCATCCTTGGATATAGCTCATCCCTTTCCGAGCGGTCCAAAATCTGGTTCGATTTTCGGAACACCTATTTATCATTCCGTTCCACTCTACTGCAAAATAGGTGTCCCGGAGGGGCATTTGTAGACACCGATTTTGGACCACCCTTTTGGTCATAAATCCCCTCCATCATCAGCCCATCATCATAAATCCCCCCATTTGGCCATCTCAGCCCACTAACAACTAAGCCCATTAACCAAATCCCAAATCTAGCCATCTTTTCGTGGAAGGCCAGCCAGTCCGCCTTCCACCCCCTTCGAAGGCCACCCCTCGTCTTCTACCCCCTTCGAAGGCCAGGCACCTTGCCTTCCACCCTTTTGGCCACCCTTTTTCACTTTTTCCCATCTTTTCGTGGAAGGCCAGCCCCCTTGCCTTCCACCTCCTTCGAAGGCAACCCCTCGCCTTCTACCCCCTTCGAAGGCCAGGCACCTTGCCTTCCACCCTTTTGGCCACCCTTTTTCACTTTTTCCCATCTTTTCGTGGAAGGCCAGCCCCCTTGCCTTCCACCGCCTTCGAAGGCCACCCCTCGTCTTCTACCCCCTTCGAAGGCCAGCCACGTTGCCTTCCACCCTTTTAGCCACCTTTTTCACTTTTTTCCACCTTTTTCATGGAAGGCCAGCCCCCTTGCCTTCCACCTCCTTCGAAGGCCACCCCTTGCCTTCCGCCTCCTTCGAAGGCCACCCCTTGCCTTCCACTCCCTTCGAAGGCCAGCCGGGCCGCCTTCCACCACAAGAATGGAAGGCATGTTACCTGGCCGTCCACTCCTTAACCACCCCCTTGACTCCGTCTTCCCCACGATCTCCTCTACTCGTCGCCCTCGTCCTCCACTACTCCGACCACTCCCCACTCCGGTCACTACCGTGTCCACTACCTCCGACCCTTGACCACTCCCTATTGGTTGAAGGTTGATTTACGGGGATTTAGACCCCTGTTTTCTCCCTTTTTTCCCTCACCTATTTAAACCCCCACATCCTCTCGAGCAGGGGGGTAAGAAAGGATTATGGAAAGTTAAGGATTCCCGGAGGAAGGACTTTCTGAGAGGAAGGATTTTCTGGGAGGTTAAGGATTTTCTCAGAGGTGGAGGAGGACTTCCTGGAGAGAGGCTTAAGGAGGTTGACAAGGAGTCTCCAAGAGGGAAGGCTCGGGCTGCATTCCAAGCCGGGCTTGTCTTTCTAACTTTTCTCTTTTTTTTAATCTTTCCTATTCATTCCATTGCATCATCAATACCACTTCACTTTTCACACACACAACCCCCCCTTCATTTGCATGCATGCACGTAGGATAACCTAGTGATTCTTACCCCCCACAGAGGTTTTAAAACAAAAACGGGAGGTGGGTGGCCATAACATATGGTCACCTTCCCTCCCCACCACCCATCCGGTGCGTTCCCCTCTGATTTCAGCTAGTTTCTTACGTCTTTATAGATAGATTTTGCACATTACAGTTCTAATCGGGTTATTCTTTGTTTGGTCTTTTCTTTTCAGGGATCCTTACCACATTCACGTGTGCAGAGTACCGGGCTCTCCTCCTCTGGCCGGCCGGAGGAAGAGAAGGAGGAACCAACATCTCTCGCTCCAACAAAACGCGCGATCACCTTCTACATTCCTGCGGAGCACAGGGACCGAAAGGTAATACTCCTAGCGATCACACTTTAATTTCTAACTCTCCTTTTGAATCGCCACAGTGCTAAGACGAACGGAGGAACCCCATATTCGAAAGCCTCTCAGCCGCAGCAACGGGGGGAACGTTCCAGGCGCCTACAGCCGCCTGTGCCGGCGCTCTTGGTTGTTGTTGTTGTTGCTGGGGCCTTCTCGCCTTCAAGGCGGATATATACTTCCTTATTTCTACTCAATCAATGCCTCCCTGCTCGTTGAGATCATGGATATAATCTCAAAATTGGAAACATGCGTCTATTGTGTGTCCAGGTTGTCTATGGAAGTAACAATACCTGGAAGTGTCGGCATTTTGGGGCCAAACTGTTTTCTCTCTTGGCAAAACCAAGGCATTGACTGCCATTAAAGCATTGAAGATATCTGACAAGGATTATTGAATGACTAGATATTCTGCCCTTTTCGGGCCTGGAGGCTTCCTCTGCTGGTTATAATTAGTAAGAGGAGGTACATTATGGTATGTCGGCAGTGCGCGCGACTGGTATTGTTGTTGTTGTGGGGGTTGATATTGTAACTGTCGTTGTGGCTGCTGTTGTGGCTGCTGGTTCGGCTGCTGTGGCCGCTGGTACTGTGGCTGTTGATATTGTGGATTTGGTTGCTGGGGTTGCTGATACTGTGGCTGTTGTTGTCTGTAACCCTTCTGGTTCGGTGGTCTATAGCTTTGTTGATTTGGAGGTCTATAACCTTGCTGGCTTGGAGGTTGTTGTGACTGATTGTTATTCATGATACTGACCTACTCGTGAGAGAGCGTGCCCTCAGTGGTCGGACCTGTGCTAGGAGAGTTCGGCATGGCAGGCTTCCGAGGTGGAGGTCTGCTGGGTCGGTAAGGGTCAAAGACATTGGAGAAAGTAGCATCCTTGAAGGCATTTTGACAGTAACGTGCCCTTTCATAGAGCTCTGCCATGCTGGTCAAGTTGTTCAGGGCAAGGACTAGTTTAAACTAAGGCGTAACATTGGAAATCAACATCTTTACTTGCTCAGACTTAGACAGATGATCTTTAACTTTTTCTGCCATGCCCCTCCATTTATCAGCAAAGCTGACGAATTCCTCGTCGGGCTTTATTTTTTCTGCTATCAGGTCAGTAATGGACAGAGAGAACTCTATCCTGGTATCGTTGAATGAATTTTCATGATACAATACCATAGTCCTCTACTTCAGATGGCTCTAAGGAAAAGAACCACTTAAGGGTTGGTCCCTCCAAGGATTTCCTAAACAAAAATGCCAACAACCTCTTGTTGTTCTGCCAGAAAGATGACTCATAAATGAACTCGTTCAAATGAGTGAAGGGGTTACTAGTACCGTTGTATTTTCGGTACACTGGCATTTCGGAAGGCGGCAAATGGAACACGGGCAGACTGGGCAGGTTAATCTCAGGTGCAGCTTTAACTCCCATCATTTTCTGAAAATTATTGAACTGCTCATCCATACGCTCTATCTTCGCGAGCAGAGCTTGAGTCGTCGGATCGACTGGAGGAGGGGGAGGTAGGGGTACATGATAGGCCTGTTGCCTAGAGTATGTGGGGCAAGGGGGACAATAGGGTTGAGGTCCGGTAGTGCTTCCGCCATGCCCGAGGGCATTTTGATAAGTTGGCGTAGGCGGTCTAGCCGGTTCCCTCGAGGAGGACAGTTGTGGCCCAGCTGGCCGAGAAGTTGAAACTTGAAGACCTTCCATGGCCTGATGAATGAAGGAAGTATGATGGGGAGGTGGTTGAGAAATAACAGGGGGAGCCGCAGGATTTGGCTCGGCAGATTGCATGGGCGTCTTCCCCGTTAAAATAGATTGTATCGCCTCAAGTTGTTGAGGATCCAGATGAGAGGCCAGAACTCTGAGAGCATTGACTATATCGGAGGGATTGGATGATGAGGGTTCATTCGGGTTCATGGTGCCCTCAAAGATAGGATTAGAAACCGCATGCACGTGCGGAGGAAGATCAGCACCAAAATTGTGTTGATCATGGACAAAAGGAGGAGGGATATGAAGATTTCCCTCATGTTCAGATGGATAAGAATGAGGATCATGGGGGGCATTAGCATCTCCCCCATTTTCATAGTGATAATTAGATTCAAGAGGGGCATTAGCATCTCCCTCATAGTTGACCATAGCTCCCGAAGCCATGCTCAAATCCCTACCTGATCGAAGTAACATGATGTCAGATTTTTTTTTTTTTTTTTTTTCAAAGATTTGCTGACAAGTTGTACAGAGATTAAGCAAACAAGTGGATGTTAACGTTAGTTTAGGATTCCTCATTGGATTATTTGGATTCAATTAATCACAAATTCACTCAAGGGGTAGGATCGTAATTTCAGTTCAATTTCCACCGTTATACTCTATGGCTTTCTCTCACAACGTTATGAAGAATCTATCCAGGACTTCGATTGGTACAACCAGCCCGATGAACAAGGAGGAATACCTTGATTTTGGGTACTTACAGAGGTCTTTAACGCCAACCACTCTAGTCTGATCGAGGAACCGACCCAATCAGAGAGAGGTGAAGACGTCAAGAAAGGTGTTCCTATGAGAAAAGGGGGGTGTTAGCCCCAGTGCGTATGACTTGTGGCCGGGATGGCCTTTAATGCTTAATATGTAATATGTAGTAGCAAGCAAATCATAAATCTGAGAACTGAAGAACAAAACAAAAAACTACATGAATCGGGTCGTTGTTCCTCGACAGCAGAGAATTTGGCCTGAAAGGCGTCGTGTTAGGGCGACGCGGTATGAAACACGTCGCTATTCCTGGACGCTTTTCAGGTCGCAGAATCAACAATTTCGAAGGAATTTTTGGATCAATTCCTCCTCAAACTAGAAGAATAAAATAGTAAATAATCGGTTCATGCGAATCTTTTTTATTTCAAATTTTTAACAGGATGATTTATCATGTAAACAACAAAAACATTTAATCAATCACACATGCTTCTTATCACAATCACAACTCTTCAATCAATCAAACGGGGAGGGCAAGATCTTGCCACAAGGATGTGCACGTGGTGCACGTGTGAATAACAACTAAACTAAAAAAAACTCACCGATCGGTGAGGGCGTGTCGAGAGACACAGGTGATGCACCGCGAGTGCCCGATTGATAAAAAGCAAGAACAAAGATTAAAAGATGGCGAGACCATGTCCCACCGTGATCGCCAAAAAGCTGTGAGTGCTCAAATTAGTGATATGTGATTATCATGAAAATTTTGTTGTTTATGTGACAAATAAACCTATTAAAAACTAAGTAAATGTGATCGCCAAAAACTTTTGACTAAAAAGTTCCAAAAGACAAAGATTGATCATTTACCTGTTTCAGAATTGGGAGATGTTGGAGTCCTTGATTCTCCTCCTTCAGCCAGCTGAAGGAAAAGAGTTCTTTTGATTTTGTTCTTACTTTGAATGCTTATCGGACTTTGAGGATCGTTCAGATTTCCTTGTTGATTCATTCCTTTTGATTTTCTTTTGTACCTTTCAAAAAATAGAAAGAAAGAGGGAAAGAACAATAAGAACTCAAATAGCTGTAGTATCTATTCCAGTAATAATCTCAATCATGGAACTAAACAAATGAACTCACTTGTTTGTGGTCTTTGAAACCCCTTAAAACATGGATTGAAAAATAATACTAGTGAGTGTGTGTTGCATGGAGTGATGTGATGAGAAATTATGATGCTAATATGTTGAAAATATGAGAATATTAATTAAGAAGAACTGAGTTGGATGGCCCCTGAAAAGCCTTAGTTCTTGAATGGATCTTGAAAGGACAAAGAAAGGATGAAGAAAGGACGAAGCTTGCTTCAAGACTCTTGGAAGTAGTAGCAGCACCTCGATCCTTCAGCGTTTGGACGTCGTCTCTCTTAAAGAATCACTCCAATAATCATCAATTATCACTAACTTTTTAATGGCCAAAGACTTAGGTATTTATAGGTTTAAGTTCACGCATCCGCGGTTACTTAAAGATTAACATGAAGAAATTTGAAGCCAATCCAACTAAGAAATAGATAAATACAACCTAATTCATCATTATCTGTAATTAACTGAAACGCATCGCCCATGGGAGACGTCTTTTATCTTAGTTAAGATAAGGATAAACATCGGGAAAAAGAAACAGAAACAGCTTAGGAAACCTAAATGGCATCGTGAATAGAAGACGTCTTTTAGTTTATTAATAAATTAATAAAAAATCAGATTAAAAATCAAAATAAGAATAAACCCTAAATGGCGTCTTTACAAGTCGACGTCTTTTAGGATCCTTTCATATTTGATTAAAAATCTGAGTTAAAATGAATTTCTTTAATAAACTTAAATTATGTCTGTTTGACCAATGTCATTTAGACAATTAATCTAGAAAGACAATAAAAATTAACCAATGATTAAATATCAGACTATTTTGAGGCATTATTATATGATATGAAATTTATTCAAAATGATGTCAAAATTAGCGTGTCTATAGCGTTGGCTGGACTCAACGCCATTCAACTCAGTTGAATCGCGTCTAGCTAGGTCGACACCATTTAGACAACTCAGCAAAATCCAGAAAAAAATATAGAATAATCACTAAATTCAAAAAGCTAACCCCACTAGTGGACGTACTAGGCCTATAATGGGTCTACTAAACTGTTGGGTGTTACACCCTCTCCCCCTTAAAAAGAATTCATCCTCGAATTCACAAAACAAAAATACTCAACAATCAATCAATACAATACAATCACATTAGGTATGCTTACCAAACAAATGAAAATAACGGCTCCGCATCTCAGACTCAAGTTCCCATGTGGCTTCCTCTGAAGAATGATTCCGCCATAGCACCTTGACCAAAAGGATCTTCTTGTTCCTCAGCTCTTTCTTTATAATCTATGATCTGCATTGGCTGCTCCTTATAACTCAAGTTTGGATGCACCTCCAACTGCATATAGTCAAACACATGACTCGGATCTTCTATATAAGCCACTTCGCCAACTCAATGAAGGTGGCAATGCCAATCTGTAAGCCACTTCGCCAACTCTCTCTAAGATCTCAAACGGACCAATAAACCTGGGATTCGACTTACCCCACTGTCCAAACCTTAGCACTCTCTTAGAAGGAGAAACCTTCAAAAACACATGATCATCGACTTCAAAAGCCAACTCCTTCCTCCTCCTACTTGCATAACTCTTCTGCCTACTATGAGCTGCTAGAAATTGCTACCGAATCAATTGAATCTTCTCGATGCTCGTCTACACAAGCTCCGGTCCAAGCAACTGTCTCTCACTAGACTTCTCCCAGCACAAAGGTGATTTGCACGGCATACCATACAAAGCCTAAAATGGTGCCATATCGATACTAGAATGGTAACTATTGTTATAAGCGAACTCAACCAATGGCAGATTCCTGCCTCAATCACTCTTCCAATCTAGACTACAAGCTCTCAGCCTGTCCTCTAATGTTTGGATGGTCCTCTCACTGGCCGTTTGTCTGCAGATGAAAATTCGTATTGAACTTCAATTGGGTCTCCAAAGCATCCTGAACTCCCTTCCATATTCTGGATGTGAATATGGAATCTTTGTCTAAGATGATCGATTTAGGCACACCATGCAATCTCACAATGCCATCCACATACAATCTGGCCAAGCTCTCAACTGACTGTTTCATCTTGATAGCCAGAAAGTGGGTAGACTTGGTGAATCTGTCCACAACCACCCATATAACATCATTTCCTCTTACTGAGCGAGGCAACCGAACCAAAAAATCCATCGTCACAAGCTCCCACTTCCACTGTGGAACCTCAATCTACTGCAATAATCCTAAGGGCCTCTGATCCTCTGCCTTGACCTGCTGACAAATCAAACACTAGGAACGAACTCAGCTATGTCTCTCTTCACACATGCCCATCAGAAAGTCCTCTTCATGTCTTGGAACATCTTGGTGCTGCTTGGGTGTACAGTGAACTTAGACCGATGCATCTCAATCATCAGTTACTTCTTCAGTTATGGATTGTCGGGTACACAGATCCTGCTTTGGAAACGGACCACTCCATCATCACCTCTACTAAAATCAGGCTTCTTCGCAAGACTCTGCAACTGCTGATCATCTTTCTGTGCCACAATCACTCTTTCCAGCACAGTTGATCTGATAAGCAATTGGGACAAAAAAGCAACAACCTCCTTGATCAAACTCCAATCCCGCAACATCATCAACCTCTTCCTACTCAAGGCATCAGTTACCACATTGGCTTTGCCAGGATGATAACTCAACTCAAAATGATAGTCTTTTAAGAAATCTATCCACCGTCTCTGTTTTAGGTTCAATTCCTTCTGAAAGAAAATATACTTCAAACCCTAATGATCTGTGAACACCTGGAACTGAACGCCATACAAATAATGTCTTCAAATCTTCAATGCATGAAACCGTTGTAAGCTCCAAATCATCAGTCAGGTAATTCAACTATGATCCTTCAACTACCTGGAAACATAAGCAATCACCTGACCATGCTGCATCAATACACAGCCAAAACCCTGCCTCGAAACATCTATATACACAACGTAGCCATCTAGTCTACCCAACAAGGCAAGAACTGGAGAAGTGGTCAAATGAGTCTTCAACTCTTTGAAGCTTTGCTCACATTCATTCGACCACTCAAACTTTATTGCCTTCGAATTCAGCTTGGTCAATGGGCTGTTAGTGTAGCAAATCCTTCAATGAACTGTCTTTAGTAAGCTGCAAGACCCAAAAAAGTTTTGATCTCAGTGGGAGTCTTAGGGGCCTCCAATTCTAAAACTTCTTGCAGCTTCGACGGATCCACTACCACATTATCTTCCGAGATAATATGGCCAAGATACTGAACAAGATCTAGCCAAAACTCACACTTGCTGAACTTAGCAAACAACTGATGAGCTCTCAAGGTCTCCAAAACAACTCTCAAATGCTCACGATGGGTCTCAACATTAAGAGAATACATCAACACATCATCAATAAACAAAACGAGAAACTGATCAAGATATGGCTTGAACACCCTATTCATCAAGTCCATAAAAGCTACTGTGGCATTAGTCAGAACGAACGGCATCACTAGGAATTCATAATGGCCATAACGGGTCCAAAACGTCACCTTAGGCACATCCTCGTCTCGAATCCTCAGCTGATGATAATCATATCTCAAGCCAATCTTAGAAAACACCTTTGTTGCCTGCAACTGATCGAACAAATCATCAATCCTCGACAAGGGATACTGATTCTTGATAGTCACCTTATTCAACTTCCTGTAATCAATGCACAACCTCATCAAACTATCCTTCTTCCTAACAAACAAAATAGGGGCTCCTCACGGGGAAACACTAGGATGAATGAACCCTTTATCCAACAACTCCTGTAACTACTTCCTCAACTCTGCAAGCTCCGCTGGTGCCAATCGTAAGGAGCCTTGGAAATTAGCGTCATACTGGAGAGAAGATGCATAGTGAAATCAATCTTCTGAACACGTGGCAAAATAGGAAAATCCTATGGGAACACATCAGAAAAATCTATGACAACCTCAAAATCAGAAATACTAAGAGGCTGGATCTTTTTAACAACAGAAACCACACTTAATAAGATAGGCAGAACAACCCTTCTTCATCCATCTCTGAGCCTTCATAGCATAAGCAATAAGCTTACCAAGCTTAGGGAGCTTAAAAGAGAACTCCTCATCACCTGGAATACGAAAAATAGTATTCCTACCACGGTAATCCAACAAGGTATAATGTAGCTCCAACTAATCCATCTCCAGGATAACATCAAAATCTGCCATCTCTAGGACATACAATTGAGTAGACAACCTTCTATCCTTAATCTCCACGCAAAGGGAAACAATGCATCTATCTGACTGAACTACCCCCCGCAAAGTGAAAACAGTCATAGTTGGAACCTCAACCACATCCATCTTCTCTATAAAAATCCGGGTAAATCTCGAAGCAACAAATGAATGGGTAGCACCAAACAAAACTCTAGCATGCACTCCATCGATCAAAATAGTACCTTCTGTGACGTTCTCTGCTATTTTTATATCCTCTCGGGTTAGTGCAAAAACACAAGTAGGGGCTCACTGTCTCGCTGGCTGGTCCTTCATTTTTGGGCAATCTCTGATCATGTGATCAGGCTCGCCACATCCAAAGCACTTGCCTGCCACCCACAGGCACTCTAATCCTCCATGAGGCCACCCACACTACTTGCAAACAATGTGAGTCGGTGTTGCTCCCACTGCTGGCGATGCTGGTCTAACTGTTGGCGGCATCGGGGCCTTAGCTAGGACCCGCTGAGGTTCTCTCCAGAACTCAGAACGCTTCCACTTCTTCTAAAAAGTCGATGACGAACCTTACTCTCTAGGTATAGTCTTGTGCTCTTCAATGAAACTCTCGTACTCGGACTCTTGCCTACACGTTGCCTCGACAACCTCCTCTATAGTGGTAAATGTTAGTCTTAGGTGGCCTACAAACCAATTTGACTATGTAAATCTCATTCATTTATTAATATAATGGCATAATATTCATTGTGTGTAAATCGTATTAATTATCGTCTCATAATGAAGTCCGTGAATATATGCGATAGTGATCAGATTATGATGAGATCATACTTGTAATGACCCGCCACCCTATAATCGGGGATCCGATTACTAAATGGGTGCCGAATCATTAATTTGGAACCAAACCAGGATCTAAGTAAGTCTGGGAAATAAACAATAAACTAAGTTAAACATTCACATCGCATTGAATTGAAAGGAAAGTGTAGGAATTAAAAGTTATTACAATGCGACTCGACACAGCAAATAATTACATACTCCAACTGAAAAGAAATAATTAAACGTACAGGCCAAGAAAAAAATAACAACTACATCGGGGCATACCCCGGAACAACTGTTGAGGGCGCGCAACACCCAGTATCACTCTCCTCGCTAAGTCTGCCTGGAACCCTCACCTGAAAACCGCAGGGGTGAGTCTCAACGAAAAGACTCAGTAGGGATCCTTCGATCCCCACTGCCCACTCATACACCCACAAGTGCAAAACACAGCTGAAGGTACAGTAACAAGTACAGCAGTAATTACTACTCCTAAATCTCGATATGAATCACATGCATTCAAAGTATATAACATGCATATCTCTAAAACCAGTCTACCAGGGAGCCCACAACCAACGTCTCGGTAAAACACGCCAACCACACAAACGAAGGTGAGAAAAACACTGACCCGCTGAGACCAAACAGTAACCCCTCGGGTAGCACGCTAGCTACTCCGGCCAAACTGGCTCAGGTGGTTACTCCTTCTCCCAGCACGAGTGACACTTCACAGGTACCGCACCCACACCGGTACTAGCTAACCCCGGGGTTCACCAGGTGACCCTCTCTCACTAGGCGTCACCCCGCCACACCCACATCGGCACTGTGCTCCACCCACACCAGCACAGGGTGATAAAGCGCTACAATTGTCACTCTAGGTCCACAGTAGCACAAAACACAGCACAGTAAGAAGTCCACGATTGTACGAAACACAATGCGGTGCGATCTAGTTACAAGGAATCCATCATCATCAAGTATAATTTAAAGCATGTATTTAACCAACTAACCAACTGCCTAACAGTGTAAATATATTTTAATGGCATGGATTAGTGTGATTCTGTCTTGAATCGCGTCACCCAAGACCGACGCCAATCAAGCCTCCTAAACTGGTTCATAGAAAACTCGCCCTCAGAACCTGGCGTAAAATGCGTCGCCACAGATAGTCGCCTTTTGAAAGGCGTCGCTGTCCCTCGTCGCCTATTAGCGACCGAAAACAGGGACAAGCCATGGGGTGATTTTCACTAAAACGCGTTGCTATCCCTGGACGCTCAACAGTCCAGAAACAGAGTCTGTAAATGGGGTTAAATTGCGTCGTGGGTGGGCGCCGCCTTTCTAAAAGGGGTCGCTTCACCTTGACGCCATTTAGTCCCGACAGACAGGTTCTCCCCCTCATTTCCCCCGATCCACGAGATGGAATTCCTCCCCCAAAATGCACAGAAAAGGGCACAAAACATAAAGGGGAAGGAGGAGAACCTAACTACCCTTTAGAACACCCAATTCCTCATACATGCACTTAGCGTTTTCACCCCAAAAATACCCCTTCAAACGCGGGAAAACATGGTTCAAACGAAATGCACTGGGAATTGTCACCCTACCAGTTACTTGAACTCCTCCAAGCTCCAAGCCGCCCACCCGTCTCGCCCCACGCCGCCGCCTGTACCGCCGAGGTCGTCGTTACTCCACCGGGACGTCGGCCGCCGTCCGGAGAGAAAACGCTGCGGAGAAGGTGGTGGTGGTAGTGGTGGGAGTTAGGAGGTCGATGGAGTGGAGGGAGAGATGAAATGGTGGGAGGAAAAGAAGGAGGGGAAGGAAGAATCGCCGGAGCTGTCGGGGAAGAGAGGAGAGAGAAGAGGGAGGAGAAAATGAGAGAAATGAAGGAGGGTTCGAGGGGTTGACCAGAAACTAGTTAAAACGCGTCGAGCTGCACGGACGCCTATCAGTTGATATGATGGGCCGTACTGACAGAGTCTAAAACGCGTCGCCTTCCCAAGACGCCGTTCAGACGACAAGACCGGCACCGTACACTGACAACCCAGGGTCGCAGTCTGAATGACGTCGTCTATTGCGGACACCGTTCAGACGACACGACAGGGCCGTACTCTCGCGGCCCAAAGCCCGCCCACGTGGCATATCGGCAACCCAACTAAATGGCGTCCACCCATCAAGACGCCGTTCAAAAGGCGTCGTGCATAGTAGACGTCATTTAGATGGCACTCCCCAGTCCCATCAGGGCCCAAACCAGGGAATCTGACCCAGAGACTGACCCGATAATCGGATCCGAAACCTCAGTCCTTACATTCTCCCCCCCTTAAAAGAATTTCATCCCCGAAATTGTTTGCTCGAATTAACGAGGTCAAAACATAAAGATACAAGCTCACAAGGGAAATTACGAGAAAAGGTAGGGAAATTGCTCCTACATCTCGTCCTCGCGCTCCCAGGTTGCCTCGCCCCCGGAGCGGTACTGCCAAATTACCTTAACCAAAGGTACAACCTTGTTCCGAAGGACCTGTTCTCTGCGATCCTCAATACGCACTGGAAACTCTGGAAAGGATAAGTCCTCAGCGACTTCCAACTCTGAAAAATCTAAAACATGAGATGGATGCTGAACATATCTCCTCAGCAACGAAACATGGAATACATCGTGCACCCCTGCAAGACTGGGCGGCAAGGCCAACTGATATGCCATTTCCCCAATCCGAGCAAGAATGGGAAAAGGCCCAATATATCGCGGACTCATCTTGCCTCGCTTCCTAAATCTCATCACACCCTTGGAGGGTGAGACTCAGAGAAACACGTGGTCCCCAACCTCAAACTCAAGCGGTCTCCTCCGGATGTCAGCATAACTCTTCTGTCTGCTCTGAGCTGCAATCAATCTCTGCCATACCACTCTGGCAACCTCAGCACACTGCTGAACCAACTCTGGCCCTGCTATCTGCCTCTCGCCAATCTCGGACCAACACACAGGGGATCAACACGGCCGCCCGTACAAAGCCTCGTAAGGCGCCATGCCGATACTAGAATGATAACTATTGTTGTAGGCAAACTCCACAGTAGGCAAATGCTGCTCCAAAGAACCTCCCCAGTCTAAGCAACATGCCCTGAGCATATCCTCCAGAGTCTGTATGGTCCTTTCCGACTGCCCATCAGTTTCGGGATGATAGGCCGAGCTGAAGGCCAACTGCATGCCCAAGGCCTTCTGAAAACTCTTCCAGAACCTAGAAGTAAACCTCGGATCCCGGTCTGATACGATGGATAAAGGCACCCCGTACAGAGAGATGATCCGATCTACAAACAACTTAGCCAACTTACCGACTGACCAGTCCTTCCTAATAGCCAGGAAGTGTGCCGACTTGGTCAGCCGATCAACAATGACCTAGATCGCGTCTCTTCTGCTAGGGGATACAGGTAATCCCATCACAAAGTCCATAGTCACATGCTCCCATTTCCATTCCGGGATCGGCAAAGGCTGCAACTACCCTCCTGGTCTCTGATGTTCGGCCTTAACTTATTGACAAGTCATGCACCTAGCCACATACTCAGCCACATCTTTCTTCATACCAGGCCACCAAAAGTGCCTCCTCAAACAATGATACATCTTAGTTGTCCCGGGATGCACTGCATATCTAGAACAGTGCACCTCATCAAGGACACTCCTGCGCACGTCTTCTTCGGCCGGAACATAGAGTCTGCCTTTAAACCTGACTGTACCATCATCCCACAACTCCACCTCTGGTCTCTGGAGAGTCTGCAGTAACTCTACATCTGCCTTCTGAGCCTCAATCACAGCATGGTATACTGCTGGCCTCACAGTCTAGCTGGCCAACACGACTCTATCATCCTCACGTGGAACCCGAAAGGAAGATTCCACAACCTGCTCAAATAATCTCCATTCTTGAATCATAAGGTATGACACGACCGTGTTCCGACTCAAGGCGTCTGCCACCACATTCGCCTTGCCCGGATGATAAGAAAGGTCGAGGTCATAATCCTTGATGAATTCCATCCACCTACGCTGCCTCAAATTCAGATCCCTCTACGTGAATACATACTTCAAGCTCTTGAGATCAGTAAAAACCCGAAATTTCTCCCCATACAAATAATGTCTCCAGATCTTCAGTGCAAATACTACAGCTGCCAACTCTAAGTCATGGGTAGGATAGTTCTCCTCATGCTTCTTCAGCTATCTAGAAGCATAGGCCACGACCCAACTATGCTGCATTAGAACTGCACCCAAACCTTGACGTGATGCATCTGAATAAACTACAAACCCACCTGAACCTGATGGAAGCACCAACACTGGGGCCGAAGTGAGGCGAGTCTTCAACTCAATGAAACTCCGCTCACACTCCTCGGTCCACACAAAACGAACTCCGTTACGAGTCAACCTCGACAAGGGGGCCGCTATCGAAGAAAAACCCTAGACAAATCGCCTGTAATAACCTGCTAGCCCCAAGAAGCTCCTGATCTCAGTCACTGTTGTTGGCCTGCTCCAATCCATCACTGCCTCAATCTTGGCTGGATCTACTGCGATGCCCTCGCCAGAAATGACATGCCCCAGGAAATGCACCTTGTCTAGCCAGAATTCACACTTGCTAAACTTGGCATAGAGTTGGTGTTCTCTCAGAACCTGCAATACTACCCGAAGATGTGTGGCATGCTCTTCCTCAGAAGAAGAGTATATCAAAATATCATCTACAAATACCACCACAAACTGATCCAGATAGGCCTTGAAGACCATGTTCATCAAATCCATAAAAGCTGTCGGAGCATTGGTCAAGCCAAAAGGCATAACCAAAAACTCATAATGTCCATACCGAGTCCTAAAGGCCGTCTTACTAACATCAATCTCACGGATCCTCATCTGATAATATCCTGATCTCAAGTCAATCTTTGAAAACACCTTCGCAGACTGCAGCTGATCCATCAAATCATCGATCCTCGGAAGTGGGTACTTATTCTTTATCGTTACTTGGTTCAACTGTCTATAATCAATGCACAACCTCAGAGAACCATCCTTCTTCCTGACAAATAGAACTGGAGCACCCCACGGAGAAGTACTAGGACGAATGAAACCCTTATCCAGCAACTCCTGCAACTGCGCCTTCAACTCAGCGAGTTCGGCTGGCGCCATCCGATACGGGGCCTTAGACAGGGGCGCCGTACCCGGTGCAAGCTTAATAGTAAACTCAACCTCTCGCTGAGGAGGAAGGCCAGGCAATTCCTCAGGAAACACATCTACAAAGTCACACACCACAGGCACCTCCCAAGGACTGGAACTTCCACTAACATCAGCTAGAACGACAGAGGCAAGGAAGGCCTCACAACCACCAACAAGCAACCTCTGGGCCTTAAAGTCAGAAATAAGAATACCTCGAGAAGAGAGTCTAATACCTTGGAAGTAGAAGGTCGGGATGTCCGGAATAGAGAAACGCACTCTCTTCCTGTGGCAGTCCACCTCAGCATAATAAGCCTCCAATCAATCCATGCCCAGGATGATATCAAAGTCACGAATGGCAAGCACAACTAACTGGGCTGGTAACTCATGGCCCTCAATGGTGAAGGGAACATCTCTTAAACAATTATAAGATAACATGAAATCCCCAGAAGGAACTTCTACCATCAATCCATCAGATAGCTCATCAACGGGTGCAGAAAGAACATCTATGAACTGCTCAGAAATGAAAGAATGTGAAGCACCCGAATCAATTAACACATGTGCAGAGTTCCCAAAGACAGAAAGTGTACCTTCCACTAAGTTGGACACACGAGCCTCCTTCTTGGTGATAGCTAGAACTCTCACCTGGGTCCTCGGCTTCTTCTGATCACCTGGTCCCTGCCCCTGACCATGCCCCTGCGGGCAATGCCTCGCCAAATGGCCTTGCTGGCCACAAGTGAAACACCTCCTAGGAAAAGCAGGACACTGAGTCCCACCGTGAGTACCACCGCAATGCTGACAAACTGCTGGAAGCGTCTGAGCTGACTCCTACTGAGCACTGGACACCGACTGGCTCTGCTGTCCCTACCCGGGTCTGCTACTACCGCTGCTGCCGCTACTGCTGCCACCGCCTCGAAAGAATCTCCTGAATCTGGAGCCAAGTGAAGATGATCCTGATCTGGACAAAGGAGCTGCTGCTGCTACCTTTCCCCTACCACAAGCTGGTCCCTGAGTAGTCAGTCCTCTCTCTCGGGCTGACTGATTCTGCTGTGCCTCCACTGCCGCTGCACACCTAACCGCCGATGCCAAATCTGAGCAACAGTGAGATGCCACAAAACTCCTCAGACTGGACCTCAGCCCATCCACAAACCTCTCAGTCCGACGTTCCTCGTCTCCTGAGATAAAGGGCACTAACCTCCCTAACGAAACAAACTTCACCTGGTACTTGAGCACTGTCATACTCCCTTGAGTCAGCTCCATAAATTCCCTCTCCTTAGCCCTCTGAACATGCCTAGGGAAGTATTGTGCATTAAATTCCTTTACAAAAGTCTCCCATGGAATCTCCCTGAGACTCCTATCCGCATATGACAAACTCTTAGAGTGGTCCACCAATCGTAGGCATCATCCTTCAACATGAAGGTAGCCAACAGAGTCCTCTCAACTGCCGCACAATCCATAGTATCAAAAATCTTCTCCATCTCCCTCAACCAGTGAACAGCCTCATCAGGGTCGGGACGATCGGTGAAATGAGGCGGCCTCAGCTTCAGAAATCTCTCTAGTGTAGCTGAAGACCCTCCCCGAGCACTGGAACTCTCACTAGGGTCTCGGGTCTGATATCTAGCCATTGTGTCCATCATAGCCTCCATGAAATGCTCCACACTCGGCCTACCGGCCTCAGATCCACTAGGGACATCTCCCCGTTCTCTAATAACCGGCATCCTCTTCCAAGGAGCCATCTAATCGCCTACAATCACAAAGATCGAAAAGTTCTAATTAGAATCCTAAAACCTACACTACCGCCGTGCCTGTATGGGATAATGCAATTATTTGCCGGACTTACGACATTTAACTTAGTTATTCATTTATTTGCCAGACCGAATGCTCTGATAACAACTGTAACGACCCGCCACCCTATAATCGGGGATCCGATTACTAAATGGGTGCCGAATCATTAATTTGGAACTAAACCAGGATCTAAGTAAGTCCGGGAAATAAACAATAAACTAAGTTAAATATTCACATCGCATTGAATTGAAAGGAAAGTGCAGGAATTAAAAGTTATTCCAATGCGACTCGACACAGCAAATAATTACATACTCCAACTGAAAAGAAATAATTAAACGTACAGGCCAAGAACAAAATAACAATTACATCGGGGCATACCTCGGAACAACTTCTGATGGCGCGCAACACCCAGCAGCACTCTCCTCGCTAAGTCTGCCTGGAACCCTCACCTGAAAACCGCAGGGGTGAGTCTCAACGAAAAGACTCAGTAGGGATCATTGGATCCCCACTGCCCACTCACACACCCACAAGTGCAAAACACAGCTGAAGGTACAGTAACAAGTACAGCAGTAATTACTACTCCTCAATCTCGATATGAATCACATGCATTCAAAGTATATAACATGCATATCTCTAAAACCAGTCTACCAGGGAGCCCACAACCAACGTCTCGGTAAAACACGCCAACCATACAAACGAAGGTGAGAAAAACACCGACCCACTGAGACCAAACAGTAACCCCTCGGGTAGCACGCTAGCTACTCCGGCCCAACTGGCTCAGGTGGTTACTCCTTCCCTCAGCACGAGTGACACTTCACAGGTACCACACCCACACCGGTACTAGTTAACCCCGGGGTTCACCAGGTGACCTTCTCTCACTAGGCGTCACCCCGCCACACCCACACCGGCGCTGTGCTCCACCCACACCAGCACAGGGTGATAAAGTGCTACAATTGTCACTCTAGGTCCACAGTAGCACAAAACACAACACAGTAAGAAGTCAACGGTCGCACGAAACACAACACGGTGCGATCTGGTTACAAGGAATCCATCATCATCAAGTATAATTTAAAGCATGCATTTAACCAACTAACCAACTGCCTAACAGTGTAAACATATTTTAATGGCATGGATTAGTGTGGTTCTGTCTTGAATCGCGTCGCCCAAGGCCAACGCCATTCAAGCCTCCTAAACTGGTTCATAGAAAACTCGCGCTCAGAACCTGGCGTAAAACGCGTCGCCACAGATAGTCGCCTTTTGAAAGGCGTCGCTATCCCTCGTCGCCTGTTAGCGACCGAAAACAGGGATAGGTTCTCCCCCTCGTTTCCCCCGATCCACAAGATAGAATTCCTCCCCCAAAATGTACAGAAAAGGTCACAAAACATAAAGGGGAAGGAGGAGAACCTAACTACCCTTTAGAACACCCAATTCCTCATACCTGCACTTAGCGTTTTCACCCCAAAAATGCCCCTAAAACATGGTTCAAACGTGGGAAAACATGGTTCAAACGAAATGCACTGGGAATTGTCACCCTACCGGTTACTTGAACTCCTCCAAGCTCCAAGCCGCCCACCCGTCTCGGCCCACGCCGCCGCCGGTACCGCCGAGGTCGTCGTTACTCCACCGGGACGTTGGCCGCCGTCCGGAGAGAAAACGCCGCGGAGGAGGTGGTGGTGGTAGTGGTGGGAGTTAGGAGGTCGATGGAGTGGAGGGAGAGATGAAATGGTGGGACGAAAAGAAGGAGGTGAAGGAAGAATCGCCGGAGCCGCCGGGGAAGAGAGGAGAGAGAAGAGGGAGGAGAAAATGTGGGAAAGGAAGGAGGGTTCGCGGGGTTAACCAGAAACTGGCTAAAACACGTCGAGCTGCACGGACGCCTATCAGTTGACATGACGGGCCGTACTGACAGAGTCTGAAATGCGTCTCCTTCCCAAGACGCTGTTCAGATGACAAGACCGGCACCATACACTGACAACCCAGGGTCGCAATCTGAATGGCGTCGTCCATCGCGGACGCCGTTCAGACGACACGACAGGGCCGTACTCTCGCGGTCCAAAGCTCGCCCACGTGGCGCTTACGTGGCACATCGGCAACCCAACTAAATGGCGTACACCCATCAAGACGCCGTTCAAAAGGCGTCGTGCATAGTAGACGTCATTTAGATGGCACTCCCCAGTCCCATCAAGGCCCAAACCAGGGAATCCGACCCAGAGACTGACCCGATAATCGGATCCGAAACCTCAGTCCTTACAATACTAATGAGACTGATCACTTAAACACACATATTCTTAATCGTTCCTAGTCGGAGGATATCCGAGAAGGACAACGGATATCCGGTTAGACTAGTACAGATTACTCCTGCTCTTATGATGAGGGTGACTAATCTCATAAGTCACTTGTGTGGAAACACTAAGGCGAATCTGTAGGTGCTTATTGGAGAATGAGTTCACTGAACTGATCTGACTGAATCGCTGGATGGTATTGTACCTCATTGTCAACTAGCTTGATTTTATTGTCGCAGTTGCGTGGATGGTCCTCGGACCTGAGACACCAAGGATACCTTGTCGGTGGACTTCTGTGCTTTGACCTTGGTTTATGAATCTCTAACCACGGGATTCTAAACAGCCAAGGATCGGGTATAGCGGAATATCATCGAATGAAATTGTGTGTCAATGAAGAATCATTCGCTCTCGGTACTTAGAGAGAGAATGTTCTAGGAAGGATGTGCGGAAGTCCTTGACCAGGGCGGACGATAATATCGGGAAAGTAGTTGTAACGACCTGCCACCCTATAATCGGGGATCCGATTACTAAATGGGTACTGAATCATTAAGTTTGGAGCCAAACCAGGATCTCGATAAGTGTAGAAAATAAATGATAAACTAAGCTAAACATCCACATCACATTGAATTATGAAAGAAGTGCAAAAATTAAAAATTATTACAATTCGACTTGACTCAGCAAATAATTACATACTCCAACAGAAAAGAAATAATTAAGCATACATGACAGAAAAGAAATTAACTATTACATCGGGGCATACCTCGGAACCGTAGCTGTTGGCGCGCAACCCGAGACACCACTCTCCTCACTACGCCTGCCTGGAACCCTCACCTGAAAATCGCAGGAGGTGAGTCTCATCGAAATAGACTCAATAGGGATCCTTCGATCCCTACCACCCACTCACACGCCCACAAGTGCAATACACAAATAAAGGCAATTTAACTAAATAAAGCAGTAAACACAACTCCCAGATTCGATATAAAACACATGCATTCGTAATAGTAACATGCACGACTATGAAACGACTCCACCACGAAGTCCATAGCTAGCGTCTCAGCTAAACACACAAACCACGCGCCCGAATGCGGAAAACACAGACCCGCTGAGACCAAACAGTAACCCCTCGGATAGCTCACTGGCTACTTCGGCCTGACAGGCTCCAGGTGGTTCTGCTTCCCCCAACACGAATGACACTCTGAATGTACCACTCCCACACCGGTATTAGATATACCCCGGGATACACTAGGTGACCCTCTCTCTAGGCGTCACCCCACCACTCCCACACCGACACAGGGTGCCTAAGCGCTAACAACTTTCACTCTAGGTCCACGATCGCACAAAACGCAGCACGGTGCGATCCGATCATGTAGAAATCGTCGTCCTCGAATATATTTTCAAGCATGCATTTATCCAAACTATCTAACAATGTAAACACATGTTAATTGCATACTTTAATGAGATTTTATCTTGAATCGCGTCGCCCAAGGCCGACGTCATTCAAGACCTCTAAACTGGTTCATGTGAAAACTGGCCTAGGAAGATGGCATAAAATGCGTCGTGTAAGGTAGTCATCTTTTAAAAGGCGTCACTGTCCCTAGTTGCCTAATCGCGACAGAAACAGAATCAGGCCTCAGGGTGATTAACTAAATTGCGTCGTTCAAAGGAGTCGCCATTTGAATGGCGTCGCTGTCCCTGGACGCTATTTAATCCAGAGACAGAGTCTGTTATCTGGGATAAATCGCGTCGTGGGTGGAAGCCGCCTTTTAAATGGCATCGCTGTCCCCAGACGCCATTTAACCCTCACAGACAAGTTCTCCCTCTGCTTTCCCCCAATTCACAAGGGGGGATTTTCTCCCCCAAAATGTACAAAAACGTCGAAAAATAGGGGAGTAGGAGGAGAACCCAAATATCCAATAAAAACCCAGTATTCCACATTCTATAAGATTAACATTTTCACCCCAGAAATCCCCTAAACATGCTCCAAAGCGGAAAAAATATGGTTTTAAACAAAACATTGCGAGGATCGTCACCCTACCGGTTACTCGAACTCCTCTGAGCTCCAAGCCGCCGAACTGTCATGCCACAGGCCGCCGCCGGTACTGCCGTGGACGCCGTTACTCCACCGGGACGTCAGCCGCCGTCCGGAGAGAAATGCACCGCAGAGGAAATGGTGGTGGTAGTGGTGGAAGTTAGGAGGTTGATGGAGTGGAGGGAGAGGAGGAATGGGAGAGGAAAGGAAGGAGAAAGGGGAAAAGTAACATGCACGACTATGAAACGACGAGAAATCGTCCGCGTGTTGTGGCGATTGTTGCGGCGATCGGCGGAGGTTTCGTGGCTGCGAAGAACGAGGAGCGTGAGGATATCCGTCGCGAGGTGGATCGCGTGGACTCCGCTAGAGGACGAGCGCTTGCGCTGCTTGCGATGTCGCACCGACGGAACCGAACGGTTGCGGATTCGAATTCGTACACGGTAAGATTCGATAATCCGATTATCGAGGTTTTAGATTTTTCAAAATGAGAACGAATCTCCGTTTTTATTTTTATTTCCGTTGCGCGGGAGATCCGAAGAAACTCGAGAACCCAACAGTAAAGTTGTGTGCCGCCAACTTCGTCCTCAAGATCGGCTTCACTCCCATTAGGATTTCTGCATCTTCTAGCGTCCATCCATGCACATGCGAGGCGCAAACTTCGACAACTTCGAAAACCTCGCCTCGTACTCTAAGAGATCCATCTGTCCCCAGTGTAGGTGCTTAAAATGCTCGTGTGATTAACATGAAAAATCTATGTTGTTTAGTGTAAACTAACCTATTAAAAACAGCAACTAAGTGCAGTGATCGCCAGAAACTTTTGACTTAAAAAGTTTCAAAAGAGAGTATGATCGCCTACCTGTTTGAACGCGGAAGATGTTGAGTCCTTGATTCCCCTCCTTCAGCCGGCTGAAGAAAGAGAGCCCTTTCTTTGTTCTTTGTTCTTGCTGTTGAGTTTGAGGTTGAGGATCGTCTAGAAGTCCTTCTGGCTTTGTGCTTGATTTCCCCTTTTGTTCTCTTGTTGTTGTTGAGTGCAGCAGAGATAGAGACAAAAAAACGAAGAAACAATGATGAGAATTTAAGTAGAAGCAATATCTAAACTGATCATGATTTTAAGCATGCGATTGAACAACAAACTTACTTGTTTAAATGGCTTTTGAAAACCCTTTAATCAAATAGGTTTTGAAAGATGATGCAGTGGTGTGTGTTGCATGAAGTGAATATGAAGAATGAAAGATTAATGAAGATGTAGAATAAAAATGCAGAAATGAAACACTTATGCCCAATGGGTTGAAGCCTTGAATTGGATGAAGAATGGACGCCGACTTCTGGAAACAGCAGCGCTTCGGCGTTCCGACGTTGTTGCTTCGATCTTCAACTCGCTATAATAACACTCTCTCTTAATGGCTTTCAACTTTTTTTACTCTTCAAGATGTAAGGTATTTATAGACCTCTTCTGCGTTCGTGGATTAACATAGAAAAACTTCGGATTTATCTATCTTAACTGACAGATAAATACTGATTAATTCATCTTTATCCGTAATTATCTAAAACACGTCTACTATGGCTGACGCCTTTCAGATTAATTAAGATAAAGATAAATATCCAGGAAAACTTATCTTTATCTTTATTAGCTAAAACGCGTCTACATGTGCAGACGTCTTTTACACTAATTAAGATAAGGATAAACATCCGGAAGAGAAGTCAAAATAGCTTAGGAAACCTAAAACGCGTCAGCACTCACAAACGCCTTTTAGCTAATTAATCAATTGATTAAAATTCAAATTTAAACGTTAAAATAAGAATAAATTCTAAATCGCGTCCACATGGGTTGACGCTTTTTAGAATTTCTGAATCGCGTCCACACAGGTTGACACGTTTTAGAATTTCTGAATCGTGTCCACACAGGTTGACACGTTTTAGAATTCTGCATATTTTAACTGAAATTTGAGGTAAAATCAATTTAATTGATTAACTTAAACATGTATGTTAAACCCGACACTCAAAATATCAATAAAAATTAATCAATGATTAAATATCAGACCATTCTGAGGCATTATTATATGATATGAAATTTACTCGAAATGATGTCAAAATTAGCGTGTCTACAGCTGCCTCACCTTGGCATCGTCTTTGCAAGGGAGTGAAATGAAATGGAATGTACTAAAAAGGTGATGCCAAGGTGTGATGAGACACGCTCTTAACATCACATGATTGGAATTTTTCTCAAAATCATCAATGAAGATAGTTCAAAGAAATCAATGGAATCAATCCTGTCTGGATGAGGTAGACAAGGAAATAAAATAAAGTCGATCAACCTCCTCAGAGTGGGAAGTACCCCAGGTCATAGACACTGCAGGTTTCATCATAGGGAGCGTTTGCCAGCCAATGTGGACGTGCTGCAGCCATAATGGATCTTAAAAGAAAACAAGAATATTGGATAAAGAATCCAAGAAAAGATAGAATTCCAAGGATATCTTCAAGCGAACCTCAAAGATAATAAAGATACTCAATTCAGAATGGAATATTTCACATCATGTTTTGATTATTTGATTAATGGTCTGAAACTTAATCAATAATTAATCCTTATCACAATGATTTCAAAGTCCTACATGATGCATGCTGGGCTAAAAGAAAATATAAAGTCAAATAAAATATAAATTAATCAAGGATAATATTGTTAAATTGTCATTAATGAGTCAAGATATCAACTCTTGTAATCCAGTGCTAAGCCGAAGCTCGTTTATCTACACACCGTTTCACAAAAGTGGAACCATCGTCCCCACTAATTAACAATCAAATGGCCTATCCGTGCGATTAAGATTCCTCTGGAATTATCATTGTTTTTGTTGTAGGGAAACTCAAATTCCAGTTTTATCAAAACCACAAGGTCCTTGACATGCTCTAATAAATATTTAACATATAGTAATGCAAATGAATTACATGAAATAGTACAAAGGTAGAAATAACCGTCTTCTTAGCCACGGTCAGACTTCTTGAATTCCACAATGAGATCTTCTTGACATTTTCCAGCTTTACTCAGGTTTTCTTTGAATTTTCTGCAACGAAAATTGTTAGTAATTCCAAACAAATATTCAATTAAAACATCAAAAACCACAGAATTTTGAATAAATCACAGAAAGGCTGAAAACGCGTCATGTCGCAAAGACGCCATTTAACGTTGAAAAGCGTCAGTGCTCCTCGACGCCTTTCACTCACATAAACAGGTTTCTGGTTGTTCTCTATTCGGATTCCAACTCTACCAATGCCTTGTGTCCTGTATACAACTTGAACAAACATGTTAAGTATCTGTTTAGGCTTAGCCCCTTGCCTGGTTAAGTAACCGACTACTTGATCCTATCCTTGGTAGAAGGGTCAAGGGGCATAGCCTTTATTAACAAAGGTAATGAGAATAATCAAACTTAAGCAAAATGCAACATGCAAGCAAACAGATGCTCACTGAAAATAAACGGAATGAGACATACTAAGTGCAACAAGCAAATGCTAATTGAAATATTTTTGTTGTTTTGAAATATTCATTTTTGTTTGGGTTTTGAAATATATGCCTTCCTTTTGAATTTTGACATATGTATTTTTTTGAATTTTTGACATATGTATTTTTTTTTGAATTTTTGACATATGTATTTTTTTTTTTGAATTTTTGACTAAAAGATCAGCATGGTACTCAGATCAAAAGATCATATTCATTTATTAACTTAATTTCCAAATTGTTCTTTAACAACTTAACTTAAACCCATCGTGTTTGAACTTGTGTTTTCATTCGTGATCCCATTTGATGATTTGACCCTTAGTCAATGTAAGCCATTCCTTAAGTTTGAAGTACATCTCTTTAGAAAGAAAAGATGAAGTTTAGAAAGTCCATGAGAAGGTTCCGGAGACTTAAAAAGATGTCCCTTTCCTACCCTAATATCCGTTGGGGTTCGGTCATTTTCTTTCCGGGGTATTTATCGACCTTGCGTTCCCTTTTGTTTCATTTCATGGCCTTGATGTAACGTTTGTAATGTAATGGCCTTTTTTATTTAATATTTGGCTTTTTGCCTTTTTACTTTTGCTTTTTATTCTTTTCTTTTCTTCGGGACGGATCTCCCCCTTTTTTTTATGACGGCCTCCTACTAAGATGGCGGGTATTCTTGGTAGTCTATTCTAAGCCTCGTTCCTACATCATGGGCCGAGTATAAAACAGAATTTTTTCTTTAAAACGAATGATTTGTACTTTATCCTTTCAGTCAAGATTCTGATATTCTTTAGGACTTGGCATCTCTTGTTACTCACGAATCAAACGTGTCAGTGTGTGTAGTAATGGGCTTGAAATTAAGTTATCCAGACTGATGAGGAAATTCGAGTTTATAAACTTTCTGATTCCACTGGTCTTTGTACCATACTGATCGACTCTTTAACCTAAGGGTAGTATTTCTTAAGATGTAAGCCATTCCAGGGATGATTTAGCTCTTCTCCTTCTGCATTAACAAGACGATAAGCATTACCAGGAAAAGCGTGCGATACAACATAAGGTCCTTCCCAGTTGGGTTGGAGCTTGGAACGCGGACCACCAGGTTTTACAAAAATTCTTTTGACAACCATTTCACCGACTTTGAACTTACGTTCAATGACTTTCTTTTGATAAAAACGTTCTAGTCTATTTTGATAAACTTTTGCATGATTAGCGGTTGACCATCTTTTCTCGTCTAAAAGTTCCAATTGAGCAAGGAGTGCTGAACGATGTTCATCAATGGAAAATTCCTTATTCAATTGTACTCTTAATGACGGTATGAGGATCTCATACGGAACTACCGCCTCCATTCCAAATGTTAAGGAATAAGGAGTTTGCCCAGTAGGCGTGCGGATTGAAGTTCGGTAGGCCCATAGAGCCTCAACCAATTTTTCCGGCCAATCTGCGAATTTATTAGATTTGTATGTCTTTTTGATAATTTTTATCAAAGTCTTATTTGTTGCCTCTGCTTGGCCATTGCCTTGCGGATAATAAGGAGATGAATGATGCAATGCAATTTTATACCTGTTACAGAGGTCCTTCAGTTCCTGTGACACGAACTGCGGTCCGTTGTCGGTGACGATGGTGCTTGGAATTCCAAATCAGGTGATGATGTTCTTCAAGATGAACTTGCAGACGGTTGATGCTTTAATCTCTACGTACGCTTCAGCTTCTGCCCACTTGGTGAAGTATTCCGTTGCCGTGAGAATAAAAGATTTTTGCTTGATGCCGGAATCTGGATTGCCAAGGGGTCCAATGATGTCGAAAGCCCACATGGAGAAAGGCCATGGGGAAGAAACAGGATGGAGTGAAGATGCAGGAGAATGAATTTTGTCGGCGTGAAGTTCACACTTAGCACACCTACGGACATATCCTACACAGTCTTCTTCCATGGTTGGCCAGTAAAATCCTTGTCTAAGGATCTTCTTTGCTAGCATCTGTCCATTGACATGGCCACCACAAACTCCACTATGAGCTCCTTCCATAACCTTCCAAAGCTCATCTTCGTCTAGACATCTCAGAAGAACTCCATCAAAACCTCTCTTGTACAATGCTCCCCCAACTAGGGTGTATCGTTGAGCAATTCTCCTGATAGCGCTCTTCTCCTCAGTTGTAGTGTATGGACTGAGGTTTCGGGTTAAGTTTTCGGGTTAAGTTTTCGGGTCGGTTTCGGACCGGATACCCTGAGTCAGACCTTGAGGGGTCTGAAGAGTTTCTTCTGAATGACGTCTACACTACACGACGCCTTTTAAACGGCGTCTTGATAGGTGGACGCCATTTAGACGTTTTGCTGTTGTGCCACATGGACGCCACGTGGGCGGGTTACGGGCCGCGAGAGTACGGCCCCTGTCTCGTCGTCTGAACGGCGTCCATGATGGACGACGCGATTCAGACTGCCACCCGGCGATGTCAGTGTACGGTGTCTGACATGTCAGCTGAACGGCGTCCGTGGTGGTCGACGCGTTTCAGACAACTGTCAGTACGGCCCGTCCTGTCATCTGATAGGCGTCCTTCTCGCTCGACGCATTTTAGGCAGTTCTTGTTTGACCCCGCGAGCCCTCCTTTCTTTCCCTCATTTCTCACCCTTTTCTCTCTCTCCTCTCCCTCTCCGCCTCCTCCGATCCCACTCTTCCCCTTTCCCTTCCTCTTCTTCCTCTTCCACCACTCCAACGCCTCCCTACCTCTCACCTCTGCCACCACCACTTCCTTCGCAGCGCTCCATTCTCCGGACGGCGGCCGACGTCCCGGCGGAGTGGCGGCGTCCTCGAGGGTACCGGCGGCGGTCTGCGGTGCGGCGGTTCGGCGACACGGAGCCAGGATGAGTTCAAGTATCCGGTAGGGAGACGAACCTCGTATGTGTTGCTCGTGTTTTCCTAGGCGTATTATGATGTATTTTGGGCTAGATTGAGCATGTTTAGGGGGTATTCTTGTGGGTATGGCCATGTTCGTGAATGTGGTTTTGTAGCATGTTTGTGTGGATCAACTTCTCTTCCTCCCCCTTTCCGTTTTGGGGCTTCTTTGGGGTATTTGGGGTTAAGGGAGAAACCCTCGGTTCGAACCAGGGAACCAGGTTTCTGGCGCTAAACGGCGTCGTGCCTGGTCGACGCCTTTCAGAAGGACGTCAGGGCAGTACGACGCCTTTTAGGGCAGAAACCTCCCTGTTCGAGGCCTCACGAGTTAGTGATTTCTGGCGCTAAATGAGGTCATGGATGGACGACGCCGTTCAGAAGGACGTCGGGCCATCATGACGCCATTTAGGCCGGAAATCACCCCAACTGAGGGTCCATCAGCTCGGGATTCTCGGACTAAAAGACGTCATGGGTGGGCGACGCGATTTGAATGGCGTCGGGTAACCATGACGCCTTTTAAGGCAGAAATCCCCTAAGTAATGTTTTCCTGAAATTCCTGGATTTCTTAGCTGAATGGCGTCGGAGGATGTCGACGCCTTTCAAAAGGCGACCGCTAGTGTCGACGCGTTTTAGGCCAGATTTCCGTAGGCCTCTGTTTTATGAACCAGTTTAGGGAGCTTGAATGGCGTCGGCCTTGGGCGACGCGATTCAGGACAGAACAACACTAATTCATGCCAGTAAAATGTGTTCATACTGCTAGATATTCGGTTAGTGCATGCTTTAGTGTACTCGGATTCTTCGGGACCGGATGGCACTGCGTTGTGTGCCGTACGATCGCGGGCTTTTCATGTGACCGGATCGTACTGTGCCGGGTTTTGGTGTTTTGTGTTACTGTGGACCTGGAGTGACATTGTAGCGCTTTATCACCATGTACTGGTGGGGGCGTGAGCACAGCGCCGGTGGGGGCGTGGGCGGGGTGACGCCTTAAGAGAGAGGGTCACCTGGTGAACCCCGGGGTCAGCTAGTACCGGTGTCAGAGTGGTACATTCGGAGAGTCACTCATGCTGAGGGAAGGAGTAACCACCTGAGCCAGTTGGGCTGGAGTAGCCAGCGTGCTATCCGAGGGGTTACTGTTTGGTCTCAGCGGGTCGGTGTTTCCCACTTTCGGTTGTGTGGACGGTGTTTCCTACTTTCGGCTGTGTGGTTGGTGTGTTTCCCACTTCCGGAGGAGTGGTTGGCGTGTTTTGCCGAGACGTGAGTTGTAGGCTTCTTGATAGAATGATTTTAGAAATATGCATGTTACATTTCGAATGCGTATGGTTCATATTGAGATTTTAGGAGTAGTGTGTTACAGCTTTACTTGCCTTATTACATGTACCTTTGTTACTGCACTGTGGGTGTGTGTGTGGGAGGCAGGGGATCGGATGATCCCTACTGAGCCCAATTCTGGTGTGGCTCACTCCCTGCGTTTTCAGGTGTGGTCCTTGTGGCGTGTGACGGCGCGTGGCGTTCTCCTTGGTGTGCGGACCAGCAGCTATCTTAGTTTTCGGGGTATGCCCCGACGTTGTTGTACCTTATTTCTGCCTGTACTTAATTAATTTGTTGGACATGTAATTATTGTTGGACTGTGTACGGACATTATTATTTTACTTCCTACGCACTGTACCCCTTGGAGTCCGTGTGAATGTTATATTTAATCTTGTTTAATGCTTACTCCTCCAGATGTGTGTATAAGATCCGGGTATGAACCTACAGTTAATGGGCCGACATCCATTTAGTGACCGGGTCTCCGGTCATAGGATGGCGGGTCGTTACATGTAGCTTCCTCAGGATACGATTGATCTTCACAATATTTTGCAATTTCATAATACCATGGCTTCTGTTCATCATCCATCTCTTCTAACAGCTCCATCAACATGATTTCTCTTTTCTCAATGATATCTCCATCTCTGACTTTCTTCAGCAACTTCTCCTTAGTTCTAAGGAATGAAGGATCTTTTACGGCGGGTGAAAGACACCTATGAACTATGATTGATTCGGATTGTTTGCTGATTGGAAAATCAAGAGAAGATGCAAGTGAAGCTAGAGCGTCAGCTAAGATGTTCTGATTCCTAGGGACATGGAAAAAGATCAATTTCGTGAAAAGCTTTGAGTAAGTAGAAGTAAGTTCCTGATAAGGCTTGAGCTTAGGATCGAGAGTTCGATACTTGGTCAGCACTTGGCGAAGAATTAGTTGGCTATCACCCACAATCTTGAGTTTGGTGGCACCATGGAAATGAGCAGCCTCGAGACTAGCAAGGAGTGCCTCGTATTCAGCTATATTGTTAGTGACTGGAAAGCCAAGCTGAAAGGCTTGTGGAATGGTGACACCTTCAGGTGATAACAGAACAATACCGATCCCTTTTCCATGAGAATTCAGAGCTCCGTCAAAATGCAGAGTCCACATATCATCTCTGATTTGATTTACGGACATCAGTTCCTCATCCGGAAACTCTGATCGTACTGGATCAAAACGAGGAAGGGGATGATGAGCGAGATGTTCTGCTATGGCATAGCCCTTGATCGCTTTCTGATGAATATAAATGATGTCAAATTGAGATAGAAAGCTTTGCCATCGCGCTAACCTATCAGTAAGAACAGATTTCTCCAGAAGGAATTTGATCGGATTCATCCTAGCGATGAGATGGACTTCATGGGCCAGAAAATAATGCTTCAATTTCTGCACAACCCAGACCAGTGCTGCACACGTTTTCTCCATCGCCGTATATCTCTGTTCAGCGGGGTTGAGAAGTTTAGAGAGATAGTAGGCTGCCCTCTCTTTTCCTTCTTCATCCTCTTGTGCTAGGACAGCCCCCACTGCATCATCCAGGACTGAAATGTAAAGTATCAATGGTTTGCCTGGAGATGGTGGTCTCAAAACAGGAGGACTTGCTAAATAGTTCTTCAATCCATCGAATGCCTCTTGACACTTATCGTCCCAATCGAATTTGACTCCCGGCTTGGTAAGCTCGTAAAACGGCTTACACCTTTGTGAGTGATGAGAGACAAAACGGCGAATAAATTGTAACCTCCTGATTAATCCTCTCAACTCCTTCAAGTTTTTAGGAGGTGGCATTTCTCTAATAGCCTTCGCCTTATTGGGATCGATCTCAATTCCCCGTTTGCTGACAATAAATCCAAGCAATTTTCCTGAATATACCCCGAATACACATTTCTTGGGGTTCATCTTTAACTGATATTCTCTCGATCTCTCTAGTACCCTTGCCAAAACTTTGGCGTGCTCAGCCTTTGTTTTAGATTTAGCTAATAAGTCATCCACGTACACTTCCAAATCAATGTGCATCATGTCATGAAATATTGCCATCATAGCCCTTTGATAAGTGGCTCCAGCATTCTTCAATCCAAATGGCATGACGACATAACAGTATGTTCCCCAAGGTGTAGTGAATGACGTTTAATCTGATTATATCCTGAAAATCCGTCCATAAATGATAAAGTTTCATAGCCAGCAGTATTATCAATGAGTACATCAATATGAGGCAATGGAAAATCATCTTTAGGACACGCCCGGTTCAGATCGCGGAAGTCAATGCAAATTCTGACCTTCCCGTCCTTCTTCATGACCGAGACTATATTAGCCACCCATTGTGGATAAAGGACAACTCTAATAAATTTGGCTTTATGTAATTTATCGACCTCTTCCTTCATCTTTAGAGCCATTTGTGGGTGGAATCGCCTTAATTTCTGCTTGACCGGGCTAGCTCCATCCTTTAATGTTAATCTGTGTTCAACTAAAGATGAGTCTAACCCTGGCATATCTTCATAACTCCAGGCGAAAGTGTCCTTGTAGTCCTTAAGTACTTGTACCATTGCCTTCTCATCCTCTGTAGAAAGATTTTTACTGACGAGGACAACCTTAGGTTCGTCTTCAGTCCCTAAATTGATTTCTTTCGTGGGCTCTTGTACGGCAGCTGAGAGTTCGTCGAATCTCTTCACTCCACTGGCATATGCCTCGGCTGCGTCCTCGTTATCTTCCTCTTCAACAATGGGGTCCTTTTCATGCACTAATTCATATACCCCGTACCTATCATTGACTGACTCATCATTCATACAGTCTTCTGGCATCTGAATTGGATTTTCTAAAAACTGAGGGATTAAAGAACAAGAAGAGCATTTATCAGCTAAGTCCTGGAGGTATCTATCTGGAATTCGCCTACCCTTAGGCTTCCTAGACTTCCTAATCTGCCTAAAACTAGACTGCCTAACTTTACTATCATAGCCTAACGAAGATGAAGTAGGATAGAAATCCTGGGATACAAGTGGAAATACAAGAGAATCCTCCCGAGGGGAGGGACAGAGTAGATCTAAGAGAGAATCTTGACCGAAGGACCCGTGCAATGGGGTGCGATCGGACAAGTAAGATGTTTCCTCGATGAGGATCTGAGAAGAATTTGTTGTAAAATTGGCGTTTTTTTTTTTATATCAGAGGAATTAAACATGAAGCAGGAGTGAATACAAATGGGAGGAGAATCAGATGGAGGAAGTGGCACCAAGACCAAGGGATTAGGGGGATCATATAGCAATATGTCCCAGATCAAATTATACATCCTCTCTAGATCGAGAGGAGGTTGTGGTATAAGGTCCCGAGGGGACAGAGTAATCATGACAGGCGGAGCCCGTGGAATATCTTCAATAATGACCCGCGACCAAGTCGGGGTCAAGAGCAGTGTACGAAATAGAGTATGGAGCATGAAGACATGTGAAGGATATGTCCCCCTCCAGAGCAGATCTGTAGTGTAACCAGCTTCATAGGGGTCATCTGGCTCCCCTTCGTCGGTTTCTTCAGACAGCAATATCCGCTTGTCAAATATGGCACCAGGGCTTTCAATCAGCTCATCAATCTGCGGCGGCCACTTGGGTTCTGCAGGATCTAGGAACAATCTGTTCAGCGCAATATAAAGGTCTCTCAAATCGAACCACCTGTACCATTCGCATTCGGGATCATAGAATTTTCTCCTTTTCATAGGCCGCAGAGCCTCCAAGGATTGGTACGTAAGTAGTTCAGAGCAATGTCTGGCCAAATCCCTCCCATATATATCATGGAAGTCAAAACAGGAAGTAATGACCACCGTGTTGTCGTGGCTAAGTATGGGCCCTTTCACAAAGTGCGTACACAGGGTCCATGTTAAGGGATCTCGGCCTTCTTTGGGTGGTGTAGACATTGTCTCCCAGATTTTCGGACCTTCTTCGATCTCTGCTTGCTGAGCCAGATCTTGCTTCAGTCTTCTTGGCCTATAGCCCAGACCACTTCCAGGTGCTGCTCGATGATTTTTAACAGGAGTGGTCCTGCCTTGCAACTGTGTGCCCAGACCTCTTCCAGGCTCGTAGCCGTTCTTCATCATAATCCTCCATCCTGGGGTACTCATGCACTTCCCCCTTTTTATAGCATCTAACGGGTATGGAGAAATAGTGGCGGCTTTTAGAGGATCAGCCACTGGACGGTAGACCTGTAATACCGACAGAAAATGTTGTCGGTCAGGTAAAATAGCAGACTTAATGTTCAAGATATGAGCAGCAGTAAGGATCGGCATGCTCGTCACTTTAATAATTCGTTCTTTGAAAGGAAATTTGAGGCATTGGTGATTCGTAGAGGGAATCGCCTCAAGAGTTTTAATATAAGGACGACCCAAAATGGCATTTATAGATGGGTCGATTTCTAGGATGTGAAATTCGACCTCTGCATGACTTACAGGGCTCAGTTCCACCTTCAAATAGACCATTCCCAGAGGGGAACGGGTAGAATTGTCATATGTTGTCACAGAGATGGGGCTGGGCAGCCATTTTTCTTTGGGCACACCGCATAGCTCCAGGGTCTTCGGAGGTAAAACATTGATCGAAGTCCCTGTGTCGACCAGGCATGCATCCACGGCCTTCTTACAGATGTTGACCGTGATGCTCAGAGCCATGCTTCTGGCTACCGGAGGTGCTAGTTCCGATATGTGAAATGTAATGGAGGGCTGATCCCCCTGAGGAACTAGTAGTGCTGCAATTTTCTCTACGAGCACGTCCTCATTGACCATCACCTTCTGCATATATTCCATTAAGGCTTCTTGGTGAATCTTGGATCTTTTGATCAATTCAAGTATAGTGATCCGTGCCGGTGTTCTGTCCAGATGTTTCAACAAGTCATATTGAGTGCCTGGTGCACTCTCTTCATTATGGGCTTCCTCAGTCGGCTGTGATGGGCCGTCTCTAACTGTGGACTGAGGAAAAACTTTGTTAAAAATCCTTCCACTCCGGAGCGCGTGTTCCTCAACCGTGGAGGATCCGGGTGACACCTTAAGTACTGCAGGGTTGGATGGTGCGGATGGCGTAGAGGGTTGGTATGTAGGTGATGGCGTAGGGCTAGGTGGTGATGGCGCGGTGCGGATTAAAGGCCTAGAGGGTTGGATGGTGGATGGGTAAGTGGTTGGTGAAGTGGTGAATGGTACGCGTAATAGCGGTCTGGATGATAAGGGGGTATCTGAATAGGTGGTGGTGGTAGCGGGTGAAGTAGGAAATGGTACGCGTAGTAATGGCCTAGATGGCAGGAGGGGCGCGTGATTGGTTTGTGGGGGGTTATATGATGGAGGCGTAGGAGTGCGGGGTGTGATGGGTTTCAGGAAGGCAGGTAGTGGTAATGGGTTATTGGGTGTGGGCGAGTGATATGTGGGTGTCGGTAGAGGGGTGATGGTAATGGGTTGCGGCCTAGGTATGTGGATTGTGCGGCGTGGTGGTCGCTCTGCGGTACTTGGAACGTGACCCGTTGAACAAAGAGAGGAAGAGTCCTCTATTCTCCACTGTTGCCCACGACCAGCCTCAGACTGGCTGTTCGTCAGAATGGGAGCAACTTGGTTTTGGTTCTGGTGCTCCGGGAGTGGATTCTGCACTATGCCCATGTTGGGTGGTGCTGCTGCTTGTGCCGGTGGTCTTGCTTGCTGCTGCTGCTGCTGTGGTCTTCTCGCCTTCAGAGTTGATATATACTTTTTCATCTCCTCCCAGTCTATGTCGCCCTGCTCGTTGAGATCATGAATATAATCTCTGAACTGGAAGCAGGTGTCAATGGTATGCCCAGGTTGCCTATGGAAGTAGCAATACTTGGACGTGTCGGCATTTTGAGGCCAGACGGCCTTTTCCCTTGGCAAAACTAAGGCATTAGCTGCCATTAGAGCACTGAAGATATCTGCCAAGGATTCTGGGAGGGCCGGGTATTCTGCCCTCTTCGGGCCTGGAGGTCTTCTCTGCTGGTTGTAGTCACCAGGAGGAGAGACATTATGGTACGCCGGCGGTGCGCGCGGCTGATATTGTAGCTGTTGTTGTTGCTGATATTGCTGCTGTTGGGGCTGCTGGTACTGCTGTTGCCGTTGCGGCTATTGTTATAGCTGTTGCTGGTTCTGATTCGGCTGCTGGGGCCGCTGATACTGTTGCTGATAATGGGGGTTCTGCTGCTGCCTATACCCTTGTTGGTTCGGCTGCGGTGGCCTCTGGTACTACTGCTGGTTTCTCACGAATTAGGGCGAGTTATTGTTCATGCTACTGACTTGCTCGTGAGAGAGCGTGCCCTCAGTAGTCGGACCTGTGCTGGGAGAGTTTGACACTACAGGCTTCTGAGGTGGAGGCATGCTAGGTCTGTGAGGATCAAAGACGCTAGAGAACGTAGCGTCCTTGAAGGCATTTTGGCAGTACCGTGCTCTTTCATAGAGCTCTGCCATGTTGGTCAAATTGTTCAAGGAGAGGACTAGCTTGAATTGGGGCGTGGCGTTGGAAATTAACATCTTCACTTGCTCGGACTCGTACAAGTGATCCTTCACCTTTTCAGCCAGGCCCCGCCACCTGTCAGCAAAACTGACAAACTCTTCATCAGGTTTCATCTTTTCTGCAATGAGGTCAGTAATGGACAAGGAGGGTGCAACTCTGTCCTGGTATCGTTGGATAAATTTGCGTGAAACGATACCGTAATCCTCTACTTCGGAGGGTTCCAGAGAAAAGAACCACTCGAGGGCTGGTCCCTCTAGAGATCTCCTGAACAAAAAGGCCAACGACCTCTTATCGTTCTGCCAGAAAGATGATTCGTACATAAACTCCTTCAGATGTGTGAAGGGGTTACCAGTACCGTTGTACTTCCGGTACACTGGCATCTCAGAGGGTGGCAGATGGAATACTGGTAGGCTCGGTAAACTGATCTCTGGCACAGCTTTAACCCCCATCATCTTCTGGAGGTTGTTGAACTGCTCATCCATGCGCTCCATCTTGGCCAGCAACGCTTGCGTGGTCAGATCTACCTGGGGAGGAGGAGGAGGTGGAAGTACTTGATAGGCCTGCTGCCTAGAGTACATTGGACTGGGAGGACAATAAAGAGGAGGTCCGGCAGAGCTTCCGCCATGCCCGAGGGCATTTTGATAAATAGGCGTTTGCGGTCTAGCCGGTTGCCTAGATGATGAAAGTTGTGGCCCAGCTGGCCGAGAAGTGACATGAAGGCCCTCCATGGCCTGATGGATATAAGGAGGAGGAAGAGGAGGTTGTTGAGTAACAACAGGGGGAGCCACAGGGTTCGGCTCAGCAGGCTGTACGGGTGCCTTCCCCTTCAGAATAGACTGGATGGCCTCGAACTGTTGAGGGTCCAGTCGGGAGGCAAGAACTCCCAAGGCGTTGACGAGATCCGAAGGATCAGAGGGTGAGGGATCATTCTGATTCATGTCCCCCTCAAGATCGGGATTAGGAATCGCATATTCATGCGGGGGAAGATCAGGATATCGATCCTGTGGATGAAAGAGAGGGGTCCGGACATTCCCATCTTGTCGATATGGAATGGGGACGGAATTACGGGAGGCATCAGCATCTCTCCCGTTCTCATAGTTGTAGTCCGAATCGCGAGAGGCATTAGCATCTCCCTCGTAGTTGATGATGGCGTCTTGAGCCATACTCAAGTCCCTGCCTGATCGCAGCAGCATGATATTAGATTCCCTTTTCAAGGATTTGACAAACAAGTTGCACAGAGATTAATCAAACAAGTGGATGCTTAACGTGATTTTAAGATTCCTTGTTGAGTTATTTGAATTGGATTAAACCACAAATTCGCTCAGGGAAAGGATCCTAGTTTCAGTTCGATTTCCACCGTTATTCTCTAGGGCTTTCTCTCACAACGCTTTCAGAATCTAGCCGGGACTTCAATTGGTACAACCAGCCCGATGATCAAGGAGGAATACATTGATTTTGGGGACTTATGGAGGTCTCAACGTCAACTTCTCTAGTCTGATCAAGGGACTAACCCAATCAGAGAGAGTTGCTGACGTCGAGTAGTGTGTTGCTAAGAAAAGGAGGGTATTCGCCTCAATGCGTATGCCCTACGGCCTGGATGGCCTCTAATGTTTAATAAATAATGGGTAGCTAGCACTCAAACCACAGAAATCTGGGAATTGAAAAATAATTAAGAAACTGTCTGAATAGCGTCGATGGTAGTCGACGCTATTCAAAACAGAACTTAATTTTTTCGCAGAAACAGATCTGAAAAATAACTAAGAAACTGTCTGAGTCGCGTCGATGGTAGTCGACGCTATTCAACACAGAACTTAATTTTTTCGCAGAAACAGATGCAGACAGCAGAGAAACTGTGAAGACTGAAAGGTGTCTAGGGGTGTTGACGCAGTTTTGAAACGCGTCAGTGCTCCTGGACGCTTTTCAGTTCGCAGAAACAGTTTTGCAGGAGGATTTTATGGGTTGAATCCTCCTCAAACAGGATAAAAAGCAGTAAACAATCGACTCATGCAAAAAAAATTTTAGTTCCAAGTTTTAACAGGATGATTTACTAACTAAACAACTAGGAAATCAATCAATCACACATCATTTTTATCACAAAAATAGCTTTTTGAACTAATCAAGGGGAGGGCAAGATCTTGCCACTGGGGTGTGCACGTGGTGCACGAGGGAAATTAACTAAACTAAAACACTCACCAATTGGTGAGGACGTGTCGAGAGACACAAATGGTGCACCGTGGGTTCCCGATTGATGATAGCAAGAACAAAAAGAGACTAAAAGATGGCGAGAGTATTCCCACCGTGATCGCCAAAAGAGCTGTAGGTGCTTAAAATGCTCGTGTGATTAACATGAAAAATCTATGTTGTTTAGTGTAAACTAACCTATTAAAAACAGCAACTAAGTGCAGTGATCGCCAGAAACTTTTGACTTAAAAAGTTTCAAAAGAGAGTATGATCGCCTACCTGTTTGAACGCGGAAGATGTTGAGTCCTTGATTCCCCTCCTTCAGCCGGCTGAAGAAAGAGAGCCCTTTCTTTGTTCTTTGTTCTTGCTGTTGAGTTTGAGGTTGAGGATCGTCTAGAAGTCCTTCTGGCTTTGTGCTTGATTTCCCCTTTTGTTCTCTTGTTGTTGTTGAGTGCAGCAGAGATAGAGACAAAAAAACGAAGAAACAATGATGAGAATTTAAGTAGAAGCAATATCTAAACTGATCATGATTTTAAGCATGCGATTGAACAGCAAACTTACTTGTTTAAATGGCTTTTGAAAACCCATTAATCAAATAGGTTTTGAAAGATGATGCAGTGGTGTGTGTTGCATGAAGTGAATATGAAGAATGAAAGATTAATGAAGATGTAGAATAAAAATGCAGAAATGAAACACTTATGCCCAATGGGTTGAAGCCTTGAATTGGATGAAGAATGGACGCCGACTTCTGGAAACAGCAGCGCTTCGGCGTTCCGACGTTGTTGCTTCGATCTTCAACTCGCTATAATAACACTCTCTCTTAATGGCTTTCAACTTTTTTTACTCTTCAAGATGTAAGGTATTTATAGACCTCTTCTGCGTTCGTGGATTAACATAGAAAAACTTCGGATTTATCTATCTTAACTGACAGATAAATACTGATTAATTCATCTTTATCTGTAATTATCTAAAACGCGTCTACTATGGCTGACGCCTTTCAGATTAATTAAGATAAGGATAAATATCCGGAAAAACTTATCTTTATCTTTATTAGGTAAAACGCGTCTACATGTGCAGACGTCTTTTACACTAATTAAGATAAGGATAAACATCCAGAAGAGAAGTCAAAATAGCTTAGGAAACCTAAAACGCGTCAGCACTCACAGACGCCTTTTAGCTAATTAATCAATTGATTAAAATTCAAATTTAAACGTTAAAATAAGAATAAATTCTAAATCGCGTCCACATGGGTTGACGCTTTTTAGAATTTCTGAATCGCGTCCACACAGGTTGACACGTTTTAGAATTTCTGAATCGTGTCCACACAGGTTGACACGTTTTAGAATTCTGCATATTTTAACTGAAATTTGAGCTAAAATCAATTTAATTGATTAACTTAAACATGTATGTTAAACCCGACACTCAAAATATCAATAAAAATTAATCAATGATTAAATATCAGACCATTCTGAGGCATTATTATATGATATGAAATTTACTCGAAATGATGTCAAAATTAGCGTATCTACACCCAGGTCAAACCTAAGAACTTTTGCATCATTTGATCCTGAACGTAAAGAGGAAAGAACTTCCCCCAGAAGATAGTCAGGAACTCCTGCCACGAAATCTCCAATTCAGCTCCGGCAAACTTCGTCCTCAGCATAGAAGTCCACCAAACATCTGCCCTCTCCTGAAGCATGTAATTCGCCAAGCTTACCTTGTCATCCTCCAGACATCTAATCGCCCGGAAGATCTTCTTTATCTCACAAATCCAGTTCTCCGCCGCTGTTGGATTGCTCTCCCGCTTAAAAGAAAGCAGATCCATCCTCTTGAATATCTCCATTGCCGTCAACCCCTGACGGACCTCTGGCTCCACATGCACTTCTTGCCTTTGTTGTTGCTGTTGTTGGGCCGCTTGTACTAGGCCCTGGAACATCTGCATGAACGCTCCAACATCCAACAGTGGAGGTGGAGGTGGGATGGGACGACCACCATCCTCCCCAGTGTCTTTCTTGGGTGCACGCTCTCTCGTCGGACGCCCACGCTTGCCTGACATTGCCTAAAATAAAAGAACACCCATCAAGCTTATGCTACGAATCTTAACTTCAATCTAAATTATCTAACACTATGATCCTGGTTCAGTGGCTCAGGTTGATCACACTCGATACCTAAAACTGCCTTTTCTCTGATACCAAGTCTGTAACGCCCCCACCTGAAACGATCCGCCACCCTATAATCGGGGATCTGATTACTAAATGGGTACTGAATCATTAAATTTGGAGCCAAACTAGGATCCCGATAAGTCTGGGAAATAAATGATAAATTAGGCTAAACATCTAGACACAGAGTCTGTTATCTAGGATAAATAGCGTCGTGGGTGGAAGCCGCCTTTTAAATGGCGTCGCTGTCCCCAAACGCCATTTAACCCTCATGGACAGGTTCTCCTTCCGCCTTCCCCCAATTCTCAAGGTGGGATTTCTCTCCCAAATTGCACAAAAAACATCAAAAAATAGAGGAGTAGGAGGAGAACCCAAATACCCAATAAAAACCCACCATTCCTTATTCTATAAGATTAGCATTTTCAACCCAGAAATCCCCTAAACATGCCCCAAAGCGGGAAAAACATGGTTTTTTACAAAACATCGCGAAGATTGTCACCCTATCAGTTACTCGAACTCCTCCGAGCTCTAAGCCGCCGAACCGCCATGCCACACGCCACCGCCGGTACAGCCGTAGATGCCGTTACTCCACCGGGACGTCGGCCGCTGTCCGGAGAGAAATGCGCCGCGGGGGCAGTAGTGGTGGTAGTGGTGGAAGTTAGGAGATTGATGGAGCGGAGGGAGAGGAGGATGGAGAGAGGAAAGGACGGAGAAGGGGGAAAGGGACGTCGGAGGCTGGAGAGAAGAGAGGAGAGAGAGTGGAAAGGAGAAAATGAGGGAAAGGAGGGAGAGTTTGTGGGATCAAACTGAAACCAGTTAAACGCGTCGTTCAAGACCGACGTCATTCAGACGACAAGACGGGTCGTACACTGACGTACTAGGGTTGTACCCTAAATGGCGTCATCTATACAAGACGCCATTCAGGCGATAAGACCGGGGCCGTACTCTCGCGGCCCAACACCAGCCCAAGTGGCACACCCTAAAACCTGTCCACCACACCGGACGCCGTTTGAACCGCGTCGAGCGAAAAAGAACACAAGCCCCATCCCCACAATGGCCCAAACCAAGGGATCCGACCCCGAAACTGACCCGATAACCAGATCCGAAACCTCAATCCTTACATTCTCCCCCCCTTAAAAGAATTTTGTCCCCGAAATTACCGCTATAAAATAAGAAGATTGCACAGGTAAAAAGGAGAACTTACGGAAAAAGGTAGGGAAACTGTTCCCGCATCTCATCCTCGTGCTCCCAGGTCGCCCAGCCTTCTGAGCGATGCTGCCAAATGACCTTAAACAGAGGAACGACCTTGTTCCAAAGGACCTGTTCCCTACGATCCTCAATACGTACTGGAAATTCCGAAAAGGACAAGTCCTCAGCGACTTCCAACTCTGAAAAATCCAAAACATGAGATGTATCCTGAACATATTTCCTCAGCAAAGAAACATGGAACACATCGTGCACTCCTGCAAGACTGGGTGGCAAGGCTAGCTGATACGTTGTTTCCCTAATTCGAGCAAGAATGGGAAAAGGCCCAATATGTCACGGACTCAGCTTACCTCGCTTCCCGAATCTCATCACACCCTTGGAGGGTGAGATTCGGAGAAACACGTGGTCCCCAACCTCAAACTCAAGTGGTCTCCTACGGATATCTGCATAACTCTTATGCCTGCTCTGAGTTGTAGTCAACCTCTGCTGCGCCACTCTGGCAACCTTAGCACACTACTGTACCAACTCTGACCTTGCTATCTGCCTCTAGCCAATCTCAGACCAATTCACAGGAGATCGACATGGCCGCCCGTACAATGCCTCATATGGCGCCATGCCGATACTAGAATGATAACTGTTGTTGTAAGCAAACTCTACTGTAGACAAGTGTTGCTCCCAAGAACCTCCCCAATCTAGGCAACATGCCCTGAGCATACCCTCCAGTGTTTGAATGGTCCTCTCCGACTGCCCATCAGTCTCGGGATGATAAGCCGAGATGAGGGCTAATTTCATACCCAAGGCCTTATGAAAACTCTTCCAGAACCTAGAAGTAAATCTCGAATCCCGGTCTGACACGATGGATAAGGGCACCCCGTGCAGAGAGATGATCCAGTCCACAAACAACTTAGCCAACTTACCGACTGACCAGTCCTTCCTAATAGCCAGAAAGTGTGCCGACTTGGTCAATCGATCAACAATGACTCAGATCGCCTCTCTTCTGCCAGGTGACACAGGTAATCCCATCACAAAGTCCATAGTCACGTGTTCCCATTTCCATTCCGGGATCAGTAACGGCTGCAACAACCCTCCTGGTCTCTGGTGTTCTGCCTTAACCTCTTGACAAGTCAGACACCTTGCCACATAATCAGCTACGTCCTTCTTCATACCAGGCCACCAAAAGTGCCTCCTCAAACAATGATATATCTTAGTCGTTCCGGGATGCACTGTATATCTAGAACGATGCGTCTCATCCAGGACACTCCTGCGCACATCATCCTCAGCTAGAACATAGAGTATGCCTCTAAATCTGACTATGCCATCATCCCACAACTCCACCCCTGATATCTGGAGAATCTGTGGCAGCTCTACATCTGCCCTCTGAGCCTCGATTACTGCATGGTACACTGCTGGCCTCACAGTTAAGCTGGCCAACACGGCTCTGTCGGCCTCTCGAGGAATCCTAAAGGAAGATTCCACAACCTGCTTATATAATCTCAATTCTTGAACCATAAGATATGATATGACTGTCTTCCGACTCAAGGCGTCTGCCACCATGTTTGCCTTACTCGGATGATAGGAAAGGTCGAGATCATAATCCTTGATAAACTCCATCTACCTGCACTGCCTCAAGTTCAGATCCTTCTGTGTGAATACATACTTCGGGCTCTTATGATCGGTAAAAACCTGAAACTTCTCTCCATATAAATAGTGTTGCCAGATCTTCAGTACAAATGCTACAACTGGCAACTCTAAGTCATGAGTGGGATAGTTCTCCTCATGTTTCTTCAGTTGCCTAGAAGCATAGGCCACAACCTTACCATGCTGCATCATAACCGCACCCAAATCTCGACGAGATGCATCTGAGTAAACCACGAATCCACCGGAACCTGATGGAAGCACTAGAACTGGAGCCGAAGTGAGACAAGCCTTCAACTCAATAAAGCTCCGCTCACACTCCTTGGTCCACACGAACCCAACTCTCTTACGAGTCAACCTCGACAAGGGGGTCGCTATCGAAGAAAAATCCTGGACGAATCATCTGTAATACCCTGCTAGCCCGAAGAAGCTCCTAATCTCAGTCACAGTCGTCGGTCTGCCCCAATCCATCACAGCCTCAATCTTGGTTGGATCCACTGCGATGCCATCTCTAGAAATGACGCATCCCAGGAAATACACCTTATCTAGCCAGAATTCACACTTGCTAAACTTGGCATAGAGTTGGTGCTCTCTCAAAACTTGCAATACCATCTGAAGATGCGTGGTATGCTCTTCCTTAGAAGAAGAATATATCAAAATATCGTCTACAAATACTACCACAAACTGATCTAGGTAGGCCCTGAAGACTCGGTTCATCAAATCCATAAAAGCTACTGGAGCATTGGTCAAGCCAAAAGGCATAACCAAAAACTCATAATGTCCGTACCGAGTCCTAAAACCCGTCTTACTCACATCTGCCTTGCGGATCCTCATCTGATAATACCCTGATCTCAAGTCAATCTTCGAAAACACCTTCGCAGACTGCAACTGATCCATCAGATCGTCGATCCTCGGAAGTGGGTACTTGTTCTTTATTATAACCTGGTTCAGTTGTCTATAATCAATGCACAGCCTCAATGAACCATCCTTCTTCTTGACAAATAGAACTGGACCAGTAACCATTAGTCCATCAGATAACTCAACAACGGGTGCAAAAAGAATATCTACGAACTGTTCAGAAATAAAAGAATGCGAAGCACTCGAATCAATCAACACATGCGCGGAGTTTCCAAGGACAGAAAGTGTACCGTACACCAAGTTGGACGCACGAGCCTCCTTCCTGGTGATAGCAAGAACTCTCCCCTAGGTCCTCGACTTCTTCTGATCACCTGGTCCCTGCCCCTGACCATGCCCCTGCAGGCAATACCTCGCCAAATGGCCCTGCTGGCCACAAGTGTAACACCTCCCAGAAAATGCAGGACACTGAGTCCCACCGTGAGTACCACCGCAATGATGACAAGCTACCGGAAGCCTCTGAGCTGTCTCTTGCTGAGCATGGGACACCGACTGACTATGTTGGCTCTGCCTGGATTTGCTACTACCACTGCTACCGCCACCGCCTCGAAAGAACCTCCTGAATCTCGAGCCAACTGAAGACGATCCTGATCCGGACGAAGGAGCTGCTGCTGCTGTCTTTCCCTTGCCATAAGTTGGCCCCTAAGTAGTCAGTCCCCTCTCCCGAGCCGACTGATCATGCTGTGCCTATACTGCTGCGGCACACTTAACCGCCGATGCCAAGTCCGTACAACAGTGGGACACCACAAAACTCCTCAAATTGGACCTTAGTCTATCCACAAACCTCTCAGTCCGACGCTTTTCGTCCCCTGAAATAAAGGGTACAAACCTCCCAAGCGAAACAAACTTCATTTGGTACTCAAGCACTGTCATGCTTCCTTGGGTCAACTCCATAAATTCCCTCTCCTTGGCCCTCTGGACATGCCTAGAGAAGTATTGTGCATTGAATTTCTTCACAAATGTCTCCCATGGAATCCCCCTGAGATTCCTATCCGCATAAGACAAGCTCTTCAAAGTAGTCTACCAGTCGTAGGCATCATCCTTCAACATAAAGGTAGCCAACGGAGTCCTCTCAACTGCCACACAATCCATGGTATCAAAAGTCTTCTCTAACTCCCTTAGCCAATGAACGGCCTCATCAGGGTTGGGACGACTGGTAAAATGAGGCGGCTTCAGCTTTAAGAATCTCTCCAGAGCAGCTGAACGCCCTCCCCGAGTTCTAGAACTCTTACTAGGGTCTCGAGTCTGGTATCTAGCCATCGTGTCCATCGTAGCCTCCATAAAACGCTCCATATTCAGCCTATTGGCCTCATATCCATTAGGGACATCTCCGTGCTCCCTAATAACTGGCACTCTCTTCCTAGGAGCCATCTAATCGCCTACAATCACAAAAATAAAAAAATTCTAATTAGAATCCCAAAACCTACACTACCGCCGTGCCTGTACGGGATAATGTAATTATTTGCCGAAATTATAATATTTAACCTAGTTACTCATCTATTTGCCAGACCGAAGGCTCTGATAGCAACTATAACGACCCTGTTGGGTTCTCGAGTTTCTCTGGATCTCCCACGCAGCGAAAAATAAAATAAAAACGGAGATCCGTTCCCGTTTCGAAAAACTAAAAATCACGATAATTGGATTATCGGTTCTCACCGTATGCGGATTCGAATCCGCAACCGTTCGGTTCCGTCGGTGCAACACCGCAAGCCGCGCAAGTGCCCGGCCTCTAGCGAAGTCCACACGGTCCTCCTCGCGACGGATATCCTCACGTTCCTCGTTCTTCGCAGCCCACGAAACCTTCGCCGGTCGCCGCAACGCACGGACAATTTCCCGTCGAACGGGATTCGGAGAAGCGGCGGACCATATCTGGATCTGTTTGGACGCCAGAGAGAGAGAAACAAAGGAGCGGTGGCTAGGGTTAGCAACAACTTGGCCTGCTCAGCCCGTTCGCTATGTTTTATACTAACCACACGATTTTTCATAAAAACCCCTGGTTCGTATAAAACCCACTTATTTATCCATCGCTTTGAGAATCATTTGCGTGTGACCCTCTAGGCCCAATTACCAGTCCGATTAATAGCCCAATAAGCCCAGTGACTCCTCACTGGCTTTATTAATCAATTAATAATCCTTTATTAATTAATTAATCAATCGAATTGATGTCGCACATCGAATTCGATCGTGCCTCCGATCACGTTGGGTGCCAAGCAACACCGCGTGAACCCGGAAGGTATCGGGGTTAAGTAACCCACTCTTGGAACCTTTCCGCCGACAGTTATCGCGTAGATATAATCCTTCATTCGTACAATGCTCCCCAGTCAACTCAGGGTATGACATGCTGTCAAACTCTAACCGGTCGACTCACTTGGATTGGATGCCGCTGATAAATATCGGAAAACTCATTTCCTGATATTATCGTCCGCCCTGGCCAGGGACTTCCGCGCATCCTTCCTAGAGCATTCTCTCTCTAAGTACCGAGAGCGAATGATTCCTTATTGACACACAATTCCCTTCGACGGTATTCTGCTGTACCCAATCCTTGGCGTTTTAGAATCCCGTGGCTAGAGATTCGTAAACCAAGGTCAAAGCACAGAAGTCCACCGACAAGGTGTCCTTGGTGTCTCAAGATCGAGGACCATCTATGCAACTGCGACAATAGAATCAAGCTGGTTGACAGTGAGTTACAATACCATTCAGCGATTCAGTCGGATCAGTTCAGTGAACTCATTCTCCAATGAGCACCTACAGATTCGCCTTAGTGTCTCGACACAAGTCACTTATGAGATCAGTCACCCTCATCATATGAGCAGGAGTAATCTGTACTAGTCTAACCGGATATCCGATGTCCTTCTCAGATATCCTTCGACTAGGAACGATTAAGAATATGTGTGTTTAAGTGATCAGTCTTATTAGTATGATCTCATCATAATCTGATCACTATAGCACATATTCACGGACTTCATTATGAAATGAGAATTAATTCGATTTACACATAATGAATATCATGCCATTATATTAATAAATGAACGAGATTTACATAGTCAGATTGCCTTGTAGGCCACCTAAAACTAACAGCCACCCTATAATCGGGGATCCGATTACTAAATGGATACCGAATCATTAAATTTGGAGCCAAATCAGGATCCCGATAAGTCTGAAAAATAAATGATAAACTAGGCTAAACATTCATACCACATTGAATTGTAAAGAAGTGCAGAAATTAAAAATTATTACAAATTCGATTTGACTCAGCAAATAATTACATATTTCAAAAGAAAAGAAATAATTAAGCGTACATGCCAGAAAAGAAAATAACAACTACATTGGGGCATATCCTGGAACAGCGGCTGCTGGCGCGCAACCCAAGGCAACACTCTCCTCGCTACGCCTGCCTGGAATCCTCACCTGAAAACCGCAGGGGGTGAGTCTCATCGACAAAGACTCAGTAGGGATCCTTCGATCTCTACCACCCACTCACACACCCACAAGTACAACAACGTAAATATAGACAATTTAAATAGTTAAAGCAGTAAACACATTTTCCAAATTTTGATATAAAACGTATGCATTCAAAAGGTAACATGCTCAACTCTGAAACCATTCCGTCACAGAGTTCACAACCAGCGCCTCGGCTAAACACACAAACCATACGACCGAACGCGGAAAACATCGATCCGTTGAGACCAAACAGCAACCCGTCGGATAGCGCGTTGGCTACTCCGGCCTGACAGGCTCAAGATAGTTTTGCTTCCCCAGCACGAGTGACACTCCGAATGTACCACTCTCACACTGGTACTTGCTATACCCCGGGGTACATCAGGTGACCCTCTCTCTAAGAGTCACCCTGCCACTCCCACACCGGCACCGTGTCACTCCCACACCGACACAGGGTGCCTAAGCGCTAACAACTGTCACTCTAGGCCCACGATCGCACAAAACGCAATACAGTGCGATCCGATCACGTAGAAATCTTCGTCCTCGAATATGTTTTCAAGCATGCAATTAACCAAACTATTTAACAATGTACACACATGTTATTTGTATGGATTAATGAGATTCTGTCTTGAATTGCATCGCCCATAGCCGACGTCATTCAAGACTCCTAAACTAGTTCATGCAAAAACTGGTTTCAGAAGATGGCCTAAAACGCGTCGTTCAAAGGGGTCGCCTTTTAAATGGCGTCGTTGTCCCTGGACGTTATTCAATTCAGAGACAGAGTCTGTTATCTGGGATAAATAGCGTCGTGGGTGGAAACCGCCTTTTAAATGACGTCGCTATCCTCAGACGCCATTTAACCCTCACAGACAGGTTCTCCCTCTACCTTCCCTCAATTCTCAAGGTGGGATTTCTCCCTTAAATTGCACAAAAAATGTCAAAAAATAGAGGAGTAGGAGGAGAACTCAAATACCCAATAAAAACCCACCATTCCTTATTCTATAAGATTAGCATTTTCACCTCAGAAATCCCCTAAACATGCTCCAAAACAGGAAAAACATGATTTTAAACAAAACATCGCGATCGTCACCTTACTAGTTACTCGAACTCCTTCGAGCTCCAAGCTGCCGAACCGCCACGCCATACGCCGCCGCCGGTATTGCCGTGGACGCCGTTACTCCACTGAGACGTCGGCTGTCGTCCGGAGAGAAATGCACCGCGGGGGAAGTGGTGATGGTAGTGGTGGAAGTTAGGAGGTTGATGGAGTGGAGGAAGAGGAGGAAAGGAGAGAGGAAAGGAAGGAGAAGGGGGAAAGGGACGCCGGAGGCTGGAGAGAAGAGAGGAGAGAGAGTGGAAAGGAGAAAATGAGGAAAAGGAGGGAGAGTTCGTGGGGTCAAACTGAAACCAGTTAAAACGCGTCGTTCAAGACCGACGTCATTCAAACGACAAGATAGGTCGTACACTGACGTACCAGGACGCCATTTAGACGATAAGACCGGGGCCGTACTCCCGAATCCCAACACCAGCCCAAGTGGCACACCCTAAATAGAGTCAACCACACCAGACGCCGTTTGAATCGCGTCGAACAAGCTCGACGCGAAAAAGAACACAAGCCCTAGCCCCACAAGGGCCCAAACCAAGGGATCCGACCTCGAAACTGACCCGATAACCAGATCCGAAACCTCAATCCTTACACCACCCCACTAGCTCGGTTCGATCATGACGACTTATTGCCAACCATCGGTTCGGGTGTTCTACAGTGGGAACAACCCACACATCTTATATTGGCAGCGAAGAGTGCAAACATGAGACAAAATAATAAACACAACCAACATAGTTACTAACAAACTAAACCACCAACTAGAATATCATCTAGGATCTCTATAAGTCTGAAAAGTACATCTCATGGCAAAAAAGAAACTGACCTATACATCTCTTGCTAACCTATCAAACTGAAAGTCACAAGTAAGCACCTACTAAAGCTACCTTCGATAACCAAAGGTCAAGCCTCACGCTCCTCTACTTCAATTTCAATCCCACAATCCTCTGAAAAATATAAGTGAGCAAGAGTGAGTCACATAGAACTCATCAAGCTTAAAATCCACAAGACATAGGTTTTGCATACAATATACATAAAAGAACGTTTCATACATTTATCTAAACGTTTAGGCTAGTATATAATACTACTTCAATCCTAGCATGTTTCATTTACATTGCACCATACTAACATGAATAATATGCGTTAACTACACATGATTTACTATCTTGAATATGAACATGACAATATGTTAACTTTTGAAATATGACTTAATAACAACATGTACATTTAATCATGCATTATTATGGAATATGCACATTGAATAATTATCAAGACTATTGCTTCACATGAGCTTATTATACATGAATTTAAACATGAATTCCCAGCATATATCATGATGTAAAAATATGCATTAACTTCTGAAATTTAACCTCATCTTTCATTATTAAACATCGTAGGTGATCATACATATCACATCTTTCACTTTAACATAAGACAAGCAACAATATAATGACATTGGGTACATCTTCTTCTTCTTTACCTAGTAGTTATGGCAAACCCAAGTCAAAGGATGCTCTCAGATCTCACTAGCGTGCAAACACACTACTCAAATTTAACCCATTGTCTCAAGTATCTTACTTATTCCCTTAGTCATTAACCGAGCGAATGAGGGAATCTAGAGGTGGCTCCTATGGAATCGAGAGATGGTTCTCGCTGTATAGCACTTTGGTCTCGAGGGAATCAAGAGATGATCCTTACAACGTAACACTTTGATTCACGTGGCACTTAGAGCCCACATCATCAGTTTGGTGCATCCACTTAATATCTTAAATTAATCATATTCATGTATGAACTCTTTTGTTAAATGTAGGACATGAAATAAAGTATAACATGCACGCAAGGTATGCAAATAAACATATAATTAACAGAAATTACATACGATAATTAACTGTCTAAATCGTGTCGTGTACAATCAACGCCAATCAAATAGCGTCGACTATGTTTGACGTGATTCAACTAGCCATGCAAAATTCCAAAAAATCAAATTTCAAAACGTAATTATTTTGAAAAATGAAGAAGATACATAAACAATTATAATTCTAATTATGTTGTAACACATGTATCATAACATAGGTGTCTTAGCATGGTTCTTTTACAATAACATCATTATCATAGCATGAAATTAAATAGAAACAATTGCTCTACACATGCATGGTTAAATCATCACAGAATCATGGGTTCATATTACATAAGTTTTAACATGAATTAATATGAAATAAATTAAACAATAACCAGTACTAAGCATGAATCACGTCGTACATGACCAACATTATTCGTAAATCGCGTTGGTCTATATGGATGTGTTTCACCCTGTTCTAGAAGAAATCAAGAAAGAAAAAGAGAGAAAAATAAGGGATTTGTATATCATATGCTCACTCTGGAAACTGTAATCACGTAGTCATACATCACATACATATAGTACATAGCAAACTAAGTTGAAAATATAGTTTTTATTCATAAAAATACTATGTTTTGATCGTTCGTCATTACTTACCCCTCTAAGCATGAAGGGAACTTGAAGAAGATCGGCTCCGGCAAGGCGACAAGCTTCCACCACGCTCACCGGATTGTCCTCACGTCCTCCTCATCGCATGCTACGAAGAGGCATTGCACCACACCCGTTCTCTCTCCAAAACTCTCTCTAGGACTCTCTAAAGACTTTCGAATGAAGAGAGGGGCTTGGGCCGCACTATAGGTGCTTAAATATGCTTCTATCATAAGTCCCAAGCAAGCTCCTACTGCACTTGGAGAAGAGAGAGCCAGCCATGGGTTGGACTAAAAAAATTCTAAATCGCGTCAGCGCGATCCGATGTCATTCAACTCGGTTGAATCGCATCCGGCTAGGTCGACGCCATTTAGACAACTCAGTAAAATCCGAAAAAGAACATAAAATAATCAATAAGTTCAAAAAGTTAACCCCTCTAGTAGACCTACCAAGATACTAATGGCCCTATAATGGGTCCACTAAGATGCAGGGTGTTACACTAACGGTCTGTTGAATAACTAGATTATCGGTTACCATTTGCACCCCCTACTTGCTGCTATTGGTGCAGCAACAAAACCGATGCTCAATCTTTGTTATGGATTAGGAGCTGGCCTAAAAATTTTCAAAAAAAAAAAAAACCTTTTAACTGCCCTGACATGGTGCAGCAAAATAAAACTTATATCTAAAAGATGGAAATTGGAATTCGGATGGATTTCTATTGATCTTAATTTCATTAATAACTTAAATGATCTGAGGCATGAATATGTTTAATTAATATTTACTAAAAGTTATCAGGTACAGAAATCAATTTAATTATATTCATTAATATACCTGTGGATCAAATTGGATTGGGTGATCCAACTAAAAATCCTAACAAATCAATTTAATTATATTTTTTAATATAAGGGAGGATGAGATGGGATTGGATGATCCAACTACAAATCCAAATGATCAGATGTATTGGATCACCAAGTTTTAGAACAGTGCTTAGAACAAGCCCCAAAGGTGGCTTTTGGTAAGAAAATTTAGTCTAGATTATAAAGGTTCCAGAGTACTTTCTTGGCCTTTAGCTAATGCATATTAAAACACTTCAGACTGTGGAAAATCAAAGTACTCATTTACAGATTCTACATTTTCCCCAAAAACAAGGATATTAACAGGGTCTATGCAAATGGTTATCTAATGCGCAACAATTTATCTCATTTATCCCTCACATAATTGTAGGCGCCCGGAACGTCCCCCGCCGCTACTGCGGACTTCGGGCGAGGGCTTCTCCGTTCGTCTTAGCACTGCGGCGATTTGGAAGGGTTAGAAATTAAGGTGTGTGATCGCCAAGAGCATTACCTTACGGTCCCTGTGCTCCGTAGGATTGTAAGAGTGATCGCGTTCTGAGGGAGCGGGAGACGGTGGTTTCTCCTTCTCTTCCTCTGGCCGGCCAAAGGAGGAGAGCTCGGCAGTCTGCACGCAGAAATGTGGTAAGGGTCCCTGAAAGGAAAAGATAAGACAAGAGAAGAAAATAACCCGATTAGAACTGTGATATGTAGACTCTATCCATGAAAATATAAAAATCGACTAGAATTGGAGGGAGACGCATCAGATGGGTGTTTGGGGAGGGAAGGTGACCATATGTTATGGCCACCCACCTCCCATTTTTTTTGTTTAAAACCTCTAGGGAGTAAGGGTTGCTAGGTTATCCTAACATGCATGCATGCAGATGGGGGGGTGCTCGTGTGTGAAAAGTGAAATGATGTGTTGAAAGTGGAAAGAAGAGTGAGAGAGGGAAATGTTACGGAATGGAAAGTGGGAATGTAATGAAGTGAAAAGGAGGAAAGTAAAGAGACGGTTAAGAAGACAAGCCCATTTGGAGTGTGAAGGATTCCTCTTGAAGTTCTTCTTGAAGCTCTCTGACTCCTTGCCCGCTTGACTCCTCAAAGTCAACCCACTTGCCAACCTCCTCTGAATCTCACCAAAAAAAAAAAAAACCCTCTGCTCGAGGGGACTTGGAGGGTTTAAATAGGTGAAGGGAAAATAGGAGAAAATAGGGGTCTAAATCCCCGTAAATGATCATCGAGCCAATGGGAAGTGGTCAAGGATCGGAGGTGGTGCGCGCGGCAGCAGCTGGAGTGGGGGATGATCGGAGTAGTGGAGGTGAGGGCGGCGAGTAGAGGAGATCGTGGGGAAGACGAGGTCAAGGTGGTAGTTAGGGGAGTGGACGGCCAACCAACTTGCCTTCCAATCTCGTAGAAGGCCAGGTAGCTGGCCTTCCACGGAGAGGTGGAAGGCGGCTCGGTTGGCCTTCGAAGGGTGGTGGAAGGCAAGGGGTGGCCTTCGAAGGGTGGTGGAAGGCGGGCTGGCAGACCTTCAAAGGGTGGTGGAAGGCGGGCTGGCTGGCCTTCCACGAAAAGATGGCTAGAGTCGGGATTGGTTAATGGGCCTTGTTATTAACGGGCTGAGATGGCTAAGAAGAGGGGTTTAGTGACGATGGGCTAATGATGGATGGGGTTCATGACCAAAAGGGGGGTCCAAAGTCGGTGTCTACAAATGCCCCTCCGGGACACCTGTTTTGCAGTGGAGTGGAACGGAATGATAAATAGGTGTTCCGAAAATCGAACTTGATTTTGGACAACCAGAAGAAGAAATGAGCTATATCCAAAGATGATATGAGAGTGTGACAGATGCATGAGAGTTGGCCATTGGGATTGCAAGGGCGACTAAGAAGAGGAACAAATTTCAAACTGGAGAATCACAATCCGTGAGACCCTCGGGTGCTGGAACCGCGAGGCCTTGGCGCACTAGAATGCAACGATCTGGCCCAAGGGGATCTCAAGCATAAAAGATGGAGGAATGTGACTTGAAATGGTCTCGACACAACGGGCGCGCGGTGGCCTGGCGCATCATGTGATCGCCAAGTGAGAGCATCTCAAGCACATGTATTGAAAAGGATGAGGTCTTGCAATTCAAAGGGCTAACAGATGAACGATCGCCAGACTCACAGGTCAACAATGGGTTAAGCAGAGTGGTAAATTATGGTCATTGCCCCTAAGGCGGGAATGGTGGATGATGCTTATGCAATGCATGCTGGTTTAAAAAATTAGAAAATAAATTCCTAATGCAAACAGGAGGGATTTAATGGTCACTCGAATAACTTGGGGAATATAGACTCCTCATTGTTTTATTTAGAGAGGAACTTAGAGTCTATACGCCCGAAGTTATTAGCCTTCTGTGTCTTCAATCCTACTTGCTTCAGATTTCCTGCAGCTGCAAGAACACACATCAGCAAATGTAAATAATCAATGATCCACAATATCTTAATGACAAGCTACAAGGAAACGAGGGACAAAGGTCCCTGTCGAGTCGAAGCCAGCACGGAAGATATGGCCATTCTCAAAGTAGAATGCCAATCCGGCTGCTTTTGGCTTCAACTCGACAGCAAAAGTATCCACCTTTTGGACATAGAATCATTTTCCTGTATGCACAATAATGAGGGGAAAATAGTTAGTATTATCTGTTTTCGACCCCTTGCCCAAAAGAGCAACTACCTTTTCCCTAGCCTTCGCATAGGGTCAAGGAGTCGTGTCCTACTAACAAGACAAAAGGAAGAGTATTGAAACTGATGCGACAAGTAAATATGCAAATGCTGGTGGATATTAACAAGTGGGATGTGTGATGAATGAAAACATGTTTTTGATTCCGACCACCTAGTGACTGCCCAAACTTAGCCTGATTGAATGATGAAAGGGAAATGCACACTCAACTTCCCAGGTATCCTAAGCACACATCTAGATTGATTTGGGCCTCTAGACTCTTCAAACTAACCTTGACCGGCTAAGACTCATACTGATGACAATACCGTCATGCCATGCTTAGGCTCCCAACTGCTTCTGACCACCAAGTTTGCCCAAAAAGTTTTCGAGGTAAATGATTTGCCCAACCTGGGTCTCTTTCCTCACAATCTAGAAGGTATAAGATGGAACACCTTGGAACCCTAACGGTCAACCGCACGACGCTGACCCGGAATCAGACGCCGTCGCACCTATTGGTGACGCGCATGCATTGACCTAAGCCCGAAGTCTTCGAGGGTGCTCATTGAGATTATGGCTAAGGAATTAGTTCACCAGAAACACTGACATTACTCTTCACCCATTTTGGACTCTTGTGATCATGTGAGCATATGATGATCTTTTGAAAAAATGAACCATTTTAAAATGATGTTCAGTCTTTAGATAGCTATCTCGTGCTAAAACCTTGAGGGGGAAAAAGTGAAGGAATTTTAGAGACAAACCTCACAGGAGGATCAACAAAACTATTAAAAGGGCGAGCTGTGACAAAACGGACCCCTTTTAGACCTCCTAGATGCCCCTATTTTGACTTTTCAGGCCTTTGGTAGATTTCATGGCCAGGCACGGTCACGACCAGGCCTTTTTTTTTTGTTTGCTTGAACCCCTTTTCTTTTTGTATTTCTTTTCTACTCTTGACATTCTTCGGGGTTATTTGCTATTCCGCCTGCGGGGACACTGCCCTCTTCACGTGTTCTGGTCCTTTACATTTCATTTTTAGGCCCTTTTGAGGGGTTACATCTATCGGGTTGTTGAGGAACCGCAGTTTGCTGAGCTCGTCCGTTTAAGGGCGTCGACTGTCTTGATCAGTCGAGAGACGAAGAGCAAAAGTTGCAGTTGACAGTATACTAAAGACCTCGAACTCATTTTGAAAAAGTTCTCTTTGAAAAAAACGTGTAGGTGTGTGCATCTCATGATGATCATAGGGATCCGTATGAAAGTAAAGTAGACACGTCCAAGGTTCTGGTAGATCAAAGTCTTAGCCAAACCTTAATGTTAACCCAATCTATCATGCAACTAGACCTAGACAGGGGGTTACGTGGCAGTCACCAGACAGTTGGATTTTGTCTTTTCTAATTTTTTTGTCATTTTCATTGAAGTATGTGCATATTTACAAATATTTTTGCTGCTTTTTGGAATATTCAATTTTTTTTGAGATTTTGAAAAAATTTTATATTTTTTTGCATTTAAAGGGTAGAATTTTTTTTAGATAGACTCCTATCCAAAGAAAAATAGTTTTCAAATATTTACACTTATTTGCTAACTCTTGAACTAGAAATGAAAGAACTTACTTACCTCTACAACTCTTAGATAAAGAGGAAGCTATCCAATCCCTAAACGATTATGCACAATACTTTGAGAGTGAGTCAGACATGTTGCAAAGGTGGGTCTAATGATGGCAGAATTGCCCCAGTATGTTGGCTCCTTATTGGTGGTTTTATGCCCTCCGATATGGGAGTGGGACTTTTCCTCTTTTTGGGGTCGTAGTCTCCAAGCATGAAACACTCAGGGGAATGTGCTATGACCGGTGATAGAAGCCTGAGAAGGGAAGGTGTATAGAATAAGAAGGGAATGAGAGCGGTGGGTACCGGTTCATCCCTCACTAAGGAGGCTCCTTCTCGTCGAGTGGTTAGTTCATAGAATAGCAGCTGTGTACCGAAATCTTCTTCATCTTCTCTTTGAACTTCATTGATTGTTTCTTTCAACTCATCCTCAAGATAGTGTATCTTGAGTACCTCTTGATTTTCCTTCACAAAGTGATCCAAGAGAGTCTATTTTCTTGATTCCTCAGTTGGTTTGGTTAGTAGGTAACCCAATCTGAATCCCCCAATGGTCGGATTTTCAAAGATAGGCTCTCGAATTCCTTGCTCTTCCTCGCCTAACTCAGATCCCGAACTATATCCCATTTTGTCCACAAGCTGCCAACCTATACTATGTCAAGGCTTGGCCTGAGAGTCAACCGATGAAAGGATGGGCTCTTTCCCTTTTCCAGAAGTGATCATGGATGGAATTTGTTCAGTCGAGAGTGAGTTCAAAGACTCAAGATAGGGGGTTCTCTTCATTTTGACAATCTTCCCATTGTATGGGAATTTATAGCACTGATGGTTAGTGGAAGGCACTCCCAGGGTTTGGTCCATCCAAGGCCTTCCCAGAATGGCGTTGTCTATGGGCTTGACATCAAGGATGTAGAATTCAAAGATCATGGCCACTGGGCCAATTTCCAGTTTCCCATTTGAGACCATCATGGAAGTAGACTCAATCTTTTCTGGATCAATCCCTATTTTCTTGAGGGTCTTGAGTGGACAAACATTAATTGATGCGCCGGTATCCAACAGGTTGGAGTCCAATGAGTGACCATTGAGTGTTGCAGTTAAGCATGAGGGAAAGGATTGGCATTCAGGGGGAGCTAGATCTTTATCTGTGAAGGATATCGTAGGTGTCTGGGTGACTGAGAGAATGGCATTTGTGACTCTCCTGATAGGAAGATCTTCATCGACTGTAATCCGCTGGAGGAATTTGAACAATGTCTCCCTATGTGTAGGGGATCTCCTAATCAACTCTAGGACCGAAATCTTGGCGGGAGTTTTCCCTAGATGTTGTAGGATGTCATACTTGGATTGAGTAATCCTTCTAGATAGATTTGAATTCTCTTGGGAGTCCAATGGTTGACTTGTTGGGAGAATGATGCGATTTCTCAGTGTAACACCAATCGGACTGGGGTCTACTGCTTGATCTGACTTTACTGGTTGAATTGGTGGTGAATTTATTAGGTAGAATTGGGTTACTGGACCCGACTTTGGTGTTGGACACAAGATGGATAGAGGAGGTTCTCTGATTGAGACTGAGGGAACTTGGACCAGAGTGACTGGGTTGATGACTGTTGGTTGTTCCCTAGGTCGTATCAAGACCAAAGGTTTGTCTTGGATAATAGTGGAGACTCCTTGCAATGGCTTTCTAGGTTTGATCATCCTAATAGGGTACTCACACTATACCCCAACCTCTTCATACTCCAAGTACTGTTCTCTGCAATCGACATTTGGTTCCAAATTTTTGACAAGGGTGCTCACCCTTTCTAGAGAGCTAGATGGATCTTGAGCTACCTGATGAGGGGGCGGAGGGTCTTTGACTTTCAAGGTTTCAATAGCCTCTTTCATGTGCCCCCAATTGATCTTGCCTTCCTCATTCAAATCATATACTAAATCCTTGAAAGTGAAGCAGTTATAAATTGTATGCCCCGACACTCTATGATACGGACAATATCTGGATATATCAACATTGTAGGGGATGGCCTCATACTGGGGTGGAAGCTGGATAGCATTGCAAGATAATAAGACATGGAAAATGTCTAATAGAGATTCCGGCAAAGGCAGATATGAGGTACGTTTGGGCATAGGTCGACTGTAGCTAATTGAAGGGGGAACTGCTGAATATGGTTTCTGATTGGGTTGGTTGTCTTATTTGGACATAGGATTGGGTGACCTAAAGGGCTGCCCTAAGGTACTCACCTGTTCATTGATTGTCACTCCCTCTATTGGTGGAGTTTGTGTAGTCCTCTTATTTCTGTTCTGATTTTCAAAGAAGGATGGCAAAGTGGAACTCCAGATCTGAGATTGAACTATCCGAGCTCGATTATAAAGTTGTGCGAATGTGTGAAATTCGCTCAGCATGAGAATAGCTCGAAGCTGCGGGGTAGCGTTGTTGACCAACATGGTGATAGCTTGAGATTCGGAGATTGCCACTTCTGCCCTAGAGGCCATTGCCCTCCACCTGTCGGCAAAATATGTGAACTCCTCTTCAGGCTTCATCTTCTCCATCACAAGATCAAACAAGGTGGGAGGCATGGTTGTCATATAACTAAACTGAGTGATGAATTTTCCAGAGACCATATCAAAATTGATTAGGTCTATGGCGGGCAAGGAAGAAAACCATCTTAAGGCCTCACCTTCTAAGGATTTCTGGAACAGATGGACAAGGAGGACTCTGTCGTAGAGCCATTGATGGGAATCCATGAGGAAACCTGACAGGTGGTAATGAGGGTCAGAGGTGCCATCATATTTCCTATACTTGGGGGCTTTTAATCCTAGTGGAAAGTAGGCCGGAGGGAGCTTGCAATAGCTCAAGAGAGAGTGCGGTTGTTTCAGGGTAAGTTTCTCGGCCATGAGCTTACGCACATAGGTTTCAACCTCACTTTTGTAAATGAATTCCTCCTGCTTGGGAGGAAGTGTAGTTTGAGAGACTGGCATCGGCATGACGGGTGGAGCAACTGGAGTAGGAGTTGCCTGGTTGATGCGAGTCTGAGCTCTGTTGGAAGATCCTTGGAAGTGAGTTCTTCGAGGAGTGGCATCTTGAGTTTTGCCACAAGAGCCCAACTGGATGAGTTGATCAGGGGTGTACCGTGATAACACGACAATAAGTTCCGGGTCCTCACTCGGGTCTTGGAGGGTTCTGTTGGAGATTATAAGGTCACTTTCTGAAGAAGAAGATTCATCCGAACATCTTCTCCTAAGTTCCTCTCTAGATGTTTGGAACATGCCCACAAATGTTTGTTGTTGATCCTCTTCAATTTCGAACAGAGGGTTGTGTATGACATTGTTACCAAACTCATCCATGTCATCATACACAGTGTTACCATACATTCGATTCATTATGAAACACAAATCCTAAGAGATTTTATATTTCACTTGAAAGGTTAACTGTGCATTATGAGTGTTGGTTTCTAACAAATCAAGTTCCAACCCTTAACGACCCTGTACTTTTCTTTCAAAACCTGTTCCACCAAAGTTTAGTTAGGTGTCTTTGATTTTGAAATAATTCTCTCAGTGACGCCTACGGGTGGACGATTTTGAATGGAAAGGCTTAATTCCTCACACGAACCCGGGATCCTATTAGGTGGTTTAAGTACAACCCGCTCGGCGGCCAAGTGGGAATCCCTGGCTCGCGAAGACTCACGGAGGTTCCCAACAGAATAAGACTAGTCACACCCAAGTGGGAATCATCAGGTGGAGAGTCGAACACTGTGGGAGAGGTAACTAGAAGTGTGATGCCGGCTCTTTCTTAAGAACCCCCGCGGATATTACCCCGGAATTAACCCACAGTTCAACAGATAAGAGAACAGTAAACAAAAAAAAACTGGAGCACGCAAAAATTTATTCAACAAGTGAAAATTGGACAGCTAGAAGGCCAACTGCCTAAGGGCTTGGACGGCCAGACCTGTGGCCGTCCTGGAGCCTGGACGGCCAGCTACTTGGCCGTCCTAGAGCCTGGACGGCCAAGCAGTTGGCCGTCCTGGAGTCTGGACGGCCAACTACTTGGCCGTCCTGGGGTCTGGACGGCCAGGTACTTGGCCGTCTTGGACTGTGGACGGCCAGATACTTGGCCGTTCGAGAGTCTGGGCGGCCAAGTGCTTGGTCGTTCGGGACTCTAGGCGGCCAAGTGCTTGGCTGTTCGTGGGAGGAGCTCTTACCTTTTTTAAACTATCTTACATGCGCGGCGAGCAAGAGAGTGTCCCACCATGATCGCCAGAGGGCTGTAGGCGCCCGGAACGTCCCCCGCCGCTGCTGCGGACTTCGGGCAAGGGCTTCTCCGTTCGTCTTAGCACTGCGGCGATTTGGAAGGGTTAGAAATTAAGGTGTGTGATCGTCAGGAGCACTACCTTACGGTCTCTATGCTCCGCAGGATTGTAAGAGTGATCGCGTTCTGAGGGAGCGGGAGATGGTGGTTTCTCCTTCTCTTCCTCCGGCCGGCCAGAGGAGGAGAGCTCGGCAGTCTGCACGCATAAATGTGGTAAGGGTCCCTAAAAGGAAAAGATAAGACGAGAAGAAAATAACCCGATTAGAACTGTGATATGTAGACTCTATCTATGAAAATATAAAAATCGACTAGAATTGGAGGGAGACGCACCAGATGGGTGTTTGGGGAGGGAAGGTGACCATATGTTATGGCCACCCACCTCCCGTTTTTTTTGTTTAAAACCTCTGGGGAGTAAGGGTTGCTAGGTTATCCTAACATGCATGCATGCAGATGGGGGGGTGCTCGTGTGTGAAAAGTGAAATGATGTGTTGAAAGTGGAAAGAAGAGTGAGAGAGGGAAATGTTACGGAATGGAAAGTGGGAATGTAATGAAGTGAAAAGGAGGAAAGTAAAGAGAGGGTTAAGAAGAAAAGCCCATTTGGAGTGCGAATGATTCCTCTTGAAGTTCTTCTTGAAGCTCTCTAACTCCTTGCCCGCTCAACTCCTCAAAGCCAACCCACTTGCCAACCTCCTCCGAATCTCACCCAAAAAAAAAAAACCCCTCTGCTCGAGGGGACATGGGGGGTTTAAATAGGTGAAGGGAAAATAGGGGTCTAAATCTCCGTAAATCATCATAGAGCCAATGGGAAGTGGTCAAGGATCGGAGGTGGTGCGTGCGGCAGCCACCGGAGTGGGGGATGATCGGAGTAGTGGAGGTGACGGTGGCGAGTAGAGGAGTTCGTGGGGAAGACGAGGTCAAGGTGGTAGTTAGGGGAGTGGACGGCCAGCCAACTTGCCTTCCAATCTTGTGGAAGGCCAGGTAGCTGGCCTTCCACGGAGAGGTGGAAGGCGACCCGGTTGGCCTTCGAAAGGTGGTGGAAGGCAAGGGGTGGCCTTCGAAGGGTGGTGGAAGGCAAGAGGTGGCCTTCGAAGGGTGGTGGAAGGCGGGCTGGCTGGCCTTCGAAGGGTGGTGAAAGGTGGGCTGGCTGGCCTTCGAAGGGTAGTGTAAGGCAGACTAGCTGGCCTTCGAAGGATGGTGGAAGGCAGCTGGCTGGCCTTCCACGAAAAGATGGCTAGAGTTGGGATTGGTTAATGGGCCTTGTTATTAACGGGCTGAGATGGCTAAGATGAGGGGTTTAGTGACGATGGGCTAATGATGGATGTGATTCATGACCAAAAGGGGGGTCCAAAATCGGTGTCTACAATAATATTACGATTGTAGAGCATCTCATGGTATATATATGAGGGCATTTCCGTTACTCCAGCCTATCAAAATTTCGACACATTCTTTAATTTGTTCCCAAATCAGATTGTGAGGGAGGGCTAAAATGAAGATTTAAACTGTGATGACATAATCACACTTTATAGTCAGATTGTTATAAAACTAATGTTAAGAAAGAAGCTGATGATATCATTTCCCAGAAATAGTGGATCCTGTGCAACTGGAGTTTTATGGCTCATCTCTCTACACAGTGAAGATGCATCTCTCTCTCTCTCTCTTTCTCTCTTATACACAAGCAAAAGAACCATGAGATGTGAAGAGGAAAAATTAATAAATAAAAAGATAGGTTGCTGAGAACTTCCTTTATCCAATGAAGTTATTTTATTTAAGATTAGGAAAATAAAATGAAAAATAAAAATAAGTCAAATTTAAATAATTGTATTATTTTGAAAAAGTATCAAAAAATTAAGGTTATGTACAATTGTCATTATTTTCAAGAAAATATGTGGATATATTATCATTGTTATTTATAAAATATTTATATATATTAAAAAAAGTGAGAATTAGGATATTGAAATATTACGAAATTATATTTTCAATTTTAGTTTTTCTATAATGGGATAGACTTCTCTATTTGAATTTTGATTCAGATCATGATATTGAACATAATAATACTTTATGAAAAGAAAAAGAAAAAAAATAAGGTGATCTACAATTGTCATTTTTCAACAAAACAAATAGATATATTATAAGTGTTACTAGTCCATTATGAAATCTATGAGCACTTGTGGTCCCCACCTGCTGCATCCAATTCACTATTTTCGGCAACAAACATTTTTTGATTGCTTAATCAACCTAAGACTGGGATTTGCCACTAAAGCTGGTTGGTCTTAAACCAATACCACTTAAGCTAGGATCCATATTGAGTGGAATCCACCATTTAGGAAGATTACTGAAGTTGAAGTTTCTTACCATGGTTTTTTCTTTTACCCAGTCCCCATGGTAAATAGAATGAAGTTTATCAGATATTTACTATGCAAAATGCTATGATCCCCTAGAAAATCACAAACTGTATTCTATTCAAAGGTGTCATGGTAAGAAACTGTCCACAATGTGATGTGGTGCATGAGAGTCTAATGAGGGATCTAGTGAATGCCAATCTTTCAATCTGGTCAGCCTTTTTCAATAAAAGGTGGTATGATATTGCCATCAATAGAGAGTACAATCAAGGGAGAGGACCGTTTCCTCCATATCATGCTCCTCAATACATTAATCTCTCACACTCAAATGGAAAGGGGAAAAAATCATTCAATTTTTATGCACTCTTATATGGGCTTGGGCCACACAATCCACACAAAAGTGTGTGTTGTTGAGGAGCCTTCACTCAATCCTTTATTATTGTACTGGCTTTGCCCCTAGTTTAGTGGGGAAAAGAAATGGAGGGGCATACTAAAAAGTTCCAACAAAATATGTTATCTCTTCTAACTACAAATTACCACCCTGGGCCTTCCCATGTCTGCCCTCTCCAACCACCGGGTCCACCTCTAACACCCTCTCGCCATAGCTTACCAGGTCACCTTTTTCTTCTTCCCTTTTCTAAATTATCTGCTCACCTATGGTTATTTTATTGCGTGATATGCTGGGACTTCCTTTTCACTTCACCCCACTTTGATTGCAGAATAAGTTATTCGATCTGGAATAGCATATACTAGAATAAGGAGTGTTTTCATTTGATAGTTTTGTGTGGCTCACTGGCAGAATAAGAAGAATAAGCGATTCTTGGGTCTATGGTGGAATAACTTATTCTCCTTATTCTAGTATAATTAATTCTGATGCCATATAAGCCATTCCGTCCGTCAAACTAGAATTAATCATATTCCAAGAATAAGAGGCCTTATTCTTCTCCTATTCTCTAATCAAAGTGGTGCAACTGATTAGATCTTGCCCCTTGTTTCTCGATTGAGAATGGCCCTGATGCCCGCTATATTCTCTTTGTGAGGTTGAAAAACTTATATGATCAGAGAGTTAAATTTTTGGTCACTACCAAGCAAATTTAACTATAGAGGCATTTTTAAAATAAGTGTCCTGCAAATTGGGTGGATCAAGAAGCAGTTTGGATCTACAACCACTACCCAGCACCCCATATCAAGTTCTATGATTACTGGAGAAAGGCCAGCATCTTGTGGTGGCTGGCAGATATGGGGTGGAGGAAACAATTGAGGCAAGGGAGAAGATGTGCATCTGCCTGATGCCACCGGTGTGTACTACAGCCCCTCTTGGGCGTTGGGGGAATCATCATGTTTTAAGTTAAGAAAATAGTATGACTCGATCTGACAAATCTTGTGTCAAATGTATCCTACTGGCACTTGTAGAATATTTATCAAGAAAAGATAATAAAAAATTGCAATCCAAGAAACCATAAAGAAAACATGGATGAATAATAGACAACAATTGGCATAACCAAGTCCCGTGATAGCAATTGACATTTATATTGCGATCGACATTTAAATATGTAGTACAACAATGTTCTATTGCAGAGGGCATTGATATAAATACAAGTTCATTGAAGTTCCAACAGCAAGGAGGCCAGTTGCTTGTCTATGTGGGCAACTAAAAGCAAGGTATGTTGTATCGCTGATCCGTATCGGATCGTATCTTCTCAGATACGGTACAATATTGATCCAACTCAAGTTGACTCGGTTCAACTTGCATGAGTCAAGTCAATGAGTTTTTTAAAATTAATGAGTTTAAGTCATATTTTATAGAAATGTACCGTATTAATTGATATAAAAAATATAATTTTACTCTATCAAATAGGAAGAACTCAACTTAAAAACATTCCATTAAATATGTATGAGTTGACACGATCCGATCTGACTCGGTGCATACCAGCGGATCGGGTCGGCCTAGCATGAGTTGACTCGTACGAGTCGGCTTGATCTGATACGATACGACAAATCCTGACTAAAAGAGTACCTAAATAACAATCATCCAGATCTGAAAACTTAGACAATATGAAAACAGAGGATAACTTCTAGTAGTTCGTAGTCAATGGTGCCCATTATCTTGTCCAAAGACCCTGTATAGGTATCCACACAGGGCTTAAGAGACCAGAGATCTAATTTTAGTGAATAAACACGAAATGGTTTTCTTTGAATGCAAAGAGAAGGTCAAATGATATGTGAACGGTCCATAACAGAGTATAGAACGTTGAAATGGCTATTCACTATACCAAGTGGCGGCAAAATTTTCTAGGTCATGGTCCAACTATTGTCTTCCAATCTAGAAGTTAACCTTCATTCTGTTATACAAACTTAGGAACTACTTTATAAAGTCACCAAAAAAGATCAACTCTCAATGCATAGTTGTGGTGGCTGTATGGTAACTTTATTTGGAAAAGGTCCAGTAAGTTGCTTTATTGCCTTTGGTATCTCTTCATGCCTCTCATGCAGGCTAACAAAGTTGTCCTATTATATTCTAGCAATTAGATTCTCAATAAGCAATTTATAGGCAAATAGTTAACCAAATATTGTAACATAGTCATCCCATGGCAAACTAACCTTGGACAAACAAAAATCTAAAGAGAGGGCACCTGCGTGTATGAATCTCACCATATGCCATTAGGGTAAATTCGTAAGTCCTTTACTAAATGAACTTTTCAAGTACAGGAAAAGAAATGCATTGAAATAAAAAACACGAGAAAAAAAATGGAAAATGGCATAGAATGACAAACAAATATACACAAGATTTATATATATATATATATATATATATATATATATACATATAATGAAAGGAAATAACTATTGTTAGATGCATACTTACCTAGGTTATCATATAAAATGAAAGGTAATATGACTATTTTTAGATGACACCATCCACTTTCAAGAATAAATTTCAGCACTCATATCAATCCTCTTATTCCAACTATCATTGAAATTAATGATCAAAGGTTTGGGAGAGTTTAAGAACATAAATAAAGGTGACAATATTTGATACTGCAAAGCAATAGACATAAGAATCTACAGTCTGAATTTTAAATTTCAGGTCCATCAGTAGATGACAGGATCCTACATCATTCATAAGATAGAAATTGTCAGCAGAAAATGGTGACCAAGCTTGAGGAGTTCCAATCTCACTAAAGATGAAAAGGAAAGAATGGATGTTTTGGAGAAATGTAACTTGAATATGAATTGCGAAGTAGAAACAATGACAAGTTTCTCTGCCATACCACAATTTACCATATCCCATATTTTTTGATAACCCATTCACCTCCCCTCCGAATTCTCCATAGCTTGGGTAACAAATGGTATCAGAGCCTTGTCTCTCGTTATATAGATATAATAATCTTAGAGCAAGCTAGCTATGGTTAATGGCTATAATGAAGGCCAATCTGTCAACCACCTTCCGTTGTTCGAAGGAGATGATTATTTCTATTGGAAGTGTCGAATGGAATTCGTCTTAAAGGGACTTGACCATGATGTCTAGAGTATGTTTGAGGATGGTGACTACATTGTCACCAGACTTAGAGAATAATGGAATGATATTGATAAATAGTTAATTTTTTTGAATAAGAGGACCAAGAGTCTACTATACTATGTATAATCTAAGGAGTTCAACCACATCTTCGCATGCAAGTCAACATAAGAGATGTGGAAGAAGTTGTAGCTAACCTACGAGGGTACAGAAAAGTTTAAGGAGACTAGGATCGATATCTAGGTCTTTTAATATGAAAAGTTCACAATGGAGCCTAGTGAAACCATAACCCATATGTATAGCATATCTACAGACATCATAGACGGGATGGTGACACTTGGTAAGGAGTACAACACAGGTGACATGGTGAGAAAGATCTTGAAGTCTCTCCCCAATCAATAGATACCCAAGGTAACTACTATTGAGGAAGCTAATGACCTTACTAGTATGAGCCTCGAGAAGCTCATTGGATCCCTTATGGCCTATGAGATCAAAATGAAAAGGTTAGGAGAGAGCACATTAAGGAAGAAGACCACCGATGCTTTGAAGGCTAATACACCCACTTCTAAAGAAGAATCCTCTAATGATGAGAGTAAAGTAGACAGTGAAGAAGAAGTTCTTCTTTTCAGACGACTGCAATGGATTCTGAAGAAGAAGAAGCAAGGTGCCTCATGCCAAACGTACTACAAAAAGAAGACAGGTAACAACAACAAGAAACAAAACGTTACATGATATAAATGAATGCAACCAAGCCACATGAGACCTAAGTGTTCTCAACTGAAGGAGGAGTACAAGAATAAGACCAAGGACTTACCCAAGATGTTCAAGAACTTTAAGAAGAAGGCAATGGCAGAAGCTTGGGACAATAAGGATAATTCCTCATATTTCTTCAGTTCAGATGAAGAAGAGGTCAATCTCGTACTCATGTCCAACGATACAAATGAAAATAGATCAGGTAAAATTGGACACTTCTTTTAATTCATGTTTTGATTCTGATAATCATAAAGAGCTATCCTTAGAAGAGGCTTTTGATGAGCTATATAAAAAATTTAAAATAATTTTCAAGGAACTTAAGTTGCTAAAATTGGACCATGAAAAATTGAGTGAAATAAGTAATCACTTAAAATATGAGAACATAGAGTTGGTTGCTGATAGCTCCAGATTAAAATCTAAAAACCAACATCTATTTGAAGATATTAAAGCAAAAGATCTAAAGTTTCAAAAATTATGTGCTAAACATTCTTAGCTTAACAAGGATAAGATGGTGATTTCTGATAATGAAGATAAAACCAAGGAGGATGGGCTTGTACAAGAAAATCTCAAGCTAAAATCCTTTTGTTGAGAAGATGGCTAGAGGTAAATCATCTCCCCACCTTGTGCTGAAATTACTTGGGTTTAATGATAGCAAAGAAGGACTTAGCTTTCTCTTTCCACTTAATGGCTTAAGGTTTTAAGTTAGATGGCCTAATAACTTTAATAGAATATAACAAAATTCTCACCTTGGAAAGAATACGAGAAATCGCACTCCTCATTAGAGGTTTGGTATTACCCCTTTTATAGCACTGCCCAAAAAGATGTGATTCAGATTTTCATTTTGTGGAACCTGACAACAAGAATATTGGAATGTGATTTTCATTTCGCCGGTCTTTTACTGCACAAACAACTAATTAAGAAGCACATTTTGATAGGAATGAATTGATGCCAAATTTTCTCCAACCACACTAAGTGATTCTCATTATTCTCCGCAGATTGATCATGCCTAAGGTTGAGGAGAAGAGAATAGGCTGATGAAATAGAAAATTCACCGTACATTAGGATCTGGCATCCAAATTAGCTTGCCACTACTTTGTGAGCTCCAAGGTGAAAGCTACTCAAGGAACGCATGGAGGATGATGTCCACAAGTAAGACATGAGTTAGAGATTCAAGGAAATCATTATTAGCATAAAGAGCTTCAACTATGGTGATATATATGTTTGAAAGAATCAGTGAACCATAGTTCCTTAGTGATATAATGAGATGAAGCCCCCATGCCAGACCAGTTATTCAAGAAAAAGAGCCTAGAGCCATCACCAATGAGATATTTAGAGTGATTTTCAAAAATTGTTTCTTGATCTGAGAAGTGATTGCCAAATCCTGGATTCCTAGGTCAAGGTTATATTTGAAGTAGTAGAATGTGCCATCACCCAGGAAGATGAAGTCATATTCAAGGCACATAGACATAGGAACCTGTATGTTCTGTTTCTAAATGAGCTGAAGGATCAAGATGTATGTCTTATAGCTGAGAAATCTAAAGAATTAAATATGTGGCACAAAAGATTAGGTCATATAAGTCATAGAGTAATTCACAAGTTGATTAAGCATGACCTAGTAGAAAGTTTACCTCATATGAAGCTGAACAATGCAAGCGTATATGCAACTTGTTCTAAAGGGAAGCAGATAGTTCATTATTGTAATAATATCCAAACCCTTAGAGCTAATTCAGATGGACATGTTTGGACCTATGAAAACAACAAGCCTAAGTGGAAAGAATTATGGATTTTTTATAGCGGATGATTATTCAAGGTTTACCTGGTTATCCTTTCTACACATGTCTAACACATTTGAAGCCTTTATGAGATCCAACAGAGTAGTACATAAGGATCAGAAGTTTACCATTATAGCAATTAGCTCAAATCATAGAGGAAAATTTAAGAATATTGAGTTCACAAGTTCTGTGATGAACAAGATATTAAACACAACTTCTCAATAACCAAGGACTCCTCAGCAGAATGGTGTAACAGAGAGAAAGAACAAGATATTGCTAGACATGGTCAAAACTATGTTATCAGAATACAACCTACCAAGATATGTTTGTATAGAAGTAGTGAATAAAGCATGTTACATCATCAACTGAGCCATGGTTAGACCAATCCTAAAGAGGATCCCTTATGAACTGTATAAACACAAGAAACCCAAGATTAGTCATCTTAGGCTATTTGGATACAAGTGCTACATCGTCAACAATGGCAATAAAAACCTTAAAAAATTGAATTCCAAGAGTGATGAAGGTTTGTTTTTTGAATATATTTCTAAACCCAATGGCTATAGAGTATTTAATCAAAGAACTTTAACTATTGAGTAACTTGTTCATGTTTTATTTGATGAGTCTAATCTATATTCTAAAGAAAAAAAAAAGATATGCTGATAATGATACAGGTGAACTAATAAAGCAAATGAACACCATCACAATAGATGATGACAAAAAGGAAGACCCTTATTTGGGAGAACTACAAGAGAAAGAAGAGCAACATGATGATCTACCCAAATAATGGATATATCACAGGGATCACCCCAAAGAAAACATTATTGGTGATCCATAATAGGGAGCTCAAATTAGAAGTAAGATTATTCCTTATAATTATTTTGCATTTGTCTCTCAAATTGAGCCTAATATAGTCAATAAGGAACTGGTAGATGAATCTTGGATTTTAGCCATGCAAGAGGTACTTAATTAGTTCTAGAGAAACATGTTTTGTCCCTTATACCTAAACCATTAAACCATCTAGTTATTGACAACAAATGGGTGTTCGGAAATAAAATGGATGAATATGGTATGATAATTAGAAATATGAATATACTGATAACTTAGGACAATTTTTAGGAGGAAGACATATAATATGATGAGATGTATGCCCCAATTGCTAGGCTTGAGGCTATTCAAATCTTACTTGCAGATGCATCTGCATTGAATTTAAAGCTCTTTCAAGTGAATGTTTTTTAAAGTGGTTGGTACCACTAAGTATACTAATAAAATAGTACAATTTACAAGTGGGGGAAAGAAAACACTCCAAGGGACCCCAAACAAACACCAAGAGAGTGTACAATTAGGAACCCGTCCCAACAAGAGAAAAGGAGGACTGGTACGGGTTGTAATTACAATAAATCCTCTCCCATTCTACAACGCTATCCAAAATGAAAGCAAAATTTGCCTCTGGGGTCTTCGATTCCCTTTTGAATATCCTGGCATTATACTCTCCCCAGATAGCCCAAAGAGTAGCGTGCAAAATGAGCCACCAAATCCGCCGGTCACTCTTGGACAGTCCATGAACATTCCACCTAAGCAGCAAATCTTAGATACGATTGACCATGAAAGGCACCTTATTACTCTTCTCAAAGACTTACTCCCAAATCTCAATAGCAAAGGAACAAGATAGGAAGAGATGCTCCGTTGTCGTCCACCTCCCCTCACTAGCTGCAAAGCCTATTTACACCTTCAAGAAAGGTAGCAAATCTGTCACAAGAGGTACCCGACCAAGAGTAATTCTCCAAATCAGGACAAGGGGTTGGCATGATGTTAGCTAGAGGAAAATCTTTCAAATAAATGCTAAAGTGCATTTTTAAATGGTTTTATCAAAGAAGAAGTTTATGTTGAATAGTCTCCAAGATTTAAAGATTATGTTTTTCCAAATCATGTTTTTAAATTGCATAAGGTTTTATATGGTTTGAAACAAATCTCCAGAGCATGATGTAAAAGATTGAGTGCCTTTCACATTCAGCATGACTTCAACCGAGACAAAGTAGAATAACACTTTATTTATTTAGAACATCAAGTAAGGTACTTTAACTGTCAAAATTTAAGTTGATGACATTTGCTAGTAATGAATCTCTATACAGGAAATTTGAAAAATTGATGTAGATAGAATTTGAAATGAGCATCATGGGTGAATTAAGCTACGTCCTTAGACTTCAAATAAAGCAAATGAAGGAAGAACTCATGTTTATAAAGCCAAATACACCAAATATCTACTCAAGAAATATGGCTTTCACAAGACAAAACCCTTGGCAACTCCTATAAGCACTTCAACCTGGTTGGACAATTATCTACGAAGTAACAAGGTAGACCAAAAACTCTATAGAAGTATGATTAGATTCTACTCTATCTTACTACTAGTAAACCTGCTATTTTATATAATGTATGCATGTATGATACGTTTCAAGCAGATCCTAAAGAATCCCACTTAATCTGTGTCAAGAAGATCTTTAAATATCTAGGTGACACTTGAGATATTGGTCTCTAGTATCTTAAAATGTGTGATTTTAATTTGCTTTTAAAGGTAGAATCTTTCTCTTGATTCCAGATCCCCTTTACCATTTATAAGGACCCCCAAATAAATTAGGAAGATATTTACATAATTAAAAGAGTGATATTTAAGAAAATCCTTACGATTTTGACAGTGTATGAAAGAAAATTTTTATTTATAATTTTAGTGAACTTATGATGCAATTAAGATGTTAATAAGTTTTACTAAAATGCACATAACTTTAGAAAAAAAGTATATTTACAAATACTTAAAAATTATAAATATAATTATATGAAAAGTTTATGTCTTATAACGTAATGGATGATTTTTATAGAGTCTTAATTGAAATTTTTAAAGTTCCTAAAAGTACTCTTAAATGGCAAAAAAATGACCTTTATCGAGTACTTTGTGAAGAAGTAGAGGTATATATACAATTATTTAAAAAGAATGAGTAGGATAGCGATTACTTAGTCCTTAAGTTACCCCTTGCCACCTCATCACGCCACCTCGCCCCTTCCACAACCTTCCACCACCTTCCTCCCTACCAGCCACTTGTCCGATTGTCCCCTCCCTTCACCGCATCTTTCCCATGCCCACCGCCCTTCTTCCTACTGCATCTTTCCCATGTCCACCGCCCTTTTTCCTCTATAAAAGGGGGGCAAGGAGAGAGAGAGAGAGTGAGCAACTTTCTGATGTTCTTCTTATGTGTGTGGAGGCCTGTATAAGGGAAGGCTCAATGTGATAAGGACTTGCGTGGAGAAGGGTTTGTTGTGCTTCTTCCCATTCATAGTCTTTGATATAGAGGTAAGTGATGAGTAATCCACCTTCTATAGTTATTTTTATGTATGAATGATCTATTTTCAAACTATTTTATTAAAGTACTATAATAGTAAATTAAAAGATGGGTTTAAGCAAAATATTAGGCACACATGAACATTTATATTTGATTCTTCTTATCGAACCATACTGATTTCTGTTAATTCCTTAGAGTTTGTCAAAGAAACACATTACCTGTCTATAATGTAATTCAAACTTATGTTTTTGTATGCATCATGATAATACGCTTGATTTATGCACAATTGTTTATGACACTGTCACCATATAATCTATATGCATGTAATAAGATATGATTCTCTATGGACATTGCCACTTTAACTATATAACTGTCCAACCCACAAAAGAATTCTTGTGGGGGAAGACTTAAGTTAAGATGCATGAACTCAAAGGTAACGGGTAAAATCCTAACTTTCAACTGGCTAAATCGTGGGATGACGAGACGTAACGCCATGATCAGTTTGGAGTTAGATGAGATATGCGATATAATCCTTCGACTACACAATCGAAAATCTAGTGGGTCTTGTCTTACCACTAGATACACGTCATGTCACGCAAATATGATTAAGCACTCTTCATGTCGTGGTTAGATGCATGTCCATTAAACAAGTGAAAAAATGATATTTTGCATATCATGATTCATACTATGATAATTTATATTATGCTTTAATGATCTATGTCATATTATGATGGTTCATGTGATGTTTCATTAACCATGCTCTATAATTTATGACTCATGTTCCATATTTTAACTTAAAGACTTGCAAGAGTAGTTGCACACAGGTGACTTAGACAATTTAAAGAACATGATTAAGGAAAAACGAAGCATGACTATATATGTGATTATTATGTAAAAATGAATACTATTTATCATGCCTGTTCTTTATAACTATTATGCAAAACTATGGATTGTGACATTATCAACTTGTTGAATCAGTTAAGACTCATCCTTGCAAAATAAATCCTTTTTTAGGAGACGGAAACTTCGAGGAGGGAGAAGCAAGAAGAGGACTTGAGGACTAGAGCTTGAGTTTCCAGTCTCCTTAGAATATAGTAGGTTTTACTTTTAAGTTAATGTAATAAGTTAGTTTTCAGTCTTGAGATGCTTACGTGAATATGTAAAAATCTTAGACAAATCTTGTTGTACTACTTTTTAACCGTAACTTTATTTACTAGATTTTCTTTGTGGCAATGACGGTTAACTTATGGATCATGGATTGAATGCATGTATATGTGCTCACTCTCAGAATAAGATCATGTTTTAGGTTGTTCCCACTGACGATGGCCTTCGTTCGGTCACAGTAGGTCGGCATGACCGAACTGGGTCGGCGGGGGTTATCACACCTTTGTCCTCAAGAAATTTCATCAATTGATCTTTTTTTCCCTTTATATTCTCTTTCGTCTTCTTTCAAAATCCTAATTCCCAATCTTACCATGGCAGCCCCTATTGCTCCTTCTGTGTCAACACCAACAGTTACTGAGGTAGCCCCGACTGTCCTTAGATCTAATAGGAGATATTTAGCAGCAGAAGTGGTGTAGCGACCCGTCACCCTATAATTAGAGATCCGATTACTAAATGGTTACGGATGATTAAAATCTAGAGTCAAACTAGGATCTCGATAAGTCTAAGAAATAAATGATAAATTAAGCTAAAAAATCCACAACACATCTAATTGTAAAAGAAGTGTAGGAATTAAAAATTATTACAATTGTACTCGACTAAGCAAATAATTACATATTCTAACTGAAAAAGAAATAATTAAGCGAAAAGGCCTGAAAAGGAAATAACAACTACATCGGGACATACCCCGAAACGATGGCTGCTAGTGCGCAACCCGAGACGAAACCCCACCACGCTACGCCTGCTGGGAACCCTCACCTCAAAATCGCAGGAGTGAGTCACACTGAAATGGACTCAGTAGGGATCCTCCGATCCCCACCACCCACGCACGTAACTACAGTGCAACAAGACTGGATATAGGCAATTAAAGTAAAGCAGTAAACATAACTCCCAAAGATTCTCAAATTTCGATATGAAATACATGCATTTGTAAATGCAACATGCATAACTCTGAAACCACTCCACTATGGAGTTCATAACCAGCATCTCGACTACACACACAAACCACACGGCCGAACGCAGAAAACACCAACCCGCTGGGACGGAAGAGCAACCCCTTAGATAGCGCGCTGGTTACTCCGATCTGTCTAGCTCTAAGTGGTTCTATCTCCTCCCAGCCGCGAGTGACACTCCGAAGTGTACCACTTCCACACCGGTACTAGCTATATCCCGAAGTACACCAGGTGACCCTCTCTCACTCGGCGTCACCCTACCACTTCCACACCAGCACTGTGTCACGCCCACGCCAACACAGGGTGTCAAACGCTAACAATTGTCACTCTAAGTCCACGATCGCACAAAACACAACACAATGCGATCCAGTTACGTAAAAATCATCGACCTTGATGTACGATTTCAAGCATGCATTTAATCAAACTATATAACAATATAAACACATGTTAATTGCATGAATTAATAAGGTTCTGTCTTGAATGGGGTCGCCCGTGGCCGACGTCATTCAAGACCTCTAAACAGGTTCTGAATTCTGCAACACTGGGACCCAGGGGATACTGACCTGAATGGCGTCGCCCATGGGCGACGCTATTCAGCTCTTTATCCGCCCACTAGTTTCAGGGTCCAGAAAAATGGGCCGTAAATCGCGTCGGCCATGGTCGGCACCATTCTAAATAGCGTCACCTGGTCTCGACGTCATTTAATGCCCGAAATCGAGGAATCTTCCAGCCTCCATCGAGCTAAAACCGGGGTCCCTCTTCTCCCCAAAATACAAAAACATAAAAGAGACAAAAGGAGAAATTCAATAACCAATTTAACACCCAAAATCTTATTTCATAAAAATGCCTATTTTCATTAAAGAGCCCCTTAAAATATGCTTTCTACCTAAAATTCTCCATACACATCGTATGCTTCAAAGCGAAAAAATCATAGTTTTAAACAAAACACAATAAGGATCGTCACCCTATCGGTTATTTGAACTCCTCCTTGTAGGTGCTGAAAATGCTCGTGTGATTTATGTGAAAAACTATGTTGTTTAGAGTGAATTAACCTATTAAAAAAAATGCAACTAAGGTGCAGTGATCGCCAGAAACTTTTAACTAAAAAGCTTCAAAAGAGGTTTTGATCGCCTACCTGTTTAAATGCGGAAGAATGAGTCCTTGGTTCCCCTCCTTCAGCCGGCTGAAGAAAGAGAGCCCTTTCTTTGTTCTTTTTGTTCTTGCTGTTGAGGTTGAAGTTGAGGATCGTCCAGAAGCTCTTCTGGCTTTGTGCTTGATTTCTTGTTGTTGTTGTTGAATGCAGCAGAAACAGAGAAACAGAAAAATAAAGGAGAAATACTGATGAGAATTTAAATAGAAGAAATATCAAAGCTAACCATGATTATAAACATGTTTAAACAGCAACTCACTTGTTTAAATAGCTTTGAAACCCCTTTAGAACAAATGGGTTTCGAAAAAATTAATGATGTGGTGTGTGTTGCATGGAGTGAATAAGAGAATGAAACTTAATGAATGAAGATGAAATTCAGATATGAAAAACTTATGCCCAGTCCAGTTGGTTGAAGCTTTGAAGAGATGAAGATCTTGAAGAAGGATGCCGACTTCTGGAAATGGCAGCGCTCCGGCGTTCCGACGTGGTTGCTCCGATCTTCAAATTGCTATAACACTGTGGCTCAATAATTCTCTCTCTCTTTTTTTTTAACTCCTTGAGATGCAAGGTATTTATAGGCATTTTCTGCGTTCGCGATTAACATAGAAAAATCTCGGATTTATCTACTTTAATCGACAGATAATCACTGATTAATTCATCTTTATCTGTAATTATCTAAAACGCGTCCACCTTGGCTGACGCCTTTCAGATTAAATTAAGATAAGGATAAATATCCGGGAAAACTTATCTTTATCTTTATTAGCTAAAACGCGTCCACGTTAGTAGACGTCTTTTACCCTAATTAAGATAAGGATAAACATCCGGAAGAGAAGTTAAAATAGCTTAGGAAACTTAAAACGCGTCGACCTTCACAGACGCCTTTTAGCTAATAAATCAATTAATTAAAATTCAAATTTAAACGTTAAAATAGGAATAAACTCTAAATCACGTCCACATGGGTCGACGCCTTTTAGGATTATGCATATTTTAACTGAAATTTGAGCTAAAATCAATTTAATTGATTAACTTAAACATGTCTGTTAAACCCGACACTCAAAAATATCAATAAAAATTAATCAATAATTAAATATCAGACCATTCTGAGGCATTATTATATGATATGAAATTTACTCAAAATGACGTCAAAATTAGCGTGTCTACAGCTGCCTCACCTTGGCATCGTCTTTGCAAGGGAGTGAAATGAAATAGAATGTACTGAAAAGGTGATGCAAAGGTGTGATGAGACACGCTCTTAACATCACATGATTGGAATTTTTCTCGAAATTATCAATGAAGATAGCTTAAAAAGAACAATGGAATTAATCCTGTCTGGATGAGATAGACAAGGAAATAAAATAAGGTCGATCAACCTCCTCGGAGTGGGAAGTACCCCAGGTCATAGACACTGTAGGTTTCATCATGGGGAGCGTTTGCCAGCCAATGTGGACGTGCTGCAGCCATAATGGATCTTAAAAGAAAACAAGAAATATTGGATAAAGAATCCAATCAATGATAGAATTCCAAGGATATCTTCAAGCGAACCTCAAAGATAATCAAGATACTCAATTCAGAATGGAATATTTCATATCATGTTTGAGATTGTTTGATTTAATGGTCTGAAACTTAATCAATAATTAATTCTTATCACAATGATTTCAAAGTCCTACATGATGCATGCTGGGCTAAAAGAAAAATATAAAGTCGAATAAAATATAAATTAATCAAGGATAATATTGTTAAATTGCCATTAATGAGTCAAGATACCAATTCTTGTAATCCAGTACTAAGCCGAAGCTCGTTTATCCACGCACCGTTTCACAAAAGTGGAACTATCGTCCTCACTAATTAACAATCCAACGGCCTATCCGTGCGATTAAGAATCCTCTGGAATTATAACTGTTTTTGTTGTAGGGGAACTCAAATTCCAGTTTCATCAAAACCACAAGGTCCTTGATATGCTTTAATAAATACTTATCATATAGTAATGCGAATGCAAAATAATTACATGAAAGAATACAAGGGTAGAAATAACCGTCTTTTTAGCCACGGTCAGGACTTCTTGAACTCCCCAATAGAATCTTCTTGACATTTCCAGCTTTACTCAGGTTTCTTGAATTTTCTGCAATCAAAATTATTAGTAATTCCAAACAAATATTCAATTTAATGTTCAAAACCCACAGAATTTCGAATAAATAATAGAAAGGCTGAAACGCGTCGTGTCGAGCAGACGCCATTCAACTTTGAAACGCGTCAGTGTTCCTCGACGCCTTTTACTCACAGAAACAGGTTTCTGACTGTTCTCTATTCAAATTTCAACTTTACCAATGCCTTGTGTCCTGTATATGACTTGAACAAACAGGTTAAGCATCTGTTCAGGCTTAGCCCCTTGCCTGACCAAATTAATGGTCAATCAATCTTTTCTTCAATAAATGGTCAAGGGGCATAGCCTTTATTAACAAAGGTAATGAGAATAATCAAACTTAAGTAAAATGCAACATACAAGCAAACGGATGCTCACTGAAAATAAAAGGAATGAAACACATCAAATGCAACAAGCAGATGCTAATTGAAATATTTTTGTTGTTTTGAAAATATTTATTTTTGTTTGGGGTTTTGAAATATATGCTTTTTTTTGGAATTTTGACATATGTATTTTTTTTGAATTTTTGAAACATATGTATTTTTTTTGTATTTTTGATATATGTATTTTTATTTTATTTTTGAAACATGTGTATTTTTTTGTATTTTTGATATATGTATTTTTTTTGAATTTTTTTTTGACTAAAAGATCAGTATGGTACTTAGATCAAAAGATCATATTCATTTATTAACTTCATTTCCAAATTATTCTTTAACAACTCAACTTAAACCTATCGTGTTTGAACTTGTGTTTCCATTCGTGATTCCATTTGATGATTTGACCTTTAGTCAATCTAAGCCATTCCTTAAGTTTGTAGTACATCTCTTTAGAAAGAAAGGATGAATAAGTTTAGAAAGCCCATGAGAAGGTTCCGGAGACTTAAAAAGATGTCCCTTTCCTACCCTAATATCCGTTGGGGTTCGGTCATTTTCTTTCCGGGGTATTTATCGACCTTGCGTTCCCTTTCATTTCATTTCATGTCATGGCCTTGATGTAACGTTTGTAATGTAATGGCCTTTTGATTTGACATTTGGCTTTTTGCCTTTTTTCCTTTCGCTATTCTTTTTCTTCTTTTCTTTGGGACGGATCTCCCCCTTTTTTTTATGACGGCCTCCTACTAAGATGGCGGGTATTCTTGGTAGTCTATTCTAAGTCTCGTTCCGACATCATGGGCCGAGTATAAAACAGAATTTTTTGTTTAAAAATGAATGATTTGTACTTTACACTTTCGGTCAAGCTTTAGATATTCTTTAGGACTTGTCATCTCTTGTTACTCACGAATCAAACGTGTTAGTGTGTGCAGTAATGGGTTTGAAATTAAGTTATTCAGACTGATAAGAAAATTTGAGTTTATAAATTTTCTGATTCCACTGGTCTTTGTACCATACTGATCGACTCTTTAACCTAAGGATAGTATTTCTTAAGATGTAAACCATTCCAGGGATGTTTTAGCTCTTCTCCTTCTGCATTAACAAGACGATAAGCATTACCAGGAAAAGCGTGCGATACAACATAAGGTCCTTCCCAGTTGGGTTGGAGCTTAGAACGCGGACCACCAGGTTTTATAAAAATTCTTTTAATAACCATTTCACCGACTTTGAACTTACGTTCAATGACTTTCTTTTGATAAAAACGTGCTAGTCTGTTTTGATAAACTTTTGCATGATTAGCAGCTGACCATCTTTTCTCATCTAAAAGTTCCAATTGAGTAAGGAGTGCTGAACGATGTTCATCAATGGAAAATTCCTTATTCAATTGTACTCTTAATGACGGTATGAGGATCTCATATGGAACTACCGCCTCCATTCCAAATGTTAAGGAATAAGGAGTTTGCCCAGTAGGCGTGCGGATTGAAGTTCGGTAGGCCCATAGAGCCTCAACCAATTTTTCTGGCCAATCTGCGAACTTATTAGATTTGCACGTCTTTTTGATGATTTTTATCAAAGTCTTATTTGTTGCCTCTGCTTGGCCATTGCCTTGCGGATAATACGGAGATGAATGATGTAATGCAATTTTATACCTGTTACAGAGGTCCTTCAATTCTTGTGACACGAACTGCGGTCCGTTGTCGGTGACGATGGTGCTTGGAATTCCGAATCGGGTGATGATGTTCTTCATGATGAACTTGCAGACGGTTGATGCTTTGATCTCCACGTATGCTTCAGCTTCTGCCCACTTGGTGAAGTATTCCGTTGCCGTGAGAATGAAAGATTTTTGCTTGATGCCGGAATCTGGATTACCAAGAGGTCCAATAATGTCGAAAGCCCACATGGAGAAAGGCCATGGGGAAGAAACAGGATGGAGTGAAGATGCAGGAGAATGAATTTTGTCGGCGTGAAGTTCACACTTAGCACACCTACGGACATATCCTACACAATCTTCTTCTATGGTTGGCCAATAAAATCCTTGTCTAAGGATCCTCTTTGCTAGCATCTGTCCATTGACATGACCACCACAAACTCCACTATGAGCTCCTTCCATAACTTTCCAAAGCTCATCTTCGTCTAGACATCTCAGAAGAACTCCATCAAAACCTCTCTTGTATAATGCTCCCCCAACTAGGGTGTATCGTTGAGCAACTCTCCTGATAGCTCTCTTCTCCTCAGTTGTAGCTTCCTCAGGATACGATTGATCTTCACAATATTTGGCAATTTCATAATACCATGGCTTCTGTTCATCATCCATCTCTTCTAATAGCTCCATCAGCATGATTTCTTTTTTTTCAATGATATCTCCGTCTCTGACTTTCTTCAGCAATTTCTCCTTAGTTCTAAGGAATGAAGGATCTTTCACGGCGGGTGAAAGACGCCTATGAACTATGATTGATTCAGATTGTTTGCTGATTGGAAAATCAAGAGAGGATGCGAGTGAAGCTAGAGCGTCAGCTAAGATGTTCTGATTTCTAGGGACATGGACAAAGATCAATTTCGTGAAAAGCTTTGAGTAAGCAGAAGTAAGCTCTTGATAAGGCTTGAGCTTGGGATCAAGAGTTCGATACTTGGTCAGCACTTGGCGAAGAATCAGTTGGCTATCACCCACGATCCTGAGTTTGGTGGCACTATGGAAATGAGCAGCCTCGAGACCAGCAAGGAGTGCCTCGTATTCAGCTATATTGTTGGTAACTGGAAAATCAAGCTGAAAGGCTTGTGGAATGGTGATACCTTCAGGTGATAACAGAACAATACCGATCCCTTTTCCATGAGAATTCAGAGCTCCGTCAAAATGCAGCGTCCACATATCATCTCTGATTTGATTTACGGACATCAGTTCCTCATCCGGAAACTCTGATCGCACTGGATCAAATCGAGGAAGGGGATGATGAGCAAGATGTTCTGCTATGGCATAGCCCTTGATCGCTTTCTGTTGAATATAGATGATATCGAATTGAGATAGAAAGCTTTGCCATCGCGCTAACCTATCAGTAAGAACAGATTTCTCCAGAAGGAATTTGATCGGATTCATCCTAGCGATGAGATGGACTTCATGGGCCAGAAAATAATGCTTTAATTTCTGCACAACCCAGACCAGTGCTGCACATGTTTTCTCCATCGCCGTATATCTCTGTTCAGCGGGGTTGAGAAGTTTAGAGAGATAGTAGGCTGCCCTCTCTTTTCCTTCTTCATCTTCTTGTGCTAAGACAGCCCCCACTGCATCATCCAGGACTGAAATATAAAGTATCAATGGTTTGCCTGGAGATGGTGGTCTCAAAACAGGAGGACTTGCTAAATAGTTCTTCAATCCATCGAATGCCTCCTGACACTTATCGTCCCAATTGAATTTGACTCCCGGCTTGGTAAGCTCGTAAAACAGCTTACACCTTTGTGAGTGCTGGGAGACAAAGCGGCGAATAAATTGCAACCTTCCGATTAATCCTCTCAACTCCTTCAAGTTTTTGGGAGGTGGCATTTCTCTGATAGCCTTCGCCTTGTTAGGATCGATCTCAATTCCCCGTTTACTGACAATAAATCCAAGCAATTTCCCTGAAGATACCCCGAATACACATTTCTTGGGGTTCATCTTTAACTGATATTCTCTCGATCTCTCTAATACCCTTGCCAAAACTTTGGCGTGCTCAGCCTTTGTTTTAGATTTAACTAGTAAGTCATCCACATACACTTCCAGATCTATGTGCATCATGTCATGGAATATTGCCATCATGGCCCTTTGATAAGTGGCTCCAGCATTCTTCAATCCAAATGGCATGACAACATAACAATATGTTCCCCAAGGTGTAGTGAATGACGTTTTCTCTTGATCTTCTTCTGCCAACTTAATCTGATTATATCCTGAAAATCCATCCATAAATGATAACGTCTCATAGCCAGCGGTGTTATCGATGAGTACATCAATATGAGGCAATGGAAAATCGTCTTTAGGACACGCCCGGTTCAAATCGCGGAAGTCAATGCAAATTCTGACCTTCCCGTCCTTCTTCATAACCGGGACTATGTTGGCCACCCATTGTGGATAGAGGACAACTCTAATAAATTTGGCTTTATGCAACTTATCGACCTCTTCCTTCATCTTTAGAGCCATTTGTGGGTGGAATCGCCTTAACTTCTGTTTGACAGGGCTAGCTCCTTCCTTTAGTGTCAACCTGTGTTCAACTAAAGACGAGTCTAACCCCGGCATATCTTCATAACTCCAGGCGAAAGTGTCCTTATAGTCCTTGAGTACTTGTACCATTGCTTTTTCATCCTCTGAAGAAAGATTTTTACTGACGAGGACAACCTTAGGTTCGTCTTCAGTCCCTAAATTAATTTCTTTGGTGGGCTCTTCTACGGCAGCTGAGGGTTCATCAAATCTCTTTACTCCACTGGCATATGCCTCAGCCGCGTCCTCGTCATCTTCCTCTTCAACAATGGGGTCCTTTTCATGTACTAATTCATATACCCCGTACCCATCATTGACTAACTCATCGTCCATGCAATCTTCTGGCATCTGAATTGGATTTTCTAAAAGCTGAGGGATTAAAGAACAAGAAGAGCACTTATCAGCTAAGTCCTGGAGGTATCTATCTGGAATTCACCTACCCTTAGGCTTCCTAGACTTCCTAAACTGACTAACCTGACTAGGCTGCCTAACTTCACTATCATAACCTAACGAAGACGAAGCAGGAAGAAAATCCTGGGATACAAGTGGAAATACAAGAGAATCCTCCCGAGGGGAGGGACATAGTAAATCTAAGAGAGAATCTTGACCGAAGGACCCACGCGGCGGGGTGCAATCGGACAAGTAAGATGTTTCCTCAATGAGGATTTGGGAAGAATTTGTTGCCGAATTGGCGTTTTTTTTTGGACAATGAAAGAATTAAACATAAAGCAGGAGTGAATACAAATGGGAGGAGAATCAGACGGAGGAAGTGGCACCAAGGCCAGAGGATTGGGGGGATCATATAGTAATATGTCCCAGATTAGATCATACAACCTCTCTAGACCGAGAGGAGGTTGTGGTATAATGTCCCGAGGGGACAGAGTAATCATGACGGGCGGAGCCCGTGGAATATCTTCAATTATGACCCGCGACCAAGTCGGGGTCAAGAGCAGTGTACGAAAAAGAGTATGGAGCGTGAAGACATGTGAAGGATATGTCCCCCTCCAGAGCAGATCTGTTGTATAACCAGCTTCATAGGGGTCATCCAGGTCCCCTTCATCGGTTTCTTCAGACAGCAGTATCCGCTTGTCAAATATGGCACCAGGGCTTTCAATCAGTTCATCAATCTGCGGCGGCCACTTAGGTTCTGCAGGATCCAGAAATAGTCTGTTCAGTGCAATATACAGGTCTCTGAGGTCGAACCACCTGTACCATTCACATTCAGGGTCATGAAATTTCCTCCTTTTCATAGGCCGCAGAGCCTCCAAGGATTGGTACGTAAGCAGTTCAGAGCAATGTCTGGCCAAGTCCCTCCCATATATATCATGGAAGTCAAAACAGGAAGTAATGACCACCGTGTTGTCATAGCTAAGTATGGGCCCTTTTACAAAGTGCGTACACAGGGTCCATGTTAAGGGATCTCGGCCTTCTTTGGGTGGTGTAGACATTGCCTCCCAGATTTTCGGGCCTTGTTCGATCTCTGCTTTCTGAACTGGGTCTTGCTTCAGTTTTATTGGCCTATAGCCCAGACCACTTCCAGGTGCTGCTCGATGATTTCTGACAGGAGTGGTCCTGCCTTGCAATTGTGTGCCCAGACCTTTCCCAGGCTCGTAGCCGTTCTTCATCATAATCCTCCATCCTGGGGTACTCATGCACTTCCCCCTCTTGATAGCATCTAGCGGATATGGAGAAATAGTAGCGGCTTTTAGAGGATCAGCCACTGGACGGTAGACCTGTAATACCGACAGAAAAGGTTGTCGGCCAGATGAAACAGCAGATTTAATGTTCAAGGTATGAGCAGCAGCAAGGATCAGCATGCTCGTTACTTTAATTATTCGTCCTTTGTAAGGAAATTTGAGGCATTGATGATTCGTAGAAGGAATCGCCTCAAGAGTTTTAATATAAGGACGGCCTAAAATGGCATTTATGGAAGGGTCGATTTCCAGGATGTGAAATTCGACCTCTGCATGACTTACAGGGCCCAGCTCCACCTTTAAATAAACCATTCCCAGAGGGGAACGGGTAGAATTGTCATATGCTGTCACTAAGATGGGGCTGGGTAGCCATTTCTCTTTGGGCACACCGCACAGCTCCAGGGTCTTCGGAGGTAAAACATTGATCGAAGCTCCTGTATCGACCAGGCATGCATCCACGGCCTTCTTACAGATGTTGACCGTAATACTCAGGGCCATGCTTCTGGCTGCTGGCGGTGCTAGTTCCGATGTATGAAATGTTATGGAGGGCTGATCCCTCTGAGGAACTAGTAGTGCTGCAATCTTCTCTACCGGTACGTCTTCATTGACCATCACCTTCTGCAGATATTCCATCAAAGCTTCTTGGTGACTCTTGGACCTTTTGATCAGTTCGAGTATAGTGATCCGTGCCGGTGTCCGATCCAGGTGTTTCAACAAGTCATATTGAGTGCCAGGTGCACTCTCTTCATTGTGGGCTTCCTCAGTCGGCTGTAATGGGCCGTCTCTGACTGTGGACTGGGGGAAGACCTTGTTGAAAATCCTTCCACTCCGGAGCGCGTGTTCCTCAACCGTGGAGGATCCGGGTGACACTTTAAGTACCGCAGGGTTGGACGGTGCGGATGGCGTAGAGGGTTGGTATGTAGGTGATGGCGTAGGGCTAGGTGGTGATGGCGCGGTGCGGATTAAAGGCCTAGAGGGTTGGATGGTGGATGGGTAAGTGGTTGGCGAAGTGGGGAATGGTACGCGTAATAGCGGTCTAGATGGTAAAGGCATATCTGGATAGGCGGTGGTGGTAGTGGGTGAAGTAGGAAATGGTATGCGTAGTAATGGCCTAGATGGTAAGAGGGGCGCGTTATTGGTTTGCGGGGGGCTATATGATGGAGGCGTAGTGGTGCGGGGCGTAATGGGCCTAAGGAAGGTGGGTAGTGGTAATGGATTATTGGGCGTGGGTGAGTGATATGTAGGTGTGGGTATAGGGGTGATGGTAACGGGTTGTGGCCTTGGTATGTGGATGGTGCGGCGTGGTGGTCGCTCTGCGGTACTTTGAACGTGACCCGTTGAACAAAGAGAGGAAGAGTCCTCTACTCTCCACTGATGCCCACGACCAGCCTCAGACTGGCTGTTCGTCAAGATGGGAGCAACCTGGTTTTGGTTCTGGTGCTCCGGGAGTGGATTCTGCACTATGCCCATGTTGGGTGGTGCTGCTGCTTGTGCCGGTGGTCTTGCTTGCTGCTGCTGCTGCTGCGGTCTCCTCGCCTTCAGGGCTGTTATGTACTTTTTCATTTCCTCCCAGTCTATGCCGCCCTGCTCATTGAGATCATGGATATAATCTCTGAATTGGAAGCAGGTGTCAATGGTATGCCCAGGTTGCCTGTGGAAGTAGCAATACCTGGACGTATCGGCATTTTGAGGCCAGACGGCCTTCTCCCTTGGCAAAACTAAGGCATTGGCTGCCATTAAAGCGCTGAAGATATCCGCCAAGGATTCTGGGAGGGCCGGATACTCTGCCCTTTTCGGGCCTGGAGGTCTCCTTTGTTGGTTGTAGTCACCAGGAGGAGGGACATTGTGGTACGCCGGCGGTGCACGCGGCTGGTACTGTGGTTGTTGCTGCTGTTACTGCTGCTGAGGGGGCTGCTGATACTGCTGGTGCCGTGGCGGCTGTTGCTGTAGCTGTTGCTGGTTTTGATTCGGCTGCTGGGGCCGCTGGTACTACTGTTGGTAATGGGGGTTCTGCTGCTGCCTGTACCCCTGTTGGCTCGGCTGCGGTGGCCTCTGGTACTGCTGCTGATTCCTCACGAACTGGGGCGAATTATTGTTCATAGTACTGACTTGCTCGTGAGAGAGCGTGCCCTCAGTAGTTGGACCTGTGCTAGGAGAATTTGGCACTGCAGGCTTCCGAAGTGGAGGCCTGTTAGGTCTGTGAGGATCGAAGACGCTAGAGAACGTAGCGTCCTTGAAGGCATTCTGGCAGTACCGTGCTCTTTCATAGAGCTCTGCCATATTAGTTAAATTGTTCAAGGAGAGGACTAGCTTGAACTGGGGAGTGGCGTTAGAAATTAACATCTTCACTTGTTCAGATTCAGACAAGTGATCTTTTACTTTTTCAGCCAGGCCCCGCCACCTGTCAGCAAAACTGACAAACTCCTCGTCCGGTTTCATCTTTTCTGCAATGAGGTCCGTGATAGACAAGGAGGGTGCAACTCTGTCCTGGTATCGTTGGATAAATTTGCGTGAAACGATACCGTAATCCTCTACTTCGGAGGGTTCCAAAGAAAAGAACCACTCGAGGGCTGGTCCCTCTAGGGATCTCCTGAACAAGAAAGCCAATGACCTCTTATCATTCTGCCAGAAAGAGGATTCGTACATGAACTCCTTCAGGTGCGTGAAGGGGTTACCAGTACCGTTATACTTTCGATACACTGGCATTTCAGAGGGTGGCAGATGGAACACTGGTAAGCTCGGTAAATTGATTTCCGGCACAGCTTTAACCCCCATCATCTTCTGAAGATTGTTGAACTACTCATCCATGCGCTCCATCTTGGCCAGCAACGTCTGCGTGGTCAGATCTGCCTGGGGAGGAGGAGGAGGTGGAAGTACCTGATAGGCCTGCTGCCTAGAGTACGTTGGACAAGGAGGATAATAAGGATGAGGTCCGGCAGAGCTTCCGCCATGCCCGAGGGCATTTTGATAAATGGGCGTCTGCGGTCTAGCCGGTTGCCTGGATGACGAAAGTTGTGGCCCAGTGGGCCGAGAAGCAATGTGAAGGCCTTCCATGGCCTGATGGATATAAGGAGGAGGAGGAGGAGGTTGTTGAGTAATAACGGGGGGAGCCATAGGGTTCGGCTCAGCAGGCTGCATGGGTGCCTTCCCCTTCAAAATAGACTGGATGGCCTCGAACTGCTGAGGGTCCAGTCGGGAGGCAAGAACTCCCAGGGCATTGACAAGATCCATAGGATCGGAGGATGAGGGATCATGATGATTCATGTCCCCCTCAAGATCGGGATTAGGAATCGCATATTCATTCGGAGGAAGATCATGATATTGATCGTGTGGATGAAAAAGAGGAGTTCGGACATTCCCGTCATGTCGAACTGGAATGGGGACAGAATTGCGAGAGGCATCAGCATCTCTCCCGTTCTCGTAGTTGAAATCTGAATTGCGAGGGGCATTAGCATCTCCCTCGTAGTTGATAATGGCGTCTTGGGCCATACTCAAATCTCTGCCTGATCGCAGCAACATAATATTAGATTCCCTTTTCAAAGATTTAATCAGACAAGTTGTACAGAGATTAATCAAACAAGTGGATGCTTAACGTGATTTCAGGGTTCCTTGTTGAGTTATTTGAATTGGATTAAACCACAATTTCGCTCAGGGAAGGATCCTAGTTTCAGTTTGATTTCCACCGTTATTCTCTAAGATTTTCTCTCACAACGCTTTCGGAAACTAGCCGGGACTTCAATTGGTACAACCAGCCCGATGATCAAGGAGGAATACCTTGATTTTGGGGACTTATGGAGGTCTCAACGTCAACTTCTCTAGTCTGATCAAGGGACCAACCCAATCAGAGAGAGTTGCTGACGTCGAGTAATGTGTTCCTAAGAAGAGGAGGGTTTTCGCCTCAATGCGTATGCCCTGCGACCTGGATGGCCTCTAATGCTTAATAAAGTAATGGGTAGCTAGCATTCAAAACATAGAAATCTGGAAACTGAAAAATAATTAAGAAACTGTCTGAATCGCGTCGATGATAGTCGACGCTATTCAAAACAGAACTTAATTATTTCGCAGAAACAGATGCAAACAGCAGAGAAAGCCTGGAAAATAACTAAAAACTGTATGAATCGCGTCGATGATGGTCGACGCTATTCAACACAGAACTTAATTATTTCGCAGAAACAGATGCAAACAGCAGAGAAAACCTGGAGGCTAAAAGGCGTCTAGGAGTGCTGACGCGGTTTTGAAACGCGTCGCTGTTCCTGGACGCTTTTTAGTTCGCAGAAACAGATTTCCAGAAGGATTTTCTGGGTCGAATCCTCCTTAAACATGGTAAAATGCAGTAAACAATCGACTCATGCAAAGATTTTTAGTTTCAGATTTTAAACAGGATGATTTACTAACTAAACAACTAAGAAATCACGCAATCACACATCATTTTATCACAAAAAACAGCTTTTTGAACTAATCAAGGGGAGGCAAGATCTTGCCACTGGGGTGTGCACGTGGTGCACGAGGGAAACTAATTAAACTAAACACTCACCAATTGGTGAGGATGTGTCGAAAGACACAAATGGTGCACCGTGGGTGCCCGGTATGATAATAGCAAGAACAAAAGAAATTAAAAGACGGCGAGACCAAGTCCCACCGTGATCGCCAAAAGAGCTGTAGGTGCTGAAAATGCTCGTGTGATTTATGTGAAAAACTATGTTGTTTAGAGTGAATTAACCTATTAAAAAAAATGCAACTAAGGTGCAGTGATCGCCAGAAACTTTTAACTAAAAAGCTTCAAAAGAGGTTTTGATCGTCTACCTGTTTAAATGCGGAAGAATGAGTCCTTGGTTCCCCTCCTTCAGCCGGCTGAAGAAAGAGAGCCCTTTCTTTGTTCTTTTTGTTCTTGCTGTTGAGGTTGAAGTTGAGGATCGTCCAGAAGCTCTTCTGGCTTTGTGCTTGATTTCCCCCTTTTGATTTCTTGTTGTTGTTGTTGAATGCAGCAGAAACAGAGAAACAGAAAAATAAAGGAGAAATACTGATGAGAATTTAAATAGAAGAAATATCAAAGCTAACCATGATTATAAACATGTTTAAACAGCAACTCACTTGTTTAAATGGCTTTGAAACCCCTTTAGAACAAATGGGTTTCGGAAAAATTAATGATGTGGTGTGTGTTGCATGGAGTGAATAAGAGAATGAAACTTAATGAATGAAGATGAAATTCAGATATGAAAAACTTATGCCCAGTCCAGTTGGTTGAAGCTTTGAAGAGATGAAGATCTTGAAGAAGGATGCCGACTTCTGGAAATGGCAGCGCTCCGGCGTTCCGACGTGGTTGCTCCGATCTTCAAATTGCTATAACACTGTGGCTCAATAATTCTCTCTCTCTTTTTTTTTAACTCCTTGAGATGCAAGGTATTTATAGGCATTTTCTGCGTTCGCGATTAACATAGAAAAATCTCGGATTTATCTACTTTAATCGACAGATAATCACTAATTAATTCATCTTTATCTGTAATTATCTAAAACGCGTCCACCTTGGCTGACGCCTTTCAGATTAAATTAAGATAAGGATAAATAACCGGGAAAACTTATCTTTATCTTTATTAGCTAAAACGCGTCCACGTTAGTAGACGTCTTTTACCCTAATTAAGATAAGGATAAACATCCGGAAGAGAAGTTAAAATAGCTTAGGAAACCTAAAACGCGTCGACCTTCACAGACGCCTTTTAGCTAATAAATCAATTAATTAAAATTCAAATTTAAACGCTAAAATAGGAATAAACTCTAAATCACGTCCACATGGGTCGACGCCTTTTAGGATTATGCATATTTTAACTGAAATTTGAGCTAAAATCAATTTAATTGATTAACTTAAACATGTCTGTTAAACCCGACACTCAAAAATATCAATAAAAATTAATCAATAATTAAATATCAGACCATTCTGAGGCATTATTATATGATATGAAATTTACTCAAAATGACGTCAAAATTAGCGTGTCTACACTCCTTACTCCTAGCCGTCGAACCGTCATGCCACGAGCCGCTGCAGGTACTGCCGTGAACGCCGTCACTCCACCGGGACGTCGGCCGCCGTTCCGGGAGCAAACTGACACGAAGGAGATGGTGGTGGTAGTGGTGAGAAGTAGGGGGTTCGGAATGGAGGAAAAGGAAGAATGGAAAGAGGGAGAGAAGGAGAGGGTTGGAGAGAGGGAGGAGAGAGAGTGAGAATGAGAGAAATGAGATAAAGGAGGAAAGACTCGGACGTCAAACCGAACAAGCCTAAATCACGTCGTTCTAGAAGATGTCATTCAGACGACAGGACCCAGGTCGTACACTGGCAGATCTCTAAGTAACATCTTACATGGTCGACGCCATTCAGACGATTAGACCGAGGCCGTACACCCGCGCCCCAACGCTCGCCCACGTGGCACCCCCGCATGGCTCCTAAATCGCGTCCCTTAGGCCGGCGCCGATCAAAATCGCGTCTCGCAAGCTCAACGCAATAAAGAGCTCATGCCCCATGCCCACAAGGGCCCAAACCAAGGGGCCCGACACCGAAACCGACCCAATAACTAGATCCGAAGCCTTAGTCCTTACAAGTGGAGTTTCAGAAGTTCAAGAAAGCTCCGGTGGAATTTTATGACTACAAATGTGTCAACTTTGAGGAACTACGAAATAAGGGACTGGGGTTGGTAGAAAAGTATCCAGAATAGATGAAACGGAAGTAAATATGAAGTCAAAGAACCGTTTTACAAAGGACATGATTAAGGCTTTCTATATCACTATGGTGAAGCATTCGAAAACCACATAACTACTAAGGTCAAGGAAAATGACATAGAAATCAAGCCCAAACTTCTAAAGACTCTTTGAATGTAAAAATTAGGGCTTCACACGTGATGATGTAGTAGATATGGAAGTAAAAGCTCAAGGAATCGTTGGTCCACAATACGTACACAAGAGCAACAATGTGGACGTGAACCAACTCACTGTTGAGAAAAGAATGCTACATTTGATCCTTTCACATACACTGGTTAGTAGAGGAGGTATATTTTCTGTTATTGCCAAGGTAGACGCTGATCTGCTATATTGGGTGCTTCACAAGAAAAATGTCAACCTTCCAACCTATGAATGTAATGGGAAATGCAGCAGAAGCCCTTTCTCCATATAAGAAGAAGAAAAGCAAGAAGGGGAAAGAAAAGGAAGCTGAAACCAACGAGCAATCGTCCAAGAAAGCAATATGGCTGGCATATTGCCATTTGCTGACAATCATTTTCAGACATCATGGTGTGGACTTCATAAATAAAGAAAAGAATTTTTAGCCTCCTATGAACTCCAACAGCCAAAATAGAAGTCATTTCGCATACAAAGATAGAATATGGGTGAAGTCTACCGCTCCTCTAGAGCAGCCAATGGCATCAACAACAGTTGTTGCAGTAGCAGAACATCAAGTATAGGCAGCAATACTAAAACAGCCAGCAATTGTAGTGGATCAGCCAGTAGTTGTAGAAGACCAACTAGCCACAGATACAGTCGTGGTAGAAACAATAGAAATAGCAATAGAGGCACTTGTTGATGCTCCTCTAGGCCAGCTTGAGACTATTGTTAAGGAAGAAAACACAACACCACCATAGGACCAGTCTATGGTTAATGAGGTAGCTAGGGAACCCTCAGCCTTACAACCAGAAGTCGCAACTCAACCAGTACATGTTAAGGGAGAGCCATCAGCTGAGAGGGAGGCTACTACAAAAAGAGATTGTACCCAAGCAACAGCAAGTACGATAGATGAACTGTTAGGCACAAGAATATTTGATATCCCATTAGAAGAAGACTCTCAGCCTATTCTTCCTCCTCCACCAGTACAAAAAGAACATGCAAGAAAGAGGCAAGGGGATACGCCAGCATCAGACTCTCTATCATAGAAGCTAGGCCAAGTGATGAAGAAAATGGATCAACATCAGGTAGATATCATAGAAGTTAAATTGGGATGGCCGAATTAGTTAGAATAGTGGGAGCTGTGTAGTTATCACTTGAAGAGCTGAAGCAAGCTAGAGCCACTCCATAGCAATTCAAAGGAGAAAGAGGACCAGTATCCTCCTCCCTCTACTTCTTCACCTTCACCTTCTCCTTCCATATTGTCCTCACCACCACTACCTACAGATATTCTTGAAACCACAACCACTTTTTCTCCTCAACCCCAACCACCTTTGAACCCCAGCACCAGCTGAACCCACCACTTCATCTGCTCCACCACAACCTAAAATTCCTACTTCTACTACCGCTCCATTTTCTGAGAGCATCCACATGTTGAACAATGTCTCTACACTTCAAATCATCTAGTAAACCACCACTACATTTCCTTCATCCTCATCCATTCCTCCACCACAAACAACTTCTAATGTACCTAACACTTCTGATATCCCTAGTACATCAGATGGACCTTCCACTCCTTCACCAATCTCAGATGCACCTCCCTTTACATTTGAGGTCACTCCTCCCCTTTTACCATCTTCAGTTCCTCCTAAAGATGTTAAACATCCTACCACGTCTTCACCTCATGCACCAACGGACATCCCTCCACCATCTTCATCCACTATAGGTCCACCATCTACTTCCATCCCTTCTCCCAGCGGGACCAGTTCTATAGCACCTCCTCCTCCACCTCCTCTTCAATTCCTTGTGGTCACTTGCAAAGTTGAGTTACAATAAGATTAATATGACATGGACAATGTTCCTTTGGCTCAAGCCTTTGCTACACCGAAAAAGAGGAAAGAGGCAAACATAGGCAATGGTATCGTTAAGGGCACGAGATAAGAGAGAAAGCCCAAGCAGATCTCTGCAGTAGCACTAGCAGTAATACCCAGCCAGGCTCCTCCCACCGTTGAAGCACATGCAGAGGTTGCACTACCTGGTGATGGATCTCGTTGAAGGTTTAAAGATAATGCAACTTTATGTCAAATCGAAGGGCAAGCCTCGGTTAGGCTTAAGAAACTTATAACTTTTCCCTAGTTCTTAAAGGCAGTTCAAAAGAAAGGGAGAATATCTGAAGTCACCTTGGCCAAGTTATATGTAGAAGCAGAAAAGTATACAATAGAAGAATAGGCAAAAGCTTATCAAGCAATACAAGATGTTTCTTGAGGTGAATGAGGAAAAAGAGAAGAATAAGAAAAAACATTCTCCCTAGAGTTTGAAGATGCACAGTCCATAGATCTGTCATATAACAGTTACTTTGATTGAAAGTAGAAGTACTGTGCATACCATAATATGAGGGCATAACTCATTAATGAAGGCTTAAGGTGTTCGATCAAGTTTAAGACATTCCTATCTTTCAGAAGCAACCCTCAAGCACCCTTCCCTCCACTCAATAACAAGTTGTCTCCTGAGATGTACATGGAAATTATCCTAGAAGCATACCATCTATAGTATGAGAGAATAAAAGCTCAAGAGTCAAGCCCAGACCCCTGGCTCCTTTAAAACTTTCCTTACCACTTTAGTGTTAGAGCTTAAAACTTGAGAGATCGTCAAAACTTACACCTTCTGCATTCCTCCCAAAATTATCAACTTTTGACTTGTCTCTTTATACTTCTCTACGCCTCCTTTTTTTTGGTTCTTAACAAAAAAAGGGAGACTATATAGATCTATTTACATTCTATTGAATACATCATAATTCAATTTCCTTTGATATTGTTTTTATGCTCTGATATGATATTATACTCTAATATTTAATGTATGCTCTTACTTTGTTATTTGTTTTGGCACTACCACTCTGTCTTTTTCCGTTTACTCGTCTTACATTTTCAAAGTTTTGTCATCACCAAAAAGGAAAAGATTGTTGAGCATAATTATTGTCCTTTCATTCATCCCAATATTTTAGTGATAACATATAATAAAAATGAAGAAATCTGTAATACTTATTCTGAAATTAAATGGGTGAATTAATTGATTATAGACTGACAGACTCACTGCACAGAAGACACTTTGTTCTGAGACTTAGTCGATTTCAAGAAGTTTTAAGTCAAATTAATTATAGACTTAACTGAAACTTCGATTAAATCCCTATCGCTAATCGATTAACAATGAGAAAGTCATTTTACTTCATTCAGACTTCAAATCAATTTAAGTTCCATTATAAGTCGCCCTCTAATCGCTATCGCTAATTGATTAAATTTACCGTTAAAACTAAATTGATTAGAAGACTATTACTAATCGATTAAAGTCCAACTAATAATTGCTATCGCTAACAATTAAGTCTGTCGTAGGCTAAATCAATTAGTTATATTGATTAGAAGACCGTTTGCTAATCAATTAAGTCTATCAATTAACCCGAGCACTTTTTAGCTAAGTCGCTCTGTTTAATCGATTACGATTAACAACTGACTAATAAGTTATCGATTAATCAACTGCTAATCGATTAGGACCCAATGATTACTAGCTTCAATTATGAGAATGATTATCTACTTTATGTTAAATCAATTGTGTTTCTATTAAATCGATTAAATACTTGTTTTGTAATCGATTATCTGCATTTTGATCTTGATAATCCCTATTTGTTTAATTGATTATCTATTCATCTTTAAATCGATTGTTTATCATCTTTGAGTCGATTATCTATATTTATTTATGATTCTATTAACTATCTATATTCTCATTAGTTATCTTATCTATGTTTAATCGATTATGATGAGCTGAGCGCAGCTATTAACCATGTCCTTCAGTAAGCGTTTGAAGCTATCGGATAAATCAATTATATTGAATCGATACTGTTTATCTTCTTTGCACCGACTTGGAGATTTTTGTTTGCTGTGTCTGATCTACTTGCACAAATCCTCTGCCATTCACCTATCCTCTAGTCGATACACCAGATCAGAATTGTCTTCTTTTGGTAATTCAACAGGATTAGGTAAGGATTTGCATGGCCGAATCTGGAAGATAAGGGAACAACACACAGAAGCATCCAACTTAGAGCGATCCATGTCGGTTTGAACTCTCTCTAGACAAGACACGAGCTTGTTAATATTAGACTCAACGGAGTTAACATTAGACACAAGAAGAAGCTCAAAGAGATATTGGGAAGGAAGATGTGCATCAATAGAACCTTTCAAATTCTTCTATAAATTGGAAGCCTTGGCAAGAAGTAGAGCCAAAAAAGAATAAGAGATTTCTAATTAAAAAATCTCCACTCTTTGCACCCAAAAGCTTCCTTCTTACTTGAAGAGAGAAAAGTAAGAAGAGCCAGAGAGAGCTAGCTTAGTTTCTGAAGCGTTGCGCCCACTGTGATCATCTCTTGTGCTACATCAAGCTCTCTGGGATCTTCATCAGCTGATCACGAATTCAAGATACTCATCTTCATCTCATTCTTTTATGTCTTGATCTTCTGTTTTTTATTTCATCGTATACATCTGCCTATTGAGAGGCATTTAGTGTATATTTGTTTACAAACATCTTGTTACCTCTTTCTTGTGAGGAAGAGAGGGCCTACGTTGCAGGAAGTTGTACCTCTTCCTGAGAGAAGAGAAGATCAGCTATGATTGGGGGTGTGGTTGTTAATATAACTTGCAAGGGGTTGGTACCTTGTGTAGCCTGTGTGCTAGTGAATTCCCTAGTGGTTGCTTGGGGACTGCACGTAGCTCTGAGGACTAAAGAATATAAAATTCTTGTGCCTTTTGTGTGATTGTTCCATGTTTCCTCTTTCTGAGCATTCATTTACCACTACGATTAGTTCTCATTTTTATTTGTCATAGTATTATTTGATAACCCATTCACTACCCCTCTAGGTACTCCATAGCCTGTGCAACAATGGTAAATCCTTGTTTAATGTTTAACCTGGATGGACAATCAGAACCAACCGAAATGGAGGTTTGCTGGTTTTCTATTCAAATGCCACCCTACTGTTCCTATCATTGTCTAACTCAAACCAATGTCAAGCATGGGCTAGGATAGTTCAACTTGCATCTGTATAGTTTACTAGAGAAACAAAGCATCCTCAACAACTAAAATTCCAGTAAGCTAGAATTAGAAGCAGAAACTGTCTGATGCAAGGGAACTGACTTGATCTTACAATCCAAGCCAACCACTTACCAGCATCAAACCCAACTAGCAAGCTTTCTGCAGATAAGCACCAGACACACTGAAAGAATCAAATCCACCAATACTAAACTGCAACATTGCAAATCAATCCACATGTACCTAACAAGTCAAAATGCCTCAGGTCTACCAACAATGAACTGCACTAGTGCAATTTGTGGGTTGGGTATAGGTTGCAGTGGTGCTGCAACAACAGAAGGTTTAGGATTTGCATCAAAATCAATTAAGTTCTCTGAGTTACCCTCTTTAGCTCCACTAGGTTTAACTCAGTAGAAGCCAAGCTGCTAGATGATGTGGTTCTCAGCAACATAAACTTCATGTGACTAAGCACTTTGATGTAGACCTATGGAAAAACTGAAATACTACAAGCAAGAAGTCTAGAACTTTGGGTGGAACTCCAGGGATAAACAATTTTAAAATACAGAACAAGTACTATAATCATGTACATATTAAGAACACCTTTTTCACCTCCTTAAAAAAACTCGGTCGATTTCTATGTGAAATTGTGAATTGAACAATGAAAATAAAAAAGAAAACTCAATTGCCCTTCAGTTAAAAAAAACAACCTTACAAGGAAAATGATAAAGATGTACATCATTTTTTTTTTTAGGAAAATTATGGATGTATCACCAATCTTATTATAAAATGAAGAGGTAATGCAATTGGAAGTGCAGGAGGAGAGGTTTCCAACACAAAAGAAAAGAAAATACTCTTACATGAGAGGATTATTACAAGTCCTTAAAGAAGCTTCTCCAAGAATCTATTGACGTGCTAAGAATATACCTGCCACAATTGTAAAGAAAATATAGATGTACATTATATTGATCATAAGAACTAATATTTTTTGTAGAATAAGATGTGGAAAGAGAATACTCGTCTGTCCTATTATTTATTCACATTTAGCTGTAAAAGACAACATCCACTGCCATTAAAGGTGTCCATATCTGGGATAAACAACAGAGTTCAATCATTCTTCCAAATCAAGAATAATTAATCTCTTACTGGTGCAAAAAAACAAGCATCACTACCCAAATGATGTTGTGTTTCAGATAGAGCATTGCCATCTGTGGTCACAATACAAAATAAAATTTTTATCAATGCCATGTCATATGAATTACTCTGCTAATGCATGAAAAAAGAGCTTCTTTATACTATTCACAATAAATAAACTTTGTAACAAGGATACATAAGATACCTGTCACTGAAAATAGTCGGATCACCTATGCTTTAATTCTTCAATTACATTGGCAACAGTTAGGTAGTTTCCTCTAGCTTGTTTTGGATAGCTTGTGTCTAAAGAAGCAAGCTTCCAAACTATCCACTTGTAGTGATTCTATACCCACCTAAAAAGAAAGAGCCAGAAAATGACAACAGAATAAACAGATGAACCTAGAGACAGCCAGCAGGCCAAACACCCAAGCACAGCCATTTTCATTGGCAAAAATGAACGATAACTATAAAGTAGACCATAATTAAATAGGTACTTGATGAATTGATGATAAGCCCCAAACAAACTCTTTTTTTTTTACTTCCAAGTAGGGATAGGCCCCACCTCTTGAGATCTAGTTGGTTTTCTTATCCATCTCATGTTGAGTTTAGATTGTTTAATCTTTTCTATGAACCCCCCATTGTCCTTCGAAAAAAAAAAGAAGGGGAAAAGTGTATGGGAATAAATGTTCTAGACATGAGTAAAGGTTAAAGCAAAATCACTTCTACGAAACATGTTTTAAAATCATCATCACAAAAGAGATGAATGACCATAACAAGCAATAACCCTTATCATAAAGGAAAGACAGACTCTTAAAACACTTATAAATTATAATCAGTACGCAAGAAAGGAAGACCACACCTTAGAAGTAGTAGTAGGAGCTCAGAAATAAGGTCAGCATAAATGAATTGATCCCTCCAGTAACAAATCAAATTTTCTGCACCATAACAATCTTTATTATTGACTAGTCTGGACTAAGAAAGAAACATGATGTAGTCACCGATCATCATCAACGCATATACTTCACTGTTTATGATAGTAAGTTATTTTTTGCTTATGAAAATATGGGGGGTTGTCTGCTTACATACCAGTATTATGGTTTTAGTGATAAATTTAATGCTGCAAGAGATACAAAAATGTTATCCTTGTAGTGATAAATTTAGCACTGCAAGAGATGCAAAAATGTTATCCTTGTAGTGACAAATTTAGCACTTCAAGAGATGCAAAATGTTATCCTTGCAAATGTGTTTTCTTTCTATTGCAATCCTGCAATTTAAAACTATAGTGGTCAGTGGTGGCATCTATGAAAAAATGCATGATATTATTCTGCATTCATGACTCATAAGGTTTAAATGCCTGAAGTATGATTTATGTTTATTAAATCATCTCCTATTCTCTTTAAGAAATATTTTGTACTTTTCTTGGATAAGCAATGGATATCAAGTTGTCTCCTGCTAGGTTAATTCTTCATATAAGCATTAATCATGTCACCTTATCCTTTTTGATACAGCAGCTGGTGCTAAATTTTTACATTCCTTCTTGAATTTGATTGCATTATTAAATATGTTTTCTTGCTCATTACACATTATCATGAATATTTCACTCATCGTCACTCTGCAGGATCTGAGGCAATGTTTGTGGATCCAAAGAACAGTGCAGATAGTCACCTTCCTCGTGTTGTTCCCAACATCCAGGTAATGTCTTAAGGTGCCCAACATCTTTGTGAGTTATGCACATTAATATAATTACAAAGGGCTTTTTTCCTTATTTAAAAAAATTCAGGAAAAAACCAACATTCTGGATCATCTTTGTTGGACAACAAAATAGGTTGGCTACAGCAACCATACAGGTCGTACGACTCTTACCTCGTGCCTCTATCAATTTGTTTTAATAATGCTTACTCATTGATTTATTAGGAAATTAGATGTCATAATGTTCTTAGAGCTCAACTATTCATGAACATTGCAACTTGTAATACCAATTAATTATAAATAAGTTCCTCAAGTACCTAAAATTATCTTTGAAACAGCCTGAATTGACTTGATCCAGACATGAACTGTTGTCCTTGAACTAGTTTCAGAACCTATAAACTGGCCTAAAAGCAACTTGGAACCAGATTTTTTTTTTTAAAAAACTTTTCTTTGCTGTTTTGATATGTGAAGCAACCCATAATTCATTAGGATTACAGGAATTTATAACTGAAAACTGCAAGGATGAAATACACAGAAATGTTTGTTTCAAGTATAAATCGATGACACGGTATTTTAGCAAAAGTTCATTATAATGAGCTTACTCAAAAAATTAAACACATTTCTCCTACAATGTATCCTAAAACAATGAAATAGAAGGCATTAACAATAACATGGTTTTTTGCTTGTTTCTTTTTTTGATAAGGAATCCAAGGCAAATGGACAATCAAGCAATAGCCCTGGGTGTGTGGAAATAAAGCAATCTTATGACAATTGGAGACTGAGCCCCACAGGACAAGCCAAGCACACCATCACCATATGAGTTATCAGAGTACCTACTTCTAAAGAGATCTCCTTTTGCAGTATGAATTGCCTCAAGGGTATATCGGGAACACGATATGTGATCCCATCCTTCCATTCCAACACTTGGACCCACTTGATACGCCACTGCATCAGAAAATGCCAAGATAATAGCATGCTTTGTCTCGCAGTGTCTCTATGCACAAGTTCTTTATGCATATAGATACATAAACAGTTAAAAGAACATGATATAGATGCTTGTAAAGTCTGGCTGTCAGACAAAATGTGGCAAGAAGGAACAAAAACTATTCAATTTGTCCAAAATTGAAATGGAGACAGTGGATATAGTCAAATGTTGCAACCAAATGACATGGTCAAATAGCTGCATCTTTGGATGCATGAGATCTGACTAGTACAAGAAAAAACTGGGCAATACCTGGCGAGGCATAACCTCCCCATTAGTTCAATTAATGTTGATTCTAGTGTATACACAAGCCTTGTAGTGGCTACTTATCTGTTAAATTAGTTCAGATATATACCTTCTAATTTGAAGTTCCCTACATAATGATATGCCCAGAATTTTATAGATTTCACCCCACATATTTGACCTTATGAACTGTTCTATATTATTTGAGGCAGCGGACTTTCATTTTTCTGGTTCTACCTTGCCTACTTCTAGGATACACTGGTCAAGCTGCATACTTTATGGCAAATTAATCTGAGACTGAGCAAGTTTTTCTTTCATCTATCCCAAGTAAGCTACGTGGGTTGTTCTCATTCTGAGATGAAGTTAAAGTTCTCCATTTTTTGGTAAACTACATGGTTCACTTGTTCAAACGATGGTTTCTGTTTCTGTTCTCCTTTTATGCCTGTTTGAACACCAGAGTATTTTTGGCAGGTGGAGCTTTTTGGCAAGCATTTTCAAGCAATATTGTTGCACTGCTTGCCAGTCTAGCAATGACAACAGCATCCTCAGCTACAAAATAATCAAAAGCTCTTGGTTGCTTCGTGCATCTTAAAATCATTCACACATCCCAAAGTTCATGGACCATTTAATTACAGTCATAAATTGGTTTCTACTTGTTGGCTGACTTGCTTTCATTGTCATGTTTGGATTCTTCGGAAGCATAAATGAGATAGGGAATTCATATGGTATGACATACTACATCTACCGCCTTCTCTTTTCCTTGCCTTTCCTATATATTGTCTTTGTTCCCATTCAGTGAGTCATATAAACATGTAGTTCTGGGAGTCCATATATATGCATGTGTCTCCATATAACTATATATGTACCTTTCAAAATATGTGTTTCGCATGGTGCTGCTACTGTCTTCCTCATCACTTCATGCCTATAAGGCTTTGTTTGTTGTTTCCTCTGTTTTATCATTAGAATATCGTTCATTCCTTCCACCCTTTAACTTAACAAACGACCATTTATTCCTTTAAACAGCACAACCCAAGGGTCTATGGGACAACGGTTACATCTTGATGTTGCTTTTCCAGCTTTCTAATTCCTTTTTTTGCTTTTCAAAGGATGGAAATATAAACACTACAAAAAAATTAATTACTACAGTCATTGATGAGCTGGTTGAGGCATTTTCCTGATTTTTGTGTTTTCATTTTTTCCTTTTCTTTTTTTTTTTTTTTTTTTTTGGGGGGGGGGGGGGGTTTGCCATGGGGAAGCTCTTAAAAAATTGACAAATTTAAAAAAAAAATGACGTATCACATTGATGAGAAGATTATAGATCTATCTGACTGTTTCTAGGATTCAAAATCCCAAAAAACGTGGATTTGTTTTTTAGGTAATTAATCTTGTACATAAGTGCTTTAGTATTAATCATTATATATTTATTAGTGCTAATTGTCTTCTTCAATGAACATTCTGTCGCTGAGACTGAATCTTTTAGAAAGATTCTTTCTTCCCTGTAAATTTTGCTTCCATATCCTTTTGTTCTTAACTACTGGCTCTCTCTTTTTTCACTTGTGCATAATTGTTCTTTGTAGTTGGAAAAGCCCATTTGATTCAGATGGGAATTCGGTTGTCAAGTGAAGGAAATAAAATTGTTGATAGGTTCAAAAAAGTCTTAACTTTCTACTTCTTTGATTGTTACATGCAGCATAGGGGATGGGCTGAGATCATGGAGGTCGGCAACAAGGACAGCCTATGGGAATGCCCACCTGCAGTATTTGATTCTGGAGAAATTGGTTGTAATGGTTTCTCCCATTGTATAATTGAACAAGATTTTCCAATGTCAGTTTCTATTTTCTTTTCCCCTTCAACATATCTTCATGTAAGACATTTTGGATGTTCAAACCTTCTTATCGGGTTGACTAAATTTTCTTGTGCTTTTGTGGTTTAGGGGTAGATAGTAGTCCAGTAAAGAAAAAGTGTTGGGTTCGGAGGGAAGGGATAGCTCGGGAGCTTCATTGTACGATTTGTGGCTGCTATGGTGATCACGCCTATAATGAATACCGAATGCTAGAAAGCTTGCATCGTTCAAAGCGAGCCACTTCTCTGTCTGGAGTAAACCACACAAGGGTGCATAGAAGAATGTTAACATGATTGCGTTTCCTAGAAGCTAGGGATATAGGGCGAGAAACCTTAAGATGACAACGTTGTAAGTCAGCTAAAAGAGTTATCACATTTATCAAGCAATGTGTAATTACAGTTGCAGACATCAAACTTTTGAGTTATGCAAGATATGCCTTGAAATGAATTCCATGATATATAACTAAAAGATTGAGCTATGATCAGCATAAATAAGCAAATACGTGTGGCAAGTAAAAGAACCAATCAGCAACAAAGGCATATGTTCATCAACGAGGCATTTGTGCATCATTTCTAAGAGGTAAATGGGCTAGTTTGCAAAGCTCGTATGCTTGCCAAACCATTAGGCCCATCATTGTGAAATGAAATTGAGAGGAACCACATTAAATGTTCCAATGGATCAATGAATACAAATAAATGCAGCGATCCACTACCATGAGACAAAAGTAGAATATCATAATCAAATCCAAATATTTGGAGCCCATATGGTTATATGCAAGTATTCAACAGAATAGGTGAGATAATGAGTATATCAGTGATTTTCCATTAATCATAATTCTGGAAATGCACCCACACCCCTTAAAAGGATAAATGTCAGCTACCCACATATAGGCAACAATAAGAAATCTTGAAAGAATACATCATTACTGCATCTCTTAGGAAATGAAGGCAACATTGTTTCTATAATAAGGCTTTCCAAATGAGATGTCTGATAGAAGTTGAATGTTTCACCAGCAAGCTTCTGTTTGCTTCTCGATCAAACATACCTCCGCATTGAGGCCTTGAAGCCCCAAGGGTCCATTTATTACAGCTGCCACGGCAATGATGCAGGGTCTATGCATGCTGGATTCAATCTTTAAATACCTCATTGAAATATGGTTACAAGTAACTGTTGGATTTTAATCCAATTAGTGGTCCACTTGTGTTTACTGGGCTGCACACTTGCACACCATTAGGCATCCAATTAATGGAATATGATTGGGCTTAACCCATTAGGCGCCCAATAAGGATCCTGTAATGGGTAGGATCCTGTTAGAAGTAAGAACGGGACTGGTCCCTCCTCTCTATAAAAGAAGCATGTGACTCCCCATTAGGTCATACGCATTAAGACGAATAGAGAGAGGAAACCAGTGGAGACAGTGCGTGGGTTTACACCGTCTCCCCGTCCGGAGTTCGTGCGTTCTTGTTCGAGGTCCGCTGCGCGTGGGGATCGACTCCGGCATCGTCTTCCTCTGCGTTAGGGATGGCTTCCGCTCCAGGTATTTCGAAAATCCCTAACAGTAACTATTTCGACCATGAAAGTGTAAGCTTTTCCTTGCAGTTATCTGCTCCAAATACTTGCAAATTAAGCTAGAGATAGAGACAGAGAGAGAGAGTGTAACGACCCGCCACCCTATAATCGGAGATCCGATTACTAAATGGGTACCGAATCATTAATTTGGGACCAAACCAGGATCTAGTAATTCTGGGAAATAAATAATAAACTAAGCTAAACAGTCACATCACATTGAAATGAAATGGAAGTGCAGGAAATTAAAATTATTACAATGCGACTCGATTACAGCAAATAATTACATACTCCAGCTGAAAGGAAATAATTAAACATACATGCCAGAAATAAATGACAACTACATCGGGGCATACCCCGGAACAACTGCCGAAGAAGCACAACACACGGCCGCACACGCCGCTCTAAGTCTGCTGGGAGTCCTCACCTGAAAACCGCAGGGGTGAGTCTCAAGAACAAGACTCAGTAGGGATCTTTCGATCCCCACTGCCCACGCACACACCCACAAGTGTAAAGTACAGCTAACGGTGAAGTAACAAGTGTAGTGGTAGGTACAATTCCTAATTCTCTACGTGAGAATACATGCAATCGCAGTTATAATAATCATGCACATTCTAAACCAGCCGTTAGAAAATCTACAACCGTCATCTCGATAGAACTCGCCGACCGTGCAAACAACGGTGGGGAAAACCTCGACCCGCTGAGACCAAGGAGTAGCCCCTCGGATAGCACGCTCGCTACTCCGGCCCAACTGGCTCAGGTGACTACCCCTTCCCCCAGCATGAGTGACTCTCCGAATGTACCACTCCGACACCGGTACTAGCTGACCCCGGGGTTCACCAGGTGACCCTCTCTCACTAGGCGTTACCCCGCCCACGCCCCCACCGGCGCTGTGCTCACGCCCCCACCAGCACAGGGTGATAAAGTGCTACAATGTCACTCCAGGTCCACAGTAACTGAAAACCCAACACAGTGAGATCCGGTCACGTGAAAAGCCCGCGATCGCATAACACACATAGAATCATCCGATCATGAGGAATCCATCTCTTTCGGGTGCACTAAAACATGTGCTAACTATCTAACTAGCAGTATGAACACGTTTTACTGGCATGCATTAGTGAGATTCTGTCTTGAATCGCGTCGACCAAGGTCGACGCCATTCAAGCTCCAAGTACAGGTTTATATAAATCAGTCTTCAGATTCTGGCCTTAAAAGGCGTCGACACCAGTAGTCGCCTTTTAAAAGGCGTCGACATCCCCAGACGCCATTCAACACGAAAATCCGGAATTTCCAAGAGCTTTATTCAGGGGATTTCTGTGGTTAAAACGCGTCATGGACGCCTGACGCCATTCAAAAATGCGTCGTTTACCCATGACGCCATTTAGCCACAGAATCCCCGACCTGGCAGTCTGCCTGTCAGTCGATTCCTGTCTAAAAGGCGTCGTGATGGTCCGACGCCCTTCAAAAAGGCGTCGTCCATGCACGACGTCTTTCAGACCCAGGAACCAGGAACGCCCTAAACCCGAGGGCTCCCTTTCCAACCCCAAATAACCCCAAAAATCATTCAAACTGGAGGGGAAACGGAGAGCAGGACAATTCATAGGCAAACACCCCCATAGAGAACCTAAACATGCTCATTCTAAACCCCCAAAACCGAAGATCTACCACATGCATACCGAGGAAAACATGATTTAAACACAACGCTGCGGGGAACGTCACCCTACCGGACACTCGAACTCCACCAAGCTCCACGCCGTTCACCCTTCTCGCCCCACGCCGCCGCCGGTACCGCCGTGGTCGTCCTTGCTCCACCGTGACGTCGGCCGCCGTCCGGAGAGTAGAACGCCGCAGTGGAAGTGGAGGTGGTAGTGGTATGAGTTAGGTAGAGGATGGAGTGGAGGGAGAGGCGAAATGGTGGGAGAAAAAGAGGGAGGAGGAGGTGGTCGCCGCCGGTCGCCGGAGGAGGAGAAGAGAAGGAGAGTAGGAGAAAATGAGGGAAAGAAGGAGGGCTCGCGGGGGTAATCAGGAACTGGCTAAAACGCGTCGACATCTACAGACGCCTATCAGGTGATAAGACGGCCGCTCTGACAAGATTCTGAAACGCGTCGTCCTACACAGACGCCATTCAGACAACTTGTCAGGGCCGTACTCTGACACACCCAGAGTCGCAGTCTGAAAGGCGTCGTCCTTCGCAGACGCCGTTCAGATGACCTGACAGGGCCGTACCCACGCGGCCCAAGGCCAACCCCCGCGGCACCCACGTGGCAGCACCTGAAACGCGTCTGCCAAGGTGGACGCCGTTTAAAACGCGTCTCTAGGTCCTGACGCGATTCAACTCAGAACTTCCGCCCCCCACAAGGATTAGAACAACAGTGTCTGACCCGAAAACCGGATCCGAAAGTCTCGATCCTTACAGAGAGAGAGGGAGATAAGGAAGGAGAAAATTGCATACTTAGTCAAGCTAACTTTCCTTGAAATGTAACTCTATTAAACAAATTATAACCACATTTTTGTCAATATCCATCAAAAGGACATTCCCCCATTACAGACTACCACTTAGCATTTTACTTAACACAAATGATGTAACAAGGAAGAAGCCCATCAATTAAAAGGAAAAAAAAAATTCAGCTCAGATTCAACTAGATCAAAAGTGCAGTACTAAACATGCATTTCACCTATTCAACCCATTGAGTTGACATTTGGGTTCGTTCCTGTAAACAAGAGTATTAACTTTCACTATAAGACAAGGTTAACAATGTAAAAATCCAGATAACAAATATGAACACTCCTACAAATTTAGTCTACAATCTTATGCTAGCACTCTCAACCTGGTTATAACCCATAGTATCTAATCCAATTAACAAACAAGAAGCTCCAGTGGGAACTTAAGGAATGATTGGATCAAGAAATGACATGCAAAATTAGCGACTTAAATGGCTATCCTCAGGAACAACTCTAGAGTTTTTTACTATATAAGTGGGAACTTAAGGAATGATTGGATCAAGAAATGACATGCAAAATTAGCAACTTAAATGGCTATCCTCAGGAACAACTCTAGAGTTTTTTACCATATGGCAGTGATTTCTACATTTATTAACTGAACATTGAGACAATGAGGAAGAATTTTGAAGCAAAGAGCAGCCCAAGGTCACAGCGACATATTTCACTTGATACTTTAATGCAAGGCAATGAGTAGCAAGGTCTAAATCAAATCTGATCAAACAAAGATCATTCTATAGTATTAAGCAATGTGCATCACGATACACCTCTTCACGACAAAGAGGCACTGTACACGACCTTATACCTCTGTATGGATTAGACTCATGGAAATACTAGCATGGTCAGGAACTAGGGACCGGAGGAGGAAAAGTGGGAAGGGAAGGCAATATTGTATAGCAAGTGTTTAGGTCAATGTTAAGTATGTATAAGGCAATGTGTGCTGCAGTAATGAGGATCTCCTCATCGAAAAGTGTCCATGCGTTGGAGAGCCATGAGGTTGAGCACCCTGGTGTTGTTCTAGTTTGGGATTGACATCAACTTCTGTTTGCTGCGCATGCCAGCTGCCCACATCATTTCCCTTGGAGAATCTATTCTTGAAATTGGCACAGGCCAATTTCAGGAATAGATAGGAACCCACATCTTCGCATATGCAAGCAAGAAGCGTAAGTTTTTTTTTCTTTGATAGGATATACTAATTAGTATTACATGATATTAAGAATTACATAATACATGTTTTATTTCGTTAACAAGTGAGGGGAATCTTGCAATTACACACGGTTCGACAAAGAAAATCTTTCTAAGGCCTAATCAACGGGCACATTTATTATATAACCCGAAAATAATATAAGCATTGGTACTTCTACCATGTTTTCTTGACTTCTAGACTGAATAACAATTTCTTGACATTTGGTTAAAGGTACAATTCCAAAGTGAGCAAATTCTATCGATGCTTGGGCACATGGATCTTGGGCTTGGTTTGTTTTGGAGTGGCACCATTAGAGATGGCCTCCATTCCCATTGCAGCCGTTGAGGCAAAATATCACATAGAAAAAGGTGGAAAGCTTCTGCTCCAAACAATGAGAGACTTTGAGTGGAACTAAAAGGTGTAGATTGAGGTCAAAAGGCAGATGAATTGAACAATGTAGATGTGGCAGCATGGTGGGATAGGAAAGAGAGAAGTGAATGCAACATTGCAGTGGACTAGGGAGTACTAAATATTGAGAACCCATTTCCAGGTAAACCTCTGTTTGCGCGAAGATTTTTCTAACCTTCGGTCGGGACCCGACCTAGACACATCTCTCCTATGTCGGATTATTCGGAAATCCATTTTTTTGTTTATCTAGAGGATTTATAGGTCGGTTTTATATTTTATCGGACTATGAGAGCTTGGGATTAGCCCTCAGGGAATCCGGGACTTCGAATCAAGCGAAGATTCGAGTATATGACCTCTCTCCACTGACCTCGGTCAGTGTTAATTACGCTGAGCGACTGCTCGGCAACCCTTGATTAACCGTCCGTAAGATGCCCTTATAATATGCAACATTACTACTACAGGCAGCACATGCATATGAAGATATATTTTAGGTTAAACTCTTGGCCTCACCCAAGTTTAGGATGTGTTTATATGATTTTGGATTGATTCCAAGCTATCTGGATTAATTCCAAGTATATTGGATTGACTCCAAGTATTCTGGATTGATTCAAAGTATTTTAAACCCATAGGGGTATTTTTGTAATTATGCCAAGTTGGAGGGTATAGGGAGATTATGGTTATTTAAGTGTATGAAATGAGTTTTAATGATTTAGGAATGTTTCAAAACCTTAGGAGGTATTTTAGAGTTATTTCAAGTGTGTTTGGATGGTAAGGGTATTTTGGTAATTTTGCCCAAATAGGATTTTTAGACTTAAAGTCTATTTTTATATTTTTCTGATATTTTTATTTATTTTTATCATATTGTGGGTATTTTGGTAATTTTACCCATCTTATTAAGGTTTGGAGGGTATTTTGGACATATGAGAGATTTTGATATTTTTAAGAATTTTCTGTGATTTTTACTGATTTTTAACATGTATGAGGGTATTTTTGTAATTTGTATTAAGCTCTAGGGGCATTTTAGTCATTTCAGAATTTTATATATTTTCAGATTTGGTTCTCTGTTTTTTACTGGTTTTTACTGAATTTTACTAATTTTTTATTAATTTTACTGATTTTTATTAATTAATTAGGTATATGAAGGATATTTAAGTTATATTTTGGATTTATGTAATTTCCAGATTTTATTTTCTGATTTTTACTGAGTATTACTGATTTTCACAGAATTTTTCTGATTTTTATATTTATTTTATTAATTTTAGATAATTTTCGCAGATTTTATTAATTAATTAAGTATGTGGAGTATTTAAGTCATTTTTAACTTAAGTATATTATTTTATGAGTTAATGTTTCATTATTAAATTTTAGTTATGTATGGGGTGAGGCCAATGATATTTTAGAATATTTAATTATATGTTTTATGTGTTTTAATTAGTTATAAGACTAATTATTTTGCATATGAAAATATAGTAACGTAGTGTTACTTAAATAATAGATTCATGAACATACATGCACACACATATGCTCAAAGAACAACATGGGCATTTCATTCATCATTTCGGCATAATCCCATCTTGTAAAACGGTGATTTTACAACATAAATTTGGTAGAGCTTCCCCTTAGGAATAAACCTTAGGAAGAGAGCCCTCCAAGAAAATATCGCCTCCAAATCGCAGCAAACCCGGACAAGAGCACCGGATTTGGTCTTCAAACTGGCAGAGTTTCCCCTAGGAATTTTTGGGCCAAATGGGCATGGAGCTTCTTCTTACCCCTTGGGGGGTATTTATAGGCTTCAAAGCCTTAACCCGTGGGGGTACCCACCGGAATGCTTGAGGTGGGGGGTACCCACCGGTTGCCTCTTCCTCCTCTCCCTTTCTTTTTTGATTTTTTTAATCACATGGGTGAGAGAGATGGGAGAGAGCATTAAAAAAAAGAGAGAGAGAAGGGGGGGGAATCCGGTGGGCACCCCCCCCACCGGTTCCCAACCGGTGGGGGGGGGGTGCCACCGGTTGGCTCCCCCCCACCGGTTTGGGAACCGGTGGGGGGAGGGCTTTCCTCCCCCATTTCCTCCACCTTTTTGCTTTTTTTTTGGGGCTCTTTAATGCCCTGATTTCAGGTTTTGGGGGGGGGTTTGGCCAATGTGAAAAGGGTTTAAACCCCCTAAATCCAGATTTGGCTCCATGTGAAAGGGGGTTTTAGGATGAGTATTAAATGGGGTTCACATGGGATTCTTAACCCATGTGTGAATGGGGTTAAGATTCTCATTAACTCCCCTTCATCCTAATTAATCCCCCCCCCTTTCTTTGAATTTTAAAATGAGAGAGAAGGGAGAGATCGTCCTCCCCCCCCACCGGTTTCCCTCTTGGAACCGGTGGGGGGTTCCCCAACCGGTGGGGGGGGCTTCCCCCTTCTCCCTTTTGCTTTTAAAAAAATGGTTTCAACAAATGCCCCCCACGGGACATGTGCCGGAGGTGAAGACGACGGTGCATGTCCCGTGCCCCATTCGGCTACAAGAATCATCATTTGCATGCTTGAGGAATTCTCAAATGCGGCATGCCGGTATTGTCTTGATGAATTCCCGTTTCTCGCCTTATGTATTTACGGCTATTGGGGGAAGTCAACCGCTGTCTCATATATGCCAGGCTATACATTGCTTTGGCTTGCTGTGCATATGTCCCATCTGAGCTTATCTGGGTCTTGATGACGCTCAATTTTGGTACTTAGACACCTCAAACTATGCCCAGGAAGTCCTGTTTTCATAACTTTTCGACTTTACGAATATATTTGAAAGCGTCTACCCCTCTGATTATGGGAATCCTCTTGGCCTTCACGACTTAGAGGTTCTGCGAGAGTTGATGCCGCTTGAATCTTTCGACGTTTACTTGGATTCTAGGAGATCTCTTGGCCTTCACGACATGGAGACTCCTTAAGAACACACATGCGAGTCGTTTAATTCTTACGGCATTTGCTCTATCTTGGGGTATCAGTACCTTATATTGGCATTTCCAGGAGCTCCGCACGAAGCGTTCTGGACTGGCCTAATATCTGGTTCATAGCAATTTGACTTTGTCCTATGACTTTATTAGGACTTAGTCAATTTTTGCTTTTCGAGGCTTTTATTGTAGCTCTCTGGCGCTGACTTCATCTCTCTATCTTCTTGTAACTTGTTGTCTTTGTCTTCATGGCCTTCATGGGAGTTCCTCATATGGCAGGGCATGGGGAGGACAATATCCCATTCCTACTAATTGTCGAGTAACTCTTCGCCAAAGCGAGCCGAGACTGAAACTATCGAGGCAGGCTATGCAGTTCGGGTTGCGGAGACCCCTATGCTCCAATATCAGAAGGACATTGTCCTTTCTAGTACCGCGGACGCCCATATCGCCGCTCTGCGTCATAATGCATATATTCTTGAGGCTTCACTGGAGGGAGAACTCCCGTTTTGTGGCGACTATCGAACATCGCTTCGACTGATATTCCGGAGATGGAGTCAAATTTCTTCAACAGGATTGAAGTTTTCCATTTGCTGAAGAACTCGAACTACCCTGCGTGTTCATCTCGAACTCCAACATTGCTCCAGTGTATCGCAAATATTCTCCTGGAGATAAATGCTAAGTTTGAGTGGTACGGACCATTTATTATATGTTGCATGTATTCTCTCTTTCTTATGTAACTAATACTAGCGCCTTTTCAGGTTTTCACCAGTATTAGCCCCCTCTTATTTTTGCCTGTGCGCCCTTACGGGTTTTTACACAGCGGGGTTACCCGATTTTTCCTAAAGTGCCCTTTCGGGTTTTCACCTTAGCTGGGTATAAGACATTTTTACCCTTAACCGACCCCTTTGAGGATGAGATCGATTAAGTCCGTCGGAGCACCTCATTTTTAAGCTCCTTTTTTTTTTTTTTTCCAACTAATACCAGCGCCTTTTCAGGTTTTCACCAGTATTAGCCCCCTCTTATTTTTGCCTGTGCGCCCTTGCGGGTTTTCACACAGCGGGGTTACCCGATTTTGCCTAAGGTGCCCTTTCGGATTTTCACCTTAGCTGGGTATAAGACATTTTTACCCTTAACCGACCCCTTTAAGGATGAGATCGATTAAGTCCGTCGGAGCACCTCGTTTTTAAGCCCCATTTTTTTTTTTTCATTCATCATTTTTTTTTTGGTAGGGAATTACGATTTCCCTGAGAATCGCTCAGAAATATATGTAGGGAACTAAGTCTTCCCTGAGAACCGATAAGAAGTATGTGTAGGGAACTGAGTCTTCCCTGAGAACCGCTAAGAAATATCTGTAGGGAATTGAGTCTTCCCTGAGAACCGATAAGGAATCATATGTAGGGAACTGAGTCTTCCCTGAGAACCAATAAGAAGTATATGTAGGGGACTAAGTCTTCCCCGAGAACCGATAAGGAATTATATGTAGGAAACTGAGTCTTCCCTGAGAACCGATAAGAAGTATATGTAGGGAACTGAGTCTTCCCTGAGAACCGATAATGAATTATATGTTGGGAACTGAGGCCTCCCTGTGAGCCGATAAGAAATTATATGTAGGGAATTGAGTCTTCCCTGAGAACCGATAAGGAATATATGTTGGGAACTGAGGCCTCCCTGTGAGCCGATAAGAAATTATATGTAGGGAATTGAGTCTTCCCTAAGAACCGAAAATGAATTTTATATGTAGGGAATTGAATCTTCCCTGAGAACCGATAAGGAATTTATGTGTAGGGAACTGAGTCTTCCCTGAGAGCCGATAAGAAATATATGTGGGGAACTGAGTCTTCCCTGAGAACCGATAAGGAATTATATGTAGGAAACTGAGTCTTCCCTGAGAACCGATAAGAAGTATATGTAGGGAACTGAGTCTTCCCTGAGAACCGATAAGGAATTATATGTTGGGAACTGAGGCCTCCCTGTGAGCCGATAAGAAATTATATGTAGGGAATTGAGTCTTCCCTAAGAACCGATAATGAATTTTATATGTAGGGAATTGAGTCTTCCCTGAGAACCGATAAGGAATCATATATGTAGGGAATTGAGTCTTCCCTGAGAACCGATAAGGAATCATATATGTAGGGAATTGAGTCTTCCCTGAGAACCGATAAGGAATTATATGTAGGGAACTGAGTCTTCCCTGAGAACCGATAAGAAATATGTAGGGAACTAAGTCTTCCCCGAGAACCGATAAGGAATTTATGTAGTTTTCGAGAAACGGGGGCTCTAGGTAGCCGTGGATTTGGGATACAACGGCTCCCGAAGACCAAATATTTTGAGACACAATGCCCCCCAGAGGCGAATTCCGGAGTTTAACGCCTCCCGTAGGCGAATATGAATTTCGGGGTCCAAAGCCTCATGCAGGCGAAATATGAATTCTAGGATTTAAAGCCTCCCGTAGGCGAATTCCGGAGTTTAACGCCTCCCGTAGGCGAATATGAATTCCGAGATTCAAAGCCTCTCGTAGGCGAAATATGAACTCCGAGATTCAAAGCCTCCCGTAGGCGAAATATGAATTCTGAGATTCAAAGCCTCCCATAGGCGAAATATGAACTCCGAGATTCAAAGCCTCCCGTAGGCGAATATGAACTCCGAGATTCAAAGCCTCCCGTAGGCGAATATGAATTCCGAGATTCAAAGCCTCCCGTAGGCGAAATATGAATTCTAGGATTTAAAGCCTTCCGTAGGCGAAATATGAATTTCCAGGATATAAAGCCTCCCGTAGGCGAATATGAGTTTCCAGGATATAAAGCCTCCTGTAGGCGAATATGAGTTATGAATTTCCAGGATATAAAGCCTCCTGTAGGCGAATATGAAATATGAATTTCCAGGATATAAAGTCTCCTGTAGGCGAATATGAAATATGAATTTCCAGGATATAATGCCTCCTGTAGGCGAACATAAATTATGAATTTCCAGGATATAATGCCTCCTGTAGGCGAATATGAAATTTGAATTTCCAGGATATAAAGCCTCCTGTAGGCGAATATGGATTTCCAGGCCACCAAGGCACACCAGTGGGACTAGCGTATACCAGGGGAAATTTTAGGGTATAACGTCCCTTTGGGGCGAATTCGACCGCCTTCAGCACGCCGATGGGACTATAGCATATGGGTATGCCGATGGGACTATAGCATATGGGTATGCCGATGGGACTATAGCATATGAGTATGCCGATGGGACTAATGTATGCCCAGGGAAGATTCAGGATACATTGCCTCCTCGGGGCGATAGGAAAATTTTCAACCCTTTTATGGCATGCCAGCGGGACTGGCGTATGCTCAAGGAAGACTTTAGGATACAATGCCTCCTTGGGGCAAAGGAATTTTTCAACCCCTTTATGGCATGCCGGTGGGACTAGTTTAAGCCAAGGGGAGGATTTAGGATATATTGCCTTCTCAGGGCGAATATGAAAATCTTCAGGGTATAACGCCTCCCCGGGGCAGATTCCGGAGTTTAACGCCTTCCGCGGGCGAATGCCGGAGTTTAACGCCTTCCGCGGGCGAATGCCGGAGTTTAACGCCTTCCGCGGGCGAATGCCGGAGTTTAACGCCTTCCGTGGGCGAATATCGGAGTTTAACGCCTTCCGCGGGCGAATGCCGGAGTTTAACACCTTCCGTCGGCGAATGCCGGAGTTTAACGCCTTCCGTGGGCGAATATCGGAGTTTAACGCCTTCCGCGGGCGAATGCCGGAGTTTAACGCCTTCCGTGGGCGAATGCCGGAGTTTAACGCCTTCCGTGGGCGAATATCGGAGTTTAACGCCTTCCGCGGGCGAATGCCGGAGTTTAACGCCTTCCGTGGGCGAATGCCGGAGTTTAACGCCTTCCGCGGGCGAAATGTGAATTCTGCATTGCATGATATTCTTGACGGCAAATATTTTCTTTCGAGGTGAATCACCCACAATTATGTAACATCTTTCGAGAATATGCCTGTGTATTTGCCTTGGGTATAACAGGAACGGGGATCATCCCCTCAGGCTGTATCGATCAGAAGAGCGAGTTTTCCCACTTCCTTACCGGGTCGGGAGGTCATCATCATCATCGCCTCGGTCGTAGCCCTTGATGGGACATTATTGTACCACCAGTGTGGTACCAAGGGTTTATTCGTCATTGGCGACTCTGATATCCTCCCTGGGTAGGGATGTGGGAAAACTCGATCTCTACCCTCAACAGGCTGAGAGAGTTCTCCCCCCCGTCGGGGAACAAATATGCGGCTTTATGAGCCTATGTATTCGCGCACGAATATTATTGGCTTTTCTTTGCGCAAATAACTTTTACGCGTTGTCCCCCGACGGGTTGCAGGATAATGGTTTTTTTTTTATTTTTTTTAATATAATATATAATACTAACATCGGCGCTCTTACGAGTTTTCACCGAAGTTAGCCCCTTATTATTTTTTTTGCCTGTGCGCCTTTTGCGGGTTTTCACACAGCAGGGTTCACCCATTTTTGCCTGAAGTGCCCTTTCGGGTTTTCACTTCAGCTGGGTTTTTAGACTTTTTTGCCCTTAATTGGCCCCTCACAGGAGCGGGACCAATCAAGTCTGTCGGGGCACCTCATTTTTAAGCCCCACTTCTTCTTCTTTTTTGTTTTTTTTTTTTTTTTGTTTTTGCTCATGGGTCTGCGAATTACACTCAATGTGTAATCGTATGTGGCTGTGGGGGATTTACCAGGTATTTCCCCATATTTATCTTTCCTTCTTGAATCATCTTTTCTACTTCATCTTTGAACATAAAGCAACGTTCAATTGGATGGGTGATGAAGCGGTGGTATGGGCAGTAGTTGGGTGCATCTACCCGATGTATTTCTTCTTCCCTTTTTGGCTTGGGCAGAATAACTGCTTTTCTGCTCATACATAACTCGAAGAGTTCTTTGGTCTTTTCCATTGGAAAGGAGTACGGTTTCTTGAGCCTTTTTGCCAGGGATTCAGTATCTTTAAAACTTATCCCTATTTCTGCACCAGCAACTTGCTTTCCCCGGGAACTTTGCCTAGCTGCAAAGGTGGCCTCGGGAGTATTACCGTGACTTTCACAACCTTTGCATTTGAGCACCATTCCCTCTCAGTACTGGGCTTCTGGTGGTTCATTTAAGTCTGATAAGTTTGCCCTTATTCTTTAGAGGACGGCTGCATTTTGGTCCTGGCTCCTCAAAGGAGAAGGGCCTATTGATTCTGTCAATTGACATGACTTCTGTCCATTGTCTTGCAAGACCTTCCATTACTTGAGTGAGTTCATACTGCTGATGAGAGATTTGTCCCAGACTCACTTGAATCCCCTCCAGTGCTGCCATAATGGACCCCTCGAGAGTGGAAATTGCTGGAGTATATGATGGATTTATCTTCTGCTCCAATGAGATTTGCTGGTGAGAGAGTTGTATCAGACTCATATGAATCTTCTCTAGTGTTGTCATGATAGACACTTCTGGAGTGGAAGTTGCTGGAACATATGATGGTATTGCCTCCTGTTCCGGCGAAACTCGCTGATGGGAGAGCTGTGACATATTCATCTGAATCTCCTCCAGTGTCGCCACGATAGACCTTTCTGGAGTGGAAGTCGCTGGAGCATATGATAGTATTGCCTCTTGCTCTGGAGGGGCATTTATATTCTTATTTGTAGGCTCTTCTTCTGAGGAGTTTTCATCCATATGGACGACATTTGCTGTAAATGTTTGTCTGGGCATTCGATGTGGTTGAGGCGGGTCTACCAGGTATTTCCCCATCTCCACGGCCCCTTCTCGGATAAGCATTTCAATTTCCCCTTTGCAGATATAACAATCCTCTATTACATGTCCCAACATACGATGGTACATGCAATAGTTGGGTTCATCTATTTTACCAACTTCTGCTGGTCTTTTTGGTTCGGCTAGCATCAAGAGATTGGCCCGCATGCAGACATTAAACAACTCTCTTGTATCCTCCCTTATGAAAGAGTAAGCCATTTTCCTTCTCTCATTAAGGGTGGCATATGATCCCCTTCTATTGGATGTTGAGGCATTTGCATTGCTCTTGCCCCCTGTATTTTCTATAGCCGAGGTGAAGTCTACGGCATTGACCTCTTCTGTATCCATATTTTGTTTCTTTGGGACTTTCCCCCCAATGGAGGCAATGGTTGGATGGTCTGCATAGAATATTTCGACCTCCGTCACAATGTTATTTAGTTGATCAAAGTTCTTGACATTTGCGCCAATCAGCTTTTCACTTATTTCAGGCTTTAAGCCCCTTTTGCACAATCGTACCGCATCCTCGTGGGTCGGCGGATTGTCGCATTTCATGCAGAGGTTCCGCCATTTTTTGATATAGTCGGTGGCGGATTCATTCTTGCCTTGCTTTAGTGTCACCAATTCAGTGATGGTGACCTTTCGTTCCGACACCTTGAAACGGTCGAGGAACTTTTTCTGCATTTCCTCCCAACTGTTGATAGAGTTAGGCTTCAACTTTGCATACCATTGGAATGCAATGCCCGTGAGAGAGGTAGAAAAGAACCTTAGAAGATAGGCCTCCTCAGTAGCCAGCTCTCCCAAGTCACTCATATAGTGGGCAATATGCTCCTGGGCCGAACCTTCCCCGTCATACCTGATGAATTTGGGACACTTATTGTGATCCGGCGGGAGCTTCTTGAACATATGACGTACTGGAAACGGCACTTTGTATAAGTCGAATGTGCCTATTCCGTCGTCTTGTTCTGCTATTTTGGCTTAAACAATTTGCTCAATAAGATGCTTCTGCAATGCCGTAGCATCATCTGCAGGAGCATGGGATTGCTGAGCATTATGATTGGGCTCCACAACCTGATCTTCTTGTATCTCATCAGGGTTGAAGTTGACATCTGCAGCTTGCGGTCTTATCACCGCTGGCATAGGCACTGCCCTTGGAGGTGGTACATTTACTAGGGGGACTTGAGCTACCCTTTGTTGTTCCTCCATCTTTTGTATTAGGCCATAGAGTAAAGCTTTGAGTTGTTGATTTTCTTGCATCATCTCCTTTATAGTCTGAGGTTGTATTTGATCTTGAGGTTGTTCTGGAGCGGCTTCAATATCTGAAGCATTTGCCCCGTCTTCATCAGCTCCTCCAGCAGCATTGCTACTGCCAATTTGGGGTGGCTCTGCCCCCTGACTTCCTCGATTCAGCAAGCGCATAGCCTGCTCCATTTGACGGGTTATGGGCTCGACCCGTTGCATCAGATTGATGATATCATTTGGGTCTTCCGGCTGGGAAGGCTGCCGGTTGGTGATATTGGAGGTGTAGCATGTGTAGACCCGTATACTATCCTCCGTCCTTCTGGCAGTTTCCTTCTTTTTGTGAGTCAATCAGACCAATGCGCCCAACCGCTCGAGGACAGATGTCTGTTGCCAGACTTGTTCCTGCGCCTTATAGGCACTCTTTATCTTTTGACCTTGTAAAGAACGAGGCCAGGTAGTTGAGCTGGTTATCTGCCCCTCAAGCTCTACGAGTTGTTGAGACTGTTGTTCTGCTAGGATATCCCTAGCCTGGCGAATTTTGCGGGCTTCCTTTTTGGTTACCCACATTTCCTTTATGCGGAGGCTCCTATCCTCCGATGGATTGCCCCCAGCCCGAGGCATAAATTTGCCCCCATTCCGAAGCCTAGAGTTGCCCCCTGCTCGGGGGGTGGCATTGCCCCCTGCTCGAGACATGACAGGCTCTGGTATAATTATTGGCTCCCGACAAGCAGTGTCCTTTGGAGTCCTTTTCTTCTTTTCGAACGTTGCCCCATCTTGGCAAACCTTCAATAGAATCCCGAACCGATTCTGGACAGGAACTGTCGGGATATGATGGATCTTAGGAATGATGGGTTGCCCGCCATCCAGACGAATATCCAGGTTCCCCACCAATATAGTTTTCCCCGTCCTAGACGGACTTGCGGTTAGAACCTTCCGCTTTTGCCCCCCGTTGGACGAGGAGGCTGGAGAGATGCTGATGGTATTCACGGCAAGCACTCGCCCATATCGGCTGCCGTTGTTGCATGTTCTGGCGCGAGAAGCGCACCTCTTCTTCTTCTTTTCCGGAGCAGGCTCCGGTGTCGGAACGACCCCCAAAAAGTATGGAGATCCTATCACTGCGGGGAAGTCCCCAAAGCATGTTGGTGTGGTCAGATATCCACACCGTCCGTGGGTCGCCACCACAAGTGGGCCATACGTGACCCTTGCCGCCATCGTCGTCTTTTAAGCAGAAAGTCAGTCACCTGCATAAGACATGACAAAGTTAGTAGTAGAGTTGTGGTGAGGGCATCACCGGACGGAGAGATGAAGGGAAAGAGAGGTCCCACCGGGCGTGCCATCTCTGTTTGCGCGAAGATTTTTCTAACCTTCGGTCGGGACCCGACCTAGACACATCTCTCCTATGTCGGATTATTCGGAAATCCATTTTTTTGTTTATCTAGAGGATTTATAGGTCGGTTTTATATTTTATCGGACTATGAGAGCTTGGGATTAGCCCTCAGAGAATCCGGGACTTCGAATCAAGCGAAGATTCGAGTATATGACCTCTCTCCACTGACCTCGGTCAGTGTTAATTACGCTGAGCGACTGCTCGGCAACCCTTGATTAACCGTCCGTAAGGTGCCCTTATAATATGCAACATTACTACTACAGGCAGCACATGCATATGAAGATATATTTTAGGTTAAACTCTTGGCCTCACCCAAGTTTAGGATGTGTTTATATGATTTTAGATTGATTCCAAGCTATCTGGATTAATTCCAAGTATATTGGATTGACTCCAAGTATTATGGATTGATTCCAAGTATTTTAGACCCATAGGGGTATTTTTGTAATTATGCCAAGTTGGGGGGTATAGGGAGATTATGGTTATTTAAGTGTATGAAATGAGTTTTAATGATTTAGGAAGGTTTCAAAACCTTAGGAGGTATTTTAGAGTTATTTCATTTTCAAGTGTGTTTGGATTTGTAAGGGTATTTTGGTAATTTTGCCCAAATTGGATTTTTAGACTTAAAGTCTATTTTTATATTTTTCTGAGATTTTTATTTATTTTTATCATATTGTGGGTATTTTGGTAATTTTACCCATCTTATTAAGGTTTGGAGGGTATTTTGGACATATGAGAGATTTTGATATTTTTAAGAATTTTCTGTGATTTTTACTGATTTTTAACATGTACGAGGGTATTTTTGTAATTTGCATTAAGCTCTAGGGGCATTTTAGTCATTTCAGAATTTTATATATTTTCAGATTTGGTTCTCTGTTTTTTACTTGTTTTTACTGAATTTTACTAATTTTTTATTAATTTTACTGATTTTTATTAATTAATTAAGTATATGAAGGATATTTAAGTTATATTTTGGATTTATGTAATTTCCAGATTTTGTTTTCTGATTTTTACTGAGTATTACTGATTTTCACAGAATTTTTCTGATTTTTATATTTATTTTATTAATTTTAGATAATTTTCGCAGATTTTATTAATTAATTAAGTATGTGGAGTATTTAAGTCATTTTTAACTTAAGTATATTATTTTATGAGTTAATGTTTCATTATTAAATTTTAGTTATGTATGGGGTGAGGCCAATGATATTTTAGAATATTTAATTATATGTTTTATGTGTTTTAATTAGTTATAAGACTAATTATTTTGCATATGAAAATATAGTAACGTAGTGTTACTTAAATAATAGATTCATGAACATACATGCACACACATATGCTCAAAGAACAACATGGGCATTTCATTCATCATTTCGGCATAATCCCGTCTTGTAAAACGGTGATTTTACAACATAAATTTGGTAGAGCTTCCCCTTAGGAATAAACCTTAGGAAGAGAGCCCTCTAAGAAAATATCGCCTCCAAATCGCAGCAAACCCGGGCAAGAGCACCGGATTTGGTCTTCAAACTGGCAGAGTTTCCCTTAGGAATTTTTGGGCCAAATGGGCATGGGGCTTCTTCTTACCCCTTGGGGGGTATTTATAGGCTTCAAAGCCTTAACCGGTGGGGGTACCCACCGGAATGCTTGAGGTGGGGGGTACCCACCGGTTGGCTTGAGGTGGGGGGTACCCACCGGTTGCCTCTTCCTCCTCTCCCTTTCTTTTTTGATTTTTTTAATCACATGGGTGAGAGAGATGGGAGAGAGCATTAAAAAAAAGAGAGAGAGAAGGGGGGGGAATCCGGTGGGCACCCCCCCCACCGGTTCCCAACCGGTGGGGGGGGGGGTGCCACCGGTTGGCTCCCCCCCACCGGTTTGGGAACCGGTGGGGGGAGGGCTTTCCTCCCCCATTTCCTCCACCTTTTTGCTTTTTTTTTTGGGCTCTTTAATGCCCTGATTTCAGGTTTTGGGGGGGTTTGGCCAATGTGAAAAGGGTTTAAACCCCCTAAATCCAGATTTGGCTCCATGTGAAAGGGGGTTTTAGGATGAGTATTAAATGGGGTTCACATGGGATTCTTAACCCATGTGTGAATGGGGTTAAGATTCTCATTAACTCCCCTTCATCCTAATTAATCCCCCCCCCCTTTCTTTGAATTTTAAAATGAGAGAGAAGGGAGGGATCCTCCTCCCCCCCCACCGGTTTCCCTCTTGGAACCGGTGGGGGGTTCCCCAACCAGTGGGGGGGGCTTCCCCCTTCTCCCTTTTGCTTTTAAAAAAATGGTTTCAACAACCTCCAAACATATATATCAAATAAGAAGATAACCCATGAGATTAGCAAAGATATTCACCTATAGAGGTGATGGATTGACATAGGACAAAGCTTACCATAGAGAAGGCAAGTGCATCGAATCTATCTTAGCACCTTTCATTCTCATCCAAAGCAAACATGAAGGCCTCGACCTAAGAAGATGGGGATGGAGGGGACCTAAATCTGAACAGAGACCTAGAGAAAATGATGCAGAAAGAAGCAAAAGATAGCAGCAACAACAACAAAATCAATGAGACAGCTAGACAGAAGCAAAATAATGGACTAAATCCACATCTCTGCTAGTATCCTGTGCTATATTCTACTTTCTCTGATATGTTCCTTGTTGGGTTCTCGTATTTCTCCAGATCGCTCATGCAGTGGAAATTAAAAATAATTAAAACAGCGATCAGTTCCTGTTTTGAATAAACCAAAATCGAAAATACGGTAATCGGACATTACCGCGCACGGATTCGAATCCGCGACCGATTGGTTCCGTCGGTGTGACACCGCTAGCCGTGCAAGCGTCTGGCCTCTAGCGAAGTCCACACGATCCTCCTCGCGGTGGATATCCTTATGGTTCCTCGTTCTTCGCAGCTCACAAAACCTCCGCCGTTCGCCGCAACGCACAGACAATTTCCCGTCGAATAGGAGTCGGAGAAGCGGCAGAGCAGACCCAGAGATCCGAACTCGTCTGGGGCGTCAGAGAGAGAGAGGAAGAGAGGAGGGGGCAGCCAGGGTTGAGCAGCAGTCTGGTCTGCTCATCCTGTTCGCTACATTTTATATTAACCGTGCGATTTTTCATAAAAACTCACAGTTTACATAAAACCCACTTATTTATCCATCACCTTGAGAATCATTTGTGTGTGACCCTCTAGGCCCAATAACCAGTCCGGTTAATGGCCCAATAAGCCCAGCAACTCTTCACTGGCCTAATTAATCAATTAATAACTTATATTAATTAATTAATCAATCGAATTAATGTCGCACATCGAATTCAATCGGGCCTCCGATTACGTTGGGTGCCAAGTAACACCGCGTGAACTCGGAAGATATTGGGGTTAAGTAACCCACTCTTAGAACCTTTCCGCCAACAGTTACCGCGTGCATATAATCCTTCATTCGTACAATACTCTCAAGTCAACTCAGGGTATGGTATGTTGTTAAACCCTTACCGGTCGACTCACTTGGATTAGATACTGCCGTATAATATCGGAAATTTTTTTTTCCGATATTATCGTCTGTCCTGGCCAGGGACTTCCGTGCATCCTTCCTAGAGCATTCTCTCTCTAAGTACCGAGAGCGAATGATTCCTTATTGACACTCAATTCCCTTCGACGGTATTCTGTTGTACCCGATCCTTGGCTATTTAGAATCTCGTGGTTAGATTTTCATAAACCAAAGTCAAAGCATATAAGTCCACCGACAAGGTGTCCTTAGTGTCTTAGGTCCGAGGATCATCCACGAACTGCGACAATAGAATCAAGCTGGTTGACAGTGAGGTACAATACCATCCAACGATTCAGTCTGATCAGTTCAGTAAACTCATTCTCTAATGAGCACCTACAGATTCACCTTAATGTCTCTACACAAGTGACTATGAGATCAGTCACCCTCATCTTATGAGCGAGAGTAATATGTACTAGTCTAACCGGATATCCGATATCCTTTTCAGATATCCTCCGACTAGAAACTATTAAAAATATGTGTGTTTAAGTGATCAGTCTCATTAGTATGATCTCATCATAACCTGATCACCATCGCACATATTCATGGACATCAGTATGACACGATAATTAATACGATTTACACATAATGAATATATTGTCATTTTATTAATAAATGAACGAGATTTACATAGTCAGATTGGCTTGTAGGCCACCTTAGACTAACAATCTCCCACTTGGACTAAAGTCAATCACCTTTATGTACTAAACCTCTAGACTCTAGATGACGCTTAAACACATTTTAAGACAATGACTTTGTCAGTGGATCTGCTACATTATCGGCAGATGGAACTCTTTCCACCACTACATCTCCTATGGAAATGATCTCTTTGATAAGATAAAAGCGCCTCAGAATATCTTTCGATTTCTGATGAGACCGCAATTCTTTCACTTGTGTAATAGTCCAATTGTTGTCGCACAACAGCGGAACATGATCAAAGATGCAGGAAACTATGCCAAGATTGGTGATGAACTTCTTCAACTACACAACTTCCTTGGCAGTTTCAGCTGCAGCAATTTACTTAACTTTAGTCGTCGAATCTGCAGTGGTTTCTTGCTTGGAACTCTTTCAGCACACTGCGTCTCTGTTTAAAGTAAATACAAATCCAGATGTAGACTTGCTATCATCTGGATATGACTGGAAACTCGAATCAGTAAAGCCATGCAGTTTCAAGTCGCCTCCTCCATAGACAAAAATATATCCTTAGTTCTTTTCAAGTATTTAAAGATACATTTCATTACCTTCCAGTGCTCTTCGTCTGGATCAGCCTGAAATCTGCTTGTAACACTTAGAACATAGGCAACGCCAGGCCGTATATATTACATGGCATACATGATAGATCCTATGGCAGAGGCATATGGTACTCTATCCATGAATGCCCTCTCATTATGAGTCATAGGAGACTGCTCCTTTCATAGATAAATTCCATGTCTCATTGGTATAAGACCTCTCTTGGAATTTTCTATGCCAAACCTTTTGACAATAGTATCTATGTACAAGGATTGGGTCATTCCAAGCATCCTCTTTAATCTATCTCTATAGATCCGTATTCTCAATACGTAGAATGCTTCTCCCAAATCCTTCATGGAGAAGTTTTTCGACAGCCAGATCTTTACCGATGACATCATAGCTACATCATTCCTAATGAGTAGTATGTCATCTACGTAAAGAACTAAGAGGGTGACTGCCCTCCTACTGGTCTTTTTGTACACACAAGGCTCATCTTCATTCTTAATGAAGTCACATAAGACATGACAGTCTCGTCAAATCTTATGTTCCAGCTCCGGAAAACTTACTTCAGTCCATAAATGGACCTCTGAAGCTTGCACACTTTATTTGGAGATTCCTTAAATGTGAAACCTTATGGTTGTATCATACACACCTCTTCCTTAAGGTTATCGTTGAGGAAGGCAGTCTTCACATCCATCTGCCAAATTTCGAAATCAAAGTGTGCAGCTATGACGAGTAGAACTATGATCGACTTTATCATGGCAACTGGTGAGGAAGTCTCGTCATAGTCAATTCCTTCCTTGCCTTTGACGATATCCCTTTGCCACCAATCTTACCTTATAAGTGTCGATCCGTTTATCAACACCGATCTTTCTCTTAAAGATCCACTTGCACCCGATGGGTACAATACCCTCGGACAAGTCCTCAAAGTTCCAAACTTTGTTAGTGTACATGGACTGAATTTCTAAGTTCATGGCTTCTCGTCATTTCCCGACTTTTGGGCCTTCTGTGACCTCCCAGTAGGTTTAAGGATCATCATCCTCATTATATTCTACCTTATACTTACCTTCATCGATATGTCACACATATCGTTCGGGTAGTTTAAGTAATCTACCAGATTTACGAGACTCATATGTTTGTACCTAAACAGATTCAGGAACTGATATCTCATCTGATGATAATGCAGCTATTTGGGGATCTGAAATATCTATCAGTACTATTTTACTCCCACTGTCGTCTTGGAGAAGGTATTCCTCTTCTAGGAAGACAGCTTTCCTAGCGACACATACCTTTTGTTCACAAAGATGGTAAAATCCAAAGGTTTCCTTTGGATATCCCACAAACCTACATTTATCAGTTCATGATTCCATCTTGTCTGGATCATTCCTCTTTACATGAGCAGGACAATCTCAGACTTTAACATGTTTAAATTCTGGTTTCCTGCCTTTCTATATCTCATATGGAGTAGAGGCTACAAACTTGTTGGGTACTCTGTTCAGTAGGTATGTTGCTGACTTTAGAGCATATCCTTAGAGGGACACTGGTAATCCCGAAAAGTTCATCATGGATTGCACCATGTCCAATAAGGTGCGATTCCTCCTTTCTGATACATCATTCATCTGTGGTGTATATAGAGGGGTCAGTTAATAAAGGATACCATTATCCTTTAAGAATTGTGTGAAATTAGTATTAAAGTATTCTCCTCCCTGATCTGATCGAAGAGCTTTAATACTCTTTCCTAACTGCTTCTCTACCACATTATTGAACTCCTTGAACTTCTCAAATGCTTCCGACTTGTACTTCATTAAGTAAATATAGCCGAATCTTAAGAAGTCACGTGATGAAGTACGAGAAGCCACCTTTGGCTTGGGTGGACATGGGGCCACATACATTTGAATGTATTAATCCCATAATGTCCTTGGCACGTTCTCCATGTCTAATAAATGGGGATTTTGTCATCTTTCCTATAAGCCAGAACTCACATGTCGTAAACGATTCATAATCGAATGCATTCAAATATCCATGTTTGTGCAACTTTTGCAACCTGCTTTCACCAATATGTTCAAGTCTACAATGCCACATATAGGTTTTGTTCACACAATTCTTGCTCTTCTTAAGAGTGTTATCAATATAAAGATTGTAATAAGAAACATCTAATAGATATAGACCGTTGACTAAAGATGCTGCAGCTATTGATTTATTATCATAATAAATCGAATAGCTTCTATTCTTAATAGACAACATATATCCTATTTTGTCCAAACAAGATACTGATATGATATTCTTTATTATGCTAGGAACATAATAACAATCTTCTAATGATAAGACGTCTCCCGATAGAAGCCTGATGTTTGTTGTCCCTATAGCAATCGCCACAACTTTTGTGCAGTTTCCTAGACTCAGTTCCACCATGCCTTTTCTCAGCTTGCGCTTACTTGTCAACATCTGTATATCATGGCAGATATGAGAAGCATATCCAATATCTAATACCTAAGATGTGAAATCTCTAACTGACAAGTTGATATCTATTAGGGTTGTAAATGGGTAGGATACGGATACGGAAATAGGTGTTTCCATTTTCTGATTCCGATAACGATAATATGTTTCTATTTTCAATTCCGATAAGATCGGAAAGTGCATTTTTTGTTTCCGTTTCCGATAAAATCGAAAAGTCCATTTTCCGTTTCCGATTTGTTTCCGATTCCGATATCGGAATCGGATATTATTTCCGATAATTACTGAAAATTGCTAATTTATTTAAAATATATAAAATGAGACCTAAATATAACCAATACGCCTTAGTATATTATATAATGATCAATAATATTAAAACACAATGAGGGTAAACATGTATCCATAAAGTTTTTAAAAATCTTTAATAATAATCGGAATCGAAAATCGGAAAGCGGATACAGAAACAGGTGTTTCCGTTTTCGATTCCGGTTACTTATCGGAAATATCCGATTCTGATTCCGATAACTATCGGGCGGATATTTTTTAACCAAAACGGATTTATTTTTTTTCAGTAATGGATCAAAAAATCAGATAATCGGATTTCCGTTGACAACCCTAATATCTATCATATAGATATTTGAAGCTTCTGATAGCTTCACCTTTCCATGAGCTTTATCGTTGAAGAACTCCTTACAGTTCCTCTTCCAATGACCCTGTTGCTTATAGTAGAAGCAGTCACACTTTACTACTCATTTGCCTTTGTCCTTCGATCTTTTATCGTACTCGATCATCTCTACTTCAGGGGCATCTAATGTCGGTTCAGCAGGAGGATCAACTCCAAAGACATAGGCAATGTGCTCAGATCTGAAGACATTCTTCAGGTTTCTGAGTCAATTCGAGTAGTTCAGGCTAGTCAAAAATTTGGCATCAAGTATGCCACGGAGAGGGTTATTCGACGACATATTTTCCTACAGGAGATAAGTAATTTATTTAGCAGATATTCAATTATTAAATTTAAAACATGATATGGATTCTTAGTCAAGTTTTATCTCCCACTAATTTTCGACGGACTGTATAACTTTCAGCTATACAGAACGGGAGACGCCGACAGTCTCCTAGTGGGGATCAGAATCTCAATGACTTGCAATACAACCTTGTGGATAGCACAAGAAAGCTGTAAAACAATCAAAGAGCACCCATCTCATGGGACTTGCAACTCCTTGCAATATCCGATCATATCATTGGTCCTCAGAGATCTAATGGTCTTGTGGATAGCACAACAAGCCACTAATTCTGGTCTAAGCTAACCACCATTACGCGACGAGCATAGATTTGCATGTAGTCCTTGTGGATAGCACAATAAAACTACATGGTTCCTCTACCCCGATCATATAGGCATCTAATGCCATAGCTACAGTCACTCCTCACAATTAAACATGCCTTGTAGTAGCACAACAAACCTGCCTAAAGTAATTTGAATCATATGACTATAACGATGGTGGACCACGCGATAAATTCTTAACTACTCACATTACGTCTTAGAATTTAGACGAGGGTATTTAGATAACTTTTATCTTTATTTCTCTTAAGTGATAGTATATAAATATATCGTATATATTTAATAAATACTATACCTACTTTGATTCATAATAAAAATTAAAACAATGCATCTCATACATGTTAAGTGTGGTCATGGATAGCACAGTGGGTTTGACTGGAGCCAATAGTCAAACGCACATAAAATCTAACATAACTATTACATTAGATCATTCTGCAAACACATAGACAAAGGATCTACATCTTTTCGCCTTCATAGTTGCAGTTGTGGATCGCCCTCGCTCATTCCTCAGTTGCTCAATCATATTACAATTAAATTTCAAATTTACATGTAAAATAGAAGAAGGCATTATGGCGAGTACAAGAGAGAGGGAGGTAGAAGTACATTGGAGTATGAGAGAGAGAGAAGTATGCAGACCTCTATTTATTAACAATTAATAAATATACAAGCATACATCCATGATCCACATACATCATTCATCACATGAATAATTTAAAATGCATATCCATGACCACGGTGTGTTTTATGTCATTCCACACAAGATAAGTTCATCCCATGGCTAAAACAAAAGAGTTTTTCAAAATTAAATAATTTTGGCTTTCAAAAAACTGAGTTCCAATCAAATTGGAATTTGAATTTCGAAAACTCTTTTAATTATTTTATCATGCAATTAAATCAAATTTAAAAATATAAAACACACATCACATGTGCGCACACTCCGAATTAATAATTCCATATTATTCCATGCAAATTAGAACATTTCTAAAATTAAAACAATCTAACATTTAGATTAAACTATATTAATAATCTAACAATTAGACTATTAATAATTAATAACTAATCTAACTTTTTAGATTAGTCCATTAAAGTTAATTACTAATTTAACACTTAAATTAATAATAAACTCTAATCAATTATTAACTACAAACCTAACACTTAGATTAGTCAATTAATGTTAGTTATTAATTTAACACTTAAATTAATAACTAACACTAATTAGTTAATAGGTTCTAATTTAACTCTTAGATTAGTTAATTAAAATTAATTATCAATTTAACACTTAAATTAACAATTATCTCCAATTAACTAATAACTACTAATTTAACATTTAAATTAGTCAATTAAAATTAATTATTAATTTAACACTTAAATTAATAACTAACTCTAAATTATTAATTATCAGATGAATTAATAATTAATAATCTAACAATTAGACTAATAATTAATAGATTAACAATTAGATTAATTAATTAATGTTAATCACTAATTTAACTCTTAAACGAATAATTAACACTAATTAATAACTCTAATCTAATCCTTAGATTAATTAATTAGAATTAACAATTAATTTAACACTTAAATTAACAATTAACTCTTAAATATTAACTACTAATTTAATACTTAAATTTAGTTAATTAATATTAATCATTAATTTAATAGTTAAATTAATAATTAATTCTAATTATTAATTAATGATCATGTTAATTGTAATTAACAATGAATAATCAACATAACCATTAATGCCCAATAAAACAAAATTGATTAACAATTTAAACTTTTCAAAACATTTTTGAATTTTAAATTGAAGTCCAATTTAATTATATCCAATGGGCTAATAAGGGTTATGGGATTTAATGGGTTTTTAATAGGAAATAGGGGTTTAAATAAAATAGGGCTCAGCCACTTGGGCTGAACCATTGGGCTCGGGCCCTGGCTGAGCCAGGGCTTGGACCAGGCGGGCGCCTGGCTCGGGCCTGGCTCTGCCAGGCCCCTGACCCAGTTCACCCAGCCCGGCCCGCGATCTTCCCCAGCCCGAAGCCCCCAAAGCCCGCAGCAACCCTAACATTCTATAGGGGTTTTTATAGCAAGGCCGGCGGCGGCGCCCTATCGGAGGCCGGCAGCCGGCGCCGCTGGTGCTGCCAGCAACGTCCATGGCGCCGGTAGGCATGTCGGAGGCTCCTCTAAGGCAGCCGGCCGAGCCCCTCCCTCCGTATAGAATTTCCTGGTTTTTTCTTTTTGTACAAAACAGAAGGAGGATTTCCGGCCACCTTTAGCAGCTCTCCAGTGCCAGCCACCGGTGCCGTTGGTGAACGAGAGATCCCTGGTCAGCAGTACCAGGACCCCGAGCCACCTCTCCATCTCATGGGGACACCGGATCGAAGCCTCCAATAACCTCGTTCTTCATCACATGAAGAGTATGAAAAAACCCAAAATAAAAATCCGATTTTGCAAGATAATAATCCAATTATTATTGTATTCATCATATAAACACGGATCCAGCAAAGCAATCGAATTCGTGCATAGAATAAATCATGAAATATTAATTCGGAAATCGAAACAGGACGAGAAACAGTGGAACCTAGCTCTGATACCATTGTTGGGTTCTCGTGTTTCTTCGAATCACTCACGCAGCGAAAATTAAAAATAATTAAAACAGCGATCCGTTCCCGTTTCGAATAAACCAAAATCGGAAATACGGTAATCGGACATTACCGCGCGCGGATTCGAATCCGTGACCAATTGGTTCTGTAGGTGTGACACCGCTGGCCGCGCAAGCGTCCGGCCTCTAGCGAAGTCCACCCGATCCTTCTCGCAGTGGATATCCTTACAATTCCTCATTCTTTGCAGCCCATGAAACCTCCGGCGTTCGCCGCAACGATCGCCGTAACGTGCAGACGATTTTTCGTCGAATGGGAGTCGGAGAAGTGGCGGAGCAGACCCAGGGATCCGGGCTCGTTTGGGGCGCTAGAGAGAGAGGAAGAGAGGAGGGGGCGGCCAGGGTTGAGTAGCAGCCTGGCCTGCTCAGCTCGTTCGCTACATTTTATATTAATCGCACGATTTTTCATAAAACCCCCCGGTTTATATAAAACCCACTTATTTATCCATCGCCTTAAGAATCATTTGCGTGTGACCCTCTAGGTCTAATAACCAGCCCGGTTAATGGCCAAATAAGCCTAATGACTCCTCACTGGTCTAATTAATCAATTAATAACTCATATTAATTAATTAATCAATCGAATTAATGTCGCACATCGAATTCAATCGGACCTCTGATCTTGTAACCTTTCTGCCGACAATTACCGCGTGGATATAATCCTTCATTTGTACAATGCTCTCGAGTCAACTCAGAATATGATATATTGTCAAACCCTAACTGGTCGACTCACTTGGATTGGATGTTGTCATATAATATCGGAAAACTCATTTCCCGATATTATCGTCCGCCATGGCTAGGGACTTCCGCACATCCTTCCTAGAGCATTATCTCTTTAAGTACCGAGAGCGAATGATTCCTTATTGACACACAATTTCCTTCGACGATATTCCGCTGTACCCGATCATTGGTTGTTTAGAATCATGTGGTTAGAGATTCATAAACCAAGGTCAAAGCACATAAGTCCACTGACAAGGTGTCCTTAGTGTCTCAGGTCTGAGAACTATCTACACAACTGCGACAATATAATCAAGCTCGTTGACAGTGAGATACAATACCATCCAGCATTTCAGTCTGATCAGTTCAGTGAACTCATTCTCTAATGAGTACCTACAGATTCACCTTAGTGTCTCTACACAAGTGACTATGAGATCAGTCATCCTCATCTTATGAGCAGGAGTAATATGTACTAGTCTAACCGGATATCCGATATCCTTATCGAATATCCTCCGACTAGAAACTATTAAGAATATATGTGTTTAAGTGATCAGTCTCATTAGTATGACATCATCATAATCTGATCACCATCGCACATATTTATGGACATCATTATTACACGATAATTAATACGAATTACACATAATGAATATATTGTCATTTTATTAATAAATGAACGAGATTTACATAGTCAGATTGGCTTGTAGGCCACTTTAGACTAACATTCCCTATAGCCCCAGTCCCTCTCTTCTCCTCTTTTACTGCAAACAAAAGCAAATAGATAAGGAACAAGATGCTAAGGGGCAAATCCTTTTTCAATTTACAGATATCATACCAAAAAAAGGGAATATGCATACAGCAAACACAGTAGTGACCCACATCTTGAAAAGAAAAACCATGATTAAAATCATTCTTTCCCAATGTAGATTAAGTGAGGGATAATCCCTTGTACCAATCATAGGAGTACAACAGAGCTGGAAGCCTAATCCCTTGTACCAATCATTTAGAGCCTCATAATACCTCATCTGTTCAAAGCACCAAAATCTATAGACTGAAGGGATATTAGACCCAGATACAAATCTTTAACATGCTGTTTACACAAGGCAATTCTTCTTCCTTTTAAGCCAAAATAAATAGCTGAAGAAAACCCTGTATTCCATCCAGGGAACTTTTGCCTTTCTTTTACATGAACGGTGTATATACTTGGGGAATCAACCAAACATCCCATGACAGAACAGCACAAAGGTCGCGATGGGACCTTAACTCTTGCCAGAGAGAGAACACATAACCCACTATAAGAAAAACCATATGTCAAAGCCTCATCTTCAACAGCAAACTGTGAATTAGAGGCCATACCCATTATAGTAGATTCTGGTTCTTCTGTCAGAGGAAAAGCATCCAGCTCGGACTCAAATATCTTTTCTATCTGACTTTCTGGCATTCGATGCTTCACTGCGAGTGTACGGATGCAAGATTTCCTGACATACTCAACCATCATGATTTTAACATTGTGGAAATTGTCAAAATCTAGGTACCACTTAAGCCATCGGCGAATTAACCCGGAAAACCAATGCACGACCAGACTGTCATCCTGCAAGAGTAGGGGAGAAACACATCTTGGGTACCCTTCTTCATTGATCACACCATAGCGCCTGAGGCACTTTATTATGAAGCTAGTGGGTGCTTCTATCTTCACAGCCTTTCCGTTTGTAGACCTGCATTTCGCATTGATGCTTGAATCAGATAGCAGTTTAAGTGTAGAATCAGTCTCTAATGAAACATATTCTTCCACTTGCTTCTGAAAATTGTAAAATGACTCCCTAAGGTCTTGTGGCAGTGCTGGTTCAGCAATATATTTGGATAAAACAATATCCTCATTAGCTTCAGCCTTGGCATTCACATCTTGGAGCCATATCTTGAGTAATGACTTGAACCAGTGATCTGTCTTCATACCCTCCTTACGGAAGTGAGAAATTTGATCCAAAATTGGGGTACTAAGCCCCAGTTGCCTGATCTCTGATTCCTTAAGTCTTTTCAAACCATAAGCCAGCCATTTCTTTCCTATCCGGACTGTCAAAGCATCCCAAATATTTTGCTTCTGAGAAGCAAATGATCGGACTTTATCCTTCAATTTGTGAATAGCTCTCACCCTTTCACTTTCTGCTGCACTTACACAAAGAACCATGCCAAGAAACTGCAATCCATGAGCATCACTGTCTACCGCTAATATATCTGTTTGATCATCTAGTTCTATGTGAAGCAAGTTCATCAAATATCCCTGGACCTCATCCTTCAAGCTATATGCAACATCTTTAGGACCTTTAACAGCAATAAAAATTTCATCCATGAATCTACAAGCATGCATCCTTAAGTCTAGTTTTTCCTCCTGACCATCATTGTGGCCTTTCATTTGGCGTCTGAACCAATTACGCAACTTGGATTGTTGACCATCGATAGGGCTATGAGTTTCCTTACCAAGGCATTCATATCTCAGGAAGATCCTAAATAATTCACTGTCAAATGTGTCAAGATATATGTTCATTAAGATAGGTGAAAGAACACCTTCCTGTGGAAGGCCTTGGCCTTTTGGGAAACCCCCAAATTTCAGGTTAAGCACCTTTCCCTCGAGCATGCTATGGATGAATGAGAACAAACGCATATCTTCTACCTTTTCCTCCATTAAAGTGATAAGTTTAGATACAATATTGACATCTGCTTCTTTGTTCATGTGCAAAGTAAACCACCAATCAGGGCTACCTATATCGTGACACATGTAGTTCAAAGCAGACCTATGACCTCTTCCATTTCTACAACCATGAGAGATCTTAGAGAAGTGTGGCCTATAAACAACCTCAAGAGCAACTCTGATAGCCTCTTGAATAACTTTCAGCTTTAAATTAGGAAGGACCAAGGGTTCTTCACTTCCATTTCTTGCTAAAATTGTCGTTGTGTTTGCTTTCACATCAAATTCCCCAGCTGCAAGCTCATTGGCAATTGACATGAAACAGAGATCATCCCTTTGTGACGATAAAGCAACATTCGAGTCCAATCTGATGATATCATATGCATCCTGGAGAGTATTCTTATCTGCTATGACTTTATCCATCAGATTGTAAAACTTCCCTCTCCAATACTGCTCCTTCACCCGCTTCTTAATTCTATACTCAACAGACCTCTTGCTCTGTGTCCGGCTCCAATCTTTCTTCTCAAAGGAAGATTCTTCGGGAAGACAAGCTAAACTTTTTGCCAAGGATGTGCCTGGAACGCCTTCTCCATGCACTTTCTTTACATTCACATCATCTTCTATGATTGCACGTAAAGTAGAATATTCCAAGAAGCAGCTTATGTGATGGATAGAATTTCCTGAACCAAGAATGAGAACAATCATTAATTTGGCCTGAATACTGCTAAAAAAAATTCATAGAACCAATGAATCAGTGGATATTGGGCTTGACAAACTTCAACTAAAGGCATCAGATTGAGCATTCAGTTCAGAACTAATACACACACGGATGTACATACATTTTCCTTTCTTTCCAGTGGGTGTACAGAAAACAGAAACAGAATAAAAGTTACTTAGGTATAAGAATTTAAAAGTTATGCACAAAACAAATTTTCACATTGTTACCCACTGAGCGTGCAACAGTTGGTACCAGGACTTCTTTGGGAAGATTCAAGAAAGAGCCCAAGTTCATTTCTGGTGGGGTAGGTGTACTTTAATTTGTGTGGACAGGACCCCACTGCAGCAGGGAGCTTGAAAATTAAGTTATTCATTACAAAATTTTTTATTTACTTATTTCGGGTGCCAGGGCAGACCCCACTTTTGTGCCCTGCCTAGCATATCACTGACTGCAATGGAAGTAGGTTTGGTAAAGCCCCTGATCTATCTATGGCCTACCTGGTTCGGCTAAGTGCACAGCAGGCATTGACAGGTGGAGTCAAACCTGGAACAACGGGAACAATCACAAAGTGCTTTACCATTCGACCCGCCCAACCAGGCTAACTTGTTAACTTTTAAATTAAATGGTTTTCTAATTCAAATAATCATTTTATGGGTTGTTTGTTTCAATGTAAAACTATGTAGTTCACTGGTTTCTAAATCACCAGTTCTAAAACCAGTGAAATTTTATAATTTTAAAAACAGAGCATTTTGTTTAGTTGCTTGTAAAGTAAAATAAGAGAATGCTTAAATTTTGTTGTTTTGGTTTATAGTGGACCTTCCTTGGAAACCAGAACAAGGAATTAGGCTGCCAAGTGGGCAGACATGGCCCAGATATGATTTTGTTTTACACTGTTTTGCATCATACTAAACATCCAAAAGCATTCTAAAGTAAAATATTGTTTTAGACTACCTTGTCTTACATCGAAATGAACAAAACCTTTGTCAAGATTGTTTACATTGTTGAACATGACAAAAAGAAAATGGACACGCTAACAGAAGCTAATGCATCATTTATAATCTAACATAAACTAATGTGTCATTTATAATATAACACAAAGCATGAGAAACATCACAGGATTATCATTTACACTTTGACAACAGAAAAGGAGCAGCTTTATATCTCGCGTCAAATTGAACGGCAACACTACAGTAGAGCAGTACCTGAGCCAACTATTGATCTAGAGTGGAAAGCACCCACATTCCGAAACACACGGACCACATCATCCCTCAAGTTCCTCCTGGAAACAGATAACAAGCTCGCCAGCCACATCCTCCCTGAAGCAAGCAAACCATCGGAAGCCTACCCAATTCCCCTTCAGAAACATACAGCGTTTAAACGCGTTGCCTACACCAACTGTTGAAACCTTCAAGCACCTAGCATTCTCAGAGGCATTACTACAAACAGTTGCCCGTCCACAACCCAGTAGAAATCCCTGAGGTCATGTGAACCCAAACTCGCCAGTACACCGCCCCCATCGTCGACACCCAGAACTCAAAACTGCGTAGACTGAGGAGATATTTAAAACTTAGCTCAGAAGAGCACCCCCGAAGAGGAACAACAGCGCTGCCCAGGCACCAGACTAGCTTTTTCCTGGGATCTAAAAGACGGCGTATCTTCCTGTAGCGTCCACTACGAGAGGAACTGGTCGGTCTCTCCGGCTTCGGGACCCTAGGCGCCCCCGCGCGCCGCCACAGAGCCCGGCGAAAGCGGGAGCTCGTGTTCACAGCGGGGGCAATTTGGCAGTGCGACTCGCGCGACCGTTCTCGAGGGGACTTGGCCTTTTTTACCAAACCTTGCAAGTTGCATGGGGGTGCAGTCTATTTTATTTTATTTTATTTTTTAAAAATTTATCACGATAAGTTCTATCATGTTAGATTTGGTATAATTAGAAATATAAAAGGATACATATAGGATCGAATAGTAATTTTATCTTTATTTTTATGTTTTAAGCCACATATGTATCTTATCTTTATTATTATTATCAAAATTATCAAAAATAGATACATAAAGGTTAAATTATCAGACAATACTATGTATGAACATAAATTTAATTTTTTGTCACTCGTATAGAGAACGAAAAAGTTCTACTTTCAAAATATACATTCGTATAGGTTTTTCTAGTTAAATTCTTAAAAATTGAATTATAAGTCACGTGATATTTGTCAGAATAAACCTTGTCAACTAGTGAATGAGAGAGAGAAATGGTTAAAAGAATAGTGTGGACAATAAAATATGCAATTATGTAAATACATGATTGAAGATTTCATTTAGAGACGAGAGTTTTAAACAAGGTATAATCAATAGATAAGATGAGCAAAAGAAAATAGACAGATACTCGGATACTTAGATTTGAAAAAAGATGTATCTGTACCTTTATTTTTAATCATTCGGATACGGATAGTATTTTTATCTTTATCTTTTAAATTGTATCTTTTTATGACTTTTAAATTTAAGAAATCAACGGATAAATGGATTTTTAGGTATTCCTTACATCCCTAGGTACAATCTAATCTTTGAGATGATATCTTAAAAAATTCAAAAATCAAAAAGCAAACGTAACTAGTAGTGATTATATGGGTTCACCATTAGATGTTTTTTAACTTTTTTAAAAAAATTTGACTCGTCCAATCGAATATCGAATTATACGAGCACATTAAACATGATGAAACTCATCATAAACATTTTTTAAAAATAAAATAATAAAAAAATATAATACTTACTATTGTAGTTGTCCGATCTCACCAGATCCAATGGCTACCCACTTACGGTGCCGTGCGGCAAAGTATAACTTAGGGTTTTTTAGATAGTCCCTCAAATCTTATTCTCCAGACAGGCTCCAGCTGGAAGATAACAAAATGACATTTTTGACCTCGTTACTAGAGGAAAGGTTATTAGATAGATATAGATAGAGAAAGAAAGAGAAGGGTCACGGAGGGAGGGAAAACATAGAGAGGGGGCTCCTCTCCACGACAATATTTTGCGCGTAAATCGAAATTTGTGTCTATTTTTTTTAAAAAAAAAACAATATACAGTTAGGTTAAGGCCGACCCGAGCAATCCAGATGTACTGTCGGATTTTTGATCGGACGCTCTAATTTTTTTTAAAATTCCAACAAGAATACAAAGAAAAAAAAATGTCTCCAAACCGGCTCTCATAAATTTAGACGGACTGCACAACAGCCGTCCGATCCAGATCCGATTGGATGGCTGATGTGCCATGCATTGCAATCTACGTTAGATTGCATGACATTGAAACAAGTCCTACTCCTTTCAAAATACTTAAAAGAATATGTCTGCTCCATTTTTTAAAGCTTTTGCCTCTTAGTGACCATTTGATTCCACTTTCCTTTCCACGGTCTTTTACAATCTATTATCTATAAATAAGATAGAACTTCGAAACTCGATACTAAATTAAAGAGTTCTCCAACAGAGTAGTCGACCTTCACTGTCATTATCTTTCAATAAAAGGATGCTACAACCAAGTGAGCGTCAAGCTGGCATCAGCTTACAACATTTTACTATGTTAAGAATATTAACTTTAGATGCATAAATTTCACTTAGAATTATGTACTTTCCCTTCAACTTAACAATTTCACTGTTTTATCTAGAGAACATAGATCGTAGGCATATTTGCATAAATATCTTAAAATTAAGCATGTTTCTTGGAGTATTTTGAAATGCTCTTTATTTTTGAAATATAAAAGAATGTGTGTGTCAAAACACACACACACAAATTGAGAGAGAGAAGAGAGAGAGAGAGAGTTTTTCGTCTGTTTGGGAGATACGACCCTTTATTTGTACAAGTTCTCTGCTTGGGAGATACGACCATTTATTTGTACAGGGAGAACTTGTGCAATATATGTGGAACCACTAGCTTTATTACGGGATGACTTGAATTATTCCAGTATCATTGTTGTTTTTTACTCCTGTATTTAAAGATGTAAATGGTATCCAAAAACTTGTTTATCCGTCCGTTTTCAAAGTTTAAAAGTCATAAAAAGATCATATTGAAGGATAAGAATAAGGATACTATCCATCTTCGAATGTTTCGTCTGCTTGGGAGATACGACCATTTATTTGTACAAGGAGAACTTGTGCAATATATGTGGAACCACTAGTTTTATTACGGGTTGACTTAGAATTATTCCAGCATCATTGTTGTTTTTCACTCTTGTATTTAGGGATGTAAATGATATCCAAAAATTTGTTTATCCGTCTATTTTCGAAGTTTAAAAGTCATAAAAAGATCATACTGAAGGATAAAAATAAGGATACTATCCATCTTCCAATGATTTAAGATAAGGATAAGTGTGCATCTTTTTTTAAGTCCAATTATCTAAATATCCATCCGTTTTCTTTCACTTATCTTATCTATTGATCTATTTTATTTAAAACTCTCATTTTTAAATAAAATTTTCAATCATGTACCTACAATTACATATCTTATTGTCCACCTTATTCTTTTAACTTATTCTCTCCTTCAATCACTATGGATAAGAATTAATTAGAATCTTAAATATATTTTAAATTTTATAAAAATTAATTAGAAGAATTTATACATATGTATATTTTGAAAGTAGGATTTCTTTGTTCTCTATAGAAGCAACAAAAAATTAAGTTGAAGTTTATACATAGCATTGTCTGATAATTTAACTTTTATGTATCTATTTTTGATAATTTTTAATAATTTAAAAGATAAAGATACAAGATGATAAAGATAAAAATACACATATAAGGATAAAGATAGAGCGACTATTCTATCCTATATCGGCTTTGTTAGATGCTTCATTCCAATTAATTCTCATTTGCCGGTACGTTTGGGCTATCAGGAACGCTAGCAGACCGGTAGAACAGGTGACGAGTGTTTATTCTGTGCATCGATATATTTGGAAGTCTGTTCATGATGTGTTTCAGGGGCATAATCCTTTGCAGCACAAGAGAAGTTCGGTTTCGCAAGCGCTCCTGTCAAGATTATTAGCTGGACTTACGGTTTGGTTGCATTTAAAATATAATTAGATGGAAAATGTTTAAAAAAAAAAATTAATTTACGAGAAAAATGAAAATGTAATCGACCATTTGTCGTTTCTGAAAATATTTTCTTAAAAATCTTTTCATTCGTTTATTTACCAGTAAAATCTTTTCCTGAAAATGATTTCATATATTTGTTTGTTTATAAAAGAATTTTAATATTAATTTTTTTTAAACATACATATGACAGAGAATACCACAACTCTACATTTGATTAAACAATTCAAATGGAAAAGACATATCTTCACATGATCAAACTTATTTTCTTTCTTTTTAATTTTCAGTTTGAGATAAGTTTGATTTGATTCTACGTAAAAATTATAATATCTTAATTTTTAAGGATATAAATATAAGTACTTCCAAAAGGAGAATAACTTACTGCACCTTTAGGAGATAGTATGTCGTCTGATGGTATAGTCAAACTAAAAAAATTATTTTAATTTTTTTTTGAACCCCCTAATATGTCCTACGTGCCCACATAATTGAATTTTTGATCGGACATCCAAAAAAATAATAAAAATTAAAAAATTAAAGCTCGATGAATAGTAATAAACTGTTCATTGGGGATCAGTTTTTTTACTTTCATAGATTTTTTTTTAAAGGCTTCTAACATGACCTACATACTTATATAACTCGATTTTCGATCGGACATCTAAATAAAAGATGAAAATTAAAAAATTGAGCCCCATTAAACAATAGTGCACTATTTACTGGGACTCGATTTTTTATTTTTTCATATTTTTTGATTTTTTTTGTGAAAGCCCCTGACATGTCCTACGTACCTATCTAATACCTATCTAATTTGATTTTAGATCGAACATCCAAAAAAAGATGAAAATTTAAAACCGTACCCCCAGTGAACAATAGTGTACTATTATTCATAGAGCTAAAGTTTTTAAATTTTCATATTTCTTAGAGTTGTTCTATGAAAAATTTAATTATATGAAGATGCAGACAATGTTGGGGGCTTTCTTTTTTGCTTGTGATGATGCAATAAGTTATTCTCTTCGACGAATATTGAATCTTTTAAGGAGTTACTTGTAAAAACTGTAAAGGGAAAAAGAGGCTAAACACATGGAGGGAAGAGGCCACCGTACTGACTGAGCGGTTCTACTAGAGTCCTTCCAGAAAATGGCATATCAGAACTATTTTTGGGGGCGCACAAATCAGAATTTAGGAGTAGTCAACAAAATGCTTTTGGTGTTAACCGTAATTTTACATGCTACTAAATAACTGACTTGTCTCAACCTTTCCCAAAAACTGTTTCCCACTGCATGTTTTACTGGAAACCAAATGGACCCAAGTGGCAATGGTTCGAAAAACTGATGGAGCCTTCGAAATTTCTCTTAGAAGATCTGGGGGAGGTGGCGTTATCCGTGAACAGAATGGGTTGGTGATTCTTGCATTTGCTCGTCCCTAACCTATTATGTATGCCTCGTCTGCCATTGTAGCTGAATGTAGAGGGTTGCTTGATGGTCTTCACTGTTGCAAGGAATTCAATATCCATATGGCAGTGGTGGGATGAGATTCGGATTCTCATTAGGGATTTTGAACCGAAAATCCGACGTGTACAGAGAAGTGAATGCCTTGGCAGATTACATGGCCAATCTTGCTTGCAAAGAAAACAAATAGATGTTCTTCAGAAAGGATAATCTTCCTCGATCGTAGGGCCAAAGGGATTGCGGTTCTTGACCGCTCTGGATTGCCTTATATTAGATATGCCTAGTTTTGTTTTTTTTTCTTTTCTTTTTTAAGGAGCAAGGTTATATCCTCTCCTGCATTGTAAGAACTTTCGTTCTTAAGGAATAAAATGCTAAGGGTGTACCCGACGTCTCAGTAGAGAGACAGAGAGGATGAAAAATAGAAGCAAATGATGAGAGGATAGAGAGATCGTGAGGAAAAAAAAAACAAAGGAGAATAGACAAGAAAGTAGTTCTTGGTTGGGTTTAGGCAAGCCAACAACAATGTACCCAATGCCCAATGTTTTCTTCTGGATACTTGAGCTAAAGTTACGCTTGGTTTGGTAACAATGTAATGTTCCGTACTTTACAATAATAACGTATTGTCCACTTTGATTTATAGACTTCACGGTCTTGTCCTTTTAATAGAAATTGACTTTAGGCAGATTTAAGAGGTGGTTTTTACCATGTAGTATTTTGTCTTATACAAGTTAAAGAGGTGGCCCCATGGTATAGTACCTTGTCACATGGTACTTAATTCCCACACTTTCAACTAATGTCGCGACTCTGATACTATTTCGTAACATCATGTACTTCACGATATCAATGTATTGTCCGCTTTGGCCTATAAATCTTATGATTTTGTCCTTCTAGTAATAATTACCTCTAGAGTAATGACTTTTGGAGCGGTCACCCATCTTAGTACTAGTCCTAGTTAAGTATGATTAACCATAGAATTCTGGTAAAGAACTTAGTGAATATTTGAAAAAGTGACTCAATGTTTGGAGATATAATGCAACTATATTTGAGGGGTGTTATAAACAAAGTAAGGTTGGAACAAAGAGTGAAAGTGGATCCAAATTTTAAAATTTTCTTTGGAAAAGGAGAATAGAATTGGATTGAAATTCTAGTTGAACAAGGATAATAGTTGGAATATGTTGAACTAGATGAACATAAATTCTTGCTCTTGTTTGTAGTAGAAGAAGAAAGAAAATCTTTACAAGGGCATAAGTAGTGTGAGAGCAGGTAGGGTTACCTTATAAGTTCCTCTTGGCATTCTTGGTACTATTTATTATATTTCTTAACTTTTATCCATGGCAGTTTTTGTTATTCAAGAATAAGAGTGTCTGATTCAATAAGAAAGAATGTTTACTCAACCAAATTGAAGTTAGAATAAGAATGAGAACTTGTGTTTTACACAAAACATAGTCCTTATTCTATTTCATTACTAAAACCTAGGTTTGGAGCCCAATTAATTATGGGTTAATTTCATATAACCATCCTTATGTAAAGAATATCAAATATGATACTCTTATATCAATATGGTATTAAACATGCTATGTTGTCATCCTCTGTTCCTTTAACCTAACTAGACATGGATAAATATTAACTAGAATGTAAAAAGATAAATTATGTCTCTTAGTTAACCTCTCTCTCTCTCTTTATATATATATATATATATATATATGTGTGTGTGTGTACACGCCAAGAAAGTAGAATATTCCTTCTCTTATTTTTTGAAGCCCTTCATGACCTTAACTGTAACACCCTTTTTAGTGAATGTCACATCAAATTAAATCTATTGTGAATCGAGAAAGTTGCAAGATATTAAAAGCCAAACTATCTACAAATCCAAAATACAACCATACTAGACCTATTAACATAAATGCAAAATGGTTTAAATTGCCACGACCTTGCATTTCCTATCCAAAGGACATAAGATGTATAAATAACCTAAGAACTAAATCTATTTCCTTGCGCAGTTGAAAATTGTAAAGCTCCCTAGATCTAAATTTTACCTTCATATCCTAGGGTCAAGGCTCACCAAAATCTCATGAAAAGATGATAATCAAATGTATAAGTCTAAGACTCAATAGATATTAAAACCAGTAATATGCCTATCATATAATACTTTGACAAATCACATGAAGTTCTAACTTAAACAAAGTTATGCTAGTTCTACACATGTTACATAAGTCAAAGAATGTTATTAATAGGCAAAGCAACCACATTTCTAAATCTATAAAATTATAAGTGATTATCAAATGGTTTAAGCTTACCAATGGCCTACTTTTGTATAGGCAAATCATATTCATATGATTTCAACAATGCCGGTTCATATCCAAAGGGCATATTCACACCTTGAGTAATTTTAATTTCATGCTTGGGACATATATCTAAATCACAACAGAAAAGGCCCTATATACACCTCAACATCTATGCGATGGATGCTTTGGTCTTGATACAACTGCGTGGGATTGGAAGTCAATACCCTACCATCCATTAAACCGAAATTCACTTTTAGAATTTTTCGTTCGTCATCCCCAGACATCATAGGACTATTCACCCCAGATACTTATCTGGGGTCGTCTCTACTTCTCCTTAAGATGGCTCAGTCCATACATCACTTATGTAGTTTTAAAGTTCAAATAAACAAATATGTGTTTAATTTTCAGATTAAACAAAAGCTCATGCATAGTTTAAAACTAGTTCTTATAAGAAAATTTTATCTAACCAGTTTAAAATTGATAAATAAGTAACTAATAGAAAATAAAATCTTAAAATTAATTATAAACATGGGTATTTCAATATTAAACATAACTACGACATTATCTGAAGAGTTTCTTAGTACTCACATGCAAATTTTGACTTTTTAAATATCAAAATAAAGTTAAAACTATAGAAATAACAAATATCATACATCGGTTTATCATACATCTGACTTTTAATATGAATGCCCGGCAAATGCTCCTAAATGTTGAAAAGGCTCATAGTTGTATGCACACACACACACATACCCTTCTTCTATTCCTCTATTCTCTCTTTCTCATTCTCTAAAAATTCTAGATGGTAAATGAGCTATTAGCCCTTCAAAACTCAGATTAAGCTCATGGTCAGAACTACCTAAGTCTTCCCCACCACCTTAGACCTACCTACTACTAGCTTAAGTGTCCTACAGTGCCAATTCTGCACTGATAATAGATTTTATAAATAAAGTAGATTTGTTAAACTTAAATAGTTAATTGATCAAAGGGATTGATTGATTAAGTGAGCTAGGTTGATCTACTAAGTGTGCTAGGTGATCTAAGTTAATCGAATTTCAGTTAAAAAGGCTGCCAGACTTTAGTCGATTTAACGGATAACTGAGTTTAGGCTCATATTAATCGATTAACTCATCTAAGAGATCGATTAACTTGACTAGGACATCAGATAGAATCAATTAAATCATCAAAACTTCGATTAAGTCATAGCACTCAATTGACTCACTTAGCCCCTCTCTATTGACTAACTTGTAGTCCATCGATAACTTAATCGATGAACTAGCCTCTATTAACTAACTAATCAATTAACTGACTTTCTATCTATTAACTACTAATTGATTAAGTTGAACTTAGATTAATTAAATTAAGTTTTTTCTATCTGTTAATCGACTAACTCTACCATTCTATCGATTAATCAAATCTTTTAATCGACTAACTAACTATCTGTTAACTAACTAAGCACCTTTAGCCAATTTAATCGATTGTCTAATACTTAGACACTTTTTATCGAGCTTCTTAATCTGAGACCTGCTGCATTCTAACTATCTATTCTACTCTCTAACTGATTATTCTGCATTTTAATTGATTGTAAAACACACTCTAAGTAAATGTAAGCACATATTAATTTAATTAATAAAGCTTAAGGGGCTTGCTTTCTAAGATATAGGGTGTTCCATTAACCTACCCAACAAGAAAAGAAAACTCAAAATTTCAATCTTAGCTTCCCCTCCCACAGTGAGAATCTAGGCATCCACAATCTTAAGTGCCACCTACTTCCCCATTTGACCCTTCCCATGCTCACAATTAGCCATGCCTCGCTTACCTGTTGTCAGGCCTTGTAGCCCCAATACCCCGCTCCATGGCCCATGTGCTCGTCAACCTTTCGCGGGAAGCCCCACTGGCTTCCACTATAGCTCGATACTGCCATGTCCTCCATACACCTCACAGTAAAGCATGGAAGTCCACGTCATCATGCTCCCCTTCCCCTATGGGAATAATTTCAATGCTTTTTCGTGCCATTCCCCATTTGATTGTTATCTCGAGGACCACCCTAAAATGGAGCAATCAGTGCTGTCATTGTGCTATTTATTCTTTGACGAGGGGAGATTGGGTCTGGCCCAATCAGGCACATCATGCCCACGGGCCCAAAGGTCCAACGGCCTTCCAAAAATGGTGCAAAGGGTCACGTGACGCCCAAAGCTCCGGCACACGTAATTACGGCCAAACTCTGGGCCCATCAAGTCCAGATCATTGGGCCTCCCAGTCTGGAGCCCAACCTTTATTCCAGAGACCCCCCTAGGGTCTCGGTAAAGTCCCCCCTAGTGGCGCTTCATTGTGGATCATCATCATCAGGCGGGTCTTGCGTACTCAACCTCTCACTTATGATAGGACCGCACGATCCGCCTCATACAGCTGTAGATGAGCCCTGACTTGTCCAATATCCTACGATCTCCCTAAATCAAGGGGAGACGATCATAGGCAAATCACCCCCCGAAAGTAACTGGGACGCCTCGAAGGGGGCAAACTATATAATAACCGGATCCTCTCCGGTGCAAAGTATGCCTTTCTAAACACAAAAAACCCCTATCAATATCTCATCTTCTAGCACCTAACTTAGGCATCGGAGGGTTTTGCTCCCCATCAGACTGGGGAGCTCCCTTTGATGCCTCTGTCCACCCTCTTGTAGATTCTACCTTGGGAGTTTTTACCAACGAATAAATTTTATCGAGTAGTCAGGATCTTCGATCGGACGGTCGTCACTGTCCGACCAGTTTCCGACCACTACATTCTTTTTTCCTGTAATACCCTGGAATTGAAGGCACAACTGAACTAAGTTTAATGCCCCTATATCTGAATGTTACATATTTGTAGTCTGAGTTATGAGTAGTAATTTGGGGGTAATTAGTATAAATTAAGCAAAATTCACAAATAAAATGTATTAATAAGTATAAATAGTTTGATGATTCATACACAGTTCTACGCCGACAGTGAATTTCAATAAACTAATAGGTCACGTAGCTACAAGTCACAGCAAAAAAAGTGTCCAATCAGATGATCTAAAAAAAGTCTGAAAAATAAAAAATCAAATCCCCATTAAATAGTAAAAGATATGTTTAATGCGTCAAACCCAATAACAATTTTTATTTTTCAAAATTTTTTGAGTCGTCCAATTGAAGTTCGACTTGTACGGAAGTGTAAGACTCCTCGGAGCCCACTTAATTTTTTTAAAAAAAATATTTTTTTTTTTGTTAGTCCACTAGAGTAACCCTCATGCAACAAGTATAACTCCCATCAACCTAGCACGTTTTGCACTACTCGGTGCATGCGGCCAGAGCTATAGAACCCTACTAGCTAGTTCTTGTGGTCTTCCACTGTTCGGCATGAACTGAGCAATCTGCTGTTCTGCATATGCCTCGGAGAGAGTAGGATGGCAGCACTGAGGGAGATATGCCGTAGCGAGAAGTTAGATGTATGTATGAGTATGTCAAATGATAGTCATCTGCATTACTACATCAATAATTCTCCCCTCGTTGATCATTAAACTTTCATCATAATGTGGAACTTATTTGCATGATCTTTGTTTTCTCATCGGAAATGCTTCTCTCTTATCATGCACCCTCGTGTATTGAACACAGGATTGAATAGAACTGTAAAGCTTAAGCCAAATTATAAATTTGAGTCAACATAGTGTTTGCCAAATAGGTTTGAGTAATTTTTGAAAAAAATATATATTACAATGCTGATGAACAGGTGAACTTCTAAAACGTGAAAGAAAAACTAAATTATATGCAACAATTTTTAAGAATAGTTTAGCCTTAAAAAGAAAAGATGCTCCCAAATGCCGTAGGGTTCCAAACTTAGTCATTGGGGGCAGGTCAATAATCGACATTTTATGCCCATGGGTCAGACTTGTGCTAAAAAGCTTAGGCTTGTCTACTTTGAGTCAGATGTGGGCTTGTGTGCTTGGCTCGTTTAGAAGCCGTTAGAGTTTTGTTGAAAGAGTTTGAAAGTCAGTGGGACACAGAAGGTGAGCTCTAAAGGCTGAGTTTGAAAATGTACTAAAAGCCTAGATTTCTCTTTTTTTCTGGGATAAACTCTGAATGGGATCATATAAAATTGGAATAGCAATTTTATTGACAAATGAGATTCTCTTAATCATCCTTACATTGTTAGAAGATCTATTGTGCTTTGGCTCCCATGCTCCCTACCAGGGCTGCTGCTTCGGAAGACTCAACTTGAGTTCGAATGGACCAATCCGATGGTTGGATGGGTTGAACCCGACCAATCTCAAGTTAGGTTGTGTTAAGGTTGGAGGAATCTCTAACTCGACCTCATACTTTATTTAATCTTACATCATTAATTTTATTTATTTTGTTAAACTAGTCATAGTTTCATTTATCTCTTTGAATAAAAAATTTGATAATAAGAAGGAGAAACTTAGAACATGAACTTTTAAGATTATTAACTTGATTTAACTCGACCCAACTTAACCCCCAACCTCACAAAGGTTAAGTTACATGAGTTGAATTAGGATGAGGCAGTGTTAAGCTAATCGGATTAGAGTTGGAAGGGTCAAGTTGGTACTCAGGTTAGATTGGAATAAAGTTGGAGTTATCTTGACATGACTTGAATCAGGATTGACTTCAGAGTGGTCTAATCTGACCGAGTATCCAGCCTATTCTCACTGTGGTAGCAAATGCACAACAACCAGAGCAAAAAAAAAAAAAAAATACATGGCAGGATTTGGGCCACATATCTGAGGCCCATCATGGCTCTGGACCCGATTTGAGCTTGGGTCAGCCCACCCAATTAACTTGGTCCATTGGCATCTCTCCAAGCCGCATGCAAATGCATCTCCTTCAACAAGTCAAAAGTTTCCATGGAAACAGGATATAATGCCATCTCAAATGTATGCCTACAGTTTTCTAATGTTCTTTGTGATTATAACTAGGTTTTATGTAGATCATCTTCACGAGAAAAATACTTCTTTTTCAGAATGTTTAGATGTTACTCCCTAAAAATCTATCATGTGTTGATATCAACCTCTCCAATTTGACATTTATTTGTAACTCTGCAATTTCAAGTTATTTGGTGAGCACTTGCAAAGCATAGGAGTACTCCTCACTAGAAAAACAATCCTGACCATAAGGAAGTTTATCAAATAAATATGAAAGAGTGAAACAAATCCATCCACAGTGTGCTGATCTGAAGCAAATGCCAAGAAATGCAAGTATGTGCTACCACCCACATTTAGCATGCATAGAAAATTTCCACCGGCCTTCTAGAAGCTTCTAGAATATTGTTCCCTAACCCGAAGTGAAATATTTCCAGTACATATATACGACATTGACTGGCTCGGAATCCCAAGGAGTAGCTGGAAGGAGGATAGAGAAGGTTGATCATCGTGTTCAATGTAGTCTTTAATATGAAGCCTAGTCTGACAACAATGCCTCCAATAAAAGCAGCCCCAAATGGCATTCCTAACCTACTACTCTTCTATTAGTACCAAGGTGGCAATGAATAGTTGGACTTTGTTTTGAGGAATTATGTGCGACTATATAGATCCTCCTTGCAAGGAAACTATATATGTGTGTATGAGCGCGATTGACAAAAAAGAAAAAAAAAATTATGTATGAATATACTTTTTTAATGTTGTTACACCGTGTTAAAATAGAATATACGTTGAGATGCTTACTTACACAATTTTTGGCATGGTCAACAGAAATCTGCCATGCCTCTTTATTGCAGAAGCGTCAAGCAAACAAATCGCACTTAATGTTTTGGGTCATGACGTGCATTTTTTATTCATCATTTGAGAAGCGATGCCAGGAAGTTGCATCCTAGGAGATGTTTGGACCAGATCAGACAGTTGTTGGCCTTTGCATTGCAATCTACGTGGATTATAATGTGTGAGTATTTCAACAAGTATTACTCATTCATTAATGTTGTGCAACCCGTCTGTGTTGGGGAATGTTTTTTTATTTTTTTTATTTTATATTAGGATTTTTTAACTTTTTTAGAACGTCCGATCAAAAATCGGACGGTACAACCTAGTTGTTTGGCTCCGCCACCACCTGACTATATATTTTTTTCAAAAAAAAAGTTAGCACAAACCTCGATGTATGTGTAAAAAATAAAAAAGTTTTTTTTTTAATTTAAAATTATATAGTCGGGTTAGGGTCGACCCGAGCAATCCGGTTGTGCCGTCCGATTTCTTAATCGTACTCTCCAATTTTTTTAAAAAAATTCAAACAAAAAATAAAAAAAATAAAAAATCTACCGCACCAGGCATTATTGTTTGCTATCAAGTTCAATACAGTCGTAAGGTTGTATTAAATTGGATAGAGTTATGGAGTTTAATTGTGAATGAATTTTAAAATTAATACAATCCAGTCAAACACTTTAAAAAAATTCTATCACTACAGTATTAAAAGTAAAAGTGATAGTAATATATATTGGACTCTAATACCGAAACCAAATAGGACATTAGCCCACATTTTTAACTAGGACCTAGTAATGAATCAATCATGGGTTAACATGCACGTGATATAGGTTAGGACGATTGCAAGAAGCCGATTTTCTAGTGTGCATGACGAGAGGCAGGCAGAGGGAAAATCAAGAGAGGTTGAAAGGAAGCTAGCTCTATGTAATCGCCTATTAATATATTAATAGAGAGGAGATCTTTTCAGTACATGTTTAGATCGGAGTCCAATAGTACTAAGAGAAGAAAGGGGGCCAAATATTATAAAAACTCCTCCCCATGTGACCTTAAAATTTGGCAAATATCTGGATCCTCCCCTTCTCTATATTGTTAGACTCCGGTTCAAACATATACTGAGAGAATCTCTTCTCATGCTAACACCTCATAGATGCCGACCTAAATTGGTGACTGCATGCATTCTTTCTTCTTCTACATTTTAGGTCTGTTTGTTTTTATGTACGAAAAACTTTTTTCCGAAAAATATATCACAATCATTTATTTGATAGTCCGTAAAATTTTACTTAATAAAAAAAAATTAATTTGTTGACTTCTCCTTTTCCTAATTTTAATATATATGGGATAAGTCCGAATACCTTTTTTTCAAAAGAAATGAAAATATTTTCATAAATACCAAATGACTAATTTCGTTATCATTTTTCTTGTAAATATATTTCCTAAAAAAATGTTCTCCGTAAGATTGTATATTAAGTGTAACCAAACTGACAATAACTTGAACCACTCTTTTCGTGGTTACCTATGACTCAATGCCTGTATCCATGGACAAACCATACAGGAAGAGATCCTGAGCAATGATGTATACGTATATTTTGCTGTTGCCAACTGCTTAGTTCTAGACTTCTAGTTCTTACGTGTCCATATGTGGAGAAAACCCTAAAGAAAGGCTCACAGGTTAGTGCATGTGCGCGGCACAAGAGTTACGTCGCCGCTGTTCCCGGCCGGAGAGGGAATGCAGCCAGTTAAGAACCTTGAGATCGGGGGAGCTCTCGATGCACACACACACGTCATAAAAAAATAAGCAAGCCCGAAGGATTCCACGGCTTCCAAAGAACCCACCGGAGGAGTAAACAGTGGTGGTTTCCCCTCCAATAAAAGGAGCAGAACCCATTTCCTAATTGCTCCATTCCCCTTCGAGCTGTCATTCTCTGCAGAGGATCACAGGTGGGTGGGAAGAAGCTTCCCTTCTCCGATGGCGGCGGCTCTTCCCGTCGCCCTCCTCTCGCTCGCCCTGCTACTGCACACGGCCCTCCCCGTGGAGCTCCACTTCTACCGGAAGTCATGCCCCAGAGCCGAGCTCATTGTGAAGACCGTGGTGCAGCAGTTTGTCCGGAAGGATCCCACGCTTGCCCCTGCCATCATCCGCTTGTTCTTCCATGACTGCTTCGTCAGAGTAAGCTCCCTCTCGACACATATAGTGTGAGCAAGCCCGAGCAACCCAAATTGGCTCATACGTATGCACAGCGTAGTCTCTTTTTATTTAGAAGCGATCGATACCAGAAGACATCCCACCTTCTATCATATCTGTCTTCCCTTAATACCAATCTCGCTACTTACTGAGAGTGACTCTATGCGTACATGCTTCAAAGGTCATCTAGCTATGAACCAATCAATTCACATGTCCAAACTTATAACCTGTTTAACTTACTCCTGTAGGGCTGCGATGCCTCCGTCCTTATCGACAGCACAGACAACAATGTGGCGGAGAAGGAGGCCCCTCCCAACCTGACTCTGAGGGGGTTTGAGGTAATCGACGACGCCAAGGCGGCGCTGGAGAAGGAGTGCAAGGGGACGGTCTCCTGCGCCGACGTGCTGGCGATGGCCACCCGCGACAGTGTGAAGCTGTCTGGCGGTGCCGCCTACGCGCTCGCCACCGGGAGGAGGGATGGAACCGTCTCGAAGATGTCGGAGGTGCACCTCCCCAGCCCCTCCTTTACCATTTTAGAGGCCGTCAACGCTTTCCAGGGCGTCGACCTCACCGTGGTGGACCTCGTCACATTGTTGGGTAAGGTTCTAACTCAATCGGAGCTTTTATGGCATAGTTGACATTTGATTTGGCAGATTCGATTAATGTTATGTATTCGGTAAGTTACAAACTAGTCTGTAAGTTTCAAACTTTACGCGTACACCGAATTGAATACTATATAGTATATAGGTTAGCTGGCTATCTGCAGGTCTATGGTTTGACACTCTGGTCATAGTAGTAGATCCTCTCCTATGTTCTATATATATAGCTTCATGGATCTGAATTTGTGCTGGCTAATATGACAACCTAGCTAGTCGTCCTATAATTGTCAAAAAAAAAAAGCTAGTCGTCCTATATTCCTATTGCAGACTTCAGTTTAGAAGATTTAATTACAGCAAGGCTACAGTTGCCGCATATGTATATAGAGTAATATTTGTTACAATACTCCTACATGTTGCACGCTGGAGTATTGTAGTGGGTAAATTAAAAAAAAAAAAAATTATTTTTTTAGATCAGCTCCAAAGTGTTCTAATCATATGTACAGTGCAATGTCCGATTGGACAATCTAAAATAATCTGAAAAATAAAAAATCGAACTCAATAAATAGTAAAAAGATTCGAAAAAAGTGAAAAAATTAAAAATCAAGTCCAATGAACAGTACTGACTCATTGGGCTCGATTTTTCATTTTTCAAATTATTTTAGATCATCCGATCAAGCATTGCATTGTACGGACAATTAAGACACTTCGTAGTTGACCTAAAAAATAAAAAATAAAAAAAATTTACCCACTGCAATGTCCTTGCAGCAAGTATTACTCATATATATATATGCTTCACGCCACATGATTCGGCCCTTGTTTAATAGTTAGGGTGTTAAGCTTTTATATGGCGTTTAGTTATACACAAAGCGTGCAGAAGCCCGTTCAGCTAAGCTATACACAAAGCGAAAGCTCATTAAGCTATTAATATCTTCATCTTGAACAACATCTAGTGCTACTTAAGGCATCTCTTTTTATGTTTTGATGCGTTAAAATATTTTAAGGTATGTACATAGTTCATTGAGGGTGGAGAGAAGGTTTGATGATGCTGTTTAAGAATTAAAAACTCCACACATTTAGCTTTAAAGTACGTAACTAGACAATGACGAACGCCTAGCGCCGCTAGCGTGCGGCAACAGATTTCTCTAATCCATGTGTACAACAAATAGCTTTAGAATACTGCAGAACTGGACGCGAATCTTGTCAGCACTCGGAAGAGTAAATCCATTAATCTCCGATGACCTTCAAAAAAGAAGTGAAATATTATACACAAAAAAGATATGAAAATTAATTCCCTGATCTCTACATCTCTCCCTTTAGTCTACCCTCCTTTTATGGGTTTGATAAGTGGCCTTGAATTTAACTTATCATGCAGCTCGAATCAAGCTCTTTATTCAAAAAGGGAGGACTGCATCCCCTGAGCAAGTAGGAATCACTGGACTTGGGACGTCTTATATATATATATATACCCTCTTAAATATTGATAATTTGGTTGTTAACTTGTAATATATACATTGTCAAATAGTCCAAACTCAAGCCTAAGTATCAAAATGATCGACTTTTTCCTCATAATGTTCCCCAAGTTAGCATCAACCTCATTTACTATAACTTCAGTTCTAAATATAAGCTAGACCATGTGCCCTCAAATGATCAAATCCGTACTCATGCTTGTTTTATATCAGTATTACCTAAGTAATTAAGGATGAAACCTTACTTTCTATATTTTCCATTAGCTTTCCTTTGTCAAGTTAACATATAAAATAGGAGGGAAGATTGAGTGATGGGGATGCATTATCATTTCGACCATTAAAATGGTAATCGACCATAATTTGGTGGAGTCCATTTGGAGAAGAGATCTTCTCAGTATAAGATTAGACATGAGTCCAACAGTACTGATAGGGGGAGGGCGCATATATTTTTAAAAATTTTAAGTGACGTGAAAGATTTTTTTGCAATATTTGGCCTCCTCTCTTATTCAGTACTGTTGGATTCTTGTCTAACTTTGTACTGAGAAGATCTCTTCTCGTCCATTTGAGCTGACATCCATAACATCAGCAATAGTATGTCTTATGCAGATCTCGGTAAATTAGAGTCAATTGAATATTCTGTCGCTAAGCAGATGATAATATACGTTGATTACTTAATTTGAGTCCATAACATGCATAAAGAATCACATTAAGTGACATAGATGGATGACCATCTCGATAACTAACTAAGAAAATGAGAAGTTTATTGACTCCTCAATAGACTCCATGAGAACTGATGTCGTCAACATTAGCAGAGATATATATGTTTTTCTTTCTAATAATTTTTTTATTAATAATGGAGATGATGATCCATTCTTTCTATGAAGTCATAGAAAGTTCCGATTGTTCTAGATTAAAATTGTCCAGTCCAACACCAGATGGTTTCCACTTGTTCTTAATTTACAGGTGCCCATGCAATCGGCCTCTGCCACTGCGGCTTCTTCGTGGACAGGCTCTACAACTTCAGAGGCACTGGCACGGCGGACCCCTCCATGGACCCGGACACGGTGGCCGCCCTGAAGAATAAGTGCCCCAACTCCGTGGTCACCTTGCAGAACATCACCAAGGACCCCACGGTGTTCATGAACCAGGCCACCCCCGCGCCCTTCACCCTCGACAGCTCCTTCTTCCGCGGCGTGCTGGACGGGAAGGCCGTGCTCCAGCTCGACCAGGGCATCGGCTTGACGGATCTCACCAGCAACCTCGCCGCCAAGTACCTGAGCAGGCCCAAGCTCTTCATACGCGAGTTCTCCAAAGCCATGGGGAAGCTGGGGAACGTAGGGGTGCTGGAAGGGAACCGGGGGGAGATCCGGCTCAACTGCCGGCGGGTGAACAGTAATTAAGTACTAATCAAGTAATTCTAGACAAAAAAGAAAAAAAAAAAAGGGTTGGATGATCTCATTGCACTATATTGGTGCATGATGGTCTAGTTTTTTGACAAAAAAAAAAAACTAAAATTGAGCAATAAAGGTGTCCTGTATACACTTAATTAATTGAGCAACATTTGCGCATAAAAAAAAGAAAAGAAAAAATCTCACATTGTTCCTGAATCCAAACTAGCTTAGCTGCTGCAATGATATCAGGATACAGATTTTTGTTACACGCATGAAGTCCTAATTCCTATTCATATGTGACTAAACATCACCCAGCAGGGGAAACCCATCAAAGTTCCTTCTTTTCCTACATCACTCACAACATTCTCTTTTATTCTCACAAGCCAGAGCTCCCAATTGAATGCAAACGTGATACACAGTTCAACTACACCCTTCATACAAACAACCTTTGATGCATCTTAGTTGACGAGCGCACAGTTCTTCCTGATCTCCCCCTCTGATCCCGTTTTCACCTCCACCCTTCCCATCTTCTCCATGGCCAGTCCGAACTGCTTGAGGAACACCTCTGGAGGGCCATTGACGAGGCTGGTGATGTAGGCCTTGGCAGCAGCATTGGTGGTCAGGGCAGCGTCGGACTGGAAGAGCCCCCTCCTCTTGAGAAGGAGCCTATAGTAGCTGAGGTCGAATGTTCGGAAACTCCCCGGGTCCATCTCGACGAATGTCACGTTGTCGGCGAGCGACCGGCACTTGTTCTTCAGCTTGACGGCATAGAAGTTGTCGAGGGCGGGGTCCTGGTCGCCCCTGCCGGTGAAGTTGTAGAGGCGGGCACTGAAGGAGGAGCAGTGGCCGATGCCGATGGTGTGCGAACCTAGGCGTTCGACCAAAGTCCCCCGGTGAGCATGCCCAACAATGTTGTGAAATAGAATGATGGGTTGCACTTCACTTACCAGACAACAGAACAAGGTCTGTCAAATTTAGGCCCTTTTTGGCGAAGGAAGCCGTCAGGTTGGCGAAACCGAATGTTGGTGCCGGGATGTCATTAGCTGCCTCGGTGGTGTTCGAGATCACGCCGTCCCGGCGGCCGGTGGGAACATTCCACCACGGGCCTCCCTGTCGGGGAAGAGGGAACACAAGTTCATTTGGAGCTCACCCATTGGAATGTAATGGAAGAGGGGAGTCTGGTGATATGTATGGGGGTGTCTCACTGTTGTTACGACGGCGTCTCTGGCGGCGAGTGCGATGATGTCAGCGCAGGAGACCACGCCGGGGCACTCCTTCTCCAGCACTGCCTTGACGCCGTCGATGAAGCCGAAGCCGCGGAGAGTGAGGTTTGGCGGCGCCGTCTTCTCAGTCTGGCTGGAGTTGGCGGTCTTGGTGAAGTTCAGAAGAACAGAAGCATCACATCCCTGAGACCCAAGAATTCACCAACGAAAAGGAAAACAAAAAGGATCAGCTATCAGGGCAAGATCAGTGAAGGGAAGTAAGGAAAACAGGGGAAGACAGAGGACTCTGCTCAGTGCTCACCCTCACAAAACAGTCATGGAAGTGCATCCTTAGAAGAGGAGCAGCCAAAGATGGAGCACTGGGGATGTGCTTCTTCGCATACTCCAGCACAATCTGCTCAGCCTTGGGGCAGCTCTGGTCATAGAATCCAAGCTTCAACTGAGCTCGGGCACAGCCCACAGAGGCCAACACAGCCACCAGCATGACAACACCAAGTGAACCCATCTTCCACATCTTTGGTGCTAACACAGAACAAGGCTCAACTCTCTCTAATTCCCTTTTCTTCTCACTCTAAGCTCTCCTTCTCATCAGATGAACACAAGGAGCTGACAAGGTGGGCATATTTATAGGACCCTTCAGCCACACTGAGGCTGTCCTCAAATGCCTTGGAACTTCTCAGCAGTCCAAGACTGCAGATCTCTCTCCATGTGCTGTCCCCTCCTTTGATTAAAATTTGCAGTAGGCAAAGAAAGAGCTGCATGCAGATGAGGTTTGTTAAGGTTGATGTGTGCAGGGGAAGCAAAGGGAAGATTTGAATAGCCGGAGGCATGCAAGGCTAGGACAGGTGGGGAAGTAGCTCTCAACCTTTTCTTAGTATGGGTTTCAGTTTTCAAGTCTGGTTTTGGTACATCTTTGCCTGCTGTGGGGGGCTATCATGTCATGTAGCATTTCAACAACTCCCTTATTTTAACCATTCCGAATGGGTAGGGTTTGAACACTCATGATGACATTAGATTGTTTCTAACTTGGTGATGACACATGGAAACTTGTTTAAACGAACGCATGCAGGTATTACGTTTGCGGGGTAATATTATATATAGTTATCCTATCAACAAAGTGATTGCAAAAATACCTTCCCATGGAATCAAATTTCACATGTGTACCCTCCATGCATAGATAAATCTTTATGCTTATCTCTCAGTGTTGGAGCGGCTATATAATAGTCTTACATCAGTTAATTTTAGTTGTGGCAAGTGCTTATGATCTTGGGTCTCTTCAAACTCAACGCCCGGATTTTTGTGGTTTATAAGATGATATCAGAGTAGGACCTGACCCAACTTTATCTACTAATTTGCGCCACCTCTTGTTATCTAATTTCCACGGCCCATCTTGGCCGTGAGGGGGAGTCTTACATCAGTGCTTATGATTATGGGCTCCTTTAAACTCAACACCCAGATTGTGGTTTGTAAGACTCAAAAGGTTTAATTAGCCAAATCATCGTTAAGGAATGCATTGCAGCTGGTAAAGTACATGCTGGTTAATTGCATAGATACCTTTATATCACAGACACTTCTCTTACATCTCAAACTATCCATATTTGCCACCATCCCATTCCCATATCCAACAATGTTTGAAGTTGGAAGTATCCAGGATTTGGAGTGACAAAAAATCATCACATCAACAGCACTATGCCTGATAGAAAAGAAGAGAGTTCATGGAAGGAGAAAGTCAAATGAGCACATTTTGTCTAACAAGAGAAATTGTGTCAATTAGTTCCATTTAGGTGCTATTTGGTTTGATGCAATCTACTGTAGAATGCTAATATTATAGTGTTTTATGTCGAACCGAATGACTCCTTGATGATTTTTCCATCGAGTGCACAACACTCAACATCGAAGACATTTATAACTGTTTTGTTAGCGAGGACAAACATACAATTATATTTTTAGAGAGACACTCTTGCAATTGAAATTCTTAGATGAGCATATCTAGGCAAGTAACCTACGTTTGCATGGACGACGTGAACTATGGCTAGATCTAATTAGATCGATGCCTAACTAGCAGTACTCCAACTACCATTCACAGCAAGAAACGCACAGTCCAGTTCAATGCAATTATTGACTTAGAGAAAGTCCACACTACATCACTTTCCAGGGCATCACCAATAATTTTCCTGGATCTTCCAGGAAAAAAGTTAGAACTGAAAACTTACAAGATAAAGAGATTGGTGCTTTACAGGCATGCAGAAACATCAATTTGACAGAGGTCCCTGTTGCTCAGTCTTTGCAGGGATTGTTGGAATCACATTAGCCTTTGAACATATGGTCACATCCATATTTAACTCTACATTGTCAGAAGAAGAACAAAGAACTATTAGTACAGAAATCCCACAAAGTTGGCAGGAAATGAGAACCTCTTATAAGGGATCTGATGGGGTAAAATTGTGGTCGGCCTCAACCAAAATTTAGGAGAAGGCCTTCTTTATACTTAAACCAGAAGAGGAGATCCTCTCAGTACACTTAATGATGATCGAAATCAGTATAAGTGTAAGAGGTGATGGCCAGAATCTCGTCTGCCATCATCAGTGGCCCTCCGTCTTTGATAGGAGGGATGTCGCTTGACGTTCCCTGCAAAAGAGAATATTGTTAGAGGACCTCTGACAGCGGTCCGAAAGATCTCCCTCCAATGTCTAAGTCAGATGACTGGGGATACCGAGAGAAAGTCAAGGTAACTTGGGCTTTATAAAACATGCATGTACCAACTAGACCAAGGGTCCTTATGTAGCCGAGCATGAGAGTCTCAACAGGATAAGCGAGATTCGAAGGAATCCCCCCAGTCGATCCTAAGTCAGGAAGGACTGTCCTTAGGAAGCTAGATCTAAAGTGGATTCCCAAATTCATGCTAATCTGGTCGGGAGTAGATGACATTTTTTTGCAGGGCAGGACTCTTAACAGGATAAGTTTCCAACTTAATCGAGAGTCTCTTTAGGAAAGGGCAGAGGTTTCTCGACGACGGTTGAGTCCTGCCCAAGGTAGGAGTTGGCCTGAGTCCCTTGCCAGGGGACGGATTCAGACCTTCAACCCTCATAATTATCTTGTATGAATGAAACTCCTAAAATCTAGGATTGGGCCTTTCACGGGTTGAGGCCCCCCGTCTAAGGGTCTCGACCCCTCTTGTCGGTATATGGACCGCTCTAGGAAATCCCTTCGGTACCTCCGGACAGATAACTGGGCTAGCTCATGGACTATTTGGGCTGGAGGAGGTTTTCCTCTTTCAAGAGATATGTGTATTTGTAGAAAATTACGAAAAAAATTCTTGTAAATGTACGTTAATCTCCTCTCACACTAAAAGACGCTGTTTAATAAGTGTAATGAAGAGATCTCAAATCTTAAATTAGTGACAGAGTCTCACAAGCTAAACACTGAGTGGTGAGGACCGAAGGTACCTCTCTTAGGGCCCATCCTTGATGTCTTGATACCAATCTGAGCTGACAGGTTTCCACCAAAGCGGCTCTTGTAGAATTCAACGCGTACATGACCGCATATGTTGAAAATTGTTGTGAAACTTGATTGAATATTGTAGTTTCACATTTTCATCACATATATAGCTCAATAAATTGTACTTACTTCCACCGATGATTTATTAGGAAAGTTATAGGAATGGTAACTGATGCGGCAGAATCCGATTCGGCCCATAGAAGCAGGCCCAAATCCCACTGAGCCCAACAGCGGCAGTACCAGGCCCTCCGGGAGCCTTCGGCCCGTCAGCGGCCCAGTAGCCTTCGGCCCATGAGCGGCACCCACGCTCCCGGCCCAACAGGCTTCAGCCCGTCAGCGGCCCACCAGCCTGCGGCCTGGGAGCAACGCGGTAGCCCAGGGACCGGCAGGTTTCGGCCCATCAGCGGCCCAACCCCCTTCGGCCCGGCAGCCGAGTCCGGCCCACTCCGGTGGCGGATCAGACGCTATGACGGTTTGTCGGTAAGCCTCCTTTAGTCCTATATCGGCTGCCACCGTTAACCATCCGCTACCCTCCGCTATAAGTATCCTGCTATTTGTAGCCAAGAGGGTGGTGGGAAAAACGGATGCCTTCCTAAGCTTCCGAAACCCCTTAAAGGACTTCTGTCCGAATAGCTCTATAGCTTCTCTTTTTTGCTCCCTGAATCGAATCTTCTTCAGGAGCTAACTTGACCGTCGGAGGGGGTTCCCCAGGGCTGACGCCCGGGACTCCTGCTGACCGGTTCTTCTTCTTCTTTCCCTCCTGCAGGGGCTCGGTTCGAATCATCGCCGACCTCCCCGAGTCGGTCTCGGCCGCCGACCTCAGACTCCTCCCCCTGGTCTCGACGCCGAACGCCGGCCGCCCCACCACAGGAGACTCGGTCTCGCGCTGAAGGAGCCTCCGGACTCGCCGTCCGAAGGCGATCCCGCCAGCTGCCCTGCGTCAGGAGCCTCGGCCTCGCGCTGAAGGTGGCTCCGGACCCCCTGGTCGGAGAGCGATCCGTCCCCCCGTCCGACCGCATCGGAGCAGGAGACTCGGCCTCGCCCTGAGCCACCCCTTCGGTCTCACTGCAGGGGAGCGAGCCGTCCCCCCGTCCGATCTCGGACTTTCCAGCCTCTGCTCCGACGCTCGTCGACCACTCCGCCGAGAGAAGCTCCTGCTCGCGCCGCCGCCTTCGTCCGCCGAAGGAGCAGCGGCTCACTATCGAAGAAGCAGCTCCGGCGGCAGATCGCGCCCCCCGCGGGCGGATCCATTTCATCCCGAGGAGACCTCGTCTTCGCCCCGTCGCGGACCCCTGTCGGGTCCCCTCGTCACTGTTCGACCCGGACTAGCTCCGGACCCTCTTTTTTCCGGATCCCCGTTTGCGGGATCCGGTCGTGATAGATCCAGTCTACATCAGTAACTAAATAGATCTCACACTTCGTGCCAATTATTCACTATATGAAAGTGATGAGAAGGGCAACACGAAATGCACTGTTATTTAACAACATAAACCTGTAATTTCCATTGCCCGCCTGACTTCTCGGTAAGAATGTAAATTGGGCGGATTGGATTTGATTATGTGATAATCTGGGTCTAATTCAAATTTAAAATAATTCGACCTAATTTTAGTCCGGCCCAAATGCAAATCAAATTTAACCTAAATTTAGTCCCAATTCAATAGTGAGCGGGTTGATTTGGTTGGCATTATTTATAAGTGATTTGTTAGAAGTGTTTTACTTTTTATATGAATTATTGTAAAAGTCAACAATTTAAACTAGACCAGTCCGTTTTTAGTCCAGCTCAGCACAGATTTAATTAATGTCAACTCAATTTAGTCTAACCCAATTTATATAATTTAGATCAAAATAATTTATTTTTTAATATAGACTGAATTGAGCTGGACCATGAATTGACCCAGCAAATTGACACCCATCTTCTGGGTAATGTGAAACATAATAGAACTGGTATCCAGCCAGATAATAAGTAACCATCTCCATCTCAGAACGTGTTTGATGTACTCAGAGGAGTTGGGCAACCCCACACTTAATGTCACGTCGTACTGAAGAGTGGTTAGGAATTATTTATAGGCACAAATCTTTGGTACCAAATCTGCTCATCAGAGTGGTTGAAAGGAAGAGTCTGAATGGAGGGATACTCTATGGATATGGCTTTCAGATCAACCCTGGTCTCAGGGAGCAGGTCTTAAGTCACCGGTGAAGAGGCATGAGAAGCCAACAACGCAAACAAAGAGATCAGCAAGGAAAGAGGAAGGGGAAAAGAAAGAAGAGGGAAGAGACTGGTGGCTAAAAACCATGTTACACCATTCATTGCCATTCAAATGTTGCTCTCTTGCCTTCATTCAATTGACAAGATATATAACAAGTCTCCAACGAGTCTTATTTATTTGCTAGTCTTATTTATTTGCTCTCTCTCTCTCTCTCTCTCTCAAAGTACGGACTAGGGCCGTCAATCCTAGGCCTATTAATAGACTCGTTTGGACCCATTAGTTATGGGTTTGGGTATATCCATTTACCAATTAAGCCTTCTATTGTCATACATTGCAAACATTTGTGAACCGATTTCTTAGAATTGGAACCTAAAATTAAACCAAATTATCTGCCATATAGAGATTTAAGATAAATAAATTCTATACTAAACCCATTTATCTTTCAACATCAAATAAATAATAAGTAGACACAAGACCCGACCCATTTACCCATGACCCTTATTGGGTCTAAACCGGGTCTGGGTACATGTATTTTGAGTATGGGTCCACCGAGACCTAGACCGTTGACAACCCTAGTATGGACAATCGCCGGGCTGGTGGCCCCTTTCTTGGGATTCTTCACTTGCACATACACAAATGCAGAGGACCCTTAATTCTTTTTCTTCATTTTTTCTTTTAATGTGCTATTTTCTCCATTTCTTATACATAAATTAGAAGTTAAGACAGAGATGTAAAAGTAAGAAAAGGCAAAAAAAATGTAAGAAAGATTAAAAAGTGGAGTTAGGTTTAGGTGGGCATTGGACACAACTAAAGAGCTAGTAGGGAAGGACAGCTCATTAAAAAGGGAGTTCTTCATATATTATTGGCTCAATTTCCCTTTTTTTCCTTGTTCTTCTTCTCGTTCCACCTTTTCATCTTTTCTTTTTCCTTCCGAAAAGAAGAGATAATGTTGACGATATTTTATTTCTACTAGGTTTACCTTCTGATTCTTTCTTCCGTAAAGTCAATTCTTTAATAATAACTTCCAAAAAATAGCTAAATAAAAATACAAAAGAACTTAGAAATAGAAGCTGTGCCAAACACGGCCTTAGAGTTATTCGTATCTAATTAAAGAATTCAAACTCCCAAAAGTGCCGTGCGGCCAGACTACTCCCGAGACAGATCTTTTCTCCTCCTCGAACCTTTCTGTCTTCCCTTCCCTCTTCTCCATCGCTGATAAAAGTCCTTAGGATATATAGGTAAATAAGTTGGCCTTTTCTCTTCATCCTTTTTATGCAAAATCGTCGATCTGCCAAGCCATTACCCTTCATTTTCCTTTATAAGCAAACAAATGTATAAAATCATTTTCAAAAAAAGATTTTATAGACAAACAAATGAACGAATTTTTTTTTTTAAAAAATATTTTTAAAAATATCAAATGATCGATTAAGTTTTTATTTTTCTCATAAATTGATTTTCTTAAAAAAAAAATTCCATCCAATTATGTTTTAACTACAACCGAACGGACCCTAAGAAGAGGCCGTAAATGGAAGAAAGAAACTGAAGAAATGGAGAGTCCTCAGGCGCCCGAGTTTAAGCATCTGACTACAGAAGTTCTCTCCTCTCTTGCACCGAAGTGATCTCCTAATCCAGCTGGTAAATCCCTCGTGCCGGAGAACTTGGTCTTATGCGTCATGGCACCTCGTGTACTCAGACAAGTCCATAGACTCATGTCTCAACAAGCCTAGTGGAGCTTGCTATATATTCTGCACAAGCCCAGGGATCTAATCTCATTGGATTTGGTAGTGCTCGCTAGCTTACAGCCTCATGCTTATGGATAGAAACAGGTTGAACCAGCAGGGATTACTTGGCAAAACATCTATCCAGCTTTGAATTATTACACTATCTGGGTAGATAGTTTCATGATAGTATTGATAGTTAAGATTTGATCAGCACTTCCACTTCTTGATAGGGTAACCAACTTTGATGTACTTCGTTCCTTTTAAGTGCACCCAGTAGGTTTAAGTACAAAAGCTTGCTTTTGGAGTGTTAGTTAAGACTGTCAACGAAAATTCGATTATCTGATTTTTCGATCTGTTACTGTTACTGTTACCGAAAGAAAATCTGTTTTCGATAAAAAGTATATATATGATAATTATCGGAAACGGATATTTCCGGTAAGTCATCGTAATCAGAAACGGAAACACATGTTTTTGTATCCATTTTTCGATTTCCAATTTCGATTACTATTAAGTTTGTTATTAATAATAAATATTAACTTTTGGATCATTTTTAATCTAACAGTTGAGGAGATAGACTTTTGTAAGAAGGGAGGACTCTAATAAATTTTAAATAAATAAATTTAAAAAATAATAATTTTTTTATAATTATCAAAAATAATATCCGATTCCGATATTGAAATCTGAAACAAATCGAAAACGAAAAATACATTTTCCAACCTTATCAGAAATGGAAACGAAAAATGTATTTTTCAATTTTATCAGAAAGGCACCTGATGTCGGCCTGCCGTCGGCCTCCCCTTCGCCATTCGAAACCTGGATCTTGTTTCAATTACTCCTAGTTCGGTGTTTGTTTCTCATATGCTGTCCACATTATATTTTTTTGTCTCATTAATTGCTTATGAACTGATGTGGTTAGATGCTGCAAAATGTCGATGATAACTTTCTTTAGATTAATATTTTTTGTGTTTTTCTATTTTCTGGGTTGAACATTGGGAGAAATAACATGGAGGAAAATCAATATTTATAAACGAGCTAGCATTGAGAGCAATTGCTACGGTTTTCTTTGAGACCTCCTCGACTTGGAGTTCTCTTCTTTTTTCTTGGAGTTGAAATTGATTGCATCTTGTATAAACTAAATATTATATAAAGTAGTTGTTTGCAATTATTTTTCTGAAAAGGGAGAATAATGTAACTAGTTTTCCATAGTTGTCCTTGGAAACAGAAATTTAAGAACTCTCTTAATATAATTGAAATAACTACATATATATTCTTCGAATCTTTCAAATTCGATCTATTACATATCTGCTAAGATCTTGCACTACTTTATGTCTCATTTACATTTTCAACATAATATTCATTTGATTCTCACGGTACTAAAACTAGATTAATATAATTGAAAGATTTTTTTATTTTTAAGGGTACACGTAACTATTCTTATAGTAGTTAGGTGTATAATAATTCTATACATACTGAAGGCATTAAAGAAATTTAAGTAATCATCGCTTTGCTCGATGAGTCCTCTTAGGCGGTCTTAAGTATGAAAGAGTCTAAAAACGACATGAACCTTTAAGTCCTAAATAGCATAACCATGGTAAAAGAACATCCCTCCATCTATAAGTTATTCTATCATTAATCACCAATTTCCTACTTGGCAGCGCCATCAATAATTAGAATTTGTTTTTCAATTCAAAATGGTGAATATTATGGTTGCACCTGCAATCACATCTCATGGTGTCCGTCTCCCATAAGACACTTCAATCAAACATAATTATTCAAGATTTGACAAGAGCCGATCACACCTTATTATTTCAGCACAAAAGCCACAACGCACTTTTCCAATCGACCATAACTTGGAAGGAAGCGCTACACTAATTCGTCGCTAAAAGAGTGAAAACACACTTCAGCAGTTGGGTATCGTCACGCGACAGGCCGCGGCGATCACCTTAACCACAGCCAACTGGAGGTACATCTTCAGCAAGGGATCCTTCATGAAGTTGCAGAAGCACGGCTGCTGCTCCCTCATCGTGGTGCAGCACTGGGTGGAGGGCTTGCCCGTCTTGAGGGCATCATCGCACGCCTTCAGCGCCTTAGGGTTGCATGCGGCCGCGAGCTCGTCCGCCGCCGCTGCCTGCTGGATGACGGCCAGCAGCGCGAGCAGCAGCAAGGACGCCGCCAAGTGTGAGCTCCTCATGTTTTGCTACAAACTTAATTTTATGAAGGGGAAAGAAAGAGAAGAAGGATCTCAGAGAAGAGGGTAGGGATGGTGTGGGTGGGGGAAAGAGGGTGCCCTGCCCTTTATAGGCCCCGAGTGGGAGGCCAGATGTTGCACCATGGTATAATGTGCTTGGTGAATAGGGATTGTCACCACTCTCATCCAACTAACTCGTCAAGGGGTATATCTTGCCGTAGGAGTTGCGACCTTATCCTATTAAGCATGCACGTACAGGAAAGTGTGTAAAAAGGGTTTGGCAGCACTGATTTGGTTTCCAACTTATACTCTTGTAGTGGGGAATGGGATGGTCCCAGTAAAGGCAGTTGGAACAGGGGTTGGGCACGTGGTATCCTCAGCGGGAGTGTTGGGTATAGCATTTGATGTAGCCGAAGCTATCACGACCGGATTTCGAAGCTGGAATCCGAAGTTTTGGATCCGGAGCTGGGTCGGATCGGGTGCGAGAAGCCCGACAGGGATCCGGAAGGCGATGGATGCAGAGACACGGTTGAGGATCCGAGGCTGAGGGCCCTTTGGCTGACAGGCAGGCGGCGCGGAACCGAGTCTCCTTCGGTCGAGGGGCAGCCGGCGCACGGCGTCGAGACCAGAGGGAGAAGTCCGAAGTCGGTGGCCGAGACCGACTCGGGGAAGTCGGCGATAATTCGAACCGAACTCCTGCAGGAGGGAAAGAAGAAGAAACCGGTCAGTAGGAGTCCCGGGCTTCGGCCCTTAGGAACCCCCTCCGACGGTCAAGTTAACTTTTGAAGACGATTCGATTCAGAAGGCAAAGAATAGCTTTAATGCTTTTTGGGCTATGGTCCTTGAGGGTCACGGAGACATACATTTGGCAATAAATAACGGTGTATTTATAGCGAAGGATAGAGGATGGTTAACGGTGGTAGCCGATATAGGACTATGTTCCCGGCTTATTGGTAAACCGCCATAGTGCCTAGTCCTCCACCAGAGTGGGCCGGACACGGCTGTCGGGCCGAAGGGGGTTGGGCCGCTGACGGGCCGAAGCCTGCTGGGCCGAGGGCTACTGTGCCGCTTACGGGCCGAAGGCTGTTGGGTCGCTGATGGGCCGAAGACCACTGGGCTGCCTGCTGGGCCGAGGGCTTGTACGCCGCTTATGGGCCGAAGGCTTCATGAGGACCTTCTATTGCTGCTGCTGGGCTGAACTGGGTTTGGGCTTGTTTCAATGGGCCGAATCGGATTCTGCCTCATCACATAGCCCCCCACTCTTGTCTTCCTCAGTCTTGAGATGATGAGAGTATGGCCTGAAGCCTCTTTGAGGAATGACGTAACAGGTACTTACCCGAGGCTTTCTGTTCTTTTTTAAGAAGAGGATGCCCTCGGTCGGCCGAGGGTCAACAGTCACTTATCCGTCTTCATTCGGGATGTAGCGACGAAGGCCTTCACTTCTAAGGGCGAAGGGCTGAGCCTTCTGACTTGTGTTAGACTCAATTAAATGGACGGGACGGGCGTCACTTTTTCCGTCAGAACGGTCGTTTCGCGAAGAAGCACAGGACACGCGTCGCGCATCCGGCCGCTCCGTTAAAAATACAAAAAGATCCTGGCCGCTCGCAGATCGCGGGTCACTTCGGCTCTCTGTCCGAGGTTCCACTCGGATTGCCGCCTCTTCCTTTCTTGGCACGTGGATCGGAACACGTGGCGGGCATCTGAGTGGTCAGCCGAAGGGTCGGAGCGCTTTCGGCCGTTGATCATCCTGCTTCAATTCCCGGAGTCTATCCGTCATCATTACCGAAGGACGGTACACGTGGCGCGCATCCGAGAGAAGCGGTGAGACGAAGGAGGAGATCCCGGCCGTTGGCTTTGGCGGGAAGGGTTTCAAACAACGCCTATAAATAGGAACCCCTCGCAGGGCACTGTTCTTCTTCCTGCTTCCTGCGTTTCTCTGCGATCATCCGAGCTCTCCTTCTTCTCCGGCGAAGGGCTAGTCCTCTGAAGGTGCTTCCGAGCTCGTCACCTGTCGCCGGGATCCCCATCGTCCGGAGCTGTTGCCGGGGGAGTTCCTTTGGCTTGAGATGCGGTGTTTGATCGAGGAGATCTTTTTTCTTTGAGGGTAAGCCTCAATCTCCTTTCTTCATTACCGTGACCTCATGCCCCGCAGTCCTTCTTCGAGTGAGATTACTCCTTCAGACGAGGAATATACTCCGTCCTAGTCCCCCAAGTCTTCTCTGTCATCTCCTCTCTCTTTGGACTCTCTCGCTTCTGTCATGGCAGACGAGGCCGAAGCCTCTGGTGCCGAAGGGTCCGAGGAGGTTCACACCCCGGGCTAGGCTTCCTCCTCGGGACGTCGTCGTCCCGAGACTGCTTCGGAAGTAGCCTGCGCCCTCACGGACGACGGGGTCAGCTACCTTGCTTCTTACTACCAACTCCCTTCCTAGATGACCCCCTATCGGCCCGGTTCGCATACCAGGGCCAACACTCCTCGTCCGGGTAGTTTTTCTATTTATGAAGAAAGCTTCCGGGCGGGCTTTCGTCTTCCTCTTTCCACCTTCGTCATCAACCTCCTATGCTTCTACGGGCTGGCCCCGTCTCAATTTTTTCCCAATTCTTGGCGCACAGTCTACGCCTTCTTGACTGTGTTTGCCCATATGAAGATCATCCCCTCGGTCAACATCTTCCGCTACCTCTTCAAAATTCGAATGCAGGGGAGATCCGAGTGGTACAGTTTTGTCCCTCGTCTCGGCCGAGGTATCTTCTCCGGGAAGCCCTCGTCCATTCATGATTGGAAGAGGAATTTCATTCTGGTTTCCCTTCCGGAGAATGAGAGGAGCGTGTGGCCCTTTCCTACTAAGTGGGCACCGCTGGCCGCAGGCCTTTCCGATCCTCCCACCCTCAATTCCGCCCAGCGCAACATCGTGGGCCTCATCGAAGCCTCGGCTCCGTATGACATCGCGGAGCTTTTCCGTGATGCGGGGCTGTTCGTGAGGGCTGGGGCGTGGCTGGACCCGTCGAGGGATCCTCTGCGGGCTTTCCCTTACCTTACTTCCGGGGAGACTTCACGGGAGACCGAAGGAAACGCCGGGGTCGCTCCTCCGGCCGCAGAGGTTGCTGAAGCTTCAGCCGAGGGTAAGTCTGTCTTGAGTTGTGACCTTTGCGTGTTATTAATATCTAACACTTCTTCTCCTGTTTGCAGCAATGTCTGGGATCCAGGGCCTCCTCAGCCGGATAGCCTAGCAGGGCGGCCAACCCCAGTCGTCCCGTCCGCAGGCGGTAGGAGGGTCTGGACGAGGTACCGTGGCCCCGAGCGTCCGGGCCGGGATCATGATGACAGCGGCTTCCTCTGAGGGCCGCGCTGCTGCTGCCGCTCTTGAGAGGGAGTGGAAGAGCAAGTAGGCTGCCCGAAAGGGCGGTCGACCATCGAAGCGGGGCCGGGCGGACGAGCCTGGCGAGGAAGAGCCCGCCCCGGCTAAAAGATATGCCGCGGCCCGACGGGCCCCAAGGCCGTCGCCCCCCGAAGCACCGAGGGGCGATTCTCCCCCGGTCATGATGGCGGGGGCGGAGGAGCAGGAAGGCGCTGGGCCGCAGGCGCCTCGCGAGCAGGAACGCGAGCTATGGGTCCCCGACCTGGGGATCTATAGGGACGAGAGTGTGGAGGACTCGCAGATGTGCCTGCGTCTGCTTCGTGGCCTAACTCTCCCGTCGGCCCTGGAGGAGCTGAAGGACCACTCGGCCACTGATCTGGCGCTGATAAGCGCCCGATTGGCGGTCCAGGTAAGAAGCTTCCTTTTGTGCTTCAGTCTAGCATTCCCCTTAGCTTATTTCGGATTTGCTGACACTTATCTGCCTTCGGCCGCAGGCCGCGGTCACGGGTAGCGTCCTGATCCATCGTCAGGCGTTCATCCGAGATCAACTCCTGGAGGCCGAGAGGGCGTCGGCATCGGCGGGTTCGGGCGAGGGTTCCTCGGCGGGACGCGACTTCGAGTCCAGTGTTGACTGGCTCTTAGCTGCGAATGCCCAGATGCGGGCTCAACTGGAGGAGCAGGCGGCGGCGACTCGAGCTTCTTCCGAGGCCAAGGCGAAGGCCGAATGGGAGAAGGAGAAGGTCGAGCGGGAGCTGGCGGCGGTCCAGGCCGAAAATCGGGCCCTTAAGGCCGAGATCCAGGACAAGGACGTCCGGCGGGCCTCGGATAGCCGTCGCCATGCCGAGGAACTGTCGGCCTTGAAGCTGGAGTTAGAAGCTAAGGCCGAGGAGGCTGTCGACTCGGCCGTGGCCGATTATAAGGCGGGCCCAGACTTCGCCGAGGAGATAATCCAGGCGCAGCTTCTGGCGGCCTCCTCGGTCTTCACCATCGGGTTGGCTGCCGCTCAGAAGGCTTGCCCGACCGTGGACTTGACCGGAATCGCCCTGTCGACGGACGAGGAAGGCGAAGAGCTCCTGTCTTGGTGGAAGGGGCTTGCGGCTGAGAGGGCCTCAGCTTCGGCGGAAGGCGACGAGGCCGTTCCAGCCGAGGCGACTCCTGTCGAAGCCGCCCCGTCCTAAGCCGTGCAGATAGTTGATTCTCCCTCCCCATCTCCTGGCCGGAGCCCAGTTGATGTGGATGAGGGGAATACCGAGGGCTGACACGGGGGCCTGTCCTGGTTTTTGTTTCTTTCTTTGTAAGTCTGCGGCCAGATGGACGGCCGATTTTGTACTTCATCTGCTGTATATATAGGAAGTGTTTTTGGCTTTACCTTTGTGTTCTGAACAAACGACTGAATCTGGTTCTTCTTGGATCCGAGACCTTGTCGTTGTTTTAGTTGCGGCTTGCACGGCCGAGACCCGATGTAGGTTCGGATATGAAGTCGATAAAGTATCGCCACCGATAGTATACGCGGCCGGGGGCCTTTACTAATATGGTTCATACGATCTGAGGGGATATCATGCCGCTCCCGACACGGTTTGCATGGCCGAAGCCACTCCCGGTATGGTTTGCACGGACTTAGAGATATACTGTGCCGCTTCCCGATTCGGTACACATGGCCGAAGCCACTCTCAGTTCAGGTCACCTGCGGGCTTAGAATAGAAAATCATGCCGCTCCCGATATGGTTTGCATGGCCGAAGCCACTCCCGGTACGGTTTACATGGACTTAGAGATATATTATGCCGCTTCCCGATCCGGTACACATGGCCGAAGCCACTCTCGGTTTAGGTCACCTGCGGGCTTAGAATAGAAAATCATGCCGCTCCCGATACGGTTTGCATGGCCGAAGCCACTCCCGGTACGGTTTGCACGGACTTAGAGATATATTATGCCGCTTCCCGATCCGGTACACATGGCCGAAGCCACTCTCGGTTCAGGTCACCTGCGGGCTTAGAATAGAAAATCATGCCGCTCCCGATACGGTTTGCATGGCCGAAGCCACTCCCGGTACGGTTTACACGGACTTAGAGATATATTATGCCGCTTCCCGATCTGGTACACATGGCCGAATCCACTCTCGGTTCAGGTTACCTGCGGGCTTGGAATAGAAAATCATGCCGCTCTCGATACGGTTTGCATGGCCGAAGCCACTCCCGGTACGGTTTACACGGACTTAGAAATATATTATGCCGCTTCCCGATCCGGTACACATGGCCGAAGCCACTCTCGGTTCAGGTTACCTGCGGGCTTGGAATAGAAAATCATGCCGCTCCCGATACGGTTTGCATGACCGAAGCCACTCCCGGTACGGTTTACACGGACTTAGAGATATACCGTGCCGCTTCCCGATCCGGTACACATGGCCGAAGCCACTCTCGGTTCAGGTCACCTGCGGGCTTAGAATCGAAAATCATGCCGCTCCCGATACGGTTTGCATGGCCGAAGCCACTCCCGGTACGGTTTACACGGACTTAGAGATATATTATGCCGCTTCCCGATCCGGTACACATGGCCGAAGCCACTCTCGGTTCAGGTCACCTGCGGGCTTAGAATAGAAAATCATGCCGCTCCCGATACGGTTTGCATGGCCGAAGCTACTCCCGGTACGGTTTGCACGGACTTAGAGATATACCATGGCTTTCTAAAAAAAAAACCTTATTTATTCATGCCCTCCGGCTAAATTCCGGGAGAAGTGGTTTACATGAAATAACGCCGAAGGCGTTCCACATTCCAGGTGCGAGGGAGAGGTTGACCCGAAAGGGTCTCCAACCGATAAGGCCCTCGTCTGATTACCTCTTTTACCCGATACGGCCCCTCCCAGTTGGGGGCAAGCTTCCCTGCGGCTTCGGCTGGCTTAGATGCATGAGCATTCCTTAGCACGAGGCTCCCGATTTCAAAGCTTCGGGGCTTCATTCGAGTGTTGTGGTACCTGGCCATGCGCTGCTGATAAGCCGCCAGCCGAACGCGAGCTTTGTCTCGGGTTTCTTCTATGAGGTCGAGATGATCCTTCAAGACTTCTTCATTGGCCTCTGGATCATAAGTAATGACTCTTGGAGAGGGGAGGCCGATTTCTATAGGAATAACGGCTTCTATCCCGTAAGCCATGAGAAATGGAGTCTCGCCGGTAGGGGTTTGGCTCGTAGTCCGATATGCCCAAAGAACACTTGGTAGCTCTTCTACCCATCGGCCTTTGGCTTCGCCGAGGTGGGTTTTTAGTCCCTGCAATAGGCTTCGGTTGGTGACCTCGACCTGGCCGTTCGCCCGAGGGTGTGCTACCGAAGTGAACTTATGAAGGATGCCGAAGCCGGCGCAGTTATCGCTGAACCGACGGCTATCGAACTGCTTGCCGTTGTCTGAAATGATGGCCCGGGGGATGCCGAACCGGCAGATGATGGACTTCCATACGAAGTTCCAAGCATTGCTATCGGTTATTGACGCGAGGGGTTCGGCTTCTACCCACTTGGTAAAGTAGTCTACTACCACGATGAGAAATTTCCTTTCGCCGGTGACGACAGGAAAAGGCCCCAGGAGGTCGATTCCCCATTGAGCGAAAGGCCAGGGGTCGGATAAGGGGGTCAGAAGGGTGGCTGACTGGTGGATGAGGGAGCTGAACCTCTGGCACTGATCGCAGCGTCGTACGAGGGCTAAGGCGTCCTCTCGGAGTGTCGACCACCAGTATCCTTGCCTTAGAAGCTTGTGAGCCAGGGCCCTTCCTCCCGTATGTGCTCCGCATACCCCTTCGTGTACCTCTCTCATGGCGTAGTCGGCTTCGGTTGGGCCGAGGCACCGTAATAACGGTCGGCTGAAAGACTTCTTATACAGCAGCCCGTCCAGAAGGAGGAAGTGAGATGAGCACTGCCGAACATGCTTTGCTTCCCTTGAATCGGGCGGGACTTCTCCTCGGAGGAGGAAAGTGACAAGGGGAGTCATCCAGGTCTCGGCTTCGGCCTCGATTATTTGCATGACCTCAGGCTCGCCGAGGCTTGGTTCGGCGAGTTCCTCTACTAGGATCATTCGGCCTCCTCCCCTGTCTTGGGTTGACGCCAACCGAGAAAGGGCATCGGCTCGGGCATTCTCGGCTCTCAGGATCCGTATGATTATACAGGAATTGAATTGAGCGAGGATCTTATGAGTCACCTGGAGATAAGATGCCATTATTGCATCCCGAGCTTCGTATTCCCCGGAAACATGACTGGCGATCAGCTGAGAGTCGCTAAAGGCCTTTAGGTTCCGGACGCCGAGCTTTCTTGCGGCCCGGAGGCCGGAAATGAGGGCTTCGTACTCGGCGGCGTTATTGGTGGCTGGAAAGGAGAAGCGTAGCGCGTACTCCGTGACGACCCCTTCGGGCGACGCCAGAATCCATCCAGCGCCGCTGCCTGTGGAGCATGCGGAGCCGTCTACATAAAGTTGCCACTCGTCCGCCGGTGTATGAGCCGAGGTGCCCTCGGCTTCGGATACGTCGGCTTCCGGCTGAGGTGCCGAGGAAGCACTGGGAGTGAGTTCGGCGATGAAGTCGGCCAATGCCTGAGATTTTATTGCTATTCGAGGCGCATAGGAGATGTCAAACTCTCCTAGCTCAATCCCCCATTTTGCCAGTCTGTCGGATACCTCCGGTCGGGAGAGAACTTGCCTTAGAGGCTGGTCGGTGAGGACCTTTACCGAATGGGCAAGAAAATAAGGCTGGAGCCTCCTCGCGGACGAGACGAGGGCCAAAGCCAATTTTTCTAGAGCGAGATACCGGAGTTCTGCTCCTTGAAGGGCTCGACTGGTATAATAGACTGGCTTCTGAACGCCATTTTGTTCTCGGACGAGGACGGTGCTGATAGCTGTCTCGGATACCGCGAGGTAAAGGCTCAGCGGCTCCCCGGGGACTGGCTTGGACAGAATGGGGACTGTAGAGAGGTAGGCCTTCAGCTGGTCGAAGGTTGCCTGGCACTCATCCGTCCAAGCGAAGCTATTGGCCTTCTTTAGCAGCTTGAAGAAGGGGAAGTAGTAATCCGCCGCTTTTGACATGAAGCGGCTTAGGGCTGCGACCCTTCCGTTTAGCTTCTGTACCTCTCGGAGGTTTGCCGGAGGGTACATCTGTATGATGGCCGACACCTTCTCGGGGTTAGCTTCTACCCCCCGGTGGGTGACCATGTAGCCGAGGAACTTCCCGGAGGCTACCCCGAAGGCGCACTTGGTCGGGTTCAACTTCATTTTGTATCGCCGCAAGGCGGTGAACGTCTCGGCTAAGTCGGCCAAATGTTCCGTAGCGACGCGGCTCTTGACCAGCATATCGTCTATATAGACTTCCATGTTGCGGCCGAGCTGCGGGGCGAACACTTTATTGACGAGGCGCTGATATGTCGCGCCAGCATTCTTCAGGCCGAAGGGCATCCGGGTATAGCAATATAGACCTAGATCGGTCGTGAAGCTGGTTTTGCTCTCGTCATCCGGATGCATTCGGATCTGGTGATAGCCTGAATAGGCATCGAGGAAGTTCAGGAGCTCGTGGTCGGAGGTCGCATCCACCACCTGATCTATCCGAGGTAGCGGGAAGCTATCCATTGGACAAGCTTTGTTAAGGTTGGTGAAGTCCACGCACATCCGCCACTTGCCATCCTTCTTCGGCACCATCACTACGTTGGCGATCCAGTCCGGGTGATGCACCTCTCGGAGGTGCCCGGCGTCCAGCCCCTTTTGTACTTCGGTTTAGATGGCGGCTCTCCTTTCCTGATTGAAGGTACGCCGCTTCTGCTTAACCGGGGGCTGGTTAGGATCGGTGTGTAGCTGGTGTTCCGCTACTTCCGGGTCGACTCCGGGCATGTCTGTCGGAGACCAGGCGAAGATGTCGAGATTCTTTCTCAAGAACTCGGTGAGCTTCTCCGCTTCGGTTTTCTCCAGGCTGGAGCCTATCATCAGGGTTCGCCCTTCGCCTCCCGGAACCTGAATGGCGACGAGTTCTTCTCCCGGGGACGCCTCGACTGATGATTCAATCGCCAGGGACTCGGCTGCAGCCTTCCCTTTGATCGAAATCATGTAGCATTGCCAGGCTGCTTCTTGATTTCCCTTGGCCTCGCCTATTCCATGGCTAGTATGGAACTTTAGTTTTTGATTGAAAGACGAAGGCACGGCTCCGACCCCGCCGATTAGCCTTCGACCAAAGATGGCGTTGTAGGCTGAATCGATTTTTACAACGGCAAAATCCGTTTCAACGGTTAGTTGCCAGGGGGCGGAGCCTATAGTTACAGGGAGTTGGACAATGCCCTCCACTCGGCAGGGCGAACCGTTGAAACCGAAGAGGGGGCCCCGGTGAGGCTTCATATTAGCCTCGCTTAATCCCATTTTTACAAAGCAATCGTAAAACAAGATGTTCGGGGCGCTTCCATTATCAACAAAAATACGATGTACATCGTAACTGTTTATTACAGCGTTTATGACGAGGGCGTCATCGTGAGGGACCTGAATATCAATCAGGTCCTCTGAGCCGAAGGTAAGATCTTCTTGGCGAGGCCGCTTCGGCTCGACATCGACCGTTGCTATAGTGGCAGAGCTGCACTGCCGGCGCCTTGATCCTTCTCCCGACCCTTTGGATATCATCATAATGGACCCAGAGCTAGGTCTTTGATGAGATGCTTCCACCGGGGCCGAGGTGATCTTTGGCGGAGTAGCAGCTCCTTTTTCCGGGGGCTGCTGTGGCCTGGCCGTCTCAGACACGTCCCGGTTTCGTTGCAGCGGGGGCTGCTCTCGCCGAAGCTGCGGCAGTCTACCTTCCCTGATGAGGCGGTCGATTTCTTCCCGAAGGTGTCGGCACTCGTCAGTCGTATGGCCGATCTCCCGGTGATACTCGCAGTATTTGCCGGGATCCCTTCGGCGAAGATCCGTCTTCATGCGTTCTGGTCGCTGGATCATGCCCTTTACCTCCATGAGCATTCGGGAAGGGGGAGCGGGTAGCGGTAGGTACCGCGGCTGTGGATCCCGTCGCCTTTCTCGGTCCCACTCCTCCCTGCGATATCGCTTTTGGGAGGGCTCTTGATCTTCGGGCCAAGGGCGGACCACCTGGGGGGCAGGTGCCGAGGCTGCTTCGGTTGCGCCTTTACCTTTGGACATCATCAGGGCCTCCCGGTTGATATACTTGTGGGCCCGGGCTATGAGGTCCTGGAAGGTAGGAGGATGGCGCTTCCAGATGGAGCCGAGGAGCCCTTCGTCCCGACACCCGCTGATCACGGCCGAGACCGCAATCGAGCTATCAAGGTTTGAGATTTGGGCGGCCTCGGTCCGAAACTTGGTAAAATACTCCTGGAGGGTCTCGGTGGGGCCTTGCCGGATGGCTAGTAGGCTGGCGGAAGTTTTACACTGCCGAGTGGCGTCATAGAACTGGTCAATAAATAGCTGGCCCAACTGGACTAGGGAGTGGATGGAGTTGGGGGCCAGTGTCTCGAACCAAGTTAGGGCAGTCTTCTCAAGGGTGAGGGGGAAAAGTCGGCAGCGGACTGCCTCGGCGACCCCTCGGACCGAGAGGTATGTGTTGAATCTCTGGAAATGACAGACCGGATCTGTCATCCCGTCGTAAAGAGGGCCCTTCGGCAGTTTGAAATTGAGAGGTACCTCGGTAGCCAGGAGCTCTGGCGTGAACGGGGTTTGCTCCAGGATGTTGCTAGCAAGGGGCGCCCTGTATGGCCGAGACACCATCTGCTGCATTTCCCTCCGCATCGCTGTCAGCCATCAGTCCAGGTCCGGGGCGGTTGAGGTGGCGACTGACTGTCCTCCGGTTCTGACCGGGCGGAATTCTGACGAAGCATAGCCTTGCTCCGTTATGCGGTCGGCGCGAAGGGCTCGGGCAGGTAGCGCCGAGGGCTCGCTGCGCGCCGTAGGGGTTTCGTCGGGGGAAACCGGTGTGGGTGCTGGCCGGAACCTTGCATCTTGGACTGGGTAGAGTGGGGGGAGCTGTGCTTGCTGAGGAAGCTGTCCCAGCAATCCCTTGCGCTGGGCGATGGCGGATACCATATCGTGAAGAGGCGCGAGGGAGGTGACGGCAGCGGCTAGCGTCGCCATCTGTTGCTGGAGCTCTCCCACCCGGTCTTCTGCAGTGAGGGACTATGGTATGACGGGCAGAGCCACGCTCGGTGGAGCAGAAGGGGCGCCTTCGGAGGGCAGCAGCTGTGCCGAGGCTTCCCATGTCTCTGCTTCATTCTGTCCGGATCGTCGGGTTATAGGTCATTGAGACATGACTTGTTTGTTTGATTCCCACAGACGGCGCCACGTGATGTAGCCGAAGCTATCACGACCGGATTCCGAAGCTGGAATCCGAAGTTTTGGATCCGGAGCTGGGTCGGATCGGGTGCGAGAGGCCCGACAGGGATCCGGAAGGCGATGGATGCAGAGACGCGGTTGAGGATCCGAGGCTGAGGGCCCTTCGGCTGACAGGCAGGCGGCGCGGAACCGAGTCTCCTTCGGTCGAGGGGCAGCCGGCGCACGGCGTCGAGACCGGAGGGAGAAGTCCGAGGTCGGTGGCCGAGACCGACTCGGGGAAGTCGGCGATAATTCGAACCGAACTCCTGCAGGAGGGAAAGAAGAAGAAACCGGTCAGTAGGAGTCCCGGGCTTCGGCCCTTAGGAACCCCCTCCGACGGTCAAGTTAGCTTCTGAAGACGATTCGATTCAGAAGGCAAAGAATAGCTTTAATGCTTTTTGGGCTATGAGGGTCACGGAGACATACCTTTGGCAATAAATAGCGGTGTATTTATAGCGAAGGATAGAGGATGGTTAATGGTGATAGCCGATATAGGACTATGTTCCGGGCTTATTGGTAAACCGCCATAGTGCCTAGTCCTCCACCGGAGTGGGCCGGACACGGCTGTCGGGCCGAAGGGGGTTGGGCCGCTGACGGGCCGAAGCCTGCTACGCCGAGGGATACTGTGCCGCTTACGGGCCGAAGGCTGTTGGGCCGCTGATGGGCCGAAGACCACTGGGCTGCCTGCTGGGCCGAGGGCTTGTACGCCGCTTATGGGCCGAAGGCTTCCTGAGGGCCTTCTATTGCTGCTGCTGGGCTGAACTGGGTTTGGGCTTATTTCAATGGGCCGAATCGGATTCTGCCTCATCAGCATTCAACCTGAAAGGATTCGGATTCCCACGCCTATCAAGCAAGGATATATATAAATGACTTAGCCTTATAAAGGAAACCTATCCTTGGCCCCGTCCTTATCCTAGTGTACTCGTTTCCTTCTGTTCTCGTCCTAGGAACTATGAACAACTGTTTTCTTGTCATAAGTTCTATAAGATTTTTTTATATAGTATGGGTCAAAGATTCCCCCATTTCAGATCAAACGGTCAAGATTCTTTGGATCACATAAGTTCCTCGTGCTCTTGCAAAATGCACTACAGCAAAGTTGTTCTGTACTTACGGCAGAAAACCGTAAGGTATGTACCAAATACCGTTGGTAAATACCTCTACTTACGAAACTCCCTACGGCAACCAACCGTACGTGTAGCAACCGTTCCTATAGACTATACGTACGGTTATACAACCGTAAGTCGCCAAAGTCTATACCGATGGTTAAATAACCATAGTTATAAATTAATCTATACTTACTGAAAACACCGTAAGTATATACAAACTAAACTGTTACAATATAATAATTTGAAGAACACTTTATCATCTATACTTACACAAAATACTGTAAGTATTTGTTGATTAAACTGTTAGAATATAACTTATCGAACAATACCTTATACCATTTGTAATCACAAGTTAATCGTAATTAGACACCACATACACTTTATATCATTTTTATTTATATTATTTCACATAAAAAGAAAGATATCAATTCTTTGTAACGGAATCCTGTCATATTGCACACATTCTATATTTCACGATAATGTACGTATAAGACATTTCCATCATATGCACACATTATATCATACATTGAATAAATTCCGCCTTCGTATAATAAAGTCTACACTTCTTAACATAATTGTCTCAATACATTCTACCTATAAAGTTTAAAAACATATCACAATACCAAACGAATTCTTCAACATAATAAAATTTACATCCATCTATCAATTACATAGCACATCCCCATTATCCAAAAGTACAAAAAAAAAATACATGAACCATAAGACTATAGGTTAGATATCTCTTCCATCCAAACTACGTCATATATGGCTGAACCTGTAGAAAAAAAAATTGTCACGATTATTTTCAAAGTCAAAATAAACAATTATATCTCATTTAAATAAAAAGAACCTTACATAATTTTTAAACCAAACAATGTGATTACCTACAACATCTCTCATGTTTGTTCTTTTCCACATCCTTGACCAATTCATCAATAGAGACAGCATGCATTAGAATCTTCCAACAAAACAATGCTGGCCTAAGTGGAAACAAGTGATTTCAGATTTTATTCCAATTAGGAACAATGGATCCTCTGTTGAGAACGGCATGAAAATTAAGCAAACTTGGTAGAAAAATACCCACTATTAGTATACTACCAAATATATGTAAGGCTCCCCCTCATGTATGGACCAAGTTCGTTCCCCAAATTCCTTTCTACCATGACTTAACCCAAGCCTACATATGAAACATAGGAAGAGTTAACTTACATGCATACTCACATAGAACAGGAATCAGAATGGCACCACAACCCTCCGAAAACTACCAACAGATAAGAATGCCATTGTTCTTGTGAAAAGTATCCCTTCTCTTAGATTTAGGTGCATCCTGTGAAATCAAATCAGAAATCCATTATCCATCAATGTTGACCTTTGTGATGAAACAGGTAGCCATTCATCTTCTCCCATGGCCAAGTTATCTAAGATACATTTTAATGGTTAAAGATACATGTATATCGATGCCAAAAACAATAACAAAAGCAATATGCAGTCAAAATGATATAGCAACTACTTTTTTTTCTCATTCATAAAGTTACATTTCTAGCATTGACTAATCCCTTATAAAAATCCATGACAACCTCTAAGGTTTATCCCTAATGGCATGAGCATAAACTGAACAAATAAATCAGCTATCTAGCTGCTAATTTGTCTCATAGGACTCATGACAGACCCCTTTTTTTTTCGAAAGTTACCTTAACAAGGAACTATGCAAAGATTTTAGTGGGTGACATCAAGTATGTGTTGGTGCAAAAACTTTGTAAAATCCTTGTATCTTTCATTGGATCTAGACAACAAAATGATGGTGATGATGATGCATACTTGTTCTTTCAACTTAAAAAAAAAATGAACTTGTCTGATATGTGCAGAGAAGCATGTAAACGTCCAAATCCACAATGAATAGCCTTGAAGGAAGGGCAAATCCTGCAAAGTGAGTTTTCAGAAAATAAAATGTTGGTGAGGGATATTCTACAGTTAAGTCATGGTGTGTACCCCCAACAGGCACTAGACATTAAGCATGGTTTTGTCTGCTTGGGGTTAAATGTGTACGTCTTCAAATAATTTTCAGAAACAACTAAGTTATTTATAGATTCTTCCCCTGTAATCTTCAAATAAAAAAAGAAGTGTACAAAGACAATGAATTAGAACTTTCAAAAGCCACCAAGAATTGAGTGAACCATAAAACATAAGCAAGTGATGAAGATGGAGTAAGCTAAAAAATGGGCTACTAAACTCTGGTCTTTGGAAGCAAATGGGCAAACAAAACACTACAGGGAACTTTAATTGCGTGGAAAGGTAACATGTTAAACTTCAAGAACTAAATGGCTAAGTTTGAAAAGAAGATTTATTTTTTTACTCGAGAAAGGCTGAGATGAAGTAATAAGCTACAGGATGAGAAGGAGAAGTTAGTCAGTCACTCAAACAAGGCTACCAACACAGTCACATAGAATGAGATAAACAAAACCATTTACCATCATCCCAATCACACGCTCCCATCCAAACATCATCCCCATCAACCACCACATGCAAATCCAATAAGAAAATCACAAAGGAAACTACATAAGGAGGCACAGTCACAACTCACTATTAACTACTATATGCACAAGAATCTCAAAGGGAAAAAAAAAACTACTTAATGGCTCAAAATTATGTGAATGCACCTTACAGTGGCCACGTGTTGGATTTTTAAGTCCCCAGTGCATAGCAAGAGGTGAACCAACTGCACTAGGTAGCTGGTTCATAGCAGAGCCAAGCCAAGAGATGGGATGAAACAAACTTCTCTCTTGTTTCAAATATATTTCGGATATTCACACAGGGCAGTCTGAATCATCTGATATAATAAAGAGATGGGATGAAATATTATTTTATTTTTTATTTTTTAGAGAGAGAGATTTTGCTTGACTTGCACTTGCACAAACTGAAATGGGAAACCACCATTTCTATCCACGATGGCCAAACAAGGAACTGAGTGAGTCTAAGAAAGGGACTGTTTGTTTGAAGTCAACAAGTGAGATCAATTCTACATATTGTCCTAAGGATGCAGTTCAGCTATCAAACAAATATTACTTCAAGAATGCTCTTGTACCCTTAATCCAAACGGAAGCATGAATAGGTTGGAAGTCAAAGCTACATTCTTAGAACCTCAAATCATCCAACAAAACCTTTGTCCACAACCATGGTATTCCAATATGCTTCCTTCCCAAACTCCTACAGAATATAAGTCCACCTTATCACAAAAAGATCATGGAGAATACCCGATGAAATGGATCTTTGTCTTATAGGAAATGAGAATGTAAACCCAAGATCCCTTACATGACTGTTTCCTTCAGTTTCAACAAAGTGTTTTAGTGTCATTGCAATGAAATCAAACAGGTCCTGCAATATAAAAATTTCAAGAAATTTTTTCAGTGATACCAACTTCCCATAATAACCTAGTATGCTAACACTTGCAACCCAGTAAGAGAGATGCCATAAGCCAATGTTCTTTGCATTCGGATATGGGGACGACACTGAGAACAGAAAATTATATAATTATTTCATGAAAATGCCAGATAAAAAACCTAACAAAAATAAATCTAATTCCTACCTTTCACTTCTTAAAAGAATATGTTACTTCCTTTTTCACTTGGAATAAGTTTTAGATTAAAATCCCATCATAAACAAAACAAAATTAATCATAGCTCCCCTTCCTAGAATGAGGGGAAGAAAGCAAAAAACCAAATAGAAAGCCAGTAATCCATCGATCGCTCATCCGAACTCTATAGGCAAATCCCAAGACCCAACATGAAAAGTTTACGCAGCAAATGAAAACAACAGTTAGGGAACAAGGAAAAAGAACTTATTTACATAAGAAACCTACTGGATACACCAAAAACCAAAAGAAGAGAAGGTTTTGAATCTACTCGGTACCTCCACTTCACCCTCCTTAACTGATCAGAATCTGAAGAGAAATATTAAAACAGGGGTAGAGAGAGAGAGTGACGTCACACCTGTAGACACGCTAATTTTGACATCATTTCAAGTAAATTTCATATCATATAATAATGCCTCAGAATGGTCTGATATTTAATCATTGGTTAATTTTTATTAATCCTTTTAAATTAATTATCTAAATTATGTCGGGTCAGATATATATGATTTAAGTTAATTAATTAAATTGATTTTAACTCAAATTTCAATTAAAATATGAAGAAGTCTAAAAGACGTCGACTAGTGTAGACGCCATTTAGAGTTTATTCTTATTTTAATGTTTAAATTTGAATTTTAATCAGTAGACTAATTAGCTAAAAGACGTATGTATGTCATGACGCCATTTAGATTTCCTAAGTTCTTTCTGTTTCTCTTCCGGATGTTTATCCTTATCTTAATTAGTCTAAAAGGCGTCTCTGTGTGGCGACGCGTTTTATCTAATTACAAATAAAGATAAATTTTTCCTAGATGTTTATCCTTATCTTAATTAGTCTGAAAGGCGTCTCTCATGGGCGACGCGTTTTAGATAATTACAGATAAAGATGAATTAATCTGTATTTATCTATAAGTTAAGCTGGATAAATCTAAAAATTTCTTCATGTAAATCCGCGGATGCAAAGAAGTCTATAAATACCTTGCCTCTTGAATGAGTAAAAAAAAAAAAAAAAAAAAAAAAAAAAAGAGAGAGTGATATTGAGTAATTATTTTGGTGGCGATTGGAGCAAAGAAGCTTGAAGGCGATGTCCAAACACTGAAGTGCTGCTACCACCAGGAGTCGGCATCCGTTCTTCATCCGTCCAAGATCCATTGAAGACCAAGGCTTCTAGGGGCCATTCAATATTAGCTTTCAATTCATTTCTGCATATTTTTCACATTTTTGCCCCCCATTAATTTTACATTCTTCATCACATCACTCCATGCAACACACACAATACTGACATCATTTTCAAAACCTATTTGTTAAAGGGGTTTAAAAGACCATCCCAACAAGTGAGTTTACCTGCTTAGTTGTATGTTTAAAATTTTCTCTAGAATGGATACTATTTCTTCCTAAGTTCTCATCATTGTCCTTTATTTTTTTTCTATTTCTTGCAAGGTACAAAGGAGAATCAAAGGAAGGAAATCAATAGCAAACAACAAGGAATTTGGACGATCCTCAAAACTCAATAACAGCCAAAGCAAGAACAAAGACAAGAAATTGCTCCCTTTCTTCAGCCGGCTGAAGGAGGGGAACCAATAGCTCAATATCTCCCACATCCAAATAGGTAGGCGATCAAATCTTCTTTTGAAACTTTTTAGTCAAAAGTTTTTGGCGATCACATCACTTAGCTTCTTTTTAATAGGTTTATTTTGCACTTAAACAACATAGTTTTTCATGATAATTACACACTCATTTTAAGCACTCACAACTTTTTTTAAGAATAACTGTTCAAAAGGCGTCGAGTCATATGGACGCCTATTGAAAGGCGTCCACATGTCCTGACGCAAATCAAACACATTTTCTACCTAATTAAAATTTGAAATTTTGCCTTGAACATCGTCGGACCAGGGCGACGCCGTTTGAACGGCGTCACCTGGTCTGGACGCCTTTCAAGACTGAATTTCGGGTTCTTGAAGAACCCCGTTCCCCTTCCCTTTCTCACTCCAACCAATCACACAGGAAGCTTACCAGGTAGAGGTCGCCCTCCCCTTCTTCTTCCATGGCCACCGGCGCCGGAGGAGCCTCCTCCTCCTCCAAAATCACCGCCACCTCGGCGAGTACGGCCGGCACTTCCTCGGGAGCCTCTTCCACGGGGGCCGCCGTCCGTCGCCTCTTGGCTAGGGCCTTGGTCTTGCGGGATCCTTCGCCGCGTTCCATGAGTTCAAAAGAGAGAGCTTTGAGTGAGAGAGAGAGAAGAGATCGCCGGTCGCCGGTGAGTTTGGATCAACGAAATCAACTGTAGTTGTCCAATCTTGTTCATCATTCTTTAGAGATCAAAACTAAAATATCAGAAAATGAGATCAACGTTAAAGATTAATCTGGCGATTTTTTTTTTTTAATTTTTTTCAATAGAGCCATGACAATCAAAGAAGGTGAACGCTACCTTAAACAACGATTGGTGACCGGATCCACCGGAGGGGCTTCGCGGGGGGTGACCGGATCCCTCCTCAACCTTGCTTACAGAAAGACCACCGACCTTGCTTGCAGGAAGCCAACCCTGCTGGAGCTGCCGAGCCGGAGCCAACCCTGCTGGGACGGGACGGAGAGGAGCTGCCAAGCCCCAGCCGAGCCGGCTGCGAGGAGGAAGAAGCGGGACTGAACTGCCGAAACCACGAACCAACACAAGCCCCCGGCCGAACCTGCTGCGGGAAGGAGCGGACTTGCTGAGCAGGAGCGCCTGCCAAAACCGCGAACTGGGCAGGAAACACCACGCCAGGAACCGCGACTAGGGCAACGCTGAAAGACCTCCCCCCGGGCAAACGAACGGCAGGGAGAACGGCGGCGGACGGTGGCACGGCGAAGGCAGACACGCTCAAGAAAACCGAAAACGTACGTTCGGCTCTGATACCATGTTACGAATAATGAATTGAAGGAAGCATAACCTTCTCCATTGTATTGAACCTTGATATATACAAGTACAAGATCCCATAATAGGGCAAGAGGCCCATAATAGGGCAAGAGGCCAGCATGCTTACCAATATGTACATACTAAATCTAAATCTAGACCTACTGTATATACATCAACAGCTACAAACTTAATTTTATGAAGGGGAAAGAAAGAGAAGAAGGATCTCAGAGAAGAGGGTAGGGATGGTGTGGGTGGGGGAAAGAGGGTGCCCTGCCCTTTATAGGCCCCGAGTGGGAGGCCAGATGTTGCACCATGGTATAATGTGCTTGGTGAATAGGGATTGTCACCACTCTCATCCAACTAACTCGTCAAGGGGTATATCTTGCCGTAGGAGTTGCGACCTTATCCTATTAAGCATGCACGTACAGGAAAGTGTGTAAAAAGGGTTTGGCAGCACTGATTTGGTTTCCACCTTATCCTCTTGTAGTGGGGAATGGGATGGTCCCAGTAAAGGCAGTTGGAACAGGGGTTGGGCACGTGGTATCCTCAGCGGGAGTGTTCGGTATAGCATTCAACTTGAAAGGATTCGGATTCCCACACCTATCAAGCAAGGATATATATAAATGACTTAGCCTTATAAAGGAAACCTATCCTTGGCCCCGTCCTTATCCTAGTGTACTCGTTTCCTTCTGTTCTCGTCCTAGGAACTATGCACAACTGTTTTCTTGTCATAAGTTCTATAAGATTTTTTTATATAGTATGGGTCAAAGATTCCCCCATTTCAGATCAAACGGTCAAGATTCTTTGGATCACATAAGTTCCTCGTGCTCTTGCAAAATGCACTACAACAAAGTTGTTCTGTACTTACGGCAGAAAACTGTAAGGTATGTACCAAATACCGTTGGTAAATACCTCTACTTACGAAACTCCCTACGGCAACCAATCGTACGTGTAGCAACCGTTCCTATAGACTATACGTACAGTTATACAACCGTAAGTCGCCAAAGTCTATACCGACGGTTAAATAACCATAGTTATAAATTAATCTATACTTACTGAAAACACCGTAAGTATATACAAACTAAATTGTTACAATATAATAATTTGAAGAACACTTTATCATCTATACTTATACAAAATACAGTAAGTATTTGTTGATTAAACCGTTAGAATATAACTTATCGAACAATACCTTATACCATTTGTAATCACAAGTTAATCGTAATTAGACACCACATACACTTTATATCATTTTTATTTATATCATTTCACATAAAAAGAAAGATATCAATTCTTTGTAACGGAATCCTGTCATATTGCACACATTCTATATTTCACGATAATGTACGTATAAGACATTTCCATCATATGTACACATTATATCATACATTGAATAAATTCCGCCTTCGTATAATAAAGTCTACACTTCTTAACATAATTGTCTCAATACATTCTACCTATAAAGTTTAAAAACATATCATAATACCAAACGAATTCTTCAACATAATAAAATTTACATCCATCTATCAATTACATAGCACATCCCCATTATCCAAAAGTACAAAAAAAAAAACATGAACCATAAGACTATAGGTTAGATATCTCCTCCATCCAAACTACGTCATATATGGCTGAACCTGTAGAAAAAAAATTTGTCACGATTATTTTCAAAGTCTAAATAAATAATTATATCTCATTTAAATAAAAAGAACCTTACATAATTTTTAAACCAAACAATGTGATTACCTACAACATCTCTCATGTTTGTTCTTTTCCACATCCTTGACCAATTCATCAATAGAGACAGCATGCATTAGAATCTTCCAACAAAACAATGCTGGCCTAAGTGGAAACAAGTGATTTCAGATTTTATTCCAATTAGGAACAATGGATCCTCTGTTGAGAATGGCATGAAAATTAAGCAAACTTGGTAGAAAAATACCCACTATTAGTATACTGCCAAATATATGTAAGGCTCCCCCTCATGTATGGATCAAGTTCGTTCCCCAATTTCCTTTCTACCATGACTTAACCCAAGCCTACATATGAAACATAGGAAGAGTTAACTTACATGCATACTCACATAGAACAGGAATCAGAATGGCACCACAACCCTCCGAAAACTACCAACATATAAGAATGCCATTGTTCTTGTGAAAAGTATCCCTTCTCTTAGATTTAGGTGCATCCTGTGAAATCAAATCAGAAATCCATTGTCCATCAATGTTGACCTTTGTGATGATACAGGTAGCCATTCATCTTCTCCCATGGCCAAGTTATCTAAGATACATTTTAATGGTTAAAGATACATGTATATCGATGCCAAAAACAATAACAAAAGCAATATGCAGTCAAAATGATATAGCAACTACTTTTTTTTCTCATTCATAAAGTTACATTTCTAGCATTGACTAATCCCTTTTCAAAATCCAGGACAACCTCTAAGGTTTATCCCTAATGGCATGAGCATAAACTGAACAAATAAATCAGCTATCTAGCTGCTAATTTATCTCATAGGACTCATGACAGACCCCTTTTTATTTCGAAAGTTACCTTAACAAGGAACTATGCAAAGATTTTAGTGGGTGACATCAAGTATGTGTTGGTGCAAAAACTTTGTAAAATCCTTGTATCTTTCATTGGATCTAGACAACATAATGATGGTGATGATGATGCATACTTGTTCTTTCAACTTCAAAAAAAAATAAACTTGTCTGATATGTGCAGAGAAGCATGTAAATGTCCAAATCCACAATGAATAGCCTTGAAGGAAGGGCAAATCCTGCAAAGTGAGTTTTCAGAAAATAAAATGTTGGTGAGGGATATTCTACAGTTAAGTCATGGTGTGTACCCCCAACAGGCACTAGACATTAAGCATCGTTTTGTCTGCTTGGGGTTAAATGTGTACGTCTTCACATAATTTTCAGAAACAACTAAGTTATTTATAGATTCTTCCCCTGTAATCATCAAATAAAAAAAGAAGTTTACAAAGACAATGAATTAGAACTTTCAAAAGTCACCAAGAATTGAGTGAACCACAAAACATAAGCAAGTGATGAAGATGGAGTAAGCTAAAAAATGGGCTACTAAACTCTGGTCTTTGGAAGCAAATGGGCAAACAAAACACTACAAGGAACTTTAATTGCGTGGAAAGGTAACATGTTAAACTTCAAGAACTAAATGGCTAAATTTGAAAAGAAGATTTATTTTTTTACTCGAGAAAGGTTGAGATGAAGTAATAAGCTACAGGATGAGAAGGAGAAGTTAGTCAGTCACTCAAACAAGGCTACCAACACAGTCACATAGAATGAGATAAACAAAACCATTCACCATCATCCCAATCACACGCTCCCATCCAAACATCATCCCCATCAACCACCACATGCAAATCCAATAAGAAAAACACAAAGGAAACTACATAAGGAGGCACAGTCACAACTCACTATTAACAACTATCTGCACAAGAATCTCAAAGGGAAAAAAAAAAACTACTTAATGGCTCAGAATTATGTGAATGCACCTTACAGTGGCCACGTGTTGGATTTTTAAGTCCCCAGTGCATAGCAAGAGGTGAACCAACTGCACTAGGTAGCTGGTTCATAGCAGAGCCAAGCCAAGAGATGGGATGAAACAAACTTCTCGCTTGTTTCAAATATATTTCGGATATTCACACAGGGCAGTCTGAATCATCTGATATAATAAAGAGATGGGATGAAATATTATTTTATTTTTTATTTTTTAGAGAGAGAGATTTTGCTTGACTTGCACTTGCACAAACTGAAATGGGAAACCACCATTTCTATCCACGATGGCCAAACAAGGAACTGAGTGAGTCTAAGAAAGGGACTGTTTGTTTGAAGTCAACAAGTGAGATCAATTCTACATATTGTCCTAAGGATGCAGCTCAGCTATCAAACAAATATTACTTCAAGAATGCTCTTGTACCCTTAATCCAAACGGAAGCATGAATAGGTTGGAAGTCAAAGCTACATTCTTAGAACCTCAAATCATCCAACAAAACCTTTGTCCACAACCATGGTATTCCAATATGCTTCCTTCCCAAACTCCTACAGAATATAAGTCCACCTTATCACAAAAAGATCATGGAGAATACCCGATGAAATGGATCTTTGTCTTATAGGAAATGAGAATGTAAACCCAAGATCCCTTACATGACTGTTTCCTTCAGTTTCAACAAAGTGTTTTAGTGTCATTGCAATGAAATCAAACAGGTCCTGCAATATAAAAATTTCAAGAAATTTTTTCAGTGATACCAACTTCCCATAAAAACCTAGTATGCTAACACTTGCAACCCAGTAAGAGAGATGCCATAAGCCAATGTTCTTTGCATTCGGATATGGGGACGACACTGAGAACATAAAATTATATAATTATTTCATGAAAATGCCAGATAAAAAACCTAACAAAAGTAAATCTAATTCCTACCTTTCACTTCCTAAAAGAATATGTAACTTCCTTTTCCACTTGGAATAAGTTTTAGATTAAAATCCCATCATAAACAAAATAAAATTAATCATAGCTCCCCTTCCTAGAATGAGGGGAAGAAAGCAAAAAACCAAATAGAAAGCCAGTAATCCATCGATCGCTCATCCGAACTCTATAGGCAAATCCCAAGACCCAACATGAAAAGTTTACGCAACAAATGAAAACAACAGTTAGGGAACAAGGAAAAAGAACTTATTTACATAAGAAACCTACTGGATACACCAAAAACCAAAAGAAGAGGAGGTTTTGAATCTACTCGGTACCTCCACTTCACCCTCCTTAACTGATCAGAATCTGAAGAGAAATATTAAAACAGGGGTAGAGAGAGAGAGTGACGTCACACCTATAGACACGCTAATTTTGACATCATTTCAAGTAAATTTCATATCATATAATAATGTCTCAGAATGGTCTGATATTTAATCATTGGTTAATTTTTATTAATCCTTTTAAATTAATTATCTAAATTATGTCGGGTCAGACATATATGATTTAAGTTAATTAATTAAATTGATTTTAACTCAAATTTCAATTAAATATGAAGAAGTCTAAAAGACGTCGACTAGTGTAGACGCCATTTAGAGTTTATTCTTATTTTAATGTTTAAATTTGAATTTTAATCAGTAGATTAATTAGCTAAAAGACGTCTGTATGTCACGACGCCATTTAGGTTTCTTAAGTTCTTTCTGTTTCTCTTCCGGATGTTTATCCTTATCTTAATTAGTCTAAAAGGCGTCTCTGTGTGGCGACGCGTTTTATCTAATTATAGATAAAGATAAATTTTTCCCGGATGTTTATCCTTATCTTAATTAGTCTGAAATGCGTCTCTCATGGGCGACGCGTTTTAGATAATTACAGATAAAAATGAATTAATATGTATTTATCTGTAAGTTAAGCTGGATAAATCTCAAGATTTCTTCATGTAAATCTGCAGATGCAAAGAAGACTATAAATACCTTGCCTCTTGAATGAGTAAAAAAAAGAAAAAAAGAGAGAGTGATATTGAGTAATTATTTTGGTGGCGATTAGAGCAAAGAAGTTTGAAGGCGATGTCCAAACGCTGAAGTGCTGCTACCACCAGGAGTCGGCATCCATTCTTCATCCGTCCAAGATCCATTGAAAACCAAGACTTCTAGGAGCCATTCAACATTAGCTTTCAATTCATTTCTGCATATTTTTCACATTTTCGCCCCCCATTAATTTTACATTCTTCATCACATCACTCCATGCAACACACATAATACTGGCATCATTTTCAAAACCTATTTGTTAAAGGGGTTTAAAAGACCATCCCAACAAGTAAGTTTACCTGCTTAGTTGTATGTTTAAAATTTTCTCTAGAATGGATACTATTTCTTCCTAAGTTCTCATCATTGTCCTTTATTTCTTTTCTATTTCTTGCAAGGTACAAAGGAGAATCAAAGGAAGGAAATCAATAGCAAACAACAAGGAATTTGGACGATCCTCAAAACTCAATAACAGACAAAGAAAGAACAAAGACAAGAAATGGCTCTCTTTCTTCAGCCGGCTGAAGGAGGGGAACCAATAGCTCAATATCTCCCACATCCAAACAGGTAGGGGATCAAATCTTCTTTTGAAACTTTTTAGTCAAAAGTTTTTGACGATCACATCACTTAGCTTCTTTTTAATAGGTTTATTTTGCACTTAAACAACATAGTTTTTCATGATAATTACACACTCATTTTAAGCACTCACAACTTTTTTTAAGAATAACTGTTCAAAAGGCGTCGAGTCATATGGACGCCTATTGAAAGGCGTCCACATGTCCTGACGCAAATCAAACACATTTTCTGCCTAATTAAAATTTGAAATTTTGCCTTGAACAGCGTCGAACCAGGGCGACGCCGTTTGAACGGCGTCACCTGGTCTGGACGCTTTTCAAGACCGAATTTCGGGTTCTTGAAGAACCCCGTTCCCCTTCTCTTTCTCACTCCAACTAATCGCACATGAAGCTTACCAGGTAGAGGTCGCCCTCCCCTTCTTCTTCTATGGCCACCGGCGCCGGAGGAGCCTCCTCCTCCTCCAAAAACGCCGCCACCTCGGCGAGTACGGCCGGCACTTTCTCGGGAGCCTCTTCCACGGGGGCCGCCGTCCGTCGCCTCTTGGCTAGGGCCTTGGTCTTGCGGGATCCTTCGCCGCGTTCCATGAGTTCGAAAGAGAGAGCTTTGAGAGAGAGAGAGAGAGAAGAGATCGCCGGTCGCCGGTGAGTTTGGATCAATGAAATCAACTGTAGTTGTCCAATCTTGTTCATCATTATTTAGAGATCAAAACTAAAATATTAGAGAATGAGATCAACGTTAAAGATTAATCTGGCGATTTTTTTTTTTTAATTTTTTTCAATATTTTTAGATATTTATTTTTTATACCTATCCGATCGAATAGTTCCAGTTGATCGTCAAGATCAAGTAGTAAAAATTAAAGTCATGAGAATTGGATCAACCCTAAAGGCCCTATGATCGTAATACTCAACTGTAGCCATCCGACGAAGGATGTGCAAAGATTAAAGTTGTTCCATTCCTTGGAGATTTAGCTTTAGGCATGAGTTTAAAACCCCAAACGATAGAAACACTGCCAGTGGGAAGCGTACGCACATGTCGCACTCAGTCTTCAACCACTTTCTCATGTTAAGTTACACTAGCAGTGGAATGGATCAAAGGCTGCAAAATTTCGGCCAATCTCACATTAAAGAAAATTACAAATTATTATAATTTTTAAAATATTTAAATACTCTTTTTAAGATTGTTTTTATTTATTGGAATTAAATTATATCATTCCATCGTGAAACTCAACCATAGCCATCCAATGAGGTTTGTGCAAAGATTAAGGTTGTTCCATTCCTTAGAGATTTTAGCTATAGGAACTAATTAAGGGGTATAAAACCCCAAATGTTAGGAAAGCTGCCAGTGGGCAGCGTCCGCACACGTCGCACGCATTGTCTTCGGTTTTTTTCTCATATTAAAAAATAGAATAAAATTTATCGTAAATTTTTAAATATTTAATTATCTTCTTTAGAGTAGTTTCCATCATTTGAGACTTTATTTTGATCATTTGATCATATTTGATCGTGAAATTTAATAATAACTGTCGATTGGCTACTTGCAAATTTGATTTTTTAAAAAGTTATAAAAAATAATTAAAAAATAAAAAATTAGTCAGATTATCTTTAATGTTGTTTTTGTCTATTGAAATTTTACTATTCATCGTCAATTTGTTCGCACACAATTAGACAGTTACACAATCGATTCGGACACGATCCGACAGTAAAAAATAAATTCTAAGGAATGAAAATTATCTTAAAAGGTTAATTGAATATTTAAAATTTTATAGTGATTTTTATTTCAGATCAATTGTTCTGTACTTATCTATTTGTTAGAATGAAAGATATTATATCCATGTCCAAAAAAAAAGAAAAAGAAAGAAAAAAATAGAACTAGTCTGAATAAAAAATACATTGGCAGAAATAATGAGAATATTATCGTTTTTTGTTTTTGCAGGAATTCAAACATTTGTTGCTTAGCTAATACCAACCCGGGGAAAAGACAATTGCAGAAGTGAATTCTTTGTCCAACACCCATTATCTTGAGGTTAGTATTGGACGTCTGCATTGTCTTTCTATTTCCTTATTTCTAGCGATATTCTTTTTTAACTTTTTTTTTAACATGAGAATGGAAAATTCATTCAATCAAGATGAAAATAGAAAGTAGTCTGCTAAAGCAGCATTAACAACACAAGATGGAATGAAAAACAAATTTAGCAGTAACAAACACAGTCACATTAGCTTTCCTAGGAACATAACCAAGGGAAATATGGTTCTTAGTAATAAGTTTCCGGCATTGATCAATGATAGGCCGGGCTTTCCAGGGAGGGTCTTTGAGACCCAAAGCAGCCTATAAGAACCTGTGCATTGCCTTCGACAGATATCTCCAATGGGGAAACAATAGCAATAAGTAAAGTGTCGAAAGTTATTGGGTCATCTAACTCAAAACCTTACAATGAGTGGAGTAGGCACCTTCTATTAAATATTTTTTTATTTTGTTCTTTTTTCGATATAGCAAAATTAAACTTAGTCTCTTTTTATTCGCCCTTATTCTTCTCTTATTTTCCAATTAAGTAGCATTTAGAACCCTGACAAGACCAGAAATGAGTATACCAAGGTGGTTGCGAATGATAATGCCAATAGGACCATGGGTTGTACCGGTCTTCCCAACAAAATTAAAATTAAGTGAGCCATAGGTGGGATGATTCCAAGGGATCTGTGTTGCAGGAACATGAGAAGGAGTAGATTTCGTAATGCTTAGAAAAGTCCTTACTACAACAAATGCATACTAAAAATATTGATTGAGTGGGTGACTCTGGTTAGTAGACCAATGCATCTACCTCGTCCTAGTTAGGTGGTTTGACATGTCACCCGATGGGTTTTTGGACCACCCTCGTTGGCATAGGAAGAGAGCCGGCCACTTCACTGGCTTGTCCTAGAGGGTTTTACCCTCATACTGTTAGAATGAATACCTTATAAGTAGAATAAATAATTTTACCTAAAACTCAAGAATTACTTATTCTACCTATTCCACTGGTGGACCTCACGCCACTATTGAAATCCTCCTTATTCTCGTATAAGCAATCCGGTATAGGTAATTCCGAAGCACATTCTACTATCAAAGTGGGGTGTGTCACTTCGATAGGAGAATAGGAGAAGAACAAGGAGTCTTATTCTTAGAATAAGACTAATTCTATTTTGATAGGCGATAATTCTATTTTGATAGGCGAAATCAATTTGATTGCAGAATAGGTTACTCTGGAATTATTTATCCAGAATAGCGTATACTAGAATAAGGGGTGTATAGCTTTGATAATTATGTGGGACCCACTGGCGGAATAAGAAGGATAAGCAATTCTTGGGTCTAGGGTCGAATTGCTTATTCTCCTTATTCTCCGAATAAGCTATTCTGCACCGGTATAAGCCATTCCGCTTGTCAAAGCTAAATTAAGCTTATTCTCCTTTTAATTGCTTATTCATTGGATAAAAAGAATAAACAATTCCACTCTAAACCTAAGAGTTGCTTATTTTACCTATTCTTCCCCAATTTGTTTGCAAAATAGATTATCCAGAATTACTTATCCGGAATAGTGTATACTAGAATAAGGGGTGCTTAGCTTTGATAGTTCCGTGGGACCCACTGGCGGAATAGGAAGGATAAGTAATTATTGGGTCTAAGGTCGAATTGCTTATTCTCCTTATTCTAATATAAGTAATTCTAACGCGGTATAAGTCATTCCGCCCATCAAACTAGAATTAACCTTATTCGAAAAATAAGAGGCTTTATTCTTCTCCTATTTTCCAATCAAAACGTCTCTTATTCTAATATAAGCAATTCCTATATAAATAATTTCGAATAACATATTTTACTATCAAAGTGGCGAATGTCTGCTTTCATATTGCTTTCATGATTGCTAACCAACTGAAGCCAACATCATCACGGATGGATTTCATAGTACAGCATGTGCATAGAGAATGAGTTGCTCGTGACATGCAGGCTCTGTTAGGGAAAAGTTTCAACTATAAATTCGACGGAATTTAGATTTAAAGGATGATGACATCAACATTTCTAAAATTTGCACTCTTAATATTTTAATTGGATTTGACATGTGAAAATTAAAGAAAGGTTCAGAATATTAAATACATATTATTAATTATTTTTGTCCAGTCATTTTAAAAAAGAAAAGACAAAAGTATGTTATTTTTAACTTACTATGGGAGAAAGTTGTAAAGTAAATGCTCCCACAGCTGCCGATTCCTTTGCTATCCTTTTTCCAGGACAGCATGAGTAGGTCTCCTCTTTGTGTCTAATGGTCATAATCTGTTTTTCCTTAAATCTCATCCTTTTTCTCATTTGAGAAAGATTTTCCATTTGATAAGATTTCTAAAAAATCTGCAGGCTCAAGATCCACCTAAAAGTGTTTTAGGTGAAGCTTAATATGAACATTGTTCCACTACTATAAAACAGGAAATCAATTTTTTTCGTAAAATGTGGATTGATGTAAAACGTTGATTTTTTCCCTTTGTTTTGGTGAAACTAAAACATGAAACTCTCCATATTTGTTTTTCCCTGCTAGTTCGTAGAAAGTTGAAATCTAAAATTAGGATCAATTATTTTACAAGGATAATCATGGTCCTGTTCTCAAAAAAATGTTGTTCAGACCAAAATTTTACTATATATTATAGTTTTGCTAACATTTCAAACAAAGATTTCAGTATCTTAAAATATCATCCGAATAGTTCTAAGCTAAAGCAAAAGCTTACCCTAGTGTATGTACATATATTTTTAAGAGTTTTTTTACTTCTCAGTCCCTTCAAGTTTTGATCTGTCGATATAATTCTTTACAATCTTCAATATTCCTTTTTTTGACAATTTCTAACTAGAGGGACCTTTCTTGACGGTTAAAAAGTGGTTGAAGGTCTTAAATAAGTATGAAGATCACAGAAACTTATACAAAGAATTGGAATAATGTAGGGACTGAAAAATAATTTGCTTAAATCAAGCCCAAGCTAATCCTTAGACAGGACTTTTCTTGGGGCATCCTGCTTTACCTCTCGGGGCAGTTCCTTCCTTCTTGTGGGGAGGGCATCCCACTTTACCTCATGGACACTTCCTCCTTTTGTCAAACAATTTCCCATGCTTTTATTGTCACTTGCTCTTCATTCAACTGAAAATGTTAAATGAAGCCTTCCACAATTTTTCCTGTTTCCAAAATAGCAACCATTTATGCATGTTTTCTGTCAAGAAAGATGAATGCTAGGAGTTCGATTAAACAACAAGGGCAGAGATGTAATTTTAAAAAAGTCTCAAAAAATATAGCATATTTACAAAAAAAAACCTGTGTTACAACTACTTGCAAGTAAGGCCCCATAAACCCCCGTCAATTGGTATAAGGCTCCACAAAAACTGTCGCTAAAAGGGGTGAAAGTCTGTCACAAAAAGTGATTAGACGGACTTTTTTGTAAGAAAGTTGAGATCACGGGATTTTTTTTTGTAAATAGTCGGATTAGAGAGAATTATCTGTAATATCAAAAGTTTTTGGAGCTGATAATAGAAAATGAACTTCTACATGTTATATAGCCATTCTCTAAGCCTGCATCAGTTTGTTGGGAAGCACTTCGTACCAGCACAAATTTAATCCTCAGGGACTATATTAATAGAAGAGATTGAGAGCAGATTCTTAAGAACTTCTTGAGGTACAAATAAATCGATCTGTTGCCCTCAAAGCAAGAAACAGATGGGATATCTTGCTCGCTCCATTGATGGGTGATAAGATTAAACTATATATGCTGTAGGGGTACTAACATTTGTGATTCCTAATCCTGTCCTTGTTTACTATTGCCAGCATCGGAAGTTCATCTTATCAGAAGAAACTAGTTGTCCTTCGGCTTGAGAGATGCTCTTGGACATCCATTGCCTTTTGGCTTCTTTCCGCATGACTAGCAACATGAAAATTGTACTAAAATAATGATTAGATCGTGAGTTTGAGAGATGCCCTTGGACATGTCTGTTGGTGTTGAAACTGGGAAGAACAGAGGAAAGAAGATAGAAAAGGGGAAGAAGAAATTGGGATCCAGATACCACAATGGTACTGTCCCTCTGTATTATATATGCGTGGTGGAAAGCCAAATTGGTTACAGATTGTTACAAGTTTCTGTGGTGCTGAACATAATACAATATGGTATGGGAAAAAGTCAAAACAGAAACAACAGAATGGAACCTTCGCATTGTGCTCGTCACATAAGCTCACATGCCATCATCCAGATCATTCCAACAGTGATAACAGTAATAGCGGTCAATACTCCCCCTCAGGCTGGGGGAGTGCAGATGTCGAACCAGCTTGGAATTCAGTAAGTGAAATTGGTCCTGTTCAAGTGGTTTAGTAAAAATGTCTGCAAGCTGCTGATGAGAGGGGATGAATGCAGTAGAAAGCAGTCCAATTTGTAACATTTCACACACAAAATGACAATCCAATTCAATGTGCTTGGTGCGTTCGTGGAAGACAGGATTAGCAGCTATGTGAAGGGCTGCCTTATTATCACAGAAAAGATGAGTTGGTGGAAGATGCACTCGTAAATCTTGGAATAAGGAATGTAGCCATTGAATTTCAGCTGCTGCAGTAGCCATTGCTCGATACTCAGATTCAACTGAAAACTTGGAAACAGTGTGCTGTTTTTTGGTTCGCCAAGAGATGGGACTAGTGCCAATGAAGGCTATCTATCCGGTGACAGAGCGCCGAGTGAGAGGACAAGAGGCCCAATCTGCAGCACTGTACATGGATAGTTGCAATTGACTAGATGAGCTAAAGAATATTCCTGTACCAGGGGAAGATTTAATATAGCGAACTACACGTAAGGCTTCATCCCAATAATCACTATTAAGGGAATTCATAAACTGGCTCAATAGATTGACAGCAAATGTGATGTCTGGCCTAGTTATCGTAAGATAAAGGAGGGCGGCCAATGAGCCGTCGATATTTCGAAGGATCTGATAAAGGGGCAGATGAGGTAAGATGCAGACTGTGACCTGTCGCAAGAGGGGTGGGAGAGGGTTTAGCACCAAGAAGACTGGTGTCAGATAAAATATGGAGGGCATATTTTCGTTGGTTCAGGAAAATGCATGTAGAGGACTTTACCTGCTCCAGCCCAAAGAAGTACTTAGGAGATCCCAAGTCTTCTAGATGAAATTGCATGTGAAGAAATCACTTGAGAAGATGAATGAGTAGAAGATCATCACCAGTGACCAAAATATCATCGACATAGATGAGTACAATAGTGAGAAGATTCCCACTTTGTACTATAAATAATAAGTAGTCTGATTTAGATTGAACAAAACTAGTTGCAAGTAAGGCATTTGTTAACTTTTGAAACCGATTTCTGCTAGTTTGTTTGAGGCCGTACATAGATTTAAGCAATCGACATACATAATGCTCTCCCTGACTGTGCATCTCCGATGGCAATTTCATGTAAACTTCTTCATTCAAGTCATCATGAAGAAAGGCGTTGTTTACATCCAACTGACGAAGATTCCAGTGTCGAATAGAAGCTAAATCCAATAAGCATTGAACAGTAATAATCTTGGCAACATGAGCAAAAGTCTCATCGTAATCTACACCTTCGAGTGTATATCCCTTAGCTACTAACCGAGCTTTATAACGAGCAATAGAACCGTCAAAGTTATATTTGATTTTGTACACCCATTTACAACTAACAACCTTTTTACCAGGAGGCAATGAACATAGTTGCCATGTATTATTGAGATGTAATGCATGTAATTCAGCTTGTATAGCAGCTCACCAGTGAGGGGAAAGACATGCATCAGAGTAAGAAGAAGGTTCAGAATGCATTGTAATGGTAGACAAAAAACTGCAATGTGAAGAGGAGAAAGGAGAATATGATAGTGTATGTGAGAGAGGATATTTGATGTAAGGGGGTGTAAAAGGAGTGGACATGAAGTTAGTAATGTAATCCTTGAGATAGGAGGGTGGGCGATGGGGGCAAGTGGGACGAATAGGTGTAGAGGACTCAATAGGATTTGCATTTGTAAAAGGTGAAAGTGTAGGGGAATGTGGTTTAGGTGGAGAGGTGGATGGGAATGAGTGGGTTCTGGAATTGGATATGAAATAATGGGTTCATTTGTAGAGACAACAGTGAAGAAAGGAAAAATGTTTTCATGGAAAATGACATCCCTACTAGTGAATGCTTCATGAGTGTCCAGATCAAATACTTTATAGGCTTTATAAGTGGAGGGTACCCAATGAAGAAACAGCGACGGGCTCTAGGAGAAAACTTATTAGAGGTTAAGTGACTAGTGGAGGAAAAACAAAGACATCCAAAAATACAAAGGTTGTCAAGTGCAGGAGGGGTATGTAGGCATGCTAATTTTGAGTAAATTTCATATCATATAATAATGTCTCAAAGTGGTCTGATACTTAATCATTAATTAATTTTTATTAATCTTTCTGAATTAATTATCTAAAAAGTATCAGGTCAGACATACATAATTTAAGTTAATTAATTAAATTGATTTTAACTCAAATTTTTAATCAAATATAAAAAAGTCTAAAAGACGTCAACATGTATAGACGTTATTTAGAGTTTATTCATATTTTGATATTTAAATTTAATTTTTAATTAATTGATTAATTAGCTAAAAGACGTCTTCCAGACACGACGCCATTTAAGTCTCCTAAATTGTTTCTGTCTCTTCTTCCAGATGTTTATCTTTATCTTAATTAGTCTAAAAGACGTCTCCCATGGACGACACGTTTTAGATAATTACAGATAATGATAAATTAATCTGTGTTTATCTGTTTGTTAGTTAGATAAACTTCAAACTCCTTCATGTTAATCTGATCATAACTGCGGATATAAAGCCTATAAATACACAACCCCTTGGTCTGTAAAGATTCGTGATAATTCTTGAAAGATTAGTGATAATTTTGAGCGATTATTGGGAACGACGACGTCCAGACGCTGAAGGATCGAGGTGCTACTTCCAGGAGTCTTAGAGCAAGCTACATTCTTTCTTCATCGTTTCTTCGTCCATTCAAGACCAAGGCTTTCCAGGAGCCATCCAACTTAATTCTTAATTAATTTCTATATCTTTCTCATATTTTTATCATATTAGCATCATATTTTCATCACATCACTCTATGCAACATACACTCACTAGCATTATTTTCCAATCCATGTTTTAAGGGGTTTAAAAGACCATCAAACAAGTGAGTTCAATTGTTTAGTTGCATGATTAAAATTTCTACTGGAATAGATACTACATCTATTTGAATTCTTATTATTTTTTCCTCTCTCTTTCTTTCCACTTTCTTGTAAGGTACAAAATGAGATAAAGAGGAGAGAATCATCAACAACAAAGAAAAGAAATCTGGATGATCCTCAAAGTCCGATATTTGCCAAAGCAAAAACAAAATCAAAGGGGCTCTCTTTCTTCAGCTGGCTGAAAGAGGGGAATCAAGAACTTCAACATCTCCCAATTCCAAAACAAGTAGGCGATCAATCTTTTCTTTTAGAACTTTTTAGTTAAAAGTTTCTGGCGATCACATTCACTTAGTTCTTTTTAATAGGTTTATTTGTCACATAACTACAAAATTTTCATGATAATCACACACCTAATTTGAGCACTCACAGCTTTTTGGCGATCACGGTGGAACTTGGTCTCGCCATCTTTTAATCTTTGTTCTTGCTTTCATCAATCGGGCACTCTCTGTGCATCACCTGTGTCTCTCGACACGCCCTCACCGATCGGTGAGTTTTTAATTTAATTGTTATTCCTACATGCACCACGTATACACTCCTGTGGCAAGATCTTGCCCTCCCCGTTTGATTGATTGGAAAGTTGTGGTTGTGATAAGAAGATTGTGTGATTGATTGATATTTTAGTTGTTCATCTGATAAAATTATCCTGTTAAAAATTGAAAAAAAAAAAAGAATCGCATGAGCCGATCATTTACTGCTTTCATCCTTTTTGTTTGAGGATGAATCGCATGAACCTTTAAGTCCTAAATAGCATAACCATGGTAAAAGAACATCCCTCCATCTATAAGTTATTCTATCATTAATCACCAATTTCCCACTTGGCAGCGCCATCAATAATTAGAATTTGTTTTTCAATTCAAAATGGTGAATATTATGGTTGCACCTGCAATCACATCTCATATGGTGTCGGTCTCCCATAAGACACTTCAATCAAACATAATTATTCAAGATTTGACAAGAGCCTATCACACCTTATTATTTCAGCACAAAAGCCACAACGCACTTTTCCAATCAACCATAACTTGGAAGGAAGCGCTACACTAGTTCGTCGCTAAAAGAGTGAAAACACACTTAAGCAGTTGGGTATCGTCACGCGACAGGCCGCGGCGATCACCTTAACCACAGCCAACTGGAGGTACATCTTCAGCAAGGGATCCTTCATGAAGTTGCAGAAGCACTGCTGCTGCTCCCTCATCGTGGTGCAGCACTCGGTTGAGGGCTTGCCCGTCTTGAGGGCATCATCGCACGCCTTCAGCGCCTTAGGGTTGCATGCGACCGCGAGCTCGTCCACCGCCGCTGCCTGCTGGATGACGGTCAGCAGCGCGAGCAGCAGCAAGGACGCCGCCAAGTGTGAGCTCCTCATGTTTTGTTACTGTTACGAATAATGAATTGAAGGAAGTATAACCTTCTCCATTGTATTGAACCTTGATATATACAAGTACAAGATCCCATAATAGGGCAAGAGGCCAGCATGCTTACCAATATGTACATACTAAATCTAGAGCATACTAAATCTAAATCTAGACCTACTGTATATACATCAACACCCCCCCTCAAACTCACGGTGGATCATGAACTGAGAGTTTGCTAACCAATGCACGAAAACGTGGAGTAGGCTGTGATTTCATGAAAAGATCAGCAAGTTGTGCGGTTGTCGAAATATAAGGGAGAGACAGATCGCCTGAAAGATAGTGCTGACGAACAAAGTGACAATCAATTTTAATATGCTTCGTCCGCTCATGGAAGACAGGATTGCTGGCAATCTGAAGAGCACTCTGATTATCACAGTAGAGAGGAGTCGGAGTGGTAAGAGCAATCCCAAAATCGCGAAGAAGACGTCGGAGCCAAATAACCTCAGCAAATGTGTCAGCCATAGCATGATACTCTGCTTCAGTACTAGAGCGAGAGACAACTGCTTGTTTCTTGCTCCGCCAGGAGATGAGAGAAGAACCCAAGAAAATGCAGAACCCAGTGGTAGAGCGGCGATCAGTAGGATCCCCAGCCCAATCAGCATCAGTGTAGGCACGGAGCTCTAAGGAGGAAGTAGAAGACAACAGAAGCGAGCAACGAATAGTGCTACGCAGGTATCTGAGTACTCGAAGAAGAGCAGCATAGTGAACAGAAATAGGCGCACTGACAAACTGACTCAAGACATGCACAGCATGGGCGATGTCAGGACGTGAAATAGTAAGATAAACCAGGGCACCAACTAGCTGACGATAGCGCGTGGGATCGTCCAGAGGAACACCATCAGTCGGGCGAAGCTTAACATGTAGTTCCATGGGAGTGTCTATCGAGCGAGTGTCAGAGAGAGAGGCTCGCTGAAGAATATCTGCAATATACTTCTGCTGTGAGAGTAAGTAACCCCGAGAGGAATATGCAACCTCAAGACCAAGAAAGTAACGAAGGAACCCCAAATCCTTCATATCAAACTGCTGCTGAAGATGAGACTTGAGGGAAGCAATGGCAGTCGAGTCATCGCCAGTGATGATCATGTCATCTACATAGAGAAGTAGGATGGCGCGGCCATTAGGAGAATCACGAACGAAGAGGGCATAATCTTCAGCGCTCTCCTGAAAACCAATCTCAAGAACTGCTCGCCGAAAACGCTCAAACCAAGCACGAGGTGCCTGCTTGAGCCCATAAATGGCCTTGCGGAGACGGCAAACATAACCAGGCGGAGCGGGAAGACCAGGAGGTGACTGCATATAGACCTCTTCTGTTAGATCTCCATGGAGAAAAGCATTCTTCACATCAAGCTGATAGAGAGGCCAACGACGAACTGCGGCAACAGCAAGTAAAGTGCGAACAGTAGTCATCTTTGCCACAGGTGCAAAAGTCTCCTTATAATCAATGCCATACTCTTGAGTGAAACCACGTGCCACAAGCCGTGCCTTATGGCACTCGATAGAACCATCAGCCTTAGTCTTGATCTTGTATATCCACTTACAACTGACAGTAGAGACACCAGAAGGAAGTGGTACAAGATCCCATGTATGGGTCTGCTGAAGTGCCTGAATCTCCTCCTGTATAGCCTGACGCCATTCTGGTAACTGAATAGACTGTCTGAAACTCTGAGGCTCTTGATGAGTGTGAATAGCTGTAAGAAAGGCGGAAAACTGAGGATAATAAAAGTCAGTAGGATCATAGCCAAGTCTGTCAGGAGGGCGGTGAGAGCGCTGTGGGTAGCGTCGATGAGGATCCACAGCCGGCAGAGGAGGAGTAGGAGCAGGAGTGGCATCAACTGAAGAACCTGAAGAATCTTCCAAGGTGGGAGCACGGTGACTGGAGACTGGAGAAATAGGAGACGCAGGAGGGGAGGTGGGCAGCGGAGCCATAGAGGAGCATGATGGCTCGAGCTCCAATAGAGATGTAGAAGTGGGAGGGTCATCGGAGGGTAGAAGACCCGGAAGACTAGGAACAATAGAAGAAGTGGAAGAGGGAGCATGATCATGCATGAAGGAGAGATCCTGGGAGTTAGTGGAGAAGAAGGGAACATGCTCAAGAAAAGTGACATGACGAGAGATACGAAGACGACGAGCAGTAGGATCATAGCAGCGATACCCAAGGTGCTCTGTGCTGTAGACAAGGAGGACACACTTAACAGCTTGAGGTGAGAGTTTAGTGCGTTCGTGAGAAGGCAACATAACAAAACATGTACAACCAAAAGTACGAAGTCGGCCGTAGTCGGGAGGGGCAGAGTAAAGACGCTCATAAGGTGTGCCACCCGACAGGACAGAAGATGGTGTGATATTAATGAGAAACACAGATGTGAGAACAGCTTCGGCCCAAAAAGTACGGGGCATAGACGAACAAAGGAGAAGAGTGCGAGAAGTGTCAAGGATGTGACGATGTTTGCGTTCAGCAAGACCATTCTGTTGAGGTGTATAAGGGCAGGAGAGCTGAGGAAGTGTGCCATGGGATGCCAGAAGCGAACGAAAGTCTGAAGAAAGGTACTCACGAGCACCATCAGTTCTGAGAACTTTAATACGACAATGAAAATGTGTGGACACCATCTCAGTGAACTGGCGATAAATGGAGAGAAGATCCGATCGCTTGTGAAGTAGGTAAACCGAAGTAAAACGCGTACAATCATCCACAAAACTGACGTAATATAAGAAGCCAGTCATAGACGGAATAGGAGAAGGACCCCAAATATCAGAATGTACTAAATCAAAAGGATGAGTGGAGACAGACTCATGGGAATAAAAAGGAAGAGTTGTATGTTTAGCAAGTTTACAACCTTCACAATGAGACAAAGAAAATGACGGGCTAGGACCTAAGACACCAGACTGAAAAAGAGATCGAAGACGAGCTGCAAATGGATGACCCAAGCGACGATGCCACAGATCGACAGAAGTAGAAGGATGGCCTGGAGAAGATGACGCAGTAAGTGCAGACCGAGGAGGATGCAACGAGTCCAAGCAGTAGAGGCCACCCTTTCTATGACCTATTCCAATCCTCTGGCCGGTACGTAGATCCTGCACATCACAAGAAGAGGAAGTGAATGAAATACGATATCCTGAATCAGCTAGGCTACTAACAGAAACAAGATTCATAGATAGATGAGGAACATGAAGAACATAAGAGAGGGTGAGATGACCAGAGGGGTCAGAGGCAGTAGTAATGGAGCCACACTTGGAGACAGAGAGAGGGGTACCATCTGCAGTATGGATCCGGAGGTGTGGTGGAACAGGAGAACAATTAACAAGAATAGAATCATTAGAGGTCATGTGATGGGAAGCCCCAGAGTCTAAGATCCAGTTTGAAACAGTACCAGTGGCAGCAGACAGAGCGGAAGGTTCAGAAAAGAAACCAGCGGTCTGGAGAAGCTGCTGAAGCTGTTGTATCTGTCCAGCAAGTTGCGTCACGTCAAGAGAACTTCCTTGAGAAGGTAATCCAGACGGAGTTGTAGGCGAAGGGACGGAAGGAGGCGACTCCGCCACAGCAGCAGTGGGGCGAGACTGACGTTGACGACGCTGAAGCTTCCGACATTGATCAATAGTGTGGACACGGTTGCGACAGTATTTGCAGAAAAGATTCGCTGATGTGCTAACTGAGTCACCAAGGTGTGATGAAGAATCCATGCTACGTGAGTGCATCGGAGTGTCAAGTAGCAGAGAAAATTTGGAAGGCTCCGATGAGCGAGACCGCAGTGCGGCAGCGAGAACAGTTTCAGATGGAGTGCCAGACGTCCCCAGGGCTCGCAGTCGTGTTTCTTCTGCAATAAGCTCAGTAAGAGCATCATCCAAACTCGGCAGAGGGGATCGATGTAGAAGCTGAGCACGAAGTGCCTCGTACTCAGGACGAAGACGCATTAGAAAGTGATAGAGATGTTGTCGATCCCGTTGAAGACTGCAAGAACACGTAGAAATACGACCAGAGATATGCATAGCATCTAATTCTGACCAAATACGTCGAAGACGAGTGAAGAACTCCTGAATTGACAGTTCACCCTGACGAATACTGTCAAGTTCACTACGAAGCTGATACTCTCGAGCACCACTAGACTGAATATAACGTCTGGCAAGATAAGTCTATTGTGCTCGAGAAGTAGTAAAATCCAAAAGATCTAGACGAATGGAAGGATCAACCGAACGAAAGATATAACTCATGACAAACTCATCATTATCTTTCCAAATCTGAATAAAAGAAACAGTAGTACCTTTTTTTGCCGATGACTCAATTTCAACTGTCGGATACAGAATAGTCCCATCAACATATCCCCATAACTTAGCAGTATGAAGATTAGATCAGACAGTAGCAGCCCATACAACATAATTATTGGCATCCTTTAATTGAAGATCCATTTTTGGAATATCCGACGCAGAAATAGAACTTAATAGAGCCATGACAATCAAAGAAGGTGAACGCTACCTTAAACAACGATTGGTGACCGGATCCACCGGAGGGGCTTCGCGGGGGGTGACCGGATCCCTCCTCAACCTTGCTTACAGAAAGACCACCGACCTTGCTTGCAGGAAGCCAACCCTGCTGGAGCTGCCGAGCCGGAGCCAACCCTGCTGGGACGGGACGGAGAGGAGCTGCCAAGCCCCAGCCGAGCCGGCTGCGAGGAGGAAGAAGCGGGACTGAACTGCCGAAACCACGAACCAACACAAGCCCCCGGCCGAACCTGCTGCGGGAAGGAGCGGACTTGCTGAGCAGGAGCGCCTGCCAAAACCGCGAACTGGGCAGGAAACACCACGCCAGGAACCGCGACTAGGGCAACGCTGAAAGACCTCCCCCCGGGCAAACGAACGGCAGGGAGAACGGCGGCGGACGGTGGCACGGCGAAGGCAGACACGCTCAAGAAAACCGAAAACGTACGTTCGGCTCTGATACCATGTTACGAATAATGAATTGAAGGAAGCATAACCTTCTCCATTGTATTGAACCTTGATATATACAAGTACAAGATCCCATAATAGGGCAAGAGGCCCATAATAGGGCAAGAGGCCAGCATGCTTACCAATATGTACATACTAAATCTAAATCTAGACCTACTGTATATACATCAACAGCTACAAACTTAATTTTATGAAGGGGAAAGAAAGAGAAGAAGGATCTCAGAGAAGAGGGTAGGGATGGTGTGGGTGGGGGAAAGAGGGTGCCCTGCCCTTTATAGGCCCCGAGTGGGAGGCCAGATGTTGCACCATGGTATAATGTGCTTGGTGAATAGGGATTGTCACCACTCTCATCCAACTAACTCGTCAAGGGGTATATCTTGCCGTAGGAGTTGCGACCTTATCCTATTAAGCATGCACGTACAGGAAAGTGTGTAAAAAGGGTTTGGCAGCACTGATTTGGTTTCCACCTTATCCTCTTGTAGTGGGGAATGGGATGGTCCCAGTAAAGGCAGTTGGAACAGGGGTTGGGCACGTGGTATCCTCAGCGGGAGTGTTCGGTATAGCATTCAACTTGAAAGGATTCGGATTCCCACACCTATCAAGCAAGGATATATATAAATGACTTAGCCTTATAAAGGAAACCTATCCTTGGCCCCGTCCTTATCCTAGTGTACTCGTTTCCTTCTGTTCTCGTCCTAGGAACTATGCACAACTGTTTTCTTGTCATAAGTTCTATAAGATTTTTTTATATAGTATGGGTCAAAGATTCCCCCATTTCAGATCAAATGGTCAAGATTCTTTGGATCACATAAGTTCCTCGTGCTCTTGCAAAATGCACTACAACAAAGTTGTTCTGTACTTACGGCAGAAAACTGTAAGGTATGTACCAAATACCGTTGGTAAATACCTCTACTTACGAAACTCCCTACGGCAACCAATCGTACGTGTAGCAACCGTTCCTATAGACTATACGTACAGTTATACAACCGTAAGTCGCCAAAGTCTATACCGACGGTTAAATAACCATAGTTATAAATTAATCTATACTTACTGAAAACACCGTAAGTATATACAAACTAAATTGTTACAATATAATAATTTGAAGAACACTTTATCATCTATACTTACACAAAATACAGTAAGTATTTGTTGATTAAACCGTTAGAATATAACTTATCGAACAATACCTTATACCATTTGTAATCACAAGTTAATCGTAATTAGACACCACATACACTTTATATCATTTTTATTTATATCATTTCACATAAAAAGAAAGATATCAATTCTTTGTAACGGAATCCTGTCATATTGCACACATTCTATATTTCACGATAATGTACGTATAAGACATTTCCATCATATGTACACATTATATCATACATTGAATAAATTCCGCCTTCGTATAATAAAGTCTACACTTCTTAACATAATTGTCTCAATACATTCTACCTATAAAGTTTAAAAACATATCACAATACCAAACGAATTCTTCAACATAATAAAATTTACATCCATCTATCAATTACATAGCACATCCCCATTATCCAAAAGTACAAAAAAAAAAACATGAACCATAAGACTATAGGTTAGATATCTCCTCCATCCAAACTACGTCATATATGGCTGAACCTGTAGAAAAAAAATTTGTCACGATTATTTTCAAAGTCTAAATAAATAATTATATCTCATTTAAATAAAAAGAACCTTACATAATTTTTAAACCAAACAATGTGATTACCTACAACATCTCTCATGTTTGTTCTTTTCCACATCCTTGACCAATTCATCAATAGAGACAGCATGCATTAGAATCTTCCAACAAAACAATGCTGGCCTAAGTGGAAACAAGTGATTTCAGATTTTATTCCAATTAGGAACAATGGATCCTCTGTTGAGAATGGCATGAAAATTAAGCAAACTTGGTAGAAAAATACCCACTATTAGTATATTGCCAAATATATGTAAGGCTCCCCCTCATGTATGGATCAAGTTCGTTCCCCAATTTCCTTTCTACCATGACTTAACCCAAGCCTACATATGAAACATAGGAAGAGTTAACTTACATGCATACTCACATAGAACAGGAATCAGAATGGCACCACAACCCTCCGAAAACTACCAACATATAAGAATGCCATTGTTCTTGTGAAAAGTATCCCTTCTCTTAGATTTAGGTGCATCCTGTGAAATCAAATCAGAAATCCATTGTCCATCAATGTTGACCTTTGTGATGATACAGGTAGCCATTCATCTTCTCCCATGGCCAAGTTATCTAAGATACATTTTAATGGTTAAAGATACATGTATATCGATGCCAAAAACAATAACAAAAGCAATATGCAGTCAAAATGATATAGCAACTACTTTTTTTTCTCATTCATAAAGTTACATTTCTAGCATTGACTAATCCCTTTTCAAAATCCAGGACAACCTCTAAGGTTTATCCCTAATGGCATGAGCATAAACTGAACAAATAAATCAGCTATCTAGCTGCTAATTTATCTCATAGGACTCATGACAGACCCCTTTTTATTTCGAAAGTTACCTTAACAAGGAACTATGCAAAGATTTTAGTGGGTGACATCAAGTATGTGTTGGTGCAAAAACTTTGTAAAATCCTTGTATCTTTCATTGGATCTAGACAACATAATGATGGTGATGATGATGCATACTTGTTCTTTCAACTTCAAAAAAAAATAAACTTGTCTGATATGTGCAGAGAAGCATGTAAATGTCCAAATCCACAATGAATAGCCTTGAAGGAAGGGCAAATCCTGCAAAGTGAGTTTTCAGAAAATAAAATGTTGGTGAGGGATATTCTACAGTTAAGTCATGGTGTGTACCCCTAACAGGCACTAGACATTAAGCATGGTTTTGTCTGCTTGGGGTTAAATGTGTACGTCTTCACATAATTTTTAGAAACAACTAAGTTATTTATAGATTCTTCCCCTGTAATCATCAAATAAAAAAAGAAGTTTACAAAGACAATGAATTAGAACTTTCAAAAGTCACCAAGAATTGAGTGAACCACAAAACATAAGCAAGTGATGAAGATGGAGTAAGCTAAAAAATGGGCTACTAAACTCTGGTCTTTGGAAGCAAATGGGCAAACAAAACACTACAAGGAACTTTAATTGCGTGGAAAGGTAACATGTTAAACTTCAAGAACTAAATGGCTAAGTTTGAAAAGAAGATTTATTTTTTTACTCGAGAAAGGTTGAGATGAAGTAATAAGCTACAGGATGAGAAGGAGAAGTTAGTCAGTCACTCAAACAAGGCTACCAACACAGTCACATAGAATGAGATAAACAAAACCATTCACCATCATCCCAATCACACGCTCCCATCCAAACATCATCCCCATCAACCACCACATGCAAATCCAATAAGAAAAACACAAAGGAAACTACATAAGGAGGCACAGTCACAACTCACTATTAACAACTATCTGCACAAGAATCTCAAAGGGAAAAAAAAAAAACTACTTAATGGCTCAGAATTATGTGAATGCACCTTACAGTGGCCACGTGTTGGATTTTTAAGTCCCCAGTGCATAGCAAGAGGTGAACCAACTGCACTAGGTAGCTGGTTCATAGCAGAGCCAAGCCAAGAGATGGGATGAAACAAACTTCTCGCTTGTTTCAAATATATTTCGGATATTCACACAGGGCAGTTTGAATCATCTGATATAATAAAGAGATGGGATGAAATAAATTTTTTTTTTTTTTTTTAGAGAGAGAGATTTTGCTTGACTTGCACTTGCACAAACTGAAATGGGAAACCACCATTTCTATCCACGATGGCCAAACAAGGAACTGAGTGAGTCTAAGAAAGGGACTGTTTGTTTGAAGTCAACAAGTGAGATCAATTCTACATATTGTCCTAAGGATGCAGTTCAGCTATCAAACAAATATTACTTCAAGAATACTCTTGTACCCTTAATCCAAACGGAAGCATGAATAGCTTGGAAGTCAAAGCTACATTCTTAGAACCTCAAATCATCCAACAAAACCTTTGTCCACAACCATGGTATTCCAATATGCTTCCTTCCCAAACTCCTACAGAATATAAGTCCACCTTATCACAAAAAGATCATGGAGAATACCCGATGAAATGGATCTTTGTCTTGTAGGAAATGAGAATGTAAACCCAAGATCCCTTACATGGCTGTTTCCTTCAGTTTCAACAAAGTGTTTTAATGTCATTGCAATGAAATCAAACAACTCCTGCAATATAAAAATTTCAAGAAATTTTTTCAGTGATACCAACTTCCCATAAAAACCTAGTATGCTAACACTTGCAACCCAGTAAGAGAGATGCCATAAGCCAATGTTCTTTGCATTCGGATATGGGGACGACACTGAGAACATAAAATTATATAATTATTTCATGAAAATGCCAGATAAAAAACCTAACAAAAGTAAATCTAATTCCTACCTTTCACTTCCTAAAAGAATATGTAACTTCCTTTTTCACTTGGAATAAGTTTTAGATTAAAATCCCATCATAAACAAAATAAAATTAATCATAGCTCCCCTTCCTAGAATGAGGGGAAGAAAGCAAAAAACCAAATAGAAAGCCAGTAATCCATCGATCGCTCATCCGAACTCTATAGGCAAATCCCAAGACCCAACATGAAAAGTTTACGCAACAAATGAAAACAACAGTTAGGGAACAAGGAAAAAGAACTTATTTACATAAGAAACCTACTGGATACACCAAAAACCAAAAGAAGAGGAGGTTTTGAATCTACTCGGTACCTCCACTTCACCCTCCTTAACTGATCAGAATCTGAAGAGAAATATTAAAACAGGGGTAGAGAGAGAGAGTGACGTCACACCTGTAGACACGCTAATTTTGACATCATTTCAAGTAAATTTCATATCATATAATAATGTCTCAGAATGGTCTGATATTTAATCATTGGTTAATTTTTATTAATCCTTTTAAATTAATTATCTAAATTATGTCGGGTCAGACATATATGATTTAAGTTAATTAATTAAATTGATTTTAACTCAAATTTCAATTAAATATGAAGAAGTCTAAAAGACGTCGACTAGTGTAGACGCCATTTAGAGTTTATTCTTATTTTAATGTTTAAATTTGAATTTTAATCAGTAGATTAATTAGCTAAAAGACGTCTGTATGTCACGACGCCATTTAGGTTTCTTAAGTTCTTTCTGTTTCTCTTCCGGATATTTATCCTTATCTTAATTAGTCTAAAAGGCGTCTCTGTGTGGCGACGCGTTTTATCTAATTATAGATAAAGATAAATTTTTTCCGGATGTTTATCCTTATCTTAATTAGTCTGAAAGGCGTCTCTCATGGGCGACGCGTTTTAGATAATTACAGATAAAAATGAATTAATATGTATTTATCTGTAAGTTAAGCTGGATAAATCTCAAGATTTCTTCATGTAAATCTGCAAATGCAAAGAAGACTATAAATACCTTGCCTCTTGAATGAGTAAAAAAAAGAAAAAAAAAGAGAGTGATATTGAGTAATTATTTTGGTGGCAATTAGAGCAAAGAAGTTTGAAGGCGATGTCCAAACGCTGAAGTGCTGCTACCACCAGGAGTCGGCATCCATTCTTCATCCGTCCAAGATCCATTGAAAACCAAGACTTCTAGGGGCCATTCAACATTAGCTTTCAATTCATTTCTGTATATTTTTCACATTTTCGCCCCCCATTAATTTTACATTCTTCATCACATCACTACATGCAACACACATAATACTGGCATCATTTTCAAAACCTATTTGTTAAAGGGGTTTAAAAGACCATCCCAACAAGTAAGTTTACCTGCTTAGTTGTATGTTTAAAATTTTCTCTAGAATGGATACTATTTCTTCCTAAGTTCTCATCATTGTCCTTTATTTCTTTTCTATTTCTTGTAAGGTACAAAGGAGAATCAAAGGAAGGAAATCAATAGCAAACAACAAGGAATTTGGACGATCCTCAAAACTCAATAACAGACAAAGAAAGAACAAAGACAAGAAATGGCTCTCTTTCTTCAGCCGGCTGAAGGAGGGGAACCAATAGCTCAATATCTCCCACATCCAAACAGGTAGGGGATCAAATCTTCTTTTGAAACTTTTTAGTCAAAAGTTTTTGACGATCACATCACTTAGCTTCTTTTTAATAGGTTTATTTTGCACTTAAACAACATAGTTTTTCATGATAATTACACACTCATTTTAAGCACTCACAACTTTTTTTAAGAATAACTGTTCAAAAGGCGTCGAGTCATATGGACGCCTATTGAAAGGCGTCCACATGTCCTGACGCAAATCAAACACATTTTCTGCCTAATTAAAATTTGAAATTTTGCCTTGAACAGCGTCGAACCAGGGCGACGCCGTTTGAACGGCGTCACCTGGTCTGGACGCTTTTCAAGACCGAATTTCGGGTTCTTGAAGAACCCCGTTCCCCTTCTCTTTCTCACTCCAACTAATCGCACATGAAGCTTACCAGGTAGAGGTCGCCCTCCCCTTCTTCTTCTATGGCCACCGGCGCCGGAGGAGCCTCCTCCTCCTCCAAAAACGCCGCCACCTCGGCGAGTACGGCCGGCACTTTCTCGGGAGCCTCTTCCACGGGGGCCGCCGTCCGTCGCCTCTTGGCTAGGGCCTTGGTCTTGCGGGATCCTTCGCCGCGTTCCATGAGTTCGAAAGAGAGAGCTTTGAGAGAGAGAGAGAGAGAAGAGATCGCCGGTCGCCGGTGAGTTTGGATCAATGAAATCAACTGTAGTTGTCCAATCTTGTTCATCATTATTTAGAGATCAAAACTAAAATATTAGAGAATGAGATCAACGTTAAAGATTAATCTGGCGATTTTTTTTTTTTAATTTTTTTCAATATTTTTAGATATTTATTTTTTATACCTATCCGATCGAATAGTTCCAGTTGATCGTCAAGATCAAGTAGTAAAAATTAAAGTCATGAGAATTGGATCAACCCTAAAGGCCCTATGATCGTAATACTCAACTGTAGCCATCCGACGAAGGATGTGCAAAGATTAAAGTTGTTCCATTCCTTGGAGATTTAGCTTTAGGCATGAGTTTAAAACCCCAAACGATAGAAACACTGCCAGTGGGAAGCGTACGCACATGTCGCACTCAGTCTTCAACCACTTTCTCATGTTAAGTTACACTAGCAGTGGAATGGATCAAAGGCTGCAAAATTTCGGCCAATCTCACATTAAAGAAAATTACAAATTATTATAATTTTTAAAATATTTAAATACTCTTTTTAAGATTGTTTTTATTTATTGGAATTAAATTATATCATTCCATCGTGAAACTCAACCATAGCCATCCAATGAGGTTTGTGCAAAGATTAAGGTTGTTCCATTCCTTAGAGATTTTAGCTATAGGAACTAATTAAGGGGTATAAAACCCCAAATGTTAGGAAAGCTGCCAGTGGGCAGCGTCCGCACACGTCGCACGCATTGTCTTCGGTTTTTTTCTCATATTAAAAAATAGAATAAAATTTATCGTAAATTTTTAAATATTTAATTATCTTCTTTAGAGTAGTTTCCATCATTTGAGACTTTATTTTGATCATTTGATCATATTTGATCGTGAAATTTAATAATAACTGTCGATTGGCTACTTGCAAATTTGATTTTTTAAAAAGTTATAAAAAATAATTAAAAAATAAAAAATTAGTCAGATTATCTTTAATGTTGTTTTTGTCTATTGAAATTTTACTATTCATCGTCAATTTGTTCGCACACAATTAGACAGTTACACAATCGATTCGGACACGATCCGACAGTAAAAAATAAATTCTAAGGAATGAAAATTATCTTAAAAGGTTAATTGAATATTTAAAATTTTATAGTGATTTTTATTTCAGATCAATTGTTCTGTACTTATCTATTTGTTAGAATGAAAGATATTATATCCATGTCCAAAAAAAAAGAAAAAGAAAGAAAAAAATAGAACTAGTCTGAATAAAAAATACATTGGCAGAAATAATGAGAATATTATCGTTTTTTGTTTTTGCAGGAATTCAAACATTTGTTGCTTAGCTAATACCAACCCGGGGAAAAGACAATTGCAGAAGTGAATTCTTTGTCCAACACCCATTATCTTGAGGTTAGTATTGGACGTCTGCATAAAACAAACATCTGTCATCTTATGTCTTTCTATTTCCTTATTTCTAGCGATATTCTTTTTTAACTTTTTTTTTAACATGAGAATGGAAAATTCATTCAATCAAGATGAAAATAGAAAGTAGTCTGCTAAAGCAGCATTAACAACACAAGATGGAATGAAAAACAAATTTAGCAGTAACAAACACAGTCACATTAGCTTTCCTAGGAACATAACCAAGGGAAATATGGTTCTTAGTAATAAGTTTCCGGCATTGATCAATGATAGGCCGGGCTTTCCAGGGAGGGTCTTTGAGACCCAAAGCAGCCTATAAGAACCTGTGCATTGCCTTCGACAGATATCTCCAATGGGGAAACAATAGCAATAAGTAAAGTGTCGAAAGTTATTGGGTCATCTAACTCAAAACCTTACAATGAGTGGAGTAGGCACCTTCTATTAAATATTTTTTTATTTTGTTCTTTTTTCGATGTAAGACTATTCTAACACGTTTTCTCACGTGCAGTCCTGTTTTAAGTTATATCATGTGGATCACAAATACGAGGTGCGTGGTCCGATTCGTAACCATAAGCTCTGATATCATGTTGAACTTATTGAGCCATCCAACTGAAAACCAATGAGTGGAATATACACTTTCTATTAAATATTTTTTGATTTTATCCTTTTTCCTATTCTAACACAAAGTATCCAGCCGAAAGATTGATTGGAGAATATGAGAAGAATAAGGGCGAATAAGGAGAGAATAAGTTTAATTTTGTTTTGACAAGCAGAATGACTTATATCGCTGCAGAATAATGTATTCGGAGAATAAGAAGGAATAAACAATGCTGACGAGTATAACTAATTCTACGTATCAAAGTAAAATTATCCTTAATTATTCGTAAAATAAGAAGTCTTATTCTTCCCTTATCCTGTTATCAAAGTAGGATAATATTGTATCAAACTTCAGTAGGTATTCATTCTAACATATTCATTCTAACAGTATGAGGGTAAAACCCTCTAGGACAAGCCAGTGAAGTGGCCGGCTCTCTTCCTATGCCAACGAGGGTGGTCCAAAAACCCATCGGGTGACATGTCAAACCACCTAACTAGGACGAGGTAGATGCATTGGTCTACTAACCAGAGTCACCCACTCAATCAATTTTTTTAGTATGCATTTGTTGTAGTAAGGACTTCTCTAAGCATTACGAAATCTACTCCTTCTCATGTTCCTGCAACATAGATCCCTTGGAGTCATCCCACCTATGGCTCACTTAATTTTAATTTTGTTGGGAAGACCGGTACAACCCATGGTCCTATTGGCATTATCATTCGCAACCACCTTGGTATACTCATTTCTGGTCTTGTCAGGGTTCTAAATGCTACTTATTCTTTTAATCGCCATTTTGATTGGAAAATAAGAGAAGAATAAGGGCGAATAAAAAGAGAGTAAGTTTAATTTTGCTTTGACAAGCATAATGACTTATACCGGTGCAGTATAACGTGTTAGCTGAGTCTAAGGTGGGATGGCTTATTCTCCTCAATTTGATTGCAGAATAGGTTAATCTGGAATTACTTATCCGGAATAGCATATACTAGAATAAGGGGTGCTTAACTTTGATAATTCTGTAGGACTCACTAGCGGAATAAGAAGGATAAACAATTCTTAAGTCTAAGGTCGAATTGCTTATTCTCCTTATTCTTCGAATAGGCTATTCTGCATCGGTATAAGTCATTCTGCTTGTCAAAGCTAAATTAAGCTTATTCTCCATGTATTCTTCCTTATTCTTCTCTTATTCTCCAATCAAAGTGGCGCTATAGCCCAATTTGTTTGCAGAATAGGATATCCAGAATTACTTATCCGGAATAGTGTATACTAGAATAAGGGGTACTTTGATAGTTCCGTGGGACCCACTGGCGGAATAGGAAGGATAAGTAATTATTGGGTCTAGAGTCGAATTACTTATTCTCCTTATTCTAGTATAAACAATTCTGAGGTTATCTGTATGTCGGCGTGAAAATACAATAATATAGAGCCTCCATTAGGTTCGAGGGATAGAATATATATAAAGATTAAATCTTATATCCGACAATATCGTGAGATAAAATCATACAACCTATATCTAAATTGGATAAACTTCACAGGGTCTAGATTGGATTATGAGAGTATGGTAGAGTAGGTTTCGCATAGTATTGCGTGGGCTAGTATATGGAAAAACTAGGTTGAAGTTGATAGGCCTACAGGCAACAAGGACTTAATCATCAGTCGTACATTTAGAACTACAGATAGAAGAGAACTACTTGCACATAGAGGGAAAATGCGGAATAATGTTTGTAATAGGTTGAGTCATTTTATAATATAAAGCATTATTAACCTACATAGACAGAGGTTATATGGATTGGACAGTTTTTTTTCACAAGTGATCTGATAAGTATTAAATATGGTGTGTAGAATTATAGACGTGACAAACGTATATATGCATGACAAATATTCCGTAGATACGACAAATGTCAAATTTGAAAAATATTTATCATGCCTATAAATAAGTACACATGCGTGTAAAGATGACAAATACTTTTAGATATGATAAATATTTCGTGGACATGACAAATATTATTTGTCATACTAGTAAAATATTTATCACGCTAAAAATATGTACAGATGCATAGTGATGACAAATATTTTCTAAGTATGACAAATGTTTCGTAGGCATGACAAATAGAATTTGACACTCTCATAAAATATTTGTTATGAGTACATACATTTGTCACGTCCATAATTTTACACACTGCATTTAATATTTATCAGGTCACTTGTGAAAAAAATTGTCCAATCCATATAACCTCTACCTATGTAGGCGAATAAGAAAAGTACTCCAAAGAGAATTCTTGTTATTTTAGGTATAAGAGATCCGAGTATAGGAAATTCGGAATACCCTATCTATGAAACAAACCGATCCATAGAACTACACATGGAAGAGAACTATTTGTACATAGAGGTCAAATGTGGAATAATGTTTGTAATAAGTTGAGTCACTTTGTAATATATAAAACATTATTCGCCTATATAGACAAAGGTTATATGGATTGGACAGCTTTTTTTACAAATGACCTGATAAGTATTAAATGAGGTGTGTAGAATTTTAGACGTGACAAATATATGTACCCATGACAAATACTTTGTGAGAGTGCCAAATTCTATTTGTCACGCCTACGATTGTCACACCTAGAAAATATTTGTCATCATTATGCATATGTGTACAGATTTTTAGCGTGATAAATATTTTACTAGTATGACATAATATTTGTCATATCCATGAGTATTTATCACATCTGAAAAATATTTGTCATCCTTACACGTGTGTAAGGATTTATAGGCACGACAAATATTTTTCGGATGTGATATTTGTCGTATCTAAAACGTATTTGTCATACGTACATACATTTGTCACGTCTAAAACTTGGCACCCACATTTAATACTTATCAAATTACTTGTGAAAAAAGTTGTCTAGCCCACATGATTCTTATCTAGATGGACCAATGTCGTATCTAAAACGTATTTGTCATACGTACATACATTTGTCACGTCTAAAACTTGGCACCCACATTTAATACCTATCAAATTACTTGTGAAAAAAGTTGTCTAGCCCACATGATTCTTATCTAGATGGACCAATATCATCTTACATTGCAAGATAACTTGACTTGCTGTACTGTTCTTTGATACAGCAGAGTGTGCCCTTCATATTAGCAACAGTCAGGAGAGAGCTCCCTCTCTCTTTTTTTTTTTTTTGGTCGAAATGGCTCAGTGGTTACAGGTCAAGTATCCAAGCTCGAGGAGTTGAGTTCGAGTTCGCCGAAGTACACAAAATATCTGCTCAACAGGCGATTTTTCCGTTCATGAAATGAGTGAGAAATTCCACGGCACGACCCCCGTCCACACACAACGCGGGTGAGATCGATGCTGCGACCTCCCCGCCACTGCCGGGAGAGACGTACCACTGCACTAAGAGCACGGGTAGAGTTCCCTCTCTCTTGGTATTCTCAACTACCTCCCAGTGAGATAGCTGGCATCCTCATACTCGTTATGGAGTTTTTTCCTTGCTCATTGGTCTTCAGCGTATCACCCAGGTTCAAACTTCGGTTTCTCTACTGTTCATGGGTGGACCCTCCACTCAGGTAACGGTCATCTTTCTTTAAAAGGCTTTCGCCGGACAGCTTTCTTTCTATCCTACTTTTTACAATCTGTGCCACATCTTTTGAGTTTCGTCTGTAAATTTCTGACATGCTTGTTTCTTTCAAACTCCCGCATCTCTGCATTGCTGAGGCAGTCGGTTTCGAGTTTTAGTTCCCTTTTTTGGTAACAATTCCGATCCCCTATTTATCCTTCTCGTAGTTTTCTTTTGTCCTTCAAGCCATCTCTATTCTATCTCTTTCTTCCCTTCCTAGCAACAATATTTGCTGTTCTAATTTCTCTCCTCTCTGAAAGCTAACCCTCCTGGGTGCTGGGTTTCCTTCATTTGGGGTGCTGTCAATGTCCGAAAACTGCACCATACTAAGGCATGGCTACTGAAGAAGACCAGGAGGAAGAGCTTCTGGCAAAGTTCAGAGGGTCTTCGGCAAAATGAATGTCGGGTAGTGGCCCGCCTTCACAATTCCATGCGGGATTCACGGACGTGGACGAGGAGTGGAGTCTCACTCGGACGTGGACAAGGAGTGGGAGAAGTCCCACTCGAACGTGACCAGGACGAACGTGATCAAAACGTAAGGAGGTTGTTTCCTACGTGGTCGCTGGTGGAAGGAGTTCGTTTTTCACACGGACGTGGTTTTCCAAGACGGCGCTTCATGCGGCTCAAGCACTCTATATTTAGTGTGTGTCTCTGTGTTACGGGTAGAAAGAAAAAAAAAACAGAAGAAACAGAGAGAGAGAGAAGTCTTGTGCAGAGAGTTTGAGAGTATTTGTAAAAGGGGATTTGTTCCTCTTGGGGCGGTGAGCAACTCGTGTAATTCTCCACATCTAGTGAAGTTTTTTGATCGTTGTCACCCGTGGACGTAGGAAGGCATATTGTCTCTCCGAACCACGTAAAAATATTGTCTTTTTGCCTGGTGTGATTGTTTTCTTCTTCCTCCAATTTCTTCTTGTCGTGTGGATCAAATCTTGGGCACTGCTCTGTTTGTCGGGGTAGTCTATATTTTCAACAAATTGGTATCAGAGCTAGTTAAGATTCGGTCCTTACTTCTAATTGATGGTTGTGAAGGCGACATCGGCAATGAAGTTCGACGTCGAAGTGTTTGATGGGAAGATGAAGGATTTCAACATCTGGCGGTTAAAGATGAAGTCTTTGTTGGTGCAACAGGGGCTGAGTAAGGCGTTGTAAGAAAAGAGAGACTTGCCAGCCGAGTGGACAGATGAAGAAAAGGAAGAGTACCTAGAGCGTGCTCTTGCTTCGCTTTGTCTGTGCCTAGCAGATGATGTGTTGAGAGAGGTCGCTGATGAAGACACCCCGTCAAAGCTCTGGCTCAAATTTGATTCGAGGTACATGACGATGTCTCTCACCAATCGTCTGTACTTGAAGCAGCGGTTGTTTACTTTTTGCATGAAACAAGGTATGCCCGTTACCGATCATCTGAACGAATTTAATAAGACTATTATGGATCTTAAAAATATTGGTGTTAAAAGTGATGATGAAGACCAAGCCCTTATACTTTTGTGTTCACTACCTCCTTCATATGAGAATTTTGTTAATACTTTGCTGTATGGGAGAGATGACATCTGTGTGGAAGATGTTAAGGCCTCCCTGAACTCTAAGGAGTTGAAAAGACGAGTGTTAGAAACGCATGGCGAAGATCGAGCAGATGGTTTGATGGTGAGGGGTAGAACTGAGAAAAAGGAATCAGGAAAGAAGGGTAGAGCAATATCAAAATCTAAGTCGTCAATGAAGAAAGTTAAGTGTTATGAATGCAATCAAAGAGGGCACATCAGAAAAGATTGTCCAAAGTTCAAAGGAAAAGGCAAGATGCAGGCAGAGTCTTCTAATGATGCAGCGAATGTTGTTCATGAGGAGACTATTGATGATGAGGCTATATTGTCAGTCTCTACTGGCACCACTGGGGATGACTGGATACTTGATTCTGGTTGTACTTTCCATATGTGTCCCCACAGGGAGTGGTTTTCTACTTATACGGCAGTGAGTAGTGGTACCATGACTTTGGGAGATAATAGAACTATTGTAGTTGTTGGAGTTGGTACAGTCAAAATTAAGATGTTTGATAATGTCATTAGAACACTGGAGGTGCGGCATATTCCAGAACTGCAGAGAAGTCTGATTTCCTTGAGTATTTTGGATTCCCATGGATACCGATTCACAACAGAGAATGGCATCCTGAAAGTTTCTCGAGGTGGATTGATTGTGATGAAAGGAAGGTTGATTGGTGGTCTTTATCATCTACAAGGCAGCATTGTGACAGGAAGTGCTAATGTGGCATCAAGTTCAGAGGATGATTCTACCCGATTGTGGCACATGCGGCTAGGCCACATGAGTGAAAGAGGCATGATGGAGTTGAGCAAGCGAGGCTTGCTTTCTTATCAGAAGACTGGAAAGCTGGATTTCTATGAGCATTGTATGTTCGGTAAGCAGTGCAGGGTGAAATTCAGTACAACAGTTCACAGTACTAAGGGCACCGTGGACTACATCCACTCTGACCTTTGGGGTCCTGCTCCAGTTGTCTCAAAGGGTAGATCAAGCTATTTGTTGACTTTTATTGATAATTTCTCAAGAAAAGTTTGGGTATATTTTCTGAAGAAAAAGAGTGATGTGTTTGTCACTTTCAAGCAGTGGAAGGCGTTGATTGAAAGGCAGACTGGTAAGAAAATCAAGCGCCTCCGTACTAACAATGGTATGGAATTTTGTTCGAAAGAATTTGAAGAGTTTTGCAAGAATGATGGCATCGTTCGACATCGCACTGTAGCAGGAACATCACAGCAAAACGGTGTTGCAGAACGGATGAACATGACACTCTTAGAGAGAGCAAGAAGTATGATATCTCAGGCAGGTCTGTCAAAGTTATTGTGGGCAGAAGCTGTCAATACAGCTTGCTACTTGGTAAATAGATCTCCATCCACATCCATAGAGTTGAAGACTCCCGAGGAGGTATGGTATGGTTCTCCTGTTGATTACTCTCACCTCAAAGTTTTTGGTTGTCCTGCATATGCTCATGTTACAGGTGACAAGTTAGAGCCGAGGGCGAAGAAATGTATTTTCTTAGGATATGCACAAACTCAAGGTGTGAAAGCATATTGGTTGTGGTGTACTGATCCTCAGTCACTTAAGTTTATGATTAAGAGAGATGTAACTTTTGATGAGTCTGTAATGCTCCGGATGGAAGAGAAGTCAACAACAAAAGGTGGAGATCAGGTTAGTGGCAAGCAAGGAGAGCTAGAGGTGAAGCTTTCATAAGACAGTGCAGTGCAAGAGGAGACAGTACAAAGTCCAGATGAGACAGTTGATGTGCCAGAGAGCAGTACAGTACAACAACAGATCCCTCCGAGGCAACACAGTATTGCAATAGATAGGCAGCACATGGTGATTAAGCCACCTAGCAGGTATAGTCATGTTGACATGGTAGCTTTTGCTTTGTCTGTTGCAGACGATGTTGAGGAGGCAGAACCATGTTCTTATAGAGAGGCAATGACATCAGATGAGTCCTCTCGATGGCAATTGGCCATACAAGAGGAGATTGAGTCTCTTCAGAAGAACGAGACATGGGAGCTGGTAAAAGTACCATCTGGTCAAAAGATTGTAGGGTGCAAGTGGGTTTTCAAGAAAAAGGAAGGTATTCCTAGTGTGGAGGATGCAAGATTCAAGCACGATTAGTGGCAAAAGGTTTCACACAGTAAGAGGGCATTGACTTCAATGAGGTATTCTCTCCTGTTGTAAAACATACTTCTATTCGTTTGTTGCTTGCTATAGTTGCTTTGCTTGATCTGGAGTTGGAGCAACTGGATGTTAAGACAACATTCTTACATGGTGAGCTAGAAGAGGAAATCTACATGCATCAGCCTGAGGGGTTCGTAGCTTCTGGTAAGGAAGATCATGTGTGCCCGTTAAAGAAGTCTTTGTATGGCTTGAATCAATCTCTAAGGCAGTGGTACAAAAGGTTTGATACTTTTATCCTGAGTCAAAGTTACTCTAGGAGTGACTATGACAGTTGTGTGTATCATAAAAGGCTTTCAGATGGTTCTTACTGTATGTGGATGACATGTTGATAGCAGCTAAGAACATGTCAGAAATTAATCACTTAAAGTCTCAGTTGAGTGGTGAATTCGAGATGAAGGATCTCGGGACAACAAAGAAGATTTTGGGCATGGAAATTCACAGAGACCATGGCACTGGAAAGTTGTACTTATCACAGAAGAAGTACATTGAGAAAGTGCTGGAAAGGTTCGGCATGAAGGACTGCAAAGCTGTGAGTACACCATTGGCAGCTCACTTCAGATTGTCTGCAGAAGATTCCCCGAAGACTGAGAATGAGATGGAATTGATGGCTAAAGTTCCATATGCCAGTGCAGTTGGTAGTGTTATGTATGCTATGGTGTGCACTCGGCCAGATATTTCTCATGCTGTTAGTGTGGTCAACAAGTACATGGGAAATCCTGGGAAGATCCACTGGGAGGCTGTGAAGTGGATTCTTCGATACCTCAAAGGTGCTTCTGATGTAAGTCTTATATTTCAGAAAGAAAATAATGATGGTGGTCAACTGGTTGGCTATGTTGATTCAGATTATGCTGGTGATCTGGATAAGAGGAGATCTTTGACAGGTTATATCTTTACTTTCTCTGGATGTGCTATTAGCTGGAAGGCTGTTTTGCAGTCTACTGTAGCTTTGTCGATGACAGATGCTGAGTATATGGCAATGGTAGAGGGAGTGAAAGAAGCTTTGTGGTTGAGAGGTTTGGTTGGTGATCTGGGACATGTGCAGGAGGCGACTTCAATGTACTGTGATAGCTAGAGTGCCATACATCTGACGAAAAATCAGATGTATCATGAGAGGACCAAACACATAGATGTCAGGTATCACTTCGTTCGTGATGTTATCTTGCAGGGTACAGTTGCTGTAGAAAAGGTTCATACAGCGGAGAACCCGGTAGACATGCTGACGAAGCCTATTCCTTCAGAGAAGTTCAGGCATTGCCTGGATTGGATCGACTTACAAAACAAGTGAGGTGGCCCCGACGGGGGTGTTGGCGGTTATGGCGATCATGGTGGAGCTTGGCGCTAGATGCGGCTTGTGAAGATGAGCCAAGAGGAGAATTTGTTGGGTAGTGGCCTGCCTTCACAATCCCATGTGGGATTCACGGACGTGGACGAGGAGTGGAGTCCCACTCGGATGTGGACGAGGAGTGGGAGGAGTCCCACTCGAACGTGACCAGGACAAACGTGATCAAGACGTGAGGAGGCCGTTTCCTACGTGGTCGCTGGTGGGAGGAGTTCGTTTCTCACATGGACGTGGTTTTCCAAGACAGCGCTTCATGCGGCTCAAGCACTCTATATTTAGTGTGCGTCTCTGTGTTATGGCTAAAAGAAAAAAAAAACATAAGAAACAGAGAGAGAGAGAGAGGTCTTGTGTAGAGAGTTTGAGAGTATTTGTAAAAGGGGATTTGTTCCTCTTGGGGCGGTGAGCAACTCTTGTGTAATTCTCCACATCTAGTGAAGTTTTTTGATCGTTGTCACCCGTGGACGTAGGAAGGCATATTGTCTCTCCGAACCACTTAAAAATATTGTCTTTTTGCCTGGTATGATTGTTTCCTTCTTCCTCCAATTTCTTCTTGTCGTGTGGATCAAATCTTGGGCACTGCTCTGTTCGTCGGGGTAGTCTCTATTTTCGACAGTGAAGATGATATTGTTGAGGTCCAAATAGATCCTGAGATCCAGACAGATGGAGAACTAGTGTCATCCCAAGGATACTTTCAGATGAACAAGTCAGACCAGCCGGGTTGAGAGATTGGATTCGGCAAATTATGGAACCCAAAAGGCACCTGGAAGGTGCTTGTCTACCCAAGTAATATGTTCCTAGTGAGAATTTCGGATCCTGAGGATGTGGATAAGGTTTGTATTCGAAATGCCTTGGTTCTACAATAATGATCTTATCTTAGTTGAAAAAGCCAGACCAAACACCCTAACATCTGAATACAAACTCACGAAGGCCAAACTCTGGACTAGGATCTATGATATCCCGGAGGAGTTCTTGGTCCCCAAAGTAGTGTTCAAGATTGCAGAACAGATAGGTGTGGTCCAGGAGCCAATCAAAGCAGTAATAGAGGCTTGGAGCTCATATGCTAGAATCAAAGTGGCAGTGGACATCAGGGAGCCTCTGAAATCAGATGTTACAGTTAAAATGGGAAATGGTCCAATCAGAAAACTGGATGTAGCATGCCAGAGACTAGCAAAGTTTTGTCATTTTTGTGGGAGGCTGGGACACTCTGATCTGAAATGTGAGGAGCTGATAAAGATTAGAAATCAAATTAAGGCCACTTATTCCCCCCCAACTCAGAGACATCATGGAAAAAGTGATAAAATTCAGGTATGGTGATTGGTTAAGAGCCTCATTAGAACCACCGAGTCTGAAAAAGAAGGAAATACCTCAAAAAAGGGTTTTGAAGGAAACAATGGAGAGGCCCCAGTTAATGGACACACCCCCTAGATCCTCCCAAAACAATCCCATGGCAATCCAGAAAAGAAGCAAATCTCCCATACCTGGCCCATCCACTGACAAAAAGAAGCCTAAAAGCATGACAATTACCCCTGGCAACCCGAACCTAGATGTAGTCAAACCCCTCACACTTGCTTTGGAATTCCTAAATAAACCCTTTGTCAAGGCTTCCCAACAAAGAGAGGTGTATCCTAAGAGCGCAAACCCCAAACTGAAATTGCAAGAATGTAACAGCCACCTAAATATAGACACTATCCCAATGCGGGAAGGAACTAGCCAGGAAGCTACCCATCTCACAACCAGTCCAATTCAGGTCGTGGCGGCCGACCTCAAAAAGCCGCAAGGGGATAAATGAGGATTATTTCATGGAATTGTCGTGGTATGGGTGGATCCATGACAATTCCATACCTCAAAGCCATGATCCACTCTCACAATCCAGAGATCAGTTTCCTTGCGGAAACAAAGGCTTCTAGTAAGAAGGCAGAGCAGTTCTTTTACACAAAAGAATATTCAGAACTACCATGTAGTTGAGGCAAATGGGAATGCAGGTGGAATGTGGTTATGGTGGAACAGCCAATGCACTATTACAGTAGAAAAATCCACTCAGTACTGGATTGCAGCTATAATAATTGAACCCCCTCCAAAACAAGATTGGATGCTGGTTAGCATTTATGCCCCAGTTAGATATGCTGTCAGAAATCAAGTCTGGACCGAATTATCAAGCTTTATCAATGATACCAATATTCCATTCATGATCATGGGTGACATGAATACAGTACTCAGTAGGGAAGATAAACAAGGTGGATCACAGGTGAATTGGTATCATACAGCAAAATTCAATGACTTCATCCAAAATACTACATTAATGGACCTTGGATTCGAAGGACCAGCATACACATGGACCAATAGAAGGAAGGCAAAGCATCTAATCAGAGAAAGATTGGACAGATCCTTTGCAACAGCCACATGGAGAGGTTTATACCCAAACGCAACTGTCTTCCATCTCCCAACAGTTGGGAGTGATCATAGCCCAATCCTAATCAGCCTTGAGGGGTCTGCAAAAAAGAGGCGTCATATATTCCGAATTGGAAATTCTTGGATGTTGAACAATAATTTCACTGGAATGATTTCAACTGTCTGGAAGGAAGTTCATTCAAATCAAGACTCTTACCTGAGCAAGATTAAAAGGATGCACTTAGAAATTAGGTCCTGGCGGAAAATGAACATTAAAAATGCTGAAGTGGAGATTAAAAGAATTCAGAAAGAACTGGAAATTATCAGAAAGTTGCAAGTCTCAGATCAATCAATAAATGAGGAAATTAAACTTGAGAAGGAATTAGAGGCTTTTATCAGACAAGAAGAGGAATTCTGGAAGTAGAGGGCAAAGGCATTCTGGTAAGTAAATGGAGACAGAAATACCAAATACTTTCATGTAAAGGCTTTGAACAGGAGGACTATTAACAGAATCTCAGATCTCTAGAAGCTTGATGGGTCATGGGCAGTTGAAGACATTGAAATAAAGCACACCCGCTCCCGGCACTTTCAAAATATCTTTCAAACATCGAATCCCTCCCACATTTCCAGTGGTATGGAATCAAATTTCAATAAACTCTTTCCCCAGGTCAACAATGACATCGCATTAATCCCTTCCTTGGCTGAAGTTGAATCCATCATCAAGTCTATGAAAGGGGAAAAATCTCCAGATCCAGATGGGATGCCACCTTCCTTCTACCACAAATGCTAGAATGAGGGAAAGGTTGAGGTATACTCTCTTATATACAATTCTTTCACTACCAAAGTTATGCCAACTGGTGTAAACCACACTCACATTGCCCTCATCCCCAAAAAGGGTAGAATCACATCCCCTTTAGTTTACATTGTTGGCCTATTAGTCTTAGTAATGTGGAGTGTAGAGTGATTGCCGAGATCTTAGCTAGTAGAATTAAGCTGGCCCTGCCCCCCCTGATATTTCCTATACAGGGTGGATTAATCCCAAGAGAAACATTTCTGAATGTATTGTCTTTGTCCAGGAGATAATACACTCCATGAATCATAAGAACTTTGACCTCTTTGCCCTTAAGTTAGATATTTCAAAGGCCTATGACACCTGGAATGGGACTTTATAGCTCAAGTCCTGAATTTCTATGGTTTCTCTAAGGATTCGGTTGAACTGATTATGCAATGCATTACTACAGCCTCCTATGCCATCATTGTCAATGGAGAAGCTACTAACACTTTCCTTCCTAGTAGGGGAATAAGGCAAGGATGTCCTCTGTCCCCCTACATTTACATATTATTTGCAGAAATCTTAACACAAATGATCTAGAGCAGGATGCAGGCAGGGGAGAATCCGGGGGATAAAAATAAACAGCCAAGCTCCAGCCATATGTCATGTTATGTATGCAGATGATGTAGTCCTTTTTGGAAAGGCTACACTTGATGTGGTTAAGGAATTCATGGAAGTGGTGAATAAGTATGGCAGATGGTCAGGCCAGTCCCTAAACAATCTCAAGTCTGGTTTCATTTTCAATAAAGGAATCAAATCTCACATTAAGGATGCCATTTGCCAGGCTACTAGAATTAATGTAGTGCAGAGAATGAGTTGTACCTAGGAGTCCCCCTCCTACCACAGAGAGCATTAGCCATCCAATTAGCATATGTTGTGGAAAGAAGTTGGAAAACCAAGACCCTCTCACAAGCTGGAAGGACGGTTCTGATCAGATCCTCTCTAGCTGGTATACCCAACCACATTATGGCAACAAGGCTTTTCCCCAAAGAAATATTGATCAAAATAAATCAAGCTCAATGTGGTTTCTGGTGGGGCCAAACTGAAGGCAGAGGAAGATCCATTCTTGCAAGTGGGATACAATCAAGCAACATAAGATGAGAGGTGGCTTAGGTATTAAAGATATGCAGACTTATAATAAAGCTGCAATCATGAGACTGTCATGGAGATTCCTCACTGATGACACTTCAATATGGGTAGTCATGCTCAGCTCAAAATACCTGAAAGAGAAATCATATTGGGATGTTGACCAGCCAAAGCATTGCTCATTCATCTGGAATGCTATTATCAGTGTAAGGGAGGAGATCAAACATGGGAGGGCATGCAATTAGGATGCTGTATAGTCATATGGAAAGATAAATGGATCCCAGACAATGCCTCTCCTCCAAAGATATCACTAAACTGTACCATCTCAGTGCCACAGAGGGTGCAGCAACTCATAGATAATAGTGGATGGAACAAGCTAGGAAAAAAATAAATCAACTGTTTGAGCCCCAAGTTGCAAAACTTATCCTGGCCATCCTCCTCCCGATGAACCCATATGCCCCAACTGACGAGTTATATACTGTCATTTAAAGAAAAAATAGTTGCGGCTAAACTTATATGCACAATAATTAAATGATTCTATAAACATGCATAGACTTAATAAATTAATTACAATGTAGATAGTTACAAACTCTAAATTTCACAAATTTTATTGGCGCAAAAATAATGGTTTTTTTTCATGCATCGGCATAATAATAGAATTAACATCTTCAAAGATCGAATTATTAGCATGATAAATAATTTTGCGCAAGAAAAATTTATGAAATAATTGCAACTAAATAAACGATCCAAATAAAGGTTGATTCATTCACTAAATTTGTCCATGTAATACTAAACAGATTACATTAAACTAAACTAAGAAATTAACACCCTCATATTTAATTCATTTAAAATAGAAATTAAATAAAAATAATTTTTAAAACCCCCTAAACACCACTTCAATTTCTCCATTCATCAACATTCGGATAATTTGAAATGTATCCACACAAAGGGCCACACGAAGGCTTACAGGTCCAATCCAGTACGTCCACGGCGGCGCCAATGAGCCCCAAATGGGTCGTGCCTGCGTTGGGCATGAATCTCTTATCTTGAGCCACGACGACAACGATTCCCTGTGCTGGTCCAGGCTGCTGGAAGGGCCTGGTGCCCCCCCACCCCATCTCTCATAATAGCCAACTCTTAACGATTTAAATTTCAGGGAAATAGCATGCTTTCTAAATTTGAATCAATAGAGGAATCAATTTAATCATAATTCACTTAGCTAATTCCAAGACATTTTAGTAAATCAATTTAATCAAATTGAAGATGTCATGAACAGTACAAGTGCATATAAGTGATCATGTTAATATTTGATTTTAATTTTGGCATGATCATTTAGTTAATATGATAACAAGCATGGTCATGTGAATTGATTAAGTCATAATTTGCATATTTACAGATTGTCATTTAAAGAAAAAAAATTGCCGCTAAGCTAATATGCACAGTAATTAAATGATTCTATAAACATGCATAGACTTAACAAATTAATTACAATGTGGATAGTCACAAACTATCATTTTCACAAAAAAATGTCATCATTTTTATTGGCACAAAAATAATTATTTTATTTACACACATCGGCATAATAATAGAATTAAGATCTTCAAAGATCGAATTATTAGCGTGATAAATAATTTTGCGCAAGACAATTTTATGAAATCGTTGTAACTAAATAAACCATCCAAATAAAGATCATTCATTCACTAAATTTGTCCATAAAATACTAAACATATTACATTAAGTTAAACTAGAAAATTAATACCCTCACATTTAATTCATTTGAAATAGAAATTAACTAAAAATAATTTCTAAAACCCCTTAAACACCACTTCAATTTCTCCATTCATCACCATTCTGAAAATTTGAAATGGATCCACATAAAAGGCCATACAGCGGCTCACAGGTCCAATCCAGTACAGTCCGTGATGTTGACCAACGACACGATCGTTAGTCCCTCAAATATCACGGCAACTTAGAATTGGTGCTCTTGGACCACCGCGAACCCCGCCATATCTAGCTCACACATGGGCACATCCACAGCAGCGCCGATGAGCCCCAAATGGGCCGCACCCGCATGGCACATGAATCCCTTGGTCTTGGGCCACGACGGCAACGATTACCTGTGCTGGTCCAGGCTGTTGGAAGGGCCCTGGTGCCCGCCCCCCCCTCCCACGTAGGGGAGTGGGCGCCAGGCCCGCCCCACGCTGGGGTGTGAGACCTGGCCCCGCCCTGTGCTCGAGCACAGGGCCCAGGCCCAGCTCGCACTGGGGTGCAGCATCCGGCCCCACCCTGTGTACGGGTGAGGGCGCTAGGCCTGTGCTGGTGGCGGGCATAGGTTCTACGTTTGGTGATGCCATCTCGGGTGTTCGCTGTAGAGTGCCGCCGCTCTGCCTATCGTTGGCATGGATGCCGTCCTGGTCGCCGTTGTGATCACCAGACTCCATCGCCTCAACCGCAGCGCTCGTTTCCATGTCAGATATGGTCTCGGTTTGAAGTCGCGCCGCACTTGCCATCTATGTACGCATGGTATTCCGACGTCATGAATCTATGTCGAACAGAAAGCGAGCATGGGTGCACCTGGATCTCACTAGATGACTCTGTCGTAGTCCATCAGCCTCTCTGATTCCACCTCTGTCACTGAGGATCACTATGGAAGGGCATCCGACTCGATGAGGCCACTGCGGGATTGATCTTCTAGATGGAGAATCTCACCTTGGTATCACCGAAACTTGGCTTTGATACCAATGTTAAGAAAAACTCCATGCATTAGATAATACAAAAACGTGGTAGCATGCATGGAAGAGAATGATGGGATGGGGTGAGGATTATACCTTGGTCGACGAGAATGGACATTCTAAAGCCACTGTATAAGCACTAAAAAATTTCCTTACGGAGCTTAAAAAGAACGTTGCTACAAGCAAGGTGTACCTTTGCGACACTCACATTGTATGGTTTGTATGTAAGGGATGGCCATTATCTATTGAATGGAGAACTTTGCCTTTGCCAGGCTGCTGCACTGTTCCCTTGGGAGCTTTTTTCCATTTTTCGGTAAGCTTAGCAGAGTGGTTTAGGGAACAAGCCCTAACCCCAGCCATCAGTTATCCAAACCCACAAGAGCCAACCTATTTATTTTAACAAACCAAAGCATCACCTACGGAAATCACCTAAAAACTCCCTAAATACCACCACTTAAGTAGGGCTTTAGATCTTTGATGTGCTGGGGCGATTCTATTGTGAATGGCTATCATTGTTATAATTGGGTCATCTAATTCAAAATTTTAATATATGAGTCAGAGAGGAGAACCTTTATGTAAATACTTTTTTGTTTGTTAACTACTGTAAGACTAGTTTCGCACACTCTCCTACGGGCAAGCTGATGTATAATCTATGATATGCACAACGACAAACACATACAAGTTCATTCCCATCTCTTCATATCAACACTAGTCTTGCTTGAAAGGAGATGTGAGCGCAAGACGGATGAGGACATTGTCACCCCTACGTTGAGCTACCTACATGCACACGGTTTTATCTACGTACTCTCATCAAGCTTTACAGAGTTTGCCTATGTTTTGACAGGATCTGGATCAAGTGGACCATTCCCCTCATTTCTAAAACCTCACAAATTGATAGATTAATTAAGTAGGTGATAAGAAATTTACTGAAATGCTCTGGTCCATTTATGACAATTAATTCTTCGGAGTCCCTGAGTCGTGAAAAAGAAAGAAAAAGAATTTCTTCCCCTATTTCCTGCTATCTTTTCCAACTTCAGTTAGTATATATATATATAACATGGGCTAGGAGATCAGATTAAATTGAAGTTCTCCCTAGTCCTTAGCCAGTAAATCTTAAAATGTTTAAGGGTGCAGCGATTCAAATTAAGTCCAACAGATCTCACCCTATATTTTCCATCTTTTTAAGTCCATCAAAGCGTGACCACATCCGGGTTGAGGGGACACGCCTGCCCAAGGAAAAGGTCTCATTTGGCTTCCACCATGTTTGATATGGTCATAAAAGCAAGCAAATAGTTACTTCTACTTCAAAGAGCGACTCGCTTTTGGTGATGGAAGAGGAAGGAGCAAAGCTGTTGCAAGTAGCTACTAATTGTGTGCCAGCGCTTGTGCGGCTAACCATGTCCTCCAATGTGGGCAGCACGATGTAGGTGCTCATGGTCATGGTCTGCGCGAATTAGCGTCTCCCTCCATACAACATAAGCCTGGTCATTAATTAATTAATTGGTTATTTTCCAAATGTCGTGGGCATGTTGTTAAATTAATCACCTAAGTATTGCACTAATACTAATTTGCTCTCCGCCAATCAACTTTGGCTCTTCCATGTTCTTACCTTAGGTTATCATAACCATTTAGTATACACTTCGAGGAGTTCTGACTTGGACGTTGCTCCATAAGTGCTTGTCAAGGAAGAGAAAAATTTGCTGTACTGTTAGGCGGTATAATACCACTTGGTGGTATTTTTTATTTTAAAAAATGTTTTTAAAATTTCTTATTACATTTTACATAGTCGTACAATCTGATTTTCAATCAGACAACTAAAAAAACATTTTTTTACTGTTTGTTGTGACTTAATTTTTTATTTTTCATCGTTTTTTAGATCATCTGATTAGAAATGATAGGGTAATGTAGGTCAGGTTGGGAGCCTCCTAATTTTTTTTGAAAATAATCTATTTTAGATTAAAAACACCTATGCCGCCTAACGGTGCAGCAAGCTTTTCTATCAAGGAAATGTGTAATTTACAAGATTATGCATAACCTGAGCATATACAGTATATAGGTTTATATATGAGAAATGCCACAATCCTGAAACCTTCTTGTTATGTAATTTTGGCCTCCCCTCCGTAATCACCTGTCATAAATTAGTATGGACCTTCTATTATGAGAGAAGACTCCCTCCAAACTTGGTCAGTAGTTGCACCAAGGGGATCCCCTCTCTTCTATCATGTAGAGTGGATCATTGGATTCCATGACTCTAAAGTTAGCCCTGTCAATTAGACTCCCAATGAACGTAGGACATGCTTGGACGTAATAGGAGAAAACGCTAATGGAGTTATCTTTAATGCATTCACTGTGAATCTCCTTAAGTGCATTTTCTGGTAGGCTTGTGTTTAGTTGTTCTGCATAAACGTAATTGAGTTTAAGATAAATTTGAGAGAGTTTTAGCATAAATAATCCTCAAATAGGTTTACGTAGGCTTTTGAGTTTACAATACGGTAAATTTACTTGCTAATATCCAAACTATAAATTTATGGTGAAAAATGAGTTAGCAATAAACTTAGATGCATTTTTTGCTCAAAATAGGCCTAGTATCTAAACTCTCTTGGTAAGGTGGCTCGTTATATATACGCTCTTGAAAAATTCTATGGTACTACTTCATTCATTGTGTTTCTTACTCTTTGTCATTGGATTTGAAAAGCAGGGAATCTAAGGTAGTGACCCAATTGAGGTTAAGAGCCTCGTAAACTCAGCCATCTAATTGATTCAAGATCAAAAGTACAAAATTAAAGTGACCAAGAAATATCTTTGAACAAGATTAACCACAGGTGCCATAAGTTGATATCTAATTTGATGTAGTCGAAGTTATCACGACCGGATTCCGAAGCTGGAATCCGGTGTTTTAGATCCGGAGCTGGGTCGGATCGGTGAAGAGGTCCGACAGGGACTGGAAGGCGATGGAGGCAGAAACGCGGTCGAAGATCCGAGGCCGAGGGTCGCTCGGTCTGATGTCGGCTAGCCTCCGGAAGGCGTAGCCGAAATCCCTCCGGCTGAAGGGTAGGCGGTGCGGAACCGAGTCGCCTTCGGGCGAGGAGCAGCCGGCGAACGGCGTCGAGACCGGAGGGAGGAGTCTGAGGTCGGCGGCCGAGACCGACTCGGTGAGGTCGGCGAAGATTCAAACCGAGCCCCTGCAGGAGGGAAAGAAGAAGAAACCGGTCAGTAGGAGTCCCGGGCTTCGGCCCTTAGGAACCCCCTCTGACGGTTAAGTTAGCTTCAGAAGATGATTCGATTCAGAAGACGAAGAGTAGCTTTAATGCTTTCTGGACTATGGTCCTTGAGGGTCACGGAGACATACCTTTGGCAATAAATAGCGGTGTATTTATAGCGGAGGATAGAGGATGGTTAACGGTGGTAGCCGATATAGGACTATGTTCTGGGCTTACTGGTAAACCGCCATAGTGCCTAGTTCTCCACCGGAGTAGGCCGGACACGGCTGTTGGGTTGAAGGGGGTTGGGCCACTGATGGGCCGAAGCCTGCTGGGCCGAGGGCTTCTGTGCCGCTTACGGGCTGAGGTTGTTGGGCCGCTGACGGGCCAAAGACCACTGGGCTAGGCCGAAGGCTTCTGTGCCGCTGACGGGCCAAAGACCACTGGGCTGCCTGCTAGGCCGAAGGCTTCTGTGCCGCTTACGGGCCGAAGGCTCCCAAGAGACCTTTTACTGCCGCTGTTGGGCTGATCTGTGTTGGACTTGTTTTAATGGGCCGAATCGGATTCTGCCTCATCATAATTCATTTTATTGTTCCTTCCCACACATTAGTCTGCCGGTGACCCAAAGAAAAGACTCTCATGGCCTATCTTCTTTTAACAAAATGAACAAAAATCCAAGCATGCCAAATGTTGTGGGAAGGAACAACGAAATGAATTAGACCAATAATTCATAAGAACTCATGGATGTTCTCGTGCAGGCGAATGGGAATAAACATAAAATAATCGAGATCCTCTCAATACACATATTCGGCCGCTCTAGAAGTACCTTCTTTTTTTAAACCTATTCGGAAAGAGCTAAAAATTTTTTTTATAAAGGTGGCAAAAAGATTGGCTCGAGTTCTAAGAATTTCTAAAAAAACGAAAAAAAAGGTTTCAAAGATTGAAAGACGGGTTGACAAAAAAATGATAGTTATGGAACGAAGAATGAAAGAAAAAATGAAAGTCAAAGATTCTACAATCAGTAATAAGATTACCGATAAATTACCCCAAGCCAAGAAACGGTTAAACCGTTTATTTTTTTTTAAAAAAAGAAAAATTCTTGCTCGTAGCACGGCCATAATCAAGAATCAAATAGAACAAATTGCAGAAGACAAGAAAAAAATCATTCTAACTCCATATATAAATATTAGTCCTAACGAGACAAATTGTGCTGGTGCAGAAAGGAGAGGTAGGAGGCCGTTGAACTGTTTGACTCTGCAAGAATAAAATTTTTGTCCCTTCTCCACCCTCTCCTCTCTGCATTGACTGGACTGAGGATATGTCAAGTCAACATAAAAACACACTTCATTGCAGGACATTGTTTACTGTACTTCCTCACCGGTGCAAACGTGATTATTTCGTAGACAAAACTTTTACCGTAAGATAAACATAAGACCCACTGTAGGTCACCACATTACAATAAGTTTTACATAGGAAAAAACAACATAAATAAATGAAGACATGACAGGACGGAAGTGAACCATCAATTGGTTACCAATACCATCCCTAGCTCCTTATTTGCCAATACCGCCTCCAAAACTTTCAAATGCCAAACCAAAAGACAAATACTACTACAATTCTGCATAGGCACACACATCGATCCTTTAATTTCCTCGCCAGTTAATCCAACTCGATCGATGTTGTCGTTCACATTCACATATATAAAATGGAAGATTGTCCTAGTTGACGCGCGCGCAGTTCTTCCTGACCTCCCCCCGGCTGCCGGTGAGGACGCCGACGTTGCCCATCCGCACCATCGACACGGCGAAGTCGCGGAAGAACTCGGCGGACGAGGCCCTGGCCTGGCGGAGCACGTAGTCCTTCGTCTCGGGGTCGTCTAGCAGCGCCGCGTCCGACTGGAACAGCCCCCTTCGACTGGCAACCAGCTTGAAGTAGCTGGTGTCCAAGGTCCTGAAGCTGCCGGGGTCCATCTCCACCAGCTTGCTGGCGTCCGTGGGCGCGCACTTGCTCCTCAGCTTCGCCACGTACTTCTTGTCCAGCGTGGGTCGGTGTCGGCGCTGTCGCCCCTCCCGCTGAAGTTGTATATCCGGTTGGCGAAGGTGAAGCAGTGGGCGTTCCCGATGGTGTGGCCACCTGTGTGTGTGCTCAGAGGGAAGAACTGTTGAAGTTATTATGCCATCTAACTCAAAATTTTAAGACAATGAGTAGAATAGATATCATCTATTAAACACTTTTTAATTTTATCTTCTTTCCAATGTAGAACTATTTTAATATTCTCTCTCACGTGCAGGTCGATTTTAAGTTCTGTCACGTGGACCCAAATATAGTGTGCGTGGCCCGGTTCGTAATCATGGACTCAAATACCATGTTGAAGAAGTCCGAACTCGAACTCAAAACTTAAGCATTGAGTTGAGAGAATCCTCAACATATATAGAGAGAAGACGCCTATAGAGAATTCGATATAAGATTAAACTTCAACACTCCTCTTGACGTCGAATCCAAATGGTTACAGCATAATTGACGCTACGAACAGATCGAGTAGAATAGAACAACACATCATGAAACACCCGAATTTTGTGATTTGTAAGAAGAACCTAGTGATCACCGGATCATGCACAAGGATATATATATATATATATATATATATATATATATATAGAGCTAAAGAGTAGTAGACAGGTCGCTATGTACATTGGTGTGTAATGATGCTGATCGAGGAGTTCATATATGTGTACCTGAGAGGACGACGAGATCCTTAGCAGTGAGACCCTTGCTGGCAAACTGCGACTTCAACGTGGAAATGTTGGCGGTGAAGGCCGGCAACGTCTGCAGTGCCGCGTTCATGATGGAGACCCGCCCGTCCCTGCGCCCTGTTGGGACATCCCAGTACGGTCCCTTATCCTGCGTCAGTGTAAGCAGGAAGATCTTTAGTAGTAGGTACTCTCGTAGAACTTTGAGATGAAGGCTTCATTAAGGGGGTGGCTGCTACCAGATGGACAACATCTCTGGCAATGAGCGCGATCATGTCGGCGCAGGAGACGGTAGACGGGCAGGCCTTCTCCAGCTTTGCCTTGATGCTGTCGATGAGCCCGAATCCTCGGAGGAACTGGTTCGGGGGCGCGTCCTTCTCCGTCGGGTTGCTCTTGGTGGTACGGCCGAGGAGAATGGAAGCATCGCAGCCCTGCAAAGGTTTAATAAACCCATGCAAACGCACGTTTAGGTTGTACAAGGGCTGTAAGTGAGCCAAAAATGGGTAGACCTATATCCAAAATATATGGATTCCGACCCAAATAAGACCGTTAGTATTTCTGGGTAAACAGATAAACAAGTATACTAATGGGTCTGCATTTTTTTTGTTAAAATTATACCTCAAATTAATTTTAAAAGAAATTGGAGATAGTTATCTCTGTGCAGTTAAAAATGAGCCACTTTCAAGTCCAAACTTACGAAATCCTACTTGAAGAATTTAAACTAGTAAGAATTAACTAATCTATAATTGGATTATGAAGCACATCAGATCAAAATTTACCGGGTCTAACGAGTCGGGTCTAGGGTCTTAGACCCGTTGTTCTACCCTAAAGTGCAACCTCAATCTCATCAAGATCTGCTTCATGAGTAAATGGTTTAACAGCATACCCTGACGAAGCAATCGTGGAAGAAGAGCCTCAGAAGAGGACCCCCGAGCGATGGCGACACCTTCAGGGCACGGGCTATCTCTTCCCTGATCATGGCTTCAGCATAGGGACAGGTCTTCGCGTAGAAGCCGACCTGCAGCTGGGCATCTGCAGAGCCGAAGAGGAGGAGCGCAGAGGCGAGGGGGAGGAAGAAGCTGAGCAGAAGAGCCTTGGAGGCCATCTGCCGCAGAGAGGACGAGAAGCTAGATTCGATACTTCTGATCGTATCCTCGAGTATGAGATAGATGGTTGAGGCCTGGAAAACCCTTGGTTCCGATATTTATAGTGATCTTAGAACCTTAGGCCCGGTCATGAAATGGCTGTCACTGCAATCCTAGTCGATTTGTTTAATCCTCCCCTGCAAATAGTTGTGCTTCAGATGTACGGGTATATTTTAAAAGAAACAGTAGTAGGTAAGGGTGGAAAAAGCAGTGTAATATAAATATGAGATTTTTCTTAAGAAATCACGATTTACTCACACATTTTCCTTCGAATATTATTTTTTTAAGAAATTATGATTTATTGATTCAATATTTAAATCTTTATAGATTCAAAAAATTATATTGTAATGATTTTTTAAAATATAAGTAATTTTATATTAAATATTTTTAATTTTATTTAATATTTAGAATAATTTTGGTATATCAAAATACTGACATTTCTTTCATCATTCTTTGCAAAATTTTCAGGTTTTCTTATCAACGTATTTTTTCTTAAAATCATCCCTTTTTCTGGTGTCTGAACTTAAAATATATTGGAATGGAAAAGCTTTCTAAAGATTATAATTTTAAAAAAATGAAACAAAAATGTGACATTTGGTATTCTTGAAAACAGTTTTAACTACATTGGAAAAAGGGATCATCCAATGCATGTCAAAATTGGGAAAAAAAAAATCAACGAATTAAGCTTTACTGTGAATTAGTGTTTTTAAAATTACCAAATAAGTTATTTTATTATATTTTTAGGAAATTTTTTTTTCAAGATTAGGAGTATCAATTGGATGGACCAGCATGTAGTCCAACTAAGCCCAGTCCATATTATAGCAACTTAGGTTGACCCAAATTATCTAAACTAGGTTAGGTTAAATTTAGGTTGGCATTAGTCAAATTTGAACTGGGTCATGTGTTAAAATTATTTGACCTATTGATTTTTATATTAATTCATACAAAAAGTAAAATATTTTTACTAAATTATCTATAAATAGAGTCAGTCCACCCAATCCAACTTAGCCCACTCAATGTTAAATTTGGATTGAATTTGAATTATATTTGGACTGAATCTAGGCCGGACTAAAATTATATTGAACTCCTTTGAATTTAGATTGAGTCCGAATTACCACATAATCTAACTTAACTCCTAGAAATTACATTCCTATTAGAGAACTTATTCTTAGTTTTTATATATAAAAGTACTACTCTTTTGTTCAAAAAAAAAACAGACCCAGAATTCAACTGCCTTTAAAAAATATATATGTATAAAACTATTCATCGTAACTGGACACTGCAAATATTATAAACATGTTGGGATTTTTTAATTATTTGTTGTCCGCAAAGTCGTGTTGTAAATATCAACCTGGATTGACCAAAAAAATAGTGTTGAACCAGGATGCAACTTGTCCACGCCCTAATATAACTCTTCGTTTGGAGACGGCCAAAAGTGTAAAGCTTCGGGCTGCTGGCGTGCTTAGGGCCGTACCTCACCGGTAACAAATACGGAGAGAGTAATAATTGCTGTTTATATCTAAATTTTTTTTTTTTTTTTAAAAATACAGTAGGATCAAAACCGAACCGAATAACACGGAAGTATTCTCGAATTTTTGATCAGACGTTTTAAAAAAATTAAAAAAATCCGACAAAAAAATAAAAAATTAAAAACCGCCCCCCAACCTGCATCCCTTAAATTAGACCTGCTGCAATATTTGTTGCAATGTTCTGTTTAGTACGAGACATTGCAGTGGATAAGTTTTTTTCTTTTTGGTTGATTTTTATAAGGTCAAGCTCCACTTATATTATCTGTCCTTATAAATGTTTGAAAAAATTTTAAAAAGGCAGAAACTGTCTTTGGGCTGGCCCATTAGGGATATTTTAAGTATTCATTAGGATTCGATGTTCGATTTAGTTAATTTTTTTTGAGTTATCTAATAGAAGATCAGTTACATAGACCGAGTTATATAGACACCTAAGACATATGAGATCTGATATTAAAAAAAAAAAGAATCTTATTCAGTGCAATGCTGACACTATAAGAAGCACTGTAACAAGTATTATTCTTTGGATTTAGTAAGAGCTTTTGGTTGTTTGTAAGGTGACAGATTCGACAGCGGCCGCTGTCGCCCAAAGTGCCACGCTGATGTCCTTCAGAGGCAAGTTTAGGCTAATGATTCTCAAAAAGCCGACTCTAAACAGATCGCGAAAGCTTGTTCTCTTATGAGATCAATTTCTTCATCTCATCTCTCCACTCCTCTCCCTCAAATAACAAGAAGAACATTCTTCTTTTTTTGAGAAATAAACATAAAATTTACTAAAAGTTTACAATAATATGTTGACAACTCCAAATAGTAGATATAAATAGACCAAATATAATAATTTTACATTAAATAGACTTCCCATAGTTGTCCTAACTATGGATAAAGATTTTTTATTTTCTTTTACTTATTTTCTATGTAAAAGATTCTAAATTTATCAACAAAAAGAAATCAAATCTAACTCAATCTTGGCGGAGAAATTCTACACATAAATTACTATAAAGAGATTATGACGTAGAAATGACTGAATCTTAAAACCATGCTAGAGATATGATAGAATTTTTCATGACCTTTTCCATGTCATAAATCACATCTCAATCTAATATTTCATTTAAGAGATACACTCATTTTATGATGTCAATACCAAATTCAATTAGGCTTAAAAAGGCTTATATAATTCTTTCCGGGTCGAAGAAAACTCATCCTCGAGTTTCTTGATTGATGGTATGCTTGTGATACTAGATGTTCATGTTGGGTTTTAATCCAATATTAAGTGGTCCACTTGTGTTTACTGGGTTGCACACTTGCACACCATTAGGCAACCAATAAATGGAATATGATTGGGCTTAACCCATTAGGCGCCCAATAAGGATCCTGTAATGGGTAGGATCATGTTAGAAGTAAGAACGAGACTGGTCCCTCCTCTCTATAAAAGAAGCCTGTGACTCCCCATTAGGTCATACGCATCAAGACAAATAGAGAGAGGAAACCAGTGGAGACAGTGCGTGGGTTTACACCGTCTTCTCGTCCGGAGTTCGTGGATTCTTGTTCGAGGTTCGCTGCGCTTGGAGATCGACTCCAGGATCGTCTTCCTCTGCATTAGGGATGGCTTCCGCTCCAGGTATTCCTAAAATTCCTAACAAGTGGTATCAGAGCCCGTGTCGGAATTTTGGGGCTCCGATCTACGGGATTCTTCACGGCGCCCCGCGACCCGGCCACGCGGCGCAAGGCGTCGCCGCGGCGGGCTGCCGCGGGCCCGCGCGCGGCCACGCAGGCCCGCGCGGGGCCGCACGCAGCCAACACGCGGCCGCGGCCTGCGCGCGGCCGCGCAGGCCAGCGCGGCGCCGCCCCGCGCGGCCGCACAGGCCCGGGCGGGGACCCTACGCGCAGGGCCGCGCGCTGCGGCGTGGCGGCGCTGGCCTCGCAGGGCTGCCGCGGGGGGGCAGTTTCCGGCGGGCGATTTCCGGCCGGGGGAGTTTCCTAAATTTTGGTTTTTCTAAAATTGGGTTTCTTAAAATGGAGTTTATAAACCCTAACTTTCCGTTAGGATCTTATTAAGACTCAAATTTGGATCCATTTGATAATTCCTTAACGGATATTAGTTAACGGGTATTAAATTCGAATTTTGGGTACGATTTCCGTTTGGATATCATTAAGACCCGAATTCGGATCCGATTAAGTTACCGACCCGAATCCGTTAATCTAACCCAAATCGAACCCGTTAAGAACCGGACCCGCATCCGTTTTTATCCGTTCGTGTAGATTTATCCTTAAAGAGTTTAAGTTAAATGATTTTAAATCTTAAAGGATACATACACAATTTCTGATAATCTGTTTGTAATTTTGGTTATTTCTGCAAACATAAACGGATATTTTTGCAATTTAAGTTGTTTCTGCAAATTAAAACGGATATGTTTGCAATTTCTGATTGTTCTTGCCAACTGCGAAAGATGTTTACAATTCTGGATTTTTCTGTAAACTGTTCAGGCTATGTTTGCAATTAAGTTTTCTTTCTGCAAATATAAAAAAGACATATATGTAACAACATGCTAAAAACTTGTTAAGTAGCCATTTTAATGTAGTTTTAAGCGTGATTAATGTTGATTAAGAATCAATAATTATTGCTGTAAGTTTAGGAGATATTTCTTGTGATTATTTGTCCTCTTTACAGTTTTAATCATGCATGAATATCTCCATTTAAGATTGTATTAATTATTGTGTTTATATCCTTTTTGCTCATGTTATGTGTTTATTAATGCTATTATGTAGTTTTGTGGTAAATTTTGATTTCCAAATGATTAGTTTGACCACCAAAGTGGCACTAATCACGAGGATTGATAAAATCTTACTATATTAAGTTTTAAATAGCATTATTGATGAGCATTTAGATATTTGTTTTCATTTTAATTGGGAGAGGATGTTTTAATATTCAAAGTGTGTAAGTAGATCACAAAAGTGACCTTATGCATGGAGAATAATAAAATATACTCGTTAAGAAATTAAAATGATTTCAAATACTTGTGTTCTTGGCTTGATTGTAAATTTAACTCCCAAAGGAGTGTTTATTTTCATGTCATGAGTATGATAAAATAAAATTTATCTACATGGCGATTCTTGAGAGTTATGTACCCAAAGGTATTCTCTCTTGATATCAAAATGTTTATAAGTTTTAGTTTTATCACTTAAGTTAATTCGGGGAGTTCGTCCATGAAGCTATCGGACAACTTGATAAAGTAGTTCTCTTTATGTTGTTGAATTACTTTGCATATCTGTTTGCCTCATTACTTGCAATATTTTAGTTCCATTGCCTTATATGTGAGCATGTGTTTGTTTATTTCAGCTGCTTCTCCTTTGTTTGCACCATTTAATGCTAGTGTGCCGTACATGAATGACACTAATTTCACTGAGTGGAAACAAAGGGTACAATTTGCTCTAGGCTGCATAGACTTAGATTTAACATTACGTGAGGTTATGCCGGCTCCACTTACTCCATAAAGTTCATTGGAACAGCAGACTCATTATGAAAAATGGGAAAAGTCCAATCGTCTCTATCTTCTGTTCCTTTAAGGACACGTTGGACAGAACATTAAGGGATCTATCCCAGATCAGACTACTGCTAGTGGATTTCTTAAAGCTATTGATGAACAGTTCATTAGTTCTGATAAGGCTAAAGCCAGAACTTTAATGACTAAACTGTTCTCAATGAAATACACTAGTGGTAGTGTTCGAGAACATACATCTTATGTTTGCTATGTGTCTAATTTAGTCAATGTTCCTAAAAGCACATAGTGGATTGACTCAGGTTCTACTATGCATGTTGCCACTTCTATGCAGGGATTCCTTTTCCAAAGGCCTCCGAATGAGGGTGAGCGGAGCATCTTTTCAGGAAATAAGACGCGCTCACAAGTCAAGGCTGTAGGAATTTATAGGATAGTTATGGAATCAGGATTTGTTCTAAATTTAGAAGACACTTTTTATGTACCATCTTTTAGTAGAAATTTGGTTTCAGTATCAATACTTGATTCAAAAGGTTTTCAAGTCAAACTTGGAAACTCTTCAGTTGAATTAATAAAGGATTCTATTGTTATTGGTACTGGTTCTATATCTGATGGTTTGTATAAATTGTGTCTTAACAATGTGATTGAACAATCTCATAATACCCTGCATACTTCGGTCCTTACTGGCAACAAGCGTGGTAGAGTTAATGAAAATTCATCCATATTGTGGCATAGGAGATTAGGACACATCTCCATTAAGAGGCTCAAAAGGTTAGTAGGAGAAGGAGTGTTACACACTCTGGATTTCACTGACTTCGAGATATGTGTTGATTGCATTAAAGGAAAGCAAACACACACGCCTAATAAAGATGCCACAAGGAGTTCTGGAATTTTAGAAATAATTCACACTGATATCTGTGGTCCTTTTCCACCCTGTCTGACTGGTGAGAGGTACTTTGTCACCTTTATAGATGACTATTCTAGATTCATATATCTTTATTTACTTCTTGAAAAGGCAGTTGTTTTCAATGTCTTTAAAGATTTCAAGAAGGAAGTAGAGAAACAATCAGGGAAAGTAATCAAGATAGTCAGGTCTGATAGAGGTGGCGAGTACTATGGTAGGTATACTGAGATGGGACAAAGGCCTGGTCCATTAGCTAAATTCCTTAAAGAAGAGGGTATTGTACCTCAGTACACTACTCCTGGCAGCCCATACCAGAATGGGGTTGCAGAAAGAAGGAATCGAACGCTTAAAGAAATAGTCAGGACAATGTTGAGTCATTCTACCCTTCCTTTATCCTTGTGGGGTGAAGCCGTTAAGACAGCTAGTCACATTGTGAATAAGGTTCCTACGAAGGCTGCGCCTAAAACTCCCTATGAGTTATGGTGTGGTAGGAAACCTTCTGTGAGCTATATGCGCACGTGGGGGTGTGCAGCTGAGGCTAGACCATACAGTCCACAGGAAAAGGCTTTTGATCTCAGAACAACCAGTAGATTCTTCATTGGTTATCTAGCGAGATCAAAAGGGTATAGATTCTATTGCCCATCCCATGTTCCCATCATTATAGAAACAGATAAGGCAAGGTTCCTTGAAGATGGCGGAGTTAGTGGGAGTGGACCTTCTCGAGAGATTTCTTTTGAGGATCAGGTTGAAACACCTGTAACAACTGACAACGTTGTTCCCATATTCATTCCTCGGAATGAAATCCTAGGGGAGCAAATAGTGGCAGTTGGTCCACCCCAGGTTGCTCCAGAGCCAGAAGATGTCGCTGTTGTTGACCAACCACCTCCTCAGGTGGATCAGGGGCCAACATTGCGTCGATCTGAAAGAGTTAGGAGACCTGCCATATCTGATGAGTTCATAGTATACCTACAGGAGGATAGTGTAGACAAGGGTGACATTGATGATCCAGTGACGTTTTCACAAGCCATGAAGAGTGAAAAATCTGCCTATTGGTTTGAAGCCATGAAAGAAGAGCTCGACTCTATGGCTAAAAACCAAGTCTAGGATCTCGTTAACTTGCCTAAAGGGTCCAAACTTGTTGGATGTAAATGGATATTCAAAACTAAGGTAGACGCTAAAGGCAAAGTTGAACGATATAAGGCCAGATTGGTAGCTGAGGGTTTCACTCAAAGGGAAGGCATTGACTATGATGAGACGTTCTCTCCAGTTTCCAAGAAACTCTCATTCAGAATAGTCATGGCCTTAGTAGCTTATTTTGACCTGGAGTTACATCAGATGGATGTGAAAACGGCTTTTCTCAATGGGGACCTAGATAAAGAAGTGTATATGGAGCAACCTCAAGGGTTTCGTGCTGAAGGTAAAGAACATTTGGTATGCAAATTAAGGAAATCCATTTACGGACTTAAGCAAGCCTCCCGCCAATGATTCATAAAGTTCAATGAAATCATACTCTCCTTTGGGTTTAATGAAAACATTATTGACGAATGTTTGTACCTAAAGATCAGTGGGAGTAGTTTTATTGTCTTGCTTTTGTATGTGGATGACATCTTGCTTGTCAGTAGTGATCTTGGTTTGTTGCAAGAAACCAAAGCTTTCCTTTGTAAGAACTTTGAGATAAAAGATATGGGTGATGCCCATTATGTTTTGGGCATTGAAATCACTAGAGATAGACCCTCAGGCACTCTTGGTCTCTCTCAGAAGGCTTACATCTCAAAGGTCTTGGAAAGGTTCAACATGCAGTCCTGCGCACCCGATAAAGTACCCATTGTAAAATGTGATAAATTCAGTGAATTACAGTGTCCCAGGAGCGACTTGGAAAGGAAGTAGATGGAGCCTATCTCATATGCTTCAGTCGTTGGGAGCTTGATGTACCTTCAGACTTGTACACGTCCAGATATAGCTTTTGCCGTGGGTATGCTCAGCAGGTACCAGAGCAACCTAGGCATGGATCATTAGAAAGCTGCCAAGAAAGTCATGCAGTATCTTAAGGGCACATTAGATTTCATGCTCATTTACAGAAGGTCAAATCAGCTAGAGGTCGTTGCCTATTCTGATGCTGATTTTGATGGCTGCCTTGATTCGAGGAAGTCTACTACATGATATATCTTTCTCCTAGCAGGAGGAGCTATCACTTGGTGCAGTGAGAAGCAGAGTATTACAGTGGCTTCCACGATGGTAGCTGAGTTCATTGCTTGTTTTGAGGCTAGTGCACAGGCCATCCAGTTGCGGAATCTGCTCACAGGTCTATCATTCATTGACTTCGTCTCCAGACCTATTAGGATATATTGTGACAATTCCGCTGCGGTCTTCTTCTCTAAGAACAATAAGGCGTCCAAAGGTGGTAGAGCCTTAGAGATTAAGTATTTTACTCTTAGAGACAGAGTGAAGAATCAAGAAGTGTCTATAGAACATATCGGAATTGATCTTATGGTTGCTGACCCACTCACGAAAGGACTACTTGCTAGCAATTTTTGTAGTCATGTGATTCGGATGGGTTTTGTCAGTTCACTCGATATGTTGTGATTCTTCCATTACTTTTTGCCTTTTCCATTTATTTTGTATACATGTTGGTTATGGATTATGGATGGCAGATTGTATGCTTAAGTGGTGACCAATGGATAAATATTATGTTTGAGTTTATCTACAGTTCCATATTTGATGTTCAATTACAATAAGTTAGTGGCATTATGGTACATGGAAGGTTGTGTGTAATTAAATGCATTTGCCGCCATGACTCATGTCATTTGATTTACTGTTCTTGAACCTTTAAGATTCCGTTAATTGGAATGGTGTGTAGTTTTGTTTTATCGTGCGCGCGCATACCGTGGTTCTCTCTTCAGGTGTATGCTCAAGATGTCAAATCTTCAAGAGTCCTTTTGAAACTATATATATTTATACTATAAGTATGTTTTCAAAGGAATATTTGATATGCTTAAGACAAGTTGGACCAAGTGGGAGAATGTTGGGTTTTAATCCAATATTAAGTGGTCCACTTGTGTTTACTGGGTTGCACACTTGCACACTATTAGGCATCCAATTAATGGAATATGATTGGGCTTAACCCATTAGGCGCCCAATAAGGATCCTGTAATGGATAAGATCATGTTAGAAGTAAGAACGGGACTGGTCCCTCCTCTCTATAAAAGAAGCCTGTGACTCCCCATTAGGTCATACGCATCAAGACAAATAGAGAGACGAAACCAGTGGAGACAGTGCGTGGGTTTACACCGTCTTCTCGTCCGGAGTTCGTGGATTCTTGTTCGAGGTTCGCTGCGCGTGGGGATCGACTCCAGGATCGTCTTCCTCTGCATTAGGGATGGCTTCCGCTCCAAGTATTCCTAAAATCCCTAACAGTTCAGCTTTGTGATATGCAAATCATCTCGAAGAGATACATAAATTACTTTTGTTTCAAATATCAAGTTTATCATTATCCTAAACAACTTCTGTTGAACATGACGCCGGCCAATAGAAAAGGATCTACATATTCATTGAAATTGAAGATAAAATTTGATAGATCTGCATATTGTAAATCCATATGCACAGCGAAAGAGTTCGTCTTTTTTATGACAAAAAATTCTATTTTTTTATTCAAAAATTTTCTCTTTACAAAAAAGATCTTCAGTTCATAATGTATCAATAAATTTTTCATTAAATATTAGACCTTGATTATAGATGTTTACTCAGAAAAATTTCTTTAACAATATCTAACATAGAAATATCTTCAAGCTTTCTTACAGATTCCTCTGGTTCCTTCCAACCCAAAACAAAAGTATGGCATGGATTCTCAAAAAAGGAGAATGAAACTCATGACTTACCATAGCCTGAGTATAGATCTTCTATTGCACGTAGTGCATAAAAAGCACTTTATTTTACTTTCTTTGATCTTTGTCTCTCAGGTCCAATATATTTTGCTTTTGCGCATGTTAAATGTGATGGCATCACCATGCATTATCATGTCAAAGAAGAGAAATAAGCACCGATACTAGTGAAAGCAACCACCTGGTTCTGCAAAACGTTGAGAGGAAGAGGAGCATAAAGAAGAGAAGTAGAACGAGAGAGAACTCGAAATTCTAAAAAAGATTAGAAAATCACAAGTATTATTCAACTAGAATTTTGTACGTAGGAGGATGTCTATTGTACACATGGATTTTTGATTTCCACTAGTAAAAACAAGTTTGCTAGATAAAAGAAGACAAAATTCTAAGTAACCTCTACAAAAGAATGAATATCAAAATCAAACTTTAATTCTACCTTAATTCTTATTTGAAAAGTCATCAAAAATTACTAATCTTTTCAAAGCTTGACCATTCACTATGAAAATGATGGAATCTGACTTAAAAAATGACGCGTTATGTCATAGGCAATAAACCACATCGATCCTCTCATAACAACAATTATGAATTGGGGTCCTGTGCATGAATGCAACATCTGGGTGGAAAATTGTGCCTATTTTATTGACAGAGTGTCAAACTCCTTTTTTTTTTTCATATATATATATATATCTTTACCCTCGAGCTACATTAGCACCACCTAGGTTGCGTCATCCTCCCGGGGTTGAAAGAACTCTTCCTCGAGTTCGAATTCTCATATGAAATATCAGCTACATATTGCACTAGCTGTTTGACATTGAACATGTCAGAAGTCCACAGAAAGCTTGGAAGCTTCAACTTATAGGTGTTATCATTGATCTTTTGCGCAATCTCAAAGGGGCCCACCTTTCTTTGAATCACCTTGCCATACTCCCTTACTGGAAAATGACCCTTAGTAAGAATTACCCAGACCAAGTCACCCTCTTTAAAGGATACATGCTTCTTATGCCTTTCAGTAGTCTTCTTATACCAGTTGTTGCTCTCTTCAATCTACGCATGCATATGTTTATGAATAGACTTTAGATGCTCAACCAAATTATCAACCTTGCCACTAAATTCTCCCTTATATGGAAGAGAAGCTAGGTCTAGAGCACTATAAGGATTGAATCTATAAACAGTCTCAAATGTGCTCTTTTTAGTGCTGCTTTTCTGTGACCTTGTGAAGGAGAACTCAACTTGTGGTAAAATCAAATATCAGTACATTGACTTACATCTGACCAAACTCCATAACAAATTATCAAGGGGATCGAATAGCACTACCACCTGCAATGAATCCATGTGGTTGTGCCACGGAGGTAATGCAGCAAGCATTACTCTGTTACAAAAAACCTGTCATCACCATTATACGAATGCCGGTGAACTGTATTTAGCCGGCCAAAAATCATAAGATGAGATCACCTTAGTTGATGTAAGCCATCAACATCTATAAAGAAGATCAAAATAAAGAGGAGAATGAAGTAAAATAGGAAGAAAGAAGGAAAACACTAAAAGGACACTATGTCAAACTGAAAAATAAAGAGTTTCTCAAAATCAATGCTTTCCATGTTTGCAACTATACTGCTTTAAAGGCGTGAAAAAGAAGAAAATTTTAAAAAATATTAATAGCAACTGATTATCAAAATTGTAGGAGAAATAAATCTAAGCAATTTTCATAATTGACCTAACTGCCATGCTCTAGCCATGTCTTTCTGAATTGGAGTCATAATAGCCATTTTGAAGCATAAATTTATGACTATTTTAGTAAAAGGCATGGAAATTTTCCTCTAAATATGTCCACGTGAGCCCAAATTTAGAGACTTCTCGGGTTCTCTATGTTTTAGGTCTTGTTCGGATGCAACTTACGTAAACGGAGTTATCAGAAATATGTTTACCATAAACTTGTTTATGATAATTGTAGTTTCTTTAAACCTACGCCTTTGTTGTCTTATGTAAACACGATTAAGTTTATCATAAACTTTGTTTAGTTGAAAATCGATAAATGCAAATAGACAAGTTATGATTACCATAGTAAGGTTATCACCTCATCCTTTCTCCTTCTCACTTATTTTCTCATCTTGCATCATTTTATCTTTTTTTCCTTTTTTGTTAACGTTACTTTAGTTAATTTTTTAAGTGACTTAGAAAAATTTGAAATATCTTTAAACTAAACTACACCATAATTTGATAATGATGAAATTTATAAATTTTAAATTGATAGAAATAAAAAAGCATATATTCGAATGAAAAGTCAAAAGTAACTTATGACATAATTGCGTACAATTTTTAAAAATAAAATAAAAAGAGAATTCAACATACCTTCCAGAGTGTAAATTTTGAAAATTAGCAGAAGGTGATTCAGAACTGGCCGTTAGGTGAGGTACGTTGTCCGATGTAGGGCCACATAAGAGATTTACCTGGCTAGCACTGGTAGGGTTGGGAGCCGGGGAGCTGCTTGTCAGGATTAGGAGTGTTCACTATTTAGTTCAACCTGAAAAATCAAATCAAACCGATAATTTGATCCGATTCGGTTTACAAACCCTTTCAATAGAAATCGAACCAAACCGAAAATCTAATATAACATTAAATTTACTTTTTTCTGACATCACATAATATACACACTCACCAAATCCTCGACAACCTACATAACTCAAACCTAACAACTAACGTTAAAACTTATAAGGAAGCAAACCTTTTCTAATCTACCGAAGTTGGACTAAAGATGCGGCATTGAGAGTCCCTGCACTGAGCAATGTGGTGTCACATTAGTCCTGTATCGGACGTTTTTTGTTTACTGCTTCTCCCATAGGTTCTATAAAAAGAAGCGTCCCCGCTGGCTTTCTCTCGCAGCTGGGCCGCTTGCAGCTAGGGCATTGGCCCAATAAGCGCCTTAATCTCAGATTGGGTTCAAACTTCCAAAATAAATAGGCTTATTAATTTTAATGAAAAATTTTCTTTGTCTAAGTCGGTTCAAACCGATCCAAACTGAAGTAAACCGAATATTTTTGATTTGATTTGGTTCGATTTTACGAGTGCTAGTCAGGACCACCAGTTTCTGAAGTCCGAGGTATCATCTGGGTGGGAGGAATAAGTTGCGTATCAGCCAACTGCATATATGTAGAGGGGACCATGTTTTGCTTTGGTATTGGACAAGGCTCAGCATGTTGTACCTCCATCTGTAAACTCAGCTTCTTTGTTATCTTATATCTTTCCCTCCTTTCCGGCTCCGGCAAATTTTCCGGCGAGCTCACGCCTGTAGACGCCTCCTGGGTGACCAGCATACGTTTGACGAATATGACTTGGGGGACTGATTTGTGGCTCTCAAACCAGTCCCCATATTCATATGAAATAGTATTAAGCATCTGATTCTTGAGACTAGGAGAATAGCTATCTTTGATCTGTTTCTTTAAAGACAGAAGCATGGAACAAGAGACGACTTCATGTCCTAGGACCCCACAGAAGAAGCACAACCTAGGCATTCTTTCATAAGCCACTTCAAAGGACCTTGTTTCAGCATCCGGTAGCTTAACCAAAATATTTGTTTTCAAAGGTTTTGTAAGACCTATCTTGACCTTGACTCTAGCATACATACTCCATGAGACAATGCTACCTGGTAGGGGGGATATGGCTCACTCAGCCATTGGCAGATCCAGCTCATTTCAGTGGGGTTTTAGGACCCTAGCTACTAAAATTTTAAAATTTTCTTAAAAAAGTCTTAATTTAATAAAATAAATTTTAAATTTAAGTATAAGATGATCCCACTAAATTTTTTAGATGACCCAAAGGAGCTCAGTCTCTCTCGGATCTCAATTTCATTGAACTTTTTACATAGCATTATGACTTATATTTATGATTTAATAAAAAATTCGAGTGCATTTAGAAGAAAAAATTCCTTATGACAAAGTGTATCGTTTTTATAATAATTACAATATATTTATATTTATTTTTTATTTTAATATTTTTATTATAATAAAAATAAAATATAAATAAATTTAATAATGATCCGTGTGATCCTACTAGACAAAATTTCTACATCAGCCACTGCACCCAGCTGCCTAGCCAGCTTCTCAACAATACTGACAGCCAATAATTCTTCAGGAAGATCAAATATCCTGACCCAAATATCTTCCCGCACAAACTTGTGCCTTGATGGGGGGGTATTCGGTTGACATTTCTCAATACTAAGTCAGTCACCATTGAAGAACCATGGGGTTCTTCTGATAACTTGGTCAGCTTCTTCACAGATAGAGAATCTAACGAGTAAAGTCTTATTTGAGTAGTCTAAGAAATTCCACTGACCTGACGGATTCCGCATCCTTGAGATCCATTCGCGCAACCCGGCTGGTCGAACCTTGACATTAGAGAAGACCTTCACAATGAGGCTGTACTTCCATCGGCTGTGCTCATTCAGCTCAGCCTGAGATATTACTACAGGCTGGTGTTCATGCTCAACGGTCAACAATTTTTTGAAATTATCAAGGACCTCATTCTCCATCTGATTAAGAGACGCCTCTTGTAAGTCCAGATCCATGTCCGCCGGGAGGCGGCACAAGTAGCAAAGCACCACCTCTCAGGACCAAGTGAGCAGGGCCGAGGAGAACCTTCAGCCACTGAGGAATACTTCAGGAGACCTGAATAGCGAGAAGCTTTAATTGAGCAAATCCAAGGAACAAGCTGGAGAGCAGAGAGAGAGACGGAGAAACAAAGACACAGATCCGGAGCAGAGGCTCCGAGGTTTCCATCCTCCAGGGTGAGAAAAAACTCTCCCAACAAATTTTACCTGCGAGAGGTCCCTTTGCAGGATTCGAACTCGGGTCTTCCCGCCAATGGCGGAAGCATCTCTGTTGCGCCACACGCTTCAGACATCCTACACTACATCGAGTAACCACAAAAGAAGAAGAGTAATATGCAGCAAGAGGTGTGGCCCAAAAATTGATGAAAAAAATTGTTTTGAATTCTATTTTTATGCTCGGCTGCAAAATGTCCCAGTGTTCCTATAACTTGATATTCGATCAGATGGTCTAAATTTTTTTGAAAAACAATAAATGAAGTTCTAATTTATTAGGCTTCACCCATTAAGAAAGTTTTTTTAAACTAATCATTGGGACTTGATTTTCCATTTTTCAGAAGCTTTTTAGGTCATCTTAATGGGGATCTGGTTGTACAGATATATAGGGTATGATAAGACTGACCATGAAATAATTTTAAATTTACTTTCTCATTTGTTTGGCTGCACGCTATGTGGTGCATGCCGTGTTAGAAAAGCACCCATGCATGCGACCGTGGCTCCTGAACTCTTATGTGGGCCTTTGCCAGCCCAATATGCGAGCTACGGAAGATTAATGCTGGTAAACAGGTGAGATTGGTCACGGACTCTCGTCTAAAGCTGGTCTAAAACGATTTTTATGCGTAAAACCAGATAAAATGTTCTAAATATTAAAATTTATTTTATTCGGCTTAGTTTACTTTGATTTTCACGGTTCGAGAGGCGTACAAACCAAATCAAATCGAAGCATATTTCAAATCGAAATTTCATTTTGGTTCGACTTAATTTTTCAGATTGAACCAAATAATGAACACCCTTAAATCTGATAACGTTTCATGTTGGGATAGATAGCATTCAAGCACGTCAAACTTTTTTTTCAAATGAAAAAGGGATTTGACCAATGTCAACTATTTATTCTTGGGATTCTATAAAATGGTTATGCTAATTTAACCAGTCACATGCGCTGCTGCCAAAGCTAGCCACCCTAAGCACCCTGCTATGCGTCAAACCATGTTGTTCCTCAAATATGCTTAATGGTCACACCGTCTAAACTTCTCGAAACCTACCTCTTGTTCTTCTGTCCTCTCCATATCCCCCTTACGAACATGAGCCCACACTGAGTATCCATTTGGTTCCTACCTAAAATATATTCGAATAGACAATATTTTTTAAGGAAACAAATTTACAGAAAGAAATGAAAATAAAATTTGTCATTTGATATCTATGAAAACATTTCAGTTACTTTGGAAAAGAGTATTTGGTCTTATTTATATAAAATCTTTAAGTTCTGATGGTATAATTATAAAACTGTGCATGCTTAAGTTCTAAGTATAAAATTATACATCTTAGGTTTTAACGGATGATATCTAAGGTGCCTGGTTTCTCCCACGTTCATTGCTTACATTAATGCATCCTAGTGAAAAACAGCATCAGGCATCTTATGTTAGATGTCAAAATCAGGATTTGTCACTGGTCAAAGAATCTAATTTTATGTTGAGTGAGGTTTTCAGAGATACCAAATAAGTGACTGTATGACCATTTCCCAAAAACATTTTTCTAACTCCATTTTACGAGTTATCAAACAAACTCTAAGCACCTTCAAATTCCTGCTTGCTTGCATAATGGCACTATATTTTAAAATGTAATTTAGGAGCCATGATAGAGGTCTTGGTGTGGTGGAGCAGAAGAATGTCATTCAAGAATTAAGTTCCAAAAGAGTGTCTTTTTTGATGTTAAAAAATATTAAGGTCTTTTTTTGAAATTATAAAAGATCAAATATCCTTCAATGATATTAAATTTCAAAAGAGTGACCTTGTTGACATTTTAAAGTAATAGTGCCCTTTTTAGAAATTATAAAAAGTTAAATGTCTCTTTCAGATATATTTCTTAAGAAAGGGTATAAAAGTCACATTGTATTAGATTTGAACTCAAGAGTCCTTTCATAGAAAATTTTGGGTGGCATATTAAAAAAATGATAAGATTTGCCCTTTATGGATATGAAAAACAGGAGTGACCGTATTGGTTATTTTGAATGACATGCATAGTTTACTTTTTTTTTTTTTTTTTTTTGGTTTTTAAGATGAGGATCATATTTCATTGAAGGCTGTGGGTGAATTCATATGATGCCCACGGATGCGAATTGATGAGTTGTATATCCTTGTATGGTGTAGTTTGAATTCACCTTACCATCCTTATCACCTCATTTAAATCATCTGAATTCAACCACACCCTTGATGTACAAAGCCTACTTCCTATCACTAGACTGTCGTTTTCGAAATGAGATCATCCCGACTTAATTATCTAGACCGTCCTGTGTCTTAGACACATCAAAAGAGGGTAGGTAGGTTTTTTGCTTTTGAAATGATGTGATTATGTAAGTATAACTCTTTTTGCTGTGTTTTAAGGCGATAGACAGATTCAGATGATCTCGTTTCGTCGTTTCCTTACAGCACGTTTCTCTAGCTGACAAAATGCAACTTATAATTAACTAATAAAGTCTTATTCTTTTGGAAGATCTATCTCGTGTCATTGCAAGGTTTCACTCTGCAAGAACTCTAAATCCTCTTGAAGTTCACTCTCTCAGTGAGAAAAAATAAAATAAAAAATTCATCCCTTTATCAAGTGAATGCCTTGGTTAGACCTTCAATTAATCCTTCTCGTTACCGACGTGCTAATCACTTGAGTAATTGCTTTTTCAAGTCCACGCTGCGTGAGACATTATTTTGGAAATGAGATCTTCTAAGTACACGTTTGGATCGGAGTCCAGCAGTACACCTCAGTACTACTAAACTCCAATTCCAACCTGAACGATCTCTTCTCATTAATTTGCCTAATAAAATAAGATCACATGTTTCACCCAAGATTCAAGCATCTCGATTCCATTTCTATTTTAATAATTGCGGATAAGCGTCTGTGATCAGTAATTGCTGTAAGCCCTCAGGAGACCAAGGGCCCCTCTGCATCAACATTCTGAATGCAAAAATTCCTGGAGGTTCTGGACACTATCGCTTAGAACATATATAATGCCTTGGGCTGGTTATGAAATTGTAAAAGGCCACATTTTTATATCCAGGTACAAGAGGGAAGAAGGCAAAACAGTGGTAACATTATATTTTCATGGGAGCAACGTGATTATATATTAAGTTTAGATGGGACGATGATCTGTTCTTATATGATCAGCAATATATACTTAAAGACACTGCAAGAACTATCTGATACAGCCGCACCATCGGGCAGCGCAGTTACATAAAAAATATAAGTTTGAATTTTTTTATGTTGGATACTACCTGGTAACTGATCTAAAAAAAAATTAAAAATTAGAAGCTATTATTAGATTGGGTCCATTAAGAGTATTTTATATTAATTAGGATTCACTTTTTAATTTTTTAAATCGTTTGATGAAAAATTGAACTTTAGGAACATGTGAGGTATGTGGATTCAACCAAAAAAATAGTATAACTATATGCTAGATGATACAGCTGCACCTATCGGTTCTGCATGGATTAATCTCTTTATAATTCCCTTGTATTCACTGCAATAAACTTCTTATCATGATTATCTTGTAAGTTGGAATGCTTGACACCTGGTATGTAATTAAGATGAATAGAGATCTTGTAAGTGCAAGGTTGGATTGAACTTAGTCAGTGAATATTTCAAAATACCCCCTCATACCCAACTTCTCCCATTCCCAATGAGAAGTGAATTTGTAAAATTTCCTCTCCTTTTTCTTTACTTACTAAGTCTCAACCAAACCTACACTAACTAACAGGATCCATACTCAATTAAGGTACTCCTTGTGTTTCAACAGCTTACCTGCATTTACTACAGTGATATGCTATTTTTCGCACCACCACCTTGGAACATGTGGTGGGAGAGGAAAAAACGGCGGCAGGTCGTTTCCCCCCTCGGTGGAATCGTCGTCGGATCTTCCGGCGGAAGCCCTCGCCGGCCATCGACACCCTCCTTTTGTCACCAACGACAGTGACGGTGTGGGGGGATTCTCCTCTGGAAGCTCCCTCCCTCCCCCACCCCTCCGCTGGTGCAGTCTCCATCGCTCTCTTCTCCTTCCTTCCTCTTCTCCCTGTGACTCAGATCTCTTTGCCGCATGCTTTCTCTTTCTCCTCACCCCCCTCCCCTCCCCAACCGCCACTTGCTTTTGTTCTTTTCCTTTTTGTGGGGTTTTGCCGGCTTGTCGATCCACCTCTCCCTCTCCCCTCTCTTTAGGCCTCCGAACCGATCCATCCACCACCAGTTGCCCCCCTTATCTTGGAACCCCCTCAGTTACTCTCATGTCTCATCCTCACTGTTTTGTCCCTCCCATCACTACCTGACGCCTCCTGTTTTGTCACCCCGTTCCTCACGTCCCTTTGCCATCGCCTTGTCCTCCATCCCTACCTTTTGCTCCGTTCTTCTTTAGGGTCTAGCCAGCCTACCTTCTCTCATCCTAGTAGGATCTCGGTGCCCCTTGAGATAGGTATTTTTTTTACTTTTTGCTCTCTCTTTTGTGCTGCCTTATCTTTGTCTCTTTCTTCCAGTTTCTCTTTCTTATAGTTTCCTTTTGTTTTGGTGGTTGTCTCTAGTTCCGTTCTAAGTTCCTCAGGCCTTGGCGTCTGGCAGCGCTTCCGGCGATCGAGCTTACAGCAACTTTGTCGATCCGTCTTCGATCCTGTTTCAAGTCTTGTATACTACAGGAGATATGCGTTTATATAGCGACAAATAAACTTGAACTATTGTTACAAAAATCTTTCCAGAGCACTGAACATGGTCGCTGCATGCCGCTAGCAAACTCTTTGTCGTTTCCTGTTATATGCAGCGGGAACATGGTCGCTGCTTATAAAAACTTTTTCTCAGCTAATTTTCTATCGCTAAAAAAATTTATTTGTAACGACATCAAGAATGTAATCAGCGACTAACAGTTTGCCACAATAAATATTTTTCACGGCAACTTTTGTCCCTATAAAAAGTCAAACAAAAAAAATTAAAAAAACAGTTTACAAAGTAGAGCTTAAATACAATAGTGATCATGTTGGAAATATTCAATATGTAATAATAATACTTGTCTCATGCCACTGTTAACAAACTCAAACACAAAAATTTCATTACATTAAAAATTTACTTGAGATCCAAACTAAAAGTTTCATTACAAAGTTTCTTGAGATCACAAACAGAATGAAGTATTTCTATTTACAACTTTGAAAGTCACATAAAAATCCACAATTATTATGATTCATAACATGAATCTTGTCTAAATTGAGCCATCAATTTTAAGAATATTCTCTCGACCAACTCGTTCACTTGAGATTGCATCTTAGCCCTCATTTCATCTTTCCATTTCTTGTATGTTGTGCTCCATACTTAATATTCTCTCATCTCTCTCTCTCTCTCTCTCTCTCTCTCTCTCTCTCACTTGAGCTTGGAGTCCAACAGTAGTTGTTGTTGTGACTATAGACTTAGGCATAGGCCTTGCACCGCAACCCGTCGTCGAATATATCCCCATCTCTCTCCAACAATGGAAGTGAACACCTCCTCTGGAGTTGGCACTACCATCGGATCACCATACTCAATTGGATGTGATGCTTCTGAAGCCGATTTCTGTAGTGCGTCTTGGACAGTTTCCTATAACAGAAAACGTAAAATTGTCATAAATTAACATATAAAATTGTTATACAAAAAGATCTGAATGCAAAAATAGAAGACATACATAAACAACTCTTGACTGCTCACTCTCCCAAGAGCCATCTTTCTTTTGGTGTGTCAATCTCCAAAGCTCATGTGGCGAAGGCTCCTTCCCCTCAGCATCGCATTGTAAAACGAAAAGAAGCCTCTGTTCAAATTTCTTCAATATGCTCTTGCTGTTTTTCCAATCATGAAGTTGAAGATCTAAACTATTTATTTTGTGAACAATGACCTGGCCAAAGCTTTAAGGGGGAGTTCCATCCATTTTTTTGACTCAAGGGTCATACAAAGCAATATCATAACAGTTCAGGCATGGGACATCATCAAAAGGGCATAAGTTTGTAACCCTCATGGCTATGCGTCCATTTACTTGCTGGCCTTAATTCTCTATAACCTGTGATGCCTTTCTCCATCTCACAAGTACCAGCAATGCTAGGGCAGCATTGCACATAGGTGAGAGAATGAAATAGATGCATCAGAGTTTTTAGGTAGTCCGTAAAAGATGAGGGTCAATGATGATTTTTATAAAGATAGAAGAGACTCTTACAATCTTCAATCTATGAGCAATTAATAGACTTAAAATAGGACATGTTTGATGTGTTTTTTACTTGCGTGTGATTATCTCTTCTCGCTTGTTATGGAAGGTCAAATTTGACATGAAGTTGTGATATGTGAGTCAATTAAACAAGTGCCAGGATGCCACACAGATTGCCGAGCAGCCAAGAATACAGTACTGAACTCAATGAAACATATCTATACATGTCCAGGAAAGCCAAGGCAAAAGACAACCATGGAAGTACAAACTTATCTTAAACATATGAATCATTCAAATCTAAGAATTGAAGGATAAGGAATGTGTATCAAATTCGACTCTTTACAAGGGATATATATGCTAGTACAGTATGCAAGTCATTTGGGGAAAATAATAGTAACATCCCAGAGAATCCAACAATAACCAACAACGTCAACAAGAATTATAGTAGAATTTTGAGGGTTTCAATGGTGAAATTTATTGCAGCTGACAAAGATAAAGTTAAGGCACATGAATTGTGTATTTGATGCAGTCTCGAAGACATTGCCATTGTAGGTGCTGAAAATGTTTGTGTGATTAATGTGAAAAAACTATGTTGTTTAGGTGCAAAATAACCTATTAAAAAAAAATGCAACTAAGATGCAGTGATCGCCAGAAACTTTTAACTAAAAAGTTTCAAAAGAAGTTTGATCGCTTACCTGTTCAAACGCGGAAGAATGAATCCTTGGTTCCCCTCCTTCAGCCGGCTGAAGAAAGAGAACCTCTTTGTTCTTTCGTTCTTGCTGTTGAGTGTTGAGGATCGTCCAGAAGTTCTCCTGGCTTGGTGTTTAATTTCCCTTTTTTTTGATTTCTTGTTGTTGTTGTTGAGTGCAGCAGAGATAGAGAAAGACAGAGAAAGTAAAGGAGAAAATACTGATGAGAATCTAAATGGAAATAATATCAAAGTTAATGATGTTAATGAACATGCTTAAACAGCAACTCACTTGTTTTAAACGGCTTTGAAACCCCTTTAGAACAGATTTTGGAAAATTAATGATGTGATGTGTGTTGCATGAAGTGAATATGAGAGAATGAAACTAATGAATGAAGATGAAATTCAAATATGAAAAAAAACTTATGCCCAGTCCAGTTGGTTGAAGCTTTGAAGAGATGAAGATCTTGAAGAAGGATGCCGACTTCTGGAAATGACAGCGCTCCGGCGTTCCGACGTGGTTGCTTCGATCTTCAAATTGCTATAACGCTTTGGCTCAATAATTCTCTCTCTTCCTTTTTTTTAACTCTTTGATATGCAAGGTATTTATAGGCATTTTCTGCGTTCGCGATTAACATAGAAAAATCTAGGATTTATCTATATTAACCGACAGATAATTACTGATTAATTCATCTTTATCTGTAATTATCTAAAAACGCGTCCACCTTGGCCGACGCCTTTCAGATTTAATTAAGATAAGGATAAACATCCGGAAGAGAAGTTAAAATAGCCTAGGAAACTTAAAACGCGTCGACCATCACAGACGCCTTTTAGCTAATAAATCAATTAATTAAAATTCAAATTTAAACGGTAAAATAGGAATAAACTCTAAATAGCGTCCACATAGGTCGACGCCTTTTAGACTTCTTCATATTTTAACTGAAATTTGAGCTAAAATCAATTTGATTGATTAACTTAAACATGTCTGTTAAACCCGACACTCAAAAATATTAATAAAAATTAATTAATGATTAAACATCAGACCATTCTGAGGCATTATTATATGATATGAAATTTACTCGAAATGACGTCAAAATTAGCGTGTCTACAGCTGCCTCACCTTGGCATCGTCTTTGCAAGGGAGTGAAATGAAATGGAATGTACTGAAAAGGTGATGCCAAGGTGTGATGAGACACGCTCTTAACATCACATGATTGGAATTTTTCTCGAAATCATCAATGAAGATAGCTCAACGAAATCAATGGAATTAATCCTGTCTGGATGAGGTAGACAAGGAAATAAAATAAGGTCGATCAACCTCCTCGGAGTGGGAAGTACCCCAGGTCATAGACACTGTAGGTTTCATCATGGGGAGCGTTTGCCAGCCAATGTGGACGTGCTGCAGCCATGATGGATCTTAAAAAGAAAACAAGAAATATTGGATAAAGAATCCAATCAAGGATAGAATTCCAATGATATCTTCAAGCGAACCTCAAAGATAATCAAGATACTCAATTCAGAATGGAATATTTCATATCATGTTTGAGATTATTTGATTAATGGTCTGAAACTTAATCAATAATTAATTCTTATCACAATGATTTCAAAATCCTACATGATGCATGCTGGGCTAAAAGAAAAATATAAATTCAAATAAAATATAAATTAATCAAGGATAATATTGTTAAATTGTCATTAATAAGTCAAGATACCAATTCTTGTAATCCAGTGCTAAGCCGAAGCTCGTTTATCCACGCACCGTTTCACAAAAGTGGAACCATCGTCCTCACTAATTAACAATCCAACGGCCTATCCGTGTGATTAAGAATCCTCTGGAATTATCACTGTTTTTGTTGTAGGGGAACTCAAATTCCAGTTTCATCAAAAACACAAGGTCCTTGATATGATCTAATAAATATTCATCATATAGTAATGCGAATGCACAATAATTACATGAAAGAGTACAAGGGTAGAAATAACCGTCTTTTTAGCCACGGTCGAGACTTCTTGACTCCCACAGTGGGATCTTCTTGATATTTTCCAGATTTACTCAACTTTCTTGAATTTCCTGCAATCAAAATTGTTAATAATTCCAAACAAATATTCAATTAAAACATCAAAACCCACAGAATTTCGAGTAAATAACAGAAAGGCTGAAACGCGTCGTTTCGCGCAGACGCCATTCAACTTTGAAACGCGTCACTTAGCCTCGACGCCTTTTACTCACAGAAACAAGTTTCTGCTTGTTCTCTACTCGAATTCCAACTCTATCAATGCACATCCCTTTTCCAATCTGGAAAAGTCTTCTTAGGATCGCAATGATGTCTATATAAACACCCTTAAGTCGTTCCCAAGCAATCCCACTACAATCCAAAGATCAAGAGTTGAGTTTTCTTCAAAGTTCCAAGGTTTCCAAAGTTTCCTAGCTTTAAGAAGGAGGAACTCCGAAAAACTTCAAGCAAGAAGATGAAGATGTCTTTGGAGCAGTTTTCTAATGTGGAGAATCATCTCAATGGTAGAAATCCCAATCTTCAAGTAAGTTCAATCAACTTCTTTCTCAATTCTCTTCATATTTTTCATGTTCTTCGTCATGTTCTTCACGTTCCTCATCATGTTCTTCGTCTTTTCTTTTGGTTTTCAGAATTATCCCATGTTTCCTGGCCCAAGGAAGTTCACCTCCTTACCTTGGATCCGTAAACTTGCAAAAAGCATCAAGCTTTCCATGCAAGTATTCATATCCAAGTGGAATCTTCAAGGTCTTGTAGTGCTTGCCAAGCATTACAAGAGCGCGAACGCGGATTGGGCGGCTATGGGTACCTTGATCGAGTGGTGGCATCCCCAAACTCATACGTTCTTCTTTCAAGACTTCGAGTGCACGATTCTTCTAGAGGAGGCGGAGCTTCTTTTAGGTCTCCCAAAGACCAAAGAGAACAAAGAGAAGATAGCTTTGATGAAGGAGAGAATCACCGGTCAACAATTGTTGACATCTATCATGAAAGATCCTTCAGAAGCTAAAGGATGCCTCACTAAAAAGGGGATCAATCTCACCAAGCTAGCCGAATGGACGCTGTATGAAATTGATGATCTAAGAGAGGATGAAGCGGAGGATGTAACAAAAGCTTTAGTTACATGCCTAGCCGGTGCTTTGTTCTTCTCTGCGCAGGATAACATCTTAGAAGATGACCAAGTTAGTGCCATATGCGCAATCTTCGAAGGTAAATCCATTAGCACTGCACTCTTAGCATATCTTTATAGTGGGCTTTCTGCAGCGTCTGTGGGCCGTCCTCCTTATGGATGCATGCTACTCTTCGCCTTATGGGTTGAACTTCACTTCAAGTTTGAGCACAGCAAGAAAAGGCCTTTGAATCCATCTCAGATTTACTTGAATAGCCCAATTCATTGCATAGCTAATATTGTAAAGTTCAATGAGCATATGGTTAACAAGGTTCCAAAACTCAAGACCCGAGCCGATTGAAGAGAGTATTTAAAGCTCATGACGTCCGACATATTCGACTCGTCTCCACTTGCTTTGGTTGGAAAACCTGTGTGGGTGCGTCGTGCAGCAGGAGCAGACCTTAAGTTGATCGGAGCCACCGAGTTCGTGCTGTACAACCCACATCGGTGCCTTACTCAACTTAGTTTGGGCCGTCGTGAATTCCCCGAGTTCTCTCCCACACTTCCGATCAAGAAGCGCGACTTGGAATCTGACGAAGACTATGAAGCCGTACAAATCATTACCACTCTATGGAATCTTGGCTTCAGTTACCGTGTAAGATCTTCTAAGGATAGAGATAAAGGATTGAAATTTCCCTACCTTAAAGGTCTTCATGAAATCCTTCCTTGAATGTCTTCTTTCTCTTTTTTTTTTATATGATGTAATAAAGGATTTAATTGAATAAAGAGTGATTTTCCACATCTTGGAATCTTTCCCCAACTTTCTGTGATGTGCACATGATTTTTCCTCTAGAGAAAACTTGATTTTTCCTGAAAATTCAACAGTTCGGGTTCTGTAAAAATGTAAAACGCGTCCATTCAGAAAGACGTCTTTTAATCATAATTCCGATTTAACGGTTAAAACGCGTCTTTACATAATGACGTCTTTCAACCATAAATTTGATTTATTGCTTAAACCGCGTCTATATAACATGACGCCTTTCAACCATAATTCTTTTCCAGAAATTAATTTTAATCCTCAAAAACCAGATTTAACCTTAAAACGCGTCTGTACATACTGACGCCTTTAAACTCTCTCTCCTACTTTTTCCAGGATTCTGTCATTAATTTTATGATTAATTCTCTGAAACGCGTCGAGGACGAAGGACGCCTTTCATGATTTTCCTCTGTACGGCTTTGACGAAAATAGTGAAACGCGTCCACTTATGTGGACGTGTTTCAGTCAAATTCAAACCTCTGTCAGTGCCGCCTCAACTTTTGTGCCCGTAAAACGCGTCAGCCTATGTCGACGCCTTTCACCCTTTCGTTTACAGACCCGCGAAGGCCCCCTTTCTTCCTCACTTTTCCAAAATCTTCATCTTTCTCTCCTCTCTCCGGCGACGAACTCCGACGACCTCTCCCTCAAATTTTCCTCTTCTCAAACCATGGAGCGCGGTGAAGGTTCCGGGAAGACGAAGGTCATAGCCAAGAGAAGGCGGAGGCAAGAAGAAGCTCCCGAGGAAGTTCCCGCGGCCCTTGCGGAGGCGGCGGCCTTCTTGGAGGAAGAACTACCCCTACCGGCACCCATGGCGGTGGAAGAAGAAGAGGAGGGCGACCTCCACACGGTAAGCTTCCTGTGGATGTGAATGAATGAGAAAAGAGGGGAGAAAACGGGGTTCTTCAAGAACCCGGAATCTGGACTTGAAAGACGTCCAGACCAGGTGACGCCATTCAAAAGGCGTCGCCATGGTTCGACGTCTTTCAAGATAAATTCCATATTTTTAAATAGGAATAAAATGTTTGAATCGCGTCAAGGCGTGTGGACGTGTTTTGAAAGACGTCCATGTGGGCTGACGCGTTTCAAAACAGAACTGATTTTCTTTATTTTATTAATTACTGACCCCTTTATTTTATGTTTTTATTTGCAGGGAGTGATGAGGGCTAGAATCTCATGGGACCTGGTAGTAGGGGCTTACAGAGGGCTCACGGATTTCCAGAAGGCGCGCCTGCGTCAGATGGGATTCGGCGAAGTGCTGGACATTGAGCCCTTTTGGCTTGATCTGGTCCTACTGCAGGTTTTGAGGGAGAGGTGGCATGCGGAAAGCCATGCTTTCCTAATGCCGTGGGGGCATATGGTCCCCACCCTAGAGGATGTGGCCAGGATTACTGGCCTCAGGGTAGAGGGCCGACCTGTGAGTGGGGTGACCTACCCCAACTATCAGGGATTGGCTGAGGCATTGTTAGGAATAGAGGTGTCTAGCCTAGGCAGGGAGTCTAGGATGGTCCCTCGAGTCGAGGTAGAGGCAGCCCTAGGTCTAGATGAGCCCCGGCGTCGGTCTGACGAGACCCGGGAGGAGTTTAGGATTAGACTAGCCGAGTCGTCCTCCTCAGTCTACTGTAGCGATCCTGGCCAGGTAGAGGAGGTGGATAGACAGCTTAGAGTCTTCTTAGTTTTCTTTTTCGGTCGGTTGCTCTTCGGTACGAAGGGCGACCATATCCACTGTAGATTTCTCTATTTATTAGATGATTTAGCTAGCCTAGGAGAGTATGCCTGGGGTGCAGCCCTTCTGGCTCATCTCTTCGCCGACTTATCCGCGGTCATGCCGGACCGTGAGACTACTATTAGTGGCTTCTCGCCATTTCTTCAGGTACTAACTTGTTTAATTATTTGTTATATGCAGTGCAATGTGATATGATGCTTTTCTAACCTATATGTTCATGAATGCAGGTATGGAGTTATTATTACTTCCCGCTCGGCAGGGCGAGAATTGTTCGACCGAATGCCGTCCCTTTCGCCTGCCGTTGGCAGCCGATTGTGGACACGGCCCCACAACATCACCAGCTGACGGCCCTCCGCCGTCAGTTTCTGGATTATCCAGAACTCCTGGTAAACTTTAAACTTGTTCAATTTTATTAAATGCAATCTTTTTTTTTTTTGTTTATTAAATGCAAGTTATTTATGAATGCATCTAACCTATATGCAGGTGATTTGGCGCCCGTATCTGGGCATGAATGAGGAGGGTCAGCCGTGGGTGACGGCTGGCAGGAGGCGGTTCGGGAGGCAGATGTGGGTGCATTGCCTCAATGAGATCGAGCTCCTCCGCCTCCGGCTAGTGATGAGGACACTGGGCCTCCACCAGGAGTGGATAGATGAGGAGGTCCCGGAGGGCATCGGAAGGAGCATGAGGGGGAAGCAAGCCCTCACCGATTGGCGTGCCAAGTTCCCGGAGCAGTACGAGGACTGGCACCGCCGCGGCATCAGAGTGGAGTCACGAGCGGAGAGTAGCGAGGCCTACCTCCAGCAGTACCGGGCCCACTATGCCGATCAGCTTCGGCTCCTCCGACCACTCGACGTAAGTATGTATTCATGCGTCTTTCATTTTATTATTATCTTGATTTATATTTGTGAATGAATGTATTTATGTCATGCAGGATGCGCGTGATGCGGTCATCGTTGACCTCCGGGCCCGCCTACATGATGCGGAGGCCCAGTTAGAACAGGTCCAGAAGGAATTATATGACTTGGTATGTATGAATGAATATGAATGGATGTTTTTAATTAATTATTTTGGCGATTAACCACTGATAGTTGTCTTTCGGTGCAGCGAGCCGTTTACACCCAGGCGGCTCCTCCTCCCCATGGAGCTTCGTCTTCTTCTTCATCTGCTGCTCATGATGCTGCTCTGGCTGACCTCCAGAGTCAGCTTGCCTCCGCCATTCACCGGGCTTCTCTCGCGGAGGAGGACCGTGCTGCTCAGGTAAGTTCTTCAATTTTTGAATTCTGAAATTGATTATTTTTTATTGTCTTGGACTAACAATGACTTCCTTTCAGGTTGCTGAGCTTCAGGAAGCCCTTCAGAGGGCTGAAGCGGAGATAGAGCATGCCCGTACTGCAGCGGCTCGTGCTGAGGCTGATGCAGAGCGGATCCGTGCTCTGGAGGAGCAGGTGGCTCATCTCTCCACTGGAGATCTTGCGCGCCTCCAGATTCGTCTGGAAATCATCAACGAGGATCGAGAGCGGGAGAGGCAGGAGCGGCAGAAGATGGATACTGAGATATCCGCTCTTCGACTCTAGCTTGGCATTGCAGAGCACGAGCGCCGGAGTGTGGAGGAGAGGTACAGGCGTGCTCGACAGCGTGCACAGGAGCGCGGTTTGACGAGTGCCTTCACCGCCAGTGCTGCCGTGTCTTCTGGTCAGGCGGGTCCGAGCGCGATGCGGCCACCTCCACCTCCTAGTCAAGAGCCAGCACCGGATGCACCTGAAGAGGCCCAGAGCCAGTTGGACGAGGGCGGAGGGGAGAGTCAGCCTTGAGGGCTTATGTATCTTCTTTTCTTCATGTATCATGTACAAACAATCTTTTGATAATATACATGAAACTTTTGGCTCCAATCTTGTGTTCTTGTGTTTATCTTGCATCCTGTACACACTTAACAAACAGGTTAAGTATCTATTTAGGCTTAGCCCCTTGCCTGACCAAATAAATGGTCAATCAACCTTTTCTTCAATAAATGGTCAAGGGGCATAGCCTTTATTAACAAAGGTAATGAGAATAATCAAACTTAAGCAAAATGCAACATACAAGCAGACAAATGCTCACTGAAAATAAAAGGAATGAGACATACTAAATGCAACAAGCAAATGCTAACTGAAATATTTTTGTTGTTTTGAAATATTTATTTTTGTTTGGGGTTTTGAAATATATGCCTTTTTTTGAATTTTTCGAATCTTGAAACATATGTATATTTTTTGGGTTTTTGAAAACATGTATATATTTTTTTGAATTTCTGATATATGTAATTTTTTTTGACTTTTGACTTATATATTTTTTTTGAATTTTTTGACTTATGTATTTTTTTGGATTTTTGATGTATATGTATTTTTTTTGGATTTTTTTGACTAAAAGATCAGCATGGTATTCAGATCAAAAGATCATATTCATTCATTAACTTAACTCCCAAATTGTTCTTCAACAACTTATAAACCCATCGTGTTTGAATTTGTGTTTCTATTCATGATCCCATTTGATGATTTGACCCTTAGTCAATCTAAGCAATTCCTTAAGTTTGAGGTACATCTCTTTAGAAAGAAAAGATGAATAAGTTTAGAAAGCCCATGAGAAGGTTCCGGAGACTTAAAAAGATGTTCCTTTTCTACCCTAATATCCGTTGGGGTTCGGTCATTTCTTTCCGGGGTATTTATCGACCTTGCGTTCCCTTTCATTTCATTTCATGGCCTTGATGTAACGTTTGTAATGTAATGGCCTTTTGGTTTGACATTTGGCTTTTTGCCTTTTTTTTCTTTTCTTATTCTTTTCGGGACGGATCTCCCCCTTTTTTTTTATGACGGCCTCCTACTAAGATGGCGGGTATTCTTGGTAGTCTATTATAAGCCTCGTTCCGACATCATGGGCCGAGTATAAAACAGAATTTTTGCTTCAAAAAGAATGATTTGTACTTTGCACTTTCGGTCAAGCTTTCGGTATCCTTTAGGACTTGTCATCTCTTGTTATTCACGAATCAAACGTGTCAGTGTGTGTAATAATGAGCTTAAAGTTAAGTTATTCAGACTGATAAGGAAATTTGAGTTTATAAATTTTCTGATTCTACTGGTCTTTGTACCATACTGATCGACTCTTTAACTTAAGGGTAGTATTTCTTAAGATATAAACCATTCCAGGGATGTTTTAACTCTTCTCCTTCTGCATTAATAAGACGATAAGCATTACCAGGAAAAGCGTGCGATACAACATAAGGTCCTTCCCAGTTGGGTTGGAGCTTAGAACGCGGACCACCAGGTTTTATAAAAATTCTTTTGACAACCATTTCACCGACTTTGAACTTACGTTCAATGACTTTCTTTTGATAAAAACGTGCTAGTCTGTTTTGATAAACTTTTGCATGATTAGCAGCTGACCATCTTTTCTCGTCTAAGAGTTCCAATTGAGCAAGGAGTGTTGAACGATGTTCATCAATGGAAAATTCCTTATTCAATTGTACTCTTAATGACGGTATGAGGATCTCATATGGAACTACTGCCTCCATTCCAAATGTTAAGGAATAAGGAGTTTGTCCAGTAGGCGTGCGGATTGAAGTTCGGTAGGCCCATAGAGCCTCAACCAATTTTTCTGGCCAATCTGCGAACTTGTTAGATTTACACGTCTTTTTGATGATTTTTATCAAAGTCTTATTTGTTGCCTCTGCTTGGCCATTGCCTTGCGGATAATAAGGAGATGAATGATGCAATGCAATTCTATACCTGTTACAGAGGTCCTTCAGTTCTTGTGACACGAACTGCGGTCCGTTGTCGGTGACGATGGTGCTTGGAATTCCAAACCGGGTGATGATGTTCTTCATGATGAATTTGCAGACGGTTGATGCTTTGATCTCCACGTACGCTTCAGCTTCTGCCCACTTGGTGAAGTATTCCGTTGCCGTGAGAATGAAAAATTTTTGCTTGATGCCAGAATCTGGATTACCAAGAGGTCCAATAATGTCAAAAGCCCACATGGAGAAAGGCCATGGGGAAGAAACAGGATGGAGTGAAGATGCAGGAGAATGAATTTTGTCGGCATGAAGTTGTCACTTAGCACACCTACGGACATATCCTACGCAGTCTTCTTCCATGGTTGGCCAATAAAATCCTTGTCTAAGGATCTTCTTTCCTAGCATCTGTCCATTGACATGGCCACCACAAACTCCACTATGAGCTCCTTCCATAACCTTCCAAAGCTCATCTTCATCTAGACATCTCAGAAGAACTCCATCAAAACCTCTCTTATATAATGCTCCTCCAACTAGGGTGTATCGTTGAGCAACTCTCCTGATAGCTCTCTTCTCCTCAGTTGTAGCTTCCTCAGGATATGATTGATCTTCACAATATTTTGCAATTTCATAATACCATGGCTTCTGTTCATCATCCATCTCTTCTAACAGCTCCATTAACATGATTTCTCTTCTCTCAATGATATCTCCGTCTCTCACTTTCTTCAGCAACTTCTCCTTAGTTCTAAGGAATGAAGGATCTTTCACGGCGGGTGAAAGACGCCTATGAACTATGATTGATCCAGATTGTTTGCTGATTGAAAAATCAAGAGAAGATGCCAGTGAAGCTAGAGCGTCAGCTAAGATGTTCTGATTCCTAGGGACATGGACAAAGATCAATTTTGTGAAAAGCTTTGAGTAAGCAGAAGTAAGCTCCTGATAAGGCTTGAGCTTGGGATCGAGAGTTCGATACTTGGTCAGCACTTGGCGAAGAATTAATTGGCTATCACCTACGATCCTGAGTTTGGTAGCACCATGAAAATGAGCAGCCTCGAGGCCAGCAAGAAGTGCCTCGTATTCAGCTATATTGTTTGTAACTGGAAAATCAAGCTGAAAGGCTTGTGGAATGGTGATACCTTCAGGTGATAACAGAACAATACCGATCCCTTTTCCATGAGAATTCAGAGCTCCGTCAAAATGCAGAGTCCACATATCATCTCTGATTTGATTTACGGACATCAGTTCCTCATCCGGAAACTCTGATCGCACTGGATCAAATCGAGGAAGGGGATGATGAGCTAGATGTTCTGCTATGGCATAGCCCTTGATCGCTTTCTGCTGAATATAGATGATATCGAATTGAGATAGAAAGCTTTGCCATCGTGCTAACCTATCAGTAAGAACAGATTTCTCCAGAAGAAATTTGATCGGATTCATCCTAGCGATGAGATGGACTTCATGGGCCAGAAAATAATGCTTCAATTTCTACACAACCCAAACCAATGCTGCACATGTCTTCTCCATCGCCGTGTATCTCTGTTCAGCGGGGTTGAGAAGTTTAGAGAGATAGTAGGCTGCCCTCTCTTTTCCTTCTTCATCCTCTTGTGCTAGAACAGCCCCCACAGCATCATCCAGGACTGAAATGTAAAGTATCAATGGTTTGCCTGGAGATGGTGGTCTCAAAACAGGAGGACTTGCTAAATAGTCCTTTAATCCATCGAATGCCTCCTGACACTTATCGTCCCAATCAAATTTGACTCCCGGCTTAGTAAGCTCGTAAAACGGCTTACACCTTTGTGAGTGCTGGGAGACAAAACGGCGAATAAATTGTAACCTCCCGATTAATCCTCTTAATTCTTTCAAATTCTTAGGAGGTGGCATTTCTCTAATAGCCTTCGCCTTGTTAGGATCGATCTCAATTCCCCGTTTACTGACAATGAATCCAAGCAATTTTCCTGAAGACACCCCGAATACACATTTCTTGGGGTTCATCTTTAACTGATATTCTCTCGATCTCTCTAATACCCTTGCCAAAACTTTGGCGTGCTCAGCCTTTGTTTTCGATTTAACTAATAAGTCATCCACATACACTTCCAGATCTATGTGCATCATGTCATGAAATATTGCCATCATGGCCCTTTGATAGGTGGCTCCAGCATTCTTTAATCCAAATGGCATGACAACATAGCAGTATGTTCCCCAAGGTGTAGTGAATGACGTTTTTTCTTGATCTTCTTCTGCCAGCTTAATCTGATTATATCCTGAAAATCCGTCCATAAACGATAACGTCTCATAGCCAGCGGTGTTATCGATGAGTACATCAATATGAGGCAATGGAAAATCGTCTTTAGGACACGCCCGGTTCAAATCACGGAAGTCAATGCAAATTCTGACTTTCCCGTCTTTCTTCATAACCGGGACTATATTAGCCACCCATTGTGGATAAAGGACAACTCTGATAAATTTAGCTTTATGCAATTTGTCGACTTCTTCCTTCATCTTTAGAGCCATTTGTGGGTGGAATCGCCTTAATTTTTGCTTGACCGGGCTAGCTCCTTCCTTTAATGTCAATCTGTGTTCAACTAAAGTTGAGTCTAACCCCGGCATATCTTTATAACTCCAGGCGAAAGTGTCCTTATAGTCCTTAAGTACTTGTACCATTGCCTTTTCATCCTCTGAAGAAAGATTTTTACTGACGAGGACAACCTTAGGTTCGTCTTCAGTCCCTAAATTGATTTCTTTGGTGGGCTCTTCTACGGCAGCTGAGGGTTCATCGAATCTCTTTACTCCACTGGCATATGCCTCAGCCGCGTCCTCGTCATCTTCCTCTTCAACAATAGGGTCCTTTTCATGCACTAATTCATATACCCCGTACCCATCATTGACTGACTCATCGTCCATGCAATCTTCTGGCATCTGAATTGGATTTTCTAAAAGCTGAGGGATTAAAGAGCAGGAAGAGCACTTATCAGCTAAGTCCTGGAGGTATCTATCTGGAATTCGCCTACCCTTAGGCTTCCTAGACTTCCTAACCTGACTAATCTGACTAGATTGCCTAACTTCAATAAACTCACTATCATAACCTAACGAAGATGAAGCAGGATGAAAATCCTGGGATACAAGTGGAAATACAAGGGAATCCTCCCGAGGGGAGGGACAGAGTAAATCTAGAAGAGAATCTTGACCGAAGGACCCGTGCGGCGGGGTGCAATCGGACAAGTAAGATGTTTCCTCGATGAGGATTTGGGAAGAATTTGTTGCCAAATTGGCGTTTTTTTTTTGGTAATGAAAGAATTAAACATAAAGCAGGAATGAATAAAAATAGGAGGATAATCAGACGGAGGAATTGGCACCAAGGCCAGAGGATTAGGGGGATCATATAGTAATATGTCCCAAATCAAATCATACAACCTCTCTAGATCGAGAGGAGGTTGTGGTATAATGTCCCGAGGGGACAGAGTAATCATGATGGGCGGAGCCCGTGGAATATCTTCAATTATGACCCGCGACCAAGTCGGGGTCAAGAGCAGTGTACGGAAAAGAGTATGGAGTGTGAAGACATGTGAAGGATATGTCCCCCTCCAGAGCAGATCTGTAGTATAACCAGCTTCATAGGGGTCATCTGGCTCCCCTTCGTCGGTTTCTTCCGACAGCAGTATCCGCTTATCGAATATGGCACCAGGGCTTTCAATCAGTTCATCAATCTGCGGCGGCCACTTAGGTTCTGCAGGATCCAGAAATAGTCTGTTCAGTGCAATATAAAGGTCCCTCAGATCAAACCATCTGTACCATTCACATTCAGGGTCATGAAATTTCCTCCTTTTCATAGGCCGCAGAGCCTCCAAGGATTGGTACGTAAGTAATTCAGAGCAATGTCTGGCCAAGTCCCTCCCATATATGTCATGGAAGTCAAAACAGGAAGTAATGACTACCGTATTGTTGTGGCTAAGTATGGGCCCTTTCACAAAATGCGTGCATAGGGTCCATGTTAAGGGATCTCGGCCTTCTTTGGGTGGTGTGGACATTGCCTCCCAGATTTTCGGGCCTTCTTTGATTTCTGCTTGTTGAACCAGGCCTTGTTTCAGTTTTACTGGCCTATAGCCCAGACCACTTCCAGGTGCCGCTCGATGATTTCTGACAGGAGTGGTCCTGCCTTGCAATTGTGTGCCCAGACCTTTTCCAGGCTTGTAGCCGTTCTTCATCATAATCCTCCATCCTGGGGTACTCATGCACTTCCCCCTTTTGATAGCATCTAATGGGTATGGAGAAATAGTAGCGGCTTTCAGAGGATCAGCCACTGGACGGTAGACCTGTAATACCGACAGAAAAGGTTGTCGGCTAGGTAGAACAGCAGATTTAATGTTCAATGAATGAGCAGCAACAAGGATCGGCATGCTCGTTACTTTAATTATTCGTCCTTTGTAAGGGAATTTGAGGCATTGATGATTCGTAGAAGGAATCGCCTCGAGAGTTTTGATATAAGGACGACCTAAAATGGCATTTATGGAAGGGTCGATTTCCAAGATGTGAAATTCGACCTCCGCATGACTTACAGGGCCCAGCTCCACCTTTAAATAGACCATTCCCAGAGGGGAACGGGTAGAATTGTCGTATGCTGTCACTGAGATGGGGCTGGGCAGCCATTTCTCTTTAGGCACACCGCATAGCTCCAGGGTCTTCGGAGGTAAAACATTAATCGAAGCCCCTGTGTCTACCAGACATGCATCTACGGCCTTCTTACAGATATTGACCGTAATACTCAGAGCCATGCTTCTGGCTGCTAGCGGTGCTAGTTCCGAGGTATGGAATGTAATGGAGGGCTGATCCCCCTGAGGAACTAGTAGTGCTGCAATCTTCTCTACCGGCACGTCTTCATTGACCATCACCTTTTGCAAATATTCCATTAAAGCTTCCTGGTGACTCTTGGATCTTTTGATCAGTTCGAGTATAGTGATCCGTGTCGGTGTCCGATCCAGGTGTTTCAACAGGTCGTATTGAGTGCCTGGTGCACTCTCTTCATTATGGGCTTCCTCAGTCAGCTGTGATGGGCCGTCTCTGACTGTGGACTGAGGAAATACCTTGTTGAAAATCCTGCCACTCCGGAGCGCGTGCTCCTCAACCGTGGAGGATCCGGGTGACACCTTAAGTACCGCAGAGTTGGATGGTGCGGATGGCGTAGAGGGTTGGTATGTAGGTGATGGCGTAGGGTTAGATGGTGATGGCGTGGTGCGTATTAGAGGCCTAGAGGGTTGGATGGTGGATGGGTAAGTGGTTGGTGAAGTGGGGAATGGTACGCGTAATAGCGGTCTAGATGGTAAAGGGATATCTGGATAAGTGGTGGTGGTAGTGGGTGAAGTAGGAAATGGTATGCGTAGTAAAGGCCTAGATGGTAAGAGGGGCGCGTTATTGGTTTGCGGGGGGGTATATGATGGAGGCGTAGTGGTGTGGGGCGTAATGGGTCTAAGGAAAGTGGGTAGTGGTAATGGGTTATTGGGTGTGGGTGAGTGATATGTAGGTGTGGGTATAGGGGTGATGGTAACGGGTTGTGGCCTTGGTATGTGGATGGTGCGGCGTGGTGGTCGCTCTGCAGTACTTTGAGTGTGACCCGTTGAACAAAGAGAGGAAGAGTCCTCTATTCTCCACTGCTGCCCACGACCAGCCTCAGACTGGCTGTTCGTCAGAATGGGAGCAACCTGGTTTTGGTTCTGGTGCTCCGGGAGTGGATTCTGCACTATACCCATGTTGGGTGGTGCTGCTGCTTGTGCCGGTGGTCTTGCTTGCTGCTGCTGCTGCTGCGGTCTCTTCGCCTTCAGGGCCGTTATGTACTTTTTCATTTCCTCCCAATCTATGCCGCCCTGCTCATTGAGATCATGAATGTAATCTCTGAATTGAAAGCAGGTATCAATGGTATGCCCAGGTTGCCTGTGGAAGTAGCAATACCTGGACGTATCGGCATTTTGAGGCCAGACGGCCTTTTCCCTCGGCAAAACTAAAGCATTGGCTGCCATTAAAGCGCTGAAAATATCTGCCAAGGATTCTGGGAGGGCCGGGTATTCTGCCCTTTTCGGGCCTGGAGGTCTCCTCTGTTGGTTGTAGTCACCAGGAGGAGGGACATTGTGGTACGCCGGCGGTGCACGCGGCTGGTACTGTGGCTGTTGCTGTTGATATGGCTGCTGAGGGGGCTGCTGATACTGCTGCTGCCGTTGCGGCTGTTGTGGTAGCTGTTGCTGGTTTTGATTCGGCTGCTGGGGTCGCTGGTACTGCTGTTGGTAATGGGGGTTCTGCTGCTGCCTGTACCCCTGCTGGCTCGACTGCGGCGGCCTCTGGTACTGTTGATTCCTCACAAACTGGGGCGAATTATTGTTCATAGTACTGACCTGCTCGTGAGAGAGCGTGCCCTCAGTAGTTGGACCTGTGCTAGGAGAATTTGGCACTGCAGGCTTCCGAGGTGGAGGCCTACTAGGTCTGTGAGGATCAAAGACGCTAGAGAACGTAGCGTCCTTGAAAGCATTCTGGCAGTACCGTGCCCTTTCATAGAGCTCTGCCATGTTCGTCAAGTTGTTCAAGGAGAGGACTAGCTTGAACTGGGGCGTGGCGTTGGAAATCAACATTTTCACTTGTTCGGATTCGGACAAGTGATCTTTCACTTTTTCAGCCAGGCCCCGCCACCTGTCAGCAAAACTGATAAACTCCTCGTCTGGTTTCATCTTTTCTGCAATGAGATCCGTGATAGACAAGGAGGGTGCAACTCTGTCCTGGTATCGTTGGATAAATTTACGTGAAACGATACCGTAATCCTCTACTTCTGAGGGTTCCAAAGAAAAGAACCACTCGAGGGCTGGTCCCTCTAGAGATCTCCTGAACAAGAAAGCCAGCGACCTCTTATCATTCTGCCAGAAAGAGGATTCGTACATGAACTCCTTCAAGTGCGTGAAGGGGTTACCAGTACCGTTATACTTTCGATATACTGGCATTTCAGAGGGTGGCAGGTGGAATACTGGCAGGCTTGGTAAGTTAATTTCTGGCACGGCTTTAACCCCCATCATCTTCTGGAGATTGTTAAACTGCTCGTCCATGCGCTCCATCTTGGCCAGCAACGTCTGCGTGGTCAGATCTGCCTGGGGAGGAGGAGGAGGTGGAAGTACTTGATAGGCCTGCTGCCTAGAGTACGTCGGACAAGGAGGATAATAAGGGTGAGGTCCGGCAGAGCTTCCGCCATGCCCGAGGGCATTTTGATGAATAGGCATTTGCGGTCTAGCCGGTTGCCTGGATGACGAAAGTTGTGGCCCATTTGGCCGGGAAGTAAGATGAAGGCCCTCCATGGCCTGATGGATATGGGGAGGAGGAGGAGGAGGTTGTTGAGGAACAACGGGGGGAGCCATAGGGTTCGGCTCAGCAGGCTGCATGGGTGCCTTCCCCTTCAAAATAGACTGGATGGCCTCGAATTGCTGAGGGTCCAGTCGGGAGGCAAGAACTCCCAGAGCATTGACAAGATCCATAGGATCGGAGGATGAGGGATCATGATGATTCATGTCCCCCTCAAGATCGGGATTGGGGATCGCATATTCATGCGGGGGAAGATCATGATATTGATCGTGCGGATGAAAGAGAGGAGTTCGGACATTCCCGTCATGTCGAACTGGAATGGGGACAGAGTTACGAGAGGCATCAGCATCTCTCCCGTTCTCGTAATTGAAGTCTGAATCGCGAGGGGCATTAGCATCTCCCTCGTAGTTGATGATGGCGTCTTGGGCCATACTCAAATCTCTGCCTGATCGCAGCAACATGATATTAGATTCCCTTTTCAAAGATTTAATCAAGCAAGTTGTGCAGAGATTAATCAAACAAGTGGATGCTTAACGTGATTTTAGGATTCCTTGTTGAATTATTTGAATTGGATTAAACCACAATTTCACTCAGGGAAGGATCCTAGTTTTAGTTCAGTTTCCACCGTTATTCTCTAAGATTTTCTCTCACAACGCTCTCGGAATCTAGCCGGGACTTCAATTGGTACAACCAGCCCGATGATCAAGGAGGAATACCTTGATTTTGGGGACTTATGGAGGTCTCAACGTCAGCTTCTCTAGTCTGATCAAGGGACCAACCCAATCAGAGAGAGTTGTTAACGTCGAGTAATGTGTTCCTAAGAAAAGGAGGGTTTTAGCCTCAATGCGTATGCCCTGCGACCTGGATGGCCTCTAATGCTTAATAGAGTAATGTGTAGCTAGCACTCAACACAGAAATCTGGAAACTGAAAAATAATTAAGAAACTGTCTGAATCGCGTCGATGATAGTCGACGCTATTCAAGACAGAATTTAATTCTTTCGCAGAGAACAGATGCAAACAGCAGAGAAAACCTGGAAAATAACTAAAAACTGTCTGAATCGCGTCGATGATGGTCGACGCTATTCAACACAGAAGTCAATTATTTCACAGAAACAGATGTAAACGATAGAGATAATCTGGAGGCTAAAAGGCGTCCAGGTGTCCTGACGCGGTTTTGAAACGCGTCGCTGTTCCTGGACGCTTTTTATTTCGCAGAAACAGATTTTCAGAAGGATTTTGTGGGTCGAATCCTCCTTAAACAGGGAAAAATGCAGTAAACAATCAACTCATGCAAAGATTTTAGTTTCAGATTTTAAACAGGATGGTTTACTATCTAAACAACTAAGAAATCACGCAATCACACTGCATTTCATCACAAAAAACAGCTTTTGAACTGATCAAAGGGGAGGCAAGATCTTGCCACTGGGGTGTGCACGTGGTGCACGAGGGAAATTAATTAAACTAACACTCACCAATTGGTGAGGACGTGTCGAAAGACACAAGTGGTGCACCGTGGGTGCCCGATATGATAATAGCAAGAACAAAAGAAATTAAAAGACGGCGAGACCAAGTCCCACCGTGATCGCCAAAAAGCTGTAGGTGCTGAAAATGTTTGTGTGATTAATGTGAAAAAACTATGTTGTTTAGGTGCAAAATAACCTATTAAAAAAAAATGCAACTAAGGTGCAGTGATCGCCAGAAACTTTTAACTAAAAAGTTTCAAAAGAAGTTTGATCGCTTACCTGTTCAAACGCGGAAGAATGAATCATTGGTTCCCCTCCTTCAGCCGGCTGAAGAAAGAGAACCTCTTTGTTCTTTCATTCTTGCTGTTGAGTGTTGAGGATCGTCCAGAAGTTCTCCTGGCTTGGTGTTTAATTTCCCTTTTTTTTGATTTCTTGTTGTTGTTGTTGAGTGCAGCAGAGATAGAGAAAGACAGAGAAAGTAAAGGAGAAAATACTGATGAGAATCTAAATGGAAATAATATCAAAGTTAATGATGTTAATGAACATGCTTAAACAGCAACTCACTTGTTTTAAACGGCTTTGAAACCCCTTTAGAACAGATTTTGGAAAATTAATGATGTGATGTGTGTTGCATGAAGTGAATATGAGAGAATGAAACTAATGAATGAAGATGAAATTCAAATATGAAAAAAAACTTATGCCCAGTCCAGTTGGTTGAAGCTTTGAAGAGATGAAGATCTTGAAGAAGGATGCCGACTTCTGGAAATGACAGCGCTCCGGCGTTCCGACGTGGTTGCTTCGATCTTCAAATTGCTATAACGCTTTGGCTCAATAATTCTCTCTCTTCCTTTTTTTTAACTCTTTGATATACAAGGTATTTATAGGCATTTTCTGCGTTCGCGATTAACATAGAAAAATCTAGGATTTATCTATATTAACCGACAGATAATTACTGATTAATTCATCTTTATCTGTAATTATCTAAAAACGCGTCCACCTTGGCCGACGCCTTTCAGATTTAATTAAGATAAGGATAAACATCCGGAAGAGAAGTTAAAATAGCCTAGGAAACTTAAAACGCGTCGACCATCACAGACGCCTTTTAGCTAATAAATCAATTAATTAAAATTCAAATTTAAACGGTAAAATAGGAATAAACTCTAAATGGCGTCCACATAGGTCGACGCCTTTTAGACTTCTTCATATTTTAACTGAAATTTGAGTTAAAATCAATTTGATTGATTAACTTAAACATGTCTGTTAAACCCGACACTCAAAAATATTAATAAAAATTAATTAATGATTAAACATCAGACCATTCTGAGGCATTATTATATGATATGAAATTTACTCGAAATGACGTCAAAATTAGCGTGTCTACAGCCATCATGACCTGCATTCCTAACTAAACAATATCTAGCAATGTATAGTGCAGTAGTCCAACTAAGGCAGCCTCCACTTGCTAAAAGATCAACTAATTCCTGTTTTTTCCTCCCATGAAGAGCAGAAAGTATAAATATGATGGGAATTCACTTGCTTTCCACAATTTCAAGCTGTTGGGTTCTCGGGTTTCTCCGGATCTCCCGCGCAGCGGAAATAAAAAGGAAAAACGGAGATCCGTTCCCGTTTCGAAAAACTAAAAACTATGATTATCGGATAATCGATTTTCATCGTGTGCGGATTCGAATCCGCAACCGTTCGGTTCCGTCGGTGCGACACCGCAAGTCGCGCAAGCGCCCGGCCTCTAGCGAAGTCTACGCGATTCTCCTCGCGACGGGTATCCTCATGTTTCTCGTTCTTTGCAGCCCACGAAACCTCCGCCGGTCGCCGCAACGATCGCCGCAACGCGCGGACGATTTCCCGTCGAACGGGATTCGGAGAAGTGGCGGAGCAGATCTGGATCTATCTGGACGCCAGAGAGAGAGAGAAATAGAGGAGGGGCGGCTAGGGTTAGCAGCAGCTTGACCTGCTCAGCCCGTTCGCTATGTTTTATACTAACTGCACAGTTTTTAATAAAACCCCCGGTTTGTATAAAACCCACTTATTTATCCATCGCCTTGAGAATCATTTGCGTGTGACCCTCTAAGCCCAATTACCAGTCCGGTTAATAATCCAATAAGCTCAGTGACTCTTCATTGGCTTTATTAATCAATTAATAACTCTTTATTAATTAATTAATCAATCAAATTGATGTCGCACATCAAATTCGACTGGGCCTCCGATCACATTGGGTACCAAGCAACACCGCGTGAACCCGGAAGGTATCGGGGTTAAGCAACCCACTTTTGGAACCTTTCCGCCGACAGTTACCGCGTGGATATAATTCTTCATTCGTACAATGCTCTCGAGTCAACTCAGGGCATGGCGTGCTGTCAAACCCTAACCGGTCGACTCACTTGGATTGGATGCCGCTGATAAATATCGGAAAACTCATTTCCCGATATTATTGTCCGCCCTGGACAGGGACTTTCGCGCATCCTTCTTAGAGCATTCTCTCTCTAAGTACCGAGAGCGAATGATTCTTATTGACATACAATTCCCTTCGACGGTATTCCGCTGTACCCAATCCTTGGCGTTTTAGAATCCCGTCGCTAGAGATTCGTAAACCAAGGTCAAAGCACAGAAGTCTACCCACAGGGTGTCCTTGGTGTCTTAGGTCCGAGGACCATCCACGCAACTGCGACAATACAATCAAGCTGGTTGACAGTGAGGTACAATACCATCCAGCGATTCAGTCGAATCAGTTCAGTGAACTCATTCTCCAATGAGCACCTACAGATTCGCCTTAGTGTCTTCACACAATTGACTTATGAGATCAATCACTCTCATCATATGAGCAGGAGTAATTTATACTAGTTTAACCGGATATCCGATGTCCTTCTTGGATATCCTCCGACTATGAACGATTAAGAATATGTGTATTTAAGTGATTAGTCTCATTAGTATGATATCATCATAATCTGATCACTATAGCACATATTCACGGACTTTATTTTGAAACGATAATTAATGCGATTTACACATAATGAATATTATGCCATTATATTAATAAATGAACGAGATTTACATAGTCAGATTGTCTTGTAGGCCACTTAAAACTAACAATCTCTCACTTGGACTAAAGCCAATCACCTTTATATAATAAGCCTATAGACTCTAGGTGATGCTCAAACACAATTTGAGCCAACGGCTTTGTCAGTGGATCTGCTACATTGTCAACGGATGGAACTCTTTCCACTACTACATCTCCTCTAGATATAATCTCTCTGATAAGTTGAAAGCGCTTCAGAATATCTTTCGATTTATGATGAGACCACGGCTCTTTCACTTGTGCAATAGTCCCATTGTTGTCACACAATAGTAGAACATAATCAAAGATGTAGGGAACTATGTCAAGGTCGGTGATGAACTTCTTCAATCACACTACTTCCTTGAAAGCTTCAGCTGCAGCGATGTGCTCAGCTTCAGTTGTCGAATCTGCAGTGGTTGTTTGCTTGGAACTTTTTCAGCACACTGCTCCTCCGTTCAAAGTAAACACGAATCCAGATGTTGACTTGCTATCATATGGATCTGACTGAAAACTCGAGTCAGTAAAGCCTCGCAGTTTCAAGTCACCTCCTCCATAGACAAGAAACATATCCTTAGTTCTTCTCAAGTACTTAAGGATATATTTCACTGCCTTCCAGTGCTCTTCGCCTGGATCAGCCTGAAATCTGCTCGTAACACTTAGAACAAATGCTATATCAGGCCGTGTACATAGCATGGCATACATAATAGATCATATGGCAGAGGTATAGGTATTCTATCCATGAATGCCCTCTCATCAGGAGTCTTAGGAGACTGCTCCTTTGAGAGATTAATTCCATGTCTCATCGGTATGAGACCTCTCTTAGAATTTTCCATGCCAAACCTTTTGACTATGATATCTATGTACAAGGATTGGGTCACTCCAAGCATCATCTTTGATCTATCTCTATAGATCCGTATTCCCAATACGTAGAATGCTTCTCTCAAATCCTTCATGGAGAAGTTTTTCGACAACCAGATCTTTACTGAGGACATCATAGCTACATCATTCCCAATGAGTAGTATGTCGTCTACGTAAAGAACTAAGAAGGTGACTGCGCTCCCACTGGTCTTCTTGTACACATAAGGCTCATCTTCATTCTTAATGAAGTGATAAGACTTGACAGTCTCGTCAAATCTCATGTTCCAGCTCCGGGAAGCTTGCTTCAGTCCATAAATGGACCTCTGAAGCTTGCACATTTTATCTGGAGATTCTTTAGATGTGAAACCTTTTAGTTGTATCATATACACCTCTTCCTCAAGATTTCCGTTGAGGAAGGCAGTCTTCACATCCATCTGCCAAATCTCATAATCAAAATGTGCAGTAATGGCGAGTAGAATTCTGATCGACTTTATCACGGCAACTGGTGAGAAAGTCTCGTCATAGTCAATTCCTTGCCTTTGACGATATCCCTTTGCCACCAACCTTTCCTTATAAGTGTCGATCCGTCCATCAACACCGATCTTTCTCTTAAAGATCCACTTGCATCCGATGGGTACAATACTCTCGGGCAAGTCCTCCAAGTTCCAAACTTGGTTGGTGTACATAGACTAGATTTATGAATTCATGGCTTCTCGCCATTTCCCGGCTTCTGGGCCTTCTATGGCCTCTTGGTAGGATTTAGGATCATCATCCTCATTATATTCAACCTTAGACTCACCTTCAGCGATATGTCCCACATATCGTTCGGGTAGTCTAGGTAATCTACTAGATCTACGAGACTCATGTGTGTGTACCTGAACAGATTTATGAACTGATATCTCATCTAATGATAATGCAGCTATTTGGGGATCTGGAACCTCTTCCAGTACTATTTTACTCCTACTGTTCTCCTGGAGAAGGTATTCCTCTTCCAAGAAGACAGCTTTCCTGGCGACAAACACTTTTGTTCATCAGGATGGTAAAAATAATATCCAAAGGTTTCCTTTGGATATCCCACAAACCTGCATTTATCAGTTCGTGATTCCAACTTGTCTGGATCATGCCTCTTTACATGAGCAGGACAACCCCAAACTTTAACATGTTTAAATTCTTGTTTCCTACCTTTCCATATCTCATATGGAGTAGAGGCCACAAACTTGCTGGGTACTCTGTTCAGTAGGTATGCTGCTGACTCTAGAGCATACCCCCAAAGGGACACTGGTAATCCCGAAAAGCTCATCATGGATCGCAACATGTCCAACAAGGTGCGATTCCTCCTTTCTGATACACTATTCATCTGTGGTGTATATAGAGGGGTTAGCTGAGAAATGATACCATTATCCTTTAAGAATTGCGTGAAATTAGTACTTAAGTATTCTCCTCCTCGATCTGATCGAAGAGCTTTAATACTCTTTCCTAATTGCTTCTCTACCTCATTCTTGAACTTCTTGAACTTCTCAAATGCTTCCGACTTGTAGTTCATTAAGTACACATAGCCGAATCTTGAGAAGTCATCGGTGAACGTGATGAAGTATGAGTAGCCACCTTTGGCTTGGGTGGACATAGGACCACATACATCCGAATGTATTAGTTCCATAATGCCTTTGGCACGTTCTCCATGTCCAGTAAATGGAGATCTTGCCATCTTTCCCATAAGGCAGGATTCACATGTTGCAAACGATTCATAATCGAATGTTGTTAAGTAACCATGCTTGTGTAACTTTTGCAACCTGCTTTCGCCAATGTGCCCAAGTCTACAATGCCACATATAGGCTTGGTTCACACAATTCTTACTTTTCTTAAGAGCATTATCAATTTGAAGATTATAATAAGAAACATAGAAAAGATATAGTCCGTTGACTAAAGATGCTGAAGCTATTGATTTATTACCATAATAAATCGAACAACTTCTATTTTCAATAGTCAACCTATATCCTATCTTATCCAAACAAGACACTGATATGATGTTCTTTATTATGCTAAGAACATAATAACAATCTTCTAATAGTAAGGCGTCTCCTGATGGAAGTCTGAGGTTTGCTGTCCTAATAGCAATTGCCGCAACTTTTGTGCCGTTTTCTAGCCTCAATTTCACCTCACCTTGTCTCAGCTTGCGCTTACTTGTCAGCATCTGCACATTATGGCAGATATGAGAAGCACATCCGGTATCTAATACCCAAGATGTGGAATCTCTAACTGACAAGTGAATATCTATCATATAGATATCTGAAGCTTCAGACAGCTTCACCTTTCCATGAGCTTTATCGTTAAGGAACTCCTTGCAGTTCCTCTTCCAGTGACCATATTGCTTATAATACAAGCAGTCACCCTTTACTACTCTTTTGCATTTGTCCTTCGATCTTTTATCGTTAGCTATCATCTCGGCTTCAGGGGCATCCAATGCCGATTCAGCAGGAGGATTAGCTCTAGGGACAAAGTCAATATGTTCAGATCTGAAGACATTCTTCAGGTTTCTGAACCAATCCGAGTAGATCAGGTAAGTCAAAAGGGCATCAAGTATGCCCCGGAGTGGGTTATTCGACGACATAATTCCCTACAGGAGATAAGTAAAATCTATTTAGAAGATGTTCAATTATTAAAATTTAAAACAAGACATAGTCTTTTGTTCAAGTTTAACTCCCACTAATTTTCGACGGACTGTATTACCCTCAATTATACAGAACGGGAGACGCCGACAGTCTCCTAGTGGGGATCAGAATCTCAATGACTTACACTACAGCCTTGTGGATAGCACAACAAACTGTAATACAATCAAAGAGCACCCAACTCATGGGACTTGCAACTCCTTTTAATATCTGATCATAGCTTTGGTCCCCAAAGATTTAATGGCCTTATGGATAGCACAACAAACCACTAATTCTGGTCTAAGCTAACCATCGTTACGCGACGAGCATAGATTTGCATGCAACCCTTGTAGATAGCACAACAAAGCTACATGGTTCCTCTACCCCGATCATATAAGCATCTAATGCCATAACCACAGTTTCTTCTCCCAATTAAACAAGCCTTGTGGATAGCACAACAAACCTGTCTAAAGTGATTTGAATCCTATGACTATAACGATGGTGGACCACGCGGTAAGTTCTTAACTACTCGCGTTACGGCTTAGAGTTTATCTGAGGGTATTTAGATAACTTTTATCTTGGTCTCTCTTAGGTGATAGTATAAAAATATATCGTATATATTTAGTAAATACTATACCTGCTTTGATTCATAATCAAAAGAAAACATTGCAACACATACATGTCTAGTGTGGTCATGGATAGCACAGTGGGTTTGACTGGAGCCAACAGTCAAACGCACACACAATCTAACACAACAATTATATTAGATAACCGACAAACACATAGGCAAGAGATCTCTATCTTTTCACCTTCCTGGTTGCAGCTGTGGATCGTCCTCGCTCATTCCTCGGTTGCCTCGATCAGATTACACTAATTCTAGAATTTCATGTAATTAGAAGAGAGCCTTATGGCGAGTACAAGAGAGAGGGAGGTAGAAGTATATCGGAGTATAAGAGAGAGAGAGAGGTACGCAAGCTTCTATTTATTAACAATTAATAAATAATCAACATCCACGATCCACACAATCCATTCATCACATGAATAATTAATTAAGTGCATATCCATGACCACGGTGTGTTTTAAACATCCCACACAAGATATAGCGCATCACATGGCTAAAATAAAAGAGTTTTCAAAATAAATAATTTTGACTTTCAAAAAGCTAGGATGCAATCAAAATTAGTATTTGAATTTCGAAAACACTTTTAATTAAATTAATCATGCAATCAAATCAAATTTAAAAGCATAAAAAATACACATCACATGTGCACACAATCCAAATTAATAATTCCAGATTATTCCATACAAATTAGAACACTTCTAATAATCTAACACTTAGATTAAACCCCATTAATAATCTAACAATTAGACTATTAAAGACTAATCTAACTCTTAGATTAATCCAACAAAGTTAATTAATATTTTAATACTTAAATTAATAATCAACCAAATTAATTATTAACTACTAACCTAACATTTAGATTAGTCAATTAATGTTAATTATTAATTTAACTTTTAAACTAATAATTAACACTAAGTAATTAATAATTAATTAATCTAACTCTTAGATTAAATAATTAAAGTTATCATTAATTTAACTATTAAATTAATGACTAACAATAATTAATTAAGGACTACCAATTTAACATTTAAATCAGTCATTTAAGTTAATTATTAATTTAACAATTAAATTAATAACTAACTCAAATATTAATTAATAATTAGTTGAGATAATAGTTAATAATCTAACAATTAAACTAATAACTATTAATAACTAATTTAACATTTAAATTAGTTAAATAAAAATTAATTATTGGATTAACATTTAATCAAATAATTAACTTTAATTGATTAAAGCTAATTGTTAATTAACATGATTTAATATCATTGTGCCCAAATAATAAAACTGATTAATAATTTTAAATATCAAAACATTTTTGAATTTTAAATTAAAATCAGATATTAATATTATTAATTGGGCATGGGGTTTATATGGGTTTAAAGGGAAAGAGAAGGGAAAATGGGCCCAGCCCATTTAGGGAACGTGGTTCGAGCCTTGGCTCGGCCAGGGGCTCGGACCCGGAGTGCCCTGGTTCGAGCCAGGGCGGGCCCGGTGCGGGTCAGGGCCAGCCCGCCTAGGTCCTGGCCCGGCCGGGTCTAACATGCGGGGCCGGTCGGACCGGTCCGCCCCCCGAACCACTCATCCCCTTCCTCCAGCAGCCCGAAACCCTAATCTGCATCTGATGAAGGCGGTGGCGGGAAGCGGCCAGCGGCGGCCGGCGGCCAGCAGCAAGGCATTGTCCGGACCTGCCGGCGAGTTCCCTGGCGCCGGTGGGCTCGCTGGCGCCGGCAGGGCCATCGGAGAAGCTCAAGAAGCTCCCTAGCCGCCCTTTAAAAAATTCTGGTTTTATGGTTTTAATGGTTCCAAAACCGAATTTTGGGGCTTGATTTAGCAGCCCTCCAAGGGCACTTCAGCGCCGACAATCATACTCGATGGACAGAGGTGACTATCACCTTGAGATCCTGAGATTCGGCCCTCCATCCCAACGCTTGGGAAGCCTGCACGAAGTCGCCGAAAAGCCCCGGTTCATTATCTCATGAAGAACACCAAAAACCGCAAAGTAAAATTCAAAAAATTACAGAAAATAATCTAATTATTCTTATAATTAGTGTTCATCACATGAACACGGATCCAACAACAAAATCGAACTAGTGCATGGAATAACTCATGAAATATTAATTTCGGAGACCGAAACGGGACGAGAAACAGTGGAACCTGGCTCTGATACCACTGTTGGGTTCTCGGGTTTTTCCGGATCTCCCGCGCAGCGGAAATAAAAATAAAAAACGGAGATCCGTTCCCGTTTCGAAAAACTAAAAACTACGATTATCGGATAATCGATTCTCACCGTGTGCGGATTCGAATCCGCAACCGTTCGGTTCCGTCGGTGCGACACCGCAAGCCGCGCAAGCGCCCGGCCTCTAGCAAATTCTACGCGATCCCCCTCACAACGGATATCCTTACGTTCCTCGTTCTTCGCAGCCCACGAAACCTCTGTTGGTCGCCGCAACGATCGCCGCAACGCGCGTACGATTTCCCGTCGAACGGGATTCGGAGAAGCGACGGAGCAGATCTGGATCTGTCTGGACGCCAGAGAGAGAGAGAGAAACAGAGGAGGGGCGGCTAGGGTTAGCAGCAGCTTGGCCTGCTCAGCCCGTTCGCTATGTTTTATACTAACCGCACAGTTTTTCATAAAAACCCCCGGTTTGTATAAAACTCACTTATTTATCCATCGCCTTGAGAATCATTTGCGTGTGACCCTCTAGGCCCAATTACCAGTCCGGTTAATAGCCCAATAAGCTCAGTGACTCCTCATTGGCTTTATTAATCAATTAATAACTCTTTATTAATTAATTAATCAATCGAATTGATGTCGCACATCAAATTCGACTGGGCCTCCGATCACGTTGGGTGCCAAGCAACACCGCGTGAACCCGGAAGGTATCGAGGTTACGTAACCCACTCTTGGAACCTTTCTACCGACAGTTACCGCGTGGATATAATCCTTCATTCCTACAATGCTCTCGAGTCAACTCAGGGTATGGCGTGCTGTCAAACCCTAACCGGTCGACTCACTTGGATTGGATGCCACTGATAAATATCGGAAAACTCCTTTCCCAATATTATCGTCTGCCCTCGCCAGGGACTTCCGCGCATCCTTCCTAGAGCATTATCTCTCTAAGTACTGAGAGCGAATGATTCCTTATTGACACACAATTCCCTTCGATGGTATTCCGCTGTACCCAATCCTTAGCGTTTTAGAATCCCGTGGCTAGAGATTCGTAAACCAAGGTCAAAGCACAGAAGTCCACCGACAAGGTGTCCTTAGTGTCTCAGGTCCGAGGACCATCCACGCAACTGCTACAATAGAATCAAACTGGTTGACAGTGAGGTACAATACTATCCAGCGATTCAGTCGGATCAGTTCAGTGAACTCATTCTCCAATGAGCACCTACAGATTCAACTTAGTGTCTCCACACAAGTGACTTATGAGATCAGTCACCCTCATCATATGAGCAGGAGTAATTTGTACTAGTCTAACCGGATATCCGATGTCCTTCTCGGATATCCTCCGACTATGAATGATTAAGAATATGTGTGTTTAAGTGATCAGTCACATTAGTATGATCTCATCATAATCTGATCACTATAGCACATATTCACGGACTTTATTATGAAATAATAATTAATGCGATTTAGACATAATGAATATTATGCCATTATATTAATAAATGAACGAGATTTACATAGTCAGATTGGCTTGTAGGCCACCTAAAACTAACACAAGCATGGTGAAACAAATTATGTAGTATGATCAATGGCAGATGACTTCTGGATTTTGTTGAAACAAAGCTCAAATCCAGCCCATCTGATCTGAAGGATGTACAAGAAAAAAAACTAATTCCACCATATTGATTTCAGCAACTATTTGTGTACACCCATATAGGAACATCAGAAAAAGATATGACTAGAAATTAGAATCTGATTTCTCATCTGGTGTTCACATGAAACAGGAAATACTCCAGGGTTACATATGACTCCTAAGCTCAACATTATTTGATATTTACATGTGACATTTACATGACAACTATTACATGTGATCGTACAAGCTATGTCGATAACCTCGATATCCCCTATTTGCAAGCTCATCAATGATTTCACGAATATTGGCATCATTGCGAACCTCCTCCCCAACTTTAAAATCAAACTTGTCCTGAATATTAAATAAAGTAAACTGAACATATATTGCTAATATAGATAAAATAAAATGAACATATATTGATAATAAAATTACCAAAAGCTTTTCATAGATTTTTGCCTTTGTCATCTTTTGGAACTTTCTTCTATGTAGGCACATTTAAAGGAATCCAACATTTTACCAACTGAGAGATTTCACCAATGAGGTTATATGCTTCTAAATTCTATGAACATGGTCAAGTTATATGCTTCTTAGAGATTACATTTAGGTAACAAGAAATCTGAACCAATAAGAGTGATCCCGGCTAGTTATAAATTCAAACAAAATCTCAATGCTTCCACTTGTTTATTAATAGTTGGGAATGGCCAGGACAGATCGGAACAGGTTGGGACGAAACAGGACAGACTGGGACAGACCAAAAATTGTCCTATCCCATTTTCTCACTGGGACGGGACGTCTTGACCGGGACAGGCCAGGACATGACGGGATTGACGACTATGGTTTGGACAGAGAAAGTTGTCTGGGCATCCCCATAGTATTCGAGTTGACATTGATTTTATTGTTTATATTCTAACCAATGAGTGCATTCACACGGTTTTGGTTGTGTTGTGGTCCTGTGGAGTGCTGGATAACTCCGAAGATCCAGCTTTAGCATACACTTTTAGATGTCTCGGCTTGTGCTTTGTAGCCCAAATACAGGATTGGAGCAGTAAGGGGAGAAGTCCAAGCTTGCTTCTCCAACTGCAGGAGGGAGGCTAGGCTTTGTGTCCTACAATGTATCATTTTGGAGAAATTGCTGGCTCAAAGTTTCATGTAGAGGTTAAGATGAATGACCATATAGCATTGAGAGGAGAGCTACATTCTCACCCCAACATTCCACAATTCTTTCAACTCATCTATCAATGGTTGCAAATATACATCGATATCATTTTCAGGAGCTTTAGGACCAAAAATTAATAGTGACATTATGAAGAATGGTTGCTTCATGTATAGCCAGGGGTGAAGATTGTATACAACAAGTACAACCGGTCATGTACTATGTGTTGAACTCAATGTACGAAATGGATTGAACCCATCACTTGCTAAGCCAAGTCTAACATTCCGACAGTCATTAGCAAATGATGTATCATAAACATCCAATGTCTTCCATGAAGGTTAATCAGCAGGATGTCTCAAAATTCCATCATCAGTATGCTTTTCCTTGTGCCACCTCATGTCTTTTGCTAATTCTTTCGTCATAAACATGCACTGCAACCGCGGGATTAATGGAAAGTGATGTAATACCTTGCGTGGTATCTTTGTATTCCATTCACCCTGCACATCTATTTCACCACCTAAACTTGATATCCATCTAGACATGCCACATGTTGGACAAAGATCAAGATCATCATAGCCACCTCGATAAAGGATGCAATTACTAATACACGCATCAATCTTTTCATATCCAAGTCCTTAGTCTCAAATGCTTTTTCTCACTTCGTACATGGACTCTGGTAATGTATTACCCTCAGGGAGAAGTTTCTTCAAAAATTTGAGTAATGCATCAAATGAAGCATTGCTCCAACCATATAAGCACATTAAGTGAAATAACTCTACCATACATGACAATTTGGAAAAGTCCTTGCAATATGGATAGAGCTTAGCTTTCACATCCTCAACTAGTCTGTAAAATTTTTGATCTCCTGGGTTAGGTTCCTCAGGTGTAGGAGGAACTAAAGTTGATGTCTCTCTAGGATCATTTGCTGTCGATTCTTTAGAAACATTTGCATAAGCAAAACACTCTACAGTCATCATATCTTGCAACAGTGCCCGTGTTGCAGTATCATCCCGGTCATGATTGCTTATTTCATTGTCAAGCATATCCTCATCTAAAGAATCAGAGCTTTCGCCATGAAAATCCTAGAGTGTATGTCTTTGATCAATTCCGTGTTTGAAAATATGAAATTTCACAGTATTCTGAAATTGATACTCATAGTTGAGACATCGCATGCAGGGACAAAGAATTTTATCTCGTATAGCAACCCTTGTAAATGCAAAATCTAGAAACTCATCCAATCCCTTTTCAAACTCCAGCGTGTTCCTCATAAAAGACATCCACTTGTTATCTATTGGCATGTCAACTATGTTCTCCTACAAAAAGCAAAGTTTTATATCAAACTTATGAATTGTATCTTACCATTCTATTCTATTGGGTGCTATATTCACAGTCAAACTAAAAAACATAATTTTTTTCTTACTACATTGAAGGGTAAACTAGGCCACAAAAATAAGGTGACAAAAGCCACATTGTAACTTAAAACCGGAGAAAGATGAGAATGTCATGACCCAAGATCATCTAGAATTCATCACATAACATCATCATAAATACAACTGAATCCAGATAGATGAACTGTTTCTTATGATTAAAGCATTGTTCAGAAAAAGATAGAGCAAACAAAAAATATGGGGAGGCAGATAGAGACATATACATAGGTCATGCCTAGAATTGTGAGTGTTGATGTTATGCAATAGCCAAGCTTAATGACAAACTGGAAGCAAAACATGTAAAGAGAAACTTCAGATATTAAAATATATAGCTTATATGTGAGATAAACTAAAAGACATCAATATACCTATGTAGTAGTAGGTGCCTTTTGCAACAGCCAAGAGGAAGGATTCACTGCTGCCTATAGACAAAAAAAACCATCTCAATAGTCTAAATTAATTCATAGTTTTATTCTTTGAGACATTCAAACAAGTAGGTCATATATGTACTATGCACATGAGAAAGCAAGATATAGGGTGCATCCCATTAGCTGACCAGGGATTTTGTGGGTATGGAAGGAAGATTTTTAGAGCCTAGTAAATTTTTGAAAAGAAAAACAAAACAGAATCCAACATGAATAGTACTCCATGATGCTCGGCGAGTTGGGAAAAAGAAAGATGAAAAAATATTTTGAAAATTTAAAGGACTCCACGAGGTCTGGCAATTTGGGAAAGGGAAAACAAAAATAGAAAATTTTTCTCTGCAATGCTGTCACACATACAGAAAATAAAACTTGCCGAGTTTTTCAGTTCAGTGGGAAATATTTTTATCAAAAATCAGCCTCCCTCCCTCTCACTGCATCGATTGAGTTCGATCAATGAGTACACTGAGAGGATCTAGATTTAAAAAAGAACTAACAACTTTGAATCAAACGAAAAATGGGAACAAAAATTAAAACTATGGCTTCTAATAGGTTATAGATAAATTTCACAAAGACAATCGCCAGTGATAACATGACAACTTTGTCTTATAAAAATGAGAGTGGCAATGTTGTTTTCGTTGTAATGCAAGCTAACGTATACGCTGTGAGACAGAGTAGTACATATGCAAGAGATAAAATATAGTATGCATTGCAAAAGGCATACAAAAGGGAGTTTCAGTGAAAAGGAAATGTCAAATGTACCCTCATACAAGATGAAAAATACACATTGAACTGAAAAAGAAATGCATTAAAAAATAATGTAACTGGTTGGATTAAGAACAATGCTTTAATCATTAGAGACATGATTCAAGGGTGTTTGGGAACCTTTTTCTGCAATCAATGGACCATCCCGTTGCTTCTTCCCCTCTCCATATTAGACGATTAAAGAGATGAAGTGAGCGAGTGCCAGACTGCAAGAGTGCAGACTAATGAGAAGGTATGCTCTTAGATGTTGGTGAAGGGTGGACAAGCACGAGGTCGACGGATGGCCACCTATTGATCCCTCCACTGAGCAGATAGCCTGCAGGGTTTGGCATGCTCTTGCGGTGATGTGAGCAGAAGTATGCAGAGATGTGGGAGGGCGGGTAGGGAAGATCATGTTTACCTAATGGAATGCGACTAGAAAATGGTGATCAGGCAGCGGGAACTGAGATAGGAGGGCTCCGGCAGCTTGACCACGACCTCGGCCACGACGGTGAGATGAAGATGGCACCATCGGCAGAATGGGGAGGCGACGGAAAGACGAAGATGGGGCCGCCGCCGACAGATGGGGAAGGCAATGGGAGACGAAGATACCAACGCGGGCCGATGGAGGGGACGAGGGGGAGCTCCTTCGCTTCCGCCGTCATCCATTTTGCAAAGAGAAGGGTTCGTATCGGAGAGGTTAGGGCACAGCCACACCAAATGGATCCATCTCGGAAAGGGAAGGTTCAATATTGGCGCAAAGAAAGTTGAGTAGTTGAATTTGACACCTGTTATGGCGATTTTGGAGGTTTCGCCACTTGTTAAACAATTAAATGTGTTGGCCGTTTAGTTTGACGCCACATGAAATCCATTTTTTACAACAAAAAGTATGTGACGCTGTAAAAATATTAGCACTAATTCACCTTCTTCCTGTAGTGGTAGATGCTTGGCGTTGCTCATGATCTAGGTGTAATCGGTACGTTGCTTGTTGATGCACATCTCGAATTTCTACCGTATTTCGGCCACTTTTATAGAGCTTGTAGCTTTCTTCAGCCATGCTTATCGGTTCCGCCATGGTGATCGACTCTTTGTCTGTGTTCGACCTTTAGCTCTAAAGTATGGCTCTAATGGAACTATCATTTTGTCATCTTTCCTTATTGTGTTTTCTCTAATGCCCCCAGTATACTGTAACCATGGTGGCTCCGTCAGTCGAATTAACACTACTACAAAGTTCTGAATAGACGACAGTTAAACCCGTCGGCGCTTGTACAAACGCCGACGGTCCCAGCATCGGCTAAACCGCTACCCACGGTTCCACCGTCGTCCTTTGAGCGTCGGCTACACTCCCGTCGGGCATGAGATGGCTGATGGCCTGTCAATCGTCGTTTGTCGGCAACTATCGGCCTTTCGTGTTTTTTTCATTTTTTTGTAAAAAATAATCCCCGTCGGCTGAAACCGTCGGCCATTATGTATCCTCGACCGCAAATCAGTCGCCAGTTTGTGCATACATGACGGTTTTACCGTCGGCTAATGGCAAATGGCCGACGGTTCAACAGTCGTTAGTTGGTGCATAGGCGACTAATTTATCGTTGCTTAATGACAAATGGCCGACGGTGGAACAGTCGTGAGTTGGTACATAGGCGACGGTTTTAGTGTTGCCTAATGGCGAATGGCCGACGGTGGAACGGTCATGAATTTGTGCATAGGCGACGGTGTTACCGTCGGCTAATGGAGAATGGGCGACGGTGAAACGGTCGTGAGTTGGTGCATATGCAACGGATTTATTGTTGACTAATGGCAAATAGCCGATGGCACAACAGTCGTGAGTTGTTACATAGGCGACGGATTTATCATTGCCTAATGGCGAATGGACGGCAAATGACAGTCAAACCGTCGTCTTACTGGTATCATGCCCAATTTTTTATAGACGACAATTTTACCGTCGCCTAATTTCGAATAGACGACAAATGAAAAATGATGGTCAAACCGTCACGTATTGATCAAATAAATGACAACACAACCGTCATCTAAGAGAGTTATAGCCGATTGCTAAACCTTCGCTAGTTATATAATAGATGACAAGAAGAATCAATGACACATCTAATGTTCAATTACCAATAGTCAAACTAACATCCAAATTAATAAAAGAACGCTAACAACTTTAACCATTAATATTTCTTCAAAAAGAAAACAAATCTCTTGCATTAAATACATTCTTAGATGATTTTTCATCTATATCAAAAATACACATAACATACGTCTAAAATAAAAGCACAATTTCATTCCACCATTTACTTAAATGTGACATGCAAATTACATTCAGACTTCTGAATAGTAATTAACCACCAAAAAATATATGTTATACTGCAACATGTCCAAAAAGGTCACATTGTTCCTCCATAACCAAAAAATTCAAAGTTAACACGAGTCTTAGTTGAAGTAGCATGTGTAGTTAGGTTGCATCTCTTAGCATGTGGTATTAATCTGGGGCCATTCTATCGTTTGATATACAATCTCCGACTTATAAAAAATAAATAAAATAGAATTTTAGATAATCCAAATAATACACCAACTTGATTCAATTAAATTTCAACAGTCACAAAAAAGAGGTCAAGGAAAGATGGCATTTGATTATTAATAGAAAAGAAGAAGATCAAAGAAGAAATTGGAAATCTGATACTTGAGCTAGAATCACACATAAAAAATTCTATAATGGAAAAGACACAAAAAAGACATCAAACAACTCCAACCACATATGTTCCGTATGTTTCCAAGTTTCCTTTAGGTAAGGTGATGTGGATTCACATTAGCATATGGTAACAAAAAAAATATCAAGAAAAAAATTGGCAGAAAGTTTAGTCTGACCTTGGATGGGATATGGGAAATGGGGTTGCTGTCTTTTTTTTTTTTTTGATCTATCCTGTTTTATCTGATCTTGGATCATCATTTGTGCCATTTTATTGTCATGTATGTATGTATTTGTTGTTTTGATTTCTTACAAGGATTCTACTGTTGTTGGGTGCAATCTGTTGGATTCCCTACTGTTCCTCTATTTCTGATTGGAATTCTCTGGTTTTTGGGCTTTGGGTTGGCTCTACTTCTTATCTATGGTTGTTATTGCTGCTGCCCAAGGAGGACTTATTCTTATTCGCGGACCGCTCATGCTTTATCCCTCGTTTTGCTGATCTTATTCACCTGCACCGCAATGTAAACCATTTTTCCTTATCTTATTCTCCAGGTGCATACAAAAGACTATTTGCCTAGTGAAGATGGTGCTGTTGGCCTTGTTCTGCATCATAAAGAGATGATTCGCCAAGAGTGGATGGGAGTTTTGTAAGTATATCCTTCATTCCTTCGCAATGTAATCAGTACAACTACATAACATTTGCAATTTGCATAGCATACATCCATGTGAATTTGAAAGTTATTGGCATAACAGCTATGATTTTATATCTATGAAGCAAAAACATATAGAATATTGTCTACATCTAGATGAACCATCTTTTAAACTAGAAAATTCTCCCGATTCAGGCACCTGTGATTATCTTCTCACTTAGTGGAATCTGTGCTGCCTATAAGTCGTAACTTTTAAATGTCCAGTAGAAAAATTAATTTGAATATTTCTTGGGCAATGATTCACATATATTCTTGAGCAGCTGAAAACTCAATAATACATTTAAGCTTGCTAACTTTACTGATAACTTATGTGTGGTATCCCTTTCAGCATTTGATATATTTCCCACTTATATTGCACATTTTTCTCTTTAAGCCATTTCCACTCATACCACCTTAACCACTTTGGAGTCAACTCCCCTGGGTTCCATGTTCACCAAGTAGTAAACACTTTTGATCCAGGATATCACCCTGTAGTATTTGACCAAATTGTTGGAAATTTTAAGGGAGAACACTAAGTGACTGACAAATCATTTCCCATTCATATTGGTATATGTTAAGAGGATATGGAAGCATAAAATATCCTTTCAAGGGCATACTTGAAGAATGAAAAGGCCTTTGCTTGTGAAAAATCTCTGTACCCTGAGCAACATGCCAAAGCACATTTTGTTAAGGTGTACTTTCTTAGAATAGCACTAGATATTTTGCTTTCTGGACTGCTAACTTTGGTCCTTTGTGGGAATGATAGGCATTCCCAAGAGATTATCCTCTGGCAGTTGACATGTCTACAGCCATCTTGCGGTTTTCAGAGAATAGACATAAATCCTGATGAATGGCTTTGTAGGAAGAGTTGCACCAAACATGAAGGGGACGATTTTGAGCCAAACCCGGCCCTGGCCCCACCAAACATAAAGAGATGATTCTTATTTTCATTGCTTCTACTACGGAGATTTCACTGAATGGTGGAGGTTTTGGTTTGAACTTGGATAGTCATTTAATCTTGGGAGCTGCATAATTTCCGTTCTGATGGCATGGTCGCCTAGCTTGGGCCGTCATATTGATGCAAATTTTGTTTGCTGGCAGCTCCTTTGCTCAGAGATTTTGCTGCAATTCTCTCAGAGGCTCCATTGTCCCCATTTGCTCCAAGACAATGTAGAGAGGTTGAATTTGAGATGGAATTGAAGATGGACTCTCAAAGGAAATCATGTACTTTGATACTGATTTTGCATGTGACACTTTGGGATATTTTAGGGGAGAAAATGGAAGAATATAAAAGAGGCAAAGCAAGATAGCAGAAAGAGTGTCTAGCTTCATATGTGAGAGTGGCCAAGTGGGCAAAACTTCAATGTAATATAGGAGATTTTCAATCTTCATTTTGGACTATTTTTGTGGTAAGATGCATCTTTTTTAGGAAAATGATTGAGGTAATTTTCCTACTGAATAAACATAACAGTTTTTGTAATTGTCTATTTGACCCAAGGAAGATAAATTTTTAATACATTATACTTCTCCATCTAATTTTACAAGATGTTTAACCCCCTCTAATAGCGATGACTATCTTTTGGCATATTTGTGGTTCACCATCATAGAATGGGTAGACATCAAAGTGCCTAGTTCTTATGCAAGTAATGAAAAGTCTAAGAGATGCCCAATAGAGATGATCATGCTGATAATGACAATGAGGTTGATGATGAGAACGGGTGGGGCATAGGTGGATCTAGCATACATCTAGAGGGGTTCCGTGACAACATGGAAATAACTATCCACATGCATGGAAAATAAAGCTTAGAGACAAAACAAAGATAGTAACAAAGAAAGACAAAAATAATAAATAGAATGTAAACAAGATATCGCATATGGTGCATTGAAAAAGTTATTTAATTGTTCAATGCAGAATGTACTCACTGAGGTATTGGGAAAATTCATGGCAAATAAAGCTTCCATCTGTTTTAGTCGAGCTTCCGTTTGTTGCTCTCGCACATGCATAGCCTCCATTCTTGCATTTGCATTTTTGAGCTCGGTTGTAAGTTTGTTGATATTGTCATTGGCAACTTGATTTCCAACATTACCCCAACGTGACACTCTGGAACATCCTAACCCGCGTCCTCTCTCGTAACCTCCATGATGCCCATTGCAGACAACATCTACTATGGGGGATAATATTGATGGCTCTACACTATTAGTGAGATTTCTCTCTTGACATTCCACTATCACTTGCTCCTACAAGAGAAGTAAGACTAAGAAAAGTGATACTAAAATTTAGAAGTGTTAGCTTATATCTACATACACATATAGATTGGGTGTGCTCATTTGGATAATCTCCACTCTTCGTTTGATGCCCCTTAAGATATGCCTCAAGCGTTGTGTAATCAGCTCCTAATTTCTCCCTCTGCATTAAAATTAATAAATGAATTCAAGAAACAAATTTGTAAACCAAATTAATGATAACATACTAGTTCCTGATTATTACGGGCAATAGATTTTGCCCCCAAAGTATGTGTAGATTGTTCCTCTGCATGATTTCTTTTGTTCCTTTCTGCTTCTTCAATTTTCTTGTTCATTCCCCAATACTGCAGAAGACAATCCCATGGTGCTTGGGTTACCCTTCCTTCGGGTGCTTTCATGGACAATTCTCCATTGACTCCTTTCATATATCCTAACCTTTTGAGCACCCAACGCCACTCTTTTACTTTATTGCTGATTGACCTCATGCAAAATTCAGTAACCTCAACCATATTTGCAAGCATTCCCTCATGATCAACAAAATCATACTCTACCTATATAATCAAATTATCAGAAAATATATACATAAAAAATGAGATATTAACATGAAATAAAATTTTAATTAGCTTACCATTATCTCTTTCGTGACATCGTTGAAGCTTTGTTCAGATTGTTTATTCCACTCTTTGTAAGGAGGGAAGTAGTTGTCATTTCTTGCATAGAACCCAAGTACACCAGCAAGTTTTGAGTCCACATCTCCAACTGGTTGTTTATTAATAATCAAGCACGTCCACTTCTTTCCTTTCAGGGGATCAAATGTCGACTTTTGAGTTGGTCCTTTTGTCTTCCTTACTTTAAAAGTAGATTCAGAGGATGTTCTTGTATCATTAGAGTTGCTTCCCTGCGTCTCCTCCAAAACTCTTTCTTGTACTACATTAGATATATGAAAATCTGTCCCATCTTCAGCATTAAGATCCATAGGATTTGGTACTGGATCTTCAACTCTAGCAGCAACAACTCTAGGTGCTTGTTGATGGTGAGAGGATCGTTTTTTCTTCACTGGAGCACCTGAAATAATAAGGATGAAAAATAAGCTTTCCTCTAAGAGGGCAAAAAACAATGTCAGGTTTATGATAGGGGCACCCCATTCATATACTTGACATGAAAGAAAAAAAAAATTAAAAAGTTTCTGAACAGATTATGAAAGAACCGTCAACATAAAAAAAAGAGAGGATGATTATCCTTCTGTCTTAACATTGTGAATGTTTAGAACATTTTCAAAGCTCACATAAGTTGTTTTAGGTGGGTATGATTCAAGCACTTCTGAATATGTTTTTCTAGTGTACAGTTGGTGAATAGGGAGATCTCTGGGCATGCTGAACTCTGTGTTTCTTAAAGGATTGTGAAGAATCTTCTACAAAAAGATTTGATGTTCGGAATCTTCTATAAAAAGAGTTGATGCTGAGAATTTTAAGTGTCACTACTAGGAAGGAAAAAAAGGCAGGAAATGGAGTGTGATGCACTTTGTTTCACAATGTTAAGTCAAAATTAAGGTGGTGCAAGAAACGAATGCGATGAGTCAAAATTACTGATTTATCTTTACTAGGCTGTTCCCCCTCTCCGGATGCTGAAAATGCTTAAAAGGACTTTCTACTTTTGTTTCTTGAAAAAAAATAAAAATATGGAATAAGTTTGTGCATGCATATCCACGCACCCTATTTCCTATAGACTGCAAGCTAGGGAATGCTCTTATTAGGGACTCAAGGACCTATTTTAGCAGCAATTGGGATTGGGCCAAATCCAGTCTATTTCTGTGTCTCTGGGATGAACTGCCCAGTTTCATAATAAAATGATGGAAAACAATCTAAAATACTTGAAACACCCCCGAACTGGTTGTGAGTTGGCTTAACTGAGGCCCAAAGCCTATAAATCAGAAGTTTTTTTTTCTTAATTTCTTGACATCTTTCACATTCTGAATTTTTTTTTTAATATTCTATATAGAGTCTGAATGCAACTAATCAAGCCAGCATATGTAAGAGACCCAACAAAATCTCACTTGTCCGATCGAGCCAACTGGACCTTTGAAAAGTAGGTTCAGGTTAGATGAAATTTTTTAGGGAATTTTCCAAACCAAGGATCAAAAAGTTTTCTTGAGCTGTTTATTTTTCCTACTTTCAGAACCTCTAACCCATTGAAACTCTCCTTATCTATCATGGCCCAAGGCTTGATGAGTCACATAGTTATTACCCAAAAGATGAGAGGGTCCACGCAATTAGTGTTTTCAAACCTTTTTTCATTGAATTCACCAAGCCATTTGTGACCATGTTATTGTGCATTAGTATTGGCAAATGTATTCAAAGTTATGACTTGTGAAGAAGTCTCGGTAGTTGACAACTCATTGTGTTTCCTAGACCTTGTTAACTCAAAGAAGCATTTTTTGCATGCTTTTTGTGATGGTACAGAGTGTAGACCTAGATATTTGCTGCAAACAGAATGAATATCCAAGGTAATTGATTTACCTTTTGATCATCATCTTTGTCACCAAGACCACTCATTGGTTCAGGTGGGGAAAATGGGGGCTGCTTGACACTAGGGACTCCAGCTCACCATGCCCCACTAGCTGGAACCCATGAGAGACTTTGGTGACCAACATGGTGATTCATCTTGATCACCTGATTAGATCTCCAGGTTATTGTACTCGATTAATGATCGATAGTGGAATGTTATGTGACTATTATATTGAACAACAAATCAGAACACAAATTTAGTCAAATCAGACCACAAAACTTAACCCAACAACAACTATTATATTGAAAAGCATGGAATGTTATGCAGACCACAACTTAGCCTAATAAGAGAGTGGGGAAAAAATAGAGTAGACGTTTTAGCTTTGAACACAAACCTCGCACTAGTCTTAAGTTGTCACCATGAATATCTATATGGAGATTATTGTTTTGAACACCTATAAACATAGATTATAAACAAACATCATAAGAACACATCTATTTGCAAACATTTCTCAATGAAACGTAACATAAGATACCTGAACGAGGATTCGATGGCTGTCTATTTTGGGTCACAGATGCTGGAAATGAGGCCCTATCATCATGCATGAATGATGTCATTTTCTTGTACTTTTTTGGCGGCATTTTTCTGCAATAATAAATTCAAGTTAATAAAGAACAGATGTTGCAATAACTCATAAAGTGAATGTTCAAACAATAAGAAAATAAATACCTACGTTGATTTTCTTATTTGTTTTTTTACGTGCTTCTGTCAATTCTTCTTCATTGATTTTTGTACCAACTCCAAGTTCCCTTCTCACCCAAGAAACTTCACTATTATTACTATCTAAGTCACCATTAGAAATTGTCAGCTCCATGTCCCTCAAAAATGTCTCATCCTCATTTTCTTACGCTTCCATTTCAACTCTAGGCACCTCATAAGTATCCCTTAGTTTCCATCGACAAACAATACTCCACCCATCTTTCAAAGGATCTTTAGAATAATAAACTTGTTGTGCTTGTGATGGAAAGATGAATGGCTCATCTTCAAAAGTTAACCGTGTTGTATTCACAGAAGTAAGTTTGAACTCATCTACCACAAGGCCAGATCCCTTAGTCATGTCATACCAAATGCACTTGAAAAGAAATATAGGTAGCATGCTTTCAAATTGAACCTCTATTATATTTTGCAGAACACCATAAAAGATATTTTCATGGTCTCCGATTGTTACAATGCCACTATTTTGAGTAACACGGAAATTGTCTACTGATTCAATTTCAAACTTGTATCCATTCACAAAAAAACTTTGATACGAAACAATGTTATATTTCGGACCTCGTGCAAGACACACAAGTTCCTCATGTAAAATCATTTGCCCTCTTAATTGATCAACCTAAAAATATGAGGAATGTGAAAATATTAAATTATTATCATCTTTAAATCTATTTTAGAAAAACATTAGTAAACTTACATAATCTCTAAATCAACCAACAAACTTATTATGTTGTTCTAATTGGATCCAATCATCACTCCAAGTAGGATGTTGACTTTTTACAAAGTCTTTATGCATCCTATATATGTCATCCATTATTGTCAAATTATAACGTAGATATGTAATCAAATAAAAAAAATATAGAAAGTATTCAACAAACTTATAGTAAATATGGTTGGATTGATGATGTATTAAACAAGAGAAAACGATGTGCTTGGTAAGCATTCTCAGCAGGTATAGCTCCAGTAACCCCAACTCCAATTGGACCTTCTTCAAATCGCACAGGCCTATTCAACTTGGTCTCAACATTATCTAAGTAGCGTGCACAAAAAGTTGTAACTTCCTCCATAAGGTAACCTTCAGCAATGGAACCCTCAGGTTGATTTCTATTATGTACATAATTCTCTCTATTGGGTACATCCACAGATATTGTACTGGTCCAGCAAGTTTAGCCTCTGTTGCCAAATGAATAGTCAAATGCACCATGACATCAAAGAATGCAGGAGGAAAGATTCTCTCCAATTTACATAGAATTGTGGGAATTGAATTTTCAAGCTTCTCTAATGCCCTAATGTCAACTACTTTAGCACACAACTCCTTAAAGAAGATGCAATATTCATTCAACACAAGAGCAACAGATTTTGAAACTGTTGTTCGCATGGCCAATGGAAGGAGTTGTTGCATTAGAACATGACAATTGTGACTCTTCAATTTCATAATTTTTCGTTCTTGAACTCGCACTTGTTGAGAAATATTTGATGAGAACCTATCTGGCAACTTTAAATTTTTCAGCACTTGCAAGAACCTCTCCTTCTCCACCTTAGACAAATTATAAGAGGCATGAGGCAAGATAAATTTTCCAGCATGCTTCTTTGAAGGTTTTGGATGCAAAACCTTCCTTATTTTTAACTTTTGCATATCAAGACGTGCTTTGATGTTATCCTTGCTTTTTCCATCCTTTTGAAGAATTGTATGCATGATCTTATCGCAAACATTTTTCTCAACATGCATGACATCTAAATTATGTCTCACTAATAGAGTTTTCCAATATGGGAGCTCAAAAAAAATACTCTTCTTTTTCCAACCATCTGGTAATTGTTGTCCTTCATTTTCATTGACTTGAGGGGCATGAGTAGAATGCTTCCCAAATATGACATTACTGTAACCTTCCCATTGTCTCAACACATCCTCTCCAGACAAGGGAATAGGTGCTAATTCATACTCAACTTTGCCATTGAATGTGCGAGTATCTTCTCTCCAAGGATGGTCAAGTGGCAAGAAACGACGCTGCCTCATATGTGCGCATTTACGACTAAAAGATAGACCTATAGATCCATTTTGAACATGGCAAATAGGGCATGCCTTGTACCCTTGTACCCATATGTGCACCAACCTGAAAACATACCATAAGCAGGAAAGTCATTGATAGTCCATACAAGAGCAGCATGCATCTGAAAGAGTTCTTTTTTATCTACATCATATGTCTGTACACCATGTTCCCACAAGATTTTCAACTCATCAATCAATGGTTGAAGATAAACGTCGATGTCATTGCCAGGAGATTTTGGGCCATCTATGAGAAGAGACATCATGAAGAATGATTGCTTCATAGCTAGCCACAGAGGTAAATTGTAAACTATTATAATGACAGGCCATGTGCTTCGACTACTACCTGATGTTATTTTAAATGGACTAAAATCATTACTAGCAAGTCCAAGTCTAATATTACGAGGATCTTTACTAAATGACGGGTGCTTGCAATCAAAATCCTTCCAAGCCTTAGAGTCTCTAGGATGACTCATTTTTCCATCTTCATCTCGTGGAGCAGTATGATGCCATGTCATAAAGCTCGCGGTCTTATCTGACATGAATAACCGTTGAAGCCTAGGTATCAAAGGAAAGTAACGAAGAACTTTCATGGGCACGTTCCTCGTTTCTCCTGTGTTGGTTCCCTTCTCCTTCCATCTTGAAGCATTGCATCTGGGACAATTACTCAAATTCTTAAATTCATTTCTATATAAGATGCAATCATTTGGACATGCATGTATTCTCTTGGTCTGTAACCCCAACTCAGACATCATCTTCTTGGATTCATACCAACTATTCGGAAGTGTCTTGTCATTAGGTAATACATCCTTAAATAGTGTAAGCAAAGCAGAGAAAGACTTGTTGCTTCATTTGTATAAACACTTAAGCTAGAATAGACGCACTATGAAAGAAAGCCTAGAATACTTATTGCAACCTGCATAAAGGGGTTTCTTGGCTTCCTCCATAAGCTCTTTAAATTTGTCAAGTTCTTCATCTTGTTCCTGTCTGTGTACATCATTAGTAACAGATTGCATAACAAAAGCGTCATTCAACATTCCAGCCATATCATCTATTGAACCAATGGGGATGTTATCTTCCTCTCGAGGCCTCTTGCGTGATTCTCCATGGAAATATCATGTAGTATATCCCTGAGTGAATCTTTCTCTAATAATATGAAAATGAACAGTGTCCTTTTCATGATAAAATTTATTTTCACACTTGAAGCATGGGCATTTCATGACATCGCATCCATTCACAATCATTTTTCTTAATGCAAATTGTATGAAATATTCAACTCTAGACAAATACTCTTGATTGACTCGATCATGCTTAGTCTTATATTTATACATCCAACTCTTATCAACAATGTAGTTTTGCTCCATACCCTAAAAAATAAACAACTCGATTAAATTATACCATGTAAAGTAAGATAAACTCATTAAAAGACATTCCTATGTATTTTGCTAAAATCTCATTTCCCTGACAGTGGTAAAAAAATACAAACGGTGCTAAAGGAGTAATATAAGTAAGAGTGCATAGACATTTAAATCTGAATATGAACTCTACTATGCATCTTATAATAGAACAAAAGAACAAGTTCCGTTAAAATGAACGTGCTTGGGAATCCCAAAAAATCAGATCTAAAAGGTGATTCATGTAAGTGAAAACAATGGCCATTTGTAATCTATTAAATAACTATATTGTATGGCTATCTATGTCTTTATCTTTTTCCAAGAAAACTAGCCATGGGAAGCTAAAAGTAAAACACAAAACTAAATGGTTTAGTGCACAAAAATGAGTAAACTAGATACAATCCACCAGAATACCTCGGTGCAGATGCACCCTCAATTCTTACCTTCAGCTGTTTAGCCAAACAACTTTTTATAAAATTCTAGTGAGAAGAGAAATGTCTCAACAACACCTTAGCACCTGTAACTGAAAACCAAAAACTTAGTAAACGGCTTGATGAGTTCAAGCTTCTCCTTTATAAAAAAAAATAGAATTCTATAAGAAACACTACATGAAAATAATGTTTTGGAGTCATTCATGAAGAAGTGTAAACTAAAATGCTCCTATAAGATTATATATAAGAACACTTTTTAGAAAACTAATCCTAAAATTAAAAATTCTAATACTGCATTATAGCAATTCCCTAAGGGAGGAAACTTATTTTTCATTGTGATTTTTTTCTCCTCATTGCAGATGGAACACTTGGTGCCTTGCCGAAATGCTTCACAGCCTCCCGGGAGTTCTTTGGCCCTCTAAGGAGAAGCTATCGGGAAAATCAGCAAATGAACAATAAAAAATACACCCTAAATTGGTGGTTCTCTTATGGGGGACACAACAGTAAAGAATTCAGATTTGCAGCCTATCACAAAAAATCATCCACAATTTATAATCCCACCAACAAATTGAGCGATCAACGACTGAACAACAAACGGAATAAAAATTACAGTTTATTTTTAGTTTAGGATCATGCCATTTATTTTTCCCAACTTGATAATAATAGCCCCAAAACCTATGGACCCAACCAACCTAGTTGTCTGAAACAAGCAAGACTAATAAGACTCCAGCACATAAAAATGAAGTTTACAAGGATCATATCCAAGCTTAACAACCCAAATTGATAAAATGTTTCTCGGAATGAAGCATTGAAAAAAAAAAGCATCAGGTCTATTGACATCTAGAATATTGCAAAGACATGGTAAACACCAAATAACCATTCATGATGAAATGCCAAAGAACCACATATGGTTAAATTATATAATAACATTGATGACGGGATAACATAATACCTTCTGACAGAAGTAAAGCTAACAAATTGGAGTTGAATTGCAAAACAAAGTTATTCCGAGCAGGAAGGAAGATAGATGAACAAAAACTAGAAGCAAATACCAAAAAATAATTTTGTTCCTCCAATGTGAAAAAAAGGATCAATCATCTGCTATGCATATCAATTTAAAAAGATTATCCGTTAACTAACCTATAAACTAATGAACAGTCAGATAAACAGGCTATGGGTTACCATTTGCATCCCTATTGAAAACTGAGCAGGGGAATAGTAAATTTATGTCTTTTCCTGTCTATTGTGAGGGGCATCTATTTAGCGTGAGGCTACATTTCTTCTTGACCTTTATGGAATGTTTCAAAGAAAGTGATTTTTTTTTGTTTGATCAAAGGAAAGATCTATACGTAAAACTTACAAAGGATAGACAGAGGAAGAATAGAAATAAAGCCTGCCACAGAGACAAGGGGTTTGCAGACAACTTGCGAAGACCCAAAGATATTTGGAAAAATAAGAAACACAACAGACAATACAAGAAACCAGAACAACCAATGATAAGGACCAAAGATCTGGAGGGCAAAATGGCGCTGGAGAAGTCGATCTTCAGGGACTAGGAAAGTCGGATAAGAGTTGTAAATGCCATGGCGTAGCCTAAACAAGGTGGAATAAGCTCAAGGACCTATGACGGCACACAACATATGAAAAATGCTCCTAGATCACAAGCTTCACTCAAAATCTCTAGGATCATGTTGAATCGACCAAATCGGTGACGTTAGGATCGCTGCCAAGCTCCGAAACCAGAAGACAAACACCTAATAAAATAAAAATAAGCAGCTAAAACTGTCGATTGGCAAAGGAAGGGGTGTGACCTTCCTACCAGATTTGGTCATGGAACAAGAAAAAAATCCGTTGACAATCCTACCAGAAACCAAACGAGGCCATCTTCGAGCATGACCAACACAACCATCCGCATACCCTCATCCCCCGTTGCCATCCCCGCACATCACCATCGTCGTCGAGGACGCTCGCCAGGACAGAGATAATACCTTCCACTCCTCCTGCCCTCCCCATCAAACTAGAGTTGCAGTCAAAGTAAACAAGAAAGAAACTAGAAATAGAGAATGAAAAAATTCAGATGTCATGAAGAAGAACAAGGATCGTGCTAAAGACATGATAATAGTACCATTAAATCAAAAAAAAAAAAAAGTAGTTTCTAATGCGAAAAACATCATATACCTGATGGGAACAAGAGGTGAAATCAAACACGATCATTCCAACCACTGAGTTCTCAAGGAAGAGCACAAATAGTAAAATCTGAAGAAATGAGGCCAACGCATGCAAAGGTCGGGCGGTGCCAGAGAGACTGACGAGAGAGAGAGGAATGCTACAGCTAGAGACCAGGGTGCCTTGTCGGGGGTCTGCCTCCGGTGCTTCTACCCGAGACACTGGCCGGCTAGCTATGTTGTGGCGGTCATTTGCAGAGTTATTGTAGGAGAGGGGAAGTAGATTAAATCAAAACAAAAAAAAAAGACCACTTTGTCAACTTACCTACTGTCCACCATCGTTTCTAGCCTCCTTTTAGCAAGAGAGTAAATGATCCAGTCGATCGGATGGCGAGAAGGGGTAGAGAGCGTGGTGGAAGGGGGAAGAAAAGAGGCAAGAAGGGCATGGGAACATAGAGTGCGAAAGGAAGGAGAAGGAGAAGTAAAAAAATGAAAAAGAAAAAAAAACACGGGCCCCGGTGTTTGTTTTCGCGGGCATGGAACGGGCGACGGGCGTGGAAAGAGGGAGCCGTCGGCCTGTTACGCAGGAGAGATTTTACGTATGACAACGGTTTGACCGTTGGCCTTTCCTGACTACTGCCGACGGTTCCTTCCTAAACCGTCGGACATACTGGGTTTTGTAGTAGTGGAACCCCATAACCCTTTGAGTAGTGTTGTACTTTCCACCGACTTCTCCTCTTTGTGTTCCATCTCCACTTATGCTCTTTGTACACGGTCCTCGTTGGACTGTAGAGGATCAATACTCAATGGGGGAGGGGGGCAGAAGTGACTTCAGGGGGCCCAGGCAGGGTGTTTTTTGGGTTCCCCCCCCCCCCCCCCCCCCTAGTGAGTACTGATCCTGTACGGTCCAATGAGGACCGTAGAGGATCCGGATTGGTAGCATTTCCACCGGAGACCCGACTGAGGAAACCCCCCTTAGTCACACACTGTGCACACGGGGCGCACGGTGCTCAGGCGTAAGGTGAGGCCACCTAGGGTACACATCCTACATGCACGTCATGCACCCAATGATGACTGAGGGGGTCGACCCTTCCACGGGACATAGGCCCATGAGGATGTTGATTAAACAAAAAAGATCACTTTATTAAGTGGTCACATTACAAATAATTGAATACTTGACAAAAGGGGGACTGCTACACAATAGAAGTGAAAGAGAGCTAGAGAGCCAGGTTAATTACCACTCCTGCCCTATTGCCATATGTTCGCGCCACTTTGATTGAAGAATAGGAGAAGAATAAATGTGAATAAGGAAAGAATAAACTTAATTTTGCTTTCACAAGTAAAATGACTGTATAAGTCATCCCACCCTAAACACAAAAATTGATTATTCTTTTTATTCGGTGTCAGCTGTTTTACAAAAGTATCAAACTCAAACACTCCTTATTTTAATATGTTATTCCGTCGATATGGCTCTTATACTTTCAAATCCAAAACACATGCATGAAGAAGAAAATATTAGTACATGCGCGAGCGCGCGCACGCATACGTCCTCAGCAACCCAACTCAACGAAGAACTCCTAGTTGAGGCGGGCGCAGTGCTTCCTGACCTCTCCCTGGCTCCCGGTGAGGACGCTGGTCTTGCCCATCCGCACCATCGACACGGCAAAGTCCCGGAAGAACTCTTCGGCGGAGGCCTTGGCCAGGCGGAGCACGTGGGCCTTCGTCTCCGGGTCGTCGAGCAGGGCGGCGTCCGACTGGAACAGCCCCCTCCGGTTGGCCACCAGCTTGAAGTAGTTGGTGTCGAAGGTCTTGAAGCTGCCGGGGTCCATCTCCACCAGCGTGTTCTGGTCCGTGGGCGCGCACTTGATCCTCAGCCTCGCCACGTAATTATTGTCCAGGGTCGGGTCGGTGTCGGAGCTGTCGCCCCTGCCGCTGAAGTTGTATATCCGGTTGGTGAAGGTGAAGCAGTGGGCGTTCCCGATGGTGTGGCCACCTGGTGTGTGTTTGTGTGTTGACAGGGAAGGAGGAGATCACCTGATCAGAAGAGCACAGATGTATATAGCTAAGCTAGGTGCGTGAGTTGTACTAAAAGCGGAGACATGTTGTCTGGTGGTGCTGAGAAGTTGATATGGACGCACCTGAGAGGACGACTAGGTCCTTAGAGTCGAGACCCCTCTGAGCAAACTGCGCCTTCAACGTGGAGATGTTGGCGGTGAAGGCCGGCAACAGGTTCAGTGCCTCGTTCAAGATGGAGACCCGCCCGTCCCTGCGCCCCGTTTGGACCTCCCAGAATGGCCCGTTGTCCTGCAACAGAGCGAACAGGAGCATTATAAGTTTGCTCGTAAAACCTAGAAATGAAGCGATCAGAAACTGATGAAAGCGCCATGCAGGTGTGATCCCTACAAAGTGGACAACATCTCTGGCAATGAGAGAGAGTATGTCCGCGCAGGAGACGGTGGACGGGCAGGCCTTCTCCAGCCTCGCCTTGATCCTGTCGATGAGGTCGAAACCACGGAGGAACTGGTTCGGGCCGGGCGCGTCCATCTCTGTGGGGTTGCTCGCGCTGGTATGGTTGAGGAGAATGGAGGCATCACAACCCTGCAAAGGAGCAATAAGCCCTAGTGAACCCACACAAACCTTTCACTTTGTTCTTAAAACTGCATTCTCTGAAACATTGGTAAGGTCTGTTCATGTCAACCAAATGGTTGACAGCATACCCTGACGAAGCAGTCGTGGAAGAAGAACCTCAGAAGAGGACCCCCGATGGAAGGCGCCACCTTCATGGCACGGTTTATCTCTTCGCTTATGATGGCTTCAGCAGCAGGGCATGTCTTGGCATAGAAACCAACCTTCAGCTGGGCATTAGCAGAGCCCAAGAGGGCGAGGAGGGCAAGGCCAAGGGGGAGCAAGGAGTTGAACAGGAGATCCCTGGAGGCCATCTTGCAGAGAGCAGAGACGTACAGAGAAGCTTCGACTTCTTTGATTGTTAATTTCTCCAACTGTGAGGTGGATGGTTCAGGGCTGAAGCCCTTGGTTCTTAGATATAATGGTGTTAGAGCCTTTGGTCATATCATGGAATAGCTGTAACACAGCATCCCAGTTTGCTTGTTTAATCCTGTTCGATAGTGGTTGTTCAAATGTTCGTATTAACAAACAGGAAGCAGTTGAGGATAGAGTGCGTTAAGCATCAAAACTAGAGGGGTTGACCTGCATATGCATCAGAGAGGGAATTCTGAGACTAATAATATTATAACAGGCTGCGGTTTTCAAATGTCTCGTTGGCCCAGTGGCATCCAGAGGAATGCCAGGCACGTCCCAAGGCACAACTCATCCACGCGCCACTGTAACGGATTGTGTGGGGATGGAGACTAAGGGCGATCTTAGGCCACCTCATGTGCTCACAGCCGGCATTGCTACTTACTACGGCCTTAACTTATATAAAACGCCGGGGAGGGAACTGCGGTGATGTGGACATCCCAACGGTTATTTCAACAGTGCCAGTGTTCGAGTACTTTATTTTGTAGTTGAGAACAGCTTGCTGCACATCCGAAGGGTGGGTATGCACGAACCATGTGTCGTATGGATTGAGATCGTCTACTATTCTGATTGGTTCAGAATTTTTGAAAAGTAAGAATTTTTTTTGTTTTAAGTTCTACTTTCCTTCTACCATAATAACTGAATCAATCAAAATAAGTAGAATATAAATAGTGCAAAAGAAATGGAGTGGACGACCTCAATTTGTGTCGCACACACTCAATTGAGGTGTAGGCGATGCTTTATAAATTCGTATACATCCGACCAGGTGTACGCTCACTGTGAGAATTTTCATTTGTAATTTACGATCTCTAGTTAATGTGCCGAAGGTAGAGAAGGTGAGGATGGGAGATCATCTTCAACCTTTTGCCCTGGATTCTATCGTTGATATGGTCGTGTGGCGTAGTAGAAATTTAATATTGGCTCGAGCATTGCATGATCTTTAGTCTATGCATGATATTTTACTCAGGGATTTACCTTTGTTGATTCCTTAATCTCGAACCTATGATAATGTTCAATAAAAGGTATTGTGCATGCACGTTGTCTCTACCGGATCATTATTCGGGTACAAGGTTAGGCCCAAATGTGCTTTCATGCGTACTAGAAATATGATTTTATACATTTTATGATTGCCAAAGTACCATTCTCCTCCCCCTCCACAAAAGAAGAAAATAATAAATTAAAATCTTTTTCTTCAACCCGAATTCCATGATTCTCTTGAATCCTTGACATTCATTAACCATAAACAAAGAAAACTCTGTATATCCATCGCCCTTACTATAGTCTATTTTTTTTGGAAAATATTTTCCTTCCTATTGCCTCCGTAGTTAATTCTTTGACCAATGAATAATATGAGTCTAGTTAATCATTTGGTAAAAGAACGTTGTGGATCCACTACTAGGTCTAAGGGATCTCAATCGCAAAAAAATATACAGCTTGCCAAACTCAAGACTGATGAAGCCTACGATAATTTGCGACCGTTACTGGAGAAAATGTATATTTTACTTTATGAAAGCATTACCAACTTCGGTAGACGTTGAAAGAGCGAAACTGGATAGAATGTGGTAGAATTTCATGTGGTGGTTCAGTTGACCGGATATATATATGTATATACATATAGGATATTAATTAAGTATGATTTTGGATAAAAATTAATATTTTTTTCTAATTACAAAGATAATTGTATGAAGTATCCATAATTTTACCTAATTAGATGACAATTTCGAAATAAACTTAATTTTCAAAGAAGTAATCCTACAGATAGGAGAAAGTAATGTTACGACACATCTTAGTCGAATAACAATGAGAGTTTTTAGGTTTCTAACTAACTTAAAGTAAAAATATCTCAAAAGAATGCAAGGGCGTGTTTGGCAAAACTTCTACTAGAAAGTTATTTTTGGCTTCCACTTCTTACATAGAATGAGTTGAGAGAGAGAAGTTATAGATAATTTTAATTTATTACAAAAGTCAACTCTTAACCTTACTTTTTCTCTAATCTTGGAAGCTCCATCTTTCTAACTTTTAGTTTGAAGCCAAAACACAAGTAAAATACCACATAAATTACTTCCAAGATCTAATGGTTTTCATAAACAATAACTAAATAGAAATGCAAAAGTACTTCTAAATAGAAACTGCGCCAACTAAATTACTTAATTGTCAAGCATATAACTTTTCGGTTTCTAGTGTGCGTGTGAGAGAAGGAGAATAGGATGGCGAATTAATTCATGAACATGTGCTCTTCCGACAGATTTTGTTTTTAATATAGTTATTCGCGTGTAAATTTCTTTTGGTTTCCTAACAAATATTCCAGGTGCATTTGGGGAGATAAAGCGTGGATAGCCTACCTACCTGGTGGTTGTTCGGTGCATCTTCACATTACAGTGGGCATGCTAGTTTTCTTTTATTCCATATGACTTTAGCGTACTCCAGTGGATTAATCCTTCAACTACAAGTCAAAAGCACAAAAGAGAGGGAAAAGAGGGACATGAACTTATGAGACAGCCTAAGCTAGGGGTAATGAAACTCTTTACGTTATCTAAATTTAGTTTTTATTGAGTGTTTGGTTGCATTATAATGTATCTTTTTTCCTAGATATATAATTTTAAAATAAAAACATATTAAAAAGGATATTTGGTTGTTACCGTCAAAATATATTTGATAAGACTTTAACTAACTAGGTATAATAAAAATAAAAAGAGGGTGGACCATCTTTTTTATTTTGTTACTGTTAATAATCGAGATGTTTTTTACTTAGTAGGACGACCAATTGGAGTAAAGATAGACAATTGGCCTTTAAGAGTCTCATATTGACTATAATCATAGTTTCAATGAGGTCAATTAAAATACAATTGCAAATCCTGTTTATAGAGTAAAACAAAAGTGATACTCTCATCTAACAAATACTGTTGCATTATCGAACCTTTTGGGCGGGTTCTGTTTCTTATGTAATCTTTTAGTTTTATCAGGTACCCTTCAACTAGATACATCCATTGGTATTGAACTAGTCAGACCATCCTCGCCTCGTATGTTATGTGAACTATCAAATGAATCATGATATTAAAGAAGCATGGCGGAAGAATTTGCTTCAATTTGTATAAGATCATCACAATATCTGTATTTAATTTCTTCATAGTTTGCAAAGTCAACACTTTCGAATATAAAACTTTTAAATATTAACTCAACTCAGTGATTGTATCTGTCAACTCCTTTGCAACATTTCACTGGATGGCTAAGTAAAGTAATTCTTACACGTAAACATAACATTCATGACTTTTTAATCCTAAAATCTTTTACTCTTCAATAGAAAGATATCTTGTCAACTTAGATGAGTATCCATCTGGAACCTTAAGGCTCTTTAGGAATGCACAAATACCTTGTTTCTGAGTTTTGTTCAATGTATATACGGTCCCACGGAACTTGTATTTCTTATCAGAAATCTGTTGAGCATGCAGTTCACGATGTATCCCATACTCTTGTAAATCTTGTTTTGACTTTAAGTAATCTTCTCCATGTTTAGACATATTGAATATGTCTAGTATATTATCACACATATTTTTTCAATATGTTTGACATGTAGATTGTGTCTGATGATGAGAGAAGTCTAATATGGCAACAACCTGAAAAAGATTCTTTGCTTCTTCTAGTTGCTAGATAGAATGCTCAAATCTTTCTTAAAGGGCTTTCCAAACTTCATGCGTGTGATATGTTGTTATTGCCTCCATAAATCAAAATTTGACAACAATGGTGGTTTGCGGTCTTCTGTGATACTCTTGCCACATCTGACATCAAACCTATTATTGTAGACACTCTGTCTCCATCTATACTTTATTCATAAGAAGCGATGATGTTCAAAATAACTACACTTTTTGCGATACTTCAAGCACTTTGTATATGTCATGTCATTACAAGTGATACAAGTAAGTTTAACTTTGGTACTTCATGTAAACAAATTTGTATAAGATGAAAAGTCATTGATAATTCAAAGTAACGCTGATGGTAGTTAAAAATTATGTTTCTTTACAACATCATATTTTTGTAGATTATTGTGCCATGAATCTTCCAATTGTTCTACCAACGACAATATTTCTTGGTGCCTTAGGACCGAGAATGAATTGCGACATCATCATGCATGTAGACTTCATACATATCCCAGACAACAAATTATAAGTTACTAACATCACAAGCAATATACCGTATGTGGAATTCATGTTTGCAAATGAGTTGAATTCATCGCTGGCTAACCCTAACCGCACATTGCGTGGCTCCCTTGCAAAATCTACATACACATCATCAAAATGCTTTCATTCCAAGGAATCTGTTGGATGACGTACTTCACTTTTATCTTGGTAGGATTGATGAGCACCATGCCATATCAACCATTGAGCTGTCTTGGAAGACATAAATAAGTGCTACAAGCTATCTTTAACCGAAAAGTATATTAAGACTTTTTTTGCCACCTGCTTTCCACCTCTCTGAATACTATCCATGTATCGAGTCTTAACATTTTGAACACCGATCTTTATCCTTGTTCTCTTTGTAGAATAACGCACAATCATTTTTATATGCACCAATCTTCTCAAAACTAAGACCTAATTCTTTGATATCATTCTTCAATTCATACTAACGTTTAGCTACAAATGAACCAACTGGTAACAAGTCTTTAAAAAGTGCAAGAACCATTTTCATACCGTTAGCTATCATACGATTTTCAAATTTAATCTATAACAACCATAATAGGAATTTCACTTTAGAAAAGTTCGGGTAGTTCTCATGAATAAGTGTTTCTGCATATTTTAAGATATTATAGACTCTCTATGCCTTTTCATTCTGCTTTTGATCTTCTTCGACTTCTAAAGTGTGACGCTCTTGCAGATCACATAGCATTTCTATCGTTAGGTTACATGTGACTTCTTCATGTGTTGCAACTTCTTCTACAATACATATGTAGTCTTCTATATGTGCTTCTACTATTTGTATCTATCTTTCTATTGGTGGTTCGTTATAAGACACCCATTCTATATCATAAAAATGCATCATTTTACAAAAGATGGTCTAACACTTGCTATTTAGTCAGCTTCTCTACATTAAAACATCTCTTGTACGGATATTGAATTAACTCCTTGTTATCTTCATATCTAACTTCCCACCTATCATCATCGAATGCACATTCTAGAAACTATCGAACTCTATTTCGATATTCAATAGAAATTCTGTCATGAATATTCATTCAATTTTTATCTAATCTAACAATTCCGAGCTATAATAAAAACACTTAGCATCACTACTTATTCAAAGTTTTGGCAGCATCTCCCCTTAATAGGGTGCATGCACACCATATACACAATGAATATATAAACACTTCAAAAAAAACTTTAACAGCATCTCTCCTAAAACTTGTACATTATTCACATCTGTACACCTCTATGCATTTATACATTCTCAAAAACAAAAACAAAATCACATCCACGTGCACATGAACATGCAAAAAAATCACATCCACATTTGTTCACACACACACACACACAAACACACACACACACACACACACACACACACACACACACACACATATATATATATATATATATATATAGGAAAAATTATCCTTATAACCCTAAAATCTTTTCAAATAACCCCTATGCTCTTGCCTTTAAGAAAACTACCTACATACCCTCTAAATTAATCATTAACTATTAATCCTCTTATACATGTAGTTAATGAACGTCTAGAGTAAACGAATATTAGTCAAATTATTTACTTACAGAGCAAACGACACGTTAGATGGCTCTCTCTCTTCAACCTTGGTTTTGGCGCCCCCTTCGCTAGCAGCGACACCCCTTTCACCAGTGCCTCCACCATCGAGGTCCACTCGAACGCTGCTATGGAGGGGTGGCTCAAGATGGCAAGCTGTGGGGCCCACCAGCGGATGACCAGCCCGCAGTGGCTCTCTCTGGCCCAGCATGCTAGACTGTCGAGGAAGTAGCTACCGACATTCATGGCATCCTCTTGGAGGACCTAGATGAATGGCCCGTCCGACTCCTCTAGCGTAGCTACCAGGTCAGTGAGCTCCTCAGCAGAAGGGCTAACGAGGGTGCCGAAGGAGATATAGATGATGGTGGCCGCTGACTTGGAGTCGAGCCAGGCACAGACGTCTGCCTCGGTGACGATCGTCTCTTGCCCATTCCACCGGGCAGCCTCATTGTTGATGGGTCTATCGGCAACAGTTGACCAGAACTAGGTGGGGAGCTGCAGGCTGATCTCCAGATCGGCTTGTCGGCTTCCTTTGTTAGGTTGTCCAGGAAGGGGCACTACAACTCGTCGCAAGTGTTGAACAGCAGTGCGCGACAGGGCTTGCATCTCCGAGGTTGCACAATGGGCCGCTTTTGCCCCCGGTTCCGCAAGTTGGCATCACTGTGGTGTCTGTTGTGAAATAAACTTAATTTCATGGGGATCTCCTTATAATTATGTAAGAAGTTTATTATGTTAGAGTTAGAGAGAAAATAATGGGTCCTTTATTATTTAAAGGTTATGGTGTCTTTTGGGTCTCTCTTGTAACTCTTGTAACTCTCATTTGAATTAAGAGGGCAAGGGAGGTGAAGAGTCATGTAATGGTCACTAATAGGAGATGAAGAGTCTTTTGTAACCACCTAAGTATAACTCCTATCCATGTAATTGAGAGATTTTCGTGCTCCACCTTGGAGCCTTAATTAGTAGGAGTCCAAAAGTCATTCTAGGAAAGTTATCTATCTAGAAAGCCCATGTAAGGTCTATATATACATGTGGCTAGTTGTTTTTATGTAAGAAGTCACATATGATCCATAGAATATATATTTTTTGAGGTATTCTTCAACTTTTGTGTTTCTACCTTCTCTACATATTTTTCCATCACAATTTCACCTTGTGTGAGTGAGAGCCCGCTATTAGCTTCCAACAAAGTGGTACCAGAGCTAAGTTTCTATTAGCATGGCTAGTGGGAATATGACGTTCCAAATTCCTCAACTCTCCAAAATCAACTATAAGAATTGGAGCATCCAAATGAAGGCGCTTCTTGGATCCCAAGATGAATGGGATATCGTCACCTAAGGCTATGATGAGCCGGAAGATGAAGCAACTTTGCCTCAGAATGAAAGAATTTCTTTGAAGGATTCAAGAAAGAGGGATAAAAATGTCCTTTTTTTCATCTACCAAGGGATGGATGAAGCCACCTTTGAGAAGATTGCCGAAGCAACTTCTTCAAAGGCGGCATAGGAGTTGCTCGAGAGGTTTTGCAAAGGAGAAGAGAGGGTGAAAAATGTATGCCTCTAAACTCTGAGAAGTGAATTTGAAGCCCTACAAATGAAAGAGTCCAAGACTATCTCGGATTACTACACAAGGGTGAAGATAATTATAAATCAACTACGAAGAAATGGCAAGGCTACATCGGATGTTCGTGTGGTGAAAAAGCTACTACGGTTACTTGATTCTAAGCTCGACCATATAGTGGTGGCCATTGAAGAATCTAAAGATTTGGATACCATGCACGTCGAGCAACTCATTAGGTCTTTAGAGGCCCATGAACAAAGGCTTTTCAAGAAGAAGAAGGAGGCCTTGGAGCAAGCACTTGCCGCCAAACTTTCTCTCAAAGAAGGAAAAAGGAGAAGGCAAGAATCAAAGAGGATGTGGTCGTGGTCATAGTGGTCGTAGCCGCAGTGGAAGAGGAGGACGAGGCACCTCTTATGAAGAGAAGGGAAGCACTTTTCAAATTCCAAAAGAGGTCGTGGTAGAGGCTATGGTGATTCACATGGAAGGCCGATGTATGGAAAATCTCAAGTTGAATGTTACAATTGTCATAGACGTGGACATTATGCAAGTGAATGTTGGCGTGATTCTACTAACAATGATGATGAGAAGGCTAATCATGTTGAGAACCAAAATGAAGATGAAGAACCATTGTCTTGTTGGCATACAAAGGAGAAGAGAAGGACAGGTAAGAAGCATGGTATCTTGACTTCGGAGCAAGCAATCACATGAGTAGACAAAGAGAGATCTTCACAAATTTTTATGAGACAATTGGTGGCCAAGTTATCTTTGGTAATTCCTCCAAAATAAAAATCAAGAAAAAATATAACATCTTGATTCGTTCAAGGAATGGAAATTATCAATTGCTTTTCGATATTCATTATGTTTCAGAGATGAAAGATAATATTTTGAGTTTGGGACAACTTTTAGAGAAAGGCAATGATATTCATTTGAAAGATCATAGTCTTTCAATAAGAGATAAAAGAAACAACTTGATTGCTAGAGTTGGCATGCAAAAGAATAGAATGTTTGTTTTGAATATTCAAAGTGAAGTTACAAAGTCCTTGAAAGCATGTTTTAAAGATCTCTTTTGGTTATGACATTTGAGATATGAATATCTTTACTTTACTAGTTTGAAGTTTTTGTCTAAGCAAACGTTGATGAAAGGATTACCTCATATTGATCATTCGAATGAGTTATGTGAAGGTTGTATTCTTAGCAATCATCATAGAAAGAGTTTTCCAAAAGAAGTAACAAGAAGGACAAATTGGCTACTCCAACTCATTCACACCGATGTATGTGGGCCAATTTCTCCAACATAATTTAGTAAGAATAGATATTTTCTTACATTTACAGATGATTTTACTAGAAAGATATGGGTGTATTTTATTAAAGAAAAATTCAAAGTTTGATACTTTCAACAAGTTTAAGGTGTTTGTAGAAGAGCAAAGTGGTTGCTATATCAAAGCTATGAGATCGAATAGAGGTGGAGAATTCACATCAAAGACTTTTGAAGCATTTTGTGAAGAGCATGGGATTCATCGTCCATTAACGGCTCGATATTCACCACATCAAAATGGATTTGCGGAGAGAAGAAATCGGATCATTCTCAATATAGTCCGAAGTATGTTGAAGAGCAAAAATATGCGGAAAGAGTTTTGGGCGGAGGCCGTGGCTTGTGCAGTCTACTTGTTGAATAGATGTCCCACAAAAGACTTGGAAAGAATGACACCACATGAAGCATGGTATGGAGAGAAGCCGAATGTTTCTCATTTAAAAGTGTTTGGAAGTATAGCCTATGCACATGTATCGAATCAAAGGAGAACCAAGTTAGATGACAAAAGCAAAAGGTATATCTTTATTGGTTATGGTCCACGTACTAAAGGCTATAAGTTGTTTGATCCTTCTAATGAAAAAGTTGATATGAATGATGATGTGATTTTTGATGAAGAAGATACTTGGAATTGGAGTACCAATAAAACTAGTGAAGAGATGAGACCACTAGTTGATGAAGATGATGATGCACATAAAGAGCCTCATTTACCTCAATCGCCACCACCTTTGCCACATTTGTCTCCACATGATAGTGGATCTCCATCATCCTCCTCATCGTTGGGAGGAAGTTTAAGGCTAAGAAAGATGAGATCTCTTGATGAGATCTACAATGTAATTGAAAATCAAAATGATCTAACCCTCTTTTGTCTTTTTGTAGATTGTGAACCTCTAAAATTTGATGATGCAGTAAAAAAGAAAAGGTGGAGAGATGCTATGGATGAAGAAATCAAATCAATAGAGAAGAACAACACATAAGAATTGACGGTTCTTTCAAAAGGCAAAAAGACAAATGGTGTGAAGTGGGTGTACAAAATGAAGAAAAATACCAAAGGAGAAGTTGAAAAATACAAAGCAAGATTGGTAGCTAAAGGATATAAACAAAAGGCCGGAATTGATTATGATGAGGTATTTGCTCCCATTGTCCGTTTGAAAACTATTCGTTTGATTATTGCTTTGACAGCTCAAAATCGTCGAAGTATTTTTCAAATGGATGTTAAATAGACATTCTTGAATGGTTTTCTTAATGGAGAAGTTTATATTGATCAATCTTTGGGTTATGTGAAGAAAAGACATGAAAGAAGAGTTCTAAGACTCAAGAAGGTGCTCTATAGTTTGAAGTAAACACCAAGAGCATGGAATAGTAGAATTGACAATTATTTTTTGCAAAATAATTTTGTTAAATGTTCTTATGAGCATGCACTTTACTTGAAGATAAATAAAAATGAAGACATATTGCTTGTTTGTTTGTATGTAGATGATTTGATCTTTATAGGAAATGATCCACATATGTTCAAAGATTTCAAGGAATGTATGGTTCAAGAATTTGAAATGACGGACATTGGCCTTATGTCCTATTTTCTTGGCATTGAATTAAAGCAAATAATTGAAGGTATTTTCATATCCCAAGAAGGTTATGCACAAGAAATTCTCAAGAAGTTTGATATGGAAGATTGCAATCCGGTCAACACTTCTATAGAAAGTGGCATCAAATTGTCAAAGCATGAAGAAGGTGAAGTGATTGATTCAACTTTATTCAAGAGTTTGGTTGGAAGCCATAGATATTTGATATGCACAAGGCCATATATTTTATATGGTGTTGGTTTAGTGAACCGATATCTGGAAGAGCCAAAGTCATCGCATTTCAAAGTCGCCAAAAGAATTCTTCGGTATATTAAAGGTACTATCCATCATAAATTATTTTATTCATCATCTAAGGAGTTTGATCTTGTAGGCTACTTCGATAGTGATTGGGGAGGTGACATTGATGAAAGGAAGATCACCATTGGATTTGTGTTCTTCTTAGGAGGAACGACATTCACTTGGTTTTCTAAGAAGCAACCTATTGTTATATTTTCTACTTGTGAAGTAGAGTACGTGGCATTATCATCCGGAGTATGTCATGCACTTTGGTTGAGAAATTTGCTCAAGAATCTTAATGTTTATCAAAGAGAACCAACAAAGATGTTTGTTGACAACAAGTCCGCAATTGTCTTAGCCAAGAATCCGGTCTACCATGAAAGGAGCAAACATATTGATACGAGATTTCATTTCATTCGGGAGCATGTGAAGAACAAAGAGATTGAACTTATTTTTGTAAAATCACAAGATCAAGTTGCGGATATTTTCACAAAGTCTTTGAAGTTTGATGTCATCTCCAAATTGAAGAAATTGCTTGGAATGCTTGATGGAAGAAAATTAAGTCTACAAGGGGGTGTTGTAAAATAAACTTAATGTTATGGGGGTCTCCTTATAATTATGTAAGGAGTTTATTATGTTAGAGTTAGAGAGAAAATAATGGGTTCTTTATTATTTAGAGGTTATGGTGTCTTTTGGGTCTCTCTTGTAACTCTTGTAACTCTCATTTGAATTAAAAGTACGAGGTGGAGAGTAATGGTCATTAATAGGAGGTGAAGAGTCTTTTGTAACCACCCAAGTATAACTCCCATCCATGTAATTAAGAGATTTTTGTGCTCCACCTTGGAGCCTTAGTTTGTGGAAGTCCAAAAGTCATTCTAGGAGAGTTATCCATCTAGAAAGCCTATGTAAGGTCTATATATATATGTGGCTAGTTATTTTCGTGTAAGAAGTCACATATGATCTATAGAATATCCATTTTTTGAGGTCTTCTTCAACTTTTGTGTTTCTACCTTCTCTACATATTTTTCCACCACAATTTCACCTTGTGTGAGTGAGAGACCGCTATTAGCTTCCAAAAGTGTCGTCATTGGTTCCTTGTTTGGAGGGCTCGGGTGGCAGTGATAGAGGGTGTGTTGGGGGTGGTGTTGGCGGTCATAGAGTACCAATGCCTGTTCCATATGGAGGTGGCGGTGATGGTGGGTGAAACGGCTACAGCAAGCCACCGGGGTGGTGGTGCCCTAGTCTTAGAGGTGGCGGGGGACCGCCGTTGTGTCCAGGAGCAAAGTGTGGTGGCGGTCCATCGTTATGGCTCCACAGAAATGGAGGCGATGGGCTGTCGGGGTGCCGCCGTTCGAATGGATATGGTAGCAGACAACCACTTCCCATACATGATGGTTCAAATGGTGGCCGTGGGACACCAACGAAGGCCCCAGGCAACAACTACAGTGACAAATGTGTGCTTTGTTCGTCCCCTGCTCCGCGTGCGTCATTGTCCCATCTTTTTCTTCTGTGGTTATTTGAAGACAATAGCCTAGGTGGCCTAGAGGGGGAGGGCTGCTACAACAAGTGTAGAGACGAGCCCGGAGGAAAGAGAAGCATGGGCGTGGCTATTCCTCCTGTGGTAACCAACTGCTTCTTCCTCCCGAGTCAATGCCAGAGAGAGAGAGAGAGAGAGAGGGAGGGAAAATGTTGTGGCCATGGCCGTCGGTGACTGCTACTGCTGCGATGCACATCGGTGGAAGCTGCTACTTGTTGTAGGTGTTAATGCTACTGCTATTATGGCCGTAACCCACCCACACGCCCGTCGGTGCCTACTGCCACTGCCATTCTTGCCGATGGTAGAGGGGAGTAGGAAGAAGAGGGGAAAGGGTGGGAATGGTTGTCTCCATACGTTACCCATACCCAAAATCCAAGGTAGGTTTGACATTTCCCCAACTTAACCCAATGCTGGTTAAATTCTGTCAACGAGCTTGACAGTAGGGATATTTCTAAGCATACTTAAGGATTTGAAGGGTATGTGGATAGTTTCCTTAAAGGTAACGGTATAAAGATTAGTTATAAAGATTTTAGGAGTATAGGAGTAATTTTCTCATATATGTATATATATACACCTTCTATTTATAATATGTATATATGTATATATATCAATCTAGATAATACCTTCTATCTATATGTAGATTGGGGATGGATATAGCGCGCCCTGAGACGCATCTAACTTAGATGCCCCTCCGAAAACTCTCATCCATATTTCAAAAAATGAAAAATCAAAAAAATCAAAAATTTAAAATATTTAAATACCCTGTCTAGGTGTTTTGCCACCCTTTTAGATTTACTTTTCACTGTTTTATCGAAAATTTAACCGTAGCCATCAAATCAAATGCATTGTTGTTCAGGGATCAAAAGTAAAATCATAGGGGATGAGATCAACCCTAAGGGATAATCTAATTAATTTTTTATTTATTGACTATCTTTTTAAAATTTTTAGACATTGATTTTTAATACATGCCCAATCATATGGCTCTGATTCATTTTCATGATCGGACGATGAGAATTAAAGCCCCGAGGATAGGATTAACCCTAAGAGCCTTATTTGAATATGAAAAATTTTATTTTTATTTTTTACCATGGAGAGGATGGGGTTTTGAGGGAGGGCATATCTAGCTATATATGTATCGATATATTTACCATCTACATCCATATGCAAAACAAATCACATCCACATCTACATTCATATGCAAAAAAAATCACATCCATATTTGTACACCTATCTATGTATCTATCTATCTATCTCTCTATCTATCTATATATATCTATCTATCACTACAAGGAAGATAGATTTTGTCAACGATTATATGTTGATGGCTAAAGACAATTGTCGATAAAGGAAATATTAGTCAATGGCTAAAACAAGACCATCTACAATAGGGTTATATGTCGACGGCTATGGTTATCATTTACATATATTTAACATATATTAACCGCTAAAGTTATAGCCGTTGCATATGTTGTATTTGTCAGCGACTAAAGACCTAGCCGTCGACATATAATAAAGAGAAAAAATAAAAATACATATACTCAAGATATATCAACGGCTACAAGTTTAGCCGTTGATATATCTTGTATATGTCAACGTCTGCAGCTGCAGCCGTTGACATATAAAAAATAAAAAATAGAAATAATAATAGCACTAAATATGTCAACGGCTATATGTTAGCCGTTGACATATCCTTGTATGTGTTAACGGCTACGAGTTAGCCATTGACATATCTAAGATATGTCAACGACTAATTTGTAGCCGTTGACAAACGCCTTCTAACATAGTTGAGCCCGCGCGTCCTTCCCTTTCCCTCTCTCCCTCTTTTCTCCCTCTCTCATACCCTAATCGCCTCCCCCATCCCTTCAAGTTTGGTCGGTTGCCGTTGCCGCCGTCCTCCCCCGCTACAGTCGTCGATCGCCAACCATCGTCCTCCCCCACCCCCTTCCCCCCCAGCTCGGCCTTACACTGTAGATCTAGTGCTCCCATCACCGGCCCCCACCCCATGGTCGGCCTGCCACTGTCCCCCCACTGGTCCGCTCCGGTCGCCTCCGCCAACCACCGTCCTCCTCCGCTTTGGTTGCCGACCTCCATCCTCCTCCGCCCCCTCCGCCCCAGCTTGGCATTGCACCGTAGATCTGGTGCTCCCATCACCGGCCTCCTCCCCCCGGTCAACCTGCCACCGTCCTCCCACTGTTCCACTCCGGTCGCCACCACCGACTGCCGTCCTTCCCCGTTGCGGTCGCTGGCTGCCATCCTCCCCCTCCCCCTGTTCGGCTCGGCCTCTCGCTCTACTCGCTACCATCTGCCTCTCTCGCTGTCGCTCTGCTCGTCGGCCTCTCGCTCTACTACATTCAGGTATCGCTACTATACTTGTTTTTTTTTTTCTTTCTTAAAGGATAGTGCAAGTAGATAACATGATGATTCCCTAATGCTCCTAGGATGTGCCCTATGTCAACCCCATTTTGAGTGGTTACGATTATGGACTCTTGTCAAACCCCATGAAACTAATTAGTGGCTAGTGTGTACATATACTCACAGTGTTTTGGCTTGGGTACAAACGAACATTGCTCACCAAACCAATTAACCCCGTGTGGTCCAAGTGTTCAAGTGCTCAATTGGGCCCCTGGGGAATAAAGATAATTTTATTCGACACTTTTTAACTCCTTTGATAAGCTTCCTACTAAATGAGCTATAGCTATGTGGGCTGATAGCCTATATGGTTGACAAGTGCCTATTTGAATCTCTCTTGCCAGACTTAATTTTTTTTTAGTAAACTATACCCGTTCCTCTAGTATATGCAGTTGGTGAGATTTCTTTTCATATGAGAGTTTAAAACTTAGGAGTATTACCGCGAGTCTTCCTTTTTGGAAAGACACGTAAATATTTAGACACTGTCATCTAATTAATAAAAATAGCTAATAATGTTAACTAGATCCACTAGATCAGCTCACTGAGGAGCAGCTTTCAATTGGAAAGAAACAAGAGATGGAACTGGTCAAATTCTGCTAAGGTAGATTTATGACCATATCAACTATGCTCTCAGTTTACAAAGATTATATGTTAACTATTCTATAAGTTAATAATCAGCATAAATAGATTCTTAATTATTATACAATGTTCAGTCAAAAAATATATATCCATTACTTTAACCAATATGTGTTCACTTTTTTAATCTTGTTACCCTAGGAGGATTTTTGTAAGTAGGAGACATGCCCTCTTCCCAAATGAAGATTTCTAGTCTCCTTAATTGACGGATACTCGACTTTCTGTCAACTTTTTACAAAGGGATGATAAACTTCCCAAGTCACACAATTTACCCTCTTTTAGTTTCGATCTCTTATCTTTTAGACCTATAGATAGATAGATTTTTTGTTATGATCTCTTATCTTTTATACTTGTAGATAGATAGATTTTGTGTATTTTAATTTTTAACATGCTTCATGCTAGATTAAGGTTATTTATGTCGACCTTGCATAGGTTTAATGTTATTTATGTCGACCTTGCAGACATTAAGTGTAGATCTTGAAGCTGGATTATATAGTTAATTAGTTTCAGCATACTTATGTATTCGACATATAATCTTTTGCAACAGGACTTTTGATTGAATAACTTTGATGCTAAGGTTTTTCTAATATATGACTATTATTTAATGCACCTACTCATTCCCTAGGGAGTTCTTGATTTAACTAATTTATTCTTTCTTCTGTACTTGTGTGAAGGATGACACTATCTTTTGAAGTAACTCTAGCAAATGTGGATCATTGGTAGATGTAGATTTCTTTTTGTTAGACTATATTACTACTTTGGTATATCAAACTGGCAACCCTAGTGCCTAGAGGTTTACCTCCGCCTAGTACCAAAGGGTAATATATAAGTAGATGGATATATACTTGTGGATGTGCATGTGAATTAGAATACAATTTATGTACCATGTATGTAGATGTGGATGTGAGACGTATGCATGTGGATGTGATTTAATATTTACATGTGGATATAAGTAACTTTTCTTACAGGTACGGACGATGATGCGGATGTGGTTGTGCATATGTAAATGCAGCTGTGTATGTGGATGTGGTTGACCTTTTTTTTATTTTTTGCACATTCAAGACTTTTGTTATGATATATGTTTTTACTGTCTGTAATAACATATATCGATCATAAAGTCTTGAATTGTCCTGTTGAACAGTCTGTGGATATTGGATTATCTAATATTCTTTATTATATGTGCTTCATGATTATCTTAAATTTTCGACAGTATCTTCTCACTCTTCTCCAATATACCTGTTAATTTTGACTACTCTTTTTGTCACTTGTAGTTTATACAAGTGACTTTTTGAGAAAAGTTAAAATTAGTAAATAATTGTAGTATATTGGAGAAGTGTGGGGAGATGTTGCCGAAATTTTAAGATAATAATGAAGCATATATAATAAAGAACATTAGATAATCAAATATCTATAGATGGGAATGTTATGTGATGTAAGTACTATTTTTTTATGAGATTGTATGAAATCAGATAGGTGTACATGCATGAAAAATCTACAACTTTTAGGAGAAATGGTACCGATTTTTTATAAAAATGTGTCTATCTATGTCTATAAATCTATCAACTTATCTATTTATATTTTTCTATCTATCTATCTAGCTAAATATTTGTTTATCTAGATCTTCTATCTACTTATTTATATACTTAAATATATACCTATCTACATATCTATGTATATATCTAGCTATCTTGTTATCTATATATCTACTTATCTATCTTATCTAACTATTTCTCTATATATCTGTCTATATATTTACCTATCTACCTATCTAACTATATATCTATCTATGTATCTATCTTGCTATATATGTATATATATATAACTATCTATATATTTATTATTGGTCTTTTTATATTATTAAATTTTTATTATTTTTTTTTTAACATAATTTGAACAGCATTGTCTTCATCAACGTGATCTCGAGCGTCTTGAGATGTTCAAGATAGGTAAATGTAAGGATCTTCCAGACAACAGTGAGCAATGGGTAGATGATGAGCCTAGGAGTCGATATGTAAGTCTTTTTATCCTTTGATTTTTTTTTTCAATAATTCTTATTAAAATTAATTTATATCACTAATAAGAACTTTATATATTTATTTTTTTTGTAGGAGAGGATGACTCAATTGACTATTCCTTCTTTGGAGAGTTATGTTGGGAGTACCCGCATTTTTGTTGAGGAGGCATTCATTTCTGTTATGGGAAAAGACCGATCTGGCCGTGTTCGTTGTGTGGGCAGTCGAGAGACGCTACATACATGGTATGGACCAGGAGAAGAGTCGAGTTCTTTTATATAACAACGAAAAGTTGAGGAGAAAGCTGTGGAGCTATGGACCATGAAAGAAAAACTCCAAGCACAAGGGGAGGAGATGGAGTGGATGTGCAAACAAATGGCAGAGATGAGCGTATTTATGAGCCGATTTCAAGCAATACAGAGTCCTACTCAGCCTCAGATAGCTGTTGTGGTTATGGGCGACGCCGAAGGCGAATCATATAACGAGGGAGATGATTTTGATGATGATGACAAAGAGTAAGCCGAGGATAATTGATACATTTCATTGTGGATGTGTAATGTGAATTTTTCGTGGATGTGTTTATTAATTTTATGTGAATGTTTATTTGTGCATGTGGATGTGCTTATTTTGAAAGTGTGAATGTGTTTATTTGTATATGTAGATATATTTATTTATGTATGCATGTCCTTATATGAAAGTGTCTATGAATACTATGTACAAGTTATTGTGTATGTATAGGTTTTTGTGTAATATTTAATATTTTAAAATATTTTTTTGAATTAATAACAGTTGTCAATGACTGAAACTGCTGACAAAAGCTTCTGTTAACATATCTCAACGGCTATAGCCACCATGGACATATAGTATTTGTTAGTGGCTGCAACCGTTAACATATGCATAACATATGTTAATGGCTATGGCCGTCGACAAATATCCCATTTGTTAGTGACTTAAGCTCTTGACATTTGCTCCATATGGTAACGGTTTAAGCCATTGACAAATGGGATATTTATCAGCGGCTAGAGCTGTTGACATTAGCCACGTATGTCAACGGCTCAAGCCGGTGACATATGATCTATATGTCTACGGCTGACAGTTGTTGACATATAAATTCATATGCCCACGGACTTAGTCGTTGACATATGTCTCCTTTGTCCACGACTCGTAGCTGTGGACATATGCTCCATATGTCAACAGTTTCTTTTTAACTGTTGACAAATATTTGCCAACGAGACTTTTGTCCACGGCTTTGCCAACAGCCATCTAGCCGTTGATATAAACTTTAGTCAACGGCTTTCTGGTATTGAGCCGCTGACAAATCCTGTATTCCTTATAGTGTATTTATATAGATATCTATCTTCTCCCTCTCTCTCTCTCTATATATATATATACGTATATAAGTATATAAAACTTATATATATATATATATATATATATATATATATATATATATATATATATATATATATATATATATATATATATATCTAGCTCTATGTCAGCCACCCTAAACACCTTTCCATTCGTCAACCCATTTTGTTCTTCAAATATGCTTAATGGCCTCACCGGCCGTCAACGCTTCTCGAAACCTACTTCTTGTGTTATGTCCTCTCCATATCCCCCTTACGAACACGAGCCCACACTAAGAAATTTCAAACTCCTACTTGCATAATGGCACTCCAATTAAAATGCAACGACACTTTAGGGGCCATCACAGAGGTCTTGGCATGGTGGAGCAGAAGAATGCCATTCCATAAATTACTTTCTAAAAGAGTGTCTTTCTTGATATTCGAAAATATTAAAGTCATGTTTTGAAATTATAAAAAATATAAGTATCCTTCAAAGATACTGTAGACACGCTAATTTTGACATCATATTGAGTAAATTCCATATCATATAATAATGCCCCAAAATGGTCTAATTTTTAATCCTTAATTGATTAATTTTCTGGATTAACTGTCTGAATGACGTCGTCCAGTCACGACGCCTTTTAGTTATTAAATGAAATTGATTTTAACTCAGATTTTCAATCGAAATATGAAATTTGGACAAATAATGTCGCCAATTGTGGACCCTGTTTAGGTCTCCTAGTTCATTTCGATTTCTAATTTGATTTTTAATTAATAATTAACTGAAACACATCTTGTATTTCCAACGCCATTTAAGTTTCATACTTGTTTCAGTTTCTTTCTCCGGATTATCATTAGATTTAATTTAGATAAAAGACGTCTCCCCGGGGCGATGCGTTTTAGTTAATTACATATAATGATGATTTGGCCAAGATTATCGTTTTCTCTTAGTTGGATTGGCTTCAAACTCATTCAAGTTAATCCATAAGTGGCCGCAGAGGCGCGTGAGGGTTATAACACTACTTCTATATAAACTCAAGTCCTTGGTCATTAAAAAAGGTTAAGGAGTCAAGTTAGAAAGAGTGGAAAAATCATTGAAGAAGCATCAACAGATCGAAGTGCTACGCGACAACTTCCAAGAGTTCTTAAAGGAGAAAAGTGTGTTCAAGAAGCATTCTCTTCACTCTTCATCCTTCAAGATTCATTCAAGACCTAAGGCTTCTTAGGGGCCATCTAAAGCTTTTCTTTCATTAATTTCTTATTCATCATTAAATTCATTCCACTTCATGTTCATATATTCACTCACATAGTCTTTTCAAATCCCATACATGCTATAGGGGTTTAAACAACATCAAACAAGTGAGTTTCTTGTTTTGATTGCATGATTAATGATTTTGTCAGGATAGATTCTACACTCCATTAGTTCTAATTAGCTTTTCTCTTTCCTTTCTTCACTTTCTTGCAAGGAACATCAAAAGGATAAAGAAATGATCATAAAGAAAGAAATTCTAGAGCGAAAATGATGATCCCCAAATCAAGTAGGAACAAGAGCAAAAATGGTTCTCTTTCTTCAGCCGACTGAAGAGAGGGAATCAAGAACACGCATATCTCCCCCGTTTCAAATAGGTAAGCGATCAAATCTTTCTTTTGAAACTTTTTAGTCAAAAGTTTATGGCGATCACATGTTAGTTTTTAATTGTTTTATTGTCATTTAAACAACACCATTTTCATGATAATCACACACCTAATTTGAACACTTACAGCTTTTTGGCGATCACGGTGGGACTTGGTATTGCCGTCTTTTAAATATTTTGTTCTTGGTTTTATCATTGGGCACCCACGGTGCACCACTTTGTCCCTTAGGCACGCTTTTCATCAATTGGTGAGTTTGGTTACGTTCATCCAAATGTGCACTACATGCACATCCCTTGTGGCAAGATTTTGCCCCCCGTTGGATTGTTTAAAGAGTTGTGATTATGATAGGAGTGTGTGTGGTTGATTGGATTTTGTTTCTTTGCATGATAAATAACCCTGTTAAAAACTGAATTCGCATAATCTGTGAGTTACTGCTTTAGCTTGAGAACCTGGAGGGATTGCCTTCGATTTTTACTTTCTGTTTACTATTTCTGCGACCTGAATAGCATCTTGGGACAGCGACGCGTTTCATAACCGCGTCGCTATACGCAGACGCCATTTATTAATATTTCTTGTCTGTTTGTTGCCAGAGGTTCTGTGAACATTAGAAGTCTCTGTCTTAAATAGCGTCGTTTAACAGTGACGTGATTCAAGTTCTTTCTTCTTTTGGTCATTAGCCCTCGGATCCTTGGATTGATTGTTACTTATATTTATCTTATCATACATTAGAGGCCATCTAAGCCATAGGTCATTTTCACTAAGGCTAACCCCCCCCTCATAGGAACACCTTATTGACATCCTCACCTCTCTTTGATTGGGTCGGTCCCTCGATCTGACTAGAGTGGTTGGTGTTATGATCTCGATAAGTCCCAAAAAGCAAGGAATTCCTTCTTGTTCATCGGGATGGTTGTACCAATTGAAGTCCTGGTTAGATATTCATGTCGTTGTGAGAAAGAACCATAGAGTATAACGGTGGAAACTGAACTGAAATTAGGACCCTACATGTTGAGAGAATTGGTATAAAAATCCAAGTAATCTAACAAGGAATCCTAAAACAACATAAACATCCACTTGTTTGCTTAATCTCTTGCACAACTTGTTTGAACTTAATTGTCAAAAAAAAAAAAAATCTAATACTATGATGCTTCGATCGGGTAAATTTGTGGGTATGGCTGCTTATGAATAGGATGCCATCGTCAAATACGAGGGAGATGCTAATGCCCCTCGAGAATTTCGATTGCTACTCTGAGAATGGAGGAGATGCTAATGCCCTCCATAATAGTGATTCTTATCATCCTGAGTATGAGGGAGACACTCACGCCCCTCAAGATCAGGCCCATTTTCCTCACGACCAGTACAACCCTAGTACTGATCATCCTCATATCTATGTAATCTCCAATCCCACTTTTGAGAGGGCTCCAAATCCAGTTGAGCCCTCATCTATTAATCCTCCTGACCTGATTACTGTCCTGGGAACTCTGGCTGCCCATGTGGATCCTCAGCAACTTAAGGCGATCTAATCTATCCTTAAGGGGAAGACGCCCGTGCAATCTATAGAAACGAATCCTGTGGTTCCCCCAGTCGCTAGTCAAGTTCCTCCTCCTCACCATGCTCCTTCTATTCATCAAGCCATGGGAGGCCTTCATGTTTCAACCTCCCGGCCATCTGGGCCACATTTATCTTCTTCAAGGCATACGGCCAGACCGCCAACGTCAACTTACCAAAATGCCTTCGAGCATGGCAGAAGCACTGCCGGGCCGCAGCCTTATTATCCACCTTGCCCCACCTATTCCAGGCAGCAAACTTATCATGATCCACCACCACCTCCTCCCCAAGTTGATCCGATAACTCAGGCTCTGCTCGCAAAGATGGACCGCATGGACGAGCAGTTCAGTAGCTTCAAGAAGATGATGGGAGTTAAGGCAGTACCCGAAATCACTCTTTCCAGTTTGTCAGTATTTCACTTGCCACCTTCTGAGATGCTGGTATATAGGAAGTACAATGGTTCTGATAACCCCTTCACCCACCTGAAGGAGTTCTCATGTATGAATCTTCCTTCTAGTAGAATGACAAGAAGTCACTGACATTTTTATTCAGAAGATCATTGGAGGGACCAACCCTCGAGTGGTTCTTCTCTTTGGAACCGTTTGAGGTGGAAGACTATGGTATCGTGTCAAGAAAATTCATCCAAAGATACCAAGACCGAGTTGCACCGTCTCTGTCTATAACTGACTTAATGGCTGAGAAGCCTGATGAGGACTTCATCAATTTTGCTGATAGATGGAGGGGAATGGGGGAGAAAATTAAAGATCACCTATCCTAATCCGAATAAGTGAAGATGATGATCTCTAATGCTACTCTCCAGTACAAGTTAGTCCTTATACTGAACAACCTGACTAGCTTGGCGGAACTCTACGAGAGGGCACGTTACTGCCAAAACGCCTTCAAGGATGCTACTTTCTCTAGCGTCTTTGATCCTCACAGACCCAGCAGATCTCCACCTTGGAAGCCTGCTATACAAAATTCTCCCAGTATGGGTCTGACAACTGAGGGCACGCTCTCCTATGAACAAATTAGCACTATGAACAACAACTAGCCACAGTTCATAAGGAACCAGCCGCAGTACGCAGGGCAGAGACTACCGAACCAGTAGGGCTACAAGCCGCCTCAGCAGCAGTACCAGCCAACCTACAATCAGCCGCAACAGCAATACCAACCACAATAGCAGTATCAGCCTCGTCCACCTCCAACATATCACAATGTACCTCCTCCGGGCGACTACAATCACTAGAGGAAGCCTCCAGGTCCGAAGAGGGCATCATATCCTGCTCTCCCGGAGTCCCTCCTGGACATCTTCAATGCCCTTATGGCGTCCAATGCATTGGTTCTATCTAGGGAGAAAATTGTATAGCCCCAGAATGCCGATGCCTCCAGGTATTGTGTCTTTCACAAACAACCTGGGCATACGGTGGATGTATGTTTCCAATTCCGGGACTACATCCACGATCTTAATGAACAAGGGGGCATTGACTGGGAAGAGATGAGAAAATATATAGCCGCTTTGAAGGCGAGGAGACCCTAGCAATAACAACAGCAACAGAGTGCACCAGCACAGGCAACAACACCACCAAATATGGGAATAGTACAGAACCCGTTGCCAGAGCACCAACATCAGAACCAGATTGCCCCTATCTTGACAAATAGCTAGTCTGAGGCTAACAGGGGACAACAGTGGAAGGTAGAGGACTCTTCCTCTGTCTATTCAACAGGTCATATGCCTAGTACCGCCGAGCAACTGCCTCGCCGCATCCTCTGCATACCCAAACCACAACCCATCACCATTAAACCTATTACCTCTTCCGCCACCACACTTTTGCCAAACAATTCTCTACAAGCCAACTATACACCCCTTATGCCATCTAAACCATTGCTACGTATACCATTCCCTACCTCGCCTACAACCACTTACACCAGTACCATACAATCCTCCAAACCCCTTATCCGCACAATACCTTCACCAAATAATCCCTCACCATCACCCGTTTATTTACCCATACAACCCTCCAAACCGCTCATCCGCCCGGTACATCCACAAAATACCCCACCGACACCTGTTTACCAACCCATTACATCGTCCAGACCACTCATCAACCTGGTGGTGCTCAAGATAACACTTGAACCTTCCACTATTAAGCAACACACGCTCCGGAGTGGGAGAATCTTCAACAAGGTTTTTCCTCAATCCACAGTCCGAGATGGCCCATCACAGGCACCAAAGGAAGCATAGAACGAAGATAGTGCACCATGCACTCAATATGACTTGTTGAAGTAGCTAGACAGGACACCGGCATGGATCTTTATGGTCGAACTGATCAAAAGGTCAAAAACCCATCAAGAAGCCTTGATGGAGTACTTGCAAAAAGTAATGGTCAATGAAGACGTGCCGGTAGAGAAAATAACTACACTGCTAATTCAAAAGGGGGATCAGCCCTCTATAACATTTCATACATCGGAACTAGCACCACCTGCAGCCAGAGGCATGGCCTTGAGCATCACTATCAACATATGCAAAAAGGCCATAGATGCTTGTCTAGTTGATACTACGGCTTCCATCAACGTATTATCACCAAAGACCCTGGAACTTTGTGGCGTACCCAGAGAGAGGTGGCTGTCTTCTCCTATTTTTGTCACAGTCTAGAATAAATTTACCCGTTCCCCTCTGGTATGGTCTATTTGAAGGTGGAGTTAGTCCCCATTTGTCATGCTGAAGTTGAATTCCATATCTTGGAGATCGACCCATCTTTGAAAGGCATCCTTGGCCACCCATACATTAAGTCCCTTGAGGCTATACCTTCTACAAACCATCAATGCCTTAAATTCCCATACAAGGGACGAATCATTAAAGTCACGAGCATGCCAATCCTCGTTGTTGCTCATTCACTGAACATCAGGTCAATTTCCTCACCTGGCCGATAGCCCAGTCTTTCGGTATTACAGGTCTATTTTCCCTTGGCTGATCCTATAAGAACAACCACACTTGATCCGTATCCAGTTAATGCTGTAAAGCGGGGAAAGTGCATGAGTACCCCTGGCTGGAACATCATGATGAAAGGCGGTTATCAACCTGGAAGAGGTCTGGGTACACAACTATAGGGCAGAACTACGCCTATTAAAGATAACCGAAGAGCATCTAGTAACGGCCTGGGCTATAGGCCAAGAAGAGTAAAGCATGACATCGTCCAACAACATGAAGATGAAAGTGGCCAAAAGATATAGGAGGCAATGGCCACCCCATACAAAGAAAATTGAGATCCCTTGACTTGGACTCTCTATACACATTTCATCAAAGGACCCGTGATCAACCATAATGATGACAACACGGTGGTTATCACCTCCCATTTTGACTTACATGATATTTATGGGAGAGATCTGGCCAGACACTGTTCTGAATTGCTGACATACCAGTCCTTGGAGGCTCTATGGCCGATGAAAAGGAGAAAATTTCAAGACCTGGAATGTGAATGATATCGGTGGTTCGACCTGAGGGATCTGTACATAGCACTGAACAGATTATTCCTTGACCCCTCCGAGCCGAAGTGGCCGCCACTGATAGACGAGTTGATAGAGAGCCCTGGGGCTATATTTGATAAGAGAATTCTACTGCATAAAGAAACTGATAAAGGGGAGCCGGATGACCCTTATAAAATCGGATTCACCACTGATCTTCTCTGGAAGGGAACATATCCCTCTCATGTTTTTACACTCCACACTTTGTTCCGCACCCTACCCCCGAATTGGTCGCGGGTCATCAGTGAAGACATCCTACAGGCTCCGCCCATTAGTGTTACTCTGTCCCCACGGGACCTTATTCCTTAGCCTTCTCTCAATCTGGACAGGATTTATGATATGATCTGGGACATACTATTGTATGATCCCCCTAATTCCTTTGCACTGGTGCCATTACCTCCATCATTTCATTCTCCCCCTATTCATATCCATTCTTGCTTTATGAAAAACTTAAATAATTCAAAAAAAAGGCCAATTTGGCAACTTCTCCCTCCCAAATCCTCGTTGAGGAAACTTCATATTTGTCCGATAGTGCCCTACTGCACGGGTCATTCGGGCATGATTCTCTTCTAGATCTGCTTTGTCCCTCCCCTCGGGAGGATTCACCTATATCACCACATGTATCCCATGATTTTTATCCTTCTTCGTCGTCACTAGGTCAGGATAACGAGTCTAGTTGCATGGAGTCTAGGCAGGTTAATTAGGTTAGGAAGTCTAGAAAGCCTAAGGGTAGGCAAATTCCGGGTAGATACCTCCATGATCTAGCTTTAAGATGTCTTTCTTGTTCTCAGATCCCTCAGCTGTTAGAAAATACCATTAAGATGCCAGAAGAATGTGAAGTTGATGAGTCAATCAATGATGGATATGAGGTGTATGAATTGATACACGAGAAAGACCCCATTACTGAAGATGAGGGAGATGACGAGGACGTAGCTGAGGCGTATGCCGTAGAAGAACCTACCAAAGAAATTAATTTAGGAACTGAAGATGAACCTAAGGTTGTCCTCGTAGTAAAAATCTTTCTGAAGCAAATGAAGAGGCACTGGTCCAAGTTCTTAATGACTATAAGGACACTTTCGCCTGGAGTTATGAAGATATGCCAGGATTAAATTCTTCTTTAGTAGAAGATCGATTGACATTGAAAGATGGAGCTAGCCCGGTTAAACATAAATTTAGACGATTCCACCCTCAAATGGCTTTGAAGCTGAAGGAAGTGGTCGATAAGTTGCATAAAGCCAAATTTAATAGGGTTGTCCTCTATCCGCAATGGTTGGCCAACATAGTCCCGGTCATGAAAAAAGATGGGAAAGTTAGAATCTATATTGACTTTCGAGATTTGAACTGGGCATGTCCTAAAGATGATTTTCCACTGTCTCATATTGACATACTCGTTGACAACGCAGCTGGCTATGAAACATTGTCATTTATGGATGGATTCTCAGGATATAATCAGATTAAGTTAGTGGAAGATGATCAAGAGAAAACGACATTCACCACACCTTGGGGAACATGTTGTTATGTCGTCATGCCTTTTGAACTGAAGAATGTTGGAGCCACTTATCAAAGGGCTATGATGGCAATATTCCATGACATGATGTACATTGATTTAGAAGTGTATGTGGATGACTTGTTAGTAAAATTTAAGACTAGGGTTAAACATGCCAAAGTTTTGGTAAGAGTTCTAGAGAGATCAAAAGAATATCAGTTAAAGATGAATCCCAAGAAATGCGTATTCGGGGTATCATGCAGCGCTTGTATGGGTAGTTCAGAAATTGAAACATTATTTTCCGTCTTACGAAGTCCATCTCATCGCTAGAATGAATCCCATTAAGTTTCTCCTTGAGAAATTAGTCCTCACTGATAGGTTAGCATGTTGGTAGAGCTTTCTATCTCCATTCGACATCACCTACATTCAGCAGAAAGCAATTAAGGGCTATGCCATTGCGGAACATCTTGCTCATCACCCATTTCCTCGTTTTGATCCAGCCCTATCGGAGTTTTCAGATGAGGAACTGATGTCCATAGACAGAATCAAAGACGATATGTGGACTTTGTATTTTAACGGAGCTCTGAATTCTCATGGTAAGGGTATCGGCATTGTTCTGCTATCACCTGAAGGTATCTGTAACGACCCGCCACCCTATAATCGGGAATCCGATTACTAAATGGGTACCGAATCATTAATTTGGAACCAAATCAGGATCTAGATAAGTCTGAGAAATAAATAATAAACTAAGCTAAACATTCACATCGCATTGAATTGAAAGGAAAGTGCAGGAATTAAAAGTTATTACAATGCGACTCGACACAGCAAATAATTACATATTCCAACATAGAAAAAATAATTAAGCGTACAGGCCAGAAATAAAGATAACAACTATGTCGGGGCATACCCCGGAACAACAGCTAACGACGCGCAACACACAGCAGCACACTTCTCGCTAAGTCTGCCAGGAGCCCTCACCTAAAAACCGCAGGGGTGAGCCTCAACGAAAAGACTCAGTAGGGATCCTTCGATCCCCACTACCCACTCGCACACCCACAAGTGCAAAGTACAGCTGAAGGTAAAGTAACAAGTACAGTAGTAATTACTACCCCTAAATCTCGATATGAATCAGATGCATTCGAAATATATATAACATGCGTGTCTCTAAAACCAGTCTACCAGGCCCATAACCAACGTCTCGGCAAAACACGCCAACCACACGAACGAAGGTGAGAAACACCGACCTGCTGAGACCAAACAGTAACCCCTCGGATAGCATGCTAGCTAATCCAGCCCAACTGGCTCAGGTAGTTACTCCTTCCCCCAGCATGAGTGACACTTCACAGGTACCACACCCACATCGGTACTAGCTAACCCCGGGGTTCACCAGGTGACCCTCTCTCACTAGGCGTCACCCCGCCACACCCACACCGGCGCTGTGCTCCACCCACACCAGCACAGGGTGATAAAGCGCTACAACTGTCACTTTAGGTCCACAGTAGCTCAAAACACAGCACAGTAAGAAGTCCACGGTCGCACGCAACACAACGTGTACGATCCGGTTACAAAGAATCCATCACCAACGAGTATAATTTAAAGTGTGCATTTAATCAACTATCTAGTATTGTAAACACATTTTAATGGCATGGATTAGTGTGATTCTGTCTTGAATCGCGTCGCCCAAGGCCGACGCCATTCAAGCCTCCTAAACTGGTTCATAGAAAACTCGCCCTCAGAATCTGGCGTAAAACGCGTCGCCCACGCAAGTCGCCTTTTGAAAAGGCGTCGCTGTCCCTAGACGCTCAACAGTCCGGAGATAGAGTCTATAAATGGGGTTAAATCGCGTCATGGATGGGCGCTGCCTTTCTAAAAGGCGTCGCTTCACCTGGACGCCATTTAGTCCTGACAGACAGGTTCTCCCCTACGGATTCCTCAGTCCACGAGGTGGGATTTCTCCCCCAAAACATACAGAAAAGGGTGAAAAACATAAATGGGAAGGAGGAGAGCCTAACTACCTATTAGAACACCCAATTTTTCATACATGCACTTAGCGTTTTCACCCCAAAATTTCCCCTAAAACATGCTTTAAACGTGGGAAAACATGGTTTCAAACGAAATGCACTGGGAATCGTCACCCTACCGGCTACTTGAACTCCTCTAGGCTCCAAGCCGCCCACCCGTCTCGCCCCACGCCGCCGCCGGTACCGCCGAGGTCGTCGTTACTCCACCAGGACGTCGGCCGCCGTCCGGAGAGAAAACGCCGCGGAGGAAGTGGTGGTGGCAGTGGTGGGAGTTAGGAGGTCGATGGAGTGGAGGGAGAGATGAAATGGTGGAAGGAGAAGAAGGTGGGAAAGGGGAAGTCGCCGGAGCCGCCGTGGAAGAGAGGAAAGAGAAGAGGGAGGAGGAAAATGAGGGAAAGGAAGGAGGGTTTGCGGGGTTAACCAGAAACTGGCTAAAACGCGTCGTGCTGTACGGACGCCTATCAGTTGACATGACGGGCCGTACTGATAGGGTCTGAAACGCGTCGCCTGCCCAAGACGCCGTTCAGATGACAAGACCGTCACCGTACACTGACAACCCAGGGTCGCAGTCTGAATGGCGTCGCCCATCGCAGACGCCGTTCAGACGACACGACAGGGCTGCACTCTTGCGGCCCAATGCGTGCCCACGTGGCGTCCACGTGGCAAAATGGCAACCAAACTAAATGGCGTCCACCCATCAAGACGCCATTCAAAAAGGCGTCGTGCACTGTAGACGTCATTTAGATGGCACTCCCTAGTCCCATCAGGGCCTAAACCAAGGAACTCGACCTAGAGACTGACCCGATAACCGGATCCGAAATCTCAGTCCTTACATTCTTCCCCCCTTAAAAGAATTTCGTCCTCGAAATTGTCTACTAGAATTAACGAGGTCAAAATATAAAGATACAAGCTCGTAAGAGAACTTACAAGAAAAGGTAGGGAAATTGCCCCCGCATCTCATCCTCACGCTCCCAAGTCGCCTCTCCCCCAGAACGATACTGCCAAATTACTTTAACCAGGGGTACAACCTTATTCCGAAGGACCTGTTCTCTGCGATCCTCAATACGCACTGGAAACTTTGGAAAGGACAAATCCTCAGCGACTTCCAACTCTGAAAAATTTAAAACATGAGATGGATCCTGAACATATTTCCTCAGCAACGAAACGTGGAACACATCGTGCACCCCCTCAAGACTGGGTGGCAAGGCCAGCTGATATGCCATTTCCCCAATCCGAGCAAGAATGGGAAAAGGACCAATATATCGTAGACTCAGCTTGCCTCGCTTCCCGAATCTCATCACACCCTTGGAGGGTGAGACTCGGAGAAACACGTGGTCCCCAACTTCTAACTCAAGCGGTCTCCTCCGGATGTCAGCATAACTCTTCTGTCTGCTCTGAGCTGCAATCAATCTCTGCTGTACCACTCTGGCAACCTCAGCACACTACTGTACCAACTCTGGCCCTGCTATCTGCCTCTCGCCAATCTCGGACCAACACACAGGAGATCGACACGGCCGCCCATACAGAGCCTCGTAAGGTGCCATGCCGATACTAGAATGATAACTATTGTTGTAGGCAAACTCCACAGTAGGCAAATGCTGCTCCCAAGAACCTCCCCAATCTAGGCAACATGCCCTGAGCATATTTTCCAGAGTCTGTATGGTCCTTTCCGACTGCCCATCAGTCTCGGGATGATAGGCCGAACTGAAGGCCAACTGCGTGCCCAAGGCCTTCTGAAAACTCTTCCATAACCTAGAAGTAAACCTCGGATCCCGGTCTGATATGATGGATAAAGGCACCTCGTGCAGAGAGATGATCCGATCTACAAACAACTTAGCCAACTTACCGACTGACCAGTCCTTCCTAATAGCCAGGAGTGTGCCGACTTGGTCAGCCGATCAACAATAACCCAGATTGCGTCTCTTCTGCTAGGGGATATAGATAATCCCATCACAAAGTCCATAGTCACATGCTCCCATTTCCATTCTGGGATCGGCAAGGGCTGCAACAACCCTCCTGGTCTTTGATGTTCGGCCTTAACCTGCTGACAAGTCATGCACGTAGCCACATACTCAGCCACATCCTTCTTCATACCAGGCCACCAAAAGTGCCTCCTCAAACAATGATACATCTTAGTTGTCCCGGGATGCACTGCATATCTAGAATGGTGTGCCTCATCCAGGACACACCTACGCACGCCCTCCTCGGCCGGAACATAAAGTCTGCCTCTAAACCTGACTGTACTATCTTCCCACAATTCCACCTCTGGTCTCTGGAGAATCTGCGGAAACTCTACATCTGCCCTTTGAGCCTCAATCACAGCATGGTACACTGCTGGTCTCACCGTCAAGCTGGCCAACACGGCTCTATCATCTTCCCGTGGAACCCGAAAAGAAATTCCACAACCTGCTCAAATAACTTCCATTCTCGAACAATAAGGTATGACACGACAATCTTCCGACTCAAGGCGTCTGCCACCACATTCACCTTGCCCGGATGATAAGAAAGGTCGAGGTCATAATCATTGATGAATTCCATCCACCTGCGCTGCCTCAAGTTCAGGTCCCTCTGAGTGAATACATACTTCAGGCTCTTGTGATCAGTAAAAACCTGAAATTTCTCTCCATACAAATAATGTTTCCAGATCTTCAATGCAAAAACTACAGCTGCCAACTCTAAGTCATGGGTAGGATAGTTCTCCTCATGTTTCTTCAGCTGCCTAGAAGCATAGGCCACAACCCTACCATGCTGCATCAGAACTGCACCTAAACCTCGACGTGATGCATCTGAATAAACTACGAACCCACTTGAACCTGATGGAATCACCAACACTGAAGCCGAAGTGAGGCGAGTCTTCAACTCAATGAAACTCCGCTCACACTCCTCGGTCCACACAAAACGAACTCCCTTACGAGTCAACCTTGACAAGGGGGCCGCTATCGAAGAAAACCCCTGAACAAACTGCCTGTAATAACCTGCTAGCCCCAAGAAGCTCCTGATCTCAGTCACTGTTGTTGGTCTATTCCAATCCATCACTGCCTCAATCTTAGCTGGATCCACTGCGATGCCCTCACCAGAAATGACATGCCCCAGGAAGTGCACCTTGTCTAGCCATAATTCGCATTTTCTAAACTTGGCATAGAGTTGGTGTTCTCTCAGAACCTGCAATACTACCCGAAGATGCGTGGCATGCTCCTCCTTCTCAGAAGAGTATATCAAAATATCATCTACAAATACCACCACAAACTGATCTAGATAGGCCCTGAAGACCCAGTTCATCAAATCCATAAAAGTTGCTAGAGCATTGGTCAAGCCAAAAGGCATAACCAAAAACTCATAATGTCCATACCGAGTCCTGAAGGCCGTCTTACTAATATCAACCTCACGGATCCTCATCTGGTAATACCCTGATCTCAAGTCAATCTTTGAGAATACTTTCACAGACTGCAGCTAATCTATCAAATCATCGATCCTCAGAAGTGGGTACTTGTTCTTTATTGTTACCTGGTTCAGCTGTCTATAATCAATGCACAATCTCAGAGAACCATCCTTCTTCCTGACAAATAGAACTGGAGCACCCCACGGAGAAGTACTGGGACGAATGAAACCCTTATCCAGCAACTCCTGCAACTGCGCCTTCAACTCGGCGAGGTCGGCTGGCGCCATTCGATACGGGGCCTTAGACAGGGGCGCCGTACTCGGTGCAAGGTCAATAGTAAACTCAACCTCTCGCTGAGGGGGAAGGCCAGGCAATTCCTCAGGAAACATATCTACAAAGTCACACACTACAGGCACTTCCTAAGGACTGGGACTACCACTAACATCAGCTACAACAACAGAGGCAAGGAAGGCCTCACAACCACCAACAAGCAACCTCTGGGCCTTAAAGGCAGAAATAAAAATACCTCGAGAAGAGAGTCTAATACCTTGGAAGTAGAAGGTCGGGATATTAGGAATAGAGAAACACACTCTCTTCCTGTGGCAGTCCACCTCAGCATAATAAGCTTCCAACCAATCCATGCCCAGGATGATATCAAAGTCACGAATGGCAAGTACAACTAATCGGGCAGGTAGCACATGACCTTCAATGGTCAAGGGAACATTACTCAAACAATTATAAGATAACATGAAATCCTCAAAAGGAACCTCTACCATCAATCCATCAGATAGCTCATCAACGGGTGCAGAAAGAACATTTATGAACTACTCAGAAATGAAATAATGTGAAGCACCCGAATCAATCAACACATGAGTCGAGTTCCCAAGGACAGAACGTGTACCTTCCACCAAGTTGGATGCACGAGCCTCCTTCCTGGTGATAGCTAGAACTCTCTCCTGGGTCCTCGGCTTCTTCTGATCACCTGGTCCCTGCCCCTGACCATGCCCCTGGGGGCAATGCCTCGCCAAATGGCCCTGCTGGCCACAAGTGAAACACCTCCTAGGAAAAGCAGGACACTGAGTCCCACCGTGAGTACCACCGCAATGCTGAAAAACTGTTGGAAGCCTCTGAGCTGACTCCTGCTGAGCGCCACCGCCTCGAAAGAATTTCCTGAATCTAGAGCCGAGTGAAGACGATCCTGATACGGACGAAGGAGCTGCTGCTGCTACCTTTCCCCTGCCACGAGCTGGTCCCTGAGTAGTCAATCCTCTCTCCCGAGCTGACTGATTCTGCTGTGCCTCCACTGCCGCTGCACACCTAACCGTCGATGCCAAATCTGTACAACAGTGGGATGCCACAAAGTTCCTCAGACTGGGCCTCAGTCCATCCACAAACCTCTCAGTCCGACGCTCCTCGTCCCCTGGAATGAAAGGCACAAACCTCCCAAGCGAAACAAACTTCGCCTGGTATTCCAGCACTGTCATGCTTCCTTGGGTCAGCTCCATGAATTCCCTCTCCTTTGCCCTCTGAACATGCCTAGGAAAGTATTGAGCATTGAATTCCTTCACGAAAGTCTCCCATGGAATCTCCCTGAGACTCCTATCCGCATAAGACAAACTCTTCAGAGTGGTCCACCAATCGTAGGCATCATCCTTCAGCATGAAAGTAGCTAAAGGAGTCCTCTCAGCTGCCGCACAGTCCATAGTATCAAAGGTCTTCTCCATCTCCCTCAACCAGTGAATAGCCTCATCAGGGTCAGGATGACCGGTGAAATGAGGCGGCCTCAGCTTCAGAAATCTCTCTAGTATAGCTGAAGACCCTCCCCGAGCACTAGAACTCTCACTAGGATCTCGGGTCTGATATCTAGCCATTGAGTCCATCATAGCCTCCATGAAGCGCTCTACACTCGGCCTACCAGCCTCAGATCCACTAGGGACATCTCCCCGCTCTCTAATAACTGGCACCCTCTTTCTAGGAGCCATCTAATCGCCTACAATCACAAAATCGAAAAGTCCTAATTAGAATCCTAAAACCTACACTACCGCCGTGCCTATACGGGATAATGCAATTATTTGCCAGACTTACGACATTTAACTTAGTTATTCATTTATTTGCCAGACCGAAGGCTCTAATACCAACTGTAACGACCCGCCACCCTATAATCGGGGATCCGATTACTAAATGGGTACCGAATCATTAATTTGGAACCAAACCAGGATCTAGATAAGTCTGGGAAATAAATAATAAACTAAGCTAAACATTCACATCGCATTGAATTGAAAGGAAAGTGCAGGAATTAAAAGTTATTACAATGCGACTCGACACAGCAAATAATTACATATTTCAACAGACAAGAAATAATTAAGCGTACAAGCCAAAAATAAAGATAACAACTACGTTGGGGCATACCCCGGAACAACAGCTGACGGTGCGCAACACACAGCAACACACTTCTCTCTAAGTCTGCCTGGAGCCCTCTCCTAAAAACCGCAGGGGTGAGCCTCAACGAAAAGATTCAGTAGGGATCCTTCGATCCCCACTGCCCACTCACACACCCACAAGTGCAAAGTATAGCTGAAGGTAAAGTAAAAAGTACAGTAGTAATTACTACCCCTAAATCTCGATATGAATCACATGCATTCGAAATATATATAACATGTGTGTGTCTAAAGCCAGTCTACTAGGCCCACAACCAACGTCTCAGCAAAACACGCCAACCACACGAACGAAGGTAAGAAACACCGACCCACTGAGACCAAACAGTAACCCCTCGGATAGCATGCTAGCTAATCCGGCCCAACTGGCTCAGGTGGTTACTCCTTCCCCCAGCACGAGTGACACTTCACAGGTACCACACCCACATCGGTACTAGCTAAACCCGGGGTTCACCAGGTGACCCTCTCTTACTAGACGTCACCCCGCCACACCCACACCAGCGCTGTGCTCCACCCACACTAGCACAGGGTGATAAAGCGCTACAACTGTCACTCTAGGTCCACAGTAGCTCAAAACACAACACAGTAAGAAGTCCACGGTCGTACGCAACACAACGTGTACGATCCGGTTATAAGGAATCCATCACCAACGAATATAATTTAAAGCGTGCATTTAAATGGGGTTAAATCGCGTCGTGGATGGGCGCCGCCTTTCTAAAAGGCGTCGCTTCACCTCGACGCCATTTAGTCCCGACAGACAGGTTCTCCCCTACGGTTTCCTCAGTCCACGAGGTGGGATTTCTCCCCCAAAACACACAGAAAAGGGTGCAAAACATAAATGGGAAGGAGGAGAGCTTAACTACCCATTAGAATACCCAATTTCTCATACATGCACTTAGCGTTTTTACCCCAAAATTTCCTCTAAAACATGCTTCAAACGTGGGAAAACATGGTTTCAAACAAAATGCACTGGGAATCGTCACCCTACCGGCTACTTGAACTCCTCCAAGCTCCAAGCCGCCCACCCGTCTTGCCCCACGCTGCCGCTGGTACCGTCGAGGTCGTCATTACTCCACCGGGACGTCGGCCGCCGTCCGGAGCGAAAACGCCGCGGAGGAAGTGGTGGTGGTAGTGGTGGGAGTTAGGAGGTCGATGGAGTGGAGGGAGAGATGAAATGGTGGAAGGAGAAGAAGGAGGGAAAGGGGAAGTCACCGGAGCCGCCGTGGAAGAGAGGAATGAGAAGAGGGAGGAGGAAAATGAGGGAAAGGAAGGAAGGTTCGCGGGTTAACCAGAAACTGGCTAAAACACGTCGTGCTGTACGGACGTCTATCAGTTGACATGACGGGCCGTACTGACAGGGTCTGAAATGCGTCGCCTGCCCAAGACACCGTTCAGATGACAAGATCGGTGCCGTACACTGACAACCCAGGGTCGCAGTCTGAATGGCATCGCCCATCGCGGACGCCGTTCAGACGACACGACAGGGCTGCACTCTCGCGGCCCAAAGCTTGCCCACGTGGCGTCCACGTGGCAAAACGGCAACCAAACTAAATGGCGTCCACCCATCAAGACGTCATTCAAAAAGGCGTCGTGCACTGTAGATGTCATTTAGATGGCACTCCCCAGTCCCATCAGGGCCCAAACCAGGGAACCCGACCCAGAGACTGACCCGATAACCGGATCCGAAACCTCAGTCCTTACAGTGTCACCATTCCACAAGCCTTTCAGCTTGACTTTTTTGTCACCAACAACATAGCTGAATATGAGGCACTTCTTGCTGGCCTCGAGGCTGCCCATCTCCATAGTGCCACCAAACTCAGAATTGTAGGTGATAGTCAATTGATCCTTCGCCAAGTACTCACTAAATACCGAACTCTTGATCCCAGGCTCAAGCTTTATCAAGAACTCACTTCTGCGTATGTCAAGCTTTTCACTAAATTGATCTTCGTACATGTTCCTCGGAATCAAAACATCTTAGCTGACGCTCTAGCTTCCCTCGCATCATCCCTGAATTTCCCAAAAAGCAAACAATCTGAATATATCATCGTTCATAGGCATCTCTCACCTGCCGTGAAAGACCCTTCATTCCTCAGGACTAAAGAGAAGTTGCTGAAAAAGGTTAGAGATGGAGATATAGTAGAGAAGCGAGAAATCATGCTATAGGAATTATAGGAAGAGATGGATGATGAAGAGAAACTTTGGTACTATGAGATTGCCAAATACAGTGAAGATCAATCATATCTTGAAGAAGGCATAGTTGAGGAGAAAAGGGCTATCAAAAGAGTCGCTCAGAGGTGCACTCTAGTTGGAGGAGTGCTTTATAAATGAGGTTTTGATGTAATTCTCTTAAGATGCTTAGACGAGGATGAGCTTTAGAAGATCATGGAAGGAGCTCATACTAGAGTTTGTGGTAGTCATGTTAACGGACAAATGTTATCAAAGAAGATCCTTAGATAAGGATTCTATTGGCCAACCATGGAAGAAGATTGTGTAGGGTATGTTCGTAGGTGTGCCAAGTGTTAACTTCACGACGACAAGATCCATTCTCCTGCATCTTCACTCCATCCTGTTTCCTCCCCATGGACTTTCTCCATGTGGGCTTTCGACATCATTAGACCTCTTGGTAATCCTGATTCTGGCATTAAGCAAAAATCCTTCATTCTCACGGCAATGGAATACTTCACCAAGTGGGCAGAAGCCGAAGCTTACACGGAAGTCAAAACGTCTACAGTCTGCAATTTCATCATGAAGAACATCATCACAAGATTCGGAATTCCAAGCACCATCGTCACCGACAATGGACTACAGTTTGTATCACAAGAGTTGAAGGATCTCTGTAACAGGTATAAAATTGCATTGTATCATTCGTCTCCATATTATCTACAAGGCAATGGCCAAGCAGAGGCAACTAATAAGACTTTAATAAAAATCATCAAGAAGACGTGCAAATCTAATAAATTCACAGACTGGCCAGAGAAACTGATCGAGGCTCTATGGGCATACTGAACTTCAATCCGCACGCCCACTGAGCAGACTCCGTATTTCTTAACATTTGGAATGGAGGCGGTAGTTTCATACGAAATCCTCATCTCGTCATTAAGAGCACAATTCAACAAGGAATTCTCTATTGATGAGCATCGCTCAGCACTCCAAGTTCAATTGGAACTTTTAGACGAGAAAAGATGGTCAACTGCCAATCATGCACGAGTATATCAGAACAGATTAGCACGTTTTTATCAAAAGAAAGTCATTGAATGATAGTTTAAAGTTGGTGAAATGGTTGTTAAAAGAATCTTTGTAAAACCTGGTGGTCCGCGTTCTCAGCTCCAACCTAATTGGGAAGGACCTTATGTTATCTCACATGCTTTTCCTGGTAACGCTTATCGCTTAGTTAATGCAGAAGATCAAGAGTTAACTCACCCCTGGAACGGTCTGTATCTTAAGAAGTTCTATCCTTAGGTCAGAAAGTCGATTAGTATGGTGCAAAGACCAGTAGAGTCAAAAAATTAGAAAATTCTAATTGCCTCAGCAGTCTGGATAATTTAATTCAAATGTATTACTGCACATACTGACACGTTTGGTTCATGAGTAACAAGAGATTAAAGTCCGAAGGAATACTAAAATCTTAACTAAGAGTGTAAATGTACAAACTCGCTCTCTTTAAATAAAACTTTTATTTTACTTTCGGCCCACAATGTCGGAACGAGGCTTAGAATAGACTACCAAAAATACCCGTCATCTTAGTAGGAGGCCGTTATAAAAAAAAAGGAGGAGATCCACTCCACAAAAGCAAAAAAAAAGAGGCAAAAGCCAATACAAGGTCAAAGGTCACCACATTACAAACGTTACACCAAAAGGCCACAAAATCAAAAGAGAACCGCAAGGTCGATAAATACCCCGTAAAGTGAAAATGACCGAACCCCAACGGATATTAGGGTAAAAGAGGGATATCTTTTTAGGTCTCCATAACCCTCTTGTGGGCTTTCTAAAAAAATTCTTCTCTTCTTGTTAAGGAGGCATACTACAAACTTAAGGAATGGCCTAGGTCGACTAAGGGTTAGACCATCGAATGGGTTTACGAATGAGAACACAACTCAAGCACGATAAGTTTAAGTTAGATTATTGAAGAACAATTTGGGAATTAAGTTAATAAATGAATATGCTCTTTTAATCTAAGTACTATGCTGGTCTTTTAGTTTTTGTCTTATTTCAAATGCACAAAAAAAATGTCTTATTTCAAAAGCACAAAAAAAATGAATATTTCAAAAGCACAAAAAAAAATGATATTTCAAAAGCACAAAAAAATGATGAATATTTCAAAAGTACAAAAAAAATTGAATATTTCAAAACTACAAAGAAATTGAATATTTCATTGCAAAACTACAAAAAATTGAATGTGGCAAAATCCCTCGAAAAAATTGGATTTGCAAGAACAAAAATATTTCAATTAGCATTTGTTTCACATTATGTATGTTGCATTTCTTTTATTTCCAATAAGCATCTGCCTGCTTGCATGTTGCATTTTACTTTGTTATTATTTCCTTACCTTTTTAATAAAGGCTTCGCCTCTTGACCCCTCTACCAAAGATAGGATCAAGTAGTCGGTTACTTAACCGGACAAGGTGCTAAGCTTAAACATATGCTTAACCTATTTGTTAAGAGATGTACAGGGCATAATTGAAGAAGGATCCATACAAAGCACAAATCTGAAGACAAAAGTTTCACGTATATCAAGAGGTGTCATGTATACATGTCTGAGTCCATCAACATCAGGACTCACAAAATAAAAGAAAATACATGATAAACAGCCATCAAGGCTGACTCTCTCCAGCCCCTTCATACTGGCTCATCGCCTCATCAGGTCCCTCTGGCCTACGAATTGGAGGCGGTGGCGGTCCCATGTCGCTTGGCCCTGCCTGGCCAAACGATATGGCGATACTGGCAGTAAAGGCACTCGCTTGGCCACAGTTGATTGCTCTCTGTCGAGCACGCTGGTACCGCTCCTCCACCATCCGGCACTCATGCTCCGCTACAGAGAGACGTCCCTGTCGGCTCTCCATCCTAGCCCAGTCGCGATCCCTCTCCTCCGTCAAGATGTCCAGACGAATCTGGAGCTGTGCAACATCGCCGGTGGAGAGGCGCGCTACCTGAGCCTCCAGCTCTGCTACCCGGGCAGCCGAACTCCGAGCCTGTGTGAGCTCGGCATCCCTCTGCTCAAGAGCTTGCTGAAGCTCCTAAACTTGCAACAGAAGTTATCACAGTCAGATTAAGCAATCAAAATTCAAGCAAATGCATTGTATAAAGGTAAAGTAAGTTGAAGACTTATCCGGGCCATCGCGTCCTCCTCAGCCTGGGAGGCCCAGTGGATGGAGGAAGCAAGCTGACCCTGAAGATCAGCAACGGCAGCTCGTGAGCAGCAGACGGGGCAGAGGATGATGAAACGCCAGAAGAAGGGGGAGCCACCTGGGTGTAGACGGCTCACTGTACAAAAAGAATCAACTGTCAGTGGCTAAACATCAAAACAAACAAATAAATATTCATGTCATTATTCATTCATACATACCAGGTCAAATAATTTTTTCTGGACTTTTTCGAGCTGTGCCTCCGCATCTTGTAGGTGGGCCCGGAGGTCGATGATGGTCGCATCACGCGCATCCTGCATAACATACATACATGCATTCATTCACAAATTTTAATAAAGATAATAATTAAAATGAAAGACGCATAAAAAACATACTTACATCGAGCGAACGAAGGAGCCGCAGCTGATCGGCATAGTGTGTCCGGTATTACTAGAGGTAGGTCTCGCTACTCTCCACATTGGATTGAACCGGGACGCCTCGGCAGTGCCAATCCTCATACTGCTCCAGAAATTTCGCCAGCCAATCGGTGAGGGCTTGCTTCCCCCTCATCGACTGTCCAACTCCCTCCAGTACCTCCTCTTCCACCCACTCTTGGTGGAGGCCGAGGGTCCGCATCACGAGGCGAAGACGGAGCAGCTCAATTTCGTTGAGGCAATGGACCCACATTTGGCATCCCTACCTCCTCTGACCAGCCGTCATCCACGGCTGGCCTGCCTCTCCCATACCCAAGTACGGGTGCTAGATCACCAACATAAAAGTTAGATGCATTCATAATAAATAAATTTTATTTAATAACTGAAAGATTGCATTTTAATAAATAAAATTGAATAAATAAAAAATTAAATTAAAACACACCAGTAACTTAGGATAGTCATGGAATTGACGGCGGAGGGCCGTCAACTAGTGGTGCTAGGGAGCTATGTCCACAATTGGCTGCCAGTGGCGGGCCAACGGAACAGTGCCCAGTCGTACAATTCTCGCCCGACCGAGCGAGAAGTAGTAATAGCTCCACACCTGCATACATGCGCATATAAGTTAGAAATCATCATATCATTTTATTCATCTACATAAATAAACAATAATTAAAATGATTTATACTTGAAGAAACGGTGAAAAGCCGTTGATGGTGGTCTCGCAGTCCAGCGTGACCGCAGATAGATCTGCGAACAGGTGGGCCAGGAGGGCCGCACCCCAAGCGTACTCATGCAGGCGGTCTAAGTCGTCTAATAAACTCAGAAACCTACAGTGGATATGGTCACCCTTCGTGCCGAAGAATAACCGACCGAAGAAAAAGACTAAGAAGATGCTAGGGTTGCCTCTACCTCTACCTTAGGCACAGTCCTAGACTCCCTTTCTAAGTTGGAGACTTCTATACCCAGAAGACTCTTTGCCAGCCCACGATAATCGGGGTATGTAACCCCACTTACTGCCCGGCCCTCCACGTGGAGACCAGTGATCCTAGCTACATCCTCCAAGCTAGGGACCATATGTCCCCAGGGCATCAGGAATGCCTGACTCTCTGCGTGCCATCACTCTCTTAGTGCCTGTGGAAGCACCAGGTCAAGCCAGAAGGGCTCGATATTTAAAGATCTCGCCAAACCCCATCCGGCGCAGTCGCATCTTCTGAAAGTCGGGCAGGCCACGGTAAGCACCGATGACCAGATCCCATGATATCCTGGCCCTCATCGTCCCCTGCAAATAATTCAATAAGTTTCATTAGATAATGGGTATTAAAAAATTAATTTTCAAAAAAAATAAAATTATTATGTCTAAATGGCGTCGGACATGGTGGACGCCCATTGAAAGGCATCTACATGTCTTGACGCTGTTTTCCCTCTACAGCCTTGAATGACGTTGGATCTAGTCGACGCCCTTTGAAAGGCGTCACTTGGTCTCGACGCCATTCAACACAGATATCCGAGGTCCTAAGACCTCCTTTCCCTTGCTTATTCTCACACCCAAACACATCTACAGGGAGCTTACCAGGTGAGGGCCGCCCTCTACTTCTTCTTCTTCTCCCACGGCGGCGGGTGTAGCCTCTTCCTCGTCCAAGAACGCTGCCACTGCCGCAAGGTCAGCCGGCGCTACCTCGGGAGTCTCTTCCTCGACTGCCACCATTGAGAGGGGTGAGGTCCGTCGGCGTTTCATGATGGCCTTGGTCTTGCTCGATTGCCCCTTCTCCATGGCGAGGTTTGGGTGTTTTTGGATGGGGAGGAAGAAAGGGATCCGAGAGAAAAGAGATTCGAGAGAGAAATAGAGAGGGAAGAGGATGGCTGGTCGCCGCAGAAGATCACCGGAAAGGGAGGATCACCACCGTTCGCCGTGAAGGAGGATTGCCGGAGAAGACAAACTAGGAGGAGAGAGAAAAAAGCAAGAGAGAATGAGGAAGAAAGGAGGGCTCGGGCTCGCAACCCCCGTTTGAAGAACTTAAAACCGGTCGAGGAACATTGACCCCTTTTCATTGCACATAAACTGAGGCAGCATGCAGAATTTTGAAATTGTCTAAACTGCGTCCATATATCACGACGCGTTTCAATTTAAACCACCAATTCTGGTCAAAACCGTACCAGGCACAATGATTAACTGCATCCTCACTATATGACGCATTTCAGTAGATTAATTACAGGATTAATGGCAGAATTCTGTGAAAAAGTAGGAGAGAGAATTGAAAGGTGTCTAGTTCACAAGACGCGTTTTAGGTGTAATATGGTATTTTAAGGAATTAATCTTTGCAATTTCGGAAATTAATGAAAGTTGAAAGGCGTCTTCCTGAGTGGACGCGATTTACAATAAGTAAATCCGAAGCTTGATATTTTAAGGAAAAATCATGGTTTTAGTAAAGAAAAAATCATGAATAAATCACAGAATATTAAGGGATGATTTCTATTATATAAAGGATGGATTCTTCATTGAAAATAAAATTGAAACTACATCAAATGTAAGATAAAGGAGAGCTTTCAAGGACGAATTTTCTGAAACTCCTTTACATATATTTCCGATAGTCCTCTATTGGCTTCACGAGAAGATTTTACACAACGAGAGAACCCGATGTTCCACAGAGTAGCAATGAGCTCAGTCGCCTCATAATCTTCGTCAGTTTCCAACGCCTGCTTCTTTACTGGAGAGAGATTGGAAAACTCAAAAAATTCGTAGCATGGCATGCCAACTTGTGGATGACAACGATAATGATTATATAGAACAAACTCAGTGGCCCCGATCAGTCGGAGTTCTGTACCAGCACTACGGCGCACGTGAATCGGTTTCTTTATGAGAGCAAGTGGTGAAGATTCGAACCCGTACTTTGGCATTTTCTTCAAATAAGCACGCAAGTCAGCTCGAATCTTAAGATTGGGCACGGGATTGATCATCTTGTCATTGAACATCACAATGTTGGAGATGTGAAAGATGGGACTTTATTCATATATTTGAGATATCCTCAGAACGGTTCTCTCATTGTGATGAAATTTGAAGTGGAATTCAACCCACAGTGCAAAGAGTAACATACAGCCGTAAGAAGACTGACCCGTAGAAGCTGCAGAAAGCCCACTGTATATGTAAGCTAGGACCGCCGTGCTGATTGGCTTTCCCTCAAAGATCCCATTGATTGCATTCACTTGATCATCTTCTAGGATATTATCTTGAGAAGGGAATAATAATGCTCCAGCTAAGCATGTGGTAAACGCCTTCATCACTGCTTCTATTTCTTCATCTTTGAGATCTTCAATCTTTTTCAAGGTCCATTCAGTTAACTTTGCAAGATTAAATCCTTTCTTCATAAGACAGTCTTGAACTTCCTTTGAACTCTTCATAATCTTTTCTATCAATTGTTGGCCAGTGGTTCTATCCCTCATAAGCATCATATCATTCAAATATGGTTCATTATTGCTCATCCTGAGTTTAGGAAGGCCTAATAGAAGTTCAGTTTCTTCAAGAAGGATGGTGGCTTCAAACGTGGCGAATAGAAAAGTATGAGTTTGTAGATGCCACAATTCAACTAAAGCCCCCATACCCGCCCAATCCATACTCGTACTTTTATAATGTTTTGCATGAACGATCAACCTTTGGATAAGCCACTTGGATATGTAGGATTGTATGGATATACTGATCTTGTTCACGAGTTTTTGGATCCAAGGGAGTGAAGAAAATCTTCTTGGACCAGAGAAGAAATGATATTCCTAAAAAAAAACAGGGGGAAGTTTTGAAAAAATCTATAGAGAATATGGAAGAACATGAAAATAGAATTGAATAGACGAGGGATTAGCTTATTTGTAGGTTAGGATCTCTCCCGCTAAGATGATCTTTGACTTCAGAAATCTTCTCGAGTGTCTTTCTCATCCTCTTGTTTGAAGAATCCATCTCTTTCATCAACTTTGAGCTTTTTCCTCTTAAAATCTTTATTGTTCTTGAGCTTTTGGAGAGAATCCCTTACTTTGATCTCGAGATTGTGTATGGATTTACCGTGATACAAGTCATAGAAGCTTATGTATAGAGGTTTGCGAGATTGAAGAGTCTTTTCCGAATTGAAGAGAGGATATGCATTGAAGAGAATTCGATTCCAGATTGAACATAGGGAAACCTGTTTCTGCGATTTAAAAGGCGTCTAGGGACAGCGACGTCATTCAAATGACGTCGGCTCGACACGACGCGTTTCATGGTTCTTCTGTTATTCGCCCGAAATTCCATGTTTATCCATGGTTGATGCATAATTGAATATTTAGTTTAAATGATGTCGGCTCGACAGTACGCGTTTCAGGGTTTTTCTATTATTTGCCTAAAATTCTATATTTGACGTTTAATTGAATATTTGCTTGAAATTACTGATGATTTCTGAGTGCAGGAAATTAAAAAAAATGACAATAAAGCTGAAAATCTCAAGAAGGTCCCACTGTGAGAGTTAATGAGTCCCGACCGTGGCTAAAAAGACGGTTATCTCTATCCCTGTATTCTATTATGTAATTGATTTGCATTATCATCATTATTATATGTTAAATATTTGCAACTTTTGCAACCTGCTTTCGCCAATGCGCCCAAGTCTACAATGCCACATATAGGCTTGCTTCATACAATTCTTGCTCTTCTTAAGAACATTATCAATATGAAGATTGTAATAAGAAACATCTAAGAGATATAGACCGTTAACTAAAGATGCTGAAGCTATTTTTTTTATTATCATAATAAATCGAACAACTTCTATTTTCAATTGTCAACCTATATCCTATCTTATCCAAACAAGATATTGATATGATGTTCTTTATTATGCTAGGAACATAATAACAATCCTCTAAAAGTAAGGTGTCTCCTGATGGAAGCCTGAGGTTTGCTGTTCCAACAGCAATCGTCGCAACTTTTGCGCCGTTCCCTTGCCTCAATTCCACCTCACCTTGTCTCAGCTTGCGCTTACTTGTCAGCATCTGCACATCATGGCAAATATGAGAAGTACATCCGATATCTAATACTCAAGATGTGGAATCTCTAACTGACAAGTTGATATATATCATATAGACATCTAAAGCTTCAGAAAACTTCACCTTCCTATGAGTTTTAGAATGAAGGAACTCTTTGCAGTTCCTCTTCCAGTGACCATACTGCTTATAGTAGAAGCAGTCACCCTTCACTACTCTTTTGCCTTTGTCCTTCGATCTTTTATCGTTAGCTATCATCTCTGCTTCAGGGGCATCCAATGCCAATTCAGCAAGAGGATCAGCTCTAGGGACAAAGTCAATGTGCTCAGATCTGAAGACATTCTTCAGGTATCTGAACCAATCCGAGTAGCTCAGGTAAGTCAAAAGGACATCAAGTATGCCGCGGAGTGGGTTATTCGACAACATAATTTCCTACAGGAGATAAGTAAAATCTATTTAGCAGATGTTCAATTATTAAAGTTTAAAACAAGACATGATTTTTTGTTCAAGTTTAACTCCCACTAATTTTCGACGGACTGTATAACCCTCAGTTATACAGAATGAGAGACACCGATAGTCTCCTAGTGGGGATCATAATCTCAATAACTTTCACTACAGCCTTGTGGATAGCACAACAAACTGTAATACAATCAAAGAGCACCCAACTCATGGGACTTGCAACTCCTTGCAATATCTGATCATGGCTTCGGTCCCCAGAGATTTAATGGCCTTGTGGATAGCACAACAAACCACTAATTCTGGTCTAAGCTAACCATCGTTACGTGACGAACATAGATTTGCATGTAGCCCTTGTAGATAGCACAATAAAGCTACATGGCTCTTCTACCCCGATCATATAGGCATCTAATGCCATAGCCACAGTTTCTCCTCCCAATTAAACAGGCCTTGTAGATAGCACAACAAACCTGCCTAAAGTGATTCGAATCCTATGACTATAACGATGGTGGACCACGCGGTAAGTTCTTAACTATTCATGTTACGGCTTAGAGTTTATCTAAGGGTATTTAGATAACTTTTATCTTGGTCTCTCCTATGTGATAGTATATAAATATATCGTATATATTTATTAAATACTATACCTGCTTTGATTCATAATCAAAAGAAAATAATGCATCACATACATGTCTAGTGTGGTCATGGATAGCACAGTAGGTTTGACTGGAGCCAAGAGTCAAACACACACACAATCTAACACAACAATTATATTAGATAACCTGCAAACACATAGGCAAGAGATCTCTATCTTTTCGCCTTCCTAGTTGCAGCTGTGGATCGTCCTCGCTCCTTCCTCGGTTGCCTCGATCAGATTACACTAATTCTAGAATTACATGTAATTAGAAGAGAGCCTTATGGCGAGTACAAGAGAGAGGGAGGTAGAAGTACATCGGAGAATGAGAGAGGAAGAGATACGCAGATCTCTATTTATTAACAATTTAATAAATATCCATCATTCATCCACGATCCACACAATCCATTCATCACATGAATAATTAATTAAGTGCATATCCATGACCACCGTGTGTTTTAAACATCCTACACAAGATATAGCGCATCACATGGCTAAAATAAAAGAGTTTTCAAAATAAATAATTTTGACTTTCAAAAAGCTGGGATCCAATCAAAATTAGTATTTGAATTTCGAAAAACACTTTTAATTAAATTAATCATGCAATCAAATCAAATTTAAAAGCATAAAAAACACACATCACATCTGCACACACTCCAAATTAATAATTCTAGATTATTCCATGCAAATTAGAGCAATTCTAATAATCTAACATTTAGATTAAATCCCATTAATATTCTAACAATTAGATTATTAATAACTAATCTAACTCTTAGACTAGTCCAAAAAAATTAATCATTAATTTTATCACATAAATTAATAATTAACTCTAATTCGTTATTAATTATCAATCTAACAATTAGACTAGATATTTAATAAGTGTTAATCCCTAATTTAACTATTAAACTAATAATTAACACAAATTAATTATTTAACCAGTAATCTAACTCTTAGACTATTGGATTAACATTAATTATTAATTTAACTCTTAAATCAATAATTAATAACTCCTTATTAAACCATTCAATTAGTTAATTGAAATTAATTATCAATTCAACAGTTAAACTAACAATTAATTTCAGTTAACTAATAAATACTAACTTAACACTTAAATTAGACACTTAAATTTAATTATTAATTTAACATTTAAATTAATAACTAATTCTAATTTATTAACAACATTTTTTTAATATAAATGATTTATAATCATTAATGCCAATTAAAATTGATTGATAATTTAAATGTTTCAAAAATATTTTAAAACATTTAAATTAAAATTCAATTTAAATATTGAATGGGCAATCGGGTTTAATTAGGAATATTTTAGGGATTTAATGGGCTAAAGGGGAGGGAAAAACAGAAAGTGGCTCAGCCACAAGGGTTGAGCCTTAGAGCTCGGGCCCTGGCCGAGTTAGGGCTCAGACCAGGCGCCCACAATGGGCGCCTGGTGCGGGCCTGGTTCGACCAGGCCCTGGACCCGGCCCGGGTCCCCACGCCGGTTCAGCCCCATCTTCAACCCGGCCATATGATGTGGCCTCTCCGGCATCGGCCTTCAGTCTGGGTAGATCCCTTTAGGGATTTGAAGTCAAGCCTGTCTCCCCAACACTTGGAGTTGTACGAACTTGGCCGCCGAAGACTCGTTCTTCGTCCAACGAAGAACGCGAATAAAACCCCAAATAAAAATCCGATTTTGCAGAATAAATTAATTTTATTAATCGTGTTCATCACATGAACATAAATCCAGCAAAAAGGGATCGAACTTACGCATGGAATAATACAAGAAAAAATTAATTTTGGAAACCGAAACGGGACGAGAAATAGTGGAACCTGGCTCTGATACCACTGTTGGTTTTCTCAGATTTCTCTGGATCTATCACGTAGCGGAAAATAAAATAAAAACAGAGATCCGTTCTCGTTTCGAAAAACTAAAATCACGATAATCGGATTATCGGTTCTCACCGTGTGCGGATTCGAATCCGCAACCGTTCGATTCCGTCGGTGCGACACCGCAAGCCGCGCAAGTGTCCAGCCTCTAGCGAAGTCCACGTAATCCTCCTCGCGATGGATATCCTCACGTTCCTCGTTCTTCGCAGCCCACGAAACCTCCGCTAGTCGCCGTAACGATCGCCGCAACGCGCGGACGATTTCCCGTCGAACGGGATTCGGAGAAGCGGCAGAGTAGATCTGGATATGTCTGGACGCCAGAGAGGGAGAGAAACAGAGGAGGGGCAGCTAGGGTTAGCAGCCGCTTGCCCTACTCAGCCCGTTCGCTATGTTTTATACTAACCGCGTGATTTTTCATAAAAACCCCCGGTTTGTATAAAACCCACTTATTTATCCATCGTCTTGAGAATCATTTGCGTGTGACTCTCTAGGCCCAAGAACCAGTCAAGTTAATGGCCCAACAAGCCCAGTGACTCCTCAATAGCTTTATTAATCAATTAATAATCATTTATTAATTAATTAATCAATCGAATTGATGTCGTACATCGAATTCGACCAGGCCTCCGATCACATTGGGTGCCAAGCAACACCGCGTGAACCCGGAAGGTATCGGGGTTAAGTAACCCACTCTTGGAACCTTTTCGTCGATAGTTACTGCATGGATATAATCTTTCATTCGTACAATGCTCTCGAGTCAACTCAGGATATGACGTGCTGTCAAACCCTAACCAGTCGACTCACTTGGATTGGATGCCGCTGATGAATATCGGAAAACTCCTTTCCCGATATTATCGTCCGCCCTGGCTAGGGACTTCCGCGCATCCTTCCTAGAGCAATCTCTCTCTAAGTACCAAGAGCGAATGATTCCTTATTGACACACAATTCCCTTCGACGGTATTCTGCTGTACCCAATCTTTGGCGTTTTAGAATCCCGTGGCTAGAGATTCGTAAACCAAGGTCAAAGCACAGAAGTTCACCGACAAGGTGTCCTTGGAGTCTCAGGTCCGAGGACCATCCACGTAACTGCAACAATAGAATCAAGCTAGTTGACAGTGAGGTACAATACCATCCAGCGATTCAGTCGGGTCAGTTCGGTGAACTCATTCTCCAATGAGCACCTACAGATTCGCCTTAGTGTCTCCACACAAGTGACTTATGAGATCAGTCACCCTCATCATATGAGCAGGAGTAATCTGTACTAGTCTAACTGGATATCCGATGGCCTTTTCGGATATCCTCCGACTATGAACGATTAAGAATATGTGTGTTTAAGTGATCAGTCTCATTAGTATGATCTCATCATAATCTGATCACTATAGCACATATGCACGGACTTCATTATGAAACGATAATTAATGCGATTTACACATAATGAATATTATGCCATTATATTAATAAATGAACAAGATTTACATAGTCAGATTGGCTTGTAGGCCACCTAAAACTAACAGGAGGAGGAGGAGACGTTGCAGTGTCACCAGCACTGAGCTGTTGGAACACCCGAGGCGACGGGAGTGGTGACGACAGCAGTGGCGGAAGATGGCGGGCCGAGCAGTGGGAGGTCGGTGGCAGTGATAGTAGTGATAGACAACGGCGGTCGGAGCGACAGGAGAGGGCCAGCGATTAGGGGACGGGAGGTGGAAAAGAGGGAGAGAGGGAAAGGGAAAGGGCCGTGCGGGGGGGGGGGGGGAGATCAGAGGAGAGGAGCTGCCCCTTTGCTAGTGGTGACCAAGGAGGAGGAAGGGACATTGCAGTGTCGCCGGCACCGAGCTGTTGGAACACTTGAGGCAACGGGAGTGGTGACGACGGCAGTGGTGGAAGATGGTGGGCCGAGCAGTGGGAGGCCAACGGCGATGACAGTAGCGACAAATGATGGTGGTCGGAGCGATAGGAGAGGGCCAGCGATTAGGGCACGGGAGGTGGAAAAGTGGGAGAGAGGGAAAGGGAAGGGGGCGCGCGGGGGGGTTTTGTGAATCTTTTGTCAACGGCTCTAATAATAGCCGTTGACTTATAGATAATATGTCGGCTTAACTTAGAGCTGTTGACATATTAAGCATATTTTCTTTTATTATTTCTTATTTTTATCATATGTCGACGGTTAACACTTAAGCTGTTGACATTTATTAAATATATGTAAACGCTTTATACAACCGTCGACATATAGTTATATTGTAGATGATCGTCTCTTGGCCGTCGACTAATGGTTCCTTTGTTGACGAGTGTCTATAGCCGTCGACATATATTTGATGACCAATTCCCTCTTCCTTGTAGTGTACCCCCCCTGCATGCGGTAGTTGTTGTTGTTGTTCAGAAAATAAGCTGCTACGAAGAAGTCAGGTTTGTGGAAAATGCATCTATGGCAAACAAAAGTTGCCCACCATAAGCACCCTTTCATTCGTCAACTTATTTTGTTCTTCAAATATGCTTAATGGCCTCACTGGCCGTCAACGCCTCTCGAAACCTACTTCTTGTGTTTTGTCCTCTCCATATCCCCCTTATGAACACGAGCCCACATTAAGGGCGTGTTTGACAAAACTTTTACTTGAAAGTCAATTTTGACTTCGACTTCTTACATAGAATGAGTTGAGAAAGATATATTATAACTAATTTTAATTTGTTACAAAAGTCAACTCTTTGATAATAACCTCACTTTTTCTCTAATCTTGGAAGCTCCCTCCTTTTAATCTTAGGGCGACAACACCGTTAATAACACACAAGATTCTGCTAAAGTCATCTTTACCCATCTTCACCCATCTAGATATGAATGCCTGCATACGTTTCTCTTTTTTTTTGTTTTTGAAAAGGAGCAAATTGGCTTAGCTGATTTTGTCAAAGTAATGCGACCCCTTTTTGATGGACAATACGTAAGATTTTATTTGGGAAAATATTAATGCTACTCTCTTAATCTACACGTTTAAACATACTCTCTACATATGATGCCCAAGGATGCGATTTTTTTCTTTTTTCCTTTTTTATCTTCTTTTGAAGATGAGGATGATATTTCATTCAGGGCTGTGGGTGAGTTCATATGATGCCCACGGATGTGAATTGATGAGCTGTATAGCCTTGCATGGTGTAGTTTGAAGTACCTCAAAATATACCTTACCATCATTATCTTGTCATTTAAGTCATCTGAATTCAACCACACTCTTGATGCACAAAGCCTACTTCCTAAGAGAGAACGAGATTGCTTGAACCCTGTTGTCTAGATTATGGTGTGCCTTAAAGACACATTAAAAAGAGATGCACTTATCAAGTCCCATCAGTTTAAGATAAATGACACATTTGATGTGTATAAAGGCACATCATAATCTAGACGATCTCGTTCCATTTCCAGCCGCTAGACTGTCCTTTCCTTAACAACATGTTTCTCTTGCTGACAAAATGAAACTTATAATTAATTAATAAAGTCTTGTTCTTTTGGAAGATCTATATTCTCGTGTACAACTCTAAATCCTCCGCTTGAAGTTCACTCTTCCATGAGAAAAAAAAAAAAAAAATATATATATATATATATATATTTATATATATATCAAGGGAATAAATTGCAAGACCTTCAATTAATCCTTCTCGTTACCATTGCACTAATCACTTGGGTAATCTTTTTTGAAGCCCACGCTGCGTGAGGCGTTAATTTACCTAGTAAAATATCACATGTTTCACCCAAGAATCCAGCATCTCGATTCCATTTCTATTTAAAAAATTAATTGTGGATGAGCGTCTGTGATCACTAACTGCTGTAAGCCCTTAGGAGACAAAGGGCCCCTCTCCATCAACATTCTAAACGCATAAATTCCTTGGGGTTCTGGTTTCTATCTATTTAGAAGATATAGCCCTTAGGGTGGTTCTGAAATGGTAAAAGGTCGTACACACTCCACATGTCATTACAATATTCTGATCTCTGTTTTTGAACTGATTCAAAAAATGTTAAGAAATAAAAAACTGTTGTTAGGTTTCATCCATTAAGAGTATTTTTACTATTTGTCAGGACTCAAGTATTAGGTTTTTTTAAAAAAATCGAGTCATTCAACTAAAGAGTGCACTTTACGGACATGTGAGGCATGTGGGTCCAATCTAAAAAAAATTAGGATAACTATAATGCTAGATGATGCAGCTTCACTATCTTGTAGGTTAGAACCCTGGTACGTAATTAAGATACTCCTTGTGTTTCAACAGCTCATCTGCATTTAGTGCAGTAATAATTTTTTTTTTTTTTTTTCTCACGACCACCTTGGAACACACAACACATGACAATGATAGAGCAAGTGAAATAGGAAAGTTCTAGTAGCATTTCCATTGGACATAGGCCCAAGAGGTTGTTGATTAAACAAAAAAATCACTTCATTACAGCTCACATTACAAATAGATGAATATTTGACGTAAGGGGGCTTGCCACACAATAGTAGTGGAAGAGATCTAGCCAGGTTACCCCTCCCGCCTTATTGCCATCCGTTCCCTTGAACTTACAAAACCAGAACACATGAAGAAGAAAATAATAGTACATGCGCGATCGAGCGCGCGCACGCATACGTCCTCACCAACCCAACTCAAGGAAGAACTCCTAGTTGAGGCGGGCGCAGTGCTTCCTGACCTCTCCCTGGCTGCCGGTGAGGACGCCGGTGTTGCCCATCCGCACCATCGACACGGCGAAGTCCCGGAAGAACTCCTCGGCGGAGGCCTTGGCCAGGCGGAGCACGTGGGCCTTCGTCTCCGGGTCGTCGAGCAGGGCGGCGTCCGACTGGAACAGCCCCCTCCGCTTGGCCACCAGCTTGAAGTAGTTGGTGTCGAAGGTCTTGAAGCTGCCGGGGTCCATCTCCACCAGCGTGTTCTGGTCCGTGGGCGCGCACTTGCTCCTCAGCCTCGCCACGTAATTCTTGTCCAGGGTCGGGTCGGTGTCGGAGCTGTCGCCCCTGCCGCTGAAGTTGTATATCCGGTTGGTGAAGGTGAAGCAGTGGGCGTTCCCGATGGTGTGGCCACCTGGTGTGTGTTTGTGTGTTAACAGGGAAGGAGGAGATCACCAGATCAGATGAGCACAGATATATGTATAGCTAATCTAGCTAGGTGAGTTGTATTCAAAGCGGAGACATGTTGTCCGGTGTTGCTGAGAAGTTGATATGCACGCACCTGAGAGGACGACTAGGTCCTTAGAGTCGAGACCCCTCTGAGCAAACTGCGCCTTCAACGTGGAGATGTTGGCGCTGAAGGCCGGCAACAGGCTCAGTGCCTCGTTCAAGATGGAGACCCGTCCATCCCTGCGCCCAGTTGGGACCTCCCAGAATGGCCCGTTGTCCTGCAACCGAGTGAACACGAGCATTAGTTTGCCCGTAAAACCTAGAAACGAAGTGATCAGAAACTGATGAACGCGCCATGCACGGTGTTTTCCCTACAAAGTGGGCAACATCTCTAGCAATGAGAGAGAGCATGTCCGCGCAGGAGACGGTGGATGGGCAGGCCTTCTCCAGCCTCGCCTTGATCCTGTCGATGAGGCCGAAACCACGGAGGAACTGGTTTGGGCCGGGCGCGTCCTTCTCCGTGGGATTGCTCGCGCTAGTATGGTTGAGGAGAATGGAGGCATCACATCCCTGCAAAGGAGCAATAAGCCCTTATGAACTCACACAGATAAAACTGCATTCTCTGGAACGCTGCTAAGAAGATTAACTGCATACCCTGACGAAGCAGTCATGGAAGTAGAACCTCAGAAGAGGACCCCCAAGGGTAGGCGCCACCTTCATGGCACGGTTAACCTCTTCGCTGACGATGGCTTCAGCAGCAGGGCATGTCTTTGCGTAGAAGCCGATCTTTAGCTGGGCATCCGCAGAGCCCAGAAGGAGGAGGAGGGCAAGGCCAAGGGGGAGCAAGGTGTTGAACGGGAGAGCCTTGGAGGCCATCCTGCAGTCAGGAGAGAAGGAGAAGCTTCGACTGCTTTGATTGTCTCCAACTGTGAGGTGGATGGTTCAGGGCTGAAGCCCCTTGATTCTTATATATAGTGGTCTGAGAGCCTTTGCCCATGTCATGGAATAATAGCTGTAACACAGCAATATCCCAGTTCGGTTGTTTAATCCTATTCAGTGGTGGTGGTTCAAATGTTCGTGTTAACAAACAGGGAGCAGGTGAGGATGGAGTGTGTTACGCATCCAAACTAGCGAGGGTTGACCTGCATATGCATCAGAGAGGGGATTCATTGAGACTAATAATCTTATAACAGGTTATGGTTTTCAAATCTCTCGTTGGCCCATCAGTATCCAGAAGAGTGCCAGGCACGTACCAAGGACAACTCATCCACGCGCCACTGTAACGGATAGTTATGGGGATGGCTAAGGTCGAACTGAGGTCACCTCATGTGCTCACGGCCGCCATTGCTACTTACTCCGGTGATTGTAGATAAAACTCTTTTGGGGGAACCAATTGCATGTGCTTACTCAGTGATGTGATGTAGACATTCCAACGGTCACTTCAACAGTGCTGTAGGAAGAGAACGTGAGAGTGGGGGGATGGTCGTGTGGCGTAGTAGAAGTTTGCTATTTGCTCGAGCGTTGCATAGTACTTAATCTACCCTCTATATATGCATGATATTTTACCTGGGACTTAGGCGGTGCAATTAATGCAATCCACACATGGAGGAGAAAGGAGGGAACTAGTTCAAAGCGTTCGTTGACGATTCCTTTATCTCGATCGAATCTATGACAACGTTCAATAAAAGAGTATTTCTACCGTGACCGGAGATCTTACCTAGATTTTTCTACCCCCTTAAAAGGAAGGACATAGGTTGATGAAGTTCTTTGTAAAAATAGTGAAAAGTGACTAATGATGGAAACCTATCCTTTGTACTCACGTGAGCTGGATAAGTAAAATGGGAAACATTTCCCATCTGCCTAGCATTATCCTCAATAACCACTGTTGTGCTTACACGTTGTCTCTACCGGATCATTTTTCAGGTAGAAAGTTTGGTCCAAATGTGCTTTCACCTGCACTAGAAATATGATCTTATGCATTCTATAATTGTCAAAGTACCATTCTCCCCGGCCCACCTCCCCAAAAGAAAATAATAATAATAATTAAAATCTCTTATACCCGGATTCCATGAATCCCTTAATTACATTCACTAACCGAAAACAAAACTCTATACTTTCATCTCGTTTTTCCCTCCTATTGCCGACGTCATTGATTCTGTGTTTAGGTTTAAGGGATCTCAATCCCCAAGAAAATATTCCTTCTCAAACTCAAAGATTGATGATGCATGCCTAAGATAATTTACGACCTTTACTGGAGAAAATGTATATGTTGCTTTACAAGAGCTTTACTGCGGAATTCAGTAGATATTGAAGACAGAAAGAGAGAGAGAGAGAGACGGGTTGATCCATGAACATGTGCTCTCCGAAAGAATATTTTGTTTTCAATATAGTTATTCGTGTGTAAATTTCTTCCGATTTCCTACCAAATAATCCAGGTTCAGTTGGGGAGATAAAGCCTGCATGGCCTACCTACTTACGTGGTTATTATTCGGAGCATCTTCACATTATAGTGGGCTTGCGAGTTCTATTTTATTCCTGTTACGAATAATGAATTGAAGGAAGCATAACCTTCTCCATTGTATTGAACCTTGATATATACAAGTACAAGATCCCATAATAGGGCAAGAGGCCAGCATGCTTACCACTATGTACATACTAAATCTAGACCTACTGTTTATACATCAACACCCCCCCTCAAACTTACGGTGGATCATGAACCGAGAGTTTGCTAACCAATGCACGAAAACGTGGAGTAGGCTGTGATTTTGTGAAAAGATCAGCAAGTTGTGCGGTTGTCGAAATATAAGGGAGAGACAGATCGCCTGAAAGATAGTGCTGACGAACAAAGTGACAATCAATTTCAATATGCTTCGTCCGCTCATGGAAGACATGATTGCTAGCAATCTGAAGAGCACTCTGATTATCACAGTAGAGAGGAGTCGGAGCGGTAAGAGCAATCCCAAAATTGCGAAGAAGACGTCGGAGCCAAATAACCTCAGCAGATGTGTCAGCTATAGCACGATACTCTGCTTCAGTACTAGAGTGAGAGACAACTGTTTGTTTCTTGCTCCGCCAGGAGATGAGAGAAGAATCCAAGAAAATGTAGAACCCAGTAGTAGAGCGGCGATCAGTAGGATCCCCAGCCCAATCAGCATCAGTGTAGGCACGGAGCTCTAAGGAGGAAGTAGAAGACAACAGAAGCGAGCGAAGAATAGTGCTACGCAGGTATCGGAGTACTCGAAGAAGAGCAGCATAGTGAACAGAAGTAGGCGCATTGACAAACTGACTCAAAACATATACAGCATGGGCGATGTCAGGACGTGAAATAGTAAGATAAACCAGGGCACCAACTAGCTGACGATAGCGCGTGGGATCGTCCAAAGGAACACCATCAGTCGGGCGAAGCTTAACATGTAGTTCCATGGGAGTGTCTATCGAGTGAGTGTCAGAGAGAGAGGCTCGCTGAAGAATATCTGCAATATACTTCTACTGTGATAGTAAGTAACCCCGAGAGGAATATGCAACCTCAAGACCAAGAAAGTAACGAAGGAATCCTAAATCCTTCATATCAAACTGCTGCTAAAGATGAGACTTGAGGGAAGCAATGGCATTCCAGTCATCGCCAGTGATGATCATGTCATCTACATAGAGAAGTAGGATGGCTCGGCTATTAGTAGAATCACAAACAAAGAGGGCATAATCTTCAACGCTCTCCTGAAAACCAATCTCAAGAACTTCTTGCCGAAAACGCTCAAACCAAGAACGATGTACCTGCTTGAACCTATAAATGGCCTTGCGGAGACGGCAAACATAACCAGGCGGAGCGGGAAGACCAAGAGGTGACTGCATATAGACCTCTTCTGTGAGATCTCCATGGAGAAAAGCATTCTTCACATCAAGCTGATAGAGAGGCCAACGACGAACTGCGACAACAACAAGTAAAGTGCGAACAGTAGTCATCTTTGCCACAGGTGCAAAAGTCTCATCATAATCAATGCCATACTCTTGAGTGAAACCACGTGCTACAAGCCGTGCCTTATGGCGCTCGATAGAACCATCAGCCTTAGTCTTGATCTTGTATATCCACTTACAACTGACAGGAGAGACACTAGAAGGAAGTGGTACAAGATCCCATGTATAGGTCTGCTGAAGTACATGAATCTCCTCCTGCATAGCTTGACGCCATTCTGGTAACTGAATAGCATGTCTGAAACTCTGAGGCTCTTGATGAGTGTGAATAGCTGTAAGAAAGGCGGAAAACTGAGGATAATAAAAGTCAGTAGGATCATAGCCAAGTCTGTCAGGAGGGCGGTGAGAGCGCTGAGGGTAGCGTCGAGGAGGATCCACAGCCAGCAGAGGAGGAGTAGGAGCAGGAGCGGCATCAACTGAAGAACCTGAAGAATCTTCCAAGGCGGGAGCACGGTGACTGGAGACTGGAGAAATAATAGACGCAGGAGGGGAGGTGGGCAGCGGAGCCATAGTGGAGCGTGATGGCTCGAGCTCCAATAGAGATGTAGAAGTGGGAGGGTTAGCGGAGGGTAGAAGACCCGGAAGACCAGGAACAATAGAGGAAGTGGAAGAGGGATCATGATCATGCAGGAAGGAGAGATCCTGGGAGTTAGTGGAGAAGAAGGGAACATGCTCAAGAAAAGTGACATGACGAGAGATACGAAGACGACGAGCAGTAGGATCATAGCAGCGATACCCAAGGTGCTCTGTGCTGTAGCCAAGGAGGACACACTTAACAGCTCGATGTGAGAGTTTAGTGCGTTCGTGAGAAGGCAACAGAACAAAACATGTACAACCAAAAGTACGAAGTCAGCCGTAGTCGGGAGGGGCAGAGTAAAGACGCTCATAAGGTGTGCCACCCGACAGGACAGAAGATGGTGTGATATTAATGAGAAACACATATGTGAGAAGAACTTCGGCCCAAAAAGTACGGGGCATAGAGGCACAAAGGAGAAGAGTGCGAGAAGTGTCAAGGATGTGACGATGTTTGCGTTCAGCAAGACCATTCTGTTGAGGTGTATAAGGGCAGGAGAGCTGAGGAAGTGTGCCATGGGATGCCAGAAGCGAACGAAAGTCTGAAGAAAGGTACTCATGAGCACCATCAGTTCTGAGAACTTTAATACGACAATGAAAATGTGTGGACACCATCTCAGTGAACTGGCGATAAATGGAGAGAAGATCCGACCGCTTGTGAAGTAGGTAAACCCAAGTAAAACGCGTATAATCATCCATAAAACTGACGTAATATAAGAATCCAGTCATAGACGGAATAGGGGAAGGACTCCAAATATCAGAATGTACTAAATCAAAAGGATGAGTAGAGACAGACTCATGGGAATAAAAAGGAAGAGCTGTATGTTTAGCAAGTTTACAACCTTCACAATGAGACAAAGAAAATGACGGGTTAGGACCTAAGACACCAGACTGAAAAAGAGATCGAAGACGAGCTGCAGATGGATGACCCAAGCGACGATGCCACAGATCGATAGAAGTAGAGGGACGACTTGGAGAAGATGACGCAGTAAGTGCAGACCGAGGAAGATGCAACGAGTCCAAGCAGTAGAGGCCACCCTTTCTATGACTTGTTCCAATCTTCTGACCGGTACGTAGATCTTGCATATCACAAGAAGAGGAAGTGAATGAAATACGATATCTTGAATCAGCTAGGCTACTAACAGAAACAAGATTCATAAATAGATGAGGAACATGAAGAACAGAAGAGAGGGTGAGATGACCAGAGGGGTCAGAGGCAGTAGTAATGGAGCCACACTTGGAGACAGAGAGAGGGGTACCATCTGCAGTATGGATCCGGAGGTGTGGTGGAACAGGAGAACAATTAACAAGAATAGAATCATTAGAGGTCATGTGATGGGAAGCCCCAGAGTCTAAGATCCAGTTTGAAACAGTACCAGTGGCGGCAGACAGAGCGGAAGGTTCAGAAAAGAAACTAGCGGTCTGGAGAAGCTGCTGAATCTGTTGTATCTGTCCAGCAAGTTGCGTCACGTCAAGAGAACTTCCTTGGGAAGGTAATCCAAACGGAGTTGTAGGCGACGGGACGGAAGGAGGTGACTCCGCCACACCAGCAGTGGGACGAGACTGACGTTGGCGACGCTGAAGCTTCTGACATTGATCAATAGTGTGGCCAGGGTTGCGACAGTATTTGCAGAAAAGATTCGCTGGTGTGCTAACTGAGTCACCAAGGTGTGATGAAGAATCCATGCTACGTGAGTGCGTCGGAGTGTCAAGTAGCGGAGAAAATTTGGAAGGCTCCGATGAGCGAGACCGCAATGCGGCAGCGAGAACAGTTTCATATGGAGTGCCAGACGTCCCCAGGGCTCGCAGTCGTGTTTCTTCTGCAATAAGTTCAGTAAGAGCATCATCCAGACTCGGCAGAGGGGATCGATGTAGAAGCTGAGCACGAAGTGCCTCGTACTCAGGAATAAGACGCATCAGAAAGTGATAGAGATGCTGTCGATCCCGTTGAAGACTGCAAGAACACGTAGAAATACGACCAGAGATATGCATAGCATCTAATTCTGACCAGATACGTCGAAGACGAGTGAAGAACTCCTGAATTGACAGTTCACCCTAACGAATACTGTCAAGTTCACTACGAAGCTGATACTCTCGAGTACCACTAGACTGAATATAACGTCTGGCAAGATAAGTCCATTGTGCTCGAGAAGTAGTAAAGTCCAAAAGATCCAGACGAATGGAAGGATCAACCGAACGAAAGATATAACCCATGACAGCCTCATCATTATCTTTCCAAATCTGAATAAAAGAAATAGTAGTACCTTTTTCTGCCGATGACTCAATTTCAACTGCCGGATACATAATAGTCCCATCAACATATCCCCATAACTTAGCAGCACGAAGATTAGATCGAACAGTAGCAGCCCATACAGCATAATTATTGGCATCCTTTAATTGAAGATCCATTTTTGGAATATCCGACGCAGAAATAGAACTTAATAGAGCCATGACAATCAAAGAAGGTGAACACTACCTTAAACTGCAATTGGTCACCAGATCCACCGGGGAGGCTTCGCAGGGGGTGACCGGATCCCTCCCCAACCTTGCTTACAGGCCCGCTGGGAAGACCACCCGTGCCTGGAACCCGACCTGGGGAAGAGCTAGAAGCCCCAACGCCACTGGGATTGGGGAGGAGCGGGACTGGGCAGGAGCGTCCAACGCCGACCCTCCTGCCAAACTGCTGGGAAGATAGAAGCCCCAGCGCCGCCCAACCTGCTGGGATTGGGGAGGAGCGGGACTGGGCCAGGAGCGCCCAACGCCGACCCGCCCGCCGAACTGCTGGGAACAATCCCTGGGGAGACTAGGGAGGAGCGGCAACCGCGACTGGGTCTGGGGAGGAGCGGCAACGCGACGCACCGTTGGAAAACCTGCCGCGGCAACGCGACGCACTGCTAGAAAACCTGCCCCCCCCGCGGCCAAACCACAGCAAACGAACGGCAGAGGGTTTAGGGAGAACGCAGAGGGGGAATGGCGGCGGCGCGGAAGGCAGACGCACACGGCAGCGGCGCGGCGAAGGTAGACACGCTCAAGAAAACCGAAACCGAACGTTCGGTTCTGATACCATGTTACGAATAATGAATTGAAGAAAGCATAACCTTCTCTATTGTATTGAACCTTTATATATACAAGTACAAGATCCCATAATAGGGCAAGAGGCCAGCATGCTTACCAATATGTACATACTAAATCTAGAGCATACTAAATCTAGACCTACTGTATATACATCAACAATTCCATATATATGACTTCGCCTACTCCGGTGGATTCCTTCAACTAGAAGTCAAAAGCATAAAGAGAAGAAACAGAGGGGCATGAACTCATGAGACAGCCTACACTTAACGCGTGATGAAACCCTTTACAAGTTATCTAAATTTATTCTTTAATTTCTCACTCTATAAATATTGTTACCTACTTTGGAGATTATGGAAAACACAAAAAATAATCTCCAAAAATTAATCTTAGGACAAATCAACTTAGATGACCTCGAGAAAGGTCGGCAATCAGTTATCTTAATTAGATTATGAGAAATGGAGAATTAATTTGAGCATTGTTTTAGAAACGAGACTGAAGGTTAGACTCGTAATTAACTTTGTTTTTGCGCAATTGTTCAATAAAACTCTTTAAAAATTGGATGAACCGCTGACAGTATGAAACCAAAGAGATGAATAGTAATTCATTAATTAATCTCTGGTCTAACTCGTTTTCTGTCCATTCGAATTAGTTAAGAAGTTGATTGCGAGACTATCTCTTGTGCTTGCGGATATGCTGTTAATATTGCTTGCACTATAGTGAGATTTGACTTTTGAATGCTTTATGAATCATTCCCGGGAAGTACTTTTCCATAACCAAACAGTCTATCATTGTCGTTGGATTGAGTCCACAATCCTCCAATTAAAGATTAGCTGATGGACTTTAGCTAGGTTCTATATATGTCCTGTATAAATTTCCAGTGCATGAAGGGATATATATGACAGGATTATTCGCAAGTATAACCTACTTAGATACAAATTATCAAACATCATCTTCACAAATGTATTATTTTACATAATCTTGTTTGAATGAAATTAACATCAAAAATACCACAACCGTCACCTTTTATTCATACACTCGTAAAATAATTTCGAAGGTACAAAATGTAAATAGTCTATTAGATTGGATTCGCATAAAAAATATTTGTATATTTGTATCATGCAATATCTGTAATAGAAGTTGACTACAGGGATAAAATGACCATAGACCAGAGTTTTAAATTAAATACACGTGTAAGCACTTAAGAATAGGTAGCTAACTATATATAGGGTTGATTTTCATATTTTATGCATAATCATTGCGGAACCATGTGGCAGCATCGAGGATCGTTGGCATACATGTAGAGCTTAAAATGAACTTTTGGGCTTCCCTTACTCGTTCAACGAGCTTTCAATAATGCTAGATGGAGATTAGGTAAGTGATCCATTGCAAACTTTGCAGTTGTATCCTTCTCAGCGTTTTCGACGTCTAGAAAGATAAACATAAAAGCTTAGTGGTTGAGACAGTAAAAGAAGCGTACCAACTCAAGTTTTTGAGTGCTGTGACACCTCCATAGCCTGAAAATTGCATGACAGCATAGGAATGCCATTATGTTTATTGTAAGAGGAAATCCTCTTAGTATACGTTTGGATCGGAGTCGACAGTACTGAGAAGGAGAGAGTCTAGGTATTTGTCAAATTTTGAGATCACATTAGAAATTTATTTGTAATGTTTGGCCTCCTCCTCCTCTCAGTACTGCTGAACTCCGGTCCAAACGTGTATTAAGAGGATCTCTTTTCTTATTGTAACCTATGGTTCAGTTAGATGTTAATAAACAAGATGTTAGTTATAAGAGATCGAGAACTGTTTAGTATCCCGACGGAGACCATTGTGGTTATCAAAGACTCGTGTGTTCATGTGATTGCAAGTGTTAATCTATATGAAATGGAACCTTTAGAAGGTTGTGTTAACCTAACATGATTAAGTTTGTGTACTTGTGATTGCAAACGAACAGTCGATTAAAATACGCCTCACTTCATCATTAGTTGACTTGTTCCCACATCATTTCCTAGAAGTAGACCAACATAATAAATCCAGAGGGCCGGTGCTGGAGGAACACACTGCTACATCAAAGGAATATAAGAAATAGTTTTCTTAGGCGGACGTGTGGGAGAGTGGAAAACTAAGAGGAGCACCTAAGGCATATTTATGGATTTCTATTGTTCTGGGTTACAAGTTTTGCTTATATTGGTCATTCTTCCCTTTAGTTAAGCTGGAGGGAATTATTTAAGGGTTTAGGGCTGTTAATGCAGGCCAGAACAGGAGGGAGGAGCATGTTCTCTGGCAGACTAACAGGTCATCAACCCTTTATTATTCCCTAATCTCCAATCAATGACAAGCTTCAAAGTATTGTATGTGCAGACTGTCTCTACCAGCTCATTTTGCAATTCTAATGTGGGTGGAAAGTTCAGACAGATGAGCTGTACTGTAAAGAATATATACTAGATAAATAGTGTGAACATTTTCCCACGATCCTTAATTTTTCTTACACAGGAAGAAGGGATTATGTAGAGGTAATACCTCACATTTGGGTGAATAGCAAAACAGGCAACGTCCCATCAATGCCTTATGTCAACGTAATTTCTCTGAAAGTTATTGAAAAGAAGGAAACAAAAAAAACTAACTGATTTTGCTGGGTCAACTCTCTGAACCAGTAATGAACCTTCAAATCAGTTGAGGTTGCTCTCTCCGCCAACCGAAGGTAGTACACACAGCTTTTATTTGAAAGTCTTTTAGGTCTATATAATTAATCTCAACATGTTTTAGGTAAAGAGAAGAGATCCTCTCAATACATGTTTAGATCGGAGTCAAGTAGTACTGAGTGGGGGAGGGTCCAACTATTTGTCAAATTTTGAGATCATATGAGAGATGATTTTTTGCAATGTTTGGCCTTTTCCCCTCTCAGTACTGTTGGATTCAGGTCCAAACATGTATCAAGAGGATCTCCTCTCTTAGGTAAATGTTGCTTGTTAATCTCTTAAGATACTCCTCATCCCTTAACCGCGGCCTTGCATTTTTTAGGGAATTCTGCATATATATCCATAAAAAATAATGTATCTGCATTTATTCCCTCAGCTTTCACATATGGTTATCAATACCCCTAAATTCTTAGGAATTTTGTGGTTATGCTCTCCGTCAAGATAATGTGAACTCCAACTTCATATGTCAAAAAGATTATGTCAATCCCAATAACACCAAAGGTACATATACAATATTTTAGTGAATTTAGACCTATATATGTAAAATATTAATGAATTTAGGGGCATACATGCAAAATTCTTAGTTTTGATTTAACGGTATTTCGACAGAGGTGTATAACTGTAATATTTTTCAGATTTCATGGGTATCGATAACAATATGTGAGAGTTGTGGGTACAAATACAAAGATTATATTTTTCAGAGATGTATCTACAAAAATCCCTATGTTTTACGGTGAGCTTTTTCCTATGATGATCTTGAAACATTAAATAGACAGTGATGATGAACAGGAGTACCAACCTTAAAAGGAGAAACAATAACACATATCCTAATATATATTTTAGTTTTCTTTTCCAGCTGAATCCATTTAACCCAGTGGGGGTGTAATTAATGTATAAGAAGAAAAAGAGAAGCATATCTATTTGATTGAGAACATTATTAACTACAATGGAGGGATGACTCTGGTGCTCATTATGCTTTCCTGGGAAGTAATTAACTCTTAGAAAACTTAATCTGTTAAAAATTAAGTTCCCTAGCTAGGAAAAATGGCAACATGCTGTCATTTGGGTTACCACGACTGGCAAATTAATGAACATGGTTGACCTAATTTCCCAAGGATTCTGAGTTGTGCCCAAACAATAATTATTGTTTTAAGTACCCATGTTTGATTTAACAATTTGTTGTGAAGTTTGGCCCCAGCTGGCTCTGATTCTAGAGAGTCCTCTTCAACCCATGGATGATATTTTATTTTCTTTCATGTGTTAGGCTATACAGAAATATTACAAATTTGCTGAGCTTATTCCTGTATATATTTGTGTTTAGTAAAGGATACATATAAAATTGTTATCTGACATCTGAAATAATTTGCTAAGCACACAAAAATATGCAGAGCTGGTATACTAGAAGGTAATAATGTGACATGAATGGACAAGGACATGAAAAAGTGAGTACCTTTATCCCAAGTGGTGGACCTTTTAACTGCCGGATTGTTGATTCTAGCAAGGAGCTAAAGATTGAAATGGCATTAGAAGTAAACTTCAGATTGGACACTGAGTTTTTATTCTCGATGAGCTTGTGACTCAAATGCATAAAGATCTCCCCCTCACAAGCAATGTCCTACTTTTTCAATTGTATTATATTCTTCTTTATGCTAATTAAATGATCCGGAGAAAGAATAACTATCTAAGTAGATAAATAGGTGAAACAATCGTGACCATTAAGTTAAAAAAAATCTCAAATTATGAAAATAATACTGATCATGTCTAGATTTGAACTCTAGAACTAGATCATGTATACTTCAGCAAGTCTTGAGGCGCCACAACTTGCACTTGTGAAAAAACAACCTTTTTGTGCAAAAGTGTGGGTCATGCAATATGCTTCAGCTCTAACTGGATATTAGTTATCAGCTGAGGATGGTTAATGGATGCTATTTAATCTTGTCTTGAACACTTTTTCTGTGTTCATTTGTCGTGTATTGGGATACACAAGCTATCACCTTGTAATATGAGAGAATGGTTCTAATTAAGGAGAAGAAATTAGAGAATCCATCGCAACTAAGCCCTTAAATTGAGTTAACTACCAACCATGACCCTTCAGCCAATAACAAAAGAATTTAAGATCCCCAAAGCTATGGTTTCTTCTATAGAGAAGATGAGGATCCCAATCCAATTAACAGTTCAACAAACCTGCCCCATTTAGAAGTCCTAAAAAGTGTGGCATAAACAATGGATTCATGCACACTAGCTTAACTACTCCACGTTGCTGTGTGCAAATTTGCAGCCTTTCCTGTTCAGTTGTGAGACTCAAGTGAGCAGTTGGTAGATGCATCATCTACATATATATTAACAAAAGTATTGCAAGTCATTATGCTGTAGATACTTGAAGCAAGATGTCTCCTAATCATTGATCATGGAAGCATATAAACATTGCAAGCTAAGCCATTTATACTCTGTGTATCCTCCAACCAAGAAGAATACAGATGTTGTAAAAGGAGATAAATTAAGTAACTAAGATGATCTAATCTGATGGTGACAGAGATCCTTTCCGGGGTTGATCATAATTAATGGATTGTTTGCCATAGCTGGCATGCACATTGAGACGAACAGTCCAAAAAAAAAAACGCTACGCCCAGTGACAGACAGGAAATGTTAAGAGGGAGGACAAATTAGTCAATGTAAAATTTAAATATAAAAATTAATAATATTATATAAATAAAAGATTAAAGTATAGAGCTGGCCATCAGCTATGATAATTGCACGTCGCTTGAGTTCAACTTGTCAAACCTCAATTTAGGCTTGTTCTTTAAAATAAATCGAGCTTGACTTTGACTACGTCCGGTGAGTTTGATCCATAGTTAGACTTGATTAATAATGTATAAATTTATTTTTATGTATAAATAAATTATATTTTTATAATAATTTAGATATATGCAATTCCTAAAGGGCTTGACAAAAGCTCAAACAGTTTGAACCAATCAATGCGGCAATGCCTAGTGTAATATATGTGGATTGCAATGCGTTACAATAGTCGTCCGATCATAAGACAGTGGCCCTAGCCCCCTCGCACTAGATAGGCGGGATGGGCACTGATTTTTTTATTTTTTATTTTATGGACATATTATTTATTTATTTTAAAACATTTGATCAAAAATTGAATAATATAGTTAAGGAACGCTGGTAAGTCTAGAGCTTATTATATATTTTTATGAAAAGAATTAAATATCAGCCTGCTCCACGCGTGCCTGGGTGGGAACTGGGAAGGTACGGTGTCGTCTGATCTCTTCAGACAATGCAGGGGACAACGCCCCCAACAGTTGTAGTAAGTAATTCTCTAACTTTTATAAGCAATATTTACTGCATTATGTCCGGTGAGGGATAGGATTCCAATTCGTATTATGTGAGCACATGATTGTACTTTCTTTTTGTCATTTTTTAACTGACTGTATGGAGGCCATGGGGAGATGGTACTTCAACTCAACTCAACTTAATTCAACAAAGTCTTAATCCCAAATAATTGGAGTCGACTATATGGATTCTCTGTCTCCACTTTAAATAATTTTGGGCTATCTCAAATGAAAGGTTTAAAGCTTCTAAATCATATTGTACTACTTTCTTCCAAGTTAATCTAAGCCTATCTCTTCTTTTCTTCTCTTTCTCTATCTTAATATGCTCCACTTTTCTAACTAGAGCCTCCCTAGGTTTAGGCCTAACATGTCGAAACCATTTCAGTCTCTCTTATCTCAATGTGTCCTCAATTGGTACCACTCTTACCCTTCCTCTAATATACTAATTACGAATTTTATTAAGTTTAGTATGTCTGCACATCTACCTTAGCATTCTCATCTCGTCAACACTCATCTTAAAGACATGTTGCCCCTTCATCGTCCATCATTCGCTACCATATAACATTGCAGGTCTTATCACCCTACAGTATAATTTTTCTTTTAACTTCGTTGGAATCTTGTGGTCACACAAAACTCCCGTGGCAAGTCTACACTTTACTCATCCTACTTTAATCCTATGGCTAACATCCTCATCGCACCCTCCGTCTTCTTGGAGGATCGAACCAAGATATTTAAAATGGGTGTTTTGAGGTATTACCATCCTATCCAAGTTAACTCCCTCCTTTTCGCCTATCTAACATTCACTAAATTTGCAATGCATGTATTTTGTCTTAATTCTACTTAACATGAAACTCTTAGACTCTAAGGTGCTCCTCTAAAACTCTAATTTTGTATTAATTCCCTCTTGCGTTTTATCTATCAACACAATATCATTCGCAAACATCATACACTATGGACTGTCCTTTTGTATATCCTTTGTTAAATCATCCATACTAATGCGAAAAAGTAAAGACTTACTGTTGATCCTTGATGCACTCCAACGGAAATAGAAAAATCTCTTGTTTCCCCTCCGACCGTGCAGATACTAGTAGTTGTTCTTTCATACATATCTTTAATACTTGTATGTACCTAGTAGATATCTTCTTGCGTTCCAACACCCACCACAAGCCATCTCTTGGAACTCTATCATAGGCCTTCTCCAAATCGATGAACACCATATATAGATCTTTCTTCATATCTCTATATTTTTCTATCAAACTCCTAATGAGAAAGATAGCTTCCATAGTTGATCGATCCGGCATAAAGTCATTGATTGGCCGAGATAGTTTTGTTAGAACGTAAACAATGTTCTACAACTTTCTCCTACAGTTTCATAGTATGACTCATGAGTTTAATTCATCTATAATTTGAGTAGTCCTGAAAGTCTCCTTTATTTTTAAAAATAGGTATAAAAGTGCACTTCTTCATTCATCTATCATTTTCTTAGAGACTATGATCTTATTAAACAGTCGGGTCAACTATTTTACTCCTACATCTTCTAAACAATTTCCCACTTCAATATGAATTCTATCAAGGCCATAAGCTTTACCTACTTTCATCATCTTCAATACTTCATTGATGTAGACACGCTAATTTTGACATTATTTTGAGTAAATTTCATATAATATAATAATGCCTCAAAATGGTCTGATATTTAATCATTAGTTAATTTTTATTGATCTTTCTGAATTAATTATCTAAATAGTATCGTGTCAGACATACATAATTTAAGTTAATTAATTAAATTGATGTTAACTCAAATTTTAATCAAATATGAAAAAGTCTAAAAGACGTCGACATGTGTAGACGTCATTTAGAGTTTATTCCTATTTTGATCTTTAAAGTTTGAATTTTAATTAATTGATTAATTAGCTAAACGACGTCTGTCAGGCACGATGCCATTTAGGTCTCCTAAGTTGTTTCTATCTCTTCTTCTGGATGTTTATCCTTATCTTAATTAGTCTAAAAGACGTCTCCTATGGGCAACGCATTTTAGATAATTATAGATAAACATGAATTAATCTATGTTTATTTGTTTGTTAGCTGGATAAACTTCAAATTCTTTCATGTTAATACATTAATAGCCGCGGATGAAAAGCCTATAAATACATAACCTCTTGGTCATTAAAAAGTTAGTGATTAAAGTGAGAGAGATTAAAGTGATTACTAGTGATTGTTAGTGATGATAGCGATAATTGAGTGAAAATTGAGTAAAAAATCTTGGCGACGAATTCTAAACGCTGAAGGATCGAGGTGTTGCTACCTCCAGGAGTCTTGAAGCAAGCTACATCCCTTCTTCATTTGTTCTTCGTCCCTTTCAAGATCCTTTCAAGACCAAGGCTTCCCAGGGGCCATCTAACTCAGTTCTTAGTTATTCATCATCATATTAATTCAAAATCTCATTCATCACATCACTCCATACAACACACACTCACTAGCATTATTTTTCAATCCATGTTTTAAAGGGTTTAAAAGACCATCAAACAAGTGAGTTATTTGTTTAAGTTACATGAGCAGAATCCTCATTATAATAGATACTACTTCTGCTTGAGTTATTATTATTTTCTTTTATCTTTGCTTGTTGTAAGGTACGAAAAGAGAATAAGAAGAGAGAATCAACAACAAGGAAAAGAAATCTGGATGATCCTCAAAGTCCAATAAGCGTTCAAAGTAAGAACAAAGTCAGAAGGGCTCTCTTTCTTCAGCCGGCTGAAGGAGGGGAATCAAGGACTCAAAAATCACCCAGTTCCCAAAACAGGTAGGCGATCAATCTTTTCTTTTGGAACTTTTTAGTTAAAAGTTTCTGACGATCACATTCACTTAGTTTTTTAGTAGGTTTATTTGTCACATAAACAACATAAATTTTCATGATAATCACATACCTAATTTGAGCACTCACAGCGTTTTGGCGATCATGGTGGGACTTGGTCTCGCCATCTTTTAATCTTTGTTCTTGCTTTCATCAATCGGGCACTCTTTGTGTACCACCTGTGTCCCTCGACACGCCCTTACCGATCGGTGAGTTTTTAGTTTAGTTGTTATTCCCACGTGCACCACGTGCACACCCTTGCGGCAAGATCTTGTCCTCCCCGTTTGATTGATTGAAGAGCTGTTTTTGTAATAAGAAGTATGTGTGATTGATTACATGTTTTGTTGTTTACATGATAAATCATCTTGTTAAAAAATTGAAAAAAAAAAAAAAATTGCATGAGCCGATTATTTACTACTTTCATCCTGTCTTTTTGAGGATAAATCGATCCAGAAATTCCTCCTAAAATATTGATTCTACGACCTGAAAAGCGTCTAGGAACAGCGACGCTTTTCATAACGCATCGCCAAACCTAGACGCCTTTCAGGCCAACTTCTCTGTTGTCTGCTGCCTGAGCTTCTGCGAAGAAAAATAAGTTTATGTTTGAATAGCGTCGACCAACAGCGACGCGATTCAGGCAGTTTCTTGTTTTTTTCTTCAGTTTTCAGATTTCTGATCTGTTTGCTACTACACATTACGTAATAAGTATTATAGGCCATCCAGGCCACAGGTCATACGCACTGGGGCTAACACCCTCCTTTTCTCTTAGTAACACCTTTCTTGACGTCTTCACCTCTCTTTAATTGGGTCGGTCTCTCGATCAGACTAGAGTGGTTGGCGTTAAAGACCTCCGTAAGTCCCCAAAATCAAGGTATTCCACCTTATTCATCGGGCTGGTTGTACCAATCGAAGTCTTGGTTAGATTTTCATAACGTTGTGAGAGAAAGCCATAGAGTATAACGGTGGATTTTTGATTAATTGAATCCAAATAACCCAACAAGAAATCCTGAAGTAACGTTAAATATCCACTTGTTTGCTTAATCTCTGTACAACTTGTCCGCAAATCTTTGAAAAAAAAATCTAATATCATACTACTTCGATCAGGTAGGGATTTGAACATGGCTCCAGATGCCATAGTCAACTACGAGGGAGATGCTAATGCCCCTCTTGAGTCTGATTACCACTTTAAAAGTGTAAGGATTGAGGTTTTCGGATCCGATTATCGGGTCAGTTTTCGGGGTCGGATCCTATAGTTCAGGCCCTGATGGGGCTGAGACTCTGTTTTGTTTCGCGTCGAGCTTGCTCGACGCGGTTTAAACGGCGTCCAGCAATGTAGACGCGTTTTAGGCTGTGCCACGTGGGCTGGCCTTGGGTCGTGAGAGTACGGCCCCGATCATATTGTCTTAATGGCGTCTTGGATGGACGACGCCATTCAGAGTACGACCCTGGCTTGTCAGTGTACGACCCGGTCTTGTCATCTGAAAGACGTCGGGCGTGCACGACGCGTTTTACCCAGCTTCTGGTTGACCCCGCGAACCCTCCTTCCTTTCCCTCATTCCCTCCTTCCTCTCCTCTCTCCTCTCTTCCTCCGGCGGCACCGGCGGCCCCTTTCCCCCTCCTTCCTTTTCCTCCCTGCATTTCACCTCTCCCTCCACTCCATCGACCTCCTAACTCCCACCACTACCACCACCACCTCCTCCACGGCATTTTTTCTTCGGACGGCGGCCGACGTCCCGGTGGAGTAACGATGTCCTCGACAGTACCGGCGGCGGTGTGGGGCGAGACGGGTTGGCGGCTCGGAGCTTGGAGGAGTTCGAGTAACCGGTAGGGTGACGATTCCCGTAGTGTTTCATTTAAAAACCATGTTTTTCCCGCTTTGAAGCATGTATGTTTTCCCGCTTTGAAGCATGTTTAGGGGCGCTTTGGGGTGAAAATACTAAATGCATGAAATGAGAAATTAGGTGTTCTAATGGGTAGTTAGATTCTCCTCCTTCCCCTCTATGCTTTGTGGTTTTTCTGTGCATTTTGGGGGAGAAATCCCAACTTGTGGATTGGGGGAAGCGGAGGGGAGAACCTGTTTATCAAGGTTAAATGGCGTCGAGGGACAAGGACGCCTTTTAAAAAGGCGGCTCCCACCCACGACGCGATTTAGCCCTATTAATAGACGCTGTCTCTGGACTGATGGGCGTCCAGGGACAGGGACGCCTTTTCAAAAGGCGACTTGCGTGGACGACGCGTTTTAAGAGAATCACCCCCGTAGCCTGTCCATGTTTCTGTCGCTATCAGGCGACGAGAAACAGCAACGCCTTTTTAAAAGGCGGCTACCTGTGGCGACGCCTTTTAGGCCATATTCTAAGACCGAGATTTCATGAACCAGTTTAGGGGGCTTGAATGACGTCAGCCTTGGGCGACGCGATTCAAGACAAAACCACATTAATCCATGCTATTAATATGTGTTTACACTGTTAGGTAGTTCAGTTAATGCATGCTTTAAATCGTACTCAAGGATGAGGATTCTTATGTGACTGGATCGCACTACGTTGTGTTTCGTGCGACCGTGGACTTCTTACGTAATCGGATCGCACTGTGCTGTGTTTTGTGCGACTGTGGATCTAGAGTGACAGTTGTAGCGCTTGACACCCTGTGTCGGTGTGGATGGGACACAGTGCCGGTGGGAGTAGTGGCGGGGTGACGCCTAGTGAGAGAGGGTCACCTGGTGAACCCCGGGGTTAGCTAGTACCGGTGTAGGAGTGGTACGTGTGGAGTGTCACTCGTGCTGAGGGAAGGAGTAACCACCTGAGCCAGTTGGGCCGGAGTAGCTAACGTGCTATCCGAGGGGTTACTGTTTGGTCTCAGTAGGTCGGTGTTTCCCACGTTTGGTTGTGTGGTTGACGTGTTTTGACGAGACGCTGGTGGTAGGCTCCCTGGTAGAATGGTTTCTGAGATATGCATGTTACGTTCCGAATGCATGTGGTTTATATCAAGAATTAGGAGTAGTAATTACTGCTTTACTTGCTTACTTTACCTTTATCTGTGTTACTGCACTTGTGGGTGCGTGAGTGGGTGGTGGGGATTGAAGGATCCCTACTGAGTCTTTTTGTTGAGTGGGTTGCGCGCCAGCAGCCGTTGTTCCGGGGTATGCCCCGATGTAGTTGTTATTTTATTTTCTGGCCTATACGCTTAATTATTTCTTTTCAGTTGGAATATGTAATTATTTGTTGTGTTAAGTCGCATTGTAATAACTTTTAATTCTTGCACTTCCTTTTTAATTCAATGCGATGTGAATGTTTAGCTTAGTTAATTATTTATTTCCCAGACTTATCTAGATCCTGGTTTGGCTCCAAATTAATGATTTAGTATCCATTTAGTAATCGGATCCCCGTTTATAGGGTGGCAGGTCGTTACAGAAAGCGGGGGAGATGCTAATGACTCCCGTAATCCTCATTCTTGTCCAGTTCGATACGAGGGAAACCAACAAACCCCTCTTCCTTGTGCTCATGATCAATATTCTGATCTTCCTCCGCATGTGCATGCGATTCCTAATCCTATTTTCGAAGGGGGCATGAACCCGAATGATCCCTCATCATCCGATCCCTCGGATCTAGTGAACGCTTTGGGAGTTCTTGCCTCCTGTCTGGATACTCGACAGTTCGAGGCAATCCAGTCTATTTTGAAGGGGAAGACGCCCATGCAGTCTACTGAGCCGAATCTTGCGGCTCCCCCTGTCATTCCTCAACCTCCCCCTCATCATACTTCCTTCATTCACCAGGCCATGGAAGGCCTCCATATCTCAACTTCTCGGCCAGCTGGGCCATAACTTTCTTCTTCGAGGCAACCGGTCAGGCCGCTGACACCTACTTACCAAACTGCCCTCGGGCATGGTGGAAGCTCTGCCGGACCTCAGCTCTATTGTCCCCCATGCCCTACATACTCTAGGCAACATGCCTATCATGTACCTCCACCTCCCCCTCCTCCCCAGGTTGATCCAACAACACAAGCGCTGCTTGCAAAGATGGAACGTATGGATGAACAATTCAACAACCTTCAGAAGATGATGGGAGTTAAAGTTGCACCTGAGGTTAACCTGCCAAGTCTGCTTGTGTTCCATCTGCTGCCCTCTGAGATGCTAGTGTACCGAAAATACAACGGTACTGGTAACCCCTTCACTCATTTGAAGGAGTTTATGTATGAATCATCTTTCTGGCAAAACGACAAGAGGTCGTTGGCATTTTTGTTCAAGAAATCCTTGGAGGGACCAGCCCTCGAGTGGTTCTTTTCTTTAGAACCTGCTGAAGTAGAGGACTATGGTACCGTATCACAAAAGTTCATTCAACGATACCAGGATAGAGTTGCCCCCTCCCTGTCCATTACCGATTTGATAGCAGAAAAAATGAAGCCTGACGAGGAATTCGTCAGTTTTGCTGATAGATGGAGAGGCATAGTAGAAAAAGTAAAAGATCATCTGCCTAAGTCAGAGCAAGTAAAAATGTTAATCTCCAATGCTACACCTCAGTTTAAGCTAGTCATCGCCCTGAACAACTTGACCAGTTTGGCAGAGCTCTATGAAAGAGCACGGTATTGCCAAAATGCTTTCAAGGATGCTACGTTCTCTAGTGTCTTTGATTCTCACCGACCTAGCAGGCCTCCACCTCGGAAGCCTGCCATGCAAAATTCCCCTAGCACAGGTCCAACCACTGAGGGCATGCTCTCCCATGAAAAGGTTAGTAGCATGAACAACAACCAGCCCCAATTTGTGAGGAATCAGCAACCTCAATACCAGTGACCGCAGCAGCCAAACCAGCAGGGTTACAGACAGCAGCATCCGAACCCACAGTATCAGCAACCTCAGTACTAGCAGCCTCAGTAGCCGAACCAGCAGCCACAACAACAGTCATAGCAGCAGCCCCCGCAATTACAGTCTTAGCCCCCACAACAGCAGCAGTACCAGCTGCGTGCACCACCGGCATACCACAATGTGCCTCCTCCTGCTGATTATAACCAGCAAAGGAAGCCTCCAGGCCCGAAAAGGGAAGAATATCCAGTCCTTCCAGAATCTTTATCAGATATCTTCAGTGCTTTAATGGCAGCAAATGCTTTGGTTCTTCCAAGAGAAAAAACTGTTTGGCCGCAAAATGCCGACACTTCTAGGTATTGTTATTTCCACCGACAACCTGGACACAACACAGATACCTGCTTCGAATTTAAAGATTATATTCATGATCTCAACGAGCAGGGAGGCATCGATTGGGAAGAAATGAAGAAGTACATATCCGCCTTGAAGGCGAGAAGACAACAACAACAACAACAACAGCAACAACCAAGAGCACCGGCGCAGGCAGCAGTACCGCCAAACATGGGTATAGTGCAAAACTTACTCCCGGAGCACCAGAACCATAATCAAGTTGCCCCCATTTTAACAAATAGCCGGTGTAACGGCCCGCCATCCTATGACCGGAGACCCGATCACTAAATGGATGTCGGCCCATTAACTGCGGGTTCACACCCGGATCTCACACAACACGTCTGGAGGAGTAAGCGTTAAACAAGGCTAAATATATCAATCTCACGGACTACAAAGATATAACAAGTGCGCAGGAAGGAAGATAACAATGTCCGTATACAGTCCAACAATAATTACATGGTCCAACAAATTTAATAAGTACAGGCAGAAGTAAAGTACAATAACATCGGGGCATACCCCGGAACTGAACTGAGATAATTGCTGGTCCGCACACCAAGAAGACACCATACGCCGCCACACGCCACGAGGTCCACACCTGAAACCGCAGGGAGTGAGCCACACCAGAATTGGGCTCAGTAGGGATCATCCGATCCCCTGCCTCCCACTCACACACCCACAAGTGCAACAATACGGATATATGGCAGTTAAATAAAGCAGTAAACATAGCACCCAAACCTGATATGAAACGTACGCATAAGCAGTGTAGCAGGAACAATTCTAAGTAACCCGAAGAACCCAACACAAAGTCACGTCTTACAGCCAAAGTCCACAAAGCGACCGAACCACACTGTCGACCAAAGTCAAACGTCACCTCACAACACCACCAACACTCACGCCTGTCTGCCCCTACAGTGTTCCGGGGCACCGTAGGGTGAGGCAGTGAGTCAAACTAGGACTAGCTGGGACCAGTGAACCACCACTGCCCAGCTACGTGTGCACACAAGCAGTCTAGACTACTGTCCTACCGACCGGATTTCCTCCATGCCAGGCCTCGGCGCTTTAGGAGGGCCCTGGGGACCGGCGAACCCCCGTCAAGCCGAAGCTACAGGAACTACCCACAACCCTAACCTCCCGGGTTGCGTCAGGCCAAAGGGCGAAGGGTACCACTCGTAACATTGATCAAAGGTCACATCAGGCCCAGTGGCTAAAGGGGTAAAACAACTCCAACAGTACCACAACCAGCTCCACAGCAAGAAACGCGCCGGAAGCTGCCACGACAAACAGGGAAACCTTGACCCGCTGAGACCAAACAACAACCCCTCGGATAGCGCACCGGCTACTCCGGCCCGACGGGCTCAAGGTGGTTCTGCTTCCCTCAGCCAAACGTAAAACACAACATGTACCACTCCTCCATCGGTACGGCAACAATGCCTCACAGACACCGAGGCCCTTCCCCATCGTCCCAAGGTGACAAACGTAAACCACAGTTATTCCGATTCCATATTCGCATAAGCACACACACCCACACAACATGATTCCATTCACACAGTAAACCTCCGTCTCAGCGTACAACTTGAAGCATGCATTTGAACCATCCAACCGTGAAACATGTGTTAATAACAGGAGTTAATGCAGTTCTGTCTTGAATCGCGTCGACCGAGGTCGACGCCATTCAAGCCCCTCAAACAGGTTCATTTGAATCAGATTATGCCTTAAAAACCGTCGTCCTGGGAAGCCGCTGTTTAAAACGCGTCAGAGTCCACGGACGCCATTCACACCAGAATTCCAGAGTTGCAGAAGCCTCAGTCGGGGGATTTTCCTGCCTAAATGGCGTCATGCTGGCACGTCGCCATTAGAAATGGCGTCGTCCAGGCATGACGTCATTTAGCGTCAGAACCCCAAACTCATGGAACCTCGAACAAGGGGGTTTCTGCCTAAATGGCGTCATACTGGCCCGACGTCCTTCGAAAAGGCGTCGACCAGGCACGACGCCGTTTAGCGCCAGAAACCTGGTTCCATAGTTCAACCCGAGGGTTTCTCCCCTTAACCCCAAACACCCCAAAACGCCCAAAACAGAAGGGGGAGAAACGGGAAATCAATCTACCACAAGCATGCTACAATTCCACAATCCCGAACACGGCCATTCCCACAAGAAAACCCCTTAAACATGCTCATTCTAACCCAAAACACATCATGCCACACCAAGGAAATCACGAGCAAGATAACCACAGTCCATGCAAGGTTCGTCCCCCTACCGGTTCTTGAACTCCTTCAAGCTCCGTGCCGCCGACCCGCCGCACTGCAAATCGCCACCGGTACCCCCGAGGACGTCGCCACTCCGCCGAGACGTCGGCCGCCGTCCGGAGAATGGAACGCCGCGAAGGAAGTGGTGGAGGTAGAGGTGAGAGGTAGGGAGGTGTCGGAGTGGTGGAAGAGGAAGAAGAGGAAGGGAAAGGGGAAAAGAGGGTGGAGAGGGCAAAGAGAGAGAGAGTGGAGGCGAAAATGAGGGAAAGAAGGGGAGGCTCGCGGGGTCAATTAGAAACTGGCTAAAACGTGTCGACAGAGACAGACGCCTATCAGGTGACAGGACGGGCCGTACTGACAGCGCTCTGAAACGCGTCGACCACCACGGACGCCGTTCAGACGACATGTCAAGCACCGTACACTGACATCGCAGAGTCGCAGTCCAAATCGCGTCGTGCATTACTGACGCCGTTCAGACGACGAGACAGGGGCCGTACTCTCGCGGCCCGAAACCCGCCCACGTGGCGCCCACGTGGCACAACAACAAGCAAACTTAAATGGCGTCCACACAACCTGACGCCTTTTGAAAGGCGTTGAGAAGTGCAGACGTCATTCAGTCAAAACTCTCAAGACCCCCCCCTCAGGGTCCAAACCAGGGGATCCGGCCCGAACCCGACCCGAATACCGAACCCGAAACCTCAGTCCTTACATTCTCCCCCCCTTAAAAGAATTTCGTCCTCGAAATTTGCAACCGCTCAACGCTAATCTCGGCTAACCATTACATACCGGGCAACACGATTCACAACAATCATTCTCACCGTTCACACACACTGGGCTCCACATAATTAGCCAAACAAACCCACACCAAGCTAACCAAGATTCTCAATTTTGACAAAAAAACTGATAGATCAAAATAACCATACATTAACAAGGCACAAATTACAAAATTGATTCTCCACCATACCCAAGTACATAAAAGTGCCACAAGAGTTCACAACCACCTCTGAATGAGACGAGACAAAAGTGCTCCTCTAGCCCGATATCTCGAACCTCCACTAAGAGACACAACACTACTCAACGTCTCGGACTCCTACTGACCACTCGGCTCCCGACCTGTCTTATTTTTCTGGGGACAGTTCCTCGCGAGATGTCCCTTCCTACCACAGCCAAAACAGCTACCAGTGATCAATGGACATATCTGATTGCCATGATACCTGCCACAACGGGGACAATGATCCGCAATGTCCCGCCTCGCTTCCTGTTGCCAGCTGACCTCCGTCTGCATCTGTTGAACCGAACCATCTTCATCCTCGTCACAAGGTATCTCTTGGAACTCAAGCTCAAAGGAACTCGAACCGCCTGACGAAAAGACCGCTGATCTATCCCTGCCTTGCTGCTTCCCTTGTGCTGATTGCTCCGACTCCTTCGCCATCTGTTGGAACTGCATCTCCACCGCTGCCGCGCACCGAACTGCTGACGCCAGATCCTTACAACAATGAGCTGCCACAAATTCCCTCAGATCATGCCGAAGTCCATCCACAAATTTCTCCGTCCTAAGATCCTCATGCTCAGATATGTGTGGAGCAAATCTTCCCAGAGCTACGAATTTCATCTGATATTCTAGAACTGTCATACCGTCCTGCACCAATTCCATAAACTCCCTTTCCTTGGCCCTCCGAACGTGCCTCGGAAAGTACTATCCGCTAAACTCTCTCACAAAGTCTTCCCAAGTGATCTCTCTCAAGGACCTATCTGGAAACATCATCCCCTTGATGGTAACCCACCAATCATAAGCATCGTCCTTCAGCAAGTAGGTTGCCAACAAGGTCTTATCATTCTCGGCACATTCAAGAACATCAAATGCCTTCTCTACCTCCTTAATCCAATGAGCTGCCGCATCTGGAACAGGTTGACCCGTGAAAGAAGGGGGCTTCAACTTCAAGAACCGCTCCATTACCATGGATTGGCCACCTCGGGAATTGGACCCCTCACTTCCATCTCCCTGCTGGTATCTAGACATAGCCCCAATCATAGCTTCCATGAAACGATCTAAATTATGTTCTCCTGCCCTCGAACCACTATCATCTGCTCTCGAACCACGAGCCAACGGAACTCTCCTCTTCGGTGCCATCACTACCCCACAACACGCAAATCGAACCAAAACACGTCAAAACCTACCAATCTACACCAGCAGCCATCGCCTGTACAGACTCGTACTTATTGTTGGACTATAATATCTAACCCAGTTTACCACATACTCGACCAGACTGAGCTCTGATACCATCTGTAACGGCCCGCCATCCTATGACCGGAGACCCGATCACTAAATGGATGTCGGCCCATTAACTGCGGGTTCACACCCGGATCTCACACAACATGTCTAGAGGAGTAAGCGTTAAACAAGGCTAAATATATCAATCTCACGGACTACAAAGATATAACAAGTGCGCAGGAAGGAAGATAACAATGTCCGTATACAATCCAACAATAATTACATGGTCCAACAAATTTAATAAGTACTGGCAGAAGTAAAGTACAACAACATCGGGGCATACCCCGGAACTGAACTGAGATAACTGCTGGTCCGCACACCAAGAAGACACCACACGCCGCCACACGCCACGAGGTCCACACCTGAAACCGCAGGGAGTGAGCCACACCAGAATTGGGCTCAGTAGGGATCATCCGATCCCCTGCCTCCCACTCACACACCCACAAGTGCAACAATACGGATATATGGCAGTTAAATAAAGCAGTAAACATAGCACCCAAACCTGATATGAAACGTACGCATAAGCAGTGTAGCAGGAACAGTTCTAAGTAACCCGAAGAACCCAACACAAAGTCACGTCTCACAGTCAAAGTCCACAAAGCGACTGAACCACACTGTCGACCGAAGTCAAACGTCGCCTCACAACACCACCAACACTCACGCCAGTCCGCCCCTACAGTGTTCCGGGGCACCGTAGGGTGAGGCAGTGAGTCAAACTAGGACTAGCTGGGACCAGTGAACCACCACTACCCAGCTACGTGTGCACACAAGCAGTCTAGACTAATGTTCTACCGACCGAATTTCCTCCACGCCAGGCCTCGGCGCTTCTGGAGGGCCCTGGGGACCGGCGAACCCCCGTCAAGCCGAAGCTACAGGAACTACCCACAACCCTAACCTCCCGAGTTGCGTCAGGCCAAAGGGCGAAGGGTACCACTAGTAACCTTGATCAAAGGTCACATCAGGCCCAGTGGCTAAAGGGGTAAAACAACTCCAACAGTACCACCACCAGCTCCACAACAAGAAACGCGCCGGAAGCTGCCACGACAAACAGGGAAACCCCGACCCGCTTGTAGACATGCTAATTTTGATATCATTTCGAGTAAATTTCATATCATATAATAATGCCTCAGAATGGTCTGATATTTAATCATTGATTAATTTTAATTATCTTTTTGAGTGTCGGGTTTAACAGACATGTTTAAGTTAATCAATTGAATTCATTTTAATTCAAATTTCAGTTAAAATATGAAGAAGCTTAAAAGACGTCTACTTGTGTGGACGTCATTTAGACTTCATTCTTAAGTTAACGTTTAAATTTAAATTTTAATCAGTTGATTAATTAACTAAAAGGCGTCTGTCAGTCAGGACGCGTTTTAGGTTTCCTAAGCTATTTCTACTTCTCTTCCGGATGTTTATCCTTATCTTAATTAGTGCAAAAGACGTCTACACATGTAGACGCGTGTTAACTAATACAGATAAAGATAAGTTTTTCCGGATGTTTATCCTTATCTTAATTAATCTGAAAGGCGTCAGCCTTACTGGACGCGTTTTAGATAATTACAGATAAAGATGAAATAATCTGTATTTATCTGTCGGTTAAGATAGATAAATCCGAAGTTTTTTTATGTTAATCCGCGAACGCAGAAGAGGTCTATAAATACCTTACATCTTGAAGAGTTAAAAATGTTAAGCGTAATCTTGAGTTGATTATCATTGAGCAATAGCGAGTTGAAGATCGAAGCAACAACGTCGGAACGCCGAAGCGCTGCCATTTCCAGAAGTCGGCGTCCTTTCAAGATTCTTCATCCATTCAAGAATTCAACCATTGGGCATAAGTCTTTATTTTCTGCATTCATTTCATTTAGTTCTACATTCTTCCTCATTCACTCCATGCAACACACAACACATTCATTCTCTTCAAAACCTATTTGATTAAGGGGTTTCAAAAGCCACTCAACAAGTAAGTTTGCTATTTAATTGCATGTTTAACATCATGATTAGAACATATACTATTTTTGCTTAAAGTTCTCATCATTGTTTTCTTCATTTCTTTTCTTTCTATTTCTGCTGCACTCAACAAAAGGAGAATCAAAAGGGGTAAATCAAGCACAAAGTCACAAGAATTTCTGGACGATCCTCAAATCCTCAACTTCAAATTCAACAGCAAGAACAAAGAACGAGAAGGGCTCTCTTTCTTCAGCCGGCTGAAGGAGGGGAATCAAGAGCTTAACATCTTCCGCATTCAAACAGGTAGGCGATCAAAACTTTCTTTTGGAACTTTTAAGTCAAAAGTTTATGGCGTTCACTTCACGTAGTTTCTATTTTTAATAGGTTCATTTTGCACTAAACAACATAGATTTTTCATGTTAATCACACGATCATTTTAAGCACTCACAGTTTTTTTGGCGATCACGGTGGGACTTGGTCTCGCCATCTTTTAATTCTTTTGTTCTTGCTATCATCAATCGGGCACCCACGGTGCACCACTTGTGTCTCTCGACACGTCCTCACCAATTGGTGAATGTTTTAGTTTAGTTAATTTTCCTCGTGCACCACGTGCACACCCCTGTGGCAAGATCTTGCCCTCTCCGTTGATTAATTGAAAAAGTTGTTTCTGTGATGAAAATGCTATGTGATTGATTGGCATCTTGGTTGTTTAGTTAGTAAAATCATCCTGTTAAAATCTGGAACTAAAAAAAATCTGCATGAGTTGATTATTTACTGCTTTTTATCTTGTTTGAGGAGGATTCAACTCAGAAAATCCTCCTGCAAAACTGTTTCTGCGACTTGAAAAGCGTCTAGGAGAACTGACGCGTTTTAAACCGCGTCAATACACCCAGACGCCTTTTAGTCATTTCCTCTCTGCTGTCTGCATCTGAGTTTCTGCGAAAAAATTAAGATTTTGTTTGAATAGCGTCGACTATACTCGACGCAATTCATACAGTTTTTTTAATTTTTCCCCAGTTCTCAGATTTTTGTGACTTGAGTGCTACTACCCATTATTATTAAGCATTAGAGGCCATCCAGACCATAGGTCATACGCATTGAGGCGAATACCCTCCTTTTCTTAGGAACACACTACTTGACGTCAGCAACTCTCTCTGATTGGGTTGGTCCCTTGATCAGACTAGAGAAGTTGATGTTGAGGCCTCCATAAGTCCCCAAAATCAAGGTACTCCTCCTTGATCATCGGGCTGGTTATATCAGTTGAAGTCCCGGTTAGATTCCATAAAGCGTTGTGAGAGAAAGCCATAGAGAATAACGGTGGATATTGAACTGAAACTAGGATCCTTTCCCTGAGCGAATTTGTGGTTTAATTAAATCCAAATAACTCAACAAGGAATCTCAAAATCACATTAAGCATCCACTTGATTGATTAATCTCTGTGCAACTTGTTTGTCAAATTTTTGAAAAAAAGAATCTAACATCATGCTGCTGCGATCAGGCAGGGACTTGAGTATGGCTCAAGACGCCATCATCAACTACGAGGGAGATGCTAATGCTGATGCCTCCCGTAATTCTGTCCCCATTCCCTATCGACAAGATGGGAATGTCCGGACACCTCTCTTTCATCCCCATGATCGATATCCTGATCTTCCCCCACATGAATATGCGATTCCTAATCCCAATCTTGAGGGGGACATGAATCAGAATGATCCCTCATCCTCTGATCCTTCGGATCTCATCAACGCTTTGGGAGTTCTTGCCTCCCGACTGGACCCTCAGCAGTTCGAGGCGATCCAGTCTATTCTGAAGGGAAAGGCACCCACACAGCCTGCTGAGCCGAACCCTGTGGCTCCCCCTGTTGTTACTCAACAACCTCCTCTTCCTCCTCCTTACATTCATCAGGCCATGGAAGGCCTCCATATTACTTCTTGGCCAGCTGGGCCGCAGTTTTCATCCTCTAGGCAACCGGCTAGACCGCAAACGCCTGCTTATCAAAATGCCCTCGGGCATGGCGGAAGCTCTGCCGGACCTCCCCTTTATTGTCCCCCCTGTCTAACGTACTCTAGGCAGCAGGCCTATCAAGTACCTCCACCTCCTCCTCCTCCCCAGGCAGATCTGACCACGCAAGCGTTGCTGGCCAAAATGGAGCGCATGGATGAGCAATTCAACAACCTCCAGAAGATGATGGGGGTTAAAGCTGCGCCAGAGATCAATTTACCGAGCCTGCCGGTATTCCACCTACCACCCTCTGAGATGCCAGTGTACCGGAAGTACAACGGTACTGGTAACCCCTTCACACATTTGAAGGAGTTTATGTACGAATCGTCTTTCTGGCAGAACGATAAGAGGTCGTTGGCCTTTTTGCTCAGGAGATCTCTAGAAGGACCAGCCCTCGAGTGGTTTTTTTCCTTGGAACCCTCCGAAGTAGAGGACTACGGTATCGTCTCTCGTAAATTCATTCAACGGTACAAAGACAGAGTTGCACCCTCCTTGTCCATCACTGACCTCATAGCAGAAAAGATGAAACCTGATGAGGTGTTTGTCAGTTTTGCTGACAGGTGGCGGGGCCTGGCCGAAAAGGTGAAGGATCACTTGTCCGAATCTGAGCAAGTGAAGATGTTAATTTCCAACGCCACGCCCCAGTTCAAGCTAGTCCTCTCCTTGAACAATCTGACCAACATGGCAGAACTCTATGAAAGAGCACGGTACTGCCAGAATGCCTTCAAGGACGCTACGTTCTCTAGCATCTTTGATCCTCACAGACCTAGTATGCCTCCACCTCGGAAGCCTGCAGTGCCAAACTCTCCCAGCACAGGTCCGACTACTGAGGGCACGCTCTCTCACGAGCAAGTTAGTAGCATGAATAATAATTCGCCCCAGTTCATGAGGAACCAGCAGCAGTACCAGAGGCCACCGCAGCCAAACCAGCAGGGGTACAGGCAGCAGCAGAACCCCAATTATCAACAACAGTATCAGCGGCCCCAGCAGCCGAACCAGAACCAGCAACAGCAACAGCTACAGCAGCCGCCGCAATGGCAACAGCAGTACCAACAGCCCCAACAACAGCAATATCAACAACAGCAGCAATATCAGCCGCGCGCACCGCCGGCATACCATAATGTCCCTCCTCCTGCTGACTATAATCAGCAGAGAAGACCTCCAGGCCCTAAGAGAGCAGAATACCCGGCCCTCCCAGAATCCTTGGCAGATATTTTCAGTGCCCTGATGGCAGCCAATGCCTTAGTTTTGCCGAGGGAAAAGGCCGTCTGGCCTAAGAATGCCGACACGTCTAAGTATTGCTACTTCCATAGGCAACCTGGGCATACCATCGACACTTGCTTCCAGTTTAGAGATTATATTCATGATCTCAACGAGCAGGGCGGCATAGACTGGGAGGAGATGAAAAAGTATATATCAGCCCTGAAGGCGAGAAGACCACAGCAGCAGCAAGCAAGACCACCAGCACAAGCAGCACCACCACCCAACATGGGCATAGTGCAGAACCCGCTCCCGGAGCATCAGAACCAAAACCAAGTTGCTCCTATTCTGACGAACAGCCAGTCTGAGGCTGGTCATGGGCAACAGTGGAGAATGGAGGACTCTTCCTCTCTTTATTCAACGGGTCACGTTCAGAGTACCACAGAACGACCACCACGCCGCACCATCCACATACCTAGACCACAACCCATTACCATCACCCCTCTATCACCCAATAACCCATTACCACTACCCGCGTTTCTTAAGCCCATTACGCTCCACACATCTACGCCTCCACCATATACCCCCTCGCAAACCAATTACGCGCCCATCCTACCATCTAGGCCATTACTCCGCGTACCATTCCCCACTTCGCCCGCTAACACTACCACCTACCCAGATACCCCCTTACCATCCAGACCGCTATTACGCGTGCCATTTCCCACTTCACCAACCACTTACCCATCCACCATCCAACCATCCAGGCCTTTAATCCGCACCTCGCCATCACCATCTAACCCTACGCCATCACCTACATCATCCGCACCATCCAACCCTGCGGTACTTAAGGTGTCACCCGGATCTTCCACGGTTGAGGAACATGCGCTCCGAAGTGGAAGGATTTTCAACAAAGTCTTTCCTCAGTCCACAGTTAGAGACGGCCCATCGCAGCCGACTGAGGAAACCCACAATGAAGAGAGTGCACCAGGCACTCAATATGATTTGTTGAAACATCTGGACAGAACACCGGCACGGATCACCGTACTTGAATTGATCAAAAGGTCGAAGAGTCACCAAGAAGCCTTAATGGAATATCTACAGAAGGTGATGGTCAACGAGGACGTGCCGGTAGAAAAAATTGCAGCACTACTAGTTCCTCAGGGGGATCAGCCCTCCATTACATTTCACACATCGGAACTAGCACCGCCAGCAGCCAGAAGCATGGCTCTGAGCATCACGGTCAACATCTGCAAGAAGGCCGTGGATGCATGCCTGGTTGATACAGGAGCTTCGATCAATGTCTTACCTCCGAAGACCCTGGAGCTGTGCGGTGTGCCCAAAGAAAACTGGCTGCCTAGCCCCATCTCTGTGACAGCATATGACAATTCCACACGTTCCCCTCTGGGAATGGTTTATTTGAAGGTGGAGCTAGGCCCTGTAAGTCATGTAGAGGTCGAATTTCACATCCTAGAAATCGACCCTTCTATAAATGCCATTTTGGGTCGTCCTTACATTAAAACTCTTGAGGCGATTCCCTCAACGAATCACCAATGCCTCAAATTCCCTTTCAAAGGACGAATTATTAAAGTGACGAGCATGCCGATCCTTGCTGCTGCTCATACCTTGAATGTTAAATCTACTGCTTTACCTGGCCGACAACCTTTTCTGTTGGTATTACAGGTCTACCATCCAGTGGCTGATCCTTTGAAAGCCGCCACTATTTCTCCTTACCCGTTAGATGCCATAAAAATGGGGAAGTGCATGAGTACCTCAAGATGGAGGATTATGATGAAGAACGGCTATAAGCCTGGGAAAGGTCTGGGCACACAATTGCAAGGCAGGACCACTCCTGTTAAAGATCATCGAGCAGCACCTGGAAGTGGTCTGGGCTACAGGCCAAGAAAACTTAAACAAGATCTGGTTCAGCAAGCAGAGATTGAAGAAGGTCAGAAAATCTTGGAGACAATGTCTACACCACCCAAGGAAGGCCGAGATCCCCTAACATGGACCCTGTATACACACTTTGTGAAGGGGCCCATACTTAGCCACGACAACACGGTGGTCATTACTTCGTGTTTTGACCTCCATGACATATATGGGAGGGACTTGGCCAGGCATTGCTCAGAACTACTTACGTACCAATCCTTGGAGGCTCTGCGGCCTATGAAAAGGAGAAAATTCCATGATCCTGAATGCGAATGGTACAGGTGGTTCGATCTGAGAGACCTTTACATTGCACTGAACAGATTGTTCCTAGATCCTGCAGAACCCAAGTGGCCGCCGCAGATTGATGAGCTGATTGAAAGTCCTGGTGCCATCTTTGATAAGCGGATATTGCTGTCTGAAGAGACCGACGAAGGGGAGCCAGATGACCCCTATGAAGCTGGTTACACTACAGATCTGCTATGGAGGGGGACATATCCTTCCTATGTCTTCATGCTCCATACTCTATTTCGTACACTGCTCTTGACCCCGACTTGGTCGCGGGTCATTATTGAAGATATTCCACGGGCTCCGCCCATTATGATTACTCTGTCCCCTCGGGACCTTATTCCACAACCTCCTCTCGATCTAGAGAGGATGTATGATTTGATTTGGGACATATTGCTATATGATCCCCCTAATCCTCTGGCCTTGATGCCACTTCCTCCATCTGATTCTCCTTCTATTTGTATTCATTCCTGTTTCATGTTTAATTCCTCTGATATCCAAAAAAAAACGCCAATTTTACAACAAATTCTTCTCAGATCCTTATCGAGGAAACTTCTTACTTGTCCGATCGCACCCCGTCGCGCGGGTCCTTCGGTCAAGATTCTCTCTTAAATCTACTCTACCCCTCCCCTCGGGAGAATTCTCCTGTATTTCCACTTGTATCCCAGGATTTCTATCATGCTTCATCTTCATTAGGTTATAATAGGGAGTTTAGTGAAATTAGGCAGTCTAGTTTTAGACAGGTTAGGAAGTCTAGGAAGCCTAAGGGTAGGCGAATTCCAGATAGATACCTCCAGGAATTAGCTGATAAATGCTTTTCTTGCTCTTTAATCCCTCAGTTTTTAGAAAATCCAATTCAAATGCCAGAAGATTACATGAATGATGAGTCAGTCAACGATGGGTATGGGGTATATGAGTTAGTGCATGAAAAAGACCCCATTGTTGAAGATAAGGAAGATGACGAGGACGCAGCTGAGGCATATGCCAGTGGAGTGAAGAGATCCGATGAACCCTCATATGCCGTAGAAGAGCCCACCAAAGAAATCGATTTAGGGACTGAAGACGAACCTAAGGTTGTCCTCGTCAGCAAAAATCTTTCTACAGAGGATGAGAAGGCAATGGTACAAATACTTAAGGACTACAAGGACACTTTCGCCTGGAGTTATGAAGATATGCCAGGGTTAGACTCATCTTTAGTTGAACACAGGTTGACGTTGAAGGAAGGAGCTAGCCCTGTCAAGCAGAAATTAAGGCGATTCCACCTACAAATGGCTCTAAAGATGAAGGAAGAGGTCGACAAATTGCATAAAGCCAAATTTATTAGAGTTGTCCTTTATCCACAATGGGTGGCTAACATAGTCCCGGTTATGAAGAAGGACGGGAAGGTCAGAATTTGCATTGACTTCCGCGATCTGAACCGGGCGTGTCCTAAAGATGATTTTCCATTGCCTCATATTGATGTACTCATTGATAATACCGCTGGCTATGAAACTTTGTCGTTTATGGACGGATTTTCAGGATACAATCAGATTAAGCTGGCAGAAGAGGATCAAGAGAAAACGTCATTCACTACACCTAGGGGAACATACTTTTATGTCGTCATGCCATTTGGGTTAAAGAATGCTGAAGCCACTTATCAGAGGGCCATGATGGCAATATTTCATGACATGATGCACATAGATTTGGAAGTATATGTGGATGATTTATTGGTTAAATCTAAGACAAAGGCTGAGCACGCCAAAGTTTTGGCAAGGGTATTAGAGAGATCGAGAGAATATCAGTTAAAGATGAACCCCAAGAAATGTGTATTCGGGGTATCTTCAGGAAAATTGCTTGGATTTATCGTCGGCAAACGGGGAATTGAGATCGATCCCAATAAGGCGAAGGCTATCAGAGAAATGCCACCTCCCAAAAACTTGAAAGAGTTGAGAGGATTAATCGGGAGGTTACAATTTATTCGCCGTTTTGTCTCCCAGCATTCACAAAGGTGTAAGCCGTTTTACGAGCTTACCAAGCCGGGAGTCAAATTCGATTGGGACGATAAGTGTCAGGAGGCATTCGATGGATTAAAGAACTATTTAGCAAGTCCTCCTGTTTTGAGACCACCATCTCCAGGCAAACCATTGATACTTTACATTTCAGTCCTAGATGATGCTGTGGGGGCTGTCCTAGCACAAGAAGATGAAGAAGGAAAAGAGAGGGCAGCCTATTATCTCTCTAAACTTCTCAACCCCGCTGAACAGAGATATACGGCGATGGAGAAAACATGTGCAGCATTGGTCTGGGTTGTGCAGAAATTGAAGCATTATTTTCTGGCCCATGAAGTCCATCTCATCGCTAGGATGAATCCGATCAAATTCCTTCTGGAGAAATCTGTTCTTACTGATAGGTTAGCGCGATGGCAAAGCTTTCTATCTCAATTCGATATCACTTATATTCAGCAGAAAGCGATCAAGGGCTATGCCATAGCAGAACATCTCGCTCATCATCCCCTTCCTCGATTTGATCCAGTGCAATCAGAGTTTCCAGATGAGGAACTGATGTCCGTAAATCAAATCAGAGATGATATGTGGACTCTGCATTTTGACGGAGCTCTGAATTCTCATGGAAAGGGGATAGGTATCGTTCTGTTATCACCTGAAGGTATCACCATTCCCCAAGCCTTTCAGCTTGATTTTCCAGTCACCAACAATATAGCTGAATACGAGGCACTCCTTGCTGGCCTCGAGGCTGCTCATTTCCATGGTGCCACCAAACTTAGGATTGTAGGTGATAGCCAACTGATTATTCGGCAAGTGCTGACCAAGTATCGAACTCTTGATCCCAAACTCAAGCCTTATCAAAAACTTACTTCTGCTTACTCAAAGCTTTTCACAAAATTGATCTTTGTCCATGTCCCTAGGAATTAGAACATCTTAGCTGACGCTCTAGCTTCACTTGCATCTTCTTTTGATTTTCCAATCAGCAAGCAATCCGAATCAATCATAGTTCATAGGCGTCTTTCACCTGCCGTGAAAGACCCTTCATTCCTTAGAATTAAAGAGAAATTGCTGAAGAAAGTCAGAGACGGAGATATTGTGGAAAAAAGAGAAATCATGTTAATAGAGCTGTTAGAAGAGATGGATGATGAACAGAAGCCATGGTATTATGAAATTGCCAAATATTGTGAAGATCAATCGTATCTTGAGGAAGCTACAACTGAGGAGAAGAGAGCTATTAGGAGAGTTGCTCAACGATACACCCTAGTTGGGGGAGCATTGTATAAGAAAGGTTTTGATGGAGTTCTTCTGAGATGTCTAGACGAAGATGAGCTTTGGAAGGTTATGGAAGGAGCTCATAGTGGAGTTTGTGGTGGCCATGTCAATTGACAGATGCTAGCAAAGAAGATCCTTAGACAAGGATTTTATTGGCCAACCATGGAAGAAGACTGTGTAGGATATGTCCGTAGGTGTGCTAAGTGCCAACTTCATGCCGACAAAATTCATTCTCCTGCATCTTCACTCCATCCTATTTCCTCCCCATGGCCTTTCTCCATGTGGGCTTTCGATATCATTGGACCCCTTGGTAATCCAGATTCCGGCATCAAGCAAAAATCTTTCATTCTCACGGCAACGGAATACTTCACCAAGTGGGCAGAAGCTGAAGCGTACGTGGAGATCAAAGCATCAACCGTCTGCAAGTTCATCATGAAGAACATCATCATCCGATTTGGAATTCCAAGCACCATCGTCATCGACAACGGACCGCAGTTCGTGTCACAAGAATTGAAGGACCTCTGCAACAGGTACATAATTGCATTGCATCATTCGTCTCCTTATTATCCGCAAGGCAATGGCCAAGCAGAGGCAACAAATAAGACTTTGATAAAAATCATCAAAAAGACATGCAAATCTAATAAATTCGCAGACTGGCCAGAAAAATTGGTTGAGGCTCTATGGGCCTACCGAACTTCAATCCGTACGCCCACTGGGCAAACTCCTTATTCCTTAACATTTGGAATGGAGGCGGTAGTTCCATATGAGATCCTCATACCGTCATTAAGAGTACAATTGAATAAGGAATTTTCCATTAATGAACATCGTTCAGCACTCCTTGTCCAATTGGAACTTTTAGACGAGAAAAGATGGTCAGCTGCTAATCATGCAAAAGTTTATCAAAATAGACTGGCACGTTTTTATCAAAAGAAGGTCATTGAACGTAAGTCCAAAGTTGGTGAAATGGTCGGCAAAAGGATTTTTGTAAAACCTGGTGGTCCGCGTTCTAAGCTCCAACCCAACTGGGAGGGACCTTATGTTGTATCGCACGCTTTTCCTGGTAATGCTTATCGTCTTGTTAATGTAGAAGGAGAAGAGCTAAATCATCCCTGGAATGGTTTACATCTTAAGAAATACTACCCTTAGGTTAAAGAATCGATCAGCATGGTACAAAGACTAGTGGAATCAGAAAATTTATAAACTCAAATTTCCTTGTTAGTCTGAATAATTTAACTTTAAACCCATTACCACACACTGACACGTTTTATTCGTGAGTAACAAGAGATGCCAAGTCCTAAAGAATATCAAAAGCTTGACTAAAAGTGTAAAGTACAAATCATTCATTTTTAAAGCAAAATTCTGTTTTAAACTCGGCCCATGATGTCGGAACGAGGCTTAGAATAGACTACCAAGAATACCTGCCATCTTAGTAGGAGGCCGTCATAAAAAAATGGGGGAGATCCGTCCCAAAGAAAAGAATAGAAAAGCAAAAAGGCAAAAGCCAAATGTCAAATCAAAAGGCCATTACATTACAAACATTACATTAAGGCCGTGAAATGAAACAAAAGGGAACGCAAGGTCGATAAATACTCCGGAAAGAAAATGACCGAACCCCAACGGATACTAGGGTAACAAAGGAACATCTTTTTAGGTCTCCGGAACCTTCTCATGGGCTTTCTAAAACTTATTCTTCCTTTCTTTCTAAAGAGGCGTACTCCAAACTTAAGGAATGGCTTAGATTGACTAAGGGTCAAATCATCAAATGTGATCACGAATGGAAACACAAGTTCATACACGATGGGTTTAAGTTAAGTTGTTAAAGAACAATTTGGGAATTAAGTTAATAAATGAATATGATCTTATGATCTAAGTACCATGCTGATCTTTTAGTCAAAAATAAAAAAAAATACATATGTCAAAAATCAAAAAAATACATATGTCAAAAATAAAAAAAAATACATATGTCAAAAATAAAAAAAAATGCATATGTCAAAAAAAAAAAAAAACATGTCAAAAATCCAAAAAAAATACATATGTCAAAAATCCAAAAAAAATATGCATATGTCAAAAATTCAAAAAAACATACATATGTCAAAATTAAAAAAAAAACATATATTTCAAAACCCAAACAAAAATGAATATTTCAAAACAACAAAAATATCTCAATTAACATTTGCTCGTTGCACTCAGTATGTTTTATTCCTTTTATTTTCAGTAAGCATCTGTTTGCTTGCATGTTGCATTCTGCTTAAGTATGATTATTCTCATTACCTTTGTTAATAAAGGCTATGCCCCTTGACTATTTATTGAAGGAAAAATTAATTGACCATTTTCTTGGTCAGGCAAGGGGCTAAGCCTAAATAGATACTTAACCTGTTTGTTAAGTAATGCACATGATACAAGACAAACACAGGAACACAAGGTTGGAGCCCAAAAGTTTCATGTATATCATCAAAAGGTGTTTTTATACATGATACATGAAAAGAAAAGAAGATACATAAGCCCTCAAGGCTGGCTCTCCCCTCTGCCCTCATCAAGCTGGCTCTGGGCCTCGTCAGGTGCGTCCGGTGCTGGTCCTCGGCTAGGAGGTGGAGGTGGTCCCATCGCGCTCGGCCCTACCTGGCCAGAAGACATGGCGACACTGGCCGTGAAAGCACTGGTCAAACCACGCTCATGGGCACGCTGTCGAGCTCGCTGATACCTCTCCTCCACCATCTTGCGCTCATGCTCTGCAACTTACAGCCGACCCTGAAGACTCTCCAGTCGAAGGCGGTCGCGATCTCTCTCCTCGGTTACGACCTCCAGGCGAATCTGGAGGCGCGCAAGATCTCCAGTCGAGAGTCGGGCCACCTGCTCCTGCAGAGCCCGGATCCGCGCCGCATCAGCCTCAGCACGAGCAGCTGCAGCGCGGGAACGCTCCAGCTCCGCTTCAGCCCTCTAAAGGGCTTCCTGAAGCTCAGCAACCTGCAGAAGAAGATTTTATTAGCCCAAGGCAATCAGGCAATCAAAATTCGAAAAGTCGAAGAACTTACCCGAGCAGCCCGGTCCTCCTCCGTAAGAGAAACTCGATGAATGGCGGAGGCGAGCTGGCTCTGGAGGTCAGCCAGAGCCGCATCATAGGCCGAAGAGGAAGAAGACGAAGCTCCAAAGGAAGGGGGAGCCGCCTGGGTGTAGACAGCTCGCTGCACCAAAAGACAACCGTCAGCGTCAATCGCCAGAACAATTAATTAATTAAAACAATCATTCAAATTCATTCATACATACCAGATCAAACAACTCTTTCTGGACTTGTTCTAGCTGGGCCTCCGCATCATGTAGGCAGGCCCGGAGGTCGACGATGACCGCATCACGTGCATCCTGCATGTCACACATACACACATTCACTCACAAATATAAATCAAGATAATAATAAAATTGAAGACGCATAAATGCATACTTACATCGAGTGGTCGGAGGAGCCGAAGCTGATCGGCGTAGTGGGCCCGGTACTGCTGGAGGTAGGCCTCGCTACTCTCCGCCCGTGACTCCACTCTGACACCCCGGCGATGCCAGTCTTCATATTGCTCCGGGAATTTCGCTCGCCAATCAGTGAGGGCTTGCTTGCCCCTCATGCTCCTTCCTACACCCTCCGGGACCTCCTCGTCGATCCAGTCCTGGTGGAGGCCCAGGGTCCTCATCACGAGCAGGAGGTGGAGGGGTTCGATTTCGTTGAGGCAATGCACCCACATTTGCCTCCCGAACCTCCTCCTGCCAGCCGTCACCCGCGGCTGACCCTCCTCGCCCATACTAAGGTACAGGCGCCAGATCACCTGCATATAGATTAGATGCATTCATATAAATAATTTGCATTTAAACAATAAAAGATTGCATTTAATAAAATTGAATAAATTAAGAACTGGACTGGATAAAATCTATTTAACAAAAGGAAGGATTGTAGAACATTACGAAGAACATGAAGAGCAAGAACAAGAATTGAAGGGAAGTTGATTTAACTTACTTGAAGATTAGGATCTCTTCCATTGAGGTGATTTTCCACGTCGGAGAACTTCTCTAGAGACATTTTCATCCTCTTGTTTGAAGAATTCATCCCCTTTTTCGGAATTCCTCCTTCTTGAAGGTTGGAAGCCTTGGAAACTTTGAAGAAACCTTGAAACTTTGGAAGAAAACTCAACCTAGGATCTTTGGATTATGGTAGGATTGCTTGGGAACAACTTAAGGGTGTTTATATAGAAGGAATTGCGATCATAGGAAGACTTTTTCAGATTGGAAAAGGGATGTGCATTGGTAGAGTTGGAATCCGAGTAGAGAACAGCCAGAAACCTGTTTCTGTGAGTGAAAGGCGTCGAGGAGAACCGCCGCGTTTCAATGTTAAATGGCGTCTGCTCGACATGACGCGTTTTAGCCTTTCTGTGATTTACCTGATATTCTGTGGTTTTTGATGTTTAAGTTGAATATTTGTTTGGAATTATTAATAATGTTGATTGTAGAAAATTCAAGAAAACCTGAGTAAAGCTGGAAAATATTAAGAAGATCCCACTGTGGGAGTCAAGAAGTCCTGACCGTGACTAAAAAGACGGTTATTTCTACCCTTGTATTATTCCATGTAATTATTTTTCATTCGCATTACTATATGATAAATATTTATTAAATCATATCAAGGACCTTGTGGTTTTGATGAAACTGGAATTTGAGTTCCCCTACAACAAAAACAGTGATAATTCCAGAGGATTCTTAATCGCACGGATAGGCCGTTTGATTGTTAATTAGTGAGGATGATGGTTCCACTTTTGTGAAACGATGCGTGGATAAACGAGCTTCGGCTTAGCACTGGATTACAAGAGTTGGTATCTTGACTCATTAATGACAATTTAACAATATTATCCTTGATTAATTTATATTTTATTTGACTTTATATTTTTCTTTTAGCCCAGCATGCATCATGTAGGACTTTGAAATCATTGTAATAAGAATGAATTATTGATTAAGTTTCAGACCATTAAATCAAATAATCTCAAATATGATATGAAATATTCCATTCTGAATTGAGTATCTTGATTATCTTTGAGGTTCGCTTGAAGATATCTTTGGAATTCTATCCTTTCTTGGATTCCTTATCCAATATTTCTTGTTTTCTTTTAAGATCCATCATGGCTGCAGCACGTCCACATTGACTAGCAAATGCTCCCCATGATGAAACTTACAGTGTCTATGACCTGGGGTACTTCCCACTCCGAGGAGGTTGATCGACTTTATTTTATTTCCTTGTCTACTTCATCCAAACAGGATTGATTCTATTGATCTCTTTGAACTATCTTCATTGATGATTTCGAGAAAAATTCCAATCATGTGATGTTAAGAGCGTGTCTCATCACACCTTGGCATCACCTTTTCAGTACATTCCATTTCATTTCACTCCCTTGCAAAGACGATGCCAAGGTGAGGCAGCTGTAGACACGCTAATTTTGATATCATTTCGAGTAAATTTCATATCATATAATAATGCCTCAGAATGGTCTGATATTTAATCATTGATTAATTTTTATTATCTTTTTGAGTGTCGGGTTTAACAGACATGTTTAAGTTAATCAATTGAATTGATTTTAATTCAAATTTCAGTTAAAATATGAAGAAGCTTAAAAGACGTCTACTTGTGTGGACGCCATTTAGACTTCATTCTTATTTTAACGTTTAAATTTAAATTTTAATCAGTTGATTAATTAACTAAAAGGCGTCTGTCAGTCAGGACGCGTTTTAGGTTTCCTAAACTATTTCTACTTCTCTTCCGGATGTTTATCCTTATCTTAATTAGTGTAAAAGACGTCTGCACCTGTAGACGCGTGTTAACTAATACATATAAAGATAAGTTTTTTCGGATGTTTATCCTTATCTTAATTAATCTAAAAAGCGTCAGCCTTACTGGACGCGTTTTAGATAATTACAGATAAAGATGAATTAATCTGTATTTATCTGTCGGTTAAGATAGATAAATCCGAAGTTTTTTTATGTTAATCCGCGAACGCAGAAGAGGTCTATAAATACCTTACATCTTGAAGAGTTAAAAATGTTAAGCGTAATCTTGAGTTGATTATCATTGAGCAATAGCGAGTTGAAGATCGAAGCAACAACGTCGGAACGCCGAAGCGCTGCCATTTCCAGAAGTCGGCGTCCTTTCAAGATTCTTCATCCATTCAAGAATTCAACCATTGGGCATAAGTCTTTATTTTCTGCATTCATTTCATTTAGTTCTACATTCTTCATCATTCACTCCATGCAACACACAACACATTCATTCTCTTCAAAACCTATTTGATTAAGGGGTTTCAAAAGGCACTCAACAAGTAAGTTTGCTGTTTAATTGCATGTTTAACATCATGATTAGAATAGATACTATTTTTGCTTAAAGTTCTCATCATTGTTTTCTTCATTTCTTTTCTTTCTATTTCTGCTGCACTCAACAAAAGGAGAATCAAAATGGGTAAATCAAGTACAAAGTCACAAGAATTTCTGGACGATCCTCAAATCCTCAACTTCAAATTCAACAGCAAGAACAAAGAACGAGAAGGGCTCTCTTTCTTCAGCCGGCCGAAGGAGGGGAATCAAGAGCTTAACATCTTCCGCATTCAAACAGGTAGGCGATCAAAACCTTCTTTTGGAACTTTTAAGTCAAAAGTTTCTGGCGATCACTTCACGTAGTTTCTGTTTTTAATAGGTTCATTTTGCACTAAACAACATAGATTTTTCATGTTAATCACACGATCATTTTAAGCACTCACACTGCTGAGACCAAACAACAACCCCTCGGATAGCGCACCGGCTACTTCGGCCCGACGGGCTCAAGGTGGTTCTGCTTACCTCAGCCAAACGTAAAACACAACATGTACCACTCCCCCACCGGTACGGCAACAATGCCTCACAGACACCAAGGCCCTTCCCCATCGGCCCAAGGTGACAAACGTAAACCACAGTTATTCCGATTCCATATTCGCATAAGCACACACACCCACACAACATGATTCCATTTACACAGTAAACCTCCGTCTCAGTGTACAACTTGAAGCATGCATTTGAACCATCCAACCGTGAAACATGTGTTAATAACAGGAGTTAATGCAGTTCTGTCTTGAATCGGGTCGACCGAGGTCGACGCCATTCAAGCCCCTCAAACAGGTTCATTTGAATCAGATTATGCCCTAAAAACCGTCGTCCTGGGAAGCTGCTGTTTAAAATGCGTCAAAGTCCACAGACGCCATTCACACCAAAATTCCAGAGTTGCAGAAGCCTCAGTTGGGGGATTTTCCTGCCTAATTGGTGTCATGCTGGCACGTCGCCATTAGAAATGGCGTCGTCCAGGCATGACGTCATTTAGCATCAGAACCCCAAACTCATGGAACCTCGAACAGGGGGGTTTCTGCCTAAATAGCATCATACTGGCCTGACGTCCTTCGAAAAGGCGTCGACCAGGCACGACGCCGTTTAGCGCCAGAAACCTGGTTCCATGGTTCAACCCGAGGGTTTCTTCCCTTAACCCCAAACACCCCAAAACGCCCAAAACAGAAGGGGGAGAAACGGGAAACCAATCTACCACAAGCATGCTACAATTCCACAATTCCGAACACGGCCATTCCCACAAGAAAACCCCCTAAACATGCTCATTCTAACCCAAAACACATCATGCCATACCAAGGAAATCACGAGCAAGATAACCACAGTCCATGCAAGGTTCGTCCCCCTACCGGTTCTTGAACTCCTCCAAGCTCCGTGCCGCCGACTCGCCGCACCGCATACCGCCACCGGTACTCCCGAGGACGTCGCCACTCCGCCGGGACATCGGCCGCCGTCCGGAGAATGGAACGCCGCGAAGGAAGTGGTGGAGGTAGAGGTGAGAGGTAGGGAGGTGTCGGAGTGGTGGAAGAGGAAGAAGAGGAAGGGAAAGGGGAAAAGAGGGTAGAGAGGGTGGAGAGGGCGAAGAAAGAGAGAGTGGAGGCGAAAATGAGGGAAAGAAGGGGAGGCTCGCGGGGTCAATCAGAAACTAGCTAAAACACGTCGACAGGGACAGACGCCTATCAGGTGACAGGACGGGCCGTACTGACAGCGCTCTGAAACGCGTCGACTACCACGGACGCCGTTCAAACGACATGTCAGGCACCGTACACTGACATCGCAGAGTGGCAGTCCGAATTGCGTCGTGCATTACTGACGCCGTTCAAACGACGAGACAGGGGCCGTACTCTCGCGGCCCGAAACCCGCCCACATGGCACAACAGCAAGCAGACTTAAATGGCGTCCACACAACCTGACGCCTTTTGAAAGGCGTCGAGAAGTGCAGACGTCATTCAGTCAAAACTCTCAAGACCCCCCCCCAGGGTCCAAACCAGGGGATCCGGCCCGAACCCGACCCGAATACCGAACCCGAAACCTCAGTCCTTACAGCCGGTCTGAGGCTAATCGAGGGCAACAGTGTAAGATAGAGGACTCTTCCCCTATTTATTCAACATGCCACACTCTGGGCACCGCAAAACAACCACCACGCCGCACCATCCACATACCTAGACCACAACCCGTTACCATCACGCCCATTAACCCGTAATCACCGCCCACTTTCCTTAAACACATTAACCCATCATCACCGCCCGCTTTCCTCAAAACCCATTATACCCCACGTCACTACGCCTCCATTAAACAACCCCCCCCAAGCTAATTACGCACCCCTCATGCCATCCAAACTACTGCTCCGCGTACCACTCCCTACATCACCCATTACCATCACCGCTTACCCAGATACCATACAACCATCTAAACCTCTACTCCGCATGTCATTCCCCACTTCATCCGCACCGACCAATTACCCCTCCACCATCCAACCATCTAAGCCCCTCATCCGTACCATGCCACCACCAACTAACCCTACGCCATCACCCGTATACCAACCCTCCACACCATCTACTCCATCCACTAACCCTACGGTGCTCAAGTTATCACTCGGCCCTTCCACAACTGAAGAACATGCACTCCGGAGTGGGAGGATCTTCAATAAGGTCTTTCCTCAATCAACAGTCAGAGACGGCCCATCACAGCCGTCGGAGGAAGCGTATAATGATGAGAGTGCACCAGGCACTCAATATGACCTGTTAAAACATCTTGACATAACACCGGCATGAATCTTTGTGCTTGAATTGATAAAGAGATCGAAGACCCGTCAAGAGGCTCTGATGGAGTATCTACAAAAAGTGATGGTCAACGAAGATGTGTTGGTAAAGAAGATCGCCGCGCTACTAGTTCCTCAGGGGGATCAGCCCTCTATCTCATTTCATGCCTCGGAACTAGCACCACCAGCAGCCAGGGGCATGGCTCTAAGTATTACGGTCAATATCTGCAAGAAGGTCGTAGATGCATGTCTGGTCGACACAGGGGCTTCAATTAATGTCCTGCCTCCGAAGACCCTTGAATTGTGCAGTGTACCCAAAGAAAAATGGTTGTCTAGTCCTATCTCTGTAACAGCTTATGATAATTCCACCCGTTCCCCTCTCGGAATGGTCTATTTAAAAGTGGAGTTAGGCCCTGTATATCATGCCGAGGTCGAATTTCACATTTTGGAAATCGATCCTTCCTTGAATGCTATTTTTGGTCGTCCTTATATAAAAACCCTCGAGGCGATTCCCTCTACGAACCATCAGTGCCTCAAATTTCCCAACAAAGGACGAATCATTAAAGTTACGAGCATGCCGATCCTTGACGCTGCTCATTCCTTGAATATCAAGCCAACTTCTTCACTTGGTCGACAACTTTTTCTATCGGTATTACAGGTCTACCATCCGGTGGCTGATCCTTTAAAGGCCGCCACTCTTACTCCTTATCCACTGAATGCCATAAAGCGGGAGAAGTGCATGAGTACCCCTGGATGGAAAATAATGATGAAGGGTGGTTATCAACCTGGAAAGGGCCTGGGCACACAATTACAAGGCAGAACTACACCCATCAAGGACAACCGAAGGACACCTGGCAATGGCCTGGGCTATAGGCCAAGAAAAGTGAAGCAGGACATTACTCAGCAGGAAGAAAATGAAGACGGCCAGAAGATATGAGAGACAATGTCTACACCATGCAAAGAAGGTCGGGACCCCTTAATTTGGACTTTATACACACATTTTGTCAAGGGGCCCGTGATCAGTCATGATGACATGGTGGTCATCACTTCCTGTTTCGACCTCTATGACATATATGCAAGAGACCTGGCCAGACATTGTTCAGAGTTGCTCACGTACCAGTCCTTGGAGGCTCTGCGGCCAATGAAAATGAGAAAATTTCAAGACCCTGAGTGTGAATGGTACAGATGGTTTGACTTAAGGGATCTGTATATTGCATTGAATAGACTGCTTCTTGATCCCTCAGAACCTAAGTGGCCGCCACAAATAGATGAACTGATTGAAGGGCCTGGTGCCATTTTTTTTAAAAGAATACTGTTGTCTGAAGAAACAGATGGAGGGGAGCCAGATGACCCCTATGAAGCTGGTTATACTATGGATCTTCTCTGGAGGGGGACTTATCCTTCTCACGTTTTCACACTTCATACCTTGTTCCGCACTCTGCTTCTAACCCCGACTTGGTCGCGGGTCATTACTGAAGATATTCCACGGGCTCTGCCCATCATGATCACCCTGTCCCCACGGGACTTCATTCCCCAACCTCCTCTCGATCTAGAGAGGATTTATGATTTAATCTGGGACATACTGCTGTATGATCCCTCAAATCCTTTGGCCTTGGTGCCGCTTCCTCCATTCCATTCTCCTCCTATTCACCTTCACTCTTGCTTTATGATTAATTCATCTTTTCTCCAAAAAAAACGTCAATTTGGCAACAAATTTCTCCCATATCCTCATTGAGGAAACTTCTTACTTGTCCGATTGTACCCCATCGCGTAGGTCTTTCAGTCAAGATTCTCTTCTAGATCTACTATGCCCCTCCCCCCGGGAGGATTCTCCTGTATTTCCGCATGTATCCCATAATTTTCATTCTACTTCGTCCTCATTAGGTCAGGATAGGGAGTCTAGGCAGGTTAGTCAAGTTAGGAAGTCTAAAAAATCTAAGGATAAACAAATTTCAGATAGATACCTCTAGGATTTAGCTAATAAATGCCTTTCTTGCTCTATGATCCCTCAGCTATTAGAGAACCCTATTCAGATGCCAGAAGATTGTATAGATGAAGAGTCAGTTAATGATGGATATGGGGTGTATTAATTGATACACGAAAAAGACCCCATTGTTAAAGATGAAGGAGATGACGAGGACGCGGCTGAGGCATATGCCAGTGGAGTAAAAAGATTTGATGAACCCTCAGCTGCCGTAGAAGAGCCCACCAAAGAAATCAATCTAGGGACTGAAGACGAACCTAAGGTTGTCCTCGTTAGCAAGAATCTTTCCGAAAAGGACGAGAAGGCAATGGTACAAGTTCTTAAGGATTATAAGGACACTTTCGCTTGGAGTTATGAGGATATGCCGGGGTTAGACTCATCGCTAGTGGAACACAAGTTAACATTAAAGGAGGGAGCTAGCCCGGTCAAACAAAAGCTAAGACGATTCCACCCACAAATGGCTTTAAAGATGAAAGAAGAGGTCGATAAGTTACATAAAGTCAAATTCATTATTAAAGTTGTCCTTTATCCACAATGGGTCACCAACATAATCCCGGTTATGAAGAAAGATGGGAAGGTCAGGATTTGTATTGACTTCTGAGATTTGAACCGAGCCTGTCCTAAGGATGATTTTCCATTGCCTCACATTGATGTACTCATCGATAATACTACTGGCTATGAAACTTTATCATTTATGGATGGATTTTCAGGATACAATCAGATTAAATTGGCATAAGAAGATCAAGAAAAAACATCATTCACTACACCTTGGGGAACATACTGCTATGTCGTCATGCCATTTGGATTAAAGAATGCTGGAGCTACTTATCAAAGCGCTATGATGGCAATATTTCACGACATGATGCATATCGATCTAGAAGTGCATGTAGATGACTTGTTGGTGAAATTTAAGACTAAGGCTGAGCATGCCGAAGTTTCGGTAAGAGTATTAGAAAGATCAAGAGAATATTAGTTAAAGATGAACCCCAAGAAATGTGTATTCGGGGTAACCTCAGGGAAATTACTTGGATTCATTGTCAGTAAACGGGTAATTGAGATCAATCCCAACAAGGCGAAGGCTATCAGAGAGATGCCACCTCCCAAGAACTTGAAAGAGTTAAGTGGATTAATCGGGAGGTTGCAATTTATTCGTCGTTTTGTCTCCTAACACTCACAAAGGTGTAAGCCGTTCTACGAGCTTACCAAACCGGAAGTCAAATTCGATTGGGATGATAAGTGTCAGGAGGCGTTCGATGGATTGAAGAATTATTTGGCAAGTCCTCCTATTTTGAAACCACCATCTCCAAGCAAACCATTGATACTATACATTTCTGTCCTGGATGATGCAGTGGGGGCTGTCCTAGCACAAGAGGATAAAGAAGGAAAGGGGAGGGCAGCCTACTATCTCTCTAAACTTCTCAACCCCGCTGAACAGAGATACACAGCGATGGAGAAAACATGTGCAACACTTGTATGAGTTGTTCAGAAATTGAAGCATTACTTTCTAGCCCATGAAGTCCATCTCATCGCTAGGATGAATCCAATTAAGTTTTTTCTTGAGAAATCTGTCCTTACTGATAGGTTAGCACGATGGCAAAGCTTTCTATCTAAATTTGATATCACTTACATTCAGCAGAAAGCGATCAAAGGCTATGCCATAGCAGAACATCTCGCTCACCATCCCCTTCCTCGTTTTGATGCAGTCCGATTGGAGTTTCCGGATGAGGAACTGACGTCCATAGACCATATCAGAGATGATATGTGGACTCTGCATTTTGACGGATCTCTGAATTCCCATGGAAATAGTATTGGCATTGTTCTGCTTTCACTTAAAGGTGTCACCATTCCACAACCCTTTCAGCTTGACTTCCCAGTCACTAACAATATAGCTGAATACGAGGCACTCCTTACTGGTCTCGAGGCTGCTCATCTCTATGGTGCCATCGAACTCATAATTGTAGGTGATAGCCAATTGATTCTTCTCCAGATGTTAACTAAGTATTGAACTCTTGATCCTAAGCTCAAGCCTTATCAAGAACTTACCTCTGCTTATGCAAAGCTTTTCACAAAATTGATCTTCGTCCATATTCCTAGGAATCAGAACATCTTAGCTGACGCTCTAGCCTCACTTGCATCTTCTCTTAATTTCCCAATCAGCAGATAATCCGAATCAATCATCGTTCATAGGCGTCTTTCACCCACCGTGAAAGACGCCTCATTCCTTAGAACTAAGGAGAAGCTGCTGAAGAAGGTCAGAGATGGAGATATTGTGAAAAAAAGAGAAATTATGATAATGGAGCTATTAGAAGAGATGGATGATGAACAGAAGCCATGGTACTATGAAATTGCTAAATATTGTGAAGATCAATCATATCCTGAACAAGCCATAGCTGAGGAAAAAAGGACTATCGGGAGAGTTGCTCAAAGATACACCCTAGTTGGGGGAGTATTATACAAAAGAGGTTTTGATGGAGTTCTTCTAAGATGTTTAGATGAAGATGAGCTTTGGAAGGTTATGGAAGGAGCTCATGCTGGAGTTTGTGGTGGCCATGTTAATGGACAGATGTTATCAAAGAAAATCCTTAGACAAGGATTCTATTGGCCAACCATAGAAGAAGATTGTGTAGGATATGTCCGTAGGTGTGCTAAGCGTCAACTTCACGCTGATAAAATTCATTCTCCTGCATCTTCACTCCATCCTATCTCCTCCCCATGACCTTTCTCCATGTGGGCTTTCAATATCATTGGACCCTTTGGCAATCCTGATTCCGGCATTAAGCAGAAGTCCTTCATCCACACGACAATGGAATACTTCACCAAGTGGGCAGAAGATGAAGCGTACACGGAAGTCAAAGAATCAACCGTGTGCAAGTTCATCATAAAGAACATCATCACCAGATTTGGAATTCCAAGCACCATCGTCACTGACAATGGACCTCAGTTTGTGTCACAAGAGCTGAAAGACCTCTGCAACAGGTACAAAATTACATTGCACCATTCATCTCCTTATTATCCGCAAGGCAATGGCCAAGCCGAGGCAACTAACAAGACTTTGATAAAAATCATCAAAAAGACGTGCAAGTCTAATAAATTCATAGAATGGCCAAAAAAATTGATTGAGGCTCTATGGGCCTACCGAACTTCAATCTGCACGCCCACTGGGCAGACTCCTTATTCCTTAATATTTGGAATGGAGGCGGTAATTCCATATGAGATTCTTATACCGTCATTAAGAGTACAATTGAATAAAGAATTCTCCATTGATGAACACCGTTCAACACTCTTTGCTCAATTAGAACTCTTAGACGAGAAAAGATGGTCAGCTGCTAATCATGCAAGAGTTTATCAAAATAGACTAGCACATTTTTACCAAAAGAAAGTCATTGAACGTAAGTTTAAAGTTGGTGAAATGGTCGTCAAAAGAATCTTTGTAAAACATGGTGGTCCGCGTTCTAAGCTCCAACCCAATTGGGAAGGACCTTATGTTGTATCACATGCTTTTCCTAGTAACGCTTACCGTCTAATTAATACAGAAGGGGAAGAGTTAACTCACCCCTAGAATGGTCTGTATCTTAAGAAATACTATCCTTAGGTTAAAGAGTCGATCAGCATGGTGCAAAGACCAGGGGTATCAGAAAATTTAGAAACTCAAATTCTCTTATCAGTTTGGATAATTTAATTTAAACACATTACTACACACACTGACGTGTTTGATTCGTGAGCAACAAGAGATGCCAAGTCCTAAGGAATACCGAAAGCTTGACCAAGGGTGTAAAATGCAAATCATTCTTTTCAAACATAATTCTATTTTTACACTCAGCCCATGATGTCGGAACGAGGCTTAGAATAGACTACCAAGAATACCCGCCATCTTAGTAGGAGGCCTTCATAAAAAAATTGGGGAGATCCGTCCCAAGAAAAAGAAAAGTGGAAGCGAAAGGCAAAAGCCAAATGTCAAATCAAAAGGCCATTACACTACAAACGCTACATCAAGGCCATGAAATGAAATAAAAGAGAACGCAAGGTCGATAAATGCCCTGGAAAGAAAATGACCGAACCCCAAAAGATATTAGGGTAAGAAAAGAACATCTTTTTAGGTCTCTGGAACCTTCTCATGTGCTTTCTAAACCAATTCTTCCTTTCTTTCTGAAGAGGCGTACTCCAAGCTTGAGGAACGGCCTAGATTGACTAAGGATCAAATTATCAAATGGGATCACAAATGAAAACACAAGTTCAAACACGATGGGTCTAAGTTAGATTATTGAAGAACAATCTGGGAATTAAGTTAATCAATGAATATGTTTCCTTTTGATTTGAGTACCATGCTGGTTTTTTAGTTTGCACCATATTCCAAAATCCTAAAAAAAGTACATATTTCAAAATCCTAAAAAAAAGGTACATATTCCAAAAAAAAAAAGAGTACATATTTCAAAATCCAAAAAAAGTACATATTCCAAAATTCAAAAAAAAAGAGAACATATTTCAAAATCCAAAAAAATATATATGTTCCAAAACCCAAACAAAAATGAATATTTCGAAACAACAAAAAATATTTCAATTAGCATCTGCTTATTGCATCTGGTGTGTTTCATTCCTTTTATTTTCAGTAAGCATCTGTTTGTTTGCATGTTGAAATTTACTCAAAGTGATGTCAAAATTAGCATGTCTACATGGCCGTTAATAGAAAATATTAGCGACCAATAAAAACTTAACGATCACATATAATTAGCGCGGGGAAACCTACCTAAAAAGATTTTAAGAAAATATAATAAAAATTGAGTAATACTTACTACACGTGAATTGTATAGCAAGGGTGCTGCCATCCAATCTCATTAGATAGATGAAGTGCAGTCATCAATTTTTTCTCAAAAAAATATTTTGTTAAGCTAGGTATCATCTCCCCAACTCCGCCTAGCTATGAGTCTCTTGTGTTTAGCCGGTGCCAAGCCTAGATAAAAGAGGAGGGTTGCGGTAGGTGATAGTCAACATAAAAATTTTGTCACATCTCATAATATGGATTCAATCAAAATTAATGTTGGAACGTCCTCTACTTACGACACGCTGTACCGGAGTCCGGGTATAGTGAGAAATAGGCAAGAGTTGAAGGCATTCCATACAAGCGACGTGCTATGTCGGTGCCCAGATGTGGTGTTAAATGAGCAAGGGTTCGCATATCATGGACGGGTGTAGATAAAGAAGTTAGTCCATAGAACCGAACAGAGAATAGGACACAAGACAAACTCAGAGAATAATAGATGTTACTATAGAAAGAATTCTAAGAAAGTGCAGGTTGAGAAGAGGATTAGAATAGGTTCTTGGAATATAGGTCTCTTACAAGAAAGTTGATGGAATTTGTTGACACTATGAAGAGAAGAAAAGTTAGTATTGCTTGTATTGAATAGACTTAATGGGTAGGAGAGAAAAGTAAGAAAGTAGGAAATACAAACTACAAATTGTGGTATACAGGAAAGGAGAGAAATAAGAATGTGGTAAGTATTATTATTGATAAGACTTTGAAGGATGCAGTGGTAGCAGTAAGGAGAGTAGGAGATAGGATTATCCTAGTACAATTAATTATAGAGGGAGATGCGATTAATGTTGCTAGTGCCTATGCTCCACAAGTTCGATTAGATAGTGAGAGTAAATTGAGGTTTTCGAAAAATATGGATGACCTTATGCAGAGCATACCAAATGAAGAGAATATCTTTATTGGTGGGGACCTCAATATGCATGTTGGAAGTGAACGTCAGGATTATGAGAAGGTTTATAGAGCTTTTGGCTTTGGGACTAGAAATGGGGAAGGAAAAAATATCCTCGATTTTGCTATGGCTTACGACCTTATATAAGCAAATACTCACTTTATAAAAAGGGAATCTCATTTAGTGACCTTTAAAAGTGGACAAAATACAAGTCAAATTGACTTCCTTCTCACAAGGAAAATAAATCGCGCTTTATGCAAGGATTGCAAAGCTATCTCTCGATAGGCCTTAACAAGTCAAAATAGGTTAGTAGTCATAGATATTAAGATCAAGAGATAGTCGAGTACGTTTAGAAGTAAGACTGATGTTCGAACAAGGTAGTGGAAATTAAAAGAGATGAAGCAAGTGACGTTTGAGAATAAAATTCTTAATATGGGTGATTAGAAGTCGGATTTGGAGGCCAATATTATGTGGATAGATATGGCCTCAAAGGTTAAAGAAGTAGCTGAAAAAGTACTCGGAGAGTCTAAAAGACATAGCCCACCTGTGAAAGAGAGGTGGTGGTGGAATGAGGAGGTACAAAAGGCGGTGAAGAGTAGAAGAGAATGATATAAAAGATTGCCAAAGTGTAATAATAATGAGGCTAATGAATAATACAAGATAGCGAAAAAGGAAGCAAAAAAAGCTATTAGTCGGGTAAGAGTTCAGGTCTTTGAAAAGATATATGAATAACTTGAAATCAAAGAAGGAGAAAAAGATATTTAAAGATTGGCAAGGATAAGAGAGAAAAAGTGTCGGGATCTTAACCAAGTTAGGTGCATCAAGGATACTAAAGAAAAGATTTTGGTAAAAGATGAGGATACCAGAGAAAGGTGGAAAAACTATTTTAACAATCTTTATGATAATCATAGTGAAAATATAGTGGATATAGAATGTACAACATAACATAATGTGAACTATATTAGGAGGATTAGATTTTCGGATGTCAAGTGTGAGTGCTCAAATTAGGTGTGTGATTATCATGAAAATTTATGTTGTTTATGTGACAAATAAACCTATTGAAAAATTAAGTGAATGTGATCGCCAGAAACTTTTAACTAAAAAGTTCCAAAAGAAAAGATTGATCGCCTACCTGTTTTGGGAACTGGGAGATTTTTGAGTCCTTGATTCCCCTCCTTCAGTCGGCTGAAGAAATAGAGCCCTTCTGACTTTGTTCTTGCTTTGAACGCTTATCGGACTTTGAGGATCATCTAAATTCCTTTTCCTTGTTGTTGATTCTCTTCTCTTGTTCTCCTTTCGTATCTTGCAACAAGCAAAGATAAAAGAAAATAATAAGAACTCAAGCAGAAGTAGGGTAAGTCACCTCGCTTACCGCCTGGCCCTCTACCCTCAGGCCGGTGATCCTGGGGACATCCTCCAGACTTGGGACCATATGTCCCCAAGGCATTAGGAAAGCCCTGCCTTCCGTATACCACCTCTCCCGCAACACCTGTAGGAGTACCAAGTCGAGCCAAAAGGGCTCGATCTCTAGAATCTCCGCAAACCCCATCTGGCGCAAGCGCGCCTTCTGGAAATCCGGGAGTCCCCACTAAGACCCTATCACTAAGTCCCAGGAAATTATGGCCCGCATCGTCCCCTGTAAACGATTCAAGAAGATTTCATCAGTTAATGGGCATAGGAAATCAATATAATATTATAATTAAAAGGTGTTGAGCAAGATGGACGCCCATTGAAAGGCGTCCACCTACCTTAACGCCATTTAAATCTATTTTGTGTCCTATTAAGAAAATTGAATTTCCTTTGAATGGCGTCGGATCATGGCGACGCCCTTTGAAAGGCGTCACCTAGTCTGGACGCCATTCAAACCCAATCGCAGGCTCTTCTAAAGAGCCCCTTTTTCCCTCTTTTCCTCATCCCATAGGAAGCTTACCAGGTGGAGGTCGCCCGCCCCTCCTTCGGCCACGGCTGCCAAGGGAGCCTCCTCTTCCTCTAAGAATGCCACCATTGCCGCGAGATCGGCCAGCACCGCCTCAGGGGCTTCTTCTGTCGTTACCACTGCGAGGGAGGCCATCCGCCGGCGTTTCACGACCGCCTTGGCCTTACTTGGTTGCCCACGTTCCATGTCGGAGAGGGTGGTCGGGTGGAGTGGGAGGTTGGATGAGAGGAAGGTTTAAGAAGAAAGCTTAGGTAGGAGAGAGTTTGAAGAGGGCTTGTTGACCGGTGGCGAAGGGCTTCGCCAGTGATCGTCGGAGAGAGGGAGTAGCCGGAGTTGAAGGACGAGAATTGCCGGAGAGGGTAGTCGCCGGAACTCGGGAAGAGAGAGAAAGAATTGGGAAGGATGAAGAAGAAAGGGGCCTTTGCGGGTTCTGTTTGGAGAAGTTAAAATGCGTCGATGGACAACGACGCCATTCAGTGCACTTAAACTGAGGCGGCAAGGAAGAAATTTTGAAATTCTGAAAAGGCGTCCACTATGACAGATGCGTTTCAGGTTAAACCGCCAATTCTACGCAGAGCCCTACCACGATCAATGATTAAAGGCGTCTTGGATAGACGACGTGTTTCAGTAGATTAATCGCAGAATTAATGGCAGAATTCTGTGGAAAAGTAGGAAGGAGAGTTGAAAGGCGTCCACGTGAGAAGGCACGTTTCAAGGATAATTTGGGTTTTTAAGGAATTGTTCTTTGAATTTCGAAATTTAATTATGACTAAAAGGCGTCTTGATTGGACGACGCTATTTACACCCATAAATCATATTTTAAAGGAAAATCATGGTTTTACTTAAGGAAAAATCTTCGATAAGTTACAGAAGATTAAGGATGAATTTCAAGGCATAAAGGAACGATTCTTTATTGAAATAAATTCTTTACATCAAAAAGAAAGATAAAAAAAGATTTTTCAAAGACGAATTTTCTGAAGTCCCATTACATATGGATATGATAATCCTCTATTTGTTTCTTGAGAGGATTTTACACAATCATTGAAGCTAATATTCCATAATGTAACTATAAGCTCTGTTGCTTCAAAATCTTCATCGGATTCCAAGGCACGCTTCTTGATTGGAGATGTATGGGAAAACTCATGGAGTTCATAGTGAGGTAGGCTGAGTTGAGTATAGCATCGTTGAGAATTGTATAGAACGAACTCAGTAGCCCCAATCAATTTAAGTTCTGCACCCGCTGCACGGCGTACTCGAATTGGTTTTCCTACAAGAGAAAGTGGTGAAGAGTTGAACCCATATGATGGCATTGTTCTCAGATAAGCTCGCCAGTGAGCTCGAGCCTTGAGTTTGGGCACTCGGTTTATCATCCTCTCATTGAATTTCAAAATATTGGAAATATGGAAGATTGGACTTTTCTGATATGTTTGAGACGGTCTTGCAGAATTTCTAGTATAATATTCGAATTTGAAGTGCAACTTAACCCACGAAGCAAAGAGAAGCATGCAACCATAAGGAGGATGACTTATAGACGCTGCAGAAAGCTCGTTGTAGAGATATGCTAGAATCGTTGTGCCAATCTGTCTTCCCTCAAAAATCTCGCAGATTGCGCTGACTTGATCATCCTCCAATATGTTGTCTTGGGCAGGAAAGAACAAAGCTCTAGCTAGGCATGTGGTGAACGCTTTCATCACGTTCTCAGTGTCATCCTCTCTAAGATCTTCAATCTGGTACAAAGTCCACTCTGCTATCTTTGCAAGATTAATTCCTTTCTTAGTGAGGCATCTTTTAACTTCTTTTAGATCCTTCATGATCTTCATCAACAATTGTTGACCTGTGATCTTTTCCCTCATCAGAGCCATCTTGTTCAGGATCACTTCATTGTTGTTCAACTTGATCTTAGGAAGGCCCAATAGGAGTTCGGCCTCTTCAAGAAGGATAGTGGATTCAAATTCAGGAAAGAGGAAAGTATGAGTTTGAGGATGCCACAATTCAATCAAAGCACCCATAGCCGCCCAGTCCACGTTTGAACTCTTGTAATGCTTTGTATGGACTACTAGACCTTGGATATTCCACTTGGAAACAAAAGATTGCACGGAAATAGTAATACTTTTAGCAAGCTTGCAAATCTAAGGAAGGGAAGTAAATTTTCTTAGACCGGGAAACAAAGGATATGCCTATAAAGAATAAAAAGGAAACTTGCTATAATTCTATGAAGAACTTGAAGAACATGGAGAAAAAAGGAAATTGAAGAAGAAGAATTGAAGGAAGAAAGGATTTAACTTATTTGGAAGTTGGGATCTCGCCCACTAAGATGATCCATCACAACAGAGAGCTTCTCTAGCGTCTTCTTCATCCTTTTGTTTGAAGAATCCATCTTGTTCTTGAGCTTCTTCCCCCTTGAAACCTTGAAAACCTTGATTTCCTTTCAACTTTGGAGAGAATTCCTTGCTTCAATCTCTAGATTATGGTTGGATTTACCTTGATACAAGTTAAGGAACCTTATATAGAGTGATTTGCAAAGTTGAAGAGACTTTTTCGGATGGGAGAAGGGATGTGCATGGAGAGAGTTGGAATCCGGATTAAAGACAGCCAGAACTTATTTCTGTAACTTAAATGGCATCGTTGAACAGCGACGTTGTTTAATTGGACTTAAAGGCGTCGGCTCGACACGACGCGTTTCAGGGTTTTCTGTTATTTTCTCGAAATTCATTGTTTATCCATATTTTGATGTTTAATTAAATACTTTCTTGAAGTTACTGATGATTTCTAAGTGCAGAAAATTCAAAGAAATGATTGCAAAGTTGAAAATTTCAAGAAGATCTCACTGTGGGAATTTATGAGTCCCGACCGTGGCTAAAAATACGGTTATCTCTATCCTTGTACTCTTTCATATAATTGATTTGCATTAGCATTACTATACGTTAAATATTTATTAGACTATATCAAGGACCTTCTCGTTTTGATGAAACTGGAATTTGAGTTCCCTTTCAACAAAAACAGTGATAATTCCAGAGAATTTTCAATCGCTTGGATATGCCGTTTGATTGTTAATTAGTGAGGATGATGGTTCCACTTTTGTGAAACAGTGCGTAGATAAACGAGCTTCGGCTTAGCACTGAATTGGAAGAATTGATATCTTGACTCATTAATAACAATTTAACAATATTATCCTTGATCATTTTATATTTTATTTGATTTTATATTTTTCTTTTAGCCAAGCATGCATCATGTAAGACTTTGAAATCATTGTAATAAGAATTAATTCCTGATTAAACTTTAGACCATTGATCAAATAATTTTCTAACATGATATGAAATATTCCATTCTGAATTGAGTATCTTGATTATCTTTGAGATTCGCTTGAAGATATCCTTGGAATTCTATCCTTTCTTGGACTCTTTATCTCAACATTTCTTGTTTCTTTTTAAGATCCATCATAGTTGCAGCATGTCCACATTGGCTGGCAATCGCTCCCCATGATGAAACCAGTAGGGTTTGTGACCTAGGGTACTTCCCAATCGTGAAGGTTGATCGACTTTATTTTATTTCCTTGTCTATCTCATTCAGACATGATTAATTCCATCTATATTTTTGAGTTACTTTTATTTATGATTTTGAAAAAAATTCCAATCATGTGATGTTGAGAGCGTGTCTCATCACACCTTGTCATCACCTTTTTAGTATATTCCATTCTATTTCACTCCCTTGCAAAGACGATGCCAAGGTGAGGCAGCTGTTGATACGCTAATTTTGACATCATTTTGAGTAAATTTCATGTCATATAATAATGCTTCAAAATGGTCTGATATTTAATCAATGGTTAATTTTTATTATTTTTCTGGATTAATTGTCTAAATGACATCGGGTCAGACAGACATAATTTAAGTTTATTAATGAAATTCATTTTAACTCAGATTTTTTAATCAAATATGAAAAATTCTAAAAGACGTCGACTTGTGAAGACGCAGTTAGGGTTTATTATTATTTTGATTTTTAATTAATTTATTAATAAACTAAAAGACGTCTGCCATGTTCGACGCCATTTAGGTTTCCTAAACTGATTTTGTTTCTTCTTCCCGATATTTATCCTTATCTTAATTAACCTAAAAGGTGTCTCCCTTGGGCGACGCGTTTTAGTTAATTACAAATAATGATGAATTAGGCTGTGTTTATCTATTTCTTGATTTGATTGGCTTCAAACTCCTTCATATTAATTTGTAAGTAACCGCGGATGCACGAACTTAAGTCTATAAATACACAAGCTTATGAAGAAGAAAAAGTTAAGGATTTTAAGAAAGAGACGACGTCCAAACGCTGAAGGATCGAGGCGTTGCTACCACTTCTAGGAGTTTTGAAGGAAGCTTCATATTTTCTTCATCCTTTCTTCATCCATTCAAGAACCAAGGCTTTCCACAGGCCATCTAACTCAGTTCTTCTTAATTAATATTCTCATATTTTTATCATATTAGTTCATAATTTCACATCACATCACTCCATGCAACACACACTCACTAGCATTATTTTCCAATCCATGTGTTAAGGGGTTTCAAAGACTACAAACAAGTAAGTTCATTTGTTTAAGTTGCATGATTAGAATTATTATTAGGATAGATACTATCACTATTTGAGTTCTTATAGTTCTCTTTCTTTCTACTTTTTGCAAGGTATAAAGCGATCAAAAGGAAGGAATCAACAAGGAAATCTGGACGATCCTCAAAACCCAATCAATATTTAAAGCAAGAACAAAGTCAGAATGGCTCTTTTTCTTAATCCGGCTGAAGGAAGAGAATCAAGATCTTCAACATCTCCCACGTCTGAAATAGGTAAGTGATTAATCTTTGTCTTTCGAAACTTTTTAGTCAAAAGTTTCTGGCGATCACATTGTTCTTAATAGGTTTATTTGTCATTTAATCAACAAAATTTTCATGATCATCACACATCACTATTTGAGCACTCACACACCCGACATAGTTAGGAAACCCTAGCTACGTGCAAGGTGAAGGGGGCGCACCCTGCGGCCAGGGGCGCCGGTGACCCCTCCTTGCCGGCAATTCTCACCCCTCCCCGAAAACCCTCCTGTGTGCGTTTATTTCCATAACCGAGACCCCCCTCGAAAACCCTCCTGTATGTGTTTATTTCCGTAACCGAGCCCTGCGGCCAGGGGCGCCGGTGACCCCTCCTTGCCGGCAATTCTCACCCCTCCCCGAAAACCCTCCTGTGTGCATTTATTTCCATAACCGAGACCCCCCTCGAAAACCCTCTTGTATGTGTTTATTTCCGTAACCGAGCCCCCCCCGCCCCCCCGCCCCCCCGCCCCTTTGAACTTACAAGAAGATGGAGGAGGAGAAGGGGCTGGCTAGCAGCGATCTCCAACCCTTGGGGTGCCCGTGGAGATATCAATTCACTCCCATTCTTCGTCCCACGAAGAACATGAAAACGCATACAAATAAAATCCGATTTTAACATAGTAATTAACTTTTGATTAACCGTGTTCATCTAATGAACAAGGTTCAAGCAATTAAAATCAATAACATGCATGGAATAAATTATAAAATCGTCAATCTGGAGACCGAAATGGGGAATAACATAGTGGAACCTTGCTCTGATACCACTTTTGATTTCGCTGTGTTAGATTAGAACAAAATGCAGTCGAAAATAATTTCAGATCCATAGCATTTTGCAGAAATAAATCAGATAAGGAAAAAATGATTTTCACCTTGTGCGGATTCAAATCCGCATTCTTCCGGTTCCATCGGTGTGATGCCGCAAGCCGCGCAGGTGCCCGGCCTCTAGCAGTATCCACGCAGTCTTCCTCTCGATGGATTGTCCTCGCTTCCTCGCTCAATGCGACATCTGTAGATCCCGTCTGACTAAGCATAATTCTTCGGGACATGCGCTTTTGAATTTCCCGTCGGACGGGAAGTGGAGCATATGGGAGTCGGGGTGGAGCCTCCGAGGGGCCAGCCTCTAAGGGGGCACCCAGGAGAGAGAGAGGAGAGAGAGGGGGGGCGGCTAGGTTATGACTGGGTTGTTGGACCCAGTGCGCGAAGCGGTTCTTTTATAATAAGTGGTTTTGTGATTTTTCAGAAAAACCCACACTTATCCGAAACCCCGTCAAAATATCCATCAACTTGAAAACCATTTGCGTGTGATCCTCTAGAACCAAATATCAGTCCAGTTAATGGTCCATTAAGTCTAGTAACTCTTTACGAACCCACTGAATTAATTAATATCCTTATATTAATTAATCAGCCGAATTTAATGTCCCACAATGAATTTGGATGGGCTTTCGATCACGTTGGGTGCCGAGCAACACCGCGTGATCCTAGAAGTCATTGGAGTTTATGCAACTGACTATGGGAACCTTTCCATCATCGGTTGCCACGTGGATATAATCTTTCATCCGTGCAATGTTCCAGAATCGACCTAGGGTACGGTTTACTGTTAAATCCTAGCTAGTCGATTCACTTGAATCAGATGTCGCTAATCTATATCAGATAACTCTTTATCTGATATAGAGTCCACCATGGCCAAGGACTTATGCGCATCATTTTTGGAACATTCTCTCTCCTATTATGCAGAGGAAATGATTCCGTGTTGACCATACAATTACCTTCGAGGGCGTCTTTCTGAACCCGATCACTTGACTTATAGATAAACCATGGTTAGAGATTCGTTAGTGAAGGTCAAAGCTTAGAGACCTACTAGCAAGGTTGTTGGGTTTTCGGGTTTCTCGAGATCTCCAGCGCAGCGGAAATAAAAATAAAACGGAGATCCAATCCCGTTTCAAAAAATCTAAAAACCAGATTATCGGATAATCAGTTCTTACCGTGTGCGGATTCAAATCCGCAACCGTTCGGTTCCGTCGGTGCGACACCGCAAGCAGCACAAGCGCCCGGCCTCTAGCGGAGTCCACGCGATCCTCCTCGTGACGGATATCCTCACGTTCCTCGTTCTTCGCAGCCACGAAACCTCCGCCGGTCGCCGCAACGATCACCGCAACGCGCGGACGATTTCCCGTCAAACGGGAGTCAGAGAAGTGGCAGAGTAGATCCAGGGATCCGGATCTAGCCTGGGGCGCCAGAGAGAGAGAGAAACAAAGGAGGGGGCGGCTAGGGTTAGCAGCAACTTGGCCTGCTCAGCCCATTCGCTATATTTTATATTAATCACGCGATTTTTCATAAAAGCCCCCGATTTATATAAAACCCACTTATTTATCCATCGCCTTGAGAAACATTTGCGTGTAACCCTCTAGGCCCAACTACCAGTCCGGTTAATAGTCCAATAAGCCCAGTAACTCTTTACTGGCTTTATTAATCAAGTAATAACTCTTTATTAATTAATTAATCAACCGAATCAATGTCGCACATCGAATTCGGTCAGGCCTCCGATCACGTTGGGTGCCAAGCAACACCGCGTGAACCCACTCTTGTAACCTTTCTACCGACAGTTATTACCCACTCTTGGAACCTTTCCGCCGACAGTTACCGCGTGGATATAATCCTTCATTCGTACAATGCTCTCAAGTCAACTCAGGGTATGGCGTGTTGTCAAACCCTAACCGGTCGACTCACTTGGATTGGATGCCACTGATGAATATCAAAAAACTCCTTTTCCGATATTATCGTCCGCCCTAGCCAGGGACTTTCGCATATCCTTCTTAGAGCATTCTCTCTCTAAGTACCGAGAGCGAATGATTCCTTATTGACACACAATTTCCTTCGACGATATTCCGCTGTACTCAATCCTTGGCTGTTTAGAATCCCGTGGTTAGAGATTCATAAACCAAGGTCAAAGTACAGAAGTCCACTGACAAGGTGTCCTTGGTGTCTCAGGTCTGAGGACCATCCACGCAACTGCGACAATAGAATCAAGCTGGTTGATAGTGAGGTACAATACCATCCAGCGATTCAGTCGGATCAGTTCAATGAACTCATTCTCTAATGAGCACCTACAGATTCGCCTTAGTGTCTCCACACAAGTGACTTATGAGATCAGTCACCCTCATCATATGAGCAGGAGTAATCTGTACTAGTCTAACCGGATATCCGATGTCCTTCTCGGATATCCTTCGACTAGGAATGATTAAGAATATGTGTGTTTAAGTGATCAGTCTCATTAGTATGATCTCATCATAATCTGATCACTATCGCACATATTCACGAACTTTATTATGAGACGATAATTAATACGATTTACACACAATGAATATTATGCCATTATATTAATAAATGAACAAGATTTACATAGTCAGATTGACTTGTAGGCCACCTAAGATTAACAAAGGTATCCTTGGTGTCTCAGGTCTAAGGACCGTCCACGCACCCGTGACAAAAGAATCGAGCTGGTTAACAGTTAGGTAGCTACCATCTAGCGATTCATGGTCGGATCAGTTCAGTGAACTTATTCATCAATGAGCACCTATAGGTCCAGCATAGTGTTTCCACACAAGTGACCTATAGGATCAATCACCCTCATCATATGAGTTGAAGAAACTTGTACGAGTCTATTCGACTATTTGATGTCCTTCTCAAACATCCTCCGACTGGGAACCATTATGAACATGTCTTTATAAGTCTTTAGTCTCATAATTATGATCTCATTATAATACGAAGACCATTACACATGTTTATAGACTTCATCGTGATACGATAAACAAGGATCGAATTAAATACACAATAAAATTATGCCATGATTTTAATAAATTGAATATTACATGGTATCGAATTGGCTTGTAGGCCACCTAATACTAACAGTGGGAAGCTACCGTCTTGCCGTAGACAAGCTTCACTACATTCGTTTCGTGGAGAGAGAGGCAAGTGATGACGAATGATCAAAAGCATAGTATTTTTATATATAAAAACTCTATTTTCAAAGTAATTTATCATATAGTATATGTATGTAAATGCATGGCTACATAATGAAGTTATGAAATGAGTTTATAATGTATGGATCCCTTCTTTCTTCTTTCTTCCTCTCTTCTTTGTGTCTTCTATAAATCTAGTTTCTGGTGCTGAAATGCATCCATGTAGGCCGACGTGATTCGTGGATCACATCAACTATATATGACGTGGTTCACGTACGAGATTTATAAACTACATGCTATTTCTATAATTTATCTATGCTAATCCATGCTAAAATGATGACTATGATTATGTTATGATTAACCATGCACGCATGATAATGGTTATTTCATGTCTCTAGGTTATATCATGACAGTCGTAGTTTTTTTAGAAAGAGCTTGTTCCATACATGCGTAAAGATTTAGAGAAATTTCCATATTACCATGCTACTAAATTCTTAGTTATTTCTATTAATACTTCATGAGCATACGTAGACCACGATGAAGCTAATTACAGCATGTTTTAAATTCATGATAGTTCATGCATAATTATGGTTTTACAAATAAATCATGTTTTAAGAAAAATCTAGAAAAATAGACTAACTAGTTGAATGGCGTTGAGCTCGGCCGACCTAATTTAGAAGGGCAATTATTAAGTTGATTTTTTGTTAATTCAATGTTTAATCTTATGCCATTAATACTTGTTATGCGTTAGATCACGTCATGCACTAAACTAAATAATTCATGCATGCATGTGTTAATTTAAGATGGTAAGATGCTAAGTGGATGTACCAAACAGGTGATGTGGGCTCTAAGTGCCACGTGGACCGAAGTGCTACACTGTGGGGGCCATCTCTTTATTCCCTGGTGACCAAAGTGTCACGCAGTGTGACCCATCTCTTGATTCTATGGGGGCCACCTCTATATTCCCTCATTCACTCGTTTAATAACTAAGGGAATAAGTTAGATACCCGAGACAACGTGTTAAATCTTAGAAGTATGTTTGCATGCTATCACGGTGGGATCTAAGAGCATTCTCTGACTGTGCAACCGAAGATCTAGTAGGTTTACCACAACCACTAGGTAAAGAAGAAGTTACCCTATGTCATTGCGTGCTTACTTATCCTATGTTAAGGTGAAAAGATATAACATGTGTGATCATACATAATGTTCAAAGGCCAAGATGAAGTTAACGTTCAGATTTTATTACATGTTGTAGCGTCATGATATATTCTGAAAATTCATGTTCATATTCATGAATATGATGTTCAAGTAATGCTAGATTCATGCTAGTTAGTTTGCACGTCTATTTCATGAAATTCCATGATGAAAGATGCATGTTTAGATGCCATGGATGATCATGTTTAAGGTGTTTATATCCTGTCCATGTTCATGTTTCATGAAAGTATACATGTTTCATTTCATGCATATTATTTATGTTGAAATCTTAAAGAAGAATGCTAGGATGAAAGATGTTAGTATATGTTAAAATTAATGTTTATGTTTAAATAAGATGGATGCAAGTTCTTTTATGTTATAGCATATGGAAACCTATATCTTTGTGAATTATGAGCTTGCTGAGTTGCTTTAACTCACGCTTGCTAGCTAACATATTTTCAGGTGAGACTGAGGTCTAGGAGGAGGAGACTTAACCTGGAGTTGAAGCTTTGCTAAAAGAAGTTATCTAGAAGTAGGTTTAATTTGCTTTTGATTTATTTAGTAGCAAGTGATGTATTAGGTTAGATAGATTGATCACAGATATACTTTTCATTTGAACTTATAGAGATCCTAGATAATGTAATAGTTGGTTCTTTTAGATATATTAATTCAGTAGATGTTTCTGTTGTGGCTATGAAGGTTGTTCTATTTATTTCATATATTGTCTTATGCTTATGCTTACTACTACCATTAGAACTTGTTTGGGTTGTTTCCACTATGACGCCAGCACAGTCTGATACGCCCCTAATCCAGTTCAGTCATTCCTACTCACTTCGGATTCAAGTTACGTAACTATGGAACTAAATAACATACAAATTGAAGATGAATGATGAGAGATAAATAACCAAGCAATAAACATGTCATTTACCATTATTTAATCTAAATATTTCATTGTATTGTCATAACCAGGATCCTGAAATGTCACTAAATATGCAGCAAAAATAAAATCTCTCAATTCACTAAAGAAATATAAAAGTACATATACTCTCTCAGTTTCCTACTATATAAAATCTAAGAAAATAGTAAATCTAATCCTAGATAACCTCCAACTGAGTATGAATCTAATTCCTTATGCAAAGGATTGTTCCTCAGCTAACTCCTCCTCCTCAGTCTCTGAAAATGTTAGTAGGAGTTATGAGTATAGCTACGTAGTAGGCAAATCAAACTCATCAAATGCTAATAATATAATGATTAAAAAGTGATAATTTCAAATATATATACAATTCACAATTCTACATATAACTCAAATAAGATCATGATACAAAATATGGTCAAATATAACTTATCAAATCACATGTATTTCTAATAATAAGAACAAATTGAACTAACATATAGCATATAAGGAATAATCAGATTTTAATTTAATTGAACAAGTCGACTAACCATAATCAAAATATATCACATATCAAACTGAACATATCGAACAGAACATATAGCAAATTCTCATGACATGGTAGTGTTATGACCTACACATTGAACCTATTTCATTTCATTTATAGATTTTGATTTACTAAGCTCACTTAGTTAATATTTAGTTAATTATGCCTAATTAGAGTCCATGAAGACTTAATTAAGCTCATTTATATTATTTAATTATTTATTAAGAATTAATTTAATTAATAAATAATTTTTTATATAATAATAGTTTTAGAATGGGTAAATCAGTAATGAAGTCAAACTAGACCCATTAAGTCTATTATTGTCCTAATTAAGTAAGTCAAACTAGGTCCATTAACTTTACACACAAAAGACTAAAAATGACATGGAATATATGGTTGGAAAGAGAGTATAAAATAAAACAACTTTGTCAAAAGGATCAAAAACTAATTTGGTCATCTAATGGGCCAGATATGAGAGGATTTAAGGAAGAAAACCAATTTTGTGTGAAAATCTGGGTTACGAGTTTGAATCAGAACGTTTTAACTTATTGATTAAGTAAGCTATGATTGGAGTTCGACTTGGAAACTTTGGGAGCTTAATTTGGGTAGTATAAGGAAGCTAAAGAGAATATAAGGGACCTTGGGGTCGTGCATAAGGCCTCTTACACATAGCCTCAAGATAAGAGGTAAGAACATGACGTTCTTCATGAGAAAGAGAACTATTTCGATTTAATTCTCTTTGGCAATTGATTCTAATAGATGTATTATTATTATTTGAGGTTCAGAGGTCGCGTAAGAAGCCTTACATTATAAGAAAATTGACATTTGGAGTGCTAGAAGGTGATTGAAAGACATTAGAGGAGTGTTCTTCGCATTCTAAAGGTAGGATATGAGAACCTATTAAATGTTTAATTTGTATTAAAATGAAAATCTACGTTTTGATGTTTCAAAGATTATAATCTTTGAAGTCATGTTATTTTATATGTTTAAAATCCTTTTTATATTGAGAAAAATCTCAAAAATTGCAAGGCAATTGACGAAAGGTAGAAGACTGTCGTCTGGTGGGTGGCCGGCCAACACAATGGCGGTCCACACCAGACGACCAAGTCGATGGCCGTTTGACCATGGCCATCTGATGAACCAGACAGCCAGCACTCTGGCCGTCTGACCATCAGATAGTTAGCACTCTGGCTGTCTGATTCTTAGGATTTCTGGATTTTTCAACTGACTTACAAAGGCCCTTTCTCTCTCGTACGATCTCCATTTCACCTGAAAGTTTGACATATGTTAGTTTAGAATCTCTGTTACGCATCAACAAAATATAATTTTTTTCGAAGATCATGGTATATATATTCCATAAATTTATTTACAGTCTATATAATCTGTCTTGGCAGCATGTTCAATTGTACTTGTTAGTGTTATAACGCTTTCAATTCAAGTCCAAATCTTTCCAAAGTTTGTGGAAAGGTTTGATATCATGTCCTTGATGTCTCTGTAAAATTTGAGAATTTTTTAACCTCGTTTGATATTTATTTTTCACTTTGTACGGAGTTGCTGAAAGTTTGTTAAAGTCTATTTTCCGATTCGAAGCGGGAGTCCGAAATCATATCAAATGGTCTAAAAATTGATGAAACATTGTCCACATATTTAATTTGACCTATTTTTCATTTTTGTCAAGTTTTACTTCTTTTCAAATCTAGTTGCTATTTGTTGATCTATTTATTGAATTTTTAGCTTCAGAAATTAGGTTTAATACCTAAAAATTATACTTATTTGTCCAAAAATTGTGAGAATATTCTTAGAGCATATTCTTCCACCTAGAAACCTGTTGACACTTTTTTTATTAAAATTTCAGATATTTTGTAAGTAAAAGCACGTATTTTGACTTATACTTATATATAGTACTTTGATAATTTCAATTTCATATATTTGTACCATTTGATATCTGATAATATAATTGTTCAATAATTATTTGACTTTGTTTAGACATTGCCATCTTAAGAAGATATTTGGCTCGATTCTAATATAAGCCTCCATATTAGATAAGATATTTTGTTTGAAACTCGAAGGTAAACGGGTGGAATCTTGATTTCTGGCTTGCTAAAATCACAGAACGGCGATACATAACGCCCTGATAGTTTGGAGTTAGGTGGGACATGGACTCTCCAGTTCTACAAAGTAATCAAGACCTCTACATCATTTGCCCAGATACTTTGGTATTGTTTTGTTTGGCTCCTTATGTTGTGATTTGGGTGTATGTCTATTAACATTTGATATGATACATTTAATATGATTTAATTAGCACAAAATTCTGAAATTATGTCTCATTTGAACTCAGCTTATTCTTTAAAATCTCAGATGCACCATGTCCTTTAAATTTGATCAATGCTTAAGATCTATATTTACTCAAATGCCATAATTTGATCAGATTTGTTGGGCTACTATGCCATGCCATTTGTTCTGTGATATATGATAAGCTCAATTTGATATGAGATATGTTCAGTTCGATATGTGATATGTTCGTTACATGGCTAGTAAATTTGATAAATCATATGTGAATTTGATTTATCCATCATGCTAAGTAAGCTATATGTTATTCAATTTGATCATGCAATTACAAAACACATGTGATCTGGAAAATTTATACGTGATCATGTTTTGTATCATATTCTTATTTGAGATATATGTAGAACTGTGAATTCTAATTAGTTAGTTCTTATCACTTTTCAACTATTATATTGTTTAGCATTTCATGATTCTCATTTCCTATTGACTGGTTGTACTCATAAATCCTATTAACATTTTCTGAGTCTACTGAGGAAGAAGAGTTAGATTCTTGATTTGGTGGGAATCTTTGAATTAGAAAATTTCTACTATTATCTAGGTAGATTTGCATATTTGTTTAGTAGATTGATGTAGTAGGGATAGTGAGAGATATATGTACTTTTTCATTTATTTAATAAGTTGATTGTTTTTATTTCCTATGGACGTTATTTCTTATGGACGTTTGGTATACTTCGAGATCCTGGTATTAATGTTATACACTTGTGAAATTATAGTATTGGCAAATGAAAATTTTATTGGATTGTTTTGATGGTCAATGGCATGTTTATTGCTTTGGTTTTTTGTCTCTCATCACTCATATTCGATTTGTATGCTATTTAGATCCATAGTTGATAACTTGAATCCAAAGTGAGTTTAGATGACAGAATCGGATCAAGGGCATAACAATGTAGTATCAGAGCATATGAATCATGAGATAACGTTAATCATTACTATCTGATCATAAGTCATACTAATTGATTTTGAGAGTTCAGGTAGGACAGTCTAAGTATGTTTAAATTATAAAAAGAAATAAGGACTAATTAGGCTCCATAAGATTTTCAGGATATGGCTAGGATAGTTGGATATGCATTTATAGATTATACACTTAGCTGGTTCTAACAATTATACTTAGAAAAGATGATTGACCTCGTCCTTTTTAGGGGGGGGAGCCAGTTAAAGAAGGGATTATGTATCACCTATAGATTTGTTAAGACATGGAGGATTTGATTGATCGGTATCATTGCCCTGACTGACTATAGAATCAAGATAGATACATGTTTATATGAGCCTATATCATCGACATGATAGATTTTGATGACATATTAAGTATAGACTTACTAGAAAAGTATGATGCCTTTTTGGACGGTTGTAGGAAAAGAATGATATTCCAAGGTCCTAGACCAGAAGATACTTTCTATTTTCAATGTCCGAAGAATAAGTTTGGAAGGGTGTTTGTCTCTGCAGTATGAGCACAAAAGTTAGTCAATCAAGGTTGTAAGGCATTCTTGGCTAGTATGGTGATTGATGATGACATTGCCAAGACAGGGCAAGACATCGGGGTGATTCGGGATTTTCTCGATGTGTTTCCTGATGATTTGCTTCGGTTACTATCATCTCGGGAGATCGACTTTACCATTGATCTGATGCCAGGTACCGCACCTATTTCTAAGGCACCATACAGAATGGCTCTTGCCGAGTTGGTAAGTAAACAACTACATGAACTTCTAGACAAAGGTTTCATACGTCCTAGCGTATCACCATCGGGTGCACCAATATGATCTTTCTGGAAGAAGGATGGGTCGATGTGTATATGCATTGATTACCGCAAGATCAATCAAGTCACTATCAAGAACAAGTATCCTTTGCCAAGGATTGAAGACTAGTTTGATCAGTTGCACGCAGCAAAGGTCTTCTCTAAGATTGATCTTCGGTCTGGCTATCATCAGATGTGGATCAAGGATGAAGACATACCGAAGACGGCTTTTCGCACAAGATACGGTCACTATGAGTTCTTGGTTATGCGTTTTGGGCTAACTAATGCCCCTACTACTTTCATGGATTTGATGAATTTAATATTTCAACTGTACCTTGACTAGTTTGTTGTTGTCTTCATTGATGATGTGCTGATTTACTCTCCAAGTGAGGAGGTATATAGCAAACATTTGAATATTGTTCTGGAGATTCTCAGGACTCGCCAGTTGTATGCAAAATTCACAAATGTAAGTTCTGGTTGGAGCAAGCCCAGTTCTTAGGGCACGTTATTTCCAAGGATGAAGTTTTTGTAGACCCGATAAAGGTGGAGACTGTTATGAAGTGGGAGGCTCCGAAGACTACTGCTGAGATTCGAAGCTTCCTTGACCTAGATGGGTATTATAAGAGATTTATTGAAGGGTTTTCTACTTTGGTTGCTTCAATGACGAAATTGACACGTAAGGATGCTAAATTTATTTGGTCAGAAGAGTGTGAGCATAGTTTCTAGGAACTGAAGACTAGGTTGACCACTGCTCCGGTACTCATCCTACAGGATGGGATCGATGACTTTGTGGTGTATATTGAGGCATCATGAAAGGGTCTCGGATGCATACTTATGCAGCAGGGCAATGTTGTGGCCTATGCATCGAGACAACTGAAAGACCATGAGGAATATTATCCCACGCATGATTTGGGGATGGCTATTGTGGTACATGCTTTGAGAATCTGGTGGCATTATCTCTATGGAGCACATTTGAAGTGTTCACTGATCACAAGAGCCTGAAGTATATGTTTTCCCAGAAGGATGTCAATCTGAAGCAAAGGCGATGGGTAGAATTCCTAAAAGATTATGACTTCACATTGAACTATCACCTAGGCAAGGTGAATGTGGTAGCTGATGTATTGAGCAGAAAGTTGATGGCTTTACAGTTGCACTCTAACTGGAAGGCTCTGTAAGATGTTATTGAAGGTACACCTCAGGTTCATGGTGAGAGGTCGTACTTTATGCATATGACTGTTAGATCTATTTTGATTGACCGAATCATTCAGACTCGGAGAAAGATCAGGCTATTCATACTATAATAGGAAACTCTGATGTTAGACAAGGATGTGATGGCGGCATTCGACTTAACAATAGGTTAAGTGTGCCGAATGATGTTGAACTTAGGAGAGAGCTAATGGTTTAAGCCTACAAGCCGCAATTCTCCATACATCCAGGCAATATGAAGAAGTATCGTGACTTGAAAAAGAACTTCTAGTGGTCAAGCATGAAGAAGGATATTGTTGACTTTGTTTTCATACGCTTGACATTTCAGCAAGTGAAGGAAGAACATCAAAGACTTGCTGGTCCATTGTAGTCAATGGAAATACCGTAGTGGAAGTGGGAACATATTACTATGGATTTCATCACAGGACTACCCAAAATAAGGAAGAAGCATAACATGATTTGGATGATTGTAGATCGATTGACTAAGTCTGTACATTTTTTGGCCATTTACAAGACTCAGTCATTGGAAGAATTGATAGACTTTACATTGGCGAGATCATTCAACTAAATGGTGTACCAGTTTCCATTATTTCAGATGCAGATTCTAGATTCATTGCTCGATTTTGGAAGAGTGTACAAGAGGCATTGGGCACACAACTTAAGTTTAGTTCTGCTTTTCATCCTCAGACCGATGGTCAGTCTGAGAGGACTATACAGACACTGGAAGACATGTTGAGAGCGTGCAACTTAGAGTGGCAGGGTAGCTGGGATGATCAGTTGCCTTTGATACAGTTTGCATATAATGACAGCTATTATTCTAGCATCAGGATGGCACTATATGAGCCACTCTATAGGAGGCCATGTAGATCGCCTTTTTGTTAGTCAGAAGTTGGTGAGAGAAGTTTATTAGGACCCTAGATTGTCCAAGATTGTTCAAAAAAGATTGACATCATCAGGAAGCAGTTACTTATTGCTTAGAGCCGACAGAAGAGTTATGCAAACAATAGGAGATGAGAGTTGGCATTTGAAGTGAGAGAACATGTGTTTCTCAAGGTGTCTCCTACAAAGGGTGTGATGCATTTCGGAAGAAAAGAAAAGTTTAGTCCGAGATTCATTGGGCCATTCGAGATTCTTCAGCAAGTGGACGAAGTAGCTTATAAGTTGGCTCTGCCACCCGCATTAGCCAATGTACATCCAGTATGCCATGTGTCGATGCTCAGGAGATATGTCTTTGATCCGTCTCATGTAATTGAGTATGAACCATTGGAGGTACAATCAGACTTATCTTATAAAGAGAAGCCAATTTGTATTCTGGATTGCAAAGAGCAAGTATTGCATACTAAGGTAATTCTTTTAGTGATGATTTTATAGCGACATTGTTCTACAGAGGAAGCTACTTGGGAGACGGAGGAAGAAGTATCCATATTTATTTGGTGAGTTATGTTGATTTTAATTTCGAAGATGAAATTTCTTTAAGGAGGAGAGGATGTTATGACCTAGACATTGAACCCATTTCATTTCATTTATACATTTTCGCTTACTAAACTCACTTAGTTAGTCTTTAGTTAATTATGCCTAATTAGAGACCATTAAGACTTAATTAAGTTCATTTATTGTATTTAATTAATTATTAAGAATTAAATCTAATTAATAGATAATTAGTGATATAATAATAAGTTTAGAATAGGTAAGTCAACAATTAAGTCAAACTAGACCTATTAAGTCTATTAGTGTCCTAATTATGAAACTAATTAGTTTCTAACACTTGGTCAAATTTTCAGGACTATAAACTGTGAAAAAGTACTATTTTGAAAACGCAATAAGCTCGTGCACAAAAGTCTAAAAATGACATGCCATATATGGTTGGAAAGAGGGTATAAAATATTACAACATTGTCAAAATGATCAAAAGCTAATTTGGCCATCGAATGGGTCAGATCTGAGAGGATTTAAGGGAGAAAATCAATGCTGTGTGAAAATCTTTGTTCCAAGTTTGAATCAGAGCATCTTAGCTTGTTGATTAAGCAAGCTATGATTGGAGTTCGACCTGAAAACATTAGGAGCCTAATTTAGGTAATATTAGGAATCTAAAGAGAACATAAGGGACGTGGGAGTTGTAAAAGGCCTCTTACACATAGCCCCAAGCTAAGAGATAAGAACATAGTGTTCTTCGTGAGAAAGAAAAGTATTTCGATTTAATTATCTTTGACAATTGATTCTAATAGATGTATTGTTATCCTTTAAGGTTTAACGGTCGCGCGAAAAATCTTAAATCACAAGAAAACCGAAATTTGGAGTGCTAGAAGCTGATTGAAAGGCATTAGAGGGGACTATTCTTCGCTTTCTAAAGGTAGGGTATGAGAACACATTGAATGTTTAATTTGTATTAAAAAGAAAATCTATGTTTTGATGTTTCAAATATAATAATATATGGAATCATGTTATTTTGGATGTTTAAAATCCTCTTTATCTTGAGAAATATCTAAAAAATTCTAAGAAAATTGACGAAAGGTGGAAAACTGTGCATCTGGTGGGTGGCCGGCCAACATAGTGGTGGTCCACACCAGACGGCCAGGTCGATGGCCATTTGGCCATCAAATGGCGAAAGTGGTGGCCCCTTGATGTCACCAGACGGCCAGCCACGTGGACGGGCAGCACTCTAGTCCTCTGACCAACAGACGGCCAGCACTCTAGCCGTCTGATTCTTAGGATTTCTAGGTTTCTTGGCCGACTTCCTAAGGCATGTTCTCTCTCTTCCAATCTCCGTTTCACCTGAAATTTAGATAGATGTTAGTTTAAAATGTCTAGTATTTTTACACAAAGTTTTATATTTTTATGAGATCATTGATATATATTCCATTAATTGATTTACAGTCTATATAATCTGTCTTGGCAGCATGCTCAATTGGACTTGTTAGTGTTATAACTCTTTTAATTCAAGTCAAACACTTACCAAATATTTTGGAGACCTTTGTTGTATTGTCTGTGACCTCTCTGTAAAATTTTAGAATTTTAGAATTTCTTTTTATATTTATTTCCCTCTCTGTATTGAGTTCCTGAAATTTTGATAAAGTCTAATTTTCGGATTCGGAGCGGGAGCCCAAAATCATATCAAATCGATCTATAAATTAATGAAACATTGTCCACATATTTCAATTGACCTATTTGTCATGTTCGTCAAGTTTGGATATTTTTCAAATCTGTTTGCTATTTTTAGATCTATTTAGTGAATTTTCAGCTTCAAAAATTAGGTTTAATATATAAAAATTATATATATTTTTCTGGAAATTGTGATAATATTATTGGACAATATTATTCCATCTAGAAATCTGTTGACACTAGTTTTTTTTAGATTTCATATCTATATGACCATGTTACCACTTTTTAAGTAGTTATTTTGTAAGTAAAAGCACGTATTTTGACTTATATGTAGCACTTTAAAATTTTAAATCCAAATCGTTGTACCATTTGATCCATGATAATATAATTGTGCCATAATTATTTGACATTTTTTGGACATTTTCATCTTAAGGAGATATTTGGTCCGATTCCAGTATAAGCATCTATATTATATAGGGTATTTTGTTTCGAACCCGAGGGCAAACAGGTAAAATCCTGATTTCCGGCTGGCTAAAATCAAGGGACGGCGATACACAACACCCTAACAGTTTAGAATTTGATGGGACATAGACTATCCGATTCTGTGCAGTAACCAAGACCTTTGTATTATTTCCCTAAATGCTTTGGTATTTGTATTGTTTGGCTCCTTATGTTATAATTTGAGTGCATATCCGTTAACATTTGATATCATACGTTTGATATGATTTAATTAGCATAAAATTCTGAAATTATATCACATTTAAACTCAGCTTATTCTTTAAAATCTCAGATGCACCTTGTCCTTTAAATTTGTTCCATACTTAAGATTAATCTTTGCTCATATGCCATAATTTGATCAAATTTGTTGAACTACTATGCCATGCCATTTGTTTTGTGATATATGAGAAGCTCAATTTGATATTAGATATGTTCAATTCGATATGTGATATATTCGCTACATGGCTAATAGATTTGATAAGTCATATGTGAATTTGATTTGTCGATCATGCTAAATAAGGTATATGTTACTCGATTTGATCATACTATTAGAAAACACGTGTGATCTGGTAAACTTATATGTGACCATATTTTGTATAATGCTCTTATTTGAGAAATATGTAGAACGGTGAATTCTAATTAGTTAGTTATCATCACTTTTCAACTATTATATTTTTTAGCATTTGGTAAGCCTCATTTCGTACTGAGTGACTGTACTCATAAATCCTATTAACGTTTTCAGAGTCTACTGAGGAGGAAGAGTTAGATTCTTGATTTGGTGTGTTTTGGATTAGAAAACTTCCGTTGTTATCTAAGTAGATTTGCTTATTTGCTTAGTAGATTGATGTAGTAAGGATTGAGCGAGATATATGTATTTTTCAATTTCTTTAATGAGTTGATTTTTTTATTTTCTATGGATATTTGGTATATTTTGAGATCCTGATATTGATGTTATACACTTGTGAAATTATGGTATTGGCAAATGAAAATTTTATTAGATTGTTTTAATGGTAAATAACATGTTTATTGCTTTGGTTATTTGTCTCTCTTCACTCATATCCGATTTATATGTTATTTGGATCAGTTGTTGCGTAACTTGGATCCAAAGTAAGTCTAGATGAATGAACTGGATCAGGGGCATAATAGGTAGCTTATCAAATCAGAATTCATATTGTTAGAACAGCTAATTATAATGAACATGGATCCTTAATCAAATAAACTAAGATCAAAATAACTGAACATAGATATCAAAAGAGCAAACTGAGTAGATTATAAGCTGAATCAAGTGAATCTAAACAACAAATTATATTTCATAACTATATATCAAATAAATCAAATCCAAAGATATCAAGCAGACATAAATCCAACCACTATATAAAGAGCCGAACAAACAAATATCAAAGCATATATTCAAGTATGTTAAGATCATGACACATGCATAGCCGAGGAGTCTATTGTCCCACCTCGGATGGCTGCAAACAAAATACAATCACCAGGATTTTCCCGTTGCTTACGAGTAGAACTCATCTACGGACGCTTATGGAATAAGCTCCAATCTCCTTAAGATGGCAATGTCCAAACATATATCAAATAAATATGACAGAAACATATGTTCCCAAATTTCATAATGACAGATCTGAAAATTAATTTGGCATAGTGATACTTATATATAATAGTTAAAATATATATTTTTATATACAAAATAGTCAGTTAAAGAGTCAACATGGTTATAGATGGATAATCAGAATAAAGTTGATCAAAATAAGTTTCTGGATAGAATAGTACGCTACTGAAATTTTCTAAGATTTTTTGGACAAAGAATTATAATTTCCAGCTAATAAAACTAACTTTCAAGACAAAAAAAGAACAAATAAGGTTAAAAATAACAAAAAAAATTAAAAAGTTATCAAATTTGTTTAACATATCAACGTGGTCAATGAAATCCTGTGGACAAAGTTGTATATAATTCGGACATCAAACGAATGATTTAGAGTATCAAATGACATATAAATAACTTAAGTCAAATTGAGTCAATCGAATAAATAGCAGAATAATAAGAAAATAAAATCTAAAATTTAAATCCAATCAGCCAAGTAACAAAGGAATTATGGTCAATATAAGTTCAAACTGAAAACTAGTCATAGCTTCTAAAAATTGTAGGTATAGGTCCTGAAAACCGTAGATATAGGTCTTGAATTTCCAGAATATGGGATTTTGCAAATTTGATCAAAAATTCATAGATCAAAGTGGAATATAAAATCATGGATTGATAGATTATGGTTCCAGAAATTATGTTTGACTAATTTTGAAAATTAAAATAAATTTTCTATATTAATTCAAAATATCATTTAATGGGTTATCATCACCTACCTCAAGAATACGAAGAACACTCACCTCTAATACCTTTCAATCACCTTCTAGTACTCCAATCTCGATTTTCTTGTGATATAAGACTTTTCTCACGACCTCTAAACATCAAAAAACAATAATCCATCCATTAGAATCAATTACTAAAGAGAATTAAATCAAAACATTTCTCTTTCTCATAAAGAACATCATGTTCTTACCTCTTATCTTGGGACTGTGTGGAGGAGGCCTTATACACGACCCCACGGTCTTATATATACTATTTTGGCTTATTAATACCACCCAAATTAATCCCTCAAAGTTTTCAAGTCGAACTCAAACCGTAGCTTCCTTAACCAACAAGCTAAAACGTTCTAATTCAAACTAGAAACCCAGATTTTCACGCAGAATGAGTTTCTTCTCATAAACCCCTTAGATTCGACACATTAAATGTTGCAATTCACTTTTGTTCCTTTTGACAAAGTTATAGTCTTTCATATTCGCTTTCCAACCATATATATCATATCATTTTTGCACTTTTGTGTGCAATGTTATTGCGAACTCAAAACAATACTTTCTTACAGTTTTCAAAACTGAAAATTTGACGTAGTGTTGGAAACTAACTAGTTTCCTAATTAGGTCACTAATAGGTTTATTGGACTTGTTTTGACTTAACTAATTATTTATCCATTGTAAATCTATTATTATATTATTAAATAAATATTAAACAGATTTAAATTATTTTAGCTTATTAATTGACTTAATTAGGCTTATTTAAATCTAATTAGGCTTAATTAATCTTGGCCCATTAACAGATTAATGGGCTTGAGATCTAGGATATAACAACCTCTCTCCCTTAAAGAAATTTCATCCTCGAAATTAACATATCTTACCAAATAAATGTGGATACTTCTTCTTCATATCTTTCTCTGTCTTCTAGGTAACTTCTTCCGTAGAATAGTTCCTCCATAAAACTTTCACTAGAGGAATCACCTTAGTTCAGAGTACTTGTTTTTTATGATATAATATGCGAATTAGCTTTTCTTCAGAGGATAGGTCCTGTTGTACATCTAGCGGCTCGTACTCGATCACGTGAGATAGATCTGATAGGTACTTTCTAAGCATAGAGACATGAAACATCGGATGTACATTGGCCATTGCAGGTGGTAATGCTAACTTGTATACCACCTCGCCAACTTACTGTAAAATCTCAAACGGCCCATTAAATCTTGGACTCAATTTATCCTTTTTGTTGAACCGCATCACACCCTTAGTAGGAAACACCTTCAGAACACATGATCTCCCACTTCAAATGCTAGCTCTTACTTTCTATTATCTGCGTAACTCTTTTGTCGGCTTTGAGTAGTAGGCAAACGCTTCCTAATGATATTAATCTTCTCAGAACAATCTTTCACAATTTATAGTCTGATCAAACTTCTTTCACCAACTTCAGACCAACAAACAAGTGATCAACATGGTCTGCCATAGAGTGCCTTATATGGAGCCATCCCAATATTAGAATGATAATTGTTATTGTATGCAAAATCAATAAGAGGCAACTGATCATCCAAGTTGTGAGTGTTCAATTCAATGTGCTATCATATCATAATTCAATATTAACATGAAAAACATGAAAAAAATATGATCGTGATTGCCAGAGATCAAGGATCTCAATAGAAAGATGATCGTTACTTACCTATCTAATAGGGAGATTTTTGTGGAGTCTTCTATTTCCTCCTCTTCTGCAGGCTGAAGAGAAAGAACCTTCTTTTGGTTCACTCTCTCTTTTTATTATGCTCTTTTACCTTGCTCATTCAATTTCTTGCAAAAGGAAACAAGAAATAAGAGAAAAGAAAATTGATTAGAGCTTTGAAAGTAGTGTAGTATCTATTTTAAACAGAACAATAAGCATATAACTAAATTAAGAAAACTCACTTTTTGTGTGTTCTTTTAACCCCTAAACAATAGGATTGGTGTGAATGATGTGGGTGTGTGAAATAGGATGTGATGAATGTTATGAAAACTAATGAAAAACAGTAAAGAAAATAATTATCTGATCAATGCAAAGTTGAAAAAAAAAGAAAGAAGAAAGGAGAACGTTGGCCCCACTAGCCATCATCCTTCAATGCTCCAAAGGGAGAGGTCGGAAGAAGCGGAAGAAGTTCCAAAGCTTGTCGACATTTTCAGCAAGAGACCTCTTCTTTCACCTGGACGGGAGCTCTAATTCATGCAATGGCCAACCTTCTTGAAGATCCAAAGGGGTTATACATATATAGAGGGCTTCTTTGAAGCAATTTGACTCCTAAAAGGCTCTCCCTAGGCTTCCGAATTGCCATGGATAAATATCACGATTTTAGCAACCTTTCTACCATGGAAATAAGATAATCTCGTGAAACCGTACTTACCATTAATTCAGTGAATCGCATCGTTCCAAGATGACGTCCTTTAGAATCACGTCGGCCTACTATAACATCTTTTGATGGATAAAAATAAGAAAGATAAATCCGAAAAAAAGAAGATAATTAGGAAACTTAAAATATGTCGACCATGGGGGAAGTCATTTAGATAAATTGGAAATTAGCTAAAAATCAAATTGGCAACATGGAAGGATTAGGGAACTTGAATCATGTCGTCCATAGACGATGCCATTCCACCTAATCCTTATCGGTTAAGAAATTTGAGTTCGAATTGATTTTGACTAGAAATATAAATAGCGTCGACCATGAGTGATGCTAATTATAAAATTGTCAAAAAAATAAGTAAAAATTAATCAATGATTAAAAAGTAGACCATTCGGGGCATCATAAATGTGATATGAAATTTATCCAGTGTGAGGTCAAAATTAGCATGTTTACAGCTGCCCTGCCTTAGCATTGGCTTTACAAGGAAATGAAGTGAAAAGGAATGAACGGTAGTGAATGGAATGAAGCGAAATGATTTGAAATGGTGCTGCCAAAGTATGATGAGACATTCTCAACATCACATGATGTGAATTTTTCTTAAATCAATCAATGAAGTGACTTAAAGAGATCAATGAAATGAGTCATGTCTAGATGAGATAGACAAAAAAAAAAAAAAAAAAATCGATCAACTTCCACGAGAGAAGTACCCTAAGTCATAAACCTTGCAGGTTTCACCATAGAGAGTGATTACCAACCAATGTAGACATGCTTCAACAAAGATAGATCTTAAAAGGAAACAGAGAAATATGGGGCTAAAGATCCGAACCAGAAAGAATTATAAAAATGTCTTCAAGAAATTTCAAAGATAATTGAGAGATCAATTCGAAATAGAACATTTCATGTCAAGTTGGGACTTATTAGAGCAAATGATCTGAAATTTAATCATTAATTGATTTTTATCACAACGATTTCAAAATCCAATATGAATGCATAATGGGCTAAAAGAAAAATTAAAATGAAATAAAATATATATTAATCAAGGATAATATTGTTAAACTGTCATCGATCAGTCAAGATACCAGTTCTACAATTCAGTACTAAGCTGAAGCTCGTTTGTCCGCATACTATTTTACAAAAGCAGAACCATCGTCTCTATCAATCGACAATCCAACACCCTATTGTGCGATTAAGAATCCTCTGGAATCATCATTGTTTTTTATTGAGGGGAACTCAGCTTTCAGTTTCATCAAAACTACAAGGTCCTTAATATAATCTAATAAATATTTAGCATATAGTAATGATGATGCAAACTAAATACATGAGAGAATACTGGTGATAAAGGAATATCTGTCTTTATTCAATAATCATAGTGAAACTCCATAGTGTGCTTTAGGAATTGATGAAGACTTTGAGGCGACAGAGCTCATCACGACTTTGTGGAACATCGGTTTCACCCGTTGGGTCAAACTTCATCATAAGACAAACCGGGAGCTATAGAAAAATTATGTAAAAGAGCTTCAGAGAATTAGCCTTGATAGTTCTCAGCTTCTGCCCAAAGCTTAATGTATTTCCAACTTTCTTTTTAATAGAAAATCTTTACTTACTAAATTGAAGATAATTCCTTGTTATTTGTGCATTTTTTTGGGATTTTTCTTTAAGAAAAATAGCTCATTCTCTTCAGAATTCAATGTATTACATTCATTAATTCAAATCTCGTCCACTCAAGGTGACGCCTTTTAGCCAAATTCAATTTTCAAAATTTTAAAACTATTCCTCAAATGGCTTTGAATCACGTCGTCCATACTCGACGTCTTTCAGTTTTTCTATCATATTTTTCCCAATTTCCAACACATTTTGTGCTTTGAATCAGGTCGCCCATGGTCGACGTCTTTCATGATTTCCACCATACTTTCCACAATTTTCCATGCATTAATTCTCAGAATCACGTCGCCCATGGTTGACGCCTTTCATAATTTCGAGGATTTTTCATGGTACGGTTCTGACCAACCAAGGCAGAAATTTTCTAAAACGTGTCACCCATGGTTGACGCCTTTCAATTATTTTCAAAAAGTTCAAAAGGTGGCTCAATTTATGTGCCACTGAAACGCATCCCCTGTGGCTCGAGCCTAGGCTTCCTTCTCCCTCATTAGTCATACCTTTTTTCTCTCTCTCTTCCTCAATCTTCTTCTCCGGCGTCAGCAGGTTTCTTTGGTGGTTTTCTCTTTCTCCGACGATCTTCTCCGACTCCGGCGACCTTCTCTGATCCTGACAATCTCCTTAGTCTCCCCTTCATCTCTATCACTCTCCAACCCTCTCTTCTCTCTCTCACTCTCTCAATCCCTCTCCCTTTCTTTCAATCTGGTTCTCTCCCTCTCTCCCACGAGCCATGGAACGAGGAGGGCATAGTCAGAAGAGGCAGTGTGTTGCCGCCATCCCTGTGGTCGAACTGGAGGAAGGTGAAGCTCCGATTTCGGTAGAAGGGGTGATGGATGAAGCGGACGCATTGGCAACGACGACGACGTTCATGGAGGAAGAACTGTGAGTGCTCAAATTGGGTGTGTGATTATCATGAAAATTATTATGTTGATTATGTGACAAATGAACCTATTAAAAAGAAACCAGGTGAATGTGATCGCCAGAAACTTTTAACTAAAAAGTTCCAAAAGAAGAAAGTTTGATCGCCTACCTGTTTTGGATGTGGGAGATGTCGAGTTCTTGATTCCCCTCCTTCAGCCGGCTAAAGAAAGAGAGCCCTTTCTATCTTTGTTCTTGCTTTGGTTGCTTATTGGGCTTTGAGGATCATCCAATTTCCTTGTTGTTCGCTGTTGATTCTCTCCTCTTGATTCTCCTTTTTGTACCTTGCAAGAAAATGAAGAGAAATGAAGAACAATGAGAACTCAGGCAGAAGTAGTATCCATTCCAGAAGAAATTTTGAATATGCAACTAAACAAATGAACTCACTTGTTGAGTGGTCTTTTAAACCCCTTTAAAACAAATATGTTTGGAAAATAATGCTAGTGGGTGTGTGTTGCATGGAGTGATGTGATGAAAATGTGAGGCTAATGTGATGAAAAATGTGAGAAGGATGCAGAAATTAATTAAGAGCTAAGTTGGATGGCCCCTGGAAAGCCTTGGTCTTGAAAGGATCTTAAATGGACGAAGAACGGATGAAGACTCTTGGAAGTAGCAGCACCTCGATCCTTCAGCGTTTGGACGTCGTCTCCTTCTTAGATCGCATCGATTATTACTCAATTTTCACAAATTATCACTATCATCACTATCACTATTATCACTATAACTCAAATCACTATCACTCTCATCAAGATCACTAACTTTTCACTGACCAAGGAGCTGGGTATTTATAGACTTCTACATCCGCAGTTATTAATGGATTTACATGAAGAAATTTTGAAGTTTATCTAGCTTAACAAATAGATAAACACAGATTAATTCATCATTATCTGTAATTATCAAAAACGCGTCGCCCATGAGAGGCGCCTTTTAGCTAATTAAGATAAGGATAAACATCTAGGAAAAGTTCATTATTATCTGTAATTATCTAAAACGCGTCGCCAAGTGGAGACGCCTTTTAGACTAATTAAGATAAGGATAAACATCCAGAAAAGAGATAGAAACAACTTAGGAAACCTAAATTACGTCGTGCCCTGCAGAGGTCTTTTAGCTAATTAATCAATTAATTAAAATTCAAATTTAAACATCAAAATAGGAATAAACTCTAAATGGCGTGCGTCTGTACAGGTCGTCGTCTTTTAGACTTCTTCATATTTTAATTAAAATTTGAGTTAAAATCAATTTAATTTATTAACTTAAATTATGTCTGTCTGACCCGATTCTATTTAGATAATTAACCCAAAAAGATCAATAAAAATTAACCAATGATTAAATATCAAACCATTCTGAGACATTATTATATGATATGAAATTTACTCAAAATGATGTCAAAATTAGCGTGTCTACAGCTGCCTCACCTTGGCATCATCTTTACAAGGGAGTGAAATGAAATGGATTGTACTGAAAAGGTGATGCCATGGTGTGATGAGACACGCTCTTAACATCACATGATTGGAATTTTTCTCAAAATCATCAATGAAGATAACTCAAGGAGATCAATGGAATCAATCCTGTCTAGATGGGGTAGACAAGGAAATAAAATAAAGTCGATCAAGTGGGAAGTACCCCAGGTCATAGACACTGCAGGTTTCATCATGGAGAGCGATTGCCAGCCAATGTGGATGTGCTGTAGCCATGATGGATCTTAAAAGAAAACAAGAAATATTGGATAAAGAGTCCAAGAGAGGATAGAATTCCAAGGATATCTTCAAGCGAACCTCAAAGATAATCAAGATACTCAATTTAGAATGGAATATTTCACATCATGTTGGGATTATTTGATCAATGGTCAGAAACTTAATCAATAATTAATTCTTATCACAGTGATTTCAAAGTCCTACATGATGCATGCTGGGCTAAAAGAAAAATATAAAGTCAAATAAAATGCAAATTAATCAAGGATAATATTGTTAAATTGTTATTAATGAGTCAAGATACCAATTCTTGTAATTCAATGCTAAGCCGAAACTCGTTTATCCACGCACTGTTTCACAAAAGTGGAACCATCGTCCTCACTAATTAACAATCCAACGGCCTATCCGTGCGATTAAGAATTCTATGGAATTATCACTGTTTTTGTTGTAGGGGAACTCAAATTCCAGTTTCATCAAAATCACAAGGTCCTTGATATACTCTAATAAATATTTAACATATAGTAATGATGATGCAAATTAATTACATGAAAGAATACAAGGGATAGAGATAACCGTCTTTTTAGCCACGGTCGAGACTCATAAACTCCCATAGTAAGATCTTCTTGACATTTTCCAGCTTCATTTGAGTCTTCCTGAATTACCTGCACTCAAAAATTCATCAGTAACTTCAAACAAGTATCAGAATATGGATAAACATAAAATTTCGGGTAAAATGCAGAAAAGCCAGAAACGCGTCGTGTCGCGCCGACGCTCATCAGTCACCTAAAACGCGTTGCTCTTTAACGACGTCTTTTCAGTCGTAGAAACAGGTTCTGGCTGATTCCCACCCGGATTCCAACTCTTCCCATGCTTATCCCTTTTCCAATCCGGAAAAGCCTTCCTAAGATCGCAATTCCTTCTATATAAATTTCATTAACTTGTTTCTACACCATCCTACCACAATCTAGAGATCAAAGCAAGAGTTTTTCTTCAAATTTCAAGGGATTTCCAAAGTTTTCAAGGTTACAAGGTTTCAAGAAGGAAGAAACTCGAAAACAAGATGGGTTCTTCAAGCAAAAGGAAGAGAAGGACACTGGAGAAGCTCTCCGATGTGGAGAATCATCTGAGCGTGAGAGATCCTAACCTCCAAGTGAGTTGAATCCTCTTTCCCGTCAATTCTTCTTCTTCAATTCCATGTTTTCTTCAAGTTTTCTTTAAGTTCTTCAAATGATTCTCTCTTCTATTTTACAGACTACCCTATGTTTCCCGGTCCAAGGAAATTCACCTCCCTCCCTTGGATTCGCAAACTTGCTAAGAGTACCAAACTCTCCATGCAAACCTTTATCTCCAAGTGGAATCTCCAAGGCTTAGTGGTCCACGCTAAGCACTATAAGAGCCCAAACGTGGATTGGGCGGTCATGGGTGCTTTGATTGAGCAATGGCATCCTCAAACCCATACTTTCCTTTTCCCAGATTTTGAATGTACTATCCTTTTAGAGGAGGTGGAGCTTTTTTTGGGCCTTCCGAAAATCAAGAATAAGATGGCCTTGATGAAGGAAAAGATCACCGGCCAACAACTGTTGATGACGATCATGAAGGACCCTACAGAGGTAAAAGGGTGTCTTACCAAGAAAGGGATCAACCTTGCAAAGCTCGTGGAATAGACCTTGTACGAGATTGATGATCTGAGGGAGGATGAAGCTGAAGACGTGACGAAAGCTTTCGTCACGTGCCTTGCCGGGGCTCTATTCTTTCGTGCGCAAGACAACATCCTTGAAGATGATCAAGTCAGCGCGATATGTGCAATCTTTGAGGGAAAACACATTGGCATTGCGATCTTGGCTTATCTCTATAGTGGGCTCTCTGCGGCATCCACAGGTCAACCTCCTTATGGGTGCATGCTGCTCTTTGCTTTATGGGTCGAGCTATACTTCAAATTCGAATATCACACGAGGATGTCAGCAAGACTATCTCAAATCTATCAGAATAGCCCGATCTTCCACATTTCAAACATCGTGAAATTCAACGAGAGGATGATCAATCGAGTGCCAAAGCTTAAGACTCGAGCTGACTGGAGAGAATCCCTGAGATGCATGTCATCCAACGGGTTTGACCCTTCACCACTTGCTCTGGTTGGAAAGCCCATTCGCGTACGCCGTGCAGCGGGAGCAGAACTTAAGCTGATCGGGGCTACTAAGTTCGTGTTGTACAACCCCCATCAATGCCTTACTCAACTCAGCCTGCCTCGCTATGAATTTCCCGAATTCTCCCACACATCTCCAATCAAGAGGCGTGCTCTGGAATCCGATGAAGACTAGGAAGCTACAGAACTCATTGTCACTTTGTGGAATATTAGCTTCAGTCATCGTGTAAAATCCTCTAAAAATAGAGATAGAGGATTAAAAGTTCCATACATACTAGCACTTCGGGAATTCCTTCCTTAAATGTTCTTTTTTCTTTTCTTGCCTTGATGTAATAAAGAATTCATTTCAATAAAGAATTGTTCTTTTATGTCTTCAAATCCTTCCTTAATCTCTTGTGATTCGTCCACGATTTTTCCTTGAATAAAACTGGATTTTTCCTTAAAATATGACAGTTCGGGTTTACTTAATCCAAAATGCGTCCACTCAGAAAGACGCCTTTCAACTATAATTCATTTTCCGAAAATCAGCCATTAATCCTCAAAATCCCGAATTAACCTTAAAACACATCCACAAGATCAGACGCCTTTCAATTCTCTCTCTTGCCTTTTCCAAAACTCCACCATTAATTATGCGATTAATTCACTAAAATGCGTCGTTATGTGTGGACGTCTTTCATCATCATGTCTTGTACTGTTTTGACCAGAATTGGCGGTTTAAACTGAAACGCGTCGTCTTGTGTAGACGCCTTTTACTCAATTTCAAACAGTTGGCCTTGCCGCCTCAATTTATGCGCCCTGAAACGCGTCGTTGTACCCAGACGCGTTTTAAACTTCTCTAACAGAACCCGCTTAGGCCCCATTTCTTCCTCACTTTTCCAAACTTTTCTTCTCTCTCCTCGAGCTTCGGCGACTCTCCTCCGTTTTCCGGCGATCTTGCTCCTCCACCATCTTCCTCTTCTCCGGCCATCTCCACCACCGGCAGCCATCTCCTCTCTCTCCTTTGGGCTCCCTCTTACCCCCTCTTGTTCTTCCTAACGCCGAGCTTGTTCCTCTCAAAAACCATGGAATCCAGTGAAGGCTCAAGTGGAAGGGGCAAGCGCCGTTGCGCCGTGCGGGTGGTGAGGAGGGAGGAGCGCAAGGCGGCTCTCCCCGAAGATGGCTCTAGAGGCGGCGGCCGCCATCCTTGAAGAAGAGATTCCCCCACCGGCGGCGGTCGAGGGAGGAGAAGAAGAGGAGGAGGCTTTCCACTTGGTAAGCTTCCTATGTGATTGATTGGGATGAGAAAAGGAGGCGAAAGGGGTTCTTTAAAAGAACTCGGAATCAGGCTTGCATGGCGTCCAGACCAGGTGACGCCTTTCAAACGGCGTCGCCCTGGTTCGACGCCATTCAGGCTAAATTCCAGATTTTTTAAATGGACAGAAAATCAGAATGAATGGCGTCAAGATTGGTGGACGCCTTTCAATAGGCATCCATGTTGGTAGACGCCTTCCAATTTGGGACTATTTTATATATTTTTTCATGTTCATTAACTGATGAAGTTCCTTGTTCTTATTTGTAGGGGACAATGAGGGCTCGCATCTCATGGGACCTAGTTGTAGGTGCATATAGAGGACTCCGGGATTTCCAGAAGGCGCGCCTGCGCTGGATGGGCTTCGGTGAGATCTTAGAGATCGAGCCGTTTTGGTTCGATCTGGTCCTCCTGCAAGCGCTGCGGGAGAGGTGACATGCGGAAAGCAAGGCTTTCCTAATGCCTTGGGGCCGCATGGTCCAAACTCTAGAGGATGTGGCCAGGATCACTGGCCTTAGGGTAGAGGGCCGACCGGTTAGCGGGGTGAGTTAGCGGGGTGACTTACCCCGACTATCGAGGATTGGCAGAGGCCCTACTAGGCATATAGGTGTATAGCCTAGGTAGGGAGTCTAGGATGGTCCCTAATGTAGAAGTAGAGGCTGCCCTAGGATTAGATGAGCCCCAGCGTCGATCAGACGAGACCCGGGAGGAGTTTAGGAGTAGATTAACAGAGTCATCCTCCTCTGTTTACTGTAGAGACCTGAGTCAGGAGGAGGAGGTAGATAGGCAGTTGAGGGTCTTCCTAGTCTTTTTCTTCGGTCGGTTGCTCTTCGGTACGAAGGGCGACCACATTCATTGTAGATTTCTTTATTTTCTAGATGACTTAGATAGGCTGCATGAGTATGCATGGGGTGCGGCCCTCCTGGCCCACCTATTCGCCGATTTGTCCGCGGTCACGCCTGACCGTGAGACCACCATCAGCGGCTTCTTGCCATTCCTTTAGGTATTAAACTTGTCATATTATTTGTTCATGCAATGCAATGAAATGATCTTTTTTCTAACCTATATGTTCATGTATGCAGGTTTGGAGCTATCACTACTTACCGCTCGGCCAAGCGGTGATAGTGAGACCCGGCGCCGTCCCATTGGCCTGCCGTTCGCAGCCAATTGTGGACACGGCACCCCAGCACCACCAACTGACGGCCCTCTACCGTCAGTTCCTCGATTATCCCGAGCTTTTGGTGAGTTTTTACTTGTTCAATTAAATGCAATCTTTTATTTGTTAAATGCAAGTTATTTATATGAATTCATCTAACATGTATGCAGGTGATCTGGCGCCTGTACTTGGGTATGGGTGAGGAGGGTCAGCCGTGGGTGACGGCTGGCCAGAGGAGGTTCGGCAGGCAGATGTGGATGCACTGCTTGAACGAGATCGAGCCCCTCCGCCTACGGCTCGTGATGAGGACGCTGGGCCTCCACCAAGAGTGGATAGACGAGGAGGTCCCGGAGGGTGTCGGAAGGAGCATGAGGGGCAAGCAAGCCCTCACTGATTGGCGTGCCAAGTTCCCGGAGCAATACGAGGACTGGCACCACCGCGGTGTCAGAGTGGAGTCCCGTGCGGAGAGTAGCGAGGCGTATCTCCAGCAGTACCGGGCCCACTACGCCGATCAACTACGGCTCCTCCGACCACTCGATGTAAGTATGCATTTATGCGTCTTTTCATTTTATTATTATCTTAATTGATATTTGTGAATGAATGTGTAAGGACTGAGGTTTCGGGTTCAGTTTTCGGATCGATTTCGGGCCGGATCCCCTAGTTTGGACCCTGAGGGGTCTTGAGAGTTCCTCCTAAATGACGTCTAGACTGCACGACGCCTTTCAAACGGCGTCTTGCTGGGTGGACGCCATTTAGGTGAGTTGCTGTTGTGCCACGTGGGCCCCACGTGGGCGGGTTTCGGACCGCGAGAGTACGGCCCCTGTCGTGTCGTCTGAACGGCGTCCTGGATGGACGACACCATTCAGACTACGACCCTGCGGTGTCAGTATACGGAGCCGGTCTTGTCGTCTGAACCGTGTCTGTGGTGAGCGACGCGTTTCAGAGCTTCTATCAGTACGATCCGTCCTGTCATCTAATAGGCGTCTGTCTCGCACGACGCATTTTACCCTGTTTCGGTTTGACCCCGCGAGCCTTCCCTTCTTTCCCTCATTCTCACCTTCTCACTCTCTCTCCTCGCTCTCTCCACCCCCTCCGATCCCTCCTTCCCTTTCCTTTCCCTCTCTTCCTCTTCCACCACTCCAACATCTCTCTACCTCTCGCCACTACCACCACCACTTCCTTCGCGACGTTCCATTCTCCGGACGGCGGCTGACATCCCGGCGGAGTGGCGACGTCCTCGGGGGTACCGGCGGCGATCTGCGGTGCGGCGGTTTGGCAGCACGGAGCCAGGAGGAGTTCAAGTAACCGGTAGGGGGACGAACCTTGCATGGATTGTGGTTGTTTTATCCGTGATTCCCATTGTGAAGCATGATGCGTTTGGGGTAGAATGAGCATGTTAAGGGAGGGTTTTCTTGGTGGAATGTCCGTTTTTATGAATGTGGATTTGTGGGTTTCACATGGTAGTTTGGTTTCCCTTCTTCCTCTTTTGTTTTGGTGTGTTTTTGGGGTGTTTGGGGTGAAAAGGGGGACCTTCAGGTAGAGCTGCAGAACCAGGTTTCTGGCGCTAAATGACGTCGCGCTTGGACGACGCCATTTAGAATGGCGGCAGCCCAGCACGACGCCATTGAGGCAGAAATCACCCCGATTGAGGTTCTGTCAGCTTGGGGTTCTGTCGAGAATGGCGTCTGAGGACAGCGACTCCTTTCGAAAAGGCAGCTTCCCAGGACGACACGTTTTACGTTAATCAACCGTAGCCTATTCTTGCTTCTGCCGCTATCAGACGATGAGGGACGGTGACGCGTTTTAATAGGCGGCTACCTCTGGCGACTCCTTTTAGGCCAGATTCTGAGGCCGGGTTTAAATGAACCAGTTTGGGAGGCTTGAATGGCGTCGGCCACGGGCGATACGATTCAAGGTAGAATCACTTTAACTATTGATATTAATGTGTGTTTCACTGTTAGATAGTTCAATAAATGCATGCTTTAAATCATATATCGAGGCTGAGGATTTCTGTGTGAGTGGAATCATATCATATGTTGTGTGCTTATACGATTGTGGAGTTGGAACAGCTGTGGTTTACGTTTGTCACCTTGTGCCGAAGTGGGAGGGCCTTGGTGTCTGTGTGGCATTGTTGTCGTACCAGTGGGGGAGTGGTACATGTTGTGTTTTCACCTATGGTTGGGGGAAACATAACCACCTTGAGCCCATCGGGCCGGAGTAGCCAGCGCGCTATCCGAGGGGTTACTGTTTGGTCTCAGCGGGTCGGGGCTTTCCTGATTGTCGTGGCAGCTTTCGGCGCGTTTCTTGCTGTGGAGCTGGGTGTGGTGCTGTTGTTGTTTTACCCCTTTAGCCACTGGGCCTGATGTGACCTGTGATATCAAGGTTGCGAGTGGTACTCTTCGCCCTTTGGCCTGATGCAGCCCAGGAGGTTAGGGTTGTGGGTAGTCCCTATAGCTTCGGCTTGACGGGGGTTTCGCCGGTCCCCAGGGCCCTCTTGAAGCGCTGAGGCCTGGCGTTGAGGAAGTCCGGTCGGTAGGACAGTAGTCTAGACTACTTGTGTGCACACGTAGCTAGGCAGTGGTGGTTCACTGGTCCCAGTTAGTCCTAGTTTGACTCACTGCCTCACCTTACGGTGCCCAGAACACCGTAGGGGCGGACAAGCGTGAGCGTTGGTGGTGTTGTGAGGCAATGTTTGTCTGCGGTCGACAGTGTGGTTTGATCACATAGCCGGATCCTTGGTTATAAGTTGTAGTATTGTGTTGGGCTATTCGGATTGCTTAGAACTGTACCTGTTCCATTGCTTATACGTACGTTTCATATCAGGTTTTGGGAGCTGTGTTTACTGCTTTATTTAATTGGCATCTTTCTGTACTATTATACTTGTGGGTGTGTGAGTGGGAGGCGGGGATCGGATGATCCCTACTGAGCCCTAGTCTGGTGTGGCTCACTCCCTGCGGTTTCAGGTGTGGACCTCGTGGCGTGTGGCGGCATGTGGTGTCTCTCTGTGTGCGGACCAGCAGCTATCTCAGTTCCGGGGTATGCCCCGATGTTGTTGTACTTTGCTTATGCTTGTACTATTTAAGTCTTTGGACTATGTAATTATTGTTGGACTGTATACGGACATTGTCAATTTCCTTCCTGCGCACTTGTAATCTCCTTGTAGTCCGTGTGATTGTTATATTTAGCCTTGTTTAATGCTTACTCCTCCAGATGTGTTGTGTGAGATTCGGGTGTAAACCCGCAGTTAATGGTCCGACATCCATTTAGTAATCGGATTCCCGATTATAGGATGGCGGGTCGTTACAGAATGTGTGTATGTATGGTATGCAGGATGCGCGAGATGCGGTCATCGTTGATCTACGGGCCCGCCTACATGATGCGGAGGCCCAGCTGGAGCAGGTCCAGAAAGAACTCTTCGACCTGGTATGTATGAATGAATATGAATGAATATTTTAATTTATTTATTTTGACAATTAGCCACTGATGATTGTCTTTTGGTGCAGCGAGCCGTCTACACCCAGGCGGCTCCCCCTTCTTATGGTGCTTCATCCTCTTCTTATGCCGCTCATGAGGCTGCTTTGGCTGACCTCCAGAGTCAGCTCGCCTCCGCCATCCACCGGGCTTCCCTTGCATAGGAGGACCGTGCTGTTCGAGTGACTTCTATTATTTCCTTTGATTTTTTAATTTGATTTTGATTGCTTGATTGTCTTGGACTAACAATGACTTCCCCTGTAGGTTGTTGAGCTTCATGAAGCCCTTCAGAGGGCTGAGGCAGATGCAGCCCGGGTTCGCGACCTCGAGGAGCAGGTGGCTCGTCTCTCCATCGGGGATCTTCCTCGGGAGTTTTCACGCCTCCAGTCCCGACTGGAGTTTGTCACTGAGGAGAGGGAGAGGGAGCGATTGGAGCGGCAGAGACTGGACGCGGAGATGACCTCCCTCTGAGTCCAGTTAGGCATCGCCGAGCACGAGCACCGGAGTGTCGAGGAGAGATACAGGCGTGCTCGGCAGCGTACTCAGGAGCGCGGGCAGGTGAGCGCTTTCACAGCCAGTGTGGTCATCTCCTCTGGTCAGGCTGGTCCGAGTGATATCAGTCTGCCACCTCCTAGAGCTCCACCGCCAGATGCCCAGGATGAGGCTCAGAGCCAAATGGATGAGGGGGCTGGGGAGAGTCAGCCTTGAGGGCTACATGTATTTTCCTTTCTTTTATGTATCATGTACATAACACCTTTGATATATATATGAAACTTTCGGCCTTCAACCTTGTGTCTTGGCGTTTGTGTGAACTCTTTAGCTTTCGTTCCTGTACCCTGTTCATTACTTAACAAACAGGTTAAGTATCTATTTAGGCTTAGCCCCTTGCTCAGTCAAGTAACCGATCAATCAATCTTTTCCTTGGCAGAAGAGTAAAGGGGCATAGCCTTTATTAACAAATGTAACATGAATAATCAAACTGTAAGCAAAAATGCAACATACAAGCAGACAGATGATTTGACCCTTAGTCAATCTAGGTTGTTCCTTAAGTTTGGAGTACGCCTCTTTAGAAAGAAATGAAGAATTGGTTTAGAAAGCTTTCGGTATTCCTTAGGATTTGGCATCTCTTGTTACTCACGAATCAAATGTGTTAGTATGTGCAGTAATGTGCTTGGAATTAAATTATCCAGATTGATAAGGGAATTTGAGTTTCTAAATTTTCTGATTCCACTGGTCTTTGCACCATACTGATCGACTCTTTAACCTAAGGGTAGTATTTCTTAAGATACAAACCATTCCATGGGTGAGTTAACTCTTCCCCTTCTGCATTAACTAGACGGTAAGTGTTACTAGGAAAAGCATGTGATACAATATATGGTCCTTCCCAATTGGGTTGGAGCTTAGAACGCGGACCACCAGGTTTTAAAAAATTCCTTTGACAACCATTTCACCAACTTTGAGCTTACGTTCAATGACTTTCTTTTGATAAAAACGTGCTAATCTATTTTGATACACTCTTGCATGATTAGCAGCTAACCATCTTTTCTCGTCTAAGAGTTCCAATTGAGCAAGGAGTGCTGAACGGTGTTCATCAATTGAGAATTCCTTATTCAACTGTACTCTTAATGACGGTATAAGGATCTCGTATAGAACTATCGCCTCCATTCCAAATGTTAAGGAATAAGGAGTCTGCCCGGTGAGCGTGCGGATTGAAGTTCGGTAGGCCCATAGAGCCTCAACCAATTTTTCCGGCCAGTCTGTGAATTTGTTAGACTTGCACGTCTTCTTGATGATTTTTATCAAAGTCTTGTTAGTTGCCTCGGCTTGGCCATTGCCTTGCGGATAATAAGGAGATGAATGGTGCAATGTAATTTTGTACCTGTTGCAGAGGTCTTTCAGCTCTTGTGACACGAACTGAGGTTCGTTGTCGGTGACGATGGTGCTTGGAATTCCAAATCTGGTGATGATGTTCTTCATGATGAATTTGCAGACGATTGATGTTTTGACTTCTGTGTATGATTCAGCTTCTGCCTACTTTGTGAAGTATTCCGTTGCCGTGAGGATGAAGGACTTTTGCTTAATGCCGGAATCAGGATTACCAAGGGGTCTAATGATATCGAAAGCCCACATGGAGAAAGGTCATGGGGAGGAAACAGGGTGGAGTGAACATGCAGGAGAATGAATCTTATCGGCGTGAAGTTGGCACTTAGCACACCTACGGACATATCCTACACAATCTTCTTCCATGGTTGGCCAATAGAATCCTTGCCTAAGGATTTTCTTTGCTAGCATCTGTCCATTAACATGGCCACCACAAACTCCAGCATGAGCTCCTTCCATAACCTTCCAAAGCTCATCTTCATCTAGACATCTTAGAAGAACTCCATTAAAACCTTTTTTGTATAATGCTCCTCCAACTAGGGTGTATCTTTGAGCAACTCTCCTGATAGCCATTTTCTCCTCAGCTGTGGTTTCTTCAGGATATGATTGATCTTCACAATATTTAGCAATTTCGTAGTACCATGGTTTCTGCTCATCATCCATCTTTTCTAACAATTCTATTAACATAATCTCCCTCTTTTCCACAATATCTCCATCTCTGACCTTCTTCAACAGCTTCTCTTTAGTCCTAAGGAATGAAGGGTCTTTCACGGCGGGTGAAAGACGCCTATGAACGATGATTGATTCGGATTGTCTGCTGATTGAAAAATTGAGGGATGATGCAAGTGAAGCTAGAGCTTCAGTTAAGATGTTTTGATTCCTAGGAACATGGACGAAGATCAATTTTGTGAAAAGCTTTGCATAAGCAGAAGTGAGTTCTTGATAAGGCTTGAGCTTGGGATGAAGAGTTCGATACTTGGTTAACACCTGGCGGAGAATCAATTGGCTATCACCTACAATTCTGAGTTTGGTGGCACCATGGAGATGGGCAGCCTCGAGGCCAGTAAGGAGTGCCTCGTATTCAGCTATATTATTAGTGACTGGAAAGTCAACCTAAAAGGCTTGTGGAATGGTGACACCTTCAGGTGATAACGGAACAATGCCGATACCCTTTCTATGGGAATTTAGAGCTCTGTCAAAATGCAGAGTCCACATGTCATCTTTGATTTAGTCTATGGACATCAGTTCCTCATCCGGAAACTCCGATCGGACTGGATCAAAACGAGGAAGGGGATGGTGAGCGAGATGTTCTGCTATGTCATAGCCTTTGATCGCTTTCTGTTGAATGTAAGTGATATCAAATTGAGATAGAAAGTTTTGCCATCGTGCTAACCTATCAGTAAGGACAGATTTCTCAAGAAGAAACTTGATTGGATTCATCCTAGCAATGAGATGGACTTCATGGGCTAGAAAGTAATGCTTCAATTTCTGAACAACCCATACAAGTGTTGCACATGTTTTCTTCATCGCCGTGTATCTCTGTTCAGCGGGGTTGAGAATTTTAGAAAGATAGTAGGATGCCCTCTCCTTTCCTTCTTCATCTTCTTGTGCTAGGACAACCCCCACCGCATCATCTAGGACAGAAATGTATAGTATCAATGTTTTGCCTGGAGATGGTGGTCTCAAAACAGGAGGACTTGCCAAATAATTTTTCAATCCATCGAATGCCTCCTGACACTTATTGGCCCAATCGAATTTGACTCTCGGCTTGGTAAGCTCGTAGAACGGCTTACACCTTTGTGTGTGTTGGGAGACAAAACGACGAATAAATTGCAATCTCCCGATTAATCCTCTTAACTCTTTCAAGTTCTTGGGAGGTGGCATCTCTCTGATAGCCTTCGCTTTGTTGGGATCGATCTCAATTCCCCATTTACTAACAATGAATCCAAGTAATTTCCCTGAGGATACCCCGAATACACATTTCTTGGGGTTCATCTTTAACTGGTATTCTCTTGATCTTTCTAATACTCTTGCCAAAACTTTGGCATGTTCAGCCTTAGTCTTAGATTTCACCAACAAGTTATCCACATACACTTCTAGATCGATATGCATCATGTCGTGAAATATTGCCATCATAGCCCTTTGATAAGTGGCTCCAGCATTCTTTAATCCAAATGGCATGACGACATAGCAATATATTCCCCAAGGTGTAGTGAATGATGTCTTTTCTTGATCTTCTTCTGCCAATTTGATCTGATTGTATCCTGAAAATCTATCCATAAATGATAAAGTTTCATAGCCAGCAGTGCTATCGATGAGTACATCAATGTGAGGCAATGGAAAATCATCTTTAGGACACGTCAGGTTCAAATCTCGGAAGTCAATGCAGATTCTGACCTTCCCATCTTTCTTCATAACCGAGACTATGTTAGCCACCCATTGTGGATAAAGGACAACTCTAATGAATTTGGATTTATGTAACTTATCAACCTCTTCCTTCATCTTTAAAGCCATTTGTGGGTGGAATCGCCTTAACTTCTGTTTAACTAGGCTAGCTCCATCCTTTAATGTCAACCTATGTTTTCCTAGTGATGAGTCTAACCCCGGCATATCCTCATAACTTCAGTTGAAAGTGTCCTTATAATTCTTAAGAACTTCTACCATTGCATTATCATCCATTTCAGAAAGATTCTTGCTAACGAGGACAACCTTAGGTTCGTCTTCAGTCCCTAGATTGATCTCTTCGGTGGGCTCTTCTACGGCAGGTAAGGGTTCATCGAATCTTTTTACTCCACTGGCATATGGCTCAGCCGCGTCCTCGTCATCTTCCTCATATTCAACAATGGGGTCTTTTTCGTGTATCAATTCATACACCCCATATCCATCATTAATTGTCTCATCATCTATATAATCTTCTGGCATCTTAATAGGATTATCTAATAGCTGAGGGATCATAGAGCAAGAAAGGCATTTATCAGCTAAATCCTGGAGGTATCTATCTGGAATTTGTTTACCCTTAGATTTTCTAACCTGACTAATTTGCCTAGAACTAGACTGCCTAACTTTGCTAGACTCCCTATCCTAACCTAATGAGGACGAAGTAGAATGAAAATTATAGTATACATGAGAAAATACAGGGAAATCCTCCCGAGGGGAGGGGCAGAGTAGATCTAGAAGAGAATCTTGACCGAAAGACCTACGCGATGGGGTACAATCGGACAAGTAGGAAGTTTCCTCAATGAAGATATGAGAGAAATTTGTTGCCAAACTGGTGTTTTTTTTTTTAGAAAAGATGAATTAAACATAAAACAAGAATGTAGGTGAATAGAAGGAGAATGGGATGGAGGAAGCGGCACCAAGGCCAATGGATTAGGGGGATCATACAGTAGTATGTCCCAGATTAAATCATAAATCCCCTCTGGATAGAGAGGAAGTTGATGGATAAAGTCCCGTGGGGACAAGGTGATCATGATGGGCAGAGCCCATGGAATATCTTCAGTAATGACCCACGACCAAGTGTCAGAAGCATAGTGCGGAACAAGGTATAAAGTGTGAAAATGTGAGAAGGATAAGTCCCCCTCCAGAGAAGATCCGTGGTATAACCAGCTTCATAGGGGTCATCTTGCTCCCCTTCATCTGTTTCCTCAGACAGCAGTATTCTTTTATCAAAAATGGCACCAGGCCCTTCAATCAGTTCATCTATTTTTGGCGGCCACTTAGGTTCTGAGGGATCAAGAAACAATCTATTCAATGTAATATACAAGTCCCTTAAGTCAAACCATCTGTACCATTCACACTCAGGGTCTTGAAACTTCCTCCTTTTCATTGGCCGTAGAGCCTCCAAGGACTGGTACGTGAGCAACTCTGAACAATGTCTGGCCAGGTCTCTTCCATATATGTCATGGAGGTCAAAACAGGAAGTGATGACCACCGTGTTATCATGACTGATCACGGGCCCCTTGACAAAATGTGTGTATAAAGTCCATGTTAAGGGGTCCTGACCTTCTTTGCATGGCGTAGACATTGTCTCCTATGTCTTCTGGCCGTCTTCTTTTTCTTCCTACTGAGTAATGTCGTGCCTCACTTTTCTTGACCTATAGCCCAGGCCATTTCCTGGTGTTCTTCGGTTTTCCTTGATGGGTGTAGTTCTACCTTGTAATTGCGTGCCCAGGCCCTTTCCAGGATGATAACCACCCTTCATCATTATTTTCCATCCAGGGGTACTCATGCACTTTTCCTGCTTTACGGCATTCAGTGGATAAGGAGTAAGAGTGGCGGCTTTTAAAGGATCAGCCATCGGACGGTAGACCTGTAATACTGACAGAAAAGGTTGTCGGCTAGGTGAAGAAGTTGGCTTGATATTCAAGGAGTGAGCAGCAGCAAGGATCGGCATGCTCGTAACTTTAATGATTTGTCATTTGTAGGGAAATTTGAGGCATTGATGATTCGTAGAGGGAATCGCCTCGAGGGTTTTTATATAAGGACGACCCAAAATGGCATTCAGAGAAGGATCGATTTTCAGAATGTGAAATTCGACCTCGGCATGACATACAGGGCCTAGCTCCACTTTCAAATAGACCATTCCTAGAGGGGAATGGGTGGAGTTATCATATGCCGTCACAGAGATAGGGCTAGGCAGCCATTTTTCCTTAGGCACACCGCACAATTCCAGGGTCTTCGGAGGTAAGACATTGATTGAAGCCCCTGTGTCAACCAGACATGCATCCACTGCCTTCTTGCAGATGTTGACTATAATGCTTAGAGCCATGCTCCTGGCTGCTGGTGGTGCTAGTTCCGATGCATGAAATGAGATAGAGGGCTGATCCCCCTGAGGAACTAATAGTGCGACGATCTTCTCTACCGGTACGTCTTCGTTGACCATCACTTTTTGTAGATACTCCATCAGAGCCTCCTGATGGGTCTTCGATCTCTTTATCAATTTAAGCACAGAGATTCGTGCCGGTGTTCTGTCAAGATGTTTCAACAGGTCATATTGAGTGCCTGGTGCACTCTCATCATTATGCGCTTCCTCCGATGGCTGTGATGGGCCGTCTCTGACTGTTGATTGAGGAAATACTTTATTGAAGATCCTCCCACTCCGGAGTGCATGTTCCTCAGCTGTGGAAGGGCCGGGTGATAGCTTGAGCACCGCAGGGTTAGTGGATGGTGCGGACGGTGTGGAGTGTTGATATTCAAGTGATGGCTGTGAGTGCTTAAAATGAGTGTGTGATTATCATGAAAAATCTATGTTCTTTAGGTGCAAAAATAAACTTATTAAAAGAAAACTAAGTGAAGTGATCGCCAGAAACTTTTGACTTAAAAGTTTCAAAAGAGAGAGTTTGATCGCCTACCTGTTTGGACGTAGTAGATGTTGAGATCTTGGTTCCCCTCCTTCAGCCGGCTGAAGAAAGAGAGCCCTTTCTTATCTTTGTTCTTACTTTGATTACTGTTGAAGTTGAGGATCGTCCAGAGTTCTTGTTGTTTGCTTGTTGATTTCCTCCCCTTGATTCTTCTTTGCACTTTACAAAAAATAGAAAAGAAATGAAGAATAATGAGACTTCAGGCAAAAGCAGTATCCATTCTAAACAAAATTTTAAACATGCAACTAAACAGAAAACTCACTTGTTGAGTGGTCTTTAAAACCCCTTAATCAAATTGGTTTTGAAAAAGATGCTAGTGTTGTGTGTGTTGCATGGAGTGATGTGATGAAGAATGCAAAATTAATGAAGTGAAATGCAGAAATGAATTGAAAATTTAATGATGGATGGCCCCTGGAAGCCTTGGTCTTGAATGGATGTAGAATGGATGCAGAATGGACGCCGACTTTTGGATGCAGCAGCACTTCAGCGTTTGGACGTCATTGCTTCAATTTTCACTTCAATTATCACTTCGATATCGCTTCGATCACTAACTCTGTCACCCATTCAAGAGGCGGGGTATGTATAGACTTCTTTGCGTCCACGGATTTACATAAAGATATCTTGAGATTTATCTATCTTAACCAATAGATAAATACAGATTAATTCGTCTTTATCTGTAATTATCTAAAACGCGTCGTCCATAGAAGACGCCTTTCAGACTGATTAGGATAAAGATAAACATCCGGGAAAAACTTATCTTTATCTATAATTAGATAAAAAGCGTTGCCCATGATAGACGCCTTTTATATTAATTAAGATAAAGATAAACATCCGGAAGAGAAGTAGAAACAACTTAGGAAACCTAAAACGCGTCGTGCCTGGCAGACGTCTTTTATCTAATTAATCAATTAATTAAAATTCAAATTTAAACGTCAAAATAAGAATAAACTCTAAACGGCGTCCACACATGTCGACGTCGTTTAGACTTCTTCATATTTTAACTGAAATTTGAGTTAAAATCAATTTAATTAATTAACTTAAATCATATCTGTCTGACCCAACACTATTCAGATAATTAACTTAAAAAGATCAATAAAAATTAACCAATGATTAAATATCAGATCATTCTGAGGCATTATTATATGATATGAAATTTACTCAAAATGATGTCAAAATTAGCGTGTCTACAATGGCGTGGGGTCAGTTGGTGGTGGCATGGTACGGATGAGAGGTCTAGATGGTTGGATAGTGGAAGGGTAATTGGTCGGTGCGGATGAGGTGGGGAATGGCATGCGTAGTAGGGGTTTAAATGGTTGTATGGGATTTGGGTAAGCGGTAGGGGTAATGGGTGATGTAGGGAACGGTACGCGGAGTAGTGGTCTGGATGGCATGAGGGGTGCGTAACTGGCTTGTGGGGGGTTGTTCGATGGAGGCGTAGTGGCGTGGGGAGTAATGGGTTTGAGGAAAGTGGGCGGTGGTAATGAATTAGTGGGTGCGGGTGAATGATATGCGGGTGTTGGTATAGGGCTGATGGTAATGGGCTGTGGTCTGGGTATATGGATGGTGCGGCGTGGTGGTTGCTCTACGGTGCTCGAAGTGTGGCATGTTGAATAAATAGAGGAAGAGTCATCTATCTTCAACTGTTGCCCTCGGTTAGCCTCAGACCGGCTATTTGTCAAAATAGGGGTAACTTGTTTCTGGTTCTGATGCTCCGGAAGTGGGTTTTGCACTATACCCATATTTGGAGGCGCTGCTGCCTGCACTGGTGCTCTTGGTTGTTGTTGTTGTTGCTGCTGCTGCTGTGGTCTTCTCGCCTTCAAGGCGGATATGTACTTCTTCATCTCTTCCCAATCAATGTCTCTCTGCTCGTTGAGATCATGAATATAATCTCGGAATTGGAAGCAGGTGTCTATGGTGTGTCCAGGTTGTTTGTGGAAGTAACAATACCTGGAAGTATCGGCATTTTGGGGCCAAATAGCTTTTTCTCTTGGCAGGACCAAAGCGTTGTAGACACGCTAATTTTGACATCATTTTGAGTAAATTTCATATCATACAATAATGCCTCAGAATGGTCTGATATTTAATCATTGGTTAGTTTTTATTGATCTTTTTAAATTAATTATTTAAATAGTGTCGGGTCAGACAGATATGATTTAAGTTAATTAATTAAATTGATTTTAGCTCAAATTTCAATTAAAATATGAAGAAGTCTAAAAGACGTCAACCTGTGTGGACGCCATTTAGAGTTTATTATTATTTTAATGTTTAAATTTGAATTTTAATTAATTGATTAATTAGCTAAAAGACGTGTTCATGTCACAACGCAATTTAGGTGTCCTAAGTTGTTTCTGTTTTTCTTCCGGATGTTTATCCTTATCTTAATTAGTTTAAAAGGCGTCTACAAGTGGCGACGCGTTTTAGCTAATTACAGATATAGATGAATTTTTCCCGGATGTTTATCTTTATCCTAATCAGTCTGAAAGACGTCTTCCATAGGCGACGCGTTTTAGATAATTACAGATAAAGATGGATTAATATGTATTTATCTGTTGGTTAAGATGGATAAATCTCAAAATTTTTCCATGTAAATCCGCGGACGAAAAGAAGTCTATAAATACCCTGCCTCTTGAATGGGTGAAGGAGTTAGTGATTGAAGTGATTGAAGTGATATCAGAGTGATAATTGAGTGAAAATTGAAGCGACGATGTCCAAACGCTGAAGTGTTACTGCTTCCAGAAGTCGGCGTCCATTCTTCATCCATTCAAGATTCTTTCAAGACCAAGGCTAGGGGCCATTCATCATTAACCTCCAATTCAATTTCTGCACTCTTTTTTCATATTTTTCATGTCATTAGTCTTACCATTTCATCACATCACTCCATGCAACACACACAACACTAGCATCATTTTCAAAACCTATTTGATAAAGGGGTTTAAAAGACCATCCCAACAAGTGAGTTTTCCTATTTAGTTGCATGTTTAAGATCTCTTCTGGAATGGATACTATTTCTTCCTAAGTTCTCATCATCGTCCTTTATTTCTTTTCTATTTCTTGCAAGGTACAAAAGAGAATCAGAGGAAGGAAATCAATAGCGAACAGCAATGAATTTGGACGATCCTCAAGAACTCAACAGCAATCAAAGCAAGAACAAAGACAAGAAATGGCTCTCTTTCTTCAGCCGGCTGAAGGAGGGGAACCAAGAGCTCAATATCTCCCACGTCCAAACAGGTAGGCGATCAAACTCTTTCTTTTGGAACTTTTAAGTCAAAAGTTTCTAGCGATCACTTCACTTAGTTTCTTTTTAATAGGTTTATTTTGCACTTAAACAACATAGTTTTTCATGGTAATCACACACTCATTTTAAGCACTCACAGCTTTTCTGGCGATCACGGTGCGACTTGGTCTCGCCATCTTTTAGTTCTTTATTCTTGCTGTTACCAATCGGGCACCTACGGTGCACCACTTGTGTCTCTCGACATGCCCTCACCAATTTGTGAGTGTTTTTAGTTTAGTTAACTTCCTACGTGCACCACGTACACACCCCTGCGGCAAGATCTTGCCCTCCCCGTTGATTAGTTGAAAAGTTGTTTTTGTGATGAAATGTTGTGTGATTGACTGATATCTTAGTTGTTTAGTTGATAAAATCATCCTGTTAAAACCAGAAACAAAAAATCTTTTGCATGAGCTGATTATTTATCGTTTTTATCCTGTTTGGGGGGAAATCAATCCAGAAATTCCTCCTGGAAAACTGCATCTGCGACTTGAAAAGCGTCCAGGAACAACGACGCATTTCAAACTACGTCGTCATACCCAGATGCCTTTCAGTCTCTTTTCTCTGCTGTCTGCTATCTGAGCTTTTGCGAAAAATTAAGGTACTGTTTTGAATAGCGTCGAGTAAAGACGACGCAATTCAAATAGTTTCTTATTTCTTCTTCAGTTCTCAGATTTTTGTGATCAGTGTGCTATTACCCATTATATATTAAGCATTAGAGGCCATCCAGGCTACAGGTCATACGCATTAAGGCTAAAACCCTCCTTTTCTTAGGAACACTCTTCTTGACGCCTTCAACTCTCTCTGATTGGGTCGGTCCCTCGATCAGACTAGAGTAGTTGGCGTTAAAGACCTCCGTAAGTCCCCAAAATCAAGGTATTCCTCCTTGATCATCGGGCTGGTTGTATCATTTGAGGTCCCAGTTAGATTTCCATAACGTTGTGAGAGAAAACCATAGAATATAACGGTGGACATTGAACTGAAACTAGGATCCTACCTCTTGAGCGAATTTGTGATTTAATTAAATCCAAATAACCCAACAAGGAATCTTAAAATCACATTAAACATCCACTTGTTTGTTTAATCTCTGTACAACTTGTTTGTCAATCTCTGAAAAAAAAAAATCTAATATCATGCTGCTCCGATCAGGCAGGGACTTGAGCGTGGCTCCAGATGCCATGATCAACTACGAGGGAGATGCTAATGCCCCTCGCAATTCTGATTACCATTTCGAGAGCGGGAGAGATGTTGATGCCTCCCGTAATTCTCTTCCTATTCCAACTTGACATGAGGGGAATGTCTCAACCCCTCTTTATCATCCTCATGATCAATATCTTGAACCTCCCCCGCATGTGCATGCGGTCCCTAATCCAACTTTTGAGGGGGACATGAATCCTGATGATCCCTCATCTTCTGATCCCTCGAATCTTGTAAATGCTTTGGGAGTTTTTGCCTCCCGTCTGGACCCTCAGCAGTTCGAGGCGATCCAGTCCATTCTGAAGGGGAAGACACCCATGCAGTCTGCCGAGCCGAACCCTACGGCTCTCCCTGCCATCCCTCAGCAACCTCCTCTTCATCCTCCCTACATTCATCAGGTCATGGAAGGCCTCCATGTCACTTCTTGGCCAGCTGGGCCGCAACTTTCCTCTTCTAGGCAACCGGCCAGACCGCTAACGCCTGCGTACCAAAATGCCCTCGGGCATGGCGGAAGCTATGCCGGACCTCCTCTTTACTGTCCTCCTTTTCCGACGTACTCTAGGCAACAGGCCTATCAAGTACCTCCACCTCCTCCCCCTCCCCAGGCTGATCCGACAACGCAAGCGTTGCTGGCGAAGATGGAGCGCATGGATGAACAATTCAACAACCTCCAGAAGATGACGGGGGTCAAAGCTGCACCGGAAATCAACTTACTAAGCCTGCCAGTGTTCCACCTGCCACCCTCCGAGATGCTAGTGTATCGAAAGTATAACGGTACTGGTAACCCCTTCACCCACTTGAAGGGGTTCATGTACGAGTCATCATTCTGGCAAAACGACAAGAAGTCATTGGCCTTTTTGTTCAGGAGATCTCTAGAGGGACCAGCCTTCGAGTGGTTCTTTTCCTTGGAACCCTCCGAAGTAGAGGACTATGGTATCGTTTCCCGAAAATTCATTCAACGATACCAGGACAGAGTCGCTCCCTCCCTACCCATCACTAACCTAATAGCAGAGAAGATGAAACCCGATGAGGAGTTCGTCAGTTTTGCCGACAGATGGCGAGGCTTGGCTGAGAAAGTAAAAGATCACTTGTCCGACTCAGAGCAAGTGAAGATGCTGATTTCCAATGCTACGCCCCAGTTCAAACTAGTCCTCTCCCTGAACAATCTGACCAGCATGGCAGAGCTCTATAAAAGAGCGCGGTACTGTCAGAGTGCCTTCAAGGATGCTACGTTCTCCAGCGTCTTTGATCCTCACAGACCTAGCAGGCCTCCACCTCGGAAGCCTGTAGTGCCGAATTCTCCCAGCATAGGTCCAACTACTGAGGGCACGCTCTCTCATGAGCAAGTTAGCAGTATGAACAACAACTCGCCCCAATTTGTGAGGAGTCAGCAACAGCAGTACTAGAGGCCACCGCAGCCGAACCAGCAGGGGTATAGGCAGCAACCGAACCCTCAGTATCAGCAGCCCCAATATCAGCGGCCTCAACAGCCGAGCTAGCAACAGCAACAGCAACAGCCACAACAGCCGCCGCAACGGCAATTGCAGTACCAACCACCACAACAACAACAGTATCAGCCGTGCGCACCGCCGACATATCATAATGTCCCTTCTCCTACTGACTACAATCAGCAGAGAAGACCTCCAGGCCCGAAGAGGGCAGAATACCCGGTCCTCCCAGAGTCCTTGGCGGACATTTTTAGTGCTCTAATGGCAGCTAATGCCTTAGTCCTGCCAAGAGAAAAGGCGATATGGCCCCAGAATGCCGACACGTCTAGGTATTGCTATTTCCATAGGCAACCTGGACACACTATTGACACCTGCTTCCAATTTAGAGATTACATTCATGATCTCAACGAGCAGGGCGGCATAGACTGGGAAGAGATGAAAAAATACATATTAGCCTTAAAAGCAAGAAGACCACCACAGCAGCAGCAACAGCAGCAAGTGAGAGCACCAGCACAAGCAGCACCACCACCGAACATGGGCATAGTGCAGAACCCGCTTCCGGAGCATCAAAATCAGACCAAGTTGCCCCCATTCTGACAAATAGCCGGTCTGAGGCTAACCGCGGGCAACAGTGGAGGATAGAGGACTCTTCCTCTATCTATTCAACGGGTCACATTCCGAGTACCGCAGAACAACCACCACACCGCACCATCCATATACCCAGACCACAACCCATTACCATTACCCCTATACCAACACCCGCATATCACTCACCCGCACCCAATAACCTATTACCATCACCCGCTTTCCTTAAACCCATTACACCCCACGCCACTACGCCTCCACTAAATAACCCCCCGCAAACCAACTACGCACCCCTCCTACCATCTAGACCCCTACTCCGCATACCATTCCCTACTTCACCCGCTACCATTATCGCTTACCCAGATACCATCCAACCTTCTAAACCGCTATTACAGATGCCATTCCCCACTTCATCCACCATCCAACCATCTAGGCCTCTAATCCGCACCACGCCGCCACCTACTAACCCCACGCCATCACCCACATACCAACACCCCGCATCATCCGCACCATCCAACCCTACGGTACTCAAAGTATCACCCGGACCTTCCACGGTTGAGGAACATGCGCTCCGGAGTGGGAGGATTTTCAACAAAGTCTTCCTCAGTCGACAGTTAGAGACGGCCCATCACAGCCGACAGAGGAAGCACACAATGAAGAGAGTGCACCAGGCACTCAGTATGATTTTTTGAAACATCTGGACCGAACATCGGCACGGATCTCCGTGCTTGAACTGATTAAAAGATCAAAGATTCACCAAGAAGCTCTGATGGAATATTTGCAAAAGGTGAGGGTCAACGAGGACGTGCCGGTGGAAAAGATTGCAGCACTGTTAGTTCCTCAGGGGGATCAGCCCTCTATTTCATTTCATACATCGGAACTAGCACCGCCGGCGGCCAGAAGCATGGCTCTGAGCATCATGGTCAATATCTGCAAGAAGGCCGTAGATGCATGCCTGGTCGACACAGGGGCTTCGATCAATGTTTTACCTCCGAAGACCTTGGAATTGTGCGGTGTGCCCAAGGAAATATGGCTGCTTAGCCCCATCTCCGTTACGGCATATGATAATTCCACCCGTTCCCCTCTGGGAATGGTTTATTTGAAGGTGGAGCTAGGCCCTATAAGTCATGTAGAGGTCGAATTTCACATCTTGGAAATCGACCCTTCTTTAAACGTCATTTTGGGTCGTCCTTACATAAAAACTCTTGAGGCGATTCCTTCCACGAATCATCAATGCCTCAAATTCCCCTTCAAAGGACGAATCATTAAGGTTACGAGCATGCCGATCCTTGCTGCTGCTCATTCTTTGAATGTCAAACCTGCTTCTTCACCTGGCCGACAACCTTTTCTGTCGGTGTTACAGGTTTACCATCCAGTGGCTGATCCTCTGAAAACTGCCACTATTTATCCTTATCCGTTAAATGCCATAAAGAGGGGGAAGTGCATGAGTACCCCAGGATAGAGGATAATGATGAAGAACGGTTATCAGCCTGGAAGAGGCCTGGGCACACAGTTGCAAGGCAGGACCACTCCCGTCAAGGACTACCAAGGAGCACCTGGAAGCGGCCTGGGCTATAGGCCGAGAAAAATGAAACAAGACATTGTTCAGCAAGCAGAGAATGAAGGCGGCCAGAAAGTCTGGGAGACGATGTCTACACCGCACAAGGAAGGTCGGGATCTCCTGACATGGACCCTATACACTCATTTTGTAAAGGGGCCCATAATAAGCCATGACAACACGGTGGTCATTACTTCGTGTTTTGACCTCCACGATATATATGGGAGAGACTTGGCTAGACACTGCTCAGAACTGCTCACGTACCAGTCCTTGGAGGCTCTGCGGCCTATGAAGAGGAGAAAATTCCAAGATCCTGAATGTGAATGATACAGGTGGTTCGATCTAAGAGACCTCTACATCGCACTGAACAGACTGTTTCTAGATCCTGCAGAACCCAAGTGGCTGCCACAAATCGATGAGCTGATCGAAGGTCCTGGTGCTATTTTCGACTAGAGGATATTGCTGTCAGAAGAGACTGATAAAGGGGAGCCAGATGACCCCTATGAAGCTGGCTACACCACGGATCTGCTTTGGAGGGGGACTTATCCTTCTCATATTTTCATGCTCCACACCTTGGTTCGCACATTGCTCCTGACCCCGACTTGGTCGCGGGTCATTATTGAAGACATTCCACGGGCCCCGCCCGTTATGATTACTCTGTCCCCTCGGGACCTCATTCCACCACCTCCTTTCGATCCAGAGAGGATGTATAATTTAATCTAGGACATACTGCTGTATGATCCCCCTAATCCCTTGGCCTTGGTGCCACTTCCTCCATCTAATTCTCCTTCTATTTATATTCATTCATATTTTATGCTTAACTCCTCTATTGCCGAAGAAAAAACGCCAATTTGGCAACAAATTCTTCCCAGATCCTCATTGAGGAAACCTCTTACTTGTCCGATTATACCCCATCGCACGGGTCTTTTGGTCAAGATTCTCTTCTAAATCTACTCTGCCCCTCCCCCCGGGAGGATTCTCCTGTATTTCCATCTGTATCCCATGATTTTCATTCTGCTTCATTTTCATTAGGTAAGAATAGGGAGTCTAGTGAAGTTAGGGAGTCTAGCTCTAGGCAAGTTAATCAGGTTAGGAAGTCTAGGAAGCCTAAAGGTAGACGGATTCCAGATAGATACCTTCAAGACTTAGCTAACAGATGCCTTTCTTGCTCAATGATTCCTCAGCTATTGGAAAATCCCATTCAGATGCTAGAAGACTGTATGGACGATGAGTTAGTCAATGATGGATATGGGGTGTATGAGTTGATACATGAAAAAGACCCCATTGTTGAAGATGACGAGGACGCAGCTGAGGCATATGCCAGTAGAGTGAAGAGATTCGATGAACCCTCAGCTGCCGTAGAAGAGCCCACCAAAGAAATCAATTTAGGGACTGAAGACGAACCTAAGGTTGTTCTCGTCAGCAAGAATCTTTCTGAAGAAGATGAAAAGGCAATGGTGCAAGTTCTTAAAGACTATAAGGACACTTTCGCCTGGAGTTATGAAGATATGCCGGGGTTAGACTCGTCATTAGTGGAACACAGGTTGACATTAAAGGATGGAGCTAGCCCGGTCAAGCAGAAGTTAAGGCGATTCCACCCACAAATGGTTTTAAAAATGAAGGAAGAAGTTGACAAATTACATAAAGCCAAATTCATTAGAGTTGTCCTTTATCCACAATGGGTGGCCAACATAGTCCCGGTCATGAAGAAAGAAGGGAAGGTCAGGATTTGCATTGACTTCCGAGATATAAACCGGGCGTGTCCTAAAGATGATTTTCCATTGCCTCATATTGACGTACTCATTAATAACACTGCTGGCTATGAGACTTTATCATTTATAGATGGGTTTTCAGGATACAATCAGATCAAATTGGCAGAAGAAGATCAGGAGAAGACATCATTCACTACACCTTGGGGAACATACTGCTCTGTTGTCATGCCATTTGGATTAAAGAATGTTGGAGCCACTTATCAGAGGGCTATGATGGCAATATTTCACGACATGATGCATATAGATCTAGAAGTGTATGTGGATGACTTGTTGGTTAAATCTAAAACGAAGGCTGAGCATGCCAAGATTTTGACAAGAGTGTTAGAGATATCAAGGGAGTATCAGTTAAAGATGAACCCCAAGAAATGTGTATTCGGGGTATCTTCAGGAAAATTACTTGGATTCATTGTCAATAAACGGGGAATTGAGATCGATCCCAACAAGGCGAAGGCTATCAGAGAGATGCCACCTCCCAAAAACTTGAAGGAGTTAAGAGGATTAATCGGGAGGTTGCAATTTATTCGTCGTTTTGTCTCCCAGCACTCACAAAGGTGTAAGCCGTTCTACGAGCTTACCAAGCCGGGAGTCAAATTCAATTGGGAAGATAAGTGTCAGGAGGCATTCGATGGATTAAAGAATTATTTGGTAAGTCCTCCTGTTTTGAGACCACCATCTCCAGGCAAACCATTGATACTTTATATTTCTGTCCTAGATGATGTAGTGGGGGTTGTCCTAGCACAAGAGGATGAAGAAGGAAAGGAGAGGGCAACCTACTATGTCTCTAAACTTCTCAACCCCGCTGAACAGAGATATACAGTGATGGAGAAAACTTGTGCAGCATTGGTTTGGGTTGTTCATAAATTGAAGCATTATTTTCTAGCCCATTAAGTCCATCTCATCGCTAGGATGAATCCGATCAAGTTTCTTCTGGAGAAATATGTCCTTACTGATAAGTTAGCGCGATGGCAAAGCTTTCTATCTCAATTCGATATCATTTACATTCAACAGAAAGCGATCAAAGGTTATGCCATAGCAGAACACCTCGCTCATCACCCCCTTCCTCGTTTTGATCCAGTCCAGTCAGAGTTTCCGGATGAAGAACTGATGTCCATAGACCAAATCAGAGATGATATGTGGACTCTGCATTTTGACGGAGCTCTGAATTCCCATGGAAAGGGTATTGGCATTGTTCTGTTATCACCCGAAGGTATCACCATTCCACAAGCCTTTCAGCTTGACTTTCCAGTCACCAACAATATAGCTGAATACGAGGCGCTTCTTGCTGGCCTCGAGGCTGCTCATTCCCATGGTGTTACCAAACTCAGGATTGTGGGTGATAGTCAATTGATTCTTCGCCAAGTGTTAACCAAGTATCGAACCCTTGATCCCAAACTCAAGCCTTATCAAGAACTTACTTCTGCTTATTCAAAGTTTTTCACCAAATTGATCTTCGTCCATGTTCCTAGGAATCAGAACATCTTAGCTGACGCTCTAGCCTCACTTGCATCTTCTCTTGATTTTCCGATCAGTAGGCAATCTGAATCAATCATAGTTCATAGGCGTCTTTCACCCGCCGTGAAAGACCCTTCGTTTCTAAGAACCAATGAAAAGTTGCTGAAGAAGGTCAGAGATGGAGATATCGTGGAGAAGAGAGAAATCATGCTGATAGAGCTGTTAGAAGAGATGGATGATGAACAGAAGCCATGGTACTATGAAATTGCCAAATATTGTGAAGATCAATCATATCCCGAAGAAGCCACAGCTGAGGAGAAGAGAGCTATCAGGAGAGTTGCTCAACGATACACCCTAGTTGGGGGAGCACTGTACAAAAGAGGTTTTGATGGAGTTCTTCTAAGATGTCTAGACGAAGATGAATTTTGGAAGGTTATGGAAGGAGCTCATGCTGGAGTTTGTGGTGGCCATGTTAATGGACAAATGCTAGTAAAGAAGATCCTTAGACAAGGATTTTATTGGCCAACCATGGAAGAAGACTGTGTAGGATATGTCCGTAGGTGTGCTAAGTGCCAACTTCACGCCGACAAAATTCATTCTCCTGCATCTTCACTCCATCATGTTTCCTCCCCATGGCCTTTCTCCATGTGGACTTTCGATATCATTGGACCCCTTGGCAATTCCGATTCTGGCATCAAGCAAAAATCTTTCATCCTCACGGCAACGGAATACTTCACCAAGTGGGCAGAAGCTGAAGCATACACGGAAGTCAAAGCATCAACTGTCTGCAAGTTCATCATGAGGAACATCATCACTAGATTTAGAATTCCAAGCACCATCGTCACCGACAATAGACCGCAGTTCGTGTAACAAGAATTGAAGGACCTCTGCAACAGGTACAAAATTGCATTGCATCATTCGTCTCCTTATTATCCGCAAGGCAATGGCCAAGCAGAGGCAACTAACAAGACTTTGATAAAAATCATCAAAAAGACGTGCAAATCTAACAAGTTCACAGACTGGCCAGAAAAATTGGTTGAGGCTCTATGGGCCTACCGAACTTCAATCCATACGCCCACTGGGCAAACTCCTTATTCCTTAACATTTGGAATGGAGGCGGTAGTTCCATACGAGATCCTTATACCGTCATTAAGAGTACAATTAAACAAGGAATTTTCCATTGATGAACACCGTTCAGCACTCCTTGCTCAATTGGAACTCTTAGATGAGAGAAGATGGTCAGTTGCTAATCACGCAAGAGTTTATCAAAATAGACTAGCATGTTTTTATCAAAAGAAAGTCATTGAACGTAAGTTCAAAGTTGATGAAATGGTCGTCAAAAGGATTTTTGTAAAACCTGGTAGTCCACGTTCTAAGCTCCAACCCAACTGGGAAGGACCTTATGTCATATCACATGCTTTTCCTGGTAACGCTTATCGTCTGCTCAATGCAGAAGGAGAAGAGCTAACCTACCTCTGGAACGGTTTGCATCTTAAGAAATACTACCCTTAGGTTTAAGAGTCGATCAGCATGGTACAAAGACCAGTGGAATCAGAAAATTTATAAACTCAAATTTTCTTATTAGTCTGGATAATTTAATTCCAAACACATTACTACACACACTGACACATTTAATTCGTGAGTAACAAGAGATGCCAAGTCCTAAGGAATACCGAAAGCTTGACTGAAAGTGTAAAGTACAAATCATTCTTTTTAAGCAAAATTCAATTTTTTACACTCGGCCCATGATGTCGGAACGAGGCTTAGAATAGACTACCAAGAATACCCGCCATCTTAGTAGGAGGCCGTCAAAAAAAAAGGGGGAGATTAGTCTTAAAGAAAAGAAAAGAAAAGCAAAGCAAAAGGCAAAAGCCAAACATCAAATCAAAAGGCCATTACACTACAAACGTTACATCAAGGCCATGAAATGAAACAAAAGGAAACGCAAGGTCGATAAATACCCCGGAAAGAAAATGACCGAACCCCAACAGATATTAGGGTAGGAAAGGAACATCTTTTTAGGTCTCCGGAACCTTCTCATGGGCTTTCTAAACCAATTCTTCCTTTCTTTCTAAAGAGGCGTACTCCAAACTTAAGGAATGGCCTAGATTGACTGAAGGTCAAATCATCAAATGGGATCACGAATGGAAACACAAGTTCAAGCACAATGGGTTTAAGTTAAATTATTAAAGAACAATTTGGGAATTAAGTTAATAAATGAATATGATCTTTTGATCTGAGTACCATGCTGGTCTCTTAGTTCACATCATATTTCAAAATCAAAAAAAAAATGCATATTTCAAAAATCGAAAAAAATACATATGTCAAAATCCAAAAAAAATGCATATTTCAAAAATCCAAAAAAAATACATATGTCAAAATCCAAAAAAAGGCACATATGTCAAAAGCCAAAAAAAATATACATATTTCAAAACCCAAAAAAAAAGTACATATTTCAAAACAACAAAAATATTTCAATTAGCATTTGCTTATTGCATTTGGTATGCTGCATTCTTTTTATTTTTAGTAAGCATCTGTCTGCTTGTATGTTGCATTTTGCTTAAGTTTGATTATTCACATTACCTTTGTTAATAAAGGCTATACCCCTTGACCATTCCACTAAGAAAGAGATTGATCGACCGTTCATTTGGTCAGGCAAGGGGCTAAGCCTAAATAGATACTTAACATGTTTGTTAAGTGACGTACAGGACGCAAGGCAAACACATGGAACGCAAGGTTGAAGGCCAAAAGTCTCATGTATATATGTCAAAAGATGTTTCTTATATGATATACAAAAGAAAGTCAAAAATACATGAGCCCTCAAGGCTGGCTCTCCCCTCCACCCTCATCAAGCTGACTCTGAGCCTTGTCGGGCGCATCTGGTGTTGGTCCTCGGCTAGGAAGTGGAGGTGGTCCCATCGCACTCGGCCCTGCCTAGCCGGACGACATGGCAACGCTAGCAGTGAAAGCGCTCGCCAAACCACGATCAATAACCCGCTGGCGGGCCCGCTGGTACCTCTCCTCCACCATCCTGCGCTCATGTTCAGCCACCGGGAGGCGACCCTAAAGACTCTCCAGACGAAGGCGGTCGCGGTCTCTCTCCTCAGTCAGGATCTCCAAGCGAACCTGGAGACGTGCAAGATCCCCGGTGGAGAGACGAGCCACCTGCTCCTCCAAGGCTTGGATTTGCGCAGCATCAGCCTCAGCCCGAGCAGCCGCTGCGCGAGAATGCTCCAGCTCCCCTTCAGCCCTCTGAAGGGCCTCCTGAAGCTCAACAACCTGCAGAAGGAGATATTGTTAGTCCAAAGCAATCAAAAATCAGATTCAGATGATAGAACTTACTCGAGCGGCACGATCCTCCTCCGCAAGAGAAGCTTGGTGGATGACGGACGCAAGCTGGCTCTGGAGGTCAGCCAGAGCAGCCTCGTGGGCGGCAGAGGAAGAGGATGATGATGCTCCATAGGAAGGGGGAGCCGCCTGGGTGTAGATGGCTCGCTACACCAAAAGACAACTGTCAGTTGCTAATCGCCAAAACAACTAAGTAATTAAAACATCCATGCATACATACCAGGTCAAAGAGCTCCTTCTGGACCTGTTCCAGTTGGGCCTCCGCATCATGCAGGCGGGCCCAGAGGTCGATGATGACCGCATCGCGCACATCCTGCATATCACACATACATACATTCATTCACAAATATAAATCAAGATAATAATAAAATGAAAGACGCATAAAAGCATACTTAAATCGAGCGGTCGGAGGAGTCGCAGCTGATCGGCGTAGTGTGTCCGATACTGCTGGAGGTAGGCTGCGCTACTCTCCGCTCGTGACTCGACACGGACACCCCGGCGATGCCAGTCTTCATATTGTTCCGGGAACTTTGCTCACCAATCAGTGAGGGCTTGCTTGCCCCTCATACTCCGTCCGACACCCTCCGGGACCTCCTCGTCAATCCACTCCTGGTGGAGGCCGAGGGTTCTCATCACGAGGCGGAGGCGGAGCGGCTCGATCTTGTTGAGGCAATGCAGCCACATTTGCCTCCTGAACCGTCTCCGGCCAGCCGTCACCCACGGCTGGCCCTCCTCGCCCATGCCCAAGTATGGGCGCCAAATCACCTGCATATAAGTTAGAAGCATTCATACGAATAATTTTGCATTTAATAAAGGAAAGATTGCATTTAATAAATAAAATTAAACAGGTTAAGAACTCACCAGCAGCTCGGGGTAGTCGAGGAACTGACGGCGGAGGGCCGTCAACTGATGGTTCTGGGGGGCTGTGTCCACTATCGGCTGCCAACGGCAGGCCAATAGGACAGCGCCCGGTCTCACGATCCTCGCTCTGCCGAGCGGAAAGTAATGATAACTCCAAACCTGCATTCATGAACATATAGGTTAGTAAAGCATCATATCACATCGCATTGCATAAACAAGTAATAAGATGACTTAATACCTGGAGGAACGGCGAGAAGCCGCTGACGGTGGTCTCACGGTCCGGCATGACAGCAGAAAGATCTGCAAAGAGATGGGCCAGAAGGGCCGCACCCCAGGCGTACTCCCCTAGACTCTCTAAGTCATCTAATAAATACATAAATCTACAGTGGATATGGTCGCCCTTCGTACCGAAGAGCAACCGACCGAAGAAGAAAACTAGAAAGACCCTAAGCTGCCTATCTACCTCCTCCTCCTGACTAGGGTCGCTACAATATACAAGGGAGGACGACTCAGCTAACCTATCCCTAAACTCTGCCCGGGACTCATCAGATCGCCGCCGGGGCTTATCTAATCCTAGGGCAGCCTGCACCTCTACCCTAGGGACCATCCTAGACTCCCTGCCTAGGCTGGACACCTCTATACCTAATAATGCATCTGCCAATTCCTGGTAGTTGGGGTAAGTCACCCCACCTACCGGTTGGCCCTCTACCCTGAGGCCAGTGATCCTGGCCACATCCTCTAGGGTGGGGACCATATGTCCCCACGGCATTAGGAAAGCCTGGCTTTCCGCATGCCACCTCTCCCGCAGCGCCTGCAGGAGGACTAAATCGAGCCAAAATGGCTCGATATCTAAGACTTCGCCGAACCCCATCCAGCGCAGGCGCGCCTTCTGGAAGTCCGGGAGTCCCCTATAGGCCCCTATAACTAAATCCCAGCTAATCCTCGCCCACATCGTCCCCTGCAAATGAAAACAAGGAATTTTATCAATGAATGAACATAAAAGCAAATCAAATATTTCTGAACTGAAAGGCATCGAGGCATGTAGACGTCTATTGAAAGGCGTCCAATGGTATTGACACCATTGAAGTTAATTTTCTGGTTAATTAAAAATTTAGAATTTAGCCTGAAAGACGTCGGCCCAGGGCGACGCCATTTGAACGGCGTCACCTGGTCTGGACGCCTTTCAAGGCTAAATTCCGGGTTCTTGAAGAACCCCGTTCTCCCTCCTTTTTCTCACTCCATTCAAACCATAAGGAGCTTACCAGGTGGAGGTCGCCCTCCCCTCCTTCTTCCACGGCCACGGGCGCCGGAGGAGCCACCTCTTCCTCCAAAAACGCCGCTACCTCCGCGAGTTCGGCCGGGATTTCTTCTTCATCCCTTGCCGAGGTTCGTCGGCGCTTCACCACCGCCTTAGCTTTGCGGGATCCCTCGCCGTGCTCCATGAGAGAGAGAGTTTTGAGAGAGGAGGGGAGGAGATCGTCGGAAAACGAGGGAGGATCGCCGGAGTTTGAAGAGAGAGAAAGTTTTGAGAAAAGTGAGGAAGAAAGGGGGCCTTCGCGGGTCAGTAAACAAAGAGTTGAAAGGCGTTGTGTCAGACCGACGCATTTTAGGGCGCATAAGTTGAGGCGGCAAGGCCAGCTGTTTGAAATTAAGTGAACGGCGTCTACCTCCGGCGATGCGTTTCAGGTTACCGCCAATTCTGGTCAGAACCGTACAAAGCATGATTATTAAAGGCGTCTACCCATCAAGACGCTTTTCAGGGGATTAATCACAGAATTGATGGCATAATTCTAGAAAAGTAGGAGAGAGAGTTGAAAAGGTGTCGTGTGTAGTAGACGCGGTTCAGGCTTTAATCGGGATTTTGAGGATTAATCTGAATTTTGGAAATTGAATTATCTTTGAAAGGTATCTTTCTGAGTCGACGCGTTTTGGATTTAACAAACCCGAACTGACAGATTTTAAGGAAAAATCTAGTTTTTGCTAAAGGAAAAATCATGGACACATCACTGGAAGTTAAGGAAAGATTCCAAGGCATGAAAAATGATTCTTTATTCAATGAAATCGTTTATTACATCAAAAATAAAAAAGAAAAGAAAAGAGGACACTTAAGAAAGAATTTCACGAAGTCCTTGAATGTATGGAAATTTCAGTCATCTATCTCTATCTTTAGAGGATTTTACACGATAACTGAAGCCGAGGTTCCACAAAGTAGTAATAAGTTCTGTAGCTTCATAGTCTTCATCGGATTCCAAGGCCCGCCTCTTGATTGGAGATGTGAGGGAGAACTCGGAGAATTCATGGCGATTCAGGCTGAGCTGAGTAAGGCACTGATGGGGATTATACAGCACAAGCTCAGTAGTCCCAATCAACTTAAGTTCTGCTCCCGCTGCACGGCGTACTCTGATGGGCTTTCCAATAAGAGCGAGTGGAGAAGAGTAAAACATATTTCACGACATGCATCTCAGGAACTCCCTCCAGTCGGCTCGGGTCTTGAGCTTTGGTACTTTGTTGACCATGCGCTCGTTGAACTTCACGATGTTAGCGATGCAGTGGATCGGACTGTTTATGTAAATTTGAGACGGTCTTGGTGACATCCTCGTGCAGTACTCAAACTTGAAGTGTAGCTCGACCCACAAAGCGAAGAGTAGCATGCATCCGTAAGGAAGAAGACCCGTAGACGCCGCAGAAAGCCCGCTGTAAAGGTAAGCCAAGATCGCAGTGCTAATGGATTTACCTTCGAAGATCGCGCAGATAGCACTAACCTGATCATCTTCTAGAATGTTGTCTTGCGCGGGAAAGAACAAAGCACCGGCAAGGCATGTGACAAAAGCTTTCGTCACGTCTTCAGCTTCGTCCTCCCTTAGATCATCGATCTCATACAAAGTTCATTCAGCGAGCTTTGCAAAGTTGATCCCTTTATTGGTAAGGCACCCTTTAGCTTCTGAGGGATCCTTCATAATTGACGTCAACAGTTGTTGACCGGTGATCCGCTCTCTCATCAAAGCCATCTTGTCCTTGGTCTTTGGGAGACCCAATAGGAGCTCTGCCTCTTATAAAAGGATAGTGCACTCGAACTTAGGGAAAAGGAACGTATGGGTTTGAGGATGCCACTGCTCGATCAAGGCACCCATGGCCGCCCAATCCACGTTCGAGCTTTTGTAGTGCTTGGCATACACCACTAATCCTTGAAGATTCCACTTGGAGATGAAAACTTGCATGGAAAGCTTAACACTTTTCGCCAGTTTGCGAATCCAAGGGAGAGAAGTGAATCTCCTTGGGCCGGGAAACATGGGGTAAGTCTGAAAACAAAAGGAAGGATTGAAGAGTTTGAAGAACAAGAAACATGAAGAACATGAAGGAACAAGAAGAAGAATTGAAGGGAAGTTAATTCAACTTACTTGAAGATTGGGATCCCTTCCAATAAGGTGATTCTCCACGTCGGAGATCTTCTCTAAGGACCTCTTCATCCTCTTGTTTGAAGAACTCATCTCCTTTCCCGAATTTCTTCCTTCTTGAAGCTTGAAAACCTTGGAAACCTTGAAAAACCCTTAAACCTTGAAGAAAAACTCAACCTTGGATCTCTAGATTGTGGTAGGATTGCTTGGAAACAAGTTAATGATATTTATAAAGAAGGAATTGCGATCCTAGGGAGACTTTTCCGGATTGAAAAAGGGATGTGCATTGGAAGAGTTGAAATCCGAGTAGAGAATAGCCAGAATCTATTTCTGCGACTGAAAAGGCGTCGTGGAACACCGCCGCATTTTAGACGATTAAAGGGCGTCGGCGCAACACGACGCTATTCAAGCTTTCTATTATTGGCATGAAATTCCATATTTTAATGCTTAATTAAGCACTTGTTTGAAGTTATTGATGAATTTTGAGTGCAGGAAATTAAGGAAAACCCAAATGAAGCGGGAAATATCAAGAAGATCCCATTATGGGAGTTTATGAAGTCCCGACCGTGGCTAAAAAGACGGTTATTTCTACCCTTGTATTATTTCATGTGATTAGTTTGCATCATCATAATTACTATATGTTAAATATTTACTAGATTATATCAAGGACCTTGTGGTTTTGATGAAACTGGAATTTGAGTTCCCCTACAACAAAAACAGTGATAATTCCAGAGAATTCTTAATCGCATGGATAGGCCGTTGGATTGTTAATTAGTGGGGATGATGGTTCCACTTTTGTGAAACGGTGCGTGGATAAACAAGCTTCGGCTTAGCACTGAATGATAAGAATTGATATCTTGACTCATTAATGACAATTTGACAATATTATCCTTGATTAATTTATATTTTATTTGACTTTATATTTTTCTTTTAGCCCAGCATGCATCATATAGGTCTTTGAAATCACTGTGATAAGAATTAATTATTGATTAAGTTTTAGACCATTAAATCAAATAATTCAAACATGATATGAAATATTCCATTCCAAATTGAGTATCTTGATTATCTTTGTGGTTCGCTTGAAGATATCCTTGGAATTCTATCCTTTCTTTATCCAATATTTCTTATTTTCTTTTAAGATCCATTATAGCTACAGCACGTCCACATTGGTTGGCAAACGCTCCCCGTGATGAAACCTACAGTGTCTACGACATAGGGTACTTCCCACTCCGAGGAGGTTGATCGACCTTATTTTATTTCCTTGTCTACCTCATCCAGACATGATTGATTTCATTGATCTCCTTGAGCTATCTTCATTGATGATTTTGAGAAAAATTTCAATCATGTGATGTTGAGAGCGTGTCTCATCACACCTTGGCATCACCTTTTCGGTATATTCCATTTCATTTCACTCCCTTGCAAAGACGATGCCAAGGTGAGGCAGCTGTAGACACGCTAATTTTGACATCATTTTGAGTAAATTTCATATCATACAATAATGCCTCAGAATGGTCTGATATTTAATCATTGGTTAGTATTTATTGATCTTTTTAAATTAATTATTTAAATAGTGTCGGGTCAGACAGATATGATTTAAGTTAATTAATTAAATTGATTTTAGCTCAAATTTCAATTAAAATATGAAGAAGTCTAAAAGACGTCGACCTGTATGGACGCCATTTAGAGTTTATTCTTATTTTAATGTTTAAATTTGAATTTTAATTAATTGATTAATTAGCTAAAAGACGTCTTCATGTCACGACGCAATTTAGGTGTCCTAAGTTGTTTCTGTTTCGCTTCCTGATGTTTATCCTTATCTTAATTAGTTTAAAAGGCGTCTACAAGTGGTGACGCGTTTTAGCTAATTACAGATATAGATGAATTTTTCCCGGATGTTTATATTTATCCTAATCAGTCTGAAAGGTGTCTTCCATGGGCTACATGTTTTAGATAATTACAGATAAAGATGGATTAATCTGTATTTATCTGTTGGTTAAAATAGATAAATCTCAAAATTTCTCCATGTAAATCCGCAGACGCAAAGAAGTCTATAAATACCCTGCCTCTTGAATGGGTGAAGGAGTTAGTGATTGAAGTGATATCAGAGTGATAATTGAGTGAAAATTGAAGCGACGACGTCCAAACGCTGAAGTGCTGCTGCTTCCAGAAGTCGACGTCCATTCTTCATCCATTCAAGATTCTTTCAAGACCAAGGCTTCCAGTGGCCATTTATCATTAACCTCCAATTCAATTTCTGCACTCTTTTTTCATATTTTTCATCTCATTAGTCTTACCATTTTATCACATCACTCCATGCAACACACACAACACTAGCATCATTTTCAAAACCTATTTGATAAAGGGGTTTAAAAGACCATCCCAACAAGTGAATTTTCCTGTTTAGTTGCATGTTTAAGATCTCTTCTAGAATGGATACTATTTCTTCCTAAGTTCTCATCATCATCCTTTATTTCTTTTCTATTTCTTGCAAGGTACAAAAGAGAATCAGATGAAGGAAATCAATAGCGAACAGTAAGGAATTTGGACGATCCTCAAGAACTCAACATCAATCAAAGCAAGAACAAAGACAAGAAATGACTCTCTTTCTTCAGCCGGCTGAAGGAGGGGAACTAAGAGCTCAATATTTCCCACGTCCAAACAGGTAGGCGATCAAACTCTTTCTTTTGGAACTTTTAAGTCAAAAGTTTCTGGCGATCACTTCACTTAGTTTCTTTTTAATAGGTTTATTTTGCACTTAAACAACATAGTTTTTCATGGTAATCACACACTCATTTTAAGCACTCACAAGCATTAGCTGCCATTAAAGCACTGAAAATATCCACTAAGGACTCTGGAAGATTGGATATTCTGCCCTCTTCGGGCCTGGAGGTTTCCTCTGCTGGTTGTAATGAGCAAGAGGAGGGACATTGTGATATGCCAGCGGTGCGCGCGGCTGGTACTGCTGCTCTTGCAGATACTGCTGTTGTGGAGGCTGATATTGTAACTGCCGTTGCGGCTGCTGCTGTGGCTACTGTTGTTGCTACTGGTTCAGCTGCTGAGGCTGCTGATACTGGGGTTGCTGATACTGTGGGTTTGGCTGCTGCCTGTAACCCTGCTAGTTTGGCTGCTGTGGCCGCTGGTACTGAGGTTGTTGACTCCTCACAAATCGGGGCAAGTTGTTGTTCATACTGCTAACCTACTCATGAGAGAGCGTGCCCTCAGTAGTTAGACCTGTGCTAGGGGAATTTGGCACTGCAGGCTTCCGAGGTGGAGGCCTACTAAGTCGGTGAGGTTCGAAGACGCTAGAGAACGTAGCATCTTTGAAAGCATTCTGACAGTACCGCGCTCTTTCATAGAGCTCTGCCATGCTGGTCAAATTGTTCAAGGAGAGGACTAACTTGAATTGAGGCGTGGCGTTAGAAATTAACATTTTCACTTGCTCTGACTCAGACAAGTGATCTTTCACTTTTTCCGCCATACCCTTCCATCTGTCAGCAAAATTGACGAACTCATCGTCGGGTTTCATCTTTTCTGCTATAAGGTCAGTAATAGATAGGGAGGGGGCAACTCTATCTCGGTATCGTTGAATGACCTTTCGTGAGACGATACCGTAGTCCTCTACTTCAGCAGGTTCTAAAGAAAAGAACCACTCGAGGGCTGTCCCCTCCAAAGATCTCTTGAACAAAAAGTCCAACGACCTCTTATCGTTTTGCCAGAAGGATGACTCGTACATAAACTCCTTCAAGTGAGTGAAGGGGATACCAGTACCGTTATACTTTCGGTACACTGGCATTTCAGAGGGTGGCAGATGGAACACAGGCAGACTTGGTAAGTTAATCTCTGGTGCAGCTTTGACCCCCATCATTTTCTGAAGGTTGTTGAAGTGTTCGTCCATGCGCTCCATCTTTGCCAGCAGCGCTTGCGTTGTTGGATCAACCTGGGGAGGAGGGGGAGGTGGAGGTACCTGATAGTCCTGTTGCCTAGAATATGTAGGGCAGGGAGGACAATAGAGTGGAGGGCCGGCAGAGCTTCCGCCATGCCCGAGGGCATTTTGGTAATTAGGCGTCAGTGGCCTGACCGGTTGCCTAGAAGAGGAAAGTTGTGGCCCAGTTGGCCGAGAAGCTGAGACGTGAAGGCCTTCCATGGCCTGATGAATGAAGGAAGGAGGTTGAGGAGGTTGTTGAGGGATGACAGGGGGAGCCGCAGGGTTCTACTCAGCAGACTGTATGGGCATCTTCCCCTTCAAAATGGACTGGATCGCCTCGAACTGTTGAGGATCCAGACGGGAGGCAAGAACTCTCAAAGCATTCACAAGATCCGAAGGATCGGAAGATGAGGGATCATTCAGATTCATGTGTCCCTCGAAAATAGGGTTAGGAACCGCATGCACATACGGAGGAACAGGATATTGATCGTGAGCACAATGAAGAGGGGTTGGGACATTCCCCTCATATCGAACTGGATGAGGATGAGAATTACGGGAGGAATCAGCATCTCCCCCACTTTCAAAACGGTAATCAGAGTCACGAGGGGCATTAGCATCTCCCTCGTAGTTGACTATGGCATCTGGAGCCATGCTCAAATCCCTATCCGATCGAAGTAGCATGATGTTAGATTTTTTTTCAGAGATTGGCAGACAAGTTGCACAGAGATTAAGCAAACAAGTGGATGTTTAACGTTATTTCAGGATTCCTTGTTGGGTTATTTGGATTCAATTAATCACAAATTCACTCAAGAGGTAGGATCCTAGTTTCAGTTCAATATCCACTGTTATATTCTATGGCTTTCTCTCACAACGTTATGAAAATCTAACCAGGACTTCAATTGGTACAACCAGCCCAATTAACAAGGAGGAATACCTTGATTTTGGGGACTTACAGAGGTCTTTAACGCCAACCACTCTAGTCTGATCGAGGGACCGACCCAATCAGAGAGAGTTGAAGACGTCAAGCAAGGTGTTCCTAAGAAGAGGAGGGTGTTAGCCTCAGTGCATATGACCTGTAGCCTGGGTGGCCTCTAATGCTTAATACATAAGGTGTAGTAGCAAACATATCAAAAATCTAAGAACTGAAGAAGAAACAAGAAACTGCCTGAATCGCGTCGCTGTTGGTCGACGTTATTCAAACATAAGCTTATTTTTCACAGAAGCTCAGGCAGCAGACAACAGAGAAAGTTGACTGAAAGGCGTCTGGGTTGGGCGACGCTTTATGAAACGCGTCGCTGATCCTGGACGCTTTTCAAGTCACAGATTCAGTATTTCATGAGGAATTTCTGGATCGATTCCCCCTCAAGCAAACATGATGAAAGCGATAAATAATCAGCTCATGCGAATCTTTTTTTTTATTTCAATTTCTTAACAGGATGATCTATCAGATAAACAACTCAAATATCAATCAATCACATAATCTTTTATCACAGAAACAGCTTTTCAACTAATCAAACGGGGAGGGCAAGATCTTCCCACAGGGGTGTGCACGTGGTGTACGTAGAAGTAACAACTAAACTAAAAACTCACCGATCGGTGAGGGCGTGTCGAGAGACACACGTGGTGCACCGTGGGTGCCCGATTGATAACAGCAAGAACAAAGGATTAAAAAGATGGCGAGACCAAGTCCCATCGTGATCGCCAAAAAAGCTATGAGTGCTTAAATTGGGTGTGTGATTATCATGAAAATTATTATGTTGATTATGTGACAAATGAACTTATTAAAAAGAAACTAGATGAATGTGATCGCAAGAAACTTTTAACTACAAAGTTCCAAAAGAAGAAAGTTTGATCGCCTACCTGCTTTGGATGTGGGAGATGTCGAGTTCTTGATTCCCCTCCTTCAGCTGGCTGAAGAAAGAGAGCCCTTTCTATCTTTGTTCTTGCTTTGGTTGCTTATTGGGCTTTGAGGATCATCCACATTCCTTGTTGTTCGTTGTTGATTCTCTCCTCTTGATTGTCCTTTTTGTACCTTGCAAGAAAATGAAGAGAAATGAAGTACAATGAGAACTCAAGCAGAAGTAGTATCCATTCCAGAAGAAATTTTGAACATGCAACTAAACAAATGAATTCACTTGTTGAGTGGTCTTTTAAACCCCTTTAAAACAAATAGGTTTGGAAAATAATGCTAGTGGGTATGTGTTGCATGGAGTGATGTGATGAAAATGTGAGGCTAATGTGATGAAAAATGTGAGAAGGATGCAGAAATTAATTAAGAGCTAAGTTGGATGGCCCCTGGAAAGCCTTGGTCTTGAAAGGATCTTGAATGGACGAAGAACGGATGAAGACTCCTGAAAGTAGCAGCACCTCGATCCTTCAGCGTTTGGACGTCGTCTCCTTCTTGGATCGCACCGATTATTACTCAATTTTCACAAATTATCACTATCATCACTATCACTATTATCACTATCACTCTCACCAAGATCACTAACTTTTCACTGACCAAGGAGCTGGGTATTTATAGACTTTTACAACTGCGGTTATTAATGGATTTACATGAAGAAATTTTGAAGTTTATCCAGCTTAACAAATAGATAAACACATTAATTCATCATTATCTGTAATTATCTAAAACGCGTCGCCCATGAGAGACGCCTTTTAGCTAATTAAGATAAGGATAAACATCCGAGAAAAGTTCATTATTATCTGTAATTATCTAAAACGCGTCGCCAAGTGGAGACGCCTTTTAGACTAATTAAGATAAGGATAAACATCCGGAAAAGAGATAGAAACAACTTAGGAAACCTAAATTGCGTCGTGCCCTGCAGACGTCTTGTAGCTAATTAATCAATTAATTAAAATTCAAATTTAAACATCAAAATAGGAATAAACGCTAAATGGTGTCTGTACAGGTCGACGTCTTTTAGACTTCTTCATATTTTAATTAAAATTTGAGTTAAAATTAATTTAATTTATTAACTTAAATTATGTCTGTCTGACTCGATACTATTTAGATAATTAACCCAAAAAGATAAATAAAAATTAATGAATGATTAAATATCAGACCATTCTGAGGCATTATTATATGATATGAAATTAACTCAAAATGATGTCAAAATTAGCGTGTCTACAAGAGGAAGCTTAGCCCGCGGCTCCAGTAGGCGAATAAGCAGCGGCACTGGCTGAGGAAGCCGGCCACCCTATGGTGAGTTTCGAAAACCATCCTTTTTATAGTTTTTTTGTGGGGTGGGAAGGCCAAGGAAAGGAGGTCCACAGGCCCAGGTTTGAAATACATCAAGACCAGGCGACACCATTCAAAAGGCACCCCTAACGCCATTCATGAATAGTGGTTAAAGACCAAAAAGGATTATAAAAATTGATTTTATTTGACTTCCTGATGATTGATTCATGTTTTCTTGGATGATTGCAGGGCACTATGAGAGCAAGGATCTCATGGGATTTGGTGATAGCCGCCTACCGGGGTCTAGCAGACTTCCAAAAGGTGAGATTGTGGCAGATGGAATTCGGGGAGTTACTGGACATTGAGCCATTCTGGCTCGACCTAGTGCTCCTCAAGGTATTGAGGGAGAGGTGGGATGCCATGATTCGGGCATTTTTAATGCCCTGGGGGCATATGGTCCCCAGCTTGGAGGATGTGCCGAGGATTACAGGATTGAGAGTAGAGGGATGGGCGGTCACTAGTGTCACCTTCCCAAATTATAGAGAGTTAGCAGGTAGTTTGTTGGGACTATCGTTAGCCACCCCTACGAGAGAGTCTAGGACATTGGTGCGGTGGGGGGTGATGGACGTACTGGGGCTAGTGGACCCATGGCAGAAGGTGGGGGAGTCCCGTGAGATGTTCGTAGATAGGCTGGCCAGGATAGTCGGGGCAGCCTATTGCTAGGATGAGGAGGACAAAGAGAGAATAGATAGGGACCTTAGGATTTTCTTAGTTTTCCTAATTGGTAGGTTGTTATTTGGGATGAAGAGAGACGAGACCCAATATTGTTTCCTGAGGATTTTGATGGACCTAGATAGATTAGGAGAATATGCGTAGGGAGCGTCCCCTTTGGCCCACCTCTTCACTGATCTGTCTGCGGTCGTGCCGGACTGTGAGACCACCATGAGCGGCTTCGCGTCATTTCTTTAGGTATGTTATTTTCATTTTGTTTTATTAAAGTGATATGACATGATGACATGATGATATGATCTAACCTAAATGCCTTTGTGTGTAGATCTAGGGTTATTACTACTTTCCACTAGGACGAGTGAGGCAGATCCGCCCTGATGCGATACCGTTGGCCTGCAGGTGCGGCCAACCATTGATACAGCACCGCAGCACCATCAACTGACTACCCTCGGTGTCAATTTCTCGATCATCTAGAGTTGTTGTTAAGTTCTTTTATTTTTTCTTATTGTATTTTCTGATTCTTGTTTAGCTCAATTAAATGCAATTGATTTATTATGTTGCATCTAACCGATATGAATGCAACGCAAGTTATCTGGAGGCCATATCTCGGCATGGGTGAAGAGGGGCAGTCGTAGGTGATGGTTGGACTCGAGAGGTATGGAAGGCAGATGTGGGTACACTGCCTAAGCGAGATCAAGTTGCTGCACCTCCGCCTCATAATGAGGACCTTGGGCCTCCATCAGCAGTGGATCAAGGAGGAGATCTCACAAGGAATAGAGTGAACAATGAGGAGAAAGCAGGCCCGCACTGACTGGTGGGTCAAATTCGCTGAACAACATGTCTACTGGGATCACCGCGGCGTGGCGGTAGAATCTCATGTGGAGAGCAGTGATGCCTACCTCCAACAATATCGGGTTCATTACTCCGCCCATCTCCATCAACTATGGCCTCTCGATGTAAGTATTAAGATATGTTTCTTGAATCTTTTATTATTTATTATTTCTTCTTTTATATGCATCGTGTATATCTAATCTAAATGCAGATATGCAGGATGCTCGCGATGCCACTATTATTGACCTCCGACCCCGCCTCCGAGACGCAGAGTAGTAGCTCGACCAGGCCCACACCGACCTCGACATTCTAGTACGCATGCATGACCTATCTAATTATGTATGAATGCTTTGTTGTTAATTATTAAATTGTATTTTTGATGCTTAACCACTGACGGTGACTTTTGGTTCCAGAATGCCGCTTACACCTAGGCTGCCCAGCCTTCCACTGATCTAGTCGACGCTTCTACATTTGGCACCTCATCTAAAGCGGCCCACGCCTCCCTACAGGAGCAGCTGGTCAGTGCCATTCTCCGGGCCTCTTAAGTAGAAGAGGACCGTACTTCTTGGGTACATTATGACTTCAACATTTCATTTCTTCATGCCTGCCTGCCGAAGAACCTTCCTGCACAGGGGTATCCTTAGAAGACAGGGGTTTCTAAGGGGGCTGAATAGGAGGAACTGTAGCAGAACGGCCACACCTCGACGTATCTTGAAAATTCAAATACCTCAATAACCTCTCCGATCCATCAATTCAGCACTTCTACTTCTATCTCAAATCAAAATTTAACTATTCTATGACTTATATTCAACTTAAGATTCCAAATCCTTCAACCAACTACCTAACTTAACGGATCCAAAACTAAAAACTATCAAAATTACTCTAATACCATATTCTGTAACGCCTCGAATCTTGTGTCCAGTCATATCTAACTTTTGGTGAAATTCGGAGACGATATAGGTACGGAACATAGCATATACATAACGGAAATAAGAGAATAAGAGTCCACAAGTCAAAATAAATAGCCATCCATCGCAAATTTCAAATAAGAATAATCCAACACAATCTACAAAAGTCTCATAATAAATAACTATCTCTAAATAACATAATCATTCTCTTTCCACTCCTTAGGATCTCACAATTACATAATAGTCTCAATTACTGCTACTACATCAGTGTAATAAAATGAAAATGCTTAATTTATTACAACTAGTCTTGAATCCAATAGATTCCAAGCACACTTACTCCTTGTGATCAGAATCAAAATTCAACTCTTTAGCCATTTCTCTTAAAAATTATAAAACAAACTTACTGAAAATTCAGTAGGCTGTTAGTATTAGATGGTCTAAAAGCCAATCTGATACTATGTATCATTCAGTTTATTAATATAATGGCATTAATTCATTGTATGTAATTAATTTGATCTATGTTTATTGTATCATGATGAAGTCTATGAACATGTGTAACAATTTTCGGATTATGATGAGATCATAATTAAGGGACCGAAGACTTATAAATACATGTTCTTAATTGTTCATAGTCGGAGGATATTTGAGAAGGACATCAAACATCCAGATAGACTAGTTCAGGTTTCTTCAGCTTAAATGATGAGGGTGACTGATCTTATAAGTCACTTGTGTGGAGACACAATGCTGGACCTGCAGGTGCTCATTAGGAAATGAGTTCACTGAACTGATTCGACCATGAATCACTGGATGGTATATACCTCATTGTTAACAAGCTCGATTCTTTTGTCTCGGTTGTGTATATAATCCTTAGACCTGAGACACCAAAGATACCTTGTTGGTATGTGTTTGAGCTTTGACTTTGACTAATGAATCCCTAGCCATGGGTTATCAATAAGTCAAATGATCGGATTCAGAGAAATGCCCTCGAAGGTGATTGTGTGCTCAATATGGGATCATCCGCTCTCGGTATTATAAGAGATAATGTTTCGGGAATGATGCGCTTAAGTCCCTAGCAAGGGTGGATTCTGTATCAGATAAAGAGTTATCCAATATAGATTAGCGGCATCTGATTCAAGTGATTCGACTGGCTAGGGTTTAACAGTAAACCATACCTTAGGTCGAATCGGGAACATTGTACGGATCAAGGATTATATCCGCGCGCTAACCGATGACGGAAAGGTTCAATAGAGGATTGCGATAACTCCAATGCCATCCAAGATCACGCGATGTTGCTTGGCATCCAACGTGATCGGAAGCTCGTCCGAATTTATTGTGGGACCTTAAATTCAGCTGATTAATTAATATAAGGATATTAATTAAATCAGTAGGTCCATAAAGAGTTATTGGGATTAATGGACCATTAACTGGACTGGTATTTAGGTCTAGAGGATCATACGCAAAAGTTTTTTAAGTCGTTGGATAATTTGATGGGATTTCATATAAATGCGGGTTTTTATGAAAAATCGCAAATACACTTATTATAAAAGAACGGCTGCTAGGTCGGGGACCAGCAACCCTGACCTAGCCGCCACCCATTCTCTCTCCTGGACGCACCTCTAGAGGCCGGCCCCCTGGAGGATCTGCTCCGGCTCCCGACAGCTTTGCTTCTCGTTCGACGGGAGTTTCTAAATCCGCATGTCGAGGCGGATTACGCGTAGCCAGACGGGATCCGCAGATGCCGTATCGAGCGAGGAGGCGAGGACGATCCATCGCGAGGAGAACCGCGTGGATACCGCTAGAGGCCGGACACATGCGCGGCTTGCGGCATCGGTCCGACTGAACCGAAGAACGACATAGATTCGAATCCACGCAAGGCAAATCCAATTTACTGCTTTAAGTTTTTGTTGATTGAAATGAGACAGATCCGATCATGAATTAATTTTTCCGCTGCGTTTTTCGGACGGATCTTAACACAACGAACCCAACATAGGCATCATCCCCTATGTAGATTAAACATATAATAATTGAAATTCACATTATAATTAAATCATATTATGAACAATTCATAATGCTACATATAGATCAAATAAGAATATAATACGAAACATGATCTCACATATATCTAGTATCAATCGGATGTGTTTTCTTATAGTTTCAAACAAACATGTTAATTCATAATACTTGTCACATGTATCAAATTTTCTTATTTTACTTGAAAGCAAACTACTAGCCATAAACATATCACATAATCCCTATAACACATAGGGAGGCACACATCATATAGCACATGACTCAAAATATAACTAGTAGCATGTAATCAAGTTAAATATTTTAAAATTTAGATATCTGAAAATTTCATATTATAAAATAAATTTATAATACCTTAATAAAAATTCATATCTTAGTCGGACAAGCATCCTAACCGCAATATAATGGGCCACACACATACATAGACTTGGTACTTAGACAATAGTATCAAGTTTTGGCTATCGGAAAACTGATGATCACATATATCCTATTACTACTCCATACCAAAGTTGGTTTCATGGATTTTACCCGTTGCCCTCGGGTTCACATAATACCCTATCCATAAGGACTTATATTGAAATTGGGCCACATAATCCTCTTAAGATGGCAATATCTATAATCATACATTTTCAAATTAATGGTACATAGAAATTAAAATTCATTATCTTGCTAAAATTTAAACATTCACATAACTAGTGGTGTAATTTGTCAAAAGTATTAAATTTTGAATGAAAAGAGACATATTTAAAGCATCACATATCTTTGTTGCAATGTTTCATATGAAACATATTCCAACAAGTTAAAAATTGATCTCTAAAATATTTTAAAAATTTTACAAAATTTTTAAAAATATTTTCGTAATTTTCTAACATGAAATCTTATTTTTTTTAAAATTGAAATACATTATTTATTGAAATAATATATCAAGTGGATTTAGAAATTTATGAAACTTGTCAGGCATGTTAAAAATATCATATGGACCACGTCGGCAAATGTTTATAATTTTTTGAACCTATTTGACTTAAATTCGAGTCGAAAGTCAAATTTTGATTTTAAGTTACGCAGTCTATAGTGCGATAGATTTGAATTTAATATCAAAATAAATACTAAATAATTTTTTAAATTTTTTTAAATTTGTAGACATAAACTAAAAATGTTGGAGAACAATTGTGTAAAATTTTAAAGTATTTGGATAAAAAATGAATGAGTTATAAACTTCTGAGCATAAGATTAGAAAAGATGGGCAACAAATTACTATCGGATTGCATAGGTTGGACAAATAATTATCAAACAAATACAAAATAAATTCAAAAAAATATCAACTAGCCGCCTGATCCCAGAAGAACCTACAGTCAAAATTTCATGTCATTCGGATGCCAAAAAAGGAAGGACTAACCTCCAAAAATTGAGACAAAAATCTACATCAGACGGCTAGACTGCTTGCCTTTTGACCGAATAGATGGCCACTTAGCTGGCCTCATGATGGTCATGTGGCCACCCGTCTGGTGGAGCATCAAACGGCCATATAGCTTGCCATTTGATGCATCGGACGGCCATCGAGGTAGCCGTCTAATGCTAATGGCCACTGCACTAGATACACAAGAACACACTGAAACTTAGATTTTTACGGGATTTTAAATTTTCTTCAAAACAAAAATATTTTAAATTAAAATAAAAATATTCTTATACAAATTTAAACTTTGAAATCATCAAAATATTTGAATTTTTCTATATATATAAATTAAACCATATGAGAGGGTAATCATCTCCTACTTCTTACGCTAGAATTCCTAAAATTTGAAATCCACTGAGAGATCCTGACTTCCAACAAGAAGCACTATTTCTTAGCCTTCCTCCTCGATTTCCAATGCTCTTAGAAGGTAAGATAATCACAAAAATATTAGCTTTACTTAAGAGCAACCTTCGTCTTCTTCTCTTTCTTTAAGAACAAGAGCAACCTTCGACAACTAGGGTTAGCCACATTGCCAACCAATAAATATAGATTTAACATCTTACTTTTGATCCCACAACCACTACAAACCACCTTTGGATCGTATCAAGTTGTCATTCTATGAATTAGAGAGAATCCTACTCCAGATCGGACTCCTTTCCGGCAACTCTATTTTTCTTAACTGAACATTTAATTTTTTAGTTTAGTAAAAAAAAGAATCTGTAAATATAGTCTTCTACAAATTTTTATATCAAGCTCTTTCCAACTGTACCAGCTACGTTAAAAAAATTCGAGTTATACACTAAAAGTTATTACCAAATACTGACCTATTGTTATGGGTACCGGAATCCAAAAAATTCTTTTAACTTAATGGAGTAAACTATCTATGAGACTAAGTTAATGAACTTGTTTAAAAAACTATATTATACTCTATTTGTCTTTTTAATTATTATGATCATTATTATTTATTTATTTATTTATTATAATTTATGTTTGAAAAAAATACCAGATATTATAATGTCTTCGTGTGGCGTCCCTATCATCTCCTGTATTGTTTCTACTATGACATAATATGGCAGCTTTATTGTACACAAAAAGAGACGTGAGATCACCTCACTTAGAGACAATCTTTGAAAAAAAATAGGGCTCTCAAGAGTGCATCAAGTAGTACTCTTGATCCATGCCCATATAGAGATCGATAGACAATTCACATAAGATTGGATAGCGGTAACAAGTATTTACACACAAATAACAAAAATATATGGATAACCCACGTTAGTCTAAATGTAAGGATTTTCTGCACATCTAAATAGCTGTGTACATATGCCTATCTTCCGGAGAAATAACAAATGTGCTTATGCCGGTGAGCTAATGACTCAATGGCACCATGAACCTTCCTTTCTTGGTAAGGTCGTGGTTTAATCCTGATCTCTGTCATGACTATGAGAGAATACGAGAAGATCTCCACACTTTCGAAAGGGTCTATGTCCTCGTGTTCCTGCAAAGTGTAGGTTCCTTGGGAAGGTTATTTTTCCCTATTGTCCGTCCCATGAAATTGGAATTGTTGCACCTATATAGGTATGGAATTATCTTCTGTGCAGAAATATTGTCTCAATTAAGAAGAAAAATATGTCACTATCGAGATTTAAAATTTTCCAACATAAGAAAAATTGTACATACTTGACCAATTATGCTATTAAACAAAAAACTTGCAAGCAAGCTGTTAGTTTCATTTGTCTTAATACATTCTCAAATACTGCATTTTATGACTCAACCCAATCTAATTGCTCCATATCAACAAATTGGAGTAGATGTGGTTGGCTTTTGGTCTGGCTCATCCTGAATTCCAACCATACTTACCAATTGGTACAAGTACAATCCTTTTTAAAGATGGCCTGAGTAATTATATAATGATTTGTAGAAATCAAGGGTACTCATGCAAAGTAATACGTTAATTTACAGAGATATATTTATCAAAAACCCTTCTTTTCGGCATCTAGCTAAAGGTAAACTAAATAATGGTTAAGAGAATGCTAGGTTACAATGTAGTCATATCTTCAAACATCCCCAGTAGGAAGGGAATATGAAACAGCAATAATATCTTTTATAACAGTGAAACTATGGTTTGATCTTCTTAAGTGTGCATACAACTCCCATACGCTAAGATACAAACAGCCCCGTGTACATTGATACGGCCCGAATTACATCTAGTAGTAGCCGAAGTCGGAATCAAATCGATGCTTTGATGAGGACACAGTTACTTGAAACACTTGCTGCACAGCTACTTTGGCATCAAATCGTTCCTTCGTACGATCCCAGCACCAAATCGTGAGGAGGCAAATTTTTATTAGTCTTATCTTTTTTAACCATGGACACCGCTTGGCATTGTTTTAACTAAAAAGCTAATTGCGCGCGTCTGATGGCACCATTTAGTATCAAGGGTCATTTAGACCGTGTTTGACGCAACTTCCATTTAGTTCTCTACAATCAAATCTAAGCCCTTCTATATCCAGATTACTTTTTCCCTCCAATCCGAAGGAGAAACCGGCCGTTTTCTTCTCCTCGAGGGTTGTGACTTGTGACGGCTACTTCTGGCCCCAATTCAAGTCCCACATTTGCAAGCGGATTAAATATTGATTTGATAAAAATATTGATTGATGTGTTAGTGCATTCTCGATAATTTTAAACAAATATGATATCAGCAAAAATATCACATTGTCAATAATTTTGAACAAAAATAATATCAGCAAAAAAATTCTCCAACGGTGAAAAAAAAAAGTGCAATAATTCATCTAAAAGAAGAAAACAAATTTGTAGATTTTGTAAGAAAATAACTCAAAATTAGAAATATATATTTGTATTCTATTGAGACATGCATGTCTCACATCAGATAGTGCCCCAAGTTTGGTATAGTTAGTGGAAGCTTTCCTATCGCCCCAGGGGCTCTTCTGTTCCCGCAGTATGGTTTGTCTTTGTGCCCATGGCGGCTCCAGCAGTAAATAGTATGAACACCATACTGAGAAGTGTCAACATCCCAACAGTACTAAAAGCAAAATATATAGAAGTTAGAGACCACATGGTAGGAACTAGTGATGTGTTGACATTGTACTGAGAGGTTTCGACATCTCCCTAATGTAAACTAGTTCGGAGGTATTTTAGAACTTTGCTTCAGAGATTTATTTATATTATATGTAACTTAGAAAAATGTTTCTTAGCAGTTGAAAATATATGAGAGTAATTAGAAGATCTAAACTTATGTTCTTGTACTTATATTCTTTAATTGAGAGAATAGTGCAAAGAAATGATGAAGGAGTCAGACGTCATGGACGTAGGCACATTGTCGAATTGCCAAAATCTCTATGTACTCTGTCTTCCTTTCTCTCTTTCTTTAAGTTAATTAATTATTGTGTATGTCCAATCTGGCCAATGAAATAAGTGAGACCGATATCACACAACATTCTCATGTGGAAATAAAAAGCAACCATGGAGAGTAAATAGAGAGAGATAGTGAGGTTTGTAGAAAATAGGTGGGAAAATACTTCAAGAGTTTAGGAGGAAGTCCGAATAAAATAGTAGATTCAGTTATCATATTTTAAAAATATCCAGTGAAGGCCACTCCAATATATTCAGGGCTGTAGGCGGGTCAGAACGGGCACTTCCGTTTTCCATTTTCTATCAGTTTTATCTAAGACACGAATGGAAACGGAAATCAGTATTTTTGCTTTTGCATTTATTTTTATTTTGAAATCCAAAATTTGAATAAAAAATGAAAATAAATAAAAGTTTCTGCTATCGTCGTCACCAAAGTAAAAAAATATTTGAAACCATTGTTGCTATACACTTTCGATAAATTTTCTTCTAATAATTAAAATTTTCAAATATATAAAGTTTTAATTATGTAAATTCTTACAATTTATGAACTTTGATTTTAAAACTTACTTTATCTATTGGTCTTAATCTACCTAGCTATGACTCTACCCAAATTATGCACCTTCAAGTGACACTAAATTTTAAGAAAGTTTCTTATTTCTTAAGGTTGACCTTACTCTTTGTCAAATTGTCAAAAGACATTCTCGCAGTGAGACCTGAGAGAGACGCATCTAGTAACTTCAATTTTTACTATGTAAACTTAAATGATAATTCAAAAACAAAAATTGATTAGCGGATTCAAAAACAACTGTTAACAACTGTTTTTATTTCCTACTCCTATATTTATGGGTTTTTGTTTCTTATAACTTAATAGGTGATCTTAATATCCATTAATAATCAGGGATCCATTTGCAGCCCTAAATACATTGAACTATCTGATGCCGTGACCTAAAGCCGCGGCATGCTTCTATCTCCCCCACCCCCCTTCTCGAGTAGGTTTCTCCTCGTCTTCCACACAAGTTATTCCTTTCCCCTTCACCTGGTATGAATACTACACAACCCATAATGGCGTCCAGAATCCCCTCTGCATCTCCACAAAAGCTATCCCTTTTCCATCTCTTTCTCTCTCTGTGTCTCTCTCTCCCGCACATACATAAAAAGGTATTCCACAACCTTCTCTTCCCTACCGCGTCCCCAAGAGCAGAGCCTTCCCTCTAGCTAATATATTCCCCCTACTCACCCCCGCCAGCAGGAACACACCGCAGGAGTTAGACGAGATGCCTCAGGCCCCCTCCCTCCCTCGCCGCGCTGCTCGTGTCTGCCGCCTCTTCTGGTGCCACCAGTGCCTCCGCACCGTCCGCATCATCGCCTCTCCACACTTCAACGTCTTCTGCCCCCGCTGCTACGGCCGCTTTCTCCACGAGCTCGACTTCCCCCGCCCGCGCCTCCCCTCCGACTACATGGGCCTCACGATCGACCCCAGCCCCCAGTTCCCCCACTTACTCGACTACCTCTCCGCCGCCCTCGGTCTATCCGACTCCTGGGTCATCTTCCGCCAGCCCGCCCCCGGCGACCACCTGGACGTCCCAATACCCGCCTGGCGGCACCCGGCGCGCCTCGCGCCTGCTACCACCGCCGAGGTGGACCGGGCCATCCCACCCACAGTCCAGCCCGGGGATTACTTCACCGGCCCGGGGCTGAGCCAGCTCATCGAGGGGCTCACCCAGAACGACCGCCCCGGCCCGCACCCGGCGCCGGCGTCCGCCATCGACGCCATGCCCACGGTCACCATCGAGGAGGCCCACCTGGCGGAAGGGTCCCAGTGCCCCGTCTGCAAGGACGACTTCGGCGTGGGGGAGGAGGCCCGGGAGATGCCATGCAAGCACGTCTACCACTCCGACTGCATCGTCCCGTGGCTGCGCACGCACAACTCCTGCCCCGTCTGCAGGCTCGCGCTGCCCTGCGAGTCATATGATGGGGAAGACGGCTTGAGCGAGGCCGAGGACGAAGCGCCGAGCGGCACCCGCCGATCCAGGTGGAACTCCTTCACCCTTCCGTGGCCGTTCCGGTCGTCCTCCCCGAGCTGGGGTCACGGCTCCCAGCGTCGCCAGGACGGCTCCGACGGCAATGGCGGTAACGCCTCCCCCTGCTTGCAGTAATCCTCCGGTCATGGGAGATCGCTTCTCCTACTCTTCTTATCACAGTTGGTATTGATTTCACAGTTGGATGGTGGGCTTCTGAGTTCCTCAGCATTGTACCGGTGTTGTGTCTCTGTGCAGCCTTCGGCTCCTGGTGGCGTTCCTGGTTTCATCCCTAGCTCTCTCTCTCTTCTCCCTATCTCTCTGTTCCCCCCGCCGGCGGCGGATGCACGAGAGCATTTAACTGTGTCTGGCCTGTGCTGGAAGTCATGTTCCCGCACCAGGTAAGTGTACAAGCCAGGTAAGCGCTCACCGGAGAACCTCTCCTTCTTGCCAGTACTGATTACAAATACGTGCCGTTTGAGATGCTCTTCGGATTGACCAAGCTACCGCAGGGCGTCGTTGAAGGATCGGTAGGAGGGATTTGAAAACAAATGAAGTAGCTTGTGAGATTGCGTGGCGTGCTTGGCTGTGAAGAAGCTTGGATCTCATCGACAAGAACCTTCTAAGAGGACTCCAAGACGAGACGACAGACGCAACAATGTTGTCGAAGGCAGAACTTCTAGGAGATTGGAACTGTACAAGAACTGTGTCAAATTTGTTAGATATAGGTGCCTTGTTATATGGATTTGTACATATGTGATTTGTACATATGGATTTCTTGACATACCCCCCCTCCCCCCAAACTCGAAAGCAACCGGAGGTATTTTTACATTTTAACTAATAAAAATATAGTGTACTTTTATGAATAAATTCTCCCAATCTAACTATTTAGTCCTCAATCTATCGTGAACTGTAGAAAGTTTTACAACGAGAGTTTTACAAATAACTCAAAAGGACTTATATGTAAAAAAGTTAATTGTAAAAATTTATTTATAAATAATTAGATTAGGAAGACTTATTTATAATATCATTGCTTTCTTACTTCCTATTAATAAGGAAAGTTACTCTTTGTAATCTTCCCATCCTTCCCTTGTTCAGCCTCTTCCTATCACTTTTATTTCCTATTAACATGGAAAATTAGCCACTCCTTGTGTAGGAATCTTCCATATTTCAGTGGATTCTCAATTTTACTCTCTTCCTAGTTCCTCCCATGAAAGTCCTATTAATTGCTCAATATTAACTTTCTCTTTCTCCCCAACTCCCCCCCCCCCACCATCTTCCTTCCCTGATGAAAGAGGCTTGGCGATGCAAGCCCTCTCAAGATGCTAATCATCACCTCTTTTCGACCATTTATTTATGATACTTGGATGAATCATCATAGAAAAAGGTCAGTTTTTCCTTATTATTAATTTTTATTTCTTTTGATCTTGTCTCCATTTTATCTTTATTTTTTGTTAAAAATCATTGTTTTATTTATTACAACTAGATAGATATTTTGATTTTCAGTGTGTACCAATGAAAAATAGCTATATTGGTATCATGCCTTGATGTTTGAACTTTGGACACGATTGAGATGTTCGATCAATTTAGATTCTCTAATTGCAACGCTTCAGTGGTAAGTGGTGTGCTATTGTCCGCCGTTCACATTTTTATCATTTATTTATCATTTAAACATTTGACAAAATCATATCAAAGAGAAGCAGAACCTCTAAAATATGTGTCTTATTTAATAATATGCAAAGAAAATCGCTAGAACAGCTGAAAAAAATGCGTAAATGATAAATTTCTCACATACTAGATAATCTTAGATGTTCAAAGAATTGAAAAAATAAGATACAATTAATAAGAACTAATTTATTTATAAATCCAATATTCTTTAAATGCACTTTTAGTTTTATATTTTTATTATAATACAAGAAATAATTTATTTATAAATTAAATATTCTTTAAATACATTTTTAGTTTTATATTTCATTATTTGTATCAGATAATATCTTTATGTAAGTTGTAATATGTTTGACATTGGCCCCCCTCCCAAGTAAAAGCCCTGGGTCTGGACCCCTTTCCATGCCACTAATTACTACTCCCTTCTTCTTCTCAATATAATATTTGTGGTCTCCTCTTCTTCCTTCACCTCCTCATGGTCTGGCTGAGACCCCAACTCTCATCATAGCCCACTTCGGGAATTTAACACTTCTCAATTGACCAAGGAAGCATAGCGCAGCTCCCAGCTCATCTACATTCTTGGTGAATCTCAACTGTGGACTACATTTTTAATGAATTTTTACTTTTCAATTGCAATCATTCAATACTTTAATAAATCTATGCAATTTTTATATTTTTTATTATTCTATATAATTATTTAAAATATTTCTTGAAGGCCCCTCAACCCTCTCTTCAAGAATTATGAAGAGTTTTAAGGAAATATTGAAATTATAATAGTTAATATGAAACATTAAATGAATATAGGGATCAAAAAATAAATCTATTTTTGTTATCAATGAGAATAACGTGAAGCTATGGTGCCTCCAAAGATGTAGTCCGTTGGTCCCATTCGACCATAGACAAGGAGAAATCAACAAACGTAGACGTCCGACAATGGAGCAAGGCTTCATTGCCCCTTATTGCCTCAAGGAGCTCGTGCGCTGGTTCTTCAAGCAGATGTCCTAAAATTTTTGGATCCTTATATGCACATGCACATCCTTTTAAACTGTCATATTTGTAATTATATCGCTCCCATATATTGTTATAATTCTCTTGACATCCTTTAAAATATTACAATTATACCTTTCTCATCAAAATACAATGAAGTCTAAACAGAGTATGTTAAAAGGGTTTATGAAAATCTGAAGACTATCCTCAGAGTCGGAAAGATTGCCTGCATCCTTGATGAAATGAACCTATTGATAATGCCAGTGAAGAGAAATAACTATATATGAGAAGCAGAAAGAACATTCTACTTGAGTCCAATGTTATATGCTTGCCTCTATAGGTAATGAGTGTAGACACGTTACTTCTGACATTTCATTGAATTAATATATCTAATATCATATCATAATATCCCAATATAGTCTTTAATTTAAATCAGTTGAGTGATTTTATCTACATTTTTGGAGAATTAGCTACACTTTCTAAATCGCGTCACTCATCCCAGACACGTTTCAGCTTTCTACGCCTAATTAAATTTCTGTCTAAATTTTAATCAATTTCTAATTCTTACTAAATCATGTCATCCAAGGGTGACGTCTTTCAAACTTTCCATCATTTTTCTTCATGCTTATCTTTGATTTTTTTCCTATATTTAGCCCCACTAAATCATGTTGTTTGAGCGTGAGGCAATTTGAATGACGCCAAATCGAGTTGACGCATTTCTAGTTTCGTGGCCCAAAAAGTCTAAATCCACATCAGATTGAGAGTTTCCTCCTCTTTAGAGTTCTTACGCATATTGAAACTTTCATCCATAGTGTTGATCTGAATTGAGGAGATCTCTAAGTGGGTTTCCTTCCCTTTAATGCCTTCACCATCAAGTTAATTATTTTTGGGAAGATTATTACATGGATAATGAGTTCTATATATACATATCCCATTGAAGCATTAAAAGAGGTTGGCCATGGTAAGAATTGTAAACCACCATTGAGAGAACTTTCCCCTCCACTCTTGTGCATGAAAATAAAGGTATTCTCTACTCTTTTTCTTCCTCAAGAAGGTCTTCATCATCAAGAAGAAGGAGTTCCAGGGTGTCGGTGGCTTAGAAGGGCCAACTTCTCTTCATAGTCTTCTTTCTCTCAACTTTCTTTTTCTGATTCTTCAATATTTTACTTCATCATCTTCTTCATGCTTCTCATTTGTTCTGGATTAGTGCATGCATCATATTCTCTCCACGTAGAAATCATCTTGTTCTTAATCTCACACACACACACATCATAGCTTCATATTTTTACTTCCTTTTGCATATTGGAGTTTAAAAAAAGATTAAAAAAGGTGAGTGTTTAATTTAGTTACATGTTTATTTTCATCATTATAATAGATACTACACCATCTCATAGTTCTAATTAGTTTTTTGTTTTGTTTCTTCATTTTATTCATTTTGCAAGGTTCAAGAAAAGAAGAAAAATCTAGAAAAAAGAGAGCAAAAGTTGAAAAGAAGGTTCTTCTTCATTGTCCGACTAGAGAAGAAGAAGATAGATGATTCGCAATCTCCATCTAATTGTCAAGGTGAGGTCTCATACGCACGATCATTTTTTCATTTTCTTTGAGATTTGCAATCTTTGGTGATTGCAAATTCATTGTTTTCATCATAATATTTTTTTTCATACTTTCAAAATAACACTTGAGCTATCCTCAACTTTTTGGTGATCACAATATCACAATGGGACCATCTCTTGCCATTTCTTTTTTATTTTTTACCCTCTTTTATTTACTTTTTTGACACCCACATGTGTCCCTCTTTAGCACCCACGCGCGCCCCCTTTGTGCTCCATATAGCATGATTATTCCCTTCTATCCCTCATACACCGCGTTGCACACCTTTCTTGTCATCATCCTATCACCTTGTTGTTTACTAAGTTCTGAATCTTTTATCTTCTTTTTCATCATTGTGGCCTGAAGGAATACTCTTTCTTTTGTTTTGAGTACGGGCTCTAAATTCATCAGCCTCAGACGACGCATTTAAGAGTCACTTCACCTATACTAGATGCCTTTCAGCATCTGTACTATTTGCTATTCGAGAGTGCTTTTTGTGAATAGGGCTACAATTTTGAATCACGTCACTAGTAGGTGACATGATTCATAAATAGCATCCTTGTCCCCAAACGCATTTCGGATCCCTGATTTGGTTGTTTATTGCTTTATTTGCATTATATTTGCATCATGATGTGGGCTTTCCCAAGCACATAAGGTATTGTAGGTTGGGAGCCTTCTCTTCCCTCACTTTTAGGAAACAAAGCTCCTTCTCGGTGTTTGTAAAACTTTTTGTTTGAAGCGGTCCCATTCGATTTGGAATTACTTACGTTGAGACCTCCATAAGTCACTAAAAGCAAAGGACTCCCTCTTTGCTCACTAGGCAGGTTGTATAATATAAGAAGACCCGGGTTTAGTTAGCCAATTAGTGATGAGTTGTGTGGAACTCCTAGAAAGCTGATGGAAATTGAATTGAAATAAGGATCCTTCCCAATTGAGTAAATTCTTGAACTTTTCAAAATCACTAAACTCAACAAAGAACTCCCAAATTCAACGTAAAGCATCCACTTGATTATTAATCCCTGCATATTTCCAACGTAAAGCCTTCATATTTCCATACCTCACGGATCTGTGGGCCAACAACCACCATCTTTCATATTTACTTTGAGGCCTCATAGCCCCGCAATCCCTCACACCCCAGTTCAACTTGGACATTCTATTGGAAAGCCACACTATCCTGCAATACCCAGGTATTCCCCTCAAGGCTCTCATAGGACTCTTCCTTGCTACCTATAGCCTCCTCAAGCATTCAATGATCAACTCACACAAACCTGCCTCTCCAAATTGAATAAGACGGATGAACAATATAGAGAGATCTTCACAGGCTGGTAGATGCAAAGGCCACTCCTGATGTTTCCATGCTCGTACTCCCAATCCTTCATCTCTTCCCTTTTGAAATGCCTACTTTTTAGAGATACAATGGCATTGGGAACCTTTTCATCCATTTGAAGGACTTCATGCATGAAGTTTCATGCTGGTAGAATGATAAGAGGTCATTGACATATTTGTTTAGATGGTCATTGGAGGGGACCACTTTGGAATGGTTCTATTCTCTCGAACCAAGTGAGGTTGAAGACTTTGATGTGATCTAGAGTGGGCCTATCATTGTCTATAACTAACTTGGTGGCTAAAAAAATGAAGCTTAGTTCGTCCAATTTGCTGATAGATGAAGAGCTATGGCTGAAAAGATAAGGGACACATTGTCTGGATCGGAGAAAGTTAAAATGATCATAGCAAATGCCACTCCCTAGTTTAGACATGTCTTGGCCTTAAATAAGTTTTCTAGTATGGATGAGTTGTATAAGAGAGCTAGGTACATATAGACTCAATTGAAGGACTCTCCAATCATGAATTTGTTTGATCAGTCTAAGCCCAAGATGGTCCAGAAGCCTAACGACAACACTAACCCAGGTGGTACTATTAAGGGCATTGTAACAAATGAATAAGTGAATACAGTCAACAATCCCTCATTCCTCAACAACCAACACCCTGACAATAACCAAAGAACCCCTCAATAGTAAAAATTTTCTCAGCAAACGTTATGCCCTGCACTTTAAATTAGATTAATTAATTAATTATGAGAGTCTATTAGTGAGCTTAAGTAAATTGATTTAGTTTAGTTAACTCAATTATGAAAGTCCATTAACCCAATTATATTATTAAGAATAACCCACAAATTTAGTTCAAATTCTGGGTTGATGCATTAAACAGCAACATAGTAAAATAATGATAATTTTTTGTAAAATATTCTAATTAAGGCATAATGGGTATCATCAGAAAGAGTATAAAGATCTATAACTTTGTAGAAGACCATTTTTATTAAGTCAGATATTTTAGATGTAAAAAATATCGATGATCAATTTTAGAAAGGGCTGCCTATAGAGAACAAGTCCTAATTAGACTATAATTTAAATTAGGAAATAAAAGATGATATAATTAAAATTAACTACGATCCGAAAAGTTATGTATGACATATTTGACTTGAATTAGAAGTAGAACATAATAAATTTGAATATAATTAAGATTCTAATTAATAGATAGAAAGTCATAATTGGAATCCTACTTGAATTAAGATTCTATACACATATTTATTTGACACAGTCCTAGTGTTTTAAGTATAACTTCGTATATAAAATTTTAAAATAAGTAAGACAACTCCCATTAGAACTATGACTCAAAGTTCTAAAAGTTTTATAAAGGCCATATGTTCAAAATTAGTCGTTTACTGGTTAGAATCAAGACATATATGGACAGGAAGAAAATCTGCTAGATTGCAGGTTTCGGAGGACTCAGCATAGCAGATTAGTAAGATAGGCATAACTTTTTGTAAAAATGTCCAAACATGTTCAAATGTTTAAGGGCTCGAATGTAAATATTTTCTAAAAAGAAAACTACATGTGGCATGAACATAGTCCGATTTGCACTAGGAAGTGATTCCGACTTGAAAGTTACGTCATGAGGAGTTGAAGTTAAACTTTAGCAAAGAAAGGGGATGTTAGTGGTTGTATTAGAAAGAAAAATAAGTATAAATAGAGTATTGTGGTCATGCTCAAGCTCCATTACATACAACTCTCTTCTAAAGGTAAGTTCATGTGGTGTTGTTGAGATAATAGAGTTGATTCATAGTTATTTCTTTTGGAAATTTAATTCTAATCATTGTTTTATATTATTAGAGGCTTAGAAAAAGTGGAAAAGAGGTTAGATAATGTAGAAAAGAGTTTAGAAGAGGAATAAATTATGGATAGATAGCAAGAAAGCCATAGGGGAACCAAGAGCCGATCTTTCTTCAAGAGGTAGGTGGATAACTCTAAATATCATCTATTTTGTATTAAAAACTATATTATTTTCAAAAGATTTTAAAAGCTAATCAATTGGTAACAAATTTTATTTATATATCTACTTCTTAATCATCAAGTTTCATATTTTATTTATCTTATTTACTATTTATTCTATAATTATTCCTTCAGCATATGCAATCTGTCAATTCAATCTATTTTGTTTTCAACTATGATCACATGAGTTATAGGTACTTGTTCTCCTTTATCCGATGTCCAATTAAGCTGACATTTTAATAGAAGCCATTTTTTACATGTTATATGTATGAAATAAGCTTCATAATTTTCTAAACTCTTTTGATATTTATTTCAGAATATTCTTCTCAAACTATATAATATGTCCTGATAGTTTTAAAATCCCAACATGTGAATCTTATATCTCACTTAGTTCACGTCCAAATCATGTTAAATTTCGTAGAGACTTTTATTATATTGTATTTGACTTATTTGTAAACTTTAAGATTTTTTTACCTTATTTACTATTTATTTTGTCCTCTATTTTGGATTTGCTGAAATCATTTTTAAGTCGGATTTTAGGAATCAAAGCAGGAATCCAAAATCATGTCAAACCAATCTCAAAATTGATGAAACTTTGTCCACACTTTAAATATGACCTATTTGACATGTTCACAAAGTTTGAAAATTTTCTGAAGATATTTGATAATATTCGGCCTATTTATTGATTTTTCAATTTTAAAAATTTGTCTTAATGGCCGAAAAATATGTTTGTTAATCAAAAAAATTTGAGATAATCTTCAACCTTATATTTCTATCCAGTAACCGTTTGGCATCAACTTTATATTGATTTTCCATTTATACGACCATGTTGACTCTTTAAATGGTTATTTTGTATATAAAAGTACATATTTTAACTCTTATATGTATATATCAATTTGATAATTCAATTTTCAAATCTATGCTCATCTTTTGTCGTCATTTGATCACTGTTAATTTGATTGTACCATAATTATTTGACTTTGCTTAGACATTACCATCTTAAGGTGATATTTGACTTGATTCCATTATAAGCATCAATATTAGATAGGGTATTTTGTTTGGAAGCTGAGGGCGAACGGGTGGAATCCTTATTTTCGACCGACTAAATCAGGGGACGGCAATACATAACGTCTTGGTGGTTTAGAATTGGGTGGGATTTAGACTCTCCGGTTCTGCATAGTTACCAAGACCTTTGCATCATTTGCCTAGATGTTTTGGTATTTATTTTGTTTGACTCCTTACGTTGTGGTTTGGGTGTATGTCCGTTATGATGTGATTTGATATATTTAATTGACACATAAATCTGAAATATTTGTTCTATATGTTTATTTATGTTCAACTTAATCATTTGATCGTCTTGCTTAGCTATCCCTTTGCAATCATATGAATCTGTCTTAACTATATGATCCATGATATGAATCTGATTTGATAAGCTACTACATCATGCTATTTGCTATTCGATATGTGATATACTCAGGAGACGGCGATACGTAATGCCCTGATAATTTGATATGTTATATACAATATGTAATATATTCTGATCATGACTAGTAGAATTTGATATGTCTGATATGAGTTCGATCATACCATATTGCTATATGTTAGTTGATCTATTCATGATATTAGAAAACACATTTGATTTGGTAAACTTATATCTAACCATGTTTTGTATCATGTTCTTATTTGAGCTGTATGTAGAACTGTATAAAATTATATTTAATATAATTGTATAATGTGATTTGTAAAATTTACTATATATTAAGTCATGTAGATGGTTTGAAGCCTATTAAGTAGTTTGACTCATTAATCCTATTAACATTATCAGAGTCTGAAAAAGAGAATCTGAAATTTAAGGAGACTTCTGATTTAGGCATTTGACATCTTCAGTAGGTTATCTAGATTTGAATTTATAGCTTTTTTATATTTGATATAGTAGGGATAATTAGAGATTGATGTTTTTTTTTATTTAGTGAGATTGAGAATTTATATACAAATTGATGAATATTATAATTTCTGAACTTTGTTATTCGCTATATTTGGATATTTTGGATTAATTGATGGTTATGGTATTTATTTAAATCATCATGTGGTTGTTTAGCTCTCATATAGGTTTGTTATGGTAGAATTTATTCTGAGATTACGCAGTCAGACTCCGAGTTGAATAAAAAGTGAACTGGATCTGACGCGTAATAGTAAAACTTCCAATAACAATATAAGCCACCACAAAATCTGCAACAACAACAACCTCAATAGCCTCACTACAACCAAGTCCCTCCTTTAAGAAACTATGCCCTCAAAAGACCTCTTGGCCCCAAAAGAGTCTAATAGCCTCCTTTGCCAGAGACCATGTTAGATATCTTCGATGTCCTTATGGCTACCAATGGCCTCACTTTGCCAAAAGAAAGAATAACGTGGCTGTAAAATGTCGATATGACCTGCTACTGTCTCTTCCATTGCCCAGCAGGTTATACTGTGGATACTTGTTTCTAGTTCAAGGACTACATCTATGTTCTCATTGACCAAGGGGGCATTGATTACGATGAGATGCCGAAGTACATTGCCATAATGAAGGGAAGAAGGCAACAACAACACCCTCATCAATGGTAGGCACAACAAGCTCCGCCTTTGCAAGTGCAACCATCAAACATGGGGATTATGCAAGGCCCATTGCATGAGCATCAACCACCCCAACAACTAGCCCAAAATCAATAGGTTAACCCAGTTACCACATTTAAAAAAAAAACGCCTAATTGAGGGCAGGACTTGTTGGGTTTCTCGGGTTTCTTCAGATCTCCCACGCAGCGGAAATAAAATAAAAACAGAGATCCGTTCCCGTTTCGAAAATCGAAAAAACCAGATTATCGGATAATCAATTCATACCGTGTGCGGATTCGAATCCGCAACCGTTTGCTTCCGTCGGTGCGACACCGCAAGCCGCGCAAGCACCCGGCTTCTAGCGAAATCCACGCAATCCTCCTCGCAATGGATATCCTCACGTTCCTCGTTCTTCGCAGCCCACGAAACCTCCGCCGGTCGCCGCAACGATCGCCGCAACACGCGGACGATTTCCTATTGAACGGGAGTCGGAGAAGCGGCGGAGCAGATCTGGATCTGTCTGGGACACTAGAGAGAGAGAGAAACAGAGGAGGGGTGGCTAGGGTTAGCAACAGCTTGGCCTGCTCAGCCCGTTCGCTATATTTTATACTAACCGCGCGATTTTTCATAAAAACCCCCAGTTTGTATAAAACCCACTTATTTATCCATCGCCTTGAGAATCATTTGCGTATGACCCAATAGGCCCAATTACCAGTCCGGTTAATAGCCCAATAAGCGCAGTGACTCCTTACTGGCTTTATTAATCAATTAATAACCCTTTATTAATTAATTAATCAATCGAATTGATGTCGCACATCGAATTCGATCGGGCCTCCGATCACGTTGGGTGCCAAGCAACACCGCGTGAATCCGGAATGTATCGAGGTTAAGTAACCCACGCTTGGAACCTTTCCACCAACAGTTACCGCATGGATATAATCCTTCATTCGTACAATGCTCTCGAGTCAACTCAGGGTATGGCGTGCTGTCAAACCCTAACCGGTCGACTCACTTGGATTGGATGCCGCTGATAAATATCAGAAAACTCCTTTCCCAAAATTATCGTCCGCCCTGGCCAGGGACTTCTGCACATCCTTCCTAGAGCATTCTCTCTCTAAGTACCGAGAGCGAATGATTCCTTATTGACACACAATTCCCTTCGACGGTATTCCGCTGTACCCAATCCCTGGCATTTTAGAATCCCGTGGCTAGAGATTCGTAAACCAAGGTCAAAACACAAAAGTCCACCATCAAGGTGTCCTTGGTGTCTCAGGTCCGAGGACCATCCACGCAACTGCGACAATAGAATCAAGCTGGTTGACAGTGAGGTACAATACCATCCTGCGATTTAGTCGGATCAGTTTAGTGAACTCATTCTCCAATGAGCACCTACATATTCGCCTTAGTGTCTTCACACAAGTGACTTATAAGATCAGTCACCCTCATCATATGACCAGGAGTAATATGTACTAGTCTAACCGGATAGCCGATGTCCTTCCCGGATATCCTCCGACTATGAACGATTAAGAATATGTGTGTTTAAGTGATCAGTCTCATTCGTATGATCTCATCATAATCTGATCACTGTAGCACATATTCACAGACTTCATTATGAAATGATAATTAATGCGATTTACGCATAATGAATATTATGCCATTATATTAATAAATGAACAAGATTTACATAGTCAGATTGGCTTGTAGGCCACCTAAAACGAACAATCTCCCACTTGGACTAAAGCCAATCGCCTTTATACAATAAGCCTATAGACTCTAGGTAACGCTCAAACACAATTTGAGCCAACGGCTTTGTCAGTGGATCTGCTACATTGTCGACAGATGGAACTCTTTCCACTACTACGTCTACTCTGGATATGATCTCTTTGATAAGATACAAGCGCCTCAGAATATGCTTCGATTTCTGATGAGACCGCGGCTCTTTCGCTTATGCAATCGCTCTATTGTTTTCGCACAACAGTGGAACAGGCTCAGAGATGCTGGGAACTACGCCGAGGTCAATGATGAATTTCTTCAACCACACTGCTTCTTTGGCGGCTTCAGCTACAACGATGTACTCAACTTTAGCCGTCGAATTTGCAGTGGTTACTTCCTTGGAACTCTTCCAGCGCACTGCGCCTCCATTCAAAGTAAACACGAATCCAGATGTAGACTTACTATCATCTGGATATGACTGAAAACTCGAGTCAGTAAAGCCTCGTAGATTCAAGTCACCTCCTCCATAAACAAGAAACATATCCTTAGTTCTTCTCAAGTACTTAAAGATACATTTCACTGCCTTCCAGTACTCTTCACCTGGATCAGCCTGAAATTTGCTCATAACACTAAGAGCAAATGCTACATCAGGCCATGTACATAGCATGGCATACATAATAGATCCTATGGCAGAGGCATAGGATATTCTATCCATAAGTGCCCTCTCATCAGGAGTCTTAGGAGATTGTTCCTTTGAGAGACTAATTCCATGTCTCATTGGTATGAGACCTCTCTTGGAATTTTCCATGCCAAACATTTTGACTATGGTATCTATATACAAGGATTGGGTCATTCCAAGCATCCTTTTTTATCTATCTCTATAGATCTGTATTTCCAATACGTAGGATGCTTCTCCCAAATCCTTCATAGAGAAGTTTCTTGACAGCCAGATCTTTACTGATGACATCATAGTTACATCTTTCCCAATGAGTAGTATGTCATCTACGTAAAGAACTAAGAAGGTGACTGCACTCCCACTGGTCTTCTTGTACACACAAGGCTCATCTTCATTCTTAATAAAGTCATAAGACTTGACAGCCTCGTCAAATCTTATGTTCCAGTTCCGGGAAGCCTGCTTCAGTCCATAAATGGACCTCTGAAGCTTGCACACTTTATCTGGAGATTCTTTGGATGTGAAGCCTTCTTCCTCAAAGTTACCGTTGAGGAAGGCAGTCTTCACATCCATCTGTCAAATCTCATAATCAAAATGTGCAGCAATGGCAAGTAGAACTCTGATCGACTTTATCATGACAACTGGTGAGAAAGTCTCGTCATAGTCAATTCCTTGCCTTTGACGATATCCCATTGCCGCCAACCTTGCCTTATAAGTGTCGATCCGTCCATCAGCACCGATCTTTCTCTTAAAGATCCACTTGCAACAAATGGGTACAATACCCTCGGGCAAGTCCTCTAAGTTCCAAACTTGGTTGGCGTACATGGACTGGATTTCTGAGTTCATGGCTTCTCGCCATTTCCCAGCTTCTGGGCCTTTTAGTAGGTTTTAGGATCATCATCCTCATTATATTCTACCTTAGACTCACCTTCAACGATATGTCCTACATATCGTTCGGGTACTTTAGGTAATCATCGGATCTACGAGGCTCATGTGTGTATACCTGAACAGATTCAAAAACTAATATCTCATCTGATGATAATGCAGCTGTTTGGAGATCTGGAACCTCTTCCAGTACTATTTTACTCCCACTGTCCTCCTGGAGAAGGTTTTCCTCTTCCAGGAAGATAGCTTTCCTGACGACAAATACCTATTGTTCACCAGGATGGTAAAAATAATATCTAAAGGTTTCATTTGGATATCCCACAAACCTGCATTTATTAGTTCGTGATTCCAGCTTGTCTGGATCATGCCTCTTTACATGAGTAGGACAACCCCAGACTTTAACATGTTTAAATTCTAGTTTCCTGCCTTTCCATATCTCATATGGAGTAGAGGCCACAGACTTGCTGGGTACTCTATTAAGTAGGTATGCTGCTGACTCTAGAGCATACCTCCAGAGGGACACTGGTAATCTCGAAAAGCTCATCATGGATTGCACCATGTCCAACAAGGTGCGATTCCTCCTTTCTGATACACTATTCATCTGTGGTGTATATATAGGGGTTAGCTGAGAAAGGATACCATTATCCTTTAAGAATTGTGTGAAATTAGTACTCAAGTATTCTCCTCCTCGATCTGATCGAAGAACTTTGATACTCTTTCCTAACTGCTTCTCTACATCATTCTTGAACTCCTTGAACTTCTCAAATGCTTCCAACTTGTACTTCATTAAGTACACATAGTCGAATCTTGAGAAGTCATCGGTGAACGTGATGAAGTATGAGTAGCCACCTTTGGCTTGGGTGGACATGGGACCACATACATCCGAATGTATTAGTTCCAGAATGTCCTTGGCACGTTCTCCATGTCCAGTAAATAGAGATTTTGCCATCTTTCCCATAAGGCAAGATTCGCATGTTGCAAACGATTCATAATCGAATGTTGTTAAGTAACCATGCTTGTGCAACTTTTGCAACCTGCTTTCGCCAATGTGCCCAAGTCTACAATGCCACATATAGGCTTGGTTCACACAATTCTTGTTCTTCTTAAGAGCATTATCAATTTGAAGATTGTAATAAGAAACATCCAAAAGATATAGTCCGTTGACTAAAGATGCCGAAGCTATCGATTTATTACCATAATAAATCGAACAACTTCTATTCTCAATAGTCAACCTATATCCTATCTTGTCCAAACAAGATACTGATATGATATTCTTTATTATGTTAGGAATATAATAACAGTCTTCTAATAGTAAGGCGTCTCTTGATGGAAGCCTGAGGTTTGTTGTCCCAACAGCAATCGCCGCAACTTTTGCACCGTTTCTTAGCCTCAATTCCACCTCACCTTGTCTCAGCTTGCGCTTACTCGTCAGCATCTGCACATCATGACAGATATGAGAAGCACATCCGGTATCTAATACCCAAGATGTGGAATCTCTAACTGATAAGTTGATATCTATCATATAGATATCTGAAGCTTCAGATAGCTTCATTTTTCCATGAACTTTATCATTAAGGAACTCCTTGCAGTTCCTCTTCCAGTGACCATACTGCTTATAGTAGAAGCAGTCACCCTTTGCTACTCTTTCATCTTTGTCCTTCGATCTTTTATCGTTAGCTATCATCTCTGCTTCAAGGGCATCCAATGCCGATTCGGCAGGAGGATCAGCTGCAGGGACAAAGTCAATGTGTTCAGATCTAAAGACATTCTTTAGGTTTCTGAACCAATCCGAATAGATCATATAAGTCAAAAGGGTATCAAGTATGCCACGGAGTGGGTTATTCGACGACATAATTCCCTACAGGAGATAAGTAAAATCTATTTAGCATATGTTCAATTATTAAAAATAAAACAAGACATGGTCTTTTGTTCATGTTTAACTCCCACTAATTTTCGACGGACTGTATAACCCTCAGTTATACAGAATGGGAGACGCCGACAGTCTCCTAATGGGGATCAAAATCTCAATGACTTGCACTACAGCCTTGTGGATAGCACAACAAACTGTAATACAATCGAAGAGCACCCAACTCATGGGACTTACAACTCCTTGCAATATATGATCATAGCTTCGGTCCCCAGAGATTTAATGGCCTTGTGGATAGCACAACAAACTATTAATTCTGGTCTAAGCTAACCATCATTACACGACGAGCATAGATTTGCTTGCAGCCCTTGTGGATAGCACAACAAAGCTACATGGTTCTTCTACTCCGATCATATAGGCATCTAATGTCATAGCCACAGTTTCTCCTCCCAATTAAGCAAGCCTTGTGGATAGCACAACAAACCTGCTTAAAGTTATTCGAATCCAATGACTATAACGATGGTGGACCACGCGGTAAGTTCTTAACTACTCACGTTATGGCTTAAAGTTTATCTAAGGGTATTTAGATAACTTTTATCTTGGTCTCTCTTAGGCGATAGTATATAAATATATCGTATATATTTACTAAATACTATACCTGCTTTGATTCATAATCAAGCATAAAACATTGCATCTCATACATGTCATTAGTGTGGTCATGGATAGAACAGTAGGTTTGACTAGAGCCAACAATCAAACGCACACACAATCTAACACAACAATTATATTAGATAACCTGCAAACACATAGGCAAACGATCTACATCTATTTGCCTTCCTGGTTGTAGGTGTGGATCGTCCTCGCTCCTTCCTCGGTTGCCTTGATCATATTACAATAAATTCTAGAATTTACAGGTAAATTGAAGAAGGCCTTGTGGCGAGCACAAGAGAGAGGGAGGTAGAAGTACATCGGAGAATGAGAGAGGGAGAGATTCGTAGATCTCTATTTATTAACAATTTAATAAATATCCATCATCCACGAACCATACAATCCATTCATCATATGAATAATTAAATAAGTGCATATTCATGACCACGGTGTATTTTAAACATCCCACATATGATTCAACGCATCACATGGCTAAAATAAATGTGTTTTTCAAAATATATAATTTTGGCTTTCAAACAGCTAGGATCCAATCAAAATTGGTATTTGAATTTCGAAAACACTTTTAATTAAATTTAATCATGCAATCAAATCAAAATTTAAAAGCAATAATCACACATCACATGTGCACATACTCCAAATTAATAATTTCAGATTATTCAAATTAGAACATTTCTAATAATCTAACACTTAGATTAAACCCATTAATAATCTAACAATTAAACTATTAATAACTAATCTAACTCTTAGACTAGTCCATTAAAGTTAATTATCAATTTAACACTTAAATTAATAATCAACTCTAATAAATAATTAATTACTAATCTAATAATTAGACTAGTTAATTAATAAATGTTAATCACAAATTTAACTATTAAACTAATAATTAACACAAATAAACAGTCAGCTACTAATCTAACTCTTAGATTAGTAGATAAATATTAATTATTAATTTAACTCCTAAATCAATAATTAATAACATCTAATTAAATCATTATCTTAGTTAATTAAAATTAATCATCAATTTAACAATTAAACTAACAATTAATTTCAATTAACTAATAACTACTAATTTAACACATAAATTAGTTAATTAAAATTAATTATTAATTTAACTCTTAAATTAATAACTAACTTTACAACAATTTGTTAAATAATGATTCTAAAATCATTAATTAACCCAATTCAATAATATTATATAAAATAAATTTAATTTTCAATACATTTTGAAATTTTAAAATTTTAAAATCTAATCATTTATGAATTGGGTCAAAGGGATTTAATTAGAACAAAATGTTTAATAAATCATTAGGGTTTAAATGGGGCAAAAAAGGTTGGGGTTTAGAAATGAAGGAACCAGGGCTCAGCCCTGGGCCGAGCCAGGGCTTGGATCAGCTAAGCCCGGGCACGGACCAGGTGTGACCTGGTTAGGGCCCTTGGCCCTTAGCCGGCCCGCCCCAAGGCAGGCTATGGTCCAGCCCGGTCCGACCGGGTCGAACCAGGCCACCCGTCTGGTTCGTCTCCAACCCGACGCCCCCCAAACCCTAAACTCAGCAGCATGCAGCAACCGGCGGCGGGGGGAGGGGTTTCTGGGTGCCGGCGGCGTCGCCCCTCCAGCGGCTGCCCTTGCCGGCGGCGTCGGTCATGCCGGCGACCCCTCCGTTGCCGGCGGGATCCCCGGAAAAGCCTCATAGCAGGCCAAAACATCCATCAAAATCTGGTTTTTCAAAACTGTTTTGAAGAAGGAGATGGGGCCTCCCTCCGGCCATCACCAGAGGCTTCTCCAGCATCGGCTACCAGTCCGGTGGTGAGCAGGGACAACCCTAAAGGGATTTGGAGTCCAGCCTGCCTCCCCAACACTTGGGGTTGCATGAACATAGTCGTCGAAGACCCGTTCTTCGTCCAACGAAGAACGCAAATAAATCTACAAAAAAAAATCCAAAATTGCAGAATAAAAATAATCAGATTATTCTTAAAAAATTGTGTTCATCTCATGAACACAGACCCATCAAATAGATCAAATTATTGCATAGAATAATACACAGGAAAAATTAATTTCGGAACCTGAAAGGGGACGAGAAACAGTGGAACCTGGCTCTGATACCACTATTGGGTTTCTCGGGTTTCTCCGGATCTCCCGCGTAGCGGAAATAAAATAAAAACGGAGATCCGTTCCCATTTCGAAAATCGGAAAAACCAGATTATCGGATAATCAATTCATACCGTGTGCGGATTCGAATCCGCAACCGTTTGCTTCCGTCGGTGCGACACCGCAAGCCGCGCAAGCACCCGGCTTCTAGCGAAATCCACGCAATCCTCCTCGCAATGGATATCCTCACGTTCCTCGTTCTTCGCAGCCCACGAAACCTCCGCCGGTCGCCGCAACGATCGCCGCAACACGCGGACGATTTCCTATTGAACGGGAGTCGGAGAAGCGGCGGAGCAGATCTCGATCTGTCTGGGACGCCAGAGAGAGAGAGAAATAGAGGAGGGCAGCTAGGGTTAGCAGCAGCTTGACCTACTCAGCCCGTTCGCTATATTTTATACGAACCGCCCGATTTTTCATAAAAACCCCCTGTTTGTATAAAATCCACTTAATTATCCATCGCCTTGAGAATCATTTGCGTGTGACCCTCTAGGCCCAATTACCAGTCCGGTTAATAGCCCAATAAGCCCAGTGACTCCTCACTGGCTTTATTAATCAATTAATAACCCTTTATTAATTAATTAATCAATCGAATTGATGTCGCACATCGAATTCAATCGGGCCTCCGATCACGTTGGGTGCCAAGAAACACCGCGTGAACCCGGAAGGTATCGGGGTTAAGCAACCCACTCTTGGAACCTTTCCACCAACAATTACCGCGTGGATATAATCCTTTATTCGTACAATGCTCTCGAGTCAACTCAGGGTATGGCGTACTGTCAAACCCTAACCGGTCGACTCATTTGGATTGGATGCTGTTGATAAATATCGAAAAACTCCTTTCCCAATATTATCGTCCGCCCTGGCCAGGGACTTCCGCGCATCCTTCCTAGAGCATTCTCTCTCTAAGTACCGAGAGCGAATGATTCCTTATTGATACACAATTCCCTTCGACGGTATTCCGCTGTACCCAATCCTTGGTGTATTAGAATCCCGTGGCTAGAGATTCGTAAACCAAGGTCAAAACACAGAAGTCCACCGCCAAGGTGTCCTTGGTGTCTCAGGTCCGAGGACCATCCACGCAACTGTGACAATAGAATCAAGGTGGTTGACAGTGAGGTACAATACCATCCAACGATTCAGTCGGATCAGTTCAGTGAACTCATTCTCCAATGAGCACCTACAGATTCGCCTTAGTGTCTCCACACAAGTGACTTATGAGATCAGTCACCCTCATCATATGAGCAGGATTAATCTGTACTAGTCTAACCGGATATCCGATGTCCTTCCTGGGTATCCTCCGATTAAGAACGATTAAGAATATGTGTGTTTAAGTGATCAGTCTCATTAGTATGATCTCATCATAATCTGATCACTATAGCATATATTCACGGACTTCATTATGAAACCATAATTAATGCGATTTACACATAATGAATATTATGCCATTATATTAATAAATGAACGAGATTTGCATAGTCAGATTGGCTTGTAGACCACCTAAAACTAATAGGACTTACATGTTGATGGTGCCTCCTCCGTTCTCTCCACTGCCCATCAACCCGAAATCCCACTCACTATACCTCCTCCTATAGTCACTAAGCCACCCAGGCTCCTTAAAATCATCACTTGTACACCAACCCTTTATCCAAGACAACAACCCATGCCTAAACCATCTCCATACTTACAACCGTTGTGCCACTCATATGCATCCCATAACCTCAACCTTAATCACAACCACAAAACCCACTACTTCGAAGAAGCCAATACACTATACCCATCTTATCGTCCAAGCCTATCATCATACCACCCGCCGTTAATAACCGTATGCCTTCTAAGTCTCTCATCCGAACCCCTACACCTCTAACTGCCAAAATCCCTTCCACCTCTTCCAATCCCTTGCCCTCTAAGCCACTCATCAAAGCCCAAACCAATCCCCTGCCCACAGAGACATCATCTTTTTCTTCCTCCAATGATCTGCAAGCAATGGTGCTTAGGAGGGAAGAATCTTCCACTGAGTGTTCTCTCATGCAGCATCACAGGAATAGCAACTGTAGTAGGCTAAGAATGAAGAGGCGATAGAAAAGTAGAATCCAGGCACCCAAGATGATTTGCTGAAACATCTAGACAAGACACCGACCAGGATCTCCATCTTAGCGCTGATTAAGAGATGCAAGTCTTACTAGGAGGCTTTAATGAACTACTTGCAAGAGATATTGGTGAATGAAAATTTACCCATATAGAAAATCACTACCACGTTAACACACATGAGTGAGCACTCGGAAATAATGTTTCATGATTTTGAGCTGATTCTCCCAGAAGCTAAACAGTATGACCTATGCATCACTCTAAATATCAACAAGACTATCGTGGACTCATGTCTGGTCAACACCGGGACCTCCATTAATGTGTTACCTCCAAGCACGTTCAAGCTATGTGGGGTCCTTGAACACGAAATGCTACCGTGCCCCATCACTATTACAACCTATGACCAACATAAGAAAGCCTCCCGAAGGCATGGTCACTCTAAAAGTTGAGTTGGACCTTATCTCTGTCACCACTAAATGTCATATTTTAGTCATGGACCCCACATTCAAGGGTATTCTTAGGCGCCTGTACATTGAACCTTTGAATGATGTTCCCTCCACCAACCACCAATGCCTAAAATTTCTATAAAAGGGATGGATCATTAAAGCGAGCAGTATGCCCATATTACCCTCTATTAATGCCCTTTTCTCCTCCTCATTGCTCTTTGTTTAGCCAACCCATAAGTCCATACTATCCGTCCTTGACATATATGACCCTTGTACATATCCACTACTATGTAAGCCTCCCATTTCACCACCTCTGCCAACCTCATCAAATCCCAAATAGAGACGAACCATGGATGACAAGGGATGGAAAATTATAATGAAAATCAGGTACCAAACGGAAAAGGCTTAGGGCGTTATGCCTTGCACTTGTACATTAATGAATTTAATTAATTTAAGTTAGATCAATTAACTAATTATGAGAACCCATTAGTGAGTTTAAGTAATTTGATTTTGTCAAATCAATCTAATCATAAAATCCAATTAACCCAATCATAATAGTAAGAACAACCCATTAACTTAGTTAAAATTCTAGATTTGATGCACTAGATAGCGGTACAGTAAAATTGTAATAATTTTCTATAAAAGAACTTAGATTGAGGCATGGTAGATATTGTTGGAAAGAGCATGAAATGATTTATAATTTTGTAAAATATAATTCTTATTAATTCAGGTGTTATAGAGGTCAAAAATATCAATAATCAATTTTAGGAAGGGCTACCAATGGAAAACAAGTCCTAATAGAACTATGATTCAAATTATGAAACAAGAGAAAGTATAATTAAAGTTAACTATGACTTGAAAAGTTATGTAAGCATATTTGAGTTGGATTAAAAATTAAACACATTAAATTTGAGTATAATTAGGATTACAGTTAGTGACTAAAAAGTCATAATTAGAATCCTACTCAAACTAAGATTCTGTGCACATATTTATTTGACACAGTGCTAGTGTTTTAAAAATAACTTCATGTTAAAAAATTAAAATTAAATATGACAGCTCCCATTAAAAAGATAACTCAAAATTGTATAACTTTAATGGAGACTATAATTTTAAAATAAGTCGTTTACTAGTCAGAATTAAGACATATTTAGACGGAGATAGAATCTGTCAGATTTTCTGAGCTCGGAGTACTCAAGACAGCAGGTTAGCAAAATGTGGTTAAGTTTTACACAAAAGTATTAAAATAGAAGAATTGGTAGCATTGAAAAGATAATAAAAAGTTATAAAATTTTATATCAGAGGTTTTTTACTAATTATAACATTTAAATGATCGAATTTATAAATTTTTAAATTAAGAAATAAAGGGCTACGAGAATTGAGTCCTACTTGCACTAGAAAAACACTTTCACTTGGAGATTAAATCATGTGGAATTAAAGATCATCTCCAGTAAAAAAAAAAAAAAAGTGTTAGTGGTTGTGTTAAAACAAAAGTATAACTAGAGTCTTAGGGTCATGCATAAGTCTCCTTGTATGCATCTCCAAATTTAAGGTAAAAATATATTGTTCTTTGGAGAGAAAGAGGATGTTTCTTAGTTGTTTCTTTTAAAAATTTGATTATAATCAATATTTTGTGTTATTGGAGGTTTAGAGAACATGTAAAAGAACTTAGAAGATATAGAAAAAAGCTTATAAGAGGAAGCTATTGGGTTCATTGTGTTGGATCCGAGGGAAACCCATCAAAAAATAAAATCGGATCCATGCCGTTTCGAATACAAAATTAAATTTGTAAAACGGATTTTACCTTGCGCGGATTCAAATCCGCATTCGTCCGGTTCCGTAGGTGTGATGCCACAAGCCACGCAGGTGCCCGGTCTCTAGCGGTATCCACATGGTCTTCCTCTAGATGACTCATCCTCGCTTCCTCGCTCGGTGCAGCGTCTGCAGATCCCGTCTGGCTGCGCGTAATCCTCCGCGACATGCAGTATCAGAATTCCCGTCGAACGGGATGTGGAGTGAGAGGGAGTCAGAGGTGAGCCTCTAGGGGGGGGGCGGCCACAGAGTAGGGCGCCCAGGTGAGAGAGAGGAGAGAGAGGGGGGTGGCAACTAAGTCAGGGTTGTTGGCCCCCGACCTAGCAGCTGTACTTTTATAATAAGTGATTTTGCGATTTTTCAAAAAAACCTACTCTTATCCAAAACCCCGTCAAAACATCCATCGACTTAAAAACCATTTGCGTATGACTCTCTAGGCCCAAATGCCAGCCCACTTAATCGTTCATAAAGTCTAATAACTCTTTACAGACCCATTGAATTAATTAATATCCTTATATTAAGTAATCAACCAAATTTAATGTCCCACAATAAATTCGGACGCGCTTCTAATCACGTTGGGTGCCAAGCAACATCATGTGATCCCGAAAGGCATTGGGGTTTATGCAACCCACTATCATAACCTTTCTGCCATCGGTTACCGCGCGGATATGATCCTTCATCTGTACAAAGTTCCCGAATCGACCTAGAATATGGTTTACTGTTAAACTCATTCACCAATGAGCACCTACAAGTCCAGCATAGTATCTCCACATAAGTGACTTATAGGATCAGTCACCCTTATCATATGAGCTAAAAAAACCTATACTAGTCTATCCAGATGTTTGACGTCCTTGTCGAACATCCTCCGACTTGGAACAATTAAGAACATGTGTTTATAAGTCTTCGGTCCCGTAATTATGATCTCATCATAATTTGAAGACCATTGCACATGTTCATGGACTTCATCGTAATACAATAAACAAAGATTGATTTAATTTCACAATCAATTTATGCCGTTATATTAATAAACTGAATATTACAAAATATCGGATTGGCTTGTAGGCCACCTAATACTAACAATCTCCCATTTAGACTAAAGCCAATCACTCTTATGCAGAATACTTATATTCTCTAAGTGACGCTCAAATACATTTTGAGATAATGGCTTCGTCAGTGGATCTGCTATGTTGTCGGCTAAAGGAACCCTTTCCACCATGACATCTCCTTGAGCTATAATTTCCCTGATCAAGTGAAAGCGCCGCAGAATGTACTTTGACTTCTAATGAGACATCGGCTCTTTCGCTTGAGCTATTGCCCCATTGTTGTCACACAGCAGTGGGACGGGACCAGAGATGATATCCACTACACCAAGATTGCTGATGAATTTCTTCATCTAGACTGCTTCCTTGGTAGCTTCAACAGTAGCAATGTACTCAGCTTCTGTTGTTGAATCAACAGTGGTTTCTTGCTTGGAAGTTTTCTAGCTCACTGCTCCCCCGTTGGGTGTAAAGATAAAACCTGATGTTGAGTTGCTGCCATCCTGATCAAACTGAAAACTCGAGTCAGTATATCCTTGCAGCTTCAAGTCTCCTTTGTTGGGTTCTCGAGTTTCTCCGGATCACTCATGCAGCGGAAAATAAAATAAAACAGCAATCCGTTTTTCCCATTTCGAAAAATCTAAAAACCGGATTATCGGATAATTAATTCTTACCGTGTGCGGATTCGAATCCGCAACCGTTCGGTTCTGTCGGTGTGACACCGCAAGCCGCTCAAGCGCCCGGCCTCTAGCGGAGTCCACGCGATCCTCCTCGCGACGGATATCCTCACGTTCCTCATTCTTCGCAGCCCACGAAGTCTCCATCGTTCGCCGCAACACGCGGACGATTTCCCATCGAACGGGAGTCGGAGAAGCGGCGGAGCAAATCCGAGGATCCGGATTCTTCTGGGGCACCAGAGAGAGAGAGAAAGAGAGGAGGGGGCGGCTAGGGTTAGCAGCAGCTTGGCCTGCTCAGCCCGTTCGCTATATTTTATACTAACCGCGCAGTTTTTCATAAAAACCCCCGGTTTATATAAAACCCACTTATTTATCGATCACCTTGAAAATCATTTGCGTGTGACCCTCTAGGCCCAATTACCAGTCCGGTTAATAGCCCAATAAGCCCAGTGACTCCTTACTGGCTTTATTAATCAATTAATAACTCTTTATTAATTAATTAATCAATCGAATTGATGTCGCACATCGAATTCGACCGGGCCTCCAATCACGTTGGGTGCCAAGCAACACCGCGTGAACCCAGAAGGTATCGGAGTTAGGTAACCCACTCTTGGAACCTTTCCGCCAATAGTTACCGCGTGGATATAATCCTTCATTCGTACAATACTCTCGAGTCAACTCAGCGTATGGCGTGTTGTCAAACCCTAACCGGTCGACTCACTTGATTTGGATGCCGCTAATGAATATCGGAAAACTCATTTCCCAATATTATCGTCCGCCCTATCCAGGGTGTAACGACCCGCCACCCTATAATCGGGGATCCGATTACTAAATGGGTACCGAATCATTAATTTGGGACCAAACCAGGATCTAGTAAGTCTGGGAAATAAATAATAAACTAAGCTAAACATTCCCATCGCATTGAATTGAAATGAAAGTGCAGGAAATTAAAATTATTACAATGCGACTCAATTACAGCAAATAATTACATACTCCAGCTGAAAGGAAATAATTAAGCATACAGGCCAGAAATAAATAACAACTACATCGGGGCATACCCCGGAATAACTGCCGAAGACGCACAACACACGGCCGCATACGCCGCTCTAAGTCTACTGGGAGTCCTCACCTGTAAACCGCAGGGGTGAGTCTCAAGAACAAGACTCAGTAGGGATCCTTCGATCCCCACTGCCCACGCACACACCCACAAGTGTAAAGTACAGCTAACGGTGAAGTAACAAGTGTAGTGGCAGGTACAATATCTAATTTTCTACGTGAGAACACATGCAATCGAAGCATAATGAACATGCACATTCTAAACCAGCCGTTAGAGAATCCACAACTGTAGTTCCGATAGAACTCGCCGACCGTACAAACAACGGTGGGAAAAACCTCGACCCGCTGAGACCAAGGAGTAGCCCCTCGGATAGCACGCTCGCTACTCCGGTCCGACTGGCTCAGGTGACTACCCCTTTCCCCAGCATGAGTGACTCTCCGAATGTACCACTCCGACATCGGTACTAGCTGACCCTGGGGTTCACCAGGTGACCCTCTCTCACTAGGCGTCACCCCGCCCACGCCCCCACCGGCGCTGTGCTCACGCCCCCACCAGCACAGGGTGATAAAGTGCTACAACGTCACTCCAGGTCCACAGTAACTGAAAACCCAACACAGTGCGATCCGGTCACGTGAAAAGCCCGCAATCGCATAACCCACATAGAACCATCCGATCATGAGGAATCCATCTCTATCAGGTGCACTAAAACATGTGCTAATCGTCTATCTAGCAGTATGAACACGTTTTACTGGCATGTATTAGTGAGATTCTGTCTTGAATCGCGTCGACCAAGGTCGACGCCATTCAAGCTCCAAGTACAGGTTTACATATAAATCAGTCTTCAGATTCTGGCCTTAAAAGGCGTCGACACCAGTAGTCGCCTTTTAAAAGGCGTCGACATCCCCAGACGCCAATCAACACGAAAATCCGGAATTTCCAAGAACTTTATTCAGGGGACTTCTGTGGTTAAAACGCGTCATGGACGCCTGACGCCATTCAAAAATGCGTCGTTTACCCATGACGCCATTTAGCCACAGAATCCCCGACCAGGTAGTCTGCCTGTCAGTCGATTCCTGTCTAAAAGGCGTCGTGATGGCCCGACGCCCTTCAAAAAGGCGTCGTCCATGCACGACGTCTTTCAGCCCCAGGAACCAGGGACGCCCTAAACCCGAGGGCTCCCTCCTAATTCCAAATAACCCCGAAAATCATGCAAACAGGAGGGGAAACGGAGAGCAAGGCAACTCGTGGGAAAACACCCCCATAGAAAACCTAAACATGCTCATTCTAACCCCCAAAACCGAAGATCCACCACATGCATATTGAGGAAAACATGATTTTAAACACAATACTACAGGGGACGTCACCCTACCGGACACTCGAACTCCTCCAAGCTCCACGCCGTTCACCCTACTCGCCCCACGCCGCCGCCGGTACCGCCGTGTCGTCCTAGCTCCACCGTGACGTCGGCCGCCGTCCGGAGAGTAGAACGCTGCAGTGGAAGTGGAGGTGGTAGTGGTACGGGTTAGGTTGAGGATGGAGTGAAGGGAGAGTCGAAATGGTGGGAGGAAAAGAGGGAAGAGGAGGAGTTCGTCGCCGGTCGCCGGAGAAGGAGAAGAGAAGGAGAGTAGGGGAAAATGAGGGAAAGAAGGAGGGCTCACGGGGTTAACCAGGAACTGGCTAAAACGCGTCGACATCTACGGACGCCTATCAGGTGACAAGACGGCCGCTCTGACAAGATTCTGAAACGCGTCGTCCTACATAGACACCGTTCAGACAACTTGTCAGGGCCGTACTCTGACATATCCAGAGTAGCAGTCTGAAAGGCGTCGTCCTTCGCAGACGCCGTTCAGACGACCTGACAGGGCCGTACTCACGCGGCCCAAGGCCAACCCCCCCGCGGCACCCACGTGGCAGCACCTGAAACGCGTCTGCCAAAGTGGACGCCGTTTAAAACGCGTCACCAGGTCCTGACGCGATTCAACTCAGAACTTCCGCCCCCCCACAGGGACTAAAACAACAGGGTCTGACCCGAAAACCGGATCCGAAAGTCTCGGTCATTACAATCTCCCCCCCTTAAAGAAATTTCGTCCTCGAAATTGACTGCTAGAATTTAACAAGGTCAAAACAAGGATACAAGTTTACAATGAAACTCACGCGAAGAGGTAAGGGAACTGCTCCCGCATCTCGTCCTCTCGCTCCCAGGTTGCCTCACCTCCGGAGCGGTACTGCCAAATTACTTTGATCAGTGGTACAACCTTGTTCCGCAAAACCTGCTCTCTGCGATCCTCAATACGAACCGGGTACTCTGGAAATGACAGGTCCTCAGCGACCTCCAACTCTGAAAAGTCCAACACATGGGACGGATCCTGAACATACTTCCTCAACAAGGACACATGGAACACATCGTGCACTCCTGCCAGATTGGGCGGCAAGGCCAACTGATACGCGGTTTCCCCGATTCGAGCAAGAATGGGAAAGGGTCCAATAAAACGCGGACTTAGCTTGCCTCGTTTCCCGAATCTCATCACACCCTTGGAGGGTGAGACTCGGAGAAACACATGGTCCCCCACCTCAAACTCAAGTGGTCTCCGTCGAATGTCGGCATAACTCTTCTGTCTACTCTGAGCTGCGGTCAACCTCTGTTGGACTGTCCTGGCGACCTCAGCACACTGCTGCACCAACTCAGGTCCTGCAATCTGCCTCTCACCGATCTCCGACCAACACACCGGTGATCGACACGGCCGCCCATATAAGGCCTCATAAGGCGCCATGCCGATACTAGAATGGTAGCTGTTGTTGTAGGCAAATTCCACAGTGGACAAATGCTGTTCCCACGAACCTCCCCAGTCTAGGCAACACGCCCTGAGCATATCCTCCAAGGTCCGAATAGTCCTCTCCGACTGTCCGTCAGTCTCGGGATGGTAGGCGGAGCTGAAAGCCAACTGAGTGCCCAATGCCTGCTGAAAGCTCTTCCAGAATCTGGAAGTAAACCTTGGATCTCGATCCGATACAATAGACAAAGGCACCCCGTGTAGAGAGATGATCCGGTCTACAAACAACTTTGCCAGTTTGCCGACCGACCAGTCCTTCCTAATGGCTAGGAAGTGTGCCGACTTAGTCAGCCGATCAACGATGACCCAGATGGCGTCTCTTCTGCTAGGGGATGCGGGCAATCCCATCACAAAGTCCATCGTCACATGCTCCCATTTCCACTCAGGAATCGGCAAGGGTTGCAGCAACCCTCCAGGTCTCTGATGCTCGGCCTTGACCTGCTGACAAGTCATGCATCTGGCTACATACTCAGCCACATCTCTCTTCATACCAGGCCACCAGAAGTGCCTCCTCAAACAGTGATACATCTTTGTCGTCCCGGGATGCACTGCATACCTCGATCGGTGCGCCTCATCAAGAACACATCTGCGCACATCCTCCTCAGTCGGAACATAGAGTCTGCCTCTGAATCTGACGGTACCATTATCCCATAACTCAACCTCAGACCTCTGGAGAATCTGGGGTAACTCCGCATCTGCCCTCTGAGCCTCAATCACAGCATGGTACACAGCCGGTCTCACAGTCAAACTGACCAGCACAGCTCTGCCATCTTCACGTGGAACCCTAAAGGAAGATTCCACCACCTGCTCAAATAATTTCCACTCCTGAATCATGAGGTATGACACGACCATCTTCCGACTCAAAGCGTCTGCCACCACATTCGCTTTGCCTGGATGATAAGAAAGGTCAAAGTCATAATCTTTAATGAACTCCATCCATCTTCGCTGCCTCAAATTCAGATCCCTCTGTGTGAACACATATTTCAAACTCTTGTGATCTGTAAAAACCTGAAATTTCTCCCCATACAAGTAATGCCTCCAGATCTTCAGTGCAAACACCACAGCTGCAAGCTCCAAATCATGAGTAGGATAGTTTTCTTCATGCCACTTCAGCTGTCGAGAAGCATAAGCAACTACCCTGCCATGCTGCATAAGGACTGCTCCCAATCCTCGACGGGACGCATCCGAGTAAACCACAAATCCACCCGACCCAGATGGAAGTACTAGCACTGGGGCTGACGTGAGACGAGTTTTTAGCTCAATAAAACTCTGCTCACAATCCTCAGTCCATACGAAACGAACTCCCTTTCGAGTCAGCCTCGACAAGGGGGCCGCTATCGAAGAGAATCCCTGAACAAACCGTCTGTAATATCCAGCAAGCCCCAGAAAGCTCATGATCTCGGTCACTGAAGTTGGCCTGTTCCAGTCCATCACCGCCTCAATCTTTGCTGGGTCTACCGCGATACCTTCACCAGAAATAACGTGCCCAAGGAAGTGCACCTTGTTCAGCCAAAATTCGCATTTGCTGAACTTGGCATAAAGTTGGTGCTCCCTCAGGACCTGCAACACTGCCCGAAGATGAGCGGCGTGCTCTTCCTCAGAAGAAGAATAGATCAGAATGTCATCAACAAACACAACCACAAACTGGTCCAGGTAGGTCCTGAAGACTCGGTTCATCAGATCCATAAAAGCTGCCGGAGCATTGGTTAAGCCAAAGGGCATAACCAGAAACTCATAGTGCCCATACCGAGTCCTGAACGCCGTCTTACTAACATCCACATCTCTGATTCTCATCTGGTAGTATCCAGATCTCAGATCGATCTTGGAAAACACCCTCGCGGTCTGCAGCTGATCCATCAAGTCATCGATTCTAGGAAGCGGGTACTTATTCTTTATCGTCACCTGGTTCAGCTGCCTATAATCGATGCACAATCTCAAAGAACCATCCTTCTTCCTGACAAACAGAACTGGAGCACCCCATGGAGATGTACTGGGACGAATAAAACCCTTGTCCAGCAACTCCTGCAACTGCGCCTTCAACTCAGCGAGTTCGGCTGGCGCCATCCGATACGGGGCCTTAGACAAGGGTGCTGTACCTGGTGCAAGCTCGATGGTGAACTCAACCTCACGCTGTGGAGGAAGGCCAGGCAGCTCTTCGGGAAAAACATCTACGAAATCACAAACAATAGGCACCTCCCAAGGACTGGGACTAACACGACTATCAGAAACAACCACAGAGGCTAGGAAAGCCTCACAGCCACCAGCAAGCAACCTCTGTGCCTTAAAGGCGGAAATAAGAATGCCTCGGGAAGAAAGCCTAATACCTTGGAAGAAGAAGGTCGGGGTGTCCGGAATAGAGAAGCGCACCCTCTTCCTGTGACAGTCCACCTCTGCATAGTAGGCTTCCAACCAATCCATACCCAGTATGATATCAAAGTCACGAATAGCAAGTACGACCAACTGGGCAGGTAGCACATGACCCTCAATGGTCAAGGGAACACTCCTCAGACAATTATAGGATATCATGAAGTCTCCAGAAGGAACTTCCACCATCAGACCATCAGATAATTCATCAACGGGTGCAGAAAGAATATCTAGAAACTGCTCAGAAATAAAAGAATGCGAAGCACCCGAATCAATCAACACGTGTGCAGAGTTCCCAAGGACAGAAAGTGTACCTTCCACCAAGTTGGACGCGCGAGCCTCCCTCCTGGTGATAGCTAACACTCTCCCCTGGGTCCTCGGCTTCTTCTGCTCACCTGAACCATGTCCCTGACTATACCCCTGCGGGCACTGCCTCGCCAGATGGCCCTGCTGGCCGCAAGTAAAACATCTCCTGGGAAGAGTGGGACACTGAGTCCCGCCATGGGCACTACCACACTGCTGACAAACTGCCGGGAGCCTCTGAGCTGGCTCCTGTTGTGCGCTGGACACAGTCTGACTCTGCTGCCCCTGTCTGGGCCGACTGCTGCCGCTGCTGCCGCTACTGCTGCCACCGCCCGTGAAGAATCTCCTGAATCGGGAGCCGAGAGAAGATGATCTCGATCCTACTGAAGGAGCTGGTGCCGCTGCTTTACCCCTGCCCCGAGATGTCCCCTGGACAGTCTGTCCTCTCTCCCGGGCCGACTGGATCTGCTGAGCCTCTACAGCTGCTGCACTCCTAACTGCTGATGCCAAGTCTGTACAACAATGGGATGCCACGAAGTTCCTCAAACTGAGCCTAAGCCCATCCACAAACCTCTCCGTGCGACGTTCCTCGTCCTGAGATACGAAAGGTACGAACCGCCCCAGCGAAACAAACTTCGCCTCGTACTCAAGCACCGTCATACTCCCCTGCGTCAGATCCATAAATTCCCTCTCCTTGGCTCGCTGGACATGTCTAGGGAAATATTGTGCGTTGAACTCTTTGACAAAGGTCTCCCAAGATATTTCCCTAAGACTCCTGTCCCCATAGGACAAACTCTTCAAGGTGGTCCACCAGTCGTAGGCGCTATCCTTCAGCATGAAGGTATCTAACGGGGTCCGCTCTACTGCAGCACAATCCATGGTGTCAAAGGTCTTCTCTATCTCTCTAAGCCAATGGATGGCCTCGTCAGGGTCGGGACGACCGGTGAAGTGAGGTGGCCTCAATTTCAAGAACCTCTCCAATGTAGCTGTGGTCCCTCCCCGCGTACTAGAACCCTCGCTAGGATCTCGTGTCTGATACCTAGCCATAGTATCCATCATGGCTTCCATAAACTGCTCAACACTCGGTCTCCCGGCCTCGGACCCATTAGGGACATCTCCCTACTCTCGGATAACTAGCATCCTCCTTCTGGGAGCCATCTACTCGCCTACAATTACAAAATCAAAAAGTTCTAATTAGAATCCTAAAACCTATACTACCGACGTGCCTGTACGGAATAATGTATTTATTTGCCGAATTTAAAACATTTAACCTAGTTATTTATTTATTTGCCAGACCGTATGCTCTGATACCAACTGTAACGACCCGCCACCCTATAATCGGGGATCCGATTACTAAATGGGTACCGAATCATTAATTTGGGACCAAACCAGGATCTAGTAAGTCTGGGAAATAAATAATAAACTAAGCTAAACATTCCCATCGCATTGAATTGAAATGAAAGTGCAGGAAATTAAAATTATTACAATGCGACTCAATTACAGCAAATAATTACATACTCCAGCTGAAAGGAAATAATTAAGCATACAGGCCAGAAATAAATAACAACTACATCGGGGCATACCCCGGAATAACTGCCGAAGACGCACAACACACGGCCGCATACGCCGCTCTAAGTCTACTGGGAGTCCTCACCTGTAAACCGCATGGGTGAGTCTCAAGAACAAGACTCAGTAGGGATCCTTCGATCCCCACTGCCCACGCACACACCCACAAGTGTAAAGTACAGCTAACGGTGAAGTAACAAGTGTAGTGGCAGGTACAATATCTAATTCTCTACGTGAGAACACATGCAATCGAAGCATAATGAACATGCACATTCTAAACCAGCCGTTAGAGAATCCACAACTGTAGTTCCGATAGAACTCGCCGACCGTACAAACAACGGTGGGAAAAACCTCGACCCGCTGAGACCAAGGAGTAGCCCCTCGGATAGCACGCTCGCTACTCCGGCCCGACTGGCTCAGGTGACTACCCCTTTCCCAAGCATGAGTGACTCTCCGAATGTACCACTCCGACACCGGTACTAGCTGACCCCGGGGTTCACCAGGTGACCCTCTCTCACTAGGCGTCACCCCGCCCACGCCCCCACCGGCGCTGTGCTCACGCCCCCACCAGCACAGGGTGATAGAGTGCTACAACGTCACTCCAGGTCCACAGTAACTGAAAACCCAACACAGTGCGATCCGGTCACGTGAAAAGCCCGCAATCGCATAACCCACATAGAACCATCCAATCATGAGGAATCCATCTCTATCAGGTGCACTAAAACATGTGCTAATCGTCTATCTAGCAGTATGAACACGTTTTACTGGCATGTATTAGTGAGATTCTGTCTTGAATCGCGTCGACCAAGGTCGACGCCATTCAAGCTCCAAGTACAGGTTTACATATAAATCAGTCTTCATATTCTGGCCTTAAAAGGCGTCGACACCAGTAGTCGCCTTTTAAAAGGCGTCGACATCCCCAGACGCCAATCAACACGAAAATCCGGAATTTCCAAGAACTTTATTCAGGGGACTTCTGTGGTTAAAACGCGTCATGGACGCCTGACGCCATTCAAAAATGCGTCGTTTACCCATGACGCCATTTAGCCACAGAATCCCCGACCAGGTAGTCTGCCTGTCAGTCGATTCCTGTCTAAAAGGCGTCGTGATGGCCCGACGCCCTTCAAAAAGGCGTCGTCCATGCACGACGTCTTTCAGCCCCAGGAACCAGGGACGCCCTAAACCCGAGGGCTCCCTCCTAATTCCAAATAACCCCGAAAATCATGCAAACAGGAGGGGAAACGGAGAGCAAGGCAACTCGTGGGAAAACACCCCCATAGAAAACCTAAACATGCTCATTCTAACCCCCAAAACCGAAGATCCACCACATGCATATTGAGGAAAACATGATTTTAAACACAATACTACAGGGGACGTCACCCTACCGGACACTCGAACTCCTCCAAGCTCCACGCCGTTCACCCTACTCGCCCCACGCCGCCGCCGGTACCGCCGTGTCGTCCTAGCTCCACCGTGACGTCGGCCGCCGTCCGGAGAGTAGAACGCCGCAGTAGAAGTGGAGGTGGTAGTGGTACGGGTTAGGTGGAGGATGGAGTGAAGGGAGAGTCGAAATGGTGGGAGGAAAAGAGGGAAGAGGAGGAGTTCGCCGCCGGTCGCCGGAGAAGGAGAAGAGAAGGAGAGTAGGGGAAAATGAGGGAAAGAAGGAGGGCTCACGGGGTTAACCAGGAACTGGCTAAAACGCGTCGACATCTACAGACGCCTATCAGGTGACAAGACGGCCGCTCTGACAAGATTCTGAAACGCGTCGTCCTACATAGACGCCGTTCAGACAACTTGTCAGGGCCGTACTCTGACATATCCAGAGTAGCAGTCTGAAAGGCGTCGTCCTTCGCAGACGCCGTTCAGACGACCTGACAGGGCCGTACTCACGCGGCCCAAGGCCAACCCCCCCGCGGCACCCACGTGGCAGCACCTGAAACGCGTCTGCCAAGGTGGACGCCGTTTAAAACGCGTCACCAGGTCCTGACGCGATTCAACTCAGAACTTCCGCCCCCCCACAGGGACTAAAACAACAGGGTCTGACCCGAAAACCGGATCCGAAAGTCTCGGTCATTACACAGGGACTTTTGCGCATCCTTCCCAGAGCATTCTCTTTCATCGTACCGAGAGCGAATGATTCCTTATTGACACTCAATTCACTTCGACGGTATTCCGCTGTACCCGATCCTTGGCTGTTTAGAATCCCGTGATTAGAGATTCATAAACCAAGGTCAAAGCACAGAAGTCCACCAAAAAGGTGTCCTTGGTGTCTCAGGTCCAAGGACCATCCATGCAACTACGACAATAGAATCAAGCTGGTTGACAGTGAGGTACAATACCATCCAGCGAGTCAGTCGGATCAGTTCAGTGAACTCATTCTCTAATGACCACCTACAGATTCGCCTTAGTGTCTCCACACAAGTGCCTATGAGATCAGTCACCCTCATCGCATGAGTAGGAGTAATCTGTACTAGTCTAACCGGATATCCGATGTCCTTCTCGGATATCCTCCGACTAAGAACGATTAAGAATATGTGTGTTTAAGTGATCAGTCTCGCTTGTACGATTTCATTATAATCTGATCACTATCGCACATATTCACGGACCTCATTATGAGACGATAATTCGAATTTACACATAATGAAATATTGCCATTATATTTATAAATGTGAACGAGATTACAAAGTCATATTGGCTTGTACGCCACCTAAGACTACAATCTCTCACTTGGAATAAAGCCAATCACCTTTATACAGTAAGCCTATAGACTCTAGGTGACGCTCAAACACAATTTGAGCCATCGGCTTTGTTAGTGGATCTGTAACATTGTCGACAGATAGAACTCTTTCCACCACTAAATATCCTCTGGATATGATCTCTCTGATAGGATGAAAGCGCCTCAGAATATGCTTCGATTTCTGATGAGACCGCGGCTCTTTCACTTGCGCAATTGCTCCATTATTGTCGCACAATAGCGGAACAGGTTCAAAGATGCTGGGAACTACACCGAGGTCGGTGATGAATTTCTTCAACCACACTGCTTCCTTGGCGGCTTCAGCTGCAGCGATGTACTTAGCTTCATTGTGTCGAATCTACAGTGGTTGCTTGCTTGGAACTCTTCCAGTACACTGCGTCTCCGTTCAAAGTAAACACGAATCCAGATGTAGACTTGCTATCATCTGGATCTGATAGGAAACTCGAGTCAATAAAGCCTCGCAATTTCAAGTCACCTCCTCCATAGGTTGCCTGACAAGAAATATATCCTTAGTTCTTCTCAAGTACTTAAGGATGCATTTCACTACCTTCCAGTGCTCTTCACCTGAATCAGCCTAGAATATGCTCGTAACACTTAGAGCGTATGCAACATCAGGCCGTGTACATAGCATGGCATACATGATAGATCCTATGGCAGAGTTATAGGGTACCCTATCTATGAATGCCCTCTCATCAGGAGTCTTAGGAGACTGCTCCTTTGAGAGATTAATTCCATGTCTCATCAGTATGAGACCTCTCTTAGAATTTTCCATGCCAAACCTATGGTATTTATGTACAAAGATTGGGTCATTCCAAGCATCCTCTTTTATCTATCTCTATAGATCCGTATTCCCAATGTTGGGATCCAAGCGGGACACGAAGAATGCATCGGAAATGACGAATAAAATTATCCCGCCTGATGCCCGTTGATCCGATTCGGAACGAAAACTAAAATTGAAAACTAACGGGTCGTAATCGGATTACCGTACGCGGATTCGAATCTGCAACCGTCTCGGTTCCGTCGAGGCGATGCCGCGAGCCGCACAAGCGTCCGGCCTCCAGCGGTATCCACGCGATCCTCCGCGGTGATTCGTCCTCGCTCCCTCGTCCGTATCAGCTCACTCGCTGAAGATCCGTCGCCGCAACGATTGTCGAAAACCCGCTGACGGGAATTCCCGACTTTCGGGAATCACGCGCAACGGAGACGGAGACAGTTCTGGCGTCTCGAACGGGGCGGCCAGAGGAGGAGAGAGAAAGGGGGGGTGATGGCCAGTATGGGGAAATCCTGGAGCTTGGTCCAGGGTTTCTCAACAACGCGTATATATATTAAGTCGGCACGACTTTTCACAAAAGTCTCCGAGTTAATATAAATCCCACTTATATACCACCGACTGAGAATCTTATTGCGTGTGACCCTCTAGGCCCATTAAGTAGTCAGGTTTTCAGCCAGTTAGGTCCAATAACTAGTTTTTGACTTCTTGTAATTAATTAATATCTAGATATTAACTAATTACTTAACCGAATCGACATCGCATGTAAATTCGGTCGGACTTCCGATCAAGTTGGGTGCCAAGCAACACCACATGATCCCGGAAGGTAATGGGGTTCAGCAACCCACTAATGGAATATGTCCGTCTACAGTTACCGCATGGCTATCATCTTTCGTTCACACAATGCTCTCAAGTTAACCTAGGGTATGGTCAACTGTCAAACCCTAGATGGTCAACTCACTTGAATCAGACTCCGCTGTACAATGTCGGAAAACAACTTCTCTGATATTGTTTATGCTCTGGCCAAAGACTCCTGCGGATATATTCTAGAGCATTCTCTCTCTAGTTACCTGAGAGCGAACGATCCTTTATTGAACACACAATCACCTTTGAAGGTCTTCCGCTGGATCCGATCCTTTACTATTAGAGATCCCATGGATAGGAATTCGTATGTCAAGGTCAAAGTCCAGAAGTCCACCGACAAGGTGTCTTTGGTGTCTCAAGTCCAAGGATCAACCACGTCACTGTGATGATGAATCAAGCCGATTGACAGTCAGGTAAATTACCATTCGGCGATTCATGTCGGATCAGTTCAGTGAACTCATTCCATAATGAGCACCTACAGGTTTACCATTGTGTCTCCACACGAGTAATTAACGAGATCAGTCACCCTCATCATATGAGCTAGAATAACCTGTACTAGTCTTACCGGATGTTTGATGTCCTTCTCAAACATCCTACGACTAGGAACAATTGAGAATATGTGTTTATAAGTCATCAGTCTCATTATTATGATCTCATCATAATCTAATGACTATTGCACATATTCATGGACTTCATTATGTGCAATTATAAATATGCCAATCTACATAATGAATTTAATGCCAATGATTAGTAAATCAGATTGAAATAGGTGCCTTATGATTGGCTTAGAGGACACCTATATCCATCAATCTCCCATTTGGACTCAAGTCAATCACTTTTGCATTTGATCTCCATCAAATCTAGGTGATGCTCACATAAAGTCTGTGACTAAGACTTGGTTAGGGATCTGCTAAATTATCTATAGATGGAATATTTTTTATTACGTTATTTCCTTTTATCCTTTGTCTCTAAACTTGGGAAGGAGTCTCAGAATGTTCTGCAACTTCTGAAGAGACCATGGCTCAATCACACAATTGATCGCTCCCACTGTTGTCCTACAACAACGAGATTTTATCAGAGACCTTTTAGAACTACATCTTAGTTCATGGATGAACTTTTTCATCCATACTGTTCTAATAACAGCATCACTTATTTATATCGTCACCTCAATATCGAGTTCTGGATTAGAACTCTTCCAATCCATTCATTTCTACTAGAAGGTTAAATCCATTATTTGACTTGAAATTTGAGTCAGTGTGAACTCATAATTTCAAATCATCCTCTCTATATACGTGAGTACATCTTTGGCACTTCTCAAGTGCTTAATGATGCATTTCACTCATATATCCATTAAGGAACTTTCTCTCTAAAGAAATAAAGTTAATATCTCAACAATTGAGACTTATTATTAAATTTATGCCAAACATCTTGACACACAGGTCAATATAATATCCCCGCCGATCTATCTTAATAGATTTGTATTTCCAATACGTGGAATATTATAACTAAACCTATTATAGAGGAAAGTATGGTTAATAATGCTTTTACTGATAGTAACATCCCGATGTCATTCTCAATGACTTTGGTTTTATTATCACAAAGCATTACTAAAGCAACCGTACTCCCACTATCCCTTTTGAATACACACACAATCTGTGATCATTCTTAATGATCACGTAGTATTTGACCATTAAGTCAAAACTTTATTACAACTTAGGAAGCTTTAGTTTGATTCAAAATAATATTTGAAATCATAACTTGCTTCCTGGACATTCTAAAAGCTTTAAAGGTGTATCATATACATCTTTATCTCAATCACATTGAGAGAACGCTTTTCATATCCAACTATCATCATCTCATTATATGATAGGCAGTATTGGTAAGTAGAATTCTAATAAACTTATCAATCTCAAAGTTGTAATGACATAGAGCATCATTATCACAGATCTTAGATCATAATCTATTTTTGAGCTCCTCTCATCTTGCTAAATCAGATATGTCAAACATATCCTTCTAGTCACTGAGAGAATCTCAAAAATCTATTGAGCTCTCTGATGTGTGTTATGAGTGGTTCCAAACAACTTAAAGACTATCTAATAATCTTATATTCACTTGTAAATCTAGAACATCTTTTAGTTTTATCAGCTCCCACTGTCTTATCTGAGGACAAACTCTTCTTCATAGAAAACAGCTTTCAAGAGGATAATTATTTCATTATCGCCTAGCCAATAAATGTAATGTCCAAACTCTTTAGACATTTTACAAATTTACATCACGGTATAACTTGATTTTAAAATCAGGTTTGTTCATAATTCACATCTCATATGAATTATTTGGTTTCCATATCTTATATGGACATAGAGTGACTTATTTGGAACCATCTGTAAAGTACGAACATCTAATGCTCATACTCATATTCACAAGGATAAGAATTAGGCAAATCTCATTATGTATTGCACCGCATCTTAATAATGTGCAATTTCTCATTCTATCATATTACTATGATGTTCAATGAGGATCAATCGAGCGAAGATATAATTATCTTTTTAATGATTTGTGTGAATCATATACTTAAGTATTAATTTTTTTGATCAAATCAAGGAATTATAATACATCATATTGATCTTATATCTTAATCTCTCAGATGCATTCGGCTTGTACTACATTACGTACATACAGTCGAATCATTCCAAGAGTAAACTATAAGGTAAGGATATTGAGCTGTTTACATCAATATGTATTAGCACCAATAATTTCTTATTGTACATTCATGTGTACAATACCATAGATAATCAGGATTCACACAGTTCATTTCTATAGGAGACTAATAAACATTCATCACATGAAATGTCACATTAAGAATCTATAGTGCATTGACTGATTTGAACAACTATTATTCTTTCTCAATCAATGTTATTCTTGATATCTTATGCAACTAAATAACAATTATTCAGTTTCATATTTGACTCCTATAGATATACAAAGATATACTATCTAACAGTAACCTATAAATATCATGAACAATAGTTTAGTCTAACTAAAAACTTACATTTTCTCTATTTCCTTTTACTTGTCTAAGTGTAAGGACTGAGGTTTCGGGTTCGGTTTTCGGGTCGGTTTCGGGCCGGATCCCCTAGGTCGGACCTTGCGGGGTCTAGGTCGGGCCGGATCCCCTAGGTCGGACATCACGACGCCTTTCAAACGGCGTCCTGATAAGTGGACGCCATTTAGGCGATTTGCTGTTGTGCCACGTGGGCGCCACGTGGGCGGGTTTCGGGCCGCGAGAGTACGGCCCCTGTCTTGTCGTCTGAACGGCGTCCATGATAGACGACGCGATTCAGACTGCCACCCTGCGATGTCAGTGTACGGTGCCTGACATGTCAGCTGAACGGCGTCCATGGTGGTCGACGCGTTTCAGACAGCTGTCAGTACGGCCCGTCCTGTCATCTGATAGGCGTCCTTCTCGCTCGATGCGTTTTAGGTAGTTTCTAATGACCCCCGCGAGCCCTCCTTTCTTTCCCTCATTTCTCACCTCTCGCTCTCTCTCCTCTCCCTCTCCGCCTCCTCCGACCCCTCTCTTTCCCTTTCCCTTCCTCTTCTTCCTCTTCCACCACTCCAACGCCTCCCTACCTCTCACCTCTGCCACCACCACTTCCTTCGCGGCGTTCCATTCTCCGAACGGCGGCCGACGTCCCGGCGGAGTGGCGACGTTCTCGGGGGTACCGGCGGCGGTCTGCGGCGCGGCGGTTGGGCGACACGGAGCCAGGAGGAGTTCAAGTATCCGGTAGGGGGACGAACCTTATATGTGTTGCTCGTGCTTTCCTAGGCGTGTTTTGATGTGTTTTGGGCTAGATTGAGCATGTTTAGGGGGAGTGTTCTTGTGGGTATGGCCGTGTTCCTGTATGTGGTTTTGTAGTAGGTTTGTGGGGGGTGAACTTCTCTTTCTCCCCCTTCTGTTTTGGAGGCTTTTCGGGGCAATTGGGGTTAAGGGAGAAACCCTCGGTTCGAACCAGGGAACCAGGTTTCTGGCGCTAAACGGCGTCATGCCTGGTCGACGCCTTTCAAAAGGACGTCAAGGCAGTACGACGCGTTTTAGGGCAGAAACCTCCCCGTTCGAGGTTTCACGAGTTAGGGGTTCTGACGCTAAATGACGTCATGGATGGACGACGCCTTTCAAAAGGACGTCGGGCCATCATGACGCCATTTAGGCAGGAAATCACCCCGACTGAGGGTCCGTCAACTCGGGATTCTGGAACTAAAAGACGTGATGGGTGGACGACGCGATTTGAATGGCGTCGGGTAACCATGACGCCTTTTAAGGAAGAAATCCCCTGGGTAATGTTTTCCTGAAATTCTGGATTTATCAGCTGAATGGCGTCGGAGGATGTCGACGCCTTTCAAAAGGCGACTTCTGCTGTCGATGCCTTTTAGGCTAGATTCCCGTGGCCTCTATTTTATGAACCAGTTTAGGGAACTTGAATGGCGTCGGCCTTGGGCGACGCGATTCAAGGCAGAACAACACTAATTCATGTCAGTAAAATGTACATACTGCTAGATAGTTGGTTAGTGCATGCTCTAGTATACTTGGTTTCTTTATGATCGGATGGCACTGCGTTGTGTGTAGTGTGATCGCGGGCTTTTCACGTGACCGTATCGTACTGTGCCGGGTTTTGGTGTTTTGAGTTACTGTGGACCTGGAGTGACATTGTAGCGCTTTATCACTCTGTGCTGGTGGGGGCGTGAGCACAGCGCCGGTGGGGGTGTGGGCGGGGTTACGCCTAGTGAGAGAGGGTCACCTGGTGAACCCCGGGGTCAGCTAGTACCGGTGTCGGAGTGGTACATTCGGAGAGTCACTCATGCTGAGGGAAGGAGTAACCACCTGAGCCAGTTGGGTTGGAGTAGCTAGCGTGCTATCCGAGGGGTTACTGCTTGGTCTCAACGGGTCGGTGTTTCCCACTTACGGCTGTGTGGTTGGTGTTTCCTACTTTCGGAGGAGTGGTTGACGTGTTTTGCCGAGACGGGAGTTGTAGGCTCCTTGATAGAATGATTTTAGAAATATGCATGTTACATTCCGAAGGCACATGATTCATATCGAGATTTTAGGAGTAGCGTGTTACAGCTTTACTTGCTTTATTACCTGTATCTTTGCTACTGCACTTGTGGGTGTGTGTGTGGGAGGCGAGGGATCGGATGATCCCTACTGAGCCCAATTTGGTGTGGCTCACTCCCTGCGTTTTCAGGTGTAGACCTTGTGGCGTGTGGCGGCGCGTGGTGTTCTCCTTGGTGTGCGGACCAGCAGCTATCTCAATTCCCGGGGTATGCCCCGATGTTGTTGTACTTTATTTCTGCCTGTACTTAGTTAATTTGTTGGACATGTAATTATTGTTGGACAGTGTACGGACATTGTTACTTTACTTCTTGCGCACTGTACCCCTTGTAGTCCGTGTGAATGTTATATTTAATCTTGTTTAACGCTTACTCCTCCAGATGTGCAAATAAGATCCTGATATGAACCTACAGTTAATGGGCCGACATCCATTTAGTGACCGGGTCTCCGGTCATAGGATGGCGGGTCGTTACAGTTGGTATCAGAGCATAGTTTGGTCGAGTAAGCGGTAAACTGGGTTAGATATCGTAGTCCAACAATAAGTACGAGTCTGTACAGGCGATGGCTGCTGGTGTAGAATGATAGGTTTTGACGTATTTGTGTTGATTTTCGTGTTCGTGAGGTAGCGATGGCACCGAGGAAGAGAGTTTTGTTGGCTCGTGGTACGAGATCAGACGATGGTAGTTCGGGGGCAGAAGGGCATAATGTAGATCGTTTCGTAGAGGCTATGATTGGAGCTATGGGTAGGTACCAGCAGGGAGACGGTAGTGAGGGATCCAATTCCCGAGGTGACCAGTTCATGGTGTTAGAGCGGCTTTTGAGGTTGGAGACCCCTTCTTTCACAGGTCGACCAGTCCCAGACGAGGCAGCTCGTTGGATTAAGGAGATGAAGAAGGCGTTTGACGTTCTTGAGTGTGCTGAGAATGACAAGACCTTGTTGGCAACCTATTTGTTGAAGGATAATGCATACGAATGGTGGGTTACCATCAAAACAAGGATGTTTGCAAATAGATCTTTGAGAGAGATCCCTTGGGAGGCATTTGTGAGAGAGTTTAGTGGACAGTACTTTCCGAGGCACGTCCAGGAGGCCAAGGAAAGAGAGTTTATGGAATTGGTGCAAAATGACATGTCAGTTCTAGATTATCATGCAAAGTTTGTGGCTCTTGGAGGATTCATTCCACACTTGTCTGGGCAGGAGAGATATAGAACCGAGAGATTTGTAGATGGACTCCGATATGATCTAAGGACGATGGTGGCACCTCAGGGTTGTAGAGATCTGGCGTCAGCGGTTCGATGCGCGGCAGTGGTGGAGACTCAATTTCAGCAAATGGCGAAAGAGTTGGAGCGATCGGTACGAGGGAAGCAGCAAGGCAAGAGCAAATCAACGGTCCTTTCGTCAGGCGGTTCGAGTTCCTTTGAGTTCGGGTCCCAAGGGACGTCACGTGATGAAGATGAGGACGGTTCGGCCCAACATATGCAGATTGAGGCTAGCAGGCAGCAGGGAAAGAGTCATGATGCAGCAGATTATTGTCCCCGTTGTGGTAGGTATCACGGCAACCGGGTGTGTCCATTGGTCGCTGGTAGCTGTTTTGGCTGTGGCAGGAGGGGACATCTCGCGAGGAACTGTCCCCAGAAGAATAAGACGAGTCAGGGGCCGAGTGGTCAGTAGGAGCCCGGTACCTTATGTAGTGTTGTGTGCCCTTCTTGTGGAGATCCGAGGTGCGGGGATAGATGAACACTCTTATTTTGTCTTATGAGGTAATGGCTGTGAACTCTTGTGGCACTCTTTATGTATTTTGGGTCGTGGTGGTGATTTGGTATTGTAATGTGTACCTTGTAAGGTTATTGTATAATGATGTTGGTCTATCAATCTTGGTGAAATCATGGCACATAATTAGTTTAATATTGATTTGATTGATGGATTGTGTGTGGGGAGCCCCGTGTAAGAGTGTGATCGTTGAGAGCATTAGCAGGATTTTACCGATGGTTGGTCTAGGAGTTTTCTTCGATAGCAACCCCCCTTGTTGAGGTTGACTCGTAGGGGAGTTCGTCTCACGTGGATTGAGGAGTGTGGGCGGAGTTTCATTAAGTTGAAGACTCGCCTCACTTGGGCTCCAGTGTTGGTACTTTTATCAGGTTCCGGTGAATTTGTGGGGTATTCAGTTACGTCACATCGAGGTTTGGGCGCATTTCTGATGCAACTTGGTAAGATTGTGGCCTATAGGCAGTTGAAGAAGCTTGAGGAGAACTATTCATCTATGACTTAGAGTTGGCAGCTGTGATGTTTGCACCATAGATCTAGAGGCATTGTTTGTATGGGTATTATTTGAGCAACTGTGGAATCTCCCTTTCGGATTCCACGTGAGGCTGATGGAGCCAGGTTGGCCAGCAGTGGATCATACCGTAATTAAGACTTAGAGGACAGATGCTGAGTTACCGCAGATTCTCCAGAGTTCAGAGGTGGAATTGTAGGGTAGTAGTACAGTCAGGTTAGAGGTAGACTTTGTGATTTGACCGTGAAGGACGTACGCGGGTGTCCCTTTTGGTGGCACACTGTTCAAGAATAAATAATGCTTCCCGGATCGAGTAAGGCGTATCATTGTCGATGTGGTCTAGTGAGAAGGAGGACAGGGGTGATTCTGTGATTGAATGCTTGAATTGTCGGCAGGTTAGGGTAGAATACCAGAGTGGCGCAACGGTAGCGTGGTTGCAGTCCTTGCCGATCCCGGTGTGGGAATGGGAGCTTGCGACTTGAGGCATGTGTTAGGATTGTTTTATTCCCTGGTGGAGGGAGCGTGATTTGGATTACCATTGAACTACTGACTACGTCAGTACACTTCCTGGTTATCAGGAAGGACTGGTCAGTCGGTAAGTTGACTGAGTTGTTTGTGAGTCGGATCATCTCTTCCTGCTCGATGTGCCCTTGTCCATCATGTCGGATCGGACTTGAGAATTACTTCTTAATTGTGGGGAGAGTCTTTGGAAGACTTTGAGTACGCGGTTAGCCTTCAGCCCAGCCTATCATCCCGAGGCTGATGGGCGGTCAGAGGGGGGCCATTCGGATTTGAGAGGTTTTGCTCGTGACATGTTGCCTAGACTGAGGAGGTTCTTGAGAGCAGCGTTTGTTTTCAGTGGAGTTTTGTGTACCATGGCAGTTACCACTCTAGCATTGGCATGGCGCCTTATGAGACATTGTTTAGATGGCTGTGTCGATCCCCCGTGATCTAGTCTGAGATTGGCAAGAGGCAGTAAGCAGGATCAGGGTTGGTATGGCAGTGTGCTTAGGTTGCCAGAGTTGTGCTATCATCGGTAAGAGACCGATTGGGTTTGAAGTCGGGGACCTCGTGTCTTTCCAAGTCTCGCCCTCCATGGGTGTGAAGAGATTTGAGAAGCAAGGTAAGCTGGGTCCGTGCCGTGCTGGGCCTCTTCCCGTTCTTCCTCGAATCGAGGAAGATTACCAGCCAGCCTTGCCGTTCAGTCGTGCGGGAGTGCACGATGCGTTTCTTGTTTTGTTGCAGAGGAGTGTTCTGGATCCGCCCCAGGTGTTAGAACTTTCAGGATTTGAGGTCGCTGAGGACTTGTCCTTTCCAGAGTGTCTAGTGCGTTTTGAGAATCACTAGTGACAGGTCCTCCGGAACAAGGTTGCATCTGTGGACTGAGTATTTTGACAGTATCGCTCCGGGACCGAGGCGACCTGGGGGCGTGTGATTGAGATGCTGGGGAGCAGTTCCCTATCCTTTTGGTATGTCCCCATGCGAATTGGCAGTGGAGGCGTTTTCACCCTCGTTACTTGTAGCAGGCAAATTCGGGGACGAAATTCTTTTAAGGGGGGGAGAATGTAAGGACTGAGGTTTCGGGTTCGGTTTTCAGGTCGGTTTCGGGCCGGATCCCCTGGGTCGGACCTTGCGGGGTCTGGAGAATTTCTTCTGAATGACGTCTACACATCACGACGCCTTTCAAACGGCGTCTTGATAGGTGGACGCCATTTAGGCGATTTGCTGTTGTGCCACGTGGGCGCCACGTGGGCGGGTTTCGGGCCGCGAGAGTACGGCCCCTGTCTTGTCGTCTGAACGGCGTCCATGATGGACGACGCGATTCAGACTGCCACCCTGCGATGTCAGTGTACGGTGCCTGACATGTCAGCTGAACGGCGTCCATGGTGGTCGACGCGTTTCAGACAGCTGTCAGTACGGCCCGTCCTGTCATCTGATAGGCGTCCTTCTCGCTCGACGCGTTTTAGGTAGTTTCTAATGACCCCCGCGAGCCCTCCTTTCTTTCCCTCATTTCTCACCTCTCGCTCTCTCTCCTCTCCCTCTCCGCCTCCTCCGACCCCTCTCTTTCCCTTTCCCTTCCACTTCTTCCTCTTCCACCACTCCAACGCCTCCCTACCTCTCACCTCTGCCACCACCACTTCCTTCGCGGCGTTCCATTCTCCGGACGGCGGCCGACGTCCCGGCGGAGTGGCGACGTTCTCGGGGGTACCGGCGGCGGTCTGCGGCGCGGCGGTTGGGCGACACGGAGCCAGGAGGAGTTCAAGTATCCGGTAGGGGGACGAACCTTATATGTGTTGCTCGTGCTTTCCTAGGCGTTTTTTGATGTGTTTTGGGCTAGATTGAGCATGTTTAGGGGGAGTGTTCTTGTGGGTATGGCCGTGTTCCTGTATGTGGTTTTGTAGTAGGTTTGTGGGGAGTGAACTTCTCTTTCTCCCCCTTCTGTTTTGGAGGCTTTTCGGGGCAATTGGGGTTAAGGGAGAAACCCTCGGTTCGAACCAGGGAACCAGGTTTCTGGCGCTAAACGGCTTCGTGCCTGGTCGACGCCTTTCAAAAGGACGTCAAGGCAGTACGACGCGTTTTAGGGCAGAAACCTCCCCGTTCGAGGTTTCACGAGTTAGGGGTTCTGGCGCTAAATGACGTCATGGATGGACGACGCCTTTCAAAAGGACGTCGGGCCATCATGACGCCATTTAGGCAGGAAATCACCCCGACTGAGGGTCCGTCAACTCGGGATTCTGGAACTAAAAGACGTCATGGGTGGACGACGCGATTTGAATGGCGTCGGGTAACCATGACGCCTTTTAAGGAAGAAATCCCTTGGGTAATGTTTTCCTGAAATTCTGGATTTATTAGCTGAATGGCGTCGGAGGATGTCGACGCCTTTCAAAAGGCGACTTCTGGTGTCGACGCCTTTTAGGCCAGATTCCCGTGGCCTCTGTTTTATGAACCAGTTTAGGGAACTTGAATGGCTTCGGCCTTGGGCGACGCGATTCAAGGCAGAACAACACTAATTCATGCCAGTAAAATGTACATACTGCTAGATAGTTGGTTAGTGCATGCTCTAGTATACTTGGTTTCTTTATGATCGGATGGCACTGGGTTGTGTGTAGTGTGATCGCGGGCTTTTCACGTGACCGGATCGTACTGTGCCGGGTTTTGGTGTTTTGAGTTAATGTGGACCTGGAGTGACATTGTAGCGCTTTATAACCCTGTGCTGGTGGGGGCGTGAGCACAGCGCCGGTGGGGGTGTGGGCGGGGTGACGCCTAGTGAGAGAGGGTCACCTGGTGAACCCCGGGGTCAGCTAGTACCGGTGTCGGAGTGGTACATTCGGAGAGTCACTCATGCTGAGGGAAGGAGTAACCACCTGAGCCAGTTGGGTCGGAGTAGCTAGCGTGCTATCCGAGGGGTTACTGCTTGGTCTCAGCGGGTCGGTGTTTCCTACTTGTGCTTGTGTGGACGGTGTTTCCCACTTACGGCTGTGTGGTTGGTGTTTCCTACTTTCGGAGGAGTGGTTGACGTGTTTTGCCTAGACGGGAGTTGTAGGCTCCTTGATAGAATGATTTTAGAAATATGCATGTTACATTCCGAAGGCACATGATTCATATCGAGATTTTAGGAGTAGCGTGTTACAGCTTTACTTGCTTTATTACCTGTATCTTTGCTACTGCACTTGTGGGTGTGTGTGTGGGAGGCGAGGGATCGGATGATCCCTACTGAGCCCAATTTGGTGTGGCTCACTCCCTGCGTTTTCAGGTGTAGACCTTGTGGCGTGTGGCGGCGCGTGGTGTTCTCCTTGGTGTGCGGACCAGCAGCTATCTCAGTTCCCGGGGTATGCCCCGATGTTGTTGTACTTTATTTCTGCCTGTACTTAATTAATTTGTTGGACATGTAATTATTGTTGGACCGTGTACGGACATTGTTACTTTACTTCCTGCGCATTGTACCCCTTGTAGTCCGTGTGAATGTTATATTTAATCTTGTTTAACGCTTACTCCTCCAGATGTGCAAATAAGATCCTGATATGAACCTACAGTTAATGGGCCGACATCCATTTAGTGACCGGGTCTCCGGTCATAGGATGGCGGGTCGTTACACTAAGTCTACACACTATCGCAGCCCTGAGAATCATTTCCAATATCTCATATTGGATACGCTAATTCTCCAATAGACATGCAAAAGTTGATTAATAAGAATATCCGGAACTTCTTTCAAGTTTCATATTCGTTTTGCCTTTACTAGTATCCTTATATTGGTTGCAGTGGGAGAACTGCTACTTCTCTATCTCAGCTGACCTTCCTTTATCCTTTTAGGTGTAGGTTCGACCGTTTAAAATCTTACCACTTGCCTTTCTCAAAGGCACATCATAAATATCTCTTCATCTTAGTCTATCCAAATAAGAGATTTCATGACAATCATTGTCTTTCAAAAAGGCATACCATGAGTACCTCTTCACCTTGGTCTATCCAAGTAAGAGGGATCATGATATCTGATTAGGATAGTGACTTTCACTTACCCCTAAAGATATTCTTTAGGGTTTCTAGTCAGTTTGAATATGAGAAGTATTAGCATCGAATATACCAAAATCTCGAATAGACGACATTTTAGTGAACGAAGGAAATAACGTGTTTTAAGCAGATAGTTCTGATAATTCAATTATGGTCTTTTATCTTGAATTATTTTCCACTATTTTTCGGCGGACTGTATAACTTTCAGGTATACAGAAAGGAAGACCCCGACGGTCTCCTAGTGAGGATCAGAATCTCCAAGAATCACAGTATGACCTCGGGTAAACACATAGTATCATACCATTATCTTAGAGCAACCATCTCATCGTAATTGCAACTCCTTACAATATCCGATCTTATTTCGGGTCCCAGGTCTTTAATAGTCCCGGATAAACACAGTAGACCATTATACCTGGTCTAAGCTTTACCATCAATATGTGACAGAGTAGAGTAAGAATGCAGCTCTTGGGTAAACGCGAGGATAGCTACACCATTCCTCTATTCCAATCTCAAGGCATCAATATGCCATAGTTAATAGTCCTTTCATCAGATGGTGGCAGATCTTGGACAAACACATATAAACTGCCATCACTAAATCAAGTTCTAAGAACTATATTGATGGAGAGCCACGCGGTACATTCTCAATGACTCGCGCTCCGGCTTAGACTTTATGTTGAAGGTTTTGTTTATGTTAAGTTGGTCTTATCCTACGTGAAAGTTTATAAATATATCGAATATATTTAACTATACCTAGATATTAGAATAGATTCATAATCAAAAACTAAAAAGTATGCATCAACCATACATGTTCATTATGTGGTCATGGATAGCACGGTGATTAACTGGAGCCAAACAATTAATCACCAAAACTGTATAACATTTATATAACCAAAACATGCAAACACATAGCCATAGGTGATCTCATCTCCTGTCGCCTTCCTGGTTGCATTTGTGGATCATCCTCGCCTCTCCTCGGCTGGTGTGATCAAATACAAATAATATTTATTTTGAAACAATTTCAAATACAAAAAAATTGTAAGAGAAAGCCTTATGGCCGAGTACAGTAATGGAGGGAGATGGGATTACAATGGAATAAAAGAGAGAGGGAGGCACGCAGGCCTCATTAATTAACACTTAATTAATGTACATCACATTCCATAACAATCCACATAATCACACACCATCACATGATATGAAATTAACTAAGTACATGTCCATGACCACCACTAATTTTAGCCATCCACTCATGATATAACACATCATATGAAAACCACTAATTTTGGTTTTCTTAAAACCTGGGTTCCAATCAAAATTAAATAATTTGAATTTTCGAAAATCTTATTTTCTAACATACAATAAATCTAATTTAAAGCATCAAATACATCAACATGTGCAAACAAAGCTAAAATTAAAATTTTAAAATATTCCATGCAAAATTTAGAACAATTCTAAATTAATTAATCTAACACTTGGATTAATTTTTAAATCACATTAATAACAATTCTTAATGCGAAACAATAACATTTAGACAAAATCAAAAATTCATAAATAACATTTATAAAAGAATTTCTAACTCAATTATTAATCCCTTAACAACTTCTTGTTAATAAACCCCTTTTATAAATTAATATTTCTCAATAACAATTAATAGGAAATATTAATTAGAACAATTCTAATTAAAATAGTCTAACAATTAGACTTAATCCTAAATTTTAATAACTTTTATTAAAAGGTCAATATTTCAAGTATATTAGACCCACAATAAACTTTAATTAAGAGATTTATGAAAGTAATAATTAACTATCTCAATAACAGTTATTAAGAGTGAATTATATACCTCAATAACCTTTTATTAAGGTGTATTCTCAAAAGATAATTAACTATTAATAACCTTTACTAATAGTTAATTAATCACCTAATAGCTTTTATTAAGTGTTCCCTAATTAAATCAATAATTTCATCACAACATTTGCTAAGAAATTAATATATTAATCTAATCACTTAACTTAAATAAATATTAACAACATTTGTTAAATATTTTAAAGTCACAACTTGAAATTATTAACAACACTTGTTAACAATTAATTTAAGATCATATCTTAAATATTAAACCCTTCTAACAACTTAAATAAAAACTAATTAACAACACTTGTTAATTAATTCAAGATCATATCTTAAATTATCCCTCTATTACTTAATTAGAAGGATTTAACAACAATGGTTAATAAACTAAGATCACATCTTAGTAAATAACTTCATTAAAAGATCACATCTTCATAATAACCCACTTTTAAAATCATATCTTAAAACACTAGTAACAACATTTGTTAGTTAACAAATTAAGATCATATCTTAATAAATTAACAGCAATTATCAATTAAGATGAAATCTTAAAATTTAACCCTTTATTAACTGGAAAAATTAAGCTTAAAACAATTTTAAACTTATTAATTTTAATTTCCTGTTAAAAAGGGGTGGGCTTTATTTTAAAATAAGGGGTTAAAAGGTTTAATAGGGGCTTAATGAGCTAGGTTTAATGGGGCTTAGGCCCATATGGTCAGGGGCCTAGGCTCGGGCCTGGCCAAGCCAGGTCCAGTTCCTGGCTTAAGCCAGTCTGGCCAATGGCTTGGGCCTAGGGCTCGGCCAGCCCTGGACCAGGGCGCGCCCAAGCGTGGCGCCCCCAGGCCCGGTCGAACCGCGCGGGGCCGGCCGGTCCAGGCCCCTAGGGCGCCGCTCGGCCGGCTAGGGCATTCCCAGGTTGCAGGTTTGCAGCGATCAGGGGGCTGTTTTGGGGCGGCGCCGCCGCCGGTCCCGGCGACCAGGGCGGCCGGAGGTGACCAGGGATGTCACCCCTTTCCTTTCCGGCTCCGGCGATGGCCGGCCGACGACTCCCTCGCCACCAATAGCCCCCAAAAAGAGGCGGTTTGAAACAATTTTGGAAACCTTGGATTTGCCCCTTTTTGTTTTCAACTTTGAAAATATATCAAGGGAAAGGGGGGACTACACCGCCAGCCGCCGGCTATAATAGGATTCTTCCGGGGAGGAGAGACAACTGGTCATACTAGAAATCTCAAGGACAGTGGCCGATCACTATGAATACCCTTTCTAAGCCTATGTAACAGGTTCTTCATCCTTATGAAGAACAGAACCGAATAACCACAAAAAAAATGATTTTCTCCGCAGGAAAAATATAATAAACTTTGTACGTTCATCCCATGAACAGTTTATGTGGAGAAAAGATCATTTTAGCATGCAAATATTTTAGACCATTAATTTTTATCGTTCCGTACTGAATCAGAGCGGAACCTGTCTCTGATACCACTGTTGGGATCCCAGCGGGATGCGAAGAACGCAGCGGAAACGACGAACAAAATTATCCCGCCTGATACCCACTGATCCGATTCGGAACGAAAATTAAAACCGAAAACTAACGGGTCATAATCTGATTACCATGTGCGGATTCGAATCCGCAACCATCTCGGTTCCGTCGAGGCGATGCCGCGAGCCACACAAGCGTCCGGCCTCCAGCGGTATCCACGCAATCCTCCGCGGTGGTTCGTCCTCTCTCCCTCGTCCGTATCAGCTCGCTCGCTGAAGATCCGTCGCCGCAACGATTGCCGAAAACCCGCCGACGAGAGTTCCCAACTTTCGGGAATCACACGCGGCGGAGACGGAGACAGTTCTAACGCCTCGAATGGGGCGGCCAGAGGAGGAAAGAGAAAGGGAGGGTGACAGCCAGCATGGGGAAATCCTAGAGCTTGGTCCAAGGTTTCTCAACAGCGCGTATATATATTAAGTTGGCGCGACTTTTCACAAAAGTCTCGAGTTAATATAAATCCCACTTATGTACTACCGACTGAGAATCTTATTGCGTGTGACCCTCTAGGCCCATTAACCAGTCCGTTTTTCAGCCCGTTAAGTTCAATAACTAGTTATTGACTTATTGTAATTAATTAATATCTAGATATTAACTAATTACTTAACTGAATTGACATCGCATGTAAATTCGGTCAGACTTCCGATCAAGTTGGGTGCCAAGCAACACCGTATGATCCCGGAAGGTAATGGGATTCAGCAACCCACTCATGGAACATGTCCGTCCACAGTTACCGCGTGGCTATAATCCTTCGTTCGTACAATGCTCTCGAGTTAACCTAGCGTATGGTCAACTGTCAAACCCTAGATGGTCAACTCAGTTGAATCACACTCCGCTATACAATATTGGAAAACATCTTCTCTGATATTGTTTTTGCTCTGGCTAGAGACTCATGCGGATCTATTCTAGAGCATTCTCTCTCAAGTTACCTGAGAGCGAACGATTTTTTATTGAACACACAATCACCTTCGAAGGTCTTCCGCTGGACCCGATCCTTGACTTTTAGAGATCCCATGGATAGGGATTCGTAGGTCAAGGTCAAAGTCCAGAAGTCCACCGACAAGGTGTCTTTGGTGTCTCAAGTCCAAGGATCAACCACGCCACCGTGACGATGAATCAAGCCGATTGACAGTCAGGTAAATTACCATTCGGCGATTCATGTCGGATCAGTTTCGTGAACTCATTCCCTAGTGAACGCCTACAGGTTTACCATTGTGTCTCCACACGAGTAACTAACGAGATCAGTCACCCTCATCATATGAGTTGGAATAACTTGTACTAGTCTTACCGGATGTTTGATGTCCTTCTTAAACATCATACGACTAGTAACAATTGAGAATATGTGTTTATAAGTCATCAGTCTCATTATGATCTCATCATAATCTGATGACTATTGCACATATTCATGGACTTCATTATACGCAATTATAAATATGTCAATCTACATAATGAATTTAATGCCATTGATTAGTGAACCAGATTGAAATAGGTGCCTTATGATTGGCATATAGGACATCTATATCCATCACCCAATACGTAGGATGCTTCTTCTAAATCCTTCATGGAGAAGTTTTTCGACAGCCAGATCTTTACCGATGACAGCATAGCTACATCATTCCCAATTAGTAGTACGTCGTCTACGGGAAGGACTAATAAGATGACTGCGCTCCCACTGCCCTTCTTGTACACACAAGGCTCATCTTTATTCTTAATGAAGTTATAAGACTTGACAGCCTCGTCAAATCTTATGTTCCAGCTCCGAGAAGCTTGCTTCAGTCAATAGATGGACCTTTGAAGCTTACACACTTTATCTGGAGATTCCTTGGATGTGAAACCTTTCGGTTGTATCATATACACCTCTTCCTCAAAGTTGACATTGAGGAAGGTAGTCTTCACATCCATCTGCCAGATTTCGTAATCAAAATGTGCAGCAATGGCGAGTAGAACTCTGATCGACTTTATCATGGCAACTGGTGAGAAAGTCTCGTCATAGTCAATTCCTTGTCTTTGACGATATTCCTTTGCCACCAACCTTGCCTTATAAGTATCGATCCGTCCATCAGCATCGATCTTTCTTTTAAAGATCCACTTGCATCTGATGGGTACAATACCCTTGGGCAAGTCCTCCAAGTTTCAAACTTGGTTGGTGTACATGGAGTGGATTTCTGAGTTCATGGCTTCTTGCCATTTCTCGACTTATGGGCCTTCTATAGCCTCCTGGTAGGTTTTAGGATCATCATCCTCATTAAATTCTACCTTAGACTCACCTTCAGCAATATGTCCCACATATCGTTCAGGTAGTTTAGGTAATCTACCAGATCTATGAGGCTCATCTGTGTGTACCTGAACAGATTCAGGAACTGATATCTCATCTGAAGATAATGCAACTGTTTGGGGATCTGGAACCTCTTCTAGCACTATTTTATTCCCACTGTCCTCCTAGAGAAGATATTCCTCTTCCAAGAAGACAACTTTCCTAGCGACAAACACCTTTTGTTCACCAAGATGGAAAAAATAGTATCCAAAGGTTTCCTTTGGATATCCCACAAACCTGTATTTATCAGTTCGTAATTCTAGCTTGTTTCGATCATGCCTCTTTACATGAGCAGAACAACCCCAGACTTTAACATGTTTAAATTCTGGTTTCCTGCCTTTTCATATCTGATATGGAGTGGAGGCCACATACTTGCTGGGTACTCTGTTCAATAGGTATGCTGCTGACTATAGAGCATACCCCCAAAGGGACACTGGTAATCTTGAAAAGCTCATCATAGATCGCACCATGTCCAACAAGGTGCGATTCCTCCTTTCTGATACACCATTCATCTGTGGTGTATATGGAAGGGTAAGCTGAGAAAGGATACCATTATCCTTTAAGAATTATGTGAAATTAGTACTCAAGTATTCTCCTCCTCGATCTGATCGAAAAGCTTTAATACTCTTTTCTAACTACTTCTCTACCTCATTCTTGAACTCTTTGAACTTCTCAAACGCTTCCGACTTGTACTTCATTAAGTACACATAGCCTAATCTTCAGAAGTCATTGGTGAACGTGATGAAGTATGAAAAGTCACTTTTGGCTTGGGTGGACATGGGACCACATACATCCGAATGTATTAGTTCCAAAATGTCTTTGGCACGTTCTCCTTATCCAGTAAATGGAGATTTTGTCATTTTTCCCATAAGGCAGATTCACATGTCTCAAATGATTCATAATCGAATGCATTTAAATAACTATTCTTGTGCAACCTTTGCAACCTGCTTTTACCAATATGCCCAAGTTTACAATGCCACATGTAGGCTTGGTTCACACAATTCTTGCTCTTCTTAAGAGCATTATCAATATGAAGATTATAACAAGAAACATTTAAGAGATATAGTCCGTTGACTAAAGATGCCGAAGCTATTGATTTATTATCATAATAAATCGAACAACTTCTATTCTCAATAGACAACCAATGTCCTATCTTGTCTAAACAAGATATTGATATGATGTTCTTTATTATGCTAGGAACATAATAATAATCTTCTAATGATAAGATGTCTCTCGATGGAAGCTTAAGGTTTGCTGTCCCAACAGCAACCGCCGCAACTTTTGCGCCGTTTCCTAGCCTCAATTCCACCTCGCCTTTTCTCAGCTTGCGCTTACTTATCAGCATATGCACATCATGGTAGATATGAGAGGCACGTCCGGTATCTAATACCCAAGATATAGAATCTCTTACTGACAAGTTGATATCTATCATATAGATATTTGAAGCTTCAGACAGCTTCACCTTGAGCTTTATCGTTGAGGAACTCCTTACAGTTCCTCTTCCTGTGACCTTTCTGCTTACAGTAGAAGCAGTCACCCTTTACTACTCTTTTGTCTTTGTCCTTCTATCTCTTATCGTTAGCTATCATCTCTGCGTCAAGGGCATCTAATGCCGGTTCAACAGGAGGATCAGCTCCAAGGACATAGTCATTGTGCTCAGATCTGAAGACATTCTTCAAGTTTCTAGACCAATCTGAGTAGTTTAGGCTAGTCAAATAATTGACATCAAGTATGCCACGGAGTGGGTTATTCGAGGACATAATTCCCTATAGGAGATAAGTTATATTTTAGCAGATGTTCAATTATTAAATATAAAACAAGACATGATTTTTTGTTCAAGTTTTAACTCCCACTAATTTTCGACGGACTGTATAACCCTCAGTTATATAGAACGGGAGACGCCGACAGACTCCTAGTGGGGATCAGAATCTCAATGACTTACAGTACAGCCTTGTGGATAGCACAATAAATTGTAATGCAATCAAAGAGCACCTATCTCATTGGACTTGCAACTCCTTGCAATATCTGATCATAGCTTCGGTCTCCAGAGATTTAATGGCCTTGTGGATAGCATAACAAACCACTAATTCTGGTCTAAGCTAACCATCGTTATGCTACGAGCATAGATTTCCATGCAGCCCTTGTGGATAGCACAACAAAACTACATGGTTCCTCTACCCTGATCATATAGGCATCTAATGCTATAGCCACAGTCTCTCCTCACAATTAAACAGGCCTTGTGGTAGCACAACAAACCTGCCTAAAGTGATTCAAATCCTATGACTATAACGATGGTGGACCACGCGGTAAGTTCTTAACTACTCACGTTACGGCTTAGAGTTTAGACGAAGGTATTTAGATAACTTTTATCTTGGTCTCTTCTAGGTGATAGTATACAAATATATCGTATATATTTACTAAATACTATACCTGCTTTGATTCACAATCAAACCTAAAACAATGCATCTCATACATGTCGTTAGTGTAGTCATGGATAGCACAGTGGGTTTGACTGGAGCCAATAGTCAAACCCACACACAATTCTAATATAACATTTACATTAGAGAATCAACAAACACACAGGCAAAGGATCTGCATCACATCGCCTTACTGGTTGCATCTATGGATCATCCTCGCTCCTTCCTCAGTTGCCTCAATCATATTACAATAAATTCATAATTTACATGTAAATAGAAGAAGGCCTTACGGCGAGTACAAGAGAGAGGGAGGTAGAAGTACAACGGAGTATGAGAGAGAGAGAGAGAGAGAGGTACGTAGACCTCTATTTATTAACAATTAATAAATATACAATCACACATCTATGATCCACATAAACACATCGTTCATCACATGAATAATAAAATAAGTGCATATCCATGACCACGGTGTGTTTTAAACATTCCACACATGATTCAGCGTATCACATGGCTAAAACAAGAGTTTTAAAATTAAATATCTTTGGCTTTCAAAAGCTGAGATCCAATCAAAATTGGTATTTGAATTTCAAAAACTCTTTTAATTAAGTTAAGCATGCAATTAAATCAAATTTAAATCAAAACATACATCACATGTGCACATACTCTAAATTAATAATTCAGATTATTCCATGCAAATTAAAACACTTATAATAATTAAATAATCTAACACTTAGATTAAACCAGATTAATAATCTAACAATTAAATTATTAATAACTAATTTAACTCTTAGACTAGTCCAACAAAGTTAATTAATAATTTAACACTTAAATTAATAATCAACTATAATTAATTATTAACCACTAACTTAACAATCAGATTAGTCAATTAATGTTAATTATTAATTTAACTCTTAAATCAATAATTAACATTAACTAATTAATAATTAATTAATCTAACTCTTAGATTAGATAATTAAAGTTATCATTAATTTAACTATTAAATTAATGACTAACAATAATGAATTAAGGAATACGACTTTAACATTTAAATTAGTCATCTAAGTTAATTATTAATTTAACAATTAAATTAATAACTAACTCAAATTTTAATTAACAATTATATGATTTAATAATAAATAATCTAACTCTTAGATTAAAAACTATTAAACACTAATTTAACTCTTAAATTAGTTACATTAAGGTTCATTATTAATTTAACAATTAAACTAATAATTAACCCTTAATTAATCAATCTAATTGTTAATAAGATAATGACTCAAAATCATTAATAAAAGCCCAATTAAATAAAATTGAAAGATAATTTAAAATTTCAAAACATTTTTGAATTTTAAAATTTAAAATCCAATTTTATATATAAATTAAATGGGCAAAGCTGGGGTTTAATTAATGGGGGAAAAGAACAGGGTTCATCCTAGTTGCTGAGCCAGGGCTCGGCCTGGTTTGAACCAGGTTCGAACCCTGGCTTGTGGCTAAGCCCAGCCTGGGCTAGCCAGTAGGCCGGCCCGGTCCAGCCTGTCAGACCGGCTCGGGACCGGCCGGTTCGCCCCTTTCTTCCTCCCCAAAATAGCAAAGCAGAAAACCCTAGCCCCCTTCATGATGCAGGTTTTGGTGGTGGCGGTGGGGCTACCAGCGCCGCCGCCGGCCGGTCCCCGGCGCCGCCGGCCATGGCTGGCGATGTCCCCAGCACCGGTGGGTACCCAGGCGCTAGCAAGCCACCAGAGAAGCCCCCAAAAGGAGCTGGCAGAGTCCTCATTCCTCTATTAAAATCTGATATTTACAAAACTAAATAAGAGGATGACCCCATCTCCGGCCAACACCAACTGGTTCTCTGGCAGCGGCCTAGCTTCCCGGTGGTGACCGGCAACCCCGCAAGGAGGATCTAGATGTCGGCCCAATCCCCAACACTTGGGGTGATAGAACGAGGCCGCCGTAAAGCCGATTCTTTGTCCAACAAAGAACACCGAAAACCCCCAAATAAAAATCCGAATTTTACAAAATAAAGATTAATCTAATTAACTTTTGTTCATCATATGAACACTAATCCATTAAAAAAATTCAAATTTGAGCATGGAAAATTACATGGAAACATTAAATTGGAGACTAAAACGGGACGAGAAACAGTAGAACCTGGCTTTAATACCACTGTTGGGTTCTCGAGTTTCTCCGGATCGCTCACGTAGTAGAAAATAAAATAGTTTTTCCCGTTTCGAAAAATCTAAAAATCGGATTATCGGATAATCGGTTCTTACCATGTGCGGATTCGAATCCGCAACCGTTCGGTTCCGTCGGTGCGACACCGCAAGCCGCACAAGCGCCCGGCCTCTAGCGGAGTCCATGCGATCCTCCTCGCGACGGATATCCTCACGTTCCTCATTCTTCTCAGCCCATGAAGTCTCCGTCATTCGTCGCAATGATCATCGCAATGCGCAGATGATTTCCTGTCGAACGGGAGTCGGAGAAGCAGCAGAGCATATCCGAGGACCCGGATTCTTCTGGGGCACCAGAGAGAGAGAGAGAAAGAGAGGAGGGGGCGGCTAGGGTTAGCAACAACTTGGCCTGCTCAGCCCGTTCGCTATATTTTATACTAACCGCGCGGTTTTTCATAAAAACCTTCAGTTTATATAAAACCCACTTATTTATCCATCGCCTTTAGAATTATTTGCGTGTGACCCTCTAGGTCCAATTACCAGTCCGGTTAAAAGCCCAATAAGCCTAGTGACTCCTTACTGGCTTTATTAATCAATTAATAACTCTTTATTAATTAATTAATCAATCGAATTGATGCCACACATCGAATTCGACCAGACCTCCGATCACGTTGGGTGCCAAGCAACACCGCGTAAACCCGGAAAGTATCGAGGTTAAGTAACCCACTCTTGGAACTTTTCCGCCGACAATTACCGCGTGGATATAATCCTTCATTCGTACAATGCTCTCGAGTCAACTTAGGTATGGCGTGCTATCAAACCCTAACTGGTCGACTCACTTGGATTGGATGCCGCTGATGAATATCGGAAAACTCCTTTCCCAATATTATCGTCCCCCCTGGCCAGGGACTTTCACGCATCCTTCCTAGAGCATTCTCTCTCATCGTACTGAGAGCGAATGATTCCTTATTAACACTCAATTCCCTTCGACGGTATTCCGCTGTACATGATCCTTGGCTGTTTAGAATCCCGTAGTTAGAGATTCATAAACCAAGGTCAAAGTATAGAAGTCCACCGACAAGGTGTCCTTGGTGTCTTAGGTCCGAGGACCATCCACGCAACTGCGACAATAGAATCAAGCTGGTTGACAGTGAGCTACAATACCATCTAGCGATTCAGTCAGATCAGTTTAATGAACTCATTCTCCAATGAGTACCTACATATTCGCCTTAGTGTCTCCACACAAGTGACTATGAGATCAGTCACCATCATCGCATGAGCAGGAGTAATCTGTACTAGTCTAACCGGATATCCGATGTCCTTCTCGGATATCCTCCGACTATGAATGATTAAGAATATGTGTGTTTAAGTGATCAGTCCCACTAGTATGATCTCATCATAATCTGATCACTATCGCACTTATTCACGGACTTCATTATGAGACGATAATTTGAATTTACACAATGAAATATTGCCATTATATTAATAAATGTGAACGAGATTACAAAGTCATATTGGCTTGTAGGCCACCAAAGACTAACATCCTCTTCCATAGACTAGAAACATATCCTTAGTTCTTCTCAAGTACTTAAGGATACATTTCACTGTTAGTATTAGATGGCCTGAAAGCCAATCCAATACTGTAAATTATTCAGTTTATTAATATAATGGCAACGTTTCATTATATGTAATTAATTCGATCTATGTTTATCATATCACGATGAAGTCTATGGACATGGGCTACAACCTTCGGATTATGATGAGATCATAATTATAGGACCGAAGACTTATAAACTCATGTTCTTATTCGTTTCTAGCCGGAGGATGTTTGAGAAGGACATCAAACATCTAGATAGATTAGTACGGGTTTTTTCAGCTCATATGATCAGGGTGACTGATCCTATAAGTCACTTGTGTGGAGACACTATGCTAGACCTAGAGGTGCTCATTAGTGAATGAGTTTACTGAACTGATCCGACCTTGAATCGCTGGATGGTATATACCTAACTATTAACCAGCTCGATTCTTTTGTCACGGTTGCGTAGATGATCCTTGGACCTGAGACAATAAAGATATCTTGTTGGTATGTCTCTGAACTTTGACCTTGACTGATTAAACCCTAACCATGAGTTATCGATAAGTCAAGTGATCGGGTTAAGGGAGATGCCCTCGAAAGTAATTGTGTGTTCAATACGGATCATCCGCTTTCAGTAATATGAGAAAGAATGTTCCAGGAATGATGCGCTAAAGTCCTTGGCCAAGGCGGAGACTGTATCAGATAAACAGTTATCTGATATAGTTTACCGGGATCGGATTTAAGTGAATTGACCGGCTAGGGTTTAACAGTAAACCATGCCCTTGGTCGATTCGAGAACATTACACGGATGATGGATTATATACGCACGATAACCGGTGACAGAAAGGTTCCCATAAAGGATTGCGATAACCCCGATGCCATCCGGGATCACGCGATGTTGCTGGGCATCCAACGTGAACGGAAGCTCGTCCGAATTTATTGTGGGACATTAAATTCGGCTAATTAATTAATATAAGGATATTAATTAATCCAATGGGTCTGTAAAGAGTTACTGGACTTAATGGGCCATTGACTAGATTGGTATTTGGGCCTAGAGGGTCATACGCAAAAGGTTTTCAAGTCAATGGATAATTTGACGGGATTTCGGATAAGTGTGGGTTTTTATGAAAAACCATAAAACCACTTATTATAAAAGAACGGCTGCTAGGTCGGGGGCAAGCAACCCTGACCTTGCCGCCGCCCTCTCTCTCCTCTCTCCTGGGCGCACGTCTCGAGGCCGGCCCTTTGGAGGCTCTACTCTGGCTCCCGACAGCTACACCTTCCGTCCGACTGGAGTTTCCGAATCCGCATGTCGTGGTGGATTACACGTAGCCAGACGGAATCCATGAACGCCGCATCGAGCGAGGAGGCGCGGACAATCCTTCGCGAGGAGAACCGTGTGAACACCGCTAAAGACCGGGCACCTACGCGGCTTGCGGCATCGCTCCGAGGGAACCGGAGAACGAACGCGGATCTGAATCTGCGCAAGGTAAATAAGATTTGTCGGTTTAATTTTGTTGATCGAAACGGGATAGATATGATCCCGAATTATTTATTTCCGCTGCATTTTCGGTCAGATCTTGACACAGCGAACCCAACAGTAGTATCAGAGCCAAGTTCAACTGTGTTCTTCGCCGTTTTGAATTCTGAAATTTAATTTTCTAGTTATATTCCATGCATATTATATGATTATGTTTGAGAAATAATATTCATAAGATGAATGAAATTAATTTGATTAATTTTGTTTCTGCAAAAATTGTATTTTTTTTTGGATTTCTTGTGTTCTTCGTGGGATGAAGAACAGTGCTCATATAGTGGTGTTCGGATGATCACATGTGATGTGAGGCATCCAGGAAGGACCTTGGTGTGACCAAAGCATCCTACCGACCACTGCCGACATCACCCCTTGTGCCGATGAGGCGTGGCCGGTGGTGACCGGCCGTTGAAGCCCTCCCCCTCCCCACGGTTCCGGTGCATCCTGATGGGGGTCGGGGTCCCATTAGAAAGGGGGGGCAGAAGCTCAGACGGCACCGTCCGGTGCCGGTGGGGTAACCGGCGACGGTCCGGTGGCCCCTAGGCACCAGTGCTGTCGCCGGCCAAGCCCGTTCCCCCCCCACTGTTCCTGCTTGCAGGTGCCGCTTGAAGGGGGGGGAAGGGGGTCGGGCCCGTGCAGCTAGGGTTTCCTAGCCGCACCGGTCTAACCCGGGCAGGGCCAGGCTCGGACCGGGTCCAAAACCCTGGGCCCCCTGCTCTATGCCCAACACCCCTGGTCCGAGCCCATGGGTCAGCGGGGCTGAGCCCTAGTTCAGGCAGGGGTGGGCAGAGCCACCTAGTTTTCTTTTTAGACCAAGTTTTAAAATAAATTAAATTGTTTTAAAATTTTTAAATTTTCAAAATTGTTTTGAAATTAAGATTTTATTCAATTTAACTTTTAAGGGACCCAAAATAATATTTTTATTTTGTTATCTTAATTAACAAATGTTGTTATTTGTTATGGATAATTATTAATTTAAATGTTAAATTGATAATTAATCTTAACAATATGATCTAAGTATTAGATTCATATCAGATAATAATTAATCTAATTGTTAGATAAAGAATTAAGACTAATCTAAACGTTAGTCTAGAAATTTATGTTTTGGAATCTTTGCACATGTGATGTATGTTTAATGCATTTAAATATGATTTACATGCTTGATTAAAAGGAAATTAAATTTTTGAAAAAATAAATTCTCCAAATTTCGTTTGGTCCCTGGTTTATGAAATCAAAATATTATTTATTTTCGAAAAATCTATTTAACCATGTGTTGTGCTAAATCCTATGTGGTTTGTTTAATTAAAAATTACACAGTGGTCATGGATGAGCATTATTCTTTGTAGATGTGGATGGTGATATATGTGAATGCTTGGATTATTAATTGTTAATAAATAGAGGTTTGTGTACCTCTCCCTCTCTCATATTCCACTGTATCTCTACCTCCCTCCTTGATGTACTCGCCATATGGCTCCCTCTTTTAAATTAACATATAATTGGAATTTATAATGTAATTTGATCAAGGCGGCTGAGCGTAGAGCGAGAATGACACAACTGCAACCAAGAAGGAAATGAAGGAGTTCATTCGGTCTATGAGTTTGCAGACTCATAATTTAATTGTTATATTGTGTATTTTTGTGTGTTTGACTTTATGGCTCAGGTCAAACCACAGTGCCATCCATGACCACACTAATGACATGTATGCATTGCATGTGTTTTCTTTTGATTACAAATTAAATAACTTAGGTTATTAGTATATGTAATATATTCGATATATTTAATACTATTACCTATGATGAGACCAAACTGAATAAATAAAACCTTTGTAACAAATTCTAAGCCGTAGCGCGAGTCATTGAAAATGCACTGCGTGGCTCTCCATCAATATAATTAATAGAACTTAATTCAGTGGTGGCATATACTACGTGTTTACCCGAGATTTGCCATCATCTGTTGAGAAGACTATTAATTATAGCATTAGATGCCTTTGGATAAAAATAGAGGAACGATATTGTTGTCCACGTGTTTACCTAGGAGCTATATTCCTACTCTACTATATCACGTATTGAAAGTAAAGCTTAGACCGGGTATAATGGTCTACTGTGTTTACCCGAGACCACTAATGACTTGGGAGCCGAAATAAGATCGGATATTGCAAGGAGTTGCAATTACCATGAGATGGTTGCTCTAGGATAGCAGCATAATACTATGTGTTTACCCGAGGTTACATTGTGATTCTTAGAGATTCTGATCCCTGTTAGGAGACTGTCGGCGTCTCCCGTTCTGTATATCTGAAGGTTATACAGTCCGACGAAAATTAGTGGGAGTAAAACTAGATAAGCAAAGACCATATCTTGTTTTAATTAATAACTGAATATCTGCTAATTGTAATTTGATTATCTCCTGTAGGCTAAAATGTCTCACCAAAATCCGTTGCGTGGCATACTTGATGCCAATCATTTGACAGGTCCAAACTACTCAGATTGGCTCAAGAATCTGAAGATTGTCCTCAGGTCTGAGCAAATTGCATATGTCCTGGATGAGGAACCTCCTACTAAACCAGCATTAAATGCACCAGAGGAGGACATGTTGACATATGAGAAATGGAAAGAGGATTCCACCATTGCTCAATGTTATATGTTAGCCTCTATGAGCAATGAGTTGTAGAGGCAACATGAGGAGATGGATGTTAGACCCATCATGCTCCATATGAAGGAGCTATTCGGTTAGCATAGTAGAATTGAAAGACATGAGATATCTAAGAATCTTTTCAAAGCTCATATGGCAGAGGGATCTTCAGTACAAACTCATGTGCTGAAGATGATAGAATGGGTAGAGAGGCTGGATGCTCTTGGGGTTCCACTCCCCAAGGAGATGCATACCGACCTTGTGTTGTCCTCACTTTCACAATCATATGCTCAGTTCATTGTAAACTTTAGCATGAACAAGATCAAGACCGTATTGGCTGAACTACTGAACATGCTGAAGACTGCGGAGGGGAACCTTGTGAAGGAGAAATCCCAAGTCCTTATGGTTGGTAAGACCGGTCGGAAAAGACTAGCAGTCCAAGCCTTTAGGAAAGGTAAAGGCAAGAATCATAAGAAGCTGAAAGTTGTCAAGAAGGACAAGGGTAAGAGTGCTAAGAAGGGTGAATGCTTCTACTGTCATCAGAAGGGACAATGGAGGAGGAATTGTAAAAAATACACTCAGGACAAGGCTCAAGGAACTGTGAAGCAACAGGATGCTTCAGGTATCTATATGATAGATGTAAACTTGTCAATTAGAGGTTATACATTATGGGCATTAGATACTGGATGTATTTCTCATATCTGCAATTCTGTGTAGGCATTGACAAGAAGGCGTAAGTTGAGGACTGGCGAGGTGGAGCTGAGGCTAGGTAACGGCGTAAGAGTTGCGGCGATTACTGTAGGGACAGTAAAGCTCAAGTTACCAACAGGAGACACATTTTTATTAGATGAATGTTATTATATACCTAGCATAATAAGAAATATTATTTCTATTTCATGTTTAGATAGAATAGGGTACACTTTATCTATCGCGAACAATTGTTGTTCAATTTATTTCAGAAATAAATTAATAGCTTCTGCTTTTTTATCCAATGGATTGTACTTGTTGAATGTGTCTCATGATAATTTAAATATCGGTTCCTTAACTAAAAGAAATAAGTATGAAATGAACAAAGCCTATTTATTGCATTGTAGGCTTGGTCACATTGGAGAAAATCGACTCCAAAGGTTGCATAAAGATGGATACTTAGATCTATTTGATTATGAATCATATGCGACCTGTGAGTCATGTTTGATGGGTAAAATAGCTAAATCTCCATTTACTGTAACTAGAGAACGAGCCAAAGACTTACTAGAACTAATATATTATGATGTATGTGGTCCTATGTCTACCCAAGCCATTGGTAGTTTCTCGTACTTCATCACATTCACAGATGATTACTCAAGATTCGGATTCACATACTTATTGAAGTATAAATCTGAAGTCTTTGAGAAACTTAGAGAATTTAAGAATGAAGTAGAAAAATAAGCTGGAAAAAGCATAAAAGCCATCTGATCTGATCGTAGTGGTGAATATTTGAGTACATAATTCATTAAATACTTAAAGGATAATGGTATCCTATCTCAGCTTACACCTCCTTACACACCTCAGATGAATAGTATATCAGAAAGGAGGAATTGCACATTAATGAAAATGGTGCAATCTATGATGAGCATGTCCAAATTACTAGTGTAAGGACTGAGGCTTTCGGATCCGGTTTTCGGGGTTGGACCCTGTAGTTCAGGCTCCAGTGGGGCTGAGACTCTGTGTTGTTTCGCGTCGAGCCGGGCTCGACGCGGTTTAAACGGCGTCCAGCGATGCAGACGCGTTTTAGCCTGTGCCATGTGGGCTGGCTTTGGGCCGCAAGAGTACGGCCCTGACATGTCGTCTGAACGGCGTCTGTGTGGCACGACGCCTTTCAGACTGCGACTCTGGGTTGTCAGAGTACGGCGCCAGTCTTGTCGACTGAACGGCGTCTTTCATGGAAGACGCGTTTCAGACCTCTGTCAAAGCGTTGCAGAGTGTTGTCAGAGCAGCCGTCACATCGACTGATAGGCGTCCGTACATCTCGACGCGTTTCAGCCAGTCTCTGGTTAACCCTGCGAGCCCTCCTTCTTTCCCCCATTTTCTCCTCCTCTCTTTCTCTCCTTCCTTCCGGCGACTCCGGCAACAACCCTTCCTCCTCCCTCTTTTCCTCCCACCACTTTGTCCTTCCCTCCACTCCAACACTTCCCTACCTCTCACCTCTACCACCACCACTTCCTTTGCGGCGTTCCATTCTCCGGACGGCGGCCGACATCCCGGCGGAGTGGCGGCATCCTCGAGGGTACCGGCAGCGGTCTGCGGTGCGGCGGGTCGGAGGCACGGAGCTTGGAGGAGTTCGAGAACCGGTAGGGTGACGGTTCCCACAGTGTTGTGTTCAAAACCATGTTTTCCCCCGTTTAAAGCATGCTATGAATCGATGGTTTTGGGGTAGAATGAGCATGTTAGGGGGTTTTTCCTTGATGGGAATGGGAGTTTCTGTGGATGTGAATTCTTAATACTTTGGTTTACCCTCTTTCTCCTCTGTTTTTGGGGGTTTTAGGGGTTGGAAAGGGAGCCTTCGGGCAGGAGACAGAGCCTGGTTTCTGGTGCTAAAAGACGTCGTGCATGGACGACGCCTTTCAGAAGGGCGTCGGGCCATCATGACGCTTTTTAGACAGAAATCGTCCCACTGAGGCCCTGTCGGTTCAGGGATTCTGGCACTGAAAGACGTCATGGGTGGGCGACGCGGTTTGGAATAGCGTCGAGCCACCATGACGCCTTTTAAGACAGAAATCCCTCGATTAAGGTTTTCTGGTAATTCCGGATTTCTGTGTTAAACGGCGTCTGAGGATGTTGACGCCTTTTAAAAAGGCGACCGCTGGTGTCGACGCCTTTTAGGCCAAATTCTGAGGCCGGTATTTTCATGAACCAGTTTAGGGTGCTTGAATGGCGTCGGCCTCGGGCGACGCGATTCAAGACAGAACCACACTAATCCATGCCAGTAAAATGTGTTTACACTGCTAGATAGTTAGATAATGCATACTGTTAGTATACTCGATATGATGGACTCTTCGTGACCGGATGGCACTGTGTTGAGTGTCGTGCGACCGTGGACTTCTTCTGTGACCGGATCGCACCGTGCCGTGTTTTCTGTTTCGGTGGACCTAGAGTGACAGTTGTAGCGTTCTACACCCTGTGTCGGCGCGGAGGGACACAGCGCTGACGGGAGCAGTGGCGGGGTGACGCCTAGTGGAGAGGGTCACCTGGTGAACCCCGGGGTTAGCTAGCTTGTACCGGTGTCGGAGAGGTACCTTTGGAGTGTCACTCGTGCTGGGGGAAGGAGTAACCACCTGAGCCAGTTGGGCCGGAGTAGCCAGCGTGCTATCTGTAGACACGCTAATTTTGACGTCATTTTGAGTAAATTTCATATCATATAATAATGCCTCAGAATGGTTTGATAATTAATCATTGATTAATTTTTATTGATATTTTTAAGTGTCGGGTTGAACAGACATATTTAAGTTAATCAATCGAATTAATTTTAGCTCAAATTTCAGTTAAAATATGAAGAAGTCTAAAAGGCGTCGGCCCATGTGGACGCCATTTAGAATTTATTCGTATTTTAACGTTTAAATTTGAATTTTAATTAATTGATTTATTAACTAAAAGGCGTCTGTTAAGGTCGACGCGATTTAAGTTTCCTAGGCTATTTTAACTTCTCTTCCGGATGTTTATCCTTATCTTAATTAGTGTAAAAGACGTCTACACACGTGGACGCGTTTTAGCTAATAAAGATAAAGATAAGTTTTCCCGGATATTTATCCTTATCTTAATTAAATCTGAAAGGCGTCATCCAAGATGGACGCGTTTTAGATAATTACAGATAAAGATGAATTAATCAGTAATTATCTGTCGGTTAATATAGATAAATCCGAGATTTTTCTATGTTAATCGCGAACGCAGAAAATGCCTATAAATACCTTGCATCTCAAGGAGTTAAAAAAAAAAGGAGAGAGAGAATTATTGAGCCTCAGCGTTATAGCGATTTGGAGATCGAAGCAACCACGCCGGAGCGCTGCCATTTCCAGAAGTCGGCATCCTTCTTCAAGATCTTCATCTCTTCAAAGCTTCTCCAACTGGGCATAAGTTTTTCATATCTGAATTTCATTTACATTCTTTAGTTTCATTCTCTCATATTCACTTCATGCAACACACACCACATCATTGATTTTCCAAAACCCATCTGTTCTAAAGGGGTTTCAAAGCCATCTAAACAAGTGAGTTGCTGCTTATACATGTTTCTAATCATAGTTAAATTTGATATTATTTCTATTTAGATTCTTATCACTATTTCTTTTTTATTGTTTCTGTCTCTCTGTCTGCTGCATTCAACAACCACAACAAGAAATCAAAAAAAGGGAAATCAAGCACGAAGCCAGGAGAACTTCTGGACGATCCTCAACATACAACAGCAAGAACAAAAGAACAAGAAGAGTATGAGTTTGGGGATGCCACCACTCGATCAAGGCGCCCATAGCCGCCCAATCTGCGTTCGCACTCTTGTAATGCTTGGCAAGCACTACGAGACCTTGGAGATTCCACTTGGATATGAATACTTGCATAGAAAGCTTGATGCTTTTTGCAAGTTTACGGATCCAAGGTAAGGAGGTGAACTTCCTTGGGCCAGGAAACATAGGATAGTTCTGAAAATCAAAAGAAAAGATGAAGAACATGATGAGGAACATGAAGAACATGATGAAGAACATGATGATGAAGAGAATTGAAGAAGAAGTTGATTGAGCTTACTTGGAGATTGGGATTTCTTCCATTAAGATGATTCTCCACATCAGAAAAGCTCTCCAAGGACATCTTCATCTTCTTGCTTGAAGAATTCATACTCCCTTTTTCGGAGTTCTTCCTCTTTGAAGCTAGAGAACCTTGGAAACCTTGGAACCTTGAAGAAACCTTGAAGAAAACTGTACTTTTGATCTTTAGATTGTAGTGGGATTGCTTGGGAACGACCTAAGGGTGTTTATATAGACAACATTGCGATCCTAGGAAGACTTTTCCAGATTGGAAAAGAGGTGTGCATTGATAGAGTTGGAGTTCGAATAGAGAACAGCCAGAAACCTGTTTCTGTGAGTAAAAGGCGTCGAGGAGAACTGACGTGTTTCAAAGTTAAAAAGCGTCTGCGCGACACGACGCGTTTCAGCTCTTTATATGTGCTTTGTCCGAAATTCCATGTTTCGATGTTTAAATTGATTATCTATTGGAATTACTAACAATTTTGGTTGCAGGAAATTCAAGAAAACCTGAGTGAAGCAGGAAGATCCCACTGTGGGAGTTATGAAGTCCTAACCGTGGCTAAAAAGACGGTTATTTCTACCCTTGTATTATTTCATATAAATTATTGTGCATTAGCATTATTATATATTAATTATTTATTAGAGTATATCAAGGACCTTGTAGTTTTGATGAAACTGGAATTTGAGTTCCCCTTCAACAAAAACAGTGATAATTCCAGAGGAATCTTAATCACACGGATAGGCCGTTGGATTGTTAATTAGTGAGGACGATGGTTCCACTTTTGTGAAACGGTGCGTGGATAAACGAGCTTCGGCTTAGCACTGAATTACAAGAGTTGGTATCTTGACTCATTAATGACAGTTTAACAATATTATCCTTGATTAATTTATATTTTATTTAACTTTATATTTTTCTTTTAGCCCAGCATGCATCATATAGGACTTTGAAATCATTGTAATAATGATTAATTATTGATTAAGTTTCAGACCATTAATTAAATAATTCAAACATGATATGAAATATTCCGTTCTGAATTGAGTATCTTGATTATCTTTGAGGTTCGCTTGAAGATATCCTTGGAATTCTATCCTTGATTGGATTCTTTATCCAATATTTCTTGTTTTCTTTTAAGATCCATCATGGCTGCAGCACGTCCACATTGGCTGGCAAACGCTCCCCATGATGAAACCTACAGTGTCTATGACCTGGGGTACTTCCCACTCCGAGGAGGTTGATCGACCTTATTTTATTTCCTTGTCTACCTCATCCAGACAGGATTGATTCCATTGATTTCATTGAGCTATCTTCATTGATGATTTCGAGAAAAATTCCAATCATATGATGTTAAGAGCGTGTCTCATCACACCTTGGCATCACCTTTTCAGTACATTCCATTTCATTTCACTCCTTTGCAAAGACGATGCCAAGGTGAGGCAGCTGTAGACACGCTAATTTTGACGTCATTTTGAGTAAATTTCATATCATATAATAATGCCTCAGAATAGTTTGATAATTAATCATTGATTAATTTTTATTGATATTTTTAAGTGTCGGGTTGAACAGACATATTTAAGTTAATCAATCGAATTGATTTTAGCTCAAATTTCAGTTAAAATATGAAGAAGTCTAAAAGGCGTCGGCCCATGTGGACGCCATTTAGAATTTATTCCTATTTTAGCGTTTAAATTTGAATTTTAATTAATTGATTTATTGACTAAAAGGCGTCTGTTAAGGTCGACGCGTTTTAAGTTTCCTAAGCTGTCTTAACTTCTCTTCCGGATGTTTATCCTTATCTTAATTAGTGTAAAAGACGTCTACACACGTGGACGCGTTTTAGCTAATAAAGATAAAGATAAGTTTTCCCGGATATTTATCCTTATCTTAATTAAATCTGAAAGGCGTCATCCAAGGTGGACGCGTTTTAGATAATTACAGATAAAGATGAATTAATCAGTAATTATCTGTCGGTTAATATAGATAAATCCGAGATTTTTCTATGTTAATCGCGAACGCAGAAAATGCCTATAAATACCTTGCATCTCAAGGAGTTAAAAAAAAAAGGAGAGAGAGAATTATTGAGCCTCAGCGTTATAGCGATTTGGAGATCGAAGCAACCACGCCGGAGCGCTGCCATTTCCAGAAGTCGGCATCTTTCTTCAAGATCTTCATCTCTTCAAAGCTTCTCCAACTGGGCATAAGTTTTTCATATCTGAATTTCATTTACATTCTTTAGTTTCATTCTCTCATATTCACTTCATGAAACACACACCACATCATTGATTTTCCAAAACCCATCTGTTCTAAAGGGGTTTCAAAGCCATCTAAACAAGTGAGTTGCTGCTTATACATGTTTCTAATCATAGTTAAATTTGATATTATTTCTATTTAGATTCTTATCACTATTTCTTTTTTATTGTTTCTGTCTCTCTGTCTGCTGCATTCAACAACCACAACAAGAAATCAAAAAAAGGGAAATCAAGCACGAAGCCAGGAGAACTTCTGGACGATCCTCAACATACAACAGCAAGAACAAAAGAACAAGAAGAGGCTCTCTTTCTTCAGCCGGCTGAAGGAGGGGAACCAAGGATTCATTCTTCCGCGTTTGAACAGGTAAGCGATCAAACTTCTTTTGAAGCTTTTTAGTTAAAAGTTTCTGGCGATCACATCACATTAGTTGCATTTTTTTTAATAGGTTAATTTACTCTAAACAACTTAGTTTTTCACATTAATCACATGAGCAAATTTTCAGCACCTACACTATCCGAAGGGTTACTGTTTGGTCTCAGCGGGCCGGTGTTTGCTGAGGGAAGGAGTGACCGCTGAGGTGGCTAGTGTGCTATCCGAGGGGTTACTGTTTGGTCTCAGCGGGTCGATGTTTTTCCCACTCTCGTTATGAAGTTGACGTGTTTTAAGGATACGTCGAATTACGGGTTCCTGATAGAATGGAATTATGCATGTTAGTTATACTTTGAATGCATGTGATTCATATTGAGATGTAGGCATGGAAATCACTGTCTCTTCATGGTTAATATATCTCTGCTGTACTTTACACTTGTGGGTGTGTGTGTGGGCAGTGGGGATCGAAGGATCCCTACTGAGTCTTTTCGTTGAGACTCACCCCTGCGGCTTTCAGGTGAGGACTCCAGGCAGACCTAGCGAGGGTTGTGCGGCTGAGTGCTGAGCGTCGTCGACTGTTGTTCCGGGGTATGCCCCGACGTAGTTGTTATCTTTATTTCTGGCCTGTATGTATAATCATTTCTTTTCTGTTGGAGTATGTAATTATTTGCAGTATCGAGTCGCATTGTAATAACTTTTATTTTCTGCATTTTCCCTTCAATTCATTGCGATGTGAATGTTTAGCTTAGTTGATTATTTATTTCCCAGACTTACTCGGATCCTGGTTTGGTTACAAGTTAATGATTCGGTACCCATTTAGTAATCGGATCCCCGATTATAGGGTGGCGGGTCGTTACAACTAGTGTCCTTATGGGGTTATGCACTTAGTTCGGCTATGTATATCCTGAACAAGGTACCAAGCAAATCTGTTACAACCACTCCATATGAGATATGGAATGGAAGGAAATCAGACCTTAAACATGTTAAAGTCTAGGGATGTCCTGCTCATGTTAAAAGACATGATGTAGATAAGCTGGAATCTAGAACTGACAAATGTAGTTTTGTAGGATATCCAAAAGAAACTTATGGATATTACTTTTATCATCCTGGCGAGCAAAAGGTGTTTGTAGTTAGGAGAGCTGTCTTTCTGGAAGAAGATTATATTCTCCAGAAGGATAGTGGGAGTAAAATAACTCTGAAAGAAATTCCAAACCCACAAATTGGTAATGGTTTATCTGATGAACTATCAGTTTCAGAACCAGTTCAAATAAATACACAAGAACCTCGTAGGTCAAAAAGAGTACCTAAAGCACTAGAAAGATATGTAGGACATATTAATTTAGATGGTTCTAGGATACTCTATAATGAGGATGATGATCCTAAGACTTACCAGGAGGCCATTGAAAGCCCTGAGGCCGGGAAATGGCGAGAAGCCATGAATTCTGAAATTCAGTCTATGTACATCAACCAAATTTGGAACTTGGTTGACTTACCCGAGGGTATAGTACCTATCGGCTGCAAGTAGATCTTTAAAAGAAAGATCGGTGTAGATGGAGGAATGGAGACTTATAAGGCAAGACTAGTGGCGAAAGGGTATCGTCAAAGGCAAGGAATTGACTATGACGAGACCTTCTCACCCGTTACCATGATTAAGTCTATCAGAATTCTTCTTGTCGTTGCTGCATACCATGATTACGAAATCTGGCAGATGGATGTGAAGACAACCTTTTTCAATGGAAATCTTGAGGAAAAGGTGTATATGATACAACTAGAGGGCTTCACATCAAAGGAATCTCTAGATATGATATGCAAGTTGCAACGGTCTATTTATGGACTGAAGCAAGCTTTTCGGAGCTGGAACATAAGGTTTGATGAGTCAATCAAATCTTATGGTTTCATTAAGAATAAAGATGAGCCTTGTGCATACAAGAAAAATAGTGGGAGCGCAATCGCATTCCTAATTCTTTACGTTGACGACATCCTACTCATTGGGAATGATATATGAATGATGTCATCGGTAAAGATTTGGCTATCCAAGAACTTCTCTATGAATGATTTGGGAGAAGCATCTTATGTATTGGGAATACGGATCTATAGAAATAGATCAAAGAAGATGCTAGCCTTAACCCAATCCATGTATATAAAAACCATTGTTAAGAGGTTTGGCAGGAAGAGGTCTCATACTAATGAGACATAGAATTTATCTCTCTAAAGGTCAATCTCCCAAGACTTCTGAGGAGAGGGCAATGATGGTTAAGATTCCCTATGCTTTAGCCATAGGTTCCATCATGTATGTCATGCTATGTACAAGACCTGATGTTGCATATGCTCTAGCCGTTACGAGTAGACATCAGGTAGATCCAGGTGATGAACACTGGAAGGCTGTGAAATGTATCCTCAAGTACTTAAGAAGAACTAAGGATATATTTCTAATCTATGGAGGAGGAGACTTGAAACTGTAAGGATATATTGACTCGAGTTTTCAGTCTGATCCTGATGACAGCAAGTCAACATCATGATTTCTCTTCACACTCAACGGGGGAACAGTGAGCTAGAAAAGTTCCAAGCAGGAAACCATTGTTGATTCGACAACGGAAGCTGAATATATTGCTGCTACCGAAGCCGCCAAGGAAGTTGTCTAGATGAAGAAATTCATCAGCGATCTTGGTATGGTGGAAAGCATCTCTGGTCCCGTCCCACTGCTGTATGACAACAATAGGATAATTGCTCAAACGAAGGAGCCAAGGTCTCATCAAAAGTCAAAACACATTCTGCGACGTTTTCATCTAATAAAAGAGATTATAGCTCGAGGAGATGTCGTGGTGGAAAGAGTTCCTTCAGCCGACAACATAGTAGATCCACTAACAAAGCCTTTGTCTTAAAATGTCTTTGAGCGTCACTTATAGATTATGGGTGTTCTGTATAAAAGTAATTGACTTTAGTCCAAGTGGGAGATTGTTAGTATTAGATGGCTTGAAAGCCAATCTAATACTATAAATTATTCAGTTTATTAATATAATGGCAACGTTTCATTGTGTGTAATTAATTCGATCTATATTTATCATATCACAGTGAAGTCCATGGACATGGGCTACAACCTTCGGATTATGATAAGATCATAATTATAGGACCGAAGACTTATAAAGTCATGTTCTTAATTGTTCCTAGTCGGAGGATGTTTGAGAAGGACAAAACATCCGGATAGACTAGTATGGATTTCTTCAGCTCATATGATGAGGGTGACTGATTCTATAAGTCACTTGTGTGGAGACACTATGCTGGACCTGTAGGTGCTCATTGGTGAATGAGTTCACTGAACTGATCCGACCTTGAATCGCTGGATGATATATACCTAACTGTTAACCAGCTCGATTCTTTTGTCACGGTTGCGTAGATGATCTTTGGACCTGAGACATCAAAGATATCTTGTTGTTACGTCTCTGAACTTTGACCTTGACTGATTAAACCCTAACCATGGGTTATCGATAAGTCAAGTGATTGGGTTAAGGGAGATGCCCACGAAGGTAATTGTGTGTTCAATACGGGATCATCTGCCCTCAGTAATATCAGAGAGAATGTTCCAGGAATGATGCACTTAAGTCCCTGGCCAGGGCGGACACCGTATCAGATAAATAGTTACCTGATATAGTTTACTGGCATCTCATTCAAATGAATTAACCGGCTAGGGTTTGACAGTAAACCATGTCCTAGGTCAATCCGAGAACATTGCACGGATGAGGGATTATATCCGCATAGTTACCGTTGACGGAAAGGTTCCCATAAAGGGTTGCGATAACCCAATGCCATTCGGGATCACGCTATGTTGCTTGGCATCCAACGTGATCGGAAGCTCGTCCAAATTTATTGTGGGTCATTAATTAATATAGGGATATTAATTAATTCAGTGGTGTCCGTAAAGAGTTACTGGGCTTAATGGGTCATTGACTGGATTGGTATTTGGGCCTAGAGGGTCACTCGCAAAAGGTTTTCAAGTGGATAGATAATTTGACAAGGTTTTGGATAAGTGTGGGTTTTTATTAAAAATTGCAAAACCACTTATTATAAAAGAATGGCCACTAGGTCAGGGGCAAGCAACCTTGACCTAGCCGCCGCCCTCTCTCTCTCCTCTCTCCTAGGCATACGTCTCGAGGATAGCCCTTTAGAGGCTCTGCTCCGACTCTCGACAGCTCCGCCTTCCGTCCGACGGGAGTTTCCGAATCTGTATGACGCAGCAGATTACGCGTAGCTAGACGGGATGTACGAACGCCGCATCGAGCGAGGAGGCGAGGACGATCCATCGCGAGGAGAACTTCGTGGATACCACTAGAGGCCGGGCACCTGCGCGGCTTGCGACATCGCTCCGACAGAACTGGAGAACGAACGCGGATTCGAATCCGCGCAAGGTAAATAAGATTTGTCGGTTTAATTTTGTTGACCGAAACGGGATAGATCCTATCTCGAATTATTTTTTTCCGCTGTGTTTTCGGTCGGATCTCGACATAGCGAATCCAACATTTACGGCCTTCCAGTGTTCATCACCTGGATCTACCCGGTGTCTGCTCGTAACACTTATAGCATATGCTACATCAGTCTAGTACATAGCATGGCGTACATAATGGAACCTATGGCTGATGCATAGGGAATTTTATCCATCGTTACCCTCTCTCTAGTGGTTTTTGGGGACTGACTTTTAGAGAGATAAATTCCATGTCTCATCGGTATGAGATCTCTCTTAGAATTTTTCATGCCAAACCTTTTGACAATAGTTTCTATGTACATGGATTGGGTTAAAGCAAGCATCTTCTTTAATCTATCTCTATAGATCCATTTTCCCAATACGTAAGATGCTACTCCCAAATCCTTTATGGAGAAGTTCTTTGATAGCCAAACCTTTACCGATGACATCATCCCTACATCATTCCCAATGAGTAGGATGTCGTCAATGTTGGGATCCGTGCAGGACATGAAGCACAATGGAAACAACGAACAAAAATTATCCCGCCCGATGCCCGCTGATCCGATTCGGAACGAAAAACGCAAACCAAAAAACGGGTCAAAATCTGATTACCGTGTGCGTATTCGAATCCGCTTCCATCTCGGTTCCGTCGAGGCGATGCCGCGAGCCGCACAAGCATCCGGCCTCCAGCGGTATCCACGCGATCCTCCGCGATGGTTCATCCTCGCTCCCTCGTCCGTATCAGCTCGCTCGCTGAAGATCCGTCGTCGCAACGATTGCCGAAAACCCGCCAACGAGAATTCCCGACTTTCGGGAATCACGTGCGGCGGAGACAGAGACAATCCCGGCGCCTCGAACGGGGCGCCTAGAAGAGGAGAGAGAAAGGAGGGATGACGGCCAGCATGGGGAAACTCTGGAGCTTGGCCCAGGGTTTTTCAACAGCGCGTATATATATCAAGTCGGCGCGACTTTTCATAAGAGTCCCCAAGTTAATATAAATCCCACTTATGTACCACCGACTGAGAATCTTATTGCGTGTGACCCTCTAGGCCCATTTACCAGTTCGGTTTTCAGCCCGTTAAGTCCAATAACTAGTTATTGACTTATTGTAATTAATTAATATCTAGATATTAACTAATTACTTAACCAAATTATCATCGCATGTAAATTCGGTCGGACTTTCGATCAAGTTAGGTGCCAAGCAACACCGCATGATCTCGGAAGGTAATGGGGTTCAGTAACCCACTCATGGAACCTGTCTGTCCACAGTTACCACGTGGCTATAATCCTTCGTTCGCACAATGCTCTCGAGTTAACTTAGGGTATGGTCAACTGTCAAACCCTAGATTGTCAACTCACTTGAATCAAACTCCGCTTTACAATATCCAAAAACCTATTTTCTGATATTGTTTCTGCTCTGGCCAGAGACTCCTGCGGATCTATTCTAGAGCATTCTCTCTCCAGTTACCTGAGAGCGAACGATCCTTTATTGAACACACAATCACCTTCGAAGGTCTTCCGCTAGACCCGATCCTTGACTATTAGAGATCCCGTGGATAGGGATTCGTAGGTCAAGGTCAAAGTCCAGAAGTCCACCGACAAGGTGTCTTTGGTGTCTCAAGTCCAAGGATCAACCACGCCACTGTGACGATGAATCAAGCCGATTGACAGTCAGGTAAATTACCATTCGGCGATTCATGTCAGACCAGTTCAGTGAACTCATTCCCCAATGAGCACCTACAGGTTTACCATTGTGTCTCCACACAAGTAACTAACGAGATCAGTTACCCTCATCATATAAGCTGGAATAACCTTTACTAGTCTTACCGGATGTTTGATGTCCTTCTCAAACATCCTACGACTAGGAACAATTGAGAATATGTGTTTATAAGTCATCAGTCTCATTATTATGATCTCATCATAATCTGATGACTATTGCACATATTCATAGACTTCATTATGCGCAAATATAAATATGCCAATCAACATAATGAATTTAATGCTATTTATTAATAAACCAGATTGAAATAGGTGCCTTATGATTGGCTTAGAGGACACCTATATCCATCAGTCAATGTAAAGGACTAGAAAAGTGATTGCTCTCCCACTATTTTTCCTGTATACACAAGGCTCATCTTCATTCTTAATGAAGCCATAAGATTTGATCGCCTCGTCAAACCTTATGTTCCAGCTCCGGAAAGCTTGCTTCAGTCCATAAATGGACCTTTGCAACTTGCATATCATATCTGGAGATTCTTTTGATGTGAAGCCCTCTGGTTGTATTATATACACCTCTTCCTCATGATTTCCATTGAGGAAGGCCGTCTTCACATCCATCTGCCAAATTTCATAATCATGGTATGTTGCAATAGCGAGAAGAATTATGATAGACTTAATCATGACAACGGACGAGAAGGTCGCGTTATAGTCAATACCTTGCCTTTGACGATATACCTTGGCCACTAATCTTGCCTTATAAGTCTCAATTCGCCCATCTGCACCGATCTTTCTTTTATAAATCTATTTGTAACCGACAGGTACTATACCTTCGGGCAAGTCGATCAAGTTTCAAACTTGATTGACGTACATGGACTGAATTTCAGAATTCATGGCGTCTCGCCATTTCCCAGCCTCTGGACTTTCAATAGCCTCCTGGTAAGTCTTAGGATCATCGTCCTCATTATAGAGTATTCTAGAACCATACAAATTAATATATCCTACATATCTTTCTGGTGGTTTAGGTACTCTTTAGACCTATGAGGTTCTTGAGTACTTTTTTGAACAGGTTCAAAAACTGACAGTTTATCTGATGAGCTATTGATAGTTTGTGAGTCTGGAATTTCTTCCACAGTTATTTTACTCCCACTATCCTTTTGGAGAATATAACCTTCTTCCAAAAAGACATCTCTCCTAACCACAAACACTTTTTGTTCGCCAAGATGATAAAAGTAATATCCATAAGTTCCTTCGGATATCGCACAATTAATGGAAATGGACATATTCATCATTGATCACACCATTTCCATTAATGTGCGATTCCTTCTTTCTAATACACCATTCATTTGAGGTGTATAAGGAGGTGTAAGCAGAGAAAGGATACCATTATCCTTTAAATATTTTGTAAACTCTGTACTCAAGTACTCCCCCACCACAATTAGATCAAATGGCTTTGATGCTCTTTCCAGTTTGTTTCTCTACTTCATTCTAAAATTCTCTGAATTTCTCAAAGGCTTCTGATTTATACTTCAATAAATATATGAAGTCATACCTTAAGAAATCATCAGTGAACGTAATGAAATAGGAGAAACCACCAATGGTTTAGGTTGACATAGGACCACATACATAAGAATCTATTAGTTCTAGTATGTCTTTGGCTCGTTCTCCAGTTCCAGTAAATGGAGATTTAGCCATTTTACCAATCAAACATGACTCACAGGTTGCATATGATTCATAATCAAATAGATCTAAGTATCCATTTTTATGCAACCTTTGGAATCTATTTTCTCCAATGTGGCTAGCCTACAATACCAAAGGTAGGCTTGGTTCACTTCATACTTATTCTTTTTAAGAATTTGACCGATATTATAATTATCATGAGGCACATTTAATAAGTACAATCTATTGGACAAAAATGCAGAAACTATTAATTTATTTCTGAAATAAATTAAACAACCATTGTTCCCAATGGATATAGTATACCCAATTCTATCCAAATATGAAATAGAAATAATATTTCTAATTATGCTAGGCACATAATAGCATTCATCTAATGAAAGTTCATCTCCATATGGTAGCTTGAGCTTCATTGTCCCTACAGCGATCGCTGTAATTCTTGCGCCGTTATTTAGTCTCAACTCCACCTCGGCAGTCCTCAGATTATGCTTTCTTGTCAGCCCATGCACATAATTGCAGATATGAGAAACACATCTAATATCTAATACCCATGATGTATAATCTCTAATTGACAAGTTTACATCTATCATATATATACTTGAAGCTTCCTGCTGCTTCGTAGTTTCTTGAGCCTTGTCCTTGAGGTATTCTTTGCAATTGCTCTTCCAGTGGCCCTTTTGATGACAATAGAAGCATTCACCCTTCTCTGCACTTTTGCCCTTGTCCTTCTTGGAAACTTTCGGCTTTTTCTTATTCTTGCCTTTACCTTTCCTAATGGCTTGGACTGCTAGTCTTTTCTGGCTAGTCCTACCAACCATTAGGACTTGGGGTTTTGCCTTCACAGGGTTCCCATCTGCAGTCTTCAACATATTCAGTAATTCAACCAAAGTTGTCTGGATCTTGTTCATGTTAAAATTAATTATGAACTGAGCATATGATCGTGGAAGTGAAGACAACACAAGGTTTGTATGAATCTCCTTAGGAAGTGGGACCCCAAGAGCATTTAGTTTCTCCACCCATTCTATCATCTTCAGCACATGAGTCTACACTGAAGATCCCTCCACCATCTGAGCCTTGAACAGATTCTTAGATATCTCATATCTTTCTATTCTGCTTTGCTCACCAAATAACTCCTTCGAATGGAGCATGATGGATCTAGTATCCATCTCCTCATACTGCCTCTACAATTCATTGCAAAATAGAGGCCAGCATGTAGCGTTGGGCTATGGTGGAATGTTCCTTCCATTTCTCATATGTCACCATGTCCTCCTCTGGGGCATCTAATGCTAGTTCAGTAGGAGGTTCATCATCCAAGACATAAGTAATTTGCTCAGACCTGAGGACAATCTTCAGGTTCCTAAGCCAGTCTGAGTAGTTTGAGCCTGTCAAATGATTAGCGTCCAGTATGCCGCGCAACGGGTTATGATACGACATCTTAACCTACAAGAGATAATAAATTTCAATTAGTAGAAATTCAGTTATTAATTTGAAAAACAAGATTTGGACTTTCTAATCAAGTTTTACTCCCACTAATTTTTGTTGGACTGTATAACCTTCAGATATACAGAACGGGAGACGCCGACTGTCTCCTAGTAGGGATCAGAATCTCCAAGTTTCACAGTATAACCTCGGATAGACACATAATATCATACTACAATCTTAGAGCAACCATCTCATAGTAATTGAAACTCCTTGCAATATCCAATTTTGTTTCAGCTCCTAGGTTATTAATGGTCCCGAGTAAACACAATATACCATTATATCCGGTCTAAGCTTTACCATCAATACGTGATAGAGTAGAGTAGAAATATAATTCCCGGGTAAACAAGAGGATAGCTATATCGTTCCTCTACTCCAATCTCAAGGCATCTAATGCCATAGTTAATAGTCCTCTTATCAGATGATGGCAAATATCAGGTAAACACGTAAAAAATGACATCGCTGAATTAAGTTCTAAAAAGTATATTGATGGAGAGCCACGCGGTGCATTCTTAATAACTCGCACTATGGCTTAGACTTTATAACGAAGGTTTTATTTTATTTATTTTGGTCTCATCCTAGGTGATAGTATTTAAATATATCTCATATATTATATATACTAGCAACCTAAGTAATATGATTCGTAATCAAAAGAAATATACACGCATCACATACATGTCATGGTGTGGTCATGGATTATACTGTGGTTTGACTTGAGCCAGATAGTCAAACACACACACATACACAATATAACATTTATATTATGAGTCTGCAAACTCATAGGCTGAATGAACTCTTTCATTTCCTTCTTGGTTGTAGTTGTGCATCGTCCTCACTCTATGCTCAGTTGCCTCGATCAAATTACATAAATTCATAATTTACATGATAATTTAAAAGAAGCCTTATGGCGAGTACATCAAGAAGGGAGGTAGAGATACAATGGAATATGAGAAAGGGAGAGGTACGCAGACCTCTATTTATTAACAATTAATAATCCATAGACACACACATACCATTGATCCATATGCACACATCATCACATGAAATTATATCATGTGCTTATCCATGACACCGTATAATTTTATTAAACAAACCACACATGAATTAGCACATCACATGGCTAAAGAAATAGAATTTTCGAAAATATATAATTTGGTATCATAAACTAGGGACCAAACAAAATTTGGATTTGAATTTTTCAAAAAGTTTTTATTTTGTTTAAACATGTTAATTTAAATCAAATTTAAATAAGCAATCACATCACATCAAATGCGAAAACCAATTAAATAGATCTGATCTTTTAATATTCCATGCCATTAACACAGTTATAATTAATGTAATTAATCTAAAAATTAAATTAATAAACATTAATATCAGCATATCTAACAATTAGATAATTAATTAATCAACAACTAATTTGTTAATTAATATTAGATTCTAAATCTAAATGGGCCCAACAACATAAAAATAGAATTTAATCAAATTTCGAAAACAAAAATTTCAAAATTTGAAATCTGTGGAAAAAATAATTTTTATTTTAATTGGGCCAAAAAAAGGGAAAAATGGGCCTGGTCCAATGGACCAGTCGGGCCCTGCCCTTGCTGACCCTAGGTTCGGCACTGGGCCGAGCCAAGCCAATAGTTGGGCTCGGACCCAGACCTGCCCCAAGGGCGCGGGCCTGGTTCGGATCAGCTGTTGGGCTGGCTCGGCCCATTGCCCGGCCCGGCCCAGCAAGGGGGCCCGCCCCCTTCCTTTTTTTTGTGTGTTAACCGAGACCCCCCCCTCCCCCCGGCGTCCTTCTCCAGCACCGGTGGACAGGGAGGTGACGTCCGGGGCCCCCTGGGGTGGGGATCAGAGGTGCTGGCAAGCCACCCACAACACTTGGGGTGCCTGTGGGGATTTCCATGCAAATCCGTTGTTCGTCCAACAAAATACACGAAAATCCCAAAAAATTAAAATTTTTCTTGTCAAAATTAGAATCTAATTACAAGTGTTCACCAGATGAACAACGTTCTAACAATAAAATTTAATTAACAACAAATAACAGCATGGAATATATTAAAGAACGATCAATTTGGGGTAGCTATGTCAGATCCTAGGGAAACGCAGAGAAAAATAAAATCGGATCCGTGTCGTTTCAAATACTAAATTAAATTTGTAAAACATATTTTATCTTACACGGATTCGAATCCATGTTCATCTGGTTCCGTCGGTGTGATGCCGCAAGCTGTGCAAGCGCCCGACCTCTAACAGTATCTATGCAGTCTTCCTCTCAGTGGATCTTCCTCACTTCCTCGCTCGGTGAAGCATCTGCGGATCCCGTCTGGCTGCGCGTAATCCTCCGCGACATACGGTATCAGAACTCCCGTCTGACGGGATGCAGAGCTGGCAGGTGTCAGAGCTAAGCCTCTGGGTTGGGCAGCCACAGAGGAGGGAACCCAAGAGAGAGAGAGGAAAGATAGGGGGGCGGTCGCTAGGTCAGGGTCGCTTGCCCCCGACCTAGCAGCTATACTTTTATAATAAGTGGTTTTTCGATTTTTCAGAAAAATCGACACTTATCCGAAACCCCGTCAAAATATCCATCGACTTGAAAACCATTTGCGTGTGACCCTCTAGGCTCAAATACCAGTCCAATTAATGGCCTGTTAAGTTCAGTAACTCTTTACGGATCCACTGAATTAATTAATATCCTTATATTAATTAATCAGTTGAATTTATTGTCCCACAATAAATTCGGATGGGCTTCTGATCACGTTAGGTGCCGAGCAACACCACATGATCCCGGAAGGCATTGGAGTTTATGCAACCCACTATGGGATCCTTTCTGTCATTGGTTACCGCGCAGATATGATCCTTCATCCGTGTAATGTTCCCGAATCGACCTAGGATATGGATTACTGTTAAATCCTAACTTGTCGATTCACTTGAATCAGATATTGCTAATCTATACGAGATAACTCATTATTTGATACAGAGTCTGCCCTAGTTAGGGACTTAAGCGCATCATTTCTAAAATATTATCTCTCCTATTATCGAGAGCGGATGATCCCGTATTGATCACACAATTACCTTTGAGGGCATCTCCGTGAACCCGATCACTTATCATATAGATAACCCATGGTTAGGGATTCGTTAATTAAGGGCAAAGTTTAGAGACCTACCAATAAGGTATCCTTGGTGTCTCAGGTCCAAAGACCATCCACGCAATCGTGACAAAAGAATCGAGCTGGTTAACAGTTAGGTAGATACCATCTAGCGATTCATGGTCGAATCAATTCAGAGAACTCATTCACCAATGAGCACCTATAGGTCAGGCATAATGTCTCCACACAAGTGACTTATAGGATCAGTCACCCTCATCATATGAGCTGAAGAAACCTGTACTAGTCTATCTAGATGTTTGATGTCCTTCTCGAACATCCTCCGAGTAGGAACAATTAAGAACATGTATTTTTACATATGCTTATTTTCTTTGATTCGATGTCCAATTAAGATAAAATTTTGACAAAAAAATATTCTAGATGCTATCTTCATTTCTAGTAAATTTTTTAATTTTTTGAGTTATTTTACTTTTCTTGTCAGACTATATAATATATCCGGACAGTTTTGAAATCATAACTTGTAGATCTTCTACCTCATTTGATTCATGTACAAATCTTGTCAAATTTAGTGGAGACGTCTTTGACTTCTCCGTAGAGTTTTAAAATTTTCTGACCCTGTTTGATATTTGTTTTGCCCTCTATTTTGATTTGTTGAAATTCTATTAGAGTTAGATTTCTGAAATCAAAGTGAGAGTCCAAAATCATATCAAACCAATCTAAAAATTAATGAAACTTTGTCCACATTTTACATATGACCTATTTGACATATTCTCCAAATTTGACAAATTCAAATTTATTTGATAATATTCGGCCTATTTGTGGATTTTTCAGTTTGAAAATTAGTTTTCATGGCTGAAAAATATGTTTGTTATTCTAAAATTTCTAAGAAAGTTTCCTTGGCTATCTTCTCTATTCAGCAACCTATTTGGATTAACTTTACTCTGATTATCTATCCATATGACCAAGTTAATTCTTTAAGTGGCTATTTTATATAATAAAGCATATATTTTGACTTTGATATGTATCACTTTGACAAATTAATTTTCAAATCTATGATCATTATCAAATTTGTAAAAAATATTTATGTTATATTTGTTTGATATATGTTTGTGACATTATCATCTTAAGATAATAGGAGCTAATTCTACGTCTGTGGATGAGTTCTCCCATGGGCAATGGAAAAATCCTAGTTATTGTGAACTTGTGATCAGTTATTCAGATGGATCACAAAGCTTTAGTTATGCATGTGGCATGTGTTATGTCCCGCACTTTACAACTTATAAATGAATTAAATTGATTTAAGTTAAACCAATAAATTAATTATGAGAGTCTATTAGTGAGTTTAAGTGAACTGATTTAGTCTAATTAACCCAATTATGAAAACCTATTAGTCCAATTATACTATTAAGAATAGCCTACTAATTTAGTTCAAATTCTAGATTGATGTATTAGACTGATGTATTAGACAACAACATAGTAAAATAATGATAATTTTTTGTACAAAATTTTGATTAAGGCATAGGTGGTATCATTGGAAAGAGAATCAAAATATACATAACTTTCTAGAAGACTATTTGTACAAATTCAGATGTTTTAGAGGTCAATAATATCGATGATCAGTTTTAGAAAAGACTATTCATAGAAAATAAGTCGTAATCGGACTAGGATTTGAATTAGGAAACAAAAAATGGTATAATTAAAATTATGTATGACATATTTGACTTAAATTAGAAATAGAACATAAAAAATTTGAATATAATTAATATTTTAATTAATGAGTAAAAAGTCTTAACTAGAATCCTACTTGAACTAGATTATGTATACAGATTTATTTGACATAGTCTTAGTATTTTAAGTATAACTTCGTATATAAAATTTTAAATTAAGTAAGACAACTAATATTAGAACGATGACTCAAAATCCTAAAAGTTTTATATAAACCATATATTTTACAGTAAGTCATTTATTAGTAGGAATTATGACATCTTTAGACGGGAAGAAAATCTGCCAGATTTATAAGTTCAGAGTACTTATGATAGGAGGTCAGTAAAATAATCATAACCTTTTATACAAATACCCAACAATAGTAAGATTAGTGTCATTAGAAAAATAATAAAAAACGTGAAAATATTGTAGAAGAGAGTGTTTTCTAATTCAGACGTTTAAGTGGTCGAAGTTAAAGAGTTTCAGAAAAGAAAACTGCAGATGGCGTGAACAGAATCTGATTTGCACTATGAACTGACTTTGACTTGGAGATTAAGTCACGAGGAGTTGGAATTCGCTTCTACAAAAGAAAGTGAGTGTTAGTGATTGTATTAAGAAGGAAAATAAATATAAATATAGTCTTATGAAAATTTGATTAATAGTTATTTCTTTTGAAAATTTGATTCTAATCAATGTTTTGTGTTATTAGAGGTTCAGAGAACGTGAAAAAAAGCTTAGAAAATGTGAAAAAGAGTTTGGAAGAGGAAGAAACTATAGACAGATAATAAAGAAGTTATAGGAGAACTAAGAGCCGATCTTTTTTCAAAAGGTACATAGATAATTTTAAACATGATCTATTTTATATTAAAATTTATATTATTTTTAAAGACTTTCAAAATTAATAAAATGGCAAGAAGTTTGATATATATATCTACTTCATGATCATTAAGTTTCAGATTTTGTGATTTTTTTTACTATTTATTATATAATTATTATCTCAGCCTATGCAATCTATCTGTTTAATATGTTTTGTTTCCAGTTGTGATTATCTGAGTTACATATATTTGTTCTCCTTTGTCTGATGTCCTATTGAGTTGAAACTTTTTAAAAAGTCTATTTAACATGTTATAGTTATATCTGATACATTTAATAATTTTTTAAGTTTTTTTGATGTTTATTCCATAATATTCTTATCAGACTATATAATTTGTCCTGATTGTTTTGAAATCCCAACTTGTGAATCTTATATCTCACTTGATTCATGTTCAAATCATACCAAATTTTGTAAAGACCTTTGTTATATTATTTTTGACTTATATGTAAAGTTTGAAAATTTTATGACTTATTTATCTATTTATTTTTCCCTTTGTTATGATTTGCTAAAATTCTATTTAAGTCAGATTTTCGGAATCGAAGTAGGAGTCCAAAATCATATTAAGCCAATCCATAAATTGATGAAACTTTGTTCATACTTTAAATATGATGCAGTGGAAATATTCTCCATGTTTGATAATTTTCTAAAACTGTTTGATATTATTCGACTTATTTGTTAATTTGTCAGCTCTGAAAATTAGTTTTGATGGCCGAAAAATATGTTTGTTATTCCGAAAATTCTAAGAAAATTCTTTTAACTCTCACTTATATCCATAAACCTATTCGGATCAGATTTACTCTGATTATACATCTATATGACTATATTAACTTTTTAAGTGATTATTTTGTATATAAAAATATATATTTTGACTCTTATATATAAGTATCACTTTGTCAAATTAATTTCTAGATCTTTGATCATTATGAAATTTGTGAAAACATGTTTGTGCCATATATGTTTTATATATGTTTGGACATTGCTATCTTAAGGAGATTGGGGTTTATTCCATAAGCATCCGTAGATGAGTTCTGCTCGTGGGCAATAGGAAAATTCCAGTGATTGTACTTCGTTTGCAGTCATCTGAGGTAGGACAATAGACTCCCCGACTATGCATGCACCAAGATCTTAGCATATTTGCTTATATGCTCTGGTATTTGTTTGCGCGACTCTTTATATAATAGTTGGATGCATCTCTATTTGATATGTTTGACTTTGATTTGTTTGTCACATAATTATAAAATATAATTTTCTATTTAGATCAATTTGATTCAGTTTATAATATACTCATTTTGCTCGTTTGACATCTATGCTCAGTGATTTTGATCTCCGCCTATTTGATTAAGAATCTATGGTCATTTTGATTAGCTATTCTCACAATATAAATTCTGATTTGATAAGTTACGATGCCATGATAAATTTACTATATGTTTAGTTCAATATATGATATGTTCTGATCATGGTTAGTAGACTTATTCAGTTAGATAAGAATCTGATCATACCATATATACTATATATTAGTCGATCCATTTATGCTATTAGAAAATATATTTAATTTGATAAGTTTATATCTTACCATTTTTTGTATCATGTTCTTATTTAAACTATATATAGAACTGTATAAGATCATGTTTAGTATAATTGTATAATGTGATTTATAAAATTTACTATATGTTAAGTTACGTAGATGGTTTAAAGCCTACTGAGTGGTTGTACTCATAAACCCTATTAATATTTTCAGAGTCTGAGAAAGAGAATATGAAATTTAATGAGATTATCAATTCAGGCATTCAACATCTTTAGGAGGTTATTTACAACTTTCTTAGATTTGATGCAATAGGAATAACGAGAGATTGATGTATTTTTCTTTATTTAGTGAGATTAAGAGTTTATATACAAATTGATGAATATTATAATTTATGAATTTTGATATTGACTATATTTGGATATTTTAGATTAATTAATGGTTATGACATTTATTTAAATTGCCTTGTAGTTGTTTAGCTCTCATATGTGTTTATTATGGTGGAATTTGTGAAATTATGCAGTCAGACTCAGAGTTAAAAAATAAAATAAACCGGATTCGGGGCGTAACACCATGACCTTAGCATACTTACTACATACTCTGATATTTGTTTATTTGGTTCCATATCTGGTGGTTGGATACATGTCTATTTGATATGTTTATCACATAAATATCAAACTTAATTTGCTATTTAAATCATATGAATATAGCTTATAATCTGTTTAGTTTATTTATTTGATATCCTTACTCAATTATTCTTTGATCTCAGCTTATTTATTTAGAAATTCATATTTGTTCTGATTAGATATTCTTTAAAAACTTATGAATCTGTTCTGACTATATGATATTTTATATGAATCTAATTTGATAAATAATTGTGCCATGATAATTTGCTATATGTTCAATTCTATATGTTTAGTTTGATATGTGTTATGTTCTATTCATGACTAGTAGATTTGTTCAGTAAGATAAGAATATGATCATGTCATATATGTTATGTGTTAGTTGATCTATTCATGCTATTAGAAAATATATTTGATTTAATAAACTTATATCTGATCATATTTTGTATAAATCTTCTCATTTAAGCTATATGTAGAGCTGTATAAGATGATATTTAGTATAAGTCTATAATGTGATTTACAAAGTTACTATAGGTTAAGTCATGTGGATAGTTTGAAACTTATTAAGTGGTGGACTAATAAATTTGACCAACTATTTTTCAAGAAAAATTGATCTAAGATCTACCTAGGTGGGGAATCAAGCATGTTGAGTTTTCAGAAGAGTTTTTAGTTATCAAATTAATAGTTTGATGTGGTAGGGAATGATGAGAGATTGATGTATTTTTCTTTATTTAGAGAGATTCAAAATTTAGATACTAATCGATAAATATTGTAATTTAAAAACTTTGGTATTGACAATATTTTAGATATTTTAAATCAATTGATGGTTATAACATTTATTTAAATCACTTTATTATTATTTAGCTCTCTAGTTATTTATTATGATGGGATTTATCTCGAGATTACACTGTCAGACTCCGAGTTGAAAAAAAATGAACCAGATTCGAGATGTAACAATATGCTATCAGAGCAATTATGAGAGTTTAAACATCTACAACCATCTAATCTTATGCCATACTAATTGATCTTAATGTAATGTAAAGAATGATGGTTAAAAGATCGAGTCTCTCACCCAATTAACTGTAGTAAAAACTCCCTCTACTTACGGGTTGTATCGTGTGTGTGAGGGTGGGGTTTGGCCCACATCCTTCGAAAAGGTCCGATTGCCAACCTCAGTGATGAGTACAGATCAAATGTATTGAATGCAGAAATTGAAAAGAAGAAAATAGATCATAAACAAATTTTTCATTCGAAGATCCTTACAAAACTTACATATAATTTGACTTCACATAAATTATGTTCATCCTAAAAACTTTAATACCATATAATTAAGCTCGACTTGGTGAATGGTTTTATCACTAACTTTCAATGCTTAAGCTTGAATAGCATAAAGAACATTCATAGAAAAAGTGAGTCTTATGGCTCAATGGACATCTAAACTCTGTAGATGCTTTGTCACTTAGTAGAGCTTTGAAATTACATTATAAATACATATGATGAAAATTGTTTATCTCCCTATTGTCCTATGTCTAGCAGTTGGAACGCTTGTTAGGAACGTTGTGGTCATCAATATGGTGATTGTGACTATAGATGCATGTATTGTCCTATGTTTAGCAGTTTGGAACACTTGTTAGGAACATTGTGGTCATCAATCCACAATCCACAATCCACAAGACCTTCGTGGAGACCCTAGATTTAGCAAGTTGTCTCGTACTCCTAATTGAATTTTGATCCAAATGAATGGTCTCTATTAAAACATGGTGTGCAAAACAATAGCCAAAAGCACAGAATCCAAAGTGAAATACATGGTCAAAAAGGAGATGTTTGGGTGAGATGTAGGTGAGGAAGGGGATAGGGTGCAACATTAGTGGGTTGTTAAGTGAACGTGTATGCAATGAGATCACTACTTCCATCAAACGCTTGAGTACTCTCTCTCTCCATGTTGGGATGCAAAAAAATACAAATATATTCATTTTCTATCCATATTCACATCCAACTTTACCCAATATGGATACATATTTACATCCGTTTTTAAATATGGTTATTCTAAATATCCTTACATATAATTCTAAAAGATCCGTATTCAAATATAAATTATTTGTATTTAGGTAATTCTTGTAAAATAAGGAAAATCATGTGGCTAACATGATTTTTATTCTTGAAAATTTTATCATATATTCAACTTTTTATTTTTTGAAGTTATTTTTGTCATTTTTATGAACTTTTTACTATATCCGTATTCATTTGTTACAAATATGAATATTAATTTTATAGTCCAATGATTATCCGCATTTAGATTCGTATTCACATATAAAATATGAATATACATTCGCTCCATTTCTATCCCTACCCCATATGCAAGTTGCCGATTATGTCACTAGATTCCCTCTATTTCTATGTCCTTGTGTGATATGAAAGTGCCAAACATGTGTTTCGAGGGCATTCTATTATTACCACAATCCATTATCAATAAAACAAAATTGCGGACAGAGTGACATTTGACTAATATCTAAGAAGATAGCATGCTTGTACTTTCTAATTAAAGTGCCACATAAATTAAAGTATCAAGTTGTCCTTAAGATATAGAAGATGGTATAAACTTTGGAGATCTAATCACATGTAGTACTAGAGATGCCATTTAGGAAAAGTGTTTTGATACGGCAACATATTGATTTCATTTTAAGTAATTAGTTTTTAATGAAAAGCTTTTCCTGCAATTTTATATTTATTGAAATCCTTATAATTTATATGAACTTCATCATCTAGTCAATTTTGTTTTCCTAATGATTTATTTCATGTATCTTACTTGTATCTAGATAATTTAAAAAAGAACCCAAAGAGCAAACTTCTACTCCATCTGCCAAAACCTCTTTGTGCACACATCAGTATAATCTTGCATTTCATTTTAGGAATGCCTAAAATACAATGGTAGCAAATAATTGGTTGCTAGGAATACTGTGAAATGAAACTAAAGGCACATCCCATTGAAGTAATGCAGTTTGGGAAAGCAACATGTTTGATTTTAGTTTATGTAGTTTGGGAAAGCAACATGTTTGATTTTAGTTTAACTATTTCTTTAGATGAGAAGCTTAATTTACATTTTATCACTAAAAACCTAAAATTTTTATTTTTATTTATTAAATTCATCATATTTTAATAAGTCATTTCTTAAGTGTCCCCTAATTTTTTCCTTCACTAGAATTAATCCTTATTTTAAACATTTATAGACAATTAAAAATTACTTTAACCAAAAGGAGAATGCCTTTGCTGAATTGATAAAAAATTTCTATTTGCACTACCTTCAATTGGAATACATAGTGCACAATTTAAACATATGACCTGCTGTTGGAAATATTTTGTGGAAAAGAAAACAAATACAATAGTAATGTAAAGATGCCAAGTATTTCTTTAGCTTTTAAGTGAGTTATTTTGTTTTAAGGTGAGCTCTCATTTTGTAGAATAACCTTATTTTTGTTCTTTACATTTTAGCAAACAAATTATTTGTCATTCATTTTAATTTCTGATCATGGCATCTAAGGCTTTACTCGAGAATATTGTACTTTAGGGTTAAACAATTGAGGTATAGAAATCAAAAGCAATCTGAAATGTAAGAATTCAAATTAATTGAGGTCATGGAAGCAACTGGTTGTTTCTAGAATGATTAGAACATAATCTACATTATAGGAGCGTCATGTGATTTACGACAAAGAAAAAAACACATGAGAAACGTTCATTGTCAAATAGGTATTTATCAGAAAATAATATTGATTATTTTCATACACTTTTTGGTATTTTCAAATCTGGTTTTATTTTTAAACAATCCTTTAGAAAGACAAAATCATATTTACAAAAACAATTAGGTTGTGATCAATAAAAAAATTATGATCGTAAGTGTGAAGCTTAAGGTCGCATATCTTCAGATATTAGACAATTTCTTTTGATAAATGTTAATTTTACATATTTAATTAAAAATATTTCCTCATTTTACTTTTATCTAAACAATCATAAAATTATCATCAACTTTCATAAATAGGATAATAATGTTTTACAAATAGCAATATCACTGAAAATAGAGTTTTCTAAATCTTATTTTATCATTTTGTCACTTCTTAAAATTTAATGATCCAAGAGTCGATATTACTTTTGAAAAACAGTAGAATGATCAATTTAATATTATAATAAATAACCAAGATACGTTGGAATGTGCCTATTTTCCAAACCAATACTCTCATAGATCAAGTAGAGTTTCCTAGGCTTGAAATTCTTCCTTCCTGATATGGATATTTCTTCTTCATCTATAAGGAGAAATCCATGTCAGACAAAACTCTCTACCCATGTGCATAAACTCCCTAAGGAAGAACAATGAAGAGAGAGAAAGTCATCTATGATGAAATTTCAAAAGTTATTATAATATCTTGTAAAAATATAAATAAATAAATGATTAAAGAGATAAATGGAGTGGAATGTGATTATTTGAGTAAGTTCATTAACTTAGTTTCATTTGAGATGTAGCCAATTTAGTGGAAAGAGATTTCTAGGTTCAGGTATCCAGGACAACATGTTAGTATCTTGGCGATAACTTTTAGTGTATAAATCAAATATTGATGTAGTTGGTACTATTGGAAAGAGATCAAACAGATCTACAACTTTGTATAAGACCATGTTTGCTAATTATTTTATTTACTATGTCAAAAAAATGAATCTTCAGTTAAGGCAAGTGGAGATGCATGAGAAGAGTCCAATCTTAAGTAGGATTCTCTTGGATTCACTTTAATTTGTGGAAGGGAAGTTAATCCATCCCTAAGCAGGAATGTAGAATCATGTGGAACTAAAATTAGAGGGATTGATCTATTTATAGTGGTTCGGGGGCGTGGCTAACCCTAACCATCATTCTCCATCAAAAGTAGGTAGTTTGCTCTTGTTCTTGAAGAAAGAGAAGAAGATGAAAGTTGTTCTTGATCAAGATTAATGATTTCGTGATTCTCTTACCTTTTAGGAGCCTTGGAGGTCAATAAGGAAGGGTAAGAAGTTGTTCCTCTTGCTGAGTGTCGAGATCTCTTGATGGATTTTAGGTTTTGAGGATTCTAACATAAGCGGTAGGTGATGATTTTTCAAAGCATCGATTATTTTGTACTAATATAAAAAGTTTAGTTTTAATTTTCAAAAGTGGTCAAAACAGGTTACTAGAATGGTATTTGATTAGCCTATGATCTTAATTTATGCTTTGATTCATCAAAACTTTGGTAAATTCGTGAAATATTGTAATTCTGAAAAAACTAGTTAAAAGATATCCACGACAGTGGACATGTTTCAAAACGCATCTACTCGAGACGACGTAAATTGAAATAGGCGTCCACGATACAAGATGCATTTTAAATCTCTGGAATTAAACCTTAACCAATTATCTTAATCGCGTCTTATCACCCTAACATGTTTTATGAATGGCATCTTCCACCATGGACACATTTTATGGGATCTGCCTAGTGTTAGTTTAAAGATCCAATCCACTTTGTTTCAATCATAACTCTATGTATACTTAACCAAATGACCTAAAATTTTAACAACACGCTTATCTATAAGAAACCTAATTGTCTGTCAAGTTTTCAAATTTTTAAAAGTTTATTTACTATTTTTCTACTATTTATTCTCTTGTTTAAATTTCATTTAAGTTTTAAACTAGCCCTTTCAACTTTCAAACCACACATTACTTATGACCTATTTATCATGTTAACCCAATTTGATAAATTTTTTAATGTGAATACTACTAACTTACCTATTTATTGAATTTTCAGTCGTGAAAACTAGATTTTGATATGTGAAAAATATGACTTATATTCTAAAAATTCTAAAAAAAATTTAGTAATGTTTTTCATATATATGTAACTATTAGAATCTATTTTACATTAAATTTTATATTAAAACACTGTGTTGTCTTGAAAATGCCTTGTTTTAATGAAAAAAGTATTATTTTTACATATGTATATCATTGGCTATACGATTAATGTTAATTTCAGATTTATGATTAATTCTAATCTCTGTAAGATATGTGCCATCTAACTTAATATGTGTGATATGAACAATGCTATCTTAAGGGATTTATGTGGTACAATTCTAATGTAAGCATCCTTGTTGGATAAAGTATTATGTGACCTAAGGGCAATAGGTAAAATCTATTAAACCTACTTCAGTATGGTGTAGTGGTGGGATATATGTGATTCTCGGTTTCGCAATAGTCAAGACTTAGAACTGTTGCCTAAGTACCCAATATATGTGTGTTTGGCTCTTTACATTGTGGTTACGATGCTTGTCCAACTAAGATATGAAATTGTGATAATTTGACACATGTGAATCCTTTGAACTCTTTTTAAGATATTATAAATCTATTTTGTGATGTGAAATTTTTCGATATCTAAATTTTAAGATATTTAACTTGATTTCATACTACTAGTTATATTTTGAGCCATATGTTATATGATATATGTCTCCCTACGTGTTGTGATATGTTTATGGTTAGTAATTTAATTTCAACTGAAGCAAGAAAGTTTGATATATGTGATAAGTATTATAAATTAGCATATTTGCTTCAGATTATTAGAAAATACATCTGATTTGATATAAGATATACGTGATATCTTATTTTGTATCATTCTCTTATTTAAGCTATATGTAGTATTATGTATTGTTCATGATATGATTTAGTTACCATGTGAATTTCAACTATTATATGTAAAGCCTGTGGAGAGGATGATACTTACTGAGCTTTGTATCTAGTAAATTTGTTTAATAATTTTTCAGGGGAAGTGGCCAAAAAGTTGAATTTTGCTTCTGACTATGAGGAGTACGTGTTCTTTGGAGCGTATTGGATTTAAGACTAGTTGTGGTAATGAGTCTTTTCATTTTAGTAGACTGATGTACTAGAAGTATTTGAGTTTGTTATATAATTTTTGAGATCTTAAGGAGTTAAGAGAGATTGATTATGTTATTTAAAGATAGTTGTTTTGTTTATTATGAGACTTTTGTGAATTGTATAGATTATTGTTAATTGAGAATTTGCGATGGATGTCTATTTGTTATTGCCTTGTAGACTCTTATTCTCTTATTTCTATTATATATACTCTATGTTCCGCACATGTACTTGTAGGTGCCCGGAACGTCCCCCGCCGCGACTGCGGGCTTCGGATCGAGGGTCCCTCCTTTCGTCTTAGCACTGTGGCGATTCAAAGGGGGGTTAGAAATTGAGGTGTGATCGCCAAGAGCATTACCTTTCGGTCCCTGTACTCCGCAGGAGTGTAGGAGGTGATCGCGCGTTCTGTGGGAACGGGAGATGTTGGTTCCTCCTTCTCTTCCTCCGGCCGGCCAGAGGAGGAGAGCCCAGAATTCTGCACGCGGAAATGTGGTAAGGATCCCTGGAAAGGAAAGACAAGACAGAAAACAACCCGATTAGAACTATAATATGCAGAATCTATCCATGAAGATATAAAAACTAGTTAAAATCGGAGGGGAACGCACCAGATGGGTGGTGGGGAGGGAAGGTGACCATATGTTATGGCCACACACCTCCCGTTTTTTTGTTGAAAACCTCTGGTGGGTAGGGATTACTAGGTCATCTTAACATGCATGCATGCAAATGAGGGTGCTCGTGTGTGTGAAAAGTGAAGTGGTATGCCAAAAGTGAGAAAGAAGAGTGAGAGAGAGAGAGAATGCTACGGCATGGATGGGAATGAGGATGCAATGAAATGAACAAGAAAAAGTGGAAAGAGGTTAAGAAGTCAAGCCCATTGCGGAGTGCGGAGGGTTCCCCTTAAAGCTAACTCCTTGTCTGCTCGACTTCTCAAAACAGACTCACTTGCCAACCTCGTCTGAGCCTTCCCTCCAGAAAACTCCTCGTTAACCTCTCCGAACCTCTCACCAAAATCCTCCTTAACCCCCTGCTCGAGAGAATGTAGGGGGTTTAAATAGGTGAAGGAAAAATAGGGGAAAACAAGGGTCTAAATCCCCGTAAATCGACCTACAGCCAATAGGAAGTGGTCAAGGGTTAGAGGTGGTGCGCGCGGTAGTCGCCGGAGTGAGGAGTGGTCGGAGTAGTGGGGATGAGGGCGGCGAGTAGAGGAGATCGTGGGGAAGACGAGGTCAAGGGGGTGGTTAGGGAGTGGACGGCCAGGCAGCATGCCTTCCACTCTCGTGGAAGGCCAGGTAGCTGGCCTTCCACGAAGTGGTGGAAGGCGGCCCGGTTGGCCTTCGAAGGGGGTGGAAGGTAAGGGGTGGCCTTCGAAGGAGGTGGAAGGCAAGGGGTGGCCTTCGAAGAGTGGTAGAAGGCAGACCGGCTGGCCTTCGACGAAAAAGGTGGCTAGAGTCAAGATTTGGTTAATGGGCTTAATTATTAGTGGGCTGAGATGGCTAAGATGAGGGGTTTGGGTGATGATGGGCTAATGACGGATGGGGTTTATGACAAAAAGGGTGGTCCAAAATCGGTGTCTACAAATGCCCCTCCGGGACACCTGTTTTGCAGTGGAGTGGAACGAAATGATAAATAGGTGTTCCGGAAATCAAGACTGATTTTGGACGGTCCGAAGAAGGAATGAGCTATATCCAAAGATGGTATGAGAGTGCGGCAAATGCATGAAAATTAGCTATTTGAGTTGCAAGAGCGGTTTAAGAAAAGGGACAAAGTTCAGTACTAGAGAATCACAGTCCGTGGGACCCTCGGGTGCTGAAACTGCGAGGCCTTGGCGCACCAGAATGTAGCGATCTGGCCCAAGGGGATCTCGAGCATGAAAGGTGTAGGAGTGTGACTTGAAGAACTCTCGACACAATGGGCGCGCGGTGGCCTGGCGCATCATGGGATCGCCAAGTGAGAGAATCTTAAGCACACGTATTGAAAAAAAGGGAAGAGGTCTTGCAATTCAAAGGACCAACAGATGGACAAATGCCAAACTCACAAATCACCAATGGGTCAAGCAGAGTGATAAATTATGGTCATTGCTCCTAGGGCGAGGGTGGATGCTTATGCAAATGCGTGCTGGTTTAAAATTAAAATAAATTCCTAATGCAAACATGAGGGATTTATTGGCCAATCGAATAACTTGGGGAATATAGACTCCTCATTGTTTTGTTTAAAGAGGAACTCAGAGTCTATACGCCCGAAGTTATTAGCCTCCTGTGTCTTCAGTCCTATTTGAGAAAGAAGTAGAGGTGATGAATTATTGAATTTGAGAGCTTATTTGAGGTATTTTGGATTCTTAGGTTATGTCAAGGCATGGTCGTCTTGCTGTGGTTCCTCCTGTTCAACCGCCATCTTCTGAGGACATCCCTATAAAGCGAGGTTCTTTTGCAATCCTAGGCCATGGTGTGGTCAGTGCATCACTGGCCAATATGAACTTTGGTGGGTTCATGCAGACTTTTCAGCGATCTGTGCAGGCTTTGCAGACTCAAACTCAGCCTCATGGGCCTAAGGTGACCCCTATGATGAAGTAGTTCAATAAGTTGCGTCCTCGTCCTTTTAAGGGGAAGAGTCGACCAGAGGTTGCCGAGGCTTGGCTCAGTGAGATGGAGAAGATGTTAGCCATGATTCATTACCCAAAAGATGAGAAGGTCAGTCTGGCGATCTTCATGTTGCAGGAAAGAGCAGGTGTCTGGTGGAAGTCCATGAGAGGACTCTATTTACTAATCATGCTACTATTACTCGGGGGGAGTTTCTTGAAATTTTTCGTTAGAAGTACTTTTCTGATCATGTTCGAGATAAGGAGGAGATAGAGTTTCTCAATCTGGTGCAAGACACTATGTTTGTGATTGATTATGAAGCGAACTTCTCTGACATGGGGAGGTAAGCACCCCATATCTATGATGATGAAAATAGGAAGTTGAAGAAGTTTGTCAAGGGTCCGAAAGGTACCATTCGGCATTATGTTGTTGCTCAAGACCCTTAGACTTTTACTACTGCTTTGAGGACTGCATTCAATATAGAGCATAAGGATGATGAGTTTATAGAAGAGCAGAAGGGTCAGAGCAAGAGAAGTTCACCAGCTACTTTAGTGTGCAAGGATAAGAAGAAGTTTCGAGCCCTTCCAATGAAGGGTCTAGTACCAAAGGCATTTGATTTAACCGCTTGCACTCAGTGCGGGCGGTGGCATGGTGAGATAGAGTGCTGGAGAATAGGGAGCAAGCGTTTGGTATGTGGTGATCCGGGGCATATGGTCAGAGATTGCCCAGAGATCAAAGCTCAGCCAACGTACGAACAAAAGGAAGGCAAGACTTAAGGATGTGTTTACGCTTTCACCAAAAAAGATGTTGAGGAGACCTTTACTATGGTAGAAGGTACTATTCTTATTGATGATGCTCATGCTAAGGTGCTATTTGATCCTGAAGCTACTCATTCGTTCATATCCACTAGTTTTGCTAAATCACTTAAGAGTAGACCGGTAAGTGCTACACATCCACTGATAGTTACTATAGCTTCCATAGAGTAGATTCACATTATGCATATTATATCATCTATTGCTATTCACCTTTGGGATTGAGATAGGTTGGCTGAGTTGTTTGTGATAAAGACGGTAGACTTCGATGTTATTTTGGGTATAGATTGCCTAGACAAGTATTTTGTTTTGTTAGATTGTCATCATAAGAAGTTGATATTTCGACAGCATGATGAGAAGGAGTTTGTTTATCGTTGCCCTAGGCATCGATCAGGACATGTCATGGTTTTTTTCACTTAAGGCTGAAAAGTTGTTGAGGATGGGATGTCATACGTATCCAGCTAGTGGTCTTGTTGTTTCATCAGATGGTGCTAGCGAGAGATTTGTTGCTGACATTGATATTATTTGGGAGTTCCCTGATGTTTTCGTATTAATCTTAGGAGGTCAATATGACTGTGTATAATGTCGTTCATTTATTAATAAAATAATATTATTTTATTACATGTAATTCATTTTATTATCATTTCACAGTGAAGTCCGTGAATATGTGCAATAGTAATCATATTATGATGAGATTATACTAATGAGACTGACCACTTATACACATATTTTTAGTTGTTCCTAGTCGGAGGATGTCTGAGAAGGACATCAGACATCCGATTAGACTAGTATAGATTACTCCTACTCATGTGATAAGAGTAACTGATCTCATAGTCACTCGTGTGGAGATACTAAGGCAAATCTGTAGGTGCTCATTAAAGAATGAGTTTCATTAAACTGATCTGACTGAAATGCCGGATGGTAATGTACCTAACTGTTGACCAGCTTGATTCAATTGTCGCAGTTACGTGGATGGTCCTTGGACCTGAGACACCAAGGACACCTTGTCAGTGGAGTTCTATGCTTTGACCTTGGTTTACGAATCTCTATTTACGGGAATCTAGACAGCTAAGGATCCGGTACAGCGGAATACCGTCGAAGGGAATTGAGTATTCAATAAGGGATCATTCACTCTCGGTATTTAGAGAGAGAATGCTCTAAGTAGGATGCGCAGGAGTCCCTAGCCAGGGCGAACAATAATATCGAGAAAAGAGTTTTTCGATATTATACGACAACATCAAATCCAAGGGAGTCGACCGGTTATGATTTGACAATTCACCATACCCTGAGTTGACTATTGGCAGAATGAAGGATTAAATCCACACAGTAACTATTGGCAGAAAGGTTACATGAGTGGGTTGCTTAACCCTAATACTTTCCGAGTTCACGCGATGTTGCTTGACACCCAACGTAATTGGAGGTTAGGCCGAATTGTATGTGCAACATTAATTCGATTAATTAATTAGTTAATATGAGATATTAATTCATTAATTAAGTCAGTAAGGAGTTACTGGACTTATTGGGCCATTAACTGGACTGGTACTTAGTCCTAGAGGGTCACACGCAAAAGATTCCTAAGGCGATGGATTAAAAGTGGGTTTTATATAATTTTTGAAGTTTTTATGAAAAATCACGCAGTGAGTATAAAACATAGTGAGAGGGCTAAGTGGGCCAAGCATTTGCTCGGTCTTAGTCCTCCTCCTCTCTCTCTCTCTCTCTCTCTCTCTCTCTCTCTCTCTCTCTCTCTCTTTCTCTCTCTCTGGTGCCTGTGGTTGCCCCCTTCTGTAGGTTCTGCTTCACCGACTTCTTTGACTCCCGTAAAACGGGAATTCGGCCGCATGTTGCCGCGATCGTCACGGTGAACGACAGCTTCTTCGATCACTACGAGGATCGAGGAATGTAAGGAAATCCGTCACGAAGAGAATCGCGTAGACTCTGCTAGAGATCTACACAGCTGACAGTGTCACCTCGATAGAACCGCTCGAATGCGGATTTGAATCCGCACAAGGTGATGTCCGAACACCGCTTTTCTGATTTTGTTGTTCAAAACGGACTGGGATCGCGTTATTATTAATTTTATTTTATTTCCAATGCATATGCGATCCCAAGAAACGAACCTTACAGTGGTATCAGAGCCAAGTTCCACTGTTTCTCGTCTGTTTCGATCTCCGAAATTGATTTTTCCATGTTATATTCCATGCAATAATTCGATTTTAATGCTAGAACTATGTCCATAAGATGAACACAGATAATTAGATTATTTTAATTGTATAAAAACTAAATTTTATTTTGGGATTTTTCATGTTCTTCATCGGACGAAGAATGGGGTTTTTTCACAACAGTTTTAATGGATCCCAACGGGACGGGGAGGACATGGTGGTCCCTGGTGTGACAACGGAATTTGAGGTGGTCGATTGACCCCGTCGCCAGCGTCAGAGGAGCAGGCCAGCACCGGACAGGATCGTAGTTGGGCGGCTGGCTGCCCCGCTCTCTCCTTCTTCTTCCTGAAATAGAAAAAAGGAAGGGATGGCGGCTTGCGCACATAGAGGGCACCACCAGCGAGCCTTGTTGGTGCCAAGGGCATTGCTAGTGGTGCCAGGCTGGAATACTCTCCGTTGCCAAGGGTTTCATCCCTAGCCACACCATGGGTCAGACCCAGGGCTCGAGCCCTACCCCAGCCTGAGCTCGAGCCTAGGGGCTGTGCTGAGCTCGACCCTGGCTCGAGCCTAGGGTTCAGCTGGGCTGAGCCCTGGCTTGGCCAAAGGCTGAGTCGACCCAAACACATTAAAACCCCGGGCCTAATTGAATTAAAATTGAATTTTAATTTTAAAATTTTAAAATTACTTTAAAATTAAAATTTTATTTAGTTTTACTTAATTAGTATTTAAATGATTTTGAATCATTTTAATTAATAAATGTTGTTAATTAATTAGTGTTGATTATTAATTTAAGAGTTAAATTAATGATCAACTCTAATTGTCTAATTTAAGAGTTAGATTAGTAATTAATAATTAATAGTCTAATTGCTAGATTGTTAATTATTGATTAATCTAAATATTAGATTAATTTTAAATTATTATAAGTGTTCTAAGTATCATGGAATATTATAGAAATTACTAATTTGGAGTGAGTGCACATAAGATGTGTGTTTAATGCTTTTAAATTTGATTTAATTGTATGCTTAAGATAATAAAACGTGTTTTCGAAAATTCAAATTCTTAATTTTGATTAGAACCCAGCTTTATGAAAGTCAAAATTATCTATTTTCGAAACTCTTTTATTTAGTCATGTGATATGCTCTTCCATGTGTAGAATGAATAAAAGACATTGTGGTCATAGATATGCACTTGTGAATACTTCATGTGATGATGTATGAATGTGGATCATAGATGTGTAATTAATTTTATTAATTGTTAATAAGTAGACGTTTGCGAACCTCTCTCTCTCTCTCGTACTCCGATGTGTTTCTACCTCCCTCCATTTTGTATTCACCATAAGGCCTTCTTCAATTCTATATGAAAATTTAGAATTTAATGTAATTTGATCGAGGCAATCGAGGAAAGAGAAAAGATGATACAGAACTGCAACCAGGAAGGCCATTCGACGAAGATATTTTGCCTATGTGTTTGCAGATTATCTGATATAAGTGTTATATTAGATTGTTTGTGTGTTCGACTGTTTGGCTTCAGTCGAACACTGTACTATCCATGACCACACTTGACATGTATGTGACACATTGTTATTATTTTGATTACGAATCAAAATAGGTATAGTATATAGTAAACATATACTATATATTTATATACTAGAACCTAGGAGAGACCGAGATAAAAGTAATCTAAAAACCCTCACCAAATTCTAAGCATAATATGAGTAGTTGAGAACTTACTGTGTGGTCCTCCATTGTTGTAGTCATAGGACTCAAATCACTTTATACAAGTTTATTGTGCTATCCACAAGGCTTGTCTAATTATAAGGAGAGACTCTAGCTATGGCATGAGATGCCTTTTGATCAGGGTAGAGGAACCGTTTTACCTTGTTGTGCAATCCACAAGGACTGCATACAAATCTATGCCCGTCTCGTAATGATGGTAATGCTTAGACCATAATTAATAGCTTGTTGTGCTATTCACAAGGCCATTAAACCACTAGAGACCAAAGCTATGATCAAATTTTGCTAGGAGTTGTAAGTCCTATAAGATGGGTGCTCTTCGATTGTATTACAGCTTGTTGTTCTATCCACAAGGCTGTACCACAAGTCATTGAGATTCTGATCGCCACTAGAAAACCGTCAGTGTCTCCCGTTCTGTATATCTGAGGGTAATACAGTTCATTGAAAATTAGTAGGAAATAAAACTTGATTAAAAGTCCACATATTATTTTAAAATTAATAATTGAACAACTACTAAATTAAATTTCATTTATCTCCTGTAGGAAAGATTGTCGTCGAATAACCCACTATGTGGCATACTTGATGCCAATCGTTTGACAGGCCTGAACTACTTGGATTGGCTCATAAACCTAAAGATTGTCCTCATGTCTGAGCAATTAATTGCCTATGTCCTTGAAGCTGATCCTCCTACTGAACCGACATTAGATGCCCCTGAGGCAGAGATGATTGCGTATAAGAAATAAAGGACTCCACTCTGGCACAATTTTATATGCTTATGAGCAATGGGTTGCAGAGGCAGCACGAGAACATGGATGCGAAGGCCACCTTCCTCAACTTGCTAAATCTATTTAAGGAGCAAACTAGAGTAGAAATATATGAGATATCTAAGTCCCTATTTAAACCTCAGATGGCAAAGGGATCTTCAGTGTAGACCTATGTGCTAAGGATTATTCAGTGAATTAAGAGGTTGGAAGCTATTGGGGTTCCTTGACCCAAGGAGATGCACACTGACCTCGTCCTTACGTTACTCCCTACATCATATGCACCGTTTATTGTTAACTTCAACATGAACAAGATACATGCTTCCTAGCCTGAGCTTCTTAATATATTGAAAACTGGAGAAGACAACCTTGTGAAGGAAAAGTCCAACGTTCTCTTTGTTGATAAGACCAATAAAAAGAGGTAAGTCGCAGCTGCCTTTAAGAAAGGTAAGAAAAAGAAGAAGAATAAGTCAAAACATGTGCCAAAGAAAGACAACAACAAAGGAGTAGAAAAGAAAGACTGCATCTACTGCAAGCAGAAGGCTCACTAGAAGAGGAACTGCAAAGAATACCTCAAGGATAAAGCTCAAGAAAAGGTGAAGAAATTAGAAGCTTCAGGTATCTATATGATAGATATCAACTTATCTGTAAGAGATTCTACATCTTGGGTATTAAATATTGGCTGTGTCTCTCATGTCTACTATGATGTGCAGGTGCTGACAAGTAGGCACAAGCTGAGTAAAGGCGTGGATCTGAGGCTAGGGAATAGCGCAAAGGTTTCGGCGATCACTGTAGGGACAGTGAACCTCAAGCTTCCATTTGGAGACGTCTTATCATTAGATGATTGTTATTATGTACCTAACATAATAAAGAACATCATTTTTGTTTCTTGTTTTGGATAAGATTAGATGTAGGTTGACTATTGAGAACAAAGGTTGTGCAATTTATTATAATAATAAATTCATTTCTTCAGCATGTTTAGTCAATGGTCTATATCTTTTAGATGTTTCTTATTATAGACTCCATATTGATAATGCTCTTAAGAAGAGTAAGAATAGTGTGAACTAAACCTACATCTGGCATTGTAGACTTGGACACATTAGTAAAAGCAAACTACAAAAGTTGAACAAATATAGTTATTTACATGTATTCGTTTATGAATCGTTAGCAACATGTGAGTTCTGCCTTATGGGAAAGATGGAAAAATTTCCATTTACTGGATATGGAGAATGCACCAAGGATATCTTAGAACTAATGCATTCAAATGTATGTGGCCCTATGTCCACCCAAGCCAAAGGTGGCTTCTCATATTTCATCACGCTCACTGATAACTTCTCGAGATTCGACTATGTGTATTTAATAAAGTACAAGTCGAAAGCATTTGAGAAGTTCAAGGAGTTCAATAATGAAGTTGAGAAGTATATAGGAAAGAGTATTAAAGCTCTTCAATCTAGTTAGGAAGGCGAATACTTAAGTACTAGTTTCACACAATTCTTAAAGAATAATAGCATCCTTTCTTAGCTGACCCCTCTATATATACTGTAGATGAATGGTGTATCATAAAGGAGGAATCACACCTCGTGGGATATGGTGCGATCTATGATGAGCTTTTCAGGTTTATCAATGTCCCTCTGGGGGTATGCTTTAGAGTCAACATCATACCTACTGAATAGAGTACCTAGCAAATCTATAACCTCTACTCTATATGAAATACGGAAAGATAGAAAACTAGAATTTAAACATGTTAAAGTATAGGGTTGTCCTACTCATGTAAAGAGGTATGATCTAGACAAGATGGAATCTAGAACTGATAGATGCAGGTTTGTGGGATATCCAAAGGAGATATTTACATACTATTTTTACCATCCTGGTGAACAAAATATATTTATAGCAAGAAATGCTATCTTTCTGGAAGATGAATACCTTCTCCAAGAGGACAGTGGGAGTAAAATAGTACTAGCAGAGGTTCTAGATCCCCAAACAGTTGCAACATTATCGGATGAGCTATCAGTTCTTGAATCTGTTCAGGTACACACAGATGAGCCTCATAGATCTAGTAGAGTACCCAGACTATCCGAACGATATGTGTGACATATCGCGAAAGGTAAGTTTAAGGTAGAATATAACGAGGATGATGATCCTAAATCTTACCAAGAGGCCAGTGAAAGCCTAGAAGCCGAGAAGTGGCGAGAAACTATGAACTCTGAAATCTAGTCCATGTACACCAACCAAGTTTGCAACTTAGAGGACTTACCAGAGAGTATCGTACCCATTGGGTGCAAGTGGATCTTTAAGAGAAAGATCAGTGCAGATGGATGGATCGACACTTATAAGGTAAGATTGGTGACAAAGAGATATCGTCAAAGACAAAGAATTGACTATGACGATACTTTCTCATCAGTTGCTATGATAAAGTCGATCAAAGTTCTTCTTGCTATAGTAGTACCCTACGATTATGAGATCTGGCAGATGGATGTGAAGACTGCCTTCCTCAATGGTAACCTTGAAGAAGAGGTCTATATGATTGAACTAGAAGGTTTCACATCCAAGGAGTTTCCAAACAGTGTGCAAGCTTCAAAGGTCCATTTATAGATTGAAGCAAGCTTCTCGGAGCTGGAATATGAGATTTAATGAGGCTGTTGTTAGGTTCTCATGTTTCTCGGGATTGCTAACGCAGTGGAAAATAAGAAATAAAATTTTGTGATCCATTTCCATTTCGAATAATCTAAAACCGATTTTCGAGTAATCGTTTATTACCTTGTGCGGAATCGAATCTGCATCTGAATGGTTCCAACGGTGTGACACTGCCAGCCGCGCAAACGTCCGGCCTCTAGCGAAGTCCACACGATCCTCCTCGCTGTGGATTTCCTCACGTTCCTCGTTCCTCCCAACCCACGAGCGATTCGTCGTTCGCCGCAACGACCGCCGCAACGCGTGATTGATACCCGTCGAATGGGAGTCGGAGAAGATGGCAAAGCTATCTCCAGAGAGAGTAGAGAGCAGGGGAGTCAAGGAGAGAGGAGGGAGCGGCTAGGGCTGAGCAGCAGCTTGGCTTGCTCAACTTGTTCACTATATTTTATATTAACCACGAGGCTTTTCATAAAAAAATTCGGTATAATATAAAACCCACTTTTAATCCATCGCCTTGAGAATCTTTTTGCGTATGACCCTCTAGGCCCAATTACCAATCTGGTTAATGGTCCAATAAACCCAGTGACTCCTCACTGACTTAATTAATCAATTAATAACTCATATTAATTAATTAATCAACCGAATTAATGTCGCACATTAAATTTAGTCAGGCCTCCGATCACGTTGGGTGCCATGCAACACCACGTGAACCCGAAAGGTCTTGGGGTTAAGCAACCCACTCTTGGAACCTTTCCACCGGCTGTTACCACATAGATATAGTCCTTCATTCGTACAATGCTCTCGAGTCAACTCATGATATGTTGTATTGTCAAACGGTAACTAGTCGATTCACTTGGATCGGATGCTGCCGTATAATATTGAAAAACTCATTTCCCGATATTATCGTCTGCCCTGGCCAGAGACTCTTGCGCATGCTTCCTAGAGCATTCTCTCTCTAAGTACCGAGAGCAAATGATTCCTTATGGACACTCAATTCCCTTCAACGGTATTCTACTGTACCCGATCCTTGGCTATTTAAAATCCCGTAAATAGAGATCCGTAAAGCAAGGTCAAAGTACAGAAGTCCACCGAGAAGGTATCCTTGGTGTCTCAAGTCCGAGGACCATCCACGCAACTGTGACAATAGAATCAAGCTGGTTGACAGTCAGGTACAATACCATCCAGCGATTCAGTCGGATCAGTTCAGTAAACTCATTCTCTAATGAGCACCTACAAATTCTCCTTAGTGTCTCCATAAAAGTGACTATGAGATCAGTCACCCCATCATATGAGCAAGAGTAATTTGTACTAGTCTAATCAGATATCTGATGTCCTTTTCGGATATCCTTTAACTAGCAACTATTAAGAATATGTGTGCTTAAGTGATCAGTCTCATTAGTATGATCTCATTATAATCTGATCACTATTACACATATTCATAGACTTCATCATGAAACGATAAAAGAATGAATTAAACATAATGAAATAATGCCATATTATTAATAGATGAACGAGATTCACAAAGTCAGATTGGCTTGTAGGCCTCCTAAGACTAACAGTCTTCCACTTGGACTAAAGCTAATCACCTTGATGCAATATATCTAGAGGTGACGCTCAAACACAATTTGAGACAATAGCTTTGTCAGTGGATCTACTACATTATCGGTGGATGGAACTCTTTCCACCACTACATCTCCTCTGAAAATAATTTCTTTGATAAGATAAAAGTGCCTCAGAATATGTTTTGATTTCTGATGAGACCGCGGCTCTTTCGAATGTGTAATTGCCACATTATTGTCGCACAGCATCGGAACAAGATCAGAGATGCTGAGAACTACGCCGAGGTTGATGATGAACTTCTTCAACCACACTGCTTTCTTGGCGGCTTCAGCTGCAGCGATATACTCAGCTTCAGTCGTCGAATCTGCAGTGGTTTCTTGCTTGGAATTCTTCCAGCACACTATGCCTCAATTCAAAGTAAACATAAATTCAGATGTAGACTTGCTATCATCTAGATCTGACTGAAAACTTGAGTCAGTAAAGTCTCGCAATTTCAAGTCACCTCCTCCATAGACAAGAAACATATCCTTAGTTCTTCACAAGTTCTTACGGATACATTTCATTGCCTTCTAGTGCTCTTCGCCTGGATCAGCCTGAAATCTACTTGTAACACTTAGAGCATATGTCACATCAGACCGTGTACATAATATGGCATACATGATAAATCCTATAGCAGAGGCTTAGGGTACTCTATCCATGAATGCCCTCTCATTAGGAGTCTTTGGAGACTGCTCCTTTGAAAGATAAATTCCATGTCTCATCGGTATGAGACCTCTCTTGGAATTTTTCATGCTAAACCTTTTGACAATGGTATCTATGTATATGGATTGAGTCATTCCGAGCATCCTTTTTGATCTATCTCTATAGATCTGTATTCCCAATACGTAGGATGCTTCTCTCAAATCCTTCATGGAGAATTTTTTTGATAGTCAAACCTTTACCAATGACATCATAGCTACATCATTCCCAATAAGTAGTATGTCATCTACGTAAAGAACTAAGAAGACGACCTGCAGTCACCTTCTTAGTCCTTTACATAGATGACATTCTACTCATTGGGAATGATATAGCTATGTTGTCATTGGTAAAGGTTTAGTTGTCGAAGAACTTCTCTTTAAAAGATTTGGGAGAAGCATCCTATGTATTGGGAATATAGATCTATACAGATAGATCAAAGAGGATGCTCTGAATGACCCAATCCATATACATAAATACTATCATCAAAAGGTTTGGTATGAAAAATTCTAAGAGAGGTCTCATTCCGATGAGACATGGGATTTATCTCTCAAAGTTACAGTCTCCTAAGACTCCAAAATAGAGAACATTCATATATAGTGTACCCTATGCCTCTACTATAGGATCCATCATCTATTCCATGCTATGTACCAGGCATGATGTTGCATATGCTCTAAGTGTTACAAGTATATTTCAGGCTGATCCAAGAGAAGAGTACTGGAAGGCAGTAAAATGTATCCTTAAGTACTTGAGAAATACTAAGGATATGTTTTTTCTCTATAGAGGAGGTAACTTGAGACTGCGAGACTTTACTGACTGACTTAAGTTTCTAGTCAGACCCATATGATAGTAAGTCTACATCTAGTTTTGTATTCACTCTGAATAAAGGCACAATATGCTGGAAGAGTTCCAAGCAGGAAACCACCGCATATTCGACGACGGAAGTAGAGTACATCACTGCAAATGAAGCCACTAAAGAAGCAGTGTGGTTGAATAAGTTCTTCACCGACCTCGGCATAGTTCCCAGTATCTCTGATCCTATCCCACTGTTGTGCGACAATAATGGGCGATTGCTCAAGCGAAAGAGCCACGGTCTCATCAGAAATCGTAGAATATTCCAAGGCACTTTCATCTTATTAGAGAGATTATTGCCAGAGGAGATGTAGTGGTGGAAAGAGTTCTATCTGCCAATAATGTAGCAGATCAACTGACAAAGCCATTGTCTCAAATTGTGTTTGAGCGTCACCTAGAAGCTATAGGTATTTTGCATAAAGGTGATTGACTTTAGTCCAAGTGGGTGATTGTTAGTCTTAGGTGGCCTACAAGGCAATCTGAATGTGTATAATCTCATTCATTTATTAATAAAATGACATTATTTCATTATGTGTAATTTATTTTATTATCATTTCATAATGAAGTCCATAAATATATGCAATAGTGATCAGATTATGATGAGATTATACTAGTGAGACTGACTACTCATACACACATATTCTTATTTGTTCCTAGCCAGGAGATGTTTGAGAAGGACATCAAACATCTGATTAGACTAGTATAGATTACTCTTGCTCATATGATGAGGGTAACTGATCTTATAGTCACTCCTGTGGAGACACTAAGGCAAATCTATAGGTGCTCATTAGAGAATAAGTTCACTAAACTGATCCGATTGAAACGCCGGATGGTAATATACTTAAATGTTGGCTAGCTTGATTCAATTATCACAGTTGTATGGATGGTCCTCGGACTTAAGACAGTAAGGACACTGCTAAGGATCAGGTATAACATAATACCGTCAAAAGGAATTGAGTGTTTAATAAAGGATCATTTGCTCTCAATATTTAGAGAGAGAATGTTCTAGATAGGATGTGTAAGAGTCCCTGGCCAGGGGGAACAATAATATCGAGAAAGGAGTTTTTCGATATTATACGGCAGCATCCGATGTGAGTGAGTCAACCGATTAGGGTTTGATAGTTCACCATACCTTAAGTTGACTTGAGAGCATTGCGTGAGTCAAGGATTAAATCTATACGATAACTATCAGTGGAAAGGTTCCATGAATGGGTTGCTTAACCCTAATACCTTCCGGGTTCACGTGGTGTTGCTTGGCACCCAGTGTAATTAAAGGCTTGGCTGAATTGTATATGCGACATTAATTCGATTAATTAATTTATTAATATGAAATATTAATTGATTAATTAAATCAGTAAGGAGATAATGGATTTATTGGGCCATTAACTGGACTGGTATTTGGGGCTAGAGGGTCGTATGCAAAAGATTCTCAAGGCGATGGATTAAAAGTAATTTTTATACAATTTCTGGTGTTTTTATGAAAAATCGCATGATGAATATAAAACATAGCAAGGGGGATGAGCGGGCCAGGCATCTACTCAGCTCAAGCTGTGCCCTTATCTCTATCTCTCTGGTGCCCCTGGCTGTCCCCTTCTGTGGGCTCTGCATCGTTGACTTCTTCGACTCCCGTGAGACAGGAATTCGGCTGCGTGCTATGGTGTTTGTCACGACAAATGATGACTTCTTCGAGCGTTGCGAGGAATGTGAGGAAATATGTCATGAGGAGAATTGAGTGGACTCCACTAGAGGCCAGGTGTTTGCGCGGTTGATAGCGTCACACCGACAGAACTGTTTGAATGCGGATTTGAATCCATGTAAGGTGATGTCCGATCAACGCTTTTCTATTTTTTCTTCGAAACAGACTAGGATCGCGCTATTATTATTTTTATTTTATTTTTGTTGGATCTGCGATCCCGAGAAACTAGAACCTTACATTTCCCAGATGATTTGCCCGATTTGCCTCCTTATTGGGACATCGACTTTGTCATTATGTAATGCCCCCGCTCTGCTGGCCCAGTTCAGTCGTGCTGATTTACTGCGAACCATCGGTACAAAGTTGTCATTATGGGAACAACCCACACATCTTACATCGGCAGTAAAGAATATAAGCATAAGATAAGATAATAAACACAACATGCATGGCCACAAGCAAACCAAATGAAATAATTGAACTATTATAACGGAAATAACCAACTATTAAAATTATCCAGGATCTCTCTAATCTAAAAAGAAAAGTACATCTTATGAACTAAATAGAAACTAACCTATACATCTCTTGTTAACCTATCAAACTAAAAATAACAAATAAACACCTACTATAGCTTCGATAACCAAAGATCAAGCCCCATGTTCCTTTGGCTCAACCCTAGTCTCACGATCTTCTGAAAAATATTTGTTTCAGTAAAGTTGAGTCATATAGAACTTAGCAAGCTCAAAGTCTACAAAGTCATATGTTTTGCATACAATATACATAAAAGAATATTTTATACATTTGTGTAATCATGAACATCAAGACTAACATATAATACTAGCATGTTTGATTAACATTGCAATATGATACATGTATAATATGCATTAATTGCACATAGTTTACTAATTTAAATATGAACATGACAGCATGTTAACTTCTGAAATATGACTTAATAACAGCAAATGAACATGTACATTTAATCATGCATTATCATGGAATATGCACATAGAACAACTACTATGATTATCGCTTTACATGGACTTGTTATGCATGAATTTAAACATAATTTTTCAGCATATATCATGATAAAAATATATACATTAACTTTAGTAAATTTACTTCATCTTTCATCATTAAACATCGTAAGTGATTACACATATCACATTTTTCACTTTAACATAGGACAAGCAACCATACAATGACATTGGGTACTTTTTCTTATTCTTCTTTATCTAGTGGTTATGGCAAACCCACTAGATCTTCAGCTGAACAGTCGGGGGACGATCTCAGATCCCATTGGGATAACATATAAACACACTTCTTGGATTTAACCCATTGCCTTGGGTATCTTCCTTATCCCCTTAGGGCCGGTTTGTTTCAGGAATAAGGGGTCAAATAGGATGGCTTATGACGCTTATTCCGTGACTCAGAGTTTGAAATCACGAACATGTTATTCTCAAAATAAGTGGAATAACTCAACTCACCTAAAAGGTGAGAATTACTTATTCTTGGAATAAGAAAAGGTGCTTCAAAGAGAATTCCTGTTGTTATAGGTATAAGAGATCCAAGTATAGGAAATCCATAATACTATGTCGATGAAACAAACTGGCCCTTAGTTATTAACTGTAACGACCCACCACCCTATAATCAAGGATCCAATCACTAAATGGGTGCCGAATCATTAAAATTAGGAGCCAAACTAAGATCTCAAATAAGAGCTGTAAAGAAAGTGCAGGAATTAAAAATTATTACAGTCTGACTAGACTCAGCAAATAATTATTTAGTCTACAACTGAAATGAAATAATTATGCGTACAAGCCTGAAAATGAAAGTACAACTACATCGGGACATATCCCAGAACGGTAGCTGCTGGCATGCAATGCGAGACGAAACCCCACAACCGCTACGCCAATCGGGAACCTTCACCTAAAACCGTAGGGAGTGAGTCACACTAGAATGGACTTAGTAGGGATCCGTCGATCCCTACCTCCCACACACGCACATACAATCGCAACAGAAAAAGATATATATATATATATATATATATATATATATATATATATATATATAGGCAACATAAGCACAAATAAAGCCGTAAATAAATCACACGTCTACAGTGAGAAACACACAGGGAACTTCCAAATCAACCAGTAAGATACGACCCGCTGGGACGAAACAGCAACCCATCGGATAGCGCGCTAGCTACTCCGATTTGTCTAGCTCTAGGTAGTTCTACCTCCTCCTAGTCACGAGTGACGCTCCGAAGTGTACCACTCCCACACTAGTACTAGATATTATCCCGAGGTACATCAGGTGATCCTCTCCTCCTAGGCGCCACCTTGTCACTCCCACACCGACACTGTATCACTCCTACACTGACACATAGTGTAAAGTACTAACAGTTGTCACTCTAGGTCCACAATTGCATAAATACAACACAATGCGATTCCGAGTGCATGGAAATCTCTGCCCCAATATATGATTTCAAGCATGAAAATAACAAGATCTTCTAACAATATACAAGAATTTAATTGTATAATAATCACACATGTTAAGTGCAGGAAATATGAGGCTCTATCTTGAATTCCATCAACTCAGGTCAATGCCTTTCAATGGCCTTAAAATTGGTTTTCCTCACTCTCAGGCCTTGGGACCCTGGGATACTAGCCTGAACCGTGTCGACCATGGTTGACGTCATTCAACCTTTATCTCACTCTCTACCCTCAGGACCCAAGGGCATGGGCCATAATTTGCATCGACTCAGGGTGACGCCTTTCAAATCGCGTCGCCCTGAGTGCACGCGTTTCACGTCCGAAATCGAGCTCCCCTCCAATCTTCACCAAGCCACAACACGGAGTCCCTCCCCCCCTAAAACGAATGAAAACACAAAAAAGAATTAGGGGGGAATCCACGAAGTGAAACAAACATACTCTCCCCATTTCAAAAATGTCAATTTCAATCCAAAAACTCCCTAGAACATGTTCAATTCTACCCAAAATCACCTATACATCCATAACATGCTCCAAAGCGGGAAATCATGGGTTAAAATAATCAAAACAAGCATGAGGATAGTCACCCTATCGGTTACTTGAACTCCTTCTAACTCCTCATTGCCGAACCGCTATACCGCAAGTCGCCACCGATACCACCGTAGACACTGTCACCCCGCCGAGACGCCGGTCGCCATCTAGAGATTGAAGAAGCCACGATGGAGATGGAGGTGGAAGTGGTGAGAGGTGGTTGAGGAGAGCCAGAGTGGAGGAAGAGGAAGAGGAAGAGATGGGATCGGAGAGGCAGAGAAAGGGAAGAGAGAGAGTGAGAAGGAGAGAATTAGGGAAAGGAGGGAGAAAGGAAGGGTGGCTCGGGGCGTCAACCCCGACCAAATTAAATTGCATTGTCCGAGGACGATGCGGTTCAGATGACAAGACAGGGGTCGTATACTGGCAGAGGACAAGACCGAGGCCATACACACGTGCCCCAACGCCCGCCTACATGGCACACCTACAATGGCTTCTAAATTGCGTCGCCCACGGCCGACGCCTTTTAAAAGTGAGTCGAGCTGGCGCGACACGATTAAGAGCCTATGCATCAAGCTCACAAGGGCCCAAACCAGGGGGTCCGACACCGCAACCAACTCGATAACTAAATCTGAAACCTCAGTTCTTATATTAACTAAGTGAAAGAGAGAATCTAGAGGCGGCCCCCATGGAATCAAGAGATAGCTACTACAGCATGGCACTTTGGTCCCGAGAGAATCAATAGATGGCCCCACAAGGTAGCACTTTGGTCCACATAATACTTAGGGCATACATCACCGGCTTGGTACATCCACTTAACATCTTAACATCTTAAATGAGTCATATGCATGCATGAACTATTCTATTTAATGCAGGATATGAGATAGATAATGCATAACTGGTACACAAGGCATCAAATTAAACATGTAATTAACATGAATTACTCATGATAATTGACTGTCTGAATCGCGTTGTAGACAGTGGATGCGATTCAAATCATGTCAACTATATCTGACGTGATTTAGCTGGTCATGCAAAATTCTAAAGATTTAATTTCAAACGTGATTATTTCGAAAAACTAGGAACATGAGTGAGCAGTCATGATTCTAGTCATGCCGTAACATATGTATCATGGTCCATACATGCTTTATGAAATAACTACAGAAATAGATGGGAATTTACTAGCATTATAACATAGATGTCTTAGCATGGTTCTTCTGTCATTATCATAGTATGAATTTAAACAGAAAATAACCACTTTTTGCATGCATGGTTAATGGTAACAAAATCATAGGTTCATGCTACATGGATTTTAGCATAGATTTGTTGGGTTCTCGAGTTTCTAGGGATCTCCCGTGTAGCGGAAATAAAAATAAAACGGAGATCCGATTCCCATTTTAAAAAACTAAAATCCTGATAATCGGATTATCAGAACTTACTGTGTGCGGATTCGAATCCGCAATCGTTCGGTTCCGTTGGTGCGACACTGCAAGCCATGCAAGCGCACGACCTCTAGTGGAGTCCGTGCGATCCTCCTCGCGACGGAAATCCTCACGTTCCTCAGTCTTTGCAGCCATGAAAACTTCCGTCGTTCGCCGCAACGCTCGCCGCAAAGCGCGGATGATATCTCGTCGAACAGGAGTCGGAGAAGCGACAGAGCAGATCCGGGGATCAGGATCTGGCCTGGGGCACCAGAGAGAGAGAGAGAAACAGAGGAGGGGGCGGCTAGGGTTAGCAGCAGCCTGGCCTGCTCAGCCCGTTCGCTATATTTTATACTAACCGAGCGGTTTTTCATAAAAACCCCCGGTTTGTATAAAACCAACTTATTTATCCATCGCCTTGAGAATCATTTCCGTATGACCCTCTAGGCTCAATTACCAGTCCGGTTAATGGCCTAATAAGCCTAGTGACTCCTCACTGACTTTATTAATCAAATAATAACACTTTATTAATTAATTAATCGATTGAATTGATGTCGCACATCGAATTCGATCAGGCCTCCGATCACCTTGGGTGCCAAGCAACACCGCGTGAACCCGGAAGGTATCGGGGTTAAGTAACCCACTCTTGGAACCTTTCCGCCGATAGTTACCGCATGGATATAATCCTTCATTCGTACAATGCTTTCGAGTCAACTCAGGGTATGGAGTGCTGTCAAACCCTAACCGGTCGACTTACTTGGATTGGATGCCACTGATGAATATTGAAAAACTCCTTTTCCCGATATTATCGTCTGCCCTGGCCAAGGACTTTCGCGCATCCTTCCTAGAGCATTATCTCTCATCGTACCGAGAGCGAATGATTCCTTATTGACATACAATTCCCTTCAACGGTATTCCGCTGTACTTGATCCTTAGTTGTTTAGAATCCCATGGTTAGAGATTCATAAACCAAGGTCAAAGCAAAGAAGTCCACCAACAAGGTGTCTTTGGTGTCTCAGGTCCGAGGACCATCCACGCAACTACGACAATAGAATCAAGCTGACAGTAAGGTACAATACCATCTAGCGATTCAGTCGGATCAGTTCAGTGAACTCATTCTCCAATGAGCACCAACATATTCGCCTTAGTGTCTCCACACAAGTGACCATGAGATCAGTCACCCTCATCGCATGAGTAGGAATAATCTGTACTAGTCTAACAGGATATCCGATGTCCTTCTCGGATATCCTCCGACTATGAACGATTAAGAATATGTGTGTTTAAGTGATCAGTCTTACTAGTGTGATCTCATCATAATTTGATCACTATCGCACATATTCACGGACTTTATTATGAGACGATAATTAATACGATTTACACACAATGAATATTATGCTATTATATTAATAAATCGAACAAGATTACAAAGTCATATTGGCTTTTAGGCCACCTTAGACTAACAATCTCCCACTTGGACTAAAGCCAATCACCTTTATACAGCAATCCTGTAGACTCTAGGTGACGCTCAAACACAATTTGAGCTAATGGCTTTATCAGTGGATCTGCTACATTGTCGACTGATGGAACTCTTTCCACCACTACATCTCCTCTAGATATAATCTCTTTGATAAGATGAAAGCGCTTCATAATATGCTTCGTTTCTGATGAGACCGCGGCTCTTTCGCTTGCGCAAAGGCTCCGTTGTTGTCGCACAACAGCGGAACAGGTTCAGAGATGCTGGGAACTACGCTGAAGTCAGTGATCAATTTCTTCAACCACACTGCTTCTTTGGCGGCTTTAGCTGCAGCGATGTACTCAGCTTCTGTCGTCGAATCTGCAGTGGTTGCTTGCTTGGAACTCTTCCCGCACACTGCGCCTCCGTTTAAAGTAAACACAAATCCAGATGTAGACTTGCTATCATCTAGATCTGACTGGAAAAGTAAAGCCTCGCAGTTTCAAGTCACCTCTTCCATAGACCAGAAACATATCCTTAGTTCTTCTCAAGTACTTAAGGATACATTTCACAGACTTCCAGTACTCTTCGCCTGGATCAGCCTAAAATCTGCTCGTAACACTTAGAGCATATGCAACATCAGGCCGTGTACATAGCATGGCATACATGATAGATCCTATGGCAGAGGCATAGGGTACTCTATCCATGAATGCCCTTTCATTAGGAGTCTTAGGAGACTGCTGCTTTGAGAGATTAATTTCATGTCTCATCGGTATGAGACCTCTCTTGGAATTTTCCATGTCAAACCTTTTGACTATGGTATCTATGTACAAAGATTGGGTCATTCCAAGCATCCTCTTTGATCTATCTCTATAGATCTGTATTACCAATACGTAGGATGCTTCTCCCGAATCCTTCATGGAGAAGTTTTTCAACAGCCAGATCTTTTCTGATGACATCATAGCTACATCATTCCCAATGAGTAGTCTGTCGTCTACGTAAAGAACTAAGAAGGTGACTGCACTCCCATTAGTCTTCTTGTACACACAAGGCTAATCTTCATTCTTAATGAAGTTATAAGACTTGACAGCCTCGTCAAATCTTAAGTTCCAGCTCCGGGAAGCTTGCTTCAATCCATAAATAGACCTTTGAAGCTTGCACACTTTATCTGGAGATTCCTTGGATGTGAAACCTTCTGGTTGTATCATATACACCTCTTCCTTAAGGTTACCATTGAGGAAGGCAGTCTTCGCATGCATCTGCTAGATTTCATAATCAAAATGTGTAGCAATGGCAAGTAGAACTCTGATCGACTTTATCATGGCAACCGGTGAGAAAGTCTCGTCATAGTCAATTCCTTGTCTTTGACGATATCCCTTTGCCACCAACCTTGCCTTATAAGTATTGATCTGTCCATCAACACCGATCTTTCTCTTAAAGATCCACTTGCAACCGATGGGTACAATACCCTCGGGAAGTCCTCCAAGTTCCAAACTTGGTTGGTGTATATGGACTGGATTTCTGAGTTCATGGCTTCTCGCCATTTCCCGGCTTATGGGCTTTCTATGGCCTCTTGGTAGGATTTAGGATCATCATCCTCATTATATTCAACCTTAGACTCACCTTCAACGATATGTCCCACATATCGTTCGGGTAGTCTAGGTAATCTACCAGATCTTCGAGGCTTATCTGTGTGTACTTGAACAGATTCAAGAACTGATATCTCATCTGATGATAATGCAGCTGTTTGGGGATCTGGAACCTCTTCCAGTACTATTTTACTCCCACTGTCCTCCTGGAGAAGGTATTCCTCTTCCAAGAAGATAGCTTTTCTAGCGACAAACACCTTTTGTTCACCAAGATGGTAAAAGTAGTATCCAAACGTTTCCTTTGGATATCCCACAAACCTACATTTATCAGTTCGTGATTCCAACTTGTCTGGATCATACCTCTTTACATGAACAGGACAACCCCATACTTTAACATGTTTAAATTCTAGTTTCCTACCTTTCTATATCTCATATGGAGTAGAGGTCACATACTTGCTCGGTACTCTATTCAGTAGGTATGCTGCTGACTCTAGAGCATACCCCCAGAGGGACACTGGTAATCCCGAAAAGCTCATCATGGATCGCACCATGTCCAACCAGGTGTGATTCCTCCTTTCTGATACACCATTCATCTGTGGTGTATATAGAGGGGTTAGCTGAGAAAGGATACCATTATCCTTTAAGAATTGTGTGAAATTAGTACTCAAGTATTCTCCTCCCCGATCAGATCGAAGAGCTTTAATACTCTTTCCTAATTGCTTCTCTACCTCATTTACACATAGCCGAATCTTGAGAAGTCGTCGGTGAACGTGATGAAGTACGAAAATCAACCTTTGGCTTGGGTGGACATGGGACCACATACATCTGAATGTATTAATCCCAAAATGTCCTTGGCACGTTCTCCATGTCCAATAAATGGCGATTTAGCCGTCTTTCCCATAAGGCAGGACTCACATGTCGCAAACGATTCATAATCGAATGCTGTTAAATAATCATGTTTCTGCAACCTTTGCAACCTGCTTTCACCAATGTGTCCAAGTCTACAATGCCACATATAGGCTTGGTTCACACAATTCTTACTCTTTTTAAGAGCATTATCAATATGAAGATTATAATAAGAAACATATAAAAGATATAGACCGTTAACTAAAGATGTCAAAGCTATTGATTTATTACCATAATAAATCGAACAACTTCTATTCTCAATAGTCAACCTATATCCTATCTTGTCCAAACAAGAGCTAAAATGATGTTCTTTATTATGCTAGGAACATCATAACAATCTTCTAATGATAAGGCATTTCCCGATGGAAGCCTGGGGTTTGTTGTCCCAACAGCAATCGCCGCAACTTTTACGCCGTTTCCTAACCTCAATTCCACCTCGCCTTTTCTCAGCTTGCGCTTGCTTGTCAACATCTGCACATCATGGTAGATATGAGAAGCACATCCGGTATCCAATACCCAAGATGTGGAATCTCTAACTGACAAGTTGATATCTATCATATAGATATCTGAAGCTTTAGATAGCTTCATTTTTCCATGATCTTTATCGTTGAGGAACTCCTTGCAGTTCCTCTTCCAGTGACCATTCTTCGTACAGTGGAAGCAGTCACTCTTTAATACTCCTTTGTCTTTGTCCTTCGATCTTTTATCGTTAGCTATCATCTCTGCGTCAAGGGCATCCAATGCCGGCTCAGCAGGAGTATCAGCTTCAAGGACATAGTCAATGTGTTCAGATATGAAGACATTCTTCAAGTTTCTAAACCAATCCGAGTAGTTCAGGCTAGTCAAACGTTTGGCATCAAGTATACCTCAGAGTGGGTTATTCGACGACATAATTCCATACAGGAGATGAATAAAATTTGTTTTAGCAGATGTTCAATTATTAAACTTAAAACAAGACATAGTCTTTTGTTCAAGTTTTAACTCCCACTAATTTTCGACGGATTGTATAACCCTCAGCTACACAGAACGGGAGATGCTGATAGTCTCCTAGTGGGGATCATAATCTCAATGACTTACAATACAACCTTGTGGATAGCACAACAAACTGTAATACAATCAAAGAGCACCCAACTCATGGGACTTGCAACTCCTTGCAATATCCGATCATAGCTTCGGTCCCCAGAGGTTTAATGACCTTGTGGATAGCACAACAAGCCACTAATTCTACTCTAAGCTAACCATCGTTACGAGACGAGCATAGATTTGCATGCAGCCCTTGTGGATAGTATAACAAAGCTACATGGTTCCTCTACCCTGATCAAATAGGCATCTAATGCCATAGTCACAGTTTCTCCTCACAATTAAACAGGCCTGGTGGTAGCACGACAAACCTGTCTAAAGTGATTCGAATCCTATAACTATAGCGATGGTGGACCACGTGATAAGTTCTTAACTACCCATGTTACAGCTTAGAGTTTAGACGGGGGTATTTAGATAACTTTTATCTTGGTCTCTCCTAGGTGTTAGTATAAATATATCGTATATATTTAATAAATACTATACCTATTTTGATTCATAATCAAAAGAAAATAATGCATCTCATATATGTCATTAGTGTGGTCATGGATAGCACAGTGGGTTTGACTGGAGCTAATAGTCAAACGCACACATAATCTAACATAACATTTATATCAAACAATATTGCAAACATTAAGGCAACGGATCTCCATCGATTCGCCTTTCCAGTTGCAGTTGTGGATCGTCCTCACTCCTTCCTCGGTTGCCTCGATCAGATTACAATAATTCTTGAACTTCAAGTAAATTGAAGAAGGCCTTATGGCGAGTACAAGAGAGAGGGAGGTAGAAGTACATCGGAGTTAGAGAGAGAAAGAGGTACGCAAACCTCTATTTATTAACAATTAATAAATAACTAAAATACATCCACGATCCACGCAATCATTCATCACATGGATAATAAAATGTGCATATCCATGACCACGGTGTGTTTTAAATAATCCACACATGATTAGCACATCACATGGCAAAAACAAAAGACTTTTTCAAAATTAGATAATTTTGACTTTCAAAATAATTAGATTCCAATCAAAATTGGCTTCTGAATTTCGAAAACTCTTTTAATTAACTTTAAGTATGCAATTAAATCAAATTTAAAAGCATTAAACACATATCACATGTGCACACACTCCAAATTAGTAATTCCAGATTATTCCATGTCATTAAAACAATTCTAATAATTATACAATCTAACACTTAAATTAAACCATATTAATAATCTAACAATTAGACTATTAATAATTAATCTAACTCTTAGACTAGGCCATCAAAGTCAATTAATAATTTAACACTTAAATTAATAGTCAACCATAATTAATTATTAACTACTAACCTAACACTAAGATTAGTCAATTAACGTTAATTATTAATTTAACTCTTAAACCAATAATTAATACTAACTAATTAATAAGTAATTAATCTAACTCTTAGATTAATTAATTAAATTAATGTTAATAACTAATTTAATTCTTAAACTAGAAATTAACATAAATTAATTATTTAACCACTAATCTAACTCTTAGATTATTGGATTAACATTAATTATTAATTTAACTCTTAAACCAATAATTAATAACTCCTTATTAAACCATTAATTTAGTTAATTAACATTAATTATCAATTTAACAATTAAACTAACAATTAATTTAAATTAACTAATTATTACTAATTTAACATTTAAATTAGTCTATTAAAATTAATTATTAATTTAACATTTAAATTAATAATCAATTTTAATAAATTAACAACTACTTGTTGATATAAAGATTCCAAAATCATTAATGGCTCAATTAAATAAAATTAGATAAAATTTAATTTCAAAACACTTTGAAATTTTTAATTTAAAATCTAATTAGAATTTAATTGGGTCAATAAGGTTTAATTAGGAATCTAGGGGGTTTAAATGGGTTAATGGGGGGGGGGGAATAAGAAAGTGGCTCAGCTCACTGGTGGAGCCAGGGCTCGGCCCTAGCTCAGCCACCCAGACCAGCTGGGGCAGCCCGGTTTGGGGCACCGGCCCGGCCTGCATCTCCCCAACCAGAACCCCCCCCCCGAAACCCTAAGAAGTTGCAGGTTTGGAGGCCGGCGGCTGGGAGGTGCGGCGCCACCTGGCAGCAGGGCCCCGGCGTCGACCGGCCATGCCCCCGGTGCCGGCAGGCTTCCCTGTGCCGGCGAGGGCCTTAAATAGAAGCTGTCCGATCCCTGGTTTTTCCAAAAAAAAATTCTAGTTTTGGTTTTAAAACCGTAAATGAGGATGAACAACCTCTATTCCAGCCCTTCCAATGGACCCTCTATTGCTGGCTACCAGTTCCATTGATGACTGGTATGGTCACTGGTCGTACCAAGACCTCCGCACACCCTCCCATCGTATGGAGACGTCAGATTGAAGTCCCCAAAACCCTGTCGTTCTTCGTCTCACGAAGAACACGAAAACCCCAAAATAATTTTCAAAATTTGCATAATAATAATCCAATTATTACAGTGTTTATCAAATAAACACGAATCCATCAAAGCAATCGAATTTGTGCATGGAATGAATCATAGAAAATTAATTCGGAGAATAAAACGGGACGAGAAATAGTGGACACTGTTGGGTTCTCGAGTTTCTACGGATCTCCCGCGCAGCAGAAATAAAAATAAAACAGAGATCCGATTCCCGTTTCGAAAAACTAAAATCCCGATAATCGGATTATCAGAACTTACTGTGTGCGGATTCGAATCTGCAATCGTTCGGTTCCGTCGGTGTGACACCGCAAGCCACGCAAGCGTCCGGCCTCTAGCGGATTCCACGTGATCCTCCTCGCAACGGAAATCCTCACGTTCCTCGGTCTTCGCAACCATGAAAACTTCCGTCGTTTGCCGCAACGCTCACCGCAACGCGCGGACGATATCCCGTCGAACGGGAGTCGAAGAAGCGGCGGAGCAAATTCGGGGATCCGGACATGGCCTGGGGTGCCAGAGAGGGAGAGAAACAGAGGAGGGGGTGGCTAGGGTTAGCAGCAGCCTGACCTGCTCAGCCCATTCGCTATATTTTATACTAACTACGCGATTTTTCATAAAAACCCCCAGTTTGTATAAAACCCACTTATTTATCCATCGCCTTGATAATCATTTCCGTGTGACCCTTTAGGCCCAATTACAAGTCCGGTTAATGGCCCAATAAGCCCAGTGACTCCTCACTGGCTTTATTAATCAATTAATAACTCTTTATTAATTGATTAATCAATCGAATTGATGTCACACATCGAATTCGATCGGGCCTCCGATCACGTTGGCTGTCAAGCAACACCGCGTGAACCCGGAAGGTATCGGGGTTAAGTAACCCACTCTTGGAACCTTTCGCTGACAATTACCGCGTGGATATAATCTTTCATTCGTACATTGCTCTCGAGTCAATTCAGGGTATGGCGTGCTGTCAAATCCTAACCGGTCGACTCACTTGGATTGGATGCCGCTGATGAATATCGGAAAACTCCTTTTCCCGATATTATCATCCGCCCTAGCCAGGGACTTTCGCGCATCCTTCTTAGAGCATTCTCTCTCATCGTACCGAGAGCGAATGATTCTTTATTGACACACAATTCCCTTCAACGGTATTCCGTTGTACCCGATCCTTGGCTGTTTAGAATCCCATGGTTAGAGATTCATAAACCAAGGTCAAAGCACAGAAGTCCACCAACAAGGTGTCCTTGGTGTCTCAGGTCCGAGGACCATCTACGCAACTGCGACAATAGAATCAAGCTGGTTAACAGTGAGGTACAGTACCATCCATCGATTCAGTCGGATCAGTTCAGTGAACTCATTCTCCAATGAGCACCTACATATTCGCTTTAGTGTCTCCACACAAGTGACCATGAGATCAGTTACCCTCATCGCATGAGCAGGAGTAATCTGTACTAGTCTAACTGGATATCCGATGTCCTTCTCGGATATCCTCTGACTATGAACGATTAAGAATATGTGTGTTTAAGTGATCAGTCTCAGTAGTATGATCTCATCATAATCTGATCACTATCGCACATATTCACAGAGTAGTATGAGTGCTTAAATAGGTGTCTAATATGAGTCCCAAGTAGACTCCTATTGCACTCAGAGAAGAGAGAGGTGGCCATGTGTCGGACTTAAAAAATCCTAAACGGCATTAGCTCGACCAAACGTGTGAATGACATCCACCCAAGGCGACTCGTTTCAGGCAACTCAGTAAAAATCTAGAAAGATCATAGAACAATCAATAAATTCGAAATCTAACCCCGCTAATGGGCCGACCAAGGTACTAGTGGGCCTATAACGGGTCTACTAAGATGCTAGGTATTACACATTGACCTTATGCTAGGAACATCACCTATTACTAAGGCATTGTATCATATGGTCCTAGTGGAGTTGACAAAATTGAAGAAACAATTGCAGGAGTTGCTTGATAAGAGTTTCATTCGGCCCAGTGTATCACCTTAGGGGGCCTTAGTGCTCTTCATGCATAAAGAAGGATAGTTCTATAAGGCTGTATATCGATTAACATTAGCTTAATCAGGTGACTATCAAGAGCAAATATCCTTTGCTAATATTGATGATATGTTTGACCAATTGAAGTCGGTCAATGTCTTTTCTTAGATTGATCTTCAATCAGGGTATCATCAATTGCGGATCAAAGATGAGGATATACCTAAGACTGCTTTTCGAACTAGGTATAGGCATTATGAGTTTGTGGTGATGTCTTTGGGATTGATGAATGCCCCTGTTGTTTTTATCGATTTGATGAACATAGTGTTACATCTGTTTTTAGATCAATTTGTGGTAGTATTCATTGATGATCTGCTGATTTACTCTCCTAGTATTGAGGCACACAAGGAGCATTTGCATATTATTTTAGAGCTATTGAACCATAATCAGTTGTATGCTAAATTTAGTAAGTGTGAGTTTTGATTGGAGCAAGTTTCTTTCCTTGACCATGTGATTTCCAAGGATGATGTATATGTGGATCCGACTTAGGTTGAAACCGTGTTTTCTTAGAAGACGCCTAAGAATGCTTCAGGGATTAGAAATTTTCTAGGTTTAGCAAGCTATTATAGATGCTTAATTGAGTGATATTCATCTATTGCTATTCCGATGACCAAACTTACTAAGAATGATGTCAAGTTCATATGGTCTTAGGAATGTGAATAATGTTTTCAAGAGTTGAAGACAAGACATACTACTGTCATAGTTCTGACTTTTCCTAGTGTGCTGGATAGTTTTGTTGTTTATACAGATACTACTTAGAAGGATTTGGGTTATGTGTTGATGGAAGATGGAAAGGTTATGGCTTATGCTTCACGCAGTTAAAGGATCGTGAGAAGAATTATTCGACACATGATTTGGAATTAAGTGTTGTTGTTCATGTATTGAGGATTTGTAGGCACTATCTTTATGGAGTGTAGTTCGAGATCTTTACTAATCATCAGAGTCTGAAATATATTTTCTTTCATAAGAAACTTAATTTCAGGTAAAGAAGATGGGTTGAATTTTTGAAGGATTATAAGTTTGTACTAAATTATCATCCTAGTAAGGCCAATGTAGTTGTTGATGCTTTGAGCATGAAGCTTATGGCCTTTCTTTACACAAAGATTGGTATATGCTTGAGGATGTTGTTGCTTGTAAACCAAAAGTCAAGAGTGAGCACTATTTTTTAGCTCAATTGTCTATGAGACCTTCTATTGTGAAGAAGGTTATGGAAGCTCAAAAGCAAGACCCTAAGATACGAGAATTGATTGTTAGGGCTAACATTTCTCACAGTGATGATAGAGTTATCAAATTTCGAGGCATATTGTATGTTCGGCAAGATAATGAGCTGTTGTAGACACCCTATTTTATATGGACATAGATTGAAGATCCAATAGCTTAACTATAGCTTAGTAGCCCAATGGCACAATGGGCTCACCTATGACTTAGCAGCCCATTGGTCTCAGCGCTCAACTGTAGCCCAATGGCCTAATGGCCCAACTGTAGCCCAATGGCCCTATCACCCAATAGTGGCCCAATGGCCCATTTACAACTACATCAAATCATAATAAAATGGAACATGTCATATATTAGACTCTCCTTCACTTCTTTTAAAAAATCAATAAAATATCACATTCTCTTTCATCCAAGTCAAAGTTTAAACCTTCCTATACGTCCTTCTCTTTGGACTCTTCCTTCACTTCTTTTAAGAACTAATGTTATGTGAAATATTTTTCCCATCCAAGTCAAAAGTTAAACATGCCTACATGGCTTTCTCTTTGGACTATTCCTTCTCTTATTTTAAGAATTAATGACATATCACATCTCCTCTTTATTCAAGTCAAAAGTTCAACATACCTACATATCCTTCCTTTTGAATTCATCTTTCACCCCTTTTAAGAACTAATGATATGTCCCATCCAAATCACATCAATTATTCTCATATATTGATCTTCTTTGATTCTAGTTTATGTTGCCACATCATCAAGATTACTATGCCATCCATCTACCTATAAATAGAGTACCCCATCCCACTCATTTCTCCAAGGTAGAGAGAGAGTAAGGAGGCGACACTTTTGCAAGATTTAGAAATTCCAGAGGAAGAGAGACCCTAGCCCAAGTCATATAGTCTAAGTTCTAACCCCATCCAAATACTAATGAAGCATCAGATCGTCAGTGGAAGTTAGCGAGATAATCCTCTTTCTCTCCCTTTTTTTTCTTAATTGTTTTTATCTTTTTTTAACCTTTTACAAAGGGGATCTTATCACCAGTTGATACGATTCGCTTTGTTAGCAACTGGTGCCTTCCTACAAAAAAGATTTTATCACAAGTTGATAAGGTTTCTTTTATTAGTAAGTTGGTACTTATACATAAGAGATCTTATCACAAGTTGGTAATGTTCATTTTGTTCAAAAACTAGTTAGACTAGTAGAGACCATCTTGGAGGTGTGTGGGTGCCTTACCGCTTCTACACAGTTAACAGAACCACGAACTCATAACCTCTTTTAAGACCTCGCCTTGAAGTCTAAATTTGTTATCATGTCTTTCAAAATCTTTTGGGTTCTCAAACCTCTTATTTAAGTGGCAACTCCCAAAACTCATTTTTAATGATCCAAACGTCATGTAACTACAGTTGGCAACTCTACTAGGGAAGCTTCAACTTGAGCGTCTAGCCATTTTTTTTCTTTTTTTTTTTGTTAACTTCTAGTTAGAGATTCTCTACTAGAAGTTTGAAGGCGAATAGGAAACCACTTGAGAGCGCAGAAATACCCTTGGACTTAATCCTTGTTTAACTTAAAGTGAAATTTAAAAAAACACAAAAAGAAACTTTTGCTTTCTTTCCTGTATTGTGAATTTACATTTTTACATTTTTATTCTCATTTGTTTGCACCCACTTCACTATTATTTTGCTTTTGTCATCTTTTTTATTCTGCAACTAATGTAATCATTTGCTCATTTGTCTCCACATCAATCACATACTTCACCAACATATTTCCATTTATACAATCTGTACATTTACTTTTTCTATCGTAATTTCTTATTTTCTTATATTTTATTTGTCGCATTATTAATTTATATTTTTGCATCTTTTTGTTAATCCTTTCTTCACCTGTGAGCATACACTTCACCAGTATATCACTTTCTATTATCATCTCTTGCATTCCTCTTTCTTTAGCATATATAATCGTACTTGAATATATTTTATTTTGAGAAGAATCTAATTGTTTGTATTATTAGTTCCCAATCTAATCACATACGTCACTTTCATATTTGCATTTTTCTTTTATATTAGTATTTCGTTATTCGCTATGTTGATAGTTGTTAACAATATTCATTTTCTACATAACCTTCCACTTTAAGCTTGTATTTCCTATTTTGTCTAACTCATGTCATTCTTATTCCTTTTTTTTGTCTATTTATTTTGTTTTTATTTTAACACTCTTTCTGTCTGTTCCCATAACCCATCTCACATTCTTAGTTATAGTAAATTTTTGTACTTCATCCTTTGAGCCAATACATGTCATTCATTGAGAATCTATACTTAGTGTCCCTTCATTGTAAGTTCAATTCAAATTCGATTTGAAACACGAATGGCTCAATAAATCTCTTTTGTCCTAAAATATGTTGAGGATGATCCACTGGGTGTACAACCTATGGATGAAGGTGAGACGTCAAATATTGCAAATCATGACCAACAACTGAGGAAAATATTTGGTCAAACCATGTAAGTTATCTAGATGACAATGGCCATGATAACTCATTCTCAACCACCTCAACTAGGGGCACCATTAGCACGATACAACCCCGCATAGGCTCACGTGCTCCCTCAAAATGACCCACCAATCTCATACCCATTTTCTCAACCCATGGGAGTTGCCAATAGTAGGTATGAAGAAGAAGTGAGAGAGAATGCTACTCCTCAATACTCACATTAGCCTAATGTAGGAGAGATGACATCAAATCCCATCCCAACTCTTCCTTCTAGCTTCTGAAAAAATCTTTCACTACCTCCAACAATTGATCTAGTCCAAAAAAGGCTAGAAAAGATGGAAGAGGAGATGACAAAGCTTTAGGGAAGAGATCCCCGTGACATCTATTTTTACAATTTATGCTCATTCCCTAATGCTTAACTCCCTAAAAAATTCAAGCTACATGAGCTTGAAAAGTACGATGGCAATAGATGCCCAATCTCCCATCTCTTTGCCTATTACCGAGACATGTCTCCACTCAAAATAAATGAGCAATTGCTCATTTGTTACTTCCAAAAGAGTCTGACTGGTCCAACCCTTCAGTGGTACACCTCCCTTGATGTATCTAAGGTAAGATTTTTTGACCAACTATCTTGACTCTTTGATGATCAATACTTTTATAAGTTGGACATGGAATCTCGTAGAGAAGACTTTGAGGCCTTGTCCCAAAAATCAAATGAATCATTTGGCACCTATGTTGGGAGGTGGAGAGCAATGGCCACACATGTCAAACATCGTCCAACTGAAGAAGAGTCGATTGGCATGACCATTGGGAGTTCTCTTCCCTCCTTGTCTGGATTTTTAGCAATACAAAGCCACCACAAATTTGTTGCTCTCATTAAAGTAGTTGGAAGAGTGGAAACTTCCATCAGGTGCGGCCAAATTCAAACTCTTGGATGATCTCAAGGGCCATCTACTTCCAACATCTTGTCAATCAAAAAAGACAAAAGTGATCAGAAGAGTGTTCCACAAGGCACCTCACCGAAGTCAACTGAAGGTGTCAATGCCACTTTTCAACATGTGACAAAGGTGTATAACTAAATTTCTTACCCATCAAATGTAAGACATCTCCATCCATTGGGGTAAGCTTCAAAGCCAACCTAGGCTACATTTCAGTCTTAATCAGTTTTTGTAAGTGTGCCCAATCTGCCTCCAAACTCACCTGCTACTCACATCCCACTCTCACTCTCTAAACACAACCTCAAGATCTTCATCCATTTTGAAATTTCACTCCTCTTAGTAAACCCTTGAGCTCCATATTATGTCACCGTTTAGAAAGTGGTGACATTACGTTACCTCCTCCTCGGTAGGTAAATCTGCGTTCAAAAGGATATGATGTAGCAGCCTATTGTGGCTTCCATCAAAGCAATAGGCACATCACTAATCGATGCTTCAACTTGAAACATCTAATCCAAGACCTCATTGATCACGTTGTCATAGTAGTCAAAGCACCTAGGAATGAGACATCCAACATAGTCCAAAATCCCTTGTCAGTCTACAACATTGGTGGATATACTTCATCATACGATCTGTCTGAGTGCATATTCATGAGCAGTCCTTCCTCACCACTTCATAATTCTCAATGTCACCTTGTTCTAAAGAATAAGGAGGCTATTGTCAATGTCCTCACTCCTGTATGAGGAGCTCCTCAATATTCTAGACAACTAGTGGTAGTGATGGGCCCCCCTTAAGCATCCAAAAACTCTCTAGAAGTTCTTGGAGTCCCAACAAAGCTTATAAGACAAATCGAGGTGATGGGCTTGTCTACAACTCAAACTATGAATAGAAATCCCATTAAGAGGAAGCCTGTGGAGGTACTAGGAAAAAGTCCATAGAGTTGACTATTGAACTTGATCTACACATGGTCCCATATGTGTATGGGTGAAGCTTTTCACCATCCATGTGTATCGAACTGAAAAACATGATAAGGTCAGGGAGGATATCCAAATCTACCCTTCTCAAAGCTGAAAATCCCATGAAATCCAACCCAGACGGCCAATGTGACAGTGAAGTGATATTCAAAAAAAGAGAACAAAGTTATGATGTCATTTCCTAACTCAAAAGGACAAAGGTAGATATCTCTGTCTCGAAATTGTTAAATAACTCTCCTCCCCATAGGCAGCCCCTTATTAGGATCCTTCAATTAGCTAATGTGTCCAAAGACATTGAGCCAAGATGGCCTTAAGCCCCTGGCCAGTTAGGGTGCAGGTCGGTTTAAGCTAGAGGAGGCCCCGACGTCAGCAGTGCCGTCAACCTTGTAAGGATTGTACAGGGAGATTGAATAAGATATATTAAAATAATTATGCAACGAAAATTAAAACAATCCCCGTGACATCATGATCCATTTCTGAGAACTAAAGCGAGGGAATAACGATTCTTCACCTTGCACAGAGTCGAAACGGCAAACGAAACTCGATTCCTTCTAAGCAATGTTGCTAGCCGTGCATGTACCCGGCCTCCAGCGCTATCTATGCGGTTCTCTGACTGAGAGATGGTCCTTGCTTCTTATTTAGAGGGATTCGCTCGATCCCTCGCCCTTCTTGTCACGGCTTCCTACGGCATCCAAGTTGTGCCTCAAACAAAGCTAGAGTGGAGGTGAGAGAGACGGAAAGGGGGTGCCCCTTTTAAAGAGGACGGCCAGAGGAGAAAGAGAGGAGGGGATAGCTAGGATATGGAAAAATCCTAGAGCTTGGCTCATGGTTCTCCTCTGTCATTTATTTATATTAGTATCTGCTAACCTTTCACAAAAGTCTCTGAATTAATATAAATTTTCACTTAATTATATCAACTGAGAACCTTGTGCGTGTGGCCCTTTAGATCCAAGTGCCAATCCAATTTTGAGCTCAATAATCTCTTACTAACTTAGAATGATTTAATTAATATCACATATTAAAATAAACACTTAATCGATTTATTATCTCATGATAATCGACCGGACTTCCGATCAAGTCAGTTGCCAAGCAACACTGTATGATCCCATAAGTTATTGGAGTTCAGCAACTAGCTCAAAAAACCTTTCTGTTATTAATTAACACGTATCTATAATCCTTCACTCGTACTCATACTCTTCAATGAACTTAGGATATAGTTAACTATCAAACCCTAATTGATTCATCCACTCGGATGAGATGCCCCAAAGCATCATTGGAAAATAGTTTTTCATATATGTTGTCTTGACCTAGCCAGGGACTCCTGGGCATCATACCATAGTACATTCTCTTTCTAATTATCGAGAGTGAATGATCTCCTATTGACTACACAATTGCCTTCGAAGATATTCTATTGGATTCAATCACTTAACTATTTAAGATCTCCTGGTTAGACATCTATAAGTTAAGGTCAAAACCTAGAAGTCTATCGACAAGGTATCTTTAGTATCTTAGGTCAAAAGACTAACTACACTACTGTGTCGATGAATTAACTAGTTGACAGTTAGATAAATTAATATCTAGTGATTCATGTCGAATTAATTCAGTAAACTCATTCAATAATTAGTACCTATAAGCTCACCTTATTATCTCCACATAAGTGACTATAAGACCAGTCACTCTCATCATATGAACAGGAGTAACATGTACTAGTCTCGCCAGATAGTTGATGTCCTTCTCAAATGTCCTCGAGGTGGGAACAATTAATAATATATGTTTATAGGATATTAGTATTATTATTATGATCCCATTAGAATTTAATATCTATTACATGTATTTATGGACTTCATTATGAAATGGTATATCAAATTACACATAATGAATATGAAGTCTTTATTATTATTAAGAAAATAAGATTGTAAAATAGTTCTGTGATTGACTTGACGGACATACATAACTAATGAACCTTACTGATGACCACCATTATCTAGGCTGGCTGCTATTGCAATGTCCGTGGCAACCTACTATGCCTTGACGAGGTTAAGGGAAGCGTGCTCAGGGTTGGTCAGCTGACATGCCATGAGCTAGGGGCTTGCCTTGATTCATTGGGCCAAGTAAGCTATGACCTTGGGGAGAGTCGCCATGCTAAGTATACCCTCAATGAGCTCGGAATACTATCGGGCCATCTGTTGAAACTACTCCTGATTGACTGAAGCTTGGAGCTTGGCCGAAGGGGTGTCCAGGACACGCCTCTCCTCCTCCTCCTCCTTGGTTCACGTGCTCTGGTCTCTAGGGTTCACCATCGTGTTCTAAGTGTTATCCCATGGACAGCATTAATGATGATGCCTGGAGAGTTTAGGGTTCGCAGGCCGTAGCTGAACTTAGGATTTGCACCTGATCAGTCCACGAGCCCCAAACCCTTTGGGGCATGATCAATTTTAATATCTTATTGTTGCCTATATGCCCCTTCCTGAAGAGTGTTACACTTCAAGATGAAATAGTTGAGGGATAGAAATCAAAATCTAACTAAAATGTAATGATTCAAATTAATTGAGGTCATGGATCGGAGCATTTATTTACTTGTAGGATGATTAGAATATAATTCACATTAAGCAAATCACAAAATTTAAGATGAACATTGAAGCACCTGATAAATGTTTTTTATAAAAAATCAACACAACTGTGATTTCAGATAAATATCATATTTAAATTGGAAAACAACTTAGTTTGGATACTTAATCCCATGTATGAATCATGACTTCTTCCTATAAATATGAAACATAGTCACGTCACTCACGTGGGAGTACCAAGCAATTGAATAATTCAAAATGAAGCAAGATTGATGAATTTAATGGACAGCGAGAGAAGGTTTAACTAAATATGATATCTAGTTTAATTCAAAGGTATCCATACATTATTTAGAATGCTATCAAATAGTTATACATAACTCAAAACCATCAATTCTTCCATCAAAAACCAACAAATGTTGCGGTCAAATCAGCATCTGTGTGGTTTTTCTCAAAGATCATGTTTAAGTTTCCAAAACCGACTCTGATAGGATAATCTTGTGCAGAAATCATGACTTCTTCCTAAAACATGCAAGGATGCCTCTCTCATGGCCAATAATTTCTCGGGATATGCCCAACCAATGTCTTGGGAGGAAACTTCTTTAAAAAATGGAAAGCGTGTGTAAAAAGGTTCTTTAGCAAATAACCACTAACAATATGGTGTATGCAAAAAACACCGTGTCAAAATACATATTTGCAAAACAAAAAAAGACTTACATAAGTATTGTATTTGTAGAGATCCTCCTACCTTTAAAGTCTACTGTCGCCCATATTACTTATATATACATTATGACTCATTTTAGAATAAACATAAAGTTTAAGAGATTTTCTACATATAAACATGGATAATACAGAAGGTCCTTGGCTTATGGCAGATTCTTTAAGATATTATTTGCTGAAAGATTTTCTACATATATGGATATTACAGAAGGTCTTTCACATGTAAGAGATTCTTTAGGATATTGTTTGCTAAAACTTTTATATAACTTAAATATGTCTGAACACAATTCCCAACGCATATCCTCTGGACTTTCCCTTCCCCTGTGTTGCTGTGGTGTAGAAGGGCAAGAAAAATAAAGAACACGGCTGGTTTGTCCTGACCCGGTTCCCTCGCCGGACCGGGCGGGTCAGTAACCGTTAAGAAGAGCCACCCCATACCCGGCCCTCGCCAAGGCCTCCCCGCCCCCTCAGACGTACGCAGAGGGGAAACCCCTCGGCTCTCTCAGCAGCAGCAGCAGGGGCGCGCGCCTCCAGACTCTGCCATGGCAGCAGCAGCGGCGCGGCTCCTCTCGGCCGTGCGGTGGTGGATGGTGCAGCACCCAGTGGTGGCCTCCTTTGAGTGGGACGAGCGGCGCACATGGGGGGCGTCCCCGCGCTTCCCCGCGGCCGTGGTGGCCGCCTACCTCGCCCTCACCTTCCTCCTGCGCGGCCTGCTCCTCCCGCCGCGCCCGGGGCCCCCAGCCTCCCTCCGCCGCATCCTCCGCGTGGTGTCCCCCATCCACAGCGGCATCCTGCTTCTGCTCTCCCTCGCCATGGCGGCCGGCTGCACCCTCGCGGCGGCCGACCAGATGCCGTCTCTTTCCTGGATCTTCTGCTTCCCCCGGGGCGCCACCCGCCCGCGAGGGCCCGTCTTCTTCTGGGCGTACGTCTTCTACCTCTCCAAGGTGTACGAGCTGGTCGACACGCTGCTCATTCTGCTGGCGGGAGACCGTCGCCGGCTCTCCTTCCTGCATGTGTACCACCACGCCGCCGTGGTGGGGTTGTGCTACCTGTGGCTGAAGGCGCGGCAGTCGCTGCTGCCGGTGGGGCTAGTGACCAACGCGTTGGTGCACGTGGTGATGTACGCGTACTACCTGTGCAGCAGCGTCGGGTGGCGGTGGCCGCCCCGGTGGAAGCGCGCCGTCACCAACTGCCAGATCGTGCAGTTCTGGTTCAGCTTCGCAGTGTCGCTGGTGTTCCTGTGGCTGCACTTCTTCGGCACCGGGGGGAAGGGCTGCTCCGGCATCAGGGAGTGGCTGCTCAACGCCGCCTTCAACGCCTCCCTCCTCACTCTTTTCCAGAACTTCCACAAGGCCAACTACACCTCTTCTTCTTCTTCTTCTGCCAAGGTCACCAAGGCGGCCAACGACGCCAAGACGCAGTGACCAGAAAAGAGAGGGCGAAGCCCACTAGCACCACCATGCGTTCGACGTTTGGTCTAACGAAAGAATGGAAAAAGAGATTGATAAATACTCACAGCAAGTTCCGGTTCGCAGGGACAGTGATGATGGGTCGATGACAGTAATTTTAATCATTGACGGCCATATATAATCTCGTTGTTATTGCTCACTAGATGGATTTTGAGAGCCTATGGATTCTCAATAGCTGGTCATAGCTCATTTTATTTTATTTTATTTTATTTTATTTTTGAAGAATTTATTAGAGTAGGCATGGGTTATGGCATTCTCATTTCTTGTTCCTCATACAGTACTGAAGGTGTTTGCTTGGGACTGTGTTGTTTACTATCTTCTTTGAATTCCATGTGTTCATTATTTCTCATATGAATAGCAAGAAAATTGTTCATTAGCTGGCAGTCCCAAAGAAAATAGCCCCTTTCCTTTCTCTGTTTTTTTCCCTTTTTCTATAAATTTACAAGTATAAAATTCTAATTTTTCATAGGCTTCATATTTGAGAAAGGGAAGGCACTGCTACCTGCAAAGGGTGAGCTGCAGGCCTACCTATTTGTTCCCTTGAGAAAAACTGGCTGCACGGCTGGGCATTATTATGCAGCTTGGTGGTGCAGCCAAAATATAAAATAATAATTTATACTTTTTGAAAGCCTCTAACATGACTTATAACTCCATACAATCCAAAATTTAATCAGATATCTCAAAAAAAGATAAAACTTTAAAAACCAAACCCAAATGAACAGTAAAAATAATGTAAGACATGTTGAGGGCTTTAAAAAAATAATTTCAGAAGAATATTTTTTTATTTTGACTGCAGTACCAGGCGACATAAAAAGTCTGGCAGTACAGCAAGTTTTTCCCTTGTTCCCTTATATCATTATTTTATGATTAGACAATGTGCATTAGGTGGCACCTTATCGTGTCCTGATTTAAGGAGGTAAGGATCATTCATAACTTACTATGCCCTATTTGACAATAGGGTAACATGGGTGAAGGGTAATACTTGTTGTGATACATATCATTACATGCTGGGAGAGAGAGGCATGATGGCTTCATTTAATGCATGTCATATTCTTTGAAAAGTAACAAACACTATACCCAAACTACCCTTTCTAGCCAATCCTTCTTTCCACCCACCCTTCTTCCTTGGTACGTGTTCTCCCCATTTTCTTCCTTGGTGGGAGCAACACATAGTAGAGAGAGAGAGAAAGAGAGCATAGCAAAAAGAGAGAGAGAGAGAGAGAGAGAGAGAGATATAGATAGATAGATAGTAATATTCCTATTTCTTTGCCTCCTATTAGACCAGCCAACCTAGTTTCTCTCTGCCTCCTATTATTCTTCTTTACTTGCATTTATTCCTTCCTTTTTTTAGTGAATGGAACATCATGTTTACAAACTTCATGTCTGGGAATCAGATTGTAATCGAGGAAGATGATGTCTTCAAGACACCTACAAAGCTCATAGTTAATAATCCAGATTCAATTGTTGAACCATGAGACGGAATAGAATTTGATATCGTTGAAAAGACACGCAAATTTTACAATACATATGCAAGCAGTACAAGTTTTGAAATTACTAAAGTTAGTAATAGGTTTAAGGATAATGTATGTTTCTTCAAACATTTTGATTGTTGATAATCTAGAGAATCATGAAAAGATCTGAATGTCAAGGTAACACAAAGACTCTATAAAAGTTGGTTCTTTAGCATCTATAAGAGTTAGGTTAGCTAAAAACACAAACAAATAGAAATTACACAATGTTCAACTTGACCATAACCATAAGCTATGTCCATTGGCTATAGCATTTCTTAGGTTACATAGAAGGATTTACATTGTTGAAAGAATAGAAATAAAATGCATGCGTGATGTGAGCATATCAACCTTTCGCATAGTCTCGTTCATAGCAAAAACAAAAAGAGTATTTGATAACTGCAATTTATTAAGAAAGGCTGTCGAAATTTTTCAGATACAAAACGTCATAATTAACCTAAAGTAGGTAATGAACAAACAATGATTGTGCACTTTACGAGGATGCGAATTGAGAATCCTACTTTTTATTATGTAGTACATTTTAATGAAAAATAATAGTTAAAAAATATATTTTAGATTGATGATAAGTCACTGATGGCATGTAAATATTTTGCAAATGTCATTGTAGACACACTAATTTTGACATCATTTTGAGTAAATTTCATATCATATAATAATGTCTCAAAATGGTCTGATATTTAATCATTAGTTAATTTTTATTAATCTTTCTTGATTAATTATCTAAATAATATTGGTCAGACAGACATAATTTAAGTTTATTAAAGAAATTAATTTTAACTCAGATTTTTAATCAAATATGAAAAATTCTAAAAGACGTCGACATGGAGAGATGCCATTTAGGATTTATTTCTTATTTTGATTTTTATCTGAATTTTAATTAATTTATTAATAAGCTAAAAGACGTCTTTCATGCACGGCGCTATTTAGGTTTTCTAAGCTGATTCTGTCTTTTCTTCCCGATGTTTATCCTTATCTTAATTAAGCTAAATGACGTCTCCCATGGGGGACGCGTTTTAGTTAATTACAGATAATGATAAATTAGGCTGTGTTTATCTATTTCTTGGTTGGATTGGCTTCAAAATCTTTCATGTTAATCTATAAGTAACCGCGGATGCGAAAACTTAAGCCTATAAATACCCAAGTCCTTGGCCATTAAAAAGTTAGTGATGTTAGTGATGATAGCGATAATTGAGTGAAAATTGAGCAAAGAATCTTGGCAAAAGTGAAGGAGACGACGTCCAAACGCTGACGGATCGAAGCGCTGCTACTACTTCCAGGAGTCTTGAAGCAAGCTTCATCCTTTCTTTGTCCATTCAAGAACCAAAGCTTTCCAAGGGCCATCCAACGCAGTTTTTCTTAATTAATCTTTCTCATACTTTCATCACCTTAGCATCACAATTTCATCACATCACTCTATGCAACACACATTCACTAGCATTATTTTCCAATCTATGTTTTAAAGGGATTTCAAATACCATAAGCAAGTGAGTTCATTTGTTTAGTTGCATGATTGAAATCATTACTGAAATAGATACTACATCTATTTGAGTTCTTATTGTTCTTTTCTTCTTTCTTTCTACTTTTGCAAGGTACAAAAGAAGATCAAGAGGAAAGAATCAACAAGAAAAGGAAATTTGGACGATCCTCAAAGTCCGATAAACATCCAAAGCAAGAACAAAGTCAGAAGGACTCTCTTTCTTCAGCCGGCTGAAGGAGGGGAATCAAGGACTCCAACATCTCCCAATTTTAAAACAGGTAAGCGATTAATCTCTATCTTTTTGGAACTTTTTAGTTAAAAGTTTCTGGCGATCACATTCACTTAGTTTTTAATAGGTTTATTTGTCACATAATCAACATAAATTTTTCATGATAATTATACACCCTAATTTGAGCACTCACAGCTTTTTGGCAATCACAATGGGATTTGGTCTCGCCATCTTTTAATCTTTGTTCTTACTTTTATCAATCGAGCACCCACGGTGCACCACTTGTCTCTCGACATGCCCTCACCGATCGGTGTGTTTTTAGTTTAGTTGTTATTCCCACGTGCACCACATGCACACCCTTGTAGCAAGATCTTGCCCTCCCCGTCTGATTAATTGAAGAGTTGTGATTGTGATAAGAAGCATGTGTGATTGATTGAATGTTTTTATTGTTTACATGATAAATCATCCTGTTAAAAATTGAAATAAAAAAGATTCACATGAGCCAATTATTTACTGCTTTTATTCTGTTTGTTTGAAGAGGAATCGATCTAGAAATTTCCCCTGAATTGTTGATTCTGCGGCCTGAAAAGCATCTAGGAGCAGCGACGCTTTTTATACTGCGTCACCCTACCCAGATGCCTTTCAGGCTGAATTCTCTGTTGTCTACTGCCTAGGCTTCTGCGAGGAAAATAAAGTTATGTTTTGAATAGCTTCGAGGCACAGCGATGCAATTCAGGCAGTTTCTTGTTTTTTTCTTCAGTTCTCAGATTTCTTATCTGCTTGCTGCTACACATTACGTAATAAGCATTAGAGGCCATCCCGGCCACAGGTCATACGTACTGGGGCTAACACCTTTCTTGACATCTTCACCTCTCTCTGATTGGGGCGGTCCCTCGAGCAGACTAGAGTGGTTGGCGTTAAAGACCTCCGTAAGTCCCCAAAATCAAGGTATTCCTCCTTATTCATCGGGCTAGTTGTACCAATCGAAGTCCTGATTAGATTTTCATAACGTTGTGAGAGAAAGCCATAGAATATAGCGGTGAAAATTGAACTAAAACTAGGATCCTACCTGTTGAGTGAACTTGTGATTAACTGAATCCAAATAACCCAACAAGGAATCCTAAAATAACGTAAAACATCCACTTGTTTGCTTAATCTCTGTACAACTTGCCTGCAAATCTTTGAAAAACTCTGACATCATGTTACTTCGATCAGGTAGGGATTTGAGCATGGCTTCGGGAGCTATGGTCAACTATGAGGGAGATGGTAATGCCCCTCTCGAATCCAATTATCACTATGAAAATGGGGGAGATGCTAATGCCCCCCATGATCCTCATTCTTATCCATCTGAACATGAGGGAAACCTTCATATCCCTCCTCCTTTTGTCCATGATCAACACAATTCTGGTGCTGATCTTCCTCGGCACGTGCATGCGGTTTCTAATTCTGTCTTTGAGGGGGCCATGAACCCAAATGAGCCCTCATCTTCCAATCTATCTAATTTGGTCAACGCCCTGGGAGTTCTGGCCTCCCATTTGGATCCTCACCAGCTCGAGGCAATCTAGTCTATTTTGAAAGGGAAGACGCCCATGCAGTATGCCGAGCCAAATCCTGTGGCTCCCCCAATTATTCCTCAACCACCTCCCCATCATGTTTCCTTCATTCACCAGGCCATAAAAGGCCTTCAGGTTTCAACTTCTCGGCCAGCTGGGCCACAATTGTCCTCCTCGAGGCAACCGGTCAGGCCACCGACGCCTACTTACCAAAATGCCCTCGGGCATGGCGGAAGCTTTGCTGGACCTCAACCCTATCGTCCCCCTTGCCCTACATACTCTAGGCAACAGGCCTATCATGTACCTTCACCTTCCCCTCCTCCAGTCGATCCGACAACTCAGGTTCTGCTCGCGAAGATGGAGCATATGAATGAGCAGTTCAATAATTTTCAGAAAATGATGGAAGTTAAAGCTGCACCTGAAATTAACCTGCCAAGTCTGCCTGTGTTTCATTTACCGCCCTCCGAAATGCCAGTGTACCAAAAATACAACGGTACTGGTAACCCCTTCACTCATTTGAAGGAGTTCATGTATGAGTCATCTTTCTGGCAGAACGACAAGAGGTCGTTAGCATTTTTGTTCAAGAAATCCTTGGAGGGACCAGCCCTCGAATGGTTTTTTTCCTTAGAGCCATCTGAAGTAGAGGACTATGGTATCGTGTCACGAAAATTCATTCAACGATACCAGGATAGAGTTACACCCTCTCTGTCCATTATTGACCTGATAGCAGAAAAAATGAAGTCCGACGAGGAATTCGTCAGTTTTGCTGATAGATGGAGGGGCATGGCAGAAAAAGTTAATGATCATCTGTCTGAGTCCGAGCAAGTAAAGATGTTAATTTCCAATGATACACCTCAGTTTAAGCTAGTCCTCGCCCTGAACAACTTGACCAGCATGGCTGAGCTCTATGAAAGGGCGCGTTATTGTCAGAACACTTTCAAGGATACTACATTCTCTAGTGTCTTTGATCTTCACCGACCTAGCAGGCCTCCACCTCGGAAGCCAGCCGTGCCAAATTCTTTTAGCACGGGTCCAACAACTGAGGGCACGCTCTCTCATAAACAGATTAGCACCATGAACAACAATCAGCCCCAGTTCGTAAGGAACCAGCCACCATTATAGTTTGCAAGCCAAAGACCACCGAACCAGTAGGGTTACAGACAACAGCAGCCACAGTATCAGCAACCCCAGCAGCCAAATCCACAATATCAATAGTCACAGTACCAACGGCCACAGCAGCCGAACCAGCAGCCACAACAGTAGCCGAACCAGCAACCAGAGCAGCAACCACAGCGGCAGTTACAGTACCAGCCACCACAACAACAACAGTACTCGCGCACCGCCGGCGTACCATAATGTACCTCCTCCTGCTAATTATAACCAGCAGAGGAAGCCTCCAGGCCCGAAAGGGGCAGAATATCCAGTCCTTCCAGAATCCTTGACAGATATCTTCAATGCTTTAATTGTAGCCAATGCCTTGGTCTTGCCAAGAGAAAAAATAGTTTGGCCCCAAAATGCCGACACTTCCAGGTATTGTTACTTCCATAGACAACCTGGACACACAATAGATGCATGCTTCCAATTTCGAGATTATATCCATGATCTCAACGAGTAGGGAGGCATTGATTGGAAGGAAATGAGGAAGTATATATCTGCCTTGAAGGCGAGAAGGCCCCAGCAACAACAGTAGCAACCCCAACAACAGCAACAACCAAGAGTGCCGGCACAAGCGGCAGCACCCCCGAACATGGGTATAGTGTAGAACCCACTTCCGGAACACCAGCACCAAAATCAAGTTGTCCCCATTTTAACAAATAGCTAGTTTGAGGCTAATCGAGGGAAACAGTGGAAGATAGAGGACTTTTCCTCTATTTATTCAACGGGTCACGCTCCGAGCACCACTGAGCAACCACCACGCCGCACCCTCCACGTACCTAAACCACAACTCATTACCATCACACCAGTACCAACACCCGCATACCATTTACCCACGCCCATTAACCTATCACCACCGCCCGCTTTCCTTAAACCCATTACACCCCACGCTACCACACATCCATCAAACAACCTACTGTAAGCTAATTATGCACCCCTCATGCCATCCAAACCATTGCTCCACGTACCATTTCCCACATCATCGACTACCACCACCACCTACCAAAATACCATACAACCATCCAAACTATTACTCCGCGTACCATTCCCCACTTCAACTGCACCAATCACTTACCACACCACTATCCAACCCTCTAAACCTCTCATTCGCACCATGCCACCATTAACTAACCCCACGCCATCACCTGTATACCAACCATCCACACCATCTACGCCATCTACCAACCCTACGGTACTCAAGTTATCACCCGGCCCTTCCACTAGTGAAGAACATGCACTCCGGAGTGGGAGGATCTTCAATAAGGTCTTTCCTCAATCTATAGTCAGAGACGGCCCATCACAGCTACCAGAGAAAGTGCATAACGATGAGAGTGAACCAAGCACTCAATATGACCTGCTGAAGCAACTGGATAGAACACCGGTACGAATCTCTGTGCTTGAGTTGATCAAAAGATCAAAGACCCATCAGGAAGCTCTGATGGAATACCTACAAAAAGTGATGGTCAACGAAGACGTGCCGGTAGAGAAGATTACCATACTATTAGTTCCGCAGGGGGATCAGCCCTCTATCTTATTTCATGCTTTGGAACTAACACCACTAGCAGCCAGGAGCATGGCTCTGAGTATTATGGTCAATATCTACAAAAAGGTCGTAGACACATGCCTGGTTGACACGGGGGCTTCAATTAATGTCCTGCCTTCGAAGACCCTTGAACTATGTAGTGTACCCAAGGAAAAATGGTTGCTTAGCCCCATTTCTGTTATAGCCTATGATAACTCCACCCGTTCCCCTCTGGGAATGGTCTATTTAAAAGTAAAGTTAGGCCCTGTATGTCATGCCGATGTCGAATTTCACATCTTGGAAATCGATCCTTCCTTGAATGCTATTTTGGGCCGTCCATATATTAAAACCCTTGAGGCGATTCCCTCTATGAATCATCAGTGCCTCAAATTTCCCTACAAAGGACAAGTCATTAAAGTTACGAGTATGCCAATCCTTGCTGCTGCTCACTCCTTGAATATAAAGCCAACTTCTTCACCTGGCCGACAACTTTTCTGTCAGTATTACAGGTCTACCGTCCGGTGGCTGATCCTTTAAAGACTGCCACTCTTACTCCTTATCCACTGGATGCCATAAAGCGGAGGAAGTGCATGAGTACCCCTGGTTGGAAAATAATGATGAAAGGTGGTTATCAGCCTAGAAAGGGCCTAGGCACACAATTACACGGCAGAACCACTCCCCTCAAGGACAACCGAAGGACACCTGGAAATGGCCTGGGTTATAGGCCAAGAAAAGTGAAGCACGACATTATTCAGCAGGAAGAAAATGAAAATGGCAAGAAGGTCTGGGAAATGATGTCTACACTATGCAAAGAAGGTCGGGACCCCTTAACATGGACCTTATACACACATTTCGTCAAGGGGCCCGTAATCAGTCATAATAACACAGTGGTCATCACTTCCTGTTTTGATCTCCATGACATATATGGAAGAGACCTAACCAAACATTGTTCAGAATTGTTGACATACCAGTCCTTGGAGGCTCTGCGGCCAATGAAAGGAGGAAGTTCCAAGATCCTTTGTGCGAATGGTACCGATGGTTTGACTTGAGGGATCTGTACATTGCATTAAATAGACTATTTCTTGATTCTTCAGAACCAAAGTGGTCACCACAAATAGATGAGCTGATTGAAGGGCCTGGTGCCATTTTTGACAAAAGAATTCTGCTGTCTGAGGAAACTGATGAAGGGGATCCATATGACCCCTATGAAGCTGGTTATACCACGGATCTTCTTTGGAGGGAGACTTATCCCTCTTACATTTTCACACTCCATACCTTATTCCGCACTCTGCTTCTAACCCCGACTTGGTCGTGGGTCATTACTAAAGATATTCCACGGGCTCCACCCATCATAATCACCCTGTCCCCACGGGACTTTATCCCTCAACCTCCTCTCAATCTAGAGAGGATTTATGATTTAATATGGGACATACTACTGTATGATCCCCCCAATCCTTTGGCCTTGGTGCCGCTTCCTCCATCCCATTCTCCTTCTATTCACCTTCATTCTTATTTTATGATTAATTCATCTTTTCTCCAAAAAAAAATGCCAATTTGGCAACAAATTTCTCTCAGATCCTCATTGAGGAAACTTCCTACTTGTCCGATTGTACCCCATCGCGCGGGTCATTCGTTCAAGATTCTCTTCTAGATCTACTATGCCCCTCCCCTCGGGAGGATTCTCCTGTATTTTCTCATGTATCCCATAATTTTCATCCTTCTTCGTCCTCATTAGGTCAGGATAGGGAGTCTAGCGAAGTTAAGGAGTCTAGTTCTAGGCAGGTTAGTCAGGTTAGAAAGTCTAGAAAATCTAAGGGTAAACAAATTCCAGATAGATACCTCTAGGATTTAGCATTTAAATGTCTTTCTTGCTCTATGATCCTCAGCTATTAGAGAACCCTATTTAAATGCCAAAAGATCGTGTAAATGATGAGTCGGTTAATAATGGATATGGGGTGTATGAATTGATACACTAAAAAGACCCCATTGTTGAAAATGAAGAAGATGACGAGGACGCGGCTGAGACATAAGCTAGTGGAGTAAAAAGATTCAATGAACCCTCAGCTGCCGTAGAAGAGTCCACCAAAGAAATCAATCTAGGGACTGAAGACGAACCTAAGGTTGTCCTCGTTAGCAAAAATATTTCTGAAATGGATGAGAAGGCAATGGTACAAGTTCTTAAGGATTATAAGGACACTTTTGCCTGGAGTTATGAGGATATGCCGGGCTTAGACTCATCACTAGTGGTACACAGGTTGACAATAAAGGATGGAGCTAGCCCGGTTAAACAGAAGTTAAGGCGATTCTACCCACAAATGGCTTTGAAAATGAAGAAAGAGGTCGATAAGTTACATAAAGCCAAATTCATTAGAGTAGTCCACTATCCACAATGGGTGGACAATATAGTTCCGGTTATGAAGAAAGATGGGAAGGTCAGAATCTGTATTGACTTCCGAGATTTGAACCGGGCATGTCCTAAGAATGATTTTCCATTACCTCACATTGATGTACTCATCGATAACACAGCTGACTATGAAACTCTATCATTTATGGATGGATTCTCATGATATAATCAGATCAAATTGGCAGAAGAAGATCAAGAAAAGACATCATTCACTACACCTTGGGGGACATATTGTTATGTCGTCATGCCTTTTGGGTTAAAGAACACTGGAGCCACTTATCAGAGGGCTATGATGACAATATTTCATGACATGATGCATATCGATCTAGAAGTGTATATGGATGACTTGTTAGTGAAATCTAAGACTAAGGCTGAGCATGCCAAAATTTTGGCAAGAGTATTAGAAAGATCAAGAGAATATCAGTTGAAAATAAACCCTAAGAAATGTGTATTCGGGGTATCCTCAGCGAAATTACTTGGATTCATTGTCAGTAAACGGAGAATTGAGATCGATCATAACAAGGCAAAGGCTATTAGAGAAATGCCACCTCCCAAGAACTTGAAAGAGTTAAAAGGATTAATCGGGAGATTGCAGTTTATTCACCGATTTGTCTCCCAGCACTCACAAAGGTGTAAGCCGTTCTACGTGCTTACTAAGCTGGGAGTCAAATTCGATTGGGACGATAAGTGTCAGGAGACATTTGATGGATTGAAGAATTATTTGGCAAGTCCTCCTGTTTTGAGACCACCATCTCCAGGCAAACTATTGATACTATACATTTCTATCCTAGATGATGCAGTGGGGGCTGTCTTAGCACAAGAGGATGAAGAAGGAAAGGAGAGGGCAGCCTACTATCTCTCTAAACTTCTCAACCCCACTGAACAGAGATACACAGCGATGGAGAAAACATGTATAGCACTTGTATGGGTGGTTCAGAAATTGAAGCATTACTTTCTAGCCCATGAAGTTCATCTCATCGCTAGGATAAATCCGATCAAGTTTCTTCTTGAGAAATCTATCCTTACTGATAAGTTAGCACGATGGCAAATCTTTTTATCTCAATTTGATACCACTTACATTCAACAGAAAGCGATCAAAGGCTATACCATAGCAGAACATCTCGCTCATCACCCCCTTCCTCGTTTTGATCCAGTCTGATCGGAGTTTCCGGATGAGGAACTGATGTCCATAGATCGAATCAAAGATAATATGTAGACTCTGCATTTTGACGGAGTTCTGAATTCCCATGGAAAGGGTATTGGCATTGTTCTGTTATCACCTGAAGGTGTCACCATTCCACAAGCCTTTCAACTTGACTTTCCAGTCACTAACAATATACCTAAATACGAGGCACTACTTGCTGGCCTCGAGGCTGCTCATCTCCATGGTGCCACCCAACTCAGAATTGTGGGTGATAGCCAATTGATTTTTCGCCAGGTGCTAACCAAATATCGAACTTTTGATCCCAAGCTCAAGTCTTATCAAGAACTCACTTCTGCTTATGCTAAGCTTTTCACAAAAAATTGATCTTCATCCATGTTCCTCGAAATCAGAACATCTTAGCTGACGCTCTAGCTTCACTTGCATCATCCCTCAATTTCCCAATCAGCAGACAATCAGAATCAATCATCGTTCATAGGCGTCTTTCATCTGCCGTGAAAGACCCTTCATTCCTTAGGACTAAAGAGAAGCTGCTGAAGAAGGTCAAAGATGGAAATATTGTGGAAAAGAGAGAGATTATGTTAATGGAGCTGTTAGAAGAGATGGATGATGAACAAAAACTATGGTACTACGAAATTGCCAAATATTGTGAAGATCAATCATATCCTGAGGAAGCCACCACTGAGGAGAAAAGGGCTATCAGGAGAGTTGCTCAGAGATACACCCTAGTTGGAGGAGCACTATACAAAAGAGGTTTTGATGGAGTTCTTTTAAGATGTTTAGATGAAGATAAGCTTTGGAAGATCATGGAAGGAGCTCATGTTGGAGTTTGTAGTGGCCATGTTAATGGACAAATGCTAGCAAAGAAGATCCTTAGACAAGGATTCTATTGGCCAACCATGGAAGAAGATTGTGTAAGATATGTCCGTAGGTGTGCCAAGTGTCAACTTCACGCCGATAAGATTCATTCCCCTGCATCTTCCCTCCATCATGTTTCCTCCCCATAGCTTTTCTCCATGTGGGCTTTCGATGTCATTGAACCCCTTGGCAATCCTGATTCTGGCATTAAGCAGAAGTCCTTCATTCTCACAGCAACGGAATACATCACCAAGTGGGCGGAAGCTGAACCGTACACATAAGTCAAAGCATCAACCGTCTGCAAGTTCATCATAAAGAACATCATCACAAGATTTGAAATTCTAAGCCCCATCGTCACCGACAATGGACCACAGTTCGTGTCACAAGAACTGAAAGACCTCTGCAACAGGTACAAAATTACGTTGCATCATTCATCCCCTTATTATCCGCAAAGCAATGGCCAAGCATAGGCAACTAACAAGACTTTGATAAAAATCATCAAAAAGACGTGCAGGTCTAATAAATTAACAGACTGGCCAGAAAAATTAATTGAGGCTCTATGGGCCTACCGAACTTCAATCTGCATGCCCACCGGGTAGACTCCTTATTCCTTAACATTTGGAATGGAGGCGGCAGTTCCATACGAGATCCTCGTACCGTCATTAAGAGTACAATTGAATAAGGAATTTTCTATTGGTGTACACCGTTTAACACTCCTTGCTCAATTGGAACTCTTAGACGAGAAAAGATGGTTAGCTACTAATCATGCAAGAGTATATCAAAATAGATTAGCACGCTTTTATCAAAAGAAAGTCATTGAACATAAGTTCAAAGTTGGTGAAATGGCTGTCAAAAGAATCTTTGTAAAACCTGGTGGTCCGCGTTCTAAGCTCCAACCCAATTGAGAAAGACCTTATGTTGTATCGCATGCTTTTCCTGATAACGCCTACCGTCTAGTTAATGCAGAAGGGCAAGAGTTAACTTACCCTTGGAATGGACTGTATCTTAAAAAATATTATCCTTAGGTTAAACAGTCGATCAGCATGGTGCAAAGACCAGTGAAATCAAAAAATTTAGAAACTCAAATTCCCTTATAAGTCTAGATAATTTAATTCAAACACATTACTATACATACTGACACGTTTGCTTCGTGAGTAACAAAAGATGTGAAGTCCGAAGGAATACCGAAAACTTGACTAAGGGTGTAAAGTGCATATCATTCGTTTTAAAGCAAAATTCTGTTTTTACTATCGGCCCACGATGTCGGAACAAGGCATAGAATAGACTACCAAGAATACCCGCCATCTTAGTAGGAGGCCGTCATAAAAAAAAGGGGGAAATCCGTCCCATGAAAAGAAAAAGAAAAATCAAAAGGCAAAAGTCAAATATCAAAAGGCCATTACACTATAAACGTTACATCAAGGCCATGAAATGAAATAAAAGGGAACGCAAGGTCGATAAATACCCCAGAAAGAAAATGACCGAACCCTAACAGATATTAGGGTAAGAAAGGAACATCTTTTTGGGTCTCCGAAACCTTCTCGTAGACTTTCTAAACAAATTCTTTATTTCTTTCTAAAGTGGCGTACTCCAAGCTTAAGGAACGGCCTAGATTGACTAAGGATCAAATCATCAAATGGGATCACGAATGGAAACACAAGTTCAAGCACGATAGGTCTAAGTTAGATTATTGAATAACAATTTGGGAATTAAGTTAATAAATGAATATGTTCTTTTGATCTGAGTATCATGCTGGTCTTTTAGTTTGCACATTAATCCCAATATCCAAAAAGAAATACATATTTCAAAATCTGAAAAAAGTACATATTTCAAAATCCAAAAAAAAATATACAAAATCCAAAAAAGAATACATATTTCAGAATCTAAAAAAATACATATTTCAAAATTAAAAAAAAGTACATATCTCAAAATCAAAAAAAAAATATAGACATGTCAAAATCTAAAAAAATATATATGTTCCAAAACCCAAACAAAATGAATATTTCAAAAATAAAAAATATTTCAATTAGCATCTGCTTGTAACATTTAGTATGCTTCATTCCTTTATTTTCAATGAGCATTTGCATGCTTGTATGTTGCATCTTATTCTGTTATTTTCTTCAGTTCAATTATTATTACCTTTGTTAATAAAGGCTCTGCCCCTTGACCCTTCTACCAAGGATAGGATCAAGTAGTCGGTTACTTAACCAGGCAAGAGGCTAAGTCTGAATAGATGCTTAACCTGTTTGTTCAAGTCATATACAGGACACAAGGCATGGAAAGAGTTGGAATCCGGATTAAACACAACAAGAACTTGTTTCTGCGACTTAAAAGGGGTCGTTGAACAACGACGTGGTTTAACTGTTAATGGCGTCGGCGCGACACGACGCGTTTCAGGATTTTCTGTTATTTACCCAAAAAACTATGTTTATCTAGATTTTAATGCACTTGCTTGAAGTTAGTGATGATTTCTGAGTGTAGGAAATTCAAAGAAATCCTAACAAAGCTGAAAATTTCAAAGAAGATCCCACTGTGGGAGTTTATGAGTCCCAACCGTGGCTAAAAAGACGGTTATCTCTATCCATTGTACTCTTTCATGTAATTAATTTGCATCATCATTACTATATGTTAAATATTTATTAGACTATGTCAAGGACCTTCTGATTTTTATGAAACTAGAATTTGAGTTCCCTTCAACAAAAATGGTGATAATTCCAAAGAATTCTTAATCACACGGATAGGCCGTTGGATTGTTAATTAGTGAGGACGATGGTTTCACTTTTGTAAAATGGTGCGTGGATAAACGAGCTCCGGCTTAGTACTGAATTGCAAGAATTAGTATCTTGACTCATTAATGACAATTTAATAATATTATCCTTGATTAATTTATATTTTATTTCACTTTATATTTTTCTTTTAGCCCAGCATGCATTATGTAGGACTTTAAAATAATTGTTATAAGAATTAATTATTGATTAAGTTTCATACCATTGATCAAATAAATCCTAACACGGTATGAAATATTCCATTTTGAATTGAGTATCTTGATTATGTTTGAGGATTCGCTTGAAGATATCCATGGAATTCTATCATTTCTTGGACTCTTTATCTCAAATATTCTTGTTTTCATTTAAGGATCCATCATGGTTGCAGCACGTCCACATTGGCTGGCAATTGCTCCCCATAATGAAATCTGCAGGGTTTGTGACCTAGGGTACTTCCCAATCGTGGAGGTTGATCGACCTTATTTTATTTTCCTTGTCTATTTCATCTAGACAGGATCGATTCTATTGATCTCCTTGAGTTATCTTCATTGAAAATTTTGAGAAAAATTCCAATCATGTGATGTTAAGAGCGTGTCTCATCACACCTTGGCATCACCTTTTCAGTACATTCCATTCCATTTCACCCCCTTGCAAAGACGATGCCAAGGTGAGGCAGCTGTAGACACACTAATTTTGACATCATTTTGAGTAAATTTCATATCATATAATAATGTCTCAAAATGGTCTGATATTTAATCATTAGTTAATTTTTATTAATCTTTCTCGATTAATTATCTAAATGACATCGATCAGACAGACATAATTTACGTTTATTAAAAAAATTAATTTTAACTCAGATTTTTAATCAAATATGAAAAATTCTAAAAGACGTCGACATGTAGAGACTCCATTTAGGATTTTTTTCTTATTTTGATTTTTATCTGAATTTTAATTAATTTATTAATAACCTAAAAGATGTCTTCCATGCACGACGCCATTTAGGTTTCCTAAGTTGATTATGTCTCTTCTTCTCGATGTTTATCCTTATCTTAATTAAGCTAAAAGACGTCTACCATGGGCAACGCATTTTAGTTAATTACAGATAATGATGAATTATGATGTGTTTATCTATTTCTTGATTGGATTGGCTTCAAAATCTTTCATGTTAATCTGTAAGTAACCGCGGATGCGAAAACTTAAGCCTATAAATACCCAAGTCCTTGGCCATTAAAAAGTTAGTGATGTTAGTGATGATAGCGATAATTGAGTGAAAATTAAGCAAAGAATCTTGGCGAAAGTGAAGGAGACGACGTCCAAACGCTGAAGGATCGAAGCGCTGCTACTACTTCCAGGAGTCTTGAAGCAAGCTTCATCCTTTCTTCGTCCATTATTCGTCCTTTCAAGATCCATTCAAGAACTAAGGCTTTGCAGGGGCCATCCAACTCAGTTCTTCTTAATTAATCTTTCTCATACTTTCATCACCTTAGCATCACAATTTCATCATATCACTCCATACAACACACACTCACTAGCATTATTTTCCAATTCATGTTTTAAAGAGGTTTCAAAGACCATAAGCAAGTGAGTTCATTTGTTTAGTTGCATGATTAAAATCATTACTGGAATAGATACTACATCTATTTGAGTTCTTATTGTTCTTTCCTTCTTTCTTTCTACTTTTTGCAAGGTACAAAATAATAGTAAGAGGAGAGAATCAATAAGGAAAGGAAATCTGGACGATCTTCAAAGTCCGATAAACATCTAAAGTAAGAACAAAGTTAGAATGGCTCTCTTTCTTCAGCTGGCTGAAGGAGGGGAATCAAGGACTCCAACATCTCTCAATTCTAAAACAGGTAAGTGATCAATCTCTGTCTTTTGGAACTTTTTAGTTAAAAGTTTCTGGCGATCACATTCACTTAGTTTTTAATAAGTTTATTTGTCACATATTCAACATAAATTTTTCATAATAATTACACACCCTAATTTGAGCACTCACAGTCATCAGATGTCGTTTGCATCTTTCTTGGAGTGAATCACCGTCGACAATCTATTCTTCTTAGCGGTATACTTCTTTCGAATGAGAAAATATAATATATTGTGGAGAAGTACCAAAGGCAGACATTACCTAACAAGATAAAGCAATGAAAGTTGCAGTTAATGAGGTGTTCCTTGATTCAAGGCATCGTTTTGGCTTTAGCACATTTTCAAAATGATATCTAAGAAGATTCGGTCATATATGTAATAGTAATCCTGACTTTATAGATGATTTTAACCAGTGAATTTGTAATTTCATGTCATCTGTAAGTATGAAGAACGGTAGGAGAACTTGATTCAGAAGTATAAGATTTGTAAAAATAATGACTAGTTGAATGGACTATAAGAATGGTACGCGAAATGGTTTCCAATATTCTTAAAAGATACATTATTTGCAGGAGACAAATTTATCTTTGTTGCATGTCATTTGTCCTTGTTTCATTGTTTTAATTTTATATATGACTTTGATAGATAGAGGAATGTTTACTTCTCAAAAGAGTGAAAGCATTAATCATTTTTTTGATAGATACATTCAATCGAACACTACATAACGGGAACTTATTAATAAATATGCAAATTCATTAGAAAGAGGATATGGCGTAGAAAATCAAGTAGATGTAAAATCCTACAAATCAACGACCTACTTGAAAATCTCTTCCTTCGAGAAAGAAGCACCTAAAATATATACAAGAGATATTTTCAAGAAATTTCAAGAAGTTGTTGAACTTGCATATTGTCATCTAACAATGGTCCAGAAAGATGAATCAAGGACTGTGTTTAGGATTAAGTCCTTTCAACGATTTCGATTTAAAGGTAGTGCTAAGGAAGTTGTGAAAGAGCATATGGTCTCATAAAATCCAGTTTATTGAACTGTTTTGCGTACTTGTCAATTATTTGAATTTAGAGGATATTTATACAAGCATGCATTGATGGCACTTCTAATGTTTAGCATATACACTATTCTAGGAAGATATATTTTGAAGTGATAAAAGAGACAAGATATAGGCATGCACTTGATGAATGTAGTAATGAAACTAATCTAATTAGCAGTTCTAAGGTCCGATGACGTGATTTAATTTACTGTATGAGCTAGGCCACTCAAGTTAGTTCATTGTCTAAAGAACAATATAATGTGGCTTTACTAGGATTCCCTATCTTGATAAGGAAGATGATGTTAGTATTGGGTGGCCTACAAGCCAATCGAATACTATGTATTATTCAGTTTATTAATAAAATGACATAATTTCATTGTGTATTTAATTCGATCCTTGTTTATCGTATCATAATGAAGTCCATGAACATGTGCAATGGTCTTTAGATTATGATGAGATCATAATTACAAGACTGAAGACTTATAAACACATATTCTTAATTGTTCTTAATCGGAGGATGTTTGAGAAGAACATCAAACATCCGGATAGACTAGTACAAGTTTCTTCAGCTCATATGATGAGGGTAACTGATTCTATAAGTCACTTATATAGAGACACTATACTGGACCTGTAGGTTCATTGGTGAATGAGTTCACTAAACTAATTCGACCATGAATTGCTGGATGATAGCTACCTAACTATTAACCAGCTCGATTCTTTTGTCACTGTTACGTAGATGGTCCTTGGATCTGAGACACCAATGATATCTTGTTGGTTAGTCTCTAAGCTTTGACCTTGACTAACGAATCCCTAACCATGGATTATCAATAAGTCAAGTGATCAGGTTCAGGGAGATGCCATCGAAAGTAATTGCGTGATCAATACGGGATCATCCGCTCTCGGTAATAGGAGAGAGAATGTTCCGAGAATGATGCGCTTAAGTTCCTGGTCAAAGCAGATTCTGTATCAGATAAAGAATTATATGATATAGATTACCGACATCTGATTCAAGTGAATCGACCAGCTAGAGTTTAATGGTAAACCATACCCTAAGTTGATTCGGAAACATTACACGGATGAAGGATTACGCAGTGTTACTCGGTACCCAACGTGACCGGAAGCCCGTCCGAATTTATTGTGAGATGTTAAATTTGGCTGCTTAACTAATATAAAAATATTAATTAATTAAGTGGGTCAGTAATGAATTACTAGACTTACTGGGCTATTAACTGGATTGGTATTTAGGACTAGAGGGTCACACACAAAAGGTTTTCAAGTCGATAATATTTTGATGGGGTTTTGAAAAAGTGTGGGTTTTTCTAAAAAACCGCGAAACCATTTATTATAAAAGTACCACTTCGAGCTCTGAGGCCAGCAACTCAAAGCTGACCTAGCCACCCCCCCTCTCTTTCCTCTCTCTCCTGGGCGCACCTCTCAGAGGCCGACCCCCCGGAGGCTCCGCCCAACTCCCGCCCGCTCCGTTTCCCGTCCGATGGGAAATTCGAAATGAGAATTTTATTTTAATTTCAAAATGAGATTTTAAATTAGTTTGAGTCATGTTTTATTGTAAATAGTGGGCCAATAAATAGATTTTTTAATCTATGGAAATTAAGAAGTTGTTAATTTGTATTTAATCGAATTGTTAGATTATTTGATATTAATGATTGTTAATTTAACTATTAAATTAATTTCTTTAATATCAAATCTTTAAACTTGCATGGAATATTATAGACCGGTCAATTTGGTGTGTATGCACATATGATGTGATGTTGTTGCTATTTAAATGTGATTTAAATTTGCATGTTCCTCAAAAATAACTTTTTTTCAAAAATTATAAATTATCCAAAATTTTGTTTAGTACTTAGTTTATGACCAAAATTAAGTATTTTCAAAAATTCAAATTTTAGCCATTTGATGTGTTTATTCATGTGTGGTTTGGTTAATAAAACACATAATGGTCATGGATATGCACTTAAATATATTTTATGTGATGATGTATGGATGTGGATTATGGGTATGTGAGTAGTTTTTTTTATTAATTGTTAATAAATAGGGGTCTGTGAACCTCTCTTTCTCTCTCATATTACAATGTACATTCTACCTCCCTCCTTTATGTACTCGCCATAAAGTCTTCTTTCAATTTATATGTAAATTTAGAATTTATTGTGTAATTTGATAGAGGCGGCCGAGCTTGGAGCTAGGATGATCTACAACTACAACTAGGAAGGAATATGAAGGAGTTCATAGACCATGTGTGTATGCAGAATGATGATGTAATTGTTATATTAATCGTGTGTGTGTTTGACTGTATGGCTCAAGTTAAACTATTGTGCTATCCATGACCATACTATAGCATGTATGTGATGCATGCTCTTTATTTTGATTGCGAATCAAATATCTAGGTTATTAGTATATACATTAAATATATGTAATATATTTAAATACTGTCACCTAGGATGAGACCAACATAAATAAATAAAACTTTCGACATAAAGTCTAAGTCGTAGCGTAAATCATTTAGAATGCACCGCGTGGCTCTCCATCAATATAGTTTTTAGAACTTGATTTAGTGATGGCACTTTTTTGTGTTACCCGAGATCTGCCACCATATGATGAAAGGACTATTAACTATGGCATCATGATGCCTTAAGATCGGAGTAAAGGAACGATGTAGCTATCCTCGTGTTTACCCGGGAACTATATTCCTACTATATTCTGTCACATATTGATGGTAAAGCTTAGACTAGGCATAATGATCTACTGTGTTTACCCGGAACCATTAAAGACCTAGGAGCCAAAGTAAGATCAGATATTGCAAGGAGTTGCAACTACCATGAGATGGCTGCTCTAAGATAATAGTATGATACTTTGTGTTTACCCGAAGTCATACTGTGATTCTTGGAGATTTTGATCCCTACTAGGAGACAGTCGACGTCTCCCGTTCTGCATATCTGAAGGTTATACAGTCCGACGAAAATTAGTGGGAGTAAAACTTGATAATAAGTCAATATCTTATTTTTAATTAATAACTAAATTATCTACTAATTTAAATTTATTATCTCCTGTAGGCTAAAATGTCTCACCATAACAAGTTACGTGGCATAATGGATGCCAACTATTTGACAGGCCCTAACTACTCAGACTAGCTCAAAAACCTGAAGATTGTCCTCAGGTCTGAGCAGATTGCATATGTCTTGGATAATGACCCTCCTACTGTACCAGCATTAGATGCCCCAGAGGAGGACATGGTTGTTAGTTTTTGGGTGTCCTACAAACCAATTATAGGCCATGTAGGCCTAATGTGTTGTACAATCTTGTTCAATATATTTAAGTGGTAATTAGAGCGTAAACTTGTAATCTATGGATTGCTTTGCGTTGTCCCTAGAATATGTGTTTGTAAAGTTAATTTCGAGATGGGATCTCGAATGTGAGTTTGACTGTACATGGACACATACTTTAAACTGTTCCTGATTGGAGAGTAATCACTCTGGGACATTGATTACTTGTAAATCAGTACGTACGATGTGTAGATGACCAATCTTACGGTCATTGGTGCGGGGCATCAGCACATATGTGTGGGTGTTCATCTTGGGAGGATGTCTACTAAACTGATCCGCTGATAGATCTTCAGATTGTTAATTATACTTAATGTCAACTGAAGATCTATTTGTCTCAGTAGTATTGTTGATCCTTTGACCTGAGACATTAATGAGGTCTTGCGTGAGGACTGGTGTGATTTAAGTTAAGTGACTTTAACCATAAGTCATGAAACACCGAATTGTTAGCCACATCGAAATACATGTAAAGACCATTAATGGTCAAGAGGGAATTGCTCACTGTCAGGTATATCACAAACAGTTCATGAGTCATGACATGGACGCTCCACTAAATCCCTGGGCAGGGAGGTATCAGTTCGTTTGGAACGAACGTGAAATTATTATGGAGGTCATGATCAGACGACACGATCACTAGTGGTTTGACGAAACCATACCACACGATCGGATCGGAGTCGTAGAATGAGCGAGGGATTATAGCGATACGGTAACTGAAGACTTACAGGTGCTAGACAGGGTGAAGAGGAACCTGACATCCTCTGGGATTACGTGAATTTGCTTGACCCAACGTGATCAAAAAGGTCCGGAACTAATTAAACGGTTATTAGGAATAACTTGTTTAATTTATTTCTAATTAAATATACTAGAGCATTAAATTCTTTTAGGAAAAGAATTTATAAGTGGCTTAAAAGTATATATGCATTAATATAAAGGGCATATACATAATATATATATTATTAGGCTTATTTTATAAGCTAATAATAATATATTAATATATAATATACCTTGGGTTTACTTTCACTGTGGTTGCCTTTTTAGCCGAGGCGGTTAAAGACGGGATTGGCTGAAATGGCGGTTCAAGCTGCCGCCTTAACATTCTATAAATAACCCATGTTCTCCAACCCATAACGTGGCTAATGCTTTACCCATTCCAAAAGGTTGGCTGTCAGGTAAAAGTTGGAAGGGTTGGACTCTTGCCAACAGAGCTCTTGAGGCTAATAGGTTGTGCGGGTTTGGGGAAATTTATCTTCGTTGCTACAAGGGTCAGTGTGGATTAAGCTCTAGAGGCCGGACGTCTGTGCGGCTCAAAGCTTCGAGGAGTTCGGCATCAATCACTGTAGAACAATGTGTTCTACGTAAGGTGAAAATCTCGTATGATTTATTTAGACTATTTTTGTTGCATCGGAGCTTGAACTAGTTTGGGAAATCATTTTGTTTTATATTCTTCCACTACTGTGATTTTTCGGAGGGCTAATAATCGAACCCAACAGTGATATCAAAGCTAGGTTTAGGCTCCTGTTGATGCAATTGAGAACAATGGTCTCTATTATAACATTGTGTTCGAATTATTTTGTGTTCTTTAATTTTATTTTAATTTTTTAGGCCATGAAAAATTTATTTTTCGGAGACAGTGGGAAGTCTGAAATTTTTCAAAAATTTTCCAAAGTGCCGACTGCAGTCGGAGTGGCCGTCGGGCATTCGACGGCCAAGGGTGTGACCATCCACGTGTTGGACGGCCAACATGGTGGCCAGCCACATGGTGTGGACATGGCCGTCCACACCAAGGTGTGGACAACCAACCATGTTGCCTTCCACTTGGTGAAAGGCATTTGGCCCGGCCGTCCACCTATTTTAATTTTTTAAAAATAGAATTAATGCAAGTTTATTCCCATTGGCAGGCGCACTGCTCGAGACCCTACAGTGGTGTGCAGTGCACTACATTGGCACGAAAAATTAAAAACTTTCCTCAAAATTAAGATAATTATAAAAAATAGATTAATTAATTTAATTTTGATTAATCTGATAATTATCATGGATATTTTGAGTCTAATTGAAGATTACGTACAAATTCAGCTTTTCGAATTTTTAATTATTAGATAATTATTAAATTCGAATTTTTGAGAGGATTATCGTTAAAATTTAAATTTGTAAAATTATTGGATAATTTTCAAAGGATCAAATTGTGAATTTTAATGAAAGATAATTGAAGACGATCATTTAATTAAATTTCATTCTATTTAGTTTAATCATTAGATGATTAATTTGAATTTAAATTTCATGATTGTCTTAATTATCATGATTGATTGAATTTAATTTTAAATTCATGTGTGTGTTCTCTTATACGTATGGAATAATTCTAAGCATGAATGTTACTGTGATGCTATTTTGGTCTCTGTTAGATTAATTTTGAATGTAACGATGAATTTTTCAAAATTAAACATGACCAAAATTTCTCGTATGCACAACCCATTATTTCAATCCAAATATAAGGATTATTTTCAAAATAACCCTTCTGTGATTGATATGATTGTGTTTGGAATTGTGGGTGATCATGGACTTAGCTCAGTTCGTTTGAGGCCTGCAAGCCTCCCTTCTCTCTCTATTTAATTTACAATGTAATTCTATCTTCCTCCGATGAATGTACTCGCCCTAAGGGCTGTTGGAAATTATTTGACATGTAAGTCTTTTTCCGGCCTGCGAGCCGTGTAATTATTGTAATTAATGCTACGGATGGAGCTTGAAAGTATAGAGGACGAACTGCGAGGATGATCCTGCTGCTTGGGAAGTAGGTTGGATATCTGTGTAGCTTTACTTAGAGTCCACGATCACCCAGGTGTAGACACCGATTTTGGACCCCTTTTTGGTCATAAAGCACCATCACCTTAGCCATCTCATTTAGCCCATCATATTTCCCCGCTTAGTTCAACCCATTAAGTGGTCGAGCCCATTAACCAACACCCTTGCCTCCACCTTTTCGCGGAAGGCCAACTTGGTGGCCTTCCACCTTCCCCGAAGGCTAGCTATGCTGCCTTCAACCTTTTCCCGGAAGGCCAACTTTGTGGCTTTCCACAATTCCGGAAGGCTAGCTATATTGCCTTCCAGCTTTTTGCACCTTTTCGTAGAAGGCCAACTTGGTGGCCTTTTACCTTTCCCGAAAGCCAGCTGCTCCGTCTTCAACCTTTTCGCGGAAGACCAACTTGGTGGCCTTCCACCTTTCTCGAAGGCCAACTGGGCCGCCTTCCACCTTTTTGCGGAAGGCTAACTTGGTGGCCTTCCACGAAAGAGGAAGGCAAATGAGTTAGCCGTCCACACTCCCACTTTCAGCTTGACTTCGTCTTCCCACGTTCTCCTCCACTCACGACCCTCGTTTTCCCACGTTCTCCTCCACTCATGCTCGTCTCCCACTACACCGACCACTCCCCACTCCGGCGACTGCCGCAGCTATGACCTCCGACCCTTGACGATTTCCTATTGGCTCCTTGATGATTAACGGGGATTTAGACCATAGATTTCCTCTATTTTTTTCTCTCCTATTTAAACCCTCTAGGTCCTCTCGGGAAGGGGGTTGAGAATTTTAGAGGTTGAGGAGGTTTTCGTTGGAAGGCTTGGGGTTGGTAGTTCTCAGAGGAAGGCTCCAGCGGAGGTTCTGGCGGACAGAGGCAGGAGGTTGGCGAGGAAACAAGGAGCAGTCCTCCGCATTCCCAATGGGCTTGTCTCCTTAACCTTCTCATCTTTTACTCTTTTACATCACCTATCATTCATTCACCCCATAATATGTTCTTTTCTTTCTCCTTCTTTCCTTTTTACCACAACACATCCACTTTTCACTATTGTCCCACACGAGCACCCTATTTGCATGCATCCATCCTAGGATATCCTAGCACCCATTTTAATAGAGGTTCAAAAAAAAAAAAAGGAGGTAGGTGGCCATAACATATGGTTCTCTTCCCTCCCCAAACACCCATCTGGTGCGTCCCCTTCTAATTTTAGTTTATTTATATATTTGCACGAATAGATTCTACATATCACAATTCTAATCGGTTCTCTTTACTTTGTTATGTCTTTTTCTCTTAGGGGCTCTTACCACATTCTGCACGCGGATTACCGAGCTCTCCCCCTTCGGCCGGCCAGAGGCAGAGAAAAGGAACCCATATCCCCCGCTCCAACAAGACGCGATCAATCTTCATCATCCTGCGGAGCACAGGGACCTCAAAGTAATGCTCCTGGCGATCACACATTTCAATTCATAACCATATTATCGCCACAGTTGCGCGATGGACGGAGGCCTCATCGTGGAAGGAGAGCGGGAACACTCCGGGCATCCACAGCCCTCTGGCGATCACAGTGGAACCTTTGTTCGCTCGTTGCGCGCGCGTCAATGAAGGTAAAGGAAGGGTAAGAGCCCCTACACCTAGACGGCCAAGCACCTGACCGCCCAATACCCGGACGGCCAGTCACTTGACCGCCCAGTTAACCGGATGGCCAGCCACTTGGCCGCCTAGTAACCCGGACGGCCAGCCACCAAGTCAACTGGACGGCCAAGCACCTGGCCGCCCAGAAGCTCGGACGGCCAACTACCCGGCCGTCCACTCTTTCCGGCCAGCTTTCTCACTTGTGTATCTTGCTGTTCTGGTTGTGTTTACTGCTCTCTTGTCTGTTGAACTTGAATTAATTTCAGGGTGCTCTCTGTGGGCATCTTAAGAAAGAGCCGCCATCACACTGTTAGTTACCTCTCCCACAGTGTTTGACACTCCACTTGAGGATTCCCACTTGGGTGTGACTTGTCTTACTCTGTTGGGAACCTCCGTGAGTCTCCACGAGCCAAGGATTATCACTTGGCCGCCGAGCAGGTTGTACCTAAACCACACAATAGGATCTCGAGATTGAGTGAGAAAATTAAGTTTTGCCACTTGAAATTCACCTATCCATAGGCGTCATTGAGATAACTATTCCTAATACTAAAACGCCTAATCAAACTTTGGTGAAACAATTTCTTGAAAGAAAACAGGGTCGCTAAGGGGTTGAACTTGATTTGTTAGAAATCAATGCATCCATAATACACAATTAACTCAAAGTGGGACATAAAATTTGCCAGGATTTGTATGTCATAATGGACCACATATATTTCAATCGTGTGTAAATGATATGGATGAGTTTGGTGACAACATTATATACAACCCCTTGTTTGAGATTGAGAAAGACCCACAACAAACGTTGGTGGGCATGTTCCAAGCATCTAGAGAGGAACTTAGGGGAAGATGCTTAGATGAATCTTCCTCTTCAGAAGGTGACCTTATAATCTTCAGCAAAACCTTTCGAAGCCCAAGTGAGGACCCGGAACTTACTGCCGTGTTATCACGGTACACCCCTGATCAACTCATCCAGTTGGCCACCTGTGGCAAAACTCAAAATGCCACTCCTCGGAGAACTCACTTCCAAGGATCTTCCAACAGAGCTCAGACTCGCATCAACCAACCAACTCCTACTTCAATTGCTCCACCTATCATGCCTATTCCAGTCTCTCGAACTACACCTCCTCCTAAACAAGAGGAATTCATTTGCAAAAGTGAGGTCAAAACCTATGTGCGTAAGCTTATGGCCAATAACCTTACCTTGAAACAACCTCACCCTCTCTCTAGCTATTGCAAGCTCCCTCCAGCCTACTTTCCACTAGGATTCAAAGTCCCCAAGTGCAGGAAATATGATGGCACCTCTGACCCTCATCACCACCTGTCAGGTTTCCTCATGGACTCCCATCAATGGCTTTACGATAGAGTCCTTCTCGTCCACCTATTTCAGAAATCCTTAGAAAGTGAGGCCTTAAGATGGTTCTCTTCCTTGCCCACCACAGACCTAATCAATTTTGATATGTTCTCTGAAAAATTCATCACTCACTTCCCCATATGACAACCATGCTTCCCACCTTGTTTGATAGAGAAGATGAAGCCCAAAGAGGACTTTACGTATTTTGCCAACAGGCGGAGGACAATAGCCTCTAGGGCGGAAGTAGCAATTCTCGAATCTCAAGCTATCACCATACTGGTCAATAACACTACCCCTCAGCTTCGAGCCATTCTCATGCTGAGCGAATTTCATACATTCGCACAACTTTATAATCGAGCTCGGGTAGTTCAATCTCAGATCTGGAGTTCCACTTTGCCATCCTTCTTTGAAAATCAGAACAGGAATAAGAAGACCACACAAACTCCACTCATGGAGGGAATAACTATCAATGAACAGGTGAGTGCCTTGGGGCAGCCTTTTAGGTCACCCAATCCTATGTCCAGATCAGGCAACCAATCCAATCAGAAACCATACTCAATAGTTCCCCCTTCGACTAGCTACAGTCGACCTATGCCCAAACGTGCCTTATATCCGCCTTTGCCGCAATCTCTATTGGACATTTTCCATGTCTTATTATCTTGCAATGCTATCCAGCTTCCACCTCAGTATGAAGCCATAATTGCTTCACTTTCAAGGATTAGGTATATGATTTGAATGAGGAAGGCAAGATCAATTGGGAGCACATGAAAGAGGCTATTGAAACCTTGAAAGTTAAAGACCCTCCGCCCTCTCATCAGGTAACTCAAGATCCATCTAGCTCTCTAGAAAGGGTGAGCACCCTTGTCAAAAATTTGGAACCGAATGTTGATCGCAGAGGACAGTACTGGGAGTATGAAGAGGCTGGGGTATGGCGTGAGTGCCCTACTAGGATGACCAAACCTAGAAAGCCATTGCAAGGAGTCTCCACTATTATCCAAGACAAACCTTTAGTCTTGATACGACCTAGGGAACAACCAACAATCATCAACCCAGTCACTCTGGTCCAAGTTCCTTCAATTTCAATCAGAGAACCTCCCCTATCTATCTTATGTCCAACACCAAAGCCGGGTCCAGTAACCCAATTCAACCTAATAAATTCACCACCAGTTCAGCCACTAAAGTCAGATCAAGTAGTAGACCCTAGTCTGATTGGTGTTACACTGAGAAATCACATCATTCCCCCAACAAGTCAACCCTTGGACTCCCAAGAGAATTCGAATATGTCTAGAGGGATTACTTAATCCAAGTATGACATCCTACAGCATCTAGGGAAAACTCCCGCAAAGATTTCGGTCCTAGAGTTGATTAGGAGATCTCCTACACACAGGGAGACATTGTTCAAATTCCTCCAGTGAATCACAGTCAATGAAGATCTTCCTATCAGGGGGGTCACAAATGCCATTCTCTCGGTCACCCAGACACCTATGATATCCTCCGCAGATAAGGATCTACCTCGCCCTGAATGTCGATCCCTTCCCTTGTGCTTAACCGTGACACTCAATGGTCACTCAGTGGACTTCATCCTGTTGGATACCAGCGCATCAATTAATGTTTGTCCACTCAAGGACCTTAAAAAAATAGGGATTGATACATAAAAGATTGAGTCCACCTTCATGATGGTCTCGACCTATGATAACTCTCAAAGGCCGGCTGACGGTAAAATCTTCCTCTAATTGGAGATTGGCCCAGTGGCCATGATTTCAAAGTTCTACATTCTGGATGTTAAGCCCATATACAATGCGATTCCAGGGAGACCTTGGATGGACCAGACTTTGGGGGTCCCGTCCAACAACCATCAGTGCTATAAATTCCCATACAATGGGAAGATTGTCAAAATGAAGTGTACCCCCTATGTTGAGTCTTTGGACTCAGTCTCGACTGAAAAAATTCCATCTATGATCACTTCTGGAAAAAGGAAAGAGCCCATCCTTTCATTGGTTGCCTCTCAGCCCAAGTCCTGGCCAAGCATAGGTTGGCAAGTTATGGACAAAATGGGGTATAGTTCGAGATCTGGGTTAGGCAAGGGAGAGTAAAGAATTAGAGAGCTTATCTTTGAAAATCCCACCATTGGGGGATTCAGATTTGGTTACCTACCAACCAAACCAACTGAGGGATCAAGAAAATGGACTCTCTTGAATCACTTTGTGAAGGAAGATTAAGAGGTACTCAAGATACATCATCTTGAGGATGAGTTCAAAGAAACAATCAATGAAGTTCAAAGAGAAAATGAAGAAGATTTCGGTACACAAATATTTGTAAATATGTACATACTTTAATGAAAATTACAAAAAAATCAGAAAACACAAAATTAAACTATCTGGTGACTACCATGTAACCCCTGTCTAGGTCTAGTTGCATGATAAATTGGGTTATCATTAAGATTCGGTTAAGACTTTGGTCCACTACAACTTTGGACGTGTCTGCTTTACTTTCATATGGATCTCTATGGTCATTATGAGATGCACACATTTGCACGTTTTTCAAAGTGAATCATCTTAAGATGAGTTCAATGCCTTTAGTACACTGTCAAATTGCAACTTTTGCTCTTCATCTCTCGACTGATCAGGACAATCGACGCCCTTAAACGGTTGAGCTCAGCAAGCTTCAGTTCCCCGACAACCCGATAGATGTAACCCCTCAAATGAGCCCAAATATGAAATGTAAAGGACCAGAGCACGTGAAGAGGGCAGTGTCCCTGCAGGCGGAATAAGAAATGAAAAGCAAATAACCCTCAAAGTGTCAAGAAAGAAGAAAATCAAAAGGGTTCAAGCAATCATACAAAAAAGTCTGGTCGTGACTGTGCCTGGCAATGAAATCCATCAAAGGCCTGAAAAATCAAAAGTAAATAGGGGCATCTAAGAGGTCAAAAAAAGGATCCGTTTTGTCATAGCTCTATCTTTTAACGGTTTTGTTGATCCTCCTGTGAGGTTTGTCTTCAAATTTCTTCACTTTTTCTTCCCCAAGGTTTAACATGAGATAGCTATCTAAAGACTTAATATCTTTTTAAAATAGTTCATTTTCAAAAATAATCACATGATCACATGATCACATAAATCCAAAATGGGTAAAGAGTAATGTCTATGTTTCTGGTGAATCAATTTCTTAATCTCGATGAACACCCTCGAAACTTCGGGCTTAGGTCAATGCAAGCGCATCACATTTAGGTGCGACGGCATCTAATTCCGGGTCAGCATCGCGCAGTTGACCGTTAGGGTTCCATGGTGTTCCATCTTATTGTAGACACGCTAATTTTGACGTCATTTTGAGTAAATTTCATATCATATAATAATGCCTCATAATGGTCTGATAATTAATCATTAATTAATTTTTATTGATTTTTTGAGTGTCGGGTTAAACAGACATGTTTAAGTTAATCAATTGAATTGATTTTAACTCAAATTTCAGTTAAAATATGAAAAAAGTCTAAAAGGCGTCGACCCATGTGGACGTCATTTAGAGTTTATTCCTATTTTAGTGTTTAAATTTGAATTTTAATTAATTGATTTATTAGCTAAAAGGCGTCTGTGAAGGTCGACGCATTTTAGGTTTCCTAGGCTGTTTTAACTTCTCTTCCGGATGTTTATCCTTATCTTAATTAAGGTAAAAGACGTCTACACAAGTGGACGCGTTTTAGCTAATAAAGATAAAGATAAGTTTTCCCGGATATTTATCCTTATCTTAATTTAATCTGAAAAGCGTCAGCCATGGTGGACGCGTTTTAGATAATTACAGATAAAGATGAATTAATCAGTGATTATCTGTCGATTAAAGTAGATAAATCCGAGATTTTTCTATGTTAATCGCGAACGCAGAAAATGCCTATAAATACCTTGCATCTCAAGGAGTTAAAAAAAAAAAAAAGAAGAGAGAGAGAATTATTGAGCCTCAACGTTATAGCAATTTGGAGATCGAAGCAACCACGCCGGAGCGCTGTCACCAGAAGTCGGCATCCTCTTCCAGATCTTCATCCTTCAAGGCTTCTCCAACTGGGCATAAGTTTTTCATATTAGAATTTCATTTACATTCTTTAGTTTCATTCTCTCATACTCACTGCATGCAACACACACCACCTCATTAATTTTCCCAAAACCCATCTGTTCTAAAGGGGTTTCAAAGTCATTTAAAACAAGTGAGTTGCTGTTTATACATGTTTCTAATCATAGTTAAATTTGATATTATTTCCATTTAGATTCTCATCACTATTTCTTCTTTATTGTTTCTGTCTCTCTGTCTGCAGCATCCAACAACTGAACAACAAAGATCAAAAAGAGGGAAATCAAGCACGAAGCCAGGAGAACTTCTGGACGATCCTCAACATTCAACAGCAAGAACAAAAGAACAAGAAGAGGCTCTCTTTCTTCAGCCGGCTGAAGGAGGGGAACCAAGGATTCATTCTTCCGCGTTTGAACAGGTAAGCGATCAAACTCTTTTTGAAGCTTTTTAGTTAAAAGTTTCTGGCGATCACAGCACCTTAGTTGCATTTTTTTTAATAGGTTAATTTACTCTAAACAACATAGTTTTTTTTCACATAAATCACATGAGCAAATTTTCAGCACCTACAGCTCTTTTGGCGATCACGGTGGGACTTGGTCTCGCCGTCTTTTAATTTCTTTTGTTCTTGCTATTATCATACCGGGCACCCACGGTGCACCACTTGTGTCTTTCGACACGTCCTCACCGATCGGTGAGTGTTTAGTTTGTTTAATTTCCCTCGTGCACCACGTGCACACCCCAGTGGCAAGATCTTGCCTCCCCTTTGATTAGTTTAAAAAAAAGCTGTTTTTGGTGATAAAATGCTGTGTGATTGTGTGATTTCTTAGTTGTTTAGATAGTAAACCATCCTGTTTAAAATCTGAAACTAAAAATCTTTGCATGAGTCGATTATTTATTGCATTTTTCCCTGTTTAAAGAGGATTCGACCCAAAAAATCCTTCTGGAAATCTGTTTCTGCGAACTAAAAAGCGTCCAGTAACAGCGACGCGTTTCAAAACCGCGTCAGTGTTCCTAGACGCCTTTTAGCTTCCAGAGTCTCTCTGTCGTTTACATCTGTTTCTGTGAAATAATTAACTTCTGTGTTGAATAGCGTCGACCATCATCGACGCGCTTCAGACAGTTTTTAGTTATTTTCCAGGTTTTCTCTGCTGTTTGCATCTGTTCTCTGCGAAAGAATTAAGTTCTGTTTTGAATAGCGTCGACTATCATCGACGCGATTCAGACAGTTTCTTAATTATTTTTCAGTTTCCAGATTTCTGTGTTGAGTGCTAGCTACACATTACTCTATTAAGCATTAGAGGCCATCCAGGTCGCAGGGCATATGCATTGAGGCTAAAACCCTCCTTTTCTTAGGAACACATTACTCGACGTTAGCAACTCTCTCTGATTGGGTTGGTCCCTTGATCAGACTAGAGAAGTTGACGTTGAGACCTCCATAAGTCCCCAAAATTAAGGTATTCCTCCTTGATCATCGGGCTGGTTGTACCAATTGAAGTCCCGGCTAGATTCCGAAAGCGTTGTGAGAGAAAAACCTTAGAGAATAACGGTGGAAATCAAACTGAAACTAGGATCCTTCCCTGAGCGAAATTGTGGTTTAATCCAATTCAAATAACTCAACAAGGAATCCTGAAATCACGTTAAGCATCCACTTGTTTGATTAATCTCTGCACAACTTGCTTGATTAATTTTTTTGAAAAGAGAATCTAATATAATGTTGCTGCGATCAGGCAGAGATTTGAGTATGGCCCAAGACGCCATTATCAACTACGAGGGAGATGCTAATGCCCCTCGCAATTCTGATTTCAACTACGAGAACGGGAGAGATGCTGATGCCTCTCGTAATTCTGTCCCCATTCCAGTTCGGCATGACGGGAATGTCCGAACTCCTCTTTTTAATCCGCACGATCAATATCATGATCTTCCTCCGCATGAATATGCGATTCCCAATCCTGACTTTGAGGGGGACATGAATCAGCATGGTCCCTCATCCTCCGATCCTACGGATCTTGTCAATGCTCTGGGAGTTCTTGCCTCCCAACTGGACCCTCAGCAGTTCGAGGCGATCCAGTCCATTTTGAAGGGGAAGGCACCCATGCAGCCTGCTGAGCCGAACCCTGTGGCTCCCCCCGTTGTTCCTCAACAACCTCTTCCTCCTCTTCCTTATATCCAACAGGCCATGGAAGGCCTTCATCTTACTTCTCGGCACACTGGGCCACAACTTTCTTCATCCAGGCAACCGGCTAGACCGCAGACGCCCATTTATCAAAATGCCCTCGGGCATGGCGGAAGCTCTGCCGGACCTCATCCTTACTATCCTCCTTGTCCAACGTACTCTAGGCAGCAGGCCTATCAAGTACTTCCTCCTCCTCCTCCTCCCCAGGCAGATCTAACCACGCAGACGTTACTGGCCAAGATGGAGCGCATGGACGAGCAGTTTAACAATCTTCAGAAGATGATGGGGGTTAAAGCTGTGCCAGAAATTAATTTACCGAGCCTGCCAGTGTTTCACCTGCCACCCTCTGAAATGCCAGTGTATCGAAAGTATAACGGTACTGGTAACCCCTTCACGCACCTGAAGGAGTTCATGTACGAATCCTCTTTCTGGCAGAATGATAAGAGGTCATTAGCTTTCTTGTTCAGGAGATCCCTAGAGGGACCAGCCCTCGAGTGGTTCTTTTCTCTGGAACCCTCAGAAGTAGAGGATTACGGTATCGTTTCACGTAAATTTATCCAACGATACCAGGACAGAGTTGCACCCTCCTTGTCTATCACGGATCTTATTGCAGAAAAGATGAAACCGGACGAGGAGTTTGTCAGTTTTGCTGACAGGTGGCGGGGCCTGGCTGAAAAAGTGAAAGATCACTTGTCCGAATCCGAACAAGTGAAAATGTTGATTTCCAACGCCACGCCCCAGTTCAAGCTAGTCCTCTCCTTGAACAACTTGACGAACATGGCAGAGCTCTATGAAAGGGCACGGTACTGCCAGAATGCTTTCAAATACGCTACGTTCTCTAGCGTCTTTGATCCTCACAGACCTAACAGGCCTCCGCCTCGGAAGCCTGCAGTGCCAAATTCTCCTAGCTCAGGTCCAACTACTGAGGGCACGCTCTCTCACGAGCAGGTCAGTACCATGAACAATAACTCGCCCCAGTTTGTGAGGAATCAGCAGTACCAGAGGCCACCACAGCCGAGTCAGCAGGGGTACAGGCAGCAGCAGAACCCCCATTACCAACAGTAGTACCAGCGGCCCCAGCAGCCGAATCAGAACCAGCTACAGCAACAGCCGCAACGGCAACAGCAGTATCAGCAGCCACATCAGCAGCAACAGCAACAGCCACAGTACCAGCCGCGTGCACCGCCGGCGTACCACAATGTCCCTCCTCCTGGTGACTACAACCAACAAAGGAGACCTCCAGGCCCGAAAAGGGCAGAGTACCCGGCCCTCCCAGAATCCTTGGCGGATATCTTCAGCGCTTTAATGGCAGCCAATGCCTTAGCTTTGCCGAGAGAGAAGGCCGTCTGGCCTCAAAACGCCGATACGTCTAGGTATTGCTATTTCCACAGACAACCTGGGCATACCATTGACACCTGCTTCCAATTCAGAGATTATATCCATGATCTCAACGAGCAGGGCGGCATTGACTGGGAGGAAATGAAGAAATACATAACAGCCCTGAAGGCGAGAAGACCGCAGCAGCAGCAGCAGCAAGCAAGACCACCGGCACAAGCAGTAGCACCACCCAACATGGGTATAGTGCAGAATCCACTCCCGGAGCATCAGAACCAAAACCAGGTTGCTCCCATCTTGACGAACAGCCAGTCTGAGGCTGGTCATGGGCAGCAGTGGAGAGTAGAGGACTCTTCCTCTCTTTGTTCAACGGGTCACGTTCAAAGTACCGCAGAGCGACCACCACGCCGCACCATCCACATACCAAGGCCACAACCTGTTACCATTACCCCCATACCCACACCTACATACCACTCGCCCACGCCCAATAACCCATTACCACTACCCACCTTCCTAAGACCCATTACGCCCCGCACCACTACGCCTCCATCATATAACCCCCCGCAAACCAATAACGCACCCCTCTTACCATCTAGGCCGCTATTACGCATACCATTTCCTACTTCACCCGCTACCACTACCGCCTATCCAGATATGCCTTTACCATCTAAACCGCTATTACGCGTACCATTCCCTACTTCGCCAACCACTTACCCATCCACCATCCAACCCTCCAGGCCTTTAATCCGCACCGCGCCATCACCATCTAGCCTTACGCCATCACCTACATACCAGCCTTCTACGCCATCCGCACCATCCGACTCTGCGGTACTTAAAGTGTCACCCGGATCCTCCACGGTTGAAGAACACGCGCTCCGGAGTGGAAGGATTTTCAACAAGGTCTTTCCTCAGTCCACAGTCAGAGACGGCCCATCACAGCCGGTTGAGGAAGCCCACAATGAAGAGAGTGCACCAGGCACTCAATATGACCTGTTGAAACACCTGGATCGGACACCGGCACGGATTACTATACTTGAACTGATCAAAAGATCCAAAAGTCACCAAGAAGCTTTGATGGAATATCTGCAGAAGGTGATGGTCATTGAAGACGTGCCGGTAGAGAAGATTGCAGCACTACTAGTTCCGCAGGGGGATCAACCCTCTATAACATTCCATACATCGGAACTAGCACCGCCAGCAGCCAGAAGCATGGCTCTGAGTATCACAGTCAATATCTATAAGAAGGCCGTTGATGCATGCCTGGTCGACACAGGGGCTTCGATCAATGTTTTACCTCCGAAGACCCTGGAGCTGTGCGGTGTGCCCAAAGAGAAATGGCTGCCCAGCCCCATATCAGTAACAGCATATGACAATTCTACCCGTTCCCCTCTGGGAATGGTTTATTTAAAAGTGGAGCTGGGCCCTGTAAGTCATGCAGAGGTTGAATTTCACATCTTGGAAATCGACCCTTCCATAAATGCCATTTTAGGTCGTCCTTATATTAAAACTCTCGAGGCGATTCCTTCTACGAATCATCAATGCCTTAAATTTCCTTACAAAGGACGAATTATTAAAGTGACGAGCATGCCGATCCTTGCTGCTGCTCATTCCTTGAACATTAAATCTGCTGTCTTACTTGGCCGACAACCTTTTCTGTCGGTATTACAGGTCTACCGTCCAGTGGCTGATCCTCTGAAAGCCGCTACTATTTCTCCATATCCATTAGATGCTATCAAAAGGGGGAAGTGCATGAGTACCCCAGGATGGAGGATCATGATGAAGAACGGCTACGAGCCTGGGAAAGGTCTGGGCACGCAATTGCAAGGCAGGACCACTCCTGTCAGAAATCATCGAGCGGCACCTGGAAGTGGTTTGGGCTATAGGCCAATAAAACTGAAGCAAGATCCGATTCAGAAAGCAGAGATCAAAGAAGGTCCGAAAATCTGGGAGGCAATGTCTACACCATCAAAAGAAGGCCGAGATCCCTTAACATGGACCCTGTGTACGCATTTTGTGAAAGGGCCCATACTCAACTATGACAATACGGTAGTCATTACTTCATGTTTTGACTTCCATGATATTTATGGGAGGGACTTGGCCAGACATTGCTCTGAACTACTTACATACCAATCCTTGGAGGCTCTGCGGCCTATGAAAAGGAGGAAATTCCATGACCCTGAATGTGAATGGTACAGGTGGTTCGATCTGAGGGACCTGTATATTGCACTGAACAGACTATTTCTGGATCCTGCAGAACCTAAGTGGCCGCCGCGAATTGATGAATTGATTGAAAGCCCTGGTGCTATATTTGACAAGCGGATACTGCTGTCCGAAGAGACTGATGAAGGGGAACCAGATGACCCCTATGAAGCTGGTTACACAACAAATCTGCTCTGGAGAGGGACATATCCTTCACATGTCTTCATGCTCCATACTCTTTTTCGCACACTACTTTTGACCCCGACTTGGTCGCGGGTCATAATTGAAGATATTCCACGGGCTCCGCCCGTCATGATTACTCTGTCCCCTCGGGACATTATACCACAACCTCCTCTCGACCTAGAAAGGTTGTATGATCTGATCTGGGACATATTACTATATGATCCCCCTAATCCTCTGGCCTTGGTGCCTCTTCCTCCGTCTGATTCTCCTCCCATTTATATTCATTCCTGCTTTATGTTTAATTCTTTCATTTTCCAAAAAAAAAACGCCAATTTGGCAACAAATTCTTCCCAAATCCTCATTGAGGAAACATCTTACTTGTCCGATCGCACCCCGCCGCGCGGGTCCTTCGGTCAAGATTCTCTTCTAGATTTACTCTGTCCCTCCCCTCGGGAGGATTCTCTTGTATTTCCGCTTGTATCTCAGGATTTTCATCCTGCTTCATCTTCGTTAGGTTATGATAGTGAAGTTAGGCAGTCTAGTCAGGTTAGGAAGTCTAGGAAGCCTAAGGGTAGGCAAATTCCAGATAGATACCTCCAGGACTTAGCTGATAAGTGTTCTTCTTGCTCTTTGATCCCTCAGTTTTTAGAAAATCCAATTCAGATGCCAGAAGATTGTATGGACGATGACTCAGTCAATGATGGGTACGGGGTTTATGAATTAGTACATGAAAAGGACCCCATTGTTGAAGAGGAAGATGACGAGGACGCGGCTGAGGCATACGCCAGTGGAGTGAAGAGATTCGATGAACCCTCAGCTGCCGTAGAAGAGCCCACCAAAGAAATCAATTTAGGGACTGAAGACGAACCTAAGGTTGTCCTCGTCAGTAAAAATCTTTCTACAGAAGATGAGAAGGCAATGGTACAAGTGCTAAAGGACTATAAGGACACTTTCGCCTGGAGTTATGAGGATATGCCGGGGTTAGACTCAACTTTAGTTGAACACAGGTTGACATTAAAAGACGGAGTTAGCCCGGTCAAACAGAAATTAAGGCGATTCCACCCACAAATGGCTTTAAAGATGAAGGAAGAGGTCGATAAGTTGCATAAAGCTAAATTTATTAGAGTTGTCCTCTATCCCCAATGGGTGGCTAACATAGTCCCGGTTATGAAGAAGGACGGGAAGGTCAGAATTTGCATTGACTTTCGCGATTTGAACCGGGCATGTCCTAAAGATGATTTTCCATTGCCTCATATTGATGTACTCATCGATAACACTGCTGGCTATGAGACGTTATCATTCATGGACGGATTTTAAGGATATAATCAGATTAAGCTGGCAGAAGAGGATCAAGAGAAAACATCATTCACTACACCTTGGGGAACATACTGTTATGTTGTCATGCCATTTGGATTAAAGAATGCTGGAGCCACCTATCAAAGGGCCATGATGGCAATATTTCATGACATGATGCACATAGATCTGGAAGTGTATGTGGATGATTTATTGGTTAAATCGAAAACAAAGGCTGAGCATGCCAAAGTTTTGGCAAGGGTGTTAGAGAGATCGAGAGAATATCAGTTAAAGATGAACCCCAAGAAATGTGTATTCGGGGTATCTTCAGGTAAATTGCTTGGATTTATCGTCAGTAAACGGGGAATTGAGATCGATCCTAACAAGGCGAAGGCTATTAGAGAAATGCCACCTCCTAAAAACTTGAAAGAATTGAGAGGATTAATCGGGAGGTTGCAATTTATTCGCCGCTTTGTTTCCCAGCACTCACAAAGGTGTAAGCCGTTTTACGAGCTTACCAAGCCGGGAGTCAAATTCGATTGGGACGATAAGTGTCAGGAGGCGTTTGATGGATTAAAGAACTATTTAGCAAGTCCTCCTGTTTTGAGACCACCATCTCTAGGCAAACCATTGATACTTTATATTTCAGTCCTGGATGATGCTGTGGGGGCTGTTTTAGCACAAGAAGATGAAGAAGGAAAAGAGAGGGCAGCCTACTATCTCTCTAAACTTCTCAACCCCGCTGAACAGAGATATACGGCGATGGAGAAAACATGTGCAGCATTGGTTTGGGTTGTTCAGAAATTAAAGCATTATTTTCTGGCCCATGAAGTCCATCTCATCGCTAGGATGAATCCGATCAAATTCCTTCTGGAGAAATCTGTTCTTACTGATAGGTTAGCGCGATGGCAAAGCTTTCTATCTCAATTTGACATCATTTACATTCAACAGAAAGCGATCAAGGGCTATGCCATAGCAGAACATCTTGCTCATCATCCCCTTCCTCGTTTTGATCCAGTGCGATCAGAGTTTCCGGATGAGGAACTGATGTCCATAAATCAAATCAGAGATGATATGTGGACTCTGCATTTTGACGGAGCTCTGAATTCTCATGGAAAAGGGATCGGTATCGTTCTGTTATCACCTGAAGGTATCACCATTCCACAAGCCCTTCAGCTTGACTTTCCAGTTACAAACAATATAGCTGAATACGAGGCACTTCTTGCTGGTCTCGAGGCTGCTCATTTTCATGGTGCTACCAAACTCAGGATCGTAGGTGATAGCCAACTGATTCTTCGCCAAGTACTGACCAAGTATCGAACTCTCGATCCCAAGCTCAAGCCTTATCAAGAACTTACTTCTGCTTACTCAAAGCTTTTCACGAAATTGATCTTTGTCCATGTCCCTAGGAATCAAAACATCTTAGCTGACGCTCTAGCTTCACTTGCATCATCTCTTGATTTTCCAATCAGCAAACAATCTGAATCAATCATAGTTCATAGGCGTCTTTCACCCGCCGTGAAAGATCCTTCATTTCTTAGAACTAAGGAGAAGTTGCTGAAGAAAGTCAGAGACGGAGATATCATTGAAAAAAGAGAAATCATGTTAATGGAGCTATTAGAAGAGATGGATGATGAACAGAAGCCATGGTATTATGAAATTGCAAAATATTGTGAAGATCAATCGTATCCTGAGGAAGCTACAACTGAGGAGAAGAGAGCTATCAGGAGAGTTTCTCAAAGATACACCCTAGTTGGGGGAGCATTATATAAGAGAGGTTTTGATGGAGTTCTTCTTAGATGTCTAGACGAAGATGAGCTTTGTAAGGTTATGGAAGGAGCTCATAGTGGAGTTTGTGGTGGTCATGTCAATGGACAGATGTTAGCAAAGAAGATCCTTAGACAAGGATTTTATTGGCCAACCATGGAAGAAGACTGTGTAGGATATGTTCGTAGGTGTGCTAAGTGTCAACTTCATGCCGACAAAATTCATTCTCCTGCATCTTCACTCCATCCTGTTTCCTCCCCATGGCCTTTCTCCATGTGGGCTTTCGACATTATTGGACCTCTTGGCAATCCAGATTCCGGCATCAAGCAAAAATCTTTCATTCTCACGGCAACGGAATACTTCACCAAGTGGGCAGAAGCTGAAGCATACGTGGAGATCAAAGCATCAACCGTCTGCAAGTTCATCATGAAGAACATCATCACTCGATTTGGAATTCCAAGCACCATCGTCACCGACAACGGACCACAGTTCGTGTCACAAGAATTGAAGGACCTCTGCAACAGGTATAAAATTGCATTGCATCATTCATCTCCTTATTATCCGCAAGGCAATGGCCAAGCAGAGGCAACAAATAAGACTTTGATAAAAATCATCAAAAAGACGTGTAAATCTAACAAGTTCGTAGATTGGCCAGAAAAATTGGTTGAGGCTCTATGGGCCTACCGAACTTCAATCCGCACTCCTACGGGGCAAACTCCTTATTCCTTAACATTTGGAATGGAGGCGGTAGTTCCATATGAGATCCTCATACCGTCATTAAGAGTACAATTGAATAAGGAATTTTCCATTGATGAACAACGTTCAGCACTCCTTGCTCAATTGGAACTTTTAGACGAGAAAAGATGGTCAGCTGCTAATCATGCAAAAGTTTATCAAAATAGACTAGCACGTTTTTATCAAAAGAAAGTCATTGAACGTAAGTTCAAAGTCGGTGAAATGGTTGTCAAAAGAATTTTTATAAAACCTGGTGGTCCGCGTTCTAAGCTCCAACCCAACTGGGAAGGACCTTATGTTGTATCGCACGCTTTTCCTGGTAATGCTTATCGTCTTATTAATGCAGAAGGAGAAGAGTTAAAACATCCCTGGAATGGTTTACATCTTAAGAAATACTACCCATAGGTTAAAGAGTTGATCAGTATGGTACAAAGACCAGTGGAATCAGAAAATTTATAAACTCAAATTTCCTTATCAGTCTGGATAACTTAATTTCAAGCCCATTACTGCACACACTGACATGTTTGATTCGTGAGTAACAAGAGATGACAAGTCCTAAAGAATATCGAAAGCTTGACCGAAAAGTGTAAAGTGCAAATCATTCTTTTTGAAGCAAAATTCTGTTTTAAATTCGGCCCATGATGTCGGAACGAGACTTAGAATAGACTACCAAGAATACCCGCCATCTTAGTAGGAGGCCGTCATAAAAAAATGGGGGAGATCCGTCCCGAAGAAACAGAAAGAAAAGAAAGAAAAGCAAGGCAAAAGCCAAATGTCAAATCAAAAGGGCCATTACACTACAAACGTTACATCAAGGCCATGAAATGAAATGAAAGGGAACGCAAGGTCGATAAATACCCCGGAAAGAAATGACCGAACCCCAACGGATACTAGGGTAGAAAAGGGACATCTTTTTAAGTCTCCGGAACCTTCTCATGGGCTTTCTAAACTTATTCATCTTTTCTTTCTAAAGAAATGTACTCCAAATTTAAGGAATGGCTTAGATTGACTAAGGGTCAAATCATCAAATGGGATCACGAATGGAAACACAAATTCAAACACGATGGGTTTAACTTGAGTTGTTAAAGAATAATTTGGAAATGAAGTTAATAAATGAATATGATCTTTTGATCCAAGTACCATGCTAATCTTATAGTCAAAAAAAAAAAAAAAATACAAATGTTTCAAAAATTCAAAAAAAAAAAAAAATATACAAATGTTTCAAAATTCAAAATTCAAAAAAAATACATATGTTTCAAAAATTCAAAAAAAATACATATGTCAAAAAGTCAAAAAAAAATACATAAGTCAAAAAAAAAAGTCAAAAAAAAATACATATATTTCAAAATTCAAAAAAAAATACATATGTGTCAAAAATTCAAAAAAATACATATGTTTCAAAAATTCAAAAAAAATACATATGTCAAAATTCAAAAAAAAAAAAAGGCATATATTTCAAAACCACAAACAAAAATGAATATTTTCAAAACAACAAAAATATTTCAATTAGCATCTGATTGTTGCATTTAGTGTGTTTCATTCTTTTTATTTTCAGCGAGCATCTGTCTGCTTGTATGTTGCATCTTTGCTTGAGTTTATTTATTCTCATTACCTTTGTTAATAAAGGCTATGCCCCTTGACCATTTATTGAAGAAAAGATTGATTGACCGTTTATTTGGTCAGGCAAGGGGCTAAGCCTAAATAGATACTTAACCTGTTTGTTAAGTGTGTACAGGATGCAAGATAAATACAGGAACACAAGATTGGAGCCAAAAGTTTCATGTATATTATCAAAAGGTGTTTTTGTACATGATACATGAAGAAAAAAGAAAAGATACATAAGCCCTCAAGGCTGGCTCTCCCCTCCGCCCTCGTCCAACTGACTCTGGGCCTCGTCAGGCGCATCTGGTGCTGGCCCTCGGCTAGGAGGTGGAGGTGGTCCCATCGCGCTCGGCCCTGCCTGACCGGAAGACACAGCGGCACTGGTCGTAAAAGCACTGGTCAAACCACGCTCATGGGCACGCTGTCGAGCTCGCTGAAAATTCAAAGAAAACCTGAGTAAAGCTGGAAATGTCAAGAAGATCCCACTGTGGGAGTCAAGAAGTCTTGACCGTGACTAAAAAGACGGTTATTTCTACTCATGTATTATTCCATGTAATTATTTTGTATTCGCATTACTATATGATAAATATTTATTAGAGCATATCAAGGACCTTGTGTTTTGATGAAACTGGAATTTGAGTTCCCCTTCAACAAAAACAGTGATAATTCCAGAGAATTCTTAATCGCACGGATAGGCCGTTGGATTGTTAATTAGTGAGGACGACGGTTCCACTTATGTGAAACGGTGCGTGGATAAACGAGCTTCGGCTTAGCACTGGATTACAAGAATTGGTGTCTTGACTCATTAATGACAATTTAACAATATTATCCTTGATTAATTTATATTTTATTTGACTTTATATTTTTCTTTTAGCCCAGCATGCATCATGTAGGACTTTGAAATCATTGTGATAAGGATTAATTATTGATTAAGTTTCAGACCATTTAATCAAATAACTCAAAACATGATATGAAATATTCCATTCCGAATTGAGTATCTTGATTATCTTTGAGGTTCGCTTGAAGATATCATTGGAATTCTATCCTTTCTTGGATTCTTTATCCAATATTTCTTGTTTTCTTTTAAGATCCATCATGGCTGCAGCACTTCCACATTGGCTGGCAAACGCTCCCCATGATGAAACCTACAGTGTCTATGACCTGGGGTACTTCCCACTCCGAGGAGGTTGATCGACCTTATTTTATTTCCTTGTCTACCTCATCCAGACAGGATTAATTCCATTGATTTCTTTGAGCTATCTTCATTGATGATTTTGAGAAAAATTTCAATCATGTGATGTTAAGAGCGTGTCTCATCACACCTTGGCATCACCTTTTCAGTACATTCCATTTCATTTCACTCCCTTGCAAAGACGATGCCAAGGTGAGGCAGCTGTAGACACGCTAATTTTGACGTCATTTTGAGTAAATTTCATATCATATAATAATGCCTCATAATGGTCTGATAATTAATCATTAATTAATTTTTATTGATTTTTTGAGTGTCGGGTTAAACAGACATGTTTAAGTTAATCAATTGAATTGATTTTAACTCAAATTTCAGTTAAAATATGAAAAAAGTCTAAAAGGCGTCGACCCAGGTGGACGTCATTTAGAGTTTATTCCTATTTTAGTGTTTAAATTTGAATTTTAATTAATTGATTTATTAGCTAAAAGGCGTCTGTGAAGGTCGACGCATTTTAGGTTTCCTAGGCTGTTTTAACTTCTCTTCCGGATGTTTATCCTTATCTTAATTAAGGTAAAAGACGTCTACACAAGTGGACGCGTTTTAGCTAATAAAGATAAAGATAAGTTTTCCCGGATATTTATCCTTATCTTAATTTAATCTGAAAGGCGTCAGCCATGGTGGACGCGTTTTAGATAATTACAGATAAAGATGAATTAATCAGTGATTATCTGTCGATTAAAGTAGATAAATCCGAGATTTTTCTATGTTAATCGCGAACGCAGAAAATGCCTATAAATACCTTGTATCTCAAGGAGTTAAAAAAAAAAAAAAGAAGAGAGAGAGAATTATTGAGCCTCAACGTTATAGCAATTTGGAGATCGAAGCAACCACGCCGGAGCGCTGTCACCAGAAGTCGGCATCCTCTTCCAGATCTTCATCCTTCAAGGCTTCTCCAACTGGGCATAAGTTTTTCATATTAGAATTTCATTTACATTCTTTAGTTTCATTCTCTCATACTCACTGCATGCAACACACACCACCTCATTAATTTTCCTAAAACCCATCTGTTCTAAAGGGGTTTCAAAGTCATTTAAAACAAGTGAGTTGCTGTTTATACATGTTTCTAATCATAGTTAAATTTGATATTATTTCCATTTAGATTCTCATCACTATTTCTTCTTTATTATTTCTGTCTCTCTGTCTGCTGCATCCAACAACTGAACAACAAAGATCAAAAAGAGGGAAATCAAGCACGAAGCCAGGAGAACTTCTGGACGATCCTCAACATTCAACAGCAAGAACAAAAGAACAAGAAGAGGCTCTCTTTCTTCAGCCGGCTGAAGGAGGGGAACCAAGGATTCATTCTTCCGCGTTTGAACAGGTAAGCGATCAAACTCTTTTTGAAGCTTTTTAGTTAAAAGTTTCTGGCGATCACAGCACCTTAGTTGCATTTTTTTTAATAGGTTAATTTACTCTAAACAACATAGTTTTTTTTCACATAAATCACATGAGCAAATTTTCAGCACCTACACTTGTATCTTCTAGATTGTGAGGAAAGAGACCCGAATCGGGCAAATCATTTACCTCGAAAACTTTTTGGGCGAACTTAGTGGTCGTTAGCAGCTGGGAGTTTAAGCATGGCATGACGGTATTGTCATCAGTGTGAGTCTTAGCCGGTCAAGGTCAGTTTGAGGAGTCTAGAGGCCCAAATCAACCTAGATGCGTGCTTAAGATACCTGGGAAGTTGAGTATGAATTTCCCTTTCATCATTCAATCAGGCAAAGAATGGGTAGTCACCAGGTGGTCAAAATCAAAAACACGTTTTCATTTATTAAAGACATCCGCATCACTTACCTCATTTGTTAATATCCGCCAGCATTCGCATATTTGCCTATCATGTCATTTTCATTACTCTCCTTTTTTCTGGTTAGTAGGACACGGCCCCTTGACCCTATGCGAAGGCTAGGAAAAAGGTAGTTGCTCTTTTTTGGGCAAGGAGCCGAAAACAGATACTACTAACTATTTTTCCCTCATTGTTGTGCATATAGGAAAAAGATTTTATGTCCAAAAGGTGGACACTTTTGCCGTCGAATCGAAGCCAAAGGCAGCGGGATCGGCATTCTACTTTGAGAATGGCCATATCTTCCGTGCTGGCTTCAACTTGACAGAGATCTTTGTCCCTCGTTTCCTTGTAGTTTGTCATTAAAATGTTGTAGATCATTGATTTTTTACATTTGCTGATGTGCGTTCTTGCAGCTACAGGGAATCCGAAGCAAGTAGGATTGAAGACACAGGAGGCTAATAACTTTGGGCATATAGACTCTGAGTTCCTCTTTAAACAAAACAATGAGGAGTCTATATTCCCCAAATTATTCGATTGGCCAATAAATCCCTCATGTTTGCATTTAGATTAGGAATTTGATTTCTAATTTTTAAACCAGCATGCATTGCATAAGCATCATCCACCAGTAAATCCATTCCCGCCCTAGGGGCAAGGACCACAATCTATCACTCTGCTTATCCCCTTAGTGATTTTTGATTCTGACAACTATTTGTTTGTTAGCCCTTTAAATTGCAAGACCTTATACTTTTCCAATTCGTATGCTTGAGATTCTCTCACTTAGCGATCATGTGATGCGTCAAGCCACCGTACGCCCGTTGCGTTGAGACCTTTTCAAGTCACGCTCCCCCAATCTTTCATGCTTGAGATCCCCTTGGGCCAGATCGTTGTATCCTAGTGTGCCAAGGCCTCGCGGTTCCAGCACCCGAGGGTCCCACGGATTGTGATTCTCTAGTTTGGACTTTGTTCCCCTTCTTAATCACCCTTGCAATCCAAATACCTAACTCTCATGCATTTACCATATTCGCATATCATCCTTGGACATAACTCATCCCTTCTTCAGACTGTTCAAAATCAGGTTCGATTTTCGGAACACCTATTTATCGTTCCGCTCCACTCCATTGCAAAACAGGTGTCCCGGAGGGACATTTGTAGACACCGATTTTGGACCCATTTTTTATCATAAACCCCCATCACCTTAGCCATCTCATTTAGCCCATTAGATTTCCCCACTTAATTCAGCCCATTAACCAACACCCTTGCCTCCACCTTTTCGCAGAAGGCCAACTTGGTGGCCTTCCACTTTCCCCGAAGGCCAGCTATGCTGTCTTCCACCTTTTCGCAGACGACCAACTTGGTGGCCTTCCACGATTTTGGAAGGCCAGCTATGTTGCCTTCCACTTTTTTGCACCTTTTCATAGAAGGCCAACTTGGTGGCCTTCCACCTTTCTCGAAGGCCAACTGCTCCGCATTCCACCTTTTCACGGAAAGCCAACTTAGTGGCCTTCCACCTTTCCCGAAGGCCAGCTGCTCTGCCTTCCACCTTTTTGCAGAAGGCCAACTTGGTGCCCTTCCCCCTTTCCCGAAGCCCAATTGGGCTGCCTTCCACCTTTTCGCGAAAGGCCAACTTGGTGGCCTTCCACCTTCCCCGAAGGCCAACTGGGCCGCCTTCCACCTTTTTGCGGAAGACCAACTTGATAGCCTTTCATAAAAGAGGAAGGCAAATGAGTTGGCCGTCCACACTCTCACTTTCAGCTTGACTTCGTCTTCCCCCATTCTCCTTCACTCACGACCCTCATCTTCCCACGTTCTGCTCCACTCACGCTCGTCTCCCACCACTCCCCACTCCGGCGACTGTCGCAACCACGACCTCCGACCCTTGACCATTTTCTATTGGCTCCTTGATGATTAACGGAGATTTAGACTATGGATTTCTCCTATTTTCTTCTCCCCTATTTAAACCCTCTAGGTCCTATCGGGAAGGGGGTTGAGAATTTTGGAGGTTGATGAGGTTTTGGTTGGAAGGCTTGGGGTTGGTAGTTCTCAGAGGAAGGCTCTAGCAGAGGTTCTGGCGGACAGAGGCAGGAGGTTGGCGAGGAAACAAGGCGGAGTCCTCCGCATTCCAAATGGGCTTGTCTCCTTAACCTTCTCCTCTTTTACTCTTTTACATCACTTATCAATCATTCACCCCATAATCTTTTATTTTCTTTCACCTCCTTTTCTTTTTACCACAACACATCCACTTTTCACTATTGTCACATACGAGCACCCCATTTGTATGCATCCATCCTAGGATATCCTAGCACCCATTCTAACAGAGGTTCAAAACAAAAATTGGGAGGTGGGTGACCATAACATATGGTCACCTTTCCTCCCTAAACACCCATCTAGTACGCCCCCTTCTAATTTTAGTTTATTTATATATTTTCATGAATATATTCTACATATCACAATTCTAAGCGATTCTCTATACTTTGTTTTATCTTTTTCTCTTAGGGGATCTTACCACATTCTGTGCGTGGATTACCGTGCTCTCCCCCTTCGGCTGGCCGGAGGCAGAGAAGAGGAACCCATATCCCCCACTCCAACAAAACGCGATCAATCTTCATCATCCTGCAGAACACAGGGACCTCAAGGTAATGCTGCTGGCGATCACACACTTCAATTCCTAACCATATTATCGCCACAGTTGCGCGACGGACGGAGGCCTCACTGCGGAAGGAAAGCAGAAGCACTCCGGGCGTCCACACCAGGCTTATTTATTTGCATGGGATGCATTTATTTTGAGCAATTATTAGGTACAGTAAATATATATCACGAATATATTTATTCTACCACTTAAGGTGAGACCAAGATAAAAGCAAAATTTCCTCTCTATTAAATATTAGATATGCAAACATGGCTTTAGAAGCCGTCGTGGCCCTCCACCATTATAAGGTGATTGAATGCCATTATCTCATGAATTTGTTATGCTTTCCACAAGGTTCATGATTTGGTGGCAGGATCTCAGTCTTAAAACTTTGTTTCAATGGGATGAGGGACTGAACTTGGCCTTGTTGTGCTTTCTACAAGGGTCGGGTCACGAACTCATTACTGTGTAGTAATGGTGGTGCAATCTAACTGGGAGTATCCTTTGTTGTGCTTCCACAAGGGGATGACTGCTCGGGGGCCGAAAGTCGGATATTGCATTGGATGCGAGTGCTGCTGACTGCCCAAGGAATGGGATGTGATTTGTTGTGCTTTCCACAAGGTCGCATCTCAGTTTTGTTAGGATTACGACCCACTAGGATGATCACCGTGATCTCTCGTTCTATATGATTGAGGGTCATATAGTTCGATGCAAAATAGTGGAGCTAACTATGATAGAAAACCACATCTAAGTTAGAACCTTGAATGCATGCTAAAATATTGTTTTTTATTTTTCATTCAAATCATCATGTTGTTGTCAAATCCCCTCCGTAGCATTGGATGCGAACAAATTGACTGGACCTAATTTTCAAGACTGGCTGCGTAATTTGTGAATTGTCTTAACAGCCGAAAAGATTGTGTACGTGTTAGACACGACTCAACCTAAGCCTCCCACTGATGCCGAGGAGGGTGATCAATTAAATTATGCAAAATGGTCGGAAGATTCTTCCCTTATGCAGTGTTATATACTGGCCTCTATGGCTCCCGAGCTACAGAGGCAGTTTGAAAAGACAGATTGTTGAGCTATACTTCTTTAACTACGCCAGCTTTTTGGTGAGCAGGGTAGGATAGAGAGGTATGAGCTCTCTAAGAAACTTTTCAAGACTAGGATGTCTATGGCTGCTTCAGTACAGGCTCATGCACTAGAAATGATGGAGTGGATAGAGAGACTCAATGGGCTAGGATTCAAGTTAAATCTTGAACTTAGCATTGATCTCATTCTTCAGTCATTTTCTGAATCCTTTTCTCCCTTCATTATGAACTTTAACATGAATAGGATTGAGGTTTCTCTACTAGAACTCCTAAACATGTTAAAGAGTGTTGAAGGGACCATGCAGAAGGAAAAACCATCTTCTGTAATGATTATTGGTCGGACCAACAAGAAAAGGAAGGCCACCGAAACACCCAATAACAAGAAGGGAAAGAAACCAACTAAAGGTAATCAGATCACCAAGGCAAGCAAAGGAAAGGGCAAGAAGGATGAAAAAGACAACAAATGCTTTCGGTGTGGACAGATTGGTCATTGGAATAGGAATTGCAAGTCAATTCTGAATGAAGGTTTCCAGTGATAAGATAGAAGAAGTGAATCATGCATATCTTTGGCATTGTCGACTTGGTCATATAGGAGAGAAGAGGATTTCTCACCTATGCTCAAATAGATACTTGAATTCATTTGAATTTAAAATATTTGATACCTGTGAGTTGTGTCTCATGGGGAAGATGGCCAAAGCTCCATTTAGTAGACATGGTGAAAGGGTTGCTGAGCTTCTGGAACTCATACACACGGATGTATGTGGACCCATGTCAATAGAAGCTAAAGGAAGATATCTCTATTTTATTTCTTTTATTGATGACTTTTCTAGCTATGGCTGTATGTATTTAATGAGATATAAATCACAAGCTTTTGAGAAATTTAAGGAATATAAGAATGAACTAGAGAAGAAGACTGGTAAAAGTATTAAAACTCTTCGATCGGATCGAGGAGGTGAATACTTAAGTCTCGAATTCACTTCTTACCTGAAGGACAATGGAATAATTTTTCAATGGACTCCACCATATATGCCACAGCATAATGGTGTATCTGAAAGGAGAAATAGGACCTTGTTAGATATGGTCCATTCCATGATGTCCTTGTCAGAATTGCCATTATTTCTATGGGGGTACACCTTAGAGACAACAGCCTACTTGTTAAACAGGGTTTCGAGTAAATCAGTTCCTACCACACCTTATGAGATATGGAAGGAAAGGAAACTGAACTTTAATCACATTAAAGTTTAGGGGTGTCCTTCCCATGTGAAGAGGAATGACGCAGATAAGCTAGAGTCAAGAACAGACAAGTGTAGGTTTGTGGGATATCCAAAAGAGACATTTGGATATTATTTTTATCACCCTTCTGAGCAAAGGGTCTTAGTGGCCAAGAGAGATGTATTCCTGGAGAAGGAATATCTCCTCCAGAAAAATAGTGGGAGCCAGATAGAACTGGACGACGTCCATGAACCACAAACTGGGGACACAGTCTCTTTAAATGAGACACCACCTACGAAAAATGCTCAAAATAAAACACAGATATTACGAAGATCTGGTAGGGTACCTAGAGAACCTGAGAGATATGTTCAACATGTCTCTGACAATTCGTCTAAGGTACAGATATATGAGGATGATGATCCTCAATCCTATCAGGAAGCAATTCGTAATTCTGATTCTGAGAAATGGAAGGAAGCTATGGATTCAGAAATCCAATCCATGTATACCAATCAAGTTTGGAACTTGGTGACATTCCTGAAGGGAAGGTCCCTATCGGCTACAAATAGATCTTCAAGAGGAAGATCGGAGCAGATGGACAAATTGACACTTATAAGGCTCGACTGGTGGCAAAGGGATATCGTCAAAGATAAGGAATTGACTATGATGAAACTTTGTCACCAGTAGCAATGATAAAGTCAATTAGAATCCTCCTTGCCATTGCAGCATACCTTGATTATGAGATCTAGCAGATGGATGTAAAGACAGCTTTTCTTAATGGAAAGTTGTCAGAAGAGGTGTACATGGTACAACCTGATAAATTCACATCTAAGCAGCATCCCAATAAGGTATGCAAGCTTCAGAAATCCATTTATGGATTGAAGCAGACGTCTCGAAGTTGGAATTTGAGATTTGATGAGGTTATTAAATCTTTCGACTTCATTCGAAATGAAGATGAACCGTGTGTTTACAAGAAGGTCGGTGGGAGCTTAGTGACCTTCCTAGTCCTGTATATTGATGACATCTTACTCATTAGGAATGATGTAAGGATACTGACATCAACGAAGTCTTGGTTGTCCAAGACATTCTCCATGAAGGATGTGGGAGAAGTATCCTATGTGCTGGGTATAAGGATCTATCTTGATAGATCAAAAAGGATGCTAGGATTGTCCTAATCTATATACATAGATACTATACTCAAGAGATTTCAGTTGAAAAATTCCAAGAGGTCTCATTCCTATAAGACATGGAATTTACCTATCTAAGGGCATGGCTCCTATAACACCTGAGGAAGTAAAGCACATGAGTCGGGTACCCTATGCCTCGGCAATAGGGTCGATCATTTATGCCATGCTATGTACTCGCCCTGATGTGGCCAATGTTTTGAGCATTACCAGTATATATCAAAGTGATCCAGACAAAGAGCACTGGAAAGCAGTGAAATACATCCTTAAGTACTTGAGAAGAACTAAAGATATTTTCTTGCTGTAGAGAGGAGAAGAGCATATACAGACTCTAGTTTCCAGTCAGATTCAGATGATAGCAAATCCATGTCTGGATTTGTATTCATGTTAAATGGAGGGGTAGTCAGTTGGAAGAGTTCTAAGCAAGAAATGACTGCGGATTCAACGACAGAGGCAGTGTATATAGCTAAGGCTGAAGTTGCCAAGGAAATGATCTGGATGAAGAAATTCATCTCAGAACTTGACATAGTTCCCAGCATATCGGCTCCTATCCCATTATTATGTAATAATAATGGGGCCATCGCGCAGGCGAAGGAACCTCGGTCTCACCAAAGGTCAAAGCATATTCTAAGGCGCTTCCACCTAATTCGGGAGATTGCTGCAAGGGGAGATGTGATGGTAGACCGTGTACCATCAGAAGACAATATTGCCGATCCACTGACTAAGCCTTTGTCACAGATTGTGTTTAAGTGTCATCGGGAAAGGAAGGCCCTCAAGACTGTGGGCAATTGGCCGTAGTACAAGTGGGAGATTGTTAGTTTTTGGGTGTCCTACAAACCAATTATAGGCCGTGTAGGCCCAATGTGTTGTACAATCTTGTTCAATATATTTAAGTGGTAATTAGAGCGTAAACTTGTAATCTGTGGATTGCTTTGTGTTGTCCCTAGAATATGTGTTTGTAAAGTCAATTTCGAAATAGGATCTCGAATGTATGTTTGACTGTACATGGACACATACCTTAAACTGTTCTTAATTGGAGAGTAATCACTCTGGGACATTAATTACTAGTAAATCAGCACGCATGATGTGTAGATGACCAATCTCACGGTCATTGGTGCGGGGCATCAGCACATATGTGTAGGTGTTCATCCTAGGAGGATGTTCACTAAACTGATCCGCTGATGGATCTTCAGATGGTTAATTATACCTAATGTCAACTGAAGATCTATCTATCTCAGTAGTATCGTTGATCCTTTGACCTGAGACATTAATGAGGTCTTGCGTGAGGACTAGTGTGGTTTAATGTTTGGTTAAGTGACTTTAACCATAAGTCATGAAACACCAAATTGTTAGCCACATCGGAATACATGCAAAGACCATTAATGGTCAAGAGGGGATTGCTTACTATCAGGTATATCACAGACAGTTAATGAGTCATGACATGGACGCTCCATTAAATCCCTGGCCAGGGAGGTATCAGTTCGTTTGGAACGAATGTGAAATTATTATGGAGGTCATGATCAGACGACACGATCACTAGTGGTTTGACGAAACCATACCACACGATCAGATCGGAGTCATAGAATGAGCGAGGGAATATAGCGATACGGTAACTGAAGACTTACAGGTGCCAGATAGGGTGAAAATGAACTCGGCATCCTCTGGGATCACACGAATTTGCTTGACCCAACGTGATCAAAAAGGTCCGGAACAAATTAAACGGTTATTGGGAATAACTTGTTTAATTTACTTCTAATTAGATTAGAAGTTAATGGATCTCTAAACCAGAGTGATAATGGGCCTAGAGGATCACACACAAATAACTCTTGCAGAACGGAATATTATTGTATGAAAAAAATATACTAAAGCATTAAATTCTTTTGGGAAGAGAATTTATAAATGGCTTAAAAGTATATATGCAATAATATAAAGGGTATATATATAATATTTGTATTATTAGGCTTATTTTATAAGCTAATAATAATATATTAATATATAATATACCCTGGGTTTACTTTAACCATGGTTGCCTTTTTAGCCGAAGCGGTTAAAGACGGGATTGGCTGAAATGGCGGTTCAAGCTGCCACCTTACCATTCTATAAATAACCCATGTTCTCCAACTCCTAACCTAGCTAATGCTTTACCCATTCCAAAAGGTTGCCGTTAGGTAAAAGTTGGAAGGGTTGGACTCTTGCCAACAAAGCTCTTGAGGCAGTAGGTTGTGCGGGTTTGGAGGAATTGATCTCCGTTGCTGCAAGGGTCAGAATGGATTAAGCTTTAGAGGCCGGACGTCTGTGCGGCTCAAAGCTTCGAGGAGTTCGGCATCGATCACTATAGAACAACGTGTTCTATGCAAAGTGTAAATCTCGTATGATTTATTTAGACTATTTTTGTTGCATCAATCGGAGCCCAAACTGGTTTGGGAAATCATTTTGTTTTATGTTCTTCCGCTGTTGTGATTTTTCGGAGGGGTTACGACCGAACCCAACAATGGTGACATATAAGAAACTGAAGAAAGATTCCACCATGGCCCAATGCTACATACTAGCCTCTATGAGCAATGAGTTGTAGAGGCAGCATGCGGAGAGGGATACTAGATCTATCATGCTCCATCTGAAGGAGCTATTTGGTGAGCAGAGTAGAATTGAAAGGTATGAGACATCTAAGAATCTATTCAAGGCTCATATGGTAGAGAGATCTTCAGTGCAGACTCATGTGCTGAAGATGATTGAATGGGTGGAGAGATTGGATGCTCTTGGGGTCCCACTCCCCAAGGAGATACATACTGACCTTGTTTTGTCTTTCCTTCCACAATCATATGCTCAGTTCATCGTTAATTTTAACATGAACTAAATTCAGACTTCTTTAGCTGAATTACTGAACATACTGAAGACTGCAGAGGGAAACCTTGTGAAGGAAAAACCCCAAATCCTTTTGGTTGGTAGGACCAACAAAAAGAGACTTGCAGTCCAAGCCTTTAGGAAAGGTAAAAGCAAGAATTAGAAAAAGCCAAAAGTTGCCAAGAAAGACAAGGGCAAAAGTGCTGAGAAGGGTGAATGCTTCTACTGTCATCAGAAGGGCCACTGGAAGAGGAATTGAAAGGAATACCTCAAGGACAAGGCACAAAGAAATGTGAAGCAGTAGGACGCTTCAGGTATCTATATGACAGATGTAAACTTGTCAATTAGAGATTATACATCATGGGTATTATATATTGAATGTGTTTTTCATATCTGCAATTCTGTGCAGGTGCTGACAAGAAGGCATAAGCTGAGGACCGGCGAGGTGGAGCTGAGGCTAGGTAATGGAGCTGAGGCTACCGTCCGGAGATGATTTTTTATTAAATAAATGTTATTATGTACCTAGCATAATGAGAAATATTATTTCTATTTCCTGTTTAGATAGAATTGGGTACACTATATATCCATTAAAAACAATAGTTATTCTATTTATTTCAGCAATAAATTAATTACTTCTACTTTATCATCCAATGGATTGTACTTAATGAATGTGTCTCATGATAGTTTTAATGTCGGTAATATTCTTAAGAAAAATTAGTATGAAGTGAACAAGGTCTACCTATGGCATTGTAGGCTTAGTCACATTAGAGAAAACACACTCCAAAGGTTGCATAAAAATAGATACTTAGATCCATTTGATTATGAATCATATGGAACCTGTGAGTCATGTTTGATGGGTAAGATGGCTAAATCTCCATTTACTGGATAGAACGAGCCAAAGACATTTTGGAACTAATACATTCTGATGTATGTGGTCCTATGTCTACCCAAGCCATTAGTGGTTTCTCCTATTTCATTACATTCACTGATGATTTCTTAAGATATGACTTTATATACTTATTGAAGTATAAATCAAAAGCCTTTAAGAAATTCAGAGAATTTAAAAATGAAGTAGAGAAACAAACTGGAAAGAGCATCTAAGCCATCCGATCTGATCGTAGTGGGGAATACTTGAGTACATAGTTCACAAAATACTTAAAAGATAATGGTATCCTTTCTCAGCTTACACCTCCATATACACCTCAGATGAATGGTGTATCAGAAAGGAGGAATTGCACATGGATGAAAATAGTGCGATCCATGATGAGCATGTCTAAATTACTAGTGTCCTTGTGGGGATATGCACTTAGCTTGCTATGTACATCCTAAACAGGGTACCCAACAAATTTGTTATTATCCACTCCATATGAGATATGGAATGGAAGGAAACCAGACCTTAAGCATATTAAAGTCTGGGGATGTCCTGCTCATGTCAAAAGACATGACACAAATAAGCTGGAGTCCATAATTGACAAATGCAGATTTGTGAGATATTCGAAGGAAACCTACGGATATTACTTTTATCATCCTAGCGAACAAAAAGTGTTTTTAGCCAGGAGAGCTGTCTTTTTAGAAGAAGATTACATTCTCCAAAAGGACAATGGAAGTAAACTAATCCTGGAAGAAGTTCTAGACCCATAAGCTGTCAATGGTTTATCAGATGAACTGTCGGTTTTTGAACCTGTTCAAAAATACACACAAGAACCTCGTAAGTCTGATAGAGTACCTCAACTACCCGAAAGATATGTGGGACATTTCAATATGGAGGATTCTAGGATACTCTATAATGAGGATGATGATCCTAAGACTTACCAGGAGGCCATTGAAAGTCTAGAGGTCGGGAAATGACGAGAAGCCATGAATTCTGAAATTCAGTCAATGTACATCAACTAAGTTTGGAAGTTGGTAGACTTGCTCAAAGGTATATTTATGGACTGAATATTAGAATTCATGGTTTCTCGCCATTTTCCGGCCTCTGGACTCTCAATGGCCTACTGGTAAGTCTTAGGATCATCATCCTCATTATAAAATATCCTAGAACCATCCACATTGATATGTCCCACATATCTTTTGGATGGTTTAAGTACTCTTTCAGACCTACGAGGTTCTTGTGTGCATTCTGGAACAAGTTCAGAAACTGAAAGTTCATCTGATGAACCATTGATAGTTTGTGGGTCTAGAATTTCTTCCAGAGTTACTTTACTCCCACTGTCTTTTTGAAGAATATAATCTTCTTCCAAAAAGACAGCTCTCCTCACTGCAAACACCTTTTGTTCGCTAGGATGATAAAAGTAATATCCGTAAGTTTCCTTCGGATATCTCACAAATCTGCATTTGTCAGTTCTGGATTCCAGTTTATCTGTATCATGTCTTTTGACATGAGCAGGACATCTCCGGACTTTAACATGCTTAAGGTTTGGTTTCCTCCCATTCCATCTCATATGGAGTGGATGTAACATATTTGCTAGGTACCTTGTTCAGGATAAACATAGTCGAGCTCAGTGCATATCCCCATAAAGGCACCGGTAATTTGGGGATGCTCATCATCGATCGCACAATTTCCATCAATGTGTGATTCCTCTTTTTTGAAACACCATTCATTTGAGGTGTATAAGGAGGTGTAAGCTGAGAAAAGATACAATTATCCTTTAAGTATTTCGTGAACTTTGTACTCAAGTACTCTCCACTACGATCACATCGGATGGCTTTTTGATGCTCTTTCAAAAAAAATTCTCTACTTCATTCTTAAATTCTCATAATTTCTCAAAAGCTTCTGATTTATACTTCAATAAGTATATGAAGCCATACCTTGAGAAATCATCAGTGAACATAATGAAATAGGAGAAACCACCAATGGCTTGGGAAGACATAGAACACATACATCAGAATGTATTAGTTCCACTATATCTTTGGCTCATTCTCCAGTTCTAGTAAATGGAGATTTAGCCATTTTACCTATAAAACGTGAGTCACAGATTGCATATGATTCATAATAAAATGGATCTAAGTATCCATTTTTATGCAACCTTTAGAGTCTGTTTTCTCCAATGTGACCTAGCCTACAATGCCAAAGGTAGGTTTTGTTCACTTCATACTTATTCTTTTTAAGAATTTGACCGATATTATAATTATCATGAGACACATTTAATAAGTACAATACATTGGACAATAACGCAGAAACTATTAATTTATTTTTGAAATAAATTGAATAACCATTGTTCCCAATGGATACAGTGTACCCAATTCTATCTAAACATGAAATAGAAATAATGTTTCTAATTATGCTAGGTACATAATAGCATTCATCTAATGAAAGTTCGTCTCTGGATGGTAGCTTGAGCTTCACTGTTCCTACAACGCTCGTCACAACTCTGGTGCCGTTACCTAGCCTCAACTCCACCTCACCGGTCCTCAGCTTACGCTTTTTCGTCAGCCCCTTCATAGAATTGCAAATATGAGAAACACATATAGTATGTAATACCCATGATGTATAATCTCTAATTGACAAGTTTACATCTATCATACATATACATGAACGTCCTGCTGCTTCACAGTTCCTTGACCCTTGTCCTTGAGGTATTCTTTACAATTCCTTTTCCACTGGCCCTTCTGATAATAGTAGAAGTATTCACCCTTCTCAGCACTTTTGCCCTTGTCATTCTTGGCAACTTTCGGCTTCTTCTGATTCTTGCATTTACCTTCCCTAAAGGCTTGGACTGCCAGTCTCTTTTTCTTAGTCCTACCAACCATGAGGATTTTGGGTTTTTCCTTCACAAGGTTCCCCTCTGCAGTGTTCAGCATATTCAGTAATTCAGCCAAAGTTGTATGGATCTTGTTCATGTTAAAATTAACTATGAACTGAGCATATGATTGTAGAAGGGAAGACAACACAAGGTCTGTATGCATCTCCTTGGGAAGTGGGACCCCAAGAGCATCCAGCCTCTCCACACATTCTATCATCTTCAGCACATAAGTCTGCACTCTGAAGATCCCTCTCCCATCTGAGCCTTGAACAGATTCTTAGATGTCTCATATCTTTCAATTCTACTCTACTCACCAAATAGCTCCTTCAAATGGAGCATGATGGATCTAGCATCCATCTCCTCATGCTGCCTCTGCAATTCATTGCTCATAGAGGCCAGCATGTAGCATTGAGCCACAATGAATCTTCCTTCTATTTCTCATATGCCATATCCTCCTCTAGGGCATCTAATATTGGTTTAGTAGGAGGTTCATCATCCAGGACATACGCAATTTGCTCAGACCTGAGGACAATCTTCAGGTTCCTGAGCCAGTCTGAGTAGTTAGGGCCTGTCAAATGATTGTTATCCAGTATGCCACGCAATGGATTATGGTGCGACATCTTAGCTTACATGAGATAATAAATTTCAATTAGTATAAATTCAATTATTAATTTTAAAACAAGATATGGACTTTATAATCTATTTTTACTCCCACTAATTTTCATCGGACTATATAACTTTCAGATATGTAGAATGGGAGACGCCGACTATCTCCTAATGGGGATCAGAATCTCCAAATATCACAGTATGACCTCGGGTAAACACATAGTATTATATTTATGTCTTAGAGCAACCATCTCATGGTAATTGCAACTCCTTGCAATATTTGATCTTATTTCGGCTCCGAAGTTATTAATGGTCTTGGGTAAGCACAGTAGACTATTATGTCTGGTCTAAGCTTTACCATCAATATGTGATTGAGTAGAGTAAAAATACAGCTCCCGAGTAAACACGAGGATAGTTACATCGTTCCTCTAGTCCTATCTCAAGGCATCTAATGCCATCCTTAATAGTCCTTTCATTAGATGATGACAAATCTTAGGTAAACACATAGAAAATGCTACTACTGAATTAAGTTCTAAAAACTATATTGATAGAGAGCCATGCAGTGCATTCTCAATGACTCGCGTTACAACTTAGACTTTATAACGAAGGTTTATTTTATTTGTTTTGATCTCATCCTAGGTGATAGTATTAAATATCGCATATATTATATGTATACTAATAACCTAGACATTTGATTCGTAATCAAAAGAAATACACGCATTGCATACATGTCATAGTGTGGTCATGGATAGCACAGTGGTTTGACTTGAGCCAGACAGTCAAACACACACACATACACAATATAACATTTATATTATGAGTCTGCAAACTCATAGGCTGAATGGACTCCTTCATTTCTTTATTGGTTGCAGTTGTGGATCGTCCTCACTCCATGCTCGGTTGCCTCGATCAAATTACATAATAAATTCATAATTTACAAGATAATCTAAAAGATGCCTTATGGCGAGTACATCAAGGAGGGAGGTAGAGATACAATGGAGTGTGAGAGAGGGAGAGGTACTCAGACCTCTATGTATTAACAATTAATAAACCATACACACCATCGATCCATATCCACACATCATTATATGAAAAAATATCATGTGCTTATCCATGACCACCATGTAATTTTTATTAAACAAACCACACATGAATTAGCACAAACATGGCTAAAAGGATAAAATTTTCAAAAATATATAATTTGGTTTCATAAACTAGGGACCAAACAAGATTTGGATTTGAATTTTCGAAAAGTTTTATTTTGTTTAAGCATGCTAATTTAAAAAGCAATCACATTACATCATATGTGAAAAACACCAAATTGGTAGATTTATAATATTCCATGCAATCTGAATATATTGAAATTAAAGAAGTTAATTTAACATTTAATTTAATTATCTTTAGCATCACTTAATCGAACAATTAGATTAACAAACTAATTAAAAACATTTGTTAAATATCTCCAGAATAAATAAATCTATTTACTGGCCTTTAAAAATTATAAAACAGAATCTAATTTAATTATATATCTCATTTTAAATTTAAATCAAATTCTATAATTAAAAAGGGCAGCAAATAAGGAAATAGGGAAAATAAAGGGGGGTTAATGGGCCAAGTCAAAGGGGGTCAACAGGCCAAGCGAGCTGGGCCCGATCCGGCCCCTGGGCTGAGCCCAGCCAGCGCCTGGCTCGGGCCCAGACCCGCCCCAAGGGGTAGGCCTAGCCCGGGTTAGGCATCGGGCTGGCTTGGGCGCCAGGGCCCGGCCTAGTGCAGCGCCGGCCCTCCCCCCCCACCCGATGCAGCTAGGAAACTCTAGCTACGTTGCAGGGTGAAGAGGGGCGGTGCCTAGCTGCCGGCGGCCTGCCCCGCAGATGTCGGCTAGCAGGGACCAGCACCGCAGGAGGCCGCCCGATGGGTAAGGGCTCTGGCAACAGCACCGGTGACCCTTGGTAGCCGGCGGTCTCCCCAAAAAAAACCCCTCCCTGCGTGCAGTTTCTGTTAGGATTTCTCGGGTTTCTCCGGATCGCTCACGCAGTGGAAATTAAAATATTAAATAGCGATCCGTTCCCGTTTCGAAAAAACTAAAAACTACGATTATCGGATAATCGATTCTCACTGTGTGCGGATTCGAATCCGCAACCGTTCGGTTCCGTCGGTGCGACACCGCAAGCCGCGCAAGTGCCCGGCCTCTAGCAAAGTCCACGCGATCCTCCTCGCGACGGATATCCTCACGTTCCACTTTCTTCGTAGCCCACGAAACCTCCGCCGGTCGCCACAACGATCGCCGCAACGAGCGGACGATATCCCATCGAACGGGATTCAGAGAAGCGGCGGAGAAGATCTAGATCTGTCTGGACGCCAGAGAGAGAGAGAAATAGAGGAGGGGCGGCTAGCGTTAGCAGCAGCTTGGCCTGCTCAGCCCGTTCGCTATGTTTTATACTAACCGCGGGGTTTTTCATAAAAACCCCCGGTTTATATAAAACCCACTTATTTATCCATCGCCTTGAGAATCATTTGCGTGTGACCCTCTAGGCCCAAGTACCAGTCCAGTTAATGCCCAACAAGCCCAGTGACTCCTCACTGGCTTTATTAATCAATTAATAACCCTTTATTAATTAATTAATCAATCGAATTGATGTCGCACATCGAATTCAACCGGGCCTCCGATCACGTTGGGTGCCAAGCAACACCGCGTGAACCCGAAAGGTATTGGGGTTAAGTAACCCACTCTTGGAACCTTTCCGCCGACAGTTACCGCGTGGATATAATCCTTCATTCGTACAATGCTCTCAAGTCAACTCAGGGCATGGCGAGCTGTCAAATCCTAACCGGTCGACTCACTTGGATTGGATGCCGCTAATGAATATCAGAAAACTCATTTCCCGATATTATCGTCCGCCCTGGCCAGAGACTTTCGCACATCCTTCCTAGAGCATTCTCTCTCTAAGTACTGAGAGCGAATGATTCCTTATTGACACACAATTCCCTTCGACGGTATTCCGCTGTACCCAATCTTTGGCGTATTAGAATCCTGTGGCTAGAGATTCGTAAACCAAAGTCAAAGCACAGAAGTCCACCGACAAGGTATCCTTGGTGTCTCAGGTCCGAGGACCATCCACGCAACTGCGACAATAGAATCAAGCTGGTTGACAGTGAGGTACAATACCATCCAGCGATTCAGTCGGATCAGTTCAGTAAACTCATTCTCCAATGAGCACCTACAGATTCGCCTTAGTGTCTCCATACAAGTGACTTATGAGATCAGTCACCCTCATCATATGAGCAAGAGTAATCTGTACTAGTCTAACCGGATATCCGATGTCCTTCTCGGATATCCTCCGACTATGAACAATTAAGAATATGTGTGTTTAAGTGATCAGTCTCATTAGTATGATCTCATCATAATCTGATCACTATAGCACATATTCACGGACTTCATTATGAAACGATAATTAATGTGATTTATACATAATGAATATTATGCCTTTTTATTAATAAATGAACGAGATTTACATAGTCCGATTGGCTTGTAGGCCACCTAAAACTAACAGTTTCTTCCAAACCTGAGCCCCCTCCCCACCACCCAAACTTGTAGGAAGATGGAGGAGGAGAAGGGGCTGGCCAACGGCGTTCTCCGGCGCCGGCTAGGGGCTGGCGGTAGTCGGTGACCACCTCGAGGGGATCCATTGCACCGATGAGCCATCCCCAACCCTTGGGGTGCTCGTGAAGACTCCAATTCTCACCCGTTCTTCGTCGGATGAAGAACACGAAAACGCACATAGATTAATGCATTAAATTATTGTTAATTAACCGTGTTCATCTAATGAACATGGCTCATGCAATTAAAATCAAAACGTTGCATGGAAAAAAGTACAAAAAAGTCAATCCGGAGATCGAAACGACGAAGAACACAATGGAACCTGGCTCTGATACCACTGTTGGATTCGCCGTGTCGGATCTGAGAGAAACACAGCAGAAAATAAAGTTAGATCTATGCCATTTCGGATACAAAAATCAAAATGGTAAAACCATATTTTACCTTGTGCAGATTCGTATCTGCATTCGTCTGGTTCCATCGATGTGATGCCGCAAGCGGCGCAGGTGTCCGGCCTCTAGCGGTATCCACGTGGTCTTCCTCTCGATGGATCGTCCTCTCTTCCTCTCTCGGTACAGTGTCCACGGATCCCGTTTGGCTCCGCGTAATCCTCCGCGACATGCGGTTTCAGAATTCCCGTCAAACGGGATGCGAAGCGGGCGGGAGACGGAGCTGAGCCTCTAGAGGGTCGGCCATAGAGGGGGGGCACCAAGGAGAGAGAGAGAGAGAGGAGAGAGAGGGGGGTGGCGGCTAGGTCAAGATTGTTGGCCCCTAACCTAGCAACGATACTTTTATAATAAGTGATTTTGCGACTTTTCAGAAAAACCCACACTTATCCAAAACCCCATCAAAAAATCCATCAACTTGAAAACCATTTGCGTGTGACCCTCTAGGTCCAAATACCAGCCTAGTTAATAGCCCATTAAGTCCAGTAACTCTTTACGAACCCACTAAATTAATTAATATCCTTATATTAATTAATCAGCCAAATTTAATGTCCACAATAAATTTGGACGGGCTTCCGATCAGATTGGGTGCCGAAAAACACCGCGTGATCCCAGAAGGCATTGGAGTTTATGCAACCCACTATGGGAACCTTTCCGTCATCAGTTATTATGCGGATATAATCCTTCATCTGTACAATGTTCCCGAATCGACCTAGGGTATAGTTTACTGTTAAACCCTAGCCGGTCAATTCACTTGAATCAGATGCCACTAATCTATATTAGATAACTCTTTATCTGATACAGAGTTAGCCCTGACTAGGGACTTAAGCGGATCATTTCTTGATCATTTTTGAACACACAATTACCTTCGAGGGAATCTCCTTAAACTCGATAACCCATGGTTAGGGATTCATTAATCAAGGTCAAAGTTCAGAGACCTACCAATAAGATATCCTTAGTGTCTCAGGTCCAAGGACCATCCACACAACCGTGACAAAAGAATCGAGATGGTTAACAGTTAGGTAGGTACCATCCAGCGATTTATGGTCGGATCAGTTTAATGAACTCATTCACCATGAGCACCTACAAGTCCAACATAATGTCTCCACACAAGTGACTTATAGGATCAGTCACCATCATCATATGAGCTGAAGAAACTTGTACTAGTCTATCCGGATGTTTGATGCCCTTCTCAATTGTCCTCCGACTAGGAACAATTAAGAACATGTGTTTATAAGTTTTCAGTCTCATAATTATGATCTCATCATAATCCGAGGACCATTGCACATGTTCATAGACTTCATCGTGATACGACAAACAAAGATCGAATTAATTACACAATAAAACTACGCCATTATATTAATAAACTCAATATTACAAAGTATCGGATTGGCTTGTAGGCCACCTAATACTCAGGTAGTGTTTCTGATCATACATGAATTGGATTGTGTTTTGAAGAGGACAACTTATGGGCTTGAAAGATGAATCACAGGAGGATGTTTGTATCAGACCACAGAGGTGTCCCAAATCAGGTGTCTATAAATGCCCCTCCGGAACGTCCATTTTGCAACGGAGGGAAACATAGTGATAAATGGACATTTTCGATGATGAAATCTGATTTTGGGCATCCCACAAAGGATGAGCCTATTCCAGTAGTAAGGGATGAATCAGAAACAAAATTTGAGACATGAGCACTTTGATTGGCAAGGTTGAAAAAGAAGGTGAGTGTTGCTAGAGATTACAATCCAGGGGACCCTTGTATGATGCGCAGCAAGGCCTTAACACATCAAGATGCATGGCAGTCTGGTCAAAGGGGTCTCAAGCAAGAAAAAGGGGTGTCTTGAAACTGCAATCCATGGGACTCCCACGTGATGCACAACGAGATCTCAACACAAGGATGCATAGTGGTCAAGTTGAGAGAACTTCAAGCATGAAGTAAAGAAGGATAGGCCTTGCTAGCCAAAGGACTCAATCCTAAACTTGGTCTAGATACATCCATCACAACAGAAATGACAACGGTGATTGATTGTGGTTTAAATCCTCTAGGTGGAATTTCCCGGTTCTGTCTCTTCATGCCAATTCTACTTTATATGATGCATGCTGGGTTTAAAGAAAATAAAATCCTATCTAAATGTAAAAAATTGGAGGACTTTTATTGGTCATTTAAATAACATAAAGAGTATAGACTCCTCATTATTTTGTTTTAAAGAGAAACTCAGAGTCTATACACCTAAAGTTATTAGCCTCTGTTATTTATTGAGCCGCTGCTATTCTTCCTTCAAATCCTGCAGCTGCATGAATTCACATCAGTCCTAATAAATTAACAGGATATACAAAATTTCAGCCACGACATGTGGTAGACGGCAGCCTCAATTGCCGTCAAGTAAATTCAGATGATGGGAGATACAACCTCAATCTAGACGGCAGCCTCAATTGCTTGACGGTAGGCTTGATTGTCATCCGTAGGCTGTGACTGCCATCCAGAGTAACTGAATTCTAGATTTTGGAGAGTTTGTTAAGTCTTTGATTTCTTAAACTTGCAGCAGCTCCAGAAGAATGCTTTTGCATCTGGAACTACGGCAGGCATGGCTTCCTCTTCCTTCCGTGCTTCCGAGATAGGTGTCTACGCTCCTGGGATTTTGTCTGATTTAGAAGGGCATCTCAGTCACCTATAGCACACGATAAGGTCAGTACCTTTGCAACCTTGATGACCCTTCTTCTCTTTTCTTATTTGACATTGATTTTACCGTTTTTGTGTTATTCTAGGAAATCGCCCATTTCCCTGGCCCGAGACACACATGAAGGAATTCATGGTTGGTTGACCTCATTAATGCCATGACTCCCTCCATGCGAGTGTATATGTGGCAGTGGAACCTGACACGGGCAGTGGTATTCGTAAAGTGCTTTGGCTCCATGGTGTAGAACTAGGTATGTTTGGGAGTGTTGCTCGAGTTGTGGCATCTCGGGACACATTCATTCATGCTCCCAGAGTTTGAGGCGTCCATCTTGGTGGAGGAAGTGGATTTCTTCTTTAGATGGGGAGACCTGGAGATGGAGATCCCACCAACTTGCTTGCATGGGATGAAATATCTGCTGAGGTTGTGCAGAACAAGCAAGAGGTGTGTAGGATGTGCGACAAGCATGAAATTTTGTTTGATCGCCTAGCTCGATGGCTAATTGGGAAGATCAAGTCAAAGGAGGTGGAGGAGGATAGGCTGATGTGGGTGTGTATTTAGTTCTTGGAGGAGCGTTATTCTTTCCTAGCTCAGAAGAAGTGCTAGACAGAGAGTATGTGAGAGTGACGAACCCGTTGTGGAAAAGATGTTCTATTGCCCCAATGGTTTTGGTAAAATTTTATAGCGGGCTATCCCAGATGTGCATGGGGAAGGGAGTGAAAGGAAGCCTATTCCTACTCTAGTTATGGGCTGCGGTGCACTTGTGTTTTGACTTTGATAAGGTGGTGACACCAAGCTCGCATATATTCCAACGGAGTGCCTTGTATCCAGCAAGGTCGTTGTTTGGCCAGAAGAGCAAGTAAGATGACTCACAGCTCATTTGAAGACAAGGGATGATTGGAGGGACCATTTGAACTTCCTGTCTAGAGAGATTCATTTTCATCCCGATAACATTTTGAAGTATGGAGTTTTGTATCCAAAATCTGGTAGACAGGGAGCTTTAGTTGATCGGTCCTAAGTAAATTGTGTTGTACCAGGGTCACCGATGTCACCTCTTGATTGGGTTGCCTCGAGGTGCCTCGGCTCCAGCGTTAGGTGAGATGTTGATCATGGTGTGTATATCAGGACATCCACAAGACAAAGAGCTGATGAAGAGATTGAGGCGCGTGTGGAGGCAACAAGCGAGATTGACCAAGACTCAGATCGATGCTACGGAGAAAGCGGATGACGTGGAAAAATATATGACGTATTTAGAAAGTATTTGTCTAATTGTGTCTATATTTTATGTGGGGCGTCGAGCCTTAGAGTGATGTCTCATTTTAATTCATGAATAAATGTACACCCTTTTGAATAAAGAAGTAATTAAATTAAATTTTTTCTTCATGAACTTTGTGTGGAATGCGGTGTTGTGAGTAGTAGATGGCAAGCTACACCGCCGTCCTAGATAGTGGATGGCAAAGGAGGCTGTGTCTAGTGGCATGGGCAGTAGAATAGACTACCATCCAGGGGGCCAAACGGCGGATAGGACTGCCATCCACTATTATAGACAGCAAACATGACTACCGTCCATGAGTAGCGGTTGGTGTATGTTGTCCGAGGCCGAGGGGTATAAAAGGGGGTGCATTTCAAATGCATGCCCCACTCTCTTGCACTCTTTCTCTCCCTCTCTCATGGCTCTCTCCCTCTCTCTTGCTCTTATAGCTCTCTCCCTCTCACATTCTCTCTCTATTTCTCGTTCTCTTACGACTAGACCGAAGGCTCTGGCTCGCTAGTGCCTCTACCCTTAGATGGAAGGCCTTGTCACGCCGGTGGGGTCTACAATGGATCTTCCCTATCTTGTGACGACGTGGAGATGGCAGGGGTGAGGGCGGATGACGATGGGAATGATGAGGTTTAGGGATAGGCAAGCGATGATAGTGGAGGTGAAGTCGATGGTGATGGCGGGGAGGATAGTGAGGAGGACGATGACAGTAGTGAAGAGGATGGCGAGGAGGTGGTGATGAGGGAAAGAAGGAGCAAGAGGGGGGTTGAAGCGTGGCGTCCTCCCATGAAAGTGGTACAACAATGGGCTCTGGGGAGAGCAGAGGAAGAAGAAGAAAAAGAAGAAAAGGAAGAGGTGGAGCCACGAGGACCCCGGTGCCCAAGGGTGAGTCTCTCTTCTCTCTTTCCTCTGTTATCTTCTTTTCCTTTCAAATTATTTGCTGAAGAGGTACATCTCAGTCTCGAGAGCACAGTAGATGTAGGAATGGCTGCCGTCCAGTTTATCAGACAATAGGATTGACTGCCGTCTAGTGTACACCAGCTGACAGTAGAGACTACCGTCTAGAGTTCTATGCGGTAGGGTCAACTGTCGTTTGGGTTTTACAAGATAGCGATTACCCTTGCTGTCTAGGTCGCTGGATGGCAGCTAAATTTGCCATTTACTATAGTAGGGCTTGATCTTCTTATGGTTATTAACAGTGTGTTTCTTGTGCTTTGCAAGGACCCCCTCTAATCTGTCTCCTATGATTTGGTGTGAGCTTGGTACCATAGCTTGCCCGGAGTGCTTAGGGGGCAGGTGGATAAGTTGGGATTTGAACCTCTATTTTGGATTCGATCGTTTGCCGTGGACACCCCTTTCCTTTCTATACTACAAGAGCGTTGGGACGAGGAGACCCGCACCTTCATCATGCTATGGAGCCATATGCTCCTGACATTAGAGGATGTGGCATACCTCATTGGCCTCCTGGTGCACGGGGAGCCAGTAGTCGGCATGGAGCAGCACGACTACCAACGGGCGATCATCGAGTAATTACTAAGGGAGAGCTTCCCCTCTTCTAGTAGGCTGGTGAAGCACCTGCCACTTTGGATATTCACCTAGGTGGTAGGGATCGCTGGGCTAAATGCCCTCCGAAGGAGTCTTTAGATGACTTCGGTGAGCGGGTGGCGACCAACCTCGAGGTAGGTGAGAGGATAGAGGACCAAGTGTTGAGGGTCTTCCTTCTGTTATTCTTCAGGCATCTCCTATTCTCGATTGTTGTGGACCGGATCAGTCTAAAATGGCTACCGGTCCTTCACAACCTTGAGAATGCGAAGAGGTTCGCGTGGGGAGCGGGTATGCTGGGGCATCTAATTGCCCACGTGGCGAGCTTCCGGCCTGGGTCTGGGAACCTGGGGGGTTTCTCCCCCTTCCTACAGGTACAACACTTAACCTTTCTATTTCACTACTTCCTTGCTTTGATTGTTGATTGCCATCTGACCACCTTCTTTTTCATGATTTTGCAAGTGTGGGGATAGATCTGATTCCCCATCAGGTGAGGCATCCAACCTCTCAATCGGGACGGCTTGACCCCGATCATGGCTCAGTGGTCTATGTCGACCGACTGCCAGGCCATCGACTGCCGTGTGGAGAAGCTACACGGCGTGGTAGATGATTTCCCCCCACATATGGTGAGTCCTAAATCCCTAAATCTGCCAGCTAGTCCTTTTGATTTATGGCTTGTAAATGTCTAACTAGTTGGTTCTTTGTTGTTTGCAGGAGGACTGGACCCTGTATGAGGCAGCCTAACGAGAGGCAAAGGAGGCCAGGGCTACAGCTACTGAGGCATGTGCAATAGCTGCTGGAACTCCCCTCGGCGGCTACTGGTAGAGGTTCATATCTAGTCTTCGAGCAGAGGTCGACAGGGCCCGATCCGAGATGAGGGAAGTGGATTGGACGTACCAAGCACTGAAGGAGCAAGTGATATGCAAGGGATGGGAGCATGTGGCCCAGACTGGTGCACAAAGCTTGAGACAGTTGACTCCCTGCCCTACTCAGTCCATGGACTCCATCTTTGGGGGTCTCGATTCCTTCGCATACGGGGACTTGTGACTCAGTCGTACAGTGTCTGGGCGACCATAGCCAAAGGGGTCCATGTCTTCACATTTGCCATTGTTAGGGCAACGTCGCTAGCGAGAGGACGACGTTGAGAGTGTTCAGAGATCGAACCCACAAGACAGGGAAGATGAGGCCATGAATGAGAGGAGGGATTAATGTACAAGAGATATGCCCCTATTCGATGATGTACAAGACATTTGCAATGAGTATATGTATATGCATTTTGGGAAATCTTGTTCTTCTTCTTTTCTTTTCATCTCCAGCATTCAAAATGTAAAAGGAATCAAATCATTAGTAGTATTTGTCTTCCTCTTGCTCGAAAAATGAGTAACTATCTTTTCCCTAACCTTCGCGTAAGGTCAAGGGGCCGTGTCCTACTAACCAGACGGAACAAAAGAATATACAATGCATTGTGTAGGCATGCGAACATTAATGGAATATTAACATGTGGGATGAATGAAAATAGGTGATGCTCTAATAACCTCCTAGGTATCCTAAGCACACATCTAGGTCGATTTGGGCCTCTAGACTCCTCATGTATACCTTGCCTGACTAAGACTTATACTGATGACAATACCATCATGCCATGCTTAGTCTCCCAACTACATCTAACCACCAAGTCTGCCCAAAACGTTTTCGAGGTAAATGATTTGCCTGATCCGGGTCTATTTCCTCACGTCTTAGAAGGTACATAATGGATCACCCTAGAACCCTAACAGTCGACTGTGTGACACTGACTTGAAATTAGATGACATCGCATCTATAGGCGACGTGCTTGCATCGACCTAAGCCCGAGGTTAGAGGACATCATGAGTGAACCAGAACATTGACCTATGAGAACTAAGAATCTTCTCTCGACACTATCTTGACTATCTTAATCACACAGATGTATGATGATTTTCAAAGTACTTTCTTAAAGTAAAGGACCACCCTTAAAACATCACTTGAGGTCAAACTCTTAGGGGAGAAGGGAAGAGGGCTAAGACAAGCCTTATAAGAGGATCAACAAAACTGTTAAAAAGGCAAGCTATGGAAAAATCATCTCCTCTGGCTCAAGGACTACCTCTAATTGATTTCGACTTTGATTTTGGTTTTGGACTTTTCCATGCATGGTCATGACTAAGCTTTTTTGCTTTGACCCCCTTTTTCATTTATGTTTGCACTTTCATTCATGGCCTAGGGTTTTTTGTACTTTGCTCTCTTACCTGTGAGGACACTACCACCTTTATGTGCTCCAGTTTCTTTTGACTTTTGATTTTCTTTTGATGAGGCATCCCCTTGTCCATTGGACTTGCAGTTTGTTGAGCTCACCCGTTTAAGGGCGTCGACTTTCCTGCTTGGCCGAGAAGGAAGAGAAGGAGAGCTATAACCTTTCCGTAAAGTGTTAAGGGTATGAAGTTTACTTTGGGTGGTTCATTGTAAAAACGTGCTCGTATGTGCGTTTGGTTGTGATTGCGTTAATCAAAGTTAGTTCTAAAGCAGAATGCTTCAAAGTTCCGATAGACTAAGATTCTAATATGTTTCATAATGGCTAGCCTAGTCTATCATGCCCTTAGACCTAATCGTTGTTGCATGGCAACAACTAGGCAATTATATATTTTTTATTTTACAATTTTTTTTAGATTTTTCAAAATGAATATGTACAGATTACAAAGTTCTTTTGGTCTTTTGTATTTTCATCTTTTTTCTTTTTCTTTTTTCTTTTTTTTTTCAAAAGAATAGGTATGTACAAAACTCTTCTTGGATTTTTGAAATTAGGGGTAGAACTTCTTCAGAAAGGTTCCGTTCCATGGATGTGACAACTCTAAACCCTCTGCATCGACTAGCCGATAAGCGTTCAAATGAACCCTCCCAATTCCCTTGCAATTTACTCCTAAGACTCAAATCTCTCATGAATTTTCTTTCAAGGACCATTTCTCCCACTTAAAATTTCCTTTTCTGGACATTCTTTGCATAAAACCTTGCAATCTTCTTGCGATAAACATGTGTGTGATCAGCCGTCAACATCCTTTTCTTGTCTAACAGCTCTTGTTGAGTCAGCTGGCCTAGCGATGTCCATTGTTGCTAATCTCACCATCTAATTGCACTCTTAGCAAAGGGAGGAGGATCTCATATAGGAGAACCACATCCATCCCGGAGGTCAATGCATAAAGTGTTTGTCATGTGGGAGTTCAGACAGAAGTGCGATAACGCTCATAGAGTTTCAACCAAACGGTCTGACCAATCCGTGTAATTATGTGATTCGTAGGTTCTCTTATTGATTCTGATGAGAGTTTTATTTGTAGCTTTGGCTTGTCCATTTCCTTGTGGGTAGTAAGGTGATGAATGATGTAGATTGATACCATACTTACTATAGATGTCATGGAGCTCTTGCAAAATAAATTGGGGTCCATTATTGGTGACGAAGTCACGTGGCATTCTAAATTTGGCAAGGATGTTGCACTTGATGAACTTTACCACCGTAGAGGCTTTGATTTCTATAAATGCTTTTGCTTCTGCTTCTGCCTAGTTTGTGAAATACTCAGTGGCTGTCAAGATGAAGGATTTCTTTTTGATCTTACCCAATCGATCCTCTAAAGGTCCTATGACATTGAATGCCTACATGGCAAAAGGCCGTAGGGAAATGAGAGGATGGAGGGAATTCGAGGGTGCATGGATTTTGCCTACATGAAGCTGACATTTCAGGCATCGGCGGATAAAGAAAGTGCAATCGGCCTCCATCAAAGCCTAATAGTAGGACTTGAGTAGCTTTTGCGCGAGTGCGTGACTATTGACGTGACCGCCGCATTCACTAGCATGGGCTTCTTTGATGACTTGTGAGACTTCTATGTCATTAAGACAATGTAGGAGGACTTGATTCAGTGACCGCTTATAAGGGATCTCACCCAAAATGATATATCGTTAGGCAACATGACGGATCGCCTTCCGGTTAGAAGAGGAGGCATAGTCTGGAAATGAACTGTCTTACAAGTAATTCATGATGTCAAAGTACCAAGGGTTACCATCGTCCAATTTGGGTAAGGGATTAATAAATTCACAATTTTATGCTTTAAGGAGGAAATTTCATGCATTTAACCGATGATTTTATGTGCAAATTAACATGAAATGCTGGTCAAATTAGTCTAACAACATTCATAGGAATTTTGTGAAAATCTGAATAAAAAATAATGTCATTTTGCACTTTAGCATGTTTAGAGGTTTAAATGCAAATTTTCATAAACAAGGGCATGATGAGAACATGGAAATCCTCTTGATCACTTAAATGAATATTCCATGTATATTTGTGATTTTTTTAGTCTATGTACATAATTTTATAACTTGTACGGACTAAACTACAAATTCTTACGTGTAGGGGCATTGCAAAGAAGACAAGGGCATTTCTGTCACTGAAGGCCAAGATGAGATGCACTACAAAGGTTTACAATATTGTTCTCTGAGTATAGGACATAAGAAGCAAATCGATTAGAAATAGAAACTTGAATAGCATCCAATCAGGTCAACGCCTTTCAAAACCATTGCTAAGGTTCTAAAATATAGGTAAATTCAATCAATTGATTCAATTCAAAGACCACTTTGAGGCATTATCGTATGATAAGAGTTGTAGTCAATGTGATGTTAAAAGTAGTGTGTCTACATATGCAAGTGTTAACAAGATACTATAACATATGAATAAATGTTCTCATGTGATTGTACGTAAATTTGTTCTCATGTTATCTTTGAGGCTATAACAGTCAAGTGGAGTTCTCTTTTAGTCTCTATTGCCTATTCATTCAACATTTAGTTGCTTCATTAGCTACCACCTTGTTTATCATCTTCAGTATTAGCATTTTGAATATGACAGATTTTATTGCATTGGTCTCTTGTAGGAGGATAGGAAAGACTACGGAATACAAACTCACTTTACTCCATGGAGGTCTTTGGAAGGAAGTGTCCTTGAATTTTAATTGGAAGTATATGGGAGGGAGATGAGGGACCATGGATTTGAATGTGGATGAGCTATCACTGAAAACTCTAGTAGAAGACTTTTACTATGTTACAAAATGGGGAAATGGACAAGCAATGGCATTTACATATGTTGTCACAAATACAACACAAGGGAAAGTGTTGCGAGTTGAATCAGATGCTATATTGGCGGAGATTGTTAAGGAATATGCTATGTCAAAGAAGTTCTCATTGTGTGTTATGATTGATAGCGGCCATGAAGCTCATCCAGCTACAAGTTATTGGCCCATCTGATTGCAGGGCATAGATAAACATTGGGGCATCTGATTGTAGGCCGGTGACAAATGTTAGGCCATGTGATAGCAGGACACATGCAGATGCTATTGATTCTTCTGACTTGGATACAGAGTATGTTGCTTTTGATGATGTTGAAGTTGAAGAGCAAGTTATGATTAATGAGGGTGTGTATAATGACATTAATGAGGAGTAAGACTCAGATCAATGCTAGACAGAGGATAGCTATAGGAGTGTCATTTCAAGTTCAGATGACTATTCTGTCTCATCTAGAGATGAAGGTACTTAAATTATAGAAAATTCTGTTGATAATCCCAACATGGCTTTGGGAGCGAAGTTCAAGAATGTGGAGACATTTAAGTTGTCACTTAGACAACATTGCATTAAATTTAAGTTGCCACTTAGACAACATTGTATTAAATTTGAGTTTGAGGTTTTTTACATCAAGAATGAAAAGGTTAGGATGACTACAGGATGCAACCATATGGATAACACATGAAGAGTACATGATTCAATGTTGCTTGATAAAATAACATTCCAGGTGAAGACTTGCAGGTCAACCATACATGTGTTGCCAAGTAAGGTAGAAAATCATATGGCTTTAACTAAATAGATTGCAGAGAGGATACTTTCGTTGTTACGAATGGATCCTGGGATTCCTCCTTTTAAGATCAAAAGATGGCTTCATGAGCAGTATAATGCTATTGTGCCTTACCATCAAGCTGGGGATGCAAAGAAAACTGTGAAGGAGATGATGTATGGAAAGCCTACGAAGGCTTATGAGCAGGTTCCCCACTCGAAGCATTAAATCGTCAAGTCCCACCCCAGCAGCCATGTTGCAGTTAAGTTGGAGGTTGACAAGTCTTTCAGGAGGTTTTTTGTGTTTCTAGATTATCAAAATGGAGTTTTTGGCAGGTTGTAGACCCATCTTGGGGCTGGAGGCATGCCATCTCAAGGGAAAGTACACTAGGTCTTGATTGCAACCATAAGTGTGGATGGGAATGTTGGGTTGCCTAGTGGGAGATGTAGTGGTTCAAGGAGAAACAAAAAATAGTTTGGAATGGATTTTAAAGGAACTAAAGACAACTATTAGGGATGTGACTCGCCTTGCATTTCCATCTGATATGGAAAAGGGGATAAAAATTACTGTTGTCATGTACTTCCTTCAACTGAGCAAAGGGCAGTTTGAGGCACAGTACAAAAGCTTTAAGAAGAAATGGCCAGGCGAATGTATGAAACACTTACCATGGAATATAGCAAGGTGCTTCACAAAAATTGGTTATGATTGGAGCATTCAGGAGATGATACAAAGTGCACCTAATGTTCAACAATGGCTTATGTAAAAGAAGGATCATATATGGAGCGGATCACAATTTTCATTACATTACCAACAACATTAGTGAGTCATTCAATTCTTTCATTATAGAACATAGGGGGTTACCAGTTGTGAACGTGATTGACATGATAAGGCAACAAATCATACTGAAAATGGACTTTTCATCATTGTCTAGCAGTGAGATGAAAGGGAAAGTTAGCACCTAGGGAACTTAGGTATGTTCAAGAAATCACCAAGAATTTGGGAAAGTATCAAGTTAGATGGTTTGAAGATCTTAGAGCAGTGGTATACGGGGATGACTTTAGATCTGATGTGAACCTTGAAGAGATGACTTGTACGTGCAGGAGATGGCAGGTGACAGGCCTCCCGTGTAAGCATGCAGCTGCCTCTATCACTAGTATTAAGGACAGAGTGGAGGATTATGGTGACGAGTACTATTCAGTGGTTATGTTTAGAGAGGCATATGCAGCTGCCATCTCCCCTATTCTTGATAGGAGCTTCTGAGAACTTTGATTCGTAGTACAGTATGCTGCCAACAAATGAGCATAGATCCAGGGGCCGACCCAAGAAAAAATGAAAAGAGCAATGAAAGAGGGCCCAACATAAGTGCACAAGGAATGGATAGATGGGACACCATAGGAATACTTGCAAGAACCCTCCATTGAGGTATTAACTAGAGACTAATTTGGTTTGGCATTATTAAGTCAATATCTAATTGGTCACTGATCAGGTCATTATTTTTGACTGGTCTGACTGGTACCAACTCATATATCCCATCTCCAAATTTCTGATCAGTCATGACTGGCTGGCTGGTATGACTGGCTGTGATCACTACTATGACTGGTATGACTAGCTGTGATCAGTTGGTACTATTAACTCATATCCCATCTCAAAATCTCTGATCAATCAATATCTACCCATTACAGAAGAGATTTCAGTCCAAGTACCAGAACTCATACATATCCCATCTCCAAATTTCATAAGATAATATGAACCTTGACATATTTACAACAAACTTTTCAATTTCTTAGTAGCTATAGGGAGGAGTGTACATATACATGGATCTATCTGTGTTTCAAAGATTTGTGTCCAATATTAATTTATTCAAACAATAATCTACTCAGTCATGACAAATTGCTTGTTGATTGTTCTGGCAGCCTATTTAATTTCTGTTACTGCTCTTGAGTATGTGATCATTTGTGATCACTAATGATTGTTTAGCTACCTCATCAGAAAATGATGATGAGGCCTCTGCCTAGGGAGAACATTTATCGCTTTTAAAGAACATTAGCCAGGTTCTCAACTTTTGTTGTGATCAGTCATGTCTAGGTTGTAATCAGTCATGACTAGGCATGGTTTGATAGTGTAATGACTGAAAATTAGTTATGACTAGGCATGTTTCTGAGTTCTTTCTATTCCAGAGTGTAGTCTTTTTATAAGGATCCATACTCTGGATTGAATATGGTTGAGTCTTTTAATTATTCAAATGGTTTCCAAACTAGGCTATCTTGAGCACTCATAAGATATGGTTTGTTATCAGTCAAATTTAATTGGGTTTAGCATGTCAATAGTCATGTTTAGATGATATTTAATTGTGTCTGGCATGTCATTATCAAAAAGGTATCCTCATGTTTTCTCTAATGTGCTTATCTAATAGTGTTTTTTAATGATCACATTTTGATTAAACATATCTTCATGTCTTTATTTATTGTGTGCAAGACACCCACCTTCCTGAACTCGACTAATTTGTGCTGGTGACTAGTAAAGAAAGATCCACTGGTTGTTCTTACGAATCTGAAAGTTGACAAGCTGCTTTTAAGAAGATAGGTTTCTTACGAGGCAGTTGTCGTTGTAAGGATTGAGGTTTCGGATCCAGTTATTGGGTTAGTTTCGGTGTCGGACTCCTTAGTTTGGCCCTTGTGGGACTGGGGGCATAGGTTATTTATCGCGTCGAGTTTGCTCGACGCGGTTCAATCGACGTCCTGTTAGGGGGACGCGTTTTAGAGTGTGCCACGTCGGTGCCACGTGGACGCCATGTGGGCCAGTTTCGGGCCGCGAGAGTACGGCCCTGATCTTATCACTTGAATGGCGTCGGTATTGGGCGACGCGTTTTAACTAGGTTCGGTTTAAACCCGCGAACCCTCCCTCCTTTCCCTCATTTCTCTCATTTTCTTCTCTCTCCTCCCTCTCTCCGATTTCTTCAGTCTCCCTACCATTTCTCCTTCCTTTCCTCTTCCACCATCAAACCCCCCTAACTTCCACCACTACCACCACCATTTCGTCCGCGGCGTGTTGCTCTCCGGACGGCGGTCGACGTCCCGATAGAGTAACGGCGTCCATGGCGGTACCGGCAGCGGCTTGTGGCATGGCAGTTCGACGGCTTGGAGCCCGGAGGAGTTCAAGTAATCGGTAGGGTGACAATCTCCTTTGTGTTTTGATTAAAACTACGTTTTCCTGCTTTGGAGCATGTTTAGGAGATTTTCGGGAGGAAATTCCACTTTTTGTACTCGGAAGGCTGGGGGAAACCTGTGTGCGAACACTAAATGGCGTCTTGGGACAGCGACGCCATTTTGAATGGCGGCTGCCTCCTACGACGCGATTTAGTTCGGATCACCCCGAGGCCTAGTTCTGTTTCTGTCCTAATTAGGCGACTAGGGACAGCGACGCCTTTTAAAAGGTGACTACCATACACGATGCGTTTTAGGCCATTCTGAGGCCAGTTTTCGTATGAACCAGTTTAGGAATCTTGAATGATGTCGTCCACGGGCAACGCGATTCAAAACAGAACTTCATTAATCCATGTAATTAACACGTGTTTACATTGTTAGATAGTTTGGTTAAAATGCATGCTTAAAATCATACTTCATAGTAGAGGATTTCTACGTGATCGAATCGTACTATGACGTGTTTTATACGATCGTGGACCTAGAGTAACAGTTGTTAGCGCTTAGGCACCCTATGTCGGTATGAGAGTGACACGGCGCCGGTGTGGGAGTGGTGAGGTGACGCCTAGAGAGAGGGTCACTTAGTGTACCCCGGGGTATAGCTAGTACCGGTGTGGGAGTAGTACATTCGGAGTATCACTCGTGCTGGGGGAAGTAGAACCACCTTGAGCCAGGTCAGGCTGGAGAAGCTAGTGCGCTATCCGAGGGGTTGTTGTTTGGTCTCAGTGGGTCGGTGTTTTCCGCATTCGGCTGCTTGGTTTGCTTGTTTAGCCGAGACATTGGTTGTGGACTCCGTGGTGGAGTGGTTTCAGAGTTGTGTTTACTGTTTTATTTAAATTACCTCTATTCGTGTTGTTGTTCTTGTGGGAGCGTAAGTGGGTGGTGGGGATCGAAAAAATCCCTACTGAGTCTATTTCGACGAGACTCACCCCCTACGGTTTTCAGGTGAGGGTTCCAGGCAGGCGTAGCAAGGAGGATTTTATCTCGGGTTGCGCGCCAGCAGCCATCATTCCGAGGTATGCTCCGATGTAGTTGTTATTTCTTTTCAGGCATGTACGCTTAGTTACTTCTTTTCAGTTGGAATATGTAATTATTTGCTGAGTTAAGTTGAATTGTAATAATTTTTAATTCCTACACTTCTTTTACAATTCAATGTGACGTGGATATTTAGCTTAGTTTATCATTTATTTATCAGACTTTTCGAGATCTTGGTTTGGCTCTAAATTTTAATGATTCGGTACCCATTTAGTAATCGAATCCCCGATTATAGGGTGGCGGGTCGTTACAATTTGTATCAGAGCATTCGGTCTGGCAAATAAATGAATAACTAGGTTAAATACTGAAATTTCAGTAAATAAATGCATTATCCCGTACAGGTACGGAAGTAGTGTAGGTTTTGGGTTCTAATTAGAAATTTTTTATTCTTGTGACTGTAGGCAATTTGATGGCCCCTAGGAAGAGAGTACCAGTTATTAGGGAGCACGGAGATGTTCCTAGTAGGTCTGAGGTTGGTAAGCCGAATATGGAGCATTTTATGGAGGCTATGATGGACACGATGACCAGATATCAGACTCGAGACCCTAGTGAGAGTTCTAGTACTCAGGGAGGACCTTCAGCTGCTCTGGAGAAATTCCTGAAGCTGAAGCCAACTCATTTTATTGGTCGTCTCAACCATGATGAGGTTGTTCATTGGCTAAAGGAGTTGGAGAAGACTTTCGATACCATGGATTGTACGGCAGTCGAGAGGACTCTGTTGGCTACCTTCATGTTGAAGGATGATGCCTATGACTGGTGGACTACTTTGAAGAGCTTGTCTTATACAGATAGGAATCTCAGAGAGATTCCATGGGAGACATTTGTGAAGGAGTTCTATGCACAGTACTTCCCTAGGCATGTCCAGAAGGCCAAGGAGAGGGAATTTATGGAGTTGACCTAAGGGAGCAAGACAGTGCTCGAGTACCAGATGAAATTTGTTTCGCTTGGGAGGTTCGTGCCCTTTATTTCAGAAGACAAAGGGCATCGGACTGAGAGATTCGTGGATAGACTGAGGTACAACTTGAGGAGTTTTGTGGTGTCCTACTATTGTACAGACTTAGCGTCAGCAGTTAAGTGTACCGCAGCAGTCGAAGCACAACACGATCAGTCAGCTCGGGAGAGGGGATTGGTTACTCAAAGGCCAACTTATGGCAAGGGGAAGACAACAGCAACAACTCTTTCATCCAGATCGGGATCTTCTTCACTCGGCTCCAGATTCAGGAGGTTCTTTCGAGGCGGTGGCAACAACAGTGGCAGCAGCAGTAGTAGCAGACCTAGGCTGAGCCAGCAAAGTCAATCCTTGTCCAGTGCTCAGCAGGAGGCAGCTCAAAGGCTTCCGGCAGCTTGTCGTCATTGTGGTGGTACTCATGGTGGGACTCAGTGTCCTGCTTTTTCTGGGAGGTGTTATACTTGTGGCCAGCAGGGCCATTTGGCGAGGTTTTGCCCGCAGGGGCACGGTCAGGGGCAGGGACCAGGTGATCAGAAGAAACCAAGGACCTAGGGGAGTGTTTGTAACGACCCGCCATCCTATGACCGGAGACCCGGTCACTAAATGGATGTCGGACCATTAACTGCGGGTTCACACCCGGATCATACACAACACGTCTGGAGGAGTAAGTGCTAAACAAGGCTAAATATAACAATCTCACGGACTACAAAGGTAAGCAAGTGCGCAGGAAGGAAAATAACAATGTCCGTATACAGTCCAACAATAATTACATGTCCAACAATTAAATAAGTACAGGCAGAAGGAAAGTACAACAACATCGGGGCATACCCCGGAACTAAGACAGCTGCTGATCCGCACACCAAGAAGACACCACGCTTCCGCTCGCCACGAGGTCCACACCTGAAACCGCAGGGAGTGAGCCACACCAGAAATGGGCTCAGTAGGGATCATCCGATCCCCCGCCTCCCACTCACACACCCACAAGTGCAACAACAGGAATATATGGCAATTAAGTAAAGCAGTAAACATAGCACTCAACCTGATATGAAACATACGAAAAGCAGTGTAGCAAGAACCGCTCTAAGCAACCCGAAGAACCCAACACAAAGTCACGTCTCATAGCCAAAGTCCACAAAGTGACTAAACCACACTGTCGACCGAAGTCAAACGTCGCCTCCCAACACTACCACCACTACTCATGCCTGTCCACCCCTACAGTGCTCCGGAGTACTGTAGGGTGAGGCAGTGAGTCAAACTAGGACTAGCTGGAACCAGTGTACCGCCACTGCCAGCTACGTGTGCACACAAGCAGTCTAGACTACTGTCCTACCGTCCGGATTGCCTCCACGCTAGGCCTCAGCGCTTCAGGAGGGCCCTGGGGACCGGCGAACCCCCGTCAAGCCGAAGCTACAGGAACTACCCACAAACCCAACTCTCCCGGGCTGCGTCAGGCCAAAGGGCTAAGGGTACCACTCGTAACCTTGATCAAAGGTCACATCAGGCCCAATGGCTAAAGGGTAAACCAACTCCCACCAGTACCACCACCAGCTCCACAGCAAGAAACACGCCGGAAGCTGCCACGACAAACAAGGGAAACTCCGACCCGCTGAGACCAAACAGCAACCCCTCGGATAGCACACCAGCTTCTCCGGCCCGACGGGCTCAAGGTGGTTCTGCTTCCCTCAGCCAAAGGTAAAACACAACATGTACCCCTCCTCACAGACACCATGGCCCTTCTCCCATCAGCCCATGGTGACAAACGGAAACCATAGTCATTCCGAATCCATATTCGTATAAGCACACACACACAACATGATTCCATTCGTACAGTAAACCTCTGTCTCAGCGTACAGTTGAAGCACACACACATAGATGATGAAATCTCATTCATGCAGAAGTCCTCAGTCTCAGTATACAACTCAAAGCATGCATTTGAATCATCCCACCGTGAAACATGTATCAGATAACCAGAGTTAAGCATTCCTGTCTTGAATCGCGTCGACCGAGGTCGACGCCATTCAAGACCCTCAGACAGGTTCATTAAAAGCCAGATTATCCCTTAAAACGCGTCCACCAGTGAAGCCGCCGTTTAAAACGCGTCAGGGTCGCCAGACGCCAATCAACCCAGAAATCCAGATTATAGAACCCTTAAACGGGGCATTTCCTGCCTAAATGGCGTCATGATGGCCCGACGTCCTTCTGAAAGGCGTCGCCCATCCATGACGTCATTTAGCGCAGAACCCCTAATTCAGGAAACCTCGAACATGGAGGTTTCTGCCCTAAAACGCGTCGTACTGACCCGACGTCTTTCGGAAAGGCGTCGACCAGGCACGACGCCATTTAGCGCAAGAAACCAGGTTTCCTGGTTCAACCCGAGGGTCTCACCCTTAACCCCAAACACCCCGAAAAAGCCCCAAAATAGAAGGGGAAGGAAGAAGAAACCATCCACCACAAGCATGCTACAAATCTACGTTCATAAGCACGGCCATACCCACAAGGACACCCCCTAAACATGCTCAATCTAACCCAAAACACATCATGCCATGCCAAGGAAAGTCACGAGCAACACATGCAAGGTTCGTCCCCCTACCGGTTCTCGAACTCCTCCAAGCTCCTCGCCGCCGGTACGCCGCACCGCAGACCGCCGCCGGTACCCTCGAGGACGCCGCCACTCCGCCGGGACGTCGGCCGCCGTCCGGAGAAGGGAACGCCGCGAAGGAGGTGGTGGAGGTAGAGGTGAGAGGTAAGGAGGCTATGGAGTGATTGGAAGAGGAAGAAGAGGAAGGGAAGGGAAAGAAGAGAGTCGGAGAGGGCGGAGAGGGTGAGGAGAGAGAGAGTGAAGGCGAGAATGAGGGAAGGAAGGGGAGGCTCGCGGAGTCAACCAGAATCCCGCTAAAATGCGTCGATCGAGGCAGACGCCTATCAGTCTGACAGGACGGCCGTACTGGCAGCGGTCTGAAACGCGTCGCCCACCATGGACGCCGTTCAGACGACAGGACAGGCCGTACTGACAACGCTCTAGCGCCGCACCCTGACATCGCAGAGGCCACAGTCTGAATCGCGTCTGCCAACCTGGACGCCGTTTAGACGATGTGACCGGGGCCGTACTCTTGCGGCCCGAAACCCGCCCACGTGGCGCAACGACCAACATACCCTAAATGGCGTCTGCACACCCTGACGCCTTTTGAAAGGCGTCGAGCAGTGCTGACGCCATTCAGTCAGCAATCTCAAGACCCCCACAGGATCCAAACCAAGGGATTCGACCCAAACCTGACCCGAATATTGAACCCGAAATCTCAGTCCTTACAGAGTTCTTGCTGTCACCAGGAAGGAGACTCGTGTGTCCAAGTTGGTGGAAGGTACACTTTATGTCCCTGGGAATTCCGCGCATGTGTTGATTGATTCGGGTGCTTTGCATTCCTTTATTTCTGAGCAGTTCGTAGATATTCTTTCTGTAACGACCCGCCACCCTATAATCGGGGATCCGATTACTAAATGGGTACCGAATCATTAATTTGGAACCAAACCAGGATCTAAGTAAGTCTGGGAAATAAATAATCAACTAAGCTAAACATTCACATCGCATTGAATTGAAAGGAAAATACAGAAATTAAAAGTTATTACAATGCGACTCGATACAGCAAATAATTATATACTCCAACAGAAAAGAAATGATTATACATACAGGCCAGAAATAAAGATAACAACTACGTCGGGGCATACCCTGGAACAACAGCCGACGACGCTCAACACACAGCCGCACAACCCTCGCTAAGTCTGCCTGGAGTCCTCACCTGAAAGCCGCAGGGGTGAGTCTCAACGACAAGACTCAGTAGGGATCCTTCGATCCCCACTACCCACACACACACACCCACAAGTGTAAAGTACAGTAGAGATATATTAACCATGAAAGGCAGTAATTGCTATGCCTAAATCTCAACACGAATCACACGCATTCGAAGTATAATTAACATGCATAATTCCATTTTATCAGGGAACCCGTAATTCGACGTATCCTTAAAACACGTCAACTACACAACGAAAGTGGGAAAAACATCGACCCGCTGAGACCAAACAGTAACCCCTCGGATAGCACGCTGGCTACCTCCTTCCCTCAGCAAACACCGACCCGCTGAGACCAAACAGTAACCCCTCGGATAGCATGCTGGCTACTCCGGCCCAACTGGCTTAGGTGGTTACTCCTTCCCCCAGCACAAGCGACACTCCAAAGGTACCACTCCGACACCGGTACAAGCTAGCTAACCCCGGGGTTCACCAGGTGACCCTCTCCACCAGGCGTCACCCCGCCACTGCTCCCGTCAGCGCTGTGTCCCTCCGCACCGACACAGGGTGTAGAACGCTACAACTGTCACTCTAGGTCCACCGAAACATAAAACACGGCACAGTGCGATCCGGTCACGGAAGAAGTCCACGGTCGCACGACATCCAACGCAGTGCCATCCGGTCACGAAGAGTTCATCACATCGAGTATACTAACAGCATGCATTAACCAACTATCTAGCAGTGTAAACACATTTTACTGGCATGGATTTAGTGTGGTTCTGTCTTGAATCGCGTCGCCCAAAGCCGACGCCATTCAAGCGCCCTAAACTGGTTCATGAAATCCCGGCCTCAGAGTCTGGCCTAAAAGGCGTCGACACCAGAGGTCGCCTTTTAAAAGGCGTCAACATCATCAGACGCCATTCACACAGAAAAAAATCGGAATTAGCAGAACACCTTAATCGGGGGATTTCTGCCTTAAAAGGCGTCATGGTGACCCGACGCTATTCCAAATCGCGTCGTACAAGCATGATGTCTTTCAGTGCCAGAATCCCCGAACTGACAGAGCCTTAGTGGAACAATTTCTGCCTAAAAGGCGTCATGATGGCCCGACGCCCTTCTGAAAGGCGTCGTCCATGCACGACATCTTTTAGTGCCAGAACCCAGGTTCTGTCTCCTGCCCGAAGGCTCCCTTTCCAACCCCCAAAAAAACCCAAAAACAGAGGAGAAAGAGGGCAAACCAAAGCATCATAAATCCACATTCATAGAAACTCTCATTCCCATCAAGGAAAAGCCCCTAACATGCTCATTCCACCCCAAAACCACAGATCCATAACATGCTTTAAACGGGGGAAACATGGTTTAAAACACAATACTAGGGGAACCATCACCCTACCGGTTACTTGAACTCCTCCAAGCTCCAAGCCGTCCACCCGTCTCACCCCACGCCGCCGCCGGTACCGCCGTGGTCGTCCTTACTCCGCCGGGACGTCGGCCGCCGTCCGGTAGAGTAAACGCCGTGGAGGAAGTGGAGGTGGTAGTGGTGGGAGCTAGGTGGGTGATGGAGTGGAGGAAAGGACGAAGTGGTGGGAGGAAAAGAGGGAGGAGAAGGGGTCGTCGCCGGAGTCGCCGGAAGGGAGGAGAGAAAGAGAGATGGAAGAAAAATGTGGGAAAGAAGGAGGGCTCGCGGGGTTAACCAGAGACTGGCTAAAACGCGTCGAGATGTACGGACGCCTATCAGTTGACGTGACGGTTGCTCTGACAAAACTCTGCAATGCTCTGTCAGAGGTCTGAAACGCGTCTTCCATACAAGACGCCATTCAGACGACAAGACTGGCGCCGTACTCTCACAACCCAGAGTCGCAGTCTGAAAGGCGTCGTGCCTCGCGGACGCCGTTCAGACGACATGTCAGGGCCGTACTCTCACGGCCCAAAGCCAGCCCACGTGGCACCCACGTGGCACAGGTTAAAACGCGTCTTCATTGCTGGACGCCGTTTAAACCGCGTCTCGCGGGCTCGACGCGAAACATCACAGAGTCTCAGCCCCACTGGAGCCTGAACTACAAGGTCCGACCCCGAAAACCGGATCCGAAAGCCTCAGTCCTTACACTTTCTGCACCCGTTGATGAGTTATCTGTTGGACTGATAGTTGAGGTTCCTTATGGAGATTTCATGTTGTCTTATAATTGTTTGAGTGAGGTTACCTTAACCATTGAGGGTCATGAGTTACCTGCCCAGCTAGTTGTGCTTGTCATTCGTGACTTTGATGTCATCTTGGGTATGAACTGGTTGGAGGCTTATTATGCCGAGGTGGACTGCCACAGGAAGAAGGTGCGTTTCTCCATTCCGAGTATCCCGGCCTTCTACTTCCAAAGTATTAGGCTCTCTTCTCGTGGTATTCTTATTTCTACTTTTAAGGCCCAGAGATTGCTTGTTGGTGGCTGTGAGGCTTTCCTTGCCTTGGTAGTTGTTGTTGGTGTTGTAGTGGTTCCAGTACTTGGGAGATACCTGTAGTTTGTGACTTTGTTGACGTGTTTCCTGAGGAATTGCCTGGCCTTCCTCCTCAGCGGGAGGTTGAGTTCACTATTGAGCTTTCACCAGGTACGGCACCCTTGTCTAAGGTCCCGTATCGGATGGCTCCAGCCGAACTCGCTGAGTTGAAAGCACAGTTGCAGGAATTGCTGGATGAGGATTTTATCCGTCCTAGTACTTCTCCGTGGGGTGCTCCAGTTCTATTTGTTAGGAAGAAGGATGATTCTCTAAGGTTGTGCATTGATTATAGATAGCTGAACCAGGTAACTATAAAGAACAAGTACCCACTTCTGAGAATTGATGATTTGATGGATCAATTGCAGTCTGCCAAGGTATTCTCGAAGATTGACTTGAGATCAGGGTACTACCAGATGAGGATTCGTGAGGTTGATGTGAGTAAGACGGCTTTTAGGACTCGGTACGGGCATTATGAGTTTTTGGTTATGCCTTTCGGCTTGACCAATGCTCCGGCAGCTTTTATGGATTTAATGAACCGGGTCTTCAAGGTCTACCTAGATCAGTTTGTGGTGGTGTTTGTAAATGATATTTTGATATATTCTTCTTCTGAGGAAGAACATGCCACATATCTTCAGGTGGTATTGTAGGTTCTGAGAGAGCACCAACTCTATGCCAAGTTTAGCAAGTGTGAATTCTGACTAGATAAGGTGCACTTCCTGGGGCATGTCATTTATAGAGATGGCATTGCTGTAGATCTAGCCAAGATTGAGCCAGTATTGGACTGGGGCAGACCGATAACAATGACTGAGATCAGGAGTTTTCTAGGGTTAGCAGGGTATTACACACGGTTTGTCCAGGATTTTTCTTCAATAGCAACCCCCTTATTAAGGTTGACTCGTAAGGGTGTTCGTTTTGTATGGAGCGAAGAGTGCGAGCAGAGTTTCGCTAAATTGAAGGCTCGTCTCACTTCGGCTCCAGTTCTGGTGCTTCCATCAGGTTCAGGTGGATTCGTGGTTTACTCCGATGCATCTCGTTGAGGTTTGGGTGCAATTCTGATGCAGCATGGTAAGGTTGTGGCCTATGCTTCTAGGCAGTTGAAGAAGCGTGAGGAAAACTACCCCACTCATGACTTAGAGTTGGCGGCTGTGGTATTTGCTCTAAAGATCTGGAGGCACTACTTATATGGGGAGAAGTTTCAGATCTTCATTGATCACAAGAGCCTGAAGTATGTTTTCACTCAGAGGGATCTGAATTTGAGGCAACGCAGGTGGATGGAGGTTATCAAGGATTTTGATCTCGACCTTTCTTATCATCCAGGCAAGGCGAATGTGGTAGCAGATGCCTTGAGTCGGAAGACGATCGTATCATATGTTATGATTAAGGAATGGAGATTATATGAGCAGGTTGTGGAATCTTCCTTTAGGATTCCTCGAGGGGCCAATAGAGCCGTGTTGGCCAGTTTGACTGTGAGGCCAGCGGTGTATCATACAGTGATTGAGGCCCAGAGGGCGGATGCAGAGTTACCACAGATTCTCCAGATACCAGAGGTTGAGTTGTGGAGTGATGGCACGGTTAGATTTAGAGGCAGACTCTATGTTCTAGCTGAGGAAGAAGTGCACAAGGGTGTCCTGGATGAAGCACACCGTTCTAGATATATAGTGGATCCCAGAACGACTAAGATGTATCATTGTTTGAGGAGGCACTTTTGGTGGCCTGGTATGAAGAAGGACGTAGTTGAATATGTGGCAAGGTGCCTGACTTGTCAGCAAGTTAAGGCAGAGCACCAGAGACCAGGAGGGTTGTTGCAGCCGTTATCAATCCCGGAGTGAAAATGGGAGCACGTAACTATGGACTTTGTGATGGGATTGTCCGTATCACTCGGCAAGAGGGATGCAATCTGGGTCATTGTTGATCGATTGACCAAGTCTACGCACATTCTAGCTATTAGAAAGGACTGGTCAGTCGGTAAGTTGGCTAAGTTGTTTGTGGACCGGATCATCTCTCTGCATAGGTGCCTTTGTCCATTGTGTTAGATCGGGGTCCAAAATTCATTTCTAGATTCTGGAAGAGCTTTTAGAAGGCCTTGGGTACGCAGTTAGCCTTTAGCTCAGCTTACCATCCTGAGACTGATAGACAGTCAGAAAGGACCATTCAGACATTAGAAGATATGCTCAGGGCTTGTTGCTTAGATTGGGGAGGTTCTTGGGAGCAGCACTTGTCTACAGTGGAGTTTGCTTACAACAACAGTTATCATTCTAGTATCGGCATGGAACCATAAGAGGCATTGTACGGGCGGCCGTGCCGATCTCCTGTGAATTGGTCTGAGATTGGCAAGAGGCAGATAACAGGGCCAGAGTTGATACAGTAGTGTGCTGAGATTGCCAGGGTAGTGCAGTAGAGGTTGACTATACCTCATAACAGGCAGAAGAGCTATGTAGATATCCATAGACGACTGCTTGAATTCGAGGTTGGGGACCATGTGTTTCTCCGAGTCTCACCCTCCAAGGGTGTGATGAGATTCGGAAAGCGAGGTAAGCTGAGTCCGCGATATATTGGGCATTTTCCCATTCTTACTCGAATTAGGAAAACGGCGTATCAGCTAGCCTTGACGCCCAGTCTTACAGGAGTGCACGATGTGTTCCTTGTTTCTTTGCTGAGGAAGTATGTTCAGAACCCATCTCATATCTTGGACATTTCGGAGTTGCAGGTCACTAAGGACTTGTCCTTTCCGAAATTTCCAGTGGGTATTGAGGATCGCAGGGAACAGGTCCTTCGGAACAAGGTTGTTCCTCTGGTTAAGGTAATTTGGCAACATCGCTCTAGAGGCAAGGCGACCTAAGAGTGAGAGGATGAGATGCGAGATCAGTTTCCTTACCTTTTCTTGTAATTTCTCTTTTTTACGTATGCAATTTTATTATTGGTGCCAGTTTTGTTGCAGTAATTTCGGGGACGAAATTATTTTAAGGGGGGGAGAATATAAGGATTGAGGTTTCGGATCCAGTTATTGGGTCAGTTTCAGTGTCGGACCCCATGGTTTGGACCCTTGTGGGGCTGGGGGCATAGGTTCTTTATCGCGTCGAGCTTGCTTGACGCGGTTCAATCGGTGTCCTGTTAGATGGACGCATTTTAGAGTGTGTCACGTCGGTGCCACGTGGACTCCACGTGGGCCAGTTTCGGGCCGCGAGAGTACAGCCCTGGTCTTGTCACTTGATGACGTCAGTATTGGGCGACGCGTTTTAATCAGGTTCGGTTTAAACCCGCAAACCCTCCTTCCTTTCCCTCATTTCTCTCATTTTCTTCTCTCTCCTCCATCTCTCTGATTTCTTCGCTCTCCCTACCCTTTCTCCTTCCTTTCCTCTTCCACTACTCCATCAAACCCCCTTAACTTCCACCATTTCTTCCGCGGCGTGTTGCTCTCCGGACGGCGGCCAACGTCCTAGTGGAGTAATGGCGTCCACGGCGGTACCAACGGCGGCTTGTAGCGTGGCAGTTCGGCGGCTTGGAACCCGGAGGAGTTCAAGTAACCGGTAGGGTGACGATCTCCATTGTGTTTTGATTAAAACCACGTTTTTCTACTTTGGAGCATGTTTAGGGGATTTTCGGGAGGAAATTCCACTTTTTGTACTCGGAAGGCTGGGAGAAACCTGTTAGCGAACGCTAAATGGAGTCTTGGGACAGCGACACCATTTTGAATGGCAGCTGCCTCCTACGACGCGATTTAGTTCGGATCACCCCGAGATCTAGTTATGTTTCTGTCGTGATTAGGCGACTAGGGACAGCGACGCCTTTTAAAAGGTGACTACCATGCACGACGCGTTTCAGGCCATTCTGAGGCCAGTTTTCGTATGAACCAATTTAGAAATCTTGAATGACGTCGGCCACGGGCGACGCGATTCAAGACAGGACCTCATTGATTCATGTAATTAACACGTGTTTACATTGTTAGATAGTTTAGTTAAAATGCATGCTTGAAACCATACTTCGTAGTCGAGGATTTCTACGTGATCGGATCGTACTGTGACGTGTTTTGTGCGATCGTGGACCTAGAGTGACAATTGTTAGCTCTTAGGCATCCTGTGTCGGTGTGGGAGTGACACGGCGCCGGTATGGGAGTGGTGGGATGACGCCTAGAGAGAGGGTCACCTAGTGTACTCCGGGATATAGCTAGTACCGGTGTGGGAGTGGTACATTCGGAATATCACTCGTACTGGGGGAAGCAGAGCCACCTTGAGCAGGTCAGACCGGAGTAGCCAACGCGTTATCCGATGAGTTGTTATTTGGTCTCAGCGGGTTGGTGTTTTCCGCGTTCGACTGCGTGGTTTGCGTGTTTAGCCGAGACATTCGTTGTGGACTCCGTGGTGGAGTGGTTTCAAAGTTGTGTTTAATGATTTATTTAAATTGCCTCTATTCATGTTGTTGCTCTTGTGGGAGTGTGAGTGGGTGGTGGGGATCGAAGGATCCCTACTGAGTCTATTTCGATGAGACTCACCTCCTGCGGTTTTCAGGTGTGTGTTCCAGACAGGCGTAGCGAGGAGGGTTTTATCTCAGGTTGCGCTCCAGCAGCCATCGTTCCGGAGTATGCCCCGATATAGTTGTTATTTCTTTTCAGGCATGTACGCTTAATTACTTCTTTTCAGTTGGAATATATAATTATTTGTTGAGTCAAGTTGAATTGTAATAATTTTTAATTCCTACACTTCTTTTACAATTCAATGTGATGTGGATGTTTAGCTTAGTTTATCATTTATTTCTCAAACTTATCAAGATCCTGATTTGACTCCAAATTTTAATGATTCGGTACCCATTTAGTAATCGGATCCCCGATTATAGGGTGGCGGGTCATTACAGTCGTATTAGCTTATGTAATTAATTTGTGGTTGTTATATGTAATTAAAGTGTTGATTAGTATACATGTGACAAAATAGGTGCTTATATGATTATTGAAATTATGATTCAGGTTAAGAAGGTTATTTGCAAGTGTTTGCTAAAAATGAGGTATGCTTATATGTATGTACGTTAGACAAATAAGTGGTTATATGTGTGATCAGTCAATAACTAGTTAATTTCAGTAGGATGTTGAGAAGGCTTTTTGACAGCATATGGCTCACTATAATCGTAGGTCTCTGTAAGTTTGGCAGTATCTCTCAAGTCATTCAAAATTACAAAGGCCATTCATAAAACCTATTTCTGAAGTTGACAGAATTACAATGATCCCTCATGCTATTCTGCATTACATAAAACATGTCTTTAATACTAGCATAATTACAACCACCCAACATAAGATTATTGCATGCTACAGACACTTCTCTGTAACAACAATTTTGTTCTTCATCCTTTCTTCCATCATAGTTGGTACCATCTCCCCATTCGAAGAATCCACAATCACCATCATTATTGTAGCATGGACAACGATAAAAACATTGACCCTTGCTAGATACTTTTCAAAATGTTAGCACTTTACATCTTTCTTTTTCACAAGAGCATTCAATTCTTGTTATCATATTTGAAAGATGGCTAATGCATGAGAAAGAAGTCTGCAAAATATGAAATCACATACCAAATAAAAAATTTTATCTTCGTCAATTTAAGACAAATAACAAAGTGCAAAAAAAAAATACAAAATACATATCAACTCAACTCAACCAAGTCTTAATCTCAAATAATTGGAGTCGGCTATATGGATTCTCTATCTCTGCCCCACTTTGTTTGCAGAATAAGTTATTATGTGGGGTCCACTGACAGAATAGCGTATGCTAGAATAAGGGATGTTTCAATTTGATAGTTTTGTGGGACCCGCTGACGGAATAAAAAGAATAAGTAATTCTTAGGTCTAGGGTAAGATGACTTATTCTCTTTATTCTCTGAATACATTATTCTGCACCGGTATAAACCATTCCGCTTGTCAAAACAAAATTAAGTTTATTCTCTTCTTATTCGTCCTTATTCCTCTCCTATTCTCCAATCAAAGTGGGACAACGATTTTGGATTACCTCTTGTGAAAGATTTAAAAATTCCAAATCATATTGTACTATTCTTTTCTAAATTACTCTAGATCTACCCCTTCCTTTCTTCTTCTCATCTATCTTAATATACTCCACTTTTCTAACTAGAGCCTTCCTAGGTCTACGCCTAATATGTCTAAACCATCTCAGTCTCCCTTCTCTCAATTTGTCCTCAATTAGTACTACTCCTACATTTCTCTAATATACTCATTACGAATTTTATCTAGCCTAATATACCCACACATCTACCTTAACATTTTTATCTCGACAACATTCATCTTGGAGACATGTTATCTCTTCATCGTCCAACACTCGCTATTATACAATATTACAGGTCTTATCGCCGTACTGTAGAATTTTCCTTTCAGCTTCGTTAGGATCTTACGGTCACACAAGACTCTCGTGACAAATCTCCACTTCAATCATCATGCTTTAATCTTATGGCTAACATCCTCATCGCATCCTCCGTCTTCTTGGAGGATCGACCAAAACACATACCAACTCTACCATGGAAATAACAAATGAATAAGAGTAGATGGCAAAGGGAGGTAAAGCTAAAGGGAAGACAATATCGAAGATGGGTTGTGGGGAAACAGACCTATTTATAGGATTAAATGCTTTCCAAAGAGCAGATTTCTAACCGTTGAGGGACTTTCATAATTCTTCAACTTTTTAGGAGCATTGTAATAAACTAAAATTATTTACAAGGACTATCTCCAACTAATAAATCTAAGAACGATATTCAAATTGAAGTACAGGGAAAAACTGACCTTTCATCTCATTTTCCTCTGTCAACATTAGACAGCATATTTGGAGCATCTACTCTCTCTTCTATCCGACGATTCTTGATTGAAGGTACTGAATAATAATACATGCCAACTTTGTAGGGATCGATGGCCAAATATGTGAGTTATGGAAACTTTTCAAAATCACTATTGTTTTTAGGGATCGAAATTCAAAAATCCTTTTTATTTTTCCAATAGGGCCGAAATAGTGCGTGTAGCCCATCGCCCTATAGCAAACGGCACCACAACAATATATATAGGCACACAACCATATAAGCTGCTATATTTTTATATATACCCATGGCTTTCACATATTACTGTAAATATTTTTGACATCTTCAGAAAGATTTCAATAGATTCTTATGTCAAAATACGTGAACTCCAATTGAATAACGCCAGAAAGATTCCCATCAACTCCAGGTGAAAGAGGTAATAATACAAAATATCTGAATTTTTTTATATATTTTATTGGAGTCAAGACATTTTGACTAAAAAGATGTAACTACAACTTTCTAAAGAGCAGCGTTTATAATCAATATGCTGAAGTCAGAGGTGTGCATAAAAGTATAGCAGTTTATAAGAGTAATAATACAAAACTACATATCAAAATATGTAAACCATATACAAGGGTATAAATACAAAAATTCTTCTACATAGAAGGGTGATGTTTCAGGAGTAATACTTGTTGTAGTGCCCTTGGGTGCTGCACATACGGGTATTGCAATGGGTAAATTATTTCTTTTTATATTTTTTCAGATGGATCCCGATGTGTCCTAAACATCATCCGTATAGTGCAGTCCGATCAGACGATCTCAAAAAATCTGAAAAATAAAAAATCGAGTTCCAATAAACAGTAAAAAAAATGTACTTTTCACTATACATTGGAACTCGATTTTTTATTTTTAAAATTTTTTAACTCGCCTAATCAGGTACTATACTATACGGACAATTAGGACGCCTCGGGGCTGACATAAAAAAATAAAAAAATATAATTTACTACTGCAATACCCATGCATGCAGCACACATAAACATTACAGCAAGTATTACTCGATGTTGTAGGTGTCAGGCTCGAACACGACGAGAGTATTCTTTAACACGTTTGTTTAAACTAGGCTCATTTGAGCCCAACGCACCAGCTTGCGTTAAAAATATGCGAACCCAGCATATGAACTGAAGCCAGTTAAAAGTACGAAGAGTAAATGTAAATTACAATGGGCAAGTCCATTGGTCCACATAGGTAGGCATCATATTAATAGTTATTTTTACAAGTAGACCAAATAAGTATTAAATGTCGGTATAAGATTCTAGGCGTCACAAATGCACGTGAACATACAAATACTTCTTAGAAATGACAAATATTGTTTTTTATTTTACGAAGCATTTGTCACGTCTAAAAAATATTTGTCACGCTCATAAATCTGTGCATACATGCACAGGAATGACAAATACTCTTTAAGACGCTTGTGAAATATTTGTATATCTAAAAAACTGTATACACGTGTAGAAATGACAAATACTTTGTAGACGGGAGAAATACTTTTTGTCAGACCCACGATGTATTTGTCATGTTTATATATATTTGTTATGCTTAAAATCTTATATCCGCATTTAATACTTGTTATATCTACCTATAAAAAGAGTTTGTCAACCCATTGCCTGCCTATGTGAACCAATAGAATTACCCATTGCAATTGGACTCATGCACCAAGCATTACTCAAATATGAACATTTAAATTTTAAACTTACATTTTATCTACTACTGACAAAATGGACAGGCCCACCTCCACTAGCTCATTAGGGTGCTTTGGTTTGGCCCACGCTTCTTACTAGGTTGCCTGAAGGCGGGTGGCTCAGCAGGTTGTCCAAAAATAGTCGCCTTCTAAAGCCTAACACTTGCTGCGCCCCATGCAGCGCCGCATGGGGTGCAATCTAATTTTTTATTTTTAAAAATTATTTTAAAGTCATGTTTATGATGTCTAACATGTATGTACAATTTGATATTCAATCGGATGATCTAATGAATCTGAAAAATATAAAATTGAACCTTTTTTATTGGGCTCGGCCTATTAAGAACATTTTCTCATAGTTCATGGAAGTTCAAATTTTTATTTTTCAGAGTTTTGTAGGTCGTCCGATCAAAATCAAATTCTGTAGATATGTCGGACATGATGGACCCAATCTTAAAAAATATTTAAAAATAAAAAACAAGTAAAAAAAGAGACCGCATCCCATGTAATATGGTGAGTGTGGTGCAGTAAATATTACTCCTATTTAAAATGCTTCTTACTGCTGGGAGAGTTTCACAAGCGCCCGAGGTAGGAGTAGGACTAGTGTCGTCCCCATCTATCTCTACTCGCAGAGCATACGAGCAAACCACAATATCCTCTTAAAGATTAATCCTCTTAATGTACTGTTTAACAGTTATCCCTTTTATTTTTTACTTTCATTTATGATATCCTATAAATTTTAATTATTTGATAAAAAAACTCTATAAAATATTAAATATCTTACTAGTTTAGCTTATTTTAACCCAAGGCCACTCCAAGCAACCCCAATATCCCTACCATCCTTCCCATCCCGTTCTTTAAGGATTAACCTTCACAGTGTGCTCTTTGATGATTAGACCTCTTAATTTTCATTTTTATTTATGACATCTCATAACCTTGATAAGACAATCTTATAAAATACTAAATATCTTATTAACTAAGCTAGCACGTAAACAAAATAACTAGACAAGTATCTAAAGAAGTTCTTATCCAGTACTAGTGAATAGAGTAATTAACTGAGTTCTTGACGACCACTTAGACGAATTTGTTTATCAATATACCAGGGCCGAGTTCACTGGTATTCAAGCTCAAATTATTTATGAATTAAGTTTAATTTTGTTCAGACTTATTTATCTAACTTAACAAACGAATCAAGTCAAGCTATTATTGAGTAGTTCTATTGTCTCCGTTCATTTGCAGCACAGTAGAGATTGCCATAACATGCGATGACACCCAGCTAGACTGACCAATGTGTCATCGACATGTGTCGGATTATATTAATATGAGTGTAGTTCTTTTAAGTACAAATTTTGACTGAACTCGGTCAGTCAGTAGAGAGATGAAGGGAAGGAGTCTTTCACAAAAATTTCTCCTCGGAAAAGGAAAAAGCACCATGTGAGAGGTTTTCTTGAAACCTTTCTCCCTCTACACTGACAGTTCTAACTTGCACTTAAGAAGATCTCTATTCTATTCGTAGAAAAGGTCATAGTTATGGATCGGCAACTTTCCGGAATTGAGGACTATGTCTCAAACCACTAGACTACCGAACTGAAAAAGAAGTAATTTCATCTTTTTTCACTGACTTATATGTCTGAGTGGTTTTCTCCTACATTAATAGGAGTTCCCTGACTGATTTGGTAGGCAGACTTGATTTCCTCAGCCAACTCTTCAAGAGCTGCTTCTCCATGCGATCAATCTCGTTTTCTTTTTCCCGACTTCTAAGCTACATCGAAGAGTATTCAAGATGTTAAAAAGGACATTTATGGCACGTTTTTGCTCTCCAGGTAATAATCATGACATTATAATTATGATAATTACATATATCAGCCCTGTTACAAACGAAATTATAGATTTGTCAATCTTTTTTTTCATGGTAATATAAATAAGTTCATTGCATTGTAATATGTAATACTTACAAAATTATCCTTACCGTTAATTTTCTTTAAGATTCTATTTTTAATCGTTAAATTTAATAGTTAGGCAAAAATATCCTTACAAAAAGATAATTTTTTGATTGGCACGTTATGCCAAATAGAGAGAGAGAGAGATGGTTGGAAAGAGAGAGAAAGAGAGTTGAGTAAAGAATAAGGATACTTTAGTATTTTTAGCTTTGGTTAAAAGTTTTAAAAAAAGTCAAATAAGACATATTTAATAGGATGCTAACAGATGACACTATCAAGGACATTTTCATAAATATGGTGGCACAGTAATAATAATAATAATATGAAAATAAGATAGGCAAATCTAAAATTTTTCTTTTAACAAGATTATACATGTAATTACAGAAGACATTTTTACATAAATAAAAAATTGTCATGATAATGTTTGCAAATATCCTTGCTATGAACTAAATATCGATTTAATAGTGCTTGTGAAGATTATCAAGACAATTGGAATATTTGAGTCTATACACCTGCTGATCCGTACGAGCCAACTCGATTTTGTCAAAGCATATAACCATGGATTTTGTAGGATTTAGAAGTGATGCCCTTCTGAATCTACTCTTTTCGCTTTCTGCTTTCTTTACTTACTAAAGGTGAGAACCAGGAGCACGATCGATACCTGCTTGTCGAAATTCCTAATGCCAAGTCTCTGCGGGCCCCTCTTCAGGCCGCGCTAGCTGATTTACGTGCTAATGCACTTCGCATTGTGCTCTGCGAGACCTGTCGCCCGCTCTGCTTTGTTGGTAACAGGTCGAGGTTCTCCCAAGAGCAACTGAGGGAACTCCCGCAGTTCTTATCGTGCGCACGGAGTGCATATGGGTTGCGCATCCGGTCCGCGCCTATGCGCACAGTAAAAAATTGCAAGAGTTTCCTCAATCGGGTGACTAAGGAAATCCCGACCTGCCGGTAACGCGTCAGTTTTGACCCGCTGAATATGTGCTCGGCAGAAGAGTAATACTTATTACAGTGCTTGAAATATATTACAATATCTGAAGTACAGCTGTCTGATTCCTTTGATAAAATGGCAATGCAGCAGTTCACTCTCTTTAAAAAAAAAATTGTCAAGTTCGGAGACTACCCAAGATCATTTTTCGTTAAAAAACAAAAAAAATGATCACATGGATCACAATTCAACAGTTTGGATCATACCATATACGATTTCCGAATGCCGGCAGCATTATTGACATTGCAATCCATCCGCACTATACAATCTAGATGATCAGACAGTAACACTTGAAGCATTACAATCTAACGTGGATTGTAATATCACATTTGTTGCAACAAGTGTTACTCAATCTAACTACTTTTAAGAATATTACATTCGTTGTCTTCAAAGAACAAAGGTCGTACTGAGCCTATGAGATGGCAACTTTTAGACGCAGGGAACACACCTTTTCCTTTTGTCCCTTCAAGATTTTTCCTTTGAGGTGTCTGGTCCTCAGGATCCTATTCCCCAGGCTCATTTTGTTAGCGGAATAGGATCCGAAATAAGTAGTATAAGGGCTTAAATCCGATTTGGTTGCGGGAATTCCTAATTCTTTCAATTCATCCAATTCCCCAAATTATACTTGGAATACTTAATCACAATTCCTTCAATTTTATCTTTTATTTCACTCCTTATTCTACTTATTCCTATCAAATCACTTGGAATAGCATAATATAATTCTTTTGAATATTCAAGATGAAATACCAATAACTTACCAAATCAAAATACCTCTTATTCTGATTTAAAAAAATCTCCAAAACCTTATTCTGATATAAGTAATTCTGCAAACAAAGTCACACCATTAGTTTACATATCTCTTTCCCTTGCAGCACCTCTTTATTACCATGACAAAATTGTAAATAGTTTTGTTATTGCTCAAAGCATGGCACAGTATAATTGGTACCTAGATAACTAGAAATATTGGGCTCTATTGTTTTTATTGAGGTCGGTTTCGTTCTAGGTAAAATAAGTTGCACAAAAAGTTTTTTCCCAAAAAATATAACATAATGATTTATTTGATTATCTGAAAAATTTTAGTCAATGAAAAATTTAATCCGTTGATTTACTCTTTTCCTGATTTTGACATCTATGGGATAAAATGAAGGTTCGTTTCCGAAGCAGCTGAAAATATTTTCATAAGTATCAAATGACTATTTTTTATTTTTTGTAAACTTATTTTTTGAGAAACTTTTTCTATTAAAATATATATTTTTTTACATAGAACTAAACACACCAAAATATGTGTTAAATTCTTTCAGGAGGAAGAAAAAGGGACTAGATATTGTTGTGTAAGGGTGTGGCTCATAATAACCCAACTAGTGAACCAATGCTACAGCATTTGCAGAGGTGGGATCCCATTACTTCATCTTGGTCCAACAATTGCTTCATCCCCACCAAAATGGAGCATGCAGTATAGGTTGGCCTTCATCAAAAACAAGCCCACATGTATGGCTTATTTTATGGCTTGGCCACCAAGATATTGCCATAGCTGTTTAATACCTGCATGCCATTTTAGTTCCTTATCAGAGACAGAGATCGAAATGTGAAATACCCTAATGAAACCTGCATTGAGCATGCCAGGGTCTGCACTCTGGACCAAAGCCATAGCAAATTAAGTTGGCAACCTAACAGATGATGTCCATAACAACATAAATTGGAGACAGGTGATTGTCCACATCATTTTCTTACAAGGCCACCACACCCCTCCACCTACACTTTTAGGTTGATACCTGTAGGATCTTCTTCCAAGAGGCTTACAAGTTACAAGATTACCATCACTTTGGCCTACTCAGGAGAAGCCTTTGATTGCAAGCCAGTTGCATGCCATCCTTTTTGTAAAGGACCTCGGTAAACAACACAATATTTCTTTATTAGGGACTCAAACTGCTAGAATCTCTACAAAGAAACCTGCTGCCCCTTCCATCTTGAATGAGTGACAAAGTAAGCCTCCACTATATTTATTTTGACTGGGAAGGAATGAAACTTCTTCTTTGCATACATAGATATTCATATGATCTTGGCGTTATTGTAAATTTGTTAAAGCTACATGGAGCGAAGAAAACAAAAGTTGCCATCAAGGGTGTCCCAATACAACTGCATGAATAAACTAATGAACAAATCTACAGCAAATCTATATGATCCTGTCAGTAGCTTATATTTTTTCCCTGCAACATCTCAAGCAAGGAGAAAAGGAAAAAAACGAAAGGGGCATCAATGGAATTATGAGGCCTATGTAATTATTCCTTAGCATCAACTAGAAGCTCCAGAGGTGGACGCCAACTTCTTCTTCCCACTCATCCAAAGGAGCGAAAGAATTGCACCCGTTAAGGATGTGGTCATCTCCATACTTGGGTGACTGGATTGCACAAAAATCCGGCCAGAGATCCGTCAGCGTGTAATGGTTTATCGGTATCTCTTCCTCGTCCATGCTAGACTTGTACAGATATGGCGGCGATGTGTCCTCATCCTCGGCAGTGGCGGTGGTGGCCTCCGACGACGATATGGAAGGGGAAGAAGACGACTGCGTTGACAGGAATTGGACGGGTGGAGAAGATGGACATGGAGGTGTGGCTGCATCAAAGGTGTTGGCGGCGGCGGCCGCGGCGGCCACCCGCTGGATAGACTTGGGGGACATGACGGTGGCGCCGGAGAGATGGTGGCGATGGTGGTGGTCATGGAGGGCGGCGGGGAAGTTGAGGTTGGCGGAGGAGCCCTTGAGGCAGATGAGTGCAGCATCGTAGGCCCTCGCGGCTGCCTCCGGCGTGGAGTAGGAGCCCAGCCATATCCTGGTCTTCTGGTTGGGTGCTCTTATTTCAGAGACCCAGGATCCCCAGCTTCTCATCCTCACGCCCTTGTACTGCCGCTTCCTGCTACTGCTGGTGCTGCTGCTATTTTGTTTGCTGGAAGGCCCGCCTACTGTGCTTCTACCGCTGCCGCTGCTGCTGGTTGTAGCGTTGCTCTTAACCATCGTCGAATGGTTGGTAATGGGCTGATGGTGATACTCACTCTCTCTCTCTCTCTCTCTCTCTCTCTCTCTCACACACACACACACACACACATTACTAGCCCATGTTGTGTGTGGATGTGGGGAGAGGGATGGAAGGTTATTTATAGGGCCAGGTTGGGGAGTTCCTCCTTGACCTAGAAGGTTGAAGAACAGTTCTACAAAGTGAAAAAAGAATACCTCTAACATAGGGTACTAGAGTAACTCCTGTTGAAGTCATAATCCGATTCGATAAACGGTCACAAGGCGCAAAATTTGATGATACATGATGCACGTTCGTCCCTTACTTCTATGGTTTATCGAAACTTGTTTTCTTAATTACATAATTGGAAAATGTTAAGCTCTTCTTCTTAAGCTATTTCTTTTATGTATTGTGAGGGACTCAAATTCTAGACGACTACCAGTGCTCAATCAGACTGTCAGTACTGTTGATTATTATTCATCTCACTCAAAATTTTAAGATTGTTTTGCACAACGAGCACCTCACTGTATTATATTTTATTTTTATTTTATAAAATATTTTAATATACTTTCTCGTGATTTGATTGAGGGTTCGTCACTTCTAAGATGTCTATTTTTATTTTTAACTTAACTCAAATTGTCGTTTAATTGGATGGATCAGTTAGCTTGATATACAAAGAGGTTAATTTAAGTTAACCGTGCATTTTATATCCCATGGTCCCTTAGAATATGCTAATTTAGGTTACTTTCATTTTTTTACCCTCCTAATACAAGTGTCTCACTTTCTAAAGCTGCATTATATGATACTTATGGAAACATACCTACTCTTTTAACTATTTGTTACTCCATATTTATGTCAAAACAAGTACATTTACTTGACTCCAAGTTAACGTATTAGGTTAATCCTTTGGTTATAAATGAGAATTCACGCTTATCCTAGAATACTGGCCCTGTGGACACATCTTATCTGAGTTATGATAGGATTATGATTATCAAATATAATTTTTCTAGAAAAAATATTCTTATTCTAAGAAAGAGATTCACACTGGGTCTATCGCACCAAACATGCAGGGGGATTATATTTCATCCCAAGTTCTATCAGACGGTATGCAGTGGAGAAGCCTTGGCTTACTTAAGCATCAGAAGTGATGAATATTTCACCAAAAATGTCATAGGATTCTCTAATGAGAGGCAGCTTCCAGGATGTGAAGGTAGGGATGGATGGGGGGGTGGGGGCAGCATTCTGAAGCAGTGTTTCGAAGGAAAGCCCACATCTCAACGTCACACTATGCACTCAGATGTACGAGCGACTTAGCTAGCAGGCTAGCTGGATCTGTCTGGCTCCCAAAGCCTTCAACCGCGTCTAGACTCGCCTCCAAGGCCCCACCAGTTTTAACCCCTTTGTTTCCCATCATAGACTCAGCCCACCATCTCCTTCATCTAGAACATGCATTAAATATGTTTGCACCCACAGAGATAGAGATAGAGATAGAGATAGAAATAGATAGACATAAGGGGAGCGGGAAGAAAGAGAGATTGACGTGTGTCAACTCAGCTCACTTCATCCGTTAGAATAAGTCTATATCAACAAAAAAAGATAAAAAAATAATACTTAAACAGATGGTAACTCTTCTCAATATTTTAAGATTTTGAATAGATGATTTAATAACTTTAATATACGAAATATATAATTACGAATTAAGTCACGCACCTTATATTAGTTTTTTAGTCAAATAGTAAAACTTAAAATAAGTCAGCATGCAAAGAAGTATATTAGAATAGTTCCACATATAGAACAAAGAACAGAAGAAGTAATACTTAAATGGATGATGTCTATTTCACTCGCTACTTTAAATTTTGAGATAGATTGTCCGATAACATCGATAATATTAATGATTGTCTTCGTTACAAGAAAAAAACTCCTGAGAAATGATATACAGACTATAGTCTATGCAAGTAATTAAATCAAACACTTATGTGTATGTTCTAGAGGCTAGCTTTGAGCAAGTAAATCTACTAATTTTATGTATATGTTCTAGAGGCTTTGATATTGCTCTTCAGATTCAGAATGTGGCGTTAGACATTTGCAAGAGCATATACCCCGATTAATGGGCATAAACATAAGAATAACCTAAGGAAAGTAGTAGGCCACACCCACACATGCACGGGGTGGAACAACATATTCTTCGGGCTTTATAATACGGCTTTAGCAGTGCGGCCTCCTAAGATAGGATTCCCTCTGTAGTTCGTCTCACTGTCACAGGCTCAACAACCCCGCCCCAAATGTTCCCTCAAGTCGGAAGGAGCGATTTGAGTTGCCTTGCTATGAGGGGAAACTTATGAGGGAGGGGCCTTTTAAAATGCCAGGGGTACGGCCATTTGTAAGCAGCATCAAACCCATCACATGGCCTTTGGGGTGTTCTAGGTTCCGGCCATATGATTCTGGTCTCATCTGACCTGATGCTGCTGTGGAGATGAGATCCTATGCACTGTGGTGCATTGCACCCAATCAATGGCAAAGCACTGCAATCTATGCGCTTCCATCTGTCAACCGTAAACCCGTGAGGAGGAGATGAATAGGTCATTTGACCTTGAAATGATAGACTGTCCTCCATCACCTTCCTTCATTATTCTGGAAACATGAAAGTGTAAGAGGAGGAGATCCAAAGGATCTCATCATAAAGTAAGAAGAGATGAGACCTTTTAGATCTTTTTTTATTATTTTTATATGAGGCATACTTGATATTTTTTCATGAAAAATAATCGGCCGATTACCTTCAGTCTCACATGTCTAAGGTCTTGTGAAAATCCAGACAAAGAAATTCAAAAAATCTCATCTTAAGCAACAACTTCTTGATAAATTGGTACCCATTGTGCCTCTCGGCGCAGAGGGTCCTCTCATTCCACTTGTAAGCATCAAGGGGTCATTAGTTTTTTAAGCTATGAGGCTGTACCACTGCTACATTTTAGTATAGAAATTGATGTGAACTTAGAGAACAGTGTCGTCAAGCCAAACTTGAGTACTCTACCCTCCTGTTGCTTGCATCTAAACATATCGAACCCTTCACACTGTTTTGGAGACAGGGATCACTGTTGGTGTCATCTGAAATAAATGAGATGGCTTGACTCAATTCTGTCTGTAAACAAGTGAGACGTCAATGTAGTCGGCAGGCCAGCGAACTACTCACGAAGCCTCTTGGCACCCCGGGGATACATTAGACAAACCTTGCATTAATGAGAAAGAAAGAGAGAGTGTGCCTGTGTGAAGAATCAGTCATCTTCTAAGAAGGTCCTCTTGATTGAGCACAAGGCGAGCATCTGATAGTGATTAGTGAAGTGCCAAAGGTCTTTTTTATTTGCAAGTACGGCGTTAATCGGGCGGGTCAGTCCGTGGTCCAGTCTAATCTAACCCGTATTCAAGAAAATTGAACTGGTCTAAGTTATATAAATTAGATTGAGTTAAATTTGAGTTGACATTAATTAAATCCAAGTTGAACTAGACTGAAAATAGGTTGGCCCAATTTAAACATCGACTTTTATAATAATTCATACAAAAAGTAACACATTTCTAACAAACGAATTATAAATGAGGCCAGCACAACCTAATCCAACCCGACCAACTCACTATTGAATTGGGGCTGAATATGGACTGAATTTAGATTAAATTTAAGTTGAATATAGGCTGGATTAAAATTAGCCTAAACTTTTAAATTTGAGTTAGACTCAAATTATCACATAATCCAACACAGCCCGCCCAATTTACATTCCTACTTGCAAGGTTTGTAACGGCCAGGCACCCACTATTGATCAAGGGTCGAAGACTCGCGCACATAGAAAGCTGCATGCTAGCATACTCGGCCACCTTTGAGTCCACGTGGAAATGGTCAAAGGACTGATGTCGTACCTGCAAGTAGAGCAGGCTTTCTCTAGTTTTTCATTTTGTCCTTCTAATTTACTCAATTAAAAAAGCTTTTTATAATTTTTTATCTATTAAAAAGTCTTTATAATCTCATTTTTATGTGGAAAACACCTCAAAAATTTTAAAACACTCCCTTAATACTTTGGAATGTTCCAAAAATCTTCATGAAAAAGGGTCTTTTCCAAATAAAGATTATGGAGAATTTTTACAAAGGGCTCGGTTGGTGCGTTGTAAAATGCTGGAAAATCTCCATTTGAAATCAATGATTTTTAAACCGAAAAAAATAAAGTTCTTGATTTTAAAATTATCGACTTTGGTTTATGACGATTTTGGACTGAAAATCATATCAGCTAAAAAAAGATTTTAAGAATAAACTAATTTGAAATGCGGTAATTTACAATACACTAAACATACGAAAAAGTACCTAAGACGATTTATAACATTCCAAACACAAGAAAAATATTCTTTTACAACTGTTTATGACACTTTACAGTATTTTACAACACACCAAATGATTCCTACAAGAGAAATTATAGGGAGTTTTTCTTAAATTAAGAGATTATAAAGTTTCCTTAAATTAAGTAGATTAAAATAATAAAAACTAAAAAAACCCAAAACTTTATTATTCCTCTGAAGGATCATCTCCTGGTTGTCATTCCATTGAGTTATGTTAGTCACACCATAAGCCAAATGTATTTGCCTGCTTTATATGGAAAGCTTTTGGTGTGTTTAAACTAAAGGTGCACATTCCTTCTATTACGTATCTGATATATCATTATTATTATGGATGGTAAGTGGTACGTTCCACTGGTTACTCACCCCCTCGTACTTTTTGGTGAATTTCACCTTTCCATCCCATTGTCATAATTGAAAAACACTTATTTTGATCCTAAGACAAGAAACTTAGATTAAGCTGAGAGTCTATGAGTACTTGAGGTGAAGCAGCCTATTGCCTTCATGAATTTAAATGCTAAATAAGATGTACAGTTACCTTTGTGAATATGGACGAAATTGAGACTGTGTCATTGTTTTCAATGACATGTTATTTTGTAGACGAAATTAAGTCTGCATGATGCTTTTAAGTAGAATGGCTTGTTATCTTTGTAAGCATAGATGGTGTTGAATCTACGTGAGTGCTTTAAGTAAAATAGCCTCCTTTATAAACTTAAACTTTGTTACTGCTTTGGTACTGATGTAGCCGAAGCTAATGTCAGCCGGATGATCGGTAGCCGAGAGATATCCGAACCAAGAGGTGGACAGAGAACGAGACCGAAACTCCTGCGGAAAGAAAGATACCAGTCAAGAAAGGTCCTGGGTTTTGGCCCAGGAGAAACCCTCCGATGGTAAAGTCAGTCCCGGCAAAAAGACTTGACTATTTAAAAGGAAGAAGCTTGAGTGTTGATGGACTTACCTTTTTCGCATTGAATAGCCTTCCTTTTATAAAAGAGGATGAGGGTTCCTTTCTCATGGCATTCGATATAGGACTATGTTTGGCGGTTTAACAGGAAATTGCCAAAGTACCCCGTTAACAGGCCAAAGGCCCATTAGCAGTCAGCCGAAATGCGTCGGCTTATCATGTGCTTGGATTGGGCCGAATACTACTGTTTGGTTATTGAGCCCATTATGTGTGGGCCGGATATGTGCTGATCCAATAAGACTTCTTGGCCGAGACTGTTCAATTGGCTTCGTGGGCCGAGTACATTTCGGCCCCTTCTCTTGTTGGACTGGCCCCCAATTGCTGGGCCTAATCGAATTCTCCCCCATCACAGGGCCCCCTACTCTCGTCATTCTCTATTGTTGTGAAACGTCAAGAGTAAGATATGAATCCGCATGGAAGGATATTTGAGTTCGGACAATAGCTAACCTTCGTCTGAAGCCGAGAGTTGGTGCGACTTCATCCAGAGCCGAGAGTTGGTAAGACTTCGTTCAGAGCCGAGAGTTGGTGACAAACTCCTTCATCCAAAGCCGAGAGTTGGTGACAAACTCCTTCGTCTAGAGCCGAGAGTGGGTGACAAACTCCTTCGTCCAGAGCCGAGGGTTGGTGACAAACTCCTTCGTCTAGAGCCGAGAGTTGGAATGTTCAAACATCTGAGCGCCAAATGATGGTGGGAATAACTTTGAATCTCCCGCCGATAGGCTCGTTCTGCGAGGAGCATGGGACACGTGGCAAGCATCTGAGTCACCGTACGGTTGTAAGATCTCCACCGTTAATCGCTATTACTCGGATTGTCGTCGCTTCGGCTCTCTGTCCAAAGATTCACTCGGATTACCACCGCTTTGGCTTCCGGCACGAGGATCAGGGACATGTGGCGAGCATCCGAATGAGTAGCCGAAAGGTTGGGTCACCTCCGGCCGTTGATTGCTTCTTTTTTATCGTGCAACCCACTCGTCATCATGAGAAAGGACGGGACACATGGCAGACATCCGAGCACAGAGTAGTCGAAGGGTTGAAGGATTTCGACCGTCAGTTTGCCATCCGACCCTTCGAGGTTCCCCTATAAATACCATCCCATTTTCCTCAGAATTGTTCCCGTGCTTTCTCCTGAAGTTCTTGCGCCAGAGCGATTCCGCGAGCAGTTCCGCATGCGTCCCTTCTTCCCCGGCCGCGAGTGTTCCATCGAGGTCATCCGAGAGCGTCTCATCGATCGCTGGGGATTTCTTGATCTGAGGGTAAGCCTCAATCCCAGCTTCGTCTGTTTTCTATATATGTCCGACAGTTCTTTTTCCGCCGAGAGTAGTTCATCCTGCTCTTCGTCCAAACTTGTTCCCCAACCTTCTCTTTCATGTCCCTTCTCCTTGAACTCCTTTCCTTCTGATATAGCGGACGAGACCGAATCGATTCCTGCTCCCGCCGAGCCCTCCGTACCCGACCGTCGTCTGGCCGAGCAGGTCTCGGACGTGGCTTCTATCCTCGGTACCCAGGCGGTGATGGAAGTGACTGATAATTATCTTATTCCGTCTTGGATGATACCCGTTCGGCCCAGAAGGAATATGAGAGCCAACTCCCCCCGGCCGGGTTCATTCTCAATCTACGAACACAGCTTCCGCGCTAGGTTTCGTCTTCCCCTTCATCCTTTCATCGTCAACCTTCTAAACTTCTACGGGCTGACTCTGTCCCAGTTCTTTTCGAGCTCCTAGCGGACTGTATATGCTTTCTTAGCTCTTAACTCTGTACTTGGTCTCGTCCCCTCTGTAAATATCTTTCGCTACCTATTCAAAATCAAACCCCAGGAAAAATCTTCCTGGTATTGTTTCATTCCCCGCTTTGGCCGGGGCATCTTCTCCGGGAAGCCCTCATCTATCCACCACTGGAAGGAGGATTTTTTCTTCATCTCCCTCCCGGAGGAGATAAGAGGGCCTTTGACCGAGGGGATTTCCGCGGCCCCCTCCCTCAGCTATGAGCAGCTCGCCGACGCCCATCTATTTGTGGACGACGCCCCCTTCGATATTAACGAGCTCCTAGAGGACGAGGACAAGCTAGTCAGAATGGGAACCTGGCTAGATCCGTCGAGTTCTCCCGTCCGGGCTGCTCCTTAAATGCCTCCCAATCAAGGGCTGGGAGAGACCGCAGTGAGGGCTACTGCGACATCCAGGGCTCCGGCCGAGACCCATCGTCCGCTCGAGGGTGCCGAAGCTCTCACCGAGGGTAAGTCGACTTTGGGTCACCTAATTGCTACTGAGTTTTATCTAACTCCTTTTGTTTTGCTTTCAGATATGGTCGGCCTCGGATCACTCATGGCCCGGATCTCTCAGCAGTCCGCGCCCTCCCGACCATCTCAGCCGCGGCCCGCCGAAGGAAGGTCAGTCGATGTTATTTCTGTGTCGGACGCCTCCCCGGCCCGACAGATGGTTGCTTCCGCCGAAGGTCAGGCGGCCGGGGCTGCTCTCGAGAGGGAGCGACGGGAGAAGGGCAAGGCGGTTGCCCATGGGAGCGAGCGCTCCGAGAGGAGGAAGCGCCGGGCCGACCGCAGCGAAAGGGAGTCTGCCCGGGCCGCCAGGAAAGCCGCGAGGCGGGATGTGCCGTGTGCGGCATCTCCTCCCCGACCGTAGAGGGGCGACTCCCCTTCAGCTACAGCAGCGGCGACGGATATGGGGTTATCATTCCCGTTTGGAGCGGCCGGGACACACATGTCCCGGGAATATGGGCACGAGTCATGACGCCCAGATACGGGAGTCTTCACGGATGACAGCCTGGAAGACTCCCGGACGTGCATGCGCCTTGCCCGGAGCATGGCCATCCCGATGGCCCAGGACGAGATCCGAGAGTTGTCCTCGGAGGGTCTCTCCCGGCAATACGTCCACCATGCTGTCCAGGTGAGTAAACTTGTGCTTTTTCTGTGTAATTCTCATTTTTTCTTGCTGCTTCGCCTTATGTTTCTTACTTTTTTTTCAGGTCGCGATCATGTGCCAAGCTCTCGCTCGCCGCCAGGCTCGCATCTAGCAAAAGCTTTTGGATGTGGACGAGGCCGCGGACCAACTAGCCGCGGGCCAAGTGGCCTCGGTGCAGCAAAACTTCGAAGCCAACATTGACATCCTCATCGAGTAGAATGTTAGGCTGCGATCTGACCTGGATGGTCAGACGGAGGTGGTTTGGGCGGTCACCAAGGCCCAAGAAAGGGCCGAAAGTCAGCTAGATCGGACCCTTGCAAAGGCCGAATCTTTAAAGGCCCAAATCCAGGACAAGGAAGACAAAGTCGCCGAGAGGATAGCTCGGTTGGAGAAGGAGCGGGACGAGGAACGCCGCAAACACGCCGAAGTAGTCTCGGCCCTGAAAGCAGATCTTGAGGCCAGAACAAAAGAGGCCGATGACATCGCTCTCGTGGCCGTGACTAGCTTCAAGGAGGGTCCAAAGTACGCCGAGGAAATGCTCGAGGCTAGGGCTAAAGCGGCCGCAACCATGTTTGATCTAGGGATGGCTATTGCTCAAAGGGCTTGTCCGGACACAGATCTAACTGGTTTCGGCTTCCCCGACAAAGACGAAGGCAATCGGCTCCTGGACTGGTGGCAGCAGCTCAAGGCCGAAAGGATCCCGACTTCTCTGGAAGATGCGGCGGCGGGCTCTGACCATGATTCTTCTCCTCCAACGACTCCAGGCAACTCCCTCGTCGATATAGAAGGCGAGGATGATAATGTATAGCTAATCCGGGGGCTTGTCCTGGATGCTATTTTTGAGTTGCCGGGGCCAAGTATATGGCCAACTTTTGTTCTTCCATACATATAAAAATGACTAAATTTATCCATGTGTTCTGGCTAAGCATTCTCAGTCTTTCTTAATTCGGTATCGTCTGAATACTCATGCAGTACAAGTTATCCTGCGGGCATGTCAATTTGTAGGACGAACTCCTGAATAGCATAAAAACCTGATTTGGTCCTGGACGTGGCCGAGGTTATTCCTGGTGCGCTTTCGTGGACTTAGGACAGTGCCGCTCCCAATACGGTTTGCATGGCCGAAGCCACTCCCGGTACGGTTTACACGGACTTAGGATAGTGCCACTCTCGATACGGTTTGCATGGCCGAAACCACTCCTGGTACAGTTTACACGGACTTAGGATAGTGCCACTCCCGATACGGTTTGCATGGCCGAAGCCACTCCCGGTACGGTTTACACGAACTTAGGATAGTGCCGAATATAGTATTCCGGAATGATGTATTCATAAAATGTATTCGGCTAAAGGCCGAGAGAACGACTTACATAAAATAGCGCCGAAGGCGCTCCACATTCCAAGTGCGAGGGAGAAGCTGGCCCGAGAGGGTTTCCAGCCGATAGGCCCCTCGTCGAATGACTTCCTTCACTCGATAAGGGCCTTTCCAATTTGGAGATAACTTTCCCGTGGCTTCGGCTGGCTTCGAAGCATGAGCGTTCCGCAACACAAGGTCCCCGGCTTCAAAACTTCGAGGCTTTACTCGAGCATTGTGATATCTGGCCATGCGTTGTTGGTATGCTGCCAGCCGAATGTGAGCATGATCCCTAGTTTCTTCTTCGAGATCAAGGTGATCTCTCATGGCTTCATCATTACTTTTCCGATCATAAGCAAGGACTCTCGGCATGGGCAGGCCAATCTCAACCGAGATGACTGGTTCCACTCCGTAAGCCAGTCGGAATGGAGTTTCTCCGGTAGGAGCTCGGCTTGTTGTTCGATAAGCCCATAGTACACTCGCTAATTCTTCCACCCATCGGCCTTTAGCTTTGCCGAGACGAGTTTTCAGTCCTCGCAATATACGCCGGTTAGTGACTTCAACTTGTCCATTAGTCTGGGGGTGAGCCACCGAAGTGAACTTGTGCAGAATACCGAAGCTTGAGCAGTTGCCTCTTAATCGATTGTTGTCGAATTGTTTGCCATTGTCTGACATAATCACCCGAGGGATGCCATAGTGGCAGATAATAGACTTCCATATGAAACTCCAAGCATTATTATCAGTGATAGACGCAAGGAGTTCGGCTTCAACCTATTTTGTGAAATAATCTCATGCTGCAATAAGAAACTTTCTCTGGCTAGTGGCTATGGAAAATGGACCTAGAATATCAATCCCCCATTGGGCGAAAGGCCTGGGATCTGATAGAGGCGTTAATAGGGTTGTCGACTGATGAATAAGAGAACTGAACTTTTGACATTGATTACAGTGGCGGATGAGACTAGTTGCATCCTCCCGGAGGGTTGATCACCAGTATCCTTGCCCTAGGATTTTATGGGCCAAGGCCCTCCCTCCTGCGTGCGCCCCGCAGATCCCTTCATGTACCTCCCGAAGGGCATAGTTAGCTTCGGAAGGGCCGAGGCACCGAAGGAGCGGCCGGCCGAATGATTTTTTGTATAATATATCTTCTAGAATTAAGAACTGAGAGGAGCATTGTCGGATGCATCTTGCTTCTTTCGCCTCGGACGGGAGCTCCTCTTGGAGAATAAAAGCAATTATTAGAGTCATCCAAGTTTCCCCTTCGGAATTATTTACTTGCATAACCTCGGATTCTTGAAGACTGGGCTCAGATAGTTCCTCGACCAAGACCATTCAGCTCCCTCCCCCATCATGTGTTGATGCTAGCCGAGAAAGGGCATCAGCCCGAGTATTCTCGGCCTGAGGGATCCACATAATTTCAAAGGAAGTAAACTCGGTAATGATTTTTTGAGTTACCTGAAGGTAGGACGCCATTAATACGTCTCAGGCTTCGTACTCTCCAATGATCTGATCAACGATAAGCTGAGAATCGTTGAATGCCTTTATTTCGAATGCGCCGAGTCTTCTAACGGTCCGAAAACCTGATATGAGGGCTTCATATTCAGTGGCATTATTAGTGACCGGGAAGGCGAAGCGCAGGGCATATTCAGTGACGATTCCTTCCAGAGATGCCAGGACCCACCTTGCGCCACTTCCCAAAAGGCAAGCGGTCAACATATAGTTGCCATGTATTAGTTGAAGGGGATACCGATGCCTAGGTGCTCGCAGCTTCAGGATTTGCTTTGATTGCTTCTGGTTGAAGAACCGAGGGTGCTTCGGAAGTCAATTCAGCGATGAAGTCGGCTAGAGCTTGAACTTTTATTGCAGTCCGAGATCCGTAGGAGATATCGAATTCTCCTAATTCAATTGCCCATTTGGCCAATCTCCCAAACACTTCCGGCCGAGAGAGAACCTGCCTCAAAAGCTGATCAGTGAGGAATTTTACTGAATGTGCGAGGAAGTAAGGCCGAAGCCTTCTCGCAGATGCGACGAGGGCCAAGGCCAGCTTCTCAAGAGATGGGTACCGAAGCTCTGCTCCGTGAAGCGCTCGGCTTATGTAGTAAACAGGCCTCTGGACGCCATCTTCCTCTCGGACAAGGACGGCACTAAGAGCAGCTTCGGATGCAGCGAGATATATGAACAACTGCTCCCCTTCGACAGGCTTGGATAGGATAGGTACATTGGAGAGATAGGTCTTCAACTGATCGAAGGCCGATTGGCATTCGTCTGTCCAGGAGAAATTGTTGGTCTTCTTCAGTAACTTGAAAAAAGGGAAACAATGCTCCACCGCTCTTGACATGAAGCGACTCAACGCCGCGATTCGTCCGCTCAACCTTTGAACTTTCTTGATGTTCGCCGGCGGGCGCATTTGAAGGATAGCCGCGACCTTTGCTGAATTCGCCTCCACCCCTCGGCGAGTGACCATATAACCGAGAAACCTCCCGGAGGCTACGCCAAAGGCACACTTGGCAGGATTTAGCTTCATTTTGTACCTGCGCAAGGTAGAGAAGGTTTCGGCCAAATCGCCCCAAATGGTCACCGGCGATTCGGCTTTTTACCAACATATCGTCAATGTAGACTTTCATGTTTCAGCTGAGCTGTGAAGCGAACATTTTGTTGACGAGACGTTGATAAGTCGCTCCAGCATTTTTCAAGCCGAAGGGCATCCGAGTGTAACAGTACAGGCCGAGGTCTGCTGTAAAGCTAGTCTTGTCCTCGTCTTTCAGATGCATTCGAATTTGGTGGTACCCCAAATAGGCATCAAGGAAACTGAGCAATTCGTGGCTGGAGGTGGCGTCCACTATTTGGTCTATCCGAGGCAGCGAAAAACTGTCCATCGAACAAGCCTTATTAATGTTAGTGAAATCAACGCACATTCGCCACTTACCGTCCTTTTTGGGTACTATTACTACATTGGCGATCCATTCCGGATGATGCACTTCACGAAGATGTCCCGCACTCAACCCCTTCTGTACTTCGGCTTGGATAGCCATTCTTCTTTCTTGATTGAAGACACGCCGTTTTTGCTTGATCGAAGGTTGATTCGGATTGACGTGCAAAAGATGACCTCTAAGTCGACCTCGGGCATATCTGAAGGGGACCATGCGAAGATGTCGAGGTGTTCTTTCCGGAAGCTGGTCAGTCTTTCGGCTTCGGCTTTTTCAAGACCGGAGCCTATCAACAGTGTTCGACCTTCTCCTCTTGGGACTGAAATAGTTACAAGTTCTTCTCTCTGAGACGCTTCGGCTGAAGATTCAATCGAAAGAGATTCAGTCGCTGACTTCCCTTTGATTGAAATCATGTAACATTGCCGAGCAGCTTCTTGATTCCCTTTTGCTTCGCCGATTCAATGACTGGTATGGAACTTTAGCTTCTGGTGATAGGACGAAAGCACAGCTCCGATTCCTCCGATCAACCTTCGGCCAAAGATGGCATTGTAAGCCGAGTCAATTTTCACAACTGTAAAATCAGTCTCAATGGTCAGTTGCCTTGGTGCTGTACCGAGGGTCACAGGCAGCCGGACGATGCCTTCCACTTGACATGGTGCACCATTGAAGCCGAATAGGGGCCCCCAGTGAGCCTTCATATCGGCTTCGGTTAAACCCATTTTCAAAAAATAATCATAAAAAAGTACATTAGGTGCACTTCCATTATCAACAAAGATACGATGAACATCGTAATTTTTCATTACAGCATTTACTACGAGAGCATCATCGTGAGGGATTTGAATGTCAGATAGGTCTTCATGGCCGAAGATGATATCTTCTTGACGAGAGTGCTTCGGCTCAAGATTGACCTCTACTATGTCCGATGATGCATCAGTGCGACGACGTCGCGCTCCTCCCGGTCCTCCAGATATAAACATGATAGATCCGGCATTTGGCTGTTGGTGTGATGCTTCCGCCGAAGTCGGGGCAGCTTTCGGCTGAGGTGGCGCTTCCTTGGTCGGGGGTTGTGGTTGCCTAGGCGCCGCTGGGGTGTCTCGGGCTTGCCTCTGCTGAGGTTGCATCCGTCTATACTGCGGCAGGTGGCCTTCCCGGATGAGGCGATCAATCTCCTCCCGAAGGTACCGACATTCGTCCGTTGAATGGCCGGTTTCCCGATGGTATTCACAATATTTCCGGGAGTCCCTTCGACGAGGATCGGTCTTGATACGCTCAAGCTGCCAGAACATGCCTTCTACTTCCATGAGCATTCGGGAAGGAGGAGCTGGTAGTGGCAGGTACTGTTGTAGCGGAGCTCGACGTTTGTCTCGTCTCCACTCTTCTCTCCGATACCTCTTGCGGGAGGGCTCATGATCTTCGGAACGAGGATGTGCCGCTGGTAGGGAAACAGTCGACACTGCTTCGGCGGTACTTTTGCCCTTAGACATCATCAGGGCCTCCCGGTTGATATACTTATGGGCCCGGACTACCAGATCTTGAAAGGTGGGAGGATGACGCTTCCCAATAGAGCCGAGAAGTCCCTCGTCTGTGCAGCCGCTGATTACGGCCAAAACCGCAATTGAGCTATCCAGGTTTGGAATCTGGGCTGCTTCGGTTCGAAACCTGGTGAAATACTCCTGAAGAGTCTCAGTTGGTCCTTGCCGAATGGCAAGCAGACTGGCCGAAGTTTTACATTGCCGAGTAGCATCATAGAATTGATCTATATATAATTGGCCCAGCTGAACCAATGAGTTAATAGAGTTGGGTGCCAAGGTTTCAAACCAAGTGGAGGCTATCTTCTCAAGGGTGAGGGGGAAGAGACGGCAGCGAACTGCTTCGGAAACCCCTCGGACAGAAAGATAGGAGTTGAATCTTTAGAAATTGTAGACTGGGTCTATCATGCCATCATACAGAGGGCCTTTTGGCAGCTTAAAGTTAAAAGGTACCTCGGTAGCTAGAAGTTCCGGGGAGAAAGGAGTTTGTTCCAGAATAGTACTGGCGAGAGGTGCTCCATATGGCCGGGACACCATCTGTTGCATCTCCTTCCTCATTTCAGTCAACCTCCGGTCCAGCTCCGGAGTTGTAGCAGTCGTAGTGGCCGAGCATCCCTCGGCTTCGGTCGGATGGATGTCGGACGAAGCGTTATCCGGCTCCGTCATCAGGCGGCTGGCTCGTGGAACTCAGCCTTGTGGTCCGAATGGTTCGCTGCGAGTCGAAACCCCTTCATTAGGGAACGCCCGTGAGGGTATTGGTTGTCCCTGTACAAGCTGAGCAGCCGGACAATACTGTGGTTGAGGCGGCGCCTGCTGCATAGGCTGACTCAATAGTCCCATATGTTGGGTGATAGCCGAAACCATGTCGCGCAATGGTGCCAAGGAAGTAACGGTAGCCGCTAGTGTGGCTACCTGTTGCTATAGCTCTTCCACTCGGTCGTCCTTGGGAGCGATAGGCTCCAGTATTGCCGAGAGGACGGACCCTTGCAGAAGGGTAGACGGGACTCCTTCTGCGTGGAATGATTGCGCTGGAGTCGCCCGCGTCTTTACTTCATCTTGGCCGGATCGCCTTGTCACCGGTTGATGAGACATGGCTGTATTGCTTGCTTCCCACAGACGGTGCCAAGTGATGTAGCCAAAGCTATCACTGTCGGATTCCAGAACCAGAATCTGAATGTCAGCCGGATGACCGGTAGCCGAGAGGGATCTGGACCGAGAGGTGGGTAGAGAACGAGGCCGAAACTCCTGCGGAAAGAAAGATACCAGTCAAGAAGGGTCCTGGGTTTCAGCGCAAGAGAACCCCCTATGATGGTAAAGTCAATCCCAGCAAAAAGACTTGACTATTTAAAAGGAAGAAGCTTGAGTGCTGATGGACTTACCTTTTTTGCATTGAATAACCTTCCTTTTATAGAAGGGGATGAGGGTTCCTTTCTCATGGCATCCGATATACGACTATGTTTGGCAGTTTAACAGGAAATTGCCAAAGTACCCCGTTAACATGCCAAAGGCCCATTAGCAGTCAGCCGAAATGGGCCGGACCCATTTCGGCTTATCATGTGCTTAGATTGGGCCGAATACTGTTGTTTGGTTATTGAGCCCATTATGTGTGGGTCGGATCCGTGCTGATCCAGTAAGACTTTTGGGCCGAGACTGTTCAATTGGCTTCGTGGGCCGAGTACATTTCGACCCATTCTCTTGTTAGACTGGCCCCTAATTACTAGGCCTAATCGGATTCTCCCCCATCAGGTACCATGTCTATCACACCCCAATTTCTATTCAGTACAAATCGGCCCATATAAGAGATAAAGAATATAATACCAGAATAAAATTCAGCATATAAAAAATCAATGAGAGTTGAAATAACCTATAAAAAAATTAAACAGATGCCTATCACCTCATGCTATCCAAATGTTCATTTACACAACCCATACCAAAAAGTCCCATAAATAACTCGGTAAGCAATAATAACCTTTAGAGGTTCAAATTACGAAGTTATTGTACAAAATGAATCTATCGTATCTTTCTATGAAACGAAAAATAAGTAACTAAGCTATTTAAGATAATTAAACTCCAAAAGTTTCTTTAACCGTATCTAAACTTTATTTCTACTCAAAATCACATTCGAATCCTCTTGAAATTATTAACAGACCAAGTAAATAGTCCAGGAAGTATCTAAATCCTACACAAGAGAATATATAGTAATAATCATCGCAAATTAAATTATAGATATCATATTCAAATGGGTATCAAAGTATTTTAACAATATATAGTATATTAAAATATATATATAGTTATAATGTCCAAGGACATCATATGAAGCATGTCTTATAAAAACTTTTAGATATGAATTATAAAATTTTTGGATTTAAATTTCAACTGCTTAAATGAATGAATAATGTTCTTCACATCCAGTTTCATGTTTTATAGTCATATATATCTAATATATAAATCTACTTATCATATAGTTAGCCTCCAAAATATGAAGGGCTCTATATCATATCATATCACATAAGCATATAATCATAATTCACATGATTAGAAATGTATTAGATATATTCTCATGTTATATATTCATATATATGTGATCATGATCCATCAATGACTTAATAGATCAAGTTATAGACGTATCAAGTCATATGGAATCATGCGTCTTATCAAAACTTCACATATATACGAATATCAAATTACTTACATACATATGACATTGAATCGTAATATAACATAAGCAATGTAAACTAATGATTTTTCACGTGCATAGGTGGGCATGTATCTGAATCACAACATTATAAAGGGTCACACGCACACACACAACAAAGTACCTAGACAATGATGCTAAAGACTTAGTTATTATGCGGCAGTAGACATCTCAATCACACCATCACCAACTAACCAAAGTCTGGCTCTTTCATTAAACCTTATTTTCCCTGGACCATATATTCATCTCTCCAAAGTGGATACTTACCATGAAGTAGATCCATAGATCCTCATAGGATGGCACCATTCTTTCACTCAAATCATGTATGGATCAAATATAATGTTATGAATATTTTTAAAGTATATTTCAAATAAAACATTTATGAACATTTTATTCCATAGAGTGTAAAGTGGTCATTTCAATATGTTGAGATATTCAAGTCAAATCACATCCCACATAGAAATAAAATTTAATATCTTAAATAAATTGTCTAAAAGCATAAATCAAGATTTATAAATACATATCTTGATTTAATTATTATCCTAAAACTCTTAGTTAAATGCCTTCTTAAGAGTACTTTGGTGATTATGATAAATAATTTAAATAAGTCTAATATTATACTTTTTATCATAAATAATCAAAGTATCATAAATATATAACTTCTAAACTAATTGGGGAATAAAATCAAATCATAAGCAATTCTAATAGTAAAATAGTCAACTATTTTATTTGAAAGTATAATTAGTGCTAAAGAATAGATGGATCCACCATTTTACCGATTCATCTGACCAAATCTAGAGGCATGGTTTAAAGATCTAGGTTCAAATAAAGATTTCAAATTCGTAGAAGTAATTTAGAAGAGTCAAACAACCAAAGAAATCATAATAACAGATAACCATGGCTACTTGTCATATGCTAAACTTTGAACAAAGAGTACCCATTGCCTAGATTTCTTCCCCAACAAAAATCACTTATAATTCACTACAGGTCATATTCCTCTCCAAATTAGCCTTCTACTTCCTTAATTTATACTAGAATAACAAGACAACATGTCTATCTTATATCAGATCAAATTCAGTCTATAAACGTACATCGAACTCGAGCCATATAACAGTGAGATAAACCAAGCAAACAAATTGGATATAAGAGACAACTAACCATAAGATAATCAATATAAATAAATGGCATTATCATCAATTAATTTAAATGTCTAAATAAATAGCTAATATCATAGTCCATCATCAAAGTGTCCAATAAACAATTAACTAATATCCCATCTTACTGAATAAACTACATCAAGTCTACTATCTCTAAAAATAAACTAACTAAGAAGTCTAGTATGAACCACCTATTGGTGTAGGTTATTCCATTTTTCAGGATCTCCATAAAACCATGCCTTCAAGCTTCCTCCTCTTCATAGTGTCCGAGAAAGTTAGGATGTTTGCCAACACAAGTACTCCATAGATATCATATACCCACCACATGCTATCATACCTACCACATGCTATCTTGTGATATGATTTCAAAGTTAAATGATATTGATCTTCATATCATGGAGGTCTAGACAATTTTACATGTATCTAAAATAAAATAATGATACAAATTAAGATTGCATATACCATATGGAGTCAAAAGTACTTTCTACTGATTAAGTTTCAAATCAGATGGGATATATATGTAAGGGTATACAATCATGTTTCACATTACCATTAATGTCTCTTAGTCAAATTCTCTAGCCATGGTACAGCCTAAACTGTAGATAGAGTTCGATACGAGTTTGAACTCGAGTCATCCACATCGGTAGTAGATAAGATTAACTTGGATAGAGACTCAGAAGAGTCCTTCTTTTAGTAGAAAGAAGAGTCCGGGCCACTCTATATATGAAGAGGTATCTCAGAGGAGAACCTGACCCAGCCGACTCCTCTCTCTCCTGGTCTTCCCCTCCTCTGTCTCTCTCTTTCTCTCCTAGGAACCATCTCGACACCCAGAGATTTGCCTTGTTGAAACTTGTGGGGGACTCTAGTAGCCTCCTCACGTTGACAAGGGCAATCCTAAAGACGCTTCTACTACATCCTCGAGGATCTTTCCATCGACCGCGATTTCAGGTATTTCTTGTATATGGGTTAGTAATTTTCCAACATTGGTATCAAAGCGAGGATCGTCGGACTATCCCGCCGGAGGACGGCGACTGCACGCCCGCACGGGGCAGCACGTGCGGTGCTGCGCGTGCCCACATGCGGGGCAGCACGCCCCTGCACACGGGACAGCGCACCCCTACGCCCGGGGTAGCGCACCTCTGCGCGCACACGCAGTGTGCTGCGCTGCTGCGGATGACTGTTCATGCCCACTTTACTGTTCATGTCAACAGTAACTCGCAAAAAAAAAAAAAAAGTCTATGTTTTTTCTTATCGTGACGGATTGATTCGGGCGGCGGAGAACACACAAGTGGCGGAGAACGTCTGCTGGGCACAGGCAATGCATGTATAGAAGGCGGTGGCGCTCACGGGCAGACTTGTCGTGGCTTGGCGGCGCCAGCTGTGCGTGGCCAAGGCCCGCCACGCATCGATCGCAGCCCTGCCACGCGGGCAAGGCCCATGGTTCGCCTAGGCGGTGCCTGTCGTGCGGGCAACGCCCGCCGCTCGTCAGTTGTAGGCCTGCCTCGCGTCGATCGAAGCCTGCCACACAGGAAAGGTCCGTCGTGCCCTAGTGGCTCCTGCACGCGGGCAGGGCCACCGTGTGCCAGCGACATGGGCAGTTGCAACGAGTACCATTGCCAGCGACGGTGTGTTGGCCCGAGGGCAACTGTTCACCACCGCCCACTAGCATCGCCATCGACCCTTCCGAGGGTTCCTGGTATCCTTCCCCTTCGTGGGGAAGAAGAAGCAGGTCTGTTTGGGGTTTAGCCTTGATGTTTAAGTATTTGCTATTGTGCCCTAAAACTTAAACATGTGCCCCTATGTTATTTTAACATGTTTATAACAGCAACACTAAAACTTTAGAGATCCATATGATAATTGTGATATCTATTTAGATTAATTTCTGGACACGATTTTAGGTAATTAATTTCACAGAAAATTAATTGAATTATTCTCTTTTATCATGTCCATGTTAAACTCTATGTATCACTATTAAATGTTTGATATTTTTCTTTGTTCATGCAACATTATTCCAATGCATCTCTAATTAAATAAGTTGATGCATGATCATGGAAAATTTAGTGAATGCATTAATTGTGATTAATGCAAATTTATAATTCCTTTTATGATGCATGATAATAAAAATAGTGATATGTGATGAATGACGATAAGAAATTTGTGGATACATTAATTGTAGTTTATGCATATTTTCTTATCTTTGTGGATGCATTAATGATTATGATGCATGAATATTGATAAATTTATACTTAATCATTTAAGATAATATGTGATTGATGATCATGAATATTTGATGTGATGCATGATTTAGATAATTAATGGTAGTATTACTTATCAGTTTAGTTGCTCATTGTATGGTGATGCAACTTATATCATGCGTGATAAGTTATATATTCTATTTATATGAGTATTTATCGAGATAATATTGAGTCCATAATGAATGGTGCGGCATTCCTATTTATTTTGCTCAATAGATCTGATGTAGTAGGCTCCCTATGGGGAAATTAATGTAATAATTGATGTATTATTACTCAAACCTTGTAAAAGAATGTGTTTACGCACCGAACATCTATTGGATCATTTTTTTACCTTGGTTTACATACGTCAATGCATCCACTATGTATAATTATCACTTAGATAAAGGGAAAGTGTCTCTTATCATATATATATATATATATATATATATATATATAATTATTATTTTTTCAGATCATTAAAGAAAATGTTTTGTAAGGAAGAGTCCATTTTCTACTTAATCAAAGAATTATTATCCTATGGGAATACGTCCCTAGATTTGTGTGTTTTCACTCTTAATTAATTGAAAGTACTATTTGTGATATGTATTAAGGTGATGATTATGAGCCTAGCCAAATTTTCAATCTGAGGTATGTATCACAATAGTGTAACCAATTAGTTTGAAGAGGGAAAATATTTTTATAAGTGTCTAATTTTTTCAAATTTGCGCAATTCGTGCAGTAGTGATAGCCTCAAAAGGCTTGTATCATGAGTTTTCTAGTCATGAAAAGTTGAAAGGCGATAACTATGGTATGTGGTATGGAAATATCCAGTATCTCCTTAATGAGAAGGAGATACTTGAAACCTTGACCAATATGATACTATCTTCATCAGATGATGAACCGCTTGCTCAAATCAACCGTGATAAGCAAGCTTATGATAAGTGGTTGAATATAGATAGAAGTGCGCGCAATACTATGTTGAGCTGCATGTAGGATGACTTTATTAAAGAGTATAAGAGTTTTCAGACTGCCACAGAGATGTGGGAACAATTGAAGGTCAAATATAATGGCACATCAGCAACGAGGCTGAGGGCCTTGACTTTAAAGTTCCATCAATACGTGATGGACCCCAAGCACTCTACGGTAGAACACCCGAGGGTGATGTCTTCAATGATCATAGAGTTGAAGACAATTGAAACTGAGCTCTCTGATGAGCAACAAGTGCTTGCCATATTAAGGTCCCTACTAGATTCTTCTTGGAAGCATACTAAGCTAGTACTGACTCATAATAAAAGTATTAAGACTTTTAGTGATGTTTCACATCATCTTGAGTTCGAGACGGAATGCAAAGAGGCGATCCTTCATAGTGTACTGACGGTTAATGCTCACAAGCGTAAAGGAAAGCGGCCCATGCGCAATTAAAATAGGAAGGAGAAGGATACACGGGAAAAGGCCAATGAGAAGAAGGGACCTAATAATAACCAAAAGGGTAAATGTGACAAGCACGGAAAAAGGAACTGAAGCAAGATCAAGTACTTCAACTGTCAGAAGATGAGACATTATGACAGTGATTGCACTAAGCATGTTAGTCTTATCTCTAAGATTATCTCCATATGTGTGCTAAAGTATATTTATTGCTCATAAAGTCTCTCATTGGATTGTAGACTGAGGAGCCAGCTACATAGCTCGTGAGCGAGTCGGAGTGCAAGGTTGCAGGCGAGTACCAATTCAAAGCCAATGAATCACCATAAGGGTTGATACTCAGGAAAGAGTCCTAAGAGTTGGCCATTGTCACTTGGAGCTTGATGCAGTCTATTTTTTTGTTTTAGCACTTAATGTATGAGGTTGCTCATTTAGTTTCTTTAGAACTATGTTATCTCTTTAGCCAGTGTCTCATGGTCTTGGTAAGTTTGTGGAACAATATTAAATTTAAATAAAATAATTTTATTAAAATTTTCTTCCTAAGTATTATCTTTTCATTCGATGGAATGACTTATGGGATTGTGAGTACTAGTGTATCTTTATAAGATGAGCCATATATTGTAGAAGAGTCTGCATAAGCCTCTCAATGAGGGCCGAGAGGGCTACTCATTAAATTCCTTTTAAGTTATTTTTCACGTCTATTGAAGAGGTCTAATAGAAAATGTAGTTACGTAAGCTATATGATTCTATGAAAATACTTAAACTTCAGGCAATGACAGAGAGATGTGTCTCCTTGCAAAAATTGCTGAAGATAGTGGGAGTATTCAAAAAGACAGTGGGAGTAAACCATCCACTTTTCCTTGCCGTGTTCCTTCAATATGTTGATGAGTCTGCATCTGATAAGGAAGACTAGACCTCATCCAAGATGAAAAAGAGTATGAAATTGATCAAAATCACATGAGTGATCATCCTTCACTTGTAGGTTAAAGGACTCATCAATACTCTAAATGTGAGAGGCTCGGTTCAATAGTTAAGAATGAAGTATGGAAGTAAGTTGATCTACCACCTAGACGTAAGGCTACTGGGAATAAGCGGGTTTTCAAAGTCAAGCGTAAGGCTGATGGGTCAATCGACAAATAAAGTATGAATCGTGGCAAAAGGCTATACCCAATTAAAGAGAACAGACTATGAAGAGATGTTCTCCCTAGTGGTGAGATTCGCCTCTATTCGCCTTATCATGACTATCGTCACTCATCTAGACTGGGAATTGTTCCAAATAGATGTTAAGACATGTTATCTCAATGCAGAATTAGACGAAGAGATCTATATCGCTCAGCCTGTGGGCTTTGAAGTTAAAGGACAAGAGCACATAGTGTGTCACTTAAAATGTTCGATATATAGTCTCAAGCAGTCGTCTAGATAGTGGTACTATTGGTTTTACCAAGCAATCATTTCGATCGACTTCAAAATGACCGAAGAAGACCACTGTGTTTGTGTCAAGAGAGTTGAGAAAAATGTTCTCATTCTCTCTTTATAAGTCGACGATATATTGTTAGCCGAGAATGAGATTGAGTTAATCAAAACCACTCGAGAGTGGTTACTACATACTGGAAGTAAAGATTCAGAGGGATCGATCCAAGAGATTTCTAAGTTTGTTTTAAGAGACTTACATCAAGAGAATCTTGAAGCGCATTAGGATGCACAATGCCAAGCCTGTTGATACTCTGTTGGAGAAAGGCTTAATTCTTAGCATTGATCAAAATCCCATAATGGAGGAAGAAAAGAAACAGTGTTCCTTATGCAAGGTACTAAGACCCTTGCCCTGTGCCATCACGTAGTAAGCCTTATAATGACTAGATATTATGCTTCTTGCGCATGGTTTGATTGTGATGAGATATCTCTTTGAGTGAGATGATTAGTGCATTTATATGAGACTGCCACCAAGCTGTGATCGATCTACTCACACAAATGATCGCCATGTCGCTATGAGAGCGAGCATGATGAGATAGACTCTATAGATTTCATGCTTAGTGGGAGCATGATTTCACGTTCAGTGGGAGCGTGATAAGGGTCGTAATCGCCTTAGTAGACGGCTAAGATGAGACTGATTGAAAATCACTCGAGCATGAATTTATTTTTCATGTAGCCTACGATAGCTGAATCTGATGAGAGCCATATGGGCAACCTGGATGCGCTCAATGGAGTGCAGGGTTACAGATTCGTATGGTGTATGAGTGGGGCGTACTTTGTTTGTTGCTCCACCATAGCATACAAATCATACTATATGAGTTGTTTTAACGACCATCAGAGGAGTGACTGAATGGATCCCTACTTCTTCACTGTATGAAGCCTCTGCATCTTACCGTACCCTTTGGGACTATGCACCTTGTCATGAAGTGGAGACTTGATGATGCTACTTTAGCATCTTATCCAAGGGACATGAGCCATGCGGTCTGGTGGAGCATGTCTAGGAAAGCAAGCAAGTCTAAGCAGATTGACATGTGTGGCATAGGAAAAGCCAACTTGCATCACACATGTATTGTTCTGACTCATTGCTGGCCAGCGGTTATGATAGATGTGTCCAACATAATCATGAGTGCAGACAAATAGTTTGAGAGGTTAAGATAGAGATCTCAGAGGAATCAGATTGACTTAACCTAGTGTAAACTTGTGGTTTGAAGTATGAGATGAGATTTAGAGTTGTAGTGTTACGTTAGTCAGGTGGTGACTTAATATAACACTCCTCACTTTTAATCATCCTCATCCGGTCGCACGCACCATTTCTCGTATGAAAGGAAGAATTAGATGAGATTTTTGGAGGATATTTTATTGACCAATGTGTATGAGTGGGAGATGTAGATAAAGTTCGATACGAGTATGAACTCGGATCATCCACATCGGTAGTAGATAAGATTGGCTTGGATAGAGACTCAGAAGAGTACTTTTTCTAATGGGAAGAAGAGTCCGAGCTACTCTATATATGAAGAGGTATCTCAGAGGAGAACCCGACCCAGCCAACTTCTTCTCTCTCTCCTGGTCTTCCCCTCCTCCGTCTCTCTCTTTCTCTCCTGGGAACCACTTCGACACCCAGAGATTTGCCGTGTGGAAACTTGTGGGGGACTCTAGTAGCCTCCTCATGTCGACGAGGGCGATCCTAAAGACACTTCCGCTACATCCTCGAAGATCTTTCCATCGACCGCGATTTCAGGTATTTCTTGTGTATGGGTTAGTAATTTTCCAACATAAACAAAAACTCTCCAGCAAATGAAGTGGTTCATATTCCAAATATCAAACTGTTATGGCCAGTAGCATAGGTGATAGAAATATGATGGGACTATGCCAACAACTTCATTATATGCACATGAGCATGTGACATAGTGAAGTCTATAAACTTTTTATAATAAATATTGGATCGTAATTATGAGATCACAATAATAAGATAGATCTTCTTTAAACAAAAGCGCTAAATGAGTTGCAGAGGCAGCATGACAAAATGATTATATCCATAGTATTGCACTTACAAGAGTTGTTTGGTAAACTGCACAAAACATAAAGATATGAGATATCCAAGAATCTATTTAGGGCCAAAATGACTGAGGGATCATCATTTCAGTAGATCGAGAGGTTGGTTGAGTTAGGATTTGTCGTAGACAATGAACTCAATATTGACATGATCTTTCAATCTCTTTTAGATTCTTTCTTAGAGTTCATAGTGAACTTCAACATGAATAAACTAGAATGATCTCTAACATAGTTTCTAAACATGTTGAAAATAGCCAATAGAACATTGAGTATGGAAAATATTCTGATGATGTTTTTTTGGTAAGACCAACAAGAAGAGGTAGGCACAACAATCATTTAAGAAAGAAAAAAAAGAAGTTCACTCAAGAAAAGGCTGCCAAGAAGGACGTGGTTAAGAAAAGGGATAAGGAACAATGCTTCCATTTTCATAACATAAGGATGGCCCTTGGAAAAGGAACTACAAGCTATACCATGCAAACAAGGCAAAACAGAAGCTTGGTAAAGCTTCATATCAATTCATGGTAGGCCTTGGTATGTCTTTTGCTAGATCCACATTATGAACATTAGATATTGGATATCTCATGTCTGCAATGATTGGTTCTGACAAGTAGGAGGAGGTTGAAGTTGAACAAAGGCAAGGTTGATCTATGATTAGGAAATGGAGTGAAGGTTACAGCACTTGCGATCGGGATTATCAGCCTCAAAATGCCATCAGTAGCAATATTAAAATTATTACTATTACCTAACATTGTTAAGAACATTATTTTAATATCTTGCTTGAATGAAGTAGAATTTAAATTGAATTTTACAAACAACAATTATTCTATGTTCTCAAATGATAATTTTAATTACATTGGAAAGACTAGTTAAGTGGTTTATGTATTCCTAATACTACTCATTGTACTTACAATATAGAAAAACCCATTAAATGGTCTAGATGAGATGAATTAAGCCAACATCTCACGTTGTAGGTTAGGTCATATTAATAAGAATAGGATCATTAAGTTACATAAAGATGGATACATTAATCCATTTGATTATGAATCATATGCAACTTGTAGATCATACTTTATGAGTAAGATGACCAATTCTCTATTTATTGAACGCGAAAAAAGAGTAAAATAGCTATTAGAACTCATACATTCAGATGAATGTCGGCCTATGTCCACTCTTGACAGAGATGGATTTTCTTACTTTATTAACTTTAAGGAATGATTTCTCTAGATATAGATATGTGTACTTAGAAGTACAAATTTGAAGCATTTGAGTAATTCAAAGAATATAAGAGTGAAGTTGAAAAATAGACTAAAAAATGTATTAAAGATTTTCGATCAGACCGAGAAGGAGAATCTTTAAGTACATATTTCACTAAGTTTCTAAGAAATAATGAGATTCTATCTAAGTGAATACCTCCTTACACACCATAGTTGAATAGTGTCACTAAAAAGAGGAATCATACATGATGAGCTTTGTTAATTTAACCACATCACTAAGGGGATATGCCCTTGAGGCTGCCACATACCTATTGAATAAGGTTCTAACAAAATCATTGTCCTCTACTCTATATGGGATGTGAAAAGGGAAGAAGCATTACCTTAAACATATTAAGGTTTAGGTTTAACCCATCCATATAAAAATATGCAGTCCAGATAAGTTTGAATCAAGGACTAAGAAGTACTTATTTATGAGATATCAAAAGAAAATCTTTGGATATTATTTCTGCCAACCTGGAGATCAAAGGGTGCTTGTCCTTAAAGCATGCTATGTTCGTTGAATAAAAGTACCTCATTAATGGGAATAATGGGAGCAAGATGTAGACATATACTTTTGACATCATTATGAGTACATTTCTCATGTTTTTAATGATAATGTCTTACTTTGATAGTTATTTTCAAGATTTTTATGAATTTTCATAAATTTTTAACCTACATGATTAAAATGTTTGGTTGACTGGATGTTTTATTCAGAAAACATCTAGGTGTTAGACGTTTTTATCAATTTTCATTAAATTAAGGTTTTCTCTAATTTTGAGGTTATATGTCCCAGTGGGTGGATGCCCGCTAAGATAGATGTCCAATCGACTGGACGTTTTGTCAGAGTTTATCCGAAAATGGGTGATTTTTTGTAGATTAACTTCATGAGTATTTTATTTGTTGCCCAAGGTTAGACTAACTTAGAGGGGTGAATGTGTGACAACAATGGGGCTATTGCACAAGTGAAAGAGTCACGATCTCATCAGAAGTCGAAACACATTCTAAGACGTTTTCACTTGATTAGAGAGATCATCACTAAAGGAGATATATCAATGGAAAGAGTTCCATCAGCCAACAACATAGCAGAATCATCGACGAAGCCCTTGTCTCAGATTATATTTGAGCGTCATCTACATTGTATAGGGATACAGCACAGGGGTGATTAACTTTAGTCCAAGTAGGAGATTGTTAGTTCTATGTATGGCCTACACGCCAATCATACGTATTCTTGTTTATTTATTAATGGCAATAAATATTCATTATGTGTAAACCGTCTCCTTTACATTAATTGTGTCATAGTGGAATCTACGAATGTATGCAATGATTGTTAGATTGTGATGGGATCACAATAATGAGACTGACAATCTCTAAACATGCATTCTTAATTGTTCCTAGTCAGTGGATATCCGATAAGGACATCGAACAATCGGTTAGACTAGGTTACTCCAGCTCATATGATGAGGGTGATTGGTCTCGTAGTCACTTGTATGGAGACACTATGTTGAACATGTACGTGCTTATTAGGGAATAAGTTCACTGAATTTATCTAACATGGATCGTTGGATGGTAAGTTACTTGATTGTCAACTAGTTTGTTCCATCGTCATAGTAGTGTGGATGGTCCTCGGATCTGAGACACCAAAGACTCCTTGTCAGTAGACTTCTGCGCTTTGACCATGACTTATAGATCCCTATCCACGGGATTCTAGTCAGTCATGTGATCAGGCTCAGCGGAAGACCTTCGAAGGCAATTGTATGCCAATAAGGAATCATTCACTCTCAGTAATTAAAGAGAGAATGTTCCAGGTTAAATGCATGGAAGTTCCTGGCAGGGCGGACTCAATATTAAGAAAGGAGTTTTCTAATATTGAATAAGCACGCGTTCGTGCTGAGTGTGTTAACCGAATAGGGTCTGACAATTAACTATATCCTAGGTTAACTCGGGATCATTGTACGAATGAAGGACTAAATCCGTACAGTAATTGTGGACAGACAGGTTCCAAAAGCGGGTTACGGAACCACATCGCCTTCCGAGATCATGCGGTGTTGCTTAACACCCAACATGATTAGAAATCTAGACGATTACTATGAGATGGTAATTCGATTTAGTAATTAATTGAATATCATATATTAATGAACTATAATAAGCCAATAAAGAGTTATTGGGCTTATTGGGTCAAAAATCAGATTGGCATTTGACCCTAGAGGGAAAGATTCTCAGTTCAGGATAATTAAGTGGGTTTTATATTAAGCAGGGGTTCTTGTGAAATCATCGAAGTTAATATAAAAGATAGCGAAGAGGGTTACCCTGCGCCAAGTTCCAAAGAAAACTTAACCGTCCTCCCGCACTCTCTCTGTACTCTGGGACGCAAGGAGGCCGTCCCAACTCCGTCTTCTCTGTTTCACGATTCTCGCTCGTTGGGATTTCATCGTCTGCATGCCGCAACGATCGTTGCGGATTCAAAAGAATGGTACAACTGCCGATTCGAGCGAGGAGACGAGGACGATCCCGCAACAGGAAGACAGCGTGGATATCGCTAGAGGCCAGGTGTCTACATGGCTAGCAATGTCGCTCGTTCAGAACAAAATGAATGCAGATTCGAATCTGCACAAGGTGAGTATCGAGTCATCATTTTGTAGTTTATTTATCTAAACGGAACGGTGACGATGGGATAGAAAATTTTAATGCTTTATTTCCATTGCGTTCTTCATTACCTACCCGATGCTTACAGTGGTATTAGAGCCAAGTTCCACTATATCCATTTCTAATCGCTAAATTAAATTTTTCTAGAATTATTTCCATGCAAAGATTCATTTTTATCTTAGAAAATTTTGTTCATGGGATGAACATACGATGTCATATTTAATTTTTTGTGTGAAAATCAAAATTTTTGTGGGGTTTTTCATTATGTTCTTCATGGGGATGAAGAACCGGCTATTTTGAGCTTAAAGGGGACTTCAATGGTGACTGACAGCAACCATAGGACCGGCCAGTGTGACCGGCGGCCCCTGCCAGTCATCGCGATCCCCTATCGACATCAGCGGCCAGCGGGGCTATCCCCTCTCTCTCCCTTTTTCCCCAAAGGTTGGAAGGAAGGGGACGAGAAGGAAAAAGATAGGAGACCACCCTGGCGCTCCACAGTGCATCGTCGACACTGGTCGACCTCGCAGGCCCCATCAGGCTCACCCGGGGGCGCAAGAGTCCTCCTCCCCATACACTCCTTCTCGCATAGGAGTCAGGCTGAGGGGGAGGGGGCGCCACCATGGGTGGCAACTAGGGTTTCCCCCTAGTCGCACACCTAGGCGCGATGGGCCTGGGCTTGACCCAGGCAGGGCCGCACGCCCAGGCGCGACCAGGGCTTGGGCCTGGCCCAGCCCAGCCAGGACCAGCCCAGGGCTGCTAGGCCAAGTAGCACTTGGGCCCTATCTAGGCGCCCATGACCTGGTCCAACTAGGCAAGGCCCTGGCCCAGGCCGTAGCGCCCAAATGGGCCAAAACCCCATCACAAGTCCTTTAAATTTTAAAATTCATTAAAAAATATTTAAATTTAATATTACATTTTACGTTTATAGGGGCTTATAGAGATGCGATCTTTTATATATATTAACAAATTTTATTAATTCCTACTTTAATCTAATGGTTTGATTAATGATTGTAGTAATCATGTGAATTAATCTAAGTATTAGATTAATGTCAACATAATTTTTAGAATTGTTCTAATTTGCATAGATACTCTAGAAATTATTAATTTAGCATGCATGCACATGTGATGTGGTGTTAAGTGCTTTATAATATAGATTTAAAGCATGCTAAAAATTGAAGTTTTTAAAAATTTAAATTTATTCTCAATTTTGATTGGAACCTGATTTTATGAAAACTAAAATTACATTATTTTCAAGAATTTAATTTCTAGCCCATTGTAATGCACACCTTCATGTGTGGATGGTTAACAGTTAACCGTGGTCATAGATTCACATTTATCTGTATCATATGATGATGTGGAATGTTGTGGATGTGTTTTGTGATGAGTTTGGTTAATGGTTAATTAAATATGGCTTGCATGCCATGCATCTCTCTCACTCCAACGTAATTATATCTCCCTCCTATGATGTACTCCGTCATAAGGCATTTTATCACAAATGTGTACATTTTATTTATATATTTCATTCAATTATTATAATTGATCGTGATAAAAGATCAAGGAGTCAGGATGATCTACAGGTGCAACAGTGAAGGACAAGAAGATGTGATCCCCTACCTAATGATTGCAGCATTTGATGTAAATGTTATGTTAATGCTCTTTATGTGATTGACCATATGACTCTGGTCAAATCACCGTGCTATTTATGACCACACTAAATGAACATGTATGTTTGATACATAGTTTATTAGTTTGATTATGAATCAAATTATTATCTAGGTATAGATAAATATATGTGATACTTTTATAATCTATCACCTAGGATGAGACTAACTTAAAAATTTAATCAAACCCCTTGCTAAATAACATTTAAGTCGTGGCATGTTATTTGAGAAATAATCGCGTGGCCCGTCCATCATTACAGTTTTAGATGCTTAGATCTAGAATTTACAGGTTTGTTGTGCTATCCACAAGACCTGTATTTTTATTTCTAAGACTAGAACTATGACATACTGATGTCTAACCACGGGGTAGAGGACGGTGTTACTAGTAGCATCTAAATCTATTACTGTAACATAATGATGGTAATGCTTAAATCATAAGTTAGTGGTTTGTTGTACTATCCACAAAACCACTAAATTTACGGGGGCCAAATAACGATCAAATATTACAAGGAGTTGCAAGTGCCAAGAGTTGGTTGCTCTATGATCTTGGTGTGATTTGTTGTGCTATCCATAAGACTGCATCATGAGTTATTGAGAATCTGATCACCCACTAAGAGACAATCGACGTCTCTCGTTCTGTATATCTGAGGGTTATAAAACTCATCGAAAATTATTTGGAGTAAAATTTGATAAAAATTCATATTATATTTTTCTAATAAATTGAACATCTACTAATTTCAATATTTTCTCCTGTAGGTAAAAATGTCGTTGCACAATCTACTCCGTGACATACTTGATGCCAACAAGTTGATAGGCCCAAACTACTCCAATTGGCTCAAGAATCTCAAGATTGTCCTGAGATCTGAGCAAATTGCCTATGTCTTGGAGAGTGAGATGCCGCCTGAGCCGGCATTGGATGCCACAGAAGAAGACATGATTGTTTATGAAAAATGGAAAGAGGATTCTAATCTTGCCCAATGCTATATGTTGGCCTCAATGAGTAATAACTTACAAAGGCAACACAAAAATATTGATACCAGATCCATCCTTCTTCACTTGAAGGAACTATTTGAGGAGCAGAATAGGGTTGAGAGATATGAGATATCCAAATTCTTATTCAATTATTAGATGGCAGAGAGATCTTCAGTACAAACGCATATATTAAAGATGATAGAGTGGATAGAGAGGTTGGAGGCTCTTTGGGTGTCTTTACTCAAAGAGATGCATGTTGACCTTGTCTTAGCCTCACTTCTAGCTTCATACTCTCAGTTCATAGTGAACTTCAACATGAATAAGATTCAAGCGACATTAGCTAAGCTGCTTAATATACTGAAGATCGCTAAGGATAATCTTGTGAAGGAAAAGCCCACCATTCTCTTAGTGGGTAAGACCAACAAGAAGAGAAAAGTTGTTCATGCTTTAAGAAAGGCAATAATAGACAGCAGCCCAAGAAGAAGCTCACTCTCAAAAAAGACAAAGGAGCAGAGAAGGGCAACTGTTTCTACTGTCATCAGAAGAGATCCTAAAAAAGGAACTGCAAGAAGCACTTAGATATAAAGCTCAAGGAAATATGAATCTTGGAGAAGCTTCAACTATCTGATAGGCACATATTTGTCCAATAGAGATTCTACGTCAATAAGTATTAGATACTAGATGTACATCTCATATATGCAATTCTCTGCAGAGGTGATAACAAGTAGAAGAAAGCTAAGAAAATGCATGGTGGAATTGAGGCTAGGGAATGACGCAAAAGTTGCGGCGATCACCGTAGGGACAATAGAGCTCAATCTACCGTCTAGACAGAAGAAAACTTTATTTGATTATTATTATGTTTCCAACATAATAAAGAACACAATTTCTATTTCATGTTTAAATAGACAAAATTACAAATTAACTATTCAGAACAATAGTTGTTCAATTTATTTTGAGAATGAATTATTTGTTACTACAAATTTAGTTAACGGGTTGTATTTATTGGATGTTTCATATGATTCTCTGTACCTTGATAATGCTTCTAAGAGAAGCAAGAATGGTGTGAGCCTCACTTACCTGTGGCACTACAGGTTAAAAATCAATACTTAGATCTATTTGATTATAAATCATATGCAACTTGTGAATCGTGTTTAATAGGTAAGTTGACCAAATCTCTATTTACTAGACATGGAGAAATGACCAAAGAGATATTGGAAGTAATGTATTCTGATGTATGCGGTCCAATATCAACCCAAGCCAGAGGTGGCTACTCTTACTTCATCACATTCACCGATGACCTTTCATGATTCGACTATATGTACTTAATGAAGTACAAGTCAGAAACATTTAAGAAGTTCAAGAAATTTAGGAATGAAGTAGAGAAACAGGCTGTAAAGAGTATTAAAACTCTTCGATCAAATCAAGAAGGAGAATACTTGAGTACAGAATTCACATAATTTTTGAAGGATAATGGTATCCATTCTCAGTGGCCTCCTCCTTATATACCTCAATTGAATGGTGTATCTGAAAGGAAAAATCGCACCTTATTAGATATGGTGCGATCTATGATGAGCTTTGTGTTAGTATTAAGTGGCCGACAAGCCAATCGAATACTATGTATTATTCAGTCTATTAATAAAATGACATGATTTCATTGTATATATAATTAGATATTGATTGTCGTCTCAGAAATACAAGGATATGTGCAAGTCTTCAGATTATGATGAAATCATAATTATGGGACTGAAGACTTATAAACACATGTTTTTAATTGTTCCTAGTCGGAAGATGTTTGAGAAGGACATCAAACATCCAGATAATACAGATTTCTTCCGCTCATATGATGAGGATGACTGATCCTATAAGTCACTTGTGTGGAGACACTATGCTGAACCTATAAATGCTCATTGGCGAATGAGTTCACTAAACTAATCTAACTATGAATCGCTAGATGGTAGCTACATAACTGTTAACCAGCTCGATTCTTTTGTCACGGTTGCATAGATAGTCCTTGGACCTGAGACACCAAAAATACCTTGTTGGTAGATCTTTAAACTTTGACCTTGACTAACAAATCCCTAACTATGGGTTATCAATAAGTCAAGTGATCGGGTTCAAAAAGATACTCTAAAAAATAATTGTGTGGTCAATACAGGATCATCCGCTCTCTATAATAAGAGAGAGAATGTTCCGAAAATATGCGCTTAAGTCTCTGACTAAGGTAGACTTTGTATCAGATAAAGAATTATCTGATATAGATAACATCTGATTCAAGTGAATCGACCGACAAAGGTTTAACAGTAAACCATATCCTAGATCGATTTAAGAACATTACACGGATGAAATATTATATCCACGCAGTAATTGATGACGAAAAAATTCCAATAATGAGTTGCAAAAATCCCAATGCCTTCTGAGATCACGTGTTGTTACTCAGCATCCAATGTGATCGAAAGCCCGTCCGAACTTATTGTGGGACATTAAATTCGACTGATTAATTAATATAAAGATATTAATTAATTCAGTGGATCAGTAAAAAATTACTAGAGTTAATAGACTATTAACTGAACTAATATTTGAGTTTAAAGGGTCACACGCAAAAGATTTTCAAGTCGATAAATATTTTGACGAAATTTTGAAAAGTGTGAACTTTTTTAAAAAATCGCAAAACCACCTATTATGAAAGTACCGCTTCGAACTATGAGACCTATAACTCTAAGCTGACCTAGTCGCCCCCTCTCTCTCCTCTCTCTCTCCTGAATGCCCCTCTCAAAGGTTGGCCCCCTCGAAGGCTCCACTCCGACTCCCGCCCGCTTCGCTTCCCATCCGATGAGAAATTCGAAATCACATTTTACAAAAAAATTACGCACATCCGCAGAAGCTGCACCAAACGAGAAAACGAAAACGATCCATCGAAGAGAAGAAAACCGCGTGAATACCACTAGAGGCCAGACAACTGCGCAACTTACAACATCATACCGACCAAACCGGACGAACATGGATTCGAATCCGCGTAAAGTGAAAAACCATTTTCACAATCCGATTTATTTTTGCGAAACAACATAAATCTGACTTAATTTTTCCACTGCGTTTTATTCGGATCCGATACAACAAATCCAACAATAGCATCAAAACTAGATTCCACTATGTTCTTCATCGTTTCGATCTCCAAAATGATCGTTCTATGTTAATTAATTTTTATTGTTAGAACGTTGTTTATCCGATGAGCACGTGTAATTAAATTTTTATTCTGACATAAAAATTATTTTTTTGGAGATTTTCGTGTTCTTCATGGGACAAAGAACGGGTATGTATACATGATCCCCACGGGGCACCCCAAGCGTTGGGAGTGGGTCGCCGGCGCCTTGGATCCTCCCCGGGTGGTCGCCGCCAGCCTACTAGCCGGTGCCGGACTAGGGTGCTGGCCAGCCCTCCCTGCTCCTTCCTGCAGGTTGAGAAAAGTTGGGGGGGGGGGGGTGGGGGGGGGGGGGTGTTATTTTGACCTGCCTCTACAATCCACCTTACCCATAAAAAAAAAGGAGTCCAATAGTTACAGACACCAAACTGTCCATGTTGACATATGTGGCAAACAAACACCATGCTTGAACATATCTGGAAATGACAGCCCAGCAGACAATACTTGAGGAAATTCACCTCACCAACAGCACAATCTATGCAGAGAAAGCATGCATAAAACTTCAACATTCTAGAGTGAATCTGCCGGAAATGTGCTCAGCGATCTGATGATATGTTCATAAACCTTGATTCCTTTCAGAAATACTGTATCCTTCAGGAACTGTAAGTATAATTGTGAAAAAAATAAGAAACAATGGAAACGGGCGGAAAGACGATGCCAGTTATGGAAAACAAGAGCAAGATAAGGCAATCATACCTCATTATGCTCATGAAGCAAAATAGGAGTATTTGCCATTGGAGAAAACCCAAGAGTAGGAATACCCATCTGTCTCATGAATCGAGCATCAGTAGTGGAGGATAAGATTTCTGGCTTAGCCAGCTTTGCTCCAGATGCAATAACAGCCTGTTTAAAAATAGTCCACCATGGGTTGGATTCATTCGTTGTTGTCGCCAATGGACGGCCTGCATCGTCCCTTATGGGACCTTTCTCAATAATCTGCCAACTCATTAAGAATTATTTACAAAATCAGAATACATTCAAATGATTTAAATAACAACAATAATATGTGTGAACAACATATCACTTGGACCAAGATGATCATCACAGGGAAGAACCCATTGACATGAAAATCAGAAATAGAGCACATTTACAACAGAGTATACCAAATAAAGCATAAGGAAAAGCAACAATGGAAAACTAAATGATATAGACCCAAAAAGATTATATGGTATGTCCGGTTGATAGTTTTGACGGGCCTTCAACAGAGGAAAGAGCAAAAGGTTCTAGATTTAAAGTGCAAGACTAATGAGAACCAAGATGGAAAGTGAGAGAATCACATTGAAGCATACAGGACATTCACATTCCCTTATATATATAGTTATATACAACCGAAAAAGAATGACCCAAGTATTAAAGCCACATGAAGGTAAAGAAGCAACAACCAATGTCCCAGCACAAAGCTCCAACTTCTACGTCATTACCTCAGGGTTCTTGTCTGAAGTCAGTTTACTTCTAGTGGCACTGATACAAGTGCAAAAAATAGAAGCCTTACGTCTCTGATTAACCCCCCACCCCCCCCAAAAAAAAAAAAAAATTATGTGGGTGAAATTCACTAGGATACTTACAAAACCATCTGTTTTGTTGCAGCATAGAGAGACAATTGAGACATTAATAAGACCACTGAGAAGCTTTTAGTCCAAAAAACTCCAACAGCAGCATCTATAAGCTTCTATCAATGAAGCTTCATAGTCTCCACCAACGATTACCATATCACTGATCGATACCGGATCATATCTTCCCAGATATGGTACGACACCAATCTGACTCGGTTCAACTTACATGACTTGGACCGAGTCAAGCAAATGAGTTTGTTAATATTAATGAGTTTAAGCCATATTTTGGAGAATTGTACCCGATTAATTGATATAGAAAGTGTAATCTTACTTATTAAATGAGTAAAACTCAATCTAAAACAATTCACTACGTTTGTACGAGTCGACACAATCTGGTCTGACTCGATGTGTGCCAATGGATCGGACTCGCGCAGATATAAGTTGACTCGTACGAGTTGGCACAATTCAGCAAATCGTGATCTCCATCTTAAATGCCCAAACCTTTTGTGTGCTTTATTGACAAGACATTCTCACATTCTGCCCCTTTCAAATGTCAGCAAATTCATCTCAAACCAGCATCACAGCTCAGAAATAAGCCAATGCCTCTCTAGCTGCCATTCGGCCCATTCCTGATCTCCCAAGATTTCTCCAAGATCACTTCTCTTCAACCCCCCAAGATGAAGACAAGAACTGATATGACATCCCTTCCCAAGAACTTATATGACATCCCTTGCCTTACATGGATAAATTATGAAGATCTGCTTGCAACAAAGACTAGATCCTAATGCAACAATACTCCGACTTGAATTCCAGGAAGACAATCAAATGTATCATTTTGTATACATACTAAACGTGGTACCCTCACTAAATGAATATGAAGGTGAGTGAATATCAGTGCATGAGTAAGTGATGAAGAACATGGCCAACGAACTCGGAATCAAGGGCACCAGGATCTGGTTTGTCTGACCTCGATTTGGATAAGGACAATCTGATGGAAGCAATCCAATCTGGTTAAAAACATAAAGTAGTAGTTCCACAAATAAAGGTATTTTTATAAATAAAAAGTATTACATAGATATAAAAGGATACAAGGTTGTTCATATAAAGCAACCCCCTCTTTTATCTCTAGCCCTAATCCTATTCCCACAATCCCCCATCCCCAGCTGCCGGACAGGAAAAAGAAAGAGAAAGCAGAAGAAGAGCATTCAGCGACATTAATTGTAGTGGCAGTTGATGGTGATGCCCACTGATGGCGGCAGTGAGCAACATTCGCTCGGCTGTGTTTTCTGATAAGCAATCTTTTTTTCTTCTTTTGGTGTTAGTGGCCGGTGGGGTGGTGGGTTCTAGGGGTGTCAAAGGGTAGCCAAAAAAATGAGGGGTAACCCTGTTTTCTTGAATTGGAACTGGGTTGGATCTCTCTCTCTCTCTCTCCCTCTCCCTCTCTCAGTCGATGCCGGTGGTTGCTTCAAAAAATCATGGAGGGTAACTCTTGTTTACTTGAATTGGAACTGGGTTTGATTAACCCAGTCTCACATCCATGGAATGCAGAATCAGCCGATTCGGATCGGGATTGGCAGGTCCCGATTCGGCCAATTCCGGCTGATCCCAGCCGATTCCGGCCGATCCAATCCCGAGTCGGATCGGGATCGGCGGGTCCCGATTCGGGGACCCGATCCGACCCGGAATTCCTTGCTCACATCAGTTCAAAATCAATTGGTTCACAACGCAATCAGCCAATTCAAGGGCAATTTGATGATTTGAGTCCAATTCTGACTTGAGTCAACAAATTTAGACCAAATGGATTGGTTCCCGGGGACCAAAATTGTATGGGCTGCCTTTTGATTCTGACCCAGATTGGTCAATCCTGATCTGACCAGCTGATTCTGTAATCCACAAACACAGCTGGCCCAATTGGAGCCTATAACAGACTTTATTCATAGTCATTAACATCGTTTTTTTTTTATTTTCGAGGTCAAACACACCTCGACAACTCACTTACTCGACCTCCACCCTAGCCGCAACCATGTGCGGTCCGAGTTAATGAGGGGGGCTCGAAGGTCAAACACACCTCGGGGATCCATCCACAAGGAGCGCGCGGGCCCGAGGGATCCCGGTTCAAACCCGTAACTCCTAGGATTCGAACTCGTGACCTCCGGGAAGCTCCGAGCTGTCTCTCCTAGGAGCCGCACTCCAGTCATTAACATCTTGTTAGTTTGGAGCCTGTAAGAGGCCTTTACTCCATGCAAAAGTGCCTTTTTCTTCAGAGGCTAACAAGCATAAAAGAGTTAGAGAAGGTGGGGGGGGGAGCAAAGGTCCGTTATGTTTTGATTGTTCATTCCTAAAAAAGGGATATCTGCAAAAATAACCCTCTTAAAATTTTAACTGCAGATTTGTCTATCTAATTTTCATACCTCACTGCATCATAATGCTTGCAAAAACGCCCCTGCCATCATGGTTTAAAAAACTGGCCGGTTCGGATCGGAACCGACAGAACCGGTCCGGTTCACCCCCTTTTCAACTCGGATCAGATGGTTCATTGCTTAAATGAAAGACCGGTTGTGAACCAGCTTGGAACTGGTCAAAACTGGCTGAAACAGGGGTGGATCGGGTGGTTTATCGCGTTTGAACCGGAACCGGCCGGTTCTGGCCAGTTCTGTTGTCTTTTAAAAGACAGCTAGCTGCTGTCACGGGTGGACAGATTCCAGCCCGTGACAGCAGCTGAGAGGAGAGCCTCCCAGGTTTATTTGGGCTCTCTTCTTCCCCCTTCTACACCCTCCTCTCTCAACCGCTGCCGCCGCTGCCGGATCTCACCACCACCGCTGCAGATCTTGCTGCCAACACCTCTGACGAGCTGTAATCTTGTGGAGAGGAGAAAAGAGAAGAAAGAAAGCAAAGAAAAAGGAGAAAGAGCAAGAAAAGATGAAGAAAAACACTAGGATCCAAGGGGATCTGTGTGAAAGAAGCCTCATTCTCCATTAGGCTCCAAGCTCCATCTCCATCACCAAGAGGCTTCATTCTCCAAGTTCCAAGTTTGCCCTCCGCCACACAGTTTAAATTTAAGGTACATTGTGCTATGTCTTCTTGATTGAGAATTTTTAGAGTTTCATTAACAAATTTTATCTCTAATTTTATTGTATTATCTTATTTTTGAAAAAACCCCAATTTTTATGCTAAATAGGGTTTAAAAATTGGGGCTTTTCCAAAATTAAGGTTTTAAACTCTAATTGAGGTACAATTAGACATGCTTGCTGTCCATTACACTAAATGGGTGCCAATTGACACCTCAATTAGGGTTAATTTTGGAAAAACCTCAATTTTTATCCTAATTAGGATTTAAAATTTATTTAAAAATTGGAGCTTTTCCAAAATTAAGGTCGTAGACCCTAATTGAGGTGCAACTAGACATGCTTGTTGTCCATTGCACTCAATGGGTGCCAACTGACAACAGAATTAGGATTAATTTCGGAAAGGGAAAATTACCTATATTCGCCTAAAATCTTTCAGAATAACCGCTACACCCTACCTTTAAAGAAATTATTTCAATTCCCTTAAAATCTACAATTTCCCATCCTTGTACCCCCACTAATAACTATCGTTCGTTTAACCCAACCACACTTGAGTCAAACCTTAACTCATGTATGAAAAGATAGAAATACCCTTAGGAACATGTCGAATTTTCTTAGGATAATGGCGGACCCATCCTTTCTGTAAAGAGAGAGAGAGAGTAGCTAGAGGGAGAGATAGAGAGAGGACAGAGGAGAGATGCAAACGGGGCTGAGCATAATATTGCAGATGTTGATGTCGGTGGTGACGAGCGTGCTAAACTAGTCGGTGGCGAAGGTGGGGCGGCAGGGCCACAGGAAAATCATGCCGCCGCATGTCGCTGCCAGCCTGCTGGCCAACTCCTTAGGGCTCCTCCGTCAGGTGTGCATTGGCTCCCACCCCGCCACCTCACACTCGCTACAGTGTCGTGGCCTCAAGTTGTGCTTCTCTGTTGCCTTGACCCCAGCCCAAATCTTGCCCTTCCACCTCTTCGACGCGCTCATGGTGGCACTCAAGTACACCAGGCCAACCATGGGCATGGCTGCCCCAAGCAGTTGCAACAGCCACTACTCATCATCAAGCTCAAGCCTAGGCAGCTCATCGTCTCCATCTCGAATGACCCCAGCATCAGCCACGTCATGCACAAGGGCCGTCAAGGCCACCATCGAGCAGTCGCTTGTCACGTCCAACCCAACCACCTCCTTCCCGTCGCCCTTCACATCCAGCAATCCCCTACCCCTTGGCAGTGGCGGCAGTGACGCCATGGGAATCCTAGGGGGCATGGGGCTCTGCCCAACCTAGGCAGCTCTCGAGACTCTGCTCCTGGCTGCCAACATGAGCCTCTATTTTAACCCATAGGTATACAAGCAGCAACAGGGGCACAGCGGCTAATGATGGAGGCAAGGTGGGGTTCGGACGGTAGAAGGACGATGCCCGCAAGATGCTCAATGTATTGCTTAGGACAAGGAAGTGCAACCCTATCTTGGTCGGCAATTCTCAGCTGGAGGCACTCATGAAGGAGGTGTTGCAGAGGATCGAGAAAAGAGAGGTCATCAGCTCCAGAACGTGCACGTGATCTCTCTAGAGAACATTGGCTATGGCACTCATGAAGGAGGTGTTGCAGAGGATCGAGAAAAGAGAGGTCATCGGCTCCAGAACGTGCAAGTGATCTCTCTAGAGAACATTGGCTATTTAGTATGGATCCTAGATCCCCACAAGTTGCAAGTTCCCTCTAGTTGTATGGAGCCCCTACCACACCAATGGAGAAGCAATTTGGGGAGAGAGAGAGAGAGAGAGAGAGAGAGCATTTTCATTTTTTATTCAACGATAAAATTGTACATTCTCATTTACTATAACGTCCATCTACAGAATATTCCTCAAATATTCTAGTCAGTAGACGGCAATTAACCTGAGGGGTATTAGGATAGGAATTTTGAGATTTTAAGGGTATTGGTGTAAGGATCGGGCGGAACCCCAAAGAACGCAACAGAAACGGAAAACAAAAATTTGATTCCCACCATATCCGATCCATTTCGAAGAAGAAAATAAGAGCGTGGTGATTGGACATCACCTTGTGTATATTCGAATCCGCGACCGTTCGGTTCCGACGGTGCGACACCGCCAACCACACAAATTATCGACTTCTAGCGGTGTCTACGCAATCCTCCTCTTGATGGATCGTCCTCACTCGGCTCGGTGCACGTAGTGGCATTCTTTCTCTGTGACAGTGCAACGGCATGAGGATGATCACCTCTAGCAATCGGGAGGCAGAAGCAGTGACGGAGAACCGAAGAAGGAGGCGCCAGCCATAGAGAGAGAGAGAGAGAGAGAGAGAGAGGGGGGGGAGCGAGGGGGGGGGTCAGCTAAAGAGGGGGCTAGAGCTTGGCCCAAGGTTCCCCTCTTGGCGTATATTTATATTAATTTAAGACGACTTTTCACAAAAGTCTCGAATTAATATAAATCTCACTTTTTGATCATCGACTGAGAATCTTTGTACGTATAATCCTCCTGGCTCAAGGTCCAGTTCAATTTTCGACTGACTAAGTCTATGTTATCAAAGGCGATCACCTTGCTCGCCTAGGCAATAAAGTAAGTTAAGGCGAGCCAAAGCACCTCGCCTTACCTCATCTTCGCCTCACTCACCAATGCACTTGCCTACGATGTCTATGCTAAATGTTTGTTTCTTTTTTAATTATATGGTATTACTTTTTCTTATTCGTAATTATTCCAAAATGGCTAATGCTTCTTTTAACAATATCCAGTACCCTTTTTCTCTCACATACTGCCATATTTTTTCCTTATTTTTGATGAGTTCTAAGCCCATCCACTACTTATATGAGTAGTAGATGGTCTTAAGACATTATATGTTGGGTATGATCAATGCTTCTCAAAGTCTTACATATCATTATCTTAGATATTTTCTTTATTTTTCTTGCATTATTGTTTTCTTCCTTCATAGTGATTTATGAGATAACACATTGCCTCAAACACCTAGGCAATCGCCTAAGGATTTGAGGTTGAGGCAAACCCCTGGTAACCTCGCTTGCCTCTCGCCTCTAACTATATAGGACTAAGCCCAGTAACTCCTTATTGGCTTAATTAATTAATTTAATATCTAATATTAAATAATTAATCCACCGAATTAACATCGTTCATGTTAATCGATCAGATTTCCGATCAAGTTGAGTGCTAAGCAACACCGTACGATCGTGGAAGATAATGGGGTTCAGCAACCTGCTCATACAATCTTTCTGTCATCAGTTACTGTATAGCTATAATCTTTCATCCGCACAATACTCTTGAGTTAACCTAGGGTACAGTCAACTGTCAAACTTCAATCAATCAACTCACTTGGATTGGATGCCGCAATACAATATCAAAAAACTCCTCTTATAAAGTGTCTGCCCTAACCAAAGACTCATATGCATCATTCTCAAAACATTCTCTAAATATTGAGAGCGAACGATCTCGTATTAAGCACTCAATCACCTTCGAAGGTATTCCGCTGAATCCGATTACTTGACTGTTCAGGACCCCATGATCAGAGATCCCTTGGCCAAAGTCAAAATTCAGAAGTCCACCGACATAGTGTCTTTGATATCTCAAGTCCAAAGATCAACTATACAAATGTAACAATTGAATCAAGATAGCCGACGGTGAGGTACGTTACCATCCAGCAATTCAAGTCGAATCAGTTCAATGAACTTATTCACCAATGTGTACTTACATATTCGCCTTAATGTCTCCATACGAGTGACTATAAGACCAATTATCCTCGTCGCATGAAAAGGAGTAACCCGTACTAGTCTCACCGGATATTTGATATCCTTCTCGAATATCTTTCGACTAAAAACATTTAAGAATGTATATTTATAAGTTGTCAATCTCATTATTATAATCTCATTATAATCTGACATTTGTTGCACGCATTCATGGACTTTACTATGAAACGGATATCAAAGAAATGATTTACACATAATGAATATATTGTCATTAAATAATAAATAACTGAACAAATTTGTACATCGTATCTAATTGATTTATAGGCCACACATGATACTAACAATCTCCCACTTGGACTAAAGTCAATCATCCTTATATTGTATCCCCATACACTCAAGGTAACACTCAAACACAATCTGCAACAAAGGCTTTGTCAGTGGATACTATGTTGTCAGTTGAGAGAACTCTTTCCACTACGACATCTCATCTGCCGATGATATCTCTGATCAGGTGAAAGTACCTCAAAATGTACTTTGACTTCTTATAAGAGTGTAACTCTTTCGTTTAAGCAATTGCCCTATTGTTATCACATAACAGCGAGACAAGATCAAAGATGCTTGGAACTATGCCAAGGTCGGTGATGAACTTCTTCATCTAGACTGCTTTATTGGCGGCTTCAACTGCAGAGATATACTCAGCTTTTATCGTCGAATCTACAGTAATTTCCTACTTGGAACTCTTCCAGTTCACTGCCCCACCATTCAAGGTGAACACGAATCCGAAGGTAGACTTACTATCATCCGAATCTGAATGGAAGCCCAAATTAGTGTAACCTCGTAGCTTCAAATCACCTCCTCTGTAGAACAAAAATATATCATTAGTCATTTTCAAGTATTTAAGAATGTATTTTATAACTTTTCAGTTGTCTCACCTGGATCTGCCTGAAATATGCACGTGACGTTTAGAGCATATGCTACATCAAGTATCGTACATAGTATGGCGTACGTTATAGAGCCTATAGCAAAGGCATGGGGTACTCGATACATATATGCCCTATCTTCAGGAGTCTTAAGAGACTGACCTTTAGAAAGATAAATTCTATGTCTCATCAATATAAGACCTCTTGAAATTCTCTATGTAAACCTTTTGACAATGGTGTCAACGTACATGAATTTGGTTAAGCCAACAATCCTCTTTAATCCATCTCTATAGATCCGTATTCCCAATACGTAGGATGCCTCTCCCAAATGTTTCATGAAAAAGTTCTTAGACAACCATTCCTTTACAGATGATAACATCACTACGTCATTCCCAATAAGTAGGATGTCATCAACATAGAAGATTAGAAATATGACTGCACTCCCAGTAGTCTTTTTGTATACACAGAGTTTATCTTTATTCTAAATAAAGTCATAAGATTTGATAGCCTCATCAAATCTTATATTCCAATTCCTGGAGGACTGCTTTAGTCCACAAATCGACCTTTGAAGTTTGCACACTTTATCTAAATACTTTTTAAATGTGTAACTTTCAAGTTGCATCATATACACCTCGTCCTTAAGGTTTCTATTGAGAAAGGCTGTTTGTCACATCTATTTGCCAGATCTCATAGTCACGGTGTGCGTGAGCAAAATTCTGATTAACTTTATCATAGCAACTGATAAGAAATTCTCGTCATAGTCAATTCCTTGTCGTTGACAATATCCCTTTGCCACCAACATTACCTTATAAATGTCGGTCCGTCCATCTACGCTAATGTTTCTTTTAAAAATCTACTTGCATCTGATAGATACAATACCTTCGAGCAAATCCTCCAGATTCCAAACTCAGTTGATTTACATGGACTATATCTCATAATTCAATGCTTCTCACCATTTCCCAACGTCGAAGCTCTTAATGGCCTCCTAATAGGTCTTCATATCGTCATCCTTATAGTAGGGTATTTTTAAGTCACCCTCACTGATATGTCCAACATATCTTTCGAGTTATCTCGGTACCCTAGCAGACTTATGTGGTTCCTGTGTGTGCTCTTGAACAAGTATTGGAATCGTAAGCTCATCTAATGAGCTCGGTGTTGACTATGGATCTAGAATCTCTTCCAAAACTACTTTACTCCTATTGTCCTCTTAGAGGAGGTATTTCTCATCTAAGAACATAGCTCTCTTGAGAACAAACACCTTTTATTCACTAGGGTGATAAAAGTAGCCAAAAATTTAATTTGGGTATCCTACAAATCTGTATCTATCGGTCTGTGATTCCAGTTTGTCTGGATCATGTCTCTTCACGTGGGTAATACAGGCCCCATACTTTAACATGCTTAAAGCCAGACTTTCTCCTTTTCCATATCTCATATAGAGTGGAAGTGACAGACTTGCTTAAATAAGTAGATGCGCTGCTAACTCTAGAGTGTTTCTCTGGAGAGATATTGGTAACTTGGAAAAGCTCATCATCGAACGCACCATGGCTAACAAAGTAGGCTTTCTCCTTTCAGATATATCGTTCATATGAAGCGCAAAGGGAAGAGTCCACTAAGAAAGGACATTACTATCCTTCAAGAATTGTGTGAACTTTGTACTTAAGTATTCATCCCCTCGATCTGATCGAAGAGTTTTAATATTTTTTCCAGTTTGCTTCTCTACTTTATTCTTAAATTCCTTGAACTTTTCAAAGGCTTCGGACTTGTACTTCATTAAGCAACAAAGCCGAATCTAGAGAAGTCATATGTAAAGTAATGAAGTAAAAGAAGCCACCTTTGGTCTGAGTGGACATTAGACCACATACATCAGAATGTATTCATTTCAATATGTCCTTGGCCTTCTCTCCATGTCCAGCAAATGAAGACTTCGCCAATTTACCCATCGAACAAGACTTACATATTGCATATGATTCATAATCGAATGGATCCAAGTATCCATATTTATGCAACTTTTGGAATCTACTTTCACCGATATGTCCAAGCCTACAATGCCATAAATAGGCTTGATTCACACCATTCTTGCTCTTTTTCGGAGCTCCTTCAAAGTGAAGAGAATCATAAACCACATCCAATAGGTACAAACTATTAACTAAATTTGTACTAGCAATGAATGTATCATTAAAATGAATAGAACAACTATTGTTCAACATAATTAAATTGTACCCAAGTATGTCTAAATAAGAAACAAAAATTATATTCTTTATTATGCTAGGAACATAATAACAATCAAATAAACGAATTTATGTCCAGATGGAAACTTAAGGTCGATTGTCCCCACTTCAAGCGCCGCAACTTTTGCGCCGTTCCTTAGCCTCAAGTTCACCTCACCTTTTGCTCAGCTTTCGCCTACTTATCAGCACATGCACAATATTGCAAACATAAGAAGCACATCCAATATCTGAAACCGAGGCTGTAGAATCTCTAATAGACAAGTTCATATCTATCATATAGATACATGAACTTCTCCAAGCTTTGCCTTTCCTTGAACCTTCTCCTTGAGGTACTCCTTACAGTTCCTCTTCTAGTGACCCTTCTGGTGGCAATGGAAGTATTCACCCTTCTCTACCCATTTGCCTTTGTCATTCTTTGTTGTTGGCTTCGGCTTGTTCTGGTTCTTTCCCTTGTCTTTCTTAAAAGCTTGGACTGCCTTCCTCTTATTATTGGTCTTACCAACCATAAGGACAATGGGCTTCTCTTTCGAAAGTTTGTCCTCTACAGTCTTTAGCATATTAAGCAGCTTTACCAGTGTAGCCTAAATTTTGTTCATGTTAAAGTTAACAATGAACTGAAAGTATGAATTTGGAAGTGAGCTGAGGACAAGGTCCATGCACATATCTTTGGGTAACTCAACCCCGAGTACAACTAACCTCTCAATCCACTATTTAACACATTTTTTTGAAACCCCACTGATTTGGACATGTAAGCAAAAGAAAGAAAGAAGTTGAGGAAGAAATAGAAGCAACCCCCACCGGTTCCTTTGGAATCCCCCAGCGGTGGATGAGGAAGAGAGAGATAGAAAGAAGAAAAAGAAGAAGAAAAAAAAAGAGAGAAAGGACGGGACTATTGGTGGGGGGGTACCCACCGCAGCCACCCTCCACCAGTTCATTCCCATCGGTGGAGGGTCCCCAAGCAAAAAAAAAAAGGAAGGAAAGAAGTAGAAAAAAAAAAAGAAGAAGAAGAAGAAGGGGGCACAGGTGGGGGGTCCCACCGGTGGCAACCCCCACTGGTCACTCCAACCAGTGGGGTGTGCCACCGCCCCTCCTGTAATGCCCCAAACCCCATGTCCAATCATATCCGACTTTCAGCAGAACTCAAAGACGGTACAGGTACGGAACATAACGTATATATAATAGAAATGAGATAATATAGTCCACAAGGCAATAACAAATAGTCGTCCATCGTAAATTTTTAAATAATAATAAACCAACACAATCTACAAAAATTTCATAATAAATAATTGTCTTTGAATAACATAATCAATCTCTCTGAACTCCCTAGCCACATTTCCCGAAAAATTATTAAACAAACTTATTAAGTAGAAAACTCAGTAAATATCATCCCCTCTACAGGCTAAACATATAACAATTAAAATTTACATGTAATTACATCATATCATGAACAATTCAAAATGCTATATATAGATCAAATGAGAGAATGATAAAAAGTAAAATCTCACATAAATCTCAAATCAAATCAAATGTATTTTCTAATAATCTAAAACAAATATACTAATCCATAATACTTATCACATATATCAAACTTTCTTATTTTACTTGAAAAGAAACTACTAACCATAAACATATCACATAATCCCTCCAACACATAAGGGGATACATATCACATAGCATATAACTCAAAATATAACTAGTAGAATGTGATGAACTTACTTTATCCAAATTTCAAATATAAAAGAACTCCACATGATTTAAATAGATTTCAAATGACTTAAAACAAATTCAAATCAAACTTATTATGTGCTAAAATTATCATATTTCAAATATTAAACGAACAAGCAGTCTAACTACAATATAAGGGGCCACATATACACACATATAGTGGGTGGCAACAGTACCAAGTCTTGGCTACCGCGTAACCAGAGATCACACATATCCAACCACTATACTAACTGAAGTAGGTTTCATAGATTTTACCCATTATCCTTGGGTCACAAAATATCAAATCCAACAAGAATGCTTACATTAGAATCGGACCACATAAACCCCTTAAGATGACATTGTCCATATCTCACATACTAAATTAGGTGGCATATGTCTTATAAAGATTAAAATTCATCTCCAAATCTGAGGTTAACATTAATCATATAGCCAATGATTTTTCATTAAAACAAGACATTTTAAAGACAACATAATGTTTTACAGTGAAATTTAATGTAAAATTGATTCCAACAGGTTATATATACGTGAAAAATATTATCGGAAATTTTCTAGAATTTTTAGAATACAAATCATATCTTTCACATACTAAAACCTATTTTTTAGGACTAAAAATTCATAAAAAGATCAATTAATAGTAAATAGATTCAAAAAATTATCAAACTGGACGCATATGATAAATAGGTCAGAAGTAAAGTGCTTGCAAAATGGTTTCAAAGTTCAAATGATAAGTTTAAAACTTGAGTCAAATTCAAAGTAAGGAATAAATAACAATAAAACTGTAAAACAAAAAATAAATTTTAAAAAATTATGAAACTTTTGCATGCAGTTAGTTTACATATAAATAAACGTGCAGTCAAAATTTTAGGTCATTTGATTAGGTATACATAGAGTTATGATCAAAACAAATCGGATTAGAATTATAAACTGACAGTAGACAGATCCTTTAAAAAGCGTCCACAATGAAAGATGTCATTCATAAAACGTGTCGGGATGTTAAGATACGATTTACATAATCGATAAAGGGTTAATTCCAGAGGGTTAAAATGTGTATGGTGGACGCCTATTTAATTTGCGTCGTGTCGCATTTTGAAATACTTCTTTTAACCAATTTTTCCTAAACTGCAATATTTTACAAATTTACCTAAACTTCAATGAATCAAAGGACAAATTAAGATCATAAGCTCATCAAATATCATTCTAGCACTATGTTTTGACCATTTTTAAAACTTAAAATCAAGTTTTTCATATTAATACAAAATAATCTATACTTTGGAAAATCATCACCTACCTCTTACGCTAGAATCCTCTAAATTCGAAATCCACCAAGAGATCTCGACTCTCAACAGGAGGCACGACTTTTTAACCTTCCTCCTCGACCTCTAATGCTCTTAGAAGGTAAGAGAATCACAAAAACATTAGCTTTACTAAAGAACCACCTTCATCTTCCTCTCTTTCTTCAAGAACAAGAGTAAAACACCTACATTTCTCAATGGAGAACAATGGCTAAAGTTAGCCACGCATCCAACCACATATATATAGAGCTAACACCCTACTTCTAATCCCACATGACCTCTATAGTCCACCTTAGGATCAGATTAAACTTCATTTCCACGAATTAGAAAATCTTACTCCAAATCGGACTCCACTCCCGCATCTCCACTTACCTTAATTGAATATTCAATTTTTCGACCTAATAAATGAAAGAATCTACAAAAATGGTCTTCTACAAAGTTGTAGATCTCTTCGAGAAACCAACCACGCTAAAATTCGAATTATAAGTTGAAAATTACTACCAATATACTAACCTGCTGTCCTGGATATCCGAACCTAGAAATTTCACTCAACTTAATGGACTACACTACCTATGAAACAAAGTTAATGAGCTTACTCAATTAACTATATTATACTTTATTTGTCTCTTTAATTATTATTACTATTACTATTTATTTAATTATTTTTATTTTTATTTTAAAAAGTATCAAGTATTACACCCCCCCCCCTTCTCTCTTTCTCTCTCTCCCTCACCACTGTATATACCTCAATGGGAGGCTACTGCAAGGAGAGCTATTGGAGAGTGCGAAGAAGGCCACCACGATGCCCAAGGACGTTGTGGAACGAAGCTTGTGAAAGCAACAAATCGCCGCAAGGACCTTCTGGAGAAAAAAAAAAAAAAACTTGTTAATTCACTATTTCCTTGTAATTTATCATGTCGAAGATTATAATTGAGAAAAATGAATGGTTCATTAATATTGTTTGAATGACCAAACTTGTTTTCATCAAATGGTTCATTCATATCGTTTGAATGACCAAACTTGTGTTATTTGAATGGTCTATTCATATTGTTTCAATGACCAAACTTATTTCAATTGAATGGTTCATTCATATTATTTAAATGACCAAACTTTTTTAAAAATGAATGAATGGTCCAAATGAACGATTCACCTATGTCACTTGAATTATTAATTTATGTAATATAAAGAGGTTCATTCGTATTATTTGAATGCCCTAAATTTTGTTCGAAGAGAAAGATCACCATCACTGAACTGGTGACGCTAAAGCAAGGAAGGAACGAACCCGCCACCAACTACATCAAAAAATGGCAGAACTTCTGCATGAAATGTGACAATCCGCCGGCCCACGAGGATGCAGTGCAATTGTGCAAAAGAAGCTTAAAGCCTGAAATAAGTGAAAAGCTGATTGGCGCAAATGTCAGGAACTTTGATCAACTAAATAACATTGTGACGGAGGTCGAAATATTCTTCACATACTATCTAACCATTGCCCCCATTGGAGGGAAAGTCCCAAAGAAGTAGCGTATAGATATAGAAGAGGTCAATGCCGTAGACTTTGCTTCGGCTGTAGAAAATACAAGGGGCAAGAACAATGCAAATGCCTCAACATCCAATAGAAGGGGATCATATGCCACCCTTAATGAGAGAAGAAAAGTGCCTTACACTTTCATCAAAGAGCATACAAGAAAACTGTTTGACGCCTGTGTACGGGCAAATCTCTTAACACTATCTGAACCAAAAAGGCCAGCAAAAGTTAGTAAAATAGATGAACCCAACTATTACATGTACCATCGCATGTTGGGACATGTAATAGAGGATTGTTATATATGCAAAGGGGAAATCGAAATGCTCGTCCGAGAAAGGGCCGTGGAGATGGAAAAATACCTAGTAGACCCATCTCAACCACATCGAATGCCCAAACAAACATTTGCAGCAAATGTCGTCTACATGAATGAAAACTCCTCAGAAGAAGAGCCTACAAATAAGAATATGGATGCCCCTCTGGAGCAGGAAGTGATACCGTCATATCCTCCAGCAACCCCCACTCCAGAAGGATCTATCGTGGCAACACTGGAGGAGATTCAGATGAATATGTCACGGCTCTCCCACCAGCAAGTCTCGCCGGAGCAAGAGGCAATACCATCATACCTTCCAGCGACCTCCTCTTTAGAAGGGTCTATCATGGCAACACTAGAGAAGACTCAGATGAGTCTGATACAACTCTCCCACCAACAAATCTCACTGGAGCAGAAGATAACTCCATCATACACTCCAGCAACCTCCACTTTAGAGGGGCCCATCATAGCAGCACTGGAAGAGATTCAAGTGAGTCTGAGACAAATCTCTCATCAACAGTATGAACTCACTCAAGTAATGGAAGGCCTTGCGAGGCAGTAGACGGAAGTCCTGTTAATGGACAGAGTCAATAAGTCCTTTTCCTTTGAGGAGTCAGGACCAGAATGCAGCCGTCCTCTAAAGAAGAAGGGCAAACTTATCATAGATTTAAATGAAACATCAGACGTCTAGTACCAAAAGGAAAAAGTGCTCAAATGGAAAGGTTGTGAAAGTCACGACAATACTCCCGAAGCCACCTTTGCAGCTAGACAAGGTTCTCGGGGGAAAGAAGTTGCTATTGCAGAAACAGGGATAAGCTTTAAAGACACTGAATCCCTAGCAAAAAAGCTCAAGAAACCATATTCCTTTTCGAAGGAAAAGACCCAGAAACTCTTCGAGTTATGTATGAGCAGAAAAGCAATTGTTTTGCCCAAGTCAAAAAGAGAAGAAGAAATGCATCGAACGGATGCACCCAACTACTGCCCATTCCACCACCTCATCACCCATCTAATTGAACGTTGCTTCATATTCAAAGATGAAGTGAAAAAGTTGATTCAAGAAGGAAAGATAAATATAGGAAGTACCTGGTGAATCCCCCACAGCCACATGCAATTACACAGTGAGCGTAATTTGCAGAACCTTTTTAGAAGCCAAAAAAAAAGAGGGGACTTAAAAACGAGGTGCCCCGACAAACTTGATTGGTCCCACTCCTAAGAGGCGCCAATTAAGGGCAAAAAAGTTCAAAATCCGGTTGAGGTGAAAACCCGAAAGGACGCCTCAGACAGAAATGGGCAAACCCTACTATGTGAAAATCCGCAAGGGCGCACAGGCAAAAATAAGAAGGGACTAGCTTCGGTGGAAACCCGTAAGGGCGCCGATGTTAGTAAATTAAAAAAAAAAAAATCATCATCATCCAACAACTCACCGGGGTATGGCTCACATAAACTGTTCGTACTAAGTATGTTCAAAATATGTATATAGTCATACACCGGTAGGGAGAGAACTCTCTCGGTCTGTCTCAGGCGGGGATCGAGTTTTCCCACATTCCTACCTAAGGAGGATATCAGAGTCGTTAATGACGAGAAAATCCTTAGTGTCACTTTACATTGGATAAGTGGTACATAAATTATCCCATCAAGGGCTACGACCGAGGCGACGATGATGACGTCCTCCCGACTAGGCAAGGAAACGGGAAACTCGATTTCTCACTTGATAGGGCCAAGAAGAGCATTTCACCCTCTTGGCTAAAATCATTGGCCCCACCGGAAAAATATCTGTCAACAATTCATACTGAAACACCAAAATCTTTGAGCCCCCGGGAGGCGTTGTATCCCAGAATTCAACCAAAATTACTTTTGAGCCTCTGGGAGACATTGTATCTCGAAATTCGACCAAAATTATTTTACCGGCCCGAAGAGGCATATCCTGAAATCTCCAATATCCACCCTGATGAGGCGTTGTATCCTAAATTTTTCCATTCCGCCCCGAGGAGGCGTTATATCCTTAAATCTCTATTTCCACCCCGAGAAGGCGTCGTATCTTGAAATTTCCATTTCTGCCTTGAGGAGGCCATGTATCCTAAAATTGCCCCTGGCATACGCCAGTCCCACTGCCGTGCCGCGATGAGTTGAAATTTCTCTTTCTGTCCCGAAAAGGCGTTGTGTCCTAAAATTGCCCCTGGCATACACCAGTCCCACTGGCGTGCCGCAATGGGTTGAAATTTTCCTTTCTACCTCGAGGAGGCCTTGTATCCTAAGATTTCCCCTAGCATACACCAATCCCATTAGTGTGCCGCGATTGGTTAAAATTTCCCTTTCTACCCCGATGAGGCCTTGTATCTTAAAATTGCCCCTGGAATACACCAGTCCCACTGGCGTGCCGCGATGGGTTGAAATTTCCCTTTCCACCCCGAGGAGGCCTTGTATCCTAAAATTTCTCCTGGCATACACCAGTCCCACTTGCATACCGCGATGGGTTGAAATTTCACTTTCTGCCCCGAGGAGGCCTTATATCCTCAAATTGCCCCTGGCATACACCAGTCTCACTGGCGTGCCGCGATGGGTTGAAATTTTCCTTTCTGCCCCAAAGAGGTATTGTATCCTAAAATTGCCTCTGGGATACATCAGTCTTACTGGCGTGCCGCGATGGGTCGAAATTTCCATGTCTGTCCCAAGGAGGCGTTGTATCCTAAAATTGCCCCTGGGATACATCAATCCTACTAGCGTGCCGCGATGGGTCGAAATTCCTTTTCGCCCACGGGAGGTGTTAAACTCCGAAATTTTGCCCACTTGGGAGGCAGATATATCCCCAAAAGTCCAAAAAATTTCTTTTCGCCCACGGGAGGCATTGAACCCCGAAATTTTGCCCACTTGGAAGGCAGATATATCCCAAAAAGGCCAAAAAATTCATTTTCACCCACGGGAGGCGTTAAACATAATCAATGAATGGTACCTCTGATATAGTTGAAGAACTGCGTGGGTCTCTCGTCGCACAAAAGCAGAGAGAGGCCAACTCACTGAACCCCGAAATTTTGCCCACTGGGAGGCAGATATATCCCAAAAAGGTCAAAAAATTCATTTTCGCCCACGGGAGGCGTTAAACCCCGAAACTTTGCCCACTTGGGAGGCAGATATATCCCAAAAAGGCCAAAATTCCTTTTCACCCACGGGAGGCATTAAACCCCGAAATTTTGTCCACTTGGGAGGCAAATATATCCCAAAAAGGCCAAAATTCTTTTTCACTCACGGGAGATGTTAAACCCAAAAAATTTGCCCACTTGAGAGGCAGATATATACCAAAAAGGTCAAAATTCATTTTCGCCCACGGGAAGCGTTAAGCCCCGAAATTTACCCACTTGAGAGGCAGATATATCCCAAAAAGGCCAAAATTCCTTTTCGCCTACGGGAGGCATTAAACCCCAAAATTTTGCCCACTTAGAAGGCAGATATATCTAGAAAAGACCAAAATTTTCTTTTTCGTCCTTGGGAGACGTTGTATTCCAAAATTCAACCAAAATCCTTGCGCCCTTGGGAGGCACAATATCCTAAAATCCTCGATCTCCGGGAGACGTTGTATCCCAAATTCACGGCTACCTAGAGCCCCGTTTTCTCGAAAACTCAAGAAATTCATAAACAGTTCTCAGGGAAGACTCAGTTCCCTATAGAAATTTATTAACGGCTCACAGGGAGGCCTCAGTTCCCTACAGAAATTCCTTAGCGGTTCTCAGGGAAGACTCAATTCCCTACAGATATTTCTTAGCGACTCTCAGGGAAGACTCAATTCCCTACAGATATTCCTTAGCGGCTCTCAGAGAAGACTCAATTCCCTATAGATATTCCTTAGCGGCTCACAGGGAGGCTTCAATTCCCTACAGACATTCCTTCGTGGTTCTCAGGGAAGACTCAGTTCCCTACATAAATTCATTAGCAGCTCACAGGGAAGCCTCAGTTCCCTACAGAAATTCCTTAGCGGTTCTCAGGGAAGACTCAGTTCCCTACAGATATTCCTTAGCGGCTCTCAAGGAAAACTCAGTTCCCTACAGATATTCCTTAGCGGCTCACAGGGAGGCCTCAGTTCCCTACAGATATTCCTTAGTGGTTCTCAAGGAAGACTCAGTTCCCTACAGAAATTCCTTAGCAGCTCATAGGGAGGCCTCAGTTCCCTACAAAAATTCCTTATCGGTTCTCAGGGAAGACTCAGTTCCCTAAAGAAATTCATTAGCGGTTCTCAAGAAAGACTCAACTCCCTACAGAAATTCCTTAGCAACTTACAGGAAGGCCTCAGTTCCCTACAGAAATTCATTAACGGTTCTCATAGAAGACTCAGTTCCCTACAAAAATTCCTTACCGACTCACAGGGAGACCTCAGTTCCCTACAGAAATTCTTTATCGGTTTTCAGGGAAGACTCAGTTCCCTACATAAATTCATTAGCGGTTCTCAGGGAAGACTCAGTTCCCTACATATAATTCCTTAGCGGTTCTCAGAGAGGCCTCAATTCCCTACATAAAATTCCTTAGCAGTTCTCAGAGAAAGACTCAATTTCCTACAGCAATTCCTTAGTGGTTCCCAATGAAACCGTAATTCCCTACCGAACAAAAAAAAAAAAAAGACTTAAAAACGAGGTGCCCCGACGGACTTAATCAATCTCGCCTCCGAAGGGATCGGTTAAGGATAAAAAGATCTCAAACCCAGCTAAGGTGAAAACCCGAAAGGGCACTTTAGGCAAAATCGGATAACCCCGCTGTGTGAAAACCCGCAATGGCACAGGCAAAAATAAGAGGAGGTTAATGCTAGCGAAAACCTAAAAAGGCGCTAGTATTAGTTTAAAAAAAATAAAAATAAAAAAGATACATACAACATACAACAAAGCCTTCATACCACTCAAGCTTAGCATTGATCTTCAGAAGAACATTTGTAATATATTGAAGCAATGGCAGAGCTCGAGAGCTCAAGACAAGCCCGCGGGGTAGCTCAAGTTCTTCGACAAAAGGAGAGGCAATAAGAACTATAATAGAGAAATAGCAGATCAACTCTGATCCAGGGAAGAGCCATGTCCCACTAGAGACTGCAATAGGCTGTCTACCAGCAAATGGAAAACTTCAAGCCTTTGAAGAAATCCGACTGCATCTCCAGAATGCTAGTCGAAGCGATGATCGATGGCTATCACAAAATAGGAGTTATCCCTCCAAACAAAGCTTCAAGATTATGTGCCTACACGCGCAGAGCAGCAATCTAGGCGTCCGCGATACTAGAAAGGACAATACCCTTCTGATATTGGAGCATAGAAGTCTCCGTAACCCGAGCTGCATTGGTTGTCTCGATAGCTTCAATCTCAGCCCGCTTTGGCGAAAGGCTACTCGACAATTGGCGGGACTGAAATATCTTCCTCTCCGTGTCCCGCCATGGGAGGAACTCCCTTGTGGGCCATGAGGACAAAGACAGCAACCTGCAAGAAGATAGAGAGAGGAAATCAACGCCAGAGAGCTACAGTAAAAGTCTCAAGATACAAAAACAAAGGTCGACCAAGTCCTAATGAAGTTATAGGACAAAGTCAAATTGCTATGCACCAGATATTAGGCCAGTCCATAATGCTTCGTGCGAAGCTCCTGAAAATGCCAAGATAAGGTATTGATACCCCCCAAGATTGAGCAAATGTCGGAAGAATCAATCGACTCGCCTGTGTATTCTTAAGGAGTCTCCATGTCATGAAGGCTAAGAGATCCTCCAGAATCCGAGAAAACGTCGAAAGATTCGAGCGGCATCAACTCTCGAGGAACCTCCAAGTCGTGAAGGCCAAGAGGATTCTCATAATCAGAGGGGTTGGACACTTTCAAATACACTCGAAGAATCGAAAAGTTATGAAAACAAGACTTTCTAGACGTATCTTGAGGTGTCTAATTACCAAAATTGAGGGTCATCAAGACCCAGATAAGATCGGATGGAGCATATGCATAGCAAGCCAAAGCGATGCGTCGCGTGGCATATACGAAATGGCGCTTGACTTCCCCCAATAGCCGCAAATACATAAGGCAAGACACGGGAATTCATTAAGACAGTATTGACATGCCGCAGGAAAGAGCTTCTCAAACATGCAAAATGAAGATTCTTGTAGCCAAATGGGGCACGGCACATACACCGTTGTCTTTACCTCCGGCACATGTCCCGTGGGGGGCATTTGTTAGGCCTTTTTTTAATGAAAAAAAGGGGAGGGGGAAGGCCCCCCATCGGCTTAGGGACCCCCACCGGTTCCCAAATCGGTGGGGGTCCAACCGGTGGGGGGTGCCCACCGGTTTCCCCCCCTCCTCTCTAATCTCTCTCTCACTCTCTCTCTCACATTGGATGACCGGTGGGTACCCCCCACCTCCAAAACAAACGGCGGATACCCCCCACCGGTTAAGGCCCTCAAGGCCTATAAATACCCCCCAAAGGGTAAGAAGAGGGCATGCCTCCTTAGCCCAAAATTTCCTAAGGGAAGCTCTGCCCATTTGAAGACCAAACCAAGTACTTTTTTGCACGGGTTTACTGCGTTTGGAGGAGATATTTTCTCAGAGGGCTCTCTTCCTAAGGTTTATTCCTAAGGGGAAGCTCTGTCAAATTTATGTTGTAAAATCGTTACTCTATAAGACGGGATTATGCCGAAATAATGAATGAAATACTAATATTGTTCTTTGAGCATATGTGTGTGCATGTGTGTTCATAAACCTATTACTTAAGTAATATTATGTTATTATATTTTCATATACATAATTAATTTATTAATTAGTTTAATAACTAATTAAAATGCATAAGTACATAATTAAATACTCTTGGCCTCACCCCATACATAACTAATCCTAAACTCATAATCAAAACTCAATAATAAAATATTGAGACATAAAATAATATACTTAAATTAAAAAATGACTTAAATATCCCTCATGCTTAATTAATTAAGAAAATCTGTGAAAATTATTTAAAATCAGTAAAATCAATATAAAAATCAGAAAAATCTGTAAAAAACAGTAATACTCAGTAAAAAGCAGAAAACCAAATCTAGAAATTACATAAACCTAAAAACATGACTTAAATATCCTTCATACATTCAATTAATTAATAAAAATCAGTAAAATTAATTAAAAAAATAGTAAAATTCAGTAAACACCAGTAAAAAATAGAGAACCAAATCTAAAAACACATAAAATTCTCGAAATGACCAAAATGCCCCAGATCTTAATAGAAATTACAAAAATACCCACACCCACGATAAAAATCTGTAAAAATCACAAAAAAATCTTAAAAAATATCAAAACCTCTCTTATGCCCAAAATGCCCTCCAAACCCTAATAAGATGGGTAAAATTACCAAAATAGCCTCAATATGATAAAAATAAGTAAAAAAATTCAGAAAATATATATAAATAGACTCTAAATCTAATAAACCCGATTTAAGGTAAAATTATCAAAATACCCTTACAACCCAAACATACTTAAAATAACTCTAAAATACCTCTTAAGGTTTTCAAACTTTCCTAAATCATTAAAACTCACTTTACACACTAAAGTGACCATAATACCCCTATACCCTCCAACTTGACATAATTATAAAAGTACCATTGTGAGTCTAAAATACTTGGAATCAATCCAGATAACTCGGAGTCAATCCAAAACCTTTTAAAAAAGTCTCCCAATCAATTATAAACCCATCCTAAACTTGGGTGAGGCCAAGTACTTAGCCTAAAACATATCTTCATATGCATGTGTTGCCTATAGTAGTAGTGTTACATATTATAAAGGGTATCAACAGACAGTTAATCAAGAGTTGTTGAGCGGTTGCTTGACGTAATTAACACTAACCGAGGTCAGTGGAGATAGGTCATATACTCGGATCTTCGCCTGATATGAAGTCCCGGACTCCCTGAGGGCTAATCTCAAGCTCTCATAGTCCAAAGAACAAAACACATAAAACCGACCTATATTTCTCCAAATAAAATAAAAAAGATCAAAACAATAGAATTTAATAATAATAAAAAATCCGATAGGAGAGAAAACTAGGTTAGGGTCCCAAACAGTAGTTCAAGTGGTGACTGACAATGTCGCTAATTACAAAAGAGCTAGCGAATTGTTGATGGAAAAGTGACCCCATCTTTATTGGGTTCCATGTGTTGCTCATTATCTTGATTTGATTTTTAGAGGACACTTGAGATGATCCAGCTGTTGAGAGAATCATTTGTGATGCACAGATAGTGAGTGGGTATATTCATATTGAATAGTTGCTATCTTTCGAGAGGTAACAAATGATCGCAACATTGTACGTCTAGGTCCCACTAGATTTGCTAGCCAATTTCTTTACTTGGAGAACCTACATAAGTATAGAGATGCATTCCATGATGTTTTCAAAGAAAAAGACTATTTGAAGTACTTCAAAACTCTCGGCTCCAAATCGAAAGGGATTGGAAAATATGTGCATGAACTTGTCAAAAAGGAGAGTTTTTGAACAAGAATAAGAAATTTTTGAAGCTAGTAAAGCCTCTTGTCCAAGTTCTTAAAATGGTTGATGGTGATGATAAGAACGACATGGGCTATCTCTATAAAGCAATGGACATGGAAAAGGAGAGAATTCAAAGAAGATTTTCAAGAGATTACAAGAAATGGTGGACTATCATTGATAAAAGATGGGACGGCACACTTCATCATGAATTACATGCAGCCGGTAAGTGAAAAATCTGTTTGAAACTTTGAATGCATAAAAGTGATATCATTTTGTTATGTATCATTCATTGTTATGATATATCCATAATAATTGGCAGGTAATATTTTGAGCCCGTGCTACTAATATAGCAATAAGGTTAGTGATCACCCAGAGATAATGCAAGGAGTATTATCATTAATAAACAGACTGTCAAGGACAGCAGAATTTAGGGATGCAGTAGAACAGGTGTTAGGTGTTAACAATGATTTACTCTCTCCTTTTAACATTTTAACTATCATATTCAAATTTTAAATTTTTTATCCAACGTTTCATATTTACGTTTTAGATTGAGGATTATACTACAAAGATGGGTGTTTATGGACTGACAGAATTACAATACCCTTATTTTTTTCTCAACTTTCTTTCTCTCTCTTTCATGTCTCTGTGTGTGTGCTGATCAAAAGAACTCATTTTTATGTGTCTCTTCGTCCAATCATTAAAGTTGACAGTTGAAGAAGGAATCTTCGCTGCATCCTTAACAAAAGTTAACTGCAGGGACATTTTTTGCAAATATTGTGATGCAGTGAGGTTATTTACAATAATATGAAAATAAGATATAAAATCAGCAATTAGAATTTTAAGAGGGTTATTTTTGTAAAAATCACAAAAAGGACATGGTAACACACGTTTTACCACATTGACACGCTTCCATATGCTTGGGCCACATCTCTCCCTACTGTAAAATTAAAGCAACCCACATTGTAGTAAACAAGGGATGCGATCCAGGCAGGGGAAGGGTTGCTGAGTGTGGCAAGAAGTGCTGTACCATAGCAGTTCTCCATTCATTTTCTAGAATTTGACTATTCACACCATAGCATTACTCTCTAAAATGATTTCAGCATCATCTAATCTGTATTTGTTCAACTGGATTACCCAGCAACATCAAAAACTAGATGATCTTAAAGCCACCATGAGTTCCTCTTTCTTTCTATTCCTAAGCCATCATTTGTCCAAACTTTTATGACCTTTTGCAAATCACATGCACACCTTGTCCTTTGAAGGATCTGGTAACATAGGTGACATGTAAGTGCTAAGGCAAGGAATGCAGTCCACCGTTCCCAATTTTAGCCTCGAGCTGTTTTGGGCATAGAGACTCCATTTCGTAAGGCAAGCATAGCGGCCGACCAAGCCACAAATGAGCATCATCTAATCCTTTTAAGATGTCATTATGCCAAAATATATGCAGAAACTTGCCATCAATTTTCCCAAAGTAAGAAAAGTAATTAACTGTTGACCAGATGCACACATTTCATGCTAAATTTTATCTGAACCATAGATAATTTATATTTTCCAACCGAAGTCTGGAAAATCTTTAGTAATAATCGTCTAGATAAGCATCTATACAACTACCACGGTTTCCAAGAAATTATTTAGCTACCAATTTTTAGATGCTCCTTACTGGGTAAGTATCCTGGACATTCTTTAATAGTTATTTACGTTCTTATCTCTAACTCCTCCATATGTAACTTCGTATTACCCTGATCTTTTCCTCCAAAGGAAAAGTAACACAAAAAAATGGAACTTCAATATATGGTTGGACTAATTAACAACATGGGCGAATAAACAAATAGCAAAAATCACATTACCTGATATGTCATGTTCCTTGAGCTTGGAGCCCATTCCTCAGAGATTCTTCTTCTTAGTAGATCAGGATCTGCTGTGGGAGGAAGGCGAACATCAAAACCTACCTCCCCTTCTGAAGGTTGCATATTCATCACAAAACCCTGTCAATATGATTGGTTTCCATTCAAAATTAAGGAAGATGTAAGACCAATAACAATAAAATTGCTAGTACTAATAACAACTATCATAATTATTTACACCAAATAAGCTGACCCCAAATAAGCGGGATAAGGCTCTAATGATGATAATTTACAACAAATATATTTCAATTATCTACATGAGCAACCAAACCTCTAATTGTAACAGAGGCAACTCCAAAAATAAAAATAACATATTATAAATAATCAAAATGAAAGATACCTGTCACTTAACATATCTATAAGGGAAAACGAACATATGATGTGCAAGAATGGGCAGAACAGCAACAAAAGCAAACAATAAAAAGAAAACCTTTCCCCGGATTGTTAGGGGACAAACCCACTGTCTTCCACTGAGAAACTGAATAAAATCAAAAGCCCAAGAATAATATTATAACGTAACTAACCCAATGGCTCAAGATAAAGATGACACAAAAGAAATGCCAATCACAACAATTTCACAGATCCACATGGCACATGCCCTTTACCAAGGAACTCAACCATGTACATAGAAAGTGCAGAAATCCCATCCTGTAAGAAATCTGCATCGATAACATCAGCAGATAATTTATGTGAATTACCCAATAATCAGTTGAGCATATCCTTCAGTTTTCTTTCACTCAATTTCCTTTTGAAAGTCCAAAACCTTGCGACTGAATCACCTTTCCTGTCATATTCTAAATGTCTCCATTCTCTTTATAAATGCCTGAAAGCTTTCAATTATCTCCTTGTCATTCCACAGCAGCAAAACTTGACATTGGTTTCTGATCATCCCACTTACTCTTTGTGGGACTAACTGAAAAATAAATAAGTAATATAAACAAGCAACATGGGATTTAAGACTGATCAGCAGATCTACTGTCTCGTACTTCATCGACACATAAAGTAAGGGTACACCGGTACAGAGCCATGAAAATTCCAACAACCGCATGATCTTGCTGAGGAAAAAAGGAAGGAAACCTGAGTTATAAATGAAAACATTTCTGAAGAGAGAAACACGTGCTTCATTTAGTAGTCGTTGGGCCTTTTAAGACCCAACACTGCCAGTCCCATTAACTTAAAGTTCTCCAATTATGGGCCCAGTAGTCCAGATCCACTTAAGTTAATTGGTTCAAGCAGCCAATTCAGAGATTGACCTAAAACTGTTTCACTGTCCTTTCATCAACTGATTCAGGGAGTTTAATTTAAAACCGATTGAGGTTTCCTTCTTCAACCAGTTAATCCTCGATTTACATAGCAGACTCAGGCCCACTTCAAAAGCTCATTCGAGGTCTTTATCACTCGTTCAAGCTTATTTTATTTCCAACAACTCAGCTCCTTGTTAGTTGCTTTAGCATGAACAACATGCCAGACACTAACACAAGAGTTCTTCAACATTCTGATTCTGAATGCAGAAATGTGGTCCATGTCATCTGGCATCACATTTATGAGATTTTGGAGTTATTTTATGGTCCAGGTATCATTTCCCATGTGCCAACATGTCACATACTTGTGCAAGGGTGGTTTGACATGCTGCTCACATCGGCACTGTCCATTTATCCACTCGGCATTCTGTTCGCAAGCCCAGTCCGAGATGCTACTCTGCTGTCCAGTAACTCTAGTCTAGATTGGTCACAATATATGACGCTCCTTGGGTTTTCAACATTAGATTTCATGGGAGCAGTCTATTTCTTTGTCTAGAGCATCCTTTGAGCATTGGATTTCTCCATTGCTCAATCACTTTTTTATCTACGACATCTTCAGCACCCTGTCCATTTATATCCCTTGGCCATTTCAGCTCTTACCGTACCAGCCAATGCCCTTATTGCCGTTCTTCTCTGCCCTGGAAACATCTTACTGAAGATTACTATTGCATTCTCAGAGCTCTTGCACTTCACACCTGCAGCTGCTGTTATTGATTTTGAGCTTTTGCTTTTGCAAGTTTCCCCTTCCTCTTCTATCATGGATCCGGATTTTATTCAATTGGTTACTCAACAACCTTGGTTCAGTACTCCACAATAGCAGATGCAGCAGATGCTTTCGTTGGGTGGTTTACTTAATTGTTCCACTCATGTTTGTTGAGATAGTGCAGGAATGATGTCCCATCAAGATCTTCATATCATTTTTCCAACTTATATACTTCTTTATTATGATTACTAAAGCCGTCAAAACTTCTATGAGCAGATGAAACAAATTTATGGGTAGATAAAGTAAAATTGAGATCAACTGCCTTTTGTATGTTTGCTCTACCTCTCTAACACATTTATTATTTCTCTTGCCAAGTAGTTTGCTGACCTTGATCACCAAAGTGTTGTTTATGATGCTGTAAAATCATGTAAAACATCATAAAATACTGTTTTTAGGTATTTTCCTGATGTTTGGCGTGTTGTAAACATTTGGGTTTTAAAATACAGTCAACTATCATGACACTCATTTTTGCTTGGTTACAATTGTCAATGCAAAACTACCATAAACAAAATCCACGGCTTCCAAAACCAACAATTTTAAAAGCACAAAGTTACAACATTTTACAGCACAAACACCCAACTCTCAACTGGCTCTGCACTTCAGGGTGTGAGCCAACAAGCCGTTAGTTTATGACCTACCATGAATTTAAGAGAAGCTGCTAGATAGATATTTTTATATGTTGTACATCACTCATACTAGTTCTACTGCGACGAGTCTTGTAAATAATCACATACACAACCCATTAGTTCTCATTTGTACTCTGCGAATGTACCCTAGTTAGGATAATCCAAAATTAATAAGTATGGCATACACTAGCAAGGCATTTTGCACTAAAGTGGCAGTTTGTGTAGGCCTAGATTGAACCAAATTGTGCACAACTTAAACAACACATTAAAAAAAACTCGAGGTGAACAAACATCAAGCACAGTTGGTACCGGGTAGGGTGGATAGGGTACCGGGTAGGGTGAATAGGGTGGTTCACCACAGGATCGCACCTGAGGTGATGGGGCTTTTCTGGTTAATTTGAATTGTCCCTGCCACTGCGGCAGGGACCCTCAAAAAAATATCACCACATACAACAGAACAACCAACCCAAGCATTAACAACATGCCCTGCACCAACGACTTGATCCAAGTCCAGATATTACCCCTAGTTAACAGATCATTCCCGCATGCATTAAGAAGGAAATTAAAAGCACCCAGTGAATAGATGTTCATGACCCGCATGCATAACACATTCATACCGTGGGGGAAGGCGTCCCGGCCTTCATGTACACCGGATTCACCGAGATCACCTCCGAAGCCGCCTTGATCCCCGCTTTCACAAGATCGAACTGGCTGTCCCGGAACCGCGCCACCGCTTCCATCGTCTCCATCAGATTCTCCATCGCGCTGCCGTCGAACATCCTCGAACCGTGGCCAGGCGCCCCGGTAGCCCTCACGATCAGCCGCCAAGGCGTCCTGTCCGCGTAGAACACACGGAACTCCTCCGTGGGGGACGCCTGCCCCTCGTCGAGCACGAAACCCACCTTCAGCCGCCGGAACTCCTCGGAGACGGCGAACCGGGCGGCGCCGTCCCCGCCGCCAACCTCCTCGTCGGGCACCAGCGAGATGTGGATCGAGCGCAGAGGGGCGAACCCGAGGTCGGACCGCAGGGCACGGAGAGCCTCCAGGTACTGGACGGCGAGGCACTTGTCGTCCTGGGCGCCGCGGGCGAAGACGCGGCCGTCGGCGTCACGGTGGGCGGCGAAGGGGGGGTGGAGCCACTTGGCGGGCTCGGCGGGGACGCTGTCTATGTGGGAGTTGAGGAGGACGGAGGGGAGGGAGGGGTCGGAACCGGGCCAGGTGAGGAGGAGGAGGGGCTTCCCCTGGGCGAACTCGAGGGTCTGGGAGAGAAGGCCGATGGAGCGGGCCTGGGCGGAGAGGAAGGCGATGGCGGCGGGGTAGTCCGGGTCGGGGTGGGCGGTGCGGATGCGGAGGTACTGCTGGAAGAGCTGCACCTGCTGCTGCTCCTGCGGCGGCAGGTGGGGGTAGTGGTCGCCATAGCGGGGTGGGGCTTCCGAGCTCGCGGCGACACTTGCAGAGAAGGCCAGGAGGAGGAGGAGGAGGTAGTGGTGGTGGTGGTGGTGATTGCGGTGAGTCGGCTTGGTGGGGGAGCGCGTGGTGGAGGTGGAGGGCATGGTGACGCGGTTGGGAACTTGGAAGTTGGAAGCAGCCGGAAGCTGCTGCCGAGTTGTAAAGGAACGAGTAACGGAGTAACGGGTAATATGACTAGTTTTGAGAAAAATAGTAATTAAAATTTTTTTATTTTATTTTCTGAGCTCTAATTTTTTTTAACAATCTGTTGCCTGTGGACAGATTTTTCTCAAGTGAGGTTTCGAAAATGTGATAACATCATTAAAACTTCGGCCTCCATTGACAAGGTTCTGCAAAAGCACATTTTACAAAAGAAGCGCTTTTGGAAAGCATTATCAAACAATGGCCAAAGATTTTTAGTTTTTCTAATCTCTCCGTCATCTCTGTCAATACGTCAGCTCTTTTATTTTTGTATTCTTGATCTTAGAAGATAATCTTTGAGGTTGAGTTAAAGGTTTGAATATTAACTTTTGTGATTCAACTTTCGAATTTGAGGATGAAATCAGGGGAGAACTAATGATCGATTTTCTATTTAATAATAAGTGCTTTGTTCGATCTGTTTGAGCCCATATTATCTGAAGATAGATATTGGTATAATTATTATGTTCAACTATTTGAGCTATATGTTAACCCTAGAAGATTGTTCCAGAAATTCAACAAAAAATTTTATAGGACTAGCAATGATTTCTTCTGAGCCAAGTTTGATTGTTTCATTAGGAAAATAAATAGTTTATAGGCTCTAACATGTTGTAGTTTTTCAAGTTCTTGGTCATGGTAGTGGTCTGTAATACTTCATATTTTTGAGGAAATATCTCTTATAGATCTAGAAGACGTCCTCAAGAGAGCTCTTAAAAGAATATATTAATGAGATAATAGATGAGAGAAGAACTAATTGCCATTGTTCTTCTTCAAAAAATAGTAATAGTGACACATAATCTAAAAGCAGTGTCTATGTCTTAACATCAGAAGAAAAATTATTCATAGACGTCATAGAAAATATAGAAAATAAAGAAATAAAAAAGGAATGTTTAATCAAGTATTTAGAGAAAATAAAACAAAAAAAATCCAAAATACTGGAAAAATTTTCTAAAAATAAAAAAATTACAACCATATTATGATTTTTCTAAAATCCTCAGAGCAATATGTAATAAACCATCCATAACTGCAATAGAAATCCTATTTTAAGAAATCAATTTTCTAAAAGAAGAGATAGCTCAGCTAAAACTAAAAAATGAAGTTTTAGAAACAGCAAAAGCTGAAGATATTTCAAAAAAAGAGTTAGCTAAAATATTTAAAGAAGCTTCTCTCAAAAATCATGAGTTTATAAACTCTATACACAAAAATTCCAAGTAGCAATGGTGCGTTCAAATTCTCCTAAAGATAAAAAGAGAATACGAGCTAAAATTATCAGCCTTAATAGACTCCGGTGCAGATATCAACTACGAGCTAAATTTATTTCTACAAGAATTCTTGAGGAACATATTGAGTGCATCTCATCGTGGCATCATAACCCTTGTCACAGAACCACTCCAAAGAAAATATTTGAACTTGTCTCAAATTATTATAGTAGGACTATACCCCTTGCCACATATCCACCAGCACAATATATATATCATTGAGCTATGTTTGCTACAACGTATAATGGCCATTAGACCCCACGGTCATTACCATATACCACTAACAATTAAGTGTTACTGTGCAGCCTACAGCATGGAGGTCACTTATACCTTCTCGCATCTACCACAAGATGGAGAATTGTATAACAAATTGTTGTTGTATATCCCAAATTATCTGAAGATCAAACTTGGATATAGATTTCAAGAAATACTCTTTCTCTTAAGAGGAAAAAGTGAAGAATCTTTATTTGCAACCACTAAACAGATCGCAAACGTGCTCTTGCTTACCATCTGCAAAATTCTATTACAAAGAATTAGAGAAAAATTTCCAAAGGCTTCAAATCACCCGAAGGTTCTTTGGCTACAATATAATCCTAAAAAGAGATTCCTAGTATCCATTCAACACTGACAAAGAGCAACAAGGGACAAATTAAAAAAAAATAGTCAAAATCAATATGAGAGACTACTCTAAAGGAGTATTCTGCCCAGTCATAAGTTGGGCACTCAAAGATATGGATTCCAGACATTATATGATGACTATTTACAATATTCTTCCTTATGAAGGAAAAGAAGATAATTATCCAGCAATCTATATAGTAAATATAGTTAAATGCTCAGCTACCACAGAAACTCCAACCTTAGTAAGGTTTGAATGAAAAGATCCAGCCACTCTTGATCATCTTTATTATCACAAGATGAGACAACTATGCTCATACTTGGAAGCAGCAGAAAGGGATAGAACTTGTTACAGCCATTATCGTGTGAGAGTAGCAGTCATCATCAACAGAAAGAGCTCTTGGATGTACTATAAAAAATCCAAGAGTAACACAAATACTATTCTAGGCTATATTGTTCCTGATGAATGGTTTCCTGCCAAATGGATAAAGTTAAAAGAGGAAATTCCATAGAGCAATTCGACTCAATAATATAAAAATACAGAAGACCCTAAACATTCAGAGCAATGGGACAATGGTAGTGACTTTTGGGACTCACTAGACGACATTGACTATAGCAATATGCTCAATTATATGGAACTATAAAGACAAAATGCCAATACGACCCCATGACTCTACAATTAATGTAACTTAAAGAAAAATTGATGTGACTTAAAGTAAAAGAAAGAAGTCAGAAATGTAAGGCTGATAAAACTTAAAGCAATAGTTGTCATTGCCTAGACTACACTTGTCACCAGCCTAATAAAAAGACTTTGCAAAAAGCAAAGCATTCACCATGAAGGAAGCCTTTCTCCTTCGTCTATATAAGGAGAAGGGTTGCCTCCAAGTCGAGCACACCGCAACAACACTAGAGCAAGGCCATGACAAGAGAGATTTCAGTTATCTTAGTTATTAGTTTGAGTGTTTTAAGCTTTCCTTGTAGGAGTTGTAATCTTTCCTTTGTGTGTGTTACCTTTCCTCGAGTAATCTTTCCTTTGTGTGTGTTATCTTTCCTCGAGTAATCTTTCCTCGTGAGAGTCTCTCTGTGTACACTTTCCTTCCTCTCTTCTTAAACTTTTCTTGTAAGAGAAGTTAAGTAGCATGATTGCTACTTTGATGTAAGTATTGGTTACGTCACTTTCGATAAGCATTTATAATGAAGCACTATTCATCATTGTTCCTATATTGTTCATCCATTGTTTTGCACTATTCATTTATTGTTCTGCACTGTTCATTCGTAAAAAAATATCTTCATAAAAATCTGATTTTTTTTTCAAAAATCACAAGAAATATATTAATTACATTCCTCCTAGTAGAGTGCCATAAATCTTGGAACAAGTTCAACACTAAACAAGTTTAATATAAGATCCATGAGAACAAAGAATTATTATAGGAGACCTTCACCTGTAGATCTCCAATATAAATAAGATAAAGATGAATCATTCACTAATTTAGTAGATCTTAGTTGTATAAATGGAATATTGATGGACTTAGTGAGTATCAAGTACTTACTGTCTTTAGAAAAATAACTATCTATGATAATGCTTGTAAAATGGAAGAACGACTAGAGTGCTTAATCAGTCAAATGATTTTTACTTCATTCACAGGACAACTTAAAAGTTGGTGGGATAATTATCTCACAAATGATCCAAGAAATGAAATCTCAAATGCTATCAAAATAGATGCAAATGGCAGACCTATTGTAAACTAACATGGAGAAGTCATGAATGATTCCGTAGAAACATTATTCCAAGACTTTATAAGACACTTTATTGGAACAACTAAAAATATGAAACAAAAGTCAAAGAACAGTTGCTAAATATGAAGTGCAAAACCTTAACAGATTTCAGGTGGTACACAGATACTTTCAAGACTAAGGTATTCCTTCTTTCAAATTGCAATCATACATTCTAGAATTATATATTTGTGGACTCCCAAAGTTATTTGGTAGAAAGGTTAAGCAATACCTTAACAAATGCAAGTCTTATTGTAGAAGGGATGACAATAGGCGACATAACCCAAAACGTTTGCCAAATAGGTCTAGAAATTTGCACTGAGCTAAATTAAAAGACAACTTAAGAAAGACAAACTAACCGAGAAACAAGAACTAGGAAATTTTTACTATCAATTTTGGTACTCTCAAACCTCTGATGAAAAACGGAGACCCTAAAAAAAAGTGAAATACAAGAAAAAAAAAGTATCCTAAAAAGGAAGAAAAGAAAAGATCGAAGAAGCCAAAGGGAAGAGCATAATCTCAAACCCAAGATCTGGTTCTTTTTTAAAAAAAAATCAGAGTCTGACTGTATAATCTCAGAACAAATTCCATTATAACAAATAGATATGAGAGCTAAATAACCACAAGGCGATTTAAATAAATGCCATAATTATTAATTAATCCAAAGTATTCAAATATAGTCAATACTAAAGTTCACAAATTACAATATGCATCAATTTGTATATAAATTCTCAATCTCACCAAATAAATAAAAATACATCAATATCTCATTATCCCTACTATATCAAATTTAAGAAAACTATAAATTTAAGTCTAAATAACCTCCTTAAGATGTAAAATGCCTCAATCAGAAGTCTCCTCAAATTCTAAGTTCTCTTTCTTAGAGTCTGAAAATGTTAATAGGGTTTATGAGTACAACCACTCAGTAGGTTTCAAACCATCCACATGACTTAACATATAGTAAATTTTACAAATCACATTATACAATTATACTAAACATGATGTTACATAGTTCAACATATAACCCAAATAAGAACATGATATAAAATATGGTCAGATAAAATGTTATCAAATCAAATGTATTTTATAATAGCATGAACATATCAACTAATATATAACATATATGACATGATTGGACTCATATCAGACATATCAAATTCTACTAGCCATGATCAGAACGTATCACATATTGAATAGAATATATTAAATTGTTAGGGCGTTACGTATCGCCATCCCCTGAGCATATCTCATATCAAATAGCAAATATTAAGGCGTTGTAGCTTATCAAATGAGATTTATATCATAGATCATATAGTTAAGACATATTCATATGATTGCAAAGGGAAAGTTAAACAGGATGATCAAAAGATTCAAATGATTAAATTGAATTTGAATGAACATATAGAGCAAATATTTCATATTTATGTGTCAATCAAATATATCAAATAATATTATAATGGACATGCACCCAAACCACAACATAATGAGCCAATAAAATAAATACCAAAGTATCTGGACAAATGATGCAAAGGTCTTGATCACTGCGCAGAACTAGAGAGTTTAAGTCCCACCCAACTCCAAACTGCCAAGGCGTTATATATCCCGTCCCCTGGTTTAGCCGGCTAGAAATCAAGATTCCACCCATTTTCCCTCAAATTCCAAACAAAATACCCTAGCCAATATGAATGCTTATAATGGAATCGGGCCAAATATCTCCTTAAGATGGCAATGTCTAAGTAAAGTCAAATAATTATGACACAATCATATTAACAGAGATCAAATGATGACAAAAGATGAAAATAGATCTGAAAATTGAATTATCAAAGTGATACATATATATAGGAGTTAAAATGCATACTTTTATATATATAATACTTATTTAAAGAGTCAACATGATCATATAGATGGATAATCATAGTAAAGATGATCACAATAGGTTGTTGGATAGAAAAGATAGTCAAACTTTTTTTTTTTTAATTTTTGGAATAACAAACATATTTTTCAGCCATCAAAATTATATTTTAAAGCTAAAAAATTAATAAATAGGCTTAATAATATCAAACATATTCATAAAATTATAAACTTGGGTAACATGTCAAAGAGGTCATATTTAAAGTGTGAAAAAAGTTTCATCAATTTATGGATTCGTTTAATATGTTTTTGGACTCCCAAATCCAAACTTTCTGGATTCGAAAATCCGACTTAAATAAAATTTCAGCAAATAAAAATAGAGGGTAAAATAAATAACAAACAAAGTCATAAACTCTATAGAGAAGTCAAAAATGATAAAGAAAATTATTCTTAAAATTTGGTATGATTTGGACATAAATCAAGTGAGATAAAAGATTCACAAGTTGGGATTTCAAAATTGTCAGGACAGATTATATAGTCTAAGAAGAATATTACAGAATAAATATACAAAGAATTCAAAAAATTATGAAATTTATTGGATATAATTTCAACTCAATTGCGCAACAGACAAGAGAGAACAAATATCTGTAACTCAGATGATCATAGTTGGAAACAAAACAGATTGAATGAACATATTGAATATGTTGAGATAATAATCATGGAATAAATATTAAATATGATCACAAAAATATGAAACTTGATAACTATGAAGTAGACATTTAGATCAAACTTATTACCAATCAATTAGCTTTTAAAAACTTTTGAAGATAATATAGTTTTTAATAAAAAATAGATCATGTTTAGAGTTATTCACCTATCTCTTGAAGAAAAAACAATTCTTGATTCTCGTATAGATTCCTTACTATCTATCCATAGTGTTTTCCTCTTATAAACTCTTTTCTACATTATCTAAGATCTTACTCACGTTCTTTAAACCTCCAATAACACTAAACATTGATTAAAATCAAATTCTCAAAAGAAATAACTATGAATCAACTATATTCTCTCCAGAACGTCAAATGAACTTACCCTTAGAAGAGAGTTGTATACCATAGAACTTAAGTATGACCCTAAGCCTCTATTTATACTTATTTATCTTCCTAATACAACCACTAACACCTAATTTCTTTGCTATAGTCGAACTCCAACTCCTCATGACTTAATCTCCAAGTCAAAGTCATTTTCTAGTGTAAATCCGACTCTGTTCACGCCACATGCAGTTTCCTTTTCTAAAAATCTTTTAACTAGACCCCCTAAACATTCGAATTAGGAAAAAATCTCTTTTACAAAGTTTTATAATGTTTTATTATCTCTCCAATGCCACCAATCTCACTATTTTTGAACATTTATATAAAAAGATATGCATATTTACTGACATGTTGTCCTGAATATTCCGAACTCAGAAATCTGATAGATTTCCTTCTCGTCTAAAAATATCTTAATTTTGACTAGTAAACGACTTATTTAAATATATGATCTTCATAAAACTTTTAGAATTTTTAGTCATCATTTTAATAGGAGTTATCTTACTTAATTTAAAATTTTATACACGATCTTATATTTAAAACACTAGGACTGTGTCAAGTAAATCTATGTACAAAATCCTAGTTCAAATAGAATTCCAATTATGACTTTCTACCTATTAATTAGAATCTTAATTATATTCAAATTTATTATGTTCTGCTTATACTTCTAATTCAATTCAAATATGTCATACTTAACTTTTTAGGTCGCGGTTAATATGAATTATACCATCTTTGTTTCTTAATTCAAATCCTAGTTTGATTAGGACTTCTTCTCTATGGGCAACCCTTTCTAAAATTGATCATCGATATTTTTGACCTCTAAATCATCTGAATTAATAAAAATGGTATGCTATAAAGTTATATATCTTTTTATTCTCTTTCTAATGATACTAATCATGCCTTAAGTTGAATTTGTTACAGAAAGTTATCATTATTTTACTATGCTGTTATCTAATGTATCAAGCCTAAAATTTTAACTTAATTAGTGGACTATTCTTAGTAGTATAATTGGACTAATGGACTTTCATACCTGAGTTAATTATAACCAATTTACTTAAACTCACTAATAGACTCTCATCATTAATTAATTGGTATAATTTAAATTAATTAAATTAATTTATGGATTGTAAAAGTACGGGGCATAACATAAAGTGAGTGAATTATAATAGTATAATATGTAATTTATACTACACTTAGTCACTTATAATAATAATATAATATATCAATCAAACATAATACAAGTTATTATTTTTAATACGTATAATAATATATTAAAAATATAACAATGTAGTTTATTAGTATAACACTTAACATAATACATATTAGTGAGGTTAAACATAACATAATACGTAATAATATTATTAGATAATATTTGACCTAATACATAAGAATACAATAATCTAATTCGTCAATTTAATACTGACGTATGTAAGTAGATAATGCTTGGTACATAATAGAATAATAATGTAATCCAATAAAATAAAATTATCCATATTGCATATTAATACAATAAGATAACACATAATACGTAATATAGAATAAAATAACACTTAATACGTAATACACAATAATATAACAAGATATTCATTAATTTGGTACGTAACATAAAATGTATTAATATAATAATATAAAACTTAATAGAATATATAATAGTATATTACGGTAATGTTGAACATAATACAAACTAATATAATAATATAATTCGTTAACTTATTAATTAACGTAAGACATATTTACATAATGAGATAACAATTAACATAATTTAATAAAATATTAATATGTAACATAAGGTAAGTAATATTAAAATATTAATATGAGACATAAAGTAAGTAATAATAAAATATTATACATGCTAACGTAAAGTATTATAATGCTTAATTAAATATGTATATGTACTTTTCTCAATGAATAAAGAATAATATCATTGTGGGTTAAGTATGAATCAATAAGGGTGTGTCTATAATTTAAAAAGAGTTAACCCATTTCTGCCCACTTGTTTCAATTTGGGAGTTAACTTAGGATAAATTTTTTTTTTTCAAAAAGATTAAATATGTGCATATAAAAGCAAAATGAGAGTTAATCCGAAATAACCTATCTCCTGAAATTAACTCATTTTTATCCTATCCCTCTATCAAAGTGGGGCATAGGAGATTACAATTGTAGAACCTAAGATTTTTACTCGGCTCGTGCGTGTCACCGAGGATGAGAGCATGGTCTTGGTGAAATATATGGATTCCTTTTGATTGGCTCTAACACATGCATGGCATCCATGAGCTAGAGATTTATGAATCATGAAAGATTAAACTTGCATGTAGGAAAAAAAAAATTGTGAATAATTTTGGACAGCATGATAATATTCTGTTTTCTTATCCTCCAAATGCTCGATGAGTTTTACATGTAATAGATGCATCATAAATCTACATTTAGGGGTTGTTTGATTTGAAGGAGAGCAGCATAAAGTACCATAAAACATTATATTTTATGTCTCATAGAAATATAATGTTTTATAAGATTTTATGATATTTTTATTAAAGTAATTTTTTTAGTTAATTTAAACATAAAAGCTATACAATACTGTAAAATATCACATTAATATTGTATACAATGTTTTACTTATTTTACGTCAAATTAGACAACTCCTAAACCAAACAACATATTAATTAAACTTTAAACTCACTAAATTCCATTTAACATAATGCAGAATTCCTGGATAAATGCTCATGGTTTTTGTCCATGAGTAACACTTGGGGCATTGACCTTAGTGCTGCACGGAGGGTCAATATAGTGAGAAAAATATATATTATTTTTTAAATTTTTAGGTCAGCCCCGTGATACCTACACATCCGTACATGCTGATCCTCAATAGGACGATACCAAAAATATAAAGATAAAAAATTTCTTATTAGGTTAGATCCATTAAATGTCTTTTTAACTATTCATTGGGACTGAATTTTTATTTTTTATATTTTTTCGATCATCCATTTGGAGATCAGCCTCTACAGATATGTAGGGTACCTCGGTGTCAACCTAAAAAATTCAAAAAATACTTTTTTTTCACTTCACTACATTGACCCTCGATACATCACTGGTGGTCAGTGCACCAAGTATTACCCTTTGCCTATACTCTTTCAAAATCATTAGGGGTTGTTTGTTTCAATATAAAACTTAGTAATTCATCGGCTTCAAAATCATTGGTTTTAAAATCAATGAAATTTTATGGTTTTAAAATTAGGTAGCACTAGTTGCAATCCCTTACGATGCATGGCAAAAGTTTAAATTATTAAAATTAATGTTATATTAGGTATGAAGTAATGAATAAATCAACTGCATAATATTATATGTTCAAAAGTAATTTTAGTTTTGTGAATATTTAGTTGGTTTTTTATAATGAAATAAAAATTTAGAATCGTTTCATGGATTTGCAATATCAAATGGGAAAGAAAATTAAAAAGTTAATTGAAAGTTGATACATTAATTTTAAAAAAGAGAAGTTACCAAAGGATAGAATAACTATTATAATTTCTCAAATCAAACTGTAATTGAGTATTTAAAATTCTAAACAATAAAATTGATAGTGTAAAATATGCATACTTCAGTATTTGACAAAGTTTTGAACAATCTAAAGTTCACATGCGAAATGTATCTTCAATATTTAAATCCAAAGCAACCAAATTTAAATTTTTAGAGCTGTCAGTTTCATCTTTCTCAATTTTGATTTGCTTTTTCTTATTACAAGAAAGTTGTGCAAGAATAAAATCTTCAGAGCCCTTTCGTTGATGAAGATTATCTAAAGCACTTATCTTCAAGAGAGTAATGGTACTCGAACAACATGAGACCGAAAATGTATTATGTATTTGAGAGTAAACACAGTTCGTAACATTGAAACATTATGAAATCTAAAAAATATAATAATCTAAAATTTTGAGTAGTTTTACTTACATTTTCAGCATTTGGGATGTCCTCAGCTTGTGTAACACTGTGATCGAAATCAGTTTGCTCTCCAGCATCTTAAAAAAATTGTAAAATATAGTATAAATAAAGAATAAATTAATATATACTTCTTAAGCATGATCTTTTAACAACATATATTTTTAGAAGAATATAAATAAGGAAATTCATATATTTTAGAAGATATTACATTAACCTAATTGACATTTGACGTAGCTAAATAAGTTTGCATCAAGTTTATGTCATCGGACATTCTTGTCACTGTATAAATCGGCCAATTTTGATGGAAGTTCTAATCAGATATTTGTATTTTAAATAGAAATTTCTTTTTTAAAAATTGATCTAGATTTTTTGGAAAAGAATCACTATCTTCGTCCAGTGCAAAATGAAGAATAATATTATCTTTTAGATTCACTTGATTTAATGCATAAATAGCATGAATAATTGTAGATCAAAAGAAATGTTCTACCTTTAATAGTTGTTCTCTCAATTCTACTGCAGACTTGTGTAGAAATTGAATTGCCTTACGATCAAACATGAGAAATGTGGCAGAACCAGTGTGGTCAATCACTCACATTTGAACTTTATACCTGTGAATTAAGGAAAATAATTGTTAATTGAAGTATTAAGTTAATAATATTTTAAACGTATTAATATAATATTTTTTTAGAAATAATGACGTTTCATAAAAATAGTCAAGAAACAAAAACATAATGATTACCTTTGTACTACAGGTTTCGCATGTTCACAACAATTTTCATATCAGAATTTTCCTCCATTAGGTTTAATTTTCATTATACATTTCTTGCAAAAGTTATAGACCGAGTTGAATTGAGTTTCAATTTTCACAAATAGTTGCCAAAGTCACACAGCTACATATCTCTATCAAATCATTCATAGAAGAGAAAAAATTAGATTACAAAAAATCAATTATCACTGAAAGAAAATATGTCATTGATAGAATTCTATGTTCTGTTAATTTACTATTTAAGTAGAGCACTATGTTCATAAAAATTATATTGTGATTCTATGTTAAGTGTATTGTGCTTAAGAAGCCAGGTTAGGTTTGTATTTTACTTGACGTGTCTCTCGAACATCGTCTAAGAATTTTTGTTTTGACAATTGTAGAAAATCCTCTTTAATTGAGTATAAATGCTAAGTTGAAATTTGGTTAATCCTTTGAGATACTGGATCATCTTCACAACATAGTCTGATTATATAATATAATATAAATATCAATATAAAAAAATGATGATGTATTAGTATGTTATATTGTATTATTTTTTAAGTTTACCTATTTTTAAAATCTGCAACTTCAGGTATATATTATGGTCAGTTAAGATTTTGTGTTGAAAAATGAGTTAGAGAATGTCGTTGTACTTGAAACATAATTAAAAAGAAGACAATATACATATAATTAAAATTAAAAAAGTAATAAACTTGTGATATTTTTTAAATTACAAATGTTATATGAGTCAACAAAAGTTAGTTTAAATAACTTTCCACAACTTAATGCGAACTAAGTGTAGGATAATTATAAATGGTCTTGGTACTTCTTCTCCAACATAACTTATCGTGGGTGCTCAAATTGGGTGTGTGATTATCATGAAAAATTATGTTGATTATGTGACAAATAAACCTAGTAAAACTAAGTGAATGTGATCGCCAGAAACTTTTAACTAAAAAGTTCTAAAAGAAAGATTTGATCGCCTACCTGTTTTGGATGTGGGAGATGTTGAAGTTTTTGATTCCCCTCCTTCAGCCAGCTGAAGAAAGAGAGCCCTTTCTATCTTTGTTCTTGCTTTGACTGCTTATTGGACTTTGAGGATCATTCAGATTCCTCGTTGTTCACTGTTGACTCCCTCCTCTTGTTCTCCTTTTATACCTTGCAAGAAAATGAAAAGAAAGAGGGAAAAAATAATGAGAACTCAAATAGATGTAGTATCTATTCCAGTAGAAATTCTGAGTATGCAACTTGAACAATTGAACTTACTTGTATGATGATCTTTTAAACCCCTTAAAAATATGGATTGAAAAATAATGCTAGTGAGTGTGTGTGTTGCATGGAGTGATGTGATGAATGAGGTTTTGAACTAATATGATGATGAAATCAATATGATGAAAATAGGAGAACTAAGTTGAATGGCCCCTGAAAAGCCTTGGTCTTGAAAAGATCTTGAAAGGACGAAGAGGCGATGAAGAAAGGATGCCGACTCCTGGTAGTAGCAGCGCTTCGATTCTTCAGCGTATGGACGTCGTCTCCTTCTTGGATCGGATTTCACTCTTATCACTTTAATCACTTATCATCACTAACTTTTCAATGACCAAGGGGCTGTGTATTTATAGGCTTTACATCCGCGGTTATTAATGGATTAACATGAAGAATTTGAAGTTTATCCAGCTAACAAACAGATAAACACAGATTAATTCATCTTTATCTGTAATTATCTAAAACGCGTCGCCCATGGAAGACGTCTTTTAGACTAATTAAGATAAGGATAAATATCCGGAAAAAGAGATAGAAATAGCTTAGGAAATCTAAAAGGCGTTGTGCCTGGCATACGTCTTTTAACTAATTAATCAATTAATTAAAATTCAAATTTTAATATCAAAATATGAATAAACTCTAAATGGCGTCTTTACATGTCGACGTCTTTTAGACTTCTTCATATTTTAATCAAAATTTGAGTTAAAATCAATTTAATTAATTAACTTAAATCATGTATGTCTGACCCGATACTATTTAGATAATTAATTCAGAAAGATTAATAAAAATTAGCTAATGATTAAATATCAGACCATTCTGAGGCATTTATTATATGATATGAAATTTACTCAAAATGATGTCAAAATTAGCGTGTCTACAACTGCCTCACCTTGGCATCGTCTTTGCAAGAGAGTGAAATGAAATGGAATGTACTGAAAAGGTGATGCCATGGTGTGATGAGACACGCTCTTAACATCACATGATTGGAATTTTTCTCAAAATCATCAATGAAGATAGCTCAATAATCGATGGAATCAATCCTATTTGGATGAGGTAGACAAGGAAATAAAATAAGGTCGATCAACCTCTACGGATTGGGAAGTACCTCAGGTCACAGACACTGCAAGTTTCATCATGTGGAGCGTTTGCCAACCAATGTGGATGTGCTATAGCCATGATGGATCTTAAAAGAAAACAAGAAATATTGGATAAGGAGTCCAAGAAATGATAGAATTATAAAGATATCTTCAAGCGAACCTCAAAGATAATCAAGATACTCAATTCAGAAGGGAATATTTCATATCATGTTTAAATTATTTGATCAATGGTCTGAAATTTAATCAGTAATTAATTCTTATTACAATTATATCAAAGTCCTATATGATGTATGCTGGGCTAAAAGAAAAATATAAAGTCAAATAAAATATAAATTATTCAAAGATAATATTGTTAAATTGTCATTAATGAGTCAAGATACCAATTCTTATAATTCAGTGCTAAGCCGAAGCTCGTTTATTCGCGCACTGTTTTACCAAAAATGGAACCATCGTCCTCACTAATTAACAATCAAACGGCCTATCCGTGCGATTAAGAATTCTCTGGAATTATCATAGTTTTTGTTGAAGGGGAACTCAAATTCCAGTTTCATCAAAACCATAAAGTCCTTGATATACTCTAATAAATATTTAACATATAGTAATGATGATGTAAATCAATTACATGAAATAATACAAGGATAGAGATAACCGCCTTTTTAGCCATGGTCGGGACTCATAAACTCCCACAGTGGGATCTTTTGGATTTCTCAGCCTTATTTGAGTCTTCCTGAATTTCCTGCACTAAAAAATTCATCAGTAACTTCAAACAAGTATGAGAAAACATTGAATTTCGGGTAAAATAGCAGAAAAGCCTGAAACGCGTCGCATCGAGCCGACGCCATTAATTCAACTAAAACACGTCGCTGTTCAACGACGCCTTTTTAGTCGCAGAAACAGGTTCTGGCTGATTCCCACCCGGATTCCAACTCTTCCTATGCTTATCCCTTCTCCAATCCGAAAAAGTCTTCCTAGGATCGCAATTTTCTCTATATAAACTTCATTAACTTGTATCAAGGCAATCCTAACATAATCTAGAGATTGAAGCAAGAGATTTTCTTCAAAGTTCAAGGATTTTCAAGGTTTTCAAGGCTTCAAGAAGGAAAAGTCAAGAACAAAATGGGTTCTTCAAGCAAGAGGATGAAGAAGACATTAGAGAAGCTCTCCGAGGTGGAAAATCATCTAAGCGGAAGAGATCCTAACCTCCAAGTAAGTTGAATCATCTTTCCTTCAATCCTTCTTCTTCAATTTCTTTTTTTCTCCATGTTCTTCAAGTAATTCTCAAATAATTCTTCCTTCTATTTTTTTAGGCATATCCTATGTTTCTCGGTCCAAGAAAATTCACCTCCCTCCCTTAGATTCGCAAACTTGCTAAGAGTATCAAAATTTTCATGCAATCCTTTATTTCAAAGTGGAATCTCCAAGGCCTAGTGGTTCATGCAAAGCATTACAAGAGTCCAAACGTGGACTGGGCGGCTATGGGTGCTTTGATTGAGCTATGGCATCCTCAAACCCATACCTTTCTCTTTCCGGATTTTGAATGTACTATTCTTTTAGAGGAGGTTAAGCTTTTGTTGGGCCTTCCAAAAATCAAGAATAAGATGGCTTTAATGAGGGAAAAGATCACCGGTCAACAATTGTTGATGACGATCATGAAGGACCCTACAAAGGTTAAAGGGTGCCTCACCAAGAAAGGAATTAACCTTGCTAAGCTTGCAGAGTGGACCTTGTACGAGATTGAAGACCTGAGGGAAGATGATGCTGAGGATGTAACGAAAGCTTTCATCACGTGCCTTGCCGGGGCTCTATTCTTTCCCGCGCATGACAACATTCTTAAAGATGATCAAGTCAGTGCGATCTGCGAGATCTTTGAAGGAAGATATATTGGCACTGCGATCTTGGCTTATCTCTACAGTGGGCTCTCTGCAGCGTCCACATGTCAGCCTCCCTATGGTTGCATGCTGCTCTTCGCTCTATGGGTCGAGTTGCACTTCAAATTTGAATATCACACGACGAATTCCGCATGACCATCTCAAATCTATCAGAATAACCCGATCTTCCACATTTCCAACATTGTGAAATTCAATGAGAGGATGATCAATCGAGTGCCAAAACTCAAGACTCGAGCTAACTGGAGAGATTAACTGAGAACGATGTCATCCAACGGGTTTGACCCTTCTCCACTTGCACTCGTAGGAAAACCCATTCGAGTACGCCGTGCATTTGGTGCAGAGCTTAAATTGATCGGTGCCACTAAGTTCGTACTGTACAACCATCATCGATGCCTTACTCAACTCAGCCTGCCTCGCTATGAATTCCCTGAATTCTCCCATACATCTCCAGTCAAGAGGCGTGCTTTGGAATCTGATGAAGACTACGAAGCTACAGAACTCATTGTCACTTTATGGATTATTAGCTTCAGTCATCATGTAAAATCATCTAAAGATAGAGATAGAGGATTAAATGTTCCATATATACTAGGACTTCGGGAATTTCTTCCTTGAATGTTCTCTTTTCTTTTCTTTTCCTGATGTAATAAAGAATTTTATTGAATAAAGAATTGTTCCTTTATGTCTTGAAAAACAACTAGATTTTTCCTTAAAATATGACAGTTCGGGTTTACTTAAATGTAAAACGCGTCCATTCAGAAAGACGCCTTTAAACCATAATTCATTTTCCAAAAATCAACCGTGAATCATTAAAATCCCGAATTACGCTTAAAATGCGTCCACAAACCCAGACGCCTTTCAATTCTCTCTCTTACTTTTTCCAGAACTCCGCCATTAATTCTGTGATTAATCCACTGAAACGTGTCGTGACGTGTGGATGCCTTTCATCATCTTGCCTTGTACTATTCTGACCAGAATTGGCGGTTTAAACTGAAACGCGTCGTCCTGTGTAAACGCCTTTTACTCAATTTCAAACAGCTGGCCTTGCCGCCTCAATTTATGTACCATGAAAGGCGTCGCTGTACCCAGACACTTTTTAACTTCTTTCTAATAGAACCTGCGAAGGCCCTCTTTCTTCCTCACTTTCCCAAATTTTTTGCTTTCCTCTTCCTCTCCGGCGACTCTCCTCCATTTTCCGGCGATCTCTTGCTTCTCCGGTGATCTTCACCATTCTCCTCTTCTCCGGCCATCTCCACCACCGACAACCACCTTCTTCCTCACTTCTCTCTCCTTCGGGCTTTCTCTAACTCCCTTTCGATCCCTCTTCTTAAGTTTTTTCTTGTTTAGACATGGAACCTGGCGAGGGATCGAGGGGGAAACGCCGCCGCGCCATGCGGGTGGTGAGGAGGGAGGAGCGCGAGGCGGCTCTCCCCGAAGAAGCCATGGCTTTAGAGGCGGCGACCGCCATCCTTGAAGAAGAGATTCCCCCACCGGCGGCGGTCGAGGGAGGAGAAGAAGAGGAGGAGGCCTTCCACTTGGTAAGTTTTCTATGTGATTGATTGGAATGAGAAAAGGATGGGAAAGGGGTTCCTTGAAAGGACCCGAAATCGGGTTTGAATGGCGTCCAGACCAGGTGACGCCTTTTAAACAGCGTCGCGCTGGTCCGACGCCATTCATCCGAAAATCCAAATTTTTAATTAGATAGAAAATCAACTTAAATGACGTCAAGACTGGTGGACGCCTTTCAATAGGCGTCCATGTTGTCCGACGCCTTTCAAATAAGCATATTTTATTTGTTTTTCATGTTCATTAACTAATGAAATTCCTTGTTCTTATTTGCAGGGGATGATGAGGGCGAGAATATCTTGGGACTTAGTTGTAGGTGCATACTGGGGACTCCCGGACTTCCAGAAGGTGCGCCTGCGCCGAATGGGGTTCGGCGAGATTCTCGAGATCGAGCCGTTTTGGCTCGATTTGGTCCTCCTGCAGGCGCTGCGGGAAAGGTGGCATGCAGAAAGCAGGGCTTTCCTAATGCCTTGGGGACATATGATCCCCACTCTAGAGGATGTGGCTAGGATCACTGGCCTGAGGGTAGAGGGCCGACCGGTTAGCGGGGTGACTTACCCCGACTACTGAAGATTGGCAGAGGACCTACTAGGCATAGAGGTGTCTAGCCTAGGTAGGGAGTCTAGGATGGTCCCCAGGATAGAGGTGGAGGCCGCCCTAGGATTAGATGAGCCCCGGCGTCGGTCAGACGAGACCCGGGAGGAGTTTAGGAGTAGGTTAGCAGAGTCCTCCTCTTCTGTTTATTGTAGTGACCCGAGTCAGGAGGAGGAAGTAGATAGGCAGTTGAGGGTCTTCCTCGTCTTTTTCTTGGTCGGTTGCTCTTCGGTACGAAGGGCGACCACATTCATTGTAGGTTCCTTTATCTGCTAGATGACTTAGATAGGTTGCACGAGTATGCATGGGGTGCGGCCCTCCTGGCCCATCTGTTCGCCGATTTGTCTGCGGTCACGCCTGACCGTGAGACCACTATCAGCGGCTTCTCGCCGTTCCTCCAGGTATTAAATTGTTTTATTATTTGTTCATGATATGAAATGTAATGATTTTTTCTAACTTATATGTTCATGTATGCAGGTCTGGAGTTATCACTACTTCCCGCTCGGCCGAGCGCGGATAGTGAGACCCGGTGCCGTCCCATTGGCCTGCCGTTGGCAGCCAATAGTGGACACGGCACCTCAGCACCACCAACTGACGGCCCTCCGCCGTCAGTTCCTCGATTATCCCGAGCTTCTGGTGAGTTTTTAATTTGTTCAATTTTGTTCATTAAATGCAATCTTTTATTTATTAAATGCAAGTTATTTATATGAATGCATCTAACCTGTATGCAGGTGATCTGGCGCCCGTACCTGGGTATGGGCGAGGAGGGTCAGCCATGGATGACGGCTGGCCAGAGGAGGTTCGGTAGGCAGATGTGGCTACACTGCCTGAACGAGATCGAGCCCCTCCGCCTTCGGCTCGTGATGAGGACGCTGGGCCTCCATCAGGAATGGATAGACGAGGAGGTCCCGGAGGGCGTTGGGAGGAGCATGAGGGGCAAGCAAGCCCTCACCGATTGGCGTGACAAGTTCCCGGAGCAATACGAAGACTGGCACCGCCGCGGCGTCAGAGTGGAGTCCCGTGCGGAGAGTAGCGAGGCGTATCTCCAGCAGTACCGGGCCCACTACGTCGATCACCTACGGCTCCTCCGTCCTCTCGATATAAGTATGCATTTATGCTTCTTTCATTTTATCATTATCTTTAACTTATATTTGTGAATGAATGTATGTGTGGTATGCAGGATGCACGAGATGCTGTGATCATCGACCTCCGGGCCCGTCTCCATGATGCGGAGGCCCAGCTGGAGCAGGTCCAGAAAGAGCTCTTCGACCTGGTATGTATGAATGAATATGAATGAATGAATGAATTGATTTATTTTGACGATTAGCCACTGACGGTTGTCTTTTGGTGCAGTGAGCCATCTACACCCAGGCGGCTCCCCCTGCATATGGAGCATCATCTTCTTCTTACTCAGCCGCTCATGAGGCTGCTCTGGCCGACCTCCAGAGCCAGCCCGCCTCCGCCATCCACCGGGCTTCCCTCACAGAGGAGGACCGTGCCACTCGAGTAAGTCCTATTATTTCCTTTGATTTCTAAATTTGATTTTGATTTCTTGATTGCCTTGGACTAATAATGACTTTTCCTGCAGGTTGCTGAGCTTCATGAAGCCCTTCAGAGGGCTGAGGCAGATGCGGCCCAGGTTCGCGACCTCAAGGAGTAGGTGGCTTGTCTCTCCACCGGGGATCTTCCTCAGGAGCTTTCACGCCTCCAGTCCTGACTGGAGTTCGTCACTGAGGAGAGGGAGAGGGAGTGGCTGGAGCGGCAGAGACTGGACGCGAAGATGACCTCCCTCTGAGTCCAGTTAGGCATCGCCAAGCACGAACGCCGGAGTGTCGAGGAGAGATACAGGCGTGCTCGGCAGCGTGCTCAGGAGCGCGGGCAAGCGAGCGCTTTCACAGCCAGTGTGGCCATCTCCTCTGGTCAGGCTGGTCCGAGTGCTATGGGTCCACCACCGCCACCGTCCAGAGCTCCAGCACTGGATGCCCATGATGAAGCCCAGAGTCAGTTAGATGAAGGGGCAGGAGAGAGCCAGCCTTGAGGGCTTATGTATTTTTGCCTTTCTTTTGTATATCATGTAAGAAACACCTTTGATATATATATATGAAACTTTTGCCTTCAGCTTTGTGTTCCATGTGTTTGTCCTGTGTCCTGCATATTACTTAACAAACAAGTTAAGTATCTATTCAGGCTTAGCCCCTTGCTCAGTCAAATGAATGACCGATCAATCTTTTTCTCAGAAGAAGGGTCAAGGGGCAGAGCCTTTATTAACAAAGGTAATCAAATTGTAAGCAAAATGCAACATGTAAGCAGACAGATGCTCACTGAAAATAAAAGGAATGAATCACACTAGATGCAATAAGCAGATGCTAATTGAAATATTTTTGTTGTCTTGAAGTATTCATTTTTATTTGGGTTTTGAAACATATATATATTTTTTTGGATTTTTGAAATATGTGCTTCTTTTTTTTTTTTTTTTGGAATATGTATTTTTTTTTGGATTTTGAAATATGCATATTTTTTTGGACTTTGAAATATGTATTTTTTTGGATTTTGAAATATGTACTTTTTTTGGATGCATATTTTTTTGGATTTTGAAATATGTATTTTTTTTGGATTTTGAAATATGCATATTTTTGGATTTTGAAATACGTATTTTTTTTTGGATTTTGAAGTGTGCATATTTTTGGATTTTAAAATATACATATTTTTGGATTTTTGAAATATGGTGCAAACTAAAAGACCAGCATGGTCTCAGATCAAAAGATCATATTCATTTATCAACTTAATTCCCAAATTGTTCTTCAATAATCTAACTTAAACCCATCGTATTTGAACTTGTGTTTGCATTCGTGATCCCATTTGATGATTTGATCCTTAGTCAATTAAGGCCATTCCTTAAGCTTGGAGTACGCCTCTTCATAAAAGAAAGTAAGAATTGGTTTAGAAAGCCCACGAGATGGTTCCAGAAATCTAAAAAGATGTTCCTTTCTTACCTTAATATATGTTGGGGTTCGGTCATTTTCTTTTTGGGGTATTTATCGACCTTGCGTTCCCTTTTATTTCATTTCATGGCCTTGATGTAACGTTTGTAATGTAATGCCCTTTTGATTTGACATTTGGCTTTTGCTTTTGCTTTTGCTTTTCTTTTTCTTGGGATGGATCTCCTCCTTTTTTTTTTACGACGGCCTCCTACTAAGATGGTGGGTATTCTTGGTAGTCTATTCTAAGCCTCGTTCCGACATCATGGGCCTAGTGTAAAAACTGAATTTTGTTTGAAAAGAATGATTTGCACTTTACACTTTCAGTCAAGCTTTCGGTATTCCTTAGGACTTGGCATCTCTTGTTACTCACGAATCAAACGTGTTAGTGTGTGTAGTAATGTGTTTGGAATTAAATTATCCAGACTGATAAGGAAATTTGAGTTTCTAAATTTTCTGATTCCACTGGTCTTTGTACCATGCTGATCGACTCTTTAACTTAAGAGTAGTATTTCTTAAGATATAGACCATTCCAGGGGTGAGCTAACTCTTTCCCTTCTGCATTAACTAGACGGTAAGCGTTACCAGGAAAAACATGCGATACAACATAAGGTCCTTCCCAATTGGGTTGGAGCTTAGAACGCGGACCACCAGGTTTTACAAACATTCTTTTGACGACTATTTTACCAACCTTGAACTTACGTTCGATGACTTTCTTTTGATAAAAACGTGCTAATCTATTTTGGTAAACTCTTGCATGATTAGCAGCTGACCATCTTTTCTCGTCTAAGAGTTCCAATTGAGCAAGGAGTGTTGAACGGTGTTCATCAATGGAGAATTCCTTATTCAATTGTACTTTTAATGACGGTATAAGGATATCGTATGGAACTACCACCTCCATTCCAAATGTTAAGGAATAAGGAGTCTGCCCAGTGGGCGTGCGGATTGAAGTTCGGTAGGCCCATAGAGCCTCAATCAATTTTTCTGGCCAGTCTGTGAATTTATTAGACTTGCACGTCTTTTTGATGATTTTTATCAAAGTCTTATTAGTTGCCTCTGCTTGGCCATTGCCTTGAGGATAATAAGGAGATGAATGATGTAATGCAATTTTATACCTGTTGCAGAGGTCTTTCAATTCTTGTGACACGAACTGCGGTCCATTGTCGGTGACGATGGTGCTTGGTATTCCAAATCTGGTGATGATGTTCTTCATTATCAACTTGCAGACGGTTGATGCTTTGACTTCCGTGTATGCTTCAGCTTCTGCCCACTTGGTGAAGTATTCCGTTGCCGTGAGGATGAAGGACTTTTGCTTCATGCCGGAATCAGGATTACAAAGGGATCCAATGACATCAAAAGCCCACATGGAGAAAGGCCATGGGGAGGAAACAGGGTGGAGTGAAGATGCAGGAGAATGAATCTTATCGGCGTGAAGTTGGCACTTAGCACACCTACGGACATATCCTACACAATCTTCTTCCATGGTTGGCCAATAGAATCCTTGTCTAAGGATTTTCTTTGCTAGCATTTGTCCATTAACATGGCCACCGCAAACTCCAACATGAGCTCCTTCCATAACCTTCCAAAGCTCATCTTCGTCTAAACATCTTAGAAGAACTCCATTAAAACCTCTTTTGTATAATACTCCTCCAACTATGGTGTATCTTTGAGCAACTCTCCTGATAGCCATTTTCTCCTCAGTTGTGGCTTCTTCATGATATGATTGATCTTCACAATATTTAGCAATTTCATAGTACCATAGTTTCTGCTCATCATCCATCTCTCCTAACAGTTCCATTAACATGATCTCTCTTTTTTCCACAATATCTCCATCTCTAACTTTCTTTAGCAGCTTCTCCTTAGTTCTAAGGAATGAAGGGTCTTTTACGGCGGGTAAAAGACGCCTATGAACAATGATTGATTCGGATTACCTGCTGATTGGGAAATTAAGAGAAGATGCAAGTGAGGCTAGAGCGTCAGCTAAGATGTTCTGATTCCTAGGAACATGGACAAAGATCAATTTTGTGAAAAGCTTTGCATAAGCAGAAGTAAGTTCTTGATAAGGCTTGAGCTTGGGATCAAGAGTTCGATACTTGGTTAACACCTGGCTAAAAATCAATTGGCTATCACCCACAATTCTGAGTTTAGTGGCACCATGAAGATGAGCAGCCTCGAGGCCAGCAAGGAGTGCCTCGTATTCAGCTATATTGTTAGTGACTGGGAAGTCAAGCTGAAAGGCTTGTGGAATGGTGACACCTTCAGGTGAATCCCCTTTCCATGGGAATTCAGAGCTCCGTCCACATATCATCTCTGATTTGGTTTATGGACATCAGTTCCTCATCCGGGAACTCCGATTGAACTGGATCAAAACGAGGAAGGGGGTGATGAGCGAGATGTTCTGCTATGGCATAGCCTTTGATCGCTTTCTGTTGAATGTAAGTGATATCAAATTGAGATCGAAAGCTTTGCCATCGTGCTAACCTATCAGTAAGGACATATTTCTCAAGAAGAAACTTGATTGGATTCATCCTAGCGATGAGATGGACTTCATGGGTTAGAAAGTAATGCTTCAATTTTTGAACAACCCATACAAGTGTTGCACATGTTTTCTCCATCGCTGTGTATCTCTGTTCAGCGAGGTTGAGAAGTTTAGAGAGATAGTAAGCTGCCCTCTCCTTTCCTTCTTCATCCTCTTGTGCTAGGACAGCCCCCACTGCATCATCCAGGACAGAGATGTATAGTATCAATGGTTTGCCCAGAGATGGTGGTCTCAAAACAGGAGGACTTGCCAAATAATTCTTCAATCCATCGAATGCCTCCTGACACTGATTGTCCCAATCGAATTTGACTCCCAGCTTGGTAAGCTCGTAGAACGGCTTACACCTTTGTTAGTGCTGGGAGACAAAACGGCGAATAAACTGCAACCTCCCGATCAATCCTCTTAACTCTTTCAAGTTCTTGGGAGGTGGCATTTCTCTGATAGCCTTCACCTTGTTGGGATCAATCTCAATTCCCCGTTTACTGACAATGAATCAAAGTAATTTCCCTGAGGATACCCGGAATACACATTTCTTGGGGTTCATCTTTAACTGATATTCTCTTGATCTTTCTAATACTCTTGCCAGAACTTTGGCATGCTCAACCTTAGTCTTAGATTTCACCAACAAATCATCCACATACACTTCTAGATCGATATGCATCATGTCGTGAAATATTGCCATCATAGCCATCTGATAAGTGGCTCCAACGTTCTTTAATCCAAAAGGCATGACGACATAGCAATATGTCCCCCAAGGTGTAGTGAATGATGTCTTTTCCTAATCTTCTTCTGCTAATTTGATCTGATTATATCCTGAAATTCCATCCATAAATGAAAAAGTTTCATAGCCAGCAGTGTTATCGATGAGTACATCAATGTGAGGCAGTGGAAAATCATCCTTAGGACACGCCCGATTCAAATCTCGGAAGTCAATACAAATCCTGACCTTCCCATCTTTCTTCAGAACTGGGACTATGTTGGCCACCCATTGTGGATAAAGGACAACTCTAATGAATTTGACTTTATGTAACTTGTCGACCTCTTCTTTCATCTTTAAAGCCATTTGTGGGTGGAATCGCCTTAACTTATGTTTGACCGAGCTAGCTCCATCCTTTAATGTCAACCTGTATTCCACTAATGATGAGTCTAACCCTAGCATATCCTCATAACTCCAAAGAAAAGTGTCCTTATAATCCTTAAGAACTTATACCATTGCCTTCTCATCCTCTTCAGAAAGATTCTTGCTAACGAGGACAACCTTAGGTTCGTCTTTAGTACCTAAATTGATTTCTTTGGTGGGCTCTTCTACGGCAGCTGAGGGTCCATCGAATCTTTTTACTCTACTGGCATATGCCTCAGCCGCGTCCTCGTCATCTTCCTCATCTTCAACAATGGGGTCCTTTTCATGTATCAATTCATATACCCCATATCCATCATTAACTGACTCATCATCTATACAATCTTCTGGCATCTGAATAGGATTCTCTAATAGCTGAGGGATCATAGAGCAAGAAAGATATTTATCAGCTAAATCCTGGAGGTATCTATCTGGGATTTGTTTACCCTTAGATTTTCTAGACTTCCTAACTTCACTAACCTGCCTAAAGCTAGACTGCCTATCTTCGCTAGACTCCTTATCCTGACTTAATGAGGATGAAGTAGAATGAAAATTATGGGATACATGCGGAAATATTGGGGAATCCTCCCGATGGGAGGGGCAGAGTAGATCTAGAAGGGAATCTTGACCGAAAGACCAGCGCGATGAGGTACAATCGGACAAGTAGGAAGTTTCCTCAATGAGGATATGGGAGAAATTTGTTGTCAAATTGGCGTTTTTTTTTGGAGAAAAGATGAATTAAATATAAAACAAGAGTGAAGGTGAATAGGAGGAGAATGTGATGGAGGAAGTGGCACCAAGGCCAAAGGATTTGGGGGATCATACAGCAGTATGTCCCAGATTAAATCGTAAATCCTCTCTGGATCGAGAGGAGGTTGGGGAATGAAGTCCCGTGGGGACAGAGTGATCATGATGGGTGGAGTCCGTGGAATATCTTCAGTAATGACCCATGACCAAGTCAGGGTCAGGAGCAGAGTGCGGAACAAGGTATGAAGCGTGAAGATATGAGAAGGATAAGTCCCCCTCCAGAGCAGATCCGTGGTATAGCCAGCCTCGTAGGGATCATCTGGCTTCCCTTCGTCTGTTTCCTCAGACAGCAGTATTCTCTTATAAAAAATGGCACCAGGCCCTTCAATCAATTCATCTATTTGTGGCGGCCACTTAGGTTCTAAGGGATCGAGAAACAGTCTATTCAAGCGCGATATACAGATCCCTTAAGTCGAACCATCTGTACCATTCACACTCAGGGTCTTGAAATTTCCTCATTTTCATTGGCCGCAGAGCCTCAAAGGACTGGTACGTGAGCAGTTCTGAACAATGTCTAGCCAAGTCTCTTCCATATATATCATGGAGGTCAAAACATGAAGTAATGACCACCGTGTTGTCATGACTGATTACGGGCCCCTTTACAAAATGAGTCTACAGAGTCCATGTTAAGGGGTCCCGACCTTCTTTGCATGGTGTAGTCATGGTCTCCCAGACCTTTTGGCTATCTTCATTTTCTTCTTCCTGAACAATGTCCTGCTTCACTTTTCTTGGCCTATAGCCCAGGCCGTTTCCAGGTGTCCCTCAGCTGTCCTTGACGGGAGTGGTTCTACCTTGTAATTGTGTGCCCAGGCCCTTTCCAGGTTGATAACCACTCTTCATCATTATTTTCCATCCAGGGGTACTCATGCACTTCCCCCTCTTTATAGTATTCAGTGGATAAGGGGTAAGAGTGGCGGCCTTTAAAGGATCAGCTACCGGATGGTAGACCTGTAATACCGACAGAAAAGGATGCCGGCCAGGCGAAGAAGTGGGCTTGATATTCAAAGAATGAGCAGCAGCAAGGATCGGCATGCTCGTAACTTTAATGATTCGTCCTTTGTAGGAAAATTTGAGGCATTGATGATTCGTAGAGGGAATCGCCTCGAGGGTTTTCATATAAGGACGACCCAAAATGGCATTCAAGGAAGGATCGATTTCCAAAATGTGAAATTCGACCTCGGCATGACATATAGGGCCTAGCTCCACTTTCAAATAGACCATTCCCAGAGGGGAACGGGTGGAATTATCATATGCTGTCACAGAAATAGGGCTAGACAACCATTTTTCTTTGGGCACACCGCACAATTTAAGGGTCTTCGGAGGTAAGACATTGATTGAAGCCCCTGTGTCAACCAGACATGCATCCACGACCTTCTTGCAGATATTGACCGTAATACTTAACGCCATGCTTCTGGCTGCTGGCGATGCTAGTTCCGAAGCATGAAATGAGATAGAGGGCTAATCCCCCTGAGGAACTAGTAGTGCGGCGATCTTTTCTACTGGCACGTCTTCGTTGACCATCACTTTTTGTAAATACTCCATCAAAGCCTCTTGATGGGTCTTCGATCTTTTTATCAGTTCAAGCACAGAGATTCGTGCCGGTGTTCTATCAAGATGCTTCAGCAGGTTGTATTGAGTGCCTGGTGCACTTTCATCATTATGTGCTTCCTCCGACGACTGTGATGGGCCGTCTCTGACCGTTGACTGAGGAAAGACCTTATTGAAGATCCTCCCACTCCGGAGTGCATGTTCTTCAGTTGTGGAAGGGCCAGGTGACAACTTGAGCACCGCAGGGTTAATGGATGGTGTGGAGGGTTGGTATATGGGTGATGGCGTGGGGTTAGTTGGTGGTGGCATGGTACGGATGAGAGGCTTAGACGGTTGGATAGTGGAAGGGTAAGTGGTTGGTGCGGATGAAGTGGGGAATGGCATGCGGAGTAGGGGTTTAGATGGCTGTATGGGATTTGGGTAAGCGGTAGTGGTAGTGGGTGGTGTAGGGAATGGTACGCGTAGCAGTGGTTTGGATGGCATGAGGTGTGCGAAATTGGCTTGCGGGGGGTTGTTTGATGGAGGTGTAGTGGCGTGGGGGATAATGGGTTTGAGGAAAGTGGGCGGTGGTAATGGGTTAGTGGGTGCGGGTGAGTGATATGCGGGTGTTGGTATAGGTGTGATGGTAATGGGCTGTGGTCTAGGTATGTGGATGGTGCGGCGTGGCGGTTGTTCTGTGGTGCTCGAAGTGTGGCCTGTTGAATAAATAGAGGAAGAGTCCTCTATCTTCCTCTGTTGCCCTCGATTAGCCTCAGACCGGCTATTTGTCAAAATAGGGGCAACTTGGTTCTGGTTCTGGTGCTCCGGAAGTGAGTTTTGCACTATACCCATGTTTGGCGGCGCTGCTGCCTGCACTGGTGCTCTTGGTTGTTGTTGTTGTTGTGGTGGTCTTCTCGCCTTCAAGGCGGATATGTACTTCTTCATCTCTTCCCAATCTATGCTTCCCTGCTCGTTGAGATCATGAATATAATCTCGGAATTGGAAGCAGGTGTCTATGGTGTGTCCAGGTTGTCTATGGAAATAATAATACCTGGAAGTGTCGGCATTTTGGGGCCAAATAGCTTTTTCTCTTGGCAGGACCAAAGCGTTGGCTGCCATTAAAGCACTGAAAATATCCACTAGAGACTCTAGAAGTACTGGATATTATGCCCTCTTCGGGCCTGGAGGCTTCCTCTACTGGTTATAATCAGCAGGAGAAGGTACATTGTGATATGTCGGCGGTGCGCGCGGCTGGTACTACTGCTGTTGCTGATACTGCTGTTGTGGGGGCTGATACTGTAATTGCCATTGCGGCTGCTACTGTGGCTACTGCTGTGGTTGCTGGTTCAGCTACTGAGGCCGCTGATACTGGGGTTGTTGATACTGTGGATTCAGTTGCGGCTGTCTGTAACCCTGCAGGTTTGGCTGCTATGGCCGCTGGTACTGTGGTTGCTGATTCCTCACAAATTGGGGCGGATTGTTGTTCATGCTGCTGATCTGCTCATGAGAGAGCATGCCGTCAGTGGTTGGACCTGTGCTAGAGGAATTTGGCATGGCAGGCTTCCGAGGTGGAGGCCTGCTAGGTCGGTGAGGATCAAAGACACTAGAAAATGTAGCATCTTTGAAAGCATTCTGACAGTACCGCGCTCTTTCATAGAGCTCTGCCATGCTGGTTAGGTTGTTCAGGGAGATGACTAGTTTGAACTGAGGCGTGACATTAGAAATTAGCATCTTTACTTGCTCCAACTCAGATAAATGATCTTTCACTTTTTCCGCCATACCCCTCCATCTATCAGCAAAACTGACGAACTCCTCGTCAGGCTTCATCTTTTCTGCTATCAGGTCAGTAATGGACAAGGAGGAGGCAACTCTATCCTGGTATCGTTGAATGAATTTTCGTGAGACGATACCGTAGTCCTCTACTTCAGCAAGTTTCAAAAAAAAGAACCACTCGAGGGCTGGTCCCTCTAAGGATCTCCTGAACAAAAATGCCAACGACCTCTTGTCGTTTTGCCAGAAAGATGATTCGTACATAAACTCCTTCAAGTGAGTGAAGGGGTTACCAGTACCGTTGTATTTTCGGTACACTGGCATCTCAGAGGGTGGCAGATGGAACACAGACAAACTTGGTAAATTTATCTCTGGTGCAGCTTTAACTCCCATCATCTTCTGAAGGTTGTTGAACTGTTCGTCCATACGCTCCATCTTTGCCAGCAGCGCTTGTGTTGTTGGATCAACCTGGGGAGGAGGGGGAGGTGGAAGTGCATGATAGGCATGTTGCCTAGAATATGTAGGTCAAGGAGGACAATAGAGTGGAGGTCCGACAGAGCTTCTGTTAGTTTAGGTGGCCTACAAGCCAATCTAACAATGTAAATCTCGTTCATTATTAATAAAATGGCATAATATTCATTATGTGTAAATTGCGTTAATTAACGTTTCATAATGAAGTCCGTGAATATGTGCTATGGTGATCAGATTATGATGAGATCATACTAATGAGACTGATCACTTAAACACACATATTCTTAATCGTTCCTAGTCGGAGGATATCCGAGAAGGACATCGGATATCCGGTTAGACTAGTACAGATTACTCCTGCTCATATGATGAGGGTGACTGGTCTCATAAGTCACTTGTGTGGAGACACTAAGGCGAATCTGTAGGTGCTCATTGGAGAATGAGTTCACTGAACTGATCCGATTGAATCGCTGGATGGTAATGTACCTCACTGTCAACCAGCTTGATTCTATTGTCGCAGTTGCGTGGATGGTCCTCGGACCTGAGACACCAAGGACACCTTGGCGGTGGACTTCTGTACTTTGACCTTGGTCTACGAATCTCTAGCCACGGGATTCTAATACGCCAAGGATTGGGTGCAGCGGAATACCGTCGAAGGGAATTGTGTGTCAATAAGGAATCATTCGCTCTCGGTACTTAGAGAGAGAATGCTCTAGGAAGGATGTGCGAAAGTCCCTGGCCAGGGCGGACGATAATATCGGGAAAGGAGTTTTCCGATATTCATCAGTGGCATCCAATTCAAGTGAGTCGACCGGTTAGGGTTTGACAGCTCGCCATACCCTGAGTTGACTCGAGAGCATTGTACGAATGAAGGATTATATCCACGCGGTAACTGTCGGCGGAAAGGTTCCAAGAGTGGGTTACTTAACCCCAAATACCTTCCGGGTTCACGCGGTGTTGCTTGGCACCCAACGTGATCGGAGGCCCGGTCGAATTCGATGTGTGACATCAATTCGATTGATTAATTGATTAATAAATGGTTATTAATTAATTAATAAAGCCAGTGAGGAGTCACTGGGCTTGTTGGGCCATTAACTGGACTGGTACTTGGGCCTAGAGGGTCACACGCACATGATTCTCAAGGCGATGGATAAATAAGTGGGTTTTATACAAACCGGGGGTTTTTGTGAAAAACCGCGCGGTTAGTATAAAACATAGCGAACGGGCTGAGCAGGCCAAGCTGCTGCTAACCCTGGCCGCCCCTCCTCAGTTTCTGTCTCCCTCTGGCGTCCAGGCAGATCCAGATCTGTCCCGCCACTTTTCTGAATCCCGTTCGACGGGAAATCGTCCGCACACTGCGGCGATCATTGCGGCGACTAGCGGAGGCTTCGCGGGCTGCGAAGAACGACGAACTCGAGGATATCCGTCGCGGGGAGGATCGCGTGGACTTCGCTAGAGGCCGGGCACTTGCGCGGCTTGCGGTGTCACACCGACGGAACCGAACGGCTGCGGATTCGAATCCGCACACGGTGAGAACTTCGATAATCTGATTATCGTATTTTAGTTCTTCGAAACGGGAAACGGATCGCTGTAAAATTTTATTTTCCGCTGCGTGAGCGATCCGGAGAAACAGAGAAAACCCAACAGCTTTCGCCATGCCCGAGGGCATTTTGGTAAGTAGGCGTCAGCGGCCTGACCGGTTGCCTAGAAGAGGAAAGTTATGGCCCAGCTGGCCGAGAAGCTGAGACGTGGAGGCCTTCCATGGCCTGGTGAATGAAGGAAGTATGAGGAGGAGGTTGTTGAGGGATGACAGGGGGAGCCGCAGGGTTCGACTTAGCAGACTGCATGGGCGTCTTCCCCTTCAAAATAGACTGGATTGCCTCGAACTGTTGAGGATCCAGACGGGAGGCAATAACTCCCAAAGCATTCACTAGATCCGAGGGATAGGAGGATGAGGGATCATTCGGATTCATGTCCCGCTCGAAAACAAGATTAGGAATCGCATGTACGTGCGGAGGGAGATCAGAATATTGATCATGAGCACAATGAAGAGGGGTTGGGACATTCCCCTCATATCGAACTGGACGAGGGTGAGAATTACGGGGGGCATCAACATCTCTCCCGCTTTCGAAATGGTAATCAGAGTCACGAGGGGCATTAGCATCTCCCTCGTAGTTGACTATGGCATATGGAGCCATGCTCAAATCCCTACCTGATCAAAGTAGCATGATATTATATATATATATATATATTTTAGAGATTGGCAGACAAATTGATAAGAGATTAAGCAAACAAGTGGATGTTTAACGTTATTTCAGGATTCCTTGTTGGGTTATTTGGATTCAATTAATCACAAATTCACTCAGTGGGTAGGATCCTAGTTTCAGTTCGATTTCCACCGTTATGCTCTATGGCTTTCTCTCACAACGTTATGAAAATCTAACCAGGACTTCGATTGGTACAACCAGCCCGATGAACAAGGAGGAATACCTTGATTTTGGGGACTTACAGATGTCTTTAACGCCAACCACTCTAGTCTGATCGAGGGATCGACCCAATCAGAGAGAGTTGAAGACGTCAAGAAAGGTGTTCCTAAGAAGAGGAGGGTGTTAGCCCCAGTGCGTATGACATGTGGCCTGGGTGGCCTCTAATACTTAATACATAATGTGTAGTAGCAAACAGATCAAAAATCTGAGAACTGAAGAAGAAACAAGAAACTGCCTAAATCGTGTCGCTGTTGGTCGACGCTATTCAATCAAAAACTTATTTTTTCGCAGAAACTCAGGCAGCAGACAACAGAGAAAATTGCCTGAAAGGCGTCTGGGTTGAGCGACGCTTTATGAAACGCGTCGCTGCTCCTGGACGCTTTTCAAGTCGCAGATTCAATATTTCAGGAGGAATTTCTAGATTGATTCCCCCTCACACAAACAGGATGAAAGCAGTAAATAATCAGCTCATGCGAATCTTTCTTTTTTATTTCGATTTCTCAACAGGATGATCTATCATATAAATAATAAAACAATCACTCAATCACACATGCTTCTTATCACAAAAACAACTTTTCAACTAATCAAACGGGGAGGGCAAGATCTTGCCGCAGAGGTGTGCACGTGGTGCACGTAGGAATAACAACTAAACTAAAAACTCACCGATCGGTGAGGGCGTGTCGAGAGACACAGGTGGTGCACCGTGGGTGCCCGATTGATAACAGCAAGAACAAAGGATTAAAAAGATGGTGAGACCAAGTCCCACCATGATCACCAAAAAGCTGTGGGTGGGTGCTCAAATTGGATGTGTGATTATCATGAAAAATTATGTTGATTATGAGACAAATAAACCTATTAAAACTAAGTGAATGTGATCGCCAGAAACTTTTAACTAAAAAGTTCCAAAAGAAAGATTTGATTGCCTACCTGTTTTGGATGTGGGAGATGTTGAAGTTCTTGATTCCCCTCCTTCAGCCGGCTGAAGAAAGAGAGCCATTTCTATCTTTGTTCTTGCTTTGACTGCTTATTGGACTTTGAGGATCATCCAGATTCCTCGTTGTTCGCTGTTGATTCCCTCCTCTTGTTCTCTTTTTATACTTTACAAGAAAATGAAAAGAAAGAGAGAAAAAATAATAAGAACTCAAATAGATGTAGTATCTATTCCAGTAGAAATTCTGAGCATGCAACTTGAACAATTGAACTCACTTGTATGATGGTCTTTTAAATCCCTTAAAAATATGGATTGGAAAATAATGCTAGTGAGTGTGTGTGTGGCATGGAGTGATGTGATGAATGAGGTTTTGAACTAACATGATGATGAAATCAATATGATGAAAATAGGAGAACTAAGTTGAATGGCCCCTGGAAAGTCTTGGTCTTGAAAAGATCTTGAAAGGACGAAGAGGCGATGAAGAAAGGATGCCGACTCCTGGTAGTAGCAGCGCTTCGATTTTTCAGCGTATGGACGTCGTCTCCTTCTTGGATCGGATTTCACTCTTATCACTTTAATCACTTATCATCACTAACTTTTCAATGACCAAGGGGCTGTGTATTTATAGGCTTTACATCTGCGGTTATTAATGGATTAACATGAAGAATTTGAAGTTTATCCAGCTAACAAACATATAAACACAGATTAATTCATCTTTATCTGTAATTATCTAAAACGAGTCGCCCATGGAAGACGTCTTTTAGACTAATTAAGATAAGGATAAACATCCGGAAAAAGAGATAGAAACAGCTTAGAAAACCTAAAAGGCGTCGTGCCTGGCAGACGTCTTTTAGCTAATTAATCAATTAATTAAAATTCAAATTTTAATATCAAAATATGAATAAACTCTAAATGGCGTCTTTACATGTCGACGTCTTTTAGGCTTCTTCATATTTTAATCAAAATTTGAGTTAAAATCAATTTAATTAATTAACTTAAATCATGTTTGTTTGACCCGATACTATTTAGATAATTAATTCAGAAAGATTAATAAAAATTAACTAATGATTAAATATCAAACCATTCTGAGGCATTTATTATATGATATGAAATTTACTCAAAATGATGTCAAAATTAGCGTGTCTACACTTATAACTTCATCAGCAAAGTGTCTCTAGAGTTACAATTCAATTTTTTTTTACTCTAAAAATAAAAATTTATAATCGATGAAGATGAACAGATTTACATACAACTTTTAATATGAAAGATAAAAAAAGTATTTGATAAAAAATCATCAATTTATTCTTAGAAACACTTACTTTTCATCTTCCAATTCAATTGTGAATATTTAATTATCTTTTCTGGTATTCGCACTTTCTTCAATATTTCTAATATCGGTAAGCTCTCCAATTACGTCTATCACGGAATTACAAATTATTTGATATGACAAATGTGTGTTTAATACGCATGTAAAGATAATATATTGAGTTTTCTATCCATTTAAAGTTTGAAGAAATTATTGAAAATAATTATATATTTAACTTACCAACCAAGTAGGTATCATTAGTTCATCTTGAAATTATGTCATCAAAAGAAACAAAATTGAATGCATGAAGTGGCAGCATAGCTTCATTACAACCTTTAACAAAAATAGAGAAAATAAAGTTCACTTTGTCCGCGTGATAGTAGCCTTATAGTTCCCGCTGTTCTTACCAAGTCCAAAGTTTGTAATGACATAAGTTTTTCCTTCGTTTAAATCAGTCTTGAATTTATTAATCAAAGTCTTTTTCACAGTTGTTTGAATCTTTCCACCCTAAGACAGTGTAAAAAATGATTAGAATAGTTGAATCATATACTTATACACAAATAGTGAAACTGAGATATATTACCTTTTCATCTATTAATATCATATGAATATTATTCATTTCTCCAAAGCTATTAAATTTTGGTGCATTCCACAGAGTTGATATCTTGACTCTTATTTCCCATGTTTCTTTAAATGGATAGATCTTATTGATAAAATCAAACTTGGGTGCTATATCCTCTACAACAGAACGTAAAAAATATATCTTTATATTCAGTTGAACGGAAACTTATAATAAAAATTTTCCCTATTATTGAAAGTGTAGAAACTATTATCAACTAAAATTATTTAGAAGAATATTATAACTTACCTATTTCAAGTTTTAGAATATTTCCTTAAAAACAACATTACATGTAGAATCCTTGATTTTTCCATCTTTATCAGTAATTAAAATTCTCAATCCCTTCTTACTTTTAACTCTAGAAACAGTAACACAGTTGTCCATGACTAAAAACTGGTTTAGGGAGATATAAATTGACATTTGATAGGGATTGACGTTGACTTTTGTTTATAGTCATAGCAAAGCAGACGGCTAGCGGATATTGCTTCCTTTGAAGTTTGAATGGCCATTTCGTTTGTGAAGGTGTGAGGACCATCCGAGGAATGAAAATTTTCTGTCCAGTTTCCTTTCCAGCCATCACTTTTGCTTTACTAACATGATTTCCCAAGTGAGTTAAAATCAATCTTGTACCATTACATAACCCAACATTTTGATCTATATTTCGAAGCAACATGATAGGAATACCAACCTTCAACTTCAGTACATGATTTGAAATACCTGAGCATTTGATACTATTTAAGAAGTTTGGAGTGTAGAGATCATCATGACTGTCATAATCATTACTTGCCTTGCAAATGCTATCAAAACTTAGATATAACTTTTCTTCCCCAAGTACTAAAAAGAGCATGCATTCATTAATACTCTCAATTATATCATGAGTAGGAGAACTTAATGCTTATTTTGAATTATTCTTATAATTTTAAAAGACTATTACAATTTTCTTACCAAAATATTGTAGTAGACTCTGTTGTCTTGCCAAAATATCTTCTGCTAGTATATGCCACGCCATATTCTAAACATATTCTAGTCTGGACAAACTATTCGACAATAATAGAATAGAAAAAAGTCTCCTCAAATAATGGCCAGAACCCTAAAATGAAGCTTTGAATATAGCATGAATGTATTCTTTGTCATCACCAAGCAATCCCTTGCATAACATGCCTATTTGAATGTAGGCAACAATATGCCATCGACAGTTCGTATATCTTCAAAACAGGTAGGACCCTTAACCTTATTTAGCAAAATCCTTAAATACTACATTTCTCTAGTACTAGGAGGCATATAAAAACTCTTCCAATAGAGAATCTTTGTTTTCTCGGCATCCACTTTTTTCGATCTTGTCTCCATTAGCTTCCATCCATGCTACGAACATGGTTCTTCAATTCCTGGCCTGTTTATCACTGATTCAATTGGATCATCATCTTGAAATATGACACATTGCTCGTTTGGAAGATGGAAACTCAATCTTTCCACAGGCGGGTCTCTATAATTAATATCGAAATAAAAAATTCTCTACACCGCTTCACATACAGAGATGTATCGACAATCATAATATATATTTATTTCATCTATTTCCTTATGGTGCTCGTTGTTCTTGGAATTTTCATAGAAGGCAAGAGTGACTCGATCATGCCCTTTATTGATGTATTTGAACAACTACTTTATTGACCTAGACTGATTATACCACTCCACAATAATATGAGCTTGATACTTTCATGAGCAGTTGTGAATTGTATGGAAAACAAATCTATTATCTAGGACAACACCATTCCTTTCAACTATCATACCATTATCTCTGCTTCTGTAAAGAGGATATCCGTCTTCGTTAACACTTGCTCTATGATTATATTTCTTCGGAAAATATTTCGTACACTTACCATTTCTCATACATGGAGAATTTCTGTATGTAGCACCACATGGTCCATGAATCATAAAAGTCTTTACAACTTCATATAAGTTTGGATATTGTTGTTTGTCAGGTATTTCTACACAAATAATGCGATCAATATCTGCCGCAGTAGGATACTTGTTCTTAGGGTGCAAAAATAGTAAGATATGAGCATGTGGAAGACCTCACTTATGAAATTCAATTATGTAAACAACTGCATAAATTACACATATAAAACTATTAATTTCATCTTTATTTTTAATTTAATAGCAATAATCTTAAACAACTGAACTCATTTATAGTGGACATTTCATACCTGCTTTCACCTTACTAAAAATATGATTAACCTTCAAATATTTGATTAGTTGTTCACATTTGATCTTGAAGCATCGACATAGAATGTCTGGTCTATCTTCAACCCTTATACCATAATTTTTAATAGCTCTAAGTATTTCAGGCCACTTTGGGTTACATGTGAAAGTAATAAATAGACCAAGATATCCAGCCCACTTACAAATGACTATAGCATCTTGATAATTTTGAATCATATATCTTGCACCACCAGTGAATGAAGACGGTAATACTACACATTTGCCTTTGGAAGAAGCATGTGTCTCACCTCTCAATATGGCTTTAGTGAGTCCCTTGTACCTTTCAGCTCCCAACTCCTTTTGATGTGAACGAATGTAACGCAATCTCTCAACCTCAATCATTGTATAAGCATCAACAAAAAACTGTTGAAATAACTTTCGAGACGTTAAGATGGTTGTTGATTCACATTTCCTATCTTGTATCCTGAATGCAAAGAACTCTCTCGTGGTCAATCTTATTCGTTTTCTATTATTTTCCTCATTTCTATGTTGGATATCTTCTCTATAACCATCTTCTTTATAAGGAAACAGTAGAGGATATTGCATAGGAATATAAGCAGGGTGAAACTCATTAATACGCTTTAAGAGATCATCTTGTCTCTCTACGATAACATCTCTATTCCCATATGAAATTCCAATATCTCCAGCTATAAAAGCTGCCACTTTAGAAGCCGTAGGCAGATTGTAAGTCCTTCCATCAAAAGATCTTCTTCCAATCAATCTAATTTTTAAGTTCCATAGTTCTAAAGCATCAAATCTATCTCTAGCCATTCTTAATGACTTTGCCAAAGGATTGTAAGTATCTAGCATTTCTTTTAAATCATGAACAATACTTGGATCTAATATTTGAGAGCGATCACTTGCACTGCAATACAAATGAAAAATACACAATATCATTGACTTTATATACATGTGTGTTATTTAAAAATATAAGGTAGGTTAGTAACATACACACCTGACTGCTTGGATTCTATTTGTGATTTCATTATCTGTATCATATATATATATAGTTGTGCAAATTTCGGAGTCAATCCTGAATTTAGAAGTAGACTACCGATCCTATGATAATCTTAACCATGCAATCTGAACACATATGGTCCTGTACCACGATTTATAGAAGTGTCGATCTTACCTCACATTGATGTGAAGGAGAACATCATGTTGTATACTCGAATATTTTCCAAGAATTGTCTACTCTTAGAATCATTTCTATGTATCAAGTTATGTAAAACTGAAGGTGGTTCTTTGAGCGTAGGCAATTGCCCTTTACCTTGCATACAACACAAAGAAAATTTTGGAACAATTGAGTTCTTATTTTTGTGCAGTCTTTCTTCGTACCACATTAATCCACCACAATATTCACAGGGCCACATGGGATCTCCAATGTCCCAAAAATCATTTTCTTTAGGAAGATTAAATTGACCACTAATTTCTGCTCTTGAATTAAAGAATACCACAAATGTAAGTATATTGTCAATACAACTTTATACATATCATCAGTAAGCAATTTGTATGTAGTGATAGCTTACCATTTAGATGTAGAATAGTATGTTCACTCATTTCTGCTTCTGTCACACTGATAATTGTATTATTTTTAATAATATCAGAATTTTCAGTGAATATATCACCAGAACATGCGAGAGACTGCAGAATCATTTGATTATGAATAACATATTTTCCGGATCTCATTCTAGAACCACTTCATATAGATGTACTCTTCTGAGATATTCACAACGTGTTAGACAAATTATTCTGCTCATTTAAACTCTTCTCTCCAAGATCAAATACAATACTTGATTGTATATTGTATTCACTCGAATTCGTCCAATGAGTCTTTGAGTAAATAATATCCATTGGAGTAGCTCGATTCTTGCTTGAAGTTGCAAAACTCCTATCATGGTTCTCATGTTCAAACATGTTGATTCCATTTTCTTCAAAGATACGTTGCAAAGATCTCCCTCTTATAGAATTATTTTCAACTGGAGTATTCTCATCCTTCACTGAATTAATGTTTGTAGTATCACTTAAAGGGGTTCTTGTACTTCTCCTTCGTGAAACTTTTGCAGTATAACAACTATTGTCTAGTAGAGATGATATATATGTTGAGACGCTTTGATTTTCACCATGTTCTTGAACTTGTTTGGTACCTAAAATATTTGAACTTATATTGATTAATTTTATTCTGAAATTCATCAGACCTTCGTATGTGAACACTTTTATCTGCCATATGTCTTCAATAAAAAGAGTAAACTAAAGACAATGATATTTGTCCTGGTTGGTTGGGTATTTGACTTGCTTAATTCTTTGTTTTAGGAGCTTCCCTAGTCCTCTGGTTGCTTTGTGAAGGTCTTTTAAAATCATGCATAATTTGAAGATTTAAAGTGCAGAGTGGTCTATAATCTATTTTCGACGAACTGACCAAAGCATTGCCATATTGGATTTTCGCTTCGTCTCAGGGGGATTGGAGTGAACAAATCTAGGCAAAAATCTTGGAAGATTGGGATAATCTGAAAATACACATGTATGTACGTATGTTTGTTGACGTTAGTCTTAAACATGCATATTTGTTTACGTTAGCCTTAAACATGTTAGAGTTGAACTTTGTTTTTTTGGAAATAATTTGTGATTTTATTTTTGTGATAATATGGGCGCACTATCTTAAGCAGATTATAGGTTTATAATGCTTCTTATTTTTGTCTATTATATTTTTGTGTATTTTTTATTTTTGTAGATAGGTACATATGTTGAACAGTGTGGTACTGATCTATGGAGTTTTGTAATGGTTCTTATCAGGTATTGAAATCATTTTTTATAGGTAAATTAATCTACCATTCACCTCTTAAATTTTTATACAACTGACACTGTGTTGTTGGGCAATACGAAGAGATTTGACCACACTATATATATTACTTCTCCTCTTTTAAATTTAAATTTATTTTTATTTAATATGAGACCATTATATTCTATTTCCTTGGGTCATGCTAAGTTCATGCTGAGCCTATACTGAGGCATAGTTCTTGCTAAGTTAGGAATGACTAAATCTGAGCCATTGTTTATGCATAGGAAAGAATGGTAAGGAAATATGGACGTAAAGATATTTATTAAGTTTACGTAAGTATAAAGCATATGGTTTAGAGGATGTACTTAAATGATACTAAAAGAATCAGTTGAATGGTACTTAGAGGATGTACTTAAAGGATGATGATAAGGATGCTTAAAAGATAAATTAAAAGATGCATGAACAAGATACTGACGCATGAACAAGATACTTATCTAGAGAATCAACATAAAAAACTGCTGGGCAAAATGATAATAATACTAATACCTTGAAAATAGTGAACTTTAATAGCATCCTCTATTTAATATCCCAAAGTGTGTAAAATCAAATGTATGAATTACAAATTTACTACTGTATGAATATCAAATTATTGCTTGCATATTACTAAAGGAATGTATGGATTCATCCTTCCAATACTCCAATCCAAATTTTCCATAGCAAACTGACATAACATGATCTGCTGTTTGGATCTGTTTCAAGTAAAAAGACAAAATGATATCCTACTTTAAATTGGAAAAGTAGGATATCGTAAGATGTTCCAGTGAGTGATCTTTTGATAGAAGAAAAATATGAGTTAAGTAGGTCCCCAAGTTGGATATCTATCAATGCAATAAGACTTAAATGTATAAGTTAACAGTTATTTAAATTTATTAAGACTTAACACAAACCTGGGTGTTGTGCTTTGTAAGTGTCCCAAATACTAAGCACCTTCCCGCAGTAGCTACATTGCACTCCTTTACAACAATGAGAAATCTTGTAGGAAAAAAAAAGAATAGATTAGTTGTGGATTGAAAATAAAAATAATTGTCATAGGAGTTGTTAAAAAAGAAGACTTCTTTGACATTCTTTTTTTATATAAGTTACACTAATTTTTAGGTTAAGAGTTACATAGAACCGTGCTTAACAAATGATACATGAAGCAATGATCTATGCAGTGAATACCTTGAAAACACTGAACTTAAACAATGTGGCTGAGGTGTTTAATATCCAACAGTCTTAAAATGCATCCTTTGTTTAATATCCCACAGTGTGTAAAATTAGTCTTTCTTTGAAAGTAGGGCAGTATGTAAAGGTAGGAAGAGGATATAATGAAAAAAATTATTGAATAAAGAGGGACAGGCGTGTATAGATACCACATATATGGTTTATATAGTAGAGAACATATCATTTGAAAATAGAACCATACTTGACAAATGATACATGAAGCAATGATAATAGTATGAATACCTTGGAAACATTGAACTTAAACAACATGATGATATGTTTAAAATCCAACAATCTTTTTTTGAAAGTAGGGCAGTGTATAAAGGTAGGAAGATGATATAGTGAAAAAATTATTGATTGTATATGAGTAATTCAAATTATCAGCATGAATGAAACAATATTTACCGGGTTGTAATATTAGGAGAGTTACCACTGTATAGATTATAGACACGCTAATTGTGACATCATTTCGAGTAAATTTCATATCATATAATAATGCCTCAGAATGGTCTAATATTTAATCATTGATTAATTTTTATTGATCTTTTTGAGTGTCCGGTTTAACAGACATGTTTAAGTTAATCAATTAAATTGATTTTAGCTCAAATTTCAGTTAAAATATGAAGAAGTCTAAAAGACGTCTACCTGTGTGGACGTTATTTAGAGTTTATTCTTATTTTGACGTTTAAATTTGAATTTTAATCAGTTGATTAATTAGCTAAAAGGCGTCTGTAAGGCACGACGCATTTTAGGTTTCCTAAGTTAAAATATGAAGAAGTCTAAAAGACGTCTACCTGTGTGGACGCCATTTAGAGTTTATTCTTATTTTGACGTTTAAATTTGAATTTTAATCAGTTGATTAATTAGCTAAAAGGCGTCTGTAAGGCACGACGCGTTTTAGGTTTCCTAAGCTATTTCTACTTCTCTTCCGGATGTTTATCTTTATCTTTCTTAGTGTAAAAGGCGTCTACACATGTCGACGCGTTTTAGCTAATACAGATAAAGATAAGTTTTTCCCAGATGTTTATCTTTATCTTAATCAATCTGAAAGGCGTCTTTCATGGACGACGCAGTTTAGATAATTACAGATAAAGATGAATTAATCTGTATTTATCTGTTGGTTAAGGTAGATAAATCCCAAATTTTTCCATGTAAATCTGCGGACGCAAAAGCAGTCTATAAATACCCTACATCTTGAATGGGTGACAGAGTTAGAGTTAGAGTTGGTGATTAGTTAGTGATTGAAGCGATATCGAATTGAAGATCAAAGCAACGACGTCCAAACGCTGAAGTGCTGTTGTTTCCAGAAGTCGGCGTCCGTTCTTCATCCAATCTTCGTCCATTCAAGATCAAGACTTTCCATTCTTCACCAACCGGCATAAGTTTTTCAATTCATTTCTGCATTTTCATATTCATCTTCATTAATCTTGCATTCTTCATCACATCACTCCATGCAACACACACTACTAGCATCATTTTCAGAACCAAATTAAAGGGGTTTCAAAGACCATCCTAACGAGTGAGTTCTCTATGTTTAGTTACATATTTAAAACTCTGTTAAGAATGGATACTACTTTCGCTTAAGTTCTCATTGTTTCTTCATTACTCTTCTATTTTCTTGCAAAGAATCAAAGGGTAAGAAATCAACAAACAAATCACAAGAGCTCTGGACGATCCTTAAGAACTCAACAACAATCAAAGCAAGAACAAAAACAAGAAAGGGCTCTTCAACCGGCTGAAGAGGGGGAATCAAGAGCTCAACATCTCCCACGTTCAAACAAGTAGGTGATCAAACTCTTTCTTTTGGAACTTTTAAGTCAAAAGTTTCTGGTGATCACTTCACTTAGTTTCTTTAATAGGTTTATTTTGCACTTAAACAACATAGGTTTTTCATGATAATCACACACTCATTTTAAGCACTCACAACTTTTTTGGCGATCACGATGGGACTTGGTCTCGCCATCTTTTAGTTCTTTTGTTCTTGCTGTTATCAATCAGACACCCACGGTGCACCACTTGTGTCTCTCGACACGTCCTCACCAATTGGTGAGTATTTTTAGTTTAGTTAATTTCCTACGTGCACCACGTGCACACCCCAGTGGCAAGGTCTTGCCCTCCCCGTCGATTAGTTGAAAAGCTGCTTTTTGTGATGAAATGTTGTGTGATTGATTGATATCTTAGTTGTTTAGTTGGTAAAATCATCCTGTTAAAACCTGAAACTAAAAAAAATCCTGCATGAGCTGATTATTTATTGTTTTTATCCTGTTTAAGGAGGAATCAATCCAGGAATTCCTCCTGGAAAACTGCTTCTGCGACTTGAAAAGCGTCCAGGAACACTGACGCGTTTCAAACTGCGTCGGTTAACCCAGACGCTTTTCAGTCTTATTTATCTGATGTCTGCAATCTGAGCTTCTGCGAATAATTAAGACTATGTTTGAGTAGCGTCGACTACCCTCGACGCGATTCAGGCAGTTTCTTATTTCTTCTTCAGTTCTTAGATTTTTGTGATCTGTGTGCTAATTACCCATTATGTATTAAGCATTAGAGGCCATCCAGGCTACAGGTCATACGCATTGAGGCTAACACCCTCCTTTTCTTAGGAACACTCTACTTGACGTCATCAACTTTCTCTGATTGGGTCAGTCCCTCGATCAGATTACAGTAGTTGGCGTTAAGGCCTCCGTAAGTCCCCAAAATCAAGGTACTCCTCCTTGATCACCGGGCTGGTTGTACCAGTTGAAGTCCTGGTTAGATTCCATAAACGTTGTGAGAGGAAGCCATAGAATATAACGGTGGACATTGAACTGAAACTAGGATCCCATCCCTTGAGCGAATTTGTTGTTTAATTAAATCCAAATAACTCAACAAGGAATCTTAAAATCACGCTAAACATCCACTTGTTTGTTTAAATCTCTGTACAACTTGTTTGCCAATTCTTGAAAAAGAATCTAACATCATGCTGCTCCGATCAGGCAAGGACTTGAGTATGGCTCCAGATGCCATTATCAACTACGAGGGAGATGCTAATGCCCCTCGCGATTCTGATTACAATTATGAGAGCGGGAGAGATGCTGATGCCTCCCATAATTCTGTCCCCGTTCCGTTTCGACAAGATGGGAATGTCCGGACCCCTCTCTATCATCCTCATGAGCAATATCCTGATCCTCCCCCGCATGAGTATGCGATTCCCAATCCCATTCTCGAGGGAGACGTGAATCAAAATGATCCCTCGTCCTCTGATCCTTCGGATCTTGTCAATGCTTTGGGAGTTCTTGCCTCCCGTCTGGACCCTCAGCAGTTCGAGGCGATCCAGTCCATTCTGAAGGGGAAGGCACCCATGCAGCCTGCCGAGCCGAACCCTGCGGCTCCCCCTGCCATCCCTCAGCAACCTCCTCTTCATCCTCCCTACGTTCATCAGGCCATGGAGGGCCTCCATATCGCTTCTCGGCCAGTTGGGCCGCAACTTTCATCTTCTAGGCAACCGGTTAGACCACTAACGCTTGCTTATCAAAATGCCCTCGGGAATGGCGGAAGCTCTGCCAGACCTCCTCTTTACTGTCCTCCTTGTCCGACGTACTCTAGGCAACAGGCCTATCAAGTACCTCCACCTCCTCCTCCTCCCCAGGCTGATCTGACAACGCAAGCATTGCTGGCGAAGATGGAGCGCATGGACGAACAATTCAACAACCTCCAGAAGATGATGGGGGTCAAAGCTGCACCGGAGATCAATTTACCAAGCCTGCCAGTGTTCCACCTGCCGCCCTCCGAGATGCCAGTGTACCGGAAGTACAACGGTACTGGTAACCCCTTCACCCACTTGAAGGAGTTCATGTATGAATCATCCTTCTGGCAAAACGACAAGAGGTCGTTGGCCTTTTTGTTCAGGAGATCTTTAGAGGGACCAGCTCTCAAGTGGTTCTTTTCTTTGGAATTCTCCGAAGTAGAGGACTATGGTATCGTTTCTCGAAAATTCATTCAACGATACCAGGACAGAGTTGCCCCCTCCCTGTCCATCACTGACCTAATAGCAGAGAAGATGAAACCCGATGAAGAGTTCGTCAGTTTTGCCGACAGATGGCAGGGCTTGGCCAAGAAAGTGAAAGATCACTTGTCCGAGTCGGAGCAAGTGAAGATGCTGATTTCCAATACCACGCCCCAGTTCAAACTAGTCTTCTCCCTGAACAATCTGACCAGCATGGCAGAGCTCTATGAAAGTGCACGGTACTGTCAGAACGCCTTCAAGGACGCTACGTTTTCTAGCGTCTTCGATCCTCACAGACCTAGCAGGCCTCCACCTCGGAAGCCTGCAGTGCCAAATGCTCCCAGCACAGGTCCAACTACTGAGGGCACGTTCTCTCATGAGCAAGTCAGTAGTATGAACAACAAATTGCCTCAGTTCGTGAAGAGTCAGCAGAAGTACCAGAGGCCACCGCAGCCGAACCAGCAGGGGTACAGGCAGCAACCAAACCCTCAGTATCAGCAGCCCCAATATCAGCGGCCCCAGCAGCCGAACCAGCAACAGCAACGGCAGCCGCCGCAACGGCAATTGCAGTACCAGCAGCCACAACAACAACAGTATCAGCCGCGCGCACCACCAGCGTATCATAATGTCCCTCCTCCTGCTGACTACAACCAGCAGAGAAGACCTCCAGGCCCAAAGAGGGCAGAATACCCAGTCCTCCCAGAATCTTTGGCAGATATTTTCAGTGCCCTAATGGCAGCTAATGCCTTAGTCCTGCCAAGAGAAAAGACAGTTTGGCCTCAGAATGCCGACACGTCTAGGTATTGCTACTTCCATAGGCAACCTGGGCATACTATTGACACATGCTTCCAATTTAGAGATTACATTCATGATCTCAACGAGCAGGGCGGCATAGACTGGGAAGAAATGAAAAATACATATCAACCATGAAGGCAAGAAGACCACAGCAGCAGCAGCAGCAAGCAAGAGCACCAGCACAAGCAGCACCACCACCAAACATGGGCATAGTGCAGAACCCGCTCCCGGAGCATCAAAACCAAAACCAGGTTGCTCCTATTCTGACAAACAACCAATCTGAGGCTGACCGTGGGCAACAGTGGAGAATAGAGGACTGTTCCTCTATTTATTCGACGGGTCATATTCCGAGTATCGCAGAACAACCACCACGCCGCACCATCCACATACCCAGACCACAGCCCATTACCATCACCCCTCTACCGACACCCGCGTGTCACTCACCCGTACCCACTAACCCATTACCACCACCCGCTTTCCTCAAGCCCATTACACCCCATACCACTACGCCTCCATTAAGTAACCCACCGCAAACCAATTACGCGCCCCTCCTACCATCCAGACCACTACTACGCATACCATTCCCAACTTCACCCGCTACCACTACCGCTTACCCAGACACCATCCAACCACCCAGACCGCTACTACGCGTACCATTCCCCACTTAGTCCACACCAATCACTTACCCATCCACCATCCAACTATCTAGACCTTTAATCCGCACCACGCCACCACCACCTAACCCCACGCCATCACCTACATACCAACACTCCACCCCATCCGCACCATCCAACCCTGCGGTACTCAAAGTGTCACCCGGACCTTCCACGGTTGAGGAACATGCGCTCCGGAGTGGAAGAATTTTCAACAAAGTTTTTCCTCAGTCAACAGTTAGAGACGGCCCATCACAGCCGCCGGAGGAAGCACACAATGAAGAGAGTGCGCCAGGCACTCAATATGATTTGTTGAAACATCTGGATCGAACACCGGCACGGATCTCCGTGCTTGAACTGATCAAAAGATCGAAGAGTCACCAAGAAGCTCTAATGGAATATTTGCAGAAGGTGATGGTCAACAAGGACGTGCCGGTGGAAAAGATTGCAGCACTATTAGTTCCTCAGGGGGATCAGCCCTCCATTTCATTTCACACATCGGAACTAGCACCGCCAGCAGCCAGAAGCATGGCTCTGAGCATCACGGTTAACATCTGCAAGAAGGCGGTGGATGCATGCCTGGTAGACACAGGGGCTTCAATCAATGTCCTACCTCCGAAGATCCTGGAGCTGTGTGGTGTGCCCAAGGAAAAATGGCTGCCTAGCCCCATCTCTGTAACAACATATGATAACTCCACCCGTTTTCCTCTGGGAATGGTTTATTTGAAAGTAGAGCTAGGCCCTGTAAGTCATGCTGAGGTCGAATTTCACATTCTGAAAATCGACCCTTCTTTGAATGCCATTTTGGGTCGTCCTTACATAAAAACTCTCGAGGCGATTCCCTCCACGAATCACCAATGCCTCAAATTTCCCTTTAAAGGACGAATCATTAAGGTTACGAGCATGCCGATCCTTACTGCTACTCATTCTTTGAATATCAAACCTGCTTCTTTACCTGGCCGACAACCTTTTCTGTCGGTATTACAGGTTTACCATCCAGTGGTTGATCCTCTGAAAACTGCCACTATTTCTCCTTACCCGTTAAATGCCATAAAAAGGGGGAAGTGCATGAGTACCCCAGGATGGAGAATTATGATGAAGAACGGTTATCAGCCTGGAAGAGGTCTGGGCACACAATTACAAGGCATGACCACTCCTGTCAAAGATCACCGAGGAGCACCTGGAAGCGGCCTGGGCTATAGGCCAAGAAAACTGAAACAAGACATTGTTCAGCAAGCAGAGAATGAAGATGGTCAGAAAGTCTGGGAGACAATGTCTACACCGCCCAAGGAAGGCCGGGATCCCCTAACATGGACCTTGCATACACATTTTGTAAAGGGGCCCATAATTAGCCATGACAACACGGTGGTCATTACTTCGTGTTTTGACCTCCATGATATATATGGGAGAGACTTGGCCAGGCATTGCTCGAAACTACTCACGTACCAGTCCTTGGAGGCTCTGTGGCATATGAAGAGGAGAAAATTCCAAGATCCTGAATGTGAATGGTACAGGTGGTTCGATCTAAGAGACCTCTACATTGCACTGAACAGACTGTTTCTAGATCCTGCAAAACCCAAGTGGCCGCCGCAGATTGATGAGCTGATCGAAAGTCCCGGTGCTATCTTTGACAAACGGATATTGCTGTCAGAAGAGACCGATGAAGGGGAGCCAGATGACCCCTATGAAGCTGGCTACACCACAGATCTGCTCTGGAGGGGGACATATCCTTCTCATGTTTTCATGCTCCATACCTTGTTTCGCACATTGCTCCTGACCCCGACTTGGTCGCGGGTCATCATTGAAGACATTCCACGGGCTCCGCCCGTTATGATTACTCTGTCCCCTCGGGACCTCATTCCACCACCTCCTCTCGATCTAGAGAGGATGTATGATTTAATCTGGGACATACTGCTGTATGATCCCCCGAATCCCCTGGCCTTGGTGCCACTTCCTCCATCTAATTCTCCTTTTATTTATATTCATTCCTGTTTTATGCTTAACTCTTCTATTGTCCAAAAAAAAACGCCAATTTGGCAACAAATTCTTCCCAGATCCTCATTGAGGAAACCTCTTACTTGTCCGATCACACCCCGTTGCGTGGGTCTTTCGGTCAAGATTCTCTCCTAGATCTACTCTTGCCCCTCCCCTCGGGAGGATTCTCCTGTATTTTCACTTGTATCCTAGGATTTTCATTCGGCTTCATCTTCATTAGGTTATAATAGGGAGTTTAGTGAAGTTAGGCAGTCTAGTTCTAGGCAGGATAGTCAAGTTAGGAAGTCTAGGAAGTCTAAGGGTAGGCGAATTCCAGATAGATACCTCCAGGACTTAACTGATAGATGCTTTTCTTGCTCTTTAATCCCTCAGTTATTAGAAAGTCCAATTCAGATGCCAGAAGATTGTATGGACAATGAGTCAGTCGATGATGGGTACGGGGTGTATGAGTTAGTACATGAAAAAGACCCCATTATTGAAGATGAGGAAGATGACGAGGACGCGGCTGAGGCATATGCCAGTGGAGTGAAGAGATTCGATGAACCCTCAGCTGCCGTAGAAGAGCCCACCAAAGAAATCAATTTAGGGACTGAAGACGAACCTAAGGTTGTCCTCGTCAGCAAAAATCTTTCTACAGAGGATGAGAAGGCAATGGTACAAGTACTTAAGGACTATAAGGACACTTTCGCCTGGAGTTATGAAGATATGCCTGGGTTAGACTCGTCTTTAGTTGAACACAGGTTGACATTAAAGGAAGGAGCTAGCCCTGTCAAGCAGAAATTAAGGCGATTCCACCCACAAATGGCTATAAAGATGAAGGAAGAGGTCGACAAATTACATAAAGCCAAATTTATTAGAGTTGTCCTTTATCCACAATGGGTGGCCAACATAGTCCCGGTCATGAAGAAAGATGGGAAGGTCAGAATTTGCATTGACTTCTGCGATCTGAACCGGGCGTGTCCTAAAGATGATTTTCCATTGCCTCATATTGACGTACTCATTGATAACACTACTGGCTATGAGACTTTATCATTTATGGATGGGTTTTCAGGGTACAATCAGATTAAGCTGGCAGAAGAAGAAAGAGAAGACATCATTCACTACACCTTAGGGAACATACTGCTATGTTGTCATGCCATTTGGATTAAAGAATGCTGGAGCCACTTATCATAGGGCTATGATGGCAATATTTCATGACATGATGCACATAGATCTGGAAGTGTATGTGGATGATTTATTGGTTAAATCTAAGACAAAGGCTGAGCATGCCAAAGTTTTGGCAAGGGTATTAGAGAGATCGAGAGAGTATCAGTTAAAGATGAACCCCAAGACGGTTATTTCTACCCTTGTATTATTTCATGTAAATCATTTGCATTACTATATGTTAAGTATTTATTAGAGCATGTCAAGGACCTTGTGATTTTGATGAAACTGGAATTTGAGTTCCCCTACAACAAAAACAGTGATAATTCCAGAGAATTCTTAATCGCACGGATAGGCCGTTGGATTGTTAATTAGTGAGGACGATGGTTCCACTTTTGTAAAACAGTGCGTGGATAAACGAGCTTCGGCTTAGCACTGAATTACAGAAATTGGTATCTTGACTCATTAATGACAATTTAACAATATTATCCTTGATTAATTTATATTTTATTTAACTTTATATTTTTCTTTTAGTCCAGCATGCATCATGTAGGACTTTGAAATCACTGTGATAAGGATTAATTACTGATTAAGTTTCAGACCATTAAATCAAATAATCTCAAACATGATATGAAATATTCCATTCCGAATTGAGTATCTTGATTATCTTTGAGGTTCGCTTGAAGATATCCTTAGAATTATATCTTTTCTTGGATTCTTTATCCAATATTTCTTGTTTTCTTTTAAGATCCATCATGGCTGCAGCACGTCCACATTGGCTGGCAAACGCTCCCCATGATGAAACCTGCAGTGTCTACGACCTGGGGTACTTCCCACTCCGAAGAGGTTGATCGACCTTATTTTATTTCCTTGTCTACCTCATCCAGACATGATTGATTCCATTGATCTCCTTGAACTATCTTCATTGATAATCTTGAGAAAAATTCCAATCATGTGATGTTGAGAGCGTGTCTCATTACACCTTGGCATCACCTTTTCAGTACATTCCATTTCATTTCACTCTCTTGCAAAGACGATGACAAGGTGAGGCAGCTGTAGACACGCTAATTTTGACATCATTTCGAGTAAATTTCATATCATATAATAATGCCTCAGAATGGTCTAATATTTAATCATTGATTAATTTTTATTGATCTTTTTGAGTGTCCGGTTTAACAGACATGTTTAAGTTAATCAATTAAATTGATTTTAACTCAAATTTCAGTTAAAATATGAAGAAGTCTAAAAGACGTCTACCTGTGTGGACGCCATTTAGAGTTTATTCTTATTTTGACGTTTAAATTTAAATTTTAATCAGTTGATTAATTAGCTAAAAGACGTTTGTAAGGCACGACGCGTTTTAGGTTTCCTAAGTTAAAATATGAAGAAGTCTAAAAGACGTCTACCTGTGTGGACGCCATTTAGAGTTTATTCTTATTTTGACGTTTAAATTTGAATTTTAATTACTTGATTAATTAGCTAAAAGGCGTCTGTAAGGCACGACGCATTTTAGGTTTCCTAAGCTATTTCTACTTCTCTTCCGGATGTTTATCTTTATCTTTATTAGTGTAAAAGGTGTCTACATACGTCGACGCGTTTTAGCTAATACAGATAAAGATAAGTTTTTCCCGGATGTTTATCTTTATCTTAATCAATCTTAAAGGCGTCTTTCATGGACGACGCAGTTTAGATAATTACAGATAAAGATGAATTAATATGTATTTATCTGTTGGTTAAGGTAGATAAATCCCAAATTTTTCCATATAAATCTGCGGACGCAGAAGAAGTCTATAAATACCCTGCATCTTGAATGGGTGACAGAGTTAGAGTTAGAGTTGGTGATTAGTTAGTGATTGAAGCGATATCGAATTGAAGATCGAAGCAACGACGTCCAAACGCTGAAGTGTTGTTGTTTCCAGAAGTCGGCGTCCGTTCTTCATCCAATCTTCATCCATTCAAGATCAAGACTTTCCATTCTTCACCAACCGGCATAAGTTTTTCAATTCATTTCTGCATTTTCATATTCATCTTCATTAATCTTGCATTCTTCATCACATCACTCCATGCAACACACACTACACTAGCATCATTTTCAGAACCAATTTAAAGGGGTTTCAAAGACCATTCCAACGAGTGAGTTCTCTATGTTTAGTTGCATATTTAAAACTCTGTTAAGAATGGATACTACTTTTGCTTAAGTTCTCATTGTTTCTTCAATACTCTTTCTATTTTCTTGCAAAGAATCAAAGGGGAAGAAATCAACAAACAAATCACAAGAGCTCTGGACGATCCTCAAGAACTCAACATCAATCAAAGCAAGAACAAAAACAAGAAAGGGCTCTCTTTCTTCAGCCGGCTAAAGAGGGGGAATCAAGAGTTCAACATCTCCTACGTTCAAACAGGTAGGCGATCAAACTCTTTCTTTTGGAACTTTTAAGTCAAAAGTTTCTGGCGATCAATTTACTTAGTTTCTTTAATAAGTTTATTTTTCACTTAAACAACATAGGTTTTTCATGATAATCACACACTCATTTTAAGCACTCACATAAATCACTGATTTTTAGGTTAAGAGTTACATAGAACCAAGCTTAACAAATGAAAACATTTTTCTAAATCACTATTTTTAGTAAAGAATCCAAAGAATCAGCAAAAAAATTGCTGGGCAAAATGATAATAATATGGATACCTTGAAAATAGTGAACTTAAAATTCATCCTCTATTTAATATCCCACAGTGTGTAAAATTAGTCTTTTTTTGAAAGTAGGGCAATATGTAAAGGTAGGAAGAGGATATAGTGAAAAAAATTATTGAATAAAGAGGGACAGGCGTGTATAGGTACCACGTATATGGTCCATATAGTAGAGAACAAACCATTTGAAAATAGAACCATATACAAATCTTATTATATGGAAAGCTGTAGGGCATAAAAGAATTAGACTGAGATATTACCAACCAACCTAGATGTTGTGATCTGTAGGTATCCCAAACACTCGGGCCCTTCCACAGTAGCTACTTTGTAACCCCTTCCAGCAATTGGAAACGTTGCATCAGAAGAAAAAAAAAGGGTTATTAAACAACTTGGATGTTGTGCAGCAATAAGTATTACTCTTCATTTTATTTTGTAGTCACTCGTGACTACTTCATACCCTCATATACAATGGAGGGGCAATTAAAAGTTATGTTACACATAAGGAAGGGTAACACATAGGTCAATATCTTTAGTCAAGTAATTCATACCCTCATATGCAATGGAGGGGCAATAAAAAGTTAAGTTACACATAAGGAAAGGTAACACATAGGTCAATATCTTTAGTCTAGTAATTCATACCCTCATATGCAATGGAGAGGCAATTAAAAGTTAAGTTACACATAAGGAAAGGTAACACATAGGTCAATATCTTTAGTCAAGCAATTAATACCATAAGCCCAGATAGTCTCTATGTGCTATAAATAAGATCCTTGTAATAGGATGAAAATGTTCATCAAATTGTTGTTGGACCTAAGCATGAAATTCGGATAGATCCATTATCAATTAATAGCTAGCAACCACTTTAATGAAGATTGTCATTCTGTCACTCTCATTATTAAGGTTAGGATATGGTTCCTGCATATCCAAGAAGTGATAAGTTTGGCTCAAAGGATTGGTCAAATATCTGAGTGTGTCTTTAGTTAGTACACTTTTATCTGTCATAAGTCATCAATAAAAAGAGTAAACTAAAGACAATGATATTAATGAATCACCGAGAAAATAGTAAACTAAAGACAATCATATTTGTCCTGGTTGGTTGGGTATTTGACTTGTTTAATACTTTGTTTTAGGAGCTTCCCTAGTCTTCTGGTTGCTTTGTGCAGGTCTTTTAAAATCATGCATAATTTGATCTGTTTTCAGCGAACTGACCAAAGCATTGCCATAATGGATTTTCGCTTTGTCTCAGGGGGGATTGGAGTGAACAGATCTAGGCAAAATTTTTGGAAGATTGGGATAATATGAAAATACACATGTATGTACGTATGTATGTTTACGTTAGTCTTAAACATGTATATTTGTTTACGTTAGCCTTAAACATGTTAGAGTTGAATTTTGTTTTTTTGGAAACAGTTTGTGATCTTATTTTTGTGATAATATAGGTCACTATCTTAAGCAGATTATAGGTTTATAATGCTTCTTATTTTTGTCTATTATATTTTTGCGTATTTTTATTTTTGTAGATAGGTATAGATGCTGAACGGTGTGGTACTGATCTATGGAGTTTTGTAATGCTTCTTATCAGGTACTAAAATTATTTTTTATAGGTAAATTAATCTACCATTCTCCTTTTAAATTTTTATACAACTGACACTGTGTTGTTGGGCAATACGAAGAGATTTGACCACACTATATATATTACTTCTCCTCTTTTAAATTTAAATTTATTTTTATTTAATATCATACCATTATATTATGTTTCCTTGGGTCATGCTAAGTTCATGTTGAGCCTAATATGAGTTATACCGAGGCATAGTTCATGCTAAGTTAGGAATGACTAAATCTGAGTCATTGTTTATGCATAGGAAAGAATGGTAAGGAAATATGGACGCAAAGATATTTATTAAGTTTACGTAAGTATAAAGCATATGGTTTAGAGGATTTACTTAAATGATATTAAAAGAATGAGTTGAATAATACTTAGAGGATGTACTTAATGGATGATGATAAGGATGCTTAAAAGATAAATTAAAAGATACACGAACATACTTACCCAGAGAATCAGCATAAAAAACTGCTGGGCAAAATTATAATAATATGAATAACTTGAAAACAGTGAACTTAAATAGCATCCTCTGTTTAATATCCCAAAGTGTGTAAAATCAAATATATGAATTACAAATTTACTAATGTATGAATATTAAAATAATATCCTGCTTTAAATTGGAAAAGTAGGATATCATAAGCTGTTTCAGTGAGTGATCTTTTGATAGAAAAAAATAAGAGTTAAGTAGGTCCCCAAGTTGGATATCTATCTATGACATAAGACTTAAGTGTATAAGTTAACAGTTATTTAAATTTATTAAGACTTAGCACAAACCTGGGTGTTGTGCTTTGTGAGTGTCCCAAACACTAAGCACCTTCCAGCAACAACTACTTTGTACTCCTTTACAGCAATGGGAAATTTTGCAGGAAGAAAAAAGAATAGATCAGTTGTGAATTGAAACAGCATTTACCGGGTTGTGATGTTAGGAGAGTTATCACTGCATAGATCACTGATTTTCAGGTAAAGACTTACATACAACTAAGCTTAACAAATGATAAGATTTTTTCTCAATCACTATTTTCAGTAAATAATCCAAAGAATCAGTATAAAAATTGCTTTTCAAAATGGTAATAATATGAATACCTTGAAAATAGTGAACTTAAATTGCATCCTATGTTTAATATCCCACAGTGTGTAAAATCAGCCTTTTTTTTTAAAGTAGGGTAGTATATAAAGGTAGGAAGAGGATGTAGTGAAAAAAAAAATTGAATAAAGAGGGACATGCGTGTATTGATACCAAGTATATGATATATATAGTAGAGAACAAATCATTTGAAAATATAACCATATACAAATCTTATTCTATGGGAAGCTACAGGGCATAAAAGAATTAGACTGATATATTACAAACCAACCTGGTTGTTGTGATCTGTAGGTATCCCAAACACTCGGCCCCTTCCACAGTAGCTACTTTGTAACCTCTTCCAGCAATAGAAAACCTTGCATCAGAAAAAAAAAAAAAAAAGGGTTATTGAACAATCTGGATGTTGTGCAGCAATAAGTTACTCTTCATTTTATTTTGTAGTCACTAGTGACTAGGGCTGTCAACGGTTCGGGTCTGGGTAGACCCATGCCCAAAGTGAATAGACCCGGACCCGGTTCAGACCCAATAAGGGTAATGGGTAAATAGGTCGGGTCTTGGACCTGCTTCTTATTTATTTGATGTTGAAAGATAAATGGGCCTGGTATTGAATTTATTTATCTTAAATCTCTATGTGCCAGATAATTTGGTTTGATTTTAGGTCTAAATTCTAAGAAATTAGCTCACAAATTTTTGCAATGTATGACAATAGAAAGTTTAATGGGTAAACGGGTATACCCAGACCCATAACTAACGGGTCCAAACGGGTCTGTTAACGGGCCTGGGCCCATTTTGACAGCCCTACTAGTGACTACTTCATACCCTCATATATAATGGAGGGGCAATTAAAAGTTAAGTTACACATAAGGAAGGGTAACACATAGGTCAATATCTTTAGTCAAGTAATTCATATCCTCATATGCACTGGAGGGGCAATAAAAGGTTAAGTTACACATAAGGAAAGGCAACACATAGGTCAATATCTTTAGTTAAGTAATTCATACCCTCATATGCAACGGAGGGGCAATTAAAAGTTAAGTTACACATAAGGAAAGGTAACACATAGGTCAATATCTTTAGTCAAGCAATTAATACCATAAACCTAGCTAATCTCTATATGCTACAAATAAGATCCTTGTAATAGGATGAAAATGTTCATCAAAATTATTGTAGGACCTAAGCATGAAATTCGGATCGATCCATTATCAATTGTACTTTCTAGAAATCCGAATACAAATTGATTTAGTTGGGTTACTTCTTTATGTGAAACATGTTTAACATGTTAATATAAACTGAGCTGGCAATGCCCTCACCATCTTTGTTTGCAAAAACAACCTGAATCACCCATATTCAGGTCAAATGGAATCAAAATTGGACCAGCTGGCAGGTCAACCGGTCCTTTCAATCTTTGAACTGTAATCTCAATCCATGAACAAAGAATATGACTTCATGTATATTTGTCTAGGTTGGCATCATTAATGTTGTAATATTGAGAAGGAAATAAAATCGACGACTCAATTGCAAATATCTCTACATTCTTGGGTTACTATATATTGTCTCTAAAAATTTCTGAAGGAGAAGCATTTTTTTTGTTAGCTCATGTAGCTAGAGAAGCTCATATGTCAGTCTCCTACTTGTCCAGTCAGGTGCCAGAACCAAAGTCCATGACTCTGATCCACAATCTACAACTTGTTGCATGCAAAGGATCTTGTCAGAAGGGGACAGAAGGGGAGATTGAAAAAAAAATCTGAAGGTCAAGGCAAATTTAACAGTGAACTTAAATTGCATCCTTTGTTTAATATCCTAGTGTGTAAAATCAGTCTTTTTTTTAAAGTAGGGCAGTATGTATAGTAGGAAGAGGATACAGTGAAAAAGAATTATTGAATAAAGAGGGACAGGCGTGTATAGATACCAAGTATATGGTTTATATAGTAGAGAACAAATCACTGAACTTAAACAACATGATAATATGTTTAATATCCAATAATCTTTTTTTGAAAGTAGGGCAGTGTGTAAAGATAGGAAAATGATCTAGTGAAAATATTATTGATTGCATATGATTAATTCAGATTAAACATATAGTTTATTCCCCAACTCCTCTTTAAGAAATGCCACAAAGTGGATTATTTTCAGATTTATCTAAAAGACAGCTAGCTTAGAGGTATTGGCCCCTTTCTCGCAAGAGTCAGTGCATCTTGTTCTTACGTTGGCAATGATGGCTGTGTAGAACATATCGGCAAGGACTTTGGGACATGCATAGTAGACAATAATTTGGTATTAACAGGGCACATCCATTTCCTCTTTCTTTTTTTTTCAGGCCTCCCAATGACTGGTTTTGTTTACACATATTACTTAGGACTTAATATTAAAGAAAGCATAGGATGGCTCTATGTTTTTTGAACTCCATAGTGTGTACTCTGCCATGTGTAATCTGGAGGAAAAGATGGAAAAAATTGTCACCATTGGGTAGTATGGTTCAGAGGGAAAAAAGGTAGATATATGACACTGTTTAAGCAAAATAGATGTTAATTCAGAACTAATCAGAACCATACCATGTTCACTATTATTATTTGATTAGAAGACTTCTTTATTTTGGAAGTTGTTGAGCAATTAATTCTTGACAACCATTTATCTGACAGAGCAGGCAGCTCTGCAGCTTGGAGCCAGCATGGTTTCAAACTTCTTGGATAATTTTCGTTTAGTTAGAAAATTTAGGAAGATCTCTGTCGTGTGGCTCCCTGACAAATGTACACAGTCAACCATTGCTTAGGAGGTCTTAGTTGGAATAGTATTTTGAAAATATCACATAATACTTGGGTTGATGGGCTGATTATTTTGGGTGAAAATATCACATATTCTTTATTTTGGATTAAAGAATTTCTCTATAGGGTGAAGAGAGCTTCTTTTCTATCGAGTAATTGTACTCTCTCTTTTCTGACATGGTATGCACTTGCTTTTAGAAGATGATCTGCATTTTCATGGCCTTGCCCAAATTCCACCATCTCATGAGAAGCAACACATAACAGGCTATTCCGGTTCCCATAATCATGTGGCCTTGTCTCATAGCTTAGGATTTGGGATTGCAATCTCTCAAATGTTGAGCAAGTTTTTTTATCCAATTATTGGATATTTTTATAAATTTCACTGATACGATACTGCAGTTTGGTAAGTGAAAATCATCCTCCACTGTAGGGCTTGCCTTGGAGGTGAGGTGCTAAATTCTTAGTTATGTCTATTTGGGTAAAATAAAAGGGGTGTGGGGATCTTTCTTCCAACCTTTAAAGGGGTAACACCTCCAATCTATGAAGTTGCATTGGGGATCTACAAAAGCTTGTTCTCTTCTGATTGTTGTGTGCTACACAGTACTTGGAATGTCTCATTCTATACACAGGCACAAAGGAAATAAAAAAGGTGGTATCTTTGTCTTAGTTTTTGGTACATCTTAACAGTACAACAGTTTCATTGTTGATATTACAAACCACCCTGGATGTTTGTGATCTGTCCTTATCCCAAAAACTCGGCCTCTTCTGCAGCAACTACTTTGTAACCCCTTCCAGCAATAGGAAATCTTGCATCAGAAAAAAGAAAAAGTTATTGAACTTCATGGACTAAATAGTTTTTTTAGAGTGTAAAAGTAAACCCACAATCTCCCTTACGTTATATTCAGTTGCTATAAAGAATAAATGCACACAGAAATCAGGTTGCACACTTGGATGATGGTAGATAGTTTTTGTGATAATATAGGCTCACTATCTGAAAGCAGATTATAGGTTTGAAACATCCAAAAAACTTGGAACCAAAGAGATGACTAGTTCCGGTCTTTAAGGTCCATCATGTTCCATTTCTGAGATGATGATCTGTTTTACCTATCATATTTCATTTCGAACATTGCTAGAGGATCATTTATTTTTTTGTAGATTGGATATGCAGAGATGGTCAGGATCGTTGTTTCAGAATGGTAGATGAGGTTGGGTAAGAGATGTATGAAACAAAGATAAGTGCTTGGGGTCATCAGAATAGGATATGCCACCACTATGAATATAAATATGGCAATCCATCCGAACCTAGAAAGAAACATGCATAGTTTATATTTAGCTAATTTCTTTATGTGAACTTTCCTCATATCTTGCAGGAACATGAGGAGAAGAATAAAGATCAATACCAGATTGGAAGTTATCTTGAGCTTTGACAAAGAGGAAACGATGTCTGCAGCTCCCGTCCGACGGTATGGACGTGCAGGCGTGCAAAGATTGTAGAGGAAGAGGAAAATATAGTCTATATATATGGGCATCGGTTTCCTTTTGCACGTCTGAAAAGCTGCATCTCAATTAATACAATGTAGTGTATATGGGCGCAATATGAAAAACATTTCAGTTCCCTTCAAAGTGTACCCTATATGGGCACAGTAAAATATGAAAAACGTTTCAATTTCTTTGAAAGTGTACCTTATGGGCAGTGTGTAATACTCGGTTGGTAGAAAAATTATTTTAATTTCCCTCCTACTGTGCCTAGGAACTCGAATGGAAAGTAATGATGAGCTTTACAAAAAAAATGTAGTGATTTAACTTTAAAGAAAAACGTCGGTTGGCAGTAACATATGGGCACAATAATACTCGGTTGGCAGTCATTATTTCTTAATGGGCTTTATAAAAAAATGCAGGGAAGCAGAAGCAAATGACATGGTAGAGAAGAAGAGGTGGGGGGAATGTGACGTTTCGAGAGTACGAAACAGGAGTTAAAGGAGTTAAATTTTCGTTACCTCCAAATCATATACAACGTCGTATAGTTAAGTTCTTTCTTATTTTCAAAAAATTTTACTTGTAACAAGATTATAAGAGGGTGCCACGTGGTAGAAGGGTAGTTTTGACGGGAAACAGGGAACTGTGTTTTATAGATATAGTATAGATATGGGCACAACAAAATATAGTTTATATGGGCAGTGGTTTCCTTCTGCACGTCTAAAAAGTTGTATCTCAATTAATACAATGTAGTGTATATGGGTACAGTAAAATATGAAAAATGTTTCAGTTCCCTTGAGAATGTACTGTATATGAGCACAGCAAAATATCAAAGACGTTTTAGTTTCCTTGAAAGTGCACTCTTTATGGGTAGTGTGTAATACTCGGTTGACAGTAAAATTATGTTAATTTCCCTCCTGCTGTGCCTAGCAACACGCAGGGAAAGTAATGGGCTTTATAGAAAAATGCAGTCATTCAGCTTTATAGAAAAATGCCGGTTGGCAGTAATATATGGTACAGTAATACCCGGTTGGCAGTCATTATTTCTTAATGGGCTTCATAGAAAAACGCAAGGAAACTAAAGCAAATGACATTGTAGAGAGGAAGAGGCGGGGGGAATGTGACGCTTCAGAAGTAGGAAGCAAGAATGAAATTTCCGTTACCTTCAAAACAGATACATCATTGTATAGTTAAGTTCTTTCTTATTTTAAAATATCTTTATTTGTGAGAAAATTATAAGAGGGTGTCATGTGGTAAAGGGCTAGTTTTGGCAGGAAACAGGAAACTTTACTTTACAGATATAGTATAGATATGGGCACAACAAAATATGGTCCATCTGGGCACCGGTTTCCTTCTGCATGTCAGGAAAGTTGTATCTCAATTAGTACAATGTAGTGTTTATGGGCATAGTAAAATATGAAAAACATTTCAGTTCCCTTGAAAGTGTACTCTATAGGGCACAGTAAAATATGAATAACGTTTTAGTTTCTTTGAAAGTGTACTATTTATGAGTAGTATGTAATACTCGGTTGGCAGTAAAATTACGTTAATTTCCCTCCTGTTGTGCCTAGGAACACATAGGGAAAGTAATGGGCTTTATAGAAAAATGCAGTCATTCAGCTTTATAGAAAAACGCCGGTTGGCAGTAATATATGGGCACAATAATACTCGATTGGCAGTCACTATTTCTTAATGGGCTTTATAGAAAAACGTAGGAAAATAGAAGCAAATGACATGATATAGAGGAAGAGGTGGGGGAATGTGACGCTTCGGGAGTAGAAAGCAGGAATTAAATTTCCGTTACTTCCAAAACAGATACAACATCATACAGTTAAGTTCCTTCTTATTTTCAAAAGAATTTATTTGTAAGAAAATTATAAGAGGGTGCCACGTGATAGAAGGCTAGTTTTGGCGGAAACAGGGAACTGTATTTTATACAGTATAGATATGGTCATAGCAAAATATAGTATATATGGGCACCGATTTCCTTCTACACGTGGAAAGTTGCATCTCAATTAATACAATCTAGTGTATATGGGCACAACAAAATATGAAAAACGTTTCAGTTCCCTTGAAAGTGTACTCTATATGGGCATAGTAAAATATGAAAAACATTTCAATCTCCTTGAAAGTGTGCTATTTATGGGCAATATGTAATACTCAGTCGGCAGTAAAATTATTTTAATTTCCTTCCTGATGTGCCTAGGAACACGCAGGAAAAGTAATTAGCTTTATAGAAAAATGCAGTCATTCAGCTTTATAGAAAAATACTGGTTGACAGCAATATATGGGGATAGTAATACTCAGTTGGCAGTCATTATTTCTTGATGGGCTTTATAGAAAAATGCAGGGAAACAGAATCAAATGAGATGGTCAAGAGGAAGAGGTGGTGGGAATGTGACGCTTCGGGAGTAGAAAGTAGGAATCAAATTTTCGTTACCTCCAAAATAGATACAACATCGTACAGTTAAGTTCTTTCTTATTTTCAAAATAAATTATTTGAAAGAAAATTATAAGAGGGTGCCACGTGGTAGAAGGCTAGTTTTGACGGGAAACAGGGAACTGTGTTTTATAGATATAGTATAGATATCGGCACATCAAAATATAGTGTATACAAATTTGGAAAGTTGTATCTCAATTAATACAATGTAGTGTCTATGGCACATTAAAATATGAAAAACGCCCTTGAAAGTGTACTCTATATTGGCACAGTAAAATATAAAAAACATTTTAGTTTCCTTGCCAATGTACTCTTTATAGGCAGTGTGTAATACTCGATTGGCAGTAAAGTTACTTTAATTTTCTGTCCGATGCCCGCAGATCTGTTTCGGAACGGAAACGGTAAAATCGAAAACGGGATTGATTAATTACCATGCGTGGATTCGAATTCGCAACCATGTTGGTTCCGTCGAGGAGATGCCGCTAGCCGCACAAGTGTCTGGCCTCCAGCGGTATCCACGCGATTATCTACGGTGATTCATCCTCGCTCTCTCGTCCAGATCAACGCGCTCGCTAAGGAATCTTCGCCGCAACAGTGTCCGAAACATGCGGACGGGAATTCTCGACTTTCGAGAATTGTGCGCGACAAAGACGAGAAAGTACCCGACGCCCTGAGAGGGGCGCCTAAAGGAGGAGGAGAGAGAGAGGGGGACGGCCAGCCTGGAGAGCTCTTGGAGCTTGGCCCAGGGTTTCTCAACAACCTGTATATATATTAAGTCGACACGACTTTTCATAAAAGTCCTCGAGTTAATATAAATCCCAGTTAAGTACCACCCACTGAGAATCTATTTGCATGTGACCTTCTAAACCCGTTAACCAGTCCGATTTTCAGTCCGTTAAGTCCAATAACTATTTATTGACCTATAATAATTAATTAATATCTAATATTTAATTAATTATTTAACCGAATCAACATCTCATGTAAATTCGGTCGGACTTCTGATCAAGTTGGTTGTCAAGCAACATCGCATGATCCCAGAAGATAATGAGGTTCAACAACCTACTCATGGAACCTATCCGTCCACAGTTACCGCGTGGCTATAATCCTTCATTCGTACAATACTCTCGAGTCGACCTAGGATATGGTCAACTGTCAAACCCTAGACGGTCAACTCACTTGGATTGGATTCCGCTGTAAAATATTAGAAAACACATTTTCTGATATTGTGTCTGCTTTGGCTAGAGACTCCTGCGGATCTATCCTAGAGCATTCTCTCTCCAGTTACCTGAGAGCGAATGATCCTCTATTGAACACTCAATCATCTTCGTAGGTTCCGCTGGACCCGATCCTTGACTATTAGATATCTCATGGATAGGGATTTGTAAGCCAAGGTCAAAGTCCAAAAGTCCACCGACAAGATGCCTTTGGTGTCTCAAGTCCAAGGATCAATCACGCCACTATGACGATAAATCAAGCCAATTGACAGTTAGGTAAATTATCATTCGGTGATTCATGTCGGATTAGTTCAGTGAACTCATTCCCCAATGAGCACCTACAGGTTCTCCATAGTGTCTCCACACAAGTGACTAACGAGATCAGTCACTCTCATCATATAAGCTGGAATAACCTGTACTAGTCTTACTGAATGCTTGATGTCCTTCTCAAACATCCTACGACTAGGAACAATTAAGAATATGTATTTATAAGTCATCAGTTTTATTATTATAATCTCCTCATAATCCGATGACTATTGCACACATTCGAGGACTTCATTATGTATAATTATACATACGCCAATCTACATAATGAAATAAATGTCATTTATTAGTGAACCAGATTGTAATAGGTGCCTAATAATTGGCTTAGAGAACACCTATATCCATCATGCTAGTTTTGACGGGAAACAAGGAACTATGTTTTATAGATATAGTATAGATATGGGCACAACAAAATCTAGTATATATGGGCATCGGTTTCCTTCTATACGTCTGGAAAGTTGTATCTTAATTAATACAATGTAGTGTATATGGGCACAGTAAAATATGAAAAGTGTTTCAGTTCCCGTGAAAGTGTACTCCATATGGGCACAGTAAAATATGGAAAACGTTTTAGTTTCCTTGAAAGTGTACTCTTTATGGGCAGTTTGTAATACTCGGTTGGCAGTAAAAATTACTTTAATTTCTCTTACGTTGTGCCTAGGAGCACGCAGGGAAAGCAATGGACTTTATAGAAAAAGGAAGTCATTTAGCTTTATAGAAAAACGTCGGTTGCAGTAACATATGGGTGCAGTAATACTCGGTTGGCAATCAGTATTTCTTAAGGGATTTTATAAAAAACGCAGGAAACAGAAGCAAATGACATGCTAGAGAGGAAGAGGTGGGGGGGAATGTGAGGCTTCCGGAGTAGGAAATAGGAATTAAATTTTCATTACCTACAAAACAGACACGGCGATGTACAATGAAGTTCTTTCTTATTTTCAAAAATTTTTATTTGTAAGAAAATTATAAGTGGGTGCCACGTGGTAGAAGGCTAGTTTTTGCGGGAAACAAAGAACTGTGTTTTTTAGATATGGTATAGATATGGGCACAACAAAATATAGTATATATAGGCACCAGTTTCCTTCTGCACGTCTGGAAAGTTGTATCTCAATTAATACAATGTAGTGTATACGGGCACAGTAAAATAAAAAAAATGTTTCAGTTCCGTTGAAAGTGTACTCCATATGGGCATAGTAAAATATGAAAAACTTTTCATTTTCCTTGAAAGGGTACTTTATGGAAAGTCTATAATACTTGGTTGGCAGTAAATTACTTTAATTTCTCTCATGTTGGGCCTAGGAGTACGCAGGGAAAGTAATGGGCTTTATAGAAAAAGGCAGTCATTCAGCTTTATAGAAAAACGACAGTTGGCAGTAACATATGGGCGTAGTAATACTCGGTTGGCAGCCATTATTTCTTAATAGGCTTTATAGAAAAACGTAGGGAAACATAAGCAAATGACATGGTAGAGAGGAAGAGGTGGGGGGAATGTGACGCTTCGGGAGTAGGAAGCATGAATTAAATTTTTGTTACCTCCAAAACAGATACAACATCGTACAGTTAACTTCTTTCTTATTTTCAAAAAAATTTATTTGTAAGAAAATTATAAGAGGATGCCACGTTGTAGACAACTTGTTTTGGCAGGAAATAGGGAACTGTGTTTTATAGATATATGATAGATATGGGCACAACAAATATAGTTTATATGGGCACTGGTTTCCTTCTGCACGTTTGGAAAGTTGTATCTCAATTAATACAATGTAGTGTATATGGGCACTGTAAAGTATGAAAAATGTTTCAGTTCCCTTGAAAGTGTACTCTACATGGGCACAGTAAAATATGAAAAACATTTCAGCTTCCTTGAAAGTGTACTCTTTATGGATAGTGTGTAATACTCGGTTGACAGTAAAATTACTTTAATTTTCGTCCTGCTGTGCTTAGGAACACGTAGAGAAAGTAATGGACTTTATAGAAAAATGCAATCATTCAGCTTTATAGAAAAACGTCGATTGGTAGTAATATACGGACGAATTAATACTCGGTTGACAGTCATTATTTCTTGATGGGCTTTATTGAAAAATGTAGGAAACAAAAGCAAGGGACATAGTTGAGAGGAAGAGGTGGGGGGAGTGTGACGTTTCGGGTGTAGGAAGCATGAATTAAATTTTCGTTATCTCCAAAACAGATACAACGTCGTACAGTTAAGGTCTTTCTTATTTTCAAAAAAAAAAATTTGTAAGAAAATTATAAGAGGGTGCCACATGATAGAAGTCTAGTTTCCGCGAGAAACAGGGAACTGTGTTTTATAGATATAGTATAGATATGGGCACAGCAAAATATAGTCTATATGGTGTAAGGATCAAGGTTTCGGATCCGATATCGGGTCAGTTTTGGGGTCGGGTCCCGTAGTGTGGGCCCTGGTGGGGCTGAGACTCTCGACGCGGTTCAAACGGCGTCCAGCAATGTTGACGTGTTTTAGGCTGTGCCACGTGGGCGCCGCGTAGGCCTGCTTTGGAGCGCGAGAGTACGGCCCCGGTCATATCGTCTGAATGGCGTCTTGGATGAACGACGCCATTTAGAGTACGACCATGGTTTGTCAGTGTACGGCCCGGTCTTGTCATCTGAATGACGTCAGACTTGCACGACGCGTGTTACCCAGCTTCTATTTGACCCCGCGAACCCTCCTTCCTTTCCCTCATTTTCTCCTTTCCTCTCTCTATCCTCTTTTCCCTCCCAGCTTCGGCGAACCACCTCCCCTTCTCCTTGCTTTCCTCTCCTCTTTCCTCCTCTCCCTCCACTCTATTAACCTACCAACTTCATCTACTACCACCACCACTTCCTCCGCGGCGCACTTCTCTCCGAACGGCGGTCGACGTCCTGGTAGAGTAACGGCGTCCACGGCGGTACCGGCGGCGGGGTGTGGCGAGGCGGGTTGGCGGCTTGGAACTAGGAGGAGTTCGAGTAACCGGTAGGGTGACGATCCCCATTGTATTTCGTTTAAAAATCATATTTTTTCCGCTTTGAACATGTTTAGAGGTTTTCTTGGGGAGAAAATATTAAATGCATGTAATGAGAATTTGGGTGTGTTAATGGGTATTTAGGTTCTTTTCCTCCTTCTCCACTCTGTTTGTGTTTTTACACGATTTGGGGGAAGAAATTCCACCCCGTAGATTGGGGGAAGGCGGAAGGAGAACCTGTCTGTGAAGGTTGAATGGCGTCGAGGGACAACGACGTCTTTTAGAAAGGCGGCTTCGACCTACGACGCGATTTGACCTAGATAACAGACTCTGTCTCTGGAACTTAATGGCATCTAGGGACAGCAACGCCATTTTAATGACGTCCTCCGTGAACGACGCCTTTTAGTCCATCTTCCGAGGCCAGTTTTTCTATGAACCAGTTTAGGAAGCTTGAATGACGTCGGCCTTGGGCGACGCGATTCAAGCCAGAATTCCATTAATCCCTGCAATTAACACGTGTTTACATTGTTAGATAGTTTAGTTAATTGCATGCTTGGAAATGTACACCATGACGATGGATTCTACGTGATCGGATCGCGCCGTGTTGTGTTTTGTGCGATCGTGGGCCTAGAGTGACAGTTGTTAGCGCTTAGACACCCTGTGTCGGTGTGGGAGTGACACGGCGCCGGTGTGGGAGTGACACGGCGCCGGTGTGGAAGTGGCGGGGTGACGCCTAGAGAGAGGGTCACCTGGTATACTCCGGGGTATAGCTAGTACCGATGTGGGAGTGGTACATTCGGAGTGTCACTCGTGCTGGGGGAAGCAGAAACCACCTGGAGCCTGTCACGTCGGAGTAGCCAGCGCGCTATTCGAGGGGTTGCTGTTTGGTCTCAGCGGGCCGGTGTTTTCTGCGTTCGGCCATGTGACTTGTGTGTTTCGCCGAGATACGCGTTGTGGACTTGTGACGGAATGGTTTTAGAATTGTGCATGTTACCATTTGAATGCATGCGTTTCATAACGAAATTGGAAAATGTATTTACTGCTTTAATTGCTTAAATTGTCTATTTGTGTTGTTATACTTGTGGGTGCGTGAGTGGGCGGTGGGGATCGAAGGATCCCTACTGAGTCTTTTCGATGAGACTCATCCCTGCAGTTTTTAGATGAGGGTTCCAGGCAGGCGTAGCGAGGGGAGTATTGCTTTGGGTCGCGCGCCAGCAACCGTTGTTCCGGGGTATGCCCTGATGTAGTTGTCATTTTATTTTCTGGCATGTATGCTTAATTATTTCCTTTCTGTTGGAGTATGTAATTATTTGCTGTGTCGAGTCGCATTGTAATAATTTTTAATTCCTACATTTCCTTTCTAATTCAATGCGATGTGAATGTTTAGCTTAGTTTATTATTTATTTTCCAGACTTATCAAGATCCTGGTTTGGCTCCAAATTAATGATTCGGTACCCATTTAGTAATCGGATCCCCGATTATAGGGTAGCGGGTCGTTACAGTTGGTATCAGAGCATTCGGTCTGGCAAATAGATGAATAACTATGTTAAATATCGTAATTCCGGCAAATAATTACATTATCTCGTACAGGCATGGCGGTAGTGTAGGTTTTTAGGATTCTAAGTAGAACTTTTCGATTTTTGTGATTGTAGGTGATTAGATGGCTCCTAGGAAGAGGATGCTAGTCATTAGAGAGTGGGGAGCTGTCCCTAGTGGATCTGAGGCCAGTAGGCCGAGTATGGAGCGTTTCATAGAGGCTATGATGGATACGATGGCTAGATATCAGACCCGAGACCCTAGTGAGAGTTCTAGTGCTCGGGGGGGGGTCTTCAGCTACACTAGAGAGATTCCTGAAGCTAAAGCCGCCTCATTTTACCAGTCGTCCCGACCCCGATGAGGTTGTTCATTGGTTGAGGGAGATGGAGAAGACTTTTGATACTATGGATTGTGCGGCGATTGAGAGGACTCTGTTGGCTACCTTCATGTTGAAGGATGATGCCTACGACTGGTGGACCACTTTGAAGAGTTTGTCATATGCGGATAGGAGTCTCAGGGAGATTCCATGGGAGACATTTGTGAAGGAATTCAATGCTCAGTACTTCCCTAGGCATGTCCAGAGGGCCAAGGAGAGAGAATTTATGGAGTTGACCCAAGGAAGTATGACAGTGCTTGAGTACCAAATGAAGTTTGTTTCACTTGGGAGGTTCGTGCCTTTTATCTCAGGAGACGAGGAGCGTCGGACTGAGAGGTTTGTAGATGGACTGAGGTCCAATCTGAGGAGTTTTGTGGCCTCCCACTGTTGTACAGATTTGGCATCGGCGGTTAGGTGTGCCGCGGCAGTAGAGGCACAGCTTGAACAGTCAACTCGAGAGAGAGGACTGACTACTCAGGGGCCAACTCATGGCAAAGGAAAGACAGCAGCAGCAGCAACTCCTTCGTCTGGATCAGGATCGTCTTTACTCGGCTCTAGATTCAGGAGGTTCTTTCGAGGAGGTGGCTGCAGCAGTGGCAACAGCGGTAGTAGCAGACCCAGGCAGAGCCAGCAGAGTCAGTCGGTGTCCAGTGCTCAGCAAGAGGCAACTCAGAGGCTTTCGGCAACTTGTCGACATTGTGGTGGTACTCACGGTGGGACTCAGTGTCCTGCATTTTCTGGGAGGTGTTACACTTGTGGCCAGCAGGGCCATTTGGCGAGGTATTGCCCGCAGGGGCATGATCAGGGGCAGGGGCCAGGTGATCAGAAGAAGCTGAGGACCCAAGGAAGAGTTCTAGCTATCATCAGGAAGGAGGCCCGTGCGTCCAACTTGGTGGAAGGTACACTTTCTGTTCTTGGGAACTCTGCGCATGTGTTAATTGACTCGGGTGCTTCGCATTCTTTTATTTTTGAGCAATTCGTAGATATTCTTTCTGCACCCGTTGATGAGATGTATGATGGACTGATGGTAGAGGTTCCTTCTGGGGATTTCATGTTGTCTTATAACTGTTTGAGTGAGGTTCCATTGACCATTGAGGGCTATGAATTACCTGCCCAGTTAGTTGTGCTTGCCATTCGCGACTTTGATATCATCTTGGGCATGGACTGGTTGGAGGCTTTTTATGCCGAGGTAGACTGCCACAGGAAGAGGGTGTGTTTCTCTATTCCGGACATCCCGACCTTCTACTTCCAAGGTATTAGGCTCTCTTCTCATGGTATTCTTATTTATGTCCTTAAGGCCCAGAAGTTGCTTATTGGTGGCTGTGAGGCTTTTCTTGCCTCTGTTGTTTTAGCTAATGTTAGTAGTGGTTCCAGTCCTTAGGAGGTGCATGTAGTTTGTGACTTTGCTGATGTGTTTCCTGAGGAATTGCCTGGCCTCCCTCCTCAGCGAGAGTTCGAGTTCACTATTGAGCTTGCACCGGGTACAGCGCCTCTGTCTAAGGCCCCGTATCGCATGGTGCCAGCCGAACTCGCTGAGTTGAAGGCGCAGTTACAGGAATTGCTGGATAAGGGTTTCATTCGTCCCAGTACTTCTCTGTGGGGTGCTCCAGTTCTATTTGTCAGGAAGAAGGATAGTTCTCTGAGGTTGTGTATCGATTATAGACAGCTGAACCAGGTGACGATAAAGAACAAGTACCCACTTCCGAGGATCGATGATCTGATGGATTAGTTGCAGTTTACGAAGGTGTTTTCAAATATTGACTGGAGATCAGGATACTATCAGATGAGGATCCGTGAGGTAGATGTTAGTAAGACGGCCTTTAGGACTTGGTATGGACATTATGAGTTTTTGGTTATGCCTTTTGGTTTGACCAATGCTCCGACGGCTTTTATGGATTTGATGAACCGGGTCTTCAGGGCCTACCTGGATCAGTTTGTGGTGGTATTTGTAGATGATATTTTAGTATACTCTTCTTCTGAGGAAGAGCATGCCACACATCTTCAGGTGGTATTACAGGTTCTGAGAGAGCACCAACTCTATGCCAAGTTTAGCAAGTGTGAATTCTGGCTAGATAAGGTGCACTTCCTGGGATACGTCATATCTGGTGATGGCATAGCAGTGGATCCAGCCAAGATTGAGGCAGTAATGGATTGGAGTAGACCTACAACAGTAACTGAGATCAGGAGCTTCTTGGGGTTAACAGCATATTACATACGGTTTGTCCAGGATTTTTCTTCGATAGCGACCCCCTTGTCGAGGTTGACTCATAAGAGAGTTCGTTTCGTGTGGACCGAGGAGTGTGAGCGAAGTTTCATTGAGTTGAAGACTCGCCTCACTTCGGCTCCAGTTCTTGTGCTTCCATCAGGTTCTGGTGGGTTTGTGGTTTATTCAGATGCATCACATCGAGGTTTGGGTGCGGTTCTGATGCAGCATGGTAAGGTTGTGACCTATGCTTCTAGGCAGCTGAAGAAGCATGAGGAGAACTATCCCACTCATGACTTAGAGTTGGCAGCTGTAGTTTTTGCACTGAAGATCTGGCGGCACTATTTGTATGGAGAGAAATTTCAGGTCTTTACCGATCATAAGAGCCTGAAGTATGTATTCACACAGAAGGATCTGAACTTGAGGCAGCGCAGGTGGATGGAATTTATCAAGGATTATGATCTCGACCTTTCTTATCATCCGGGCAAGGCAAATGTGGTGGCAGAGTCGGAAGACGGTCGTGTCATATCTCATGGTTCAAGAATGGAGGTTATTTGAGCAGGTGGTGGAATCTTCCTTTAGGATTCCGTAAGAGGCTGATAGAGTCGTGTTGGCCAGCTTAACTGTGAGGCCAGCAGTGTACCATGCCGTAATCAAGGCTCAGATGGCAGATGCAGAGTTACCGCAGGTTCTCTAGACACCAGAGGTGGAGTTGTGAGATGATGGTACATTTAGATTTAGAGGCAGACTCTATGTCCCAGCTGAGGAAGATGTGCGCAGGAGTGTCTTGGATGAGGCGCACCGTTCTAGATACGCAGTGCGTCCCGAGACGACTAAGATGTATCATTGTTTGATGAGGCACTTTTGGTGGCCTGGTATGAAGAAGGATGTGGCTGATTATGTGGCAAGGTGCCTGACTTGCCAGCATATTAAGGCGGAACACCAGAGACCAGGAAGATTGTTGTAGCCCTTGCCGATCCCGTAATGGAAATGGGAACGCGTGACTATGGACTTTGTGATGGGATTACCTATGTCCTCTGGCAGAAGAGACGCGATCTGGGTCATTGTTGATCGATTGACCAAGTCGGCACACTTTCTGGCTATTAGGAAGGACTGGTCAGTCGGTAAGTTGGCTAAATTGTTTGTGGACTGGATCATCTCTCTGCACGGGGTGCCCTTATCCATCGTGTCAGACCGGGATCCGAGATTTACTTCTAAGTTCTGAAAGAGTTTTCAGAATGCTTTGGGCATGCAGTTAGCCTTCAGCTCGGCTTATCATCCCGAGACTAATGGGCAGTCGGAGAGGACCATTCAGACACTGGAAGATATGCTCAGGGCATGTTGCTTAGACTGGGGAGGTTCTTGGGAACAACACTTATCTACAGTGGAGTTTGCCTACAACAACAGTTATCATTCTAGTATCGGCATGGCGCCTTATGAGGCATTGTACGGGCGGCCGTGTCGATCCCCTGTGAATTAGTTTGAGATTGGCGAGAGGCAGATGGCAGGGCCAGAGTTGGTGCAGCAATGTGCTGAGGTTGCCAGAGTGGTGCAACAGAGGTTGACGACAGCTCAGAGTAGGCAGAAGAGTTATGCAGACATCCGTAGGAGACCGCTTGAGTTTGAGGTTGGGGACCACGTGTTTCTCCGAGTCTCACCCTCCAAGGGTGTGATGAGATTCGGGAAACGAGGTAAGCTGAGCCCGCGATATATTGGGCATTTTCCCATTCTTGCTCGAATTGGGGAAACGGCGTATCAGCTAGCTTTGCCGCCCAGTCTTGCAGGGGTGCACGATTGTTCCATGTTTCTTCACTGAGGAGATATGTTCAGGATCCATCTCATGTGTTGGACTTTTCAGAGTTGGAGGTCGCTGAGGACTTGTCCTTTCCAGAATTTTCAGTACGGATTGAGGATCGCAGGGAACAGGTCCTTCGGAACAAGGTTGTTCCCCTAATTAAGGTGATTTGGCAGTATCACTCCGGGGGCGAGGCGACCTGTTCCCTACCTTTTCTCGTAAGTTCTCTTGTGAGCTTGTATCTTTATCGTTTCAATCTCGTTAATTGTAGCAGGCAATTTCGGGGACGAAATTCTTTTAAGGGGGGGAGAATGTAAGGATCGAGGTTTCGGATCCAGTTAACGGGTCAGTTTCGGGGTTGGGTCCCGTAGTGTGGGCCCTGGTGGGGCTGAGACTCTCGACGCGGTTCAAACAGCGTCCAGTAATGTGGACGTGTTTTAGGTTGTGCCATGTGGGCGCCGCGTGGGCTGGCCTTGGGGCGCGAGAGTACGGCCCCGGTCATATCGTCTGAATGGTGTCTTGGATGAACGACGCCATTTAGAATACGACCATGGTTTGTCAGTGTACGGCCCGGTCTTGTCATCTGAATGACGTCAGACTTGCACGACGCGTGTTACCCAGCTTCTATTTGACCCCGCGAACCCTCCTTCCTTTCCCTCATTTTCTCCTTTCCTCTCTCTCTCCTCTTTTCCCTCCGAGCTCCGGCGAACCACCTCCCCTTCTCCTTGCTTTCCTCTCCTCTTTCCTCCTCTCCCTCCACTCTATTAACCTACCAACTTCCTCCACTACCACCACCACTTCCTCCGCGGCGCACTTCTCTCCGAACGGCGGTTGACGTCCCGATGGAGTAACGGCGTCCATGGCGGTACCGACGGCGGCGTGTGGCGAGGCGGGTTGGCGGCTTGGAACTAAGAGGAGTTCGAGTAACCGGTAGGGTGACGATCCCCATTGTATTTCGTTTAAAAATCATATTTTTTCCGCTTTGAACATGTTTAGAGGTTTTCTTGGGGAGAAAATATTAAATGCATGTAATGAGAATTTGGGTGTGTTAATGGGTATTTAGGTTCTTTTCCTCCTTCTCCACTCTGTTTGTGTTTTTACACGATTTGGGGGAGGAAATTCCACCCCGTAGATTGGGGGAAGGCGGAAGGAGAACCTGTCTGTGAAGGTTGAATGGCGTCGAGGGACAACGACGTCTTTTAGAAAGGCGGTTTCGACCTACGACGCGATTTGACCCAGATAACAGACTCTGTCTCTGGAACTGAATGGCATCCAGGGATAGCGACGCCATTTTAATGACGTCCTCCGTGAACGACGCTGTTTAGGCCATCTTCCGAGGCCAGTTTTTCTATGAACCAGTTTAAGAAGTTTGAATGACGTCGGCCTTGGGCGACGCGATTCAAGCCAGAATTCTATTAATCCCTGCAATTAACACGTGTTTACATTGTTAGATAATTTAGTTAATTGCATGCTTGGAAATGTACTCCATGACGATGGATTCTACGTGATCGGATCGCGCCGTGTTGTGTTTTGTGCGATCGTTGGCCTAAAGTGACAGTTGTTAGCGCTTAGACACCCTGTGTCGGTGTGGGAGTAACACGGCGCCGGTGTGGAAGTGGCGGGGTGACGCCTAGAGAGAGGGTCACCTAGTATACTCTGGGGTATAGCTAGTACCGGTGTGGGAGTGGTACATTCGGAGTGTCACTCGTGCTGGGGGAAGCATAAACCACCTGGAGCCTGTCAGGCCGGAGTAGCCAGCGCGCTATTCGAGGGGTTGCTGTTTGGTCTCAGCGGGCCGGTGTTTTCTGCATTCGGCCATGTAACTTGTGTGTTTCGCCGAGATGCACGTTGTGGACTTGTGACGGAGTGGTTTTTAGAATTGTGCATGTTACCATTTGAATGCATGCGTTTCATAACGAAATTGAAAAATGTATTTACTGCTTTAATTGCTTAAATTGTTTATTTGTATTGTTATACTTGTGAGTGCGTGAGTGGGCGGTGGGGATCGAAGGATCCCTACTGAGTCTTTTCGATGAGACTCATCCCTGCGATTTTCAGGTGAGGGTTCCAGGCAGGCGTAGCGAGAGGAGTATTGCTTTGGGTCGCGTGCCAGCAACCGTTGTTCCGGGGTATGCCCCGATGTAGTTGTCATTTTATTTTCTGACATGTATGTTTAATTATTTCCTTTCTGTTGGAGTATGTAATTATTTGCTGTGTCGAGTCGCATTGTAATAATTTTTAATTCCTACATTTCCTTTCTAATTCAATGCGACGTGAATGTTTAGCTTAGTTTATTATTTATTTTTCAGACTTATCAAGATCCTGGTTTAGTTCCAAATTAATGATTCGGTATCCATTTAGTAATCGGATCCCCGATTATAAGGTGGCGGGTCGTTACATGTAGGCACTAGTTTCCTTCTACACATCTGTAAAGTTGTCTCAATTAATACACTACAGTGTATATCGGCACAGTAAAGTATGAAAAACGTTTCAGTTCCCTTGAAAGTATACTCTATATGGGAACAGTAAAATATGAAAAACATGTCAGTTTCTTTGAAAGTGTACTCTTTATGGGCTGTGTGTAATATTCGGTTGGCAATAAAATTACTTTAATTTTCCTTTGTTGTGCTTAGGAACACGTAGGGAAAGTGATGGGCTTTATAAAAAACGCAATCATTCAACTTTATAGAAAAACGCCGATTGGCAGTAATATATGGGCATAGCAATACTCGGTTGGCAGGCATTATTTTTTAATGGGCTTTATAGAAAAACGCAAGGAAACAAAAGCAAATGACATGGTAGTGAGGAAGAGGTGGGGGGAGTGTGACGCTTCGGGAGTAGGAAGCATGAATTAAATTTTCGTTACATCCAAAACAGATACAACATCGTATAATTTTGATGTTTCTTATTTTCAAAAAAAATTATTTGTATGAAAATTATAAGAGGGTGCCATGTGGTAGAAGGTTAGTTTTGGCGAGAAACAGGGAACTATGTTTTATAAATATAGTATAGATGTGGGCAGAGCAAAAGATAGTCTATATGGGCATCGTTTCCTTCCGCACGTTTGTAAAGTTGTATCTCAATTAACACAATATAGTGTATATGGGCACAGTAAAATATGAAAAACGTTTCAATTCCCTTGAAAGTGTACTCTATATGGGGACAATAAAATGAAAAATGTTTTAGTTTCCTTGAAAGTGTACTCTTTATGGGCAGTGTGTAATATTTGGTTGGCAATAAAACTACAATTTTTCTCTTGTTCTGCCTAGGAACACGCAGGAAAAGTAATGAACTTTATAGAAAAACGCAATCATTCAGCTTTATAGAAAAATGTCGGTTGGCAGTAATATATTAGTACAGTAATACTCGGTTGGCGGTCATTATTTTTTAATGGGCTTTATTGAAAATGCAGGGAAACATAAGCAACTGACATGGTATAAACGAAGTGGTGGGGGGAATGTGACGTTTCGGGAGTAGGAAGCAGAAATTAAATTTTCGTTACCTCCAAAACAGAGACAACATCGTACAGTTAAGTTCTTTCTTATTTTCAAAAACTTTTGTTTGTAAAAAAATTATAAGAGGGTGCCACGTAGTAGAAGGCTAGTTTTGACGGGAAATGAGAACAATGTTTTATAGATATAGTATAGATTTGCGTGATTTATTTGTAAAACAAAGCAAGAGAAGAATCCAATCTTTTTTATTATTATTTATTTTATATCATTTTACATCATTTAAAACATCCAAAAATACTAGAAAATAAAATAATTGTTTTAGATTATACTGTTCTAGGTTTACTGCAAATTGGTGGATCTCAATGCCACCTAGCTCCCATCCCATCCTGATTTGATCAGGTCCAGTATAGCAGTTTGAAAAGAAAAAGTTTTTAAGTAAAATATTGAGCTTGGACCTACCTTTTCTCTGTGTCCGATATAGTCTGAAAAATAGAAAAAGGGTTGCGTTCCCCAATCTGATGACTTGGATCGTGCCCCAAGAACCGTCTGATCTGCTAGATTTCAGAGGGGACATTCCCCTTTAACCTGAGGGTCTATTTGGTTGCACCTAAAGCAAATTCATGGAAAATGTTTTACAAAGAAATCAATTTACATCTTAAATGAAAACATAATCAATTGTTTGGTACTTTTGAAAATGTTTTCCTGAAAACCTTTTCCTTTGTTTGTTTTTCCGTAAGTCATTTTCTTAAAAATAATGTCATATATTTGTTGATATTTTTACGTTTTAACCCACTAAAAATGTAGTATATTTACAAATAACCTTGATAATCCAACTATTCATAAATAAGCCATCACAATCTATAGTGAATTGGGGAAAGGCTCCTAAATATTACAAATAAGCTCCTAAGAATTTTACAAATAAACCCTTAAAAAGGCTTGTTTGTAAAAAAAGTTGTGATTGTGGTGGCTTCTTTTGTAAATGTTAGATTTGGAGGGCTTATTTATAATATTTTAGACATTAAGGCCTAATTGTGTTCCTTCCATACGCATGCCTAATTGCTAATCCATAACATTAAGATCATAACGGAAACTCGATTATTCGACTTTCCAGCCCATTTCTGATTTTAAAAACGAATTTAGACAGGAAAAATCCATCCGATAATTATCAAAATTATGATTCTAAACCCAAAATGATAAGATCCTTAAGTAAATATTTGTTAGGTCTCACAGCTTCTTTGATACCCCAATATTTCGACAATCATATTATAAATCAAAGAGGTGTTGGGAAATAAAAAATATTATCCGAGTACGAATAACTGACAACCCGTAATACGCAGCGAAAATTTGAACAGAATATGCACAACCAAATAATCACATGGAATACCAAGATTTACGTGGAAAACCCCTCCAACGTGAAGGGGAAAAACTACGAGGCAAGCCGGAGAAATAATTTCACTATAGAAATTATGAACGTACAAATCTCGGAATTTCTTGCCCAAAATCCGAGTAACAACCACAAGAGAAAATTAGGAATACAGAGATTACTTCACCGTAAATAAAAACAAACTTTCCCCACGACCACAGCACGAACCGCTGTAAATCTGGCCGAATCTGTGAAGAGAACATTGCTTGAATGATTGTAGACGGCTTACCGAATAGCCCCTGTCATCTTCCATTTTTCTCTTATTTTTCCTCCGCATTTTGTACGAAGAAATCTCAAACATGGCACTCCACGGTTCTTCTTGGCTGCTGCTAACGAACGAACCCTAGTAGCCCTCAAAACCCACGCACACACTCCCTAACAGAAACGTATCCTGTTATTGGCTTTTGTGGCTTGGGGCAAAAGTCACTAAACTTTGCCACCACCACCACAAGACTTTAGTAATTGTGAAGATGCCCTTATGGGTTGAATAGGCCATAGGCCCAAAAACTTCCCCCTTCAGCCCATAGGAGAGGTTGTCACTTGTTTCTCAATGTGAATTCATGCCGACCAGCCGTCGGCACACTTCTTGCCTTTCCTTTGGCAAGGTCTTCGTTAACATGTCTGCTCTATTGTCATTTGTATGAATTTTCTGAAGCTGCAACTGCTTCTCTTCAAACACATTTCGGATCCAGTGGTATCTGACATCTATATGCTTTGACTTAGAATGAAAGCTTGAATTCTTACACAAGTGGATGGCACTCTGGCTGTCACAATGCACCACATAATTTTCTTGTTTCAGCCCCAATTCCTGTAAGAATTCTTTCATCCAGAGCATCTCTTTACAAACCTCTGTAGCAGCAATATATTCTACTTCTGTGGTGGAGAGGGCAACACACCTTTGCAATCTGGATTGCCATGACACAGCTCCCCCTGCAAAAGTAAGTATGAAACCTGATGTAAACTTCCTTGTGTCAATATCTCTTGCCATATCTGCATCTGTGTAACCTATCAACACAGGTGGACCACCTCCAAAGCTTAAACAAACTCTGGAGCTTCTTTTGAGATATCGCTGCTGCCCAGTGTTCTTTTCGTGGATTTGCAAGAAATCTACTAGCAACACCCACTGCATATGCGATATCTGGCCTCTTACATACCATCACGTACATCAAACTTCCGACTGCTGAAGCATAAGGAACTTTCTTCATCTTCTCCTTCTCTTCATCACTTGAAGGACTCTGCTCTGAGCACAACTTAAAGTGACCTGTAAAAGGAGATCCAACTGGCTTAGCATTGCTCATACTGAACCTGTCCAATACCTTTTAAATGTATTTCTCCTGTGATAAACATATCTTCTTGAGTTTTCTATCACGAGAAATCTGCATGCCCAGTATTTGCTTTGTTGGCCCCATGTCTTTCATTGCAAAAGACTTACTCAGTTCATTCTTCAACCTGTCAATCATAGACATATCTTTCCCAAGAATAAGCATGTCATCAACATAAACTAAGAGAATAACAAAATTCTCATCAAACCATTTGATGTACACACAATGATCTGAAGTCATTCTTTTGAATCCATTTTCAGCCATGAATGAGTCAAATTTCTTATACCACCGTCTTGGAGCTTGTTTCAGCCCATACAAGCTCTTTCTCAACCTGCAGACAAGATTTTCTTTACCTTTGACTTTGAAGCCTTCTGGTTGCCCCATATAAATTTCCTCCTTCAAATCATCATGAAAAAAAGTTGTCTTCACATCTAACTGCTCAATCTCTAAGTCTAGGTTGACAGCAACACCTAGAGCAACACGAATATAAGACATTTTAACAACAGGAGAAAAAATTTCTTCAAAGTCAATACCTTGCTTTTGACCGAAGCCTTTTACAACTAATCTGGCCTTGTACTTTGGTTGAGGCACTGTTCTTGAGTCTTCAATCTGAAAACCCACTTGTTCTTCAAGGCTTTCCTTCCCTTTGGTAAATGCACCAAATCATATGTGTGGTTCTTCTGTAGAGCATCCATCTCTTCCTGCATAGCTATCAACCATTCCTTTCTCTACTTACTTTCAGCTACCTCCTGGTAACACTCTGGTTCACCTGCATCAATAAGCATGACATATTCATCTGTAGAATACCTTTTGGAAGGCTGATGTGCTCTGGAAGATCTTCTCAATTGAGGCTCTCGAGGAGATTGCTCCTCATCTTCTTCCTGCTCAACATGTCCTGCATGTAAGTTAACCTCAGTCTCTACACCATCTTCCTGCATATCTCCCTCTTCATCTTGATGTACTGGAGGAGTAACTGGGTCACAGTCTACTAATCCTTTTGCAGAAGACTTAGCTGGTATCTTCTTCTTGAAATCTTCAAGAGTTTGATCTCCAAAGAAGACCACATCTCTGTTTCTGAACACCTTCTGCTTTTCTGGATCCCAAAGCCTGTAACCAAACTCATCATGTGAGTAACCAAGAAAAATACATTCTTTTGTCTTACCATCCAGTTTGGACCTTTCAATGTATGGAACATGTGCGAATGCACGGCAACCAAACACTCTCAAGTGCCTGTAGGAGACTTCTTTTCCTGACCATACATGCTCTGGAACATTACCATCTAAAGCTGTGCATGGTGATAAGTTGATCACATCAACAGCAGTTCTCAATGCTTCATCCCAAAATCTTTTGGGTAGCTTGGCTTGTGAAAGCATATATCTGATCTTTTCCATGATAGTGCGATTCATCCTCTCTGCAATTGCATTATGCTGAGGCGTACCAGGAACTGTCATCTCATGCTGAATGCCATGTGACCTACAATAGTCATTAAATAATCCTGTGTACTCACCACCATTATCTGATCTTATGCATTTCAGTTGCCTTCATGTCTCCCTTTCAACCCTGGCATGACACTCTTTGAAGACATTAAGAACCTGATCTTTGGTCTTCAAAGTATAAGCTCAAACTTTCCTGGAAAAGTCATCTATGAAAGTGACAAAATAAAGTGCACCACTTATGCTTGGAACATTAACAGATCCATCAGGAGTTTTTGTTCTTAAAGGACCACAGACATCTGTATAGACACGGTCCAAAGCATACATCTTTCTAGACAAAGCATGACTAGAAAAGGAAACTCTATGTTGTTTGCCAACTAAACAATCAACACATGGGTTCAAACGTGTACCTATGAAATCGGGTATGACTTCTCGTTTGGAAAGAACTTGTAGCCCCTTTTCGCTTCTGTGTCACAATCGCCTATGCCACAACTCCACGTTGAAGTCATTTTCTGCAGCATTCAACTGTTCGCCACAAGCTTTAACTCGCATTCTATATAAGGTATGACATTTCTTTCCATTGGCTACAACAAGTGAACCTTTACTGAGCTTCCATTGTCCTCTGTGAAATCTGACATCAAAGTTTTTATCATCCAGCTTTCCGACTGAAATTAAATTCAGCCTCAAGTCGGCCACATGTATCACATCTTTGAGTACCAACTTGTAGTCAAGGTTTGTCTTCAAGTGGATGTCACTCATGCCTATAATAGGTGATGTGCCATAGTTGCCCATCTTGACAACACCAAAATTTCCAATTCTATAATTAACAAAGAACTCCCTCTGTGGTGTAGCATGATAAGAAGCACCTGTGTCAATCACCCATTCCAAATCCTGGCACACAAGAACAAATCTCGTCAGAAGTAGACAAAATCAAATAATCATCACCTTGCACTGTGGTATTCTCTTTTGATTTTGTATTCTCCACTTCTTTTTCCTTTTTCTTGTTCTTCTTGGGTTGCTTGCATTGATTCTTGTAATGTCTTTTCTGATTACAATTATAACAAATAACATCTTTTCTTGATCTTGACTTACTTCTTCTCCTGTGAGAATTACTTCTATCTTTAGATTTTGACCTTCTTCGATTGTCTGAGACAAGTGCATGTGAGTCACTCTGAGAGGTTGTCGAATTCTTCCTCATCAACTCCTCGTTCAGCAAACTGCTTGTTACTTTACTCATTGTGACAATATCATCTGGCGTAGAATTACTAAGGGTAACCACCAGCGTCTCCCAACTTTCTGGCAACGAACTGAGAAGTAACAATGTCTGCAACTCATCATCAAGAGACATTTTCATAGAGGATAACTAGTTAGTAATACTCTGCATTTCATTCAAGTGTTCAGCAATAGAGGCACCCTCTTTATATTTCAAATTCACAAGTTTCTTGATCAAGAAAGTCTTGTTGCCAGCCGTCTTTCTCTCATAAAGATTTTCTAACTTTTTCCAAAGAGAGCATGCAGAACTCTCAGTGGAAACATGGTGAAAGACACTATCATCCAGCCACTGCTAAATAAATCCGATCGTTTTCCGATCTAACATCTTCCGTTCATCATCTTTCGTTGTTGCGGGTTTTGCACTATCTCCTTGTAGGGGTCCATACAGATCCTTACAATATAAGAGATCTTCTATTCTTGGTTTCCATATCGTCCGGTTATTTCCATTCAAACTGATCATACGGAAAAGGGAAATATTACCAGTCTCCATGTTCGTATTCAAATAATAAATATAAACTATGCTCTGATACCGGTTGTTGGGAAATAAAAAATATTATCCGAGTACGAATAACTGACAACCCGTAATACGCAGCGAAAATTTGAACAGAATATGCACAACCAAATAATCACATGGAACACCAAGATTTACGTGGAAAACCCCTCCAACGTGAAGGGGAAAAACTACGGAGCAAGCCGGAGAAATAATTTTACTATAGAAATTATGAACGTACAAATCTCGGAATTTCTTGCCCAAAATCCAAGTAACAACTACAAGAGAAAATTAGGAATACAGAGATTACTTCACCGTACACAATAAAAACAAACTCTCCCCACGACCACAGCACGAACCGTTGTAAATCTGGCCGAATCTGTGAAGAGAACACTGCTTGAATGATCGTAGACGGCTTACCGAATAACTCCTGTCATCTTCTCTTTTTCTCTTATTTTTACTCCGCAGTCTGTACGAAGAAATCTCGAACCTGGCATTCCACGGTTCTTTTTGACTGCTGATAACGAATGAACCCTAGCAGCCCTCAAAACCCACGCACACACTCCCCAACAGAAACTTATCCTGTTGTTAGCTTTTGTGGCTTGGGGCAAAAGTCACTAGACTTTGCGACCACCACCACAAGACTTTAGTAACTGTGAAGATGCCCTTATGGGCTGAATAGGCCATAGGCCCAACAAGAGGGTCATAGTATTTTATCAGACTTAGAAAGAAGATTCTGGTTCAAAAGGTATTTTACAAATTTACCCGGTATGGCTGCCAAAAGACAGTGAGAAAGCTTCCCAAGGGTCACCGTGTTTTACCCACTCAAGGAAGAATCTTGTTGAAGGACTTTTTTCTAATTTACCTGGTATAGCTGCGAGAAAAGTGAGGAAGCCTCCTGACGTTATCAACTCATTCCAGCGACTGTACTCCTGCGGAAAAGGGCATCCGGACTCGCATTCTGGATGCCAAAATCAGGAAAAGTACGGAAGTTTTAAGAGTCAGCGGAAAACTAATTTCATTGACTACAGTTTTACATGTTATCAAATAAATTTTTTTGTTTTACTTCTCAGAAAAACGTTTTCATGTGGCAAGTTTTCCGGACAACCAAACAGACCCTAAGATAGCCGTCCTTTGGTCGTCACACTTGAAGGGAACTAATGTGCTTGCTTAAAAGTTCCAATGCTCAAGAGGGAAAAAGAAAAAGACAGTACTGATCTGAGCAGAAGCTATACAGGCACAGAAGGCGTTAGTACGTGATTTCCGGTAAGGGGTTGTTTGTTTTAATGTAAAATTTTGTAAATCATCGGTTTCAAAATCACTGGTTTCAAAACAAGTGAAACTTTCTTGTTTTAGAATAAGAAAATGTTTGTTTCGTTGTTTTTAAAATAAAACAAAAAGAATGCTTCAATTTTCTTATTTTGATTTACATTGGGCCTTTGCTGTAAACTAAAATAAGATAATTGAGCTGTCAAGTGGGTAGACAAGGTCCGGACATGATTTCACTTTATATTATTTTATATTATTTCAAAAAATTGAAAATACTGTAAAATAAAATAATTGTTACAAATTACGTTGTTTTATGCTAAAACAAACAAACCCTTAAGTGGCGAGCATGTGACATGTACATCGGTCGACGTGCAACACAATTAGTGCAGTATGTCCTCAATGGAGTGCCACACACTTAGTGGGGAATGTTACTAAGGGAGACATATAAGAATAAGAATATAATTAACTGATAATGGAAAGCTCATCCAATTATCGATGGACAATATAAAAGCAGAAAAGATATGGAAATGAGATATACACACCAATAAAACTTGCTCCACTTTGGTAAGAATAAGGCCTCTTATTCCTAAAATAAGACTAATTCTATTTTATTGGAGGAATTTGTTATTCCGCATTAAAATTGTATGTTTTGCTGATAGCTACTTTGCTGCATTTTTATCTATCTCCACCTTATACGTAGTGCAATTAATCGCCGTCCTTAAACATTCTAATCCTCAAAATTGATCTAGGAAACAGGAATCGGTCATCTTATCTTCTCCTTCTTTCTTAATAGATTGGGGAGCTGTCATCATTAATTGTTGCTATGAAATTACATTAAAAATATTTGATGTCTTTACATGTCTCGATTTTGTCTTAATTTGTAACATGAGCCTTCAGACACTGGTTATATATCTCGTAAAAACCAAGGAGATGCATGCATCCATTTCGCGTTAGCCCGCAACCATTAAAATGTGATCATGGTTCACTACACAAGTTACCTGCCCAGTACGTGTGCGACACGTACGGCAAAAGCAATTTAAATATTATACACATGACCTTATTAGTTTGAAATTGTAGATTTACCTTACAAGAAGTGAGACGTATATGTGCATTCAATTCCATTTCCTACCAGGGTCGGGGGTGACTGAAGACTCTCGTAGTCTCCACCGTACACACGGGTCCGAACCCATTCGAAGTGGGCTCGCCTCGGGTGCGCATCCCGCACGCACCCCGTGCGCTCGATCGTCCAGTTGAGGAAACCCCGACCCCTCAACTATAGTTGCACACACCGACACAATGGTATGGTGCGAGTGATGCAACTATCGTCCTTGAACAAAGAATATTGTCATGCAATGCGGCCAAAACAACAAGCGCTCTAGGTGGTAGAAGATTTTGACATCACTTCCTGTACCCTTCAAAAACAAGAGGTCAACAACTCCATATATTCAAAGGTGGCTGGTCTTCAATTTTCATAGGAATTCTTGGTGTGTTAATTTTGGCACTCCACAACAATAAATGCAGATGATTGAGGGATACGTTAGTCACCTAGCTGATTAAGCATTGCATTCCTATTGTTTTTACCCACCAAACCAATGGTTCTCGTCATCTAAGGATAGGGATTGGTCACCTAGCTGATCAAGCATTGCACTCCTAGTGTTTGTACCCCATCAAACCAATGGTTCTCGTCATCTAAGGAAAGGGATGGCGACATTGAAAAGAGGAAAGAAGAGAGGTGAACATGGACATCGTCATCCTACACATGGTCTCTCCATCATTCCCCTTAAATTAAGAGAGACAACTATCAGTGGGCGTACGTGAATGAGCCAACCAGAGATTCCCTATCATCCGGGGCACCTAGCTGCAAAGATTCAAAGCAAACGAATCTTTGGTTGCTTTGCTGTCAAGTCATCAATAATCTTGTGCTCCTCTAAAGAGAATGTCTTTAACTTACGGCCAAGCTTGGTGCACCTAGAGCTTTGGACACTTTGCATAGGACCGGCCTTAAGGAACTATGCACATGTGGAGACCCTCTTGATATCCTGGAATATATGCACAAGGTTCCTTGAAGATTACATCTCATATAACTACTAATGTGGCTTCTAATCACGTGACAATTGCCTCAGCATAAGGAAACAGTGACATTCTCAACCTCATCCTTCTTATATGAGAAGAGATCTTCTCAATACACTGTTGGATAAGAATCTAACAGTCAGTGACGGATACAGAGATTTTGTCTAGTGGGGTCACTCGGATATTAAGTCATAAACATGACTGGATCAGTGGGGTCTTGTGCTAAATTATGAAGTCCTGGGCCAGTGGGTCTGAGCTAGGTTAGTGGTGTCTCGAGGTAGACTACTTTCGATTGGGCCAATAGAAAATCGAGTGGAACCCCAGGACCCCACTGGTTTAACGCTCGATCCGCCACTGCCAACAGTGCAGAGTGCAGGAGGGCCCAAGTATTTGAAAAAATTTTAGGTCAGTGAGAGACTTTTTTGCAATATTTGACCCCCTTCCCCACTTTGCACTGTTGGATTCCTGTCCAACGATATACTGAGAAGATCTCTTCTCTTCTAATCCACATGCATGCATCCTTGAACTTATCCCGACCTTGATGTAGTATCAAAAACACACTATATATTCATATAGTCTGCTTTAGTAAGGAGATCTAAGAAAGAACAGAACGGACAGGCTGCGCGAAGAGAAAAGATGGAAGAGAAGGGTATTAAGTAAGCATTAAGATTACTCTATTGTTGGACTATATATATATCTTGAGGATGAAGCACTGAGAAAGAACAGGTTCGATCAATTTTTAAGTTTTGCGTAAATATTGGGTATACAATTTTATGTATAGTAACTAAGTCTACGAAATATTACATATATATCAATCCTAGCTATAAATTTTAAGCGGCTATATATGCTTTGGTCATTTAAACAACTTTAGGTCAAATTATAGAATTATTCTGCATATAAATATATGTTACATAGTGAATAATCAGGTAATCAATTTAGAAATTGGTGTTCCTCTTTCCCTACACCATTAGTATTAAACTCTATCTTATTTAGCAAGAACCTCGTAAAAATAAGAAATTTCTTTTTTATTATGTTCACTTTTTTCCTGTGATAAAAATTGGGTTAACAGAATGAAATGAAGTAAAAATAATATAGGAAACATAGAATAGACTATCTCAATCCATAAATGAAGAGGACACAAAGTTTACTGTTATATATCTAGAAAGAATTTAATTCAAAGAATCCTATCCTGCCTGCAAGTGTACGTGAGGACTGAGAAGGCGTATTTGTTTCGGATTCCTGAACAAAAGATAGAACAAATGTTTTGTGTACGATTAACGCTGGTATCTTTTCCGTGTGCCATATTTTTATGGAGTTATATGCAAAATGCCTCCCCAATCTCGCCCCCACCCATATCATTCCTAACTATTTCCCCCAACGTAAGAGCCTGCCAGGTGCATCATGCGTGTCTCTCATTAACAAATAATGCATTAGTTAATGGCCAAACACGGCTTCATTTCTTTCACCGTCTCATCATTCTTAGAGAGTTCCACTAAAGAGAAACACAATTAATTAAGTGGCAGGGTGCAGCTGCACTTCCCTCTCCATCTCATCATTCTCACGCAAGTACAGTGGGAACCGAAGAAGAAATCCTCTCAGTACGTGTTTGAACTGGAGAAGGGTCAAATATTGCGCATGTGATCTCAAAATTTGGCACATACCTGACCCCTCCTTCTTAATACTGTTAGATTCCGGTCCCAACACATACCGAGAGGATCTCTTCTCTTAAGTTTGAGCCTGAATGAGGTAATTACTTTTGCTCCACTCTAATCATGCAAACACACATACGAAGACCTATATGCATATGCACTCGAACATGTGCAATGTATATTCCATGTTGAAGTTAACTAATGTGCCTTTCAGCTTAATTAATACATTTGGCCTTAAAAGTGCCGCAGGATTATTTGTCTCTGTGTCTGAAGATCAGCTTGATGTGAGGACGCTTGCCTCATTAGGTGGAACCTTAGATCCTAGGTGGAACAATCGACTACTTAGGCGAAAAAATTGGGCCTTGCCTAGATTCAAATCTGTCTTCTATAAACATGTTAAAATATCTGGTCACTGGATGGATCATCTAATCAAAAAAGAAAATTAATATAATAAATCATTGATTTTGTCTCTTAGTCAATATGAGAGAATTATAATGCATCTCCTCTTATGCATTCTAATTTAATTGAGGTCATATTTATGTTATTGAATCATCCATTTCAAAACTTAAAATAAATAATAGAGAGAATATCACATTATTTTTATATTTTATATTTTGTCATGTAAACAATGACAAATAATGACTACATGGTAAAATATAACAGTAAGATATATACCATATTAAAATTATTAGGCTTTCCAACTCAATATTTGAAATAGTGAGACGAGCAGTGTTACACTATTTTAAATATATGGATGATGTTATCCCTACTTCCATAAATGTATTGGTAAGGTACTCTTTGAAATCACGGAGAAAAGGATAGTCTATCTCATTAAGAAGATGGACCACCTCGCATCAATTCATCAAATTATGATGTAGAAAGGTACCTTTAGGGTGTATATTAAAAGAGTATAAATGTTTTCCTAATTATATTTTTTATTTTATCTTTTTATCAATGTGAAACTATGCTAATCACTTAAACATACTGGAGTATGTACATACATGAACATATACATGTACCGATACGTGCACATACACACAAGCAAATGTAAGCCTGCATATGCATGTATGCACACAAGTGCGAGAGAGAGAGAGAGAGAGAGAGAGAGAGAGAGAGAGAGAGAGAGAGAGAGAGAGAGAGAGAGAGAGAGAGAGAGAGAGAGAGAGAGAGAGAGAGAGGAGGAGGAGCATATGTGTTAAAGAAATTTCTTTACGCTTTCATATGCTTTACCTGGGAAAAGAAGGCTGGCGCTTGAACACTAACGTTGCCAAACACGGTCCTTAGCTGAGAAAGGAAGACAGGTGTTTGAACACTAAGGTTTGCCACAAAGGGGTTATTTATTAATTATTCCGCATCCCAGAGATAACCCTTGTCCAAGCAGCTATGGCTGCGAGATGACAAGTGCACTGCTCTGTGGAATGTGAGTCCCTTAATTGGTAGATTATTTATCTTTCGGCGCAAATGGAGACCTCTTTTTATCTACCAATATTATGATACAATCCAAAGATCAGATGCATTACGTAGACAAGTGCCCCTGATTCAAGCCCACAGTGGGATGTTAACCTCGTACGTCCTCAAATCTGTGTACCATGCATGTTGAACCTCATGACAGGAAAGGCTGTAGGTGGGGAAGCTCATAAAGCTTAAACTTGTGGATTAGGTACTTTAATTACGACCATTGTTGCAAACACCAAGATGTATAACATGGATTCACCATATCAACAAGGGAAACAGTATTTGAGAACAAATCTTGGATTTTCCCACCGTGAGTCACTTGTTTTGATCAAATACCTCTGCTACTTTGCATGATATTTTTTTTATTACTTTAGATATACTATCTTGCACTCTTCACTGGTGGCCAAATGATGTAGGGGCACCATGTATTAGTAACTTTAATTAATCCCCCAGTTTAATGCATATACAACTTTCCGTACCAGATCTTCTCTATCTAGTTCCAACTCCATTTGTTGTAGATGTAGCTGTTCATAATGAACAATTTTATTAAAAAGAATGTTATTATATCACATCTTTTTGTCAGTACTCTTTTTTATCATAATCTTAGAGAGTTATTTGATCATGTGACGACTCATTGACACAACTTTTTTGCGTTACTATACTTAGTGGGTGCTTTTTGATTAAGTAAAAAAAATGGTGTATAACGTTCCACTTTGTTAAAGAAGTTAAGAAAGGTTGGTTCAATCAACATAACAGTCGAGTAGTTGACATATCATGATTAGCACAAAGGCAGACAAAGAAACAAAAGAAAACTCTTAAATAAGAAAATTAGGCACCCTTCAACTAGACATAGCTTTTGTACATAATTGTTGGAACTTGGAAATGAAGTTACAATCCCAATCTACAACCATTGCTCAGGGTCGAAAAATGTAACTTCAGGTTTATTTTTTATTTTTTAAATTTCCCTTTTGTTTTGGCACGTACATCTAAAAGCCATAATAGGAAAATTTTGCCTACTTAAAATAGGAGCTAGAACTTACATCAGTCCAAGAAAAGTTTCAAACACTGTTGTCAATGCAGTTAGTCCGCTAACTTTATATAAGAGCCAATGGGGTTGTAACTTTTGTTATTTTAACTGGTGAATTAAGGTTTACTTCATTGTAAATGTGAATCTCTCTCAGTTTCTTAGGATCTAGATAACTCTCTCAACCTCACTCCCTTCACCTCTCTCTGGTTCATGTCTTTTTTTTTCTCTTTAAAATTACTGTATGTAAGCAAGTGAGCAATTTTATTCATGAAGTTTTATGATTCATGAAAAGTATCATCAGAGTGGAAGTTCGATGGAAGGTTAATTAATGCATGCGTAAGGCAAACATGGGCTAAATATTTTCTCTGTCTATTAGTTAATATGGTTATAATTACGAATCGGTGTTAATTTCAAGAAGATTGACACATAAGCGTATGCCCAATCCATTTGGTTAGAAAGGTGTCAAAGGCAAAAGTTAGTATAATACAGAACCTTCACCGCCTACTACCTTGAACAGCCAAATGGTCTCAACATGAAGTGTATTGCGGCCAACAACTATATTTACGCATAGTATTTCTCACATCTAGGATGATCTCACTGTTTATCTACCTAGTTAGAGTGGTTGAAGTGGACTTTGTGACTGCTCTCAGAGCTCTGCTCTGGAATACTCAGAGCTTTGGCTCTGTCTCCCCTCTCCTTCCTCTCTGCTCTGGTTAACTCTAAGCTCTGCTCTGCCTCCCCTCTCCTTCCTCCTCCCCTGTTCCTCCTAGCCTCTACCCTCTCAACAACGCTTCTTGTTGCTCTGATGTTTTTAAACGCCAACGACTAGTTTCACTGTAGTTACAATATCCTATTTCCCTGCCTCTTCAAAATTTGCAAAGATCTTAGCTGAGCTACTTCTTCTCCTCTCTGGCCTGCTTCCTCCTCCCCCCCCTTCTCCAACACCCCCATCCTCTGCTCCTGATAGTGCCTCATTACGTTACAATGGAAGATCTGGATCCAGCAGAGACACAACTCAATCAAGATGAAGCTGAACTGCTGGGAAACTTCAAGAAACTTATGAGCAAAGATGCCCAAATCTCCCCTGTTGAACTGCAAGAAACTGATCTCGACGAGCTTTGTAGATGGAAGCTGAGTTTTATAGTTAAAGTCCACTCTTGTAACAAAATCAGACCAGCAGGGCTTAAGGAATGGATTTCCAGAATGTGGAAACCTTCAGGTCAGTGGCTCCTCCTAGATTACTCCAACAATGCTTTCCTATTAAGAGTATCCTCTTGTGAAGAGATAGATCTTGTTTTCAAAAGATCCCCCTGGTTCTACAATGGAGATCTCTTGTTGCTGGAGAGATGCAGACAAAACACCCCCCCCCCTTCTGAATACCAGTTGAAAAGAGGAGACCTTTGGGCTCGGATATATGATCTTCCTGAAGATTTTCTTTCTGAAAAAGTGGTAGAAAAATTAGCCTCCCAATTGGGGAATCCTTACCCCACTCACCCAGGAGGTACTATGTTCTGGAGCACCTATGCCCGAGTCAGGATCTCCATTGATGTCTCCCAACCTTTAAAACCTCATATCTCTGCTAGACTCCCGGATGGCTCGGTTAAAGTCTTTGATGTTGCCTATGAAAGAATGCCCTGCATCTGCTCCTTCTGTGGTGTTCTGGGACACGAAGCTGAAGCCTGCAAGAATCTTTCTCAGCTGAAAGCTCAGATCAAAGGTTCATACTCTCCAAAACTTAAGGAATCCATGACCCTGGCCATCAAATTTGAGTATGGGAACTGGCTAAAAGCCTCCAATCTTCCCCCCAAAGAACAAAGGTACCTACATTCCAACCAAGATGCTCCTCCTGCTTGCAAAGATGATCTATCAAACTTCTCTTCCACCAGCTCTGGTGATCTGAAGCAGAAAGCTGAAACACAGTCAAAGGCAAGAAAAAAAATAAATTTCCTAGATGAGAAAACTGACAACTCAGTACATGGTTTACACGATATCATCACTGCTAGCTCTGATGTTAACCCTTTCCTCTGTCAGAAATCTGTAAATAAGGATGGGTTGCAAGGTGAACCTAGGACTGTCAGTGATGGGACAACACCTACTAGAAATGGTCCTCATCGACTTTTTGGAGATTCTACTCAACTTACTAGCCTGCAACTTATCCCAATAGAAGCACCCCTCAACATCCCAGCTGTCAGTGATGGTGTATTACACAATGTACCTCTCCTTTCCTCACCCCTACCTATGGAAACGGAGTACAGCATTCCCATCTCCTTTCTGGACAAAAACCTGTCTCCGTCAAAGAGGAAGAAAGGTGCGCCTGGTAAACTTGAGCTTAGAGACGAACCAGGGAAAAAAGTTAAATGTGTAGATGTTGGTCTGACAGCTGAATCAAAAAACCCCTTTGAGGAAAATTTGGACAGCTCCTTGATGACTTACAACTCATGACTTAATTTGTTACAGACAAAAGCTCAGAGCAAAGCAACCAAGATGAAAAAGCTCCCACCTGCTGCAGGGAAAACCTCAACTTATGGAGTCTCCTCACCCATCACAGTTAATAGAGTCGTGGTGGCCGACCATAAATTGCCGCAAGTTTCCAAATGAAACTCCTTGCTTGGAATTGCCGAGGAGTGAAAGGGACCTCGACAATCTCCTATATTAAACAACTATCCCTTTCAGTGAAACCTGATGTCTGCTTCCTTGCTGAGACTAAGGCCAACGTAAAATTCAGCAACGGCTATTTTTTCAAAAACCAAATCTCAAATTTCTTTGTTGTTGAATCAGATGGTTTCAGTGGAGGTATGTGGCTCTGGTGGCAACCTCCTACCCAAATCACCATTGTGGATTCTTGCAAAAATTATATTATTGCCAAAGTTCTTGATAATGATGGAAATCCTTGGACCCTTATCTGTGTGTATGCCCCTCCAAAAGCTGCGGATCGCAAGGTATTTTGGCAGAAGTTATCCATTATCATTAATAATATCCATGACCCTTTGTGCATCATTGGAGATTTCAACTCCATTATGTTTCAGTTTGAGAAATATGGTGGTTGTCCTGTCAGAAATGTTCATACAAGGCACTTCCTATCCTTTATTAATGACACGGGTCTGATTGATCTTGGCCATGATGGTCCGGCCTACACTTGGTCTAATAACAGGTCCCTCCCTTTTCATATCAGGGAAAGAATTGACAGAGGTTTTGCAAATTCAAAGTGGTTTCTCCAATTTCCAAATGCTAAAATCCTCCACCTCCCTCTCCTTGCCAGTGATCACAGACCCATTCTTCTGAAAACTGATGCCACCAAGAAATACAGACGCACTCTTTTCAAGATGGAATCAGCTTGGACGCTCAGAAAGGATTTCAGAAAGGTTGTTCATTCAGCTTGGTTCTCCTCCCCACCCTTGTCGTCTGACTTTTCTGGAAAGGTTGGGAACATCCAATCCACTATGAGACAATGGAAAAGATGCAACTTCTCCAATGCAAAACTGAGAATTGAAACTCTAGGTAAGCAACTTAACTCCTTAGACCTGAGCCAGCCCTCAGAGGAAATTCTGGAAGCTAGCAGAGCTACACGACTCTCACTCAAGCAGGCACTCCTTGAAGAGCAAGAATTTTGTAGACAAAGAGCTAAGGCTCACTGGTTCTCCTATGGTGACAAGAACTCTAAATTCTTCCATCTCTCGGTGTTATGTCGCAGAGGAAATAATAGGATCACTGGAATTCAGCTGAACAATAACACTTGGGTGGAAGATTTGAGTATTATTAAGAAAATTTTCACTGACTACTTTAAGGATCTGTACTCAGCATCTCCCTCTGACCCCAGCTTCATCAATAGGCAGCCTCGTTGTGCTCTGGATCAGTTGATTCATGAGCAAGACAACTGCATGCTGGTCTCTATTCCTTCTGACAGTGAAATTACTGAAGCCATTCAAAGTATGTCTCCCAGGAAAGCCCCTGGCCCTGATGGTCTGCCTCCTTTATTCTATCAACAATATTGGGACATTGTGAAAGATGAAGTTATTAGCTGTACTCAAGGTATCTTCAAAGATATTTGTATGCCTGCAAAGATGAACCATACACTCATTTCCTTGATCCCCAAGAAGAAACCTGCTGCTTCACCTGCTGATTACAGGCCTATTAGCTTGTCAAATGTCATTTACAAAATATCTGCCAAGATACTGGCCAAGCGTTTGAAGTCCTTGCTCCCCAAGTTGATTTCTCCAAACCAATCAGCCTATGTTCCTAATAGGCAAATTCTGGACAACATCCTGACTACCCAAGAGCTGATTCATTCCATGAAATCCAAGAAGGGAAAAGAAGGATCATTTGTCCTTAAAGCTGACATCTCTAAGGCTTATGACAAACTTAACTGGGATTTCATTGCAAATACTCTCAAGAAGTTTGGGTTTTCAGCTAGAGCTATTAGTCTTATCCTGCTTTTCATTACCACTACAACATACTCTGTCATTATCAATGGAGAATGTACTGGACATATTACTCCTAGCAGAGGAATCAGGCAAGGTTGCCCCCTATCACCTTATGTGTATATTCTCTGTGCAGAAATGTTTTCTCAGCTTATAAATTCCAAAGTTGAAGATGGCACTATTACTCCTTTTAAAGTTAATTGCAAGGCCCCTGTGATCACTCATCTTATGTATGCTGATGACATTATACTTTTTGGCAAAGCAAATCCTGCTGATCTTAATGCTCTTATTGTCTGTCTGGATTTCTACAGCCTTTGGTCTGGGCAACATTTAAACAAGACTAAATCTGGTCTGTTCTTCAGTCCTAACACACCTCCTGCTGTCAAACATGCTCTGAGTTCTTCCACAGGTATCTCCATCTTGTCAGAGAAGGATATGTATCTAGGTGTCCCTTTCTGGCCTATCAGAGGAAAGACAGAGCAATTCTCCTATTTGGTTGACATAATGAAGCTTAAATTGTCAAAGTGGAAGGCAAACTCTTTGTCCTTTGCAGGTAGAGTAACACTCATCAACTCGGTTTTATCTGGCATTCTTGTACATGTTATGGGAATGGGGCTCCTACCCAAAACCACTATACAGAAACTCAATCAGATCCAATGCTCTTTTCTTTGGGGAGACTCAGAATATCACAAGAAGTTACACCTCTGCAATTGGAAATCCCTGAAGCAGCACAACCTCTCAGGTGGTCTTGGAATCAGAGATCTTCAGACTTTCAACAGAGCCTCTGTTCTTAAAATTGTTTGGAAATTTATACAAAATCAGAATTCCATGTGGGCGTCCCTTATTCGAGCTAAGTACTTGGTAAACCACTCCTTCTGGGATGCCCCTGAATCTGGTTTGTGCTTCTCCCCTTGGAAGGCTATGCTGCAGGTCAGGAAGGTTGCATCTCAAGTTTATTTTCATGTCATCCAAGATGGACTTACTACAAACATTTGGCAAGACAAGTGGATCCCTGATTTCTTAGGCACTCCACACATCAGGGCTGATTACTTGCAACCCCTCCCAACTTGGGTTTGCCAACTGATATCAAATCATCAATGGAACCTAAACCTCTTAAATCAGATTTTCACTGATGATACTGCAAAAGCCATCTCCTCAATCATACTCCCTACTACCATTGATTGCCCTGGAGATAAAATTATTTGGCCCCTTAACGCCAATGGAGTCTTCTCTGTGAAGTCTGCCTACCGTCTCCTCATGCTGAACTCTTATCATGTTTCTACCTCCTCTCCTGACCCTGTTTGGAAAATTCTTTGGAGTAATCATATTGGCAAGGTGGTCCCTCCCAAGATTATTCACTTTATCTGGAAATGTATCAGGAATGCCATTCCTGTGAACACCATCATCTCCAGGAGAATACCATCTATTGATAGTCTTTGCCCTGTGTGCTGTTTAGATCCTGAAAGTGTTGATCACATTCTCTTCCATTGCAACTTTGCCCGTTGTGTTTGGTTAGCCTCTCCCCTCAGCTATCTTTCTAGTTCCGAGAACCTGTGCCTTGCTGACAGGCTTATGAAATGGAGCACTCCCCCCTTTTCAAAAAATAAGAAAGACACCCATCTTATTTCCATGTGCTTCTCAATCCTTTGGCAGATTTGGAAGGCTAGATGCAATAAAGTCTTTGATGGAAAGGAGCCCAATCCTTACTCAACTGTGATTGCTGCCACTACTGATTCTGCCTTCTGGCTGTCCTGCCAGCAAACAACATCTACTTTGGACCCTGTAGTACCACTTAAGGTATCTAAATGGCAGGCCCCGGAGATCAACAAGTTCAAAATCAATTTTGATGGAGCTACTCATTCAAATGGCGGAGGAATTGGTGTTGTTATGCGAGATCATCTGGGTACTCCTACCTTCTGCATCTCCAGACTTGTGTTTTCCTCGGATCCCAGTGTTGTCGAAGCTCTTGCCCTTCTAGAGGCTCTCAAGCTTGCAGCCAGCTCTCCTAACATTTCAACTGTGGAAGGTGATGCCCTCACCATTATTAATGCTGTCCTCAAGATCACGGACCCTCCCTGGAGAACTCAAATTATCATCCGGAACTGTCAGGATCTCTTGCAGCATTTGTCTTTAAATCTCAATTTCATTCCTAGAACATGTAATGGTGTGGCTCATTGTTTAGCAAAATTAGCTTGCTCCTCCTCACAGGATAATCTTTGGATTCATCTCCTGTTTCCTGAGGGCATTTCATCTGCTCTGTATGCAGATTACCTTTGTAATCCGGTTTCCTTGCTTTAATCAAGTTACCTCCCTTTGGTTTCAAAAAGGATGATCTCACTGTTTTCTTTGAAGTATACCAGCTCATTAGAACCAGCCATGTACAGAGTTTGGTTTCACCCCTGACCTTCTTTTTGGAGGTCTTGGATTCAGACTGGTCAGAAGCTTAAAAGCTCTCCATCTGATTTGGCCTCGATGTGTTGCATGATTAATTTCTCTTGTTCATAGAATTACTTCTCTCGAGATCATTTTAAACTTCAAATAATTACCTTGTTAGGCAAAATTATCCTCTTTTGGACAGAATTATCAGACTATGCTGAATTCTCTTTCAAAATGTGGGAAGAAATATAAGACTTTATCTCACTGTTTTTCCTTTAATATATGCTTACATACCCCCACACTTTATTGATCGTCTACAGTCGAGGACCGTAGATGATCTGCGTTTCGAAGTGATTCAGCTTTCAAAACAAAGAACAGCTTCCAATATTATTAAGACCTATGCATAGATCTACGTGCATATGCATGTGTTTTGAAGGAGAGGAGAGGAATGCCACGGAAGTCAAGTGGGAATGATGCTGACCTTTCCCATACCCACGTAATGGTTTCCTACGCTTCCCACTCTCTCTCTCTCTCATATATGGGGAAATAACACCCCATGCTCTTAGAGCCCTCTCAGGAGTTCTTTCTGCGTAAATATTGCCATATTATTTCTCTTTACATAAGACCCCAAATCTGTCGATGACTCCCCTCCATATCATACCATCCTCCTTTTCACAGCATGATGGATCACAGGGTCCTCACTTTAGTTGTGTGCATGCCCACGAGGACAGAGCAAGGGGGCAACAAATTTTTTGACCTCACGAAATAATTCCTGTGGTCGGATAAGTTGGAATCAAGAGGCCACATCTCGCACCCTCCCCCCCTCTCATGGATGGCCCCCGCCCCCCAAGAGCAGCAGGGCGTTTTGCTATCCAGGCATGAGCGCACCAACTAGTGTTCTTGTCCTCCCTCCCACCACCGAAACCCGCCTGCCCGCATCAGAATGCACTAAACCCTAATTCCATTAGGTGGGGTTTCAAGTCATCATCCCACCACCGGGCATTGCCCCAAGAAAGGCCGCTTCCTCCAGCTACATCTGCTGTTATTAATATCAAAAAAGGAAACGTTAGGAGGAAAGGAAAAGGAACATGGCAAAGCATGAGCAGGGCTGCACTTGGGGCTGCCACCACCTCACCTCACCAAGCTTGTTCAACAATTTTTCTTGATGCTCCAGGGTACGTATAGGCCTTCGAGGTTATTTGTGGATAAGCCCACGGGTAGTCTGGAATTTCAGGTAAAGGCCTTTGAATATGTGTCGAGTGAGTGGTGATGGGTCACCCCGCCCTCTTCCCCCTTATATATAAAGGGCTGGCCATTTGAATGCTCCCAAGCACAGCAAGCTACCAAAGGTGGCAGACCAGTGCCAGAGCAACCCATGCTAGGATAGAGAGAGGAGGAAGAGCCCAGAACACAAGCTCGGCTCGCCCGCACACACACAGGAACACACGCAACCACACCAAGATGTCTTGCAGCGAGGTCTTAAGGAAGCTGAAGCCGTACATCCTCATGGTGTTCCTGCAGTTTGCGTTCGCAGGGATGTACGTCATTGCCGTGTTCTCCCTGAAGCAGGGCATGAACCACTACGTGCTGGTTGTGTACCGGAACGGCGTCGCAGCCGTCGTCATGGCCCCGTTTGCCTTCTGGTTCGAGAGGTAGCTAGCTCACTCTCTCTTGTCTCCTTCTCCACCCGTTGTTCTCCCTCCGTCATGCATGTGTGCAGCAACTCGGACATGATCTCCATTTTACCCCTCCGTTGTTAATGGCACAAGTAACATGGAGTATCTGAAGGGGAGTAAGGACACTATTATTGGATACTTTATTAAAAAAGGTTCGAGTCAAGGCTCACTAAGAGTGTGCTTGGACTACGTAGCATGCATCACAATGGAAGCAGCTAGCTAGTAAAATGATCAAAATAGTGCTAGCAAAATTGGATCCACTGGAAAAGGTAGCAAATCTTTGCATGCGGTTGGTGGAAGGTGACTAGGACCATGAACCTGCACGGCTCCATTACCGCTCCACATCTCGAGCCACTTCGCCACTTTCTTCCTACTAAATCTTAAAGTTGCCATCCGGATGTCCTGGCAAAGCTGCAACGCACAGATGCACTGCACTAATCAATAGCCGTAATGGGTACGTACGTGAAAAGCTAATCTTATTGGTGTTTATGTCCTCCTTTTAACAGGAAGGTGAGGCCCAAGATGACCATCTCGTGCTTCTTAAAGATAACGCTGCTCGGACTGCTGGAGTAAGCATCTAATATTTAATTAGCCCATTCACTGGATGAGCTTAATTAATTCAACAGGTTAATTGCTTGCTTTGTATCTCATTAATTGTTGTAATTGAAGTGTTTGTTTAATTTTCTCCATGTAGGCCTGTGCTCGATCAAAACTTCTACTACGTGGGAGCAAAGTACACGTCTGCCAGCTACTCGGCGGCCCTTTTCAACATGCTTCCGGCCGTAACCTTCGTCATGGCCTTCGTCCTCAGGTAATTTGAAGTCCCCCAACCACCATAATCTAACAAATAATTTTTGCTATCCAAGTAACAAGTCTAGTCTTTACTATGTGTATTTTATTCGTACGTAGCTTTGTTACATAACCCTGAAATTTTTTTACGGCCTTTATATATAGAGTTTGGTTCGTCTTAGTAGAAAGTTGGAGGAGACTCCAGTAATAACCAGTCACCTTGATCTGTCATTCGAGACGCATCCCATCCACCTTGACAACTTTTTCTTTGTTACCGGCTAAGTAGGTTTCAAATACTACGCATAGCACTTAAATGCTATACAGAACACTTAAATACTATCAAGAGCACTTGAATACAACACATGACACTTAAATATTACCAAGAGCACAAGACTACAACCATAATTTAAAATACAATTACCACCATAATTCAAAATACACCCGGATAAATTATAGTGGTAATTTTATGCTCTTGATAGTATTTAAGTGTTCTGCGTAGTATTTGAAACATGATGTACCCGTAAAAAGAAAAAAATTGTCAAGGTAGGCGGGATGTGTCTAGAACGACGGATTAACTTTACACATGGCGTTCTCTGACTGGTTACTGTCCTCCAACTTCCTACTGAGACGAACCGGACTCTTATATATACTCCTCTAACACGTTGGGTCTATATCCATGTTAAGAGGAGAGTATTCGTAAACTACGTAGATATTCACATAACGGTATAAACGGATGAAATTTGCTGTTAATTTACGTCATATATATATAAAAAAAAACTTCTGTTTACTGAAAAGGATAAAAGTGTTCTACCTTGAGTTAGAATTCGGCTCCTGTTAGTAGCCTTATTGACCGTAGTCAGTAATCAAGTGTGAGAGAAGGGCAGACACAATTTTCTCCAAGTGTCCCTCTCATATAGGCTACTGAGAAGAATCGGATTCCTTGGGGTTAAGTATTGTCTTCCTAACTTGGGCGGTCATGTATATATATAGGACTGGTTAATTTGAGGGTTACACAGATTCAAACATAAACAATTTCATGAGTATATATATACATATAAAAGCTCTGTTTTCTCTTTCTTCATCTTTATTTTTTTCTTTCTTTCTTCTCTAGTAATCGTATGTCTGCCCACCTCTTAGGATGGAGAAAGTAAAGATCAGGAAGCTACACAGCCAGGCGAAGGTCCTCGGAACGTTGATCACAGTGGCCGGCGCACTGGTTATGATCATGTACAAAGGTCCCATCATAGAGTTCGTGTGGACCAAAGGGCGAGCCCACCACGCAGCTGCAGCCAGCAGCCAAGACGGCAGCAACTGGCTCAAGGGCACGTTCATTCTGCTCGGGAGTGTCTGCTGCTGGTCTGCCTTCTTCATCGTACAAGTGAGTTCATGGAATCCTTTCCATTTGCCTTCTTCCATTGGTCGAGGCACATAGTTTATATGGCTCCTGTTAGATCTTGTGATCCCCAAGATACATGGGGTGTCCGCCTCTACGTATACCCTAAACAGTCACAAAACTCGTATGGTGTACGCAGTATTAAGAGCTAGAACATTATAATTTGTGTGTTGCCGAGACCCGTTCTTTCCTACTGCATGTGCACGCGTACTAAAACACTTCGACCTTGGCGCAGTCCAACACCCTGCGCTCCTACCCGGCGGAGCTCTCCCTGACCACCTGGATATGCTTCATGGGCGCGGCGGAGGGAGCTGCAGTTGCCCTCGTGGGGGCGCGCGGCGGCAAACCATGGGAAATAGGCTTCGACGTCCGCCTTATCACTGCCGTCTACTCGGTAAGCAACCACTATATATATACATGCATTCTCCTGTCGTTGTGAAGAGTACTACTGGAGATGCTTCACATTCCTACGCTCCATCTCACCACACTGGAACAATTTTTGGCTCATGCATGGTTGTTCTTGCAGGGAATAATGTGCTCCGGGGTGGCTTATTATGTCCAAGGCATAGTGATCAAGGAGAGGGGCCCTGTGTTCGTCACCGCCTTCAACCCCCTCTGCATGATCGTAGTTGCTGTCCTGGGATCATTCATTCTAGCCGAGGAGATCACCATAGGAAGGTCCGTTTGGGATCACATACTTCGGTTTAGTTAATTATGAGAGAAAGGATTTTTTTGCATATATATTCTTCAACTATATCATATTTTTATATACCTTCAACTCTTACATTATTGTTTTTAATATACATAAAATCTTAGATATGTTACGGTTATGCCACTCCGTCAAATTAACATGAATTCTGTCTGAATATGTCAAAAAGATTCTATAAATTTTGATTATATTAAGGATACATATACAAAACTATAAAGAGATATATATGTAAAATATTAATAAATTTAAGGACATATATGCAAAATCTTTAAATTTGATTTAACGGCATTTTGATGGAAGGGTATAACTGAAATATATAGGAGATTTTAAGAGTATTAAAAATAATATATAGGAGTTGAGGATATATATGCAAAAAATACGATGTATTTGAAGGATATCTATACAAAAAATCCTAAGAAAAATATATACTTTTTAGAGTACCTCATGCATGTTATGTGATTACTGACAGAAAGTAGTTCGTCAAGACTATTATCTCCATAATATGATCTGGGGAGAGAGCAGATAAGAATAGCACTATCCTAATTGTGAAGAGGCTTAAACTTTAAATCAAACTAGAGTAATAAAGCACTTGTTATACATATCCTCCTCCTTATGATTATTGTGTTTTTGGACTTGCAGGGTTATTGGCGCCGTCATCATCGTGGTCGGGCTGTACATGCTCATATGGGGCAAGAGCAAGGACTACACTTTGCAGCAGGAGAAGGACGCCGGGCTGGAACTGCCGACGTCGGCCAAGACCAACGGCGACCTTGCAAAGCCCGGGACCGGTGGCTGCACCGCCGTGGCGTAGAGAGACGCCGGACGAAGAGCATGCACTCACTTGGTGAGCGAGTAGTATATAGTTTTGCTCCTCGTTAGGTTCACCGGTCGTGAACAGCTATTCAGGGGAACAATTATTCCAGGCCAACAAGCTGCTAATGGCTAGATGTTACCATGAACGAGTAATAATAAAATGTTAGAGGAAACGAAATGCTGAGCTTAACTTTAAGTACGCCTTCGTGAAATCAATCGAGAAAAAACTAAGATGCATCATGCATGTAAGTAGCACTAAGATTCGTCGACTGGAAGAATCGGACCGACTCGAATCTCCTATGATTTGGTACGAGCCGCGCGTTGACTCATGCCGACTCGCACGCGTCGCATGGAGAAATTCTTCTAAATTGTACATCCTTCGATCGAGTTGCACCGACTCAAATTTACCCTGATACGGTACGAATTGTCTGAATCGATTCTGTACGGCAAATGATGCTAATCCTGGTGGGTCCTTGCAACCACTTCCTTCTCTCAATATGGCTACATATGGAACCCACATTGGCATGATTAACTCATCAAGACACTTGGGCACTGGAAGTAGCACTAACCCTGATTGGGACGGCTGACGTAGGCGTCCCTGTGCCTAACATATAGTGACACTTGCTATTGGCCACCAAAATGAAAAGTTTGCGATGTGCCCCTTGCATGTCCTCCACTAAGAGCCTGTGCTGGTCTTTCTTGGATTGAGACCACTTGAACTTATTCTCTGAGTCTAAAATTTCACTAGAGGAACAAAGTAATCTATTAATAGAAAGAACGTTATTTCACTAATAAATACTCTTTTTTCTCTAATAAAATGTTAAGACCCATGTAAAGATCTAGGAAGTGATCGAGTGAGTTCAGGTAATCTCAATCCGTCTTCCTGATGTAATTAATTCCTTGCTAAATTAGTGGCCGGCAGCAAGTACAAACTTGCTAGTATGGGGTGAGATGGATCGTTTGCTGAGGTATATAGGGTGATGAATGAAGCAAAGTTTAACATCAGATGAAATAATAATAAAGAACAATATGTGTCATGATTTTACCTCTCATACACAAGGTCCCGAGTGATCTCATCTCTTCTAATACACAGACTGGGATCACCCCAGTATATATAAAAAGGATGAGTCTTTGCGTTTTTATCGCACCAAGGTGATCTCAATCTAAAACACATTGATTTTCTTATTTTAGGTTAGTGTTCGTCAAAGAAAATCAAAGTTGGCAAGTGAAGTCGTATGAAGCCCTCACTTAAAAGAAAAAAGTCCAGATCCTCTGACTAGACTTTTGGATTGGGTTCCATCAGTAAAAAGAGGGAAGGAGTTTTTCAAACGAATCCTTCGTTCGGAATGGAAAAATCTCTTATTCTTAGATTAAACTTAATTCTAATTTGATTGACGAAATGACTTATACCGCATCAGAATTACTTATAATAGAATAAGGAGAATAAGCAATTCCACCTTAGACTCAAGAATTACTTATTCTTCTCATTCTGTCAGTGAATCCTACAAAACTATCAAATCAAAACACCTCTTATTCTAGTATATATTATTCCAAATAAGTAATTCCAAATAACTTATTCTACAATCGAAGTGGGGCTATATGAATGATTATTTGAAAACATTTCGTTCTCTGCGCTGATAGAATCTAGTCCAAACGTGTACTTAAAAAGGATACTTAAAAAGATCTCTTCTCCACACAAAAATGTGGCAGAGATTATACTATTTTATTATCAACTTGCAATTTTCTTGCCGTAATCATAGATGGATTTGGCCTTGGGTATCATTTAAGACAACAAAAGCCCTTGACCTCAGCAGAAGTTCTCCCGGTGATCAGGAGAATTTATTTAAATCCCTAACAATCATCTTTTCATGGACATTATCAATATAAAGTAAACTTCTACCCACGATAATTACATATTAACCACTCTTATATTCTAAATTTCAAAATGTCATGCTTGCTTAGATATTATCTACGGATTAGCATATTTGACAGACATGTCATTTATAGATGTCATTTTGTAAGGGATTCAAATACGCATTGCATTTTTAAAACTTAACATACAAGATGGTTAAAATGAAATTGTCCTTTTATACCAATTCAAGAAGGCAATCGAATCAAGGTCACATCTTATCTATCCATTAAAACATAATTTTGTTCCTTCTTTTCCATATACATAGGCTAATTACCACTTGAATGAAATTACCTAAAAGAAAAAACAACCAAAAGAGACATATGTGTACATTTTCTAAGTGGGAGAGTTGCACAAGCGATTACATTTCCTAAAAGGAATGTGTTTTTCTTATTTTTCTTAGAAGCTAAAATCTTCGTAGTAAGACACATTAATTCTCGAAATGCTCGAAATGTCTGTATAAAAGACTTAATTATCAGGGCGACAAGGATAGGCACAAGGATAAAAGATATTAGGCATGCACACAAAGGCTTTCATTTAAATAGAATATGAAGATTCGATTGAGACCGAAACCCCATCAGGGATGAAAGCATGAAGCATCACCCAACAGAGACATTCGTCATTTCCTCATTAAAAAGTTGTTTGTTTTAGCGTAAAACAACGTAATTTGAAACAAATATTTTATTTTACAGTGTTTTCAGTTGTTTGGAATGATGTAAACCAATGTAAAATAAAATTATGTCTGAATCTTGTCTGCCCACTTGATAACTTAATTCCCCTGTTTTGGTTTACAGCAAAAGCCCACTGTAAACTAAAACAAGAAGATTGAAGCAACCTTCTTGTTTTATTTTATAAACAACCAAACAAATATTTTTTATTCTAAAATAAAAAAAATTCACTTATTTTGAAATCAATGATTTTGAAACCGATGATTTACAAAGTTTTACACTAAAATAAACAACCCCTGGGACATCATGGGATTAAATAATGTTCAAGTTCACGTAGGGCACCTCCTTGGTGGGCTAATATTGTATTATAGTAGAAATAAGGTTTAATGGGGTTGTTGCACATGCATATGTTCCCAGTGTAAGAGTGGGTGTGAGTTGGGCTAAGTAGGGTTGGGCCAGAGACCCTAGAAAGCTCAAAGCTCATCTATTGCATAGGGGGACTAACCCTTTCCCAATCCTACTAATTTGAATTAGATACCCTTGTTGCCTCTGTTTTAGACTTTCCATCCATCTATTTGGCCATCATGGAAGCAGAATGGAGCTTCACTAAATCATATATTCTGAGTGAGATGATGAGACCCTTTTGAACGAACTAAACTATACTCGAAAGATTCTGTACGGAGATGCACCTTCATGCATCTATAAATGAGTTGAAACTTTCCATCCACCTTCATGAACCATGAACATCTTCAAATGATTGGGGCCTTTCCAGGTATGTTTTCCCCTTTATAGGTTTTTTTAAATATTTTGTATCCAATAATTTAATGCGACAACCATGGAAACTAAGAAATGTGATTCAGTGAGCTTAACCTCACAGTGAGGTTGAGCATCACGATCAAAGATATTTTTCACTTTACTCCCTTCATAAAAAGTGGAAAGAGTAAATTGAAAAATGCTCGTGACTGTAGAACTCGATTTTACCATGAGGTCGAGCTCACTGAATCATTCCTCTAGAAACTAAAGGTATGACTCGACTCTGAGTCTATATCAGATCCGCTCATAAATGGAAGCATTTGTGAGCTTCTGTAAACTTGGAGACAACCAATAGCCAACAAGGAAAACTGGGATTGAAGAAGTCGCTGTGAAATTTTTATCTCAGTACTCCTACTCAAGAGTAGAAGATTCCCTTGGTGCTGAATTAGCAAGCATAATAGAGACAAGTTTTAATGGCATTGGCAGATTGGCGGTGCTCCATTGAACTTTATTGTTTCCACACAAGAAAGCTAGATCCGGAACCCAAAGGCAGAACCCAAGAATATGCATGCCTACTTATCTAAATATGCCATTCTTTCTTTTTTTGGTCAGAATATAAAGTTCTTTCATCTCTTTGATGCTACAAAGGAGTAAGAAGTTGGTCCGAAATATAATTCCTAGGAAACCCCATTATTACCCTTGTGAGACAAAGGGCTAAAAGCCCAGGACAGCACCAGTACTCCTACTTCCAGAAGAAACATCAGGTGAAGATCCCACTAGTTGTCTCTCTCACATACGACCATACCAAGTTTTTTCTGCATCTTTCCTTCTTGAATGGGAGGGGAATCCGAACATCTGTGCCTTTTAACCGTTTATAGATGCACCCACCACTCTAAAAGGCCAAAATAAAGTGTATTTCCCTGGGATGTTGGACATGGCTCTAAAATAGACGAAGTGGAAAGATAGGAATAAAGATTATTTTGTAAATGATGTATTAATGTCATTATTATAGATTTTAGAATATTTAAAGTTCCTCAGCTAACATGTTATTGACGTGATACTTTCTCATTGACGCATATCTCATGTATTCAGATTTTTTCATAATCTCAGTTCTTTCGAATTGTAGGAGACTATCGATTTCTTCTGTTAAAATGTAGAGTGATAGTGAAACAAATGCGCCCTAAGTTTCATCTTCAAACTAGAATGTTCCCATATCTTCATCCGTGTCTCCGACCACTGCCTACATTTTCCAGCCTTAACGACAACTTAGTGGCCTCGTATTCCTATGATCTTCTCAGTGCATTCAGTAGCTAGCTCAGATAATTTTACGGCAGTAATATTTGCTGCAATGTTTAGTGGTATTGCAATTCAACCCAGATTGCAATGCTTTTGCCATTTGATTCGCGACATTGGGTGCATTAATATCTTGTGCACTTTTTTTTGTTTAAAAAGTTCTCATCCAACAGCTCAGTATCCATAATATTTGATCTTTGATCCAATAATTATCAAAAAAAAAAAAAAGTCACTTCCCTCCTCCACATAATCAAATACGTCTGCGTGCATTGCAGTTTTGGCCACAATGGGTGCGTGTGGAGCAAATATTATTGGCTTCACAAAGAATGGAATTAAACTGTGCATCTTCTAATTCTATAATGGTGTATTCCCAAATACTGCACTAGTGTATAGACGTAAAAGATGATGTTGGGAGAGCGTCACTAATGTTCTTATGCCTATATGCACAATTGATTACCTTGAAGATTTTTGACATTTATAATAGATTAATGCTTGCTGTACCTCCAGTGGCACCACATGACAGTGCAATTATACCACCCAAAAAAGTAGTTGGGCCTACATGTCCCATTTGTTTATATAGTCCGGTCTCCCTCTGATCTAGATAATTTAAAAAAAAAACAAAAAAATTATGAGTTGACCTTAGGGCTGTCGATGGGCTGGGCCCAGCCATGGTCCAATGAAGGTCCGAATTTCTAAACTTTAGCCCGGCTCGGTCCGACCCACATATTAGATTCGGCCCGGCCCATCCGGCCCAGCCCGTGTTTTTGAATTTAACGGACACCAAGTTTACCTGCTGTTCTGCTAAGCTGATCAACGGGCAGAGCCTACGGGTAAATCCAAGCGGTTCGAAGGATTTTTTTAAGATAATACATTTAAATTGAACATTTCAGTCCTCTATTTAATTTTTTATTAGATTATATTTTGTTAAGAAATTATTTAGTATGTCATAAAATATTGTAAATCATCACAAATAGCGGCAAAATGACATTTTACTATTGATGTAAATTATTTTACATTATTATTTATATATTTATATTGTCATAAATCAGGTTATATTTTATAAAGAATTATTTAGTATGTCATAAAATATTGTAAATCATCATAAACAATGATATTTTTCTATTGATGTAAATTATTTTATATTTAGACACTTCAGCTATCTGATTGTATTGTACAATGATATGAAATACAAACTAACGAACAAGATGACCATATGGGGGCCAGGAACAATCACATTCCCACATAATTTGATTGCAGGAATTAATTATATGATAGCATGAAATATTCTAAAGCAAGTGGGCCACACACACAAAAAATCCCCATTGGATAGGTACAATGGATGCATCTGACTTATTACATGAGATGTAAATTTCCCTAGAGCTCCACATTATACAAATTCTTAAATGTTGTCAGAAAAGTTGCATGTGAATTGCACCAACTTCAGCTGGCCGAATAACACGATCATACAGCATAATCCATAAACCGATCAAAAATGATGCTGTCATTGTATACTCTTCCACACGTCCCTTCACAATTACAGGCCCTCTTTTCATTTTTTTTAATTTAAACCAAAGCTCTTCTATGGCACATTTAACTCAAAAAGAAAAAAAGATAACAAAAATAGAAAGTACACTTGTTTTGGATTTTTCCCTGTCAAAAGCGGAAATCCATAACTAGTCTGCAAAAAGGAAAATATTGAAAACTAAAGATATAGATAACGAGGAGAGCATATCACATGGAAATAAGAGTACAATTAAAGCTCAAGTTTGATGGTGCGACTATGGATCCTTTTATTGTCGAAGCTGCAGCCCTTCTGGATGCTCTGCTTATTGCTGCCGCTTTCCCCTTGGAAATCTCTGCTGAAGGGGATGCTCAGTTGGACATCTAGTTGATATACTTTTATTTCATATTAAAATGATAATGTTAATATTTTAGAATGAGATTTGCCAAATGGTATTCTCATTCTAAGAATGTGTAACGAAGAATGCCTTCCTACTACTCAAAATTAGGAATGGGAATGAACTTCCACGAATGGATGCCAAAGATAATCTTCATTTGTAGATTCATGTGAGGTGTAGGGGAGTGGATGTAAGTTTTCATAATTTGAATCACTATAAATTTCTTGTCTATTGGTGCGATTGACTCATTTGCTCTCCAACCCTCTTCTTACTATCTTTCCACCCAATTCTTGCTATTTCAAACAAGGATTTCAAAATTCGTCTCCCCCAGCTCAGCTAATTAAAAAAAGAAAAGAAAAAAAAGATATTTGTGGCACCGCTCGCTGCCGTCCGATCTAAGAGAGGTGCAGCAAGTGTTTCTTTTCTTTCAATAGCAAATCATCCAGACTAAACGAGATAAGCAAGATGTCCTTCTAGCTGCCATGAACAGCCCATCAGGCCCAATTACTTAAGAATGCTGCTGCAAAACCCAACTACCCAAGGGAAGCATAAAGCTCCCTCCTCAACCTACTTACCATCTTCATTGCTGAACTAACTCTCATACACATGAGGATCAAGCTGCCACCACCATCTCTCAAATATGTGTTAGAGAGCTAGAGAATGAGAGTGCAAATGAATAAGTGATAGAAAGGAGGAGTAAAATATCTTCCATTCATGTTGCTGAGCATGGAAGAGTCCAAGGAGAGAGCTAGAAGGAGAATCTCAAGTTTGGTAAAACTTTGATAAAACTTCATTCTGAATTCGTTTAGTTCATTCCAACATCATAATCCAACTACTAAATCAAAATTCGGCAAGTTTGGCACACAACTTTGAATTAAAAATACTTCTAACTTTCATAGATTTCTACCAAGTTACTCTGAAAAGTGAACACTTGACCTTGGAAGTCACTTTTTTACCTCCTTTCTTCACTTCTACTTTATCAGCCCAATCAAAAGATTGGATGACCAGGTTTGAAAACCCTCTGACTTCCCTGTCGTGGTTGAAGGAGATGCATTTTCCATTGTCCGTGCTATTCAGAGCTCTTGCCCTCCTCATTGGGTGTGTTTGTCCATCATTTTGGACTGTCAACAGCTTTTAGCTCAGCACCCTAATTTATCTTTATCGTTTGTTCCCCGATCTGGTAATCATGTTGCTCACATGTTGAGTAAGTTGGCTATCAGCTCCAACACTTGCTCAAACTGGATCGGCCCCCCTTTCACCGCTTGTATCTCGGAGCCCCTCTCTGTTGACAGATTCCGATGCTCTGTTTCAGACTCCCCTGTTCCGCCCCCCTGTGTTTTCAGTGGGTGATTAATGAATATCCTATTTTAATTTCAAAAAAAAAAAAGGTTTGAAAACCCTCTCGCCTTACAAGCACGGAACCTAAGTTCTCTTCTTCCACCATTTGATTTTGCAAATCAATAAGGGGGTGATGAAGATGCCATGCACTGTAGAATTGACATGACAATAACATTCACTACAAGAAAATAAGTTATTAGCAACCCAATTATTAGCAATTAAGAAAATATAGTTGCTAAAGTTAATTATTAGCGACCAAACACCCACTTATTGTTAAAGTTAACTATTAGCGGCCAAACAGCCAATTAGTCACTAAAAGTACATAATGATATCAATCAGCCTTCAATTTGTCACTATAAATGACCATTAGTAGCTAAGAAATACTCGGTCGTAACTCTTAGTCGCTAATTATTTCAGTACCAACAATTCAAGATGGTTGCAACTAAGAAATTAGTCAGTGATGTAACTCATTAGCGATAAACACTTAGTCACTTCTGCTGTTAAATATATTTTTTAATGATTTATTTATTATATAAGGTAACAACAATAAAATACTTGGTCACTAACATCAGCAACCATCTCCTTTTTGGTTGCTAAAACAAAAGAGAACATGTAACTATATTTGTGTAGAAGCAAAAGGAACAACAGCTTTGTATTGCCAGATACATTGTTATATTTATTGTTGTACATCATGAAGGTGGATGGGAGGTCAGTCGCAGGAAGGCATACTCTTGGAATAACGATGGAACCTACTATGGATACATTAGATAGTAAAAATATTATATAAGAAAACAATTCATAAAAAATGTTCTTAATAAGATTTCATGTTGATTTGCTCATAAAAGATCAAGACTATCCTTTTGATACAAGAGTTGATATGCTAACCAATTAATAGATACACTAGTAACGAACGAAACTTGCATTTGAGAGTTATCAATATAGTATTAGAACAAAAAAAAAACTAATGAAACTTGTATTTGAGAGTTATCAATATAGTATTAGTACAAAAAAAAACTAATGAAACTTGTATTTGAGAGTTATCAATATAGTATTAGTACAAAAAATAAAATCTATAAATCAGTATAGGATCAATTGTCAGTACTTCAATCAAATTGATTTAAAATAGTGTGATGTGTTAGTATATATATAATACATGTGTATATATATATATATATATATGAGCGGTTATAACGCACCATCAAACTCAAATGCGCCCCATTTTCAACCCCCCCATATTGATGTCAAAAAAATAAAATAAAAGGTATGAAAATTTTTAAAATATTCAAATACCCCCATTTGAGTAAATTCACACCCTTTGGATTTTAATGTTCACCGTCCAATCAACAAAATCAACCATAACCATATAATCAAATACGTTGTTCTTTCCTAAATGATGGGATAAATCCTAAGGACAAATCTGATGAATTTTATTTTTAATTATTTTTTAATATTGTTATACATCATTTTTTGATGCACACTCAATCGTACAGCAAAGATTGATCGTCAAGATCGGATGGTGAAAATTAAAGCTTCGAAAATGGGAACAACCTTAAAGGGTTTATTTTAATATTTAAAATTTTATGAAATTTTTATTTTTTTTTATGTGCGGAGAGTAGGCTTTCCTAGGGTTGCATCTAATATGTATACATATGTATATTATTTTATTAGTTTTTGACTATTTTTTATGATTTTTAAGAATCATAATTTATATGTACCTGATGGGCAACTAAGATTAAGTTTTAACATCAAACCACAATCGGATTGTGAAAATTAAAGCCCAGAGGATAAAAACAACCCTAACAAGAATTATTGAATATTTAAAAATTTATGATATTCTTTTTAATATAGAGAAGGAGTTGAAAACAATGCGCGTAATCTGGTTTCACGCTGTTATAGTGCGTTGCACCACAACATTATATATATATATATAATATATAAGTGGCACTTCCTTTGTCATCCCAAAACCCACAAAAAGAATGGAAGAGGAAGTGAAAGAATACCCCGTAAAGTAATACTTACTGCACTAACTCTTTGTGTGAAGTGGGTAAAAAAAAAAAAAGTATTTTTTTTAATTTTTAAGTGGGTTCCGAGGTGTTCTACACGTCTGTACATACTGATCTACGACCAGAAGACCTAAAAAAATTAAAGAATCAAAAATCGAACCCCAAAGAATAATAAAAAGTGTCTTTAATGGGCCCCACCTAATAACATTTTTTTTTTAGATTTTTTTTAGATGTCCAATCGAAGATCGACTTGTATGGACGTGTAAGACACCTCGGAACCCATTTAATTTATTTATTTTTTTCCACCCACTGCACTGACCCTCGTATTATTCTTACCTGGCTCGAAATTTGCGCTATCCAAAATCAAATAAACAATTTTAAAAGTGCAACGTCGATAGTTTTCTTTGATAATAAAATCTTTATCTGATTCTATGTAGAGTTATCTAGAGTTGATCTCAAAAAATAGGACTAAATCTAAGCTTCTAATGCATTCCAAAATGCAGCCCAAGTCAAAATGCTTCCTAAATCTTTAGGCATGCTGCAAGGATGTAAATGATAGCCGATAATCTAACTAATCAATTGATTATTAATTTATACATCATTAATAATTCTCTTTTTAAACTGATATACACAGTGGATAAGATGACGAGTGTAACTTTTTTTTTAACGAATACATAGTGTGTACTAAGAATCTAATTATGTGACTGATTATTAGTTGACAGAATAGTTAACAAATAGGCTATCTAAACCTAGGTCCACCCCAAACCCAACCCTTTGGCATCCCTACCGTACTACCTAGCATCCGAAGTTAAAGGATTCTAGAAAACGGTATATTTAGATGAACAAATTTTAAATTGATAAAAATAATATTTTTTATTAAAATAATCTTTAATTTATTAAAATAATAAATTAAAATAATTTTGAAAATTAATAAAATTTTATTCTATATTAAATTGGTACAATTATCTCGGCCAACCAATTCGGCTTTATGTCGATTCTGAAAATTATTTTTCTCGTTAAGAGTTTCATAGAGAAAGATAAAAATATAAAGAAAGATCTGCATATGGTGTTCATCGATTTAGAGAAGACTTATGATAGAGTTTCAAGAGGTGTCTTGTGGTAGATGTTTGAACACAAGATGATATATCTATTAAGTATATACAACTGTTAAAAGACATGTATAAAGGAGCAATTATTAGTTTCCGCACGGTTAGAAGGAAAATAAGAGATTTTCTTATTTCAGTTGGATTGCATAAAAAATTAGCAGTAAGTCTTTATATTTTCGTATTAATTATTAATGATTTAACAAATGATATACAAGAGGACATTATGTAGTGTATGATGTTTATGGATGATATTATATTGATAGATGAGACGTAAGAGAGAGTTAACAGAAAGCTAGGGCTTTAGAGGAGCACCTCAGAGTCTTAAAGTTTTAAGTTAAATAGAACTAAGACAAAATACATACATTATAAATTTTGTGAATGTTAGAAGGGCAAAAAGAAATGAGTTAACTTAGATGGGATGATAATACCTCTAAACACCCATTTCAAATATCTTCGTTCGATCTTCCAAAAAGATAAAGGGTGCGACGAAGATGTTAGCCATAAGATTAAAATAAGATGGGGTGAAGTAAAGACTTGTTACATGAGTCTTGTGTGACCGCAAGATTCTAACAAAGTTAAAAAGAAAATTCTATCATACGACGATAAGGCATGCAATGTTGTATGGTGCGATTGTTGGACGATGAAAGGGAAACATGTCTTTAAGATGAGTATTGCCGAGATGAGAATGTTAAGGTAGATGTGCAGACATATTAGGGTAGATAAAATTAGTAATGAATATATTAGAGAAAATGTAAAAATGGTATCAATTGAAGACAAATTGAGAGAATAAAAATTGAGATAGTTTAGACATATTAGGCGTAGACCTAGAACGTCTCTAGTTAGAAAATTGGAGGAAGAGGTAGACCTAAATTAACTTGGAGGAAGGTGGTACAATATAATTTGGAGATTTAAACATTTCAGAAAAAGTAATCCAAAACCGTGTAAAATAGAGATAGAGAATCCATATAACTGCCTCCAATTAATTTGAAATTAAGACTTACTTGAATTGAGTTAAATTGAGTAAGATTTAAAAATAATATAATGATAAATAATTTATGTTAGAACTGCAAGTATGAAAAAACTATCTCACAATGAGAGGTATAAAGATCCTTAATTGTAATACATGTATGTTCTTAATTAAGTTGAGCACTTCTATAGACATAGTAAAATAGGAAATATTTTAATATTTTAAAAAGCTTCGTTCTAACTAAAGAATTGCTACCTTCACTAGGCATATTTAGTATTTTTAAAAACACACTAGGCATAAGAATTTGAGAATATATAGATATATATATATATATATTAAAAGGACTTATATAATAATCACCATTACCGGTATTTTTAAAAACACACTAGGTTTCTTCATATTGGACCTTTCCTCAATGTTATACACATTCACAAAACCTTGCAATCAGTTCTTCAAAATTTCAAAATTAGCATAAATTTCTTATAAAGTTGTAGATTTCAGAGACCCCTTTCTAATGGATTAGTTTCCCTCAATTTGAATTTTCTACATTAAACTATGATCAAAATATCAAATGGACCGAACAATGCATGGTTTAACTTAATGGCCAAACCTAACGGAATTAGAGCCTAATTGGCTCATCTAAATTGTGAAAAAAAAAATGCATAGGAAATGCCAGACGAATGCATACTATAAACTTTTTAGCCTTATAACACAACTAAAATCGTAGTCTTCATGCATCTCCTACTCCTCATCTTGCCTCTTCTTTCGCTTTTTGGCTTATTTCTCCTCCTAGCCTTTCTATATAACCTAAAATTAACTATTAATTAGTCAATCAAATGGCCCATGAATGCCCTACTAGGTGAGGTATTAAACATTTCTCCACCATATTCCATCTTAATTGTGGTGCTAGTGTTTTAATTTTCCTAAAAAAATGTTATCTAAACTTATATGTATCCCAGCATGTTGCCATGACTAAATCACATTTTTTTATTAAACTAATTACAATCATGACAAATGCATGAGATCACGTCCTATAAGACTTCCTCATTTATGGAAAGGCCTAAGCTTTCAATAAAACCAATTATTTTGTTGTTATATCTCTTCACATATTTCTGTTATTATTTAAACTAACTTTAAATATTAATAAATTAACCACTCTTCCATGACTTTCCTGAAACATTTTGTGGAATACGTAATGGCAAATAATAGTTAAAATATTTAAAGATATATAAATTTAATTCTAAAGATATCCATCAAACAGGTTTATGTGTTGAGTTGGATTTTCCGTATAATTTTTTTTTTGAAAGTCCTTATTCTTTAATAATTAGTGAAATTGCATAGAATTCTCTTGTACAAGGAAAACAGAGTCACCGTTTAAACTTTTGATCCTTTTGTGAAATTCTCATAAATGCTAATTTCTTCTTTGATGGGGCATGGAGCATACCCTATTTTGATTTCAGTGTCTCCTAGGTGATTGGGAGTTATATTTAGCCCTTTTATGTCTAGTGGAATAAGGTATTTCGAGATAAATATAAATTTTAGTAACCAATAAATGAGTCTAATGGGCTAACTTAGGGTTGAGTAAATGTACTTTGATATAAATATGGAGTAATAAAAAAAGATATAATTATGTTTTAATCCTTGAAAATATAGTATATTTATAAAAATAGCCCTTTTAATCCAACCATTTATGTATAAGCTCTCACAAACTCTCTGAATTAGTGCAAGGCCCTAGAATATTACAAAAAAATCCCTGAGAGTGATACAAAAAGTCCCTCAAAAGGGTTCTTTTTGTAAGAAAGTTGAGCGTGTGAGGACTTGTTTGTAAATAGTCAAATTAGAAGAGTTATTTATAATATCAAAAGTTTAGAAGGGTTCAAGATCAAAAAGCCCATAGAAAAGATAAGTACAATATCATAAATGTTCCATAAAGAAGTTTTGAAAAGGGAGACGTCTTTATTCCAAAAAAGGGCAAAAGATGAAAATAATCTGAATAATTATCTTGGGAAAAAGCATGAGATGTAAAACTTGTGGATAAGCCAAATTTATCTCTTTGTATTCTCGATTAGCTTGCTTCGCATTATGGTGTCCTCTAAGATTAGGCCACCATTGTGTAGCTTTGGCTTCTCTTCATCCCAATGCTCATGGCATTTGCTAATTGTTGCCACCTAGGAATTCAATATATGTGGAGACTAGACCCTAGGATGGAAAAATTATTATCAAGGTCGGTAAAATTATTCAAAATGATATGAGAGAGAAACCTTTATATTTTTTAAGTAACTTTGAAAAATAAAATTCTATCATATAACAAAAAAATCAATCTAACTTGGTAAAACAGGTTTTTTTCATATATACCCCTAAAAATTACCATCTTCGTATCTATGCTCCCACTTTCCATACATTGTACGAAATATCTCAAAAACTTCAGAAGAGTTGCAGTTATATCTCTTTGCCAAAATATGTGGAACCCAAATCGAAGATGTTAAAAAGATTTCAGATATTTTTACATGTATATTCTAAAATTATTAGATTTTACATATACACCCCTAACTTTACTAGAATTTACTAAATTTTTTTGACACATTCAGTTTGAGTTCACGACATTTTGATGGAGTGGTATAACCGCAATGTTCTTTAAATTTTCAAGGATATTTCACACAATATATGGGAGTTAAGATATATATACAAATATACTAGTTTTTACAAGTACATATGTAAAAATCCCAAACATTAATAACAAAAAAAAATCTGATTAATCCATAATCTTCCTTTCAAAGAAACTGCAAAAATTTTGTAAGACTTCCTTTTATAGAACTTCCATACCCTATTGAAATGGACACTCAGACCTGTTGCACTACTCCCCACCCTCGGATAGCACTCAGGATCCTTCTCATGGAACTTGCATGCACTTGGCAGTCCACAACAGCTAACACATGGGGATAAAACAAGTACAATTACCCACATAGTTTGCTGCAACTTGAGAGGGATTCGAATACTAAGGTGATGGCTACTTCCCCCTCCTCTCTACTACTTAGCTTCTGGTCAGTGGCAGACGTAGAAATTTTGTTCTATAGGATCACTCAGACATTAAGTCACAAGTATGATTAGATCAGTAAGATCTTAGATTGGGTCATATGGGATCCTGAGTTGAATCAATGGGATCTTAAATTGGGTCATATGGGATCCTGAGTTGAATCAATAGGTCTCAGATTAGACTACATTAGACTGGGTCAATAGACTTGACAAAATTTAATGGGATCTCAAGATCCCACTAGATTAACACTGGGATCTGCCATTGCTTCTGGTCAATCCTTAAAGGGTGGAAGAGACAAACATTGGCTAGACAGACCAACCACCCTCTTCTCTACCAAGTCCGGGTGGTTGGCTTATATTTTTCTTCCCCTTTCCCCTTCCCCACCAGAAGAATGCATGCCACTTAGCATTTGCCTGCATCTTTCACCTCAAGGGAAGGCCACCAGGGACCTTCCACCGTCGGCACTGATGCACCTCGTTTGCCTCGCAGCTCTTGAATGCGACTAACAACCCACCATTTCAAACCACCGGCCTACTCGTCCGATATTTTCCTCCTAAATGGGACATAATTTAGTGCAGGTAGGGATATAAATTAGATGGGTTGAGTTGGATTGTGTGATAATTTGAGTTTAACCTAAATTTAAAATAGTTCAACTCAATTTTAACCTAGTCCAAATTCAATTCAAATTTAACTCAAATTCAGCCTCAATTCAATAGTGAGTGGATTAGGTTGGGCTGAGTTTGGTTGGTTCTGTTTGTAAATGATTTGTTAGAAGTATTTTATCTTTTGTATGAATTATTGTAAAAGTCAATATATTTAATTGGACCAGCCCATTTTCAGTCCACCCAAATCCAGATTTAACTAATGTCAACTCAAATTTAGTCTAGTCTAATTTATATAATTTGGACCAATCCAATTTCTTTTAATATGGGCTGATTGAACTAGACCACGGACTAGTCCGTCCGATTGATACTCTTACGTGCAGGTGATTCGACCGTTCCGCCTAACTAAGCAATAATTCTAAATTAAATTAATCTTTGGAGAAATATTCTCACAAACAAAAGACAAATTAATCCCACTCGAATAATATGCAAAGTTTTTAAGCTCTTGACTAGATTTGAACCTGAAACCTCCAAATGGAAGACCAAAGTTGACTACATTGGTTTGGATGCGGCCTCACAAAACACAAATACCTTAGATGAAGCGCAAACTTGTTTGCTTGTCGAAAAATTTGACTGAGTTGTCATCTCATGACCTCTTAGAATATGGGAGGTGATAGAATTTGAAAATCGTTAGCTTCGTATTAACTGTCATGTTTTGTAGAATTTATTTTTTGGATGGTTATCTTGACTTTGGATAATTGCGTTTGACGTACAATACTTTTGATAGAGTAGTCTAATCTCTTATTAGGGATATCATCCACAACACTCAAAGTTATGTTCTCTTCGTTTGGGGAAGACATGCAATGCTCACTACATTTCTTACATCTTCTGCAAACTCTGTCAACCATCCCTTCACATTTGACTTATCTTTTAAAGGGGTGATTACACCAATCTTTTTATTACTTTCTTTATCATGTTAATTGAGAAGTGTTTGATTACTTGATCAAAAGAACTCTCATTCAATGTATTAATTATAATAAAAGTTGTTTCAAAAGTAACTTTACTAATAAGATCTACTTGATCGATTAGTTGACGATGAGTGTGGCAAATATGACACTAAGAAAATGGTCTAATAGCACTCATTTCTTTTAAATTTCGTAAAAGATTTTCACATTAAGTTAAATACAGTAAAAAAGATAATTAACTGAATTCAATTTGCTTCAAACTTAAAAAAAAAAGATTCAAATCTTTTAAGATCTGATAAAAATGGACTGTTTCCCCACCACTCTCTGACCTTCATATTAAATAGATATTACAGTACTGGCACCTCTGTTTTCCTGTCCATGGTGGGCTCCTCTTTCTCTCTCTTTCTTCTCTTGTGATTTTTTCCAGTGGGCAAAGAATGCCAATCTGACTGCAGGGGGAGAGAGAGAAAGAAAGGGGGATAGAGAGAGAATAGATGTGAAACACCATCATCCAGCTCTTTTCCATTTCATGTTTCCCCCACAAAGGTACAAACCAAATACCTCCACAAAAAAAAATTAAAAAAATAAAAGAGAGAGATGCCCTCTTCAAGTGGTGCTGCTGCCTTGTCCTCTTCCACCACCTCCCCCCCCTTCTCTTCCTCCTCCGTTGCCATTGACGACGTCCTGGGCGGTGGCGACAGCAACACCTGGGGTCTCCGCAGCAGCGGGGGGGCGGAAGCGCACGGCTGAGAGGTAGCGGCGGCGGCGGGTGGCACCAGTAGAGGAGTAACCGGTAGTGTTGGGGAGGTCAGATGCGCTTTAGATGGGGAAGACCACGGGGGACGACCAGGCACGGGGAGACCCGGAGAGTGGGGTGGAGGGCGCCGGCGTCCTCTTCTGCCGGTGTTCCAATGGCGTCCGCGACGCCGTCAGTCTCCGGTGCGTGCTCTTGCTGCTGCTCGGCGCGTGCGTCTTCCTCTCTGCGGCGTTCTGGCTGCCGCCCTTCCGGAAGCACAGATCTGGGTCTGATGACGACAGTGCCGACAAGTTCTCTGGTGAGTTTTGGCGTTCTCGGTGCTTTGGTTCCATCGGGGTTTGGGTGTGGGTTAGGGTTTTTTGCTGCCTTCTGTTTGTTGCTGGGAATGGGGTTGGGGGGATGTTGTTGTGTGGGGAAGGGGGTAGCTGTTGGCTGGGGTTTTGATGCATGCTGGAAGCCAGGTGTTTAAATGGACAGCAGTTTGCTTTAGGGTTTTGCCGTCTCCCATTCGTTTTTAGCATAGCATTCTTAAAATCTTACTAGGTTACACTTCTGCAGGAGTTGTGTATGTGTGTGTGTGTGTGTGTGTGTGTTTAGAAGCTGGGGAAGCATGCTATGTTGTAAAAAAAAGGCAATTTTGTTTAGCATAACTTTTATGTGCATAACGAGGTGTTGAAGTATTTGATTATCGTCAAATTGTCAAACCTTCGAGTGAAGTTTGAAACATGCGCACTGAGTTGTATAAGGTAGTTTTAAACTGCCAGTAAATCTTTTGGAATAACCAGTGACACTTTTAGAATCATTTCACGGAAGTGAACAACTTCTTGGCTTTGTGGGCACTTGCTGTATTTGGCGGTGTGGAGGATTTACTGAATGTTGGAAGTCACAATCTTAATAAACTTGCATTTTATTTTTTTGTAGATGAGAGTGTTGGGTAATTCCCTTCAAAAGTTTCTCTTTCCTTGATGCATTTGATGATTGATGTGTTTTGCATCTTAGGGAGCACATACTAAGGGGCATTTATGCTTCAGTCTTATGTAACTACACTTTGCTCCATGTTGCTCTTAAGATACTCACCTATACTTCAATGATGAGAGGCATGGGGGTGGGTGGCCGGGAGCATGATTTACCATTTAGGTTCAACATGTTTCTAAGGATATTTTGACATATTTTGACATGTTTCTAGAATTCACTTCTGTAGAAGTGCTCCAACTTTCTGACTGGTGTCAGAAGTAAGCTTTCTGCAATCACTATAATGTTTTGGCAGATTAAATGGGATTGCCCCTTGGCACAAAATGTACACCCCCTTTTTTATGACTTGTTACAAGGTCAGACAGATTTATGTGACATCTGCATGTGGAATGTAGAGATGATGGCATAATCCTGTATACTATAGAAGAAGGTATATGGTGACAATGCGAATTCCCTTGCTCATATATAATTTGAAAGGTTAATTATTAAGTATGGCTATTGGAAAATAGAGGGAAAACCACTTATCTTTATTATCTTTTTGTGATAATAGAGCTGTTTAAGCAAAAGTTCTAATTTATGTAATGGATCTCTTCTTGTGGTGTCTTTGTTCAAGTTGCCTCTACTTAAATTGGAGAATACGCCCTGGATTGGTTTTGTTATACTTCTCTCTAGATGGAGGTTCATCGTCAGTGTTCATAGTTAGCCCCTGGATCAGGTGGCCCAAAGGGATCAGCCAATTTGGATCCAAGTTGGATATATTTGGGCTGATCTTGACTAGTTTGTCCTTGGCCTAAGTTGGCCTTATTTTCAACATCCAAAGAAATTTAAAAATATGAAAAATATGGAAAAATAGAGAAACATTCCATCAAGATAAAAATATATAGTTTGATTATGAAAAGCATAGATTTAAGGTGAGCATGCATTTTCTCTTTTTCTTCTCTAGTGCACCTAGAAGCAAGGTTCGCCAACTTGTGGATCCGGATTGGATCAGGTTTGGCTAGATACGAGTCGGATCCGATCTGACTCGGACCGACTCGGGCCGACTCACACGAGTTGGACTGATTCAAGCCAATGCAGGCTAATGTTTTTGACAAATCTCTCATTTTTTTGAATAGTTACCTAATTATAAACATCATACTTCACGTCCAACGTTACTGTGAATGGTTATAAGTCACATTTAGGAATACTCTAATTTAATGGATTTAAATTTGCAAAAAAGTTAGTCTAGGATACTAATTGAGAGGAATTTAGTCTAGGGATTTCAATTTGCAAAAGAAAGTCGTATACCACATCTCGTAAAAAGTTAGAAACGTCAAATCTCAATTAACAAAACAAAGTAGTACATCTAAACTAAAGAGAGTGGATCACACTTTATCGAGTCGGATCGCACCGACTCGAGTCGAACCGTGGTTGGTTCGCACCGGATCGCAACAACTCATGTTCGTATCGTGCGATCCGGCACGAGTCAGTCCTATATGATGCGAGACGGCTCGATCCGAAAGCGTCCCAACCCGACTCGTACGATCCGCCTGCGCTAGCGACTTGGGATTGTCCAGATACGAGTTGACTCGTACGAGTCGGTCCGATCCGGTACGATACGGCAAACCTTGCCTAGAACTGACTCTGTATGGATCTAAAACAAGATGTCTGTGTCAAGGTAATTAGATCCCTTCTAGGTCTTATCACCCTTGAGTGTGGAAATTATCTACTTGTAAACAGGAGCAATGAGACTTGGAAGGGATTTAGTTATCATGATACACGAATCTTGGTGCACAATTTGTCCTAGTTCCTTTGTAGTTTAGAGGGTATCTTGGTGCATAGTTTGTCCTAGCTCCTATCACTGTTGTCAAGGCGCCCGCCTAGGCGTCGCCTAGGCGCCAAGGCGTGGCCTAGGCGCCAAGGCGCTTTCACAGCACCAAGGCGCTAGGGCGCCTTTCCAACATGTGAAAAGGCGCCTAAGGCGCCCGCTAAGGTGCCCAAGGTGCCAAGGCGCCTGCCTAGGCGCCCAGATTTCTGAAATCTAGGGTTATTGCCCCTCTCTTTTTGTATATATACATATATGTATATATATACATATATTTATATAAATACATACTAATACATATATATAGAATATACAAACATGCATATATATGTATATGTATACATCTAAATATATGTATCATGTATGTAAAATGTGTATATATATATATATACATATACATATTACATACATACATTTAGATATATTTGTGTATATATATGTATGTATATATTATATAGTTAGACATATACACATATTACATACATACATTTATACATAGATATATATGTATGTATGTATATATATGTGTGTAAATCTAAATGTATATATATATATATATATATATATATGTATCTAAATATATGTATGTAATATGTGTGTAAATCTAAATATGTATATGTATATATATATATGTATCTAAATGTATGTATGTAATATGTGTGTACATATATTATATATATATATATCCTAAATTAAAATATTATATTATGAAGTTGACGCCTAGGCGACGCCTAGGCAGGAGCCTAAGCGCTTAGGCGGTCCAGAACCCCGAGCACGCCTTGGTCGCCTTACCGCCTTGACAACTATGGCTCCTATGTAGTTCGGTTCTCATTGTTAGATCTTGGTGCATCACTTTTGGCTTTCTGCGAGAGGGTGGATCCTTCAGTTATCTTTTTTAGGCCCAGTAGAAGTGTATTGCAACATATAGGGTTCTTTTGAATGTAGATAGTACCACCATTTTCATTAGATTGAAAAAAGAGAAAGACCCAGTAGAACAATGTTGCCACATGTAGGAGGTCTTTTGAATGTAAATAGTACCACCATTTCCATTAAATTAAAAAGAGTTGAAGGGATCTTGTCACATATAGGGCAAAAATGATATTTATAGCTCACCTTTTTTTACAGCAAATGATCTTATGTTGTGCTTCAACTAGGCATCCAGAATTTTCATTGTTGTTCATCTTTTCATTGCTCAGTTCTACCCCCTCTGTTCTCAGTTTTGCAATTGATTTTATGTTCATCTTTTGTGGATCCATTTTTCCTTTGTTAGACATCCTGTAAATGTTTGCTCAAAGTTTTGGTAGGCTTGTTTGCTTGTTATTGTTGTTCTTTTCCTCCTTCATGATGTTTCTTGAAGATACTCATTCTTGGATAACGTGAGTGCATGTGTTTTATAATCATTATACTTTGTTTGTATACATGTGTCTAATAATTGTTTATGCAGTCTACTCCTTTCATATCAATCTATATTTGAGTAAATATTCTCAATTGCTGTTTCAAATGTCAAGTTCATGTGTTTGGAAGCATGGCGTGCCAGATCAACCGGGATCCAATTGGAGTGGCCGGTTTAATCAATTTTTGGCCAAATTGGCCCGACCCCTGCTAATTCCAAGCTAGATTGGCTGGGACTGGCAGAGGCAGCTGCAGATTGGGCTCCTAATTGGTTTGATCCAGCTGACACCGACTAGCCATTGGGGTTCCACTGGCTAGTTTGGAGACCAACTCTAGCATGTGCTAGAGGACCTCCAATGGCTAGTTGTGGTTTGGGGATGACTTGGGGGCTATAAGTGGCCCCCATTTGGCCATTCCCAACACCATCTCAACCCCTCCTCTCTCTCTCTCTAAGCACTCACTTTCACTCTTCTCTTTTTCTTCATTTGATCTTAAGTTTGGTTGTAGGGGACCAATCTCTATGGAAAGAAGACATTTAATGATTTCACCATGGCACAAGAGCCCATCAAATGCAATCATTATCATGGCATTGTGCTATGCGAGGCATTAGAATATCTTCGGTGCAGAGCATAGAAGACTAGCTTGTTTGTTGTATGTTTCTAAGCTTGTTTATCGTATCTTTATAGTAGCTTGTTGTAGCCTTATATTTTTTATATTCTTTTGTCCTATGTAGTTAGCGGCGAGAGGCCAGGCGACCAGGGGTTTGCCTAAGCCTCAAATGCCTAGGCGATCGGCTAGGCGTTTGAGGCGATGTATTTTCTCTTGGTCATCACCATGAATGAAGAAAATGGCAGAAAATAAAGAAAACATCCAAGATAATCGTATGTAAGACCTTGAGAAAAATTTGATCATGTCTAACATGTAATGAACAATTTATATAAAGTACTCATGTAAGTAGTGCATGGTCTTAAAAATCATTAAAAATAAGATAAAATGTAGCAACGTGTAAGAAAAAAAGGAAAAAAATGTGACAACATGTAAGAGAAAAAGGCTATTGGACATTGTTAAAAGAAGCATTAGTTATTGGAATAATTAAAAATAAGTAAAAAAGAAACAAGCGTTTGGCATAGACCTCCTAGGCAAGTGCCTAAGTGAGTGAGGCGAACATGAGGCGAGGCGTTCCTAGCTCGCCTCAGCCTAGTTCATCGCCTAGGCGAGCGAGGCGATCGTCTTTGATAACATAGCTTTTGTCACACTTTCATATTTGTCCTTAATTAAATATGGAAGTATCACAAAAGAATATAAAATGGTACATTAGCAACACACAAAGTTGATGAATTACTTAATTTGCTGTTGAACCCCTTTTAATGAAGTACAAAAGAAAAAAAGAGATGAATGAGCCAAAAAAAAATCAATCAACAAAGGCCCATTGATGGCCTTTAATGGAGGAATAAAGAAAGGAAGGAGGAGGGAGGCCAACAACCCCCCCCCCCCCTGGTGGGGGGCTCTTCTTTCCATTAAATACAAAAAAAGAAGGAAAGAGAGAGAGGGGAATTAATGGGTTTAAGCACCATTAAAAGTGGGTTTTTAAAGCCTTGTTCTGCCCCATGTTAGTGGAGCCTCCAATATTAAAAGGGGACCTAATAATTGAAAGCCCCTTTTCACACGTCCAAAAGAGAAGAGAGGGAGGAGAATTAATGAGTAATTTATTGAGAGAAAATGAAGAGGGGGAGCACCCCCACCGGTTGCCCAAAATCGGTGGGGGGGCCCCCACCGGTTCCGAACTGATGGGGGGACCCCCATCGGTGGTCCCACCCATCGGTTCCCAACTGGTGGGGGTGCCCACCGAGCCTCCCACTCTCTCTCCTCTCTCTATCTGCTATCTAATCTCTCTCTCACTCTCTCTAAAAAAAAATCCTCCAGTGGCACCCCCACCTGAAAATCCAACAGTGGGTACCCCCACCGGTTAGGGCCCCCATGGCCTATAAGTAGCCCCCAAGGGGTTGGACGAAGGCATGCCTCCTTGGCCCAAAAACTCATAGGGAAAATTCTGCCCTTTTGAAGACCGAGCTTGGTGCTTTTCGCACAAGTTCAGCGCGCGTGGAGGAGGCTTCATTTATGTTGTAAATCGCTGTTCTGTAAGGCGGGATTATGCCGAAATGATAAATGAAATACCAATATTTTTCTTTGAGCATATGTGTGTGTGTGTTCATAAACTTATTACTTAAGTAACATTGTGTTAGTATATTTTTACATACATAATTAATTTAATATTTTTCTTTGAGCATATGTGTGTATGTGTGTTCATAAACCTATTACTTAAGTAACATTATGTTAGTATATTTTCACATACATAATTAATTTATTAATTAGTTTAATAACTAATTAAAATGTATAAGTACATAATTAAATACTCTAAAAAAACTTTGGCCTCTTCCCTACACATAACTAAACCTAGACTAATAATCAAAAGTCAATAATGAAATATTGAGACATAAAATAGTATACATAAGTTAAAAAATGACTTAAATACCCCTTATGCTTAATTAATTAATAAAATCTGTGGGAATTAATAAAAACCAGTAAAATCAATATAAAAATCAGAAGAGTTCACTAAAAACCAGTAACACAGTAAAAATCAGAAAAACAATTCTGAAAATTACATAAACCAAAAAACATGACTTAAATATCCTTCATATACTCAATTAATTAATAAAAACTAGTAAAATTAATAAAAAACCAGTAAAATTCAGTAGAAAACAGAGAACCAAATCTAAAAATATATAAACTTCCCGAAATAACCAAAATGTCCCTAGAATTTAATAGAAAATTACAGAAATACCCTCACCCATGACAAAAGTCTGTAAAAATCACAGAATTTTTTTTAAAAATATCAAAACCTCTCCTATGCTCAAAATACCCTCCAAACTTTAAAAAGGCGGGTAAAATTACCAAAATACCCTCAATGTGATAAAAAATTCCATAAAAATAGAAAAATAGACTTTAAGTCTAAAAAATCCGATTTGGGGTAAAATTACCAAAATACCCCTATAACTTAAGTATGTCTAAAATGATCCTAAAATACATCTTAAGGGTTTTCAAGTTTCCCTAAAATACTAAAAAACTCTAAAATGACCATAATGACCCTAATGCTACATAATTACAAAAAATACCCATAAATAGACTTTAAGTCTAGAAATCCAATTCGGAGTAAAATTACCAAAATACTCTTACAACCCAAACACAAAAAATAACTCTAAAATACCTCTTAAGGTTTTGAAACCTTCCTATGTCATTAAAACTCACCTCACACACTAAAGTGACCATAATGCCCCTATACCCTCCAACTTGGCATAATTACAAGAATACCCTTATAGGTCTAAAATACTTGGGAATCAATCCAGATAATTCGGAATCAATCCAGAACCTTTTAAAAGCCTCCCAACCAATCATAAACCCATCCTAAACATGGGCGAGACCAAGGGCTTAACTTAAAACATATCTTCATATGCATGTGTTGTGTGTAGTTGTAGTGTTGTATGTTACAAGGGCATCAACAGACGGTTAATCAAGGGTTGTTGAGCGGTTGCTCGACGTAATTAACACTGACGGAGGTCAGTGGAGAGAGGTCATATACTCGCATCTTCGCCTGATCCGAAGTCTCAGACTCCTTGAGGGCTAATCTCAAGCTCTCATAGTCCAAGAAATAAAATACATAAAAGCGACCTATATTTCTCCAAATAAGATAAGCCAAATAAAAATAAAAACAAAAAAATACGATAGGAGAGATCTAGGCTAGGTTGCAAACATTTGCTTGTGTCGAATGATGATCACATTGGATACAAATAATTCATCAGTTTTGAGTGTTGCATATGTATGAATTCATATTCTTTTTGATCCTTTCATATTTAATTAAGGTCAAGTATGAGAGTGTGACAAAAGAGTGTAAATTTTCATGTAACTCTAAAGCTTGGGCAATGAAATTTCTTCATCAACTAATGTAACTCTACAAGTCTCAATGTTAAGTCTACACTTTTTAGATTCCAAGGTTTGCATCATTTTACGGAACAAAAGAGATCTGTGATGGACCGGCTTGGGATCAGTCCAGATTGGATCAGATCCACTGATTTGATCAGTCAAACCCCAACCTATCTGTCCCCGATCTCCAATCCTTCTTTGTAGTTCTAGTCACATAAGTTCGTACAAACTCTAAGCACCAGCCCTTTTAGGGAACATCTTCTTAACTTTGTGGCCCGACATTCAGTCCATAGTCGTCAGTGCCTCACCATGATTACATGAACATCAAACAATCATGAGAAAATCAACCAAGAGATAGAAGCAGCTATATATCCTCATAGCATTTCTTGGGAAAAATTCATCTTTGTGCCACAAAATTTGATGAGTATAGTCAAGGGCGAGCAGAAAATAAACTCAAAAATTTGGAAACAAAATTAAATGCCTTTTTCCCTTTATGGAATTTGATCTCGAACTAACAACTTTTTTGGTATTATTTAGCATGCCTAGAGTCCTGAAATCTAAAACCCATTAGACTAAAGGAAAAGGTTGAGATAGCACCAGTGGATATCTTCTCATCCTGCTAGCCACATAACTTGATATTTCCTGCAAATTTTTTGCGTTAGATTAGGTGAGCAACTTGCCGAAGTGCATTAATATATTGGAGAGAAATTGCCTAGGTTATCCTCACATATCTGAGGTGGCGGCAAAGGAATTCTGTTTTCTTGTGCTTGATGGGTCAATGCATCTAAAGATTGGGGACGGTTGGTTTCTGCATAATACCATATATAAAGCATTGAAATTTGATAATGCATCAGGGTCTTGCATGCTTGCTCGTGAAGACATTGCTAGTCAAGGGTTTTAGGTATGTGAAGACCATCATGTGACCTTGCATATCTCATTGCAGGAGGGCATGGGATAGGAGTTTGCATGACTTATGCAGATCTGAACACTGTTGTTTACCGTCCATAACTTTTGATTAAAGTTATGAACGTGGTGACTACTTTTTGGCTTGCCAATGTGTTATAAGCTGATTATCCCTCTGCAAAAAAGGTAAGGAAATGTACATAATTGTGAATGTTGGTCTGCCAAACATAACAACACTTTTGCAAGGGAATTTTGCATAATTTTAGTGAAACTTATGTAGATTTCCTGTGCTGCAAACTTTGGTTTATTTTGCTTCCTTTGAAGGGTTTCATTGTTTTTTATCCTGTGCTTTTTTTTTTTTTCATGGACGTAGTGCCATCACTTTTCTTCACTCTTTGCATGCTTGAGTTTTTGTTATGGACTAGTAGTGCATTGTTCCTTTCATCTTTGCAACTTCTGTATTCTTTTTAAAATGTCTTCCTGTTTCTAAAATTCAGTCTTAACATTTAGTCACTGTAACTTTTCAAAAAAACATTTCGTCAGTGCAATGTTTGTTTTTTTATTTTAAGAAATATTTGACCTATTTGTCTCAGGAAAATGTCTCACACAGTCATCCACTAAAATGTCTTGCTTTTACTGAAGGATGCAATAAGGCAGCTAGGTATTATGACAAGGGAAGTAAAAGCTGGCTTAGCAGCAGCTAAGTGTAGTTACAGGATCCTTTTTTTCCCTCTAACTTGAGGACAGTACTTGGTGAATCTTTTGGCCGATCCATTTCCATGTCATTTTTCTGTCAGGGTTTATTGGTCCTTAATTTTTGTTCACATTCTCAATTCTTTCTATATTTTTGTATTCCAGCGTATATCTTTTTCTTCTTCTTGTTAATAATGCATCTGTAATTTCTTCATCTAATGTGTATATTACATTTTTTCTCTTTAACCAACTAAAGTTTTTTTCCAGCTTCAATCCAAGCCAACTTTGTATTGCATAAGCCAATTTCCCTTGTTGCTGCATATACTGGACAGCTAGAGTATGATATTTTTGAGGAAATAGGAGTACCCAATACTAAGGTTTGGTTTTATCTTGGTTAATTAGCCTCAGTTCCTCTGAATGCTATTTTTGTTGTAACTCATGTGTTTCTTATTAGCAGGTCGTTATCATCAACATGCACCCATTAACTGCATCAAACTCTACCTATGTTGTGTTTGGTGTTCTTCCTGACTCAAAAAAAGGTGTAATACCTCCCGTAGTGTTAAGTGTGCTGAGATCTTCTCTAATAGAACTGGTTCTCCAGCAGTCCAACCTATCTTTGACATCATCAATCTTTGGGCAGCCATCGTCTTTTGAGGTTTTGAAGTTCCCTGGGGGGATCACAGTGATTCCTGTTCAGTCTGCCTCTATTTGGCAGATAACTCAAATCCTCTTCAACTTCACATTAAATAACTCTATTATCCAAGTAGAGAATAATCTTGATGAATTGAAGGGGCAACTTAAGTTTGGGCTGAATCTGAAATCTTATGAGGTATTGCTCCTTTCCCCTTGTTGATATTACAATCTCTACATTTTGGTAGTTTACTGTGCGATCTGAATAAATTTTGCCTTGTGCAGAATGTATATGTGCAGATGACAAATGTGAATGGTTCTACAGTAGCACCTCCAGTTATTGTTGAGGCTTCAGTTCTATCTGATGTGGGGAACCGTAATCTCTTACCTCCAAGATTGAAACAGCTTGCGCAGACAATTACAGGGACTCATGCAAAAAATTTGGGCTTAGATCACTCTGTTTTTGGTAAAGTGAATGAAGTACGGTTGTCATCATACCTGAATAATTCAATAACATCTCTGGAATCACCCAGTCCTTCACCGTCCCCATCAGATGAACTCCCATATTCTGGCCCTGCTCCTCATTCCATGCCTCCTGTTATGTCTCCTTCTTATGCACCTGCACCCTCACCTGATTCAGGCCATCCCTCTCCTTGCTTGAACTGTGAAACATCTCCATCTGGAAGTGCACCATCACATTCAGCTACTCGTCGAGATAGGCCAGAACCACCTTCACCTCAATACTCAACTGCGCCTTCACCATCAGTGACAACTGCAGCTCGTGCTCCTAGACACAGCCCATGCCTTCTCCCTAAATTTTCTCCTGGTCCATCCCCAGTGGTTCATTCCCATCCACCGGTTTCTGATGATTCACCTCACGAAATTTCTCCTTCACAACAAAAGCCATCGAGACAAGCTACCAAGATGGCCCCTTCACCGCATAAAGCTTTGGGGCCTACTCCTGAAATAGCCAGGGATTTATCTCCATCATCACCTTCGACAGTCCATAGCATGAGCCCACAATATAGTGAAGGAAGTGGTAAAAGTGGCAAAGCAGCAAATTATCCAGTATTTGCTTCTTCCCCAACTTCACCCTCACCATCATGTAAGTTACTTTGTCAATCAATCTTCCTATTGATGATGCCCTTTCTAAAAAATTCAATGTTTTATTGCTTGTCTTAGTGTTTGTTTCATGACCCTTTATTGAATTTGTGCTTTAGTGTCGCAACTATTCTGCTTCTGAAGATATTACTTTTAGCTAACTCTACTTCAGATGCAAGTGCTGTAGATATGTATGTGTACACGTCCAAAACTAAATTTCTAACATCATTATTACTTGTCCTGATTTTCCTAGTTTCGCCTATGCCCATGTCTAACGTCTTCATTATAGGATGACATTTCATGTGCTTTAGATCAATGTGTGGAAATTCCCATTATCCCATGTACAATTCTGTTTGCTTTTTTTCATTATTTCTATTTTCTTATTGCAATCTGTATAATGATCTTTTTTGGGGTCTATATCAGAATATGCACTGCAGTGTGTGTCTATATATATGGAACAATGGAGAAAGCATGGAACATAAATGTTCCATAACTTGTGCAACATTGCATTCAAACAGTCTGAAGCTGATGAAAATGTATCTTCGGCATAAACATATTTGCTAAATGTACTTTGCTGCAGACAACATTTAAAAAAATCTCCAAGAAGGCTCTGGCGAATCCTAAACAGTAAAGCACTGATGAAATGACCAGTTGTCCACATATTTTTGCCACATCCAGAGAGTTGTGGTGTTGATATGGGCAATTGGGCACATATGCTGGCACAGGTTCTTTGGCAAGCGGAACTCAAAGAGGAAAACAGAGCATCGGAAGGGAGGTTCCTCTGAGCCACGGAACGAGAATTTCTCCCTCAAAGGCCCTGGTTTGTTTTAAGTCTTCAGCAGGGATTGACCAGGTAGAGAGTGGAGAGTTGAGTATTGGCCAACCGGTATCATGTAATATTCCGGTAGGGGAAGCATGGGTTAGTGACAATTCGGAGGAAGCCAGTCAGATCAATGAGGAGTCATTTGCTTCAATTGGCAGACAGGATGGTATGGTAGAAGATTGTTTGAATGCTGTGAGGAACACAGGGAAAATGCAGGAAGCAACGCTGAGTACCCAGATTGTACCCTACACTGGGAGTCAGGTGCCGCTGGCAGTACAGAAGGCTACTGACGAAGATGCTTGGATGAATGAAATTATTCTGTTGAGCCAACGCATTGGTGTGTCCTTTGCTGGTAGGGAGGCTATGGTCTTAAGCTTTTTGAAGAAACTGAGAAGGTATGATGCTCTACATCATTCAATCAAGAGGAAGGGAACGGGTGGAGGAATTAAAATAGGGAAGAGGGAAGCCAACTTCGTGAAGAACAATGAAATTGTGGATACTCTAAGAGGGAAGAAGCTCAAGGAGGAGGGAGGATCACTATTTTACCATGAACCTGGTTTCGTGGAATGTCAGAGGCCTCAATGGGAAGAGTAAGGTGAGAGCAGTAAGGGACCTGGTGCAATCACTCCAGCTGGACTGCATCTGCCTACAAGAGACTAAAATGTCTAGCTTGGACAAAGACATCTCAGACAGGTTGAATGGGACGAATCTGAACGAGGTTGCTGTCCTCCCTGCAGATGGAGCTAAAGGAGGCCAGGTGATATTATGGAATGGGAATAAATTTGAAGGGAAAATATGTGATATGGGCACGTACAGCATCTCGGTATCTTTTTCATGCAAGAATAGAAGGTCAAATAATGACAGCTGGGTCATTACTTCAGTGTACGGGCCTCATACTGAACACCAAAGGAAGTCCTTTTTAGAAGAACTGTATAGATTGCAGTCCTTGTTTTCTGAAACCTGGTGCATCTTGGGGGATTTCAACTGTGTTAGGTACCCTTGGGAAAGGTCAGGGAGACAGAAATGGAGTAAGGACATGGAAGCTTTCAACCAATGGATTAGAGAGGTCAAGCTAATGGATATGGAAATACCGAACAGGAAATTTACATGGTCTAATCTACAACAAGTCAGCACACAATCAAGACTTGATAGAGTTCTAATTTCTGCAGAATGGTTCAGGAGATTCCCATTGTCAAATGTAAAGGGGCTCTGTAGATCGGTTTCAGATCACATCCCTCTGCATCTCAGAATGGAAGATAAGAAGGCAGGGTTCAGAACCTTCAGATACGAGCTGAAGTGGCAGAAGGAAGCTGAATTCAGAGATTTGGTGAGGGATTGGTGGAATCAAGCACCAAAGGCAGTTTCTGCAATTCAGAATCTCCAGGGGAAACTTAAATGGATTAGGAGATGTATGAAACAATGGGCAAAAAAGAAATTTGGAAGGGTTTCAGCAGAAAGGCAGACTATGATAAGTAAAATTGAAGAGCTTGAGCTGAAAAGTGAGTCTGGGGATTTATCTACACAAGAAGTGCAATCTTTGAAGGACCTCAAGAAGGCTTACAATGAAGAGCTTTTGAAAGAGGAAATCAGGTGGAAGCAGAGGGCAAAGGAACATTGGCTTAAGGATGGAGATAAAAACACCTCTTTTTTCCATGCAGTGGCAAGTGCCAAGAAGAGATTTTTGTCCATTGAGCATATCAAGGAAAATGGAGCAGTCATTGAGAAACCTGAGGAAATCAAGACCAGATTTGTTGCCTTCTATAAGAACCTTTTCTCAGAAGACTACCCACTTAGGCCCCATCTTCAAGAAGGGTTGCTCCCTGTGTTAGAAGATGCTGATGCTGAACAGCTGTGTGAACTTTTTTCAGAAGAAGAAGTCAAAATGGCAATTTTTAGCATGGACCCCAACAAAGCTCCAGGTCCTGACGGTTTCTCCCTTGGGTTCTACCAATTTTGTTGGGATATTATCAAGACAGATGTGGTAAACTTTGCCCAAGAGTTCTATGATAGGCCGGAAGGGATTAAACTTGTCAACTCCACACACATTGTCCTGATCCCGAAATCAGAGTTAGCTGATAGAATGGTTGATTTTAGACCCATTAGCCTTCTCAATGGATGCTATAAATTCATGACCAAGATCCTTACAACTCGGCTCAAGAGGGTCATCCATAAGCTAGTTGGGTTCAACCAGTCAGCCTTTATGCAGGGAAGATTCATCCTGGACAATTTTATGGCTGCTCATGAAGCCATTCACCATTACAAGATTAGGCATAAGCAAGGGGTGCTGGTAAAGCTTGATTTTGAGAAGGCTTATGATACAATCAATTGGAATTGTCTACTCAAAACTATGGAGATCATGGGATTCAATGCTAAATGGATAAGATGGGTAAGGTGCTGTATTTCCTCCTCCAGATTCTCGGTGCTGATCAATGGAGAACCATGTGGTTTCTTTAACAGTTCAAGAGGGTTAAGACAGGGAGATCCTCTCTCTCCCCTTCTTTTTCTGCTCATTGGACAGATTTTGAGTACCCTTTGGGATAGTGCAGCTCAACAGGGCTTGGTGGAAGGGTTCAGGATTGGTAGAAGCCATATCCAATTATCTCACCTTCAGTTTGCAGATGACACTCTCTTGTTTACACCTGGAAGTATTGAGGACATCCAGAATATAAAGAGTTTGCTTATTTTGGTGGAAATCATCACGGGGTTGAGAATCAATTATGAGAAATCTGAAATCGTTGGGCTGAATATGCCTCAGCAAAGGGTACAGGATATTGCAAATTCCCTAGAGTGCAGGGTAAGCAACTTCCCTATCAAATATTTGGGACTGCCCCTTTCGAATAGTGTCACCAGGACCAGGGATTGGGATGGTCTCATAAAGAAATTTGAGAACAGGCTGGAAGGATGGAAGAGCAGCTTTCTGTCTGGAGGAGGAAGATTGATCCTAGCTAAGTCGGTTCTTTCCTCATTGGCTTTATACTACGCTTCCGTTTTGAAGATCCCTAGATCCGTGGAAAAAATCATTGAATCACTTAGGAGCTCCTTTTTTTGGGCAGGAGGGAAAAGGGAAAAGAGAGGTATGCACTTGATTGCTTGGAAGAATGTGTGCAAAAGCAAGGAACAAGGAGGCATTGGCCTTTGTGGGATTGCCATTTAACAAAGCCTTGTTAGCCAAATGGTTGTGGAGAAGAGGAGAGTATCCGGATGCTCCTTGGGTTGCAATTGTCAATGACTTGTACTTTCATGGTGAGAGCAAATGGAGTTTCTCTCATTCTGCAAGATATAATTTATCTCCCATATGGAGGAACATTCTTAAATGTGCTGATTTTATGGTCACCTCTTGTGAAATCCAAGTAGGTAATGGCAGGGACATTCGATTTTGGAAGGACAAATGGTGCTCCAATCTGGATTTGACTGTGGTTTTCAGCAATCTTTTCAGCATTGCCCAGAACAAGGATGCTTCGGTTGAAGAGGTTCTGTCTCACAGCAGTACATGCCAGGTTAATCTAATGCTTAGAAGAAACCCTACTGATGTGGAGACAGAGGAACTGATAGTCTTGTTAAACTTAATCAATGGTGTTAGGATCTGCAATGAGGTACAAGATAAGAGAGTCTGGAGATGGACCAATAATGGGCTCTTTTCGGTTAAATCCTTGGTTCAGCTTTTGAATGATGGTGGTACTAGGGTTTGGTGGAAGGATCTTATTTGGTCTAACCACCTTCCCAATAAAATAAGGGTGTTTCTATGGAAGATTGCATGGAATAGAAGTCTCACGGGAATGAGGGCGAAGAGGCTTAAACTTCCCGGAAGCTCCTTATGCATGTTCTGTGCACACTTTGAGGAAGACCAACTCCATTTATTCTGCAAATGTGGCATTATTTCCATCCAATGGAAGAGTATGTGTAGGGTACTTGGAATTGGTTGGGTGGAGCACACTTCTGTGTTGAATTTGCTGAAATGGTGGACTGCTGCTTTTCCGTCAAAGGATCTCACACATGTATGGTTCCTTTTTTGCCCGGCCATGTTGTGGACTATATGGTGTGAAAGAAATAGAAGGAAATTTAGTGACCAATTCAGCAGTGCGAATGAACTCTTGAAGAAGACTTTTAGATGGGTGGAAGAGTGGGGACGTGCAGCTGGTACCCTGAATGATGGCAGCTCTGTTATTTCTGACAAAACCAGACTGTGGAGGCAGCTGATCGCTTAGTTAATCTTCGATGTAATCCTGTTTTATCTTCTTGATAAAACAGCTTTTTGCTAACTCCTTTAAATCTTTGTGACTTGGATGGGGGACTGTCCTACCCAAGAGTGTGCCCTCATGGGCTTTCCTGTACCTCTTTCACATATATCTATGGAATTGTGACTTTTGTCACCTTCTAAAAAAAAGGTTCTTTGGTTTCTTCCCAGAACCTTGGACAAAATGCTCCTCTTTTTGCAATCTTCTGCTTTACTGCTTTTTTCTCTTCACCCTTTTGGCCTCAAAATGACCAGATATCTTCTCCCTTGCATTCCTAGCTTGACTTGCTCTCTTTCTGTGCTTATGTTTTTCTGAAAATATCACCTTTGACTTTAATGTACATGTCACATGTGCTTGTCAATTCTTTTTTGCCTTCTGATGTTTGTGCAACAGGAGCATCTTAGTACTCTCAATCTCCTCATTTAAAGCAACTTTGTTGGAAGCCTTGCCCTTGTTCCCTCGTACGAACCATATCCATAGTGCCTTTTCTTCTTCCTTTCAAAGCTTGGTGAGCACGAGAGCGAGAGTGGATCTTTTTGACTTCTTGATGTTGAAACATCCTTCACCAGTTTCCATATTCTTTTACTTGAATTGGCCATTGAAATCTCACTAGTCTCATTTGGTTCAAGCTAAACCTTCCTTTCCCTTTCCGTTGGTACACAGGGATTTTTGCAAACTCAATAATTGCTTAGTTGCAATTTTAGAACTGCATGAATCTTAAAAGGTGTAGAAGACTGCCTTATACAATGCATCACCAGATTCACAACCATCTATGAGTTGACCCAGAAGCAGTGATTGGTTGGAAGCCATACTCAACTCGAGAGATCGAGAGATCGAGAGAGAGAGAGAGAGAGAGAGAGAGAGAGAGAGAGAGATATTTAAAAAAATAAATTTTTTAAAATAATTCAAGAACCCCCCTTAGGGTTGTTCCCATCCTCTGGGGCCTTATTTTGATCGTCCGATTGTGGTTCAGTCTTGAAACTTGATCTTAGTCGTGCATCAGACACATGTAAATCCTAATTTTTAAAAATCATGAAAAAATAGTAAAAAAATAGGAATTCGTTAGATTAGCCCCTAGGGTTGTTCCCATCACTTGGGGTTTTAGTAATCATCACCAATTTACGAATGTAAAATCGTTTGGCTTACGTTGAAAGTCTCACGATTCAACGGTGAAACTTAAGCCAAAAGGGGATGAAATTTATTTTGGGGGGAGAGTTGAATATTTAAAAATTTATCATGATTTTTATTTTTTTTAACATAGGGAAGGGGTCAAAACAGTGCGTGCGGATAAACCACAGGCACTGTATAATTCCCACCACTGCACTCCTATATATATATATAGATAGATATAGATAGATAGATAGATAGATAGATAGATCAATACATTTTGTTCCCTTCACACAAGAGTGACAAAACAACCCTAACAAGAGATGCCATTTTAGTTATGCAAAGAAAAAGATTGGGGCATTTCCAATGTGGAAAAAGTTCCAATGTATTTCATATAATTCCTTTAGTATTGTGTTAAGCATGGTTTGTTGTATCATACTGGATCGTTCCGACCCATACGAGTCGCTCGTATTTGGGTGAGTTTGATTCACTGACATGCACCGAGTCAGACTGGATCATGCCGAACTCATACATTCATAATAGGTTTTTTTAAATTGAGGTTTTGTTTTCATTTGATAAGTAAAATTACACTTTTTATATCAATTGATAGGATATATTTCTCTAAAATGTGGGTTAAACTGTTACTTTTAACAAACTCATTGGCTTGATTCGTGCAACTTGTGCGAGTCGGACTGAGTCGGATCGGTATCATACCATATCTAGGAATCGATCCAATACAAATCAGTGATACGGCGAACCTTGGTTGTAAGTAATTCATATAAGCTCCTCTGGTGCCATTTTTTCAGCCATATTCTGTCAGGATAATGAGTAATTGGAGCTTTGAATGTGCCAGATAAATATGGTTGTTGTTGAATTATTTTCTTTCAAGAACTAAGAGAGTTATTACATATGGTGCAGTAGCCAAAAAACCCTAAAGACAAATGCTATACTTCCATGCTTTGGTACCACACTTTTTCTCTGCCCATAGTCGTATAATCAGATGGCTTGTTTTTAATGTACCTCAAAAAGACATTGCTCATTTATTTGCTAAAGAGAGCATGCAAGAGTTAGCCTTAAAAGGAGTCATCCGGATGCAGGAGCAGACTCATGGGCAGTGGCATCTATCGGGCTTGGAGCCACCTTCTTTGGCTTGAAGATGATGCATGGCCCGTTTGATGCATAGAATTACACTTATTTGATTTTATTAGGCCCATTTATGGCCTAGTATGTAATTTTCTATTTTTTAGAATTTTTTAGGTGCGATTTTCGCACTAATTAGAGGCTAATGGATAGAGACAATGGAAGGATAAGATCGGATGGTTTAGAGTCGGGATAGGAGTCTAAAATCGAGTCTATATATGTACCCTTTTTTCAAAAATTAAAGTGATGATTATTGAAAGAAAAAATGACTTGAGTGTGCGTTTGCCCCTGCGGTGCCTTTCTTCCTCAGTGAGACGCTGAGGAAACCTGTCCCCGGTGCGACGCCGGGGAATACCCCAACCTGCTGGTGCAATGCCAGCAGTTTCTCCCTTTCTTGTCCCGCATCACATCCAGTCAACAATTGGACTATCTCCTGTGAGCATGGCAAAAATGTAGTACCATAGTGGCAAGGCAAGGGGGTTTCACATCGCTTTTTGACTTGGCATGTGGTCATGGGGGTGCAATTGTGAGTGTGAAAGAGGGCACCATAAATGTTTAATATTTTTGTTTATTTATTTTACTTTAAAAATACTTGTTATTAATTTAATTTCTATTTGATATGTATATTACATTCATCTCTCTTTTTGCATGGATTCCCTTGGCATCTCGTCTAGGCATTTGAGGATGAGGTGAGCCATTGGTTACCTTGCTCACCCACCGCATGGATTAAAAATATAATTCATTTGTTAAAATTTTTTTTTTTATTCAATCAAAGATTTTTTGTTGAAAATGGATGGTACCATAAAATTGTATTAAACAAAAGAGGAATTTACAAGAGTGTAAGCCGAGCTGAAGCTCCTGTACAGAAACACCAATGCAGTGTAAGAGCACTATTCCCCCAACAAAAGAAAAAGTTCTGTTGCCACTATCTTCCCTACCCAAAAGCTCTGCCCATTCCCTAACAAAATGACCAATAGACAAGGCCACTCTGTTTGTGGTGTTGGCTGTCTTTCTGAAGATTCTTCCATTTCTCTCCCCATATAGCCCATAAAGTAGCACAAAGGATCAGCCACCACGTGATTGGATCTCCCTTCACCTCCCAAAACCCATTCCTGTACAAGAAGATGCTGTCCTCCAAGTCCTGTGGCTAGGAAGCACAATGGAGTTGAGTCAATAACTTCAACCACACTTCCTGAGCAAAGATGCAGGTAGCAAACCGGTTGGGCCACTGACTGCTTTTCATGCTTAAGGGGGCAAGTAGATGAGATATCCACCATAAAGGGGACCAGTCTATCAGCAAAGGGAAGTCGGTCTATCTTTATTCAATCAAAGATAATTAATAAAGAGTAAAATATGGATAATATAACAGCAGGGAAACAAGGAATACGTATATTTCAATCCCAGAAAACAAAAAAAGTAAATCTAAAAACTGCTGCAAGCATTATCATTTCCAAATCTACATCTGATAGAACACTGAACAGTGGTCAAAAAATTAGAAATAAGATGTAAAATGCAATAAGATCTTGTGATTTACAACCCCCATCCAAGCACACACACCTAAAAAGAATAAAAAACATGGATGTCTTCATGAAAATATAGGATATAATGCTCTAGTTTGTATTTGTCACAGAAGGACTTCTCTTTCAAATTTAAAAATGTGATTTAACTACAGAGATTAATACTGTTATCTTCTTCTCATGGTCATCAAACAACTTTCCTACTCCTGGTTGGGGTTGCATATCAAGGAACTCAAACCCCATGCAAAAGTAGATTTATATAGAAAACATTTGTTTTCAGACATAGTTGTCAAGGCGGTAAGGCGACCAAGGCGTGCTTGGGTTCTGGACCACCTAAGTGCTTAGGCACCTGTCTAGGCGTCAACTTCATAATATATATATATATATATATATATATATAATATATATATATATATATATATATGTATGGAATATGTGTATGTATGTGTGTGTATATATACACATATTACATACATGATGCATGTATTCAGATGTATACATATACATATATATATGTATGTTAGTATATATAAATCTAAATATCTGTATGTAATATGTATATATACATGTATTAGTATGTATTTATATAATTATATATATGTGTGTATATATATACATATATGTATATATACAAAGAGAGGGGCAGGGGACCTTGGGTTTCAGCAATGTGGGTGCCTAGGCAGGCGCCTTGGGTGCCTTAGCGGGCGCCTTGGGCGCCTTTTGAGCTGTTGGAAGGGCGGCCCAGCGCCTTGCTGCTGGGAAACCGCCTGGGCACCTAGGCGACGCCTAGGCAGGCGCCTTGACAATTATGTTTTCAGATTATTCACCTTTTGTATTCTTGGGGTGTATATTTGTTAAAATTGACTTTAGGAGAGTGGAATAAGTTGGTTAAGTCTATTGACACAGCAATTACTGTTTAGCTACTTTACTGTCCTTTTTTTCATTTGAGGAACCTCTCCTCTATCATTCTTTGATCAAATCACCTCTCTTTATTCAAGAAAATGGGTAGCTAGTCCACTTTCTTTCAAAAGAATGCTGTGCAGAAGTAGAATGCACAATTTGCATTTTCCTTTCTAGCCTGTTTGCTTGCAAGCATTTTTCATTTTTCTTTCTAGCCTGTTTGCTTGTAGGAAGTTTATCTTATATAAGTATTCTGCAATTACAAATATTTGACCTGGTTGGCTCCTTTTCTCTCAACGGCCAGATTACTTCATAGATTTTGGATGTAGAGCAGATTACCAAGCTTTTCCTTTTTTCGTTTTGTCATCTAAAGCATCGAGTCACATAGTACTAAATAGCCATTCAATCATTACTTGGTGATCTGATGTTGTTGGAGTTGGATCACATCATGAGTCAGTGAGAGGTTAGCTAAATCAAGAAAATTGTTGGTATTGGATGACACATTCTAACTATGTAGTATATATCATGTTGATGTTACACGTCCACATGACCATTCATCTAAAACCATATAAACACTGCTTTGCAAGTGGAAGCTAACATTAGCTAAAAGATTCATTCTAGTCGTTAATTTGACAGAATGTATTAGGTGATAACAAAAATCTTGATAACTGAGAACTTGTCAGTTTTAAATGGCTGCTGTAAGTGACTACTGCAATTTTAATACTGGATGCCTTGTCCCATCAACCTTGTATCCACTGTATAAGGCTTCTAGTGCGGCATTGTTGGAACCAAGCAGGTAACTACAATTAGTTAATCACGTACGGGTACTGGCCAAATGGCTCATCTCTTTCTCATTATGGGTGAAATGGCAAAAGCAACTAAAAACGGGCCACATTTTTTGTCTTTTCTCATTATGATTGAGATGGAGAATCAGAACATGTTTCCACACATCCTTTGATATTAGACATTTCCAAGTACTTGATGTTAGGTACTAAATAACCTCTGGTATAAAAAAAAAAGGTACTAAATAACCTTTAAACATTGTGTTTCCTATGCGTGTCTGAAAAATAAGTAGATCTTTTATTTAGGGGCAGGGCTGTCAATGGGCAGGTTTGGGCTATGCCAAGGTCAGCAAAATCCCAGGACTAACTAGGTTGGTACCTTGGACTGGACTGCCATATGCAGTGGATCAAAGTCTGACGCATATCATGGTAGCAACACCTGGCCAAGGTCTGTCACAAGCAGAAATGTCATACTGCCGAGTTTTGGACCTTAAAATGCAGAAACAGCATACTCAACTGCCCAGCCATCTGCGTGTACTTAGTTTAAACAATATTCCACACGTACTAGGCCTGCCCGGTTTCCAGCCTGGACCTGGCCTGTTGCTGATCCCGTTTCTGTGCCATCAGCCTGGCTCACCATGCAAGAATAGTCCATCGAAATTTGGCCCAGAATGGGCCTGCTTGACAGACGTGCAATCTTGATCCACCCTTGGTGGTTCTACCTCTACACACGTAAAGATCCTTGTTCAGTTCACCGCATATGGCCTTGGCCTACCTAGTTTATGCAGTTAGTCATCCCAGGACTCGCTGCTCTGGGAATGCTTGGAGAGCGAGTGGAGGGAGTCGGCATGCTGGTGGGGGAGACACCATGGGGTGTGCAGCCCCCATGACCGTTGCTTTTCTTTGGATTGCATAGACACTAGGTGAGTACACAATAGTGCCTTTTCTGATCCAAACTAAAACCCAATTCAGATTAAAACCGATCCAATTTTGTGAAAGAACTCAGATTTGGATTGGATGGTAATTATGTTGGATCTAATTCAGATCTACTCCTATCCTATCTGAATCCGATCCATTAACACCCCTGTGCATTTTTCTTGGGCACAAACTATGAAGTGGTGCTTTGTAGAATGAAAACTTTTTAAGCATACAAGGCGAAGTGTCTTTTGGCATTTCCTGCTTATTCAACTCCTGCATTTGAGTGATCATGTGTCTTAGAGTTTCATTCATTAGAGTTGGCTTCCATTGCCCCAGTTCCTATTTTGTAGTATCCATTGACATCTTGTGCTCTTAGAATACTGCTACTCTGGTGGTTTTTTTAACAACATTGGAAATATAAAAAAATACTTGATTTTCCATTTATTGAGTTTGAATGTTTCCTCTTTTTTTCTGCATAAAGATTCTTGCAATTCCTCACCTTCATCTGATTGTGGATTCTTGCAGTTAGCATTGCCACCCGACCCTACATTGAGATATGGCTCTTTGGGTTACTGGAGATTATGATCTTCAGTCTCTTATGCTGACTTTGAATGTGGTCATCCTCCGGAGGAACATTTCTCATCTGCCTCAAACTTTGCCCAAACTTCTGCCGCTCACATGAATGAGGCTACGGCTGGGGGTTGATCAACGTGCAGTTTTGTTCTCCTCTTCAAATGTCTAAACATTGATACCTCGCCAGGATGGTAACTAAGACTCCCATTTGGAAAGAAGTGTAATAGTGTACACTTGGGCTGGGGGACTGGACCTGAGTTTTCATGTTTGTAAATATAGGGTGATGTTAAAAGGGTCGAAGCCACGAAGGTGGCAGGCCTCTGCACATCTCCGGATACAGTTCTCCCCGAAGGGCTGGAGTACTGTGAGTTGTATCAAGAATGCGATGCATTCTGGCAGTTGTAAAAAATAAACCACATTTACTAATGAGAAATATGAAGCTCGGAAACGCGCCCCGAGCTTTGCGTTTTCCTCTCTTCCTCCCTGTAGTGAGTGTGTTCATGCCTTGCTGCTCGTCATGGGGTTCTGCCTGCCTGTTTAAATGCCGGATTATTTCAGAGCAGTTGGACAACACTTCCTGCGGATGTGTGATAGTTCTCCACCTCTCTTGCATGCCTAGGATAAGCAGTTACATGTTCACGAATGTTTACCTTGGTGAGGAAGATGGGGGGTGGAGATTGCAAAGCGGACAGTGCTTCTTGTGTTAACTGAGTTTTTAAAGTGAATGATGTTTGGGTGTGTGTCAGTTTGTGATGTGATCCCCAATTGATCAAAATGGCCTCAATTTTATTGTCTTTTCTAGTTTACTTTTGCGGTTCTCATTTCAGGTGCACAAACATTTAACAGAATCTACTGATATTCGTTAATGCTTAGAGGATGCTAACATACCCATCAAACTTTTAAATTCAAGAAAAGGGAGGGGTTGGATGGAAGGATTGGTGAACTGCCCAAGTATTGTTCGCTTAAGATTGGAAACGAGTTGGAGATGGAATTTGAAATACCTCTTTCGGATTCCAATTCTAGTTTTTGATAATACAGAAAAAAAAGACATTTTAAATCCATAAATAATAAATATAATGCTTTTAAATTTGTCGGGCCCAGCTCCTGATGTAGAAGGGCTGGCAGTGGGGGCTGGCTGACCCCTTAAAATGGGTGCCGAAAGGCCCTTCTAACAATTTACAATTTTGTAAGCTGTAACACATGATTGTTCGATCTTGTTATCGAGACAACTGGTAAAACCTGTAAAAATACGGTGGACCAAATGCCATGAACGTTCTTAACTCCCTAGTTTGCAAGTTAGACAACACGAAAAGGATAGAAAAAGAGGGATTAAAAACGAGGAAAGCAATAAAGAAGAAGAGGAGAAAAAGAGAGAGAGAGAGAGAGAGATGAATAGGACGCTATCAAGTAGGTTAGTGAGCTGTTGCCGCGGCGTTTTGTCCTAGACCAGCCATGCAACATGTGACAACCCATGTGAGCTGAGGTAGGATCCTCCTTTCCCCTTCACATCTATCTTTTGAAGCACATCCAATTCATGTTCGTTAGCACTGGCCTAGAAGCGTCGCAACGCTAGGGTAATCTAGGAAGTCTTGCTTGCCAGTGGTACTTGAAATCTACAATTCCAGTTGCAAAGTTAAATTGTGATTGTATCACCATGATTTCTCTTGTTCAACAGCTATTTGCCTATTGAGTAATACTTTGTCACAATGTCCAAGGCATTTCAATTTACGTGGATTGTAACGCTTGGGATACGGATGGCTGCGCAGCAGCATGTTGGGATGGGGGAGGGGCCGATTTCAAATTTTTTATTTTTTGTAAAAATTTTTAAACTTTTTTAGAGTGTCTGATAAAAAATCTGACAATACAGTTAGCAAGCTCGGGTCAGTTCCGAGCCGGCTGTATATATATATATATATATTTTAAAGAAAAGGGTATACACCTCAATTTGGGTGCATAAATAGGTTATTTTTTTTTTAAAAATATACAATCAGTTCGAGACCGACCCGAACTTACTAACTGCACCGTTGGATTTTTGATCGAATGTTCTAAAATTTTTTAAACATCCAACACAAAACAAAAAAATTTGAAAAATTGGCTCCTCCGCTCACTTGTATAGGACAGATGTGCCCAAGGCGTGGATTACCATGCATGGGGGCATTGCAGCAAGTATTACTCACCATTATAACGAAGGATTCAAGATTAGGTTGAAGTGGTTTTGGGCAAGAGTACTAGATAGTCGTTCTAAATCAATGACATAACGAATATGGTTACTGATCTACCTTCGATCCGCACCAAATCCAAACCCGTTTACATCCCTACTGAGTGGTGAGGATGGGCTAGGTTTCTTCTTGTCCATTCATTGGCAACCTTGCATTTGATGACAGCAAGGATCAGGGAGCTGTTGGCCTAAAGCCATGGGCCCCGGAATTCCAACCTCCATTTTCGCCCACAGGCCGACAAGACCATGGGACGACACACCCACAAATTATGCCAGGTCTAAATGCCCCTCTAGTTAACTGAGCATGTCCACAATCCTAACATTAAAAGGGAATTCATTCAGTAGTGTGATGTTAGATTCACATTCAACACTTAGCATTTTCGCCTTCTGAGGTGCTAGCCAAACGTCATGCAATGGCTAAAATAATGTTCATTGAGATAAACGTCTCCATGATGTGGGTTCAAGCTCTCTACTGCAGCTAAGCTAGGAAGCCTCTAATAAAAGGAAAGATGGATGCACATAACCTGTTTTGCAAAGCCAACCAGATCCCAACAGGCAAGGTTAAAAAGGGGAAATAAAGAGATCTTATGTCATAGGGTGAGAGAGGAAGAAGAGAATGTAGGAGACAAAAGGAGAAGAAAAAAAGTGAAATGCTCAAGTTTTAAGCCAGGCAGTAAACTTGTAGAATATGATAAGCGATCCTAACCTTTTTGCATTTGCTACTCTTTTTACTGGCGTAAAATTCGTATATGCTGTTTTACTTTAAAACTTGACGAAGTGGTCATCTGAAAATACTATTGTTTGTGACTTTGGGATTTCATATTACTTGAAAACTTGGTTCAAATGCTTAATTGGTACCACATGGAAAAGTGCACGTAAAACTTTCAGAAAATTATTGCATCCCTTGGATAGAAAGAGCACATCTATGGTATGTTAGAATTCGGACTTGTTATGTGCTAGTGTTGACACATCCCAAATCTAGGTTTCTTAAGATCTTACGTCAGTAATAACATTTCCAAATGCTGCCCAAGCTTTGTGTTCCTTGTTTTATGTAAGTGCAATCCTGAATATCTTAACTAGTTTTCCACTAAATGCATACAGACTATGGATCTATTAGAGCCAAGCCTGGTTGGTTTCTCTTTACGTTAGGTCATTGGCTGGCATTTGGAACCCTACATTATGCTCCATCTTTTCCTTAAATAACTGACACTTTATAGCCTCACCTGTGTTTTGATGCTCTTGCTAAAAATGTACGGCATCTTATCTATCTGTATTTTAATGGACAATGAGTACTCATTTAGCCAGTTGAGGTACTTGAATAAAATAATTTTAGTACCTTCTCTCTACCCCCCTTCTTGTTTATTTGCATGCGAGTACTTACCTGTTTCTTAAGCTTTCACTTTTGGCTTAGTTTCTAGCATAGAAGAAAACATTGAGACATTCCCACATCTTATAATGAAGCCATTTATCACCGATCTTGGTGGTCTTAATTTGCTACTTTCAAAAGCTCAACATGAGGAAACGTAATTCACTAAACTCGTACCTTCTTTTCTCTACAATTTTGTTGGGTTGATGATTGAATATTTGCCAAGCTTGCTTGACTTGATGCTAATAAACCAATAAAACTCCATATGAGAATGCCCCAACAAAGAGATTGATTGCATAATATAAAGTTGAAATTCTGGCAGATTCTCTCAAATCTCTTTCATATGCTTCATGATGACTATCAAAATCTAGGTTGATGGAAGATGAGCATAATTGTCGATAAAGCTCGATTAGACAATGATATTGGAAGAGTTTGTAGTAAAGATGAATTAAGAGAGGTGGGAGAAAGGTGACTCCTTGACATGAAGTCGATAAAACATTAAGAGGCCAATTAAATAGAAGAACAACAGTCAGTTTAGCATCATATGATAACTATATGGTGCCTTTATAATGTCAAAACATGCTTGGAACATCCCATTATACTTAAAAGAGTTGCACATTTGTTGGGATGTAGGTCTATATGGAATAACTCCAAAACCCTTCTTTGTTACCACATATCTCCTTTTGGAGGGTTCACCATTTCTCTACATTGGTCGCTTGTCCTTTTGGAGGGTTCACTATTTGTCTACATTTGGTTGCTTGTTCATGTCTCTTCATGTTGATGTCAAGCTCATACTTGAACCACAATGAATTTGATTTGGCTTGTGTTTCTTTGTAAGTAACTCAAAAGATCTCTATTATTTAGTATCCTTGAGGGAAATGTTTCACTCTCAAGGCACTCGAATAATCCTCCAAAGTTGTTTCCATTTCTTATTTTTTTTAAATCTAATGCATGAAACACAATTTTTAACTCTCTTAATAATACAACTTATTGACAATAGACGACAGTAGTTGTTTTTCTTTTATTATTATCCATATCATCTAAAAACATCATTGTTTGGTAATGTCGAAGATGTTGAATGCATGTCAAACGAGGTGTGAAGTGGTAAAATATAACCATACTTTAAATAATGCCTAAACCTATTAAGAAAGGAGGTTGTGAACTAGTGATCTAAAAGGGGTGAATGAATGTGAATAGATGGTTGAAAAAGATCTGAACGTGAATTGTGGAAACCCCTAAACTGGCCTTAAGAAAGGAGGAAAATTATTGAATCTGTTGGAAAAAGAATCAGCCTTTCATCTTATAAGAATACTTGTATATCCTTGGCCAACTGAATCATCTAATTATAAAATATGCGCTTGTGATTCCCATAGAAAATCCTTATTTTTTCAATCAAAAGACCAGTAGGAGAATGACTTATAACGTTATTCCCTTATTACACACTTATCCAACACATGTAAATGGCAACGACACCTTCTTTCTATTGGCATTAGGTCAAGCAACAATGAGTTATTTTTTTGTTTATTACTTATGTTAGATCTGATACCTATGTTGAGTAAAGATTAAATGCTGCATAAAGATGATAGAAGATCAGATGACTAAACTCTACAATCCAAGACCATTCAGGGTTAACATTGGAGGTGGGCCCTCAAGGCTAAAGGGATGTGGAAGAAATGATCATGTCCACACCATGCCCTAACTTTTTTGAACATATTCACACCCAAGCCATAATTGAGGATAAGAGTAACAATCCCCTACCCCTCCAAAGTCTCCTAAAACCAGCTCACTCCTTTCCTCATAAGAGGAGGAGGCACCTCTCTCCAAACACACATCACAACTTCCTAATAGTGGCAAGCAACAGCAGCAGCACACCATGGAGGCTCTCCTCTCCCAGTTCTCCCTGCTGGCTGACCAGGCCCTGGAGGACAAGAACTTCGACCCCTCCCAGCTGGACGACCTGATGAAGCTCTTCGAGGTCGAGGCCTACAACGCCTGGTCGGCTGCGGAGGCCGAGCACCGGGAAGCAGCCAGCGACGCCGAAGTGGCCATGCGCGAGGCCGAGGACGAGCTCAGCTCCCTCTTGGATGAGGCCATGGAGGAATTCAGGAGGACCGAGGAGGCCATGGAGCGGGCGGCGGAGGAAGAACTGTCGAGCCTGGTCCTCGCCGCCAAGGCGGCCAAGAGGATGGGCCATGCCCTGGGGGCGGCGGCGACGGTGGCGTCGAAGAAGTACATGGACGCTGCACTGGCGTCGGCCATAGCGACGATGAGGTCCACCAAGAACGGCCTCTCCATGACAAAAGTCCACCCTTCTTAGCTAGTGAGCTGCTGCCTGCAGGCTCCATGGGCACACAACGGTATGATCTGCCTCTTCTTTACGTAGAATTCTTCGTGTTGTTCTTGTTGTTTGCTTGGCAGTGAGGGTGCAAAACCTGTCAGAAGGGTACATGTCTACCTGAAGTGGGTTTTTTTCTCTGTCAGATCGATCTTGTGCTTCGTTTCAGAGATCATTTAAAGTGAATCATCAGGTTTTTGGAAGGATGTCGGTCTCTCCACTTACATATGATTTCTTTTAGATCATTACATATATTTACTGTTGAACAGATTTGATAGTATAATTTTATTTTTTGAAAATGTGGCTCATGCAAATATATACACAGTAAACTATGATTCGGTTCAGAATTTTCTCTTCAACAACAAAAAAAAAAAATTTCCTGCAATTTTGATAATTTTGCTTAGTAAGATAATTATTGTAAATTTAAATTAATTATGAGAAAAATAGTTTCACAGATAAAAATAACAATAATCGCACGACACACTAAAATCAAATGAGAAAAAACCGACTTAAGTTGGAAACCTTCCAAAAATAAATAAATGCCAAAGGCATTATTGGTGGTGGTTGAAGGGTCTGTATCTCAATTGCAAAAAAAAAAAGGTCTGTATCTGATGTAGCCTTTTCTTTAGGACAAGAGTCCAAAAGGAAGATGGGATACCCCCTTTCTTTTTCTCTCATTGGTCGGTGGAGTCAGTGACGTCATACCATGGTAACAGCTAATGCGCTGATTACCATCTCGTGTGAAGTGGCGCCCGATGATTGGCTTTTCGTCACCGACGACACGTCACGTGGGCACCGAACACTGTGGCCACGAGGGCTGCACCCCTCAATGGACATGACCGCTCTGTCTTTTTTACTAGTGGAGGCTGAGCATGTGAGGCCGTGGCAATCTGAGCCGCATGTGCACGTGTTAGCTACTTATATTAGACGTAAGTTTTCAATGTAATTAGTGTAAGTAAGGTTGCATCATATGTTCTTGCACAAATTAATTTAGCCTATATGAGATCAAAGGGTACCAGTGCTGATCACTGCTGCATGCCTGATAATTTTGATAGTTCTTTTGATAATCTTAATCTAGCCAGGACCAGTTGATGATGATAATTTTTGCAAAGGTCTCATGTTCGATCTTAGTTAAACCTAAAAACTTTCTAATTATGTAGTTATATAGTGCTGTTAAGATCTTTATCTCGTGGTTTGTGAAATTACTTTTTCGAATAATCAGGCGGTGTTAGAATTCTCGTCTAATTAGGTGGACCTGTCAACCAGCTTAGAATTATTTCCAACTCTAAAGAATGGGTTTGAACCCCCGATCTTCACCTGCATATGCATTTAAAAGTTTTTGAAGGTCACTGTACAAAACATGATCTCATCATCTAGGATTTTTTTTTGCCTGCTAGCGAATCAGGAATTAGAATGAACACTTCTTGAGAAGCCGTGACTGGACATGCATGGCTCCAAATCAGGGAAGTCATATTCGTCCACCATGACTTCCTTAAATTCAAGGAGAGAAGAAAATGTGCTCAAAGGTAATGTTTTCCTTCATAATTGGAGAAGCCTCTGAAGTCATTGAACCTAAACTGAGATGACAAGAAGGTAAAGACAAAGATGCAAAGATGGGAAAGATAAAAAATGAACAAAAGCCCCTGTAGATGGATACGTGATCTTTACACAGACAAAAAGAAGCAAGATTCTAAGCCCTATGGAATCTGTGTGTACATCAAGAACGCAAAATGTCAGAGATCAATGGAGCTCATTGAAAATATTATGTCCAGAAGATGCTACACGAAGAGATGAAGTATAGATATATAATTAGTAGAGAATATCTTGCTACACCGTCAGGTGGTATTATGTCACTTGACGGTATTTTTATTTTTTTGAAAGACTTGTCCCGACTTGACCGTACAATCTGATCTTGGATCGGATGAGTCAAAAAAAGCTGAAAATTCGAAAACCGACCCCAATGAATAGTAAAAAATTATTTGTGGTCGGTGTCGAATTTTCATCTTTTTTTAACTCGTCCGATCTAAGATCAGACTGTACGATCGAGTTAGACACCATGAGGTCTAAAAAAAAGAAAAAACACTGCCAGAGAACGTAATATCATCTGGCGGTGTAGCAAGATATTCTCAATTATGTCATGCTTACACAATGTTGGGAAGGTGAGACAACAATCATTTAAGGATAAATAATAAATAACTTCTCTTAAACAATGTGACTGTTCTAGAACCGCATGTCCACACGGCGCTTTAGAAACAAGAGAGACGCAAGTCATCATCATAGAATCCAATTACACATTTGTTATATATCTATACAAAAGAATACATAATGTGGTATCATCGAATGTTCAACCCTTAGATCGTTGTACCTGTACGTTATCAGTGAAGAAGGACAGGGAATCTACGGAAATGGAGACTGAAGGTGTAGATAGCAATGGAAATTAAATAGAGTGTGAAGATATGAATGCCCATGTACCTGGTATGCGTAAAGATGGTCTGTATACCCACGAAGGGGAGTTTACGAAGATAAATTGGGTGCCCATGAAGGAGGGTGGCTCCGGAATGCTAAATTAAGCTAGCCATGATGGAGGATTATAATGATGTGGTGCAAAGATCTAATCTTGCCTGAATGCAACACCCTTTATCATCATCTCTCTCATGTACAATATGTCAGGTCCACCTATGGAAATAAAGGTATGAGAACAGACACAATTATATTTTAAAGAAAGGCATTATGTATATATAATGTGAGAGCAAAACAGTCAGAACCATGTTCAAACGAGTGGGATCATCTGGACCCTTTACCTAGACCTTTTGCTTGAGTCTTAAAATTTCATTGGTTGCATACTTTTTTTTTTAAAATTATTCATTGGTTGCAACATATCTATAGGGCCCAATGCATGTATTTGGATTTAGAAAGTAAATTCTAACTAATGAAGTTTCAGGACCCAGACAAGAGTCCAGGTGTTGCAATTCCTATTTTGCAGCTCCTTTTAGATAATACTCAATAAGGAGCTGTGACAAGGTAGAAACTGTCATTTACCAATCCTGGAAACTCTGGATGGCTACTACCTCATCTACTTGGTCACCGTTTGGTGCAATAGGCCGATTTCGTATATCAATCCACCTACATAATATCTAATAATATTTGCTGTACTATTCTGAAGCATTGCAGGACACGTGTCCTACATGTGAATGGCCAGCCCCCCGCCCAACGGGGAATTGGCCTTTTTATTTTCTATTTTTTTGTCATTTTTTTTAATTTTTTTAAAACATCCGATCAAAAATCAGACAGTACAACTAATGAGTTCGGATCAATCTTGAGTTAGAAAAAAAATTACGTAAATCGAGACGTTCTTCAAAAATAAATTTCAAACAAAATATATAGTTAACTCGGGGCCTATCCAAACACACTGGGTCCGCTTTTTGATCGGACATTCTAAATCAATTAAAAAAAATCTAACAAAAAAAATAAAATAAAACGGCCCACTCCCCGCTGGACAGGGTGCTGAGGATCGGATGGCTGCCCTGGGGCATTGCAAGATAGCAGTGCAGCAAATATTACTCTATAGTAATGTCCACTTAATACCGGCTCATCCCCATGCTATATGTAAACTATTGTACAATGATAATAGATAGTCTTAACATGATGTTTTCCTTATGTTTAAATTCTTGTGAATGTTACATTATTTTTTCATAAGTTTGGAGTTTCGTAAATTTGCATATTTTAAAATTGATTGACCCTTAAAATCTTTCTTTTAACTTATTTTAAAATTACCATAAACCAAAATTGGTGATCTCACAACCGACGATTTTAAAATCAAGGATTTTATTTTCACCACAGTTTTAAAATCGGTGATTTCAAAATTGAAGTTGTACAATGTTTTACAACTCACCAAACGAACCTAGAGAAATACCCATCGCAATGCCTGGCCATTGCAAATCTACCTGGATTGTAATGCCCAAAGGCAGCTATTTGATCGCTTTTGATCGAATGGCTGCCAAGTAGTGTATAATTTCATTTTTAAAATAAAAGTTGGCCAAACTGTGGACCGTCTCAACTCAATTTCTATACTGTTCATTCTTTGATCAGATAATTTTTAAAAAAAATTAAAAAATAAAATCACGCAAGTATACAATCTGACCGTTGCAACGCAAGGTTGCAGCAAGTCTTTCTGTTTCATCTATCATTCCACCTGCTAAAGTAGGCAATGTGGTACAAGAGAAATACTTGCTGCACCATGCGTGGCGCAACGTGCGTCCCGCACTGTGCGCGGTGCAGTGTCGGATCGCACACTCACGCGATCTGATGGCTTGGATCAAGCGGATGCGCAATCTCTTTTTTTATTTTTTTTTAATTGTCTGATCGGAGATCAGACTGTACAGATGCCGAGCTAGGGGTCTCCCTAGCTCGACAATTTTTTTTAAAAAAAAATTACTTGCTGCACCAGTCACTATCATCCGATCTAAGAGATCGGATGGCAACACGGGACGCGGCGTGAAGCGCGCCGCACCCGCGATGCAACAAGTATTTCTATTTGTTGAGAGCAACTAAATTGGTGGAACACCCAACATGGCATGTGTATCTCCACGACAGATTTGCATAATAATAGTATGAAGAATGTTATTATACTATATTCTTTGTTATTTTTACTATATTTATTGAGAACTGTTTGATTACTTGATCAAAGAACTCTTCATGAATATGTCAAGTGAGCTAATAGAAAATATGATAACAAACCAAGTGAGGTAATAAACAATATAATAAAAAGTATAGTATATAGTCGCATCGAGTACATATTTTACTTGAGCAATGATTGTTGTACCGCTGCAGGCCAAAAAGAGGTGACATGGATTGAGCTCCTAACCCCATTTTGTGAGTTGGAAAGCCCATATAGGGGTTGTCTCCCACACCAAACGCCCACAAACATTATTCACGTGTCGGCACATACGGAGATCTCATATTCATTAAAAAAAAAAAAAAAAAAAAAAAGCCCGCTAGGCTATATTTTGAGAGCATAATCATGCTGTCGAGAGCATAATCACACTCTCGACAGCATGATGCTTTGTAAATTTCTCCAGAGCATCTAGATGGTCTCCAATGACTAGAATGTTCTCCAAAGCATCATGTTCTTAAGTGCGTAATTATGTTCTCAAGAGCTTGATCATACTCCCGGAAATAAAATCCATGCTCTCGAAAAAGAAGTCTCGAGATTAATTTTTTTATTTTTTTAATCCGTCATACTCGTGCACTAATGTACAAATTGTTAGATGTAAGTATCCACAAAGTCAATCTCATGGCACTCATGTACATTTTTTTTTATTTATAAATAATAAATAATTCATTATGTTGATTGATGTTTAACTTATTACACAAATTGAAAAAATTGAAATCCTTGACACTATGTCGAGAATATTAGATCATAATGAGATTATATTAATACGACTAATATTTTTAATAATAATTCCTAGACTATTTCTAGTCATAGGATATTTAAGATAGGGCATCTTCTATTTGGATAGACTAATGTGTGTTATGCCTACTTATATGATGAGGGTGATTGGTCTCATAGTCACATGTGTTAAGACATTAGGACAAGTACACATGTGTTTAATGGAGAATGAGTTTATTGAACTAATCCAACCATAAAATTCTAGATGGTAATTATACCTAACTGTCAATGAAGGTATTTACTATCACAATAGTATAGTTGGTCCTTAGACCCGAAGTTCAAAAGATATCTTGTTAGAGGATTGTTGGGCCTTGACTTGTGACTTAAAGGTCTTTAATCATAAGGCCTCCGAAGATCATTAGTTTAGACTTAGTAGAATACTTGGGAAAGTAATTTGGAATTAATGGGATCATTCACTTTTGATATATGAATGAGAGAGAATACTATAGATAAGTACTAAAAAATTTTCCTGGTCAAGGTTTAGCAATTAGTTTTCTAACGGAACTAAGAGTACGAGGTCTGTTTGGTTTAACACTGTAAGGATTGAGGTTTCGAATTTGGTTATCGGATCAGTTTCGATGTCGGACCCTTTAGTTTGGATCCTTGTGGGTCTGGGGTTTGAGTTCTTTTTCGCGTCGAGTTTATTGGACGCGGTTCAAACGGCGTCCGGTTAAGGGTACGCATTTTAGAATGTGCCACGTGGGCGCTACGTAGGTTGGTTTTGGGCCGCGGGAGTACGGCCCCGGTCTTATTGTCTGAATGGTGTCTTGTATGGTCGACGCCATTCAGAGTATGGTCCTGGTATATCAGTGTACGACCCCGTCTTGTCGTCTGATTGACGTCGGTCTTGGACGACACGTTTTATCCAGTTTCGGTTAATGCTCCGAAGCTCTCCTTCCTTTCCCTCATTCTATCCATTCTCTTCTTTCTCTTCTTTCCCTCCGACGCAACCGCGCCCCCTTCCCCTTCTCCTTCCTTTCCTCTCCCCTTTCCTCCTCTCCCTCCACTCCATCAACCTCCTAACTTCCACCACTACCACCACCATTTTCTCCACGGCGTATTACTCTCCAGACGGCGGCCGACATCCTGGTGGAGTAACGGTGTCCACGGCGATACCGACGGCGGTTCGTGGCGTGGCGGTTCGGCGGCTAGGAGCTAGAAGGAGTTCAAGTAGCCGGTAGGGTGACGATCTCCGTTGTGATTTGTGAGTAAGACCATGTTTTTCCGCTTTGGAGCATGTTCAGGGGATTTTTGGGATGAAAATGCTAACTTTACAAAATGTGGAATGGTGGGCTATTTAGCGGGTATTTGGATTCTCCTCCTTCTTCCCCGTTTTAGTGTGTTTTTGTGCGATTTGGGGGAGAAATCTCATTTTGTAACTCGGGGGAGGTCGGAGGGGAATCTGTCTGCGAGGGTTAACTGGCGTCTGGGGACAGCGACGCCATTTAAAAGGCAGTTCCACCCGAAACGCGATTTAGCCCAGATCAGGGGACTTTGTCTCTGTATTGAATGGCGTCTAAGAACAACGACGCCATTTTAATTGGTGATTCCTTTGAACGACGCGATTTAGGCCATTTTCCTAGGCCAGTTTTCGCATGAACCAGTTTAGGGGTCTTGAATGACGTCGGCCATGGGCGACGCGATTCAAGACAGAACCTCATTAATGCATGCAATTAACATGTGTTTACATTCTTAGATAGTTTAGTTAATTGCATGCTTGAAAACATACTCGAGGACGATGATTTTTACGTGATCAGATCGCACTGTGTTGTGTTTTGTGCGACCGTGGACCTATAATGATAGTTGTTAGCCTTAGGCACCCTGTGTCGGTGTGGGAGTGACACGACGCCGGTGTTGGAGTGGTGGGGTGACGCCTAGAGAGAAGGTCACCTGGTGTACCCCGGGATATAGCTAGTACCGGTGTGAGAGTGGTACATTCAGAGTGTCACTCGTGCTGGGGGAAGCAGAACCACCTAGAGCCGGTTAGGCAGGAGTAGCCAATGCGCTATCCGAGGGGTTGGTGTTTGGTCTCAACGGGTCGGTGTTTTCCGTGTTCGGCCGCGTGATTTGTGTGTTTAGCCGAGACGCTGGTTGTGGACTCCGTGGTAGAGTGGTTTCAGAGTTGTGCATGTTACTGTTATGAATGCATGCGTTTTATATCGAAATTTGGGAGTTGTGTTTACTGCTTTATTTATTTAAATTGCCCATATTTGTGTTACTGCACTTGTGGGTGTGTAAGTGAGTGGTGGGGATCGAAGGATCCCTACTGAGTCCATTTTGATGAGACTCATCCCTTGCGGTTTTCAAGTGAGGGTTCCAGACAGGCGTAGCGAAGAGAGTGTTGTCTCGGGTTGCGCGTCAACAACTGCTGTTCCGGGGTATACCCCATTATAGTTGTTATTTTTCTTTCAGGCCTGTACGCTCAATTATTTCTTTTCAGTTGGAATATGTAATTATTTGCTGAGTCAAGTCGAATTGTAATAATTTTTAATTCCTACACTTCAGTTACAATTCGATGTGATGTGAATGTTTAGCTTAGTTTATCATTTATTTTCTAGACTTATCAAGATCCTGATTTGGCTCCAAATTTAATGATTCAGTATCCATTTAGTAATCGGATCTTCAATTATAGGGTGGCGAGTCGTTACAAACACACAAGAATTTAACAGTTAAACCATACTCCTAGCTAAATAAGGGGAATTGTAAGAATGAAGGATTATATCCACTTGGCATCTGTTACGGATAGGTTCCTTAGTGGGATTAGTTATCCTAATGTCTTCCGAGATCATGTGGCATTGCTCTATTATTACAACTTTTGGATTGACAAGAGATTAAGAATTCTAAGGCATAGGCTATAACACCTATTAAGTTCGGAAGTTAATAGTATTGCTTGAGGGTACTATACCTGCCAAAAGTAAATAAATCTTCAGAATAAGGATAAGTACAGATAGACTACTTAAAACTTATATGGCAAACTGAAGAAAATGGTCAAAGTCAAAGTATTGACTTGGACAAGTTTTTCCTCAGTAGTTACTATGAATAAGTTTATTATAATTCTACTTGCCAAAACTGCCTATCATAATGATGAGATAAAGGTAATTAGATAATAAAATGCATTCTCTCAATATGATTGAGGAAAAGGTATATATGATACAACTTTAAAGTTTTTAAAATATCTAAGAAGAAAGTTATGATTTCAAAGATTTGTTTTGAATCAAATTGAAACTTCCTAAAGTTAGAATAACAATTTTGACTTTATGGTCAAATACTAAGTGATCATTAAGAATGACTATAGATTGTGTGTATACAAAGATGATAGTAGGAGCACAGTCACATTGTTAATGCTTTGTGATAATAACATCAAAGTCATTGGGAATGACATCAGGATTTTATCATCAGTAAAAGTATTATTATCCATATATTTCTCCATAATAGGTTTGGATGCAACATCTTGCGTATTAGGAATACGAATTTATTAAGATTGATCGATGAGGATGTTACAATCAGATATATAACCTATATGTCAAAATGTTTGACATGACAAATTTTATAAAAAGTCTCAATTGTTGAGATATGAAATTTAATTTTATTAAGGAAAGATTTCTTAAAGGATATAGGAGAACCTGAAAAGAAGGAGTGAAGCACATCACTGTATACTTGAGAAGTGCTAAGGGTGCACTCCTGAATTATGGAGAAAATGATTTGAAATCATGAGGTCATACTGATGCAAATTTCAAGTCAGATATGGATTTTATCTTCTGATGATAAAGCAGTGGATTGGAAGAATTTCAAGTTAGAAACCACTGCTAACATGATTGTAGTTGATATTGTTGATAAAACAGTATGGAGTGGATTGGAAAGGTTCCAACCAAGAACTTACTACTAAGATGACGATATAAATATGTAATACTGTTATTGGAACAGTATGGATGAAAGAGTTCATCCCTGAACTAGATGTAGTTCTAAAAGGTCTCTGATCTCGTCTCGTTATTGTATGACAACAATGGGAGCAGTCAGTTTTGTGGTGGAGCTATGGTCTCATTAGAAGTTGTGGAACATTCTGAGACTCTTTCACAAGTTCAGAGACAAAGGATTAAGAGGAAATAACGTAATCGAAAATATTCCACTTGTAGATAATTTAGCAGATCCCTAACCAAAACTTAGTCGCAAACTTTATGTGAGCATTACTTAGATTTGATGGAGATCAAATGCGAAGGTGATTGGCTTGAGTCCAAGTGGAAGATTGTTGGATATAGGTATCCTTAAAGCCAATTATAAAGCACCTATTACAATCTAGTTCACTGATAGATGACATAAATTTCATTATGAAGGTTGGCGTATTTATAATTGTGCATAATGAAGTCTTTGAATGTGTGCAATAGTCATTGGATTATGATGAGATCATAATAATGAGACTGATGACTTATAAATACACGTTCTTAATTGTTCCTAGTCGTAGGATGTTTGAGAAGGACATCAAACATCCGATAAAACTAGTACAAGTTATTTCATTTCATTTGATAAGGGTAACTGATCTCGTTAGTCGCTTGTGTGGAGACACTATGCTGAACCTATAAGTGCTCATTGGGGAATGAGTTCATTGAATTGATCTGACATGAACCACCGGATGGTAATTTATTTGACTATCAACCGGCTTGATTCATCTTCACAGTGGTATGGTTGATCCTTAGACTTGAGACATCAAAGATATCTTGTCGGTGGACTTCTAGACTTTGACCTTGGCTCACGAATCCTTATCTACGGGATCTCTAATAGTCAAGGATCGGGTCCAGCGAAAGACCTTCGAAGGTGATTGTGTGTTCAATATAAGATCATTCGCTCTCAGGTAACTGGAGAAATAATACTCTATGATAGATCTGTAGGAGTCTCTGGCCAAAGCAGACACAATATCAGAGAAGATGTTTTCTGGTATTATACAATGGAGTCTGATCCAAGTGAGTTGACCATCTAAGGTTTGATAGTTGACCATACCCTAGGTCAACTCTAGAGTATTGTACGAATGAAGGATTATAGCCGTGTAGTAACTATAGACGGACAGGTTCTATGAGTGGGTTGCTGAACCCCATTACCTTTCGGGATCCTGTGGTGTTGCTTGGCACCCAACTTGATCGGAAGTATGGCCGAATTTACATGAAATGATAATTCAGTTAAGTAATTAATTAAATATGAGATATTAATTAATTACTATAGGTCAATAAAGTGTCATTGGACTTAGCGTGCTGAAAATCGGACTGGTTAATGGGTCTAGAAAGTCACACGCAAATAGATTCTCAGTCGGTGGTGTTTTAGTATGTTTTATATTAACTTGAGGACTTTTGTGAAAAGTCGAGCCAACTTAATATATAGAGAGGCCGTCAAGAAACCCTGGGCCAAGCTCCAGGAGCTCTCTCTATCGGCCGCCCCCCTATCTCTCTCCTCCTCCTCTGGGCGCCCCCTTCAGAGCGCTGGGTGTCTTACCGTCTCTACCGCGTGCAATTCCCAAATGTCAAGAATTCTCGTCCGAGTTGTTTCGGACATCATTGCGGCGAAGATTTCTCAGCAGGCGTGCTAATCTGGACGAGGGAGCGAGGGCGAACCGCCGCAGAGGATCGCGTGAATATCACTGGAGGTCTTACGCTTGTGCGACTAGCGACATGGCCTCGATGGAACCGACACGGACGCGGATTCGAATCCGCGCACACTGTTTGATCACTACTGACTTTCCGGTGTTATTGTTTTTGTTCCTAAATGGATCTACAAGCATTAGGTAGGATATTTTGTTATTCGATTCCGCTGCGTTCTTCTCGTCCCGCCTGGATCCCAATAGTTGGCTACCGTGGTCTTATTCTAAGAGACGATAGGGAGAAGGTGGCGATGTTGGCGTGGTTCTGGGAGGCGACGGAAAATTGCGGCGCTGCTCTAGGAGGCGACGGGTATACACTAGGAGACAGGATGCATTGGGAAGTAGAAGAGGTATAGATGGATCGGTTCAAAAAAACTCACTCCATATACCATGTTCCCATCTACTACCTTTTCAAAGGCATTTTGCTCTCTAAAACTCGTACGATGAGACGACGGAACAAGGGTTGGGGTAGGACGCGACGGCAATTTAGAGAACGTCATGGCATCTTGCGTGAGTGGAGGTTCACCGTTTCTCCCATCATGATGGCATTTGTACGGGACTCGAGATAGCGGGTTGGCCTTCCGCATGAGCGGAGAGGGCGGTTGTGGGTGTACCATGGGCACAATGCACCGGCGCATTACAATCCACGTAGGATGCGCTACACCATTTGCGGTGTAGTAAGTATTACCCTTTAAGAATCCTCTATGTTAATAATCATACTACATAATATTCCTTTCATCTATTATATTTATACTAGCATATATTAAGAATATTTTTAATATATATTTTTTGACATTTGATAACTGAAGCTTTTTAAGAAGGGTTCAAAGATTGTAGGCCTAATACAAAAAAGTGAAAAAATATCTAAAATACTTATCTAAAGTACAGAGTGCATGGGGGTGGGTTAGGGAGGCTCCGAGAACATGGGAGGGGTGGGTTTTCTCAAATCCTATGAGCTTTGGCAGCCGCCCTAAATAAGGGTTATAGTTGTTGCAATGCCTCTTACTATTCCACTGTAGAGAAGGATAATTTTTTTTTTTTTTTCAAGTTGGGACCCACATGTCTCACATATTCGTATAAGTTGATCTTCGGTCACATGATTTAAAATAATTCTTATATAGAATATTTAATCCCAATGAATAAAAGATCCTCTTCAAGAAAATAATAGTAAAAGATATCTTTAATGGATAGATCCCAATAATAATTTTGATATTTTAAAAATCTTTTATGTCTTCCTTTAAAGATCTTCCTATACAAATGCGTTGGTAGCAGGGGCATTGTTACACCAAGCATAAATCCAAAAAAAAGGAAGTTACCAAATACAGCCCAAGGTTCCTACACGCCAATAATGCGAAGAGAGGAGATCCTCTCAGTACATGTTTGGACCGAAGTCCAGCAGTACTGAGAGGGGGAGGGAGGCCAAACATTGCAAAAAAACCCCTCATGTGATTCCCAAAGTTGGCAAATACATGGTCCCTCCCCTTCTCAGTACTGCTGGACTCCAGTCCAAACATGTACTGAGAGGATCTATATTGACATGGTAAGAATTTTATTTTTATTATTTTATTATTTTTATTATATGTCAACGGCTAGAGTTATAGCCGTTGACATATACAACATATATCCATGGCTATAACTTTAGCCGTTGATATATCTTAACTATATGTAAATGGTAATAGTAGACATCGACATATAACCCTATCGTAGACGGTCCACTTTTAGCCGTGGATTAATATTTCCTTTGTTGACGAACACATTTAGCCGTCGACATATATTCGTTGACAAATTCCCTCCTCCTTGTAGTGTCCATTGTTAACAAATAAAACTACAAATTTCATTGTTATTTCTAGCAAAATAAGAAAGATGTTGCCTACTCCAATAATACATTTGAACTTGAGCTTCTTTCCAAACCAAAAATGTTTCTGCACTAGTAAAAAAATACATTGGTAGGTGAGCAGGAGTGCACAGTGTCTAGTTAAATCTCCTATATAAATTGTGCAAGTCAAAATCTGAGGTGACTACCACTGTGTTGTTACCCCCGTGCTGGATAACGGGTCCTTTGACAAAATGGGTGGACAAAGTCCAAGTTAATGGGTCCCGATTTTCTTCACATGGCGTCACCATGGTCTTCCACATTTTATTTCCTTCTTCATTAGCCGTTGATATATGTTGTATATGTCAATGGCTATAGCTCTAGCTGTCGACATATAACCCTATTGTAGACGGTCTGCCTTTAGCTGTGGATTAATATTTCCTTTGTCGACGAACACGTCCAACCGTCGACATATATTTGCTGACAAATCCCCTCCTCCTTATAGTGTCCACTGTTAACAAATAGAACTACAAATTTCATTGTTATTTCTGGCAAAATAAGAATGATGTCGCGTACTCCAATAATACATTATTTGAATTTGAACTTCTTTCCAACCAATAAAGTTTCTGCACTACTAAAAAAATATACTGGTAGGTGAGCAAGGGTGTTTGGCTAAATCTCTCCAATATAAATCGTGCAAGTCAAAATCTGAGGTGACTACCACTATGTTGTTGCCTCCGTACTGGATAACAGGTCCCTTGCCAAAATAGGTGGACAAAGTCCAGGTTAATGCGCCCCAATTTTCTTTACATGGCGTCACCATAGTCTTCCACACTTTATTTCCTTCTTCATTTTCCTTCTGTTGTACTATCTCATGTCTTACCTTCTCTGACTTGTAACCCACGCCACATCTTGGCACAATTCTTTTGTCCTTCACATACTTGAGCCTTCTTTGCAATTGAGTTCCTAGTCCTTTCCCAAGCGATACCCGATCTTCATCATGATGCGTCATCCTAGGGTATTCATGAATTTGTCATGCTTCATTGCACCTAAAGGGTATGAGGAGGGTATGGTGGACTTCAACGGATCAATTGATGGAAGGTAAGTTTCTAAGAGGGACAAAATGGGCTTTTGAACAGGTGTTGGAGCAGGAGTTGGATTGACAGTGAAGGTATGACTAACAACGAGGATAGGCATACTAGTAACTTTGACGATACGACACTTGTAAGGAAATTTTAGGCATAGGTGATTGGAAGAGGGTACGACCTCAAGGAGTTTGATGTAAGGGTGACCGAGGATCCCTTTTAAGGAGGGATCTATTTTCAGAATGTGGAATTCGATCTCAAGATGGCAGACAGGGCCCAACTCTACCTTAAGATAGACTATGCCCAGTGGAGATCGAGTGGTGTTATCATAGGCAATCACAGATATGGGAGAAGGCAACTACTTTTCTTTTGACACGCTACATAGTTCTAATGTTCGTGACGGTAGTACATTAATAGAGGCTCCAGTATCCACCAGACATGTGTCAATGGCTTTCTGACAAATATTCACTGTAATACTTAAGGTCATACCCCGCACTACCAGGGGTGCTAACTCAGAGGCATGAAAGGATATGGAAGGTTGATCACTTTGTGGAACTAGAACAACGGTAATTTTCTCCACTGGCACGTCTTCATTCACCATCACTCTCTACAGATACTCCATTAGCATTTCTTGGTGTGTTTTGGACCTTTTAATTAATTCCAACACGAAAATGCATGCCAGATTCTTGACAAGATGTTTCAAAAGGTCATACTGGGTGCCTAGTACACTTTCTTCATTTTGCTGCTCTTCTAATGGCTGAGGGAGCCTATCCTGTGTAGCTAACTGTGGGAATGCTTTGTTAAAGATTCTGCCGCTCTAGAGCACCGAAGGTTGCGGCTCAGTGGCAGGGGGTGATGGTAGGGCTATAATAGTCGCATGCTTGGTTATTAGGAGTTTGGAAGGCATAAGGTGATGGTGTTAAGCAACAAGTGGGGATTGTGGAATGCTAATAAGCGGTTTGACGGGTTGACGGCTGTCATGATTGGATGGCGCGGGGAAATGGATGCAAAGTAGAAGTTTGGATGGCATAATGTGGTCATGGAGGAGTGGTGGATTATTTGGTGGTGGTAGGGGTTTTGGGATGGCGAGCAAAGGTTTGACAGTTGATGGTGATGGCATGGAGATGATGTGCATGGTAGGTTTTGGTTTTGTGGGTTGTGGTGGTGGAGTGGATGTTGGTTGGTTGGGGAAAGGTGATGGCCTTGGTGTAGGTTTGGTGATGCGAATGATGGTGCGGGATGATTTAGTGGAGGCTTCAGGCGTATGGATAGTGGAATATATGGAGGATGACTCTTCTACCTTCCATTGTTGACCTGATTTACCTTCTGACTGGCTGTTGGTGAGGATGGGGGCTATCTGTTGGTTTGGGTGCTCCAGGAGCAGATTCTAGACAATGCCATGTTCGGCTACTGCGGTTCCGCTTGCTGGGCTGGTGCTTGTTGAACTTGCTGTTGTAGTTGTTGTTGTTGTAGCCTCTTGGCTTTCAAAGCCGTGATATAGTTGTGCATCTCCTCCTAGTCAATTCTACCATGGTCATTAAGGTCATGAGTATAGTCCCGAAACTAAAAGCATACATCAATCGTCTGCCTCGGGTGGTGGTGGAGCATACAATAACGAGACGTGTCGGCATTCTGCAGCCAGATAGTCCTTTTCTTTGGCAATGAGAGGGCATTGGCTGCCATGAGAGCATTAAAGACGTTGGATAAGGAGTGGGGAATATTGTGCTCTCTTGGGACCAGGTGGTTTCTTTGGTTGGGAGTACTCAGTGGGTGGGGGTACCTGATTATAGCTTGGATGCTGATGCGGCTGATTGAAAGTACGCTGTGGGGGATGCTACTGTTGGGGCCTAAAACCTTGCGGGCTCTGGGGCTGTCGATTGTTGTAAGGTGGGAGTTGATTCCTCACAAACTGGGTTTGGCTATTGTTCATGAAGCTCACTTGCTCATTGGATATGGTGCCTTCAGTGGTTGGGCCAGTATTGGAAGGGCTTGGTGCATTGGGTTTTCTGGGTGGAGGCCTATTGGGTCGGTAGGGATTAAAGAGACTAGAAAAGGTGGAGTCCTGGAATGCATTTTGGGCATAGCGCGCCCTCTCATAGAACTCATCCATATTAGTGAGGTTGTTTAGGGTGAGGACCAACTTATATTGGGGTGTAGCATTGGTAATCATCATCTTGACCTGTTTAGATTTAGACAGGTGATCTTTAACTTTCTCAGCCATTGCACGCCATCTATCGACAAATGTAACAAAATCCTCAGCCGGCTTCGTCTTTTCAGACACCAGATCTGTAATAGAGAGGGATGGTGCAACACGATCCTTGTATCGCTACAAGAACCTCTTGGAAACTGTATCAAAGTCTTCAGCATTAGTCAGATCCAATGAAAAGAATCATTCGAGGGTTGGTCCCTTTAGTGATCTTTTGAATAGAAAGGTGAAGGATCTCTTGTCATTCTGCCAGAATGAAGACTCACAGAGGAATTCCTTCAAATGTATAAATGAATTGCCAGTGCCATTGTATCTCTTGTAGACCGGCATCTCGGATAGCAGTAAGTGGAAAACTAGTATGGCCGGGGCAGCCTTGGCATTAACCATTCTCTTCATATCTTTGTACTGTTCATCCATATGGTTCATCTTAGTTAGGAGAGCCTGTGCGAGAGGATCAGTTGGCTGAGGGAGGAGATGTATAGAAAGTCTACTTTCTAGAATAGCTAGGACAAGGTGCACAGTACGGTTGTGGTCTGACAGAGTTTTTGTCGTGCCCGAGGGCATTTGGAGGAATGGGAGTATGAGGCCTCGACGGGTAGCGAGTGGTGGACTGTTGCTGACCCGCGTGCCGCGGGGTAGAGATACAAAGGCTCTCCATGGCCTGAGTAGGGACTTGATTAGAGATTGGGGCAGAGGGAATGACGGGTTCATAAGATCTTGAGGGAGCCTTCCCTTTTAGAATGGCCTGGATCACCTCAAGCTGTTGAGGATCCACATGGGTGGTGAGGACTCCAAGAGCAGAGACCAAGTCAGGGGTAAGATTGAGAGACAAGGGCTCATTTTAATCCTAAGCTTCCCCAGAAGTGAGATTGAATTTAGATCCCATGTCATGAACTTGGGAATGGACATAACACCCGGCAATGGGGTTGTACTGATCATATTGGGGATCCTCCAGATGGAACTGAACTTGGTTATGAGGATTATGAACATCCTCCTTATGGTCGAACAAGTTATCGTACTCTTACGTAGCCATTCTGACAATTCTACCTGAACGTAGCATCATTATGACAAATGAGCAAAAGGGCTCAAACAATTTTGCAAACAATTCCAAACAAGAGGATGCTTACGTTTCTTGAGGATTCCTTGTTGAGATTAAATGAATTTTAAGGATGAATTCGCTTAAAAGGAGGTAAGTTCCTAATTTCAGTTCAAATTTTCTCCATTGTTCTCTATGGCTTTGTACTCACCACGAATGAACGGTCTATTCAGGTACTTCAATTGTACAACATGTCTGATGAGCAAAGAGGGAATCCTTCACTTTTGGGGACCTATGGAGGTCTCAACATAAACAACTTTAGTTTGACCAAAAGGGACAAACCCCGATCAGAGAGTTTTAAGAGTGTCAAGAAGGGTGTAGTTCCTAGAAAAAGGGGGAGTGAACTCCCGATGCGTATGACCTGTAACATGGGTGGTCTCTAATGCAATAAACATGAAATCGACAGTGATGATCAATGATCTAAAGGGTGTCTGGTCAGAAGGACTGGGTTCTTGAATCGTGTCGGTCTGTATTGACGTGATTCAGACAACTAAGCCTCTAAATAGATACTCTTCGAGCAACAAACTGACCGACTGAGAGGCGTGGATGATGGACGACGTGAATCAAAATGTGTCACTCTCAGTCGACGTGATTCGGAACCCGTACCACAAATCAACAAAGAGCATTCCCCTTCAACCAAATAGAATATGAAGGAAAAAATAACATATAATCCAAAATACTCCAATTCGTCACTAACATGCAACTTAATCAACTCAACTTAATCACAAACCATTCGCAACACAACTTCAAAGACTATTGCTTAGAGAACTAAGACTTGCCGCTAAGGGCGTGCACAAGGTGCACGAAGGGTGAAAAGTAACCAATCAATCAAAGGTGCTCGATGAGCACGGAGGAGGGTATACGAGGTTGCCAAAGGGTGCACATGAGAGTGTTAAAGGGTGCACACGAGGGTGCTAAATGTAAAAGAGAGTGAATGGAAAGAAAACGGCAAGAATAGGTCCCACCGTGAAAAAGTTGTGAGTGCTCAATTATGTGCTATCATATCATGAATTAAATGTTAACATGAATAACATGAATTTGTGATCATCAGATATCGAGGATCTCAAATGAAATAAAAAGGGTGACCGCTACTTACCTTTTCCAAGATGGAGAGTTTACGGATCCTTCTATTTCTTCCTCTTCAGCCGGCCAAAGAAGAAGAGCCTTTCTTTTATGGTTCACTCTCTTTGAACTTCAAGTGATGCTTCTTCCAACACCTTGCAAAAAAGATAAGAATACAAGAAGAAAGAAAACATGATTAGAATTATGAGAGGTGTAGTATCTATTCTAATGAAAATGAAAACATGCAACTCCAACATTAGATTACTCATTTGATTGGTTCTTTCAAAAACCCATGCGCAATAGGTGGATTCTAAATGAAGTGATTATATGTGTGTGATGAAAGATCTAATGAACTTATGAAAAATAGTGAAAACCAATGAAAACTAATAGAGGAAACTAAAAGAGAAAGAGAATGTTGGCCCCTCCAAAGCCACCAGTCTTTTAGATTCTAAAGAGAAGCTTGAAAGGAAGAAGATGGCGCTCTAAGATGCTGTCCACATTCTGTACTATGAACTCCTTTTTTCACCTCAAGATGACTTTCAAACAAAGCTCTGGCCAACCACCTTAAAGGCTCAAAGGGGTAACATATATATAGAGAGCTTTTTCTATGAGTTGAAGTCCTAAAAGCCTCTACTTCGGCCACCACATTGCCGCATATAATTACATCAAAATAGAAATCTTTCTTCTATGGAAACAAAATAATCTCGGTCAAATCATGCAGATCATTACTCCGCTGAAACGCGTCGACCACAGTCGAAGCCTACTAAAAAGGCGTCGGCCTATCCGAACGTCTTTTAGAGGGGCCAAATAAGAAAGATAACCTTGTGGAAAGGCAAGATAATCATAAAATCTCTAAAACACGTCGACCTCGAAAGACGCGATTTTGATAAATAGAAAATTGATTGAGATTCAAATTGATAATCAGCCAAGATTAGAAAACTAAAACACGTCGACCGTGGATGACACCATTTAACTCGATCCTTATCCGATTAAGGAATTTGAGTCAAAATTAATTTCGCGTAGAAATTTAAATGACATCGACCACAAACGACGTGAATTAGAAAATTCTCAGAAAAATAAATAAAAATTAATCAATGATTAAAAATCAGATCATTTTGGAGCATCGTAAATATGATATGAAATTTATTCAATATCAAGTCAAGATTAGCGTGTCTACAACTAGCTGGTACTATCCTATACTGGATTTACTAGGATCCATCTCCTTTGTGGAGCCCTAAGTTGGCCATGCCATGTAAGGGAAGAATCCCTCTCGTATCTAAACTTCCCTCAAGATGATCCTCCTTTTCTGATGAAGGCAAGACTTACTGAAATCTCTAGGGGTCTACACCCTCTGATGGGACTAGGACCACTCCTTAGAAGGGCTCCCTACTTGACTACTATATAAGGCCCCATGCCCCTGCGGGCATAGGTATGCTCCTTGGCACCCACGCCTCTGCAGCTTTCCTTATGCTTCCCCAGCTTTCTGACTTAGGCATCGGAGGGGGCTCCTCCGGTCATTGCCAGGGGCTCCTCTAACAATGTTCTATTTTGTAGGAACTACCCGCAATGTCCCTCTGATTGGAGATAGAAGGTCTTGATCGTTGTGAACGCGATTTTAGTCCATCATCTTTTAGAGCCATATGTGAAAACAAACCAAGAGGCCATGGAAAGAGGTGCATAGTAGGGCATCCAGACAGAAGGAAACCACTGGCGAGGGAGTAAACCTCCCTGCCCCACCTCCGCCTCCTCCAGTTATTGATGTCGTGCTTTTGCCAAGGCCCCCTAACAGCGGGAATCGCCAAGCAGAAGGCCATGACCTCTAGTATCTGATCAACCTAATCCATCGACTGGAAGCAAAGGTCGACCACCTCGAGGAAGACACGTAATGCAGGAGGCGCAAACGAATAGTTAGCCCTACAGGAAGTCATCAGATCGTGGAAAATATGGTACAAGCGATACCGCTATGCCTACCAAGTGGTCCCGCCATCCCCGCGGAAAGGCAACCTTCACTTCCTGACCTTGAAGAGAGAGGTCGGTCACATGAGCGATGGGCGTGGGAACGGCCTTCAGTGTGAGGGTTGTATGGCCCAGCAAGAAGCCTCGCCCGGGCCCGAACCAAGGATTCAAGTCACCGACGACAGCAGCACCTCCCCTCGGAGGTCCTCCGATCGAGACTCCTCTTCCTCGAGCTAGACCACCTCATCTCGGGATACGAATGGTGGAACTGGTCGTCACTTCTACCGTCTGTCCCTGAGAGAGTGAAGGGTGTGAAGGTTAGAAGAGCGAGTAGAAAAGTTTTTTGACGGGATCAAAAGTCTGTCCTAGGAGATTCAGGAGGGTGGGCTTCTCGTTTTACTAGGCAGGTGCAGGAGGAACCTCTTCCCCGATGGTTTCGCATGCCCACTTTGAAGACTTATGACGACACAAAGGACCCGGATGATCACCTGCAAATGTTAAAAGCGCGTTTTCATTTATAAACGTGCAGGACGAAATCAAGTGCTGAGCCTTCTCGACAACGCTGGAAGGGAATGCCAAGCAGTGGTTCTGACAGTTCAAAGCCAACTCCATTGACAACTTCAAAGAGCTGCGGCACTCCTTCCAAAATAATTTTACAGTCAACATGCGTATGATAGTGACCACAACCTCTCTGGCGTCTCTATGCCAAAAAAAGGACGAGTCGCTAGGAGGTATTGAGCGTGTTTCCATAAAGCTGCCCTAAAGATTCCACTAAGCAAGGAGATTCTGGTTGACCTTCCAGACTTTGTAAGGAAGGCTGACTAGTGTATTAACAGCGAGGAATTGCTCCATGCATGCAAAACCCTACAAAATCGCCCATAACTTGAGTGTAAGACTGAAGGCCAACTAGTTTTTGGTCAAAACTAATGACAACTAGAATGAAACTAGCCCGGTCGGTCCTACAAGGATCAACGCTAAGAACATGGAGAAGGATGACGTAATTGGTTCTCCGACCATCAGGAATAAAATTACACAATGTTAAACATGCCTATCGACCACATCCTTTAGGAGATAAAAAATGAGGGCTATGTGTACTGCCTAAAAAGATAAAATCGGTCCTAGGGGCTGAAAAAATGGGGAAGTTATGTGCCTTCCACAACACTTATGGGTGTTATGACCTTAGAAGAGAAATTTAAGACCTCATTAAGCGAGGTTATCTGGATAGGTACATCGCTTATAGTGGAGAGCGAGAGCCTTGGCAAGGCGCGACAAACGGTAACCAGTCCCCAAAACTCAAAGGCTAGTGTTGGAGGTCGCCTCAGTCACCTGCTCGACCTTGACCAGGGAGCCCATTACCTTTTCCAACGAGGACCTTCAAGGTATCGTGCTCCCCCATAATGACACCTTAGTAATTGAGGTTGACATTATAGGTTATCTAGTCAAAAGGGTTTTCGTAGACAACGGCAGCTCCTTGGATATCTTGTTCCTCGGCTACTTCAAAATAACTTGCACCCAACTTGTCCGACATGAGGAAGATCCGAACCCCGATCTACACTTCAGTGGCCATCCGGTGACCGTCGAAGCACAAATAACTCCTCCCCTTACATTAGGGGCACCTCCGCTGGCTGTGACTCAGCATATCGAGTTTACGGTGGTAGACGTGCCCACAACTTACAACGTCATCCTAGGGAAGGAGTCAATCGGGCGGTTTCGCACCATCCCCTCCAGTCTCCATTAGAAACTCAAATTCTCGGCCGAGGAAGGGATCAGAGAAGCTCGAGGGAACCATAACGTCACTCAGCAGACATACTTAGCGGCAACCAATACCCAACCGAAGAAGCCTATCACATGGTTAATGGCCATACAGAAACCCTAATCTTCATGGTTAATGGCATCGTAGGAGCCTGACGCGAATGTGAATTGGCGTCAAGAGATCCTGATGTGATTAACCCTGAGGGCCATGATGTTCCTATTATTGTTCTTGTATTAGAAGTATAGATTTAATCATGTTATTATGATTAAGTACTGCTATGATACTGTCTAATTAATGTGTAATATTTATCTTTATTGCAAGGCTATTTTCCTGTGAAAACTAGTTGATTTCATACATGAATCCATGATGTATGAATGTAGTTTATTCCATGCATAGAAGACTATGTTTAGTTCTATTTTCTTTCACTGAGAAATCTTCTATGTTTAACCTATGATTTAATGGAATGAAATTTAATTTTGAAACATGCCTAGACTGTCAAATCGGCGCCAAGGTACTGTGACGCGAATATAAATTGGCGTCACCTGTCTCTGACGCAAATTTGATTGTCTTGAACTTGAAACTTGATATTTTTTATGTTGCACAGCTTATTTAATTTCTGATTATTCCACTTTGACATCGGCACTGTCATGGAGTATATTGTGTGCACGTTTTGTGATGACTAAGGTTGTTAAGATGTTATGGATAATGCCACCATAGGAGGTCAAGTGTCCAACCCACAATAGCATCCTTTGGGAGAAGAATAAGATTAGCTATGAAAGGGCTTAAGGCAACGAGTCAAAATCCTAGAAGTGTGCTTACTTGCGGGTACATAAACCTTGGGTGGGATGTGTCAATCCCTCGACTATGCAGCCGAAGATCTAGTGGGCTTTGTCTTACCACTAGGTGACGATGATAATGAATAAGATGTACTATGACTCCTAATGATATGGTTAGATGCATGTCCTGTTATGAAGTGAAAAGATGATGAATTAATATGATGCATTGCTGTCACTTATGATATATGATGATGATCTATATTTAAATGATCGATACTTTATGTACGTTTTGAAGTTAGAAGTAGATAGGTATGAAAACTATGCACATGTTGTTGACGTAGATGTTTTTCAAAAGAGCATGTTTAGGACTTAAGATGCTTTTCTTTGACTTATTGTTTCAGCATGTTAGTATTTTAATTATCATGTCTTTTCATTCATGCTATAATTATTTAACTACAGAATAATAGATATTCTAAGCTTGTTGAGTTCTATATGACTCACCCTTACTTAAGAACATTATTTATGAGCTGAGGGTGATCCTGTTGAGAGTGTGAGGTAGGAAAAGGTCAAGAAGCTTAAGGGTTGATTAGAGGCCAGCTATCTAGAAGTAAGTGTTATTTTATGTTTTAATAGAAAGAGTTGTAATAAGAGCTATTTTTAGTGTATGAGATGTACTTTTGAGGATAGAGATCCTGGATAGACAGTTAGTGTTTTTTTTTTTTTTCAGCTGATTAAATAGTATATTTTCTTGTGGCAATGAAGGTTGTGTCATGATGATTATGGTCTCGTTTTTCTTTCATACTCTTTTTCTATGGCTCATAAGAGGATATTTTGGGTCGTTCCCACTGTCGATGCATCGGACCGGCGATTCGCTGTAGGCTGGCAGGATCGAACTGGGCCGACAATTTATGGCGTCACATATGTATAGGCTTTTTGCTTAAAGAAACTCTGATATACTTTTTGGTTTAACTTGAGTGAACTTTGAAAATTTTGGCTCCATGATAATCTGATGATTTTGATCCTGTAAGCATGTTGGATATTTAAGCATGTGCAAAGTGAATGAATTGGTTTTTGGCACTATCATATTTGAATTGTTTTTTATTTTCTATTGGGTTGTTCCCACTGTTACATGTTGCTGGCATCAGAATAAGCTTATGACTTGAATGGTGTCATGGTTGTGACAAGATCAAATTCCATATCAAAATCAGCCATATATTTATATCTATAAGTATTTAAGAAGCATTTTGAATTCCAGAACAGAATCAAATCAACCCTTCAGATCAAAGGAATTTCAGGAGAACAGATCATATTTGAATGAAGCAAAATTTTTGGGGGTTAGAAATGAATTCTGGAATATTTAGAATTAAAGATTTCGAAAGTCTTAAAATAATTATAGTTTTCTACAAATTAAACTTGTTTCAGAACATCCACCTACCAATTCCAGTCGAATCCCCCAAGCTCTCTAGGCTCCTCCCCTCCAAGGCTTGGCTCACTCCAGCGGATGCAACTCTTAGAAAATTTCAGAAAAAAAAAGGGGTTTAATGACACTAAGGGTCTATATATATAGGCTTCTTAAAGTATCTCTAGACACACCCAAAACTTAAGCCCTTGCTCCTACCAAAATTAGACCCCAAATGGCTCTAAATTTTAATTCCAATTTGAGCCACTAAATTACACTGCCTCACTTCACACTAATGTTAACTTTTCTGACTAACCTGTACTATCATACTAACAAATTGACAGTGACACATCTAATCCTGACTAACCAATCTGCCAGCTCAACCCCTTTTCTAACCAATTGCAATAATAGCTAAAAGACAAAACAACTAACTAATTTCCAGTGGCCATACTGCTAACCGAATTCCATTGTTCTCTAATTAAACACATGCCCAAATTAACACTTAGGTTAGCTGTTGTCTAAAATTCATATTAATTTCAGATGCTTATTTAGCACGGCATAACAGTTTTTTTGTTTTTAGTCCTTCTAATATACTTAATTGGGGAAAAACTCCCTCGAATCATTGTATTTAGTAAAACCTCTCTATAATCCCTCTTTTATTTAGAAAAGACTGTTTTTCAGGAGATTTACCAAAATAGTACAACTTATTCAGGGACCTTTTCCAAAATTTTAATGGTGATTTTCCAATAAAAGTCAGATAACAGGGAGTCTTTACTAAACATAGAAGTTATAGAGATTTTTTTTCCCCAAATTAAGTAGATTAGAAGGACTAAAAACTAAAAAATTTAAAATTAAAATAATATCTTATTATTTATGTTATGTGAATATTGTTTTTTCTTTTTTAAGAATCTCTTCTTACTTGGAAAAGTTAGAATATTACTTTACCATTATACAAATACATTGACAGATGTATATACACACACACACATTTTTATTGCATGAAAAACATAAAAGGATTTTTGTAGATATACCCCTATTAACTATCATATTTGTATATGTACTCTTGACTCCCACATATTATTATAACTACTTCTGTCATTGTCAGAGATATTTAAATTATATCATTCTAATTAAAATATTGTGAACTCCATCTAAATAAATTAAAAGATCAGGATATTTTTATAGTAGACCCCTAAATTTACTAAAATCTTACACACATACCCTAGACTTAACTTCCAACATATTCCGTTTGAAGTTAATGGCACTTTGATGAAACGGTGTAACTGTAAAATATTTCTTAAGATTTCATAGGTATTTATAAATATAGTAGTTTTTGAGGGTAGATATATGAAAAAAATCAAAAATAAATTGGCTAGTTTTGTGCTACTTATCTTGTTTAATCCAATTATAATTTGACTAAGTAATTATGTGTGCAAAACCTAATGCATTGAACAGCATATTTAAAAAAAATATTGCAGATATCATTAAACTAAGTTTTCTTTTCTTTTTAGTCCCATTAAAATACTTATTTTAGGAAAAAATCAATGTAACTTCTATATTTAGTAAAAACTCTTTGTAATCTCACTTTTATTTTGTCCCCAATATTTTGGAATATTTTGTAAAACCCCCAGAAAAGGGCCTTTTCTAAATAAAAGTGAGATTATAGGCAATTTCTACTAAATACAAAAGTTATAGGGAGTTTTTCCTAAAGTAAGTGGATTAGAGGGATGAGAAACTAAAAATAATAATGAAAGTAATAAAGTCTATTTTATTGTTATATAAAATATTTTCCTATTATGTTAGGAACACAAAAAACTTAACTTTTATTGAAGACCATAGTCACCATCATAAAAAACATGTTTGCATATGTTCATATATGTCAATTTCATATTAAATATAAAAATAATTTAAGAGCAAGTTCAAAGATGCCCTTTTTCGAAGAAAATCTAGTGTAAGCGATATCTATGTATAACTTTTCTTTTATTACATATAAAATTAAAGACTATTAGCTTATCACTTTAGAAACCAGATTAGCATATATACACTTTTTGTTGCTTGTAAAAAATTGACTAGCCAGTATTTAATTTAATTAGCAATTCCAAGACTGCAAAAAGCCAGATGAATTTTGAGAATATCTCTAATGAAAATAATTATTTTTTGGAAAGAAAATAATTAAATATTTGTGTATTTGCATCTATACTAAATATATGTGTATGTGCCTTTGCATATATGTTAAATACATGTGTACATGTATTCAATATAGAAATAACCTAAAACATTTTTACTTTTCTTTTCTCAAGTTCAAATATCCTTTTTTATACACTCATAAAAGTCAAACAAACTTTATTTATTATTAAAAGAAGTATCTTTGGAAACAAATCCTCATTATACTGCACAAAAGCAATAAGTAAAACAAAGTTTTGTCTTCCTTTTATCAAATTTTTAGCTTAGATGTTATACATGAGATGCAATCAATTTTCTGCACGTTCTAGAATTAGGGACAAGAATTACTTCAAAGTTGTACCAACCAAAATTTATGTATATAAACTTTTAGTAAAGTTAATAGTTTATTATCATGAGAATATAATTTCATATGTGCCGTTATAATTTCTCATATCCTTGAGAGTATAGTGAATTACAAATAAATTTAATATTTGGCATATTTAGGTTCGAATCCACATATATTTCAACCTTTTTAATTTTTAACTCATATTCCCTTTCCTCACACTTTTCATTAAACATTTTATTATAGAAAGTAATTAGGTCATTTTTCACATTTTTATTTATTTTTCATAGAATACATGAAATATTCTTATTTATTTCATAATTGAAATTTGAAGGGACTTATTATTAAGAAAATAATGTTTTAGAGATTAACATTTGGATATGTTAGAGACAAAGGGTTCTTCACAATTTATGATATTTAATCAAAATCTTGAAAACTTTGAAAATTAAATGTTTAGCTTTATTGTTTCAATATATATATATATATATATGTAAGCCGTAATATTAGAGTAACAAAGACTTTTCCATTTTAGTTTCCTTTCTTTTTGTTTGAAGATCTCATTTTACCTTTGAGAGATTAAAAAGAAAGGATTTTTACATTTAGGTCCCTATAATCTATGCTAATTTCAAATATATCCCTGTGATCTTTATATTTATAAATAAGTCCCTACAATCTTCTTTAGTTCTAAAATAAATCATCATCGTCATTTTTCTGACAGCAACGTGACGGAAATGTAACTTAACTATAGTTAACTTATACTAGATATATAAAATTACTTATTTACCATTAATTTTAATTTTTGAAAAATGAATAGAAGAGGAGAGAGAGAAGGGCAGTGAGGACACAACCCTTCTCCTCCGATGCCGGCATCCTAGTGTAGAGAGAGAGAGAGAGAGAGAGAGAGTTAAGGAGGAAGAAATGGATAGGGACAGCCGAAGCGACGCCGTAGATGGCCGGCTTCACGTGGCAATGTTCCCCTTCCTCACCTTCGGCCTCATCGTCCCCTTCGTGTAGCTCTCCAAGAAGATGGCGGCCCAAGGTGCTAGGGTCTCCTTCCTCTCCCCCCCCCCCCCCCCCCCCCCACCACCAACATCCCCCGCGTCACCTCCCTACTCTCACCCTCCCCGGTGGACGTCATTGCGTTGGAGCTGCCCTTGGTCAATGGCCACCTCCCAGAGGTCCAATGCATGGCCAAGGCCACCCCACCATGGCGAAGCTCCTCACCAAGGCAGTCAACCTCACTGAGCTGCAAGTTCAGTCCCTCTTGGCCGAGCTCCGCCCTCACGCCATCTTCCACGATTTTGCCCAGCCATGGCTCCCATCCATTGCTCACCCCATGGGCGTCAAGACAATCTTCTTCTCTGTCTTCGCCGTCGTCTCTTCTACATTCCTCACCGTCCCAGCCAGGCGCCCTTCCCCGGGTGCTTCCCCCTCGGTGGAGGACCTAAGGTCACCCTCGCCGAAGTTCCCCTCCCCTCTCCTACCTCGACGTCGTCCCCCACTATCAAGGAGCTGAGTTTCCACAACAAAATCGCCATGGATCCCTGTGAGCCTCCACAGCAAAACCAGCACCGAGGAGGCGACTGCGGCCATTCTGGAAGAGGCAGTGATCATCTCTTGCAGCATGTATGGGAGGAGGAGAATACCAAGAAGGGTCCAATGTAACTCCAGCAAAAGAGAAAGAGATGGGTCCCTCCGTTAACGGAATAACTAGAATATTCCATATTTGATGCTTTTTTTAAACGGCGTCTTACTACAGGAACTTGCTTTAGAACTAAAGAAGATTGTAGAGACTTATATATAAATATAAAGATCACAGAGATATATTTAGAATTAACATAGATTATAGGGTCCTAAATGTAAAAATCTCTAAAAAGAAAAGTTTTTGCTTATACATGCTTTAAATTTAAAGTTTTTTGATGAGTTAACAATGTGTTTGAATACACATACTTTGCATGACATAAAAGAATTAAGACAATGCATTCTTACTTACGTTTGAGATTTAATTTTATCTTATTATAGTAGTAGCTGTTAGGGGTGGATGGATCTAAGCATCACACACATAAGCATATATATTTTTTAGATTTTTTTTTTGTGCACCTAGAAGTCAACTTGCTTGATTGTCATTATAAAAAGTTACTTTTAACCTAACATTGTTAAATAATAAATTAACTATTTTCATCAATTATACGCTTACACCATCTAAATAACATAGAAGGAATCCTAAGCAAACTATAAAGAAAAGACTTATTTTGGTGTTTTATTGATCACTGCAATTTTATCATTCCATGTAATCCTAAAGCAGTCCATGCACATTACACTTGTGTTAGATTTGTAAGCGATTTTTGCATATATGAATTACATAATGAATATTTGTTTTTATTTTTTTAAATGTAAATATATACTTACATGAATACACGAATTATTATAATATTTATTTTATATATATCCATTTGTCAAGTAATTATGATTTTTGTATATAGAAATGTGATTAATATATATGTTTGCATTCGAGACCAATGTTGAATACCTACTCTTGAGTTCTACACTTTTTTAATTCTTATTAAAGATTTACTCAAAGGATGTTTAGTAGAACCATATGAACACAAGTTGATTACGAGTTTCTCATAATCAAAGTGCGAAGCGTGCACTTAAAACTAGTACTTATTAGTATGGTCGAATTGTGAAAGAACATGAAGGTGTTAATTTAGAAAAATGACCGACTTAATTAAAAAAGCGTCTTAATTAAAAAAGAAAACTACTTTTGGGAGACGTTCCTCCCCTCCATTACTTTGACCATGTTCTAATAGTACTAATATTTTATTAAACAGCCCTGTGTTTTACGTTAACATGTGTGCAAGATTAACTCTACTAAAATATTATTCAAGCTATGAGTCATCATTATTTGAAACTCGACAGTCGACTGCCTTTGCCATATATATATCCATGTTTTAGGAATTCTTTCCTCTTCAATAATCTTGTTAAAGAAGGAATAAGGCCCTTCCGATGGTCACACCAATCGTGGTAAACATAAATTAATTAAGGCTTCTTAATTTTGGAAGAGTCAACATTGATAATTAAAAGAAAATAGTCAAGGTTACAGAAGATAAATAATCTATATTATATATATAAAACATAATTTTTTAATGCCATGCACGTGTCAACATCAGATAATTTTGTTTTCCGCCTAAATTTTCTCTCATTCTCTCTCAAATTCCTATTAATATTAATTCTCTCTCTCTCCCCTCTCTCTCATTAATTTTCTTTCTCCCTCTCTCGGCCCTCTCTTTCTCTCTCACTATCTCTCTCCCTTCCTCTCTCTCTCTTTCTCTCTCTCTCTCTCTCTCTTTCGGCCCTCTCTTTGTAACAAAAATTTCTTATATAATAATAATAATAATAATAATAACTTCTTGTATACTATATGTATTATTATTATTATCATCATCATCACTATCATCTCTCTTTCTCCTCTTTAACATTTTTTATCTCCCTATTAATATTTCTATCTCCTATTTTTTCTGTCCCTTATTATTATTGTTGTTGTTGTTGTTATTATTCTAATCTCCTGACATAATAATAACTAATTTTTATATTATTATTATTGCTATTGTTGTTAAGATAGGTCTAATGGGATAATAATAATTAAATTTAATATTATTATTATATTAAAAAAATCAAAATGATAGTCTCATGAGATAATAATAACTAATTTTGATATTATTATTATTATGATATTATTATTATTATTATTGGGACAGTCTCATGAGATAATAGTAACAAATTTTGATATTATTATTTTTTAAAATAATTTATTATTATTATTATTATTATTATTATTATTATTATTATTATTATTATCTCTCTTTCTCCTCTTTCACATTTTTTCTCTCTCTATTAATATTTTTATCTCCTATTTTCTCTTTCTCCTATTATTAGGTTATTATTATTATTATTATTGGTGGTGTTGTTGTTATTACTACTGTAATCTTTTAGGATAATAATAATTAATTTTGACATTATATAATTATTATCGAGGTAGTGTCATAAGATAATAATAACTAATTTTGATATTATTATTATTTTTAAAATTATTGTCAAATTTAAATTATAATTATTATTATTATTATTGTAGCAGTCGAAAACTGGTCGGACCGCAACGACCATCCGATCAAAGATTTTGACTACTCGATAGAATTTATTTGTCGGTGGAAATGCCTAGAGTAGAACTTGCAAGAGGAGGGAACATATGCGTCAAGGGGGGGCTCCCAGTCTGATGGGGAGTAAAACCCTCCGATACCTAAATTAGGTGCTAGAAGACGAGAGCTTACTAAGGGTTTGTCGTGCTCAAAAAAGCATACCTTGCACTGGAGAGGATTTAAAAATTATATAGTCTCCCCCTCGAGGCATCCTGGAGACGGTTTCCCTTGGGGGGGGGCGCGATTTGCCCACCATCGGATCTCCCTAATTTAGGGAGATCGTGGAATATTAGGCAAGCCATAACTCACTCATAGCTATATGGGGCGGATCGTGCGGACCTGCCATAAGTGGGCGGTTAGGTCTGCAAGACCCGCCTGACGGTGAGGATGCATGATGAGGCGCCCCCGAGAGGACTTTTCTGAGACCTTGGGGGATCTCGAGAGTAAAGGTTGGGCTTCAGGCAGGGAGATCCAATGGCCTAGACTTGACGGGCCCATGATTCGGCCTCTATTACGCGAGCCAGGGCCTTAAGTGTCGTGTGGCCCCTTGCGCTGTCTTCGGAGAGCCATGGGCCTTTGGGCCTACGTACTTGGTGGGCCAAATTGGACTGAGCCCAATTTCCCCTCGTCAACTATTATTATTATTATCTAAGATGATGAAAAGTATTATTATATTAGTTTTTTGAAAGTATTATTAGTTTCTTCTTCTTAGTATTATTGTCAGAGTAATCCCATTGGAAATAATAACTAATTTTGATATTATTATTATTATCAAAATTAGTTATTATTATCCCAAGAGATGCAAAAACAACAACAACAACAATGATAATAATAATAATAATAATAATGAGAAACTGAAAAAATAGGAGATAGAAATATTAATAGGGAGAGAGAAAAATGTGAAAGAGGAGAAAGAGAGTTAATAATAATAATAATATTAAAATTAGTTATTATTATCTCATGACACTATCGTTTCGATATTAATTTTAATAAGAATAATAATCATATAAAAATTAATATTATTATCCCATGAGACTATCCCAATAATAATAATAATAATAATAATAAAATACTTTCAATAATACTATCGTTTCAATATTATTATTATTATTATTATTATTGGGATAGTTTCATGAGATAAGAATAACTAATTTTGATATTATTATTATTATTTAAAGTACTTTATTATTACGATATCTCTCTTTCTCCTCTTTTACATTTTTTCTCTCTCAATTAATATTTTTATGTCCTATTTTTCTTTCTCCTATTATATTACTATTATTATTATTGTTGTTGTTGTTCCAATTTTTTGGAATGATAATAATTAATTTTGATATTATATTATTATTCTTATTGAGATAGTGTCATGAGATAATAATAACTAATTTTGATATTATTATTTTTTAAAGTATTGTTATTATTATTAACGATGTTAGTCTGTCTCACTTTTCTCACTCATATTATTATTCTTATTGAGATAGTGGCTGCAGAGATGTTTCCTTTGACGTAGTCACAACGAAGGGTCAAGAACCAGCTCCCCGCCTTGTGTTTGATAGAAACCAAAGTCCAGCGGCAAGCAAACCAGAGATGAGAAGAGCCATGGCGCTCAACCGCGACAAGATAAGCGAGCTGCCCGATCGCATCCTTGGCCACATCCTCTCCTTGATGCCCATCAAGTCTGCAACTAGAACCAGCATCCTGTCGAGCAGGTGGAAGGACCTCTGGAAGCAAATTTGGACGTCCGCAATGACCCTCGACTTCGCCGGAGAGCTCGCGAGCGGGCAAACCCCAGATCAACTCGTGGCCTGCATCAACAGCTACCTGAAGCTCCACACCCGCAAGAAGATCGGACGCTTTTGCCTCTCCCTGCACCCTCCCAACCCGTACAAGGAAGAGTTGGCTAAGTGGGTCGAATTCGCTACCTCCAGAAGTGTTGAAGAGCTCGACCTGGACTTGTACCCACCAGGCGAACAAACGTATGCCGAGGAGGAGGACCTGTTCCGGGTCCCCGGCTGCCTCTTCAGCTGTGGCCTGCATCAACAGCTACCTGAAGCTCCACACCCGCAAGAAGATCGGACGCTTTTGCCTCTCCCTGCACCCTCCCAACCCGTACAAGGAAGAGTTGGCTAAGTGGGTCGAATTCGCTACCTCCAGAAGTGTTGAAGAGCTCGACCTGGACTTGTACCCACCAGGCGAACAAACGTATGCCGAGGAGGAGGACCTGTTCCGGGTCCCCGGCTGCCTCTTCAGCTGTGGGTCTCTGACCCATCTAACTCTGAGCAACTGCCATCTCCCCCCTCCTGTGAGTTTCAGCAGCCTCCGTCTGCTCAAATCCCTCTCTCTCAGGTACGTCAGCATCGACGACGCCATGCTACGGGATGTTCTCTCGACCTGTTTGCTCCTGGAGACCTTGAGGCTTAAGGAATGCCGACGGTTAACGGACTCGATCGAGATCACATCTTCAGGCGCAGGCCTCAAGCACTTGGTTTTTGTGGATTGCTGGCAGGGGTACTTCGGCCTGACGATTTCGGCTCCCAGCGTGGAGTCGTTCCACTTCATCGGGGAGATATACGAGGACTTCTCCTTCGAGGGGGCAACGTCTGTGGTGGATGCTTTGATCTGCTCCATAGACTATGAATGCTCCGAACCAGAGCACGACTACACCAAGTTGTTATCTGGTCTTGCCCATGTCAGGATTCTCACAGTTTGCCCAGCAACTCTCATGGTAATTAAAATATTCCTTTCCCTGAATCATGATCTTAATTTCTTTCCGGCCATTAGAATATCCGAGTCTGTGCGTCTAAATTCTGACCAATCCGATCTATCTGTCAGTGTGTCACGATCCAAGATGAGTACGACGTGAACGAGGAATTCTTCCCACTCCGATTACAAAATCTAAGGGAACTGCAACTACTGATGCATATCCTGGATGCAGGCTATCTTTCTTTCGTCTATGGGTTCTTCCGGCTCTGCCCAACTCCCTTCCTTGAGAAACTATTCATAAGGGTACACGACTGCATTGATCGTCTCTTAATTAGTCTTACAAACCACAAAACTCGGGTGTTGAGTTTGAAGGGGCCCAAGATCATAAGCATTGACCACAACTAAAATTATCCGATGTAAGACTATTATATAGCTGCTACTCCAACAATTAGTTTCTTCGTTGTAGCTCCCAAAGCATCTGGAAGATCCAGACTTGCCATCTTCCAGAGAGAAGATCGCGGAAGGGCCACAGAGTGTAGAGTTCGACAACCTCAAGACCGCTAAGATGGTCAACTTCAAGGGGTCTCTCCCTGAGATGGAACTTGTCAAGTTCCTCCTGGGAAGGGCGGCTAATCTAGAGCGTTTGATCCTGGTGGCCCCCCCGACACCTTTGTCCGATGCTGAGTACCGTCGAGTTGTTCTGTATCAGATATCAGAATCCAGAATTGTGGGGAAGATGGATCTAAAGGACCTGTACATGAAGCTGCTTCTGATGCCCAAGGCATCATCTCGTGTCCAAATTGTAATACTAGAGTGCTCGGAAGATGACGGCAGTGTGAAGCCAACTCACCAATCGGTGTATTGTGATGGAGATCTTGACTCCTTCATGTAGAGCATGTCACAAGTGTGTTTTCACTGAAATATATACCAGTTTCCTCTGTTTCTTGAAGACTCGTTCTTCAAGTAGAACGAGGGCCACTAAGCAATCCTGTCAGGAGACCAACCATTCGCATTATGAGAGTGTGGGAACCTTGGGCTGTATTTGGTAACTTCCCTTTTTTTTTTTTTTCTTCTTGGAGTTATGTTTGGTGTAACTGTGCCCCTGCTGCCAACGTGTTTGCACAGGAAGATTTTTAACGGAAGACATAAAAATTTTTAAAATGTCAAAAATTATTATTGGATTTGGTCCATTAAAAATATCTTTTATTGTTCTTTTTTTGAAGAGGATCTTTTATTGTTCATTGGGACCTGATATTCTTTATAAGAATTATTTTAAATCATTTGACTGAAGATTAACTTGTACGAATATGTGAGACATGTGGGTCCCAACTTAAAAAAGAAAAATGAAGTTTTTATACTTATCTACAGTGGAATAATATGAGACATTGCAGCAACTATAACGCCAGGGCAGCCGCCAGAGTTCATAGGATTTGAGAAAACCCACCCCTCCCATGTTCTGGGAGCCTCCCTAACCCACCCCCCATCTACCATGTACTAACTGGGTTAAAGTCCGTTGGTTGTATTTGAGAACTTTAGATAAGTATTTTAGATATTTTTTAACATTTTTGTATTAGGCCTACAAACTTTGTATTTATTTTAAACTTCTATAATCTTTGAACCCTTCTTTAAAAGCTTCGGTTATCAAATCTCAATAGATATATATTAAAAATATTCTTAATATATGCTAGTATAAATGTAATAAATTGAAGGAATATTATGTAGAATGATAATTAACTAGAGATGATTCTTAAAGGAGTAATACTTACTACACCCCAAGCGGTGTAGCACGTCCTACGTGGATTGCAACGCGAGAGCGCATTGTGCCGCATGGCACACCCTCACCCGCCCTCTCCGCTCGTGCGAAAGGTCAACCCACTATCTCGAGTCCCGTGAAAACACCATCATAACGGGAGAAACGATGAACCTCTAGTCATGCGAAACGCCATGATGTTCTCTGAATTGCCGTCACGTACAGCCCCAACCCTAGTTTTTTTGTCGCCTCATCGTACGAGTTTTAGAGAGCAAAATGCCTTTGAAAAGGCGGTAGATGGGAACAGGGTACATGAAGCATGTTTTTTTGAACCGATCCATCCATACCTCTTCTACTTCCCAAAGCATCCCATCTCCTAGTGCATACCCGTCACCTCCTAGAGCAGCACCGTAGTTTTCCGTCGCCTCCCAGAACTGCGCCAACATCTCCACCTTCTCCCCATCGTCTCTTAGAATAAGACCACGGTAGCCAACAACAACCACACAATAGCTACCTCTCCTAAACCTATGAAGGTGCCCGCATAAATGATCAAGAAGAGGCGTACTCCTCGTACAACCTCAAAGAGACCACGTTCTCACTGAGTGGAGCACGGGCATCGAGTGAGAGATGGTCAGAGGCTCCTACTGAGAGAGAACCAAAGGCCCCTACCGAGATAGAGCCAGAGCCATCTTCTGGGAGAGAGTTAGAAGAAGGGCGGAAGCAACAACTACATATGGTCACCTCTAAGGATGGATATACATGCTTTCTAACACCCATCTGAAACTCCTCTTCGGGGAATTCTTCCCTCCGATCAGCCTCCACTTCAGGAATGCATTCTAATTCAACTAGAGGTGAAGCAGTGATGAGAGCAGTAGCTGCTGACCTTCTACGAGTGTAGTTGCTGCGACTCTTCTTGATGCTTGCTTTGTAGTCGCCTCCATCTTCTCTGCACAGTAAAACATGATAGGCAGCCCTTCTCTTCCCCTTCCCCTCCCCCTCTCCCCCCCCACCCCCACCCCCCACCCCTACAGGAAGACTGTGGCACAACTCCATGTGGCAATGGGGAGACTGTGGTGCGGCTCTAGGGGCGATAAGGAGATTGCGGCGCTATTCTACGGGGCAATGGAGAAACCACCAGAGGCGACAGAATGGGGAGCGACGAAGGAGAAAGGACGCGCTGGGAAGAAGAAGCGGGATGTGGTATGAATGGATCGGTAAAATCAGTTCATATATCCCATTCTCGGCTACCGCCTTTCGAAGGGAATATTGGCCTTTGAAACGTGTTGGACGAAGTAACAGGACGAGAACTGTCCTAGACCTATCAACGCCCATGATATTGTTTTCTTGAGAAGGGTGTGACGTCATTCGCACGAGCGGAGATGGTAGCGGATTTTGGCCTTTCGTGTGAACAAAGGGGGCGGGTGGGGGGTGTGCCATGCGGTGCAACGTGCTGACGTGTTGTAATCCACATAGGGCGCGCTACACCACTTGCAATGTAGTTAGTATTACTGTTCTTAAAGAGGGTGCAAAGATTGTGAAAGATTTAAAAATCTCGTTAGAGAAGGAATTGAAGAAAGCACAACACAAAGAATTATGCTTGCTGCACGACATGGTGTGTAACTTAATTTTTTTAATTTTTTTTATACTGAGTCACATTATATTTGACATGCTCGTACAATCAGATCTTTGATTGGATTATTCACAAAAAAAAAACTAATGAATAATTATTTTTATATATTTTTTAGAATTTTTAGCTCATATGATCATACATCGGATTCTACAAGTATGCGGACCATAATAGTGTCCATCATAAAAAAAAATGAAAAAATAAAAAATAAAAAGAATAAATATACTGCTATAGATCTAACAAATCGAACGGTTGCCTACTTGTGGTACAGCTTGCACCGCACCACAAGCCCTGCAGTAAGTCTCACTCTAGCACAAAAGTCGTCCTAGAAAGCACCACAACAATAAAGAAATGCATGTGTTATAAGAAGAAAATAATAAGAAACTGTGCCCGCAACTACAAATAGAAATCAAGTTTTATATATACACCTTCATTGGTAATTATCTTCCAAATTTATATCTATGCTTTTGTATATGTGCAAATTCTAAGGGCAAGTCATTCCCTGCTATAATCTATCGATCTTTAAACTAGAGAGTGTTGACCATACGTGTGAGTATATGCGTACGTAGCATTTTGTAGAATATAAGGGTATTAGAGACTGACTTATTTCTTGCAAAAGTATGTGTAAACCGCAAAGATTACAAGAATATATTTATAAAAAATCCTAAAAGTAATAGGTCGATTTATTGGAGTTATATGGACAAATCTACTAAACTAATAGTATATTTATTAAAACTTCTACAAAACTTAACAATGTAAATTAGAAATTGGCATCCATATAAAATGTCTTTAAAATAGGTGCCACAAATAACTACGTATGTATAGATCCCTCATCATTATATAATATGCACTCTTTGCAAGGTCCCACAGATAAACTAGAGGATGGGGTGGTGGTGGGTTCATCTCCAGGACCATTAATCTGGTTAAGCATGGGATGCTCTTTCCAGACAGTCTATCTGAGCTAGGCTTATCAGAAGTGTGTTGCCAACATGTTTGTTCAATATCAGTACTGGAAGCTCAAAGCATTCACTAATGGATAGCATGTCCTTTCACTAATAGCTCAGGGTTAAATCAATTTATTCTTTTTTTGGATATTGTGACTCAGTTATATGTGCACTCAAGTGTTTGATAGAATATTGTAAGAGTCGTTTACCTTTATGCCCCGCCATGCATGTTCAATTCTTTCAAAGGATCTTTTCAAAAGTAAAGGACATGTTGAATGTCAAGTACTAGTTATGGTTTTATACATAAGTTTCATCCATTACCGATTAGTGATGAGTTAGATGTTATGCATAATTTTCATCCATTATCAATCCATATATCTAGATACTACTTATCTATCTATCTGTCTATCTACCTAACTTTCTATCTACTAATCTATATATCTAGCTACTACCTATCTATCTAGTTAGTTATCCTATCCTATATATGTAACTATATTATTTATATACCTATCTATCTCTCCAGCTATATATCTACTTACCTATCTATCTATTTATCTTATCTATGTACCTATCTAACTTCAACCTATATATCTATCTTGCTATCTGATGGGGCAAAAACCCAACTGGGCCCAATCCCAATTCCTGAATGAGCTGAGCAACAATCATCCACTCTCGGCAGCCCATGTTCGTCCTGGGCCGAGAGGAACCAGGCCCAGTTATCGAATCTAAACTCATACAACTCTGGCGCCCGTTGGGCAAACTAGGCCGAGGTGGGTCCGGCCCACTCGGCAAGGAGAGTATGGGTTGTTCTGCAGCAGCCCAGAAGCCTACTGGGCCAAGATGGATCCGGCCCGCTTAACCGATCAGGTAGATTTCATCAACCTACAAACGCAGGGTATTCCTGACATTTTCTCTCAAACAGCTAAGAATAGTCCTACATCGCCTGTCACAAGAAAGGAACCCTCATCTCCCGCTATAAAAGGAGCGCTATTCATTGCAGAAAAGGTACACAACCTATTAAGCCTTCATCTCTTTCTCAAAATATAAAGAGTCTTTCATTCAATTAGTGACTGACTTGACCATCGGAGGGTTCTTCCGGGCCACGACCCGGGACCCTTCTGACGGTTCTTTTTCTCTACAGTAGGAAGGTCCTTCGTTTCCGCCTCCCCCGCGGCTTCGGATCATCTCGGCTCTCGGTCACCAGCTGGTATTCGGATTCCACCCTGGAATCCGACAGTGATTGCCTCGGCAACATCACTTGGCGCCGTCTGTGGGAAAGAAGTAGCCATGTCTCATCTACCAGTGACAAGACGATCCGGCCAAGACAAGACGGAGGTGAGGGTGACCTCTGCCAAGTCATTCCTTCATGTCGAAGGAGTCCCAGTCAATCTTCCACAAGGATCGGCCCTCCCGACCGTACCTAAGCCCGTCATTCTCAAGAACGACTGAATGGAAGAACTCTCACAGTAGGTAGCCATTCTCTCGGCTACCGTCACCTCTCTGGCCCCGCTGCGTGACATGGTTTCGGCCATCGCCCAACACATGAGTCTATTGGATCAATCGACGAGGCCGGTACCGCCCCAACCACAATATTGTCTAGCCGCTCAGCCTACAAAGGGGCAGCCAGGACCCTCGCGGGCATTTCCTCATGAAGGAATCTCGGCTCGCAGCGAACCATATGGGCCTCAAGGCCGAGTTCCGCATGCTAGTCACCTGCTGACGGAGCCGAACAACGCTTTGTCCAGCACCCACCCCACTGAAGCTGAAGGACGCTCGGCCGCCACTACTACTACAACTCCGAAGCTGGATCAGAGATTGACTGAAATGAGGAAGAAGATGCAACATATGGTGTCTTGGCCGTATGGAGCACCTCTTGCCAGCACGATTCTAGAGCAAACCCCCTTCTCTCCTGAAATTCTAGCCACTGAGGTACCTTCCAACTTCAAGCTGTCGAAGGGCCCTCTATACGATGGCATGACAGACCCAGTCAGCCACTTCCAGATATTTAATTCCTATCTTTCTGACCGAGGGATTCCTGAGGCAATTCGCTACCGCCTTTTCCCCCTCACCCTTGAAAAAATAGCCTCCACCTGGTTCAAAACCTTGGTTCCTAATTCTATCCACTATTTGGTGCAACTGGGTCAACTATTCATTGACCAGTTCTATAATGCCACTCGGCAATGTAAAACTTCAACCAGTTTGCTCGCCATCTGGCAAGGATCAGCCGAAACTCTTCAGGAGTATTTTACCAGGTTTCAGACCGAACCAACCCAGATTCCAAATCTGGATAGTTCAATTGCAATCTCGGTTGTGATTAGTGGTTGCACGGATGAGGGGCTTATCAACTCTATTGGAAAGCGGCCTCCTCCCACCTTTCAAGACCTAGTGGCCCAGGCACATAAATACATCAATCGGGAAGCCCTGGTGATGCCTAAGAGCCATAACACCGCCAAAGTAGTGTCAGCTGCCACCCTACCAGTAGCGCATCCGCGTGCCGAAGATCAAGAGTCCTCTCGCAAAAGGTACAAGAAGGAAGAAGATTGGGGGTGAGACAAGCGTTGGGCTCCGCAGCAGCAGTACCTGCCACTACCAACTCCTCCCTCCCGGATGCTTATGGAGGTAAAAGGCATGCTCCACCAGCCGGAGCGCATCAGAACCGATCCTCGTCGAAGGGACTCCTGGAAATACTATGAATACCATCGGGAGACAGGACATTCAACAGACGAATGCTGACACCTTTGGAAAGAGATTGATCACCTCATCCGGCAAGGTCATCTACCGCAATACAATCGGGTGCGGCCTCAGCAGCAGCAAGGCCAAGACCCTCTAGTAGCACCAAGGCAGCCCCAGCTTCCGGCCAAGGAAGCACCACCTCAGCCGAAAGTTGCTCAACTACGGCGGAGGCATCACACCAGCGGCCTAGTGCTGGTCCATCATGGTCATATCCAGAGGTCCGGGACAAGGTTTGTGGCATCGTCATCGCACCGAGACATCGTCGGACGTAGCAGCAATTGACACAGAACCGAAGCGCTCTCCTCAGGAGGACATCGTCTTCGGCCAAGAAGACCTCGATGACATCCAAGTCCCATACGATGATGCTCTCGTAGTAAATGTTATATTGAAAATTTACGATGTTCATCGTATCTTTGTTGATAATGGGAGTGCACCTAATGTGTTTTTTTATAATTGTTTCCTGAAACTTGGTCTAATCGAGGCCGATATGAAGGCTCATCGAGGACCCTTGTTTGGCTTCATTAGAGCCCCATGCCGAGTGGAAGGCATTGTCCGTGTAACGACCCGCCACCCTATAATCGGGGATCCGATTACTAAATGGGTACCGAATCATTAATTTGGAACCAAACCAGGATCTAATCAAGTCTGGGAAATAAATAATAAACTAAGCTAAACATTCCCATCGCATTGAACAGAAGTAAAAGTGCAGGAATTAAAATTATTACAATGCGACTCGATACAGCAAATAATTACATATTCCAACAGAAAAGAAATAATTAAATGTACATGCCAGAAATAAAATAACAACTACGTCGGGGCATACCCCGGAACAACTGCTGACGGTGCTCAACTCACGACCACACTCTCCTCGCTAAGTCTGCTGAGAGTCCTCACCTGAAAACCGTAGAGGGTGAGTCTCAAAGACAAGACTCAGTAGGGATCCTTCGATCCCCACTGCCCACGCACACACCTACAAGTGCAAGGTACAGCTAACAGAAAGGTGATAAGCACAAAAGGTACAATTCCTAATTCTTAACGTGAAATCACATGCAATCGTAATATAGTAAACATGCATGTATTAAACCAGCCGACTAGGAAATCCACAACTGTCGTCTCGATAGAACTCGCCAACCACACAACAACGGTGGAGAAACCTCGACCCGCTGAGACCAAACAGTAACCCCTCGGATAGCACACTAGCTACTCCGGCCCAACCGGCTCAGGTGGCTACTCCTTCCCTCAGCATGAGTGACTCTCCGAATGTACCACTCCGACACCGGTACTAGCTGACCCCGGGGTTCACCAGGTGACCCTCTTTCACTAGGCGTCACCCCGCCCACGCCCCCACCGGCGCTGTGCTCACGCCCCCACCAGCACAGGGTGATAAAGCGCTACAATGTCACTCCAGGTCCACAGTAACACAAAAACCACCAAAACCCGGCACAGTACGATCCGGTCACGTGAAAAGCCCGCGATCGCACGGCACACAACGTAGTGCCATCCGGTCCCGAAGAATCCATGTATACTAAAGCATGCACTAACCGAATATCTAGCAGTATGAACACATTTTACTGGCATGAATTAGTGTTGTTCTGTCCTGAATCGCGTCGCCCAAGGTCGACGCCATTCAAGCTCCATGTACGGGTTTATGTAAAACAATCTTCAGAATCTGGCCCTAAAAGGCGTCGACACCAGTGGTCGCCTTTCAAAAGGCGTCGACATCCTCAGACGCCATTCAACACAGAAATCCGGAATTTCCAAGGCCCTTACTCAGGGGATTTCTGCCTTTAAAAGGCGTCATGGTTAACCGACGCCATTTGAAAACGCGTCGTTCACCCATGACGTCTTTTAGTCCCAGAATCCCCGAACTGGCAGACTCTCTGTCAGGCGATTCCTGTCTAAAAGGCGTCGTGATGACTCGACGCCCTTCAAAAAGGCGTCGTCCATGCACGACGTGTTTCAGCCACAGGAACCAGAGTCGCCTGAGCCCGAGGGCTCCCTATTCAACCCCAAACAACCCCAAATTCACCCAAAAACGGAGGGAAAAAGAGGAGCAATACTATCCATAGGCAACACATTCATAGAAATCCCCCATGTTATCAAAATGACTCCTAAACATGCTCATTCTACCCCCCGAAACCAAAGATCCAAACAAGCTTAAACGAGGATAAACATGGCTTAAAACGTGATGCTAAGGGGAACCGTCACCCTACCGGATACTTGAACGCCTCCGAGCTTCAAGCCGTCCACCCGACTCGCCCCACGCCGCCGCCGGTACCGCCGTGGTCGTCCTTGCTCCTCCGTGACGTCGGCCGCCGTCCGGAGAGTAGAACGCCGCAGTGGAAGTGGAGGTCGTAGTGGTAGGAGCTAGGTAGAGGATGGAGTGGAGGGAGAGATGAAACGGTGGGAGGAAAAGAGGGAGGAGGAGGGATCGCCGCCGAGTTCGCCGGAAGGGGAAAGAGAGGAAGAGAGGAGAAAATGAGGGAAAGAAGGAGGGCTCGCGGGGTTAACCAGAGACTGGCTAAAACGCGTCGACATCCACGGACGCCATTCAGTTGATGTGACAGCTGCTCTGACAAGACTCTGAAACGCGTCGTTCAAGGAAGACGTCGTTCAGACGATATGTCAGGGCCGTACTCTGACAAACCCAGAGTCGCAGTCTGAAAGGCGTCGACACACGTGGACGCCGTTCAGGTCGACAAGACAGGGCCGTACCCTCGCGGCCCGAAGCCAGCCCACGTGGCACCCACGTGGCATAACTTGAAATGCGTCTGCGACGGTGGACGCCGATTAAAACGCGTCTCGATGTCCTGACGCGAATCAACTCAGAACCTCCGCCCTCACTAAGGTTAGAACTACAAGGTCCGATCCCGATAACCGGATCCGAAGGTCACGATCCTTACAATCTCCCCCCCTTAAAAGAATTTGGTCCCGGAATTGACTGCTTAGAATTAACAAAGTCAAACAGGGATACAAGTTCACAAGGAAACTTACGAAAAGAGGTAAGGAAACTGCTCTCGCATCTCATCCTCACGCTCCCAGGTTGCCTCACCTCCGGAGCGGTACTGCCAAATCACCTTGACCAATGGTACAATCTTGTTCCGCAGGACCTGTTCTCTGCGATCCTCAATACGAACCGGATATTCTGGAAAGGACAGGTCCTCAGCGACCTCCAACTCTGAAAAGTCCAGGACATGGGACGGATCCTGAACATACTTCCTCAGTAAGGAAACATGGAACACATCGTGCACCCCTGTAAGACTGGGCGGCAAGGCCAGCTGGTACGCGGTTTCCCCAATCCGAGCAAGGATGGGAAAAAGCCCAATATAGCGCGGACTCAGCTTGCCTCGCTTCCCGAATCTCATTACACCCTTGGAGGGTGAGACTCGGAGAAACACGTGGTCCCCAACTTCAAACTCAAGCGGTCTCCGTCGGATGTCAGCATAACTCTTCTGCCTACTCTACGCTGCGGTCAACCTCTGCCGAACTAACCTGGCAATCTCAGCACACTGCTGTACTAACTCGGGTCCTGCAATCTGCCTTTCACCGATCTCGGACCAACATACTGGAGATCGACACGGTCGCCCATACAAAGCCTCATAAGGCGCCATGCCGATACTGGAATGGTAACTGTAGGCAAATTCCACTGTAGACAAATACTGCTCCCAAGAACCTCCCCAATCTAGACAACAAGCTCTGAGCATATCTTCCAAGGTCTGAATAGTCCTCTCCGACTGCCCGTCAGTCTCGGGATGGTAGGCTGAGCTGAAAGCCAACTGAGTGCCTAGTGCCTGCTGAAAGCTCTTCCAGAATCTGGAAGTAAATCTTGGATCTCGATCTGATACAATAGACAAAGGCACCCCGTGCAGAGAGATGATCCGGTCTACAAACAACTTTGCCAGCTTGCCGACTGACCAGTCCTTCCTAATAGCTAAGAAGTGTGCCGACTTGGTCAGCCGATCCACGATGACCCAGATGGCATCTCTCCTGCTAGGGGATGTAGGTAATCCCATCATGAAGTCCATAGTCACATGCTCCCATTTCCACTCTGGAATCGGCAACGGCTGTAGCAATCCGCCAGGTCTCTGATGCTCGGCCTTAACCTGCTGACAAGTCATGCATCTGGCCACATATTCAGCTACATCTTTCTTCATACCGGGCCACCAGAAGTGCCTCCTCAAACAATGATACATCTTAGTCGAGCCCGGATGCACTGCATATCTCGAACGGTGCGCCTCATCAAGAACACATCTGCGCACGTCCTCCTCAGTCGGAACATAAAGTCTACCTCTGAACCTGACCGTACCGTCGTCCCATAACTCCACCTCTGACCTCTGGAGGATATGTGGTAGCTCAACATCTGCCCTCTGAGCCTCAATTACTGCGTGATACACAGCTGGTCTCACAGTCAAACTGACCAGCACGGCTCTGTCATCTTCACGTGGAACCCTAAAGGAAGATTCCACCACCTGCTCGAATAATTTCCACTCTTGAATCATAAGGTATGACATGACCGTCTTCCGACTCAAAGCGTCTGCCACTACATTCGCTTTGCCCGGATGATAAGAAAGGTCAAAGTCATAATCTTTAATGAACTCCATCCACCTTCGCTGCCTCAAATTCAGGTCCCTCTGAGTGAACACATATTTCAAACTCTTGTGATCCGTGAAAACCTGGAATTTCTCCCCATATAAATAATGCCTCTAGATCTTGAGTGCAAATACCACAGCTGCCAGCTCCAAATCATGAGTAGGATAGTTCTCTTCATGCTTCTTCAGCTGCCGAGAAGCATAAGCCACTACCCTGCCATGCTGCATTAGAACTGCGCCCAAGCCTCGACGGGACGCATCAGAGTAAACCACAAATCCACCTGATCCAGATGGAAGCACCAGTACAGGGGCTGACGTGAGACGGGTCTTTAACTCAATAAAACTCTGCTCACAATCCTCGGTCCACACAAAGCGAACTCCCTTTCGAGTCAACCTCGACAAGGGGGATGCTATCGAAGAAAATCCCTGAACAAACCGCCTGTAATAACTGGCAAGCCCCAGAAAGCTCCTGATCTCAGTCACTGAAGTCGGCCTGCTCCAATCCATCACTGCCTCGATCTTGGCTGGATCCACTGCGATACCATTGCCAAAAATAACATGCCCGAGGAAATGCACCTCGTCTAGCCAAAACTCACATTTGCTGAACTTGGCATAAAGTCGATGCTCTCTCAGGACCTGCAATACCGCCCGAAGATGGGTGGCATGCTCTTCCTTATAAGAAGAATAGATCAGAATATCATCAATAAACACAACCACAAACTGATCCAGGTAAGTCCTGAAGACTCGGTTCATCAGCTCCATAAAGGCCGCCGGAGCATTGGTCAGGCCAAAGGGCATAACCCAAAACTCATAATGTCCATACCGAGTTCTGAAGGCCGTCTTGCTAACATCAACATCCCGGATCCTCATCTGATAATATCCGGATCTTAAGTCAATCTTAGAAAATACCTTCGCGGACTGCAGCTGATCCATCAAATCATCAATCCTTGGGAGTGGGTACTTATTCTTTATTGTTACCTGGTTCAGCTGCCTATAGTCAATGCACAATCTCAGAGAACCATCCTTCTTTCTAACGAACAGGACTGGAGCACCCCATGGAGATGTACTGGGACGAATAAAACCCTTATTCAGCAGCTCCTGCAACTGCGCCTTCAACTCAGCGAGTTCGGCTGGCGCCATCCGATACGGGGCCTTAGACAAGGGCGCCGTATCTGGTGCAAGCTCGATGGTAAATTCGACCTCGCGCTGAGGAGGAAGGCCAGGCAGCTCCTCAGGAAATACATCGATGAACTCACACACAAAAGGTACCTCCCCAGGGTTGAGACTAACCCGGACATCAGAGACAACAACAGAGGCAAGGAAAGCCTCACAGCCACCAGCAAGCAGCCTCCGTGCCTTAAAGGCAGAAATAAGAATACCTCGGGAAGAAAGCCTAATACCTTGGAAGAAGAAGGTCGGGATGTCTGGAATGGAGAATCGCACCCTCTTCCTGTGGCAGTCCACCTCTGCATAAAAGGCTTCCAACCAATCCATACCCAGGATGACATCAAAGTCTCGAATGGCAAGCACAACCAACTGGGCAGGGAGCACATGACCCTCAATGGTCAAGGGAACATTCCTCAAGCAGTTATAAGATATCATATAGTCTCCAAAAGGAACTTCCACCATCAAACCATCAGATAACTCAACAACGGGCACAGAAAGGATATCTAAGAACTGCTCAGAAATAAAAGAATGCGACGCACCCGAATCAATCAATACGTGTGCAGAGTTCCCAAGGACAGAAAGTGTACCTTCCACCAAGTTGGACGCGCGAGCCTCCCTCCTGGTGATAGCTAACACTCTCCCCTGGGTCCTCGGCTTCTTCTGCTCACCTGAACCATGTCCCGGACCATACCCCTGCGGGCACTGCCTCGCCAAGTGGCCCTGCTGGCCGCAAGTGAAACATCTCCTGGGAAGAGTGGGACACTGAGTCCCACCATGGGCACCCCCACAGTGCTGACAGACCGCCGGAAGCCTCTGAGCTGGCCCCTGCGGTGCACTGGATACAGACTGACTCTGCTGGCCCTGCCCGGGCCTGTTGCTGCGACTACTGCCACTACTGCTGCCACCACCCCTGAAGAATCTCCTAAATCGGGAGCCGAGTGACGACGATCCCGATCCAGCAGAAGGGGCCGCTGCCGCTGCCTTACCCCTGCCACGAACTGGGCTCTGAGCAGCCAGTCCTCTCTCCCGGGCCGACTGGCTCTGCTGAGCCTCCACTGCTGCCGCACATCTAACCGTGGAAGCCAGATCCGTGCAGCAGTGAGACGCCACGAAGTTCCTCAAACTGAGCATCAGTCCGTCCACGAACCTCTCAGTACGACGCTCCTCGTCCCCAGATACGAAAGGCACGAACCGACCTAGCGAAACAAACTTCGCCTGGTACTCAAGTACTGTCATGCTCCCCTGCGTCAGATCCATGAATTCCCTCTCCTTGGCCCTCTGGACGTGTCTAGGGAAATACTGCGCGTTGAACTCCTTAACAAATGTCTCCCATGGAATTTCCCTAAGACTCCTGTCCTCGTAGGACAAAATCTTCAAGGTGGTCCACCAGTCATAGGCGCTATCCTTCAGCATGAAGGTAGCTAACGGGGTCCGCTCTACTGCAGCACAATCCATGGTGTCAAAACTCTTCTCTATCTCTCTAAGCCAGTGGATGGCCTCGTCAGGGTCGGGACGACCGGTGAAGTGAGGTGGCCTCAGCTTCAGAAACCTCTCAAGTGTAGCTGTGGACCCTCCCCGCGCACTGGAACTCTCACTAGGGTCTCGCGTCTGATATCGAGCCATAGTGTCCATCATCGCCTCCATAAACTGCTCGACACTCGGCCGCCCGGCCTCGGACCCACTAGGGACATCTCCCTGCTCTCGAATAACTGGCATCCTCCTTCTGGGAGCCATCTACTCGCCTACAATTACAAAATCAAAAAGTTCTAATTAGAGTCCTAAAGCCTATACTACCGCCGTGCCTGTACGGGATAATGTATTTATTTGTCGAATTTATGATATTTAACCTAGTTATTTATTTATTTGCCAGACCGTATGCTCTGATACCAACTGTAACGACCCGCCACCCTATAATCGGGGATCCGATTACTAAATGGGTACCGAATCATTAATTTGGAACCAAACCAGGATCTAATCAAGTCTGGGAAATAAATAATAAACTAAGCTAAACATTCCCATCGCATTGAACAGAAGTAAAAGTGCAGGAATTAAAATTATTACAATGCGACTCGATACAGCAAATAATTACATATTCCAACAGAAAAGAAATAATTAAATGTACAGGCCAGAAATAAAATAACAACTACGTCGGGGCATACCCCGGAACAACTGCTGACGGTGCTCAACTCACGGCCACACTCTCCTCGCTAAGTCTGCTGAGTCCTCACCCTGAAAACCGTAGAGGGTGAGTCTCAAAGACAAGACTCAGTAGGGATCCTTCGATCCCCACTGCCCACGCACACACCCACAAGTGCAAGGTACAGCTAACAGAAAAGTGATAAGCACAAGAGGTACAATTCCTAATTCTTAACGTGAAATCACATGCAATCGTAATATAGTAAACATGCATATATTAAACCAGCCGACTAGGAAATCCACAACTGTCGTCTCGATAGAACTCGCCAACCACACAACAACGGTGGAGAAACCTCGACCCGCTGAGACCAAACAGTAACCCCTCGGATAGCACACTAGCTACTCCGGCCCAACCGGCTCAGGTGGCTACTCCTTCCCTCAGCATGAGTGACTCTCCGAATGTACCACTCCGACACCGGTACTAGCTGACCCCAGGGTTCACCAGGTGACCCTCTCTCACTAGGCGTCACCCCGCCCACGCCCCCACCGGCGCTGTGCTCACGCCCCCACCAGCACAGGGTGATAAAGCGCTACAATGTCACTCCAGGTCCACAGTAACACAAAAACCACCAAAACCCGGCACAGTACGATCCGGTCACGTGAAAAGCCCGCGATCGCACGGCACACAACGTAGTGCCATCCGGTCCCGAAGAATCCATGTATACTAAAGCATGCACTAACCGAATATCTAGCAGTATGAACACATTTTACTGGCATGAATTAGTGTTGTTCTGTCCTGAATCGCGTCGCCCAAGGTCGACGCCATTCAAGCTCCATGTACGGGTTTATGTAAAACAATCTTCAAAATCTGGCCCTAAAAGGCGTCGACACCAGTGGTCGCCTTTCAAAAGGCGTCGACATCCTCAGACGCCATTCAACACAGAAATCCGGAATTTCCAAGGCCCTTACTCAGGGGATTTCTGCCTTTAAAAGGCGTCATGGTTAACCGACGCCATTTGAAAACGCGTCGTTCACCCATGACGTCTTTTAGTCCCAGAATCCCCGAACTGGCAGACTCTCTGTCAGGCGATTCCTGTCTAAAAGGCGTCGTGATGACTCGACGCCCTTCAAAAAGGCGTCGTCCATGCACGACGTGTTTCAGCCACAGGAACCAGAGTCGCCTGAGCCCGAGGGCTCCCTATTCAACCCCAAACAACCCCAAATTCACCCAAAAACGGAGGGAAAAAGAGGAGCAATACTATCCATAGGCAACACATTCATAGAAATCCCCCATGTTATCAAAATGACTCCTAAACATGCTCATTCTACCCCCCGAAACCAAAGATCCAAACAAGCTTAAACGAGGATAAACATGGCTTAAAACGTGATGCTAAGGGGAACCGTCACCCTACCGGATACTTGAACGCCTCCGAGCTTCAAGCCGTCCACCCGACTCGCCCCACGCCGCCGCCGGTACCGCCGTGGTCGTCCTTGCTCCTCCGTGACGTCGGCCGCCGTCCGGAGAGTAGAACGCCGCAGTGGAAGTGGAGGTCGTAGTGGTAGGAGCTAGGTAGAGGATGGAGTGGAGGGAGAGATGAAACGGTGGGAGGAAAAGAGGGAGGAGGAGGGATCGCCGCCGAGTTCGCCGGAAGGGGAAAGAGAGGAAGAGAGGAGAAAATGAGGGAAAGAAGGAGGGCTCGCGGGGTTAACCAGAGACTGGCTAAAACGCGTCGACATCCACGGACGCCATTCAGTTGATGTGACAGCTGCTCTGACAAGACTCTGAAACGCGTCGTTCAAGGAAGACGCCGTTCAGACGATATGTCAGGGCCGTACTCTGACAAACCCAGAGTCGCAGTCTGAAAGGCGTCGACACACGTGGACGCCGTTCAGGTCGACAAGACAGGGCCGTACCCTCGCGGCCCGAAGCCAGCCCACGTGGCAGAACTTGAAATGCGTCTGCGACGGTGGACGCCGATTAAAACGCGTCTCGATGTCCTGACGCGAATCAACTTAGAACCTCCGCCCTCACTAAGGTTAGAACTACAAGGTCCGATCCCCATAACCGAATCCGAAGGTCACGATCCTTACAGTCCGACTGCCTGTGACCCTTGGTACGGCACCAAAATAGCTAACAATTAAGACCGACTTTGCAGTTGTAAAAATCGACTCAGCCTACAATACTATCTTCGGCCGAAGGTTGATTGGAGGAATCGATGTTGTACCTTCATCTTATCATCGGAAGCTGAAGTTCCACACCAGCTATGGAGTCGGCGAAGCAAAAGGGAACCAGGAAGTTGCCCGGCAATGCTAATGATCTCAGTAAAGGGGAAAGCTGCGGCCGAAGCCGAACATTGTTGATAGGTTATAGCCTTAAAAAAGCCGAAGCCGAAAGACTGATCGATTTTCTGAAGGAGAATCTCGACGTCTTTGCATGGTCTCCTTCGGACATGCCTGGAGTCGACCCGGAGGTGGCAGAACATCGTCTGCATGTCGATCCGAACCATCCTCCAGTCAAACAGAAGCGGCGCACCTTCAACTAGGAGAAGAGAATGGCGGTCCAAAACGAAGTGCAGAAAGGCCTGGACGCAGGACATCTCTAGGAGGTTCATCATCCTGATTGGGTCGCCAACATGGTAATGGTACCCAAGAAGGACAGTAAGTGGCAGCTGTGTGTTGATTTCACTAACCTTAATAAGGCTTGTCCGATGGACAACTTTCCGCTGCCTCAGATAGACCTAATGGTGGACGCCACCTCCGGCCATGAACTGCTCAGCTTTCTTGACGCCTATTCGGGATACCATCAGTTCCGAATGTCATCCAGAGGACGAAGACAAGACAAACTTTACAACGGACCTCGGCTTGTACTGCTACACTCGAATGCCTTTCGGCTTGAAGAATGTTGGAGCGACATATCAACGCTTCGTCAACAAGATGTTCGCTTCCCAACTGGGCAAAAACATGGAAGTCTACATTGACGATATGTTAGTGAAGAGCCGAGCCGCAGCTAACCATTTGGCCGATTTGGCTGAGAACTTCTCTACGTTGTGCAGGTACCAAATGAAGCTAAACCTCGCGAAGTGTGCCTTCGGCGTGGCCTCTGGAAAGTTTCTTGGCTATATGGTCACTCGCCGAGGGGTGGAAGCAAATCCCGCAAAGGTTTCGGCCATCCTTCAAATGCGCCCACCAGCAAATATCCGGGAAGTTCAAAGGCTAAGCGGACGAGTAGCAGCACTAAGCCGTTTTATGTCGAGAGCGGCGGATCGTTGTTTTCCCTTTTTCAAGCTATTGAAGAAGACTAGCGACTTCTCATGGACAGACGAATGACAATCGACCTTCGAACAACTGAAGGCCTATCTCTCCAAAGTTCTCGTCCTATCCAAGCCTGTTGAAGGAGAGCAATTGTTTGTATATCTTGCTGCATCTGAGGCTGCTGTAAGCGTTGTTCTTGTTTGGAAGGAAAACGATGCCCAAAAACCAGTTTATTATGCCAGCCGAGCACTCCACGGAGCGAAGCTTTGGTATTCGGCTTTGGAGAAGCTAGATCTAGTATTGGTCAAGCCTGCCAGAAGGCTTCGGCCTTACTTCCTTGTGCATCCTATAAAGGTATTCTCTGACCAACCTTTGCGACAAATTCTCTCTCGGCCCGAGGTATCTAGAAGACTAGCCAAGTGGGCGATCGAGCTGGGGGAATTCAACATTTCTTATGGGTCGCAGACTGCAATTAAGGCGCAGGCGCTGGCCGATTTTATTGTGGAATTGACATCCGAAGAACCCCCGGTTCCTCTAATAAAAGAAGACGAAGAATATGCTTCCACGCACTCAAGTGTGGGGGCCGAAGGCACTTCGGCTCCAGTGGCCAATAGCGGATGGCAACTATACGTGGATGGGTCCGCCTGCTCTTCAGGTAGTGGCGTCGGATGGGTTTTAACATCTACGGACGGGACGGTCGCAGAATATGCTCTTCGCTTTGCCTTCCCAGCCACCAATAATGCTGCTGAGTATGAAGCCCTCATATCAGGCCTCCAGGCTGCAAGAAGACTCAGCGTACTAAAAATAAAGGCATTCAGTGATTCCCAGCTGATTGTCAGTCAGATCACCGGGGAGTACGAGGCCCGAGACGCCTTGATGGTGTCCTACCTACAGGTAACTAAAAGAACCATTGCTGAATTCAATTATTTTGTTATCATGCATATCCCACGGTTCGAAAACACTCGGGCCAACGCTCTCTCTCGATTGGCCTCTACCCACGGTAGGGGAGGAAGCCGAATGGTTCTCGTCGAGGAATTATCAGAACCCAGCATCCGTAATTCTGAAGTGATACAAGCTAATACTTCTAAAGACGAGACCTAGATGACTCCAATAATGGCCTTTATTCTTCAAGGACAACTCCCATCCGAAGCAGGGGAGGCAAGACGTATCCGACGGCATTCTTCTCACTTTCTCATTCTAGAAGAAGTATTATATAAAGGTCCTTCGTCCGGCCACTCCTCAGATATCTCGGCCCAACCAAAGCCAACTATCCCTTCGGGAAGTGCACGAGGGAGTCTCCGGAGCACACGCAGGGGGCCGAGTCCTAGCGCACAAACTCATAAGGCAAGGTTACTGGTGGCCAACCCTCCGCAAGGACGCAGCCAATCTTGTCCGCTGCTGCGACTAGTGCCAGAGGTATAGTTTTCTTATTCATCAGTCAGCAACCATACTGACACCTCTCTCAGATCCTTGGCCTTTCGCTCAATGGGGGATCAATATTCTCGACCCATTTCCCATGACCATCGGCCAAGGGAAATTTCTTATTATAGCAGTTGATTATTTTACCAAGTGGGTCGAGGTCGAAGCCCTTGCATCCATAACTGACAATAATGCCTGGAATTTCATGTGGAAGTCTATCATTTGCCGTTTTGGTATCCCTCGAGTTCTCATATCAGACAATGGCAAGCAATTTGATAGCTGCCGATTCAAGGATAATTGCACTAGCTTCGGTATTCTATAAAGGTTCACTTCAGTAGCCCATCCCCAGACGAATGGTCAAGCCGAAGTTACCAACTGAAGCATCTTACAAGGGTTGAAGACCCGTCTCGGCGAAGCCAAAGGCCAATAGGTGGAAGAATTGCCAAGTGTGTTGTAGGCCTATCGAACGACGAGCCGAGCTCCTATCAGAGAGACTCCATTTCGAATGGCTTACGAGATAGAAGCAGTCATCCCGGTCGATATCGGCTTGCCTTCGCCAAGGGTCCTCGCCTATAATTCAGAAAGTAATGACGAAGCCATGAGAGATCATCTTGATCTCGTTGAGGAGACGAGAGATCTAGCTCGCATCCGGCTAGCTGCATATCAACAACGCATGGCTAAGTATCACAATGCCCGAGTAAAGCCTCGGAACTTTGAAGCCGGGGACCTTGTGCTGCAGAATGCTCATGTCTCAAAGCCTGCGAGAAGCCACAGGAAAGTTATCTCCTAACTGGGAAGGCCCTTACCGAGTAAAAGAAGTCATTCGACGAAGGGCCTATCGGCTGGAAACCCTCTCGGGTCAGCCTCTCTCTCGCACTTGGAATGTGGAACGCATTCAGCGTTATTTTATGTAAAACCTCCTCCCGGCTTAAGTCCGAATATATGTCATGGATGGATACAAAGACATCAATTAAGTACATAATTCTGAAGTACTATATCTAACGATATTCTAAGTCCGTGCAAACCGTACCGAAAGTGGCTTCGGCCATGCAAACTGTGTCAGGAGCGGCCCTATTCTAAGTCCATGCAAACCGTATCGGGAGTGGCTTTGGCCATACAAACCGTATCGGAAGCGGCCCTATTCTAAGTCTGTGCAAACCGTACCGAGAATGGCTTATGCAGACTTATTCACAGACAAACACATGAACAAAAGGTCTTCGTAGTTCAAAAACGGGATCTGAGAGTCCCGAAGTACAAAAAGACATCGGCTAAACTTAAAGTAGTCGAAGCAGTTGCCGGTTATAAAGATACAAAAAATCAATGATTGACTAACTCTCCGTCTGAACCAAGAATAGAGTTGCCCAGGGTCAAAGGAGTTCGCGGCGTGCCGACACGTTCGGGACTGGACGCGACCACCACCGGAGCGGCCGAGGACTTTGCAGCCTTCAGTCCCTTCCACCACTCCATAATCTCAGTACAGAGTGGCTCCTCCGAGAGCTCAAAGTCGGTAAGATTTACTCCGGGGCAGGCCTTTTGTGCGACCGCCAACCCAAGGTCGAAGATTGATTCAAAGGCTTCAGCCTGGGCCTCCACAAGCATGTCGGCAAACTCAGGGCTGGACTTAAACGCTTCTATGGCCAGATTAACCCTGTCATCGGCCGCTTTCTCCATCTCCTTAGCTTTTGCCTTAACAGCCACAAGAGCATCAGCATGTTGTCTCTTTTCCTCCGCATGCTCCTCCTGCAGCCAAGACAAGGCTTTGGTCTTTTGATCGAGGGCTGAACGAAGGCCTTCGGACTCCTTACAGAGCTCCTCGAATTCCTTGCGGAGCCTTTCCAACTCCCTTTCGGCCTTTTCTTGGGCCTTGGCTGCCAGGCGAGCCGCCTCCTTCTGCCTAGTTAGCTCGGCACCCAGCCGAACATTCATGTCTAGGAGGACGTCGATGTTTCCCTCCAAGTCCCTCTTGACCGAGGCAATTACCTTACCTGCGGCCAAATGGTCGATAGCTTCGTACACGTTCCGCAGCCTCTCTTGGACGTGAGCCTATCGGCGGAGGAGAACCCCGGAGATAGCTGCGGTCTGACAAAAAAAAAAAAAGAACATAACAGTTAGAAAAATAGAAGGAAACTAAGCTAAAAGAAGCTTAGTCAAGAACTCTTACGTGGACTACGTAGCGCACGCCTTGCGCCGTAAGACCCTCGGTGGAGAGGGTTCCGAGTTTGTCTCGGATCAAGGGGAGAGTGTAGCGCTGGGCCAGCTTAGCGCAAGTCCTGGAGTCATCCAGGGTGTCGTCCGTGAAGACGCCGAGGTCTGGGCATCAGGGCTCGTGAGCATACTCCCTCGACATATGCGTCCCTGCGGCCCCGCAGGGGAAGGACAGATCCGTAGCTCCCACCGACGCCGAGTCCAGGCGAGAGGTCTCAAGAGGTGCTGCTACCGGAAGGGGTGCGGCCACAAACCTTTTCTCAGCACGAGACTCCTCTCGATCATTCTTCCTCTTTCGCTTCTCAGTGTGGCTGCCTTCGCGAGAGACCTCCTTCCCCTTCTCCGCCCGAGTTCATTCCATGGCGGCAGCAGCGGCACGACCTTTCTTCGAGGCCGCGGTTTGTTCGGCCGGAGGCGGAATGACCTCCGACGCCGAAGGGGTAACACTATGTGCCACAGGCTTCTTACGCAGCCGGATCTTCGACACCAACTTGAGAGGGAAAGGCCAGACACTGTCATCCTCCTCTGGGAGGGTAACGAAGAAGAATCCCTCCTTCCAATGGTGAATGGATGAAGGCTTCCCAGAGGAAATGCCTCGGCCAGATCTGGTGGTGAAGCAAATCAAGAGGAATTTCCTTGGGGTTTGATTTTGAAGAGGTATCGGAAAATGGGTACCGAAGTGGTAAGTTTCATAATAGAACAAACGAAAAGGTACCCATAGACTGTCCACCACGAATTCGGAAAGAATTGAGACGGAGCAAGACCATAGGTAAGGAGAAGATCAATGATAAAAGGGTGAAGGGGAAGCTGAAACCATGTCCTAAAGTTGTGGTCGTAGATGGAAAAATACCCCGGCCGGTAAGTGTTGGCCCGAACGGTTTCCTGATCCCTGATCAGCCGAATCCATTCGGGGATATCATATCTACCCCACATCTCCTCAACTGCCTCATGACAGAGGAAGGAAGCCACATCCAAGACTTGCTCGGCTAGTTTGCAGCTAGGTACCCCCTGTTCCGGGTGGATCTCATAAGACTGAGAGGCGGGAGGAACCGAAATGGCTTCGTCCGCCATATCGGAGGCAAAAGAGTTGATCAAAAAGACTGACGTAAGGGAAAGTTTTGGAGGAGGAGATTTTGAAAAAGAGCAGGATGAGCTTCTCGAGAAGAGAGAGGAGCTAAGGGAGCGAAGGCCGAAGGGCAGAAGCTTACCCCCTGACTAGCTGAGTATCCCCGATGACAAGACACGCTCGTCCTAGCACCCCCGCTTGACAAGACGCTCTCGGGAAGGCTCTGAAAACGCTCCTCTGCCGAGACCTCGAGAGAAGAAGCGAGAAACAAAGTTTCTCTATAGAGCGGCCGGGGGGGGGGTATTTATAGGAACCCCCAAGAGGGCCTGATAAACGATCAACGGTCGAGATTGCCAAACCCTTCGGTTCCATCCATCTCGGATGCCCGCCACGTGTCCCGTCCTTTCGAATGATGACCTAAGCGGCAACAAATTCGAAGCAGAGCGATTCACAGCCGAGATCTTCCGACCTTTCGGCTACCGTCTCGGATGAGTGCCACGTGTCCTAGATCTTCGTTTAGCGAGCCCGGTGGCGGAGTTCGGATCAGAACGAATGACAATCGAGATCTTCGGACCTTTCGGCTACCACCTCAGATGGTTGCTACGTGTCCCGGATCTTCGTCCAGCGAGCCGAGTGGCGGAGTTTGGATCAGACTGATTGACGGTCGAAATCCTCAGACCTTTCGGCTACCTCCTCAGATGCTTGCCAAGTGGCTCAGACTCCTCGCGCGAGGAGCCGCTCGGCGGTAAATTCACGTTGCCACATCACTTGGCACCACTAGTTTCAATTCAAGCAACCTCTCAATTTCAGACGAGAGCCATCAGTCCGTGAGGATTGGTCACAACCTCTCGTGTAAGGATTGAGGTTTCGGATCTAGTTATTGAGTCAATTTCGGTGTCGGACCCCTTGACTTGGGTCCTTGTGAGGCTGGGAGCATAGATTCTTTATCGCGTCGAGCTTGCTCGACGCAGTTCAAACGGCGTCTTGTTAGGAAGACGCGTTTTAGAGTGTGCTATGTCGGTGCCACGTAGGCGCCATGTGAGCCGATTTCAGGCCGCGAGAGTACGGCCCTGGTCTTGTCACTTGAATGGCGTCGGTGTTAGGTGACGCGTTTTAGGTAGGTTCGGTTTAAACCCACGAACCCTCCCTCTTTTTCCCTCATTTCTCTCATTTTCTTCTCTCTCCTCCCTCTCTCTGAACCCCTCGCTCTCCCTTCCCCCTTCTTCTTCCTTTCCTCTCCCTCCACTCCATCAAACCCCCCTCCCTGATTTCTACCACTACCACCACCATTTCCTCCGCGGCGTATTGCTCTCCGGACGGCGGCCGACGTCCCGGTGGAGTAACAACATCCACGGCGATACCGGCGGCGGTTTGTGGCGTGGCGGTCCGGAGGCTTGAAGCTCGGAGGACTTCAAGTAACCGATAGGGTGACGATCACCGTTGTATTTTGATTAAAACCACGTTTTTCTTGCTTTAGAGCATGTTTAGGAGATTTTTAGGAAGGAAATTCCACTTTTTATACTCGGAAGGCTAAGGGAACCTGTTAGCGAACGTTAAATGTCGTCTTGAGACAGCGAAGCCATTTTGAATGGCGGCTGCCTCCCACGACGCGATTTAGTTCGGATCACCCCGAGTGTAAGGACTGAGGTTTTCGGATCCGGTTATCGGGTCAGTTTTCGGGGTCGGACCCTGTAGTTCAGGCCCTAATAGGGCTGAGACTCTATTCCGTTTCGCGTCGAGCCTGCTCGATGCGGTTTAAACGGCGTCCAGCATTGCAGACGCGTTTTAGATTGTGCCACGTGGGTGCCACGTGGGCTGGCCTTGGGTCGCGAGAGTACGGCCCCTGTCTTGTCATCTGAACGGCGTCCGTGATGGACGACGCCATTCAGACTGCGACCCTAGGTTGTCAGTGTACGGTGTCGGTCTTGTCGTCTGAACGGCGTCTTGATTAGGCGACACGTTTCAGACTCTGTCAGTATGGCCCGTCATGTCAACTGATAGGCGTCTGCACAGCACGACGCGTTTTAGCCAGTTTCTGGTTAACACCGCGAACCCTCCTTCCTTTCCCTCATTTTTCCTCCTCCCTCTTCTCTCTTCCCCGGCGACTCCGGCGATTCTTCCTTCCCCTCCTTCTTTTCCTCCCACCATTTCATCTCTCCCTCCACTCCATCGACCTCCTAACTCCCACCACTACCACCACCACCTCCGCTGCGACGTTTTTCTCTCCGGACGGCGGCCGACGTCTCGGTGGAGTAACGACGACCTTGGCGGTACCGGCGGCGGCGTGGGGCGAGACGGGTGGGCGGCTTGGAGCTTGGAGGAGTTCAAATAACCGGTAGGGTGATGATTCCCAGTGCATTTTCGTTTGAAACCATGTTTTCCCGCATTTGAATCATGTTTAGGGGTATTTTTGGGGTGAAAACGCTAGTGCATGTATGAGAAATTGGGTGTTCTAAAGGGTAGTTAGGTTCTTCTCCTTCCCCTTTATGTTTTGTGCCCTTTTCTGTGCGTTTTGGGGGAGAAATCTCATTCCGTGGATCGGCGGAAACGAGGGGGAGAACTTGTCTGTTGGGACTAAATAGCGTCGAGGTGAAGCGACGCCTTTTAGAAAGGCAGCGCCCACCCACGACGCGATTTAGCCCCATTTACAGACTCTGTCTCTGGACTGTTGAGCGTTCAGGGACAGCGACTCCTTTTCAATAGGCGACTTGCGTCAACGACGTGTTTTAGTGGAAATCACCCCATGGCATGTCCCTGTTTTCGGTCGCTAATAGGCGACGAGGGACAACGACGCCTTTCAAAAGGCGGCTATTTGTGGCGACACGTTTTACGCCAGGTTCTGTGGCCTTGTTTCTGTGAACCAGTTCAGGAGACTTGATTGGCGTCGGCCTTGGGCGACGCGATTCAAGACAGAATCACACTAATTCATGCTATTAAAATATGTTTACACTATTAAATAGTTTAGTTAAATGCATGCTTTAATTGTACCCGAGGATGATGATTCTATGTGACTTGATAGCACCGTGTGTTGTTTCGTGCGACTGTGGACCTAGAGTGACAGTTGTAGCGCTTTATCACCCTGTGCTGGTGTGGGTGGAGCACAGCGCCGGTGTGGGTGTGGCGGGGTGACGCCTAGTGAGAGAGGGTCACCTGGTGGACCCCGGGGTTAGCTAGTACCGGTGTGGGTGTGGTACCTGTGGAGTGTCACTCGTGCTGAGGGAAGGAGTAACCACCTGAGCCAGTTGGGCCGGAGTAGCTAGCGTGCTATCCGAGGGGTTACTGTTTGGTCTCAGCGGGTCGGTGTTTCCCACCTTCGTTTGTGTGGCTGGCGTGTTTTGACGAGACACCGGTTGTGGGTTCCCTGGTAGATTGATTATTAGACATATGCATGTTAACTATATTTCGAATGCATGTAGTTCATATCGAGATTTAAGAGTAGTAATTTCTGCTTTACTTGTTCACTGTACCTTTAGCTGTGTTTTACACTTGTGCGTGTGTGAGTGGGCAGTGGGGATCGAAGGATCCCTACTGAGTCTTTTCGTTGAGACTCACCCCTGCGGTTTTCAAGTGAGGGTTCCAGGCAGACTTAGCGAGGTGTGTACTGCCGTGAGTCGCGCGCTGTCAGCTGTTATTCTGGGGTATGCCCCGACGTAGTTGTTATCTTTATTCTAGGCCTGTACACTTAATTATTTCCTTTCTGCTGGATTATGTAATTATTTGCTGTATCGAGTCACATTGTAATAACTTTTAATTCCTACATTTTCCTTTCAATTCAATGCGATGTGAATGTTTAGCTTAGTTTATTGTTTATTTCCCAGACTTACTTAGATCCTGGTTTGGTTCCAAATTAATGATTCGGTACCCATTTAGTAATCGGATCCCCGGTTATAGGGTGGCGGGTCGTTACACTGAGGCCTGATTTTGTTTCTGTTGCGATTAGGCGACTAGGGACAGCGACGCCTTTTAAAAGGTGACGACCTTGCACGACGCGTTTTAGGCCATCATCCGAGGCCAGTTTTCGCATGAACCAGTTTAGGGGTCTTGAATGACGTCGGCCTTGGGCTGTTAGTTTTAAGTGGCCTACAAGCCAATCTGACTATGTAAATCTTGTTCATTTATTAATAAAATGGCATAATATTCATTATATGTAAATCGCATTAATTATCGTCTCATAATGAAGTCCGTGAATATGTGCTATAGTGATCAGATTACGATGAGATCATACTAATGAGACTGATCACTTAAACACACATATTCTTAATCGTTCCTAGTCGGAGGATATCCGAGAAGGACATCGGATATCCGGTTAGACTAGTATAGATTACTCCTGCCCATATGATGAGGGTGTCTGATCTCATAAGTCACTTGTGTGGAGACACTAAGGCGAATCTGTAGGTGCTCATTGGAGAATGAGTTCACTGAACTGATCCGACTGAATCGCTGGATGGTATTGTACCTCACTGTTGTTAGAATTGGGTGGCCTCAAAGCCAATCATTGTACATTCTAGTTCAAATTATTAATAAAGGCAATTATTTCTTCATTTATAGTTCTCGCAAATTAACTATCATAATGAAGGTCCATAGACAAATGTATGGGATATTGAATCATGATGAGATCATGATAGTGAGATCAATATCCTCAGTCAATTGTCTTAAACAGTTCTCGATCATAGGATATTTGAGATGGACATTAAATATCCGATAAGATCGACACAAGTTATGTCTGCTCATGTGATGAGGGTGAATGATCTCACATTCACTCGTGTGGTGACATTAAGACAAACATGTGGGTGCTCATTAGAGAATGAGTTCACTGAACAGACCCAAATAAGAATTCCTGGATGGTAATTATACCTATTAGTCAACCAGGGAATTCAATCGTTGCAGTAGCACAGTTGGTCCTTTGACCTGAGTCACCAATGATACCTTGTTTGTGGACCATTGTATCTTGATTCTCTGACAAGTGGACTTTAACCATTAAGTCCACGATAGTCGGTCTTTCAGATACAGTGGAAAGCTTGCGAAGGTAATTGAGTGAACAACAAGGGATCACTCACTCTTGGTATAAGACTGGAGAGAGAATATCCTATGGATGTGTACACAGAAATCCCTGGCCATGGTCAAATGAAAGAGATGTCTTTCTAGATATTAACTGAGTACTGGAATCCATCTGGATAATCCGAAAGAGGGTTTGACTATAAAACCATACCCTTGCGTTATTGGGACATTGCATGAGTGAAGGATTTTATCTGTGCGGTATCTGCAGACGGAAATGTTCAATTAAAGGGAACGGTATCCCTTCTGGGATCATGAGGTAGTGTTTGGTGCTGTTCATGATCAGAAGGCCAAGTGAATTAATCATCAGATGATAATTCACTTGTTTATTAAATTAATCATTTAACATATGATGTTTAAATATTAATTAATAAATATTAAACTCAAGAATCAGTTCTAAGTTTAATGGACCTGAAACCGGACTGATATATGGGCCTAGAGGGTCACACACATAAGAGTTCTCGTCAGACGGTGAGGGACGTTAAATTTCATGCTTATCTAGGTTTTTATGAAAAGCCGCAGGATAAACATGAAAATTTAATGGAGAATTATCCAAGGCCAAACTCTTGGATAATCATGAGGATTAATCCTTGTGCTTATCCTTATTTCTATATAAGGAGGGCCAAGGGGGAGGGGTAAAAAGATTAGTTGGACGAATTACTGACCCCAGATTCTCTTTCTCCTCTCTCTCTCTCCTTCTCTCTCTCTTGGAGTAGATCTGTCTCTCTCCGCGCATGGTGGATTTGAGATCTGGTCGGAGCACTCAAGTCGAGGAGGAAATCGCGTCTGCAGCGAAAACTCGTGTGGATACCTCTAGAGATCGTGCGCGTGCGCGATTATTGAGTCGGAATCATCCACGGGAGATTCGAAACCCCGCAAAGGTGAAGAACCGTTCTTCCCGCATTTATTTTAATGTCCGTTTTACGATCCCAGCAGCCGATACATAGGAATCGTTTTTATTCTCCGCTGCGTTCTAGGCGATTCCTTACAACTGTCAACCAGCTTGATTCTATTGTCGCAGTTGCGTGGATGGTCCTCGGACCTGAGACACCAAGGACACCTTGACGGTGGACTTCTGTGCTTTGACCTTGGTTTACGAATATCTAGCCACGAGATTCTAATACGCCAAGGATTGGGTACAACAGAATACCGTCGAAGGGAATTGTGTGTCAATAAGGAATCATTCACCCTCGGTACTTAGAGAGAGAATTCTCTAGGAAGGATGCACGAAAGTCCCTGGCCAGGGTAGACGATAATATCGGGAAATGAGTTTTCCGATATTCATCAGCGGCATCCAATCCAAGTGAGTCGACCGGTTAGGGTTTGACAGCTCGCCATACCCTGAGTTGACTTGAGAGCATTGTACGAATGAAGGATTATATCCACGCGGTAACTGTCGGCGGAAAGGTTCCAAGAGTGGGTTACTTAACCCCAATACCTTCCGGGTTCACGCGGTGTTGCTTGGCACCCAACGTGATCGGAGGCCCGGTCGAATTCGATGTGCGACATCAATTCGATTGATTAATTAATAAATAAAGGGTTATTAATTAATTAATAAAGTCAGTGAGGAGTCACTGGGCTAGTTGGGCCATTAACTGGACTGGTACTTGGACCTACAGGGTCACACGCAAATGATTCTCAAGGCGATGGATAAATAAGTGGGTTTATATAAACCGGGGGTTCTTATGAAAAACCGCGTGGTTAGTATAAAACATAGCGAACGGACTGAGCAGGCCAAGCTGCTGCTAACCCTAGCCGCCCCTCCTCAGTTTCTCTCTCTCTCTGGCGTCCAGACAGATCCAGATCTGCTCCGCCGCTTCTCCGAATCCCGTTCGACGGGAAATCGTCCGCGCGTTGCGGCGATTGTTGCGGCGACCGGCGGAGGTTTCGTGGGCTACAAAGAACGAGGAACGCGAGGATATCCGTCGCAGGGAGGATCGCGTGGACTTCGCTAGAGGCCAGGCACTTGCGCGGCTTGCGGTGTCGCACCGACGGAACCGAACGGTTGCGGATTCGAATCCGCACACGGTGAGAATCGATTATCCGATAATCGTAGTTTTTAGTTTTTTGAAACGGGAAAATGGATCGCTATTTAATATTTTATTTTCCGCTGCGTGAGCGATCCGGAGAAACCCGAGAAATCCCAATAGTGGTATCAGAGCCAGGTTCCACTGTTTCTCGTCCCGTTTTGGATCTCTAAATTAATTTTTCATGAGTTATTCCATGCATTTAATCCGATTAAAATGACGGAATAGTGTTCATAAGATGAACACAAATAATTAGATCATTTTTCTGTGATTTTTCGGATTTTATTTGGCGGTTTTCGGAGTTCTTCATGAGATGATGAACCGGGGTATTTTGGTGGCTTCGTACATGCCTCCCAAGCGTTGGGATGGCGGGTTAGATCTCTGGATCTCTTGGTGATAGTCACCACTATACACTGGGCATGATAGCCGGCGCCATGGTGGCCTTGAAGAGCTACAAAATCGAGCCCCAAATCGGATTTAAAATCCTAAAAATCAGATTTTTGGGGTTTTTAAAGGGGCTCGGCTGGCTGCTCTTTGACCACCGCCGGCGGCCCTGCCGGCGCCGGGCACGTCGCCGGCACCGGGGGCATCGCCGGCCAGGGCCGGCGGCGGCCTGCAACCCGGCTAGGGTTTCCTGCTGCTGGGGGTGCGTCGGGTTGAAGAAAGGGGTGGGCTGTCCGGTTCCGACCTGGTCGGACCGGGCGGGGGCCGGGCCCGAGCCCCTGGCTGAGCCAGGGCTCGAGTCTGGCCGGGCCGGAGCCCCTGGCCGAGCCAGGGCTCGACCCTGGCCGAGCCAGGGCCCGGGCCATTTGGCCCTAATGGGTTGGGCCCATTTCCCTTTTATTTTTATCCAATTTAAAACCCTATTACCCTGTTATTAATTAAATTACATTTGGATTTAAAATTTGAAATTGTTTTAAATTTTAAATTAGAATTCTAATTTAGTTAATTCTTTAATTAATGATTTTGAATCATTATGTTAATTAAGGATTTTTTATTAACTAGCAATTAGTTGTTAATTAGTTGGGGTTAATATTAATTTAAATGTTAAATTGATTATTAACCTCAATTTAACTAATTTAAATGTTAAATTAGTTATTAATAGTTATTAGTCTAATTGTTAGATTATTAACTATTATCTTAGCTAATTGTTAATTAATATTTGAGTTAGTTATTAATTTAATTGTTAAATTAATAATTAACTTAAATGATTAATTTAAATGTTAAATTAGTAGTTCTTAATTAATTACTGTTAGTGATTAATTTAATAGTTAAATTTATGATAACTTTAATTATTTAATCTAAGAGTTAGATTAATTAATTATTAATTAGTTAGTGTTAATTATTAGTTTAAGAGTTAAATTAATAATTAACATTAATTAGCTAATATAAGTATTAGATTAGTAGTTAATAATTAATCATAGTTTATTATTAAGTTAAATGTTAAATTATTAATTAACTTAGTTGGATTAATCTAAGAGTTAGATTAATCTTTAAATAGTCTAATTGTTAGATTATTAATGGGATTTAATCTAAGTGTTAGATTATTAGAAATGTTCTAATTTGCATGGAATAATATGGAATTATTAATTTGGAGTGTGTGCGCATGTGATGTGTGTTTATTGCTTTTAAATTTGATTTAATTGCATGTTAAGTTAATTAAAAGTGTTTTCGAAATTCAAATACCAATTTTGATTGGATCCCAGCTTTTTGAAAGCCAAAATTATATATTTTGAAAGCACTTTTATTTTAGCCATGTGATGCGCTGAATCATGTGTGGGATGTTTAAAACACACTGTGGTTATGCATTTATTGTTCATGTGATGAATGATGTGTTTGTGTGGATCGTGGATGAATGATGGATGTTTATTAATTGTTAATAAATAGAGATCTGTGCATCTCTCCCTCTCTCATTCTCTGATGTATTTCTACCTCCCTCACTCTTGTACTCGCCATAAGGCATTCTTCAATTTACCTGTAAATTTTAGAATTTATTGTAATATGATCGAGGCAACCGAGGAAGGAGCGAGGACGATCCACAGCTGCAACCAGGAAGGCGAAAAGATGAAGATCCTTTGCCTATGTGTTTGCAGGTTTATCTAATGTAAATGTTATGTTAGATTGTGTGTGCGTTTGACTGTTGGCTCCAGTCAAACCTACTGTGCTATCCATGACCACACTAATGACATGTATGAGATGCATTGTTTTCTTTTGATTATGAATCAAAACAGGTTATAGTATTTAGTAAATATATACGATATATCTATATACTATCACCTAGGAGAGACCAAGATAAAAGTTATCTAAATACCCTCAGATAAACTCTAAGCCGTAACGTGAGTAGTTAAGAACTTACCGCGTGGTCCACCATCGTTATAGTCATAGGATTCTAATCACTTTAGGCAGGTTTGTTGTGCTATCCACAAGGCCTGCTTAATTGGGAGGAGAAACTGTGGCTATGGCATTAGATGCCTAAAGATCGGGGTAGAGGAACCATGTAGCTTTGTTGTGCTATCCACAATGGCTGCATGTAAATCTATGCTCGTCGCGTAACGATGGTTAGCTTAGATCAGAATTAGTGGTTTGTTGTGCTATCCACAATGCCATTAAATCTCTGGGGACCGAAGCTATGATCAGATATTGCAAGGAGTTGCAAGTCCCATGAGTTGGGTGCTCTTTGATTGTATTACAGTTTGTTGTGCTATCCACAAGACTGCAGTACAAGTCATTGAGATTCTGATCCCCACTAGGAGACTGTCGGCGTCTCCCGTTCTGTATAACTGAGGGTTATACAGTCCGTCGAAAATTGGTGGGAGTTAAACTTGAACAAAAGATCATGTCTTGTTTTAAATTTTAATAATTGAACATCTGCTAAATAAATTTTACTTATCTCCTGTAGGGAATTATGTCGTCGAATAACCCACTCTGTGGCATACTTGTTGCCCTTTTGACTTACCTGATCTACTCAGATTGGTTCAGAAACTTGAAGAATGTCTTCAGATTTGAGCACATTAACTTTGTCCCTAGAGCTGATCCTCCTGCTGAATCGGCAATGGATGCCCCTGAAGCAGAGATGATAGCTAACGATAAAAGATTGAAGGACAAAGGCAAAGGAATAGTGAAGGGTGACTGCTTCTACTATAAGCAGTATGGTCACTGGAAGAGGAACAGCAAGGAGTTCCTTCATGATAAAGCTCATAGAAGAGTGAAGCTGCATGAAGCTTCAGATATCTATATGATAGATATCAACTTGCCAGTAAGAGATTTCACATCTTGGGTATTGGATACCGGATGTGCTTCTCATATCTGTCATGATGCACAGATGCTGACAAGTAAGCGTAAGCTGAGACAAGGCGAGGTGGAATTGAGGCTAGGAAACGGCGCAAAAGTTGCGGCGATTGCTGTTGGGACAGCAAACCTCAGGCCTCCATCAGGAGACGCCTTACTTTTAGAAAATTGTTATTATGTTCCTAGCATAATAAAGAACATCATATCAATATCTTGTTTGGACAAGATAGGATATAGGTTGACTATTGAGAATAGAAGTTGTTCGATTTATTATGGTAATAAATCAATAGCTTCAGCATCTTTAGTCAACGGTCTATATCTATTAGATGTTTCTTATTACAATCTTCAAATTGATAATGCTCTTAAGAAGAGCAAGAATTGTGTGAACCAAGCCTACATGTGCCATTGTAGACTTGGGCACATTGGCGAAAGCAGGTTGCAAAAGTTGCACAAGCATGGTTACTTAACTGTATTTGATTACGAATCGTTTGCAACATGTGAATCCTGCCTTATGGGAAAGATGGCAAAATCTCCATTTACTGGACATGGAGAACGTGCCAAGGACATTTTGGAACTAATACATTCAGATGTATGTGGTCCAATGTCCACCCAAGCCAAAGGTGGCTTTTCTTACTTCATCACGTTCACCGATGACTTCTCAAGATTCGGCTATGTGTACTTAATGAAGTACAAGTCGGAAGCAATTGAGAAGTTCAAGGAGTTCAAGAATGAGGTAGAGAAGCAGTTAGGAAAGAGTATTAAAGCTCTTCGATCAGATCGATGAGGAGAATACTTGAGTACTAATTTCACACAATTCTTAAAGGATAATGGTATCATTTCTCAGCTGACCCCTCCATATACACCACAGATGAATGGTGTATCAGAAAGGAGGAATCGCACCTTGTTGGACATGGTGCGATCCATGATGAGTTTTCAGGATTACCAGTGTCCCTCTGGGGGTATGCTCTAGAGTCAGCAGCATACCTACTGAACAGAGTACCCAGCAAGTCTGTAGCCTCTACTCCATATGAGATATGGAAAGGCAGGAAACCAGAATTTAAACATGTTAAAGTCTTGGGTTGTCCTGCTCATGTAAAGAGGCATGATCCAGACAAGCTGGAATCACGAACTGATAAATGTAGGTTTGTGGGATATCCAAAGGAAACCTTTGGATACTATTTTTTCCATCCTGGTGAACAAAATGTGTTTGTCGCCAAGAAAGTTGTCTTCTTGGAAGAGGAATACTTTCTCCAGGAGGACAGTGGGAGTAAAATAGTACTGGAAGAGGTTCCAGATGTTGGGATCGCTGTGTCGGGATCTGACCCAAAAACGCAGCGGAATAAATTATTCGGGATCGGACCTGTCCCGTTTCGGTCCTAAAAGTAAAACCGATGTAAATCGAATTTACCTTGCGCGGATTCGAATCCGCGTCCGTTTTTCGGTTCCGTCGGAGCGATGCCGCAAGTCGCGCAGATGCCCGACCTCTAGCGGTATCCACGCGGTTCTCCTCGCGATGGATCGTCCTCGCTTCCTCGCTCGCTGCGGCGTTCGTAGATCCCGTCTGACTGCGCGTAATCCGCCGCGACATGCGGATTCGGAATCCCCGTCGAACGGAAGGTGGAGCAGTTGGGAACCGCACGCCCAAAGGAGAGAGAAAGTGGGGAAGAACGAATGACGGCTAGGTCAGGGTTGCTGGCCCAGGACGTAGAATCCGTTCTTTTATAAGAAGTTAGTTTGCGGTTTTTCATAAAAACCCAGACTTATCCGAAATCCTGTCGGATTATCCATCGACTTGAAAACCATTTGTGTGTGACCCTCTAGGCCCAAATACCAGTCCAGATAATAGCCCATTAAGTCCAATAACCCTTTACTGACCCACTGAATTAATTAATATCCTTATATTCAATTAATCAGCCGAATTTAATGTCCTACAATAAATTCGGACGGACTACCGATCACGTTGGATGCCAAGCAACATCGCGTGATCCTGAATGGTATTGGGATTATCGCAACCCTCTATTGGAACCTTTCTGTCATCGGTTAGCGCGCAGATATAATCCTTCATCCGTGCAATGTTCCCGAATCGACCTAGGGCATGGTTTACTGTTACACCCTATTTGGTCGATTCACTTGAATCAAATGCCGCTAATCTGAATCCGATAACTCCTTATCGATTACAAAGTCCGCCCTGGCCAGGGACTTTAAGCGCATCATTCCCGGAACATTCTCTCTCAAACAACCGAGAGCGGATGATCCCGTATTGAACACACAATTACCTTCGAGGGCATTTCTCTGAACCCGATCTCTTGACTTATTGATAACCCATGGTTAGGGATTCGTTCGTCAAGATCAAAGCTCAGAAACCTACCAACAAGATATCTTTGGAGTCTCAGGTCCAAGGATCATCTACGCAACCGTGACAAATGAATCAAGCTGGTTAACAGTGAGGTGATTACCATCCAGCGATTCATGGTCGGATCAGTTCAGTAAACTCATTCACCAATGAGCACCTATAGGTTCAACATAGTGTCTCCACACAAGTGACTTATGGGATCAGTCACCCTCATCATATGAGCTGAAGTAACCTATACTAGTCTATCCGGATGTTCAATGTCCTATCTCAAACATCCTATGACTAGGAACAATTAAGAACATGTGTTTATAAGTATTCGGTCCCGTAATTATGATCTCATCATAATCCGAAGACTATTGCACATGTTCATGGACTTCATCGTGATACGATAAACACAGATCGAATTAATTACACACAATGAATTATTGCCATTTATTAATAATCTGAATAAGTACATAGTATCGGATTAGCTTTGAGACCATCTAATACTAACAATCTCCCACTTGGACTAAAGCCAATCACTTTTATACAGAATACCCATATTCTCTAAGTGACGCTCAAAAACATTTTGAGACAAAGGCTTTGTAAGTGGATCTGCTATGTTGTCGGCTAAGGGAACTCTTTCCACCACGACATCTCCTCGAGCTATAATCTCTCTGATCAGATGAAAGCGCCGCAGAATGTGCTTCGACTTCTGATGAGACCTCGGCTCTTTCGCTTGAGCAATCGCCCCATTGTTGTCACACAGCAGTGGGACGGGACCAGATATGCTTTCCACCACACCAAGATCGCCGATGAATTTCTTCATCCATACAGCTTCCTTGGCGGCTTCAGCAGCAGCAATATACTCGGCTTTCGTTGTCGAATCAGCAGTGGTTTCCTACTTGGAACTTTTCCAGCTCACTGCTCCCCTGTTGAGTGTAAAAACAAAACCTGATGTTGACTTGCTGTCGTCAGGATCAGACTGAAAACTCGAGTCAGTGTATCCTCGCAGCTTTAAGTCTCCTCCTCCATAGACTAGAAATAGATCCTTAGTCCTTCTCAAGTACTTAAGGATGCATTTCACAGCCTTCCAGTGTTCATCACCTGAATCTGCCTGATGTCTGCTCGTAACACTTAGAGCATATGCTACATCAGGTCTGGTACATAGCATGGCATACATGATGGACCCTATGGCAGAAGCATATGGGACTTTATCCATCACTGCCCTCTCTTCAGGTGTCTTGGGAGACTGACCTTTAGAGAGTGAAATTCCATGTCTCATCAGTATGAGACCTCTCTTGGAATTTTCCATGCCAAACCTTTTGACAATGGTTTCTATGTACATGGATTGAGTTAAAGCTAGCATCTTCTTTGATCTATCTCTATAGATCCGTATTCGTAATACTTAAGATACTTCTCTCAAATCCTTCATGGAGAAGTTCTTTGACAGCCATATCTTTACTGATGACATCATTCCTACATCATTCCCAATGAGTAGGATGTCGTCAACGTAAAGAACCAGGAATGTGATTGCGCTCCCACTGTTTTTCTTGTATACACAAGGCTCATCTTCATTCTTAATGAAGCCATAAGATTTGATCGCCTCATCAAATCTTATGTTCCAGCTTCGGGAAGCTTGTTTCAGTCCATAAATGGACCTCTGCAACTTGCATACCATGTCTGGAGATTCTTTGGATATGAATCCTTCTGGTTGTATCATATACACCTCCTCCTCAAGGTTTCCATTGAGGAATGCAGTCTTCACATCCATCTGCCAGATTTCATAATCATGGTAGGCAGCAATGGCGAGAAGAATTCTGATAGACTTAATCATAGCAACGGGTGAGAAGGTTTCGTCATAGTCAACACCTTGTCTTTGACGATAGCCTTTCGCCACTAATCTTGCTTTATAAGTCTCAATATGTCCATCTGCACCGATCTTTCTTTTAAAGATCCATTTGCAGCCGATAGGTACTATACCATCGGGTAAATCCACCAAGTTCCAAACTTGGTTGATGTACATGGACTGTATTTCAGAATTCATGGCTTCCCGCCATTTTCCGGCCTCTGGACTTTCAATGGCCTGTTGGTAAGTCTTAGGATCATCATCCTCATTATAGAGTATCCTCGAACCATCCAAATTAATATGTCCCACATATCTTTCTGGTGGTTTAAGTACTCTTTCAGACCTACGAGGTTCCTGTATTTCATTTTGAACATGTTCAGAAACTGACGGTTCATCTGATGAACCATTGCCAGTTTGTGGGTCTGGAACTTCTTCCAGAATTACTTTACTCCCACTGTCCTTCTGGAGAATATAATCTTCTTCCAGAAAGACAGCTCTCCTGGCTACAAACACCTTTTGTTCACCAGGATGATAAAAGTAATATCCATAAGTTTCCTTTGGATATCCCACAAATCTGCATTTGTCAGTTCTAGATTCCAGATTATCTGCGTCATGTCTTTTAACATGAGCAGGACATCCCCAGACTTTAACATGTTTAAGGTCTGGTTTCCTTCCATTCCATATCTCATATGGAATGGTCTCAACAGATTTGCTGGGTACTTTGTTCAAGATATACATAGCCGAGCTAAGTGCATATCCCTATAAGGACGCTGGTAATTTGGACATGCTCATCATGGATCGCACCATTTCCATTAATGTGCGATTTCTCCTTTCTGATACACCATTCATCTGAGGTGTATAAGGAGGTGTAAGCTGAGAAAGGATACCATTATCCTTTAAGTATTTAATGAACTCAGTACTCAAGTATTCACCACCCCGATCAGATCGGATGGTTTTTATACTCTTTCCTATTTGTTTTTCTACTTCATTCTTAAATTCTCTGAATTTCTCAAAGACTTCAGATTTATACTTCAATAAGTATACATATCCAAACCTTGAGTAATCATCAGTGAATGTAATGAAGTATGAGAAACCACCAATGGCTTGGGTTGACATAGGATCACATACATCTGAATGTATGAGTTCTAATATGTCTTTGGCTCGTTCTCTAGTTCCAATAAATGGAGACTTAGCCATTTTACCTATTAAACATGACTCACATATTACATATGATTCATAATCAAATGGATCCAAATATCCATCTTTATGCAACCTTTGGAGTCTGTTTTCACCAATGTGTCCAAGCCTACAATGCCATAAGTAGGCTTTGTTCATTTCATACTTACTTCTTTTAATTGAAGAACCGATATGTAAATTATCATGAGACACATTCAATAGATACAAACCATTGGATAAAATAGCAGAAGCTATTAATTTATTTCTGAAATAAATTGAACAACTATTGTTCCCAAAATTTAAATTGTATCCAATTCTATCTAAACATGAAATAGAAATGATGTTCCTTATTATGCTAGGTACATTATAACATTCATCTAATAAAAATGTGTCTCCGGATGGTAGCTTGAGCTTCACTGTCCCCACAGCGATCGCCGCAACTCTTGCGCCGTTACCTAGTCTCAGCTCCACCTCGCCGATCCTCAGCTTACGCCTTCTTGTCAGTGCCTGCACAGAATTGCAGATATGAGATACATATCCAGTATCTAATACCCATGATGTACAATCTCTAATTGACAAGTTTACATCTATCATATAGATACCTGAAGCGTCCTGCTGCTTCACAGTTCCTTGAGCCTTGTCATTGAGGTATTCTTTGCAATTCCTCTTCCAATACCCTTTCTGGTGACAGTAGAAGCAATCACCTTTCTCAGCACTTTTACCCTTGTCTTTCTTGGTAACCTTTACCTTTCTCTGAACCTTGTTTTTATTCTTTCGAAAAGCTTGGACTGCAAGTCTTTTTCTGTTGGTCTTACCAACCATTAGGACTTGGGGTTTATCCTTCACAAGGTTCCCCTCAGCAGTCTTTAACATGTTCAGCAGTTCAGCTAAGGTGGCCTCGATCTTGTTCATGTTAAAATTAACGATGAACTGAGCATATGACAGTGGAAGTGAAGACAACACGAGGTCTGTGTGCATCTCCTTGGGAAGTGTAATCCCAAGAGCATCCAGCCTCTCTACCCACTCAATCATCTTCAGCACGTGATTCTGTACTGAAGTTTCCTCTGCCATCGGAGCCTTGAACAGATTCTTCGATATCTCATATCGTTCGATTCTGCTCTGCTCACCAAATAGCTCCTTCAAATGGAGCATGATGGATCTAGCATCCATCTCTTCATGTTGCCTCTGCAACTCATTGCTCATAGAGGCTAACATGTAGCATTGGGCCATGGTGGAATCTTCCTTCCATTTTTCATACGCTATCATTTCCTCCTCTGGAGCATCCAATGCTGGTTCAGCAGGAGGTTCATTATCCAAGACATAGGCAATCTGTTCAGACCTGAGGACTATCTTCAGGTTTCTGAGCCAGTCTGATTAATTAGTGCATGTCAAACGGTTGGCATCAAGTATGCCTCGCAGCGGGTTATGGTGCGACATTCTCGCCTACAGGAGATAATCAATTGATATTTAGCAGATATTCAAATTAACTAAAACAAGATATGGTCTTTTATTATCTAGTTTTACTCCTACTAATTTTTGACGGACTGTATAACCTTCAGATATACAGAACGGGAGACGTCGACTGTCTCCTAGTGGGGATCAGAATCTCCAAGCATCACAGTATGACCTCGGGTAAACACATAGTATCATACTGCTATCTCAGAGCAATCATCTCATGATAATTGCAACTCCTTGCAATATCCGATCATATTTCGGCTCCCAAGTTTAATGGTCCCGGGTAAACACAGTAGACCATTATCCCCGGTCTAAGCTTTACCATCAATACGTGACAGAGTAAAGTAGAAATATAGTTCCCGGGTAAACACGTGGATGACTATATCGTTCCTCTACTCTTATCCAAAGGCATCTAATGCCATAATCAACAGTCCTCTCAACAGACAATGGCAGACCTCGGGTAAACACATAGTATCTGCCATGACTGAATTAAGTTCCATTGATCATATTGATGGAGAGCCACGCGGTACATTCTCAATGACTCGCGCTACGGCTTAGAATTTGTAACGAAGGTTTTACTTATTTAGTTTGGTCTCATTCTAGGTGATAGTATTAAATATATCGAATATATTTATAAATACTAATAACCTAGCAAATATAAAGCGCACGCATCACATACATGTCATTAGTGTGGTCATGGACGGCACTGTGGTTTGACTTGAGCCACACAGTCAAACGCACACACATACACAATATAACAACTTATATCATGAGTCTGCAAACCCATGGATTCAATGAACTCCTTCATTTTCATCTGGTCAGCAGTTGTGGATCATCCTCGCTCCGCGCGCAGCCGCCTCGATCAAATTACATCGTAATTCTCAATTACATGATAATTTAAATGAGGAAGCCTTATGGCGATTACATCGAGGAGGAAGGTAGAAGTACAATGGAATATGAGAGGGAGAGGTTCGCAGACCTCTATTTATTAATAAACAATAAACCACACAATCACATTCCACATCCACAATAAATGCTCCTCTATGACCACCATGTGTTTTAGTTAAACAAACCACACATGAATTGCGCATCAAATGGCTAAATTAAAATTTTTGAAAATAATTAATTTTGGGTTTCATAAAACCATGGACCAATCAAAATTGGATTTGGAATTTTCGAAAACTTTTACAGTTTAAACATGCTAATTTAAATCAAATTCAAACAAGCAGTTATTACACATCATATGCATTAAAATTCCAAAATTTAACCATCTAGAGTATTCCATGCAAATATGACAAGATTAATCTAACTATTAGATTAATAAAGTCATTAAACAACTAGATTAATCATTATCTTATTAAAATCTAACATTTAGATTATCTAGTTATAAATAATCATTAATTCAACATTTAAATCAATAATTAATTATAACTATAAAATTCAATTAAGATAATGACGTTAATCAATTGCAATGGGTCTCAAAAAGGTTAAATTGAATAAGAAATTTAATTTCAAAACATTTTTGAAAATATAAAGTTCAAAACAATTTAATCTAATTAAAACCGGGGTTTTAAAACCATGCAGGTGGCTCAGCCCACCCCTGGCCGAGCCATGGACTTGGACCAGGGCGCTTGGCTCGGACCAGGGCGCCTGGCTCGGGCCGGGGGGGGTCCATGGCCTCAGACCCGGTCTAAGCCCGGCCCCCCGGTCCGGTCGGACCGTGTGGCTAGGGAACCCTATCCGCACGGGACCGGGCCCTCCCCTTTCACCCCCGGCGGTGCCTGGTTGCAGTAAACCGGGGGGGGAAGGGTGGGGAGGCGGCGGCCGGCGACCGCCCCGGCGCCGGGAGGGCACCGGACCGCCGCCGGTCACCTCACCGGCGCCGGACGGCGCCTGTGGTACCTGCCATCCCCAACAAGGGGTGCTTGGAATCCCCCCCAAAACCCCTGTCAAACCTAGGTTTTGAAAGGCACTATTCCGGCCATTCACCGCCGGCAGCCCCAAGCCGGCGCCAGCGGTGATGTCCACGGCGGTTGGCAGGATCCTTTGGTCATACCAAAAGCCTACCTGGAAGCATCGCATCACATGAGATTATCCGAATACCCCCATCGAACCTTATTCTTCCCACAAAGAACACGAGAAAACACCAAAACAAAAATATGTTTTCCGCAGAAATAAAATTAATCTGATTAATTCCATCCATCTCATGAATATTATTTCTACAACTAAATCGTTAAATATGCATGGAATATAACTAGAAAATTAAATTTCAGAATCCGAAACGGCGAAAACACAGTGGAACCTAGCTCTGATACCACTGTTGGGATCGCTGTGTCGGGATCCGACCCAAAAACGCAGCGGAATAAATTATTCGGGATCGGATCTGTCCCGTTTCGGTCCTAAAAGTAAAACCGGTGTAAATCGAATTTACCTTGCGCGGATTCGAATCCGAGTCCGTTTTCCGGTTCCGTCGGAGCGATGCCGCAAGTCGCGCAGATGCCCGACCTCTAGCGGTATCCACGCGGTTCTCCTCGCGATGGATCGTCCTCGCTTCCTCGCTCGCTGCGGCGTTCATAGATCCCGTCTGACTGCGCGTAATCCGCCGCGACATGCGGATTCAGAATCCCCGTCGAACGGAAGGTGGAGCAGTTGGGAACTGCACGCCCAAAGGAGAGAGAAAGTGGGGAAGAACGAATGACGGCTAGGTCAGGGTTGCTGGCTCCGGACGTAGAATCCGTTCTTTTATAAGAAGTTAGTTTGCGGTTTTTCATAAAAACCCAGACTTATCCGAAATCTTGTCGGATTATCCATCGACTTGAAAACCATTTACGTGTGACCCTCTAGGCCCAAATACCAGTCCAATTAATACCCCATTAAGTCCAGTAACCCTTTACTGACCCACTGAATTAATTAATATCCTTATATTCAATTAATCAGCTGAATTTAATGTCCCACAATAAATTCGGACGGACTGCCGATCACGTTGGATGCCAAGCAACATCGCGTGATCCTGGATGGTACTGGGGTTATCGCAACCCTCTATTGGAACCTTTTTGTCATCGGTTAGCGCACAGATATAATCCTTCATCCGTGCAATGTTCCCGAATCGACCTAGGGCATGGTTTACTGTTAAACCCTATTTGGTCGATTCACTTGAATCAGATGCCGCTAATCTGAATCCGATAACTCCTTATCGATTATAAAGTCCGCCCTGGCCAGGGACTTTAAGCGCATCATTCCCGGAACATTCTCTCTCAAACAACCGAGAGCGGATGATCCCGTATTGAACACACAATTACCTTCGAGGGCATTTCTCTGAACCCGATCTCTTGACTTATTGATAACCCATGGTTAGGGATTCGTTCGTCAAGGTCAAAGCTCAAAACCCTACCAACAAGATATCTTTGGAGTCTCAAGTCCAAGGATCATCCACGCAACCGTGACAAATGAATCAAGCTGGTTAACAGTGAGGTGATTACCATCCAGCGATTCATGGTCGGATCAGTTCAGTGAACTCATTCACCAATGAGCACCTATAGGTTCAACATAGTGTCTCCACACAAGTGACTTATGGAATCAGTCACCCTCATCATATGAGCTGAAGTAACCTATACTAGTCTATCCGGATGTTCGATGTCCTATCTCAAACATCCTATGACTAGGAACAATTAAGAACATGTGTTTATAAGTATTCGGTCCCGTAATTATGATCTCATCATAATCCGAAGACTATTGCACATGTTCATGGACTTCATCGTGATACGATAAACACAGATCGAATTAATTACACACAATGAATTATTGCCATTTATTAATAATCTGAATAAGTACATAGTATCGGATTGGCTTTGAGACCATCTAATACTAACACCAGATCCCCAAACAGCTACATTATCATCAGATGAGATATCAGTTCCTTAATCTGTTCAGGTACACACAGATGAGCCTCGTAGATCTGGTAGAGTACCTAGACTACCCGAACAATATGTAGGACATATTGCTGAAGGTAAATCTAAGGTACAATATAATGAGGATGATGATCCGAAAACCTACCAGGAGGCCATAGAAGGCCCAGAAGCCGGAAAATGGCGAGAAGCTATGAACTCAGAAATCCAGTCCATGTACACCAACCAAGTTTGAAACTTGGAGGACTTGTCCGAGGGTATTGTACCCATCGGTTGCAAGTGGATCTTTAAGAGAAAGATCGGTGCTGATGGACGGATCGACACTTATAAGGCAAGGTTAGTGGCAAAGGGATATCGTCAAAGGCAAGGAATTGACTATGACGAGACTTTCTCACCAGTTGCCATGATAAAGTCGATCAGAGTTCTATTCGTCATTGCTGCACATTTTGATTATGAAATCTGGCAGATGGATGTGAAGACTGCCTTCCTCAATGGTAACCTTGAGGAGGAGGTGTATATGATACAACCAAAAGGTTTCACATCCAAAGAATCTCCAGATAAAGTGTGCAAGCTTCAGAGGTCCATTTATAGACTGAAGCAGGCTTCCCGGAGCTGGAACATAAGATTTGACGAGGCAGTCAAGTCTTATGACTTCATTAAGAATGAAGATGAGCCTTGTGTGTACAAGAAGACCAGTGGGAGTGCAGTCACTTTTCTAGTTCTTTACGTAGATGACATACTACTCATTGGGAATGATGTAGCTATGATGTCATCAGTAAAGATCTGGCTGTCGAAAAACTTCTCCATGAAAGATTTGGGAGAAGCATCCTACGTATTGGGAATACGGATCTATAGAGATAGATCAAAGAGGATGCTTGGAATGACCCAATCCTTGTACATAGATACCATAGTCAAAAGGTTTGGCATGGAAAATTCCAAGAGAGGTTTCATACCGATGAGACATGGAATTAGTCTCTCAAAGGAGCAGTCTCCTAAGACTCATGATGAGAGGCCATTCATGGATAGAATACCCTATGCCTCTGCCATAGGATCTATCATGTATGCCATGCTATGTACACGGCCTGATGTTGCATTTGCTCTAAGTGTTAAGAGCATATTTCAGGCTGATCCAGGCGAAGAGCACTAGAAGGCAGTGAAATGTATCCTTAAGTACTTGAGAAGAACTAAGGATATGTTTCTTGTCTATGGAGGAGGTGACTTGAAATTGCGAGGCTTTACTGACTCGAGTTTCCAGTCAGATCCAGATGATAGCAAGTCTACATTTGGATTCATGTTTACTTTGAACGGAGGCGCAATGTGCTGGAAGAGTTCCAAGCAAGTAACCACTGCAGATTCGACGACTGAAGCTGAGTACATCGCTGCAGCTGAAGCCGCCAAGGAAGCAGTGTGGTTGAAGAAATTCATCACCGACCTCGGCGTAGTTCCCAACATCTCTGAGCCTGTTCCACTGTTGTGCGACAACAATGGAGCCATTGCACAAGCGAAAGAGCCGCGGTCTCATCAGAAATTGAAGCATATTCTGAGGCGCTTTCACCTTATCAGAATGATCATATCCAGAGGAGATGTAGTAGTGGAAAGAGTTCCATCCGTCGACAATGTAGCAGATCCACTGACAAAGCCGTTGGCTCAAATTGTGTTTAAGCGTCACCTAGAGTCTATAGGCTTATTGTATAAAGGTGATTGGCTTTAGTCCAAGTGGGAGATTGTTAGTTTTAGGTGGCCTACAAGCCGATCTGACTATGTAAATCTCGTTCATTTATTAATAAAATGGCATAATATTCATTATGTGTAAATCGCATTAATTATCGTCTTATAATGAAGTCCGTGAATATGTGCTATAGTGATCAGATTATGATGAGATCATACTAATGAGACTGATCACTTAAACACACATATTCTTAATCGTTCCTAGTCGTCGGATATCCGAGAAGGACATCGGATATCCGGTTAGACTAGTACAGATTACTCCTGCTCATATGATGAGGGTGACTGATCTCATAAGTCACTTGTGTGAAGACACTAGGCGAATCTGTAGGTGCTCATTGGAGAATGAGTTCACTGAACTGATCCGACTGAATCGATGGATGGTATTGTACCTCACTGTCAACCAGCTTGATTCTATTGTCGCAGTTGCGTAGATGGTCCTCGGACCTGAGACACCAAGGACACCTTGTCGGTGGACTCTGTGCTTTGACCTTGGTTTACGAATCTCTAGCTACGGGATTCTAATATGTCAAGGATTGGGTACAGCGGAATACCGTCGAAGGGAATTGTGTGTCAATAAGGAATCATTCGCTCTCGGTACTTAGAGAGAGAATGCTCTAGGAAGGATGCACGAAAGTCCCTGGCCAGGGCGGACGATAAGATCGGGAAAGGAGTTTTCTGATATTCATCAGCGGCATCCAATCCAAGTGAGTCGACCGGTTAGGGTTTGACAGCTCGCCATACCCTGAGTTGACTCGAGAGCATTGTACGAATGAAGGATTATATCCACGCGGTAACTGTCGGCGGAAAGGTTCCAAGAGTGGGTTACTTAACCCCAATACCTTCTGGGTTCACACGGTGTTGCTTGGCACCCAACGTGATCGGAGGCCCCGTCGAATTCGATGTGCGACATCAATTCGATTGATTAATTAATTAATAAAGGGTTATTAATTGATTAATAAAGTCAGTGAAGGGTCACTGGGCTTGTTCAGCCATTAACTGGACTGGTACTTTGGCCTATAGGGTCACACGCAAATGATTCTCAAGGCGATGGATAAATAAGTAGATTTTATATAAATCGGGGGTTTTTATGAAAAACCGCGCGGTTAGTATAAAACATAGCAAACGGGCTGAGCAGGCCAAGCTGCTGCTAACCCCAGACGCCCCTCCTCAGTTTCTCTCTCTCTCTGGCGTCCAGACATATCCAGATATGCTCCGCCGCTTCTCCGAATCCCGTTCGACGGGAAATCGTCTGCGTGTTGCGGCGATCGTTGCGGCGACCGGCGGAGGTTTCATGGGCTGCGAAGAACGAGGAACGCAAGGATATCCGTCGCAGGGAGGATCGCGTGGACTTCGCTAGAGGCCGGGCACTTGCGCGGCTTGCGGTGTCGCACCGACGGAACCGAACAGTTGCGGATTCAAATCCGCACACGATGAGAATGGATTATCCGATAATCGTAGTTTTTAGTTTTTTGAAACGGGAAAATGGATCGCTGTTTAATATTTTATTTTCCGCTGCGTGAGCGATCTGGAGAAACCCGAGAAATCCCAACATGGGCGACGCGATTCAAGACAAAATCTCATTAAAGCATGCAATTAACATGTATTTACATTATTAGATAGTTTGGAGAAATGCATGTTTGAAAACATACTCGAGGACGATGATTTTTACATGATCGGATCGCACCGTGTTGCGTTTTGTGCGATCGTGGACCTAGAGTGACAGTTGTTAGCACTTAGGCACCCTGTGTCGTTGTGGGAGTGACACGGCGCCGGTGTGGGAGTGGTGGGGTGACCCTTAGAGAGAGGGTCACCTGATATACCCCGGGGTATATCTAGTACTTGTGTGGGAGTGGTACATTCGGAGTGTCACTCGTACTGGGAGAAGCAGAACCACCTTGAGCCAGGTCAGGCCGAAGTAGCCAGCACGCTATCCGAGGGGTTGCTATTTGGTCTCAACAGGTCGGTGTTTTCCGTGTTCGGCTGCGTGGTTTGCGTGTTTAGACAAGAGGTTGGTTGTGGACTCCGTAGTGGAGTGGTTGCAGAGTTGTGTTTACTGTTTTATTTATTTAAGTTGCCTTTATTCATGTTGTTGCACTTGTGGGTACGTGAGTGGGTGGTGGGGATCGAAGGATCCCTACTGAGTCTATTTCAATGAGACTCACCCCCTGCGGTTTTCAGGTGAGGGCTCCAGGTAGGCGTAGCGAGGAGGGTTTTATCTCGGGTTGCGCGCCAACAACCATCATTCCGGAGTATGCCCCGATGTTGTTGTTATTTCTTTTCAGGCATGTATGCTTAATTACTTCTTTTTAATTTGAATATGTAATTATTTGCTGAATCAAGATGAATTGTAATAATTTTTAATTCCTGCACTTTCTTTACAATTAATGTGATGTGGATGTTTAGCTTAGTTTATCATTTGTTTCCAGACTTATCAAGATCCTGGTTTGGCTCCAAATTTTAATGATTCGGTACTCATTTAGTAATCGGATCTTCGATTATAGGGTGGCGGGTCGTTACATCTTGGCTTCGGACGAGAGTCAAATTTATGAGGCAAGTGTACTCTCGGAATCTTATCTTACTGAAGCATGCCGAGAGTAGAGGGCCATGTGCTGAGGCGAAAACCCAACTGGGTCCAATCCCAATTCCTGAATGGGCTGAGCAACAATCATCCACTCTCGGCAGCCCATGTTCGTCCTGAGCCAAGAGGGACCTGGCCTAGTTATCAAATTCGAACTCATTCAGCCCTGGCGCCCGTTGGGCCGACTGGGCTGAGGTGGATCCGACCCACTCGGTAAGGCGAGTATGGGTTGTTCTACAGTGGCCCAGAAGCCTACTGGGCCGAGATGGGTCCGGCCCGCTTAACCGATCGGGTAGATTTCATCAGCAAACAAACGCAAGGTATTCCTGACATTTTCTCTCAAACAGCTAAGAATAGTCCTACATCACATGTCACAAGAAAGGAACCCTCATCTCCCACTATAAAGGAGCGTTATTCATTGCAGAAAAGGTACACAAGCTATTAAGCCTTCATCTCTTTCTCATAATATAAAGAGTCTTTCATTCAATTAATGACTGACTTGACCATCGGAGGGTTCTTCCGGGCTACGACCTGGGACCCTTCTGACGGTTCTTTTCTCTGCAGTAGGAAGGTCCTTCGTTTCCGCCTCTCCCTCGGCTTCAGATCCACTTATCTGTTTATATATCTATCCGATTTCATTTTGTCAAATTATATTACTGCTTTGGTATATCGAATTGGCAACTCCAATGTGTAGACGTTTACCTCCGCCTAGTACAAAAGGATAATATATAAGTAGATGAATATATACTTGTGGATGTGCATGTGAATTGAAATATAATCCCTATACTGTGTATGTGGATGTGAGACGTGCGTATGTGAATGTGACTTGATATTTATATATGGATACAAATAAGTTTTCTTGTAGGAACGACTGAAGATGTGGATATGTATGTGTATGTGGATGTGGTTGTACATATATGGATGTGCATATGAATATTTTTGCAGATGCAGTTGTGGGTGTGGATTTGGCCTATTTTTATTCTTTGCTCGTTCAAGACTTTTGTTATGATACATGTTTTTACTATCTTTTGATAGTAATGATATATATCGATCATAAAGTCTTGAATTGTCTTGTTGGACAGTCTGGATATTTGATCATCTAATATTCTTTATTATATATGATTCATGATTATCTTAAATTTTCGACAGTATCTTCTCTCACTCTTCTTCAATATACCTACTAATTTTGACTACTCTTTTTGTCACTTGTATTTTATACAAGTGACTTTTTGAGAAAAGTTAAAATTAGTAAATAATGATGGTATATTGGAGAAGTGTGGGGAGATGCTGTCGAAATTTTAAGATAATCATGAAACATATATAATAAAGAATATTAGATGATCAAATATCTATAGATGGGCATATTATGTGATCTAGGTACCTTTTTTTATGAAATTGTATGAAATCTAACAGGTATACAAATGTGAAAAATGTATTACTTTAAAGAGAGATGCTGTCGAAATTTTTTTAGAAATCTGTATATCCATATCTATAAATTTATCTACCTATCTATTTATACATCTTTCTATCTATCTATCTAGCTAACTATCTATATATCTAGTTTATCTATCTACCTATCTATATAGTTTAATATGTACCTATATATATATGTCTAGCTATCTTGTTATCTATATATCTACCTATCTATGTTATCTAACTATTTATCTATGTATCTGTCTATATATCTACCTCCTACCTGTCTAACTATATATTTATCTATGTCTCTATCTTGCTATCTTTGTATATAAATAACTATCTATCTATCTACCAAACTATCTATCTACCAATCCATATATCTAACTACTACCTATCTATCTATCTAGTTATCCTATCTATCTACCCATTTATCCAATCTATGTAACTAGCTACTACCTAGCTATCTACCTATCTATTTATCTATCTACCTATCTATCTAACTATCTTATCTATATATCTACCTATCTATTTATCTATCTACCTATCTATCTAACTATCTTATCTATATATCTACCTATCTATCTATCTATATAACTATCTTTTCTATTTACCTACCTAGTTACTAAACTATCTATCTATCTTACGATCTATGTACATATCTATCTATTTATCTATGTATATATATATATCTATCGGTCTATCTAGTTAGCTATCTACTTATCTATCAGATTTTATTTACGTAGATGTAGATATCTTTTTATCAGACTATATTACTACTTTGGTATATCAAACTGGCAACCCCAATGCGTAGAAGTTTATCTTTGCTTAGTACCAAAAGGTAATATATAAATAGATGGATATATACTTATAGATGTACATATAAATTGGAATATAATCTCTGTACTGTGTATGTGAATATGGATGTGAGACATACATATGGATGTGACTCAAGACGTGTCTATGAGAATAGACAGGTGTACAACGTGGATAATATACAACTTTCAAAGAAGATGTTGAAATTTTTTTAAGTTAGATATATAATTAGATATCTATATACATTATGTGTTTAACTTTTGTTAGTAGTACTTTTGAATTAATTGAAGATGATGACGATGCATTTGCCTTTCAAGGTTATGTGTTTATGTTCTATATGTATGTGAACACATTGAGGAGCTTAGAGGATCAAGTTTCTTGTGTTGTATGTTTGTGTTGTATATGGCAGGTTGTATGTGTGTCCTAAGTGTGTATGATAGGCGATGATGATGCATTTGCCTTTACAGCCACTGCAAGCCATCTGCTAACGGCGTGGCGGCTCTGGACGGCCATCCTTCCTCACTGGAAGGTTGTGTATGCATATGTGTGCAGTGTTTGTTGTGTTATTTCGTCGTTGGACAATCGTGTTGCAACCGTTTGTGTAGATCGTTGAAGCATATGGAAGCCTCTAGGGGCAAAAAAAAAGTTACATCTGAACTTCCGATCTTCCCTCTCTTAAACTTTATGGAGAGGCGAATGTGTGTATTTGCGTTGTGTGTGTGTGAGTGTTTGCATGCTTGTGCGTGTGCAGTGTGTGCAATGGGGTGTTATACTTATTGTAAAGAATTGTACCCCCTGATCTCGTTAATGTGCTCCCTCACAGCTTGTGTACTTATTAGCTAAGTTTATACTCTAAAGAAGCACATTGAGAAGATTAGAGGATCAAGTTTCTTGCGTTGTGTGTTTGTATTGTGTGTGTATGTTTTGATGTGACAAGTTATGTGTGTGTGTCCTATGTGTGTGTGTGAGGCGATAATAATGCATTTGCCTTTGCAGCTACTGCAAGCCATCTGCTAACTGTGTGACGAGCCTGGATGGCCATCCTTCCTCACTGGAAGGTTGTGTATGTGTATGTGTGCAGTGTGCGTTGTGTTATTTCGTCGATGGGCAATTGAGTTGCAACTGTTTGTGTAGATTGTTGAAGCATACGGAAGTCCCTAGGGGCAAAAAAATAGTTACATTTGAGCCTCCAGTCTCCCCTCTTGTAAACTTTATAGAGAGGCGACTGTGTGTACTTGTGTTGTGTGTGCATGAGTGTTTGCATGCGTGTGCACTGTGTGCAATGGGGTGTTGTACTAATTGTAAAAAATTAGACTCCTTGATTTCGTCAATGTGCTCTCTCGTGGCTTATGTACTTATTGGCTAAGTTCATACTATGAGAGAGCATATTGAGGAGATTAGAGGATCAAGTTTCTTGTGTTGCATGTTTGTGTTGTGTGTGTGCATTTTGTATATGGCAAGTTGTGTGTGTGTCTTATGTGTGTATAAGAGGCGATGATGATGCATTTGCCTTTGCAGCTACTGCAAGCTATCTGCCAACGACGCGACGGCTCTGGACGGCCATCCTTCCTCGTTGGAAGGTTGTATATACGTGTGTGTGCATTTTGTGTGTTGTGTTATTTCGTCAGTAGACAATTATGTTGCATCTATTTGTGCAGATCGTTAAAATATACAGAAGTCCTTATGAGCAAAAAAAATAGTTATATCTAAGCTTTCGGTCTCTCCTCTCCTAAACTTTATAGAGAGGCGACTGTGTATTTGTGTTGTGTGAGTGTTTGCGTGCATTACGTATGCAATGGGGTGTTGTATTTATTGTAAAAAATTAGATCCCAAGCTTTTGTGTTGTGTGTTTATGTTGTGTGTGTATTTTGTATAAAAGCATACACATGCATAAATGTGAATAATGTATAACTTTTAAGGGAGATGTTGTCGAATCTTTGATGTGGATAAAACTGATGTCGAACAATTTAAGGGAGACCTCGAAACCGACTTAAAAAAATATAAAAAAAAGTTTTACCCACTGCAATGTCTTTATTGCAATTAAAAAGACATTGCAACAAGTATTACTCGTTTATAAATAGTTGAGGGTTTTGGATGGCACGTGAGAAGAAATGACTTTTGCCCTTTTACAATCTTGGGGACCGGAACTTTTTCATAGAGGACGTGGATCGTCGTCTCATTCTCTTCCACCTGGCCGCAGTCCGCGCTCTTCAGAAAATTTGGCAGTGTCCCGTCCAACCAGATGCATCCGACGGCCCAAAATGATTCCTCGATGAAGGCGACGAATACCAGCAGCAGGACCGGGAAAGAACTCCCCTTTCCCATTCGCTGGACGGGCCCCCCTCCTTTCTCTCTCTGCCTCCACTCTTCTTCTGAGACGCCCCTTCCATCTCCTCCTCCTGTTCCATCTCCCCTCCTCTCTCTCTCCCCCTCTGCCTTCTTAGAGAGAGAGAGAGTTGTAGAGAGAGAAAGAGATGGTGATGTGGGTATTTGGCTACGGCTCGTTGATATGGAAAACGGGATTTCGCTACGACGACCGCCTCGTCGGCTTCATCCGGGGCTACCGCCGCGTTTTCTACCAAGGTACTCTCTCTCTCTCTAACTCTCTCTCTCTTTAGAACTCTTTCCACATATTATGTGGATGTTGCTTGTGATGTTCTAATGGTGGTGGAGCAGGTAGCACCGACCACCGGGGCACCCCCGCGTTCCCCGGCCGGACCGTAACGTTGGAGCCGGTTCCCGACGAAGTCTGTGTAAGCTCAAAGCAACTCTCAAATGCCGCCACTTCCTACTGTCTACTGATCTTTGTTCTTGCTTGTTCGTTTGCGATTTGTTCAAACAATCTTGTCGGTCATGAACATTCCTGCGTCAATTGTTGAGTGGGGGGGGGGGGTTGTGTTTCTGTTTGTGGGTTTGTTATAGATTGGATTTGCCGTGTGAAATGCTCCTAATTACCATGTGTCTCCAGGAATTTTGTCTGCATTGTGAAAACTGTCGCTTAACCAACCATACAATGCTACGTTACTTGATTGGAGCTTCAATCTCATTAACTATTGTGTGTCGAAGGTGAGCATGCTCGTCATGTAGTCTTGGCAAGGTATCAACATAAGAGTTTGGTTGTCCAAGTTCTAAGCTGATCCCAGATTGATGAGCATGAAACGGGATGGTGATGATAAATTGATAATGAAAGTGTGTGAAAATTGTTTTACAGAAGCATGAGGGATGGGCGAGTTAAGGCATATGAAGTAGTTTGCTCAGGACATCGTTATAGGAGATGCACATGGGGGTGCGGGATTCTAGCAATGGGTAGGTGGTCACACAATCTCTCGTGAAATACCCCGTGCTTGTTCATAGATACCAAGCACAAATTACATCAGGGTTAGAACTTGGATGATCTGATCCTGAGAACAAATGGAATTACTGAACATAAGCCGATTAAGTCCGTACGCCTATCAAAACACCAATCAACTGCTCACAATACTTATCAGTTATTCCACAAACATGAACCCACCTAGGATTCAATATAGGTTACGAAGGATTTGCTAAAAAACATTAGGCAAGGTTTTTGTTGAGTCTTGTATAGGAGACAAGATGGAGGGGGAGCCTTGGTGCAATGGTAAGGTTGCTCCATTGTGACTTAAAGGTCACATGTTTAAATTCGCAAACAACCTCTCTGTAAAAAGCAAGGGTAAGGCTGTGTACAATTGACCCTCCCCAAACCTCATATTTCGAGAAAGCAAGCCCCACTTTGGAATTTGGGTGAGTTGGGTTGGGCTATGCAGTAATTTGGGTTGACCCTAATTCAAAATAGCATAACCCAACCTCAGCCCAATCTAAATTCAGCCAGCCCAACCCAACCCAAATTTAAAATAATGAATTTGGGTGGGCTGAGTTGGGTTGGGTTGGGCTGGTCCAATGTGTAGATAGTTTGTTAGAAATATTCTAGTTTTTTGTATCAATTAATGCAAAAGTCAATGGGTCAACTTGGACCAACCCAAATTCAGCCCAGCCCTACCCAAATTTAATCTAACCTGTTTTAAATAATTTAGGTCAGCCGAATTTAATATAATTTGGGCTGCACTAGGTTAGACCATGGGCTGGCCCACCCAGTTGACACCGCTATCATAGCACTAGACTGCTTTTTTGTATAAGCGAAAAGATGATGATTGCTCCAAATCCGTATTTCCTCTAACTTTGAGAGTAGAACTCTATCCTATCATCATGGCTAAGGCACTAAATGAATGCAGCATAAAATCTTCAGTTTTTTCAAATTGTTATTAGTAATCCATTTTAACACAATATACGACACTTCGCAATAGAGGACTAGTATCATAGTACATCCACCAGTACATGTTTGACTAGGGCTCTTGTTGCTCAAAATTCATTCCTTCCTGGATGTAGGAATAAAGTTGACTAAAAATCATGTGATGATAGCCTAATTCTCTGTGATCTTCAATGGCACCATGAATGGCTTCTTTCATACTTCCAATGATGGGGATCCTTGACCGGTGCGCAAACATGGCCAGAGGACTATATAGGATTTTATTTGGCTTGAAGATAGTTTATATGATGTCTAAGTTGTAGGGTGTTAGATGACAAGTCCATTGAGTCCTTGTTCAGCCCATTTGGGGCCTGTTTATCATCGTCTTCTTTTTTTTGATGTATTTTCGTATGATTTTTTTCAGATTTTTTGAGGCTAAGGGTATTTTAGTCCAATGATAGTTAAGTTTGGGTACGCCTCTATAAATAGTGATGCAAACCTTATTTTTTAATTAATGGTGAATTTTTGTTGCAAATTTTAGATTATTTCTTCTATTTTTTCTGAGATGGAGAACCAAAGACCCTGAGACGGGGTTGAGAAAACCTTGAAATAGGTTATTATGTCTTGCGATGGGGCTGGATGTGATGCCCAAATATCACCATCCTCTTCCTTCCATCGTCCCACATCAATGTTGGTATCATAACCAGATTTGGATCATCCTCACGATCCAAATTATGTCCCAGTTACACATCCTCACACCTAACTGCCTCTGCCACCGCAGTGCCACTGCCACACCGTACCGCCACCCTTCCTTTTCTCCTTCTTTCTCTCCATGTGGTATTGTTTAGCCACAATACCTGTGGCACTATTCACGCTACAATACCTGCAGTACTGTTCATGCTACAGTATCAGCTATGAACACTATCTGCGGTACTGTTCATGTTACAGGACTTGTCAGCACATAGGCCTGTGGGCTCTTTCTCCAGCCATCAGGACTGTTAGGGCTTCATCTTGCACCAGCCGGTTTTGTGGGCCTTGTTTGATGTTCCCGGCCTACTGTGGGTCCTTTTCTGCTCATGTCCTACGTGATTTGATGTGATGTGTTCGTTCATATTTCAAACACAAGTTTATGTACGGAACGGGAAGCTCGTCAATTTGGGATTTGATCCTCTTCAGTCATGCAATTATGTTTCTCAAGTGATGGTGGATTTATTACCTCTTAGGGGAGAGACTATTATCAAGCCGGATTCTGTTTTTGTAGAGTTTCAAAAAAAAAAAAAGGGGTGCACACAAGTTTAAAGATGTTCAGTATTTTGACAGAGTTTGGGCTAGGGTTCGTCTTTAAGAGGAATTTATATTATTGTGGGAGAGAGTGGCTGGAAGAGCGTCAAGTTACCATGGATCTCAACTAGTCTAGTTGCATTCTTCAACTGCCAGACCTCAAGAATAAATTTCGTTTGACTAGATCATATTTTATTCTTAATCGTATATGTGTCAAGCAAGCGACCCCACAGCAGTCAACGCCCTTTGACGAGCCATCAGGGGTGGCGACACTTGTGACACACCCGCCATGCTAGTAGTCCAGGGCAGTTGGGATGCCGTGTTATTTGTTGAGCCAAGACTCCACTTGATATCTGATGATGTGTTTGAGGCAGGTTCATCACTACCAATTATTAGTAGTTCTGACCAGGTTCTATGGGATTGGACACTCATGATTGATGCAGGTTTGAACTTACTTTCTGATCACCTATTTGAGATCAGGAATGTTCAGTGTTGCTCCCTCCTGGATGCAATTATGGATTTTAACATGGATCAACGTGATTTTGACATAATATTGTGCGATGTTGAGGAACACTTTCAGCATCGATTTGTGAATCTCCTCTGCATGGAGATCACTATGCCATCAGTGGTGATTATTGGATTTGTTGCTCTCATGTTTGTCCCGTGGATATTGCTGCATTTCAAAAGTCAAGGAAAAATTTTCTCGAACTGGGGGAGAATGATGGGGATCCAGGATCCAGGACAGGCGCACCAACATCACCAATGCATTATGTGTGATGGAGCATGTTTATCCCCATCAGAAGACTGTGCAGGGTTTTATTTGGCTCAAACATAGTTTACATGATGTCTAAGTCATACGGTGTTAGATGACGAGTCCATTGAGTCCTTGTTCAGCCCATTTGGGGCTCATTTAGCATCTTTGATGGGAACCCAAGAACTGGAGAAACGGAGTCAAAGGTCCATTGTTTATTTTGTCTGGCCCATTAGAGGCCCAATTGATGTACTTTTCTAATTTTTTTATTTTTATCTTATTTTTTTGCATGGTTTTGCCATTTTATGAGTCCTAGGGGTAACTTGGTAATTTTTTCTATTATGGCTTCCTTTTGGAGCCTATGTATATCTATGTATTTCCTTTTGGGGAAAATCAATGAAGATTAGAATGAAAAGAGCAGCAACTGTGTGCGTTTCTGTGGGAATGGACCCGTGAGGAGTTTGGTTTGTGAGGGCATGAAGCCCTAGCTTCTTCTTCCCCAACCCCCTCTTCTTCTCTTGTTCGTTCATGCCTTCTTGCCCTTTCTTCTTCTTCTTCCCTGGCCTCCAAGCCTCTTCCTCTGGATTCCCCTTGCTGTTCTGCATCAATCTTTTTATATTTTTTTTAAGCATTTTCATGTGAGTTTTGCATATTTTTTGAGTCTAAGGGTACTTTAATCCAGTGATAGTTAGGGTTGGGTTAGTCTCTATCAATACTGATGTAAATCCTATGTTTCAATCAGTAGTGAATTTTTGTTGTGAATTTTGGATTATTTCATTTGCTTATCTGATATGGAGAACCAAAGACGCTGAAACGGGGTTGTTCTAACCTGCGATGGAGCCGGGTGTGACGCCAAATATCGCCATCCTCTTCCTCCATCATCTCGCATCATCCAAGTGTTCTAGAAATGGTCATCTGCTGTCAGCTTGTTACCTCCACTGGTTTCGCTAGTGCCAAGTGTGTTAATTACAATGTGTAAGAAAGCTGAAAGTAAAAGGTGTTCAGAAGGGATTCAAATCATGAAACCTACTTATCAGACAAACCACCTGCAACTTGTGGATGATACATAAATTCTCATGGAAGGAGGCAAATGGCAATTGAATATTTCATCCCTATTCTCAGATATCTTGAAAGTGACTCAGGCCTGGAGGTAAATTGAGGAAAAAGTTTAATACTAGGATTGAATATGCAGGGGAAGAAGATGCATATATGTGAAGAGATCTCGAAGTGCAAAACTGAGCACCTGCCAATCAAGTACCTTGACATGCCAGTGCAGCTCAAACAGTTGAAAGCCTTGAAGTGAGAACTACTAGTTCCAGTGTAGGAGGTAGATCAACTTTGCTGATCTCAGTGTTACCAAGCATCACATCTTCTACCTGTCAGTATTCTGTGTACCACTGAAGTCTAGAAATCAGTTGGATGAAATCAGGAGAAAATTTTGTGGAGTGGATCCAAGGATAGTGCTACGGTTTTGCCTAAAGTCAGGTGGGATGTATTTTGTAAACCAAAAGATGGAGGCTTAGGTGTCGAGGATTTACACAGGATGAAGCTTGCTTTGTTGGGTAGTGGCTATGAAAGTTGTTGCTAGCTGAGAACTCTCTATGGAAAAAGAATTATTATTAGGCTTGAACTCATTTCAAGCTCAAGTACCAGAAAGTGTGTGATCTTAGACCTTCTGCCTTAAACCTAGTCTTGGTAGCAGGAAGAGTCCCGGGATGCAAGTATCCCACATGATTCCTTATGCAGTCTGTTGGAGTATTGAGTATGAGTATCTAGAAGGAAGGAAAGGATCCTTGATCTTTGGAGGGGATAGAATTTATGTAGAAAATATTTCTGGCCATGCCAGAGTTTTCTAGTACCTCTGAGAAAGGATCTTGGCTAGAATATCTGTAATGGAATGGGTCAAAATGGCGAGTAAATGCCCTTTTACATTATAGATATATGATCATATCGGTTTCAGGCAATGGGATTAAATCTATGTAAGGAGATGTTGGTGTCTACTGGAGGTAACTCATTAGTTTTCTGGTTTGGATGTACTCTCTAGTTCAGCAATTAAATCTATGTAAGGAGAGTTTGCTGGAAAAAGAAAAAATGAGTGAAATATTTTACGGTATGAACTCATGCATTGGATCATATGGAATGAGGCAGGAAGGAGAGAAGAAGCAAAGGAGACAGATAAGAAAAGCATAAGAATATAGAAAAGAGTCCGACAGGCCTAGCAAGAAACCATGTTTCTTGAGTTTGTCATTGTAACATTAGTTTGCCAGTTAGATTTGAGCTTTGCTCCTACTGCAGTTGCAGATTGTGTAGAAATGCATGAAATAGAATTTCGAAACACTTTGTCTTGGACATCGTAAATTATTACATTGAAACTGAAGCAGCTTCAGAAGTGATTGTGCAGAATGCAGCACAAAGTTTGCTAGTTTTTGTGGTTATGCTTTTGTTCTCAGTTAATCAATGTCTTCACCAGTGAGTTTAGGACTCTTGAAACAGAACATTCAAAGGGATGCAATGCAAAAAATTAGAAAGGCATGTTGATGATGGATAACACTTTTAAATGAGCTTATTGTAAAGAACAAACATTAACCATAGATTCCCAAGTTGTGATACAAGGATCATAAACTTTGTGAGAAAAATGAAGAGGACAAAGGAAACATGATATGATTTGTTTTTTTTTCGTAGTTTAGTGTCTGCTTTTTTCATTGTTTTTACTTTGGAGCATTTGGTACACTGGGCTGCATTATTTGTCCAGTTTAACAAAAATGAAATGCACTTAAAAGCAATATACATGATGACCTGCCAGCCTCACAAAATGCATAATTCCAGTTAGTTAGCCAAGGGGCAAGATGATTGTTGTTTTAGTGATGCTACACTTATTTTATGATCCATGCTTCCAGCCTTCCACCCAGTTCATCTGTCAAAGAGACACTAATTAGCATTACGTTTCTTAAAAACTGTCTTTTAGTGTCAATGTATTATGGTGTTCTGTCCATCTTCCAAAGGAGGACAAATAAAGCTTTTGTCATTCAGCCTTATATATGTTGCATACTGTTAGAATAGTCCCACACTAGTTAAACAGCAAATTTAGATACACTTAAAGGAGTGGCGCTTTCTCAACTCAATAGCTTATGGTTTTGAGTTGGATGGCCCAATAACTTCAATATTGTATCAGAGTTCATAGTTATGACTTGGGCCATGTACCCCATGTTTCTCATTATGCATGTGATAGACCTAAATCCGCCTACACTTGAGAGGGAAGAACAAAACAAAATATGTTAAAAAGAGTAGAGCTTGTTTTACTCAATGCCTTAACATTTTGAGTTGGAACATCTAATAACTTTAACTTGATATCAAAGCTCATGATTATGATCTTGCCATGCACTAAATATTTGTCATTGCCCATGTTTCAAAGTCTAAATAGGCTTGCACATGAGAGGACATGTTAGAATAATCCTGAAAAAAGATATGTTCGGAATCATGGAGCCCTCTCCAGTCAATGCTTTAGGATTTTGTGAGGATGCATGTTTGAACAGTTCACATTAATCAAGGGACAAAAATAAGATACACTTAAAAGAGTCCAGCTCTCTGCTCAATACCGTAAGATTTTGTGTGGACACCTCTTAAGTAACCTTTCTTTCATGCAGACACCTCTGTGTCCTGCAACAATATGGCAAAGGAAACCTACTCCATCCCCAAGACAGTGCATAATCAGGCATTTAACGAATCTGTGACAACAGTTTGGCTGAAATGAGCCACATAGCAGATCCAAATGATTCTTTTTTGACAGTAGAGTACAGTATAATTTCTACATTATGACTTGATACCCATCAAGTCAACTCAACTCAACGAAACCTTAATCCCAAATGATTGAGGTCGGCTATATAGATTCTCTGTCTCCACTCTAAACGATTTTAGGCTACCTCTTCTGAAAGATTTAAAACTTCCAAATCATATTGTACTATCCTCTTCCAAGTTAATCTAGGTCTACTCCTTCCTTTCTTCCCCTCCTTTATCCTAATATGCTCCACTTTTCTAACTGGAGCCTCCCTAGGCCTACGCCTAACATGCCCAAACCATCTCAGTCTTCCTTCTCTCAATTTATCCTCAATTGGTACCACTCTTACCTTTTCTCTAATATACTCATTAAGAATTTTATCTAGCCTCGTATGCCCGCACATCCACCTTAACATTCTCATCTCGGCAACACTCATCTTGGAAACATGTTGCGCCTTCATCGCCTAACACTCGCTACCATATAACATTGTTGGTCTTATCGCCGTACTGTATAATTTTTCTTTCAACTTCGTTAGGATCTTACGGTCACACAAGACTCCCGTGGCAAGTCTCCACTTCACCCATCCTGCTTTAATTATATGGCTAACATCCTTCTCGCACCCTCCGTCTTCTTGGAAGATCGAATCAAGATATTTGAAATGGATGCTTTGGGGTATTGCCATCCCATCAACTCCCTCCTTTTCGCCTATCCGACCTTCACTAAACTTATAATACATGTATTTTGTCTTAGTTCTACTTAATTTAAAACCCTTAGACTCTAAGGTGTTCCTCCAAAGTTCTATTTTCTATTAACTCCCTCTTGTGTCTCATCTATCAACACAATATCATCCGCAAACATCATACACCACGGAATGTCTTCTTGTATATTGTTAAATCATCCATAACTAATGCAAAAAGGTAAGGACTTACTGTTGATCATTGATGCACTCCAACGGAAATAGGGAAATCTCTTGTTTTCCCTCCGATCGTACGGACACTAGTAGTTGCTCCTTTATATATGTCTTTTAATACTTGTATGTACCTAGTAGATACTCTCTTGTGCTCCAACATCCACCACAAGACATCTATTGGAACTCAATCATAGGCCTTCTACAAATCGATGAACACCATATTTAATTCTTTCTTCATATATCTATATTTCTCTATCAAGTTCCTAATGAGAAAGATAGCTTCCATAGTTGATCGACTTGACATAAAGTCGAATTGATTAGCCGAAATAGTTGTGTCAGAACGTAAACAATGTTCTACAACTCTGTCCCACAGCTTCATAGTATGACTCATGAGCTTAATTCCTCTATAATTTGAGCAGTCCTAGATATCTCCTTTGTTTTTAAAAATAGGTACAAGAGTGTTATTTCTTCATTCATCTGGCATTTTCATAGAGATTAGGATCTTGTTAAACAATCGGGTCAATCATTCTACTCCTACATCTTCTAAATATTTCCACACTTCAATAGGAATTCTATCAGGGCCACAAGTTTTACCTACTTTTATCTTCTTCAATGTTTCCTTGAGTTCCAAAAATCTAATCCTCCTAGTATAGTTCACATTATGTTGTGTTGTGCATTTTATGCCCACTATGTTACCACTATGATTATCATTAAAAAGATTGTCAAAGTAACTTCTCTATCTTTCTTTGATATCCTCATCTTTCACTAAAATATTTCCTTCACTCTCCTGGATACACTTAACTTGGTTAAGATTCCGGCACCTTTTCTCTCTTATCATTGCCAATCTATAAATGTCTTTTTCCCCTTCTTTGGTTATAAATTTTTCATATATCTTTTCAAAGACCTGAGTTCTTGTCCGACTGACAGTCTTTTTTGCTTTATTTTTTGCTATCTTGTATTATTTATAAATCTCATTATTAGCACAATTTGACAATCTTTTATACCATTCTCTTTTACTTTTCACCGCCTTTTGTACCTCCTCATTCCATCACCACCTCTCCTTCGCAGGTGAGCCATATGTCCTTTAGACTCTCCGAGCACTTTTTCAGCTACTTCTCTAATCTTTGAGGCCATATCTATCCACATAGTATTGACCTCTAAATCCGACTTCCAATCACTCATATTGAAAAGTTCATTCTTAAACATCACTTGTTTCATCCTTTTTTAATTCTCACCACCTTGTTCTAGCAACAGTCTTCCTTCTAAATGTATCCGACCACCTCTTGATCTTAATATCTACGACTACTAATCTGTGTTGACTTGTTAAGGTCTCTCCGAAGATAACTTTGCAATCCTTGCATAAAGCACGATTTGTTTTCCTTGTGAGAAGGAAGTCAATTTGACTTCTATTTTGTCCACTTTTATAGGTCACTAAATGAGATTATCTTTTTATAAAGTGAGTATTTGCTAGTATAAGGTCGTAGACCATAGCAAAATCGATGATACTTTTTCCCTCCTCATTTCTAGTCCCAAAGTCAAAACCTCCATGAACCTTCTCATAACCCTGACGTTCACTTCCTACATGTCCATTAAGGTCCCCACTAATAAAGATATTATCTTCATTTGGTATGCTCTACATAAGGTCATCTATATCCTCTCAAAACGTCCGTTTACTCTTACTATCTAATCCAACTTGTGGAGTATAGACACTAACTACATTAATCGCATCTCCCTCTATAATTAATTTATGCCCATTAAATAGAGAAATAATCGGGTTTGTTATGGAAAGTATGTTTATTTTGGTTTATTTATAGTAACTACATCCATAGAAGAGTCACATGAGAATATTCACGAGTGTAGTACACTTTCAATAATATGTCATTAGACATAGATTTCTCATTTTTTTAGTGGTTGAACATATACCTAAGGTTTGCTTTCCACGACAAAAGACGTGGATATCATTTCCCTTTTTTTTTTTATTTACTCTATACTTTTTATTCCTTCTTCTAAACTCTCAATTCATTTTATGCATAATATCTTTAGCTTCCAGTCTATAGGTTTCTTCAATGAATTCCTGACAGAGAATCTTTTTTGCTTTGCAAGGATTTAGTGGGGAATTGCTTACAGAATTTCCGCAGAAGATGAGACAACTGCATTGGAAGTAAGATGTCAGCCAATTTGTTGTGTGTTCATTTAACCACTGGCCTGCTTCTTTTTTTTAATCATTTTATAAATCTATTTCCCAGTTATGGTATGTGTCAACCATTCCTGTTTAAATTGACAGATCCCCATATGCTACCATTAAACAAGCCTTTCACAAATTCTTTTTTGTTTAGGTGGCTAAATATGGACATCAGAGTAGCCCTTGAACCATAACAATATTTTTTTGCCCCCTAGGCTTTCGAGATAAGTTCATGTGGTATTTTTTTCAGTGAACTGGATAGAATTGGCCAGTTCTCTGCTGAATCATAAAAAGATTTAAGTGGTCTCACTGGCTGAACCATATGAAAATTGGAATTAGGGCACCACGGTAGTAGGGATTCTGTAGTGGCGGCGGTCGCGGGAGGCGTCGCACCCTACTCCCCGCGGGGCTCCTCTCTCTGTCCTAGAGAAGAAATAGGAAATTCACCTAAATTAGAAGAAATAGGAAATTCACCTAAATTCATACTCAATAAAGGGCGTACCCAGTATAGAGGCTCCTGCCATTTGTAGGGTCTAGGGAAGAGTCGATGTACACAACCTTATCCCTGCTAAGCAGAGAGGCTATTTCCTTGGTTTGAACCCGTGACCTCTAGATGTCAAACGGAGCAACATAACTGTTGCTCCAGGTCGCCCTTCTAAATTCATACTCAATAATTTATTGAAATTCAAAAGCTGCCTTACATGAGTATGTATAGAGAAACTAGACCCTAATGGTATCCTAAATGCAAGTCTGGACCAAAATACCCCTAACTTGAAAAATTAGTGTGAATCACACAGAAAATCTTGAAAAATAGAAAAAGGCTTAAATGAGCTCCAAACGGGCCAAACAAAATATCTACGCAACCGTGGTCCGAAGGTCCACGTGTCAAGTAGCCTTTGGAGTGTTATCTTTGAGCCACAGGGAAATTGGTGTGGTCCTCCGATGGCGATAAACTCGCTCCGGGTCGAAGCGGACCTGAGATTGGGCATCCTCACCATAGACAAAGTCAGGCTGGCAGCCAACTAAAAATTTGTTCAAACTTCAGGTATATAGTTTTCTAAGTCCAAAGTTGATAAGATTTTATGATGATGATTTTATCAATGATGACCTCAATTAGTTGTTTCAAGTTTCAACAAGAGAAAAAAAAAAAGGCACCTTCTCCTTTCCTTTGTCTCTACTTTAGTTTCAGTGTGATCATTTTGAAGAAAATGATAATCTTCAAAGTAGGAAGCTTGAGTAGATGCAAGTAATCTTAACTTAGCATCTGTGCCATAACCTCCAACAAAATATCAAAGGTTGGTCGAATATCTGGATTGTTAGATTACCAGCCTGCAGGTTTCTGAGGCACCGTGCAGATATTTCACCTCAATCTCCTTTCAATTTTCATATGGTAAAAATATTTGTGAAAAGCACTATATAAGTATATATTGCCTGTTCATGTGTGGTCATTTGTTGACTTAATAGGACTATTGAAGATTGTAGGGTTCAAGTTTATTTAAATGTTACTCAATGAATATGTTTTATTCACTTGTATTAGCATGTGAAGATATGCTCTACAATGTCTGTTCAGACACGGACACCTTAAAGGCTTCCACGACCTTCTTGACAAATGCAAGATTTTTATCTGTTACTGTTTGCTGATGATTTGGTTCTGAGTTGCAGTACTTGGAAGTAAGGGAAAAGCAGTATGACATGAAAGTTTATCTGGACTTCTTTACAGTAAGTTATCATATTTTAGATGTGACCATATTTCTGAAGGGTGTTCTCCAATGATTCATGCTGCCAAAGGGCATGTTGGTTTCAGGATACGACTTCCACAACTCCAGCTGTCTCAGGAGTGATGGTGTAAGTTTAGCTGCCATGATTCTGTTGGCTTTTTCCCTTATTAATGTGAAACATGCCTGAGGTTTTTGGTTTTAGGTATGTAGCCTCTCCAAATAAAGAATTGAACAAGAACTACTTGGGACCTGCATCAATCGAGGAGATGGCGAAGTACGGTTGCACATCTTTGGACTATGGTTCCATGGTTTCGATTTCTTTAACATTTATGCAGAGACATTATCTTTATTTATTCTCCTCTGTGCGTCACAGACAAATAGTCCATGCCGAGGGACCCTCAGGACCCAACAGAGAATACCTATTCCAACTAGAAAATGCACTTGTTCAGTTTGGTAAGCTCAGCTTGGTTTCCTATAAGTTTAATAAATACCTAAAATGACCGAGTTCCACTCATGTAGGTTGTGAAGACATGCATGTGAGAGATCTTGCAAATGCAGTGCGGAAAATCCTTTCAGAGCTGATGAGCTCATGCTCCAGGGAAACAAATTCTTTGGTTAATGGCATATCTAGTTTCTAGGATTGGTGCAGATCAAGGAAGGAAACTTTACCCCCACCATAGAGAGACCATTTCATCACTACGGTGGAGCATATATGATGGTGAAAAGTGGATGTAAAGAAACTTGCAGCAGCTCCCATTCCGAAGCCCTTCTGCCATTAGATTTGAAGGTGCTACAGTTTAATCCATTCATGATTGTCAGTATGTTATTGGCCGCTTAAAAATTGTCTGCTATGGCCTGTAGAAAGATAAGTATCCATATTTGTCAGTAGATTTGAAGGTGCTACAGTTTAATCCATTCATGATTGTCAGTATGTTATTGGCCGCTTAAAAATTGTCTGCTATGGCCTGTAGAAAGATAAGTATCCATATTTGTTTGTGGCGTATATGCAAAGTTTTTGCCAGGATCATGACTGGAGATTAGGCGTTTTTTACACAAAAGTACCGTTATTTCTCGAGGAAAACTTAATTTTCTTTTCATTCCTCTATGGATTGAAATTGTCTACTCCACATTTTCTACACCTCTGGTCTTCCACTTCATCTTACTAGTTCAGTTATTGTAGTGATAGGAAAGTGGAGCTTAAAAAAGAAAAAAGTTTATACTTTTTAATGATTCTAGACCAATCAGAATGAGTGGAGTAGAAGAAAGGGAGTAGACGATCTCAATCTGCCTTTGATTGTGCCGGAGGTGAGAGGCGGTTGGGTTTCAGAGGTGGGTTATCCCAGGATTATTTACCTGAGAACATGGTAAGGGACCTGACCTCCACTCATCGTGGGTCCACTTAGTTGTTACATCTCGACGCATCTCAGATCGGCCGTTTAGGAGCGAAACAGGTTGTGCGGAGCTGTGTTTTGGTCAATTATCTGATCGACCAAGTAGCGAGCTTGCAGTATGACCTCTTTCCCTTCCGTTTGATTGTTCCATTAGGATCCTACTTGGTCTATCTTTAATTGAGAAATACTTACTGCAACGGAGGCATTGCCATGCTGCTGCAATGCGTCTCAGCAGTTGTTCAATCAGCTTTGATTGGATGACTGCAGCAGTAAGTGCTAATTTTTTTTTCCTAAAAATTCAGAGGATGAAGGTAATCTTAAGAGAATCATTTGTATATACGATCTTTGGCTCCAAAATTTTGAAAAATAAAAAATGGAATAAATTCTTAGAGACGTTGTCCGTCACTGTTTCGAGAGAGATGAGAGAGAGAGAGAGAGGGGCCTGTAGTGGGGCTGAGTCGTCTGACCTGCTGCGATTTGTAAGGTTGGCCTGGTTGCGTGCAAGAGAGAGAGAAGGCACCGTTGGCCCCGGGGGATAGACCTGTTGTGATTCCAAGGTTGGCCCCGTCGTGCGTAGGAAAGAGGCCGCACTGTTGGGCCCATCACGGATGAGGTCTTCTTGACATAGGATTAAGGGGTCCTTTGGTACGTCTAAAAAACCTTACAATATTCTAAACAACTATAAAACAGTATTTTCTTAGAGGAATGATACCATGAGCTCGCCCGCATAGCGCTTCCATGCGGTCAAGTCTGTCAGCCGTCGGATTCGGCGACTAATCTTGATCCTGATAACGCGATTAAAGCAAAAGGGTTCCAAGTACAAAGGCGTTGGTTTATAACTTTTTTTAAAAATATCTACAAAGAATTAATATTATACGTAATATATATAAATCACTAAAAAATTTCAAATATTTAAATGCTCTTCTCTAAGTGTTTTTCCACTCTTTTGAATTTAATTTTCACCATTTGATCGAAAAATTTAGCCGTAGTCATCCAATCAAATGTGTTGTTGTTTGGTGATCAAAATTAAAGTCTCAGAAACTAGGATCAACCCTAAAAACTAATTTGAAGAATTTTTAATTTTTTGATAATTTTTAAATATTAATTTTTTATATATCTCTGATCAGACGACTCTGATTGATTTTTAAAATCGGACGATAAAAATTAAAGCTCCGAGGATATAATCAACCCCAAGGGTCTTATTTGAACATTTAAAATTTTATAATTTTTTTTATCTTTTTTACTATGGAGAGGGTGGTATTTCGAAGGGAGAATGTGTGTCTAACTTAGATGTGCCCCCGTGTGTGTATATATATATAACATGTATAATTAATTCTAACTAATTAGACTTTAAAATGTCTTAAGTAACATATATATGCACATACATTCGATACACACGTATATGTTACCATAAAATTATTTTTGCAAGCTAAATATATTATGTAAACTTAATTTGAATAAAAAATCCAGTAGGGCTATAATAAAAGACTTTCATAAGACAATAGGGTTGATTCCATTCTCGAAGTTTTAATTTTCATCGTCCGATTTTGAAAATTAATTGGAGCCATTCGATCGGACATATATGATTAACAATTAATATTTAAAAATATTAAAAGAGTCTAAAAATAAAAAATTCTTCAAATTAGTCTTTTTGGTTGACCTATCCTCTAGAGCTTTAGTTTTGACCTTCAAACAACAATGTATTTGATTGGACAACTACAGTTAATTTTTTCGATTTAACGGTAAAAATTAAATTCAATGGAGTAAAAAACTACCTAAAGAGGAATATTTGAAATATTTTAGTAATTCATATATATATATATGTATATATATATATAATATTCATTCTTTGTAGATATTTTTAAAAAAATTATAAATATGACTGTATCTCACCAGAGAAGAAATTATGGTAATGAACCAACCCCTTTGTACTGAGAACTCCCCGCTTAACGCGGTCTTTTGCTTTAATCGGAGTTATCAGGATCAAGATTAGTCGCCGAATCCGACGGCTAACAGACTCGACCGCATGGAAGCGCCATGCGGGCGAGCTCATGGTATCATTCCTCATTTTCTTAATGTTTGGATTACTATAAATGATTTTACGTTGCTTTTTATCGTGTTTGGAGTGTCATATTTCAAAATAAATTGATTTCTTAAAAAAATTATTTTAATTGATTTCAATTTTCAGTCTAAAATCACCATAAATCAAAATCGATGATCTTAAAATCGATGATTTTAAAACTAAGAATTTTATTTTTATGCCCATAAGTGAGAGGATGTTTTATTCTTCTTACGGAGATTTACCTCAACAAGTTCGAACAAAAATTTAAGTTCAGCTCATTAAATGAGCGAAACTTGAACATAGGCGAGCATGATTTGATTATGTTTGTAAATAAACTCGTAAGAACTCCTTTACATATTTATTTAATTATTCTATGTATGAGTAAACTTAATTAATAAGATATTTAATATCTTATAAAATTCTCTATCAAATAATTAGGAGTGCAAATAAGTTGGTATGCACCATGGTTTGGCTAATCTTTATAAATTTACATTTAAAAATTTAGACTAAAATCTATCATGGACTCATAGGACTCGCAAGCTATTTAATACTCGGATCCAACTCGCTTACTACTAAACGAGTCAAGCTTGAGCAACGATATAAATACTCCATTCAAACTCAATCTTGATTAGAATTAGTCAAACCAAATTAGAGCAGAATAAAACTTGGCTCCTTTTAATTAAAGTTAGTCTAACCAATTTGGAGCAGGATAAAACTAGGCTTGCTTGCACTCCTAGACAATAGACGTGGATAAAATTATACCTTCGTTTTACTTACTAAGTTTCCCACCGTGATGCGCATCGGAGTCCCAAATGGAGAAGCCAAAGTTGATCCGTCCGATAACTCGGAGACCAATGGAGCCTTCTAGATTTTTCAAAGCTTATACCCATAGGTGAACTAGATGGGACTTTCTCACCTTCTTAGGTGGAACTGTTGGGGCGCTCTACGGAAACTTTCGGCCACTGCTGGTGGTGCCAGAATCTACCTCTTTTGTTTTCATTTACTCCGGTGTAGTTACTGAAGTTTCCCTGCTGGTTTGAGCCTGAGGTTCATATTTCCTGATCAGTAATGGTTGATGCACTGAGTATAGTAAACTGAGTCATATTGCAATGTAAAATGTCATTAGTCTACCCAGACAGGGTCATATAGGTTAAACAGTTTATTTTACAGACAAGTATTAAATGTGGATGCAGTGTTCTAGACGTAACAAATGTACATATGCGTGACAAATACTCCGTAGACATGAAAATATTATTTGTCACACCCACAAAGTATTTGTCATACCTAGAAAATATTTGCCATCGCTATGTATCTATATACAGATTTTTTGACGTGACAGATATTTTACAGGTGATATAAATGCCTCGTAGACATGACAAATACTAGTTGTCACATCTACCAAATATGTCACCCTTAAAAAATATTTGTCATCTCTATGTATCCGTGCACATGACAAATTTTTTATAGGGATGACAAATACTTCATAGGCATGACAAATAATATTTATCATACCCACAGAGTATTTGTCACGTATATGTACATTTGTCACGCCCAAACACTGCATCCGTATTTAATGTTTGTCTAGTCCACATGCGGAAAAGTTGCCTAACCCATGTGATCCGTGTCTAGGTGGACCAATGACATCTTACATTGCAAGATAACTATACTTAATGTACTGACCCTCAGTGCAGCAAACATTACTCTTCCCTGATTTCCTTTAGCATTGATGAGGAATTTTCCCTTGGGTCCCATTTAAGCCCTCCCGTGATCAGCCCACAAATCAGGCCTGAGCTAGTCGACTCATGAAGCCATCAAAGACCAAAATAAAAGGGGGGAAAAGAGTTGCTGTTACAGTAAATGATGAGGGCCCCTCATGCCCTAAGGGGCAAGTCTTTTACTCCCAGATCAACCACTTACTTTCCGCCACTTGGCACTCACTGACTTGAGCATCGAAGGGAGTTCCTTAGGAAGAATACGCAGGGCCCCTGCTAAAGTGATGTTCACGCGTGCAAGTCAACTTGGCCCCAGCACCAGTTGACCTTTGCTCACTCAGCCCACCCGACGCCAGTCGGCTCCAGCACCAGTCGGCCTTGGCTCACTCGGCCCACCTAACGCTAGTCGGCCCCAGCACCAATCGGCCCCAGCACCAGTCGGCCTTGGCTCACTCGGCCCACCTAACGCTAGTCGGCCCCAGCACCAATCGGCCCCAGCACCCGTCGGCCTCAACCTAAGCCTCCTTGCACATAAATTCTGAAGAAGAGCTTCATTTGCGTCACTTACACCGTTCAACCCACCTAAATTACAAGGTTCGTTGTCTCGTCTTGTGGAAGCATGGCATCTTCTCTCTACCCCACTGATGGTAGGCTTAGGTTGAGGCCGACTGGCCGACTGGATGAGTGGGCCGAGTAAGTCGAGGTTGACTGGTGTTGGGGTTGACGAAGCCAAGGCTGACTGGTGTTGGCCTGACTAATGTTGGGTATGCTGAGTGAGCCGAGGCCGATTGACGCCAAGTGGGCCGAGTGAGCCGAGGCCGACTAGTGCTGGGGCCGAATGGCACCGGGTGGGCCAAATGAGCCGAAGCCGACTGGTGCTGGGGTCGAGCCGACCTGCGCACGTGAATACCACGTCAGCGAGGGCTCCGAATTTTCTCCCCAGCGAAGCCCCTCCGACGCTCATGTCAGTGAGTGCCAAGTGGCGAAAAGTAAGTGGCTAAGCTATGGAGTAAAAGACTTGCCCCTTAGGGCATGAGAGGCCCTTATTTTATAGAAGTAGGGTAGATGAGCACTTGTGGTGGCAGCCGATGCGGATCTAAAAGCCGTATTTACTGTAACAGTAGCTCTTTCCCCCTTTTTATTGTGGAGTTTAATGGTTTCATGGGCCAACTGGCTCAAGCTCGATTTGTGGGCTGATCACGAGCTGGCTTAAATAGGACCATGGGGAAATCTCCTCATCAAGTACAAATCCCTTCAAGTCTTGCACCTTTCCCCTCACAATCTGCCTTTCAAGGGGCCTCCTGGCCTCCTCCCTACTCACCACCATTGTCATTCTCCGGGGCCTTCCCTGGGACTATTCTACTCTAGTTTCCTTGGAGCTGCGTCTAGTTTCCTTGAAATCTCCTAGTAGGTTTATGAAAAACACGTTTATAGGGCGATTTTGAATTTATGGGCAACTCAAGTGAGTTTAAAAAAAACCTATTTTTGTACCAACTGAATTAAGGTTACTATAGAAAACATATTTATCATAAACGTAAACACATTCATGCTTGCATCCAAATAGGGCCTATATATCTTTATAAATTGAATGTGTAAAAATTTCTTCTTGTGTGTTAAGTTGGGAGGGAAAGATCATTCAATAGTCTCAAAGAAAATAAAAGATAGGATCATTAAAAAAAGAGGAGGGAGAATGTGCATCGGAGGAGGAGCCTACATTGGAATTGGAGAAGTAGCATCGGAGAAGGAGAAGCCTCCACTTTGCTTGGGAACAGGAGAGAACCAGTATACAAAGGTTTTTGAGGGTGGTGGATGGCCTTCTTGCTCTCTGGCAAACGTGCAGTGGGAGCGGGCCGGGTCAAGATGGTCTTCACGGCCTACACGGGTCCACGGCGGGTGCGCAATTTTTGACAGGTTTAGGCGGTTCGGGTTTCCTAACTTCAAGATCGTACAGAAGTCCAATTTGAGGGTTTTTAACCCATGGATGGAGGAATAGTATTATCATCAGAATTCACTCAAATGTCAAAGCTAGGTGGGGTTTAAGGAATGGATTAACAGGGTCCGGAATCCTTCAAGTCAGTGGAACCTGTTAAACTACTCCAACAACAGTTTCCTTGTTAGGTTTTCCAGCTCGAAACTTGTGAATCAGGTCTACAACAAAATGCCGTGGTTCTTCAATGGGGATCTAGTGATTATGGAAAAATGCTGCCCAACCACTTCCCCTTCAGAATTTAATCTTCTGAAGTAGGGGGATATTGGGCAGTGACGAATACAGCATTCATCTAGTGGGGTATGAGACCTCACTGAATTTTGTCAAATTTATTGATTCAATTTAAAGCCATGGGACTCTCTTGACTCAGCTCAGGATCCCACTGACTTAACTGAAGACCTCATATGACCTAGTCCAAGACTCCACTGACCCAACCATACTTATAACTTAATGTCTAAGTAATCCCACTGGATAAAATTTTTACATCCGCCACTGATATTGGGTGCATATTTTTGACCTGTCAGAGGAATTGTTGGAGTTCAAAGTCATAGAGAAGATTGTTAAACAGGTGGGTTAAGCTTTTTCTCCCCTTCCAGGGGCTGTAACCACCTGTACCAACTATGCCAAGGTGAAGGTTTGCATGGATGCCTTTAAAATCCTCTGTTACTATTAGATTACCTAATGGGAAGGTTAGATCTTTTGAGGTTGCCTATGAAAGGCTTCCGAGGCAGGGTGCTGGGGCATGAGGTAGATTCCTGTTACAGTCTTGCCTCTCTCAAGCTATAGATAAAAGACTCCTACTTCCCCTCTCTCAGGAAAATGATGTAGGAAGCCATCCTTTTGGAGCATGGTGATTGGCTCCGAACCTTCAACTGTCCTAGTCAAAACAAAAGGCAAAATTTGCAGGCCTTGAGCTCTACTATGAAACCAAATGTGCCTAGGAGTTTAGCTACCACGTCGGAGAAGTTGGTAGTGCTGGGGAGGACGGAGGTAAGAACTTCAAAAAAGAAGTTGGTTTTTGAAGATACAACCCATCAAAATGTCAGTAAATTATTTTCCAATGTCCAAGGTAGTCCTTTGCCATGTCAGAACATACACAAGGATGGACAGGTTGCATCTTCCTTGGCCGAAAGACAAAATGATCCTATGTCAGAGGAGATTGTCTCTAGCACCATGGTGGCTCCTAAGGAACAAGACTGTGATGCCAAATTACCAATGGTCAAGCAGTAAAGTATTGTTGGGTCCAGTAAGGATGAAATTTTGGACTATAGACACGCACTTTTGATATCACTATGAGTATATTTCTCATGTTTTTAATGATAATGTCTCGCTTTGATAGTTATTTTCAGAATTTTTATAGATTTTAATGGATTTTTGACCTGGAGGATTAAAACGTCTAGGCAGTTGCACATTCTATTCATCGGGCATCCAGGGGTAGGATATTTTTATCCATTTTCTCTGAAATAGGGTTTTGTCGAATTTTGAGGTTACGCATCTCCTGGGATGGACGTCCGCAAGAAAGGTGTCCAGTCGACTAAATGTTTTATCAAAGTTCATCCAAAATAAGGTACTTTTTGCAGATTAACTTCATGGGTGTTTTATTCTTATTTGAAATGTCTTGGAACACTTCATCTTTATCTCTAGAGGTCTCTAGCTTTTAGTGGATAATTATGGGATTGTTTTGGACACATTTAATCACAAGTTTTCGTGATTATCTTGATTTTGTATCGATTCATCGTCAAATTTCGGGAATTTAGTATGTGACCCCTATAAATAAGTCCCAGGAGGAAAACCCAATTAAGGGATCTCATCATTATGCCTCAGGGCTGCCGGCGTGCACCCCCTTCACATCCATGCCTCGCTGGAGCCTTGGAGAAGTACAAAGGCATCCTCTTTTGTGGCATTCTTCGTCCTCAGCCTGTTCTTCATGGGGATCCCATCTCTTTAATTTCTTTTCTCTTATTCATTTCTTTTCTAGTTTAATCATAGGATCATAGCATAATTTAGTTTATTTTCTCACGGTTTTACATATTGCATGCACGCAACCACCTAATACACCTTTTTAAAGAAGGGTTAAAAACACCAAAACACTCCATGTCACACCCGTGAACACTAGGTCGGCCACAAGCCTACTATAGAATCAGGACATGCATGACAATGGGAACAACCCAACAAACAGAAGAAATATTGTGGAGAACACAATAACTAAAAACTTAAGGAACATCCATGCCATTAATAGAATCTAAAAACTTACAATGTCCATACCAAAATTCTTCTAATTACATTGCCAAAATTTTCAAAAGTACAAGCTCAACACTCAAGCTAAACTAACAATTACATCATTCTCTTAGAACCCTATGACATATCTATTGTAGTTGAAATTGAAATGTCTGAAAGTAGAACAGACACCTGTAGACACCGATTTTGGACCACCCTTTTGGTCATGAACCCCCATCCATCATTAACCCATCATCACCAAACCCATCATCTTATCCATCTCATTTAGCCCATCATATTTTCTCACATAATTCAACCCACTAAATAATCAGGCCCATTAACCAATCTCCGCTTCCTCTCACCCGTGGGAGGCCAACCAGGCCGCCTTCCACCATCCTTGGGAGGCCAGCCAGCCCGCCTTCCACCATTCTTGGAAGGCCACCCCTCGCCTTCCACCATCCTTGAAAGGCCAACCAGGCTGCCTTCCACCACCCTTCGAAGGCCAGCCAGTCCGCCTTCCACCACCCTTCGAAGGCCAGTCAGTCCGCCTTCCACTACCCTTCGAAGGCCAGCCAGTCCGCCTTCTACCACCCTTCGAAGGCCAGTCAGTCCGCCTTCCACCACCCTTTGAAGGCCACCCCTTGCCTTCCACCACCCTTCGAAGGCCACCCCTTGCCTTCCACCCCCTTCGAAGGCCAACTGGGCCGCCTTCCACCACTTCGTGGAAGGCCAGCTACCTGGCCTTCTACGGGATTGGAAGGCATGTGGGCTGGCCGTCCACTCACCTAACTACTGTAGGTGCTGAAAATGCTCGTGTGATTAACATGAAAAAGCTATGTTGTTTAGTGTAAACTAACCTATTAAAAACAACAACTAAAGTGCAGTGATCGCCAGAAACTTTTAACTAAAAAGTTTCAAAAGAGATATGATCGCCTACCTGTTTGAACGCGGAAGATTGAGTCCTTGATTCCCCTCCTTCAGCCGGCTGAAGAAAGAGAGCCCTTTCTTTGTTCTTTTGTTCTTGCTGAGTTTGAGGTTGAGGATCGTCCAGAAGTCCTTCTGGCTTTATGCTTGATTTCCCTTTTTGATTGTTCTCTTGTTGTTGTTGAGTGCAGCAGAAACAGAGAAAGAAAACGAAAATGAAGAAACACTGATGAGAATTTAAGTGGAAGCAATATCTAAACTAACCATGATGTTAAACATACTTAAACAGCAACTCACTTGTTTAATTGGCTTTGAAAACCCCTTTAAAACAAATAGGTTTTGGAAAATTAATGATGTGGTGTGTGTTGCATGAAGTGAATATGAAGAATGAAACTAATGAAGATGTAAAATGAAATTTAAAAATGAAACACTTATGCCTAATTGGATAGAAGCCTTGAAAGGATGAAGATCTTGAAAGGGACGCCGACTTCTGGAAATGGCAGCGCTCCGGCGTTCCGACGTTGTTGCTTCGATCTTCAATTCGCTATAACGCTATGGCTCAACTCAATTCAATTCTCTCTCTTTTTTTTTACTCCCTTCAACATGTAAGGTATTTATAGGCATTTTCTGCGTTCGCGGATTAACATAGAAAAATCTAGGATTTATCCCTCTTAATCGACAGATAAACACTGATTAATTCATCTTTATCTGTAATTATCTAAAACGCGTCGACCTTGGCTGACGCCTTTCAAATTAATTAAGATAAGGATAAATATCCGGAAAAACTTATCTTTATCTTTATTAGCTAAAACGCGTCCACCTGTGCAGACGTCTTTTACACTAATTAAGATAAGGATAAACATCCAGGAGAGAAGTTAAAATAGCTTAGGAAACCTAAAACGCGTCAGCCTTCACAGACGCCTTTTAGCTAATTAATCAACTGATTAAAATTCAAATTTAAACGTTAAAACAGGAATAAACTCTAAATCGCGTCCACACAGGTTGACACGTTTTAGAATTCTGCATATTTTAACTGAAATTTGAGCTAAAATCAATTTAATTGATTAACTTAAACATGTCTGTTAAATCCGACACTAAAAAATATCAATAAAAATTAATTAATAATTAAATATCAGACTATTCTGAGGCATTATTATATGATATGAAATTTACTCAAAATGATGTCAAAATTAGCGTGTCTACAACTGCCTCACCTTGGCATCGTCTTTGCAAGGGAGTGAAATGGAATGGAATGTACTGAAAAGGTGATGCCAAGGTGTGATGAGACACGCTCTTAACATCACATGATTGGAATTTTTTTTTCAAAATCATCAATGAAGATAGTTCAAAGAGATCAATGGAATTAATACTGTCTGGATGAAATAGACAAGGAAATAAAATAAAGTCGATCAACCTCCTTGGAGTGGGAAGTACCCCAGGTCGTAGACACTGTAGGTTTCATCATGGGGAGCGTTTGCCAGCCAATGTGGACGTGCTGCAACCATGATGGATCTTAAAAGAAAACAAGAAATATTGGATAAAGAATCCAAGAAAAGATAGAATTCCAATAATATCTTCAAGCGAACCTCAAAGATAATCAAGATACTCAATTCAGAATGGAATATTTCATATCATGTTTTGAGTTATTTGATTTAATGGTCTGAAACTTAATCAATAATTAATTATTATCACAATGATTTCAAAGTCCTACATGATGCATGCTGGGCTAAAAGAAAAATATAAAATCAAATAAAATATAAATTAATCAAGGATAATATTGTTAAATTGTCATTAATGAGTCAAGACACCAATTCTTGTAATTCAGTGCTAAGCCGAAGCTCGTTTCTCCACGCACCGTTTCACAAAAGTGGAACCATCGTCCCCACTAATTAACAATCCAACGGCCTATCCGTGCGATTAAGAATCCTCTGGAATTATCACTGTTTTTGTTAAAGGGGAACTCAAATTCCAGTTTCATCAAAACCACAAGGTCCTTGATATGCTCTAATAAATACTTATCATGCAAAATTAACTACATGGAAAGAGTACAAGGGCAGAAATAACCTTGATTTTTATGAAAGTCTTATTTGTTGCCTCTGCTTGGCCATTGCCTTGCGGATAATAAGGAGATGAATGATGCAATGCAATTTTATACCTGTTACAGAGGTCCTTCAATTCCTGTGACACGAACTGCGGTCCGTTGTCGGTGACGATGGTGCTTGGAATTCTAAATCGAGTGATGATGTTCTTCATGATGAACTTGCAGACGGTTGATGCTTTGATCTCCACGTACGCTTCAGCTTCTGCCCACTTGGTGAAGTATTCCGTTGCCGTGAGAATGAAAGATTTTTGCTTGATGCCGGAATCTGGGTTACCAAGAGGTCCAATGATGTCGAAAGCCCACATGGAGAAAGGCCATGAAGAGGAAACAGGATGGAGTGAAGATGCAGGAGAATGAATTTTGTCGGCGTGAAGTTGACACTTAGCACACCTACGAACATATCCTACACAGTCTTCTTCCATGGTTGGCCAATAAAATCCTTGTCTAAGGATCTTCTTTGCTAGCATCTGTCCATTGACATGGCCACCACAAACTCCACTATGAGCTCCTTCCATAACCTTCCAAAGCTCATCTTCGTCTAGACATCTTAGAAGAACTCCATCAAAACCTCTCTTGTACAGTGCTCCTCCAACTAGGGTGTATCGTTGAGCAACTCTCATGATAGCTCTCTTCTCCTCAGTTGTAGCTTCCTCAGGATACGATTGATCTTCACAATATTTCGCGATTTCATAATACTATGGCTTCTGTTCATCATCCATATCTTCTAACAGCTCCATTAACATGATTTCTCTCTTTTCAATGATATCTCCGTCCCTGACTTTCTTCAGTAACTTCTCCTTAGTTCTAAGGAATGAAGGGTCTTTCACGGCAGGTGAAAGACGCCTATGAACTATGATCGATTCGGATTGTTTGCTGATTGGAAAATCAAGAGAAGATGCAAGTGAAACTAGAGCGTCAGCTAAGATGTTTTGATTCCTAGGGACATGGACAAAGATAAATTTCGTGAAAAGCTTTGAATAAGCAGAAGTAAGCTTCTGATAAGGCTTGAGCTTAGGATCAAGAGTTCGATACTTGGTCAGCACTTGGCGAAGGATTAGTTGGCTATCACCTACAATCCTGAGTTTAGTAGCACCATGGAAATGAGCAGCCTCGAGGCCAGCAAGGAGTGCCTCGTATTCAGCTATATTGTTTGTGACTGGAAAATCAAGCTGAAAGGCTTGTGGAATGGTGATACCTTCAGGTGATAACAGAACGATGCCGATCCCTTTTCCATGAGAATTCAGAGCTCCGTCAAAATGCAGAGTCCACATATCATCTCTGATTTGATTTACGGACATCAGTTCCTCATCCGGAAACTCTGATCGTACTGGATCAAATCTAGGAAGGGGATGATGAGCAAGATGTTCTGCTATGGCATAGCCTTTGATTGCTTTCTGCTGAATATAAATGATGTCGAATTGAGATAGAAAGCTTTGCCATCGTGCTAACCTATCAGTAAGAACAGATTTCTCCAGAAGGAATTTGATCGGATTCATCCTAGCGATGAGATGGACTTCATGGGCCAGAAAATAATGCTTCAATTTCTGCACAACCCAGACCAATGATGCACATGTTTTCTCCATCGCCGTATATCTCTGTTCAGCGGGGTTGAGAAGTTTAGAGAGATAATAGGCTGCCCTCTCTTTTCCTTCTTCATCTTCTTGTGCTAGGACAGCCCCCACTGCATCATCCAGGACAGAAATATAAAGTATCAATGGTTTGCCTGGAGATGGTGGTCTCATAACAGGAGGACTTGCTAAATAGTTCTTTAATCCATCGAATGCCTCCTGACACTTATCGTCCCAATCAAATTTGACTCCCGGCTTGGTAAGCTCGTAAAACGGCTTACACCTTTGTGAGTGCTGGGAGACAAAACGGCGAATAAATTGTAACCTCCCGATTAATCCTCTCAACTCTTTCAAGTTTTTGGGAGGTGGCATTTCTCTAATAGCCTTCGCCTTGTTAGGATCGATCTCAATTCCCCGTTTACTGACAATGAATCCAAGCAATTTTCCTGAAGATACCCCGAATACACATTTCTTGGGGTTCATCTTTAACTGATATTATCTCGATCTCTCTAATACCCTTGCCAAAACTTTGGCATGCTCAGCCTTTGTCTTAGATTTAACTAGTAAATCATCCACATACACTTCCAGATCTATGTGCATCATGTCATGAAATATTGCCATCATAGCCCTCTGATAGGTGGCTCCAGCATTCTTTAATCCAAATGGCATGATGACATAACAGTATGTTCCCCAAGGTGTAGTGAATGACGTTTTCTCTTGATCTTCTTCTGCCAACTTAATCTGATTATATTCTGAAAATCCGTCCATAAACGATAGAGTTTCATAGCCAGCAGTATTATCGATGAGTACATCAATATGAGGCAATGGAAAATCATCTTTAGGACACGCCCGGTTTAGATCGCGGAAGTCAATGCAAATTCTGACCTTCCCGTCCTTCTTCATAACCGGGACTATATTGGCCACCCATTGTGGATAAAGGACAACGCGTTTTAGAATTTCTGAATCGCGTCCACACAGGTTGACACGTTTTAGAATTTCTGAATCGTGTCCACACAGGTTGACACGTTTTAGAATTCTGCATATTTTAACTGAAATTTGAGCTAAAATCAATTTAATTGATTAACTTAAACATGTCTGTTAAATCCGACACTCAAAAATATCAATAAAAATTAATTAATAATTAAATATCATACTATTCTGAGGCATTATTATATGATATGAAATTTACTCAAAATGATGTCAAAATTAGCGTGTCTACAACTGCCTCACCTTGGCATCGTCTTTGCAAGGGAGTGAAATGGAATGGAATGTACTGAAAAGGTGATGCCAAGGTGTGATGAGACACGCTTTTAACATCACATGATTGGAATTTTTTTTTCAAAATCATCAATGAAGATAGTTCAAAGAGATCAATGGAATTAATCCTGTCTGGATGAAGTAGACAAGGAAATAAAATAAAGTCGATCAACCTCCTCGGAGTGGGAAGTACCCCAGGTCGTAGACACTGTAGGTTTCATCATGGGGAGCGTTTGCCAGCCAATGTGGACGTGCTGCAACCATGATGGATCTTAAAAGAAAACAAGAAATATTGGATAAAGAATCCAAGAAAAGATAGAATTCCAATAATATCTTTAAGCGAACCTCAAAGATAATCAAGATACTCAATTCAGAATGGAATATTTCATATCATGTTTTGAGTTATTTGATTTAATGGTCTGAAACTTAATCAATAATTAATTATTATCACAATGATTTCAAAGTCCTACATGATGCATGCTGGGCTAAAAGAAAAATATAAAATCAAATAAAATATAAATTAATCAAGGATAATATTGTTAAATTGTCATTAATGAGTCAAGACACCAATTCTTGTAATTCAATGCTAAGCCGAAGCTCGTTTCTCCACGCACCGTTTCACAAAAGTGGAACCATCGTCCCCACTAATTAACAATCCAACGGCCTATCCGTGCGATTAAGAATCCTCTGGAATTATCACTGTTTTTGTTAAAGGGGAACTCAAATTCCAGTTTCATCAAAACCACAAGGTCCTTGATATGCTCTAATAAATACTTATCATGCAAAATTAACTACATGGAAAGAGTACAAGGGCAGAAATAACCGTCTTTTTAGCCACGGCCAGACTTCTTGAACTCCCACAGTGGGATCTTCTTGATATTTCCAGCTTTACTTGAGTTTTCTTGAATTTTCTGCGATCAAAATTATTAGTAATCCCAAACAAATATTCAATTTAAACATCAAAAACCACAGAATTTCGAATAAATCACAGAAAAGCTAAAACGCGTCGTGTCGCGCAGACGCCATTTAACGTTGAAACGCGACAGTGTTCCTCGACGCCTTTCACTCACAGAAACAGGTTTCTGCTTGTTCTCTACTCGAATTCCAACTCTATCAATGCACATCCCTTTTCCAACCCGGAAAAGTCTTCCTAGGATCGCAATTCCTTCTATATAAACACCCTTAGGTCGTTCCCAAGCCCTACCACAATCCAAAGATCCAAAGTTGAGTTTTCTTCAAGGTTTCTTCAAAGTTCCAAGGTTTCCAAGGTTTCTAAGCTTCAAGGAGGAGGAACTCCGAAAAAGGGAGGATGAATTCTTCAAGCAAGAAGATGAAGATGTCTTTGGAGCAATTTTCTGATGTGGAGAATCACCTCAATGGAAGAAATCCCAATCTCCAAGTAAGTTTAATCAACTTCTTTTTCAATTCTCTTCATGTTCTTCATCATGTTCTTCACGTTCCTCATCATGTTCTTCGTCTTTTCTTTTGATTTTCAGAACTATCCCATGTTTCCTGGCCCAAGGAAATTTACCTCCTTACCTTGGATCCGTAAACTTGCAAAAAGCATCAAGCTTTCCATGCAAGTGTTCATATCCAAGTGGAATCTTCAAGGTCTTGTAGTGCTTGCCAAACATTACAAGAGCGCGAACGTAGATTGGGCGGCTATGGGTGCCTTGATCGAGTGGTGGCATCCCCAAACTCATACGTTCTTCTTCCAAGACTTCGAGTGCACGATCGTTTTGGAGGAGGCGGAGCTTCTTTTAGGTCTCCCAAAGACCAAAGAGAACAAAGAGAAGATAGCTTTGATGAAAGAGAGAATCACCGGTCAACAATTGTTGACATCTATTATGAAAGATCCTTCAGAAGCTAAAGGATGTCTCACTAAAAAGGGGATCAATCTCACCAAGCTAGCCGAGTGGACGCTGTACGAAATTGATGATCTAAGGGAGGATGAAGCGGAGGATGTAACAAAAGCCTTAGTTACATGCCTAGCTGGTGCCTTGTTCTTTTCTGCGCAGGATAACATCTTAGAAGATGACCAAGTTAGTGTCATATGCGCAATCTTCGAAGGTAAATCCATTAGCACTGCACTCTTAGCATATCTTTATAGTGGGCTTTCTGCAGCGTCTGTGGGCCGTCCTCTGTATGGATGCATGCTACTCTTCGCCTTATAGGTTGAACTTCACTTCAAGTTTGAGCATAGCAAGAAAAGGCCTCTGAATCCATCTCAAATCTACTTGAATAGCACAATTCATTGCATAGCCAATATTGTAAAGTTCAATGAGCATATGGTTAACAAGGTTCCAAAACTCAAGACCCGAGCCGATTGGAGAGAGTATTTAAAGCTCATGACATCCGACATATTCGACTCGTCTCCACTTGCTCTGGTTGGAAAACCTGTGTGGGTGCGCCGTGCAGCAGGAGCAGACCTTAAGTTGATTGGAGCCACCGAGTTCGTGCTATACAATCCACATCGGTGCCTTACTCAACTTAGCTTGGGCCGTCGTGAATTCCCTGAGTTCTCTCCCACACTTCCGATCAAGAAGCGCGACATGGAATCCGACGAAGACTATGAAGCCATACAAATCATCACCACTCTATGGAATCTTGGCTTCAGTTATCGTGTAAAATCCTCTAAAGATAGAGATAGAGGATTGAAATTTCCCTACCTTAAAGGTCTTCATGAAATTCTTCCTTAAATGTCCCCTTTCTCTTTGTTCATAATGTAATAAAGAATTTTATTGAATAAAGAAGAATTTTCATGCCTCAAAACCTTTTCTCAACTTTCTGTGATGTGCACATGATTTTTCCTTTAGAAAAAACTTGATTTTTCCTAAAAACTCAACAGTTCGGGTTCTGTAAAAATGTAAAACGCGTCCATTCAGAAAGACGCCTTTCAACCATAATTCTTTTCTAGAAATTCAATTTAATCCTCAAAAACCCGATTTAAGCATTAAAACGCATCTGCCTAAGAGGACGCCTTTCAACCGTAATTCTTTTCCAGAAATTCAATTTAATCCTCAAAAACCCGATTTAAAGCTTAAAACGCGTCTTCCAAACCTGACGCCTTTCAACTCTCTCTCCTACTTTTTACAGGATTCTGTCATTAATTCCATGATTAATTCTCTGAAACGCGTCAACACACTAAGACGCCTTTCATCATTTTCCTCTGTACGGCTCTGACCAAAATATTGAAACGCGTCCACTTATGTGGACGTCTTTCATTCAAATTCAAACTGCTGTCCATACCGCCTCAACTTTTGCGCCCTTAAAACGCGTCAGCCTTAGTCGACGCCTTTCAGCCTTTCGTTAACAGACCCGCGAAGGCCCCTTTCTTCCTCACTTTTCCAAAAATTTCTCTTTCTTCACCGGCGACGATCTCGGCGATCTCTCCCTCAAAACCTCAAAACTCTCCCTTCTCAAGCCATGGAGCGCGGTGAGGGCTCAAAGAAGACTAAGACCCTAGCCAAGAGGCGGCGAAGGCAAGAAGAAGAGGCCCCCGAGGAGATTCCGGCGTTGCTAGCCGAGGCGGCGGCCTTCTTGGAGGAAGAACTCCCTCCACCGGCACCTATGGCGGTGGAAGAAGAAGAGGAGGGCGACCTCCACACGGTAAGCTTCCTGTAGGTGTGAGTGTATGAAGAAAAGAGAGAGAACGGGGTTCTTGAAAGAACCCGAAATCTGGACTTGAAAGGCGTCCAGACCAGGTGACGCCATTCAAAAGGCGTCACCATGGTTCGACGTCTTTCAAGATAAATTCCGGATTTTTAATTAGGAATAAACATTTTGAATCGCGTCAAGGCATGTTGACGTGTTTTAAAAGACGTCCATGTGGGATGACGCCTTTCAAGACAGAACTGATTTTTCCTGTTTTTATTAATTACTGACCCTTATTTTTATGTTTTTATTTGCAGGGAGTGATGAGGGCTAGGATTAGCTGGGACTTGGTAATAGGGGGTTATAGAGGGCTCCCGGATTTCTAAAAGGCGCGCCTGCGTCGGATGGGATTCGGTGAAGTATTGGACATCGAGCCATTCTGGCTTGACTTAGTCCTCCTGCAGGTGTTGAGGGAGAGGTGGCATGCGGAAAGCCGTGCGTTCCTAATGCCGTTGGGGCATATGGTCCCCACCCTAGAGGATGTGGCCAGGATTACTGGCCTCATGGTAGAGGGCCGACCTGTTAGCGGGGTTACTTACCCCAACTATCAGGGACTAGCTGAGGCTCTATTAGGGATAGAGGTATCCAGCATAGGCAGAGAATCTAGGATGGTCCCCAGGGTAGAAGTAGAGGCTGCACTAGGATTAGTTGAGCCCCGGCGTCAGTCTGACGAGACCCGGGAGGAGTTTAGGATTAGACTAGCCGAGTCATCTTCCTCAGTCTACTGTAGTGACCCTAGTCAGGTAGAGGAGGTAGATAGACAGCTGAGGGTCTTTTTAGTTTTCTTCTTTGGTAGGTTGCTCTTCGGTACGAAGGGCGACCATATCCATTGTAGATTTCTTTATTTGCTAGATGACCTAGATAGCCTAGGAGATTATGCCTGGGGTGCGGCCCTTCTGGCTCACCTCTTTGCCGATCTATCCGCGGTCACGCCGGACCGTGAGACTACCATCAGTGGCTTCTCGCCATTTCTTCAGGTATTAACTTGTTTAATTATTTGTTATATGCAGTGCAATATGATATGATGCTTTTTCTAACTTATATGTTCATGAATGCAGGTGTGGAGCTACTACTATTTCCCGCTCGGCAGAGCGCGGATCGTTCGACCAGATGCTGTCCCTTTTGCCTGCCGTTGGCAGCCGATTGTGGACACGGCTCCACAGCATCATCAGCTGAAGGCCCTCCGCCGTCAATTCCTGGACTATCCCGAACTCTTGGTAAACTTTAACTTGTTCAATTTCATTAAATGCAATCTTTTTATTCATTAAATGCAAGTTATTTATGAATGCATCTAACCTATATGCAGGTGATTTGGCGCCCGTTCTTGGGCATGAATGAGGAGGGTCAGCCATGGGTGACGGCTGGCAGGAGGCGGTTCGGGAGGCAGATGTGGGTACATTGCCTCAACGAGATCGAGCCCCTCCGCCTCCGGCTCGTGATGAGGACGTTGGGTCTCCACCAGGAGTGGATAGATGAGGAGGTCCCGGAGGGTGTGGGCAGGAGCATGAGGGGGAAGCAAGCCCTCACCGACTGGCGTGCCAAATTCCCTGATCAGTATGAGGATTGGCACCGTCGGGGCGTACGGGTGGAGTCCCATGCGGTGAGTAGCAAGGGCTACCTCCAGCAGTATCGGGCCCACTACGCCGATCAGCTTCGGCTCCTTCGACCACTCGATGTAAGTATGCATTCATGCATCTTTAATTTTATCATTATCTTGATTTATATTTGTGAATGAATGTATGTATGACATGCAGGATGCGCGTGATGCGGTCAGCGTCGACCTCCGGGCCCGCCTACATGATGCGGAGGCCCAGCTAGAACAAGTTCAGAAGGAACTATATGACCTGGTATGTATGAATGAATATGAATGCATGTTTTAATTAATTAATTGTTTTGGCGATAATTCACTGACAGTTGTCTTTCGATGCAGCGAGCCGTCTACACCCAGGCGGCTCCTCCTACCCACGGAGCTTCGTCTTCATCATCCTCTGCTGCTGCGTACGATGCTGCCCTTGCTGACCTCCAGAGTCAGCTCACCTCCGCCATCCACCGGGCTTCTCTAGCGGAGGAGGACCGTGCTGCTCGGGTAAGTTCTTCAACTTTTGAATTCTGAATTTGATTACTTAATTGCTTGATTGTTGGACCAACAATGACTTCCTTTCAGGTTGCTGAGCTTCAGGAAGCCCTTCAGAGGGCTGAAACGGAGATAGAGCATGCTCGTGCCGCAGCGGCTCGTGCCGAGGCTGATGCAGAGCGGATCCGGGCTCTGGAGGAGCAGGTGGCCCTTCTCTCGACTGGAGATCTTGCACGCCTCCAGATTCGCCTGGAGGTTGTGACTGAGGAGAGAGACCGCGACCGCCTTCGACTAGAGAGCATGCAGGGTCGCTTGTCAGTTGCGGAACATGAGCGCAAGATGGTGGAGGAACAGTATCAGCGAGCTCGGCAACGTGCTCATGAGCGTGGTCTGACCAGCGCCTTCACCGCCAGTGCTGCTGTATCTTCCGGCCATGCGGGGCCGAGCGCGATGGGACCACCTCCACCTCCTAGTCGAGGACCAGCACCGGATGCGCCTGACGAGGCCCAGAGCCAGTTGGACGAGGGCGGAGGGGAGAGCCAGCCTTGAGGGCTCATGTATCTTCTTTTTTCCTTCATGTATTATGTACAAAAACTCCTTTTGATAATATATATGAAACTTTTGGCTCCAATCTTGTGTTCCTGTGCTTATCTTGCATCCTGTACACACTTAACAAACAGGTTAAGTATCTATTTAGGCTTAGCCCCTTGCCTGACCAAATAAATGGTCAATCAATCTTTTTCTTCAATAAATGGTCAAGGGGCATAGCCTTTATTAACAAAGGTAATGAGAATAATTAAACTGAAGCAAAATGCAACATACAAGCAAACAGATGCTCACTGAAAATAAAAGGAATGAAACACACTAAATGCAACAAGCAGATGCTAACTGAAATATTTTTGTTGTTTTGAAATATTCATTTTTGTTTGGGGTTTTTGAAATATATGCCTTTTTTTGAATTTTGACATATGTATTTTTTTTGAATTTTTGACTTATGTATTTTTTTTTGGATTTTTAACTTATGTAATTTTTTTGGATTTTTGACATATGTATTTTTTTTGGATTTTGGACATATGTATTTTTTTGGGTTTTTGACTAAAAGATCAGCATGGTACTTGGATCAAAAGATCATATTCATTTATTAACTTAATTTCCAAATTATTCTTTAACAACTCAACTTAAACCCATCGTGTTTGAACTTGTGTTTCCATTCGTGATCCCATTTGATGATTTGACCCTTAGTCAATGTAAGCCATTCCTTAAGTTTGGAGTACACCTCTTTAGAAAGAAAAGATGAATAAGTTTAGAAAGACCATGAAAAGGTTCCGGAGACTTAAAAAGATGTTCCTTTCCTACACTAATATCCGTTGGGGTTCGGTCATTTCTTTCCGGGGTATTTATCGACCTTGCGTTCCCTTTTATTTCATTTCATGGCCTTGATGTAACGTTTGTAGTGTAATGGCCTTTTGATTTGACATTTGGCTTTTGCCTCGCTTTTTCTTTTCTTTTCTTTTTTCTTTTTTTTTCGGGACGGATCTCCCCCTTTTTTTTATGACGGCCTCCTACTAAGATGGCGGGTATTCTTGGTAGTCTATTCTAAGCCTCGTTCCGACATCATGTGCCGAATTTAAAACAGAATTTTATTTTATTTTTACTTTAAAAAGAATGATTTGTACTTTACACTTTCGGTCAAGCTCTCGATATCCTTTAGGACTTGTCATCTCTTGTTACTCACGAATCAAACGTGTCAGTGTGTGCAATAATGGACTTGAAATTAAGTTATCCAGACTGATAAGGAAATTTGAGTTTATAAACTTTCTGATTCCACTGGTCTTTGTACCATACTGATCGACTCTTTAACCTAAGGGTAGTATTTCTTAAGATGTAAACCATTCCATGGATGTTTTAGCTCTTCTCCTTCTGCATTAACAAGGCGATAAGCATTACCAGGAAAAGCGTGCGATACAACATAAGGTCCTTCCCAGTTGGGTTGGAGCTTAGAACGCGGACCACCAGGCTTTACAAAAATCCTTTTGACGACCATTTCACCGACTTTGAACTTACGTTCAATGACTTTCTTTTGATAAAAACGTGCTAACCTATTTTGATAAACTTTTGCATGATTAGCAGCTGACCATCTTTTCTCATCTAAAAGTTCCAATTGAGTAAGGAGTGCTGAACGATGTTCATCAATGGAAAATTCCTTATTCAATTGTACCCTTAATGATGGTATGAGGATCTCATATGGAACTACCGCCTCCATTCCAAATGTTAAGGAATAAGGAGTTTGCCCAGTAGGTGTGCGGATTGAAGTTCGGTAGGCCCATAGAGCCTCAACCAATTTTTCTGGCCAATCTGCGAATTTATTAGATTTGCACGTCTTTTTGATGATTTTTATGAAAGTCTTATTTGTTGCCTCTGCTTGGCCATTGCCTTGCGGATAATAAGGAGATGAATGATGCAATGCAATTTTATACCTGTTACAGAGGTCCTTCAATTCCTGTGACACGAACTGCGGTCCGTTGTCGGTGACGATGGTGCTTGGAATTCCAAATCGAGTGATGATGTTCTTCATGATGAACTTGCAGACGGTTGATGCTTTGATCTCCACGTACGCTTCAGCTTCTGCCCACTTGGTGAAGTATTCCGTTGCCGTGAGAATGAAAGATTTTTGCTTGATGCCGGAATCTAGGTTACCAAGAGGTCCAATGATGTCGAAAGCCCACATGGAGAAAGGCCATGAGGAGGAAACAGGATGGAGTGAAGATGCAGGAGAATGAATTTTGTCGGCGTGAAGTTGACACTTAGCACACCTACGAACATATCCTACACAATCTTCTTCCATGGTTGGCCAATAAAATCCTTGTCTAAGGATCTTCTTTGCTAGCATCTGTCCATTGACATGGCCACCACAAACTCCACTATGAGCTCCTTCCATAACCTTCCAAAGCTCATCTTCGTCTAGACATCTTAGAAGAACTCCATCAAAACCTCTCTTGTACAGTGCTCCTCCAACTAGGGTGTATCGTTGAGCAACTCTCCTGATAGCTCTCTTCTCCTCAGCTGTAGCTTCCTCAGGATACGATTGATCTTCACAATATTTCGCGATTTCATAATACCATGGCTTCTGTTCATCATCCATATCTTCTAACAGCTCCATTAACATGATTTCTCTCTTTTCAATGATATCTCCGTCCCTGACTTTCTTCAGCAACTTCTCCTTAGTTCTAAGGAATGAAGGGTCTTTCACGGCAGGTGAAAGACGCCTATGAACTATGATCGATTCGGATTGTTTGCTGATTGGAAAATCAAGAGAAGATGCAAGTGAAGCTAGAGCGTCAGCTAAGATGTTTTGATTCCTAGGGACATGGACAAAGATAAATTTCGTGAAAAGCTTTGAATAAGCAGAAGTAAGCTTCTGATAAGGCTTGAGCTTAGGATCAAGAGTTCGATACTTGGTCAGCACTTGGCGAAGGATTAGTTGGCTATCACCTACAATCCTGAGTTTAGTAGCACCATGGAAATGAGCAGCCTCGAGGCCAGCAAGGAGTGCCTCGTATTCAGCTATATTGTTTGTGACTGGAAAATCAAGCTGAAAGGCTTGTGGAATGGTGATACCTTCAGGTGATAACAGAACGATGCCGATCCCTTTTCCATGAGAATTCAGAGCTCCGTCAAAATGCAGAGTCCACATATCATCTCTGATTTGATTTACGGACATCAGTTCCTCATCCGGAAACTCTGATCGTACTGGATCAAATCTAGGAAGGGGATGATGAGCAAGATGTTCTGCTATGGCATAGCCTTTGATTGCTTTCTGCTGAATATAAATGATGTCGAATTGAGATAGAAAGCTTTGCCATCGTGCTAACCTATCAGTAAGAACAGATTTCTCCAGAAGGAATTTGATCGGATTCATCCTAGCGATGAGATGGACTTCATGGGCCAGAAAATAATGCTTCAATTTCTGCACAACCCAGACCAATGATGCACATGTTTTCTCCATCGCCGTATATCTCTGTTCAGCGGGGTTGAGAAGTTTAGAGAGATAATAGGCTGCCCTCTCTTTTCCTTCTTCATCTTCTTGTGCTAGGACAGCCCCCACTGCATCATCCAGGACAGAAATATAAAGTATCAATGGTTTGCCTGGAGATGGTGGTCTCATAACAGGAGGACTTGCTAAATAGTTCTTTAATCCATCGAATGCCTCCTGACACTTATCGTCCCAATCAAATTTGACTCCCGGCTTGGTAAGCTCGTAAAACGGCTTACACCTTTGTGAGTGCTGGGAGACAAAACGGCGAATAAATTGTAACCTCCCGATTAATCCTCTCAACTCTTTCAAGTTTTTGGGAGGTGGCATTTCTCTAATAGCCTTCGCCTTGTTAGGATCGATCTCAATTCCCCGTTTACTGACAATGAATCCAAGCAATTTTCCTGAAGATACCCCGAATACACATTTCTTGGGGTTCATCTTTAACTGATATTCTCTCGATCTCTCTAATACCCTTGCCAAAACTTTGGCATGCTCAGCCTTTGTCTTAGATTTAACTAGTAAATCATCCACATACACTTCCAGATCTATGTGCATCATGTCATGAAATATTGTCATCATAGCCCTCTGATAGGTGGCTCCAGCATTCTTTAATCCAAATGGCATGACGACATAACAGTATGTTCCCCAAGGTGTAGTGAATGACGTTTTCTCTTGATCTTCTTCTGCCAACTTAATCTGATTATATCCTGAAAATCCGTCCATAAACGATAGAGTTTCATAGCCAGCAGTATTATCGATGAGTACATCAATATGAGGCAATGGAAAATCATCTTTAGGATACGCCCGGTTTAGATCGCGGAAGTCAATGCAAATTCTGACCTTCCCGTCCTTCTTCATAACCGGGACTATATTGGCCACCCATTGTGGATAAAGGACAACTCTAATAAATTTGGCTTTATGTAATTTATCGACCTCTTCCTTCATCTTTAGAGCCATTTGTGGGTGGAATCGCCTTAATTTCTGCTTGACCGGGCTAGCTCCATCCTTTAACGTTAATCTGTGTTCAACTAAAGATGAGTCTAACCCTAGCATATCTTCATAACTCCAGACGAAAGTGTCCTTATAGTCCTTAAGTACTTATACCATTACCTTCTCATCCTCTGTAGAAAGATTTTTACTGACGAGGACAACCTTAGGTTCGTCTTCAGTCCCTAAATTAATTTCTTTGGTGGGCTCTTCTACGGCAGCTGAGGGTTCATCGAATCTCTTCACTCCACTGGCATATGCCTCAGCCGCGTCCTCGTCATCTTCCTCTTCGACAATGGGGTCCTTTTCATGCACTAATTCATATACCCCGTACCCATCATTGACTGACTCATCATCCATGCAATCTTCTGGCATCTGAATTGGATTTTCTAGAAATTGAGGGATCAAAGAACAAGAAGAGCACTTATCAGCTAAGTCCTGGAGGTATCTATCCGGAATTCGCCTACCCTTAGGCTTCCTAGACTTCCTAACCTGACTAGACTGCCTAACTTCACTATCATAACCTAACGAAGACGAAGCAGGATGAAAATCCTGGGATACAAGTGGAAATACAAGAGAATCCTCCCGAGGGTAGGGACAGAGTAAATCTAAGAGAGAATCTTGACCGAAGGACCCGCGCGGCGGGGTGCAATCGGACAAGTAAGATGTTTCCTCAATGAGGATCTGGGAAGAATTTGTTGCCAAATTGGCGTTTTTTTTTGGACAATGAAAGAATTAAACATAAAGCAGGAATGAATACAAATGGAAGGTGAATCAGATGGAGGAAGTGGCACCAAGGCCAGAGGATTAGGGGGATCATATAGTAATATGTCCCAGATCAAATTATACAACCTCTTTAGATCGAGAGGAGGTTGTGGAATAAGGTCCCGAGGGGACAGAGTAATCATGACGGGCGGAGCCCGTGGAATATCTTCAATAATGACCCGCGACCAAGTCGGGGTCAAGAGTAGTGTACAAAATAAAGTATGGAGCATGAAGACATGTGAAGGATATGTCCCCCTCCAGAGCAAATCTGTGGTGTAACCAGCTTCATAGGGGTCATCTGGCTCTCCTTCATCCGTCTCTTCAGACAGCAGTATCCGCTTGTCAAATATGGCACCAGGGCTTTCAATTAGCTCATCAATCTGCGGCGGCCACTTAGGTTCTGCAGGATCTAGGAATAGTCTGTTCAGTGCAATATAGAGGTCTCTCAGATCGAACCACCTGTACCATTCACATTCAGGATCATGAAATTTCCTCCTTTTCATAGGCCGCAGAGCCTCCAAGGATTGGTACGTAAGTAGTTCAGAGCAATGTCTGGCCAAGTCCCTCCCATATATATCATGGAAGTCAAAACAGGAAGTAATGACTACCGTATTGTCATAGCTAAGTATGGGCCATTTCACAAAGTGCGTACACAAGGTCCATGTTAGGGGATCTCGGCCTTCTTTGGGTGGTGTAGACATTGCCTCCCAGATTTTCGGGCCTTCTTCGATTTCTGCTTTCTGAACCAGATCTTGCTTCAGTTTTATTGGCCTATAGCCCAGACCACTTCCAGGTGTTGCTCGATGATTTCTGACAGGAGTGATCCTGCCTTGCAACTGTGTGCCCAGACCTCAGGCTCGTAGCCGTTCTTCATCATAATCCTCCATCCTAGGGTACTCATGCACTTCCCCCTTTTGATAGCATCTAATGGGTATGGATAAATAGTGGCGGCTTTTAGAGGATCAGCCACTGGACGGTAGACCTGTAATACCGACAGAAAAGGTTGTCGGCCAGGTAAAACAGCAGATTTAATCTTTAAGGTATGAGCAGCAGCAAGGATCGGCATGCTCGTTACTTTAATAATTCGTCCTTTGTAAGGGAATTTGAGGCATTGGTGATTCGTAGAGGGAATCGCCTCAAGAGTTTTAATATAAGGACGACCCAAAACAGCATTTATGGAAGGATCGATTTCCAGGATGTGAAATTCGACCTCCGCATGACTTACGGGGCCCAGCTCCACCTTTAAATAGACCATTCCCAGAGGGGAACGGGTAGAATTGTCATATGCTGTCACTGATATGGGGCTGGGCAGCCATTTTTCTTTGGGCACACCGCACAGCTCCAGGGTCTTCGGGGGTAAAACATTGATCGAAGCCCCTGTGTCGACCAGGCATGCATCCACGGCCTTCTTACAAATGTTGATCGTGATGCTCAGAGCCATGCTTCTGGCTGCCGGCGGTGCTAGTTCCGATGTATGAAATGTAATGGAGGGCTGATCCCCCTGAGGAACTAGTAGTACTGCAATTTTCTCTACCGGCACGTCTTCATTGACCATCACCTTTTGCAAATATTCCATTAAAGCTTCTTGGTGACTCTTGGATCTTTTGATTAATTCTAGTATAGTGATCCGTGCCGGTGTCCGATCCAGGTGTTTCAACAAGTCATATTGAGTGCCTGGTGCACTCTCTTCATTATGGGCTTCCTCAGTCGGCTGTGATGGGCCGTCTCTGACTGTGGACTGAGGAAAGACCTTGTTGAAAATCCTTCCACTCCGGAGCGCGTGTTCCTCAACCGTGGAGGATCCGGGTGTCACTTTAAGTACCGCAGGGTTGGATGGTGCGGATGGCGTAGAGGGTTGGTAGGTAGGTGATGGCGTAGGGCTAGGTGGTGATGGCGCGGTGCAGATTAAAGGCCTAGAGGGTTGGATGGTGGATGGGTAAGTGGTTGGTGAAGTGGGGAATGGTACGCGTAATAGCGGTCTAGATGGTAAAGGCATATCTGGATAGGTGGTAGTGGTAGCGGGTGAAGTAGGAAATGGTATGCGTAGTAATGGCCTGGATGGTAGAAGGGGCGCGTTATTGGTTTGCGGGGGGTTATATGATGGAGGCGTAGGAGTGCGGGGCGTAATGGGTCTAAGGAAGGTGGGTAGTGGTAATGGGTTATTGGGTGCGGGCGAGTGATATGTAGGTGTGGGTAGAGGGGTGATGGTAACGGGTTGTGGTCTGGGTATGTGGATGGTGCGGCGTGGTGGTCGCTCTGCGGTACTTGGAACGTGACCCGTTGAACAAAGAGAGGAAGAGTCCTCTACTCTCCACTGCTGCCCACGACCAGCCTCAGACTGGCTGTTCGTCAAAATGGGAGGAACCTGGTTTTGGTTCTGGTGCTCCGGGAGTGGATTCTGCACTATGCCCATGTTGGGTGGTGCTGCTGCTTGTGCCGGTGGTCTTGCTTGCTGCTGCTGCTGCTGCGGTCTCCTCGCCTTCAGGGCTGTTATGTACTTTTTCATCTCCTCCCAGTCTATGCCGCCCTGCTCGTTGAGATCATGAATATAATCTCTGAACTGAAAGCAGGTGTCAATGGTATGCCCAGGCTGCCTATGGAAGTAGCAATACCTGGACGTATCGGCATTTTGAGGCCAGACGGCCTTCTCCCTTGGCAAAACTAAGGCATTGGCTGCCATTAAAGCACTGAAGATATCCGCCAAGGATTCTGGGAGGGCCGGGTATTCTGCCCTCTTCGGGCCTGGAGGTCTTCTCTGCTGGCTGTAGTCACCAGGAGGAGGGACATTGTGGTACGCCGGCGGTGCGTGCGGCTGGTACTGTGGTTGTTGCTGCTGCTGATACTGCTGCTGAGGGGGTTGCTGGTACTGCTGTTGTCGTTGCGGCTGTTGTTGTAGCTGTTGCTGTTGCTGGTTCTGATTCGGCTGCTGGGGCCGCTAGTACTGCTGTTGGTAATGGGGGTTTTGCTGCTGCCTATACCCTTGTTGGCACGGCTGCGGTGGCCTCTGGTACTGCTGCTGGTTCCTCACAAACTGGGGCGAGTTGTTGTTCATGGTACTGACTTGCTCGTGAGAGAGCGTGCCCTCAGTAGTCGGACCTGTGCTAGGAGAATTTGGCACTGCAGGCTTCCGAGGTGGTGGCCTGCTAGGTCTGTGAGGATCAAAGACGCTAGAGAACGTAGCGTCCTTGAAGGCATTATGGCAGTACCGTGCTCTTTCATAGAGCTCTGCCATGTTAGTCAAATTGTTCAAGGAGAGGACTAGCTTGAACTGGGGCGTGGCATTAGAAATTAACATTTTCACTTGTTCAGATTCGGACAAGTGATCTTTCACTTTTTCGGCCAGGCCCCGCCACCTGTCAGTAAAACTGACAAACTCCTCATCAGGTTTCATCTTTTCTGCAATGAGGTCCGTGATAGACAAGGAGGGTGCAACTCTGTCCTGGTATCGTTGGATAAATTTGCGTGATACGATACCGTAATCCTCTACTTCGGAGAGTTCCAGAGAAAAGAACCACTCGAGGCCTGGTCCCTCTAGAGATCTCCTGAACAAAAAGGCCAACGACCTCTTGTCGTTCTGCCAGAAAGATGATTCGTACATAAACTCCTTCAGATGTGTGAAGGGGTTACCAGTACCGTTGTACTTTCGATAGACTGGCATCTCAGAGGGTGGCAGATGGAATACTGGCAGGCTCGGTAAACTGATTTCTGGCACAGCTTTAACCCCCATCATCTTCTGGAGGTTGTTGAACTGCTCATCCATGCGCTCCATCTTGGCCAGCAACGCTTGCGTGGTCAGATCTGCCTGGGGAGGAGGAGGAGGTGGAAGTACTTGATAGGCCTACTGCCTAGAATACGTTGGACATGGAGGACAATAAAGAGGAGGTCCGGCAGAGCTTCCGCCATGCCCGAGGGCATTTTGATAAATAGGCGTTTGCGGTCTAGCCGGTTGCCTAGATGATGAAAGCTGTGGCCCAGTTGGCCAAGAAGTAATATGAAGGCCCTCCATGGCCTGATGGATATAAGGAGGAGGAAGAGGAGGTTGTTGAGTAACAACAGGGGGAGCCATAGGGTTCGGCTCAACAGGCTATACGGGTGTCTTCCCCTTCAAAATAGACTGGATCGCCTCGAACTGCTGAGGGTCCAGTCGGGAGGCAAGAACTCCCAGAGCATTGACGAGATCTATAGGATCGGAGGATGAGGGATCATGCTGATTCATGTCCCCCTCTATATCAGGATTAGGGATCGCATATTCATGCGGGGGAAGATCAGGATATCGATCCTGTGGATGAAAAAGAGGAGTCCGGACATTCCCATCATGTCGATATGGAATGGGGGCAGAATTACGGGAGGCATCAGCATCTCTCCCGTTCTCATAGTTGAAGTCTGAATCGCGAGGGGCATTAGCATCTCCCTCGTAGTTGATGATGGCGTCTTGAGCCATACTCAAGTCCCTGCCTGATTGCAGCAACATGATATTAGATTCCCTTTTCAAAGATTTAATCAAACAAGTTGTACAAAGATTAATCAAACAAGTGGATGCTTAACGTGATTTTAGGGTTCCTTGTTGAGTTATTTGAATTGGATTAAACCACAATTTCTCTCAGGGAAAGGATCCTAGTTTCAGTTCAGTTTCCACCGTTATTCTTTAGGGTTCTCTCTCACAACGCTTTCGGAATCTAGCCGGGACTTCAATTGGTACAACCAGCCCGATGATCAAGGAGGAATACCTTGATTTTGGGGACTTATGGAGGTCTCAACGTCAACTTCTCTAGTCTGATCAAGGGACCAACCCAATCAGAGAGAGTTGCTGACGTCGAGCAATGTGTTCCTAAGAAAAGGAGGGTTTTCGCCTCAATGCGTATGCCCTGCGGCCTGGATGGCCTCTAATGCTTAATAAAATAATGGGTAGCTAGCACTCAAAACACAGAAATCTGGAAACTGAAAAATAATTAAGAAACTGTATGAATCGCGTCAATGGTGGTCGACGCTATTCAACACAGAACTTAATTCTTTCGCAGAAACAGATCTGAAAAATAACTAAGAAACTGTCTGAATCGCGTCGATTGTGGTCGACGCTATTCAACACAGAACTTAATTCTTTCGCAGAAACAGATGCAAACAGCAGAGAAAGTCTGAAGACTAAAAGGCGTCTTGGTTTGCTGACGCGGTTTTGAAACGCGTCAGTGCGACTGGACGCTTTTTAGTTCGCAGAAACATACTTGTAGGAGGATTTTCTGGGTCGAATCCTCCTCAAACAGGGTAAAAGGCAGTAAACAATCGACTCATGCAAAGATTTTTAGTTTCAGATTTTAAACAGGATGATTTACTAACTAAACAATTAGGAAATCTATCAATCACACATCATTTTTATCACAAAAACAGATTTTTGAACTAATCAAGGGGAGGGCAAGATCTTGCCACTGGGGTGTGCACGTGGTGCACGAGGGAAATTAATTAAACTAAACACTCACCAATTGGTGAGGACGTGTCGAGAGACACAAATGGTGCACCGTGGGTGCCCGATATAATGATAGCAAGAACAAAAAGAAACTAAAAGACGGCGAGACCAAGTCCCACCGTGATCGCCAAAAGAGCTGTAGGTGCTGAAAATGCTCGTGTGATTAACATGAAAAAGCTATGTTGTTTAGTGTAAACTAACCTATTAAAAACAGCAACTAAAGTGCAATGATCGCCAGAAACTTTTAACTAAAAAGTTTCAAAAGAGATATGATCGCCTACCTGTTTGAACGCGGAAGATTGAGTCCTTGATTCCCCTCCTTCAGCCGGCTGAAGAAAGATAGCCCTTTCTTTGTTCTTTTGTTCTTGCTGAGTTTGAGGTTGAGGATCGTCCAGAAGTCCTTCTGGCTTTATGCTTGATTTCCCTTTTTGATTGTTCTCTTGTTGTTGTTGAGTGCAGCAGAAACAGATAAAGAAAACGAAAATGAAGAAACACTGATGAGAATTTAAGTGGAAGCAATATCTAAACTAACCATTATGTTAAACATACTTAAACAGCAACTCACTTGTTTAATTGGCTTTGAAAACCCCTTTAAACAAATAGGTTTTGGAAAATTAATGCTGTGATGTGTGTTGTATGAAGTGAATATGAAGAATGAAACTAATGAAGATGTAAAATGAAATTTAAAAATGAAACACTTATGCCCAATTGGATTGAAGCCTTGAAAGGATGAAGATCTTGAAAGGGACGCCGACTTCTGGAAATGGCAGCGCTCCGGCGTTCCGACGTTGTTGCTTCGATCTTCAATTCGCTATAACGCTATAGCTCAACTCAATTCAATTCTCTCTCTCTTTTTTTACTCCCTTCAACATGTAAGGTATTTATAGGCATTTTCTGCGTTCGCGGATTAACATAGAAAAATCTAGGATTTATCCCTCTTAATCGACAGATAAACACTGATTAATTCATCTTTATCTGTAATTATCTAAAACGCGTCGACCTTGGCTGACGCCTTTCAGATTAATTAAGATAAGGATAAATATCCGGAAAAACTTATCTTTATCTTTATTAGCTAAAACGCGTCCACCTGTGCAGACGTCTTTTACACTAATTAAGATAAGGATAAACATCCAGGAGAGAAGTTAAAATAGCTTAGGAAACCTAAAACGCGTCAGCCTTCACAGACGCCTTTTAGCTAATTAATCAACTGATTAAAATTCAAATTTAAACGTTAAAACAGGAATAAAGTCTAAATCGCGTCCACACAGGTTGACGCGTTTTAGAATTTCTGAATCGCGTCCACACAGGTTGACACGTTTTAGAATTTCTGAATCGTGTCCACACAGGTTGACACGTTTTAGAATTCTGCATATTTTAACTGAAATTTGAGCTAAAATCAATTTAATTGATTAACTTAAACATGTCTGTTAAACCCGACACTCAAAAATATCAATAAAAATTAATTAATAATTAAATATCAGACCATTCTGAGGCATTATTATATGATATGAAATTTACTCAAAATGATGTCAAAATTAGCGTGTCCACAACTACCACCTTGACCTCGTCTTCCCCACGATCTCCTCTACTCGCCGCCCTCACCTCCACTACTCCGATCACTCCCCACTTCGGCGACTGCCGCGCGCACCACCTCTGACCCTTGACCACTTCCTATTGGCTCTAGGTTGATTTACGGGGATTTAGACCCCTATTTTCTCCAATTTTTCCTTCATCTATTTAAACCCCCCAGGTTCCCTCGAGCAAGGGGGTTAAAAAAAAGGGGATTAAGAAGGAGTTTCTTTCTCAGAGCGGGTCGGCTTTGAGGAGTCGAGCGGGCAAGGAGTCAGAGAGTTTCAGAAGAATCCTTTGCACTCCAAATGGGCTTGTCTTCCTAACCCTCTCTTTTACTTTTTCCCTTTTTTCCACTTCATTACATCATTACTCTCCACTCCCTTCTCTCTCTTTTTTTCCACTTTCAACACATCACTTCACTTTTCACACACGAGCACCCTATCTGCATGCATGCATCTTAGGATGACTTAGCACCCTTTACCCCCAGAGGTTTCAAACAAAAAACGGGAGGTGGGTGGCCATAACACATGGTCACCTTCCCTCCCAAACACCCATCCGGTGCGTCTCCCTCCAATTCTAGTTACTTTTTATATTTTTATGGATAGATTCTACATATCACAGTTCTAATCGGGCTATTCCTTTTCTGTCTGTCTTCTCTTTTCAGGAGCTCTTACCATATTCTGTGCGCGGACTACCGAGCTCTCTCCCTCCGGCCGGCCGGAGGAAGAGAAGGGGAAACCACCATCTCCCGCTCCCTCAGAATGCGATTATCCTCACCCTCCTGCGGAGCACATGGACCGTAAGGTAATGCTCTTGGCGATTACACCTTAATTTTCTAAACCCCTCTTAAATTGCCACAGTGCTAAGACGAACGGAGAAACCCCTCGATCTGAAGCCCGCAGCCGCGGCGGGGGACGTTCCGGGAGCCTACAACACCTTAATAACAATAGCGGAACAATTCTCAGCAAAAGCTAACAACTTCAAGCTCCCAGAACCTCCTTAGCTTCAGAATCTAAAAATGTTAGAGCTTTTATACAAATACACAGTAGGCTTCAAAACCATTACAAGCTAAATATATAATAATTGAAATCAACAGATAATATCCCTTTCTAAAGAATATGCAAGTCAAAGCATATATTTAAATTCAAAGGAACAGTTAACAAGCATGATCATAATTTCAAAATAATCAGAGGCATTTACAGAAAATAATAATCTAATAGAATAGTCAATCATAGATATTTCATAATTTCAGATAATTAATTCTAAATCAGAAAATAATCGAATTTCAAAGATTACATCAGATAATTGAATTTCAAAAAAATAAATCGATAATCGAATTTAACAATAAATTAAAAATAATCACAATATAATCACTTGCAAAGGTCAAATAATCATTGCAGAAATAGACTTAATCTAAGCCAAAACAAAGCATAATCGAAGTCAAAAGAGCATAATCGATTACCAAAGGTTAAGTAATCGATATTAGATTCTAGGCATAATCGAAATCTAATAGACACATAATCAATTATTAGAATAAAGGCATCATCGATTACTAGATACAAAGGTAACCGAAATCAGAATAAAGGCTTAATCAATTACAAGATACGAGGCCTAATTTATTACAAGACTGAAGGTAATCGATTACTAGACTGAAGAAAATCAATTAGTAGACTAAGGAAAATCAATTAGCAATCTGAAGAGAATTGATTAGTAAAATAGAGGATAATCGATTAATAGAATGAATATAATCGATTATAGGAACAAGGCTAATCGATTAATAAACTAAGAGAATTGAATAGCAAACTAAAAGTAATCGATTAAAAAACTAAAAGTAATTAAAGGGTTAATTAATTACAAGATGAAAGTAATCGATTAAAAAACTAAAGGTAATTAAATGGTTAATTAACTACAAGATGAAAGTAATCGATTACAAAAATAACAGCTAATCGATAACAAGGCATATAATCGATAACTTAACTGATAACTAAATCGATAGATTACACATATAATCGATAGCACAACTGAACACATATATCGATAGTTTAAACATATAATCAATAACAGAACAGAGGTATAATTGATATTTAAGGCTGATTTTCTGAATTATAACTTAACCTATCTTTCCTTAGTTAATCGATCGGGATCTGTAATCTCCTAAACGATGTCCAAGCCTTTAAATAAATGATTTTTCAGATAATCTTTCAATCAATTATTCTAAAGTCTAAACCCATTAATTGATAGAAAAATAGATAGATAATTAAAGTATAAATCTTAGTCAAATAGATCAAGACTGATCAAATTTCACAGATATTGAAATATATACTTATCTGAATCAAATCGCTGATGTCACTATATTTGAACTAATTCAAAAGATTCAAAATAATCAAAATTTCAAGATTGACAGCATCTGAATTGAATTGCAATGAATACAACTGAGCTAAAATGAATCAACACTGAACTATATTAAATCATACTAAACTGAATCCATAAAACTAAATTATATAGGATTGATCACAAATTGGAACTAATTCAAAAATAGTCCTAATTCACAAACTTACATATTCAAAAAATCCAAAAGGATCATTAATATTAAGAATTTCAAATCTAACAAATATATGTGCCAAACAAAGCTTATCAAACATATATCACATATCATATCATAACTATCAAACATGCTTATTCACATTCAAAACCGTACTTACTACTTGTACCAAAGCACCAAGGCAATACAATACGAAGGTCTTAGTCCCTGCACAGTACTGGGGAGTCTCTATTCCCACCTAGAATACCATTCACATATAAATGGTTCCCAGGATTTTACAAGTTGCCTAAAGGTTTATGCTTCATAAAAATGGCACTGCTTTATCATAGTTCTTCACATAAATTGCATAGAATTACATAGATTCAAGAGTTCAAATAACAAATATCACAGAACTAAGCATAATTGGCAGATCAAAACCAACAAAATATCAAAAAAGTGAGCATGGAATTGATAGATCAAAGCCAACAAATCATCAAGAATCAAATATGAACAAGCTTGGGAGAAATAGAACACGAGAGAACTAAATTCCAGATTCTAAATCAAAGTGGCTTTTACATATAAAAATAATTAAAGAATAGATTTCATATTCAGCTGAAGAATTAGTTGATCATATTCAAATTTCTGAAACATATGAAGGTCTTAAGAACAAATTCAGATCAAGAATATGTGCAGATCAAGAACCGATGCAAATTAAAAATAGATTCAAATCAAGAATAGATGCAGATCTCAAGAATACTTTCAAATTTTTAAAAAAATTATAATTTTTGCATAAAAAATATTTCTTGCTTGGCAAATCCACCTATCTCTCACAACCAAGACTTTGCTCTTTAAACCCCCAAGCTAGGCCTCCCTCTAGCAACTACAGGTCCCCAAGAAAATTCCGAGTAAAATGGGCGGCTACCAGGCTAATGGGGCCTATTCATAAGCTCATAGATCCTAGTCCTCCCGCCAAAAATTTGATCCTATTGGCTCTACTCCCACCAACCTAATCCCAATTCTGTTACAACACTACACCTGCAAACCGCTTCTAAAACAAAATCCCGAATTTCACGAGCGCCTCTAACAACCTGGACAGGCAGCTTACCCCATTACTATCTGGATTGATAGCTTAGCCAATATTAACCGCCTAGGCAAACAACTAACAAACTAATAGCTAACATATAACTAATCACCTGAATTAATTATCAAACAACTAATCAATTTAATTAATAACTAACTAATCATTAACTAATTAACTAACTAACTAACTGTCCAATTTTCAGCCTATCCTCTAATCAATAACACATAATCATCTCTAATCAATTACATCAAAACAATCACTAATCAATTATAGCAAACAACTCATAATCGATTACACAGTTGACACCTAATCGATAATATAGCTCTTAACCAAAGCTCATAACATCATTTCCCCCTTAAAGAAATTTTCTCCTCGAAATTTAAAATGCCACCTTACCAAACAACTAAAGACTTTTTTTTTTCATCTCTTCTTCAGTTTCTCAAGTTGCTTCTTCAGTGAAACAGTTCCTGTATAAAACTTTCATCAAGGGGATTACCTTGGTTCTCAATACTTGTTCCTTGTGATCCAAAATCTTCACAGGTTGCTCCTCATAAGACAAATTTGGATGCATCTCTAGAGGCTCATATTCAATCACATGTGATGGATCTTGTACATATTTTCTAAGCATAAATACATGACACACTGGATGCGCACTAGACAATCAGGTGGTAATGCCAACTTGTAAGCAACATATCTAATTTTCTCTAGAATTTCAAATGGGCCAATAAATTATGGGCCAATAAATTTTGGGCTCAGCTTGCTTTTCTTGTCAAATCACATTGCTCCTTTCATAGTGGATACTTTAGAAACACATGATCTTCAACAACAAAGTTCAGCTCTCTTCTCTTATTGTCTACATAGCTCTTTTATCTACTCTGTACTGCCAACAATTTCTTCTTTAAAAGCTCAATTTTCTCATAACATTCTTGCACAATTTGTGGGCCTAACAAGCTTCTCTCTCCAACTTCAGCCTAGGACACAGGTGATATGCAAGGCCTTCTATAGAGAGCTTCATATGGTGCCATTCCAATAGTAGTATGATAGTTGTTATTATATGCAAATTCCACTAATGACAACTGCTCATCCTAACTCTCTTTCCACTCCAAACTGGATGTTTTGAGCATATCTTCTAATGTCTAAATAGTCCTCTCTAACCGTCCATCTATTTGGAGATGAAATGCATAACTGAACTTTAATTGAGTCCCCAAAGTCTCTTGTAATCCCCTACAAAATCTGGCAGTGAATCTTGGATCTCTATCTAATACAATAGAAACTGACACTCTATGCAATCTGACAATTTCCTCAATGTACAACTTGGCCAGGGCATCTAGGGTTTGAGTTCTCTGAGTGGCCAAAAAGTGAGCTGATTTGGTTAGTTTGTTCATAGTTACTGAAATTATATCACGCCCCTTCCTTGTCCTGGGTAGACCTACAACAAAATCTATAATAATATGTTCCCACTTCCATTGAAAAATCTCCATTAATTACAAAGGTCCAAGAGATGTTTAGCCTTAACATGTTAATAAGTCAAACATCTTGTAACAAATTCAACAATGTCTCTCTTCATTCTTGACCACCAGAAGTTCTTCTTCAAATATCTATGCATCTAAGTGTTGCCTGATAAATAGAAAACTTAGAATTGTGTGCATTAGTCAACAGCTCCTTCATGAGTTCTTCTACAATCCCCCTATCAGCACCCTGAGTAACTCTCAGTTTTCCCACCAAGGATATAACTGCTTGGTCATCTTTTTTAGCAACATTAATCTTGTCAATCAAAGCTGGAAGCACAGCCAAACTCATCAAATATGACGCTTACTATGCTCCTATGGCATCACTTCAACCACATTCTCTAAAGCCTTCCAATCTGAACTCAATTGCAGTGCCATCAATTTTCTACTCAAGGCATTAGCCACCATATTAGCTTTCCCTAGATGGTAATTCAAAGAAAAGTCATAATCCTTTAAAAATTCAACCTAGCGCCTCAATCTCATATTCATATCCTTCTGAGAAAAGATATACTTCAAGCTCTTGTGGTCTATAAACACTTCAAACTGGGGTCCATACAAATAGTGCCTCCAAATTCTTACAGCATGAACAATAGTAGCCATCTCCAAATCATGAGTAGGATAATTATGTTCATGAACTTTCAGCCTTCTGGAAGCATATGCTATAACTTTTCCATGCCACATAAGCACACAACCCCCTTCTAGATGCAACTGTATGTACAACAAATCCTTATAATCCATTTGGTAGAATAAGTATGGGTGCAGTGCTCAATCTCTTCTTTAATTCATGAAAACTCTGCTCATACTCTTCAAACCAAATAAATCTCACACTCTTCTTTGTCAACTTAGTCATAGAAGCAGCTGAAATAGAGAATTCTTCAATAAATCTTTTGTGGTAACTAGCTAATCCAAGGAAACTTCTGATCTCAGCCACAGTCTTAGGTGCATCCCATTTTATAACAGTCTCTGCCTTAGTAGGGTCCACAGATACACCATCATCAGAAATAATATAGCCAAGAAATTAGACTTGCTTCAGCCAAAATTCACATTTACTGAACCTAGCATATAGCATGTGAGCCCTCAAAATTTTCAAAACAAATCTGATATGTTCTCCATGGGCTTCTTCACTTGGAAAATAAATCAGCACATCATCAATGAAGACAATCACAAACTGATCTAGATAGGACCTAAAAATCTTATTCATTAGGTCCATAAAAGCAGTACGTGCATTAGTCAATCCAAAAGGCATGACTAAAAACTCATAGTGTTTATATCTAATTATGAAGGCTATCTTGGACACATGTTCATCTTTGATTCCCAACTAATGATATCCATATCTCAAATCATTTTTAGAAAATATCTTAGCTCCTCTCAGCTAGTCAAAACGGTCATCAATCCTTGGCAATGGATATTTATTCTATACAGTTACTTGATTCAACTGTCTATGATCAATGCACAGATGTAGACACGTTAATTTTGACATCATTCCGAGTAAATTTCATATCATATAATAATGCCTCAGAATGGTCTGATATTTAATCATTGGTTAATTTTTATTGATCTTTTTGAGTTAATTATCTAAATAGTTTCGGATCAAACAGACATGATTTAAGTTAATTAATTAAATTGATTTTAACTCAAATTCTAATTAAAATATGAAGAAGTCTAAAAGGCGTCGACTTGTGTAGACGCCATTTAGAGTTTATTCCTATTTTAATGTTTAAATTTGAATTTTAATTAATTGATTAATTAGCTAAAAGACGTCTGCTTAGAACGACGCCATTTAGGTTTCCTAAGTTGTTTCCATTTCTTTTCCGGATGTTTATCCTTATCTTAATTAGTGTAAAAGGCGTCTTGATTGGACGACGCTTTTTAGATAATTACAGATAATGATGAATTTTTTTCGGAAGTTTATCCTTATCTTAATTAGTCTGAAAGGCGTCTTGATTGGACGACGCGTTTTAGATAATTACAGATAAAGATGAATTAATATGTATTCATCTGTTGGTTAAGCTGGATAAACCTCAAAATTTCTCCATGTAAATTCGCGGATGCAAAGAAGTCTATAAATACCCTGCCTTTTATATGAGTGACAGAGAGTGATGTTGAGTGATAATTAGCAATTATTTTGGTGGTGATTGGAGCAAAGAAGCTTGACGACGTCCGAACGCTGAAGGAGCGAAGTGTTGCTACCATCAGGAATCGGCATCCGTTCTTCGTCCATTCAAGATTCTCTCAAGACCAAGGCTTCCAAGGGCCATCCAGCTTAGCTTCTAATTTATTTCTGCATATTTTCACACATTTTTCATCCCATTAGTCTCACATTTTTCATCACATCACTCCATGCAACACACACACACACTAGCATCATTTTCAAAACCTATTTGCTAAAGGGGTTTAAAAGATCTAACTAACAAGTGAGTTCACCTGCTTAGTTGCATGTTTGGAATGGATATTACTTTTGCCTGAATTCTCATTGTTCTTTATTTCTTTCTTTTTTTTTTGTAAGGTACAAAGGAGAATCAAGGGGAGGGAATCAACAGCGAACAACAAGGAATCTGGACGATCCTCAAAACTCAATAGCAGCCAAAGTAAGAACAAGGATAAAAAGGGCTCTCTTTCTTCAGCCGGCTGAAGGAGGGGAACCAAGAGCTCAACATCTCCCACGTCTAAACAGGTAGGCGATCAAATCTTCTTTTGGAACTTTTTAGTCAAAAGTTTCTGGCGATCACATCACCTAGTTTCTTTTTAATAGGTTTTATTTTGTACTTAAACAACATAATTTTCATGATAATCACACACCCATTTTAAGCACTCACAGCTTTTTTGGCGATCACGGTGGGACTTGGTCTCGTCATCTTTTTAATTCTTTGTTCTTGTTGTTATCAATCGGGCACCCACGGTGCACCACCTGTGTCTCTCGACACGCCCTCACCAATTGGTGAGGTTTTAGTTTAGTTGATTTCCTACGTGCACCACTTGCACACCCCTGCGACAAGATCTTGCCCTCCCCGTTGATTTGTTGAAAAGCTGTTTTTGTGACAAAAGATTGTGTGATTGATTGATATTTTAGTTGTTTATTTGATAAAATCATCCTGTTAAAATTTGAAACAAAAAATTTACATGAGCTGATTATTTATCGTTTTTCTCCTGTTTTGAGGGGGAATCGATCCAGAAATTCCTCCTGGAAAACTGAATCTGTGACTTGAAAAGCGTCCAGGAGCAGCGACGCGTTTCAAACCGCGTCGCCCAGCCCAGACGCCTTTCAGTCTCATTTCTCTGTTGTCTGCTGCCTGCGCTTCTGCGAAAAAAATAAGGCTCTGTTTGAATAGCGTCGACTAACAGCGACGCGATTCAGGCAGTTTCTTATTTCTTCTTCAATTCTCAGATTTTGTGATCTGTGTGCTATTACCCATTATGTATTAAGCATTAGAGGCCATCCAGGCTACAGGTCATACGCATTGAGGCTAACACCATCCTCTTCTTAGGAACACTCTTCTTGACGTCTTCAACTCTCTCTGATTGGGTCGGTCCCTAGATTAGACAAGAGTAGTCGGCATTAAAGACCTCCGTAAGTCCCCAAAATCAAGGTATTCCTCCTTGATCATCGGGTTGGTTGTACCAATTGAAGTCCCGATTAGATTTTCATAACGTTGTGAGAGAAAGCCATAGAATATAACGGTGGACATTGAACTGAAACTAGGATCCTACCTCTTGAGTGAATTTGTGATTTAACTGAATCCAAATAACCCAACAAGGAATCCTAAAATCATGTTAAACATCCACTTGTTTGCTTAATCTCTGTACAACTTGTTTGCCAATCTCTGAAAAAAAAAATATGACATCATGCTACTTCGATCAGGCAGGGACTTGAGCATGGCTCCATATGCCATAGTCAACTACGAGAGAGATGCTAATGCCCCTCACAATTCTGATTATCATTTCGAAAGCGGGAGAGATGTTGATGCCTCCCGTAGTTCTCTTCCTTGTCCAGTTCGATATAAGGGAAATGTCCAAACCCCTCTTCATCACCCTCATGATCAATATTCTGATCTTCCCCCGCATGTGCATGCGGTTCCTAACCCTATCTTCGAGGGAGACATGAACCAGAATGATCCCTCATCTTCTGATCCTTCGGATCTTGTAAATGCTTTGGGAGTGCTTGCCTCCCGTCTGGACCCTCAACAGTTCGAGGCGATCCAGTCCATTTTGAAGGGGAAGACGCCCATGCAGTCTGCCGAGCCGAACCCTGCGGCTCCCCCTGCCATCCCTCAGCAACCTCCTCATCATCCTCCCTTCATTCATCAGGCCATGGAAGGCCTTCATGTCTCAACTTCTCGGCCAGCTGGGCCGCAACTTTCCTCTTCTAGGCAACCGGTCAGACCGCTGACGTCTGCTTATCAAAATGCCCTCGGGCATGGCGGAAGCTCTGCCGGACCTCCACTTTATTGTCCTCCTTGTCCTACGTACTCCAGGCAACAGACCTATCAAGTACCTCCACCTCCCCCTCCTCCCCAGGCTGATCCGACAACGCAAGCGTTGCTGGCAAAGATGGAGCGCATGGATGAACAATTCAACAACCTCCAGAAGATGATGGGGATCAAAGTTGCACCAGAGATCAACTTGCCAAGTCTGCCTGTGTTCCACCTGCCACCCTCTGAGATGTCAGTGTACCGAAAGTACAACGGTACTGGTAACCCCTTCACTCACTTGAAGGAGTTCATGTACGAGTCATCCTTCTGGCAAAACGACAAGAAGTCGCTGGCCTTTTTGTTCAGGAGATCTTTAGAGGGACCAGCCCTTGAGTGGTTCTTTTCTTTAGAACCCTCTGAAGTAGAGGACTACGGTATCGTCTCCCGAAAATTCATTCAACGATACCAGGACAGAGTTGCTCGCTCCCTGTCCATTACTGACCTAATAGTAGAGAAGATGAAGCCCGATGAGGAGTTCGTCAGTTTTGCCGACAGATGGAGGGGCTTGGCCGAGAAAGTGAAAGATCACTTGTCCGAGTCGGAGCAAGTAAAGATGCTCATTTCTAATGCTACGCCTCAGTTCAAACTAGTCCTCTCTCTGAACAATCTGACCAGCATGACAGAGCTCTACGAAAGAGCGTGGCACTGTCAGAATGCCTTCAAGGATGCTACGTTCTCTAGCGTCTTTGATCCTCACCGACCTAGCAGGCCTCCACCTCGGAAGCCTGCAGTGCCTAATTCCTCTAGTACAGGTCCAAATACTGAAGGCACGCTCTCTCATGAGCAGGTTAGCAGTATGAACAATAACCAGCCCCAGTTTGTGAGGAGTCAACAACAGTATCGGCAGCCACAGCAGCCGAGCCAGCAGGGTTACAGGCAGCAGCAGCCAAACCCCCAATATCAACAGTCCCAGTATCAGCGGCCCCAGCAGCCGAACCAGCAACAGCAACAACAGCCACAGCAGCAGCCGCAACGGCAATTGCAGTACCAGCCACCACAACAACAATAGTATCAGCAACAATAGCAGTATCAGCCGCGCGCACCGCCGGCATATCACAATGTCCCTCCCCCTGCTGACTATAACCAGCAGAGAAGACCTCTAGGCCCGAAGAGGGCAGAATACCCAGTCCTCCCAGAGTCCTTGGCGGACATTTTCAGTGCTTTAATGGCAGCCAACGCCTTGGTCCTGCCAAGAGAAAAGGCAATCTGGCCTCAAAATGCCGATACTTCCAGGTATTGCTATTTCCATAGGCAACCTGGACACACTATTGACACCTGCTTCCAATTCAGAGATTACATTCATGATCTCAACGAGCAGGGCGGCATTGACTGGGAAGATATGAAAAAGTACATATCTGCCTTAAAGGCAAGAAGACCACCACAGCAGCAGCAACAACGACAAGCAAGAGCACCGGCACAAGCAGCAGCACCACCGAACATGGGCATAGTGCAGAACCAGCTTCCGGAGCACCAAAATCAGAACCAAGTTGCCCCTATTCTGACAAATAGCCGATCTGAGGCTAACCGTGGGCTACAGTGGAGGATAGAGGACTCTTCCGCTATTTATTCAACGGGTCATATTCCGAGTACCGCAGAACAACCACCACGCCGCACCATCCACATACCCAGACCACAACCCATTACCATCACCCCTATACCAACATCCGCATATCACTCAGCCGTACCCATTAACCCATTACCACCACCTGCTTTCCTCAAACCCATTGCACCCCATACCACTACGCCTCCATTAAATAACCCCCCGCAAGCCAACTACGCACCCCTTACACCATCCAGACCGCTACTTCGCGTACCATTCCCTACTTCACCCGCTACCACTACCACTTACCCAGATACCATCCAACCTTCTAAACCACTATTATGCATGCAATTCCCCGCTTCATCCGCACCAACCGCTTACCCTTCCACCATCCAACCGTTTAGGCCTTTAATCTGCACCACGCTACCACTGACTAACCCCACGCCATTGCCCACATACCAACACTCCACACCATCCGCACCATCCAACCCTGCGGTACTCAAAGTATCACCCGGACCTTCCACGGCTGAGGAACATGCGCTCCGGAGTGGGAGGATTTTCAACAAAGTCTTTCCTCAGTCAATAGTTAGAGACGGGCCATCACAGCCGACGGAGGAAGCACACAATGAAGAGAGTGCACCAGGTACTCAATACGACCTGCTGAAACACCTTGACCGAACACCGGCACGGATCTCCGTGCTTGAACTGATTAAAAGATCAAAGACCTACCAAGAAACTCTGATGGAATATTTGCAGAAGGTGATGGTCAACGAGGACGTGCCGGTAGAGAAGATTGCAGCACTGTTAGTTCCTCAGGGGGATCAGCCCTCTATTTCGTTTCATGCATCGGAACTAGCACCGCCAGCAGCCAGAAGCATGGCTCTGAGCATCACGGTCAATATCTGCAAGAAGGCCGTTGATACATGTCTGGTTGACACAGGGGCTTCAATCAATGTTTTACCTCCAAAGACCCTAGAATTGTGCGGTATGCCCAAGGAAAAATGGCTGCCTAGGCCCTATATGTCACGCAGAGGTCGAATTTCACATTCTGGAAATTGACCCTTCTTTGAATGCCATTTTGGGTCGTCCTTACATAAAAACCCTCGAGGCGATTCCCTCCACGAATCATCAATGCCTCAAATTTCCCTTCAAAGGACGAATTATTAAGGTTACGAGCATGCCGATCCTCGCTGCTGCTCATTCTTTGAATGTCAAACCCACTTCTCCACCTGGCCGACAACCTTTTCTGTCGGTATTACAGGTTTACCATCCAGTGGTTGATCCTCTGAAAACTGTCACTATTACTCCTTATCCATTAAATGCCATAAAGAGGGGGAAGTGCATGAGTACCCCAGGATGGAGAATAATGATGAAGAATGGTTATCAGCCTGGAAAAGGCATGGACACACAGTTACAAGGCAGGACCACTCCCGTCAAGGACCACCGAGGAACACCTGGAAACGGCCTGGGCTATAGGCCAAGAAAACTGAAGCAGGATATTGTTCAGCAAGCAGAGAATGAAGGCGGCCAGAGAGTCTAGGAGACGATGTCTACACCACGCAAGGAAGGTCGAGACCCCTTAACATGGACTCTATACACGCATTTTGTAAAAGGGCCCGTTATCAGCCATGACAACACGGTGGTCATTACTTCATGTTTTGACCTCCACGATATATATGGGAGAGACTTGGCTAGACATTGCTCAGAACTGCTCACGTACCAGTCCTTGGAGGCTCTGCGGCCTATGAAGAGGAGGAAATTCCAAGACCCTGAATGTGAATGGTACAGGTGGTTCGATTTAAGAGATCTCTACATCGCATTGAACAGGCTGTTTCTTGATCCTGCAGAACCCAAGTGGCCGCCACTGATCGATGAGCTGATCGAAGGTCCTGGGGCTATTTTCGACAAGAGGATACTGTTGTCAGAAGAGACTGATGAAGGGGAGCCAGATGACCCCTATGAAGCTGGCTATACCATAGATCTACTCTGGAGGGGGACTTATCATTCTCATGTTTTCATGCTTCACACCTTGTTTCGCACTTTGCTCCTGACCCCGACTTGGTCACGGGTCATTATTGAAGACATTCCACGGGCTCCGCCCGTCATGATTACTCTGTCCCCACGGGACCTCATTCCACCACCTCCTCTCGATCCACAGAGGATGTATGATTTAATCTAGGACATACTGTTGTATGATCCCCCTAATCCTTTGGCATTGGTGCCACTTCCCTCATCTCATTCTCCTTCTATTCATCTTCATTCCTGTTTTATGCTTAACTCTTTTATTGTCAAAAAAAAAACGCCAATTTGGCAACAAATTCTTCCCATATCCTCATTGAGGAAACCTCTTACTTGTCCGATTGTACCCCATCGCACGGGTCTTTCGGTCAATATTCTCTTCTAGATCTACTCTGCCCCTCCCCTCGGGAGGATTCTCCTACATTTCCGCTTGCATCTCATAATTTTCATTCTGCTTCATCTTCATTAGGCCAGGATAGGGAGTCCAGTGAAGTTAGGAAGTCTAGTTCTAGGCAGGATAGCCAGGTTAGGAAGTCTAGAAAGTCTAAGGATAGACATATTCCAGATAGATACCTCCAGGACTTAGCTAATAGATGCCTTTCTTGCTCTATGATCCCTCAGTTATTGGAAAATCTCATTCAGATGCCAGAAGATTGTATAGATGGTGAGTTAGTCAATGATGGATATGGGGTGTATGAATTGATACATGAAAAAGACCTCATTGTTGAAGATGAGGAAGATGACGAGGACGTGGCCGAGGCATATGCTAGTGGAGTGAAGAGATTCGATAAACCCTCAGCTGCCGTGGAAGAGCCCACCAAAGAAATCAATTTAGGGACTGAAGACGAACCTAAGGTTGTCCTCATCAGCAAGAATCTTTCTGTAGAGGATGAGAAGGCAATGGTACAAGTTCTTAAGGACTATAAGGACACTTTCGCCTGGAGTTATGAAGATATGCCGGGGTTACACTCATCCTTAGTTGAACACAGGTTGACGTTAAAGGATGGAGCTAGCCCGGTCAAACAGAAGCTAAGGCGAATCCACCCACAAATGGCTTTGAAGATTAAGGAAGAGGTCGACAAATTACATAAAGTCAAATTTATTAGAGTTGTCCTCTATCCACAATGGGTGGCCAACATAGTCCCGGTTATGAAGAAGGACGGAAAGGTCAGGATTTGCATTGACTTCCGAGATTTGAATCAGGCATGTCCTAAAGATGATTTTCCATTGCCTCATATTGATGTACTCATTGATAACACTGCTGGCTATGAAACTTTATCATTTATGGATGGGTTTTTAGGATACAATCAGATTAAATTGGCAGAAGAAGATCACGAGAAGACATCATTCACTACACCTTGGGGAACATACTGCTGTGTCGTCACGCCATTTGGATTAAAGAATGCTAGAGCCACTTACCAAAGGGCTATGATGGCAATATTTCACGACATGATGCATAACGATTTGGAAGTGTATGTGGATGACTTGTTGGTTCAATCTAAGATGAAGGCTGAGCATGCCAAAGTTTTGGCAAGAGTGTTAGAAAGGTCAAGGGAATATCAGTTAAAGATGAACCCCAAGAAATGTGTATTCGGGGTATCTTCAGGGAAATTACTTGGATTCATTGTTAGCAAACGGGAAATTGAGATCGATCCCCACAAGGCGAAGGCTATCAGAGAGATGCCACCTCCTAAAAACTTGAAAGAGTTAAGAGGATTAATCGGGAGGTTGCAATTTATTCGCCGCTTTGTCTCCCAGCACTCATAAAGGTGTAAGCCATTTTACAAGCTTACCAAGCCGGGAGTCAAATTCGATTGGGACGATAAGTGTCAGGAGGCATTCGATGGATTAAAGAATTATTTGGCAAGTCCTCCTGTTTTGAGACCACCATCTCCAGGCAAACCATTAATACTTTACATTTCTGTCCTGGATGAAGCAGTGGGGGTTGTCCTGGCACAAGAGGATGAAGAAGGAAAGGAGAGGGCAGCCTACTATCTCTCTAAACTTCTCAACCCCGCTGAACAGAGATATACAGCAATGGAGAAAACATGTGCAGCATTGGTCTGGGTTGTTCAGAAATTGAAGCATTATTTTCTAGCCCATGAAGTCCATCTCATCGCTAGGATGAATCCAATCAAGTTTCTTCTGGAGAAATCTGTCCTTACTGATAGGTTAGCGCGTTGGCAAAACTTTCTATCTCAATTCGATATCACATACATTCAACAGAAAGCGATCAAAGGCTATGCCACAGCAAAACATCTCGCTCATCACCCCCTTCCTCGTTTTGATCCAGTCCGATCGGAGTTTCCGGATGAGGAACTGATGACCATAGACTAAATCAGAGATGATATGTGGACTCTGCATTTTGACGGAGCTCTGAATTCCCATGGAAATGGGATTGGCATTGTTCTGTTATCACCTGAAGGTGTCACCATTCCACAAGCCTTTCAGCTTGACTTTCCAGTCACTAATATAGCTGAATACGAGGCACTCCTTGCTGGCCTCGAGGCTGCTCATTCCCATGGTGCCACCAAACTCAAGATTGTGAGTGATAGCCAATTGATTCTTCGCCAAGTGTTAACCAAGTATCGAACTCTTGATCCCAAACTCAAGCCTTATCAAGAACTTACTTCTGCTTATTCAAAGCTTTTCACCAAATTGATATTCGTCCATGTTCCTAGAAAGCAGAACATCTTAGCTGACGCTCTAGCTTCACTCGCATCTTCTCTTGATTTTCCAATCAGCAGGCAATCCGAATCAATTATCGTTCATAGGCGTCTTTCACCCGCCGTGAAAGACCATTCATTTCTTAGAACCAAGGAGAAGTTGCTGAAGAAGGTCAGAGACGGAGATATTATGGAAAAGAGTGAGATCATGTTGATGGAGTTGTTAGAATAGATGGATGATGAACAGAAGCCATGGTACTATGAAATTGCCAAATATTGTGAAGATCAATCATATCCTGAAGAAGCCACAGCTGAGGAGAAAAGGGCTATCAGGAGAGTTGCTCAACGATACACCCTAGTTGGGGGAGCATTATACAAAAGAGGTTTTGATGGAGTTCTTCTGAGACGTTTAGACGAAGATGAGCTTTGGAAGGTTATGGAAGGAGCTCATGCTGGAGTTTGTGGTGGCCATGTTAATGGACAAATGCTAGCAAAGAAGATCCTTAGACAAGGATTTTATTGGCCAACCATAGAAGAAGACTGTGTAGGATTTGTCCGTAGATGTGCTAAGTACCAACTTCACGCTGACAAAATTCATTCTCCTGCTATGTGGGCTTTCGATATCATTGAACCCCTTGGCAATCCTGATTCCGGCATCAAGCAAAAGTCTTTCATCCTCACGGCAACGGAATACTTCACCAAGTGGGCAGAAGCTGAAGCATATACGGAAGTTAAAGCATCAACCGTCTGTAAGTTCATCATGAGGAACATCATCACCAGATTTGGAATACCAAGCACCATCGTCACCGACAATGGACCGCAGTTCGTATCACAAGAATTGAAGGACCTCTGCAATAGGTATAAAATTGCATTGTATCATTTGTCTCCTTATTATCCGCAAGGCAATGGCCAAGCAAAGGCAACTAACAAGACTTTGATAAAAATCATCAAAAAGACGTGCAAATCTAACAAGTTCACAGACTGGCCAGAAAAATTGGTTGAGGCTCTATGGGCCTACCGAACTTCAATCCGCACACCCACTGGGCATACTCCTTATTCCTTAACATTTGGAATGGAGGTGGTAGTTTCATATGAGATCCTTATACCGTCATTAAGAGTGCAATTGAACAAAGAATTTTCCATTGATGAACACCGTTCAGCACTCCTTGCTCAATTAGAACTTTTAGACGAGAGAAGATGGTCAGCCGCAAATCATGCAAGAGTTTACCAAAATAGACTAGCACGTTTTTATCAAAAGAAAGTCATTGAACGTAAGTTCAAAGTTGGTGAAATTATCGTCAAAAGGATTTTTGTAAAACCTGGTGGTCCACGCTTTAAGCTCCAACCCAATTGGGAAGGACCTTATGTTGTATCACATGCTTTTCCTGGTAACGCTTACCGTTTGGTTAATGCAGAAGGAGAAGAGCTAACTCACCTCTGGAACGGTTTGCATCTTAAGAAATACTACCCTTAGGTTAAAGAGTCGATCAGCATGGTACAAAGACCAGTGGAATCATAAAATTTAGAAATTCAAATTTCCTTATCAGTCTGGATAATTTAATTCCAAACACATTACTACACACACTGACACGTTTGATTCGTGAGTAACAAGAGATGCCAAGTCCTAAGGAATACCGAAAGTTTGACTGAAAGTGTAAGTACAAATCATTCTTTTTAAGCAAAATTCTATTTTTACACTCGGCCCATGATGTCGGAACGAGGCCTAGAATAGACTACCAAGAATACCCGCCATCTTAGTAGGAGGCCGTCATAAAAAAAATGGGGGAGATCCGTCCCAAAGAAAAGAAAAGAAAAGTAAAGCAAAAGGCAAAAGACAAACGTCAAATCAAAAGGCCAACACATTACAAACGTTACATCAAGGCCATGAAATAAAATAAAAGGGAACGCAAGGTCGATAAATACCCCAGAAAGAAAATGACCGAACCCCAACGGATATTATGGTAGGTAAGAAACATCTTTTTAGGTCTCCGGAACCTTCTCATGGGCTTTCTAAACCAAGTCTTCCTTCCTTTCTAAAGAGTCGTACTCCAAACTTAAGGAACGGCCTAGATTGACTGAGGATCGAATCATCAAATGGGATTACGAATGGAAACACAAGTTCAAACACAATGGGTTTAAGTTAAATTATTGAAGAACAATTTGATAATTAAGTTAATAAATGAATATGATCTTTTGATCTGAGTACCATGCTGGTCTTTTAGTTCACACCATAGTTTAAAATTAAAAAAAAATACACATTCTAAAATCCAAAAAAAATACATATTCCGAAATTAAAAAAAAAAGACATATTCCAAAATCCAAAAAATACATATCCCAAAATCCAAAAAAAAAGGGGCACATATTTCAAAAATTCAAAAAAAGTACATATTTCAAAACCCAAACAAAAAATGAATATTTCAAAACAACAAAAATATTTTAATTAGCATTTGCTTATTGCATCTAGTATGCATCATTCCTCTTATTTTCTGTGAGCATCTGTCTGCTTGTATGTTGCATTTTGCTTACAGTTCAATTACCTTTGTTAATAAAGGTTATGTCATAAAGTGTTAAATTGATCATTTAAGGGCAATCATATGCATCATACTCATGTTTTTATCTGCAAAATAGCATGAAATGATAGATAATTGTGTAACAAGTCCAACGGTACCAATTTCATCAAATTCTGATTTAAAAACATCGTCATTTCATGTGATTAAAGGAGTATAGCGCATTTGCGATTTTTCGACAAAACCGAGACGAAATGAATAAATATGATGATATTTTTATGATAATGCGCTAATTTATATTTATTTTATGTGAACAGGACATGCCGATGATGCAGTGCAACTGGTGGAGTTTCCGGAAATTTGGAGGAGGTCTAGTGTTCGGATTTCAACTAAAGCAGGGGTAAAAATGCAATTTGATTCCTTCTTTCTCTGGAGTTTCCCAAAACCCTCTATTTCCTTCCTTCTCTCCAATTTCCCAACCACATCCATTCCTTTCTTTATTTTAAAAATCCTCTATCTCTTTTTTAGAAATTCGAATCCTCTTCCTTCTTCAGTTTCCTTTTTCCCTCTCTCTCTCTTTCCCTCTCTTCCACCGCACAGTTTCCTCTCTTCTTCTCTATAAATCCCTCTCCTTCTCCAACTCCCTGGAGAGTTCTCTTTCGCCCATGATTCTTCCTCCTCCTTCGGCAATTTCCAGCATCTCTCTCTCTCTTAGTTTCCCAACCTCGAACCCTCTAATTCCTAGTCTCCCTCGGCCTTCACCGATTCCCAGCAACCTCTCCCACGGTTCTCTTCCTCTTCTCCAGTCTCCTTCTCTCCTTGCCATCCCTCTCTTTCTCCCTCGGTTTCTCTTTCTCTCTCTCTTCTATTCCTCCTCTCCCGCACCTCTCTCTCACAGTTTCTCCTCCTCCATATCTCTCCTCCTCTCCTTCTCTTGCGCCTTCTCTCCAGCTCCTGCCTCCTCCACGACCTGCAGCACCCGGCTGCTTCTTCCACGCACACCAGCATCCGGCAAGCTCCATCTCCTCCACGCGTCAGCCACCGAAGCTCCATCCTACCCTCCACGCAGCAGCAAGCTCCACGGCCTTCCCCACGCGGCAAAGCTTCTTCCAGCAGCAGCTCCACGCGAACCAGCAGCCGGCAGCTTCCTCCTTCCTCCAGCACCTGTTCCGCCAACCTGCAGCAGCCTTCAGCCTCTCCACGTGCTTCCTCTTCTTGCATGCAGCAGCCGCGAACCAGCTCCAGCTTCTTCCAAGCAATACCTCCAGCAGCAGCCGTGAACCAACTCCAGCTTCTTCCAAGCAATACCTCCAGCAGCAGCCACGTACACCAGTCAGCAGCTCAAGCATCCCTCCAACTGCACCAAGTAGTTGAAGCTGGTCCACTGCGCCATCCTTTCCCAGCTGCTTCTGCCAACGTTCACGGCAGCCACCCACAAAGTCCCCCACAGATTGCTTTTAATTTATTCTTTCCCTTCCCCCATTAATATAATAGTTATTTATTTAATTAGGATTAGTCAAGTTGTTATTTAATATTTTGTTTATTCATGATATTAAACCATTAAGTGTTGTAAGTTGTTTCATGATTTTTAGTTAATTAATCATTTACACCTAGTTAAATAATAGTTTCTTTGTTAATTTCCTTAGTCGTGCTTATCTTCCATATATGCTAGTGTTTAATTTCTGAAAAAGAAAAGAAAAAAAAAGATTTGTTTAATTTAAGTAATCCTATTTTTAGATAACATTAGTTAACTTAATTGTAGTTTAATTAAGTAATTAGTTTACTTGAATTTTCACTTATTTTTAGATTAACTAAAGTCCAAAGTTTTCAAAATTAAAATTCTATCTCCCTGTGGATCGACTCGGACACACCACTATTAATTTCCAAAATCTGATTTGAGTGAGCCGGATAAATTTAGATTGAACGTTTTCATGAGTGTTTAACGACGCACAATTCGAAACGATCAATTTTTGGCGCCGTTGCTGGGGAGTTAGTTTTTTAATTTTGATTATCTTGGATTTAGTGTAATTAATCTTTAACTAACCTTATTTTTCTTATTTTTGCAGGTAAATTGAAAAAAAAGAAAAAAGGAAAGCGAAATCATGGTCAGTGTGTTCCAACTTTCTATATTTCAATTTCCTTATTCTAGTTAGTTTCTATTTTTGTAGTTTCTAGTTTAGATAGGTTTCCATTAACTAAAAAAGCATCAAAAAGAGGAATATCCAAATTTAAAAACCTTCATTGCCAAGATTAGAAACCTTCCATGCTAGGCATTCATCATCCTAGGAAAGCATGAGTTAGTTTCCTTTCACAGTTATTTCCATAAATTGTTGAAGATTGCGGGGGAAAGGTACGTGCTTCAATTTTAGCAAGTCATTCATGATTGCATCAACACACCTTGCATTGATATGTTGCCTTGTATTGCATTCAAAAAGACTTTAAGGGCAGCAACTTTAACCACATAAGGTAGGAATTTGATCACCCTTCCTTAGCCCACAAATCACCTTCCTTGCATTGGCATTTCCTAATCCAATTAAAAGCAAGTCGAAAGAGAATCTAGGGTTTACACCGTGAGTGGTTTAAATATCGGGTTGCCTCTATTTTTGGCAACGGTGTCTAGGCTAGAGGTAAAAAGGCAAACGTCTAAGCGGGAAAGTGGTTCTCTAATTAGGTCCCTACGAAAGTAGGTAGAGCTTCCCACTACCCCACCTCTTACCTGGCCGATGACTAATTGTGGTTGTGACTCGAGGTGGACTCCATTCACCTTGTAAGAAAATTCACATAGAGAGTCTAGGTTAACATTAGATCATTAGGATAATTTGTTTGTCAAAATTGTTTGCATAAAAAAAAAAACAAGAAATAGAAAACAAAATCCTCTCTCCATCAGTCCTAGTGCATGCAAGGTAGGAGATCTCAAAATCCTAACCTTCTAAGACTACTTGCTGAAATAGAAAGAATCCTACATCAAAGAAATCCACCACAAGATCCAATGGCTGATAATCAGGACCCACCAAAGCAAATGAAGGACTATTTCATTCCAAATCGATATCAACTTTCATCATGTATTCATCTTCCTCAGAATCAAGCCAATCAATATGAAATCAAATCTAGTACCATTCAGATGCTCCCATCCTTTTATGGGAATACTAATCAAGATCCTTATAAGCATCTGGATGAATTTCTAGAAATTTGTTCCACGGTGAAAATCCAGAATTTCACCGATGATGGTCTTAAGTTGACCTTATTTCCCTTTTCATTAAAGGACAAGGCTAAATATTGGTTGGGAACTATAGGAAGGCCCATTAGGACATGGGAAGAGATGCAGAAAGAATTTCTCAAGAAGTCCTATCCCATCGGGCGGACCAATACCATGAGAAGGGCCATCACGAGTTTTACCCAAACTCCCGGGAAATTGATCCATGAATCTTGGGAAAGACTGAAAGAATTGCTTAGAAAATGCCCTCATCATGGACTTTCAAAATGGCAAATTGTCCAAGCATTCTATGAAGGATTGTCTGAACAGTTCAGACAGATGGTGGATGTTTCATGTGGAGGGGCATTTATGATGAAAAATGAAGATGAGGCCTATGATCTGTTTGAGATGTTAAGTGAAAATTCCATCAACCATGCCTCATTATCATCTTATGAAAGGTCTGTTGGGCCATCTAAACGGACTGGAATATATGAACTTAAGGCCCGTGGAGAGCCCGAATCTAGAATGGACATAAATCTGATTAATCAGAAATTGGATAAGGTAGACATCTTGGCCCAGAAACTAGACCAACTCATGGCCTTAAACAAGCAAGAGCCTACTTACCCAACACAATCTAGTCCATATGAAGGCCCATCCTCTGCTAATCATGACATTTGTGCCTTATGCGCAAGTCCAACCCATCAAGTGAATGAATGCCCAACTGCGGCCCAACTTCCACCATTCATTCAAGAACAAGTTCAGGCTGCCCAGGGATTCTCCAGGCCCAATAATGATCCATTCTCAAATACTTACAATCCTGGCTGGAGAAATCACCCTAATTTGTCTTGGAAGAATCAGCAGGCCCCACTACCAATGTCCAATCCTCCCATGCATCAAGCCCAAAAGCCACAGAATTCATTCCAACAGCAATCTAATTTCTATGGAAATGTTCAGGCTAGGGGATCTCAAGCCCAATTTTCTCAACCGGCCTAGTATCAATCAGGTCAACCGGTCCCTTATCAATCATTCCAATCAGGTCAACCGGCCCACTATCATTCATTCCAATCTGGACAGCCAACCCAATACCATCCTCCACCCACTTATCAACAACCTGCTCAGCCCAACTTTGATGACAAATTCACTCAACTCCAACAACTGATTTTGACCCAGCAACAATCCATTGCTAAGTTGGAAAGTCAAATGGGCCAACTAGCTGAGGCTACGATGAGAAGAGAAGTGGGCCAACTTCCTAGTCAACCCATTGCCAATCCAAGGAATCAACCTCCGGGTTTTCCACAGCAATCGGGCCTTTTACCTCAGCCTGGCCCAGTACCACAACCTAAAGGGCCGCAATTTGAGAATGCTAAAGCCATTTCAGCCCTTAGGAGTGGGAGAAGTTTAGAAAAACCACATGCAGATGGAGAGTTAGCCAAAGGTTCCACTGATGGACCTCAGGAAATTGAAAGTGAGAGTGAAGATGAACCCATCATGGAGAAGTTGGAGGAGGATCTGAAAGGAAAAGGGAAGATAGATGAAGGCCCAAGTTCTTATAAACCTAGGGTGCCATTTCCTAATGCCTTGTTAGCTAAGCCCAATACCAGGAAGAAACTGGCCCAGAATGAGGAGTTGTTGGATTTGTTCAAACAAGTCCAAATTAATATTCCACTCCTCGATGCCATCAAGCATGTGCCAGCTTATGCTAAGTTTCTCAAGGAATTATGTACTCCACGAAGAGAATCTAGAATGGCACCCGAAAAGGTTCCGCTTTCCGAGGATGTTAGTGCAATTGTGATGAATCATTTACCCAAGAAGTTAAAGGATCCTGGAGCACCTCTAATTTCATGTGACTTAGCTGGAGTTACATTTGATAGAGCTTTATTGGATCTAGGTGCTAGTGTGAATCTATTGCCAACAGCCATTTATGAGAAATTTGATATTGGAGAATTAAAGCCCACACCCATCATCTTGCAGTTGGCTGATCGGTCTGTGAAAACTCCACGGGGATTAATTGAGGATGTTATTGTGAAGGTTCATGATTGTTATTTTCCCGTGGATTTTCTTATTCTGGATATGGCATTACCTGAGGAACTCATTTACACTCCGATCATCCTAGGTCGTCCATTCTTAGCCACTGCCAAAGCTAATATAAATTGTGAAACTGGCATAATGGACATTTCATTTGGGGGTCAAAAGGTCCAGATTAATGTCTTCAAAGCATCTCAATACCCAGATCATGAAAAAGAATGCCATACTATTGATGTCTTGGATAATCTGGTTGAAGAAAATGAGATGTCCACATATGACCTTTTGGAGGAAGCCAACACTTTAAAGGACTCTCCTGGCCCATTAACATCTTGGCCCAAGGTTGAACCTTTACCATCCTTACAATCTGAGCCCGCTTTGCCATCCTTAGAGGACCCTCCTGAGCTTGAACTCAAACCATTACCTGAGTCTCTCAAATATATCTTTTTGGGCCCGGACCAAACTCTCCCGGTCATCATTGCGGCAAATCTCACATCGCCGCAGGAAGCCCAAATAACCGAGGTCCTCAAAGACCACAAGGGTGCCATTGGATGGTCGGTGGCGGATTTAAAGGGAATTAGCCTGTCCATTTGCATGCATCACATCTATATGGAAGAGAATTCTAAGTCCAGTCGGGAGATGCAAAGGCGGCTTAATCCCAATATGAAAGAAGTGGTGAAGAAGGAAGTTGTGAAATGGCTGGATGCGGGTATCATTTACCCCATATTAGACAGTAAATGGGTCAGCCCAACTCAAGTGGTACCCAAGAAATCTGGATTAACAGTTATCAAGAATGATCATAGAGAAGAGGTACCCACTAGGCTCACCACGGGATGGAGAGTGTGCATTGATTACCGAAAGCTGAATCTAATGACTAAGAAGGATCACTTTCCACTCCCATTCATGGATCAGATTCTAGAAAAGTTATCGGGCCAGAAGTACTTTTGCTTCTTAAATGGGTACTCCGGGTACAATCAAGTGGCTATTTACCCGGAAGATCAAGAAAAGACCACCTTCAGGTGCCCTTATGGCACGTTTGCTTTTAGGAGAATGCCATTTAGATTATACAACGCACCAGCCACATTTCAACGGTGCATGATGGCTATCTTCTCCGATATGGTGGGAGAATTCCTCGAAGTTTTCATGGATGATTTCTCAATCTTCGGGGACTCTTTTGAAAATTGCCTGGAAAATCTTACACCGGTGCTAGCACGATGCATAGACACCAATCTGATTCTTAGCTGGGAAAAGAGCCATTTCATGGTTCGATAGGGCATTGTTCTAGGCCATATTGTGTCTGAAAAGGGGATAGAAGTAGATAAAGCTAAGATCGATCTCATATCCAATCTTCCTCCTCCTACCTCAGTTAGACAGATCCGTTCATTCCTTGACCATGCCGGTTTCTATCGCCGGTTTATCCACAATTTCTCTCAAATTGCCCGGCCTCTAACTCTTCTCCTAACTAAGGACGTTTCTTTCCAAATGGATGAATCTTGCATCAAGGCATTCAATTCTCTGAAGCAATCTTTGACCAAAGCCCCGATTCTTCAATCTCCATATTGGTCTTTACCCTTCGAAATCATGTGCGATGCCTCTGATTATGCTATCGGTGCAATTTTGGGACAAAGAATCAACAAATGTCCCGTTGTGATATATTATGCAAGTCGCACCCTTGCCGATGCTCAAATGAATTATACCACCACAGAAAAGGAATTATTAGCTGTGGTTTTTGCCCTAGAAAAATTCAGATCCTATCTTTTAGGGGCAAAAGTCATAATCTATTCTGATCACTCAGCTCTGAAATACCTGTTGACCAAGAAGGATGCGAAGCCGAGACTTATTAGATAGATCTTACTCCTTCAGGAATTTGATTTGGAAATTCGGGATAAGAAGGGTTCTGAGAATGTGGTAGCTGACCACCTATCCCGAATTCCGATCTCTGAAAGTACACCAATCACTGATTCTTTTCCTGATGAGCATCTACTGACCATTTCTCACACTGTTGCACCTTGGTATGCTCATATTGTCAATTACAAGGTGACTAATCAGCTTCCGGAAGGATGGACTAAAAGTGAAAAGGACAAATTCTTTTCTCAGGAAAAATATTATTTCTGAGAGGATCCTGAATTATTCAAATTCTGTCCTGATCAAATCATTAGGCGATGTATTCCTGAAGAAGAACAACAGAGTGTTCTCAACTTCTGCCATAATCTAGCTTGTGGGGGCCATTTCTCAGGAAAGAAAACTGCAGCCAAAGTCCTGCAAAGTGGTTTTTACTGGCCCACACTTTTCAAAGACGCCCATGAATTTAGCAAAACTTGCCTCCGATGTCAGGCTGTAGGGAATATGGCGAAAAGGGATATGATGCCACTCAACCCAATCTTGGTGGTTGAAGTCTTTGATGTTTGGGGAATTGACTTTATGGGACCTTTTCCACCCTCTTTTGGACATACATATATTCTGGTAGCGATGGATTATGTCTCAAAATGAATTGAAGCCGTAGCCACCCGAACCAACGATCATAAAGTGGTCATTAAATTCGTTCAGAAGAATATCTTTTCTCGATTCGGGTGGCCTAAAGCTATCATAAGTGATGGGGGGACGCACTTCACGAATTATCAATTTCGGGCTTTGCTTAAGAAATATGGGATTAATCACAAAGTAGCCACCCCCTATCATCCTAAACCAGTGGCCAAGTGGAATTTTTCAATAGAGAGATTAAGAATATTCTGCAAAAGTCCGTTAGGCCCGATAGAAAAGATTGGTCTGAAAGATTGGATGATGCTTTATGGGCCTATCGGACCGCTTACAAAACTCCTATTAGCATGTCCCCTTATCGCCTAGTTTTTGGAAAAGCGTGCCACCTTCCAGTAGAATTGGAACATAGGGCTTATTGGGCCATCAAACAAGTCAATCTGGACTTAGCCCAAGCTGGTTCCCACCGAACCTTACAACTGAGTGAGTTAGAAGAGTTGCGCAACGAGGCCTATGAAAATTCAAAGATCTATAAAGCCAAAACTAAAGCTTTTCATGAAAAACATACTGTGAGAAAATCCTTTCTTCCAAATCAGAAAGTTTGGCTATTTAATTCTAGGCTTCGCCTATTTCCTGGAAAACTAAAATCCAGATGGGATGGACCCTTCATAGTCGTTAAAGCCTTCGATCATGGAGCCGTTAAAATTCTGAATCCTAAGAGCGGGAACACTTTCACTGTTAATGGTCAACGGTTGAAACCATTCATTGAAAATCTTCAAAATGCACCACCTGAGTCTATAGAACTGAGTGATCCACATTAACTGAACTTCCGTCTGGCTGAAGACGATAAACTTAGCGCTTGTTGGGAGGCAACCCAATGTTTTACTTCAGTTTTTGGTATTTCTTTTCCTTTTAGGTCCCTGAGCAGCAATCGCCGTAGGTATGTCGCATCCTCGTCATTACAGGTTGTTTCGCTCCTTCACAAATTCTTTTCTGGCTGACATGTTTTCCATATCTTTTATGCCATTGAGGACAATGTCAATCAAGTTGGGGGGTGGGACAATCAATTTGATATGCATTTATTTAAAATCTTTTGAAGAAAACTGATATCTTTCACTAAAAAATGGTCAATTTTTTTCAAAAACTTCTTTCACATCCTAGGAAAATTGCATGAAAATCATGTTTTATTAAGTAAATCTTAAACAAATCAATTTTTTGTTGTTGTTGTCACATTGGTTAAAGAACCTTCAAAGTATAAATATCCCACTTTATAAAAGTCTACGGTAGGATGATTTTCACACACACACGGCAACTTAGAATAAATGGAAGATCTTAAAAGTATAGAATTACTGGAATTAACCTCAAGGATAAGACTACTTATTCTAATTTTTCTTTTGGGTTGAACGAAAGGAATGTGTAGGATCCGTAATAGGGGACTGTCCCACTCAGCACTCTAAAAGAGGCGGTCATTTAAAATGGACAGCTGTGAACACTAAAGGCAATAAAAGGCGTTAAAAGAGCTAAAGGAACGTAGGTGGGAAAAAGTACGCACCTCCCCTCAGGCAATTCAAAGAGAGTGGCAAAAAGTACGCACTCTCAAAAGAAAAAGTACAATGAAATGAAAAAGCCACGCTAAAAAGTCCATCGTACCAAAAACATGACCAAGTCGCGAAAAGTACTGAGTTGGGACGGGAACTGAAAAACAGTCCTCCCTGACTGATCGGGAAATCTTTTATTCTCTTCTCCACCCCAGGTAATCTTATCTAAAGGGTAGTAAAGGCAAGAATATATCAGAAAGGTCGGAAACGAGTTCTAAGTGTGTGAAATTTCATGCACAATCGCCTGTCTAAATCAAAATATTGTGGGATATGAAAACTTTTAACTTAACCAATCATCTACCACTTAAATTGATTGTGAAAGATACTACAAATGAAGCATGATAATTCATTGTTTGTCCTAACTTTTCCTTATTTGCATTGCTAAGGGACTAGCAATGAGTAAGTTGGGGGGTGCGATAAAGTGTTAAATTGATCATTTAAGGGCAATCATATGCATCATACTCATGTTTTTATCTGAAAAATAGCATGAAATGATAGATAATTGTGTAACAAGTCCAACGGTACAAATTTCATCAAATTCTGACTTAAAAACATTGTCATTTCATGTGATTAAAGAAGTATAGCGCATTTGCGATTTTTCGACAAAACCGAGACGAAATGAATAAATATGATGATATTTTTTTGATAATGCGCTAATTTATATTTATTTTATGTGAACAGGACATGCCGATGATGCAGTGCAACTGGTGGAGTTTCCGGAAATTTGGAGGAGGTCTAGTGTTCGGATTTCAACTAAAGCAGGGGTAAAAATGCAATTTGATTCCTTCTTTCTCTGGAGTTTCCCAAAACCCTCTATTTCCTTCCTTCTCTCCAATTTCCCAACCACATCCATTCCTTTCTTTATTTTAAAAATCCTCTATCTCTTTTTTAGAAATTCGAATCCTCTTCCTTCTCCAGTTTCCTTTTTCCCTCTCTCTCTCTTTCCCTCTCTTCCACCGCACAGTTTCCTCTCTTCTTCTCTATAAATCCCTCTCCTTCTCCAACTCCCTGGAGAGTTCTCTTTCGCCCATGATTCTTCCTCCTCCTTCGGCAATTTCCAGCATCTCTCTCTCTCTTAGTTTCCCAACCTCGAACCCTCTAATTCCTAGTCTCCCTCGGCCTTCACCGATTCCCAGCAACCTCTCCCACGGTTCTCTTCCTCTTCTCCAGTCTCCTTCTCTCCTTGCCATCCCTCTCTTTCTCCCTCGGTTTCTCTTTCTCTCTCTCTTCTATTCCTCCTCTCCCGCACCTCTCTCTCACAGTTTCTCCTCCTCCATATCTCTCCTCCTCTCCTTCTCTTGCGCCTTCTCTCCAGCTCCTGCCTCCTCCACGACCTGCAGCACCCGGCTGCTTCTTCCACGCACACCAGCATCCGGCAAGCTCCATCTCCTCCACGCGTCAGCCACCGAAGCTCCATCCTACCCTCCACGCAGCAGCAAGCTCCACGGCCTTCCCCACGCGGCAAAGCTTCTTCCAGCAGCAGCTCCACGCGAACCAGCAGCCGGCAGCTTCCTCCTTCCTCCAGCACCTGTTCCGCCAACCTGCAGCAGCCTTCAGCCTCTCCACGTGCTTCCTCTTCTTGCATGCAGCAGCCGCGAACCAGCTCCAGCTTCTTCCAAGCAATACCTCCAGCAGCAGCCGTGAACCAGCTCCAGCTTCTTCCAAGCAATACCTCCAGCAGCAGCCACGTACACCAGTCAGCAGCTCAAGCATCCCTCCAACTGCACCAAGTAGTTGACGACGCACAATTCGAAACGATCACTATGCCCCTTGACCCTTCCGCTAAGAAAGAGATTGATTGACCATTCACTTGGTCAGGCAAGGGGCTAAGCCTAAACAGATGCTTAACCTGTTTGTTAAGTGACGTACAGGACGCAAGGCAATCACACGGAACACCAAAGTTGAAGGCAAAAGTTTTGTACATATATCAAAAGTGTTATGTACATGATACACAGAAAAAAGGAAAATACATAAGCCCTCAAGGCTGGCTCTCTCCTGCCCCCTCGTCCATCTGGCTCTGAGCCTCATCCTGGGCATCTGGCGGTGAAGCTCTAGGCGGTGGTGGACCCATGGCACTCGGACCAGCCTGACCAGAGGAGATGGCCACGCTGGCTGTGAAAGCGCTCGCCTGCCCGTGCTCCTGAGCACGCTGCCGAGCACGCATGTACCTCTCCTCCACGCTCCGGCGCTCGTGCTCGGCAATGCCCAACTGGACTCGGAGGGAGGTCATCTCCGAGTCCATCCTCTGCCGCTCCCTCTCCCTCTCCCCGGTGATAAACTCCAGTCGGGACCGGAGGTGTGAAAGCTCCCGAGGAAGATCCCCGGTGGAGAGGCGACCCACCTACTCCTCGAGATCACGAACCCGAGCCGCATCCGCTTCAGCCCTCTGAAGGGCTTCATGAAGCTCAGCAACCTGCAGGAGAAGTCATTGTTAGTCCAAGGCAATCAAGCAATCAAAAGTCAAATCCAGGAATCAAAGGAAAAAACTTACTCGAGCGGCACGATCCTTCTCCGTAAGAGAGGCTCGGTGGATAGCAGACGCGAGCTGGCTCTGGAGGTCAACCAGAGCAGCCTCATGAGCGGCAGAAGAAGAGGAGGATGATGCTCCGTACGTAGGGGAGCCGCCTGGGTGTAGACGGCTCGCTGCACCAAAAGACAATCATCAGCGGTTAATCGTCAAAACAAATTAATTAACTAAAAGATTCATTCATACATACCAGGTCGAACAGCTCCTTCTGAACCTACTCTAGCTGTGGCTCTGCGTCGTGTAGGCAGACCCAGAGGTCGATGATCACGGCATCTCGTGCATCCTGCATACCATACATACATACATTCATTCACATATATAAGTTAAGATAATAATAAAACGAAAGACGCATGAATTATACTTACATCGAGTGGTCGGAGGAGCCGAAGCTGATCGGCGTAGTGGGCCCGGTACTGCTGGAGGTAGGCCTCGCTACTCTCCGCCCGGGACTCCACCCTAACGCCGCGGCGGTACCAGTCCTCGTACTGCTCCGGAAACTTGGCACGCCAGTCAGTGAGGGCTTGCTTGCCCTTCATGCTCCTCCCGACGCCCTCCGGGACCTCCTCAGTGAGGGCTTGCTTGCCCTTCATGCTCCTCCCGACGCCCTCCGGGACCTCCTCATCGATCCATTCTTGGTGGAAGCCCGAGATCCTCATAACTAGGCGGAGGCGGAGCGGCTCAACCTCGTTCAGGCAGTGGAGCCACATCTGCCGACCGAACCGTCTCCGGCCAGCCATCACCCACGGCTGGCCCTCCTCGCCCATGCCCATGTACGGGCGCCAGATCACCTGCATATAGGTTAGATGCATTCATATAAATAATTTGCATTTAATAAGGGAAAGATTGCATTTAATGAACAAAACTGAACGAGTTAAAAGCTCACCAGAAGCTCCGGGTAGTCAAGGAACTGACGGCGGAGGGTCGTCAGCTGATGGTGCTGTGGTGTCGTGTCCACTATTGGCTGCCAGCGGCAGGCCAATGGGACGGCACCGGGTCGTACTATCCTCGCTCAGTTGAGCGGGAAGTAGTAGTAGCTCCACACCTGCATACATGAACATATAGGTTAGAAAAATCATTTCATTACATTGCATATCATAAACAAATAATAAAACAATTTAATACTTGAAGGAACGGCGAGAAGCCGCTGATGGTGGTCTCACGGTCAGGCGTAACTGCGGACATGTCTGCGAACAGGTGGGCCAGAAGGGCCGCACCCCATGCATACTCTCTTAAGCTATCTAAATCATCTAACAAATACAAGAACCTACAATGAATGTGGTCGCCCTTCGTATCGAAGAGCAACCGACCAAAGAAAAAGACTAAAAAGACCCTAAGCTACCTGTCTACCTCCACCTCCTGACTAGGGTCGCTGCAATATACAAGGGAGGATGACTCTGCTAACCTATCCATGAACTCCTCCCGGATCTCATCCGACCGATGTCGGGCTCATCTAATCCTAGGGCAGCCTCTACTTCTACCCTAGGGACCATCCTAGACTCTCTACCCAAGCTAGACACCTCTATGCCTAGCAATGCCTCTGCCAACCCTTGGTAGTTGGGGTAAGTCACCCCACTTACCGGCCGGCCATCTACCCTGAGGCCAGTGATCCTGGCCACATCCTTTAGAGTTGGGACCATGTGGCCCCACGGCATTAGGAAAGTCCGGCTTTCCGCATGCCACCTCTCCCGCAGCGCCTGCAGGAGGACTAGATCGAGCCAAAATGGCTCGATATCTAAGACCTCACCGAATCCTATCCGGTGCAGGCGCGCCTTCTGGAAATCCGGGAGCCCTCTATATGCTCCTATCACTAAGTCCTAGCTGATTCTGGCTCTTATTGTCCCCTGCAAATGAAAACAAAGAATTGCATCAGTTAATGAACATAAAAACAGATCAAAATGTTTCTGAATTGAAAGGCGTCGAGCCCCATGGACGCCTATTGAAAGGCGTCCACAGGTCCTGACGCAATTTGGAATTATTTTCTGTCCATTTAAAATTCTGAATTTTGCCTCAATGGCGTCGGACCAGGGCGACGCCGTTTGAAAGGCTTCACCTGGTCTGGACGCCTTTCAAGGCCCGATTCCGAGTTCTTGAAGAACCCCTTTCTTCCCTCCTATTCCACTCCAATCAAACACATAAGAGAACTTACCAAGTGGGAAGCCTCTTCCTCTTCTCCTCCTCCCTCGACCTCTGCCGGTGGGGGAATCTCTTCTTCTAAAATGGTCGCCGCCGCCTCTAAGGCCATAGCTTCCTCGGGGAGAGCCGCCTCGCGCTCCTCCCTCCTCACCACCCGCACGGTGCGGCGGCGTTTTCCCCTCGAGCCTTCACCGTGCTCCATGGAGAGAGTCTTGAGAGAGAGAGAGAGAGAAAATCGTCGGAGAGTCATCGGAGAAGAGTAAAGAAAGAAAAGTGAGGAAGAAAAGGGGGCCTTTGCAGGTTCTGTTTGAAGAGGTTGAAAGGCGTCGTGGTACAGCGACGCGTTTTAGGACGCATAAATTGAGGCGGTAAGGCCAGCTGTTTGAAATTAAGTAAAAGGCGTCTATACATAACGACGCGTTTTAGGTTACCGCCAATTCTGGTCAAAACCGTACAAGGCATGATCATTAAAGGCGTCCACACATGAAGACACGTTTTACGAGATTAATCACAGAATTGATGGCGGAGTTCTGAAAAAAGTAAGAGAGAGAGTTGAAAGGCGTCTTGGGTAGAAGACGCAATTTAAGCTTAATTCAGGATTTTGAGGATTAATTGCTAAATTTTGGAAAATGAATTATGTTTGAAAGGCGTCTGTCTGAGTGGACGCGTTTTGGATTTAGTAAATCCGAACTGTCATATTTTAAGGAAAAATCCAGTTTTTGCTAAGGGAAAAATCATGGACATATCACAGGAAGTTAAGGAGAGATTTCAAGGCATAGAGGGATGACTCTTTATTCAATAAAATCCTTTATTACATCAGGAAAAGAAAAATAAAAGGGAACATTTAAGGAAGAAGTTCATGAAGAGCTTGAACGTATAGAAATTTCAATCCTCTATCTCTATTTTTAGAGGATTTTACACGATAACTAAAGCCAAGGTTCCACAAACTAGAAATAAGTTATGTGGCTTCGTAGTCTTCATCGGATTCCAAAGCTCGCCTCTTGATCGGAGATGTATGGGAGAACTCGGGGAATTCATGGCAAGGCAGGCTGAGCTGGAGATAGCATCGATGGGGATTGTACAGCACGAGCTCAGTAGCCCCGATCAACTTAAGTTCTGCACCGGATGCGCGGCGCACGCTAATGGGCTTTCCAACAAGTGCAAGTGGAGAAAAGTCAAACCCGTTGGACGACATGCATCTCAGATACAACCTCCAGTCGGCTCGGGTCTTGAGCTTTGGTACTTTGTTGATAATCCACTCGTTGAACTTCACGATGTTGGAGATGTGGTAGATCGGGCTGTTCAAGTAGATTTGAGACGGTCTTGCTAACATCCTCGTGCGGTACTCGAATTTGAAGTGTAGCTCGACCCATAAAGCGAAGAGCAGCATGCACCCATAAGCAGGACAATCTGTGGACGCCGCAGAGAGCCCACTGTAAAGGTAGGCCAAGATCGCAGTGCTAATGGATTTCCCCTCGAAGATCAGGCAAATCGCGCTAACTTGATCATCTTCGAGGACGTTGTCTTGCGCGGGAAAGAACAAAGTCCCGGCAAGGCACGTGACGGAAGCTTCCGTCACGTCTTCAGCTTCATCCTCCCTTAGATCATCGATCTCATACAAGGTCCATTCAGCGAGCTTTGCAAGATTGATCCCTCTGTTGGTAAGGCATCCTGTAGCCTCTGAGGGATCCTTCATGATTGATGTCAACAATTGTTGGCCGGTGATCCTTTCCCACGTCAGAGCCATCTTATCTTTGGTCTTTGGAAGACCCAACAAGAGCTCGGCCTCCTCTAAAAGGATAGTGCACTCGAACTGAGGGAAGAGAAACGTGTGGGTTTGAGGATGCCACTGCTCGATCAAGGCACCTATGGCCGCCCAATCCACGTTTGGGCTCTTGTAGTGCTTAGCATGAACCACCAAGCCTTGTAGATTCCACTTAGAGATGGAGGCTTGCATGGAAAATTTGGGACTCTTAGCGAGTTTTCGAATCCAAGGGAGAGAAGTGAATCTCCTTGGACCGGGAAACATAGGATATGTCTAAAAAATAAAAGAAAGGATCAATTGAAGAGCTTGAAGAACATGGAGAACATGGGGAAAAAGAAGAGATTGAAGAAGAAGGATTAGGGAATTCGACTTACTTGAAGGTTAGGGTCTCTCCCGCTAAGGTGATTCTCCACCTCCGAAAGCTTTTCCAGCGACCTCCTCATCCTTTTGCTTGAAGAACTCATCTTATTCCCGAGTTTCTTCCTTCTTGAAGCTTCGAAACCTTGAAAATCTTGGAAATCCCTTGAACCTTGAAGAAAAACTCAACCTTGGATCTCTAGATTGTGGTAGGATTGCTTGGAAACAAGTTAATGATGTTTATATAGAGGAAATTACGATCCTAGGAAGACTTTTCCGGATCGTAAAACGGATGAGTATTAGAAGAGTTGGAATCCGGTTGGGAATTAGCCAGAACCTATTTCTGCGACTGAAAAGGCGTCGTGGAACAGGGATGCATTTTAGATGGTTAAAGGGCATCGGCGCGACACGACGCGTTTCAAGCTTTCTGTCATTTACCCGAAATTCCATATTTTGATGTTTAATTAAGCACTTGTTTGAAATTACTAATGATTTTTTAGTGCAGAAAAATCAGGAAAATTCAAATGAAGCTGAAAATCTCAAGAAGATCCCACTGTGGGAGTTTATGAAGTCCCGACCGTGGCAAAAAAGACGGTTATCTCTATCTCTTATACTCTTTCATCATCATTACTATATGTTAAATATTTACTAGAGTACGTTAAGGACCTTGTGATTTTGATGAAACTGGAATTTGAGTTCCCCTACAACAAAAATAGTGATAATTCCAGAGAATTCTTAATCGCATGGATAGGCCGTTGGGTTGTTAATTAGTGAGGACGATGGTTCCACTTTTGTAAAATGGTGCGTGGATAAACGAGCTTCGGCTTAGCACTAGATTACAAGAATTGGTATCTTGACTCATTAATGACAATTTAACAATATCATCCTTGATTAATTTATATTTTATTTGACTTTATATTTTTCTTTTAGCCCAGCATGCATCATATAGGACTTTGAAATCACTGTGATAAGGATTAATTATTGATTAAGTTTCAGACCATTAAATCAAATAATCCCAACATGATATGAAATATTCCATTCTGAATTGAGTATCTTAATTATCTTTGAGGTTTGCTTGAAGATATCCTTGGAACTCTATCCTTCTTGGATTCTTTTATCCAATACTTCTTGTTTTCTTTTAAGATCCATCATGGCTGCAGCACGTCCACATTGGCTGGCAATCGCTCCCCATGATGAAACCTACAGTGTCTACGACCTGAGGTATTTCCCACTCCGTGGAGGTTGATCGACCTTATTTTATTTCCTTGTCTACCTCATCCAGACAAGATTGATTTCATTGATCCCCTTGAGCTATCTTCATTGGTGATTTTGAGAAAAATTCCAATCATGTGATGTTGAGAGCGTGTCTCATCACACCTTGGCATCACCTTTTCAGTACATTCCATTTCATTTCACTCCCTTGCAAAGATGATGCCAATGTGAGGCAGATGTAGACACCCTAATTTTGACATCATTCCGAGTAAATTCCATATCATATAATAATGCCTCAGAATGGTCTGATATTTAATCATTGGTTAATTTTTATTGATCTTTTTGAGTTAATTATCTAAATAGTTTCGGGTCAAACAGACATTATTTAAGTTAATTAATTAAATTGATTTTAACTCAAATTCTAATTAAAATATGAAGAAGTCTAAAAGGCGTCGACTTGTGTAGACGTCATTTAGAGTTTATTCCTATTTTAATGTTTAAATTTGAATTTTAATTAATTGATTAATTAGCTAAAAGACGTCTGCTTAGAACGACGCCATTTAGGTTTCCTAAGTTGTTTCCATTTCTTTTCCGGATGTTTATCCTTATCTTAATTAGTGTAAAAGGCGTCTTGATTGGACGACGCTTTTTAGATAATTACAGATAATGATGATTTTTTTTCGGAAGTTTATCCTTATCTTAATTAGTCTGAAAGGCGTCTTGATTGGACGACGCGTTTTAGATAATTACAGATAAAGATGAATTAATATGTATTCATCTGTTGGTTAAGATGGATAAACCTCAAAATTTCTCCATGTAAATTCGCGGATGCAAAGAAGTCTATAAATACCCTGCCTCTTAGATGAGTGACAGAGAGTAATGTTGAGTGATAATTAGCAATTATTTTGGTGGTGATTGGAGCAAAGAAGCTTGACGACGTCCGAACGCTGAAGGAGCGAAGTGTTGCTACCATCAGGAATCGGCATCCGTTCTTCGTCCATTCAAGATTCTCAAGACCAAGGCTTCCAGGGGCCATCCAGCTTAGCTTCTAATTTATTTCTGCATATTTTCTCACATTTTTCATCCCATTAGTCTCACATTTTTCATCACATCACTTCATGCAACACACACACACACTAGCATCATTTTCAAAACCTATTTGCTAAAGGGGTTTAAAAGATCATCCCAACAAGTGAGTTCACCTGCTTAGTTGCATGTTTAAAATTTCGTTTGGAATGGATATTACTTTTGCCTAAATTCTCATTGTTATTTATTTCTTTCTATTTTTTTTGCAAGGTACAAAGGAGAATCAAGGGAAGGGAATCAACAGCGAACAACAAGGAATCTGGACGATCCTCAAAATTCAATAGCAGCCAAAGCAAGAACAAGGATAAAAATGGCTCTCTTTCTTTAGCCAGCTGAAGGAGGAGAACCAAGAGCTCAACATCTCCCACGTCCAAACAGGTAGGCAATCAAATTTTCTTTTAGAACTTTTTAGTCAAAAGTTTCTGGCGATCACATCACCTAGTTTCTTTTTAATAGGTTTTATTTTACACTTAAACAACATAATTTTCACGATAATCACACACCCATTTTAAGCACTTACAACAGCCTTATTGATCTATCATTTTTCCTCACAAATAGTACAGGTGCACCACAAGGTGACACATTGGTCTAATGAATCCTTTATCACAAAGCTCCTACAATTGCTTCTATAACTCAAGTAATTCAGGTACAAGTTTAATGGTAAAATCAATCTATTTAAGTGGTGTCAAACCTAATAAATCCTCTAGAAACACATTTGAGAATTCCTGAATAACCTCAATGTCTGATATTGTCTTCTCAAGTCCTCCATTCAACATAACACTGGTTAAATAAGCTTCACAGGCTTGATTAATCCACCTCCTTGCCTTCAAGGCTGATGCCAACACTTTCTTAAACTTCTTTCTTGGGGCACTAAAATAAAATTACTCCTCTATACGAATCTGAAATATTACTTTCTTTCTAAAATAATCAAAAATAGCAAAATACTTTTTCAACTAATTCATGCCCAAAATGACATCAAAATTTGCTAAGTCTATAACATAAGCAATAAAAGCTATACCCTTAACCCAATCTAAACAACTAAATATGTTATGCCCTGTACTTTTAAAATACATTAATGAATATAATGATTTTAAGTTAGATCAATTAACTAATTATAAGAATCTATTAGTGAGTTTGAGTAATTTGATTTAGTCTAATTAACCCAATTATATAAGTCCGTTAGCCCAATTATACTAATAAAAACAGTCCATTAATTTTGCTAAACTTCTATATTTATGTGTATTGGACAGCAACATAGTAAAATAATGATAACTTTTTGTAGAAAATTCAGATTAAGGCATGGTTGATACCTTAGAAAGAATATAAAAAGATTTATAACTTTATAGAAGACCAATTTAACTAATATTTTAAGGGTCAAAAATATTGATGATCAGTTTTGGAAAGGACTACCGATGATAAACAACTCCTAATAAGACTAGGATTCTAATTAGAAAATAATAGACAATATAATTAAAGTTAACCATGACTTGAAAAGTTATGTAAGACATATTTAAATTGGATAAGACATATTTGAATTGGTTTAAAAATAGAATACAATAAATTTTAATATGATTAGGATTCCAATTAATGGATAGAAAGTCATAATTAGAATTATACTCAAATTAGGATTCTGCACATAGATTTACTTGACACAATCTTGATATTTTAAGCATAACTTCATATATAAAATTTCAAATTAGATAAGACAATTCTCATTAAAAAATTGACTTAAAATTCTATAACTTTTATGAAGGCCATATTTTTAAAATAAGTCGTTTACTAATCAGAATCAAGACATCTTTAGACGAAAATGGAATCTTCCAAATTTTTGGGTTCGGAGTACTCAGGATAACAGATTAGTAAAATAGGGATAACTTTTTACACAAAAGTTTAAAAATAGTAAGGTTAGAAGCATCGGAAAGATAATAAAAAGTTATAAAATTTTGAAGAATAACTTAATTTGAGTATTTAACGGTCGAATTTAGAGATTTTCATATTATGAAACAAAGGGTTGCGAGAATTAAGTCTTACTTACACTAGGAAAGCACTTTAACTTGGAGATTAAGTAATGTATAGTTGGAGTTCGACTCTAGCATGAAAAAGGAGGTTAGTTAGTTGTATTAGGAGGGGAATTAGTTATAAATAAGTCATTGGATTCATGCTGGAGCCATTAAGAGACGTAGCTCTTCTTGGCGGGTAAATTTATGGTGTTATTCTTGAGAGAAAAGAGAGAAGATAGGGTTAAACTCTATGACAGTTGGTTCTAATATTTGATGGTGGTTCCAGAAGGCTCAGACAATGTGAAAAAGAGTTTAAAGAATATAAAAAATAGTTTAGAGAGGAATAAACTATAGATAGATAGTAAGGAAGTCTTATGAGAATCAAGAACCGATTTTTTTTCAAGAAGTAGGTAGATAACCCAAAGCAAGATCTATTTTATACTAAAAATTATATTAACTTTTCAAAATCTAATCAATTGGTAAAAGGCTTGATCTATATGTCTACTCCATGATTAACAAATTCTATACTTTTATGATCGTATTTATCATTTATTCTACGATCATTATCTCAGCATATGCAATATGTCTACTCACTCTGTTTTGTTTCCAACTATGATCACTTGAGTTACAGATATTTATTCTCCTTGATATGATATCGAATTAATCTAAAATCTGTACAGAAGCTTATTTTTGATGTTATATTTTTATAGTTCTTTTGCAATTTATTCCATAATTTTCTTGTCGGACTATATAATTTATCCATACAATTTTGAAATCTCAACTTGTGGATCTTCTATCTCACTCGATCTATATCCAAATCATATAAAACTTTGTAAATATATTTATTATATTGTCTTTGACTTCTATCTAAAGTTTGAGAATTTCTGATTACCATTTGATATTTACTTTGCCCTGTGTTTTAATTTGCTGAAATTTTATTAAAGTCGAATTTTTGGAATCAAAACAGGAGTCTAAAATCATATTAATTCAATTCAAAAAATGATGAAACTTTGTATACACTTCATATATGACCTATTTATCATGTTCACCAAGTTTGTATAATTTCTAAATATGTTTACTATTTTTCATTCTAATTATTAAATTTAGCTCTAAAAAATATATTTTACTACCTGAAAAATATGATTTATGATCCATAAATTCTGAGAAATTCTTAGACCTACCTTTCTACTCTATTAATATGTTGGCATCAATTTTACTCTAAGATTATTTCTATATCACCACGATCACTCTTTAAGTGGCTATTTTATAAAAAAGTATATATTTTAACTCTTATATGTATGCATCAGTTTGATAATTCAGTTTTTAGATCTATGCCTCATCATTTTGCTCTCTGATATCTGATTGTGCCATATATGATTTGATTTGCTTGGACGTTGTTATCTTAAGGAGATTGTATGGTCTGATTCGTTTATAAGCATCCGTATTGGATAGGACATTTTATGTATGAATATGAGGGCAACATGTAATATTTTAGCCAGGCAGTAGCTATAAAGTGCCACATGGAACAAAGTGCTATGCTGAGTCGAAGTCACCTGTTTAAACCTATTTGTCATTTGTATGGTTGTGGTGGGACTTAGCTCCCTAGTTCTGGGGAGGACTAAGACCATTGCATCATTGTCTAGATGCTTTAGTATTTGTTTGTTTGACTTTTTATGTTGTAATTTGGGTATATGTCCGTTATGATATGATTTGATATATTTGAATGACACATAAATATAAAATTTATACTCCATATGTTCATTTGAATTCAGCTTGGTCATTTGAATCATTTTATCATCATGCTTAGATTTTTTTTTCGGCATCTATGAATGTGTTCTAACCATGCAATCTATGATATAAATCTAATTTGATAAGCTACTATGCCATGTTATTCATTATGTAATATGTGATAAGCTCAGTTTGATATGAGATATACTCAATTCGATATGTGATAAGTTCTTTTTATGACTAGTAGAATTTGATACATCAGATATGAATCTAATCATGTCATGTAAAGCTATGTGTTAGTCAATATGATCATGTTTATCAAAAAATACATTTAATTTGATAAATTGTATATTTAACCATATTTCGTATCATGGTCTTATTTGAATTATATGTAGAACTGTGTAAAATCACACTTAGTATAAAATTGTATAATGTGATTTATAAAAAATGTTAAGTTGTGTGGATAGTTTGAAACCTACTAAGCGGTGGACTCATAAATTTGACAAACTATTTTTCAAGAGAAATCGATTCAAGATCTGTCTAGGTGGATAATCAAGCATGTTAAATTTTCAGAAGACTTTTTAGTTATCAAATTAGTAGTTTGATGTAGTAGGGAATGATGAAAGATTGATGTACTTTTATTTATTTGAAGAAATTTAGAATTTAGATACTAATTAATGAATATTGTAATTTATAAACTTTGGTATTGACTATATTTTAGATATTTTAGATTAATTGATAGTTATAACATTTATTTAAATCATCTTGTGGTTATTTAGCTCTCAGAGATGTTTGTTATAATGGGATTTATCCCGGGATAACACAGTCCAAGTCCAAGTTTAAAAAAAAAAACCCTTATCTAGAGGGCGTAACAAAATATGAAAGAGAAGATTGTGCGATTACTTCCTCACCAGTGGCAGTGGTGATAGTCAGGGGTCTACCATTCTGAATCAAACAAATATCTTTAGCTCCAACAAACTTAGCATAAGCAAAGGAATATATAGCATTAAAATCAAACAAAACTTCAACAAGATTTCTAAAGTTCAAGATGGTACCCGCAATCACATTGTTTGAGACTTTTGCATCTTCCTTTGTTAGTGCATCCACTCTAACCTTTCCTTTGGCAGCCTCTCTAGCAACTTGCTTGCCCTTCTTCTTAGGACAATATCTCTTCTTATGGCCTGCCTGTCCATAGCCAAAACATTTCCTTTTAGCCATCCTGCAATCTTGTTCTTCATGCCTCTTGCTACACTTGGTACACACTGGGTACTTCACCCTTCTTATAGAAGTTTGGAACACTTCATTTCTCTGCTTCTTCTTAGGTCAATTTCTGATCATATGATTTGTTCCTTCGCAGCTGAAGCAATTCCCATTAGTCCTCCAACATACCTGTCCTAAATGCCCTTTTCCACACTTGTCACATCTTAGGCACTTTGCCCCTTTCACAATAGCTCAAAACATTCTCTTTCTCTACGTATTTTAGAAATCCTCCCCTGAAGTGGTACACAGGGCTTTCTCTTCTTCAGCTTACTTTCAGTTGCATAACCAACTGTGTCAACAATCTTCTTCATCTGCAGTAGTAAATTATTTGCTATTTCCAGTTGACATGCCCCTTTAAAGAATGGAGATCCCAACTCCTTAGGCTTGTTCATGGTAGGTGCCCCATATACTCTCTCTTTATGCTGAATTATGGCCTGGCCCTATATAGTCTGGACTAATTGTTGGAAAGTCTACAAGAAGCTACCAATTTCTGTAGGGTTCATGCTTCCAATCTCTAATGAAACAAGTGTTGAACCCTCTACATTTGGTTCTCATAGGGCAACGGTCACCTCCCTAGTAGGTCTGCCTCTGTTAGGCATAACTTGAAACATCAAAAGGATCCTATTAGACTTCTAAACAAAATCTAGTGCCAACTACCCACAATTAATCTGCACAGATGTTAAAATCAGTTGGTATGGCACACAATTTAAATGGCACTGATTAGAATTCCTCCACAATATGAATAAGTAGGTGAACTAATACTCTAATGCCACAAGTTGTCACACTGCCCGAACACTAGGTCGGATCACAAGCCTACTATGGACTCAGAGCATGCATGATAGTGGGAACAACCTACCAAATAGAACAAACATTGTGCGGAACACATAATCAAAAGCTTAAAGAACATTCATGCCATTAATAGAATTCAAAAACTTACAATGCCCATATTAAAATTCTTCCAATTACATTGTCAAAATTTTCAAAAGTACAAGCTCATCACTCAAGCTAAACTAAAGAGTACATCATTCTCTTATAGACCTACTACATATCTACTGTAACTGAAACTGAAATGTCTGAAAATAGAACTTAGTAAAACCTAATAGCTTCAAGCTCCCAGAGTCTTCTCAGCTTTAGAATCTATAAATGTTAGGAAAAGGAACAATTAACAAGTATGATCATAATTCCAGAATAAGCAAAGGCATTTGCAGATAATAATAATATGACAAAACAATCAATCAGAGATATTTCTAAAATTTCAGATAATTAATTATAAATTTGTAAATAATCGAATTCCAAAGATTATTATTAGATAATCGAATTTCAAAGAAATAAGATAGATAATCGAATTTAATAATAAATAAAATAATAATCATATAATCGCATGCCAAGGGTCATATAATCGATCTCAGAAATAAGCTTAATCGAAGCCAAGACAAAGCATAATCGAAGTCAAAAGAGCATAATTGATTATTAGGTAATCGATATCAGATTATAGGCATAATCGAAGTCCAATAGACACAATCAATTATCAGAATAAAGGCTTAATCTATTACAATAAGGGCCTAGAGGAATTAGAATAAAGGTAACTAGAATCATAATAAGGGCTTAATCTATTACAAGATATTAGGCCTAATCGATTACAAGACTAAAGGTAATGGATTACTAAACTGAAGAAAATCAATTAGTAGACTAAAGGAAATCAATTAGCAATCTGAAGAGAATTGGTTAATAGAACAAAGATAATCAATTACTATAGTGAATATATTCGATTATAAGAACAAGACTAATCAATTAGCAAACTGAAGAGAATCGAGTAACAGACTAAAAGTAATCAGTTACAAAACTAAAGGTAATCAAAGGGTTAATGGATTACAAGGTTGAAGAGATAATTGATTAGCAGACTAAAGGTAATCGATTATAAGATTGAAAGTAATCGATTACAAGAATAACAACTAATCGATAGCAAAGTATTTAATCCATAACTTAACTGATGACTAAAGCATTAGATTACACATGTAATCGATTGCACAAATGAAGACATAATCGATAGTTTAAACATATAATCAATAGCAAAACAAAGGTATAATTGATATATGAGGCTAATTTTCATAACTTATAACTTAACTTATCTTTCTTTAGTTAATCGATTGGGGTCTATAACATGTTGAACAGTATGCAGGCATATAAATAATTAATTTTTCAGATAATCTTTCAATCAATCATTCTAAAGTTTGAACCCATTAACTGACAGAAAAATAGACAGATAATCAGAGCATAAACCTCAGTCAAATAGATCAATACTGATTAGATTTCACAAATATTAAAGTCTAAACTTATTTGAATCAAAGTATAACTGATTTCAACAAATCTAAATTAATTTAAAAGATCAAATCAGAATTTCAAGATGAACTGAATTGCACTGAATCCAACTGAGCTAAAATGAATCAAAATTGAATTGAATTAAATCGTACTGAATTGAATTAAACCAAATCAATAGAATTAAATGTAGGACTGATCACAAATTGGAACTGATTCAAAAATAGTCCTGATTCACAATTTGACATATTCAAAAGATCCAAAAGGATCATCAATATTAAAAATTTTAGAACTAACAAATATATGTGCCTAACAGAGCCTATCAAACATGTATCACATATCATATCCGAACCATCAGACATGCTTATTGCCATTCAAAACCTTGCTTGCTACTTGTTCTAAAGCACCTAGGCAATACAGTGTTAAGGTCTTAGTCCCTACGTAGTATTGGGGACCCTCTAGTTCCACCAAAGATACCATTCACATATACATGGTTCCTAGGATTTTACTTGTTGCCCATAGGTTAATGCATCATAAAAATGGCATTGTTAGATCCATAGTTCTATACATAAATTGTACAGAATTGCACATATTCAAGAGTTCAAACAACAAATGTCATTAAACTGAGCATAATTGGTAGATCAAAATCATTAAAATATCAAAGACCTAAGTATGGAATTAATAGATCAAAGTCAACAAATCATTAAGGATCAAATCTGAATAGGTTTGGGAGAAATAGAACATGATAGAACTGAAATCTAGGTTTGAAATAAGAGTGATTTCTACATATAAAAATAGTTAAAGAATATATTTTAGATTCAGATGAAGAACTAGTTGATCAGATTGAAATTCCCAGAAGAGATGAAGGTGTCAAGAACAAATTCAGATCAAGAATAGGTGGAGATCAAGAGCTAATGCAAATTAAAATAGATTCAGATCAAGAATAGATGCAAATCTCAAGAATACTTTTAAGTCTTCAAAATAATTATAATTTTCACATAAAAAATATTTTTTACTTTGGCAAATCTACTTACCTCTTACAGCCGAGGCTTTCCTCTCCTAATCCCCAAGTTAGGCCTCCCTTTAGCAATCTAGGTCTCCAGGAAAATTGCCAGCAAAATGGGCGGGCACCAAGCTAATGGAGTATATTTATAAGTTCACAGATCCTAGTCTTCTCCCTAAAAACCTGATCCTATTAGCTCTGCTCCCGTCAACCTGATTCCAACTATGTTATAGCACTATTGTAAGGACTGAGGTTTTAGATTCAGTTATCGGGTCGATTTCGGTGTCGGGGCCCCTGGTCTGGGTCCTCGTGAGCATGGGGCGCGAGTGTACGACCCGAGTCTTGTCGTTTGAATGGCATCTTGCATGGTCGACGTGATTTAGACATCAGTGAGTGTACGACCCCTGTCTCGTCATCTGAACCACGTCATCTTGGGACGACGCGATTTAGGTTGGTCGAGGTTAACGCTCCGAGCCATCCCTCTATAGACACCCGATTTTGGACACCTTGTGGTCCTTAATTCTCCATTATCATAAGCCCATCGCCTTTCAACCCATCACCTTAACCCATTCCTATCCAGCCCATTGTTCAGCCCATTAGTAGTCAAGCCCATTTAACCAACACACGCCACCTCCCACCTTTTCGTGGAAGGCCAACTTGGTGGCCTTCCACCTTCCCCGAAGGCCAGCTGCTCCGTCTTCCACCTTTTCGCGAAAGGCCAACTTAGTGGCCTTCCCCCTTCCCCGAAGGCCAGCTGCTCCGCCTCCCACCTTTTCACGGAAGGCCAAGTTGGTGGCCTTCCACCTTCCCCGAAGGCCAGCTGTTCTGCCTTCCACCTTCTCGCGGAAGGCTAACTTGGTGACCTTCCACCTTCCCCGAAGGCCAGCTGCTCCGCCTTCCACCTTTTCACGGAAGGCCAACTTGGTGGCCTTCCACCTTCCCCGAAGGCCAGCTACTCTGCCTTCCACCTTTTCGCCACTTTTTCGCGGAAGGCCAACTTGGTGACCTTCCACCTTCCCCGAAGGTCCGCTGGACCGCCTTCCACCTTTTTTGCGGAAGGCCAACTTGGTGCCTTCCATAGAAGAGGAAGGCAAATGAGTTGGCCATCCACACTCCCACTTTCAGCTTGACTTCATCTTCCCACGTTCTCCTCCACTTACGACCCTTGTCTTCCCATGTTCTCCTCCACTCATGCTCGTCTCCCACCACTCTGACCACTCTCCACTCCGGCGATGCTGCATGCACGACCCTTGACCATTTCCTATTGGCTCCTTGATGATTAATGGGGATTTAGACCATAGATTTCCCCTATTTTCTTCTCCTCTATTTAAACCATCCTACTTCTCTCAAAGAGGGAGGTTGGATTTTTGGAGATTGGCAAGTCTGGAGGTTACGGGCAGCAGAACGGGAGCACTAAGAATCCTTCTTACATTGGCTTGTTCTTCTAACTTTCTCCTCTTTCCTTTCTGTTTCATTGCATTCTCCTCTTTACGACATTTCATAATCCCCCTTTTTTTACTACAACCCATTCATCTTTTTAGCATGGCATACACGTACAATTCATTGCATGCATCTTAGGATAACTTAGTACCCTTCACCTCCAGAGGTTTTAAACAAAAAAACGGGAGGTGGGTGGCCACAACATATGGTCACCTTCTCTCTCCAAACACCCATCCGGTGCATCTCCTTCTCATTTTAGTTTATTTGTATATTTGCATGAATAGATTCTACATATTACAGTTCTAATTGGTTCTCTTTACTTTGTTTTGTCTTTTTCTCTTAGGGGCTTTTACCACATTCTGCGCACGGATTATCGAGCTCTCCCCCTTCGGCCGGCCGGAGGCAGAGAAGAGGAAGCCATATCTCCCGTTCCAACAAGACGCGATCATCTTCATCATCCTGCGAAGCACAGGGACCTCAAGATAATGCTCCTGGCGATCACACACTTCACTTCCTAACACCTCATCGCCCCAGTTGCGCAACAGACGGAGCCCCCCCCCCCCCCCCCCCCCGCGCAGAAAGAGAGCGGGAACACTCTGGGCGTCCACAACCCTCCTTTCTCTCATTTCCTCTCTCTTTCTCTCTCTTCTTCCTCTCCGTCACTTTCTCTTCCTCTTCCTCCACTCTGGCTCTCCTCGACCACCTCTCACCACTTCCACCACCATCTCTATCGCGGCTTCTTCACTCTCTGGACGGTGGCCGACGTCTCGGTGGGGTGACGATGTCCACGGTGGTATCGGAGGCAGCTTGCGGTGTGGCGGTTCGGCAACGAGGAGTTAGGAGGAGTTCAAGTAACCGGTAAAGTTACTATCCTTACGCGTTTTTTAATTGTTTTAACCCATGATTTCTCTCTTTGAAGCATGTTATGGATGTGTGGGGGGGTTTGGGTAGAATTGAGCATATTTTAAGGGAACTTTGATTGAAAATGGTGTTTTTGAAAATGAGGATAGCATGTTATTGTGGTTCATGGATTTTTTCCCTATCTCTATTTTGTGTTTTCATACGTTTTGGGGAGAGTGGGACCCCGTGTTATGGCTCGGTGGAGATCGGAGGGGAGCTCAATTTCGGGCGTAGAACACGTCCACGTAGAGCCACGCGATTTGAAAGGTGTCACCCTGAGTCGACGCGAATTGCGGCCCGTGATCTTGGGTCCCGCAGCCAGAGAGTGGGATAAGGCGCTGAATGACGTCGGTTATAGGCGATGCGATTCAGGCCAATATTCCCCGGTCCCGAGGCCTAAGAGTGAGGAAAACCAGTTATAAAGCATTGAAACGCATCAACCTGAGTCGACGCGAATCAAGTCAGAGCCCCGAATTTCTTTGCATTTAACATGTGTGATTATTATACATTATGTCAATTAGATTCTTGTATATTGTTAGACAATCTTGTCATATGCATGTTTGAAATCATACATTGGGACGGGGATTTTCATGTGATTGGAATCGTATTGTGTTGTGTTTATGGTATTGTGGAACTAGAATGACAGTTGTTAGCGCTTGACACCTTGTGTCGGTGTGGGAGTGACACAATGTCGGTGTAGAAGTGACAAGGTGGCGCCTAGGAGGAGAGGGTCACCTGGTGTACCTTAGGATAATAGCTAGTACCGGTGTGAGAGTATTATATTTCGGAGTGTCATTCGTGGCTGGGAGGAGGCAGAACCACATATAGCTAGATAGGCCAGAGTAGTCAGAACCACTTATAGCTAGACAAGCCGGAGTAGTCAGTACGCTATCCAAGGGGTTGTTGTTCCGTCCCAGTGGGTCGGTATGTTTTTGGTTAGCTTGACAGTTTCTTGTGTGTTTCTTTTCGGTGGATTTGTGATTTATTTACTACTTTACTTGTGCTTATCTTGCCTATATCCTTGTTATGTTGCGATTATGTATGCGTGTATGGAAGGTGGGGATTGAGGGATTCCTACTGAGTCCATTTCAGTGTGACTCACTATCTGTGGTTTCAGGTGAGGGTTTCCGGTAGGCATAGCAGTTGTGAGGTTTTCGTCTCGAGTTGCGCGTCAGCAACCACCATTCCGGAGTATGTCTCGATGCAGTTGTACTTTTAATTTCAGACATGTACGCATAATTATTTCATTTTAGTTGTAGACTATGTAATTATTTGTTGAGTCGAGTTGGACTGTAATAATTTTTAATTCATGTACTTTCTTTACAGTTCGATGCTACGTGAAATGTTTAGCTTAGTTTATCATTTATTTTCTAGACTTATTTGAGATCATGGTTTGGTTCTTAATTTTAATAATTCGGTACCCATTTAGTAATCGGATCCCCGATTATAGGGTGACGGGTCATTACAACTATACTTGCTAACCACTTCTAGAACAAAATCTCAACTCACGCTATTACTAACTGCATGAACTGAGAGCTCAATCAATAATAACTGCCTAGGCAAATAGCTAATAAATTAATAGCTAACAGATTACTAATTACATGAACTAATTACTAACCAATTAATTAATTAATTTAATTAATAACTAACTAAATAATTAACTAATTGTCAAATTGTCAGCTGATCCTCTTAATCGATTACATAGAACCACCTCTAATTGATTTCATCAAAACAACCTCTAATCGATTACGTAGAACACCTTTTAATCGATTACAACATACAACTCTTGAACAACTCATAATCGATTACAGAGTTGGTACCTAATCAATTGCATAGCTCTAAACCAAAGGGTATAACACTCTAGGTTCATTTCATCCATAATTGTGGTTTGATTAGCATGATTGAACATTAATATTTAACTGCAAAGTTCTAATATCTTTTCGTTGGTTTCTTGTTTCTGCATCTTTGTAGGGGAAGATTTTGAATTGTATGGAAAGAAGCTCTTCGTTATTGGCCAGCCGATAGCAAGAAAGGTGGATTCCAATATCTCATGTGAAGGAGGTACTTTTCTTTTTTCAAGTCAATCAGATTGTATGGATTCATCTCTATGTGACTTAGTTAATTCGGTGGCAATCACGATCACTTTCTCATGCTATGCATGTCTTTACTTGTGTTTTCATAAAGACACACTTTCATGTCTATATGGGCCACCTGTACAAGTGATTTTAAAACCTCCTAAAAGGCAGTTGTGCCATGCTATCCTCTCTGACATTAAGATCTACGATGCACATCTTGTATTATGCCCCAACTAGTATGCAGATTCATCTCCAAGTAAACAAAAAGAAGCCCTTATTGCAACAGAGGTAGATTTCTCTAGTCCAACTAAGAACACCTGTGATAAAGATATTTCCCCCATGGAAGGTATATGTTTCTCTCCTGGTATATAGGGTCTGCAGGGTGATATTAACAAAGCTAGACATGGCAAACGCAGAACTTCACATTAGCCAGGTGTTAGCTTGTGTGTGCCTCAAAGTTCCCTATTGAAACCTCTAATAGTCCTTTTGATAAAGGGATCGTGGTGGCCAACCTTAACTCGCTGCAAGGTTCCAAATGAAGCTTGTCTCCTGGAATTGTCGTAGGATTCATGGGGCTACAACAATTCCTTATACCAAGCAAATAACCCACTCTATCCAACCCAATGTTGTTCTTTCTGAACAAAGGCTGGTCAGGCTTTTAGTTCTTCCTTTTTTGTTTGTCGAGGTATATCCAATTATTGCATTGTGGAAGCTCAAGGGAAATCAGGAGGGCTTTGCTTGTGGTGGCAATCATCAGTTAATTAACCTGTCTATCTTATACTCTGATCAACCATTGTATTATTGTAGAGATTGAAGAGGCAGATTCTTCTATTTGGTGCCTTATTTGCGTTTATGCTCCACCTAGACCAACTGAGAGAAAGATGTTCCAAGATTTTCTCATCCAACGAATCAGTAGTATTAACTGAGATGTGTGGGTGCTAGATGACATGAATGCTATCCTCTTTCCCCAAGAGAAGTTTGGTGATGCTGGCTTTAATCTCTATCATAATAGAGTTTTTCAGAATTTTGTTCACGAAGCATAACTTATTGACTTGGGTTATGATGGACCACCCTTCACATGGTTCAATAATCATTCAGCTATGGATCATGTCAGAGAAAGATTGGATAGAGTCCTTGCGAGTGCCTCCTGAAATTTGAAGTTCCCAAGGCAAAAGTCTCACACTTTCCTCGTATTGCAAGTGACCACTGCCCTATTCTTTTAAATCTCACAGTTTTTGCTAAGCTGAGAAGGATCTTGTTTAAATTTTAGTCCTCTTGGACCCTCAGAGCATCCTTTACTGAAACTATTCAAGTCTTTTTGGGCCTCCACCCCTAAGATTAAGTATTTGCAACAGAAATTTTCCAAATGGAGGAAGAAGAATTTTGGCAGTCCTAGGTTAAGGATGAATCAGTTAAAGAAACGATTAATGGAAACTGATAGTATTCTTATTGATGAGGAGAATATTAATGGTGGGGTTGGATTAAATCAAGATTACAAGCAAGCTCTGATGTAGGAAGATGGAAGATGAATTATGGCACCAAAGAGCTAAAGCTCATAGGTACTTTGAACGGGATAAAAACACTCGATTCTTTCATGTGAGTGTTTTATGCATGAGGACGATCAATAGAATCTCAGTAATCTTAAATCATGAAGGTCAGTTGACTTGTGATATGAATTCTATTAAAGGCCTTATGGTGCAGCTAGCATTTTGATAAGTTATACTGAAAGACAAACTTATATGTCTCCTTTCTACATTGGGATCTATTACAAGATGGGGAAGCCAATGTCACTGCTGAAGATAATGACAACACTCATGTTGTCTTCCATACCTTCTCTTGAGGAGATTGGAAGTGCAACTTTCATTCTGAGCCCTAGGAAAGCCCCAGGACTCGATGGATTGCCTGCCCTATTTTATCAAAAGTATTAGAAGATTGTCCAAGATGAGGTGATTAGTACAGTTTAACACATCTTCAGTAGTAAGCAGATGCCACAGAACATGAACCACAATGCCATTACTTTGATTCCAAAGAAGTAGCCTGCTATCCAGGTCAATGATTTCTATCCAACCAGCCTCCCAAATGTGATTTATAAGGTAGTTTCTAAGATTTTGGCTACCAGGTTGAAGTCCCTACTCCATAAATTTCCCCCAACCAATTTGCTTTTGTACCCAGTTGACTACTTCTAGATAGTCTCTTGGTTACCCAGGAAGTCACCCACTCTATGAAAACTAGCTAGTAGTAGTGAAGTTGGGTCATTTTGTTTAAAGGTTGATATTTGTGAGGCTTATGATAGCATCGAATGGACGTGCAATGAGGCTGTACTACAGAGAAAATGTTTCTCTGTGGAGGTGATTGAATTGTTCATGACGTGTATATCTACTACTACCTTCTTTGTTTTGGTTAATGGGTAAAGCATTGGTTCCATTAACCTTAGCCATGGCATTAGATAGGGGTGTCCACTATCCCCATATGTCTATATCCTCTGTAGAGAAGGAATTACTTTTCTTATAAATGGTAGAGTTTATACAAGGAAAATTGAAGGCTTCAAAATTAATCATAAGGTTCTGTAGTTACCTATTTTATGTATGTATATGACATCATTTTGTTTGGGGGAGCAGATGAACATGAGCTGGCTGAGTTTATCTCTTGTCTTGAACTCTGTGGAAGGTGGCCTGGCCAAGTGATGAACAAGAGTAAATCTGACATCAGCTTCTCCAAGAAGGTAGCTATTGCTACTCAAAAGAGCCTCTCTGATATGTTTGAGCTCAACCCCATCAACAAAGCTGAGAAATACTTGGGTGTACCCCTCTGGGTAGAGAATAGTAGAACAAAGCATCTGTCATTGTTGGAGGAGAAAATGCTGGCCAAACTTACCCAACGGAAATCTAGGACCTTGCATTTTATGAGTACTACCCTCCTTCCCAAGTCCACCACCAAGAGATTGGACAAATCCCCGAGATGCTTTAAGCAGCAAGAAACTATCAATCATATGCTTTTTGACTGTGAGTTTGCTAGACTAACTTGGATTGTGTCCCCCTTAACCTATCGCATTGACCAAGATAACAGATCAGCTAGGGACATAATTTTGATGTGGTCTGCACCGCTTTTTCCTCAATCTAAGGAGGGTACATTTATCTTGGCTTTGTGTTCTTCCATTATATGACATATATGAAAGTTATCATGCAAAAAAAACTTTGAATTCCAAATGGTTAATCCATTTGTTACTCTTAGAAAAGCTCTTGCTGATTTTGAGTATTGGATCAAGTCCTATGATGGGGATAATCCTGTTCTGCATTCTTATCCTGGGAAAGATGTTACCTGGATTCCTCCTCCTTCTGGTTATTTAAAGGTTGAGCTATACTTGCTGCAATACCCCTGCGTGGTACACTCAGGGGCATTGCACTAGATAATTTCTTTTTTTTCATTTTTTTGTAGGTGGGCCCCGGGTGCCCTAGACATCTGTACAAGCCGATCATTGACCGGACTTTCCAAACAAAAAAAAAAGTACGAAAAATAAAAAATCGAACACTAATGAATGCTAAAAAATGCCTTTAATGGGTAGAACTCAATAACGATTTTTGATTTTTCAGATTTTTTGAGACGTCCGATCAGTGATCGACGTGTACGAATGTCTAGAAAACTCGAAGCCCACCTAAAAAAATTCAATTTTTTTTTTACCCCACTGCGAATGTCCGTGTGTGCAACACGCAGGACATTGCAGCGAGTATTACTCTTGAAGGTTAACTTTGATGGGGAAACCTCCTTAGGGGGTGAAGTGATTGGTATCGTATCGAGGAATTATTTGGAAGAGGTCAATTACTGTAATTCCCTCCTTTTGTCCACCTCTAGCCCACTCGAGGTTGAAGCTCAGACGCTCCATCATGCTCTGCACTTGGACGACAAACTTCATTAGCAGGTCACTGTGAAAGCATATTCCTTAGTTTGTTTTATTTGAATGGAAACCTTTTCACTCTAAAAAAATGGAGCCTTCCACAAGTAGGAGGGGGACTTGCATAATGAGGGAAAATTTTCACATAAGGGGTCTTGTTGAAAAACTCCGTCTTCCTTTTTACACTTACCCGTTTGGCTCGGTGTAAAAATTGCCGCATGCACCAATTTTCCCTAAAATCTCGTCCTCTGTGCTTGTTTGGTGACATGTAAAAGTCCTGCTCAACGAAAATCTTTTCCTGCTGCCGTCCCCGAATCGGGATGCCATTTTCCGGGAGTGGACAAGTGCAAGCCGCTCAAGGTAATGCCGAGCAAACATCCAAGAGAACCTTAAAAGTTACTTACACTTGTACCCTTAAAACTTAAAAGATGTTATAGTTTTACACTTGTATCCTTCAAACATAAAGAATACATTTTTACACATTCGAATGTTCCAAATAAAATATTACTGTGGATAGGTATTGCTTAAAGTTATACCATTTAAATATTTTTATTTATTTGAACTGCCTGATTAAATGTCGAATTGGAGTGTTTTTCCCATTAGAGAAACAAAAAAGAAAACAATCTTTAAATATTGCCGTTTGAATTTTGATCATTTGGAAATATATATTTTTTTTATTTGGACCATCTGATTAGATGTCGAGTTGGGTGTTCTCCCAATTTCGAATATTTAAAAAATATAAAAATCTTTTTATTCTGCCCTTTGAATTTTGATCATGTGGAGGCATGCTCTTTTTTTTTTTTTGACTCATTCGAGAAGATTCCAAGTTGAAGTTGAGAAAATAAAAAAAAGAAAAATATATCTTTTGATGTTGCAATTTGAATTTAGTCATGTGCTAGTATGATAATTTTTTTTTAGTTGGACCATTTTACTAGATGCCGAGTTTTGATATTCTCCCAGTTTGAAAAAATTGAAGAAAAAGTAAATAAAGTCCTTTAGCTTTGACCATATGATCTTTTTTTATAAATGACGAGGCGTGGTGATCTCTTAGCTCAGAAAAAAAAAAAAGAAAAAAAAAAGTATCTTTGGATGTTGTCACTTTAATTTTTATCTTATTAGAGCATGCTCTTTTTTATTTGAACTGTCTGATCAAATGCTGAGTTGAGATATTCTTCCAACTTGAAAAATTAAAGAAAAAATCCTTTGAGTCTGTCATTCAAATTTGAAGTTTGAACAACAGAGTCAATGTTAATAATCACGTAATGTGAAAATTATTTTACAAACAAATAAATATCTGAGATTATTTTTTAAAAAACATTTTATAATAAATAAATAAATAAAAATATATTTTAAAAATTATTTTTAAAATTATATTATTAATTTTTTATAAATTGATTTTCTTAAAAAAATATTTTCCACTCAAAAATATTTTACGTGGAGCCAAGTGTATCCATACCCGATTCCATCCTCACTTGCACTCATGGGAACCAGACTCGTAAATACGAGTTCTCGGGCGGCTCTACTGAATTCCCTCAAAATTCTAGGCAAGTGGACAGCAGTTAAACCTGAGGGCTGTGGGAATTGGAGTCTTAAGATTTTAAAGGGTATTGGGATAATTGTTCTAAAATAGGGCATAACAGTTATTCGTGAAGTATATGAGCAAAATTTCCCGAAGAAAACCTCTCGCAGCGGCAGCATCTGGAGCCTTCAAATAGTGCCTGAACCCCAAAAACCTCCCATGGCTTTGTCCACTCCCTCCAAGCTCTACGCTGGTAAGTGGTAACTGGTAACCCCCCTTTCTCTCTCTACACCCCTCTCTCTCTCTCTCTCTCTCTCTCTCTAACCTCCAGATTTATTTGAGCAGACGATGTCAGCTTGGTGGTGGTCCTCCTCGACGCCAACCCCTTCTTCTGGGCCGGCACTAACGCCAGCGCCACCACGAACCAGCCGGCGGCCGCCCTCTCCTTCTCGAGATTCCTCAGCCATGTCGGCCTCTTTTCCAACCTCTCTCGCAATGCTGGCGATGGCTTTCCGAGCCCGATTGTGACTCTTATGCGCTTCCTTCCCTGCCCAGGTCCTCCCGTTCCTGAACTCGATTCTGCTCCTCAACCAGCTGAACCACGTGGTCGTCATCGCCGCCGGCGTCAGATCCTGTGCCTACGTCTACGACTCCGGCCGCGGCGATGGCGCCAGGGCGCCCGACCTCCGCGCGGGGTTGCTGCGGCGGCTGGAGGAGTTCGTGGAGAGGGACCGGCGGCTCTGCAAGGAGGGGGATAGGGCGGCGGAGAACGCCTCCTCGATGTTGTCGGGGTCCCTCTCGCTTGCGCTGTGCTGTATCCTACGTTAGTGTAGAGGAATTTTTGCTCGTGTTCGCTTGCGTTGGAAAGTTTAGAACTTGACTTGATGAACAGACATCCAGAGGGTGTTCCGGTCTGGAGCGATCCACCCGCAGCCGAGAGTAAGTGGATGATTTGTGCGTTTTATCTAGATTCTTGATTCTAGTATTTATCTTCAGTATTATAGAGATTTACCTCTTTGAGAGTACTGTGCTCTATGAGAGATTAGAAGAAGCTTTTTGTGGAGATGTACGAATGAGAAGTCAAAGTGTTTACCATTGGTCGAGTAGGGGGCATTGTGCAGACCTGTGGACAGAGTGGGTTTTGGGAATTAAAAACATTCAGCATATGAACATTGCTTTATTTGGTGAATGCCCATTGTAATTGCTTTCAGAGGATAACTTCCTGTGGAAGAAACCAATAAGGTTCAGACACGATCTCCCTCATTACAAATTCTTGTTACAGATGGACAACTCTATGAAAGATAATACCCATGTATTTTCACCTGATGGTAGATAGGTGGTGCACAATTGATCCTTTTTTTTTGCCTTCAAGGACATCAAATACAATGCAGCATTATTCTTTCAAGAGGTCTTGAGGATGATGAATTGAGTGATTATTTATCTGTCAGAAGGCATTTGCGTTATTAAAGGATCCAATATATGTGTAAAGGAGTCTTAATGCATGGAGATGTTTCTTCTTCCTCTTGCTAGTTGACACACAGAAAACATGATTCTCTAGTTTCTTTTTAAGTGTGGGGCTATAGATTGAGTATTAATCCTCTAGAGGTTTTCCTCATCACTGGCTTTCAGTGAATTAGGATAGGCTTCTCTATTTTTATCATTATGGAGGTCAGGAGTCTTGATTGTGCTATGGAGGTTTTTCTTTTTCAGAAGGTAGTTACGACCTTTTTTTTTTTCCTTAAAAAATTGTGGATTGTACAGCAAATTTTATTCTGACATAAATACAGGTCAATCAAGGTGAAGAGGAGAGGTTCCTCCATCACCATAGGATGAAAAACTTCAAGAGAACAATTACATGAATTCAATCACCCCCTTCAAACCTGAATGTAAACTTTCAAAAGAAAATGACTTCAACTATAAATCAAAGAAATGGCTCTTAAACAAATCTTTTCAAGAGAAAATGAAGTACAACTATATGTATCCATATACAAAAGCCCCCTACCGGGTCACCCCAAAATGCTTTATGCCTCTATATTGCCCAAGTGAAGGATGCAGGATCGGGTTCCAATCATTTGGATCAGAATTGGGCGTGCTTGATTCGTTTCTAGGGGGAAACAATCCCTATTTGGTTATTCTTCCCAGCTTTGTAGAACCTAAAAAATTGGGCCAGAGGCTTCATAAATGACACCTCCCATGAAGATATGATGTTTCTTAAAAGCAAATTTAAATTTTATTATTACTTTTTTAAAAAAAATTAAATTTTATTATTTTATCTTATTTTTTACAATATTTTTAACATTATTAAGTGGATTCTGGTCCTATTCTGATCCGATCCAGATGAGGATCGGCCCTTACCGATCCTAACAGCCTATTTGATTCTACCTTCCTTGAAAATAATCACTCCCTTCCCTAGGCCACTCACATGTGAAGGTGGGCATGATGGCCCATGCATACATAATTTAGCAACCTCCCTGAATATCATGTTTATGGGAAATGTTGTTAGACATGTGATCACTTGCTCAAGTCTCTGCATTCACATCCTGTGTAGCTGGCACTTGATTGACAGAGCAAGTTGCATGGTCATGGTTCTGTATAGCATGGTGACTGTAAAAGACAGTACATTTCCATGAAGAGGAAAGAGAACGTTAAAAAGTATTGGAAGTGGATACATGATAATTTGGCAACCTTGTAGTAGTGTATGCACATCCACGAATGGGAGAGAGAGAGAGAGAACGCACCACTTGAAAAATAACATGAAAGTGGACTTTGGTAGAGTAGATTGGAAATTAGTGTATTGTGTTATGATTATCCAATGTCCTGTTTGTAGTCTTTAGTTTGTTATTGCTTGTTTAGTTTGCTTTTTAGTTAATAATAAAATGTGGTTCGTGTTAATTCTATTTAAAGCTGTACTCACAATTATGGTATTGTCCACTTCTCTAAAACAGAAAGATATGTTTGAAGGTATGACCTGATTAGCTGTTACAGATTCTATGCTTGCAGGGTTCTCCAGACGGTCCAGAACAGTAAGGTTTATATTTTAATGCTGCATAGTTGTGGACTTGTTGCTATTGGATTCTAACTCCAAGAGAGTAAATTGACAGATACGTTGCAGTGATGAATGCAATATTTTCAGCTCAGCGCTCCATGGTAATGTAATATTTATTTTAACAAAATATTTCTTTCTTTGATTCCTTTCCTTTTGCATGTTGAGTTAATTAATGGCAAACCAAGTTAGAATACACCAAAAACATATATATATATATATATATATATATATATATATATATATATATATATATATATATATTATTTAGTATGCCCATTTCTTGGTACATATTGTCAACATGTGGTTGTCATGGAATGAACTGGTTCACTATTTGTCAATGGCGAGTGCAAGGTTGAATGACATTACTTTGGCAGTGGGCAGATTTACCAGGGAAGTGTACTTGTGTGTCTGTATGTGTGTTTTTTTCCTTTTTTTTGTTTGGAGGAGCCCTACTAGTTAAGGTTTGGGCATATGGGTGGCATAATTAATTGGCAGGGTGCTGGTTATGGTATTGATATTACTTCTGTAGAAATTGGATTTGAAGATGTGGCTGAGCACCTTTTTTTTTAATGGAGGAGAATGGTTAAACTGTTTCCAGAGAAATGGGGACGTCACTGCACCTCTGAATTTCTGGATGAATATTCCCTTTCATTCTTTTGAATAAAGTTGGTGGCATTCCCCACTCTTTCTTAAAGGGGAACATTTTTGAAAAACCTCGTTAAAGTGGTGTTGCTCCCTCATTGTTGGAATTCTAGATGGGCATATGGAGTCAGTTTCTGTTTTTAGGATGCGGTTTTGGAAACAGAGTTTGGCATTTGCATTTTGGTTTCAGACAGGTTGCTTACACATTCTTTTCTGCTTTTGCCTTTGCTAACTGAATACATTGGGTCTGATTTATGAAGAGAACTGTTGATGTCCTATTCACTTTACTGCAGCCATGCATTGGTAGCTTAGCAAGTTATTCCACTGATTCATCCTCTCTTTGTCGACACTAAGGTGGAATTTTAAGAACTAGTTGAGAGGATTAAGATGCACCAATTAGGCTTGCCTGTTTCCAGCATGAAAACAAACTCAAGCGGAATGGGTGGAAGATGGATAAAGAGTGGGAGTGGAAGATGCAGAGGCCTGTCATCAGTCACGACTCCAAGCATGAAAATTGTTTTTGATATTACCCTTTTAGTCTAGAGATTGGGAAGATGTTAAAGGAGAATAAAGGCAAAGAAGGGAGGAGAGGAAGTTAAAATGGTGTTTCTTTTTTAACAAGGAGAGGGCAAAGAAGGCAGGAGAAGAACTAAAAAAGAAGGTTTTTCTTTGACTATTGGGAAGAAAATGTGTTCAAGATGTCTAGGTAAGTGCTGTTGGGCGGGAGGGTGCAAAAAAGCTCTTAAGTGCATCATATGCAGGTATATATGTAACAACATATTCCAATCCTTGTGAGGTATTATCTGTTTTGGTTTAAGTCCGCACGGTTTTGTTTCTAAAAAGTACATCACAAGTTATGGATATGGCCTTTTTATATATAGCCTAGTAACTTTTTCCTATTTTTCGATATATGACTAATCTGATTCATTCCTGCCCCAGCCCATATACGTAGTGGTAGCTCCACATCATGGCGGCTCCACACCATGACGGTTCTACACTGTTTCACTTGTGGGTAGCCTTTTCCTATAGGTAATCTTTTTCTATGGGTAGCTCTTTCCTCCTACTCGGCTCATGATTAGGTCATTACAGTCCCACCAACTTCTGCATGGTTCGTCCCCGAACTAATCCTTATCATATTGTACGGGTATTGCTTTGATACCTTTCTGTAACGACTTGTTCCAACTCTTGTAAAGTATTGTTCGTTTTGGGTCAAGTCTGCACTATTTTGTATCTAAACGGTGGCTCACAAGTTATGGATATGGTCCTTTCATATGTAGCTTAACAACATTTTTCTCATTTTTTAATACATGACTAATCCGGTTTATTCCTGTCCTAGTCCCTAGACATAGTGGTAGTTCCACACCATGGCGGCTCCATACTGTGGTGACTTCACACCGCTTAACTTGTGGATAGCCTTTTTTTACGGGTAGTCCTTTCTTATGAGTAGTTATCTCCTCTTGCCCGACTTGTGACTGGGTCGTTACAATATCGGACATAAGAGCTGAGCTCGTGCCATGAAGAAGGCAATAAGGTGGATTTGAAGCATGGTTGACAATACTAGCTGATATGAATACGTATCAGTATCGGTTGGTACCAAGGATGGCAGTACCGGTATCGGAGGGTACCGATACCGGATAATAAAAAAAATATTTTTTTTTTCTTAACTATAAAGACCGGTACCAATAACCCCCAGTATTGGTAGCGGGTAGGGTCGACATTGATATGTATCCGTATCGGCCAATACTGTCAACCATGGTCAGTACCAATACTAATATCGGGGGGGCGGGGGGAGGAGATTGATACCAATCATTTACATTTAAAAAAATAAAAAAAACTGTTATTGGCCGGTACTGGGCCGGCGATATTGGTACATATCGGACCAATATCGGCACCGATATTGGTACTGCCATCCTTTATTTGAAGAATAAAGGGAGGGGGAGTCTAACTAAATGAGTTGTGTAAATAAAGAGCAATTAAGGCTAGATCTCTCAGTTGGAATTATTTCCATCATATTCTTCTACCTTTACCAACCATTCCAACTACAAGATCTGATGGCTTCACTTTCTCAATTTCCCTTAAGCCATCTAAGTTTGTACAATGTTCATGCAACTATTTTTTCCTTAGGAACTTCATTCCACCATGCGTTGACTAGAGCATGAAGATCATTCAAATAAAAAAGACCATACAAGTGTTCTATCATAAGTATGTGGATGCATCAAATCAGATACATAATCATGAATACATTATGTAACTGATGGATAGTGTCGTGGAGGAAATTGACGAGAAGTACATTGTCCAAGTGGTAACAGATAATGGCTCCGCGTACAAGAAGGCAAGAGAGGAGCTATTGCTCCCAAGACCTCATTTGTTATGGACCCCATGGGCAGTCAATTGTGTAGATTTGATGCTGAAAGAAATTGGACAGCTAAATACTGTTAAGAATAATGTTGGCAAAGCACAGAAGATTACATGATACATCTACAATCATTCTTATGTATTTAGATTGATAAGGGATCATACACATAATGAGTTGTTAAGGCCTACCATCATAAGATTTGCCACCAACTTCATTGCCTTGCAGAGTATGTTGGAACATGAAGTAGGCTTGATGCAAATGTTTAGAAGTGACAAATGGCTGCACTCCACGTTTGTTAGGACAGATGAGGGAAAGAAAATTGAAAGTTTGGTGAACAATCGTGATTTTTGGGTTAAGATAAAACTTATTGTACAGCTTATTGAGCCATTATATGAGGTCTTGCGCTGCGTGGATGGAGATTGGATACCAACCTTAGGGTTGGTGTATGTCAAATTGGAGGTTGCAAAGAAGAATATACCTACAATCTCAAGAAAGTATACAGAAGAATTATTAAAGATTGTAGAAAAGGAGGTGGGACTTCTAGATGGGCAGAGAGTTGCATATGGCAGGTGAAAAATTTACATTTCATGATCTTTGGTGATAATTTTTACTTTTTTAATGATGCTTGATGGGTGACACACTTTTATTACAACGTATTATCTCCATTCGGCATTTCAGTACGCTCATGCGTTGGCGTACAATGATGACTTGATTGCAGCCGTGACAATCGTGGTCAACCGACTTGTGGGTGATCTAAATGCAGCAGTAAAGGCAATTAATGAAGTAGGGTGGTCAATATATTTTTCTATCATTTTTTTATATCTGCCATGCAAAGGTCCTAATAATATTGTTAATTATGTGGATAAAAATCTTTCAGGAGGTAATAAGGATTTTTGCAGAGCCATCGACTATAGCTGGCCGTGAGAGATCTAATGTTGGTATAAAAAGAATTTTGTTTAGAAAATACTTCCACATACTGCTCTTTCTAATTTTCATATCTTGATAGATACTTCTATTATTTGTTTTGTAGCTGACTAGTGGTTGAATTATGGAAAGTTTGTACTAAAGTTGAGAGAGAGTCATCAAAGTCTTGTTGCAGACTTCTTTTTTCAGTGAATGTGAGCGGAATTGGTTTATGTTTGTACTGATACATACAAAGATCGGGAACCAAGTGTCACACACCCGCTTAGACAAGCTTGTGTATGTCCACTATTATGAGGCTGATGATTAAACATTTGTAACATGATACAAAGAAGGGAGAGGGTGATTATGGTCTCACTGATCTTAGTTACCTTCGAGATGATGATGATGCTATGGTTGCTTGGGTTGTCAGAACAACAGATCGTGGGGAGCTAGAACTTGATGAGATATTAAATCTTAATGAGGGTCCTCGTCCGAACACCTTCTTGACAGTAGAGATATCAACAGTAGTAAGTGGAGAACAAGATGATGAATATATTGCTTGACAAGGTCATGATCAGGAGCATGCACAAAGTCATAATAAGGAGGTTGACTTGGAGGCTGATGATGATGATGATGATGATGATGATCAGTTGGTCACAAAGGGGCAGGAGCGCAGTACCTCGATATGATGATGCAGAGTGGGAGCGGTTAATGCAGAGTTCTGCACCTCAGCGTCCTCCAGGTGCACTAGCACCTCGGCATCCATCCAGATCTCAGCCTGCACAGAGTGAAGCTGCACAACGACAACTTTATAGTCAGAGTTCACGTCATTCCAGTGTACGCCCTTCAGCACGTCTCTCAATTAGTGTAGTCCAGAGGCAAGCAGGCGGCAAAGAAGTAACTTCAAAGAGGAAGAAGGGATAGAGTGGCATGAAATTTCAGATGTCAAAGGTGTTAGGAGGATCCAAGAAGGGTAAGAAGAAGAAGGATGCAGTCCCAGATGATCCACTTGACATTGTAGACTTAGAAGCACTCGATCCTAATGTTAAAAATGAGACACCATCTCATCTTTAGCATTAGGATTTTCTTCATCAGTTGGAGATGATATCGATGATGGTGACGCGACGGGTGGTAGGGGTGGTGGTCAGGGTGTTGTTGTTGGTGGTGGTGGTCCTGATGTCAGCCATACTAGTGGGGCTGGTCTTGGTGGTAGCCATGCTGGTAGGGGTGGGGGAGGTAGGGTCCTTTATACTGGAGAGGGACTTCATGCACGTTACTCAGGATACCGACCATAGAGCTCGTGAACCAGATGACCCTGTGGAGGCACTATCTCGTCATCTGATAAAGGTTCTGTATTGTTGGAGGGGACAACAGGCAGACATATTAGATCAAATGCGCACTAACTCATCTTCAGATGATGAGCATTTTTATAATCCTGACTCTGGCACCATCATATATGAGTACGGATTACATCATATGATGAGAGAGTTTGATGGGCTGAGCACACAAGATGAGAGAAGCTCAGGTGTGGGACATTATAGTTCTGATGCATCCAACTCCCATCGGTGGTCATAAACAGGATATGAGAGTACATCGTCTTATAATGGTGATCGTTCGGTCTCAGGATATGAGCAACCGATATTAGTTTTGTATGTATATTCTACTTCAGATGCATATCCATATGGTGGTTACAGTTATGGTGAAGGCGTACGTTATGTTCCTGCAGTACTACGGCCAATAATATACAGACCGAGTGATGTGGCATATCAGCAGTACTCAGCAGAGTATCATCAGAGATATATCTCATATATGACTTAGAGCCAATATCAAGATTATGTGTTGTCCAACTATCAGGTTCAGTTACGAGGAGATGTTCCGACGGAGACTTATAGTTATGGCATGTCTGCACAATATCTATATTGGAACAATTATTGGTATTTTATTCTTTACTTTTACTGTGATTTTAAACTCTTAAGTCTTAATGTCTTTGTCTTATATTAATAATTTAATATGGTTCAATAGTTCAAAGTTTCAAATAAAGATCATGTTAAGTTATTCTTTCAATTCTTCTTTTACAGATGCCACGTGAGCGACGTTATCCGGCATGGAGCCACGGGTACACAGTTCCAGGCATAGAATGGAGAATCAGCCGATCCCGATTCGGATCGGGATCGGCAGGTCCCGATTCGGCCAATTTCGGCGGATCCCAGTCGATCCGATCCCGATTCGGATCGGGATCGGGGGTCCCTATTCGGGGACCTGATCCGACCCGGAATTTCTTGGTCCCAAGAGATCGACGGATCTATTGTCTTTACTGTGGACACCTTGTTAGTGGGAGCCATCGTTTCTCGGAGCATCTTGCGGGGATACGCAGAGATAACATCTTATGTCCTTCAGTCCCTCGTGATGTCTGTGTACAGTTCCATTAGCTTCTGAGGCAAGAGGAGGCCTCATCTATGATAGGACCTACACAACCGACAGTCAGGTCACCTACATCGTCGACTCGTCTATCGTCATCTACGTCTACTGAAGGATCTAGAGAAGAGATTGTGGATGCTGTGAGAGCATTCTTTTTAGAGTTTCATGTTCAATCTATTGCTATCCACACACTATCATTTGTTCAGATGGTTAGATGTATTCAGAGACAACCACATGTCCCACTTCCTATCCAGATTGAGTGAGACTTTGGTGGAGAGGATGAGGGATCTTTTGCTTCTTCTGATGACTTTGACGAGGATGATTAAGTGATTTTATGACTCATGTACTACATATATCATATTGTCATATATAATATTATGTCTGAAAAACTTATGAGTTTTCAACGTTGATGTTTGAAATTTTATATTTGATCTTTCTATGAGATTTGGTGTGACACTTTCTTTTGCAAATTAATGTTTTTTGTATTAAATTCTTCTTAATTAGTATGTTAGGGTATCTTTTTTTACATAATTAAATGCATGCAATTGATGTTTTCTTGTTAAATGTAACTTATAATCATTTACTGTAATAAAAACATCAAGTATAATTTATAAGACTGCATATTTGTATCAATAAATTGAAGATTTTTTTTTAAAAAAAAAACAAATGCTGAACCGGCCCGACTCGTACGAGTCGGCCCAAGTCGTACGAGCCGGATCAGATCCGACTCGTATCTGGCCGGACCCGCTGCGATCCGGATCCACGATACGACGAACCTTGTCTTGGATAGGTTCCTCCATCCCAAAGTTGCTTGCCCCATCGAGCAAAACCAAAAATCCAAATTGCCCAAAGTTCCGGCTCAAGGAGCCGTTGTATCCCAAAGCCTAAATTTTTTCAAAGTTGTCGGCCCAAGGAGCCACTATATCTTAAAATCCAAAACTTTCAATCATAAAGCCTTAGAAATCCAAAATACCACGTCCCACCGGGGGAATCTTCACCGATAAGATCCAAAGTTCATGGCTATTTAGAACCTTTATCCCCTTGAAAAACCAAAATTCAGGCTACTTGGAGCCTTCATCTCCTTGAAAGACCCAAAGTTCATAGCTATTTGAAGCCTTTATACTTATGTAGTCAAAGGCGAGTGAGGTGTTCGCTTAGGCGATGAGGCGAGGTGAAGCGATGATAACTCGCCTTGCTTTGGGCTGAGTCGCCTAGGAGAACGCGGTAAACGCCTCAAACATTGAGGTGCTTGCCTTGGGCGCCTTTGTCGCCTAGGCCCGCCTCAACCGGTCCGTTTGCCATGCACCCGGCCCATTTGGACCAGCCCAAAGGGCCCAATGCCCGGGCTATAAAATCGAACCCTTAACCCCCATCCCCCGTCCCGATCCATTACGAACCCTAACACCCGCACATAGCTTCCTCGTCCTCCCGCCCTTCACAGTCGCCGGTCGTCACGGTCGTGGCTGGTAGCTTCACGGTCCCTCCCCGGCGATGGCGATGGCGACGACGCATCACTCTGGTGACGGCGAAGCACTTCGATGGCAGGGATTTACGTAAGTCCCCTCTCCTTGTCTCCCGATCCCCTCTCTGTCTCTCTCCCTGTCTTGCCCCTCCCCCGACCCTCTCACTCTCTTTATCTCCCTCCTTATCTCCCTCGCCTCCCCCCTCTCAGGCTCTCACTCTCTTTATCTCCCTCCTTGTCTCCCGACCCTCTCTCTCTGTCTCTCTCCCTATCTCCTCCAACTCCGGTGTGTCTTCCGTGGACTCTAGCGGTCATCTTTACGAGGTAAGCCTCTCTCTCTTTCTCTCTCTCTCTCTCTCTATTGCACTCCCCCCCCCCAACTGCACTCTCTCTCTCTCTCTCTCGCCCCCTGCACTGTGTATGAAGTTACAGAGGTCTCCTTTAGCCTCTATAACTTCAATATGCAGAGGGCAACCCCTCTCTCTCACAGGGCCTGAAGCCCCTCTCTCTCTCTCTTTTAGTGGCACGTGTCTTAGTGACACATGCATTGTACAGGGTCGAAGCCCCCTCCTACTCCCCTCTACAGTCATTTTGTTAGATTTTTTTAATGTATTTTTGACATATTTAATAATATAATTATATACCTGTATCTTTTATATTTTTTAAATAAATATCGCCTCATCGCCTAGGCGTTTGAGGCTAAGGCGACCCCCCCCATCGCTTCGGTTGCCTCACGGCTTTAACTACGTAGTTTTATACCGTTGAAAAATCAAAATTCATGGCTACTTGAAGCCTTTATCTCTTTGAAAACCTAAAATTCATGGCTATTTGGAACTTTTATCCCCTTGAAAAATCAAAATTCATGACTACTTGGAGCTTTTATCTCTTTGAAAACCTAAAGTTCATGGCTACTTGGAATCTTTATTTCCTTGAAAATTCAAAATTCATGGCTACTTGAAGTCTTTATCCCCTTGAAAACCCAAAATTCATGGCTACTTAGAGCCTTTATCTCCTTGAAAGACCCAAAGTTCATGGCTACTTGGAGCCTTTATCCCCTTAGAAACCTAAAATATATGGCTACTTGGAGCCTTCATCCTCTTGAAAACCCAAAAATCTATGGCTACTTGGAGCCTTCATCCCCTTGAAAACTCAAAATCTATGGTTATTTGGAGTCTTTTTCCCCTTGAAAATCCAAAATTCATAGCTACTTGGAGCTTTTATCCCCTCAAAAAAGCCCAAAAGTCCAACATACTATCTGGAACTTTCACTTTCCAAGAAAATCACTAAAAGTTCCTTCCCACCGGAAAAGTTCACCTAAAAGCCATTCGGTGCCCAAAGCTTCATAAATTTATAATTTTTAAGTCCCACCACTCTGGTCCACAGGGAAGCCACAATTCCCTATCGAACAAAATTAGGAATTTTACTTAAATTTGGCCTATAGGGAAGCCACAATTCCCTACCAAACAAAATTGGGAAGTTTACCCAAATCTGGCCCATAGAGGAGGCATAATTTCCTATTGAAAAAAAAGAGCTTAAAATTGAGGTGCTCCGACGGATTCAACTGTTTCTTCCAAGAAAAGGAACAGTTAAGGGCAAAAAGGTCTTCAAATCTGGCTAAGGTGAAAACTCGAAAGGGCGCCTTAGGCAAAACTAGATAACCCAGCTGTATGAAAACCTAAAAAGGCGTGCATGCAAAAGTAAGAGGGGGTTAACTCCGGTGAAAACCCGAAAGGGTGTTGGAGTTTGTTAAAAAAGAAAAGAAAAAGAGGAAGTAGTTACATAATAAAGGCACGAAAGGACTGAGAAAGGGAGAGAAAGTCGTACAAGGGCTGGAGTCGTATGACAAAAACTCCTACATTAGTTGGTCAAAGAGGGGGATATCTTATAGATCAGGCTAAAAAAACTCCCCAATCCCAATCCCCGAGGTTATCGTTGGCCGCATGTTGGACAACCTCAGTCGGATCGGATATCCTCTGTAGCTGAAAGAAAAATGATGTCAGCATCTCAGAAGGAGTAAGAAAAAGAGGGGACCACAATACTTATCATCGTACGGACCGTAGGGTCTAGCAGGCGTCGGCGGGAATAGACTTTGAGGGGTGACCCCTCGAGAACACCCGCGACTGAAAAGAAAGAAGGGAACATGTCAGACAACTGTTTGAAAAAGAAGCAATAATAAAAAGAAACAGAAAACCAATGATTGCTATGTACCCTTGTCAGGCGAGGGAACATATACCCCTGCTGAGGGGTCGACTGCAGCGACCTCGGGAGTGGAAAGTGGTACACCTACATAGCAAATAAACATCAAGTTAGAAAAGTACCGGAAAGGTACCGAAAAAGATTAAGCAGTCATATAGACATCAATAGTCCCACCGGTCGAAGGCTGTGCCTCTTGAGGTGACGATGAAACACCTTTTGGGAAAAGATTCTCGAGCTCAATCTCGTGCTCTTTTGCTATAAAAAGAAGAAGAGAAAGCCGAGAAAGCAAATGATCAAGCAAGTCAAAGTTGGACCGACTTCACTAAAAGTTTTCGGGCATTGTTCAGGAACAATAAAGACATGTCTCTTGCTTCGGCCACGACGCAAAGGAGGAAAGAAGCGGGCTAAGTGCAAGAGGGAATGAAGAACTGAGAGCAATTTACTATCAAAAGTTTGAAGGACAAAGAAGTAAGATGAAGGCCTACGAATCATAGCAAAGTTACAAAGACCAGCTCGCTACAGTCAAAGCTTTGGCCAATTAGGGCCATTTTCCCAATATGCCCTAAAATGCCAGAAGAGGGTATACATATCCAAAGATCGACTCGTTACAGTCAAAGCTTCGGCCAGTTAGGGTCACTTTCACAATGTGCTCTAAAATGCCAAGAGTGGATTATTCATACCCAAAATTTGGCTTATTGAAGTCAAAAGCTCCGGCCAGTTAGGGTCACTTCCACCATGTGTCTTAAAATACCAGACGAGGGTCATCCATACCCAAAGATCGGTTGGTCACAGTCAAAGCTTCGACCAGTTATGGTCACTTTCACAATGTGCCAAGAAATGCCAAGAATGGGTTATTCATACCCAAAGTTCGGTTTATTGCAGTCAAAGTTCCGGCCAGTTAGGGTCACTTCCACCATGTGTCCTAAAAATGCCAGAAGAGGGTATCCACACCCAAAGAACGACTTGTTGCAGTTAAAGCTCCAGTCAGTTAGGGTCACTTTCATCATGTACCCTAAAATGCCAGAAGAAGGTATCCATACCTAAAGATCAACTTTTTGAAATCAAAGCCTTGGTCGATTAGGGTCAACTTCTGTAATGTGCCCTAAAATGTTAGAAGAGGGTATCCATATCCAAAGATCAACTTGCAGTCAAAGCTCTAGCCAGTCAGGGTCACTTTTTTTATACCATGTACCCTAAAATGCCAGAAGAGGGTATCCATACCCAAAGATCAACTTTCTGAAGTCAAAGCCTTGGCCAATTAGGGTCACTTTCTTTAATGTGTCCTAAAATGTCAGAAGAGGGTATCATACTCAAAGATCGACTTGTTGCAGTCAAAGCTCCAGCCAGTCAGGGTCACTTCCACTGTGTACTCTAAAATGCCGGAAAAGGGTATTCATGCCTAGGCATTTTTGAAGAATTTGGTAAATGTTTGGAAGACGATAAATGATTAATCTCCTAGCAACTACAAGTTATCCTTGCTCGGAGGCAATAAAATTATGGAGGATTAACACCACAAAGAATGGTTTAATTCCAAGATCTCAAAGCATGTTACAAATCTCAAGTTAAAGTTTACGAACCATCAGCCGGAGGCAAGATAAGCGCATGGAAATGAAGCCAATACGAGACCATGATGCGGACACACGGGACATATGCCTTCGCCCTTGCTTTCGGCACATGTCCCGTAGGGGGCATTTGTTGAAACATTTTTTTTTAAAAAAAATAAGACAAAAAAGGAAAGAGGAGGCGTTTAAAAACAAAAAAAGAGAAAGATGGGGGGGAGGAGCCAACCGGTGCTCCCTACCTAGTGGGTGGGTAGGTGCCACCGGGGGGGGGGGGGGGGGGCACCGCCCCTCCCTTGCCTCTCTTTTCTCACTCCCACGCTCTGTATAAACTCCCCATTGGGGGCTGCTGCAGGGTACAAATGAAGAGGCCAAGAAGAAAAAAAAGGGGAAGGCTCTGGAGGATTTTTGAAGCCCTCTTTGCTAAAAAAAGGAAGAACAAAGAAGAAGTTTTGTGAAGTTTTCTGTACGTGAGAAAAATGACATAAACAAAGATCCACTTATTCTATTCTTGTAATTAATGTATATGTGGTTTATTTATATTGATTGAATGGCTAAAGTTTCATGTTAATTAAATATGTGGTTCATTCATATTGGTTGACTGGCCAAAGCTTCATATTAATTAAATATGTGGTTCATTTATATTGGTTGAATGGCCAAAGTTTTATGCTAATTAAATATGTGGTTCATTCATATTGGTTGAATGTCCAAAGTTTCATATTAATTAAATATGTGGTTCATTCATATTGGTTGAATGGCCAAAATTTCTTGTTAATTAACGTGTGGTCCATTTCAATTAATTAATTATGTGGTTCTTTCCTATTGATGGATTGACCACTATGTTTGTATTTCACTCTTATTGATAGGGTGACCAATAAATATGATTCTTGGTGCATTCCTATTGATGGAGTGATCATTAACTTTTGTGGTTCTTTCCTATTGATGGACTGGTCATGAAGTTGTGGTTCATTCTTTTTGGTAGAGTGACTAATAATCATGGTTCTTGATTCATTCTTATTGGTGGAGTGACCGTTAACTTATGTGGTTCTTTCCTACTGGTGGATTGACCATTATATTTGTGATTCACTCTTATTGGTAGAGTGACCAATAACTATGGTTTCTAGTTCATTCTTATTGGTGGAGTGACCATTAACTTTTGTGGTTCTTTCTTATTGGTGGACTGGCCATGAAGTTGTAGTTCACTCTTATTGGTAGAGTGACCAATAATCATAGTTATTCGTTCATTCCTATCAATGGGGTGACCATTAAATTATGTGCTTCTTTCCTATTGGTGGATTGGCCATGAAGTTGTAGTTCACTTTTATTGGTAGAGTGACTAATAAATCATTTTTCTTGGTTCTTTCCTATTGGTAGATTGGCCATGAAGTTGTGGTTCACTCTTATTAGTAAAGTGACCAATATTTAATTTTCTTGGTTTATTCCTACTGGTGGAATGACCATTAAGTTGATTGGTTCTTTCTTAATAGTGGATCGGCCATGAAGTTATAGTTCACTCTTATTTGTAGAGTGACTAAATCTCAAATGATTCAATTCCTATCGATGGAATGGTCAAAAGTGATGTAATTTGATATGCAACAAAGTGGTTTTTAATAAAACTTGCATCTGGATGGCACATGTTCAATTTTTGCCTGTTTAATGCATATATATTTTCATTGGATGTTTGCTCAAATGATAAACATGTTGACTAAGTCGGATAGGTCTACAAATAAGTGAGTTTTGGTTCCTTCATGTTGGTTGAAGGACTATTTTAGAATATCCTTAAATATGTGGTGGCCTTCATATCCCATTAATTAAGGATGTCCTTTATGTCCCTTATCTTCCTAAATGAACCTAAAAAAGGGGGATATGTTGTCCCAAGAATCTCATATCCTTTAAAAGGATACTTAAATGATATCTTTAATCATTTCATATTCTTTAAGGAGTTTTAATGAAGATTAAGTCCAAAAGACCTGTTTTCTTAGCACCATTTGAAGACCCCAAGTCCTTATGTCTCCATGGGAACTTAAATATTCCTTAACTACCCTTTAAGGTCTTTTTGTATGTCCCTTGAATACAAAGAATCCATCTTGCATGCATGGCATCAAAGCATCTTATTTGTCTTATTCTCAGGTCTTGATGGACAGTTAATCAAGGGTTGCCAATCAATGACATGGCGTAATTAACACTGACCTAAGTCAGTGGGGAGAGGTCAAGAATATGGATCCACGCTTGATCCAAAAATCTTAGACTTGGGATTGATTTCAAATTCTCAAAGTCTATATTAAAAAGAAAGAAGACTATGTTTTTTTTCAAAACTCCAATAATTCTTTTTTAAAACTAAAATTCTATTTTCAAAATTCAAATTCTTTTTCAAAGAAAAGAAATTAAAAAACAAAGGTTCACATCCTATTACATGGACAAACAATGCCCACCGGACAGACAAAAAGCTCAAGGGACAATCCTTATGACTGGGTAGAGGATGCCTATGTATAAGGACTAGATCTGGGAGGATGAGATTTATTGAGTGGGTCGGCTACCTCGGTAGTACAATTTGAAGGATGCTCTATTTAATGAGTATTTCCCACTGGAGGCCTGAATTTTGGAAGAAAAGGCCTGTTACACAAGGTCCGAACCAAGAAAAGAAGTCCTATTAAGTTGGGAAAGCATGCCATTGTGGTACAACCCACATGTTACTGAAAAAGTCCTATCGGGTGGGGAGAGACTGTGTATTGGATAAAACTGAAAATCAGAAAACAGACTCTGCAAGTGGGCGGAAAATGCCCAAGGTGTAAGGTCCGAATGTCCGTTAGGCATGATCTACTAAGGGGGTAGAGGATGCCTACTGTACAACGGGCTAAAATTTAGAAGATATGTCAATACCAATAATGCAGAAAGTGCCTATGAGATTAACATCCCAAGACATGAAGTCAAGTCATACTGAGCAGGTAGAGAATGACTTTGGAATTGTGCCTGATGCCATTGGGTCAGATTAACTTACTGAGTAGTGAACGATGCCCACGAGAGATGTCAAAGTTCGCGTCTCACCGGGGCTGGAAGATGAGACACAAGTGGAGAATGCTTAAATCATGAAGAAGAAAGCCTACCAGGTTGCTTTGTTGTGGCACCGTGGTACAACTAAATTACTACTTGATACAGTCAGTGGGTGAGAATTCAATCGCTTAAGGTCCCCACTGGGTGATTTTCATCCAATAGATAAAAACACAACTTCTGTTAGGTGGTGCCCACATGGTAGGCCTATACCCTTCGCCACTTTGATTGGAGAATAGGAGAAGAATAAAGCCTCTTATTCTTAGAATAAGGTTAATTCTAGTTTGATGGGCGGAATGGCTTATACCGCGTTAGAATTGCTTATACTAGAATGAGGAGAATAAGCAATTCGACCCTAGACCCAAGAATTACTTATCCTTCCTATTCCGCCAGTGGGTCTTACAGAACTATCAAAGCTTTGATAAGCACCCCTTATTCTAGTATACGCTATTCCGGATAAGTAATTCCGGATAACCTATTCTGCAAATAAATTGGGGCTTAGTCAGTTGGGGATCACCTGATAGACGATGTTCAAAACAGAATGCGCTGCCTACAGAGTCAAGTTTCCTTTTTTTGCATTTATTTTGAACAAGTTTTGTAAGATTCCAATTGCTTTTCCAGTGAGAATTTCATCCAATCCATTTTATAGTATTTGAGAAACAGAAGAAAGAAGAAGAAAAGGAAGGAAAAAAAAAAAGCTCGAAGGCCTGGAGGTCGCTTGATCAATCTGTTTCTGTTCTTCTTTGACTTCATTTTTGCCATAACTCGATTCATGCTTTTTATAAAATTTGGAAAATAGATAACTTTAGTGCTACAATGGGAGTGTTCCTCATGCACTGATGAATTATGATGACAAAATTCAGTGTATTAATGTTTCTTTTCTAAACTATACATGGTATTGCTGTGACTTGGCAATTATGTATACTTGGAAACTCCGGGTGGAGGGTGGGGGTTGGGGGCACTAAAATTGCAGTAAATCCAGTAGTGCACCGTATTCTATCTTTACAGCCACCATTTTCTGCAGAATGTTTTACTAGTAGTTATAGCTTGTTTTCAACATGATTTATTTCCATATGCCTTAAGGGCTTGTTTCCTGTTTTTCTGCATTATATTATGTTGGCTGCTAACTGATCATATTTTCTGCAGGTTCCTATAGATTCATGTGTTGTGGGAATTCAACACTCTGCCTTTCTGCAACAGGTAATCTTCAATTTGCACAGTTAAAATCTTCTGGTGATTTTAGGACAGGATTTGTTTTTCATTAATTATTTCTGATGCCAATCTGATTTGCAGGCATCACATATAACTGGTGGAGTTTACATGAAGCCTCAACAACTTGATGGCCTATTTCAATACCTTTCCGTATGGTCCCAGAGAGCATGCCTTATTTTTTAGATTTTCTTATCTATATTTGCCTGTTATTTCTAATTTTTCTCTATTTAAGATCTGCAATAATAAATCCCTTCCTTATTTTAGTTTTTTTTATGTAAAAGGAAAAATCTTGAGTGAGTTCGGAGCACCTGTGGCCATTAACATCTGTTTTCTCTCTTTTAGCCTTGTTGACCATGCCTCATAATTAATGTCTCTGTGACATTGGTTTTTCATATTTCTTTGGTGCTCCAAGCTGTGAGTTGTTGCGAAGTACAAACTTTTGTTATTGAAATCATCCAGAATGAGGCATGCTCCAGGCCATTGCTTTAACCTTGTCAGGACCACATATTTTGTTTTTTTTCCTGTTGATTCGAAGATTCAATGTGGGTTCTACAGAAGCTTCTAATATAGATTAATTTCTACAATTATCTGCAGAGAGATAACTATACAAGTACATTGAACATGTGATCAACACTTTCAAAACAATATATTTCCTTATTGATTTGTATTCCCATCTTTTGTAGATGGTTGTTCAATTAGACACTATATAGAAGACAATAGTGTTTTGTATGTCCTCTCTTTGCTGGCTATAGGGTCCTTTTTTTTGGAAGGTGACTGTAAAAGTCACATTTCATTAGAAAATTAAAACATAGTCAATACACCCCACATAAAGAGGAAAATGACTCTCAAGATTCTCCAGAAGCTCTCAAAAGAAAAAAAACAACTACATTAAGTGATGAAACAAACAACCCGATTCTGCTTTAACAAGATGATAACACAGATTACAACACAAAGGAAAAACCAAAAAGGTTGTCAGGTTCATCCAAAGAGAAACCTCTGTCAACACCTCCGTGTAAGGATCTTGGAGAATATTTGCAACTCTACCCCAATCTTCCACCAAAGTAATAGTTCTTCTCAAAATATCAAAGGCACTGCTGAAATCGCCTCTAAATTTCGTCCTGTTTCTTTCAAGCCACACTGCCCATAGCAAAGCCGGAAAGAACAAAATCCAAATGTCTTTCTGTTTTGGCTCTGGAAAATTCTCTTCCACTATCTCAACATCTGTAATTGATGGATGCTCAACCCAGTTGACATTCAATAATCTTCAAAGCATAATCCATAGCACATTGTCAATTTTACACTTACAGAAAAGATGACTTTGATCTTCTTCATTAATGGCACAGAAGACACATCTAGGATCTTGAATATGGAAAAGCTTCTTGATCATTTGGCTAGTTGGCAATCTATGCCAATCTTCCACAGGAACAGCTTGATCTTGCTAGGAAGGTGTTTAGACCAAACAAATTTCTTCCACCAGTCTCTGCATCCCCTTTCATCAATAAAATGCACCAGAGAGTTAACAGAAAATTTGTCTTTACTTTTCCACCTCCACACTCTTCTATCGTCAATATTAGGGAAGTATATAAGGTATGTAATAATTTAGAGAAAGGGATAATCTGTTAATAGGGGCCTCCCTATTTCTCCTGGTGAGATTATATTTCTGATGTTCAAATGATGAACAGGTAGAGATAGCTCACTGTCATGAGCTCTCCTCCATTGTATGTGAGTTACTTATGTTTAACTGAAGGCATCTTAAATAGAAGACGATAGTGGTTTATGCTTGCTGCTTCTGTTTGCCATAAGCCACTTTTGATTCCAAATCTTGTGGTAAAGATAGAGTACTTAAGAATTCAGGCAAATAATCTGTTAATAGGGTCTCCCTATTTCTCTTGGACAAATGTATTCCTGATTTTCAAACACAGAGAGGGAGGGGGGGAGAGAGAGGAAATAAGAAAATAACCTACTTTTAACAGAAGATGGAAAGATCAGGAATTCTGTTAGAATTTACTAGAATTAACAGAAACAGAGCGTGTAAGAATTAGAAAGGGAATCATCATGCTGGCAGCAAAATCGTGGGCAATTCTGCTTTTTTTTGCGCATTATGACAGAATTCCTCCTTGCAAGTGAGTCTAGGGATACGATCTATTCTGCACTATTTGCAGCCCTTTGAATCATGGATTGCGGAATCGGCCGATTCCGATCCGAATCGGCCGATTCGGATCGGGATCGGCGGGTTCCGATCCGATTCGGGGGGGATTTCACTGTTCCCCCCCACCGATTTGAAAAAAAAAAAAAACGGCCGAAATCGGCCCGAACCGGTCCGGCCTCGATCTGGTCCGGTTCGGGCCGATTTCGGTCCCCCCCTTAAGGTTTAAGGGTTTAGGGGTTTAGGGTTTTAGGGTTTAGGGTTTCGGGTTTAGGTTTTAGGGTTTTAGGGTTAAGGGTTAAGGGTTAAGGGTTAAGGGTTTAGGGTTTAGGGTTTAGGTTTTAGGGTTTTAGGGTTTAGGGTTTAGGGTTTTAGGGTTTTAGGGTTTAAGGGTTAAGGGTTAAGGGTTAAGGGTTAAGGGTTAAGGGTTAAGGGTTAAGGGTTAAGGGTTAAGGGTTTAGGGTTAAGGGTTTAGGGTTTAGGGTTTAGGGTTAAGGGTTAAGGGTTAAGGGTTAAGGGTTAAGGGTTAAGGGTTAAGGGTTAAGGGTTAAGGGTTAAGGGTTAAGGGTTAAGGGTTAAGGGTTAAGGGTTTAGGGTTTTAGGGTTTAGGGTTTAGGGTTTAGGGTTTTAGGGTTTAGGGTTTAGGATTTTAGGGTTTTAGGGTTTAGGGTTTTTTATGGATGTACATGAATTGCATTCATTGTTATTGTACATCAATTGAATAATATGTATGTAATTTTTTCTGATTTTATTTTTATTTTTTTCTGATTTTTTCTGATTTTTTTTAATTTTTTATTATTTTTTAATCTGGCCGAGTCGGACTGGCCAGACTTCATCTGGATCGGCCGACTCGGCCGATCCGATCCGAGTCGGATCGGGATCGGCGGGTCCCGATTCGGGGACCCGATCCGATCCGGAATTCCTTGCTTTGAATTGGAGAAAGTATGTCTGTGGAATGAATAACTCAAAACTCTTGTAACGCTTGGAATCAGGAAGTATGAAGATCCAGCTGCAAGATTAAAAGCTCTCATAAATGTGATTAGAAGCTGCGCAAACAGTTGGAGAGAAGAAAGTAACATAAACCAGCAGAAGGCATTAGGAGATTGGAATTGGTAAAGGAAAGTAAATTTTGGTCATAGGAGGAAAGCCCCATTAGTGACGACAATCTTGAAGACTGTACAAATGGTAACCCAATGAGCATTCCATTGCTGAAATGGGATATTGTTTGCAAGAAGTTAGATTAGATTGGGAGAAAATTTTTGTGGGACTGTACAGATGATAACCCAAGGGGTAGTCCATTGGTTAAATGGGATATTGTTTGCTGGCCTGTGGAGGGAGGGAGGGTTAGGAGTCAACAAGTTACAGATCATGAACCCAGCACTTGTAGGAAGTCTATGGAGCGTTTGTCATAGGAGGAAGCTCTATGAAATAAGGTTATCTAGAATAAATACTGGAATGCATATTATAGATTTTATGACTAAACAGCGAACCTGACCCGTATGTGCCTCTGGAAAGGCATTCCCAGTTCTACATGATGTGTTGAAAAGGGGTTGAAGATAAAAGAGGTGGTTACTGAAGAACATATATGAATATGTATATTCTGAAAGACAAATGTGCAGGAACCTTCCATTTAAAGCACAGATTTCCAGAAGTGTTCGAAATTCAAATTATGCTTGAACAAATGGATCATGGTGAAAGAAGCTTATTTTTGGGAGGGAAATAGTTTACCCGGGAACTTTATTCAAAGAAGAGTTCTTAAAAGATGTGGAAATAGATCAGTATTTGGCTGTGTTGCCGTTGCTAACTGACGTTCAGATTGAAGCAGGTTGTAAAGATAAGATTACCCGGGATAGAGGTAATGGAAACTTTTAAGTGAATTCACCATTTGACTAATTGAAGAGAGTCTTCCCAATCATCAGTAATACAGGGAAGTGTAGAAAGTTCTGTTGCAGCTGCTAACTGATGTTCAGATTGAACCAGGCTGGAAGGATACGATTACTTGGCATAGAGATAATGGAGTTTTTTGAGTGAAATCACTATATATGATTTAATTGAGGACAGTCTTTGCAATCATCAGAAATACAGGGAAGAACTGGCTGCAGCTTGAGTTTTTTAGTTACTGGACGTCCTTTTTTGACAGCAAGGATGGGCTTTGTGGCCACTTTATTGAACTAGGATTGGAGATGATACCTGCAAGGTGAGATGCTTCAAGATCTGACTTTGACATGTGGTGCACAGATGGTGACCCCTTAGACCATTACCCCGATTCTCAACACCCAAAACATTAGCTCATACTCCTGCTCATATCTGTTAATCCATGGAAGACGAATATAATCTGAAACTGTGGTTACAACATCACAGATAATGTTACATGTACCCATAAGATCCTTAACCTAAACCAAACATGATCCCCTTCTCATCTCCCCTCTTAAAACCCTGCACATGTGTTGGACCCTTTATAAAGAAAGGGGGGAGGAGACCCCCCCCCCCCCCCCCCAACGGTTCCCAACCGGTGGGGGGTCCAAGGCCGGTGGCTCTCCCCACCGGTTGGAACCAGTGGGGGTGCCCACCGGGCCCCCCTCCTCTCTAACCTCTCTCTCCTCTCACCCTTATTAAATGAAAAAAAAAGAGAAAAAGAGAAGAGAGAGAAGCAAACCGGTGGCACCCCCCACCTCAGAAATTTCCGGTCGGTACTCCCACCGGTTGAGGCCCCCGTGGCCTATAAATACCCCCCAAAGGGTAAGAAGAACTCTATGTCCATTTGGCCCAAAATTTCCTAGGGGAAACTCTGCCCATTTGAAGACCAAATTCGGTGCTCTTGCCTGGGTTTGCTGCGTTTGGAGGATATTTTTCGTCTCGGAGGGTTCTCTTCCTAAGGTTTATTCATAAGGGGAAGTTCTGCCGAATTTATATTGTAAAATCGTTGTTTTATAAGACGGGATTATGTTGAAATAATGAATGAAATGCCAATATTTGTTCTTTGAGCATATATGTGTGCACGTGTGTTTATGAATCTATTACTTAAGTAACACTATGTTATTATATTTTCACATACATAATTAATTAATTTAATAACTAATTAAAATACATAATTAAATATTCTAAAATATCATTGGCCTCATCCCATATATAACTAATCATAGACTTATAATCAAAACTCAATAATGAAACATTGAGACATAAAATAATATACTTAAGCAAGGTTCAAAAATTCGGCTCGGATCGGCATGGATCGGCCGAGTCGGACAGGTTTTTGGCCGACCGTGCCGATCCCGAGTAACCTGGCCGAGTCCAGGACTAGGATCGGGCCGGGTCGGCTCGGATCGGGCCGACCCGGCCCCCAACGGCTAGTTTGACTAGCCGTTGGGGGTCAAGCTAGCCGTTGCTGGCCGTTCCCAAACGGCCAGCAACGGCTAGTTTGGGCCTTGGGGGTCTATTTAAACCCCCCCAAGGCTCTCCTAAGGCTCCACAAATGCCCTTTGAGCCTCCTAACATTCTTGCTCTCTCTCCCTCATAGAATTCTCTCTCCATCTCTCCCACGAGGTCACTTCTAGTCTACTACAAGCTCCGCGATCTCTCATCTTCTTGTGCTGTGAAGGAATGGCATCTCAAGGTGCTGCTGAGCGGTTATCTGGGAATCCTCCTAGTGCTGATCCTGCTTGGGGTCATTGCACATCGGTGGACATGGGCCAAAGAAAGGTACAATGCAAATATTGCAACCGGGTTGTCTCTGGCGGGGTCTACCGATTCAAACAACATCTTGCTGGAATAAAAGGTGAAGTTGCAGCATGTGCTCGAGTTCCTTCAGAGGTTATGATCCAATTTCGAACTTACATGAAGGAGAAGGAATCAAACAAAGCAAGTACTGCCAGAAGAAGACAGGAAATTCGAGAGGAATTGACTGAACCAGCGCGAAGGTCTGATGCTGGAGTCCGGCTTGGTGGAAGTAATCAACTTATAAATGTTGATGATTGGGATACAAATAAGTTTCTTATTTAACTTATTTTCATGTTCTTCATTTTAACGTTTTCAGACAAATAGTTATAGTAGATTAATTTTTTTTCTTTTACATTTAAAGCTGAATTGCGACGTGCAATGGAAGCAAGCCGGCGGTCCTTTGCAGATGAGGACTTATTTCGGCACACTGGAAGATATGGAGGACAAGGAAGTGGCTCCACACCTTCTGCACAAGGGAGCACTAGTGCCGGCATGAGCACTAATGTATGCGAGGAGCTGCCTCAGGAGTTCACTAGAGCTGCAGATCCTAGAGTAGGTCCAATAGATCCCTTGCTCACCAAGAAGAGGGATAAACAACCTTCTATTAGTGCTGCATTCAAGAACTTAAAACTTTGTAAGGAGAAGATAGGGAGAGCTACATCTAGGTGGTTTTTCTATAACAATATCCCTGCTAATGCGGCCAATGGGTCATATTATGAGTCCATGATCGAGACCATACAAGAAGTTGGCAAAGGGGTTGAAGGACCTTCTCCATATGAGATATACAACAAGTACTTGGATATGGAAGTTGATGACATCCGAACATACATTAAATCATTTGAAAAGATCTGGGATGAGTATGGATGCACTTTAATGTGCGATGGATGGACATGTACATAAATCTTATATTCAGTTTCTTATCTTATCTTCATTTTTTCTTAATCAGAATAGGTCTCTTTCTGATTTCTTATCACGTTTGGAATTTTACAGGGATAACAAGAAGAAGTATGATCAACTTCTTAATTTACTGTAAAGCTGGAACCGTATTTTGGAAGTCCATTGATGCATCTGGAAAAATAAAGAATGCTCAGTACCTGTGTGAATTAATGGATCAAATGGTGGAAGAAGTGGGCGAAAAAAGGATTGTCCAAGTGGTTACGGACAATGCAGCGGCGTTCAAGTTAGCTGGATAAATGTTGATGCAGAAGAGAGAACATTTATACTGGGTTCCATGTTCTGCTCATTGTATTGACTTGATGTTGGAAGACATTTGCTCTGATCCGATGGTAGATGGAGTGGTCGATTTATCACCACATTCATCTACAACCACAACAACATTCTGGATATTATGTGCACACATACTCATGGAAGAGAGTTGCTTCGTCCGGGAGCCACCAGGTTTGCATCTCAATATATCTCTCTAGATAGTTTAAGTCAACAAAAGAACAATTTGATTAGGATGGTGGCATCGGAAGATTGGGAGAATCACATATTGCGGCATGTACCAACTAAGGTCAGAGAGAAAGGTAAGAAAGTGGCTGATCTAATTCAGTCTAGACCCTTCTTGAGGGGGGTGCAAGCGGTGTTAAATATTGTAGAACTGCTTGTCCGTGTCTTGCGATCTTGTGATGGAGAAAGAAGATCGGATATGGGATATTTATATGAAGCTATGGACAGAGTTAAGGAGCTCATTCAATTGAACAACCTAACAACCTTTGTGAAGTGGTGGGACATAATAGACAGACGTTGGGAACACTCTTTACATCACGATCTTCATACAGCTGGTAAGCTACTAACTTTCTATATGTATTATTTGTATACACATTTTTCTTAAGTAATAACTAATTTCGACTTATTTATTTAGGTTATTTTTTCAACCCTCAGTACATGTTTAGAACTGATGGGAAGAAGGATAGCTATGATAGTTGCTCGGAAGTGTTGATGGGGGCTAAGTCTGTTATTAAGCGCATGCTTGCAGATGAGGACAGAGCAATAATGACATGCAAGCAAATGCATGATTACAGAATGATGTTTTATCACTTTGGGACAAGTACTGCTCAAAGAGCTGCCAAAATTTTGAGTTCAGGTTTGAAAATTATTAACTAGATATTCTACTTAATTTTTAATTATAGCTTGCACATTATTGACATGGCCAATTTTCTATTTACAGTTGACTGGTGGCTAGATCATGGAAAAGCATATGGGTATGAAGATCTAGCCTATGTTGCAATTCGGGTCTTAAGTCAAACAACCTCTTCATCAGGTTGTGAGAGAAACTGGAGCACATTTGGCTTGATTCACACCAAGCAAAGGAATAGATTGAAGTCGAGCCGTCTAGAGAAGCTAGTATTCTGTCATTATAACATGAGGTTGAAGCTAAAAAATTTGGAACTCATAAGGAACTTTCAAAGGCAAGAGAAAGAGAGAATTTTCGGACAAGCCACGTAGACGACACATGTAGAAGAACCCATAGACTTGGATGAGCTGTTCGAGGAGCAACATTCACTAAATGCATGGGTTGATGCAAGCACCTCAAATGAGCCTGAATTCAACCCAAATGATCGGGAATGGGCGGAAGGTGAGTTAGATAATGTTCTATTACTTACTGATTTTCAACCTCCTTCTCCAAAACGTCAGAAGAAGAGCAAAAAACAAGTACCAAGCAAAAGGAAGAGTGGTACTGGAATTCAAATTGCTGATCTGGAGACTATCGAGGAAGATGATGAAACGCCAGAACCAAGTGATGAGGTCCAATATCAAACCTCAAATGACTCGACATCAAAGACGAGCTCCGACAGTTCTGAGGATGGCGGAGATGTTACCAGTGCCCCAGCCCCAGCTCCACCAATTCAATTCACTGGAGAAGAAGAATTCATACATGCTACCTAAGATGAACATCATGGTAGCAGAGGAGGACGTGAAGAATCTTCCATTCAAACATTTAGTAGATCAAGGAGGAAGAACAAAGGTAAAGCTCCTCAGGAATATCAGGAGCAACTATCAGATGCATCATCATATAGTCAGCCTACTGGATATGTAGTTTACCCTCCTCAACATTCTGATACATCCGACTATTCAGGGGGTTGTCTAGAATATTCACAATTTTCAGTCATTTATACCAATACGGATGACTATAGCCGGTATGTGATGCAGTATGAACAATACTACCAGAGCTATATGTCATGGGCTGAGTATGTTAGCCATATGTTCATTCAGTATAATGTACGTTTGGAATAAATGTAAGTTCATAATCATATATGTAAGTTTATTCAAGGTTTTTTTGTCCAACAACATCTTATGTACTTCAAATCAATGTATTTCAACACAATTATGCATTAGACTTGTGTTTTATATTTTTTCCACATTTTTTCATATTTTTTTCTATTTTTTTCTGCTATCCGAACCAGCCGAGCCTGACTCAGCCAGGATCGGCCGGGATCGGGCTGACTCGGATCGGAATCGGCCGATCCGATCGGTTTGGGACCGGCCGATCCGAGCCCCGATCCCGGGTTTCTTAACCTTGTACTTAAGTTAAAAAATTACTTAAATACTCCCATGCTTAATTAATTAATAAAATCTGCGAAAATTATTTAAAATCAGTAAAATGAATATAAAAACCAGAAAAATTCTGTAAAAATCAGTAATACTCAGTAAAAATCAGAAAACCAAATCTGGAAATTACATAAACCCAAAAACATGACTTAAATATCCTTCATATATCCAATTAATTAATAAAAATCAGTAAAATCAATAAAAAATCAGTAAAATTCAGTAAAAACCAGCAAAAAACAGAGAACCAAATCTGAAAACATAGAAAATTTTTGAAATGACCAAAATGCCCCTAGAACTTAATGAAATTACAAAAATACCCTCATCCATGATAAAAATCTGTAAAAATCACAGAAAATTGTTAAAAAATATCAAAACCTCTCCTATGCCCAAAATACCCGCCAAACCTTAATAAGATGGGTAAAATTACCAAAATACCCTCAGTATGATAAAAATAAATAAAAATCTCAGAAAAAATATAAAAATAGACTCTTAAGTCTAATAAACCCGATTTAAGGTAAAATTACCAAAATACCCCTATAACTTAAATATGTGTAAAATGATCCTAAAATCAAAGTTCAAAAACTCTGCTCGGATTGGCACGGATCGGCCGAGTCGGACAGGTTTTGGGCCGTCCGTGCCGATCCCGAGTAACCTGGCCGAGTCCAGGATTCGGATCGGCCGGTCCGAGCCGGATCGGGCGATCCGAGACCGGAGCGGGCCAGGTCGGCTCGAATCGGCCCGACCCGGCCCCCAACGGCTAGTTTGACTAGCCGTTGGGGGTCAACCTAGCCGTTGCTGGTCGTTCCCAAACGGCCAGCAACGGCTAGTTTGGGCCTTGAGGGTCTATTTAAACCCCCCCCCAAGGCCTTCCTAAGGCTCTACAATTGCCCTTTGAGCTTCCTAACATTCTTGCTCTCTCTCCCACTCTCTCGATCATAGAATTCTCTCTCCATCTCTCCCACGAGGTCACTTCTAGTCTACTACAAGCTCCGCGATCTCTCATCTTCTTATGCTGTGAAGGAATGGCATCTCAAGGTGCTGCTGAGCGGTCATCTGGGAATCCTCCTAGCGCTGATCCTGCTTGAGGTCATTGCACATCGGTGGACATGGGCCAAAGAAAGGTACAATGCAAATATTGCAACCGGGTTGTCTCTGGCGGGGTCTACCGATTCAAACAACATCTTGCTGGAATAAAAGGTGAAGTTGCAGCATGTGCTCGAGTTCCTTCAGAGGTTAGGATCCAATTTTGAACTTACATGAAGGAGAAGGAATCAAGCAAAGCAAGTACTGCCAGAAGAAGACAGGAAATTCGAGAGGAATTGTCTGAACCAGCGCAAAGGTCTGATGCTGGAGTCCGGCTTGATGGAAGTAATCAACTTATAAATGTTGATGATTGGGATACAAGTAAGTTTCTTATTTAACTTATTTTCATGTTCTTCATTTAACGTTTTCAGACAAATAGTTATAGTAGATTAATTTTTTTTCTTTTACATTTAAAGCTGAATTGCGACGTGCAATGGAAGCAAGCCGGCAGTCCTTTGCAGATAAGGACTTATTTCGGTACACTGGAAGATATGGAGGACAATGAAGTGGCTCCACACCTTCTGTACAAGGGAGCACTAGCGCCGACATGAGCACTAATGTATGCGAGGAGCTGCCTCAGGAGTTCACTAGAGTTGGAGATCCTAGAGTAGGTTCAATAGATCTCTTGCTCACCAAGAAGAAGGATAAACAACCTTCTATTAGTGCTGCATTCAAGAACTTAAAACTTTGTAAGGAGAAGATAGGGAGAGCTACATCTAGGTGGTTTTTCTATAACAGTATCCCTGCTAATGCTGCCAAGGGGCCATATTATGAGTCCATGATCGAGACAATACAAGAAGTTGGCAAAGGGGTTGAGGGACCTTCTCCGTATGAGATATACAACAAGTACTTGGATATGGAAGTTGATGACATCCGAACATACATTAAATCATTTGAAAGGATCTGGGATGAGTATGGATGCACTTTAATGTGCGATGGATGGACATGTACATAAATCTTATCTTCAGTTTCTTATCTTTTCTTCATTTTTTCTTAATCAGAATTGGTCTCTTTCTGATTTCTTATCACGTTTGGAACTTTACAGGGATAACAAGTATGATCAACTTCTTAATTTACTGCAAAGCTGGAACCGTATTTTGGAAGTCTATTGATGCATTTGGAAAAATAAAGAATGCCCAGTACCTGTATGAATTAATGGATCAAATGGTGGAAGAAGTGGGCGAAAAAAGGATTGTCCAAGTGGTTACGGACAATGCAACGGCGTTCAAGTTAGCTGGACAAATGTTGATGCAGAAGAGAGAACATCTATATTGAGTTCCTTGTTCTGCTCATTGTATTGACTTGATGTTGGAAGACATTTGCTCTGATCCGATGGTAGATGGAGTGGTCGATTTATCACCACATTCATCTACAACCACAACAACATTCTGGATATCATGCCCACACATACTCATGGAAGAGAGTTGCTTCTTCCGGGAGCCACCAGGTTTGCATCTCAATATATATCTCTAGATAGTTTAAGTCAACAAAAGAATAACTTGATTAGGATGGTGGCATCGGAAGATTGGGAGAATCACATATTGCGGCATGTACCAACTAAGGTCAGAGAGAAAGGTAAGAAAGTGGCTGATCTAATTCAGTCTAGACCCTTCTTGAGGGGGGTGCAAGCGGTGTTAAATATTGTAGAACTGCTTGTCCGTGTCTTGCGATCTTGTGATGGAGAAAGAAGATCGGATATGGGATATTTATATGAAGCTATGTACAGAGTTAAGGAGCTCATTCAATTGAACAACCTAACAACCTTTGTGAAGTGGTGGGACATAATAGACAGACGTTGGGAACACTCTTTACATCACGATCTTCATGCAGCTGGTAAGCTACTAACTTTCTATATGTATTATTTGTATACACATTTTTCTTAAGTAATAACTAACTTCGACTTATTTATTTAGGTTATTTTTTCAACCCTCAGTACATGTTTAGAACTGATGGGAAGAAGGATAGCTATGATAGTTGCTCGGAAGTGTTGATGGGGGCTAAGTCTGTTATTAAGCGCATGCTTGCAGATGAGGACAGAGCAATAATGACATGCAAGCAAATGCATGATTACAGAATGATGTTTTATCACTTTGGGACAAGTACTGCTCAAAGAGCTGCCAAAATTTTGAGTCCAGGTTTGAAAATTATTAACTAGATATTCTACTTAATTTTTAATTATAACTTGCACATTATTGACATGGCCAATTTTCTATTTACAGTTGACTGGTGGCTAGATCATGGAAAAGCATATGGGTATGAAGATCTAGCCTATGTTGCAATTCGGGTCTTAAGTCAAACAACCTCTTCATCAGGTTGTGAGAGAAACTAGAGCACCTTTGGCTTGATTCACTCCAAGCAAAGGAATAGATTGAAGTCGAGCCGTCTAGAGAAGCTAGTATTCTGTCATTATAACATGAGGTTGAAGCTAAAAAATTTGGAACTCATAAGGAACTTTCAAAGGCAAGAGAAAGAGAGAATTTTCGGACAAGCCACGTAGACGACACATGTAGAAGAACCCATAGACTTGGATGAGCTGTTCGAGGAGCAACATTCACTAAATGCATGGGTTGATGCAAGCACCTCAAATGAGCCTGAATTCAACCCAAATGATCGGGAATGGGCGGAAGGTGAGTTAGATAATGTTCCATTACTTACTGATTTTCAACCTCCTTCTCCAAAACGTCAGAAGAAGAGCAAAACACAGGCACCAAGCAAAAGGAAGTGTGGTACTGGAATTCAGATTGCTGATCTGGAGACTATCGAGGAAGATGATGAAACGCCAGAACCATTTGACTAATTGAAGAGAGTCTTCCCAATCATCAGTAATACAGGGTAGTGTAGAAAGTTCTGTTGCAGCTGCTAACTGATGTTCAGATTGAACCAGGCTGGAAGGATACGATTACTTGGCATAGAGATAATGGAGTTTTTTGAGTGAAATCACTATATATGATTTAATTGAGGACAATCTTTGCAATCATCAGAAATACAGGGAAGAACTGGCTGCAGCTTGAGTTTTTTAGTTACTGGACGTCCTTTTTTGACAGCAAGGATGGGCTTTGTGGCCACTTTATTGAACTAGGATTGGAGATGATACCTGCAAGGTGAGATGCTTCAAGATCTGACTTTGACATGTGGTGCACAGATGGTGACCCCTTAGACCATTACCCCGATTCTCAACACCCAAAACATTAGCTCATACTCCTGCTCATATCTGTTAATCCATGGAAGACGAATATAATCTGAAACTGTGGTTACAACATCACAGATAATGTTACATGTACCCATAAGATCCTTAACCTAAACCAAACATGATCCCCTTCTCATCTCCCCTCTTAAAACCCTGCACATGTGTTGGACCCTTTATAAAGAAAGGGGGGAGGAGACCCCCCCCCCCCCCCCCAACGGTTCCCAACCGGTGGGGGGTCCAAGGCCGGTGGCTCTCCCCACCGGTTGGAACCAGTGGGGGTGCCCACCGGGCCCCCCTCCTCTCTAACCTCTCTCTCCTCTCACCCTTATTAAATGAAAAAAAAAGAGAAAAAGAGAAGAGAGAGAAGCAAACCGGTGGCACCCCCCACCTCAGAAATTTCCGGTGGGTACTCCCACCGGTTGAGGCCCCCATGGCCTATAAATACCCCCCAAGGGGTAAGAAGAACTCTATGTCCATTTGGCCCAAAATTTCCTAGGGGAAATTCTGCCCATTTGAAGACCAAATCCGGTGCTCTTGCCCGGGTTTGCTGCGTTTGGAGGATATTTTTCGTCTCGGAGGGCTCTCTTCCTAAGGTTTATTCCCAAGGGGAAGTTCTGCCGAATTTATATTGTAAAATCGTTATTTTATAAGACGGGATTATGTTGAAATAATGAATGAAATGCCAATATTTGTTCTTTGAGCATATATGTGTGCACGTGTGTTTATGAATCTATTACTTAAGTAACACTATGTTATTATATTTTCACATACATAATTAATTAATTTAATAACTAATTAAAATACATAATTAAATATTCTAAAATATCATTGGCCTTACCCCATACATAACTAATTCTAGACTCATAATCAAAACTCAATAATGAAATATTGAGACATAAAATAATATACTTAAGTTAAAAAATGACTTAAATATCCCCCATACTTAATTAATTAATTAAATCTGCGAAAATTATTTAAAATCAGTAAAATGATTATTAAAATCAGAAAAATTCTGTAAAAACCAGTAATACTCAGTAAAAATAAAAAAACCAAATCTGGAAATTACATAAATTCAAAAATGACTTAAATATCTTTCATATATCTAATTAATTAATACAAATCAGTAAAATTATTAAAAAATCAGTAAAATTAAGTAAAACCAGCAAAAAACAGAGAACTAAAAGTGAAAACATATAAAATTCTCGAAATGACCAAAATGGCCCTAGAACTTAATGAAATTACAAAAATACCCTCACCCATGGTAAAAATCTGGAAAAATTACAGAAAATTGTTAAAAAATATCAAAACCTCTCCTGTGCCCAAAATACCTTCAAAACCTTAATAAGATGGGTAAAATTATCAAAATACCCTCAGTATGATAAAAATAAATAAAAATCTCAAAAAAAATATAAAATAGACTCTAAGTCTAATAAACCCGATTTAAGGTAAAATTACCAAAATATCCCTATAACTTAAATATGTCTAAAATGATCCTAAAATACATCCTAAGGGTTTTCAAGTTTCCCTGAGATGCTAAAAAACTTAAAGTGAGCATAATGACCTTAATGCAACATAATTACAAAAATACCCAAAAAATAGACTAAGTCTAGAAATCCAATTCGGGTAAAATTACACAAAAGACCCTTACAATCCATACACACTTGAAATAACTCTAAAATACCTCCTAAGGTTTTAAAACCTTCTTAAACCATTAAAACTCATTTCACACACTAAAGTGACCATAATACCCCTATACCCTCCAACTTGGCATAATAACAAAAATACCCTTATGGGTCTAAAATACTTGGAATCAATCCAGATAATTCGGAGTCAATACAAAACATTTTAAAAAGTCTCCCAATCAATTATAAACCCATCCTAAACTTGGGTAAGGCCAAGAGCTTAACCTAAAACATATCTTCATATGCATGTGCTGCCTGTAGTAGTAGTATTGCATGTTATAAGGGCATTAACGGACGGTTAATCAAGGGTTGTCGAGCGGTTGCTTGACGTAATTAACACTGACCGAGGTCAGTGGAGAGAGGTCATATACGCGGATCTTCGTCTGATCTGAAGTCCCAAACTCCCTTAGGGTTAATCCCAAGCTCTCATAGTCCAAGAAATAAAAAATATATAAAACCAACCTATATTTCTCCAGATAAAAAACAACAAAGACCCAAAACGACCAGGATTTTTAAATAAATCCGAGAGGAGAGATAGCTAGGTTATGCTCCAAACAACATGGTAGCTTCTATTCAATAGGTCGAAGGTGCTTTCAAAACTGTTAAGTAGTTTCTTTAATTCTCTACTCTACCTCGATTTTTTCCCCTCGTTTGTTCATTGATTTATCCTTATTAGTGCACACTCTGGATTGCTTTCTCACTTAGGCTTCAACATTTTCGAAGTTTGTTGGACTACATGATCTTGTCAACTATCCTAGCACCAGAACTCTGCATCTTCTAACGATCAGTTAGCTGGCTATCATAGTGCTCGTTTCAGCTTTTGACATATTGTCCCATGTTTCTTTGCATGTAATACCCAAGTGCTGGTGGGTGCCTCCTGTCTATCATCAATGTATTCTCCTTTACCCATTACTTCATTCGCTGATGTAGCAGGTGTGGAATCAATTCATGAACTTTGAGCACAGATCCCACTCGATGGACAAACTCGAACGGACTCTGATGGGGAGCTCTGGGGATACCTCGGCCATAGGAACTTGGAAGGTGGTCTCCAGGAAGCCTCAGAAGAGGTCTCCTCCTCCACTATCTTCCACTACCTCTTCCCTGCCGATCGACAAGGATTGCTGCATCAAATGCCTCCACAAGGACACTGGGCCAGTGATTTAAAAGTCGGCCTCCTAGCCGCCTAGGTGGAAACCAGCTCGTCTTCTTTTATGTGATTTTAGTGGGACATCTTCATCTTTTGTTGAAAGACCTTTATGCTCCTACCAATAACTCATACATGGCCTTGAAAATTGTCCTTTGTATAAATACATCTCATTCATGTGGCATATGCCCATAAAGGCCACGATGAAAGGTACGCTTTGTCTTGGTATATGACACAACTCTTTGTCTGTCCTAGTATAGCAACTAGCAGGGAGTGCAGCTATGTGGAGACTTCCCTTCTCCGTAAAAACTCAATCAGCGATAGTCATGGGGCTTCAAAGATGATTCTCGCATAGTTATAGGTATTGGTCATAGCAGCTTTGTATGTTTGATACTATATTATTCTTCAAAAGATAGTTACCGAACTGCAACAAATTAGGATTTATAATTGAATTTGATATTTTATTATTTTATGATGCTTATATAAGTGAATATGAGATGTCCATAGTCAATCACAAGAGCATCCATTGCTGTCTGCATCTTCACAGTATCCCCAATCCTCCTTGCAAGCCCATTGCTCTTCTGCCTTCCTCTTCTCTTCCTCCTATTCTTCCTAAAAGGATTCTACCCAACCCGATTGTAATCCCTTGATCCTCCTTTGTTGCAGACTGTCAGCGCAGGCTGGAGAAGTGCCTCATCTTCTCGGTCCGATCCAAGAAGTCTCAACTCTTTTCTACTCTCGAGGCCAAAGCATCTCTTTTGAAGTTTCTTCATCCCAAATGGCCGTTGTGCGATTCCTGGTGGATTAGGGAGTTCGGAAAGGATTCTTTTCTGGTTAGCTTCCATTCCCTTGTTTTTAAGGAGGAAGGGCTGCATCTGAAATCTGTCTCCTTGGACAACCTCACTTCCGATATTTCTCCTTGGTCCCCCTATTCGGCAGCAGAGCCTGTTCCTGATGGCTGCAGAGTGTAGTGTTGCCTCTTTGGAATCCCACTCCACATTTGGAACGCTGACGCTTTCAGCTCCATTGTGGCCAGTTTTGATATTCTCAGAGAAATTGATTCTAGGACTTTAGATGATGAGCTGCTGGAGTATGCTTGAGTGGAAGATCACCTACTGGACTTGGGCCAAAGTTGTAGTGGAGTACAAGAAGGATAAGACCTCCAAGGCCTCACTTCCGAGTTCAATAAGCTTCCACCCACTGAGTTCACCCTGCGAGACAAGAAACTGACTCAGGAGCCAATTCAGCACACTTCTCTAATGCGTCGCTGCTTCCGAGCCTGCTAGTCTTCTTTCAATTTCGAGAAGCTGGTTCAACACCTGAGAGATTGCCAGGTGCATATCTTTAAACCCTCCCGAGGTCCCTCAGATCATCATTCACTCGCTGCAGTCCATCCTGTCGCTTAGGAGGCATTTTCGGTGGGCTGGTCTTCTCCCAACAAAGAGAGCGGCGGGGGGACCAATCAGAAGCTTCCTTCAGCTTCTATCATCCAGGTGCTTTTAGGTAAGGAAGATCTAGAGTTGTGGATCCCCGCTGTGGATTATTTGGGTCCTCAGGTTGAAGTATCGGTGGTCCCATCCATGCCCAATGACTTTACCCGTCTCTATACCTATCCGATTGAAGGCAGATCCTAACTTATTCCCAGCTGGACGGTCTCCACCCTTCTCGAACTGGCCCTACAATGTTGTTTTAGCCGGTCTAGCCTTTACCGACTCAAGCTGTCGTCTTCCTTCTGGCGAAGCGACCCCTGTTTGAACCTCACCAGTTCCGGAACCGCTACATGTTATCTCTTATCCAGTGGACCTGATGTACTAGGCAGCTCTTCTTTCCAGATGTGAGGCTTACGAGGACCACTCCTACTGTCCCAACCCAGTGTATTTGATGGGGATCCAGGAGCGGCTGGAATGGAGTCTAAGGTCCAATGTGCAGTTTATTTGTCCCATTAGGGGCCCATTGGGAGTCTTTTGATTTATCTGTAATTTTCACATGTTTTGTTTAGTTATTTTCGGAGTCCTAGGGGTAGTTTAGTAATTTTCCTATTAGGGTTTCTTTGAGGAGTCCATATATTGTCCTGTATCCCCTCGTGGGAAAGCATTGAAGAAGATTTTTGAATTGAAGAGCCGCCGCTGCGTGTTTTCTCCCGAGACGGGACGGGAACCCTAGTCTTCTTCTCCTCCAACCCCTCTCTTCTCTCTACTTCTGGTCTCCCCCCTCTGCTGTCCCGCATCAGTATTCCTCTGAAGATCCTCTCTGCTCTCTGAAGGTTGGTCTCGTGCCTTCTTCTACAGAGGTTCTTGCTTCTGCCCTTGGAGGTCTTTCCTTGGTATGTGTTAATCAGGACAATGTTCCTCATTCCAACACCTGTCTTGCTTCCATAGGGAAATAAATTATTTTATTTCAGGGATCTTCCAATTCCTCCTCTTCTTCTGTGCTCGAGAGTTCATACTCTCAGGAGGAGTGGTCCCACGAGCTTATTAGACATATTGGGGCTCTAGTGGGTCTCATATGAAGGAAGAGAAGATTCTGTCTGGTCTTTCTTCAGGAAGTCAAGAAGAGTTATCAATCTTCATTGATCAGTAAGGAACAGGAAAAGGCTTCAGAACCGGCAAAAGGAAACTCCTTTTCATTCACGGCAATATTATGGAAGGAGATAGGGCATCTAGGTAGATCTATGAAACTTAGTTTGTGTTGTGATTTCTGTGGTGCTTGTGTTTGGGCTTACTTTTTCTCAATGATTTTACTATCTTGGAATATAAGAGGACTCAATGGTTAAAACAAGATCAAAGTGGTTCAAGATCTTATTATCTGACATAAGGTGGACATTCTTTGCCTTTAGGAGACAGATGGAATCCTGTGATGATTCCTTCATTCTTAATCTGACTAGATAGAGATTATAAAAGCACCTTCTCAAGCCTTCCGTTGGTCTCAAAGGGGGTATGCTTTTGTTATGGAATGAGGATACCTTCTTCTGTTCTGATTCTAAGATCCTTACAGCTCACTTTATCCATAAGCAGGCTTTGCCTGGACTTTCACTGGAGTTTAAGGACCCAATGCTGCTGCTTTCAAGCCTTCCTTCTTTCAGGAGCTGGAATCTATTCCTCGTAATCTGCACTCCCATTGGTGTATTTCTGGGAATTTCAATGCAGTCAGATCCCCCCATGAAAGATTTCATCATACTTCCTGGGAACCGGAGATGGACCTATTTGAGAGTTGGATTCATTCAAATGGTCTGATTGAAATCAATACTCCAGGATATCAGTTTACTTGGACAATTTTTCAAGACTGTCCATCACTTTCCAAGCTTGATAGAATCTCTGTTAGCACTGACTGGCATCTAAAGTTTCCTTTAGCTATAGCCAAGGGTCTTCCAAGAGTAACTTCTGATCATATTCCCATCAGCTTTTCTACTTCCCACCTTTCTAAACAGCCTAGAATCTTTAGATTTGAGTTTGCATGGTTAAGACATGAAGGCTTTCATGACCTTGACTCTAAATGGTGGAGAGATAGCCCCTCCTCAACTCTAGACTGTGCTAATTTCTCTCACAAGCTTAAATGGGTAAGAGCTCATATGAAATTATGTGTTAAGGATACTTTTCAACAAGCTGCCTCCATCAAACAAGATCTCAACAACTTGATTTGAAGAATGATAGTGAGACTTTGAATTTCAAGGAAAGAAAGAATGGAGCTCTTTGAAAAAGGATCACAACGAATGGCTAATCAGAGAGGAAATCAAATGGAAACAGAGGGCTAAGGAAAGTTGGCTTCAACATGGAGATTAGAATACTAAATTCTTTCATACTGCAGCTAGTATCAAGAAACGAAGTGTCAAAATTGACTTTATGAAAGTAGGAGAGACTGTTCATAAGGACGAGGTGTGCATCAAAGAGGCAATTGCCAATTTTTATAAAGGCCTTTTCACTGAAGATAATCCTTGCAGACCTATCTTCAAAGAGAGTCACTTCTCTACACTCTCTATGGAGGAGGCCAGTAGTCTGACAGTTCCTATTGTAGAAGAAGAGGTGAAATCTGCAATTTTTTCAATGAAAGTGGTGAAGTCTCCTAGCCCGGATGGTTTATCAATGGGGTTCTGTCAACAATTCTGGGAAGTCATCAAATTTCATCTTTATGATTTGCATCAAAATTTTTGAAAGAAACTCATTGGTGGTGTCCTCCTTCAATGCTACCCATATTGTGCTCTTACCTAAAACGATAATGCTGATTACAACACATACTTCAGGCCAATCAGCCTTCTCAACAGCTCATGCAAGATCATTACCAAAGTTCTGGCTACTAGATTAAAGGTGGTCATTGGAAGGCTCATTGACTTCAATCGATTAACTTCTATTCCATAGAGATTCATTTTAGACAATTTTATGGCAGCTACAGAATCCATTCATGAGCTGAAAAGCCAAAAGAAAGAAAACTTGATTTTGAGATGGTCTTTCATACAGTCAATTGGTCATGTCTTTTATCCACCATGAACCTCATGGGCTTCAACAAGACATCGAACAATTAGATTAAGTGTTGCATCTCCACTGCTCAATTCTCCATTCTTATTAATGGAGAACCTTGTGGTTTTTTTAACAGCTCCAAGGGCCTTAGACAAGGTGATCCTCTCTTACCATTCCTATTTCTTATCATTGGTCAGGTCTTCAGAGCAATCCACAATGGTCTCATCAATGGATGTCAGTGGGCAGAATAATCTGCTTATGTTGCATCTGCAGTTTGAAGATGATATCCTTGTATTTTCTCTGGGCCTCAAAATTATTGAAGATGTTACGGGCCTCAGGATCAATTTCTCCAAAAGTGAACTTTCAGGATCTTGTAACTGCCCATCTACTATATCTGAAGTGGAGTCCATCCTCCATTGTAAGTGGAACCCTTTTCCCATTACATACCTTGGTCTCCCATTAGCTGATGGCTCCATTAAAGTTTTTGATTGGAAAATGATCATTAAAAAGTTTGACACCAAGCTTGCCGAGTAGAAATCCAACCTTTTATCTCATAGTGGAAGATGGATATTATCTAAATATGTTCTCTCATCTCTGCCCATTTATTATCTCTCCATATTCAACATACCAAAATCAGTTGCTAGAAAGGTGGAGGCTATTAGATGCACTTTCTTCTAGAAAGGCAAAAGCATTCCTCTCAAGTGTCTTATTCCTATTTTTTGGGGAAAGGTATGCAGGCAAGAAGAGGAAGGTGGAGTTGGTTTGGTTTCTATGGATTGTATCAATACTGCCCTCCTCTCCAAATGGTTATGCGTGCTAGGAGATAAAGGAAGTGCACCTTGGAAGACTGTTGTCATCAATAAATATCCCAGGGGAACCAACTTATGGAGTCCTAACCATCCTTGCGGAGGGAAATTTTCCTCTATTTGGAAGGCCATCATCAACTGTCATGACATTATCATTGCAGGTTCTCAATTTAACTCAGGCAATGGAGCCCATTTTAAATTCTGGTCTGAAAATTGGCTTTTTAATTACAATTATCTAGCAAAATCATTCCCAAGGTTCTTCTCTCTGGCCACAAACAAAGATGTTTCAGTTCAACAGATCTTCTTTGGTTCATCTATCCAAGGCTGGGACATTCTATTCAGAAGGAACTTTACAAATTTTGAGCTTCAGGACTTCATGAATCTTAGCATGATCCTTCAGCAAGTCCATCTGAATCAACTTGAGCATGACAAGAGAAGTTGGAGATGGGAATCCAATGGAAAATTTTCAGTTAAGTCAGTCTCTAAAAAACTATAGTGGCTCTCTTGTTCCCTGGATTGGTTACATTTGGAGAAAACAATTGCCCAACAAAATCATGATCTCCATGTGGAAACTGATCCAAGGTAGATTGCCTTCTTTGAGCAGGCATAAGAAGTTTAATCTTACCAATAGAATCAAATACTACTTTTGTGGTCTTTTTCTAGAAACGGCCGAACACCTTTTTGTGCACTGTGGTATCATATCAGCTGTTTGGAAAGTTCTTTTTGCTTGCCTGAATCTGAATTGGCACCAGCCGCAATCACTCCTTTATCTGATTTCCTCTTGGAATGAGCTTTCTCCAATCAGTTCTGAGAAAGATGTTTGGTGTAGGCGCCCGAAACGTCCCCCGCCGCGGCTGCGGGATTCGGGCGAGGGTTCGTCTCCGTTCGTCTTAGCACTGTGGCGATTTAAAGGGGGTTAGAAATAAAGTGTGATCGCCAGGAGCATTACCTCTCGGTCCCTGTGCTCCGCAGGATGGTGAGGATGTGATCACGTTCTGTGGGAGCGGGAGATGCTGGTTCCTCCTTCTCTTCCTCCGGCCGGCCAGAGGAGGAGAGCCCGGTACTCTGCACGCGTGAAGGTGGTAAGAACCCCTGAAAAGAGAAGACAGACAAAGAAAAGACAATCACCCAATTAGAACTGTGATATGTAGGAACCGTTCATGCAAACATAAAAATTAACTAAAATTAGAGGGAGACGCACCGGATGGGTGTTTGGGAGGGAAGGTGACCATATGTTATGGCCACCCACCTCCCGATTTTTGTTTGGAACCTCTGGGGGTAAATAGGGATTGCTAAGTCATTCTAGGATGTATGCATGCAGATAAGTGCTCGTGTGTGAAGAGTGAAATGATGTGTTGAAGGTAAAAAGAGAGTAAAAAGGGAGGATGTTACGGCATGGATGGAAATTGGAAATGCAATGAAGTGAAAAAGGTGAAAAGTAAAAGAGGGTTAGGAAGACAAGCCCATATGGAGTGACGTTCCTCCTGAAACAGCCTTCTGACTCTTTGCCCGCTCGACTCCTCGAAGCCGACCCGCTCCGAGGAAGAAACTCCTTCTTAATCCCCTTCCAACCCCTCCGACGTAATCTCCTTGCTCGAGGGAACCTGGGGGGTTTAAATAGATGAAGGAAAAAAGGGGAGAAAACAGGGGTCTAAATCCCCGTAAATCAACCTTCAGCCAATAGGAAGTGGTCAAGGGTCGGAGGTGGTGCGCGCGGTAGTCGACGGAGTGGGGAGTGGTCGGAGTAGTGGGGAACGAGGGCGGAGAGTGGAGGAGATCGTGGGGAAGACGGAGTCAAGGGGGTGGTTAAGGAGTGGACGGCCAGGTGACATGCCTTCCATTCTTGTGGTGGAAGGCGGCCAGGCTGGCCTTCGAAGGGGGTGGAAGGCGAGGGGTGGCCTTCGAAGGAGGTGGAAGGCAAGGGGTGGCCTTCGAAGGTGGTGGAAGGCAAGGGAGCTGGCCTTCCACGAAAAGGTGGTGAAAAGTGAAAAAGGCGGCTAAAACAGTGGAAGGCGAGGTAGCTGGCCTTCGAAGGTGGTGGAAGGCAAGGGGTAGCCTTCGAAGGCGTTGGAAGGCGGACTGGCTGGCCTTCCACGAAAAGGTGAAAAGGGGGGGCCAAAAGGGTGGAAGGCAAGGTGGCTGGCCTTCGAAGGGGGTAGAAGGCGAGGGGTGGCCTTCGAAGGTGGTGGAAGACAAGGGGTGGCCTTCGAAGGTGGTGGAAGGCAAGGGAGCTGGCCTTCCACGAAAAGGTGGCTAGAGTCGGGATTTGGTTAATGGGCCTGGCTGGTAGTGGGCTGAGATGGCTGAAATGAGGGGATTTTGGTGATGAAGGGCTAATGATGGATTGGGTTCATGACCAAAAGGGTGGTCCAAAATCGGTGTCTACAAATGCCCCTCCGGGACACCTGTTTTGCAGTGGAGTGGAACGGAATGATAAATAGGTGTTCCGGAAATCGAGGCTGATTTTGGACAATCCGAAAAATGAATGAGCTATATCCAAGGACGACATGCGAATGCGGCAAATGCATGAAAGCTAGCCATTCGAGTTGCAAGAGTGGTTTAAGAAAAGGAACAGAGTTCAGTACTAGAGAATCACAGTCCGTGGGACCCCCGGGTGCTGGAACCGCGAGGCCTTGGTGTACCAGAATATAGCGATCTGGCCCAAGGGGATCTCGAGCATGAAAGGTGTAGGAGTGTGGCTTGAAGAGCTCTCAACACAACGGGCGCGCGGTGGCCTGGCACATCATGGGATCGCCAAGTGAGAGGATCTCAAGCACACGTGCTGAAAAGCGGAAGGGGTCTTGCAATTCAAAGGGCTAACCGATACACAACTGCCAGAATCACAGATCAGCGATGGGTTAAGCAAAGTGATGAATGATGGTCATTGCCCCTAGGGCGGGAATGGTGGATGATGCTTATGCAATGCATGCTGGTTTAAAAATTAGAAAACAAATTCCTAATGCAATTCCTAATGCAAACAGAAGGGATTTATTGACCAATCGAATAACTTGGAGAATATAGACTCCTCATTGTTTTGTTTAAAGAGGAACTCAGAGTCTATACGCCCGAAGTTATTAGCCTCCTGTGTCTTCAATCCTACTTGCTTCGGATTCCCTGCAGCTGCAAGAACAGGCATCAGTAAATGTAAATAATCAATGATTCACAGTATCTTAATGACAAGCTGCAAGGAAACGAGGGACAAAGGTCCCTGTCGAGTCGAAGCCAGCGCGGAAGATATGGCCATTCTCAAAGTAGAATGCCAATCCGGCTGCTTTCGGCTTCGACTCGACAGCAAAAGCATCCACCTTTTGGACAGAATCCTTTTCCTGTACGCGCAAAATGAAGGGGAAGCAGTTAGTAGTATCTGTTTTCGGCAACTACCTTTTCCCTAGCCTTTGCATAGGGTCAAGGGGCCGTGTTCAACTAACCAGACAAAAGGAAAGCATTGAAATTGACGTGACAAGAAAATATGCAAATGATAGCGGATATTAACAAGTGGAGTGTGTGATGAAAAACATTTTTTTTGTCCGACCACCTGGCGACTGCCCAAACTTAGCCTGGTCGAATGATGAAAGGGAAATGCACACTCGTCTTCCCAGGTATCCTAAGCACGCATCTAGATTGATTTGGGCCTCTAGACTCCTCAAACTAACCTTGACCGGTTAAGACTCATACTGATGACAATACCATCATGCCATGCTTAGGCTCCCAGCTGCTTCCGACCACCAAGTTTGCCCAAAAAGTTTTCGAGGTAAATGATTTGCCCGACCCGGATCTCTTTCCTCACAATCTAGAAGGTATATGATGGAACACCTTGGAACCCTAACGGTCAACCGCGCGACGCTGACCCGGAATCAGACGCCGTCGCACCGATTGGTGACGCGCATGCATTGACCTAAGCCCGAAGTTGTAAGAGTACACATTGAGATTATGGTTAAGAAATTAGTTCACCAGAAACATCGACATTACTCTTCACCCATTTTGGACTCCTGTGATCATGTGACGATTTTTGAAAACGAACCATTTTGAAATGATGTTCAGTCTTTAGATAGCTATCTCGTGCTGAACCTTGGGGGAGAAAAAATGAAGAAATTGTGGAGACAAACTTCACAGGAGGATCGACAAAACCGTTAAAAGGGGGAGCTGTGACAAAACGGACCCCTTTTGACCTCTTAGATGCCCCTATTTTGACTTTTCAGGCCTTTGGTAAATTTCATGGCCAGGCACGGTCACGACCAGGCTTTTTTCATGATTGCTTGAACCCCTTTTTCTTTTTTTGTATTTGACATTTTTGGGGTTATTTGGTATTCCGCCTGCGGGGACACTGCCCTCTTCACGTGTTCTGGTCCTTTACATTTCATTTTTGGGCCCTTTTTTTTGTTGAGGGGTTACATCTATCGGGTTGTTGAGGAACCGCAATTTGCTGAGCTCGGCCGTTTAAGGGCGTCAACTGTCCTGATCGGTCGAGAGACGAAGAGCAAAGGTTGCATTTGACAGTGCACTAAAGACTTGGAACTCATTTTAAACAGGTTCTCTTTGAAAAACGTGCAGGTGTGTGCATCTCATGATGAGCATAGGGATCCGTATGAAAGTAAAGTAGACACGTCCAAGCTTCTGGTGGACCAAAATCTTAGCCGAATCCTAATGTCAACCCAACCTATCATGCAACTAGACCTAGACAGGGGGTAACGTGGCAGTCACCAGACAGTTGGATTTTGTGTCTTTTCTGATTTTTTTTTGTCATTTTCGTTAAAGTATGTGCATATTTACAAATATTTTTGATGCTTCTTGGATATTCGATTTTTTTTGGGAGATTTTGAAATTTTTGATTTTTTTTTTTTTTTTTTTTTGTATTTTGAGGGTAGAACTTCTTCAAATAGACTCCTATCCAGAGGAAAACTTTTCAAAATATTTACACTTATTTGCTGGAAACGAAAGAACCTACTTACCTCTACAACTTGTAGCTAAAGAGGAAGCTATCCAATCCCCAAGCGATTATGCACAAGACTCAGAGGGTGAGTCAGACATGTTGCAAAGATGGGTCCTTGAGACAGATCCAATGATGGCAGAATTGCCCCAGGAGTGTGCTACGACCGGTGATAAAAGCCTGAGGGGGGCAGGTGTGTGAAATAGTAAGGGAATGAGAGCGGTGGGTACCTGCTCATCCCTCACTAAGGAGGCTCCTTCTCGTCGAGTGGTTGGTTCATAGAACAACAGCTGTGTTGCGAAATCTTCTGCATCTTCCCTCTGAATTTCATTGATTGCTTCCTTCAACTCATCCTCAAGGTAGTGTATCTTGAGTACCTCTTGATTTTCCTTCGCAAAGTGATCTAAGATGCTCCATTTTCTTGATTCCTCAGTTGGTTTGGTTAGTATGTAACCCAATTTGAATCCTCCACTGGTCGGATTTTCAAAGATAGGTTCTTGAATTCCTTGCCCTTCCTTGCCTATCCCAGATCCCGAACTATACCCCATTTTGTCCATAAGCTGCCAACCTATGCTAGGCTGGGACTTGAGCTGAGAGTCAACCGATGAAAGGATGAGCTCTGCCCCTTTTCCAGGAGTGATCGTGGATGGAATTTGTTCAGTCGAGACTAAATCCAAAGGCTCAAGATAGGGGGTACCCTTCATTTTGACAATCTTCCCCTTGTATGGGAATTTATAGCACTGATGATTAGTGGAGGGCCCTCCCAGGGTCTGGTCCATCCAAGGCCTTCCCAAAACGGCGTTGTATATGGGCTTGACATCAAGGATGTAGGATTCAAAGATCAAGCCCACTGGGCCAATTTCCAGGTTCCCATTTGAGACCATCATGGAAGTAGACTCAATCTTCTCTGGATCAATCCCTACTTTCTTAGGAGTCTTGAGCGAACAGACATTGATTGATGCCCCAGTATCCAACAGGATGGAGTCCAATGAGTGACCCTTGAGTGTTGGGGTCAAGCATGAGGGAAGGGATTGGTATTCAGGGGGAGCTAGATTCTTATCTGTGGAGGATATTGTAGGTGTCTGGGTGACTGAGAGAATGGCATTGGTGACCCCCCTGATAGGAAGATCTTCATTGAGTATAATTTGCTGGAAGAACTTGAACAATGTCTCCCTTTGTGTAGGAGATCTCCTAATCAACTCTAGGACTGGCATCTTGGTGGGAGTTCTCCCTAGATGTTGTAGGATGTCATATCTGGATTGAATAATCCTTTTAGACAAATCTGAATCCTCTTGAGAGTCCAAGGGTTGACTTGTTGGGGGAATGATGCGATTTCTCAGTGTAACACCAATTGGACTGGGGTCCACTGCATGATCTGACTTTAGTGGTTGAACTGGTGGTGAATTTATTAGGCAGAATTGGGTTACTGGACTTGGCTTTGGTGTTGGACACAAGATGGAGAGAGGAGGTTCTCTGATTGAAACTGAGGGAACTTGGACCAGAGTGACTGGGTTGATGGCTGTTGGTTGTTCCCTAAGTCGTATCAAGACCAAAGGTTTGTCTTGGATGATAGTGGAGGCTCCTTGCAACGGCTCTTTAGGTTTGGTCGTCCTAGTAGGGTACTCACGCCATATCCCAACCTCTTCATACTCCCAGTATTGTCCTCTATGATCGACATTTGGTTCCAAATTTTTGACAAGGGTGCTCACCTTTTCTAGAGAGCTAGATGGATCTTGGGCCACCTGATAAGAGGGCGGAGGGCCCTTGACTTCCAAGGTTTCAGCAGCCTCTTTCATGTGCCCCCAATTGATCTTGGCACTGGAGAAAGGGGGAACTGCTGAATATGGTTTCTAATTGGATTGGTTGTCTGATCTGGACATAGGACTGGGTGACCTAAAGGGCTGCCCCAAGGCACTCACCTGTTCATTGATTGTCACTCCCTCTATTGGTGGAATCCTCTTACTTCTGTTCTGATTTTCAAAAAAGGATGGCAAAGTGGAACTCCAGATCTGAGATTGAACTACCCGAGCTCGATTATAAAGTTGTGCGAATGTGTGAAATTCGCTCAGTATGAGGATAGACCGAAGCTGCGGGGTAGCGTTGTTGACCAACATGGTGATAGCTTGAGATTCGGGGATTTCCATTTCTGCCATAGAGGCCATTGCCCTCCACCTGTTGGCAAAATACGTGAACTCCTCTTCAGGCTTCATCTTTTCCATCACAAGATCAAACAAGGTGGGAGGCATGGTTGTCATATAACTAAACTGAGTGATGAATTTTTCAGAGACCATATCAAAATTGATTAGGTCTGTGGCGGGCAAGGAAGAAAACCATCTTAAGGCCTCACCTTCTAAGGATTTCTGGAACAGATGGACAAGGATGACTCTGTCGTAGAGCCATTGATGGGAATCCATAAGGAAACTTGACAGGTGATCATGAGGGTCAGAGGTGCCATCATATTTCCTGTATTTGGGAGCTTTGAATCCTGGTGGAAAGTAGGCCGGAGGGAGCTTACAATAGCCCGAGAGAGAGTGCGGTTGTTTCAGGATAAGTTTCTCGGCCATGAACTTACGCACACAGGTTTCAACCTCACTTTTGTAAATGAATTCTTTCTGCTCAGGAGGAGGTGTAGTTGGAGAGACTGGAATTGGCATGACGGGTGGAGCAACTGGAGTATGAATTGGCTGGTTGATGCGAGTCTGAGCTCTGTTGGAAGATCCTTGGAAGTGAGTTCCCCGAGGAGTGGCATCTTGGGTTTTGCCACCAGAGGCCAACCGGATGAGTTGATCAGGACTGTACCGTGATAATACGGCAGTAAGTTCCGGATCCTCACTTGGGTTTCGGAGGGTTCTGTTGGACATTATAAGGTCACTTTCTGAAGAAGAAGATTCATCCAAGCACCTTCTCCTAAATTCCTCTCCAGGTGTTTGGAACATGCCCACAAATGTTGGTTGTGGATCCTCTTCAATCTCAAACAGAGGGTTGTGTGTGACATTATTACCAAACTCATACATGTCACCATACACAGTGTTAACATACATTTGGTTCGTTATGAAATATAAATCCTAAGAGATTTTATATTTCACTTAGAAGGTTAACTGTGTATTATGAGTGTTGGTTTCTAACAAATCAAGTTCAAACCTTTTAACGACCCTTCACTTTTTTCAAAGCTTGTTCCACCAAAGTCCAATTAAGTGTCTTTAGATTTTGACACAATTCTCTAATTTCTCACATAAACCCAAGGTTCCTACAGGGTGGTTTCAGGTACAACCTGCTCGGCGGCCAAGTGGGAATCCCTGGCTCGCGGAGACTGACGGAGGTTCCCAACAGAATAAGACTAGTCGCACCCGAGTGGGAATCCTCAGGTGGAAAGTCAGATCCTGCGGGAGAGGTGACTAAAAGTGTGATGCCGGCTCTTCCTTAAAACCCCCGCGGAGAACACCCCAGAAAAAAGCCCAGAAAGTTAACAAGCAGCAGGTCATAACAAATCAACAAAACATGGAGCAGAACAGCGTACAGCAACAACAAGCAGAAAAGGACAAAGAACCAACAAGAGGTCGACGGCCAAGGGGTGGCCGTCCAAGGAGTCGGAGGTCGACGGCCAGGTGCTGGCCGTCCAGTGGGTCGGACAGCCAGGTGCTGGCCGTCCAGTGGGAGGTCGACGGCCAGCTGCTGGCCGTCCAGTGGGTCGGACGGCCAGGTACTGGCCGTCCAGTGGGAGGTCGACGGCCAGCTGCTGGCCGTCCAGTGGGTCGGACGACCAGGGGCTGGCCGTCCAGGGGTCAATGGCCGACCGGGATCCTTTCCTTCTTTTCCTTTTCGCTGCAACGCGTGCAGTGGGCTATAGGGGTCCCACCGTGATCGCCAAAGGGCTGTAGGCGCCCGAAACGTCTCCCGCCGCGGCTGCGGGATTCGGGCGAGGGTTCGTCTCCGTTCGTCTTAGCACTGTGGCGATTTAAAGGGGGTTAGAAATAAAGTGTGATCGCCAGGAGCATTACCTCTCGGTCCCTGTGCTCCGCAAGATGGTGAGGATGTGATCACGTTCTGTGGGAGCGGGAGATGCTGGTTCCTCCTTCTCTTCCTCCGGCCGGCCAGAGGAGAAGAGCCCGGTACTCTGCACGCGTGAAGGTGGTAAGAACCCCTGAAAAGAGAAGACAGACAAAGAAAAGACAATCACCCAATTAGAACTGTGATATGTAGGAACCGTTCATGCAAACATAAAAATTAACTAAAATTAGAGGGAGACGCACCGGATGGGTGTTTGGGAGGGAAGGTGACCATATGTTGTGGCCACCCACCTCCCGATTTTTGTTTGGAACCTCTGGGGGTAAATAGGGATTGCTAAGTCATTCTAGGATGTATGCATGCAGATAAGTGCTCGTGTGTGAAGAGTGAAATGATGTGTTGAAGGTAAAAAGAGAGTAAAAAGGGAGGATGTTACGGCATGGATGAAAATTGGAAATGCAATGAAGTGAAAAAGGTGAAAAGTAAAAGAGGGTTAGGAAGACAAGCCCATATGGAGTGACGTTCCTCCTGAAACAGCCTTCTGACTCTTTGCCCGCTCGACTCCTCGAAACCGACCCGCTCCGAGGAAGAAACTCCTTCTTAATCCCCTTCCAACCCCTCCGACGTAACCCCCTTGCTCGAGGGAACCTGGGGGGTTTAAATAGATGAAGGAAAAAAGGGGAGAAAACAGGGGTCTAAATCCCCGTAAATCAACCTTCAGCCAATAGGAAGTGGTCAAGGGTCGGAGGTGGTGCGCGCGGTAGTCGACGGAGTGGGGAGTGGTCGGAGTAGTGGGGAACGAGGGCGGAGAGTGGAGGAGATCGTGGGGAAGACGGAGTCAAGGGGGTGGTTAAGGAGTGGACGGCCAGGTGACATACCTTCCATTCTTGTGGTGGAAGGCGGCCAGGCTGGCCTTCGAAGGGGGTGGAAGGCGAGGGGTGGCCTTCGAAGGAGGTGGAAGGCAAGGGGTGGCCTTCGAAGGTGGTGGAAGGCAAGGGGTGGCCTTCGAAGGTGGTGGAAGGCAAGGGAGCTGGCCTTCCACGAAAAGGTGGTGAAAAGTGAAAAAGGCGGCTAAAACGGTGGAAGGCGAGGTAGCTGGCCTTCGAAGGTGGTGGAAGGCAAGGGGTAGCCTTCGAAGACGTTGGAAGGCGGACTGGCTGGCCTTCCACGAAAAGGTGAAAAGGGGGGGCCAAAAGGGTGGAAGGCAAGGTGGTTGGCCTTCGAAGGGGGTAGAAGGCGAGGGGTGGCCTTCGAAGGTGGTGGAAGACAAGGGGTGGCCTTCGAAGGTGGTGGAAGGCAAGGGAGCTGGCCTTCCACGAAAAGGTGGCTAGAGTCGGGATTTGGTTAATGGGCCTGGCTGGTAGTGGGCTGAGATGGCTGAAATGAGGGGATTTTGGTGATGAAGGGCTAATGATGGATTGGGTTCATGACCAAAAGGGTGGTCCAAAATCGGTGTCTACATTTGGATCATGCTTCTTAGTGCTTTTATCTGGGGAGTTTGTAAGGAAAGGAATTCAAGATGCTTCAATCAGTCATATTCAATCTCCTTTTCTTATCATTCCTCACTCCATGAACCTCATCAACAACTGGAGTTTTGGTCCACTTGGTGACTGGGCAGTAGATCCTGTGTTTTCTCCTATGAGTTCTTCTTTGCTATCATGGAAGAACTTTATAATGTAATTGGGATCAGAGTCTGATCTCCTTCCTATATTTTGTGTTTTGAGTTATCTCCGTTCTATTTCTTTCCTTTGTGTTTTGTGTTACCAACACACGCACACCCAACTCCAAAAAAAGAAAAAAAAACTTGTGTTTTTTTTAGCATAAACACTCCAATACACCGAGTCTTTGATATAAAATATTATGCAGTTCAGACACATTAACAATTGAGTCTTTGATATAAAATATTATACAGTCCAGACACATTAACAATTGTCAAGCTTTGTATGGAGTAAAAGATCCATGCCATACCTGACTAATTACTTGTTCGATAACCTGTTAACTTGCCTAACTCACTTTCAAGGATGCCTTAGTTTTCCACTGCTGCTTCAAATGTTTGGTCATCTGCTCTCCTTTCTCTCTGAAGCTGAGACCCTGCTCACATAAATCATTTTTTGAAAACAAAGCTGCTGTCTACAACCTAAAACAAGAAGGCTGTTGTGTATGTCATTCTCTCCTTTTGCAATTGACTTTTCCATGTGTCTATGCTTGGAAGCATTAACATTTTCTTATATTGCTCAAGTCACCACTAAAGCAAAGTTTCGTTTATATGTCCTTCCTTTACTTCCATTTTGTAATATATAGAGTTTACTGCTCTCTTCCCATCCTCATCTTGTTGAGCTTAATAATCTTAATAATTGATATGTGCAACTATCCTCTCTTTTGACATTCATTATTTTGGCTTAGCATATTGATGTTGTGCCGTCTGTTTTTTGAATATGCAGATGGTTTTTGCAACTGACTTACAGTCACGAAGTTTTTTGCAACTTCCCAAACCTGCTGGGGTTGATTTTCGTGCTTCGTATGTTGCTGGCTACTTTTTATACATTTAGTTACATCCTACCATTATACCACATCATTCTTCTAGCTTTCATGTGTGGTTTAGATAAATGAGTTTATTTGTTGTTGTATCATCCTTTGGTAGCTTGTAAACAGTGGGTTCTGGTTTGTGACATGGGAAGCAGAAGCAGTATGTTGGCCTTCATTGTAACACATACCTGTTGTGATTATATTAGCAAGGAAAGGGCAACAAGCTCATCTGGATTGATGGCAGCAAAATCAAGCCTTGAAAACACCTACATGGGGCTCTTTAAATTGTAAATCCACAAACAAAATGATCTGACATGGAAGCGGCTGTCTGATAGTGGAGTGGTCTTATTCAATTTCTCTCATTCTTACCTTCAACATGGGCCACTGGCATTGAGATGGCTCGATTCATGCATGAAACAATCACCCTTGCAGCATCTATCTGTGCTTGCGGTATGTTAAGACCTGGGTATATGGCTGAAACACTTTGTAAATGGCAATGATGAGCAGTTACATTTATTCACATATCCATGTATCTTTAGCTGGGCCAAGAGATATTCAGTGGAGTCCTGACCACTTCAAGAATTCCGTTTTATTTCATTAACATAGGTAAAACCTTGCAACATGGGCATTCAAGGCCCAAAACATATACAGATGAGTTCACTGCCATTAAGCACATAATGGCAGGCAAGTTCTGCAGACACCTGGAAGAAACAGAAACCAAGGCAGCTGAGATTGACCTCAGGTAAAAACTTAACCAGTGGACTTAACATAAAATCTGATAAATGCCATGGTATAAGTATCCGCTGATTAACAATTTATAAGGCAACTGAATTGCGACTAAGAGGGGTTCATCCTTAATCCTAATAGATAGAAAGGCAGCAAATTTCCAATTTACTAGAGTGAAGTTGAACAGTAGATAGGAAATGTAGCAAAAATCCAATTAATTATGTAACGCCCTGCTCCACCGGCCCGGTTCGGTCGTGCCGACTTACTACGAGCCGTCGGTTCGGGAGTACCACAATGGGAACAACCCACACATCTTACATCGGCAGTGAAGAGTATAAGCATGAGACAACATAATAAACATAACCTTCAAGGCCACAAATAAACCAATCCAAATAACTGAACTACTAAAACTGAAATAGCCAACTATTACCTCGTCCATGATCTTTATGAATCCAATAAATGAAAAATACATCTTATAGACTGAAATGAATCTAACCTATACATCTCTTGTTAATCTATCAAACTGAAAATAACAAATAACATATGCTATAGCTAGTTTCGATAACGAAAGATCAAGCCTTATGCTCATCTGGCTCAATCTTAGTCTCACGATCCTCTAAAAATATTAGTGAGTAAGGGTGAGTCACATAGAACTCAGCAATCACAGAATCTACAAGGACATAGGTTTGGCATACAATATACATAAAAGAACATTTCATACATCTATCTAATCACGAACATCAAGACTAGCAATATAATACTACTTCAATCCTAGCATGTTTCATTAACATTCCAATATGATACATGAATAATATGCATTAACTACATATGGTATACTAACTTAAACGTGAACGTGACAGCGTGTTAATTTCTGAAATATGGTTTAATAACAACAACTAAACATGTACATTTAATCATGCATTATCATGGAATATGCACATAGAACACTTACCATAACTATTGCTTCACATGGGCTTGGTATGTATGAATTTAAATATGTATTTTCAGCATATATCATGATGTAAAAATATACATTAACTTCTGAAATTTAACCTCATCTTTCATCCTTAACTATCATAAGTGATCACACATATCACATCTTTCACTTTAACATAGGACAAACAATCATACAATGATATCGGGTACTTCTTCTTCTTTACCTAGTAATTATGGCAACCCCACTAGATCTTCGGCCGCGCAGTCGGGAGACGCTCTCAGATTCCATCGGGATAGCATGTGAACACACTTCTTGGATTTAACCCGTTGCTTTAGATATTTTACATATCTCCTTAGTCATTAACTAAGTGAATGAAAGAATCTATAGGTGGCCCCCATGGAGTCAAGAGATGGCTCCTGCTGCATGGCACTTTGGTCTCGAGGGAATCAAGAGATGGCCTCCACAGCGTAGCACTTTGATCCACGTGGTATTTAAGGCCCACATCACCGGTTTGGTGCATCCACTTAGCATCTTAACATTTTAAATAAGTCATATGCATGCATTAATTATTCTGTTTAATACAAGACATGATATAATGCATAAGAGGTACGAAAGCTATGCAATTAAACTTGTAATTAATAGGAATTACTCATGATTATCATCTTTCTGAATCACGTTGTGGACAGTGTACGCGATTCAAATCGCGTCAACTATACCTGACGTGATTCAACCAACCATGCAAAATTTCAGAAATTCAATTTAAAACGTAGTTATTTCGAAAAATAAGGAACATGCGTGAACAGTCATACTTCTAATCATGCTGTAATAGATACATCATGGTCCATACATGTTCATGAATTCATTACAGAAATACTTAAGAACTAACTAACATCGTAATATGGATGTGTTAGCATGGTTCTTTTACAATAATATCATTATCATGACATAAAATTAAATAGAAATAACTACTTTATGTATGCATGGTTAATCATCACAGAATCATAGGTTCATATTACATGGATTTTATCATAGTTTAATCATGAAGCTGATCATGATAATAGCTAGTTCTTAGTGTGAATGGTGTCGTGCATAGCCGATGTGATTCATGAATCGCGTCGGTCTGCATGGACGTGTTTCACTTCCGTGAACTGGTTTTTCAGAAACTCGAAAATAATGAAGAAGGAGAAAGAAGAGATCCATGTATCATAAATTCTCTCTAAAAATTATATCCACGTAGCCATACATCACATATACATACTAGATGGCAAATTAGGTTGAAAATAGAGTTTTTCTACATAAAAATGTTTTGATCGTTTGTCATCACTTGCCTCTCTAACCAGGAAGAGAACTCGAAGAAGATCGCCTTTGGCGAGGAGACAAGCTTCCACCAAGCTCACCGGGTCGTCCTTACGCCGCGGGGATCGTCCTCACGTCGTCTTCCTTGCACACCGCGAAGAGACATCGTGTCGCACCTGTTCTCTCTCCGAATCTCTCTTTAGGACTCTCTAATGGCTTGAAGATCAAGAGAGGGGCTTGGATCGCACTATTTGAGCTTAAATATGCCTCTAATATTTGTCCCAAGTGGACTCCTGCTGCACTTAGAGAGGAGAGAGCCGGCCACGGGTCGGATTCAAAAAACTTTGAATCGCGTCGGCTCGACCCGACATGATTCAACTCACTTGAATCGCGTCCGCCTAGGGCGATGCATTTCAGTCAACTCACTAGAAATCCAGAAGATCATAGAAAATTCAATAAATTCGAAAGCCAACCTCACTACTGGGCTTACTAGGATACTAATGGGCCTATTCTGGTCTACTAATATGCTAGGTGTTACAAATTACATGTTAATAGGAGACAAACAGTAGAGACCCCAAGATATGAGGCAACCACTCCATGAATTTCTCATATGTGAGTACAAAACTTTTGCCAACAACCCTTGATGATGGACCCCTCCTCCAAGGGCGAATTGTGCTTTGTCCTGCAAACCATGGTGACTTAAGGAAATTATCTTGGATGGCTTGTTAAGCTTGTGTTCAATACACCTTGGGTATGGCAGAATTTCAACTTCTCTAGCACTGGTATTCATCTCACCAGGCACCTGAGAATCTAAATCTCCCACTCTTGTCACTTTCTTTTCCACAGCTACAGCACCTGAAACATCATTAGAGTTGATAGCCTGTTAACCCATTTGAAGGCAAATCAGGCATTGACAAAAGGAGACTTTCCCTCCACCTTTGGATTCTCTCCCTCCGCCCCTCGTTGTTCTCCCATCCGTTGGTTCTAGTCTGCTTATAATGCTAATGTTGATAACCAGAAATATTTCTGCCTGTCAAACTGGTAAGCCAAATCAGCAACGTGACAGTTTGTTAAATCCCATTCAACATGACTTCCTTGAGAGTTGAGACCAAGCGTACTAAGGTGTAATCTTGGTGCCTTTTGTATAGGTTTTTTTAATTAGAGCTCTGTAATGCCTTATACATCTCTTTCTTTTACTATACCTTTGTGGTACCATCCACTTTCAAAAAAATCAAAGGCAGCGAGTGTTCCTGATTGGATTTGGGAGGAAGTGAAGCAGGCCTGTGGGAATCATGTTGCTGCTTCTCTGCCAGCTTCACAGAGTTGCAGGTTGGAGATGATGAGCAACGGCACACTACAGTCAGTTTGTGCTTCAGAGGACCATCCAACTCAGTGAATCAACAATGTTTCACCTGGGACATATTGAAGGAATTGAAGCTAATGGAACTGATATGTATGAATCTGAATTTGGAGGAGCCATTGATCAGAATTGTACAACCTCTTCAATTCCCAATTATACAAGGAAATTTTACATGTTGAGGAGGATTTCTTCAATAGGATGGACAGGTCCCTGGTTGGCGTACCTGAACCCATTGAGTCTTGCCTTCACCTGGTGCCATAACCAGTTATGTCAGGGTCATTGATGTTCTTTGCAGGGATGCAATGCTATTTAGGGGCTCAACATTGAAGATTTTCCAATCAGTGTCATGTAGGGATGCAAACGGGTCAGATTCATGGATCAAGTGTAAGATCCGAGACCTTATCCATTATGCTATGGGTTTAGAAAGGATATCTGTTCACTGTCCTATAAGTTAATAATTGGTCAGATAATTGGATTTTTAGTGTACCATATAATATTCGGTTAGAAAACAATCTGTATCTGTTACCTTATCCACTATGCATATTGATTTAAAAAGACTATCCAGTAACTGACCTATATGATGGGTTATTGGTTACCATGGACAAGATTTTTAGCTTATCATTACCACCCTTGAAGCCCTCGTCCATGCCCTCTGAACTGCAGCTGGTGTGAAAGAATCATTCATGGCCCTCAACTGCTGAGGGTGGGGCTGCTTAGTGGTGACTCCAGCGTAGAGGGGCAGTTTTTCTTCATTGGAGGGAGCTGTCATTTTTAAATCCAAAAATATCTGCAGGCCAGTGAAGTGCTGGGAGGGTTTTTAAGACACAACTTGGATGTTTGTTTGGGTTTGATTGCATCTTATCACATTGAACTGTTTTTGGGCCAATTTCTTCTTTTAGGCCTTCAACTTATGTGGCCTAGTTATTAGTAAATGGTCTCTGTTGCCCAGAAAACCTTATAAAAACTTCAAGCTCTGTTTTTTGGGGGCTTGGTCTTTAAAGCCCCATACCCAGTTTGGGGCAACTGCTGCTGTGAGCAGCACTTTCTTCTTAGCCAAGAAGCAGATGCAGAGCTCCACGCTTTGGATTCCGATCAAGTTTTTGATCTGGAGGATTGGGAAGTATGAAATAAGCTGAATCTGGTTAGAAGCTACCACTTACATGCGAGTCTGTTTTCAGGTCAAAATTTATCAATAACTTTCTGGTGCTGAATTGACTAAGAATTGTAGCACTTTGGATTTTTGGTGTCCAAGGCAGAGCAGGCCAGTTTAAAAGGCATGGAAGCAACTCCAATGATTTAGTAGCTCAGAATTTGTCAAAACGAGGTTAGAAAGAGGAAAAAGAATTGATTTGCAGGGAAGTTCATGATCTAATATGGTTATTGGCTAGTCGAAGGGGAGATCACCTCGCAAATCAAGGGTTGGGCCTTGTTTACTCCATGTACAAAGATTTACTTCTACATAGCAGCAATGTGGTGCTGGGTTGGTTGCTTCTTTACTTGTTATAATTCCTCAGAGAAAAATCACTCATTCAAATGTGGTCTTATTCATGTGTTAATTTCCTCATCTTTGGGTATCTTAGAAACCTAAAAAGATAGCTGCATAATATTTGTTTCTCTAAAGTTTAGAATTTGTTAACATATATGTATCCTAACTTTGTAGCTTGTGCTTTGTAGTTTGTACATTAACTTCTATATGTGTGAAAACTCTCTGAATATGTTAAGATCATTTTTTTCATGTTTCTTGCATCCACAACGATTGTTCCATTTCATGAATTCTACTCGCTGTCCCTATTTTATCCTTGTAATGTTTTTTAAATGGCTATGACTATTGCAGATGCTTCTGCCACAAGAAGACGATTGACAGGGGATATGTTTGTTCAGTTTGTCTATCTATATTCTGCAAACCTCATAAGAAGTGTTCCACATGCGGGTTGGTATCCACCATCTTACATTCTTTATGATATATTTGCAGTTAGTTCTGATTGGCTTTTATGTACTAATCATACTTCATGCTTTTCCTTTTCATGACAATTCATCTTCCTTGAAGCTTTATTGGCCTTGTTCGTACATCAATACAATATGCTCTTTTAGGCCTGGGGCTTTGGATGGGCTTTTCATTCTATTCCTATTATTTCTTACAGCATATCCTATATATAGTTACCTGACTTGAACCATTCTGTATCTTTTGTGTTTTGACGTCGGAGGTTGTTGAACCTTTTTTTGGAGGGTACAAAAGCAAAAGAAATGATTGAGGAGGGGCAAGAAAAGAAATTAAGAAAGTCCTATTAATGGCCTTTAGTGGAGCCATAAAGAGAGAGAGGGAGGAGGGCTTCACCCTCACCGGTTCCCACTCAAAGTCCAAACCGGTGGGAGGGGGGTTCTCCTTCATTAAATGCAGAAGAGAGAGAGAGAGAGAGAGAGAGAGAGAGAGAGAGGTGGGGCAATAAAGGAAAGAGAAAAGAGGGAAGAGGGAGGCCAGACCCCCCACCGGTTCTCATTTGGAACCCCCACCGGTGGGGGGGGGTCTCCTCCATTAAATACAGAAAAAGGAAAAAGAAGGGGATTATGGCAATCGATGGCCTTGAAATAGGAGTTTTTAATGCTCCAATAGATCTCAAGTTAATGGCCTCTCCATTAGTAAAGAATTCTTTAATGCTCCAATGATTGGCCCAATAATGGGGGAGGTTTTCTTTCCCTGTTAAATTAAGAAGAGGGAGAGAGATAGAGGAGTTTTATGGCCTTGCATCAAAATGGAGCTCTCTAATTTAATGCTTTCTTTCTCTCTCTCTCTCCCTCATATGAATTAAAGAAAGAGAAGGAGAAGTGTGGAGGTACCCACCGGTTGCAAAATCGGAGCCCCCCCCCTCCCTTGGTTGGCCAACTGGTTGGGGGGGGGGGGTTCCCAAACCGGTGGAGGGAGCCATCAGTTGGTCCCCTCCCTCTCTTAGCTCTCTCTCATCTCTCTCTCTCTTGAGGAGAACAGTGGGGGGTGCCACCGGTTGGGCCCTTAGCCTCCTATAAATATACCCCCAAGGGGGAGATGAAGGGCATGCCCACTGGCCCATAGCTTTAAAAGGGAAATTTTGTCTATTCAAGATACGAACTTAGTGCTTTGCACAAGTTTAAGTGCGTGGAGAATCCACGAGGCTTTTTTTGTGTTTCCTTTACAAGACTTTTTTAAGGGAAAATTCTGTCGAAATTTTGTTGTAAATTCAGCAATATATAAGGTTGTACTCTACTAAACTTTTAATGGAATAATGTGTTACATGCATAATTTTTAATGATATGTTAATGGTGTGTTACATGCATGCATGTCTTTGTGTGTGTAGCATCAAGGCATGCGTCTACTTAATCACACAATTATTAATTAATTATCCACTTAATGACTTAAATACCCTTGACTTAGCGCCTAAACTTACATAAGCTTTAAAACATACATTAGTCTAATCCAATACTTATTAATAAAACCTAATATACCATCATACCTAACATGTTTAAAACACATGAACATGACTTTAATCCCTAATAACTCCTACTCAATATGTTTAAAACATATAAAACATCACTGTAACTCTTGATAACTCATCTAATTATAGAATTAATCCTAAATGACTAAAATACCCTTCCACTCATAAAAATCGGTAAAAATAAGTAAAAATCAGGAAAAAATCCTAAAAATATAAAAGCTCTCAATATACCTCCAACATCCTTAAAACCCTAATTAAAGGTCAAAATTATAAAAATGTCCCAAATACACCATAAATCATTAAAAAATCTAGGAAAATAAAAAATTGTTAAATTAACTAAAATATGTTAATCACCCATAAAACCCATATTAATCTAAGATTACTAAAATATCCCTACAACCCAAATATACTTAAAACAACTCAAACATATCTCCTAAGGTTTTAAAACCTTCTTAAATTATTAAAACTCATTTCAAAGACCAAAATGACTATAATGCCTCTATACCCTCTAGTTTGGTATAATTATGAAAATATCCTTTGGGTTTAAAATACTCGAAATCAATTCAGATAACTCATAATCAATTTAAATACTCAGAATTAGTTCGATATGCCTAAGAATTAAGGGTGAGGTCTAGGGCTTAACTTAAAACACATCTTCATAGGCATGCGCTGCATTTGGTAGTAGTGTTGCATGTTACAAGGGCATCAACGGACGGTTAATCAAGAATTATTGAGCGGTTGTTCGGCATAATTAACACTATCCGAGTTCAATGGAGACTGGAGAGAAGTCATATACTCGGAGCTTTGCCTGATTCGAAGTCTTGGACTTCCCGATGGCTAATCCCAAGCTCTCATAATCTAAGAAATAAAATAAATAAAATCGACCTGTATTTCTCCAAATAAAACGAAGTAAAACACCCTATGAGAGATCTAGGCCCGGTACAAACAGATGGCATGCTTGAGGGACTTCTCTTTCCCTTCATCTCTCGCCGGTGATGCCCTCACTGCAAGCCTACTACTAAATTTGCCATGTCTTGTGCATGTGATCGTATTTCTGCTCAGAAGACGACAATGACAGCAAGGGTCACATATGGTTCACTTGTGGTGACGACTCATACACAGTGTGGATATCTAGCCACGCCAACATGTTTCGGGGACTTCTCCGCGGTGATTGGATCTTCCTACTTTTTGGGAATTGTCTCGGCGTCGGAGCCTACTCCAAAAAATAAAAAGAAGAGGCGTGCTTCCCGCGCCAAAAAGAGCAACAATAGCGGCCGACCGAGGCAGGTGCTCGCTGTCAATATTGTTAGCATCTCTCTAGCCTCCTCGTCCAACAAGAGGTAAAAGCAGAAAGCTCCAGCCGCAAGCCCATCTAGGACGGGGAAAAGTATATTGGTGGGAGATCTGCGCATTCGACTAGATGACGAGCAACCCGTCATCCCCAAGATCTATCATATCCTGACGGTTTTTGTCTAGAATTGGTTCGAGATTCTACTGAAGGTTTGCCAAGATAGGACAACCTTCAAAAAGAAGAAAAGGACACTAAGGGCCCTGTCTAGCAGGAGCAATAATACAAATTCAAGTCAGCCATGCCTCGGAATGGGGGCAAATCTACGCCTTGGAATGGGGGCAATCTGATGGAAGATAGGAGCCTCCGCATAAAGAAAATGTAGGTAACCAAAGAGGAAGTCCGTAAAATTCGTCAAGCTAGGATCACCCTAACAGAACAACACTAAGGGCCCTGTCTAGCAGGAGCAATAATACAAATTCAAGTCAGCCATGCCTCGGAATGGGGGCAAATCTACGCCTTGGAATGGGGGCAAATCTACGCCTTGGAATGGGGGCAATCTGATGGAAGATAGGAGCCTCCGCATAAAGAAAATGTAGGTAACCAAAGAGGAAGTCCGTAAAATTCGTCAAGTTAGGATCACCCTAACAGAACAACAACCTCAACAGCTCGCGGGGCCTGAGAGGCATATAGCCAATACGACAACCTAGCCTCGTTCCCCGTGAGGTCAAAAGAGGAAAAGCGCCTCTAAGGCACAAGAACCAGTCTGACAATGGGCATCTGTCTTCGAGCGGTTGGGCTCATTGGTCCGATTGACTCAGAAGAAGAAGAGAAATGCTAGGATGACATAAAATGACAAACGAGTCTACACATGCTACATTTCCAACACTACCAACCGACAACCTTCCCAGCCAAAGGACCGAAATGACACGATCAACCTGGCACAACAGGGCGGGCCCCTAACCTATTTAATGGAACAAGCTATGCGTCTGATAAACCAAAGAAATCAGAGTACTGGGCAACCCCAAATTAGCGATGGCAATGTTGTGGAGAGAGTTGGTAGAGATGGGACAAATGTCCAAGACGCCAGGCCCGATATGGAGTGACCTAAGGACCAAATCCAACCTCAGACTATGGAAGAGATGAGGCAAGAAAATCAACAACTCAGGGCCTTGCTCTTCGGTCTTATGCAAAAGATGTAGGAGCAACGCAGGGCAACCCAAGTCCCTTCAATAAATGCACTGCCTCCGAGAGCGGTATCCATGCTGGTGGTGATAAGATCACAAACCGCCGAGGTCAACTTCAACCCTGATGAGATATAGGAAGATCGGGTTGAAGAGCCCAACCATAATTCTCAGCAACCCATGTTTTTGCAGATGATGCTACAATATCGCAGAAACATCTCATTGAGCAAATTGTTGAAGTCAAGATGACAGAACATGACAACGGGATAAGCACGTTCAACTTTATAAAATGCCATTCTCGGCCCATCATATATTCAAGAAGCTCCCGCCAGATCACAACAACTGTCCCAAGTTTACCAGATATGACGTGGAAGGTTCGACCTATACGAGTGACTTGGGAGAGTTGGCTACTAATGAAGTCTATCTCTTGAGGTTCTTCTTTACCTCCCTCACGGGCACTGCATTCTAATAGTATGCAAAGTTGAAGCCCAACTCTATCAGCAGTTGGGAGAAAATGCAAAAAAAGTTCCTTGACCACTTCAAGGTGTCGTAACGAAAGGTCACCATCACTGAACTGGTGACGCCAAAGTAAGACAAGAATGAATTTGACACTGACTATATCAAAAAATGGCGGAACCTCTACATGAAATGTGACAATCCGTCGGTCCATGAGGATGCAGTCCAATTGTGCAAAAGGGGCTTAAAGCTTGAGATTAATGAAAAGTTGATTGGGGCAAATGTTAGTGATCAGCTAAATAACATTGTAACGGAAGTCAAAATGTTCTTGCAGATCATGCAACCATTGCCTTTAATGAAGAGAAAGTCCTAAAGAAGCGGAGTATAGATACAGAAAAGTTTAATGCCATAGACTTTGCCGCAACTGTAGAAAAGGCAGGGGGCAACGGCAATGCAAATGCCTTGACATCCAATAGAAGGAGATTATTCGTCACCCTCAACGAGAGGAGGAAAATGCCTTACTCTTTTACTAGGGAGCAATCGAGGAAGCTGTTCGACGCCTGCGTGCGGATCTCATGGTGCTATCTAAACCAAAAAGGTAAAGAGAAGTTGGTAAAACAAATGAACCCAACTATTGCATGTACAATCGCATGTTGGGACATGTGATAGAGGATTGCTACATCTGTAAGGAAGAAATTGAAAAACTCATTCAATAAGGGGTTGTGGAAATGGGAAAGTACTTGGTAGACCCGCCTCGGTCACATCGAATGTTAAGACAGACATTTACAGCACTGTCGTCCCCATGGGCGAGGGCTCCTCAGGAGAATAGCCTGCAGAAGAGAACATGGATGCCTCGCCGGAGCAGGAGGCGACACCATCATACCTTTTAGCGACCCTTACTCCAGAAGGATCTATTATGGCGGCACTGGAGGAGATTCAAATGAGTCTGATATGGCCCTCCCAACTAGTTACACCCAACAACCCCTATATGGCCTTATACCTACTAGGAATGGACGTGGTGGGCCCATTAACACCTTCATCAAGGGGGTGCCAATATATCCTGGCTGCAACAAAATACTTCACATGGTAGGCGGAAGCTGTCCTGCTAAAGGAAGTCACGGGTGAAGCCATGTCTCGCTTCGTTCGATATAATGTCATCTAAATTCGGGACGCACAGCCGGATCACATCAGATGATGACACGCTGTTCAAGAATCAGACTATTTACAAAATGGCGGAATGCCTACAAGTACATCAAACTCGAATGTCTCGGGCCTTCGATAAATCGGTGAAAGTGGAGCTTCAAAAAGGGTGATCTTGCAATGGCCAAGTAGAAGGATGTTATGGCATTCTGGCTTAAGAACAAGTTCAAACCAAATTGGATCGGGCCCTTCATAGTGAGCAAGGTCTACGAAGGCGGCACCTATAAGTCGGTAGATGAAAAAGGAAATTTGGCTTCCCTCTACTGAATGGCTACTACATGAAGTTATACTATGCTCTGGAGCATGAGTTTCTCAAGGGTCAACAACGAGAGGAGTCATAGTGCCGTAGGATCCAATGTATATACATGTGTATGTTCAAAAAGAGAAATAATAATAATATGGCTGTATATATACATATATATATATATATATATATATATAAAGAAAGAAAAGAAAGAGAGATATAGATAAATGGGCTTAAAAAAATTAGGTGCCCTGACAGACTTAATTGGTCCCGTCCCCAAAAGGGACAAATCAAGAGCAAAAAGGTCTAGACCCCGACTGAGGTGAAAATCCGAAAGGGCACCTCATGTAAAAATGGGCAAACCCTGTTGTGTGAAAACCCGCGAGGGCACATATGCAAAAATAAGAAGGGGCTAACTTCGGTGAAAACTCACAAAGGCGCCAAAGTTGGTATTAAAAAAAAAGAAAAAAAAATCATCACCATCAGTCAACAACTCACCGGAGTATGGCTCATAGAAGCTATTCATACCAAATGTATTCAAAATATATATGTATACATACATAGCCATACCCGGGTGGGGGGGAGAATTCTCTCGGTTTGTCCCAAGTAGAGATCGAGTTTTTCCACATTCCTATCCAGGGAGGATATCAAAGTCGCTAATGACGAGAAAATCTTTAGTGTCACCCTGGTGACACGAGAATACTTCCATAAAAGGTTACAACCAAAGTGACGATGACAATGTCATCCTGACTCAGTAAGGAAGTGGGAAGCTTGATTTCTCACTTAATATAGGCAAAGGGAGCGCTCCACCTTTTTGCCAGAATCCTTCATCCCACCCGATAATCTCTTTTCACAGATTCAACTATTCCTTGGTCTAGGGAGCCACCCAAAATTCACCAAAACCTCCGGCCCTTTAGGATCATTATATCCTGGGAAGGACTTAAGATTCATAGTCCCACCGCGGTCGCCAAATGTCAAAGTTGTCAACAAAAGGAGGTGATGTACTCCAATACCTGCGACCATGGGGAGCACTTTATACGACGAATAGAAATCCCAACGTCTTCGACCAGGGGAAGCGCCGCATCCTTCAACGATAGGAATTCCGACGTCTTCGACCACGAGAAGTGCCATATTCTTCGACAATGAGCATCCCAACATCTTTGACCAAGGGAAGCGTTACATTTTTAAAACAAAAAAATAATATTCTAATATTTTACGCTATCGGGAGGCATAGTATCCTAAATTCGTGCACCTTCGGGAGACGTAGTATCCGAAAATCCTTACGCCCCCGGGAGGCATAGTATCTCAAAATCCTTGGTCTCCGAGAGCCATTGTCTCTCCAAAATTCACGGCTACCTAGAGCAATTGTTTTCTTGAAAATTCCAAAAAATTGCAAGTCTTGTCTAAGTCTTTGTATCCATTATTCTTATCGGTTCACGGGGAAGCCTCAATTCCCTATAAAAAATACAGTCTTATTGGTTCCCAGGGAAGTCTTAATTCCCTACCAAACATACAGCCTTATCGGTTCCTAATGAAGCCTTAATTTCCTACCAAAAATTCCTTATTGGTTCTCAGGGAAGCTTTAATTCCCTACTAGAAGCTCCTTATCGGTTCTTAAGAAAGCTTTAATTCCCTACCAAAAATTTCTTATCAGTCCTCAGGGAAGCGTTAATTTTCTTCCATAAATTCCTTATCGGTTCTCGAGGAAGCTTCAATTCTCTATCATAAATTCCTTATCGGTTCTTAGGGAAGCCTCAATTCCCTACCAGAAATTATTTATCGATTTTTAGGAAAACTTCAATTCCCTATTAGAAATTCTTTATCGACCCTTAGGGAAGCCTCAATTGCCTACCGTAGATACATTATACATCCTTATCGGCCCTCAGGGAAGCCTCAATTCCTTACTGCAGATACATTCTTTATCGGACCTCGAAGGGGCCTCAAGTCCTTACCAAAAATGCATCTTTATCGGTCCTGGGGGAAACCTTGATTTTCTACTAGATATATCCTTATAGACCCTCAAAAAAGCCTCGATTCCCTACCACCAAATAAATTCCTATCGGCCCTTAGGGGAGCTTCTATTTTCTTACCACAAAATAGACTGCTATCGGCCCTGGGAGCCATGTTATCCCAGAATCCTCGCCTCCTGGGAGCTGTTGCAAACCTAAATCCTATGGCTACTTGGAGCCTTTATCCTCGTGTAGTCAAAACACACACACACACACACACGTCCCACCAAAATTTCACTACTCATCATTTCGACCCTCAGGACAGCCATAATTTCCTACAGAACAAAAAAAAAAGGAAAAAAAAGAAAAAAAAAATAGAGAAGAGGCTTAAAAACGAGATGCTCCGATGGACTTAATTGGTCCTACCCCCAAAGAGATCGGTTAAGGATAAAAAGGTTTTGAACCCAGTAAAGTGAAAATCCGAAAAGGCGTCTTAGGTAAAATTGGGTAACCCCGTTGCATGAAAACTTGAAAGGGCGTGCAGGCAAAAGTAAGACGGGACTAATGCGGGTGAAAATATGAAAAAGATGTTAATGTTAGTGTTAAAAAAAAAGAAAAAAAAAGGAGGGGACTTAAAAATGAGGTGCCCCGACGAACTTAATCGGTCCCGCCCCCAAGGAGATCGATTAATGGTAAAAAGGTCTCAAACCCAATTAAGGTGAAAATCGGAAAGGGCGCCTTAGGCAAAATCGGATAACCTCGCTGCATGAAAATCCAAAAGGGCGTATAGGCAAAAGTAAGAGGGGGCTAATGTTGGCGAAAACCTGAAAAGATGCTAGTATTAGTTTGAAAAAAAAAGGACACATGCAATGTATAACAAAGAGTTCATACCACTCAAGCTTAGCATTGATCTTCAGAAGAATATTTGTAATATGCTGAAGCAATGACAAAGTCCGAGACAAGCCCTCAGGGTAGCTTGAGTTCTTCGACAAAAGGGGGGTGATAAGAACTACAATAAAGAAATAGCAGATCAACTCTGGTCCGAGAAAGAGCCATGTCCCGCCAGAGGCTGCGATAGACCGTCTACCAGCAAATGGAGAACTTCAAGCCTTTGAAGAAATTCGGCTCCATCTCTAGAAAGTTAGTCGAAGTGATGATCGATGGCTGCCATAGAATGATAGTTTTCTTCCGACAAAATTTTAAGAATCCGTGCCAACAGGCGCAAAGCGGCAATTTGGGGTTCCCTGTCTACCATGCTAGAAGGGATAATATCTTTTTGATATTGGAGCGCAGAAGTCTCCGCAACTCGAGCTACGTTGATTGCCTCGATAGTCTCAACCTTAGTCCGCATTGGCAAAAGGCGAGGCAATTGGCGGAGCGGGAATATCGGCCTCCCCGTGTCTCGCCGTAGAAAGATTTTCCACAGACTATGAGGACAAAGACAACAAGCTGCAGAAAGATAGAAAAAATAGGCGTCGGAGAGCCGCAATAGAAGTCTCGAGATACAAAAATTGATCAAGTCCTCATGCAAATTGCTATGCACCAATATTAGGCTAGTCCAGAACGCTTCGTATGGAACTCTTGGAAATGTCAAGATAAGATATTGATATCCCAAAATAGAGCAAATGCCAAAAGAATCAAGTGACTCGCCCATATATTATTAAGAAGTCTCAATGTCATAAAGACCAAGAGATGTCCCGGAGTCAAGTAAACATCAAAAGATTCAAGCGGCATCAACTCTTGAGGAACCTCCAAGTCATGAAGGCCAAAAGGATCGCCAAAATCAAAGAGGTTGGGCGCTTTCAAATACATCTGGAGAGCCGAAAAGCTATAAGAACGAGGCTTCCTGGACATATCTTGAGGCGCCTAAGGATCAAAATTGAAGGTCATCGTGACCCAGAAAAGCTTGGATGGAGCATATGCATAGCAAGCTGAAGCAATGCATCGCTTGGCATATGCAAGACGATACTGTAGCTTCTCTCAGGAACCTTAGAATAAATAAGGCAAGGCTCGGGAAGTCAATGTGACAGTGCCAACACTCCGCACGTGAGAGCTTTTTAAGCATGCAGAATGAAGATTTCTTGTGGCCAAAAAAGACACGAGACACGCGCCTTCGTTGTCGCCTCCAGCACAGGTCCCGTAGGGGGCATTTGTTGAACCCTTTTTTTGGAGGGTACAAAAGCAAAAAAAAATGGAGGGACAGGAAAAGAAATTAGGAAAGTCCCATTAATGGCCTTTAGTGGAGCCATAAAGAGAGAGAGAGGAAGGCTTCACCCCCCACCGGTTCCCACTCAAAGTCCAAACCGGTGGAGGGGGGTCTCCTTTATTAAATGCAGAAAAGAGAGAGAGAGAGAGGTGGGACAATAAAGAAAGAGAAAAGAGGGAGGCTAGACACCCCCCCCCCCCCTGGTTCCCATTTGGAACCCCCACCATTGGGGGTCCTGCCCTCCATTAAAAAAGAAAAAAGAAAAAAACTCTCGACCAGTAAGGAGGTCTCCTCCATTAAATACATAAAAAGGGTAAAAAAAAGGAGTTTATGGCAATCAATGGCCTCGAAATAGGAGCTTTTAATGCTCCAATAGGTCCCAAGTTAATGGCCTCTCCACTAGTGGAGAATTCTTTAATGCTCCATTGATTGCCCCAATAATGGGGGAGCTTTCTTTCCCTATTAAATTAAGAAGAGGAAGAGAGATAGAGGAGTTTTATGGCTTCTTAATGGCCTTGCATCAAAAGAGAGCTCCCTCATTTAATGCTCTCTCTCTTGCCCTCATATGAATTAAAGAAAGAGAAGGAGAAGTGGAGAGGTATCCAACGCTTGCAAAATCGGAGGCACCTCCTCCCCCTGATGGCCAATACCGGTGGGGGTGCCAATCGGTGGCACCCCCCCACCGGTTCCCAAACCAGTAGAGGGAGCCACTGGTTGGCCCCCTCCCTCCCTTAGCTCTCTCTCATCTCTCTCTCTTGGGGAAAACAGTGGGGGGTGCCACCGGTTGGGCCCCCCGTCCCCCCCCACAAGGGGGAGATGAAGGGCATACCCACTGGCCCATAGCTTTAAAGGGGAAATTATGCCGGTTCAAGATACAAACTTAGTGATTTGGACAAGTTCAAGCGCGTGGATAATCTATATGAGGTTCTTTTTGTGTTTTCTTTTCAAGATTGTCTTAAGGAAAAACTCTCAAAATTTTGATGTAAATTCAACAATATATAAGGCTGTGTACTCTGCCGAATTTTTAATGGAATGATGTGTTGCATGCATAATTTTTAATGATGTGTTAATGGTGTGTTACATGCATGCATGTCTTTGTGTGTAGCATCAAGGCATGCATCTAATTAATCATCAACTTAATGACTTAAATGTCCTTGGCTTAGCCCCTGAACTTACATAAGCTTTAAAACATACCTAAGTCTAATTCAATACCTATTAATAAAACCTAATACACCCTCATACTTAACATGTTAAAAACACATGAACATGACTTTAATCCCTAACTCCTGCTCAATATGTTTAAAACATATGAAACATCACTATAACTCTTGATAAACATCTAACTATAGAATTAATCCTAAATGATTAAAATACCCTCCCACTCATAAAAATTAGTAAAAATCAATAAAAATCAGAAAAAAAATCCTAAAAAATGTGAAAAGCTCTCAACATACCTCCAATATCCTCAAAAGCCTAATTAAAGGTCAAAATTATCAAAATGCCCCTAATACACCAAAAATTATTAAAATTTCAGAAAAATAAAAAAATGTTAAATTAACTAAAATATGTTAATCACCCATAAAATCTATATTAATCTAAAATTATTAAAATACTCCTGCAATCCAAGTATACTTAAAACAACTCAAAAATATCTCTTAAGATTTTAAAATATTTTTAAATCATTAAAACTCATTTCAAACACGAAAATGACCAATGTCCCTATACCCTTCAATTTTACATAATTATGAAAATACCTTTATAGGTTGAAAATACTCAGAATTAATCCAGATAACTCGAAATCAATCCAAATACTCAGAATTAGTCTGATACCCTTAAGAATTGAGGGTGAGGCCAAGGGTTTAACCTAAAACATATCTTCATATGCATGTGCTGCATGTAGTAGTAATATTGTATGTTACAAGGGCATCAACGGATGGTTAATCAAGAGGTGTTGAGTGGTTACTCGATGTAATTAATACTGATCAAGGTCAGTGGAGAGAGGTCATATACTTGGATCTTAGTTTGATCTAAAGTCTCCCCCAGACTCCTTAATTGCTAATCTCAAGCTCTCATAGTCCAAGAAATAAAATAAATAAAATCGACCTATATTTCTCCAGATAAAACGATAAAACGAAGTAAAACACCTTAGGAGAGATCTAGGCCAGGTCCAAATAGAGGTCTATTGCTTTCTCTTATAATTTGGTGAGTTTACTTTGTAGAGGTTCCTACATGGTGTATCTGCTAGATTTTTCTGTGCTGTACAATATCTTTTGGGGGTTTTGTACTTGTACTTGATATTTAGATTTTAGGATATTTGAACTCCCTTAGGTATTGTGAATTATTGTGGTTAATTGTTGAGGGCAGTCACTAAATAAAGATAGTTTGATTTTCTACAGAACTGACGGAAACTTGTGTTCATCTACTGATTAGATGCAGAAGTAAATTGGTTTGATGGAGATGAAGGTGTCTGAATGTTGGGTGTAGAGTACAACTCATGAATGCAATTCTTTCTAACCTTTCCATATGTACACTTTCCCTTCGGTGGATCCCTTTAGAGATCCTTTTTATTGAGTGAAAGTTGAGATTGCCCCACAGAGATCTCAAACATAGATCTATATGACACAGTATGAAATATAAAAAATGCAGATTTCATTATGCCTTAAAGAAATCAGTAGCATGATAGAAGATAATAATGCAGTGGCCTATTGAATTTAAATTCTAATTTACTGCTCGCATATGTTATTGCTATTTGAAACTACCAAACTGGATATCCTCTTGCATGTTTCAGAGGGTGCTTCAAAACAACAGTGAAATGCACATGTCAGACCGTCTACCTAATTTTTGACGTGGGGCACCAATTTTCCTATCCCAACAAAAACCAAATTGTACATAATTGCGTAGTATAATGTATCTCCAGTCAACCAATGTGACAAGAATGGGAAGTTCTATTAAAGGCTGTAAAACATTCATACAAATGCCCACCTTCCGCCCAAAACACATTCATGCAGATTCCTTACCATAGAAGGTTGTGTCTAGTTACCACTCCTTGCAGCGTAAGCAGTAAGGATGGCAGTCTACTGCCTTGCTTGCCTTGGTCACCTTGACGAGTATGTAGTCTAAAAGTTTGGTTCCCAAAGCCAATACAAGTTCAATTCATCAAAATTCAAAGCTCAAGTTTAAATTTGAACTTTGCCCGCATCACGTGTCTAGAGGATTAGCATGACTTTGTGGTGACTGAGATGCTCTTTTGGCAGGTTTGAGAAACATGAAGGCTAGGATATGAGCAACCTCTTGAGATGGTGAAAGGAGAGGTGGCTGCTGATAGCATTACATGGGGTATGTGGAATCACCTCTCTTTAATTTGGGATGCCATCCTCTTTAGGGCTTTACCCGATGTCTCGAGCAACTCCTTTATGATTGGTAGCAAGAATGGGTTCTTGAAAAGGTGTAGCACTGATTGGCAATTGTGTCTTCAGCCACGCACAAAGACTAGGTGAGAGTTGCAGGTTTCTAAGGAGGAGGATCCTCAGTGATACAGGCAGCGAGCCATCTATGCACTACAGGGAGTGTAAAGGCTCATCAACTATTGGGGTTTTGCCATCATCATAATGGCTATGGTGGGAAATTGAAATCACTTGAAGGGGAGACTCTAGATGATGTACATGTGGGAACTAAAGCTAAGCTGGATGACCCATTTACTCTCCAAGGGATTCGACTTCCTGTGAGGGCACTATATACATTTATTCTTGTTTTCCACTGGAAGTAAGGCTGTAGACAAATACAAAAATAAGTGACGCGTGATATCAGAGGGGGCAGTCTTAAGGAGTTGCAGGGCTAAGGCCAAGTTATCCAGGGGAATCAGACAATTAGATGAGGAAAGGTGGACAACCTTTTGGTCCTATTTTTGGTACTCAGCAAAGTAACTGCCAAAGCAGTCTTGGGGATGATGTTGCCTATTGTGATTCCATATATGTGGGTTCGCTGTATGTGAATTATGAAGCAGTGAGGGGGAGGGGGGGGGGGGGTGGGAATGAAGCTGCCTTGACCCCATCCTCCTAAAAACTAGTCACTACTCTTAGTTTGGCCATAACTTGTGATGCAATATATAGACATCAGCAGTGAGACAGTCTGGTCAAGAAAGGAGGGTAAAGACTAGAGACTGCTTCCAGAGTAGTGCTTCCAATATGGATATGGAACACCTCCACAATCTGATTCCTCTTCAGTCAACTTTGTTGCCCAAAAGATAGGTCCTCTTCCATGCTGACTAGCTATTATACAATGATTGTCATCGCATCCTCTCTCCTGTCACTGTCTGAATTCAATCCCAGGTTGTATACCTGAAGAGTACAATCTGCAACAGACGTAACTATCTCATCAGTGGTTCAAGCTGGTGACATTGAATAACTGCTAGTGAAATGGAGAAGATATGGAAGATCTTGGAAGACATATATGATAGTGGCTGCAGGTTGCTGTCCTATGCATAATGATCGAGTTTTCAAAGAACATTTTCACACAGCTTTCAACATTATCAACTCATCTCTCACTCTTCTATCTTTAAGTGGGGAATCAGTCCTCTCTAATGCATTCTTCTCTTTTAACAAAGTTAATAGTTGTAAATGACCTCTTGTTTGAATCAGTGTGGAAGTTTGCATAGGGTAGGGAGGGTGACTTGCTACCACCGTAGTAGTAGATGGGGTTTTTAATGAGTTCTTTTCTTAATGACATTTTTCCCCTTTTTAGTGAATGAAATGTGGCCTTATAGTCACCTACTAAAAATAAGATCTCATTAGTGTAGCTAGGATGTTTCTAGGTATCATAACTCCTTGGGATCATCTTTTATGGCCTCTGGTGCGAACAATTTATACAGTTGTTTCATCTTCTCTTTTCCCTTGAATGCATCTTAATAGTCAATTCACGCATTCTTGGGGTGCAGTTGCTGGATGCAGTCTGTCATTGCAGGAGATGCGGCTCATTAGCAGATGCACATGTAGCAACCAGCTGTTTATGGTCTTGGATCTCCTAAACTTTGTTACCCAAGGAAAATCATCTACTTCCTTCTGCTCGATCATGATCTTAAGGGGTAAAGTGTAGGTGGATCCATGTCCATTCTGGAGTTTGGTGTGCTGAGCACAAGCAGCAGCTGACTTCAGGTGGCATCAAGTGGAAGGTGGTGGGTGACAGTTGCTGGCAGTAATGAGGAGAGTGGCTGTTAGCATCAGGAAGCAATGGGTTAATAATCCTTGTTACCAGCCTTTTTTTTTTCAGTTGAACAGGGAATCGTCGAATCCTAGTTGACTATTTGTAGCTTCCACTAGGTTTCTTTTCTGTTTGGAGAGGTTAATGTGGCCCTTAGGCTGGTTCATTTCTATGATTTGGTTGCTACAACTATTTGCATAATGGAGCTGTGCCAGTTGCCCAGACCTTAGTAGCAGGATTCACTTCATTTTGCCTTCATTCCCGCTCACAAAAGCATTCCCATTCACTGTTCCTGCTCCTTGTAAGGGAAATTTGAATGGTAAGCTAGATGACCACCTACTCCATCTTATTCCCATTACTGCTGCCATGGCCACTCCCTGCAACTATAGTCCAGACACAGCATGACTCTTGGACATGCATGCCAACACTGCATTGTGGGATCTCAAAATGAGCACTGCAACAATTTTTCAATTATTTGTTTGAATGTTAAGGTTCAATAATTTCGTTAATATTTTAAGTATTTTTTTTTGTGTTCTTGAAATATTTCAAGATACCCCCCTCCATGTTTCCCTGTCTTGTTTTTTTTTTTTTTTTTGCCATGTCCAGTACACGTCCATTTGGGGATTTGGACACGTGTCCATGGCCCCACAAATCATAGGTTCAACTGTTCAAGTACAACATCCCATGTCATGGTACAAGACAAATTTACTTATTTGCTACTTGAATAGGTGTGTATGTTCTGAATATTAGAACATGTAGCACAGCCTTACCCAATGAATTTGGGAATTGTGTGATTGGACCCTTGTTGGCTGGTTTCCCTTCAGTCCTTGATGACTCCCGTTCTTGAAAAGAACTAGTTTTTGCTAGAAATTTCTAGTTCATGTGTTCCCAAAGGAGAACATCCATTATCTCTGCCTTGTTGCTCCAATCTGCATCTCACTTACAATATAAATCTTCTTGCTGTATGCAGCTCAGATTTCAAACAGGCCTCTGCAGAATCTAATTCAAAAGCAGATGGCAAGCGAAAGACTCCGGAAGCATAGGTTTTCCCTTGCCTAAACCTGTGAGTGCAGCTGTTCACGTTCATGTACTAGTTGCTTGTCTCTTGTTGGCAAATCATTGGAATACTTATGATTATACTATCTCATGTTTATTATTATATTATCTCATGTTCTGAGAACATTTTCTTATTTAATATGGACTTGCAGTGAACGGGAGCAGTCGGTTCAGCCATCGGTTCCTGTACACTTAGAAAAGGAACAATCCTCATCTTCCAGCTGTGTAATCCCACAGAAGAGAGCAGTTGCGGCATCTTATTTTTCTTATTTTTTGAGCTGTCCAGTAGGAGTTAATTAATGTCTCCCAAGTTGCATACCTTGTAGATATATGTAATCCTTTCTTGTAAGACAATCTAATCCTACTCGGTGGTGCAGGATTTTGTGAAACCTATTTCCGCCACTAAGTTAGCCTCCAAATGCTCACATTTGCTTGAAGTATTCTTGAATGTTACTACAACTTCCCCCAAACGTGAGGCTGGGTGGTGATGCCCGGATGGTATCCCCAGTCGCCTCTTAGGATTTGTGATCCCTCCTGGCCCCGTGGATAAAAAAAAGTCTCCCTTAGATTTGTACCGCATCACAAGTGGGTGAGTAGGATGTTCATTCTCCCAATTCAAGCCTTGCTTGAGCTTTAGGGTCTGTTTGGTAGTGTTGAAAACACCCAGCCCTTGGGAAATGCTCGTTTGTGCAGTTCGTTTGGCATGCGTAAAAAGTTGATCAACTGGAAATTTAATCCGTTGACTACCCATAAATCCTGACTGTGGCATCTGCCTGGAAGGAGTGGATGCTGTTTTACGGGGAGACGTTTGAAGAGGGTTTTTCTTCGCCTGCTCCTCTTGCTCTTCGTGAACTTAATTATTGTAGACACCTGTTTCGGCTCCTCATCGCGGACCGTGGCAGCAACTTGCTAGGCCAATCCAACTTGGAAAATTAAAGGAAAAAGGAAACAGAAAAGGTCTTTTGACATTGCCAATCAAATTTTGGTTGTGTGAGTGCATAGTTTTTATTGTTTGAACCGTCTAGTTAGATGTGAGTTGGGATGTTTTCCCATTCAGGAAAAAACGAAGAAGAATATCATTTGGTGTTGTCATTTGAATTTGATCATGATTTTTTTTATTTGGACTGTCCGGTCCAGTGCCGAGTAGGGGGGTTCTTTCAGCTCGATTTTTTTTTTTTAAAAAGGAACAAACAAAAGTCCGTTGACTTTGCGTTCGAATTTTGATCACATGGAAGCTTCATCTTGTTTATTTGAATTGTCCAATTAGATGCCCAGTTTGAGGTTTTTTTAAAGAAAAATTAACCTTTGACATTGCCATTCGAATTTTGAATATGTGAGGCATGATCTTTTCTATTTAAATTCTTTGATTAAATGTCAAGTTGGGATATTCTGAAAGCTCAGAAAATTTAAAAAAGAAAAAAGAAAAGTTCTTTGATCCTGCCATTCAAACGGTAGTGCCAATCTATGTTAGTAATTTGGTAATGTGAAATTTTTTTTACAAGTATATGTATATATATAATTATTTTTAGAAAAATATTTTACGGAAAAAAAAAAAAATTGCTTTCAAAAGTATCAAATGATAGATGACATTTTCATTTTCCTTGTTAATGTTTTAACAGTTGTGATGCCAATCGAATTACCATGTTAATAATCTGTTTAATCATAAGAATTGTCAGGATATGGGTTCTGAAAGTCCAGTGTTACTGTGGTGGCGTCGTAACAAGTACCCAGTTAAAACGAGTAGACTAGTGATAACGGGGAGGAAGATTTCTAACTAAAGTCCCAAATTCGAAACACGGCATTCCGTCGGATTAAGCGTGGAGAAGAGAAAATACACCCGCGAGAAGCACCTCGTAGGGCTCAAATCTGGGTCTCCCTACTGAAGGCGGGGAGCGTGTTCGTTGCGCCATAGGCGCCGGACAACAAGTACCCAATAGTTGCGGCTGTGACATGCGGCTTATGTGATGTTGCCTTGGAAGAAAATGACTACAAAACATGTGAATTTGTAGGGGGCTTTTGGAAATTTATTCAACCGAGGATTCTGAAATTGGAGATTTACATTGGCAATCAGAAGAGGGCTTTTATTATAAGTTGAATTTTTATATCCATGGCTTCCATCCCAAAGTGAAATGAAATATGTGTCAGGTATCTATTACCCTAATGATCGAATCTTTTGTGAACATGAATGCTTCGTTCATAGTGAAAATTACCAATTGTCCATAGGCATTTCATGTGCCAAATGGTGACCAACAAAAATATGAAGGGCCTCTATTTTCATAAGCAAGCATTTGCTCTCATTAAAAAGTGTAATGAGATTCTTGTCGCGTCCAACATCCAAATATTGTCTTCTTTGCAAGAGTTTTGTCGCGCTCCAATCCCACCTTATTGAACCCAAACAAACTTGTCTAATGGTCTCATTACATGATCATTCAAGCATGTTGATGCATTGGGAGCTCGTCACCTTAAGCTAGCATCAACATGTGCGTGCCCAACTCCTCGCTGCATCTGTCATCTTGCAGTGGCCTAGGACTGTCAACGGATACCCGATTATTCGATTTTTCGACCCATTTTTGAAAAGAAAATCTGTTTTTGATAAAAAAATATCCGTCCGATAATTATCAAAATCATAAATGGATATTTCCAATAAGTTATTGGAATCGGAAATGGAAACATATGTTTCCGTATTCGCTTTCCGATTTTCGATTCTAATTATTAATAATAATATCAACCTTTGGATTTTATTAGTACATAATTTATGTTGTGTTATTATGAAGAATTTCATTAGCGTGTGGTGAAAAGTTCTTTCTATTTTGAAATGATATCTAGTTGAAAGTCTTTTCTTAGGTATCTTTTAACATTTAGTTATGAAGTTTAATGTATATAACAGATTTTTAAATGTAACTTTGTAGATATGGGGTTGCACTCATTGTGTTTTAATCTTATTGATCATTATCTAATGTATTAGGGCCTATTAGTTATATTGTGCCTCATTCTATATGTCTTAAACAAATAAATCAAGAAATTAGCAATTTTTGATAGTTATCAAAAATAATATCTAGTTCCGATATGGGAATCAAAAACAGATCGGAAACGAAAAATACACATTCTGATCTTATCAAGATCGGAAACGGAAATAGGTTATTGTTATCGGAATCGGAAAACGAAAACTCTTATTTCCGTTTCTATATTCTACCCGTCTACGGCCCTACAGTGACCAGTTGGATCTTATAGTCTTTTTAGATGGGCAAAAGTCATTGGCAACTCCTATAATGCAGAATTCTATTTGCACAGATTTGACCACCATGCTTGTGTTCTTGTTTTTCTTGTGACATGTTGCTATAGTGGTTTTAAAGCCAAGATTATATAGCATTGTGTTGTTGACAAATGCAAGTCAACCAATCTGTTATGCCTACATGAATGCATACACGCAAGGCACTTCTATTCTACTTTTCTACTTTGTACGCATATACATGGAGTCCTTGCCCTTTCACCAGTGATGAGGGTGGTGATGATATAGATCACTTCGATGTTGCAGGGCATGGAACCTGCACGTATACGAGTCATGGGGTTATCACTTAGTTACTGTTGATTTACGTACATGTAAGACATATGGATGGTCTGCATCCTAAAATGTTGAGTCTAGGGATGTGAAAGGATAGTTATTAGGATTTAGGCTTTATCATTATTCTTATCTTTTGTCGAGTTGATCGTGTGTTGATTCTAAGAGGATTAGGAATTTAGGATGGACCCTGGTGACCCAATCTGACTAGAATTAGAACAAGTTGTAACTTGATCTACTAGGACAAGTACCTTCGGCCGCGGAGCCCTATAAAATAACCTTATGTGGTATCTTGTCTAGGTAGGTATAAGCACAACACAGAGAAGAGGGCATTGGTAAAAGATTCATGGAGGAGAGACATCTTTGGGGTCAATTTAAAAGTTTTCTAGCATAGTAGATCTCATTCTCTGATTCTCATGGTGTTGGCCCTATAGATATTTGTTGAAAATATTTGAACCACGTGATATCTTCTTGATTTTTGTGTGTGTGCTTATGCGATTTATCCATGGTGAGTTTTCATACCTCTTCCGGGTTTAGCATGCCACGGCCTAATCCCAACAAATGATATTGAAGGCATGGCAATAGACCATGTAAAAAACATGCTCATGGCAAGTGCAATTCAAGCTCCTTGGATGGTGCCAAAGTTGGTAACATGCAATAACTTTGTTTATATTGATGCACATGGAGGAGGAGGAGGAGGACGACGGCGACGGCGACGGCGACGAAGAAGAAGAAAGACTTTGTGCATGATTCTTTACTAGCGAAGCCCAAAACAGTGGGAAGACATGCATAAGAGTCCCATTTTGCATGGCTTATATTGTCTAGTAATTGCGTCGTTAATTGAGATTTTTGGAAATGTTCATGTCACTCATTCAAAAGGACAAATGAAGAAAAAATTGCAAGTATGCCTTCCTTAGTTGTGTGCCTGAGCATCAGAAATAATTTAGACTAAAAAACGAAAGTCAAGTCATTTTGAGCTTGTAGGTTCCATGGTGAGATGGAGCCAAGTTGAGTCAATGGGATATCCAAGTGGAAGTGTACACTTGCAAATTGATAATGGCATTAAGGTCGACGACATCGATGACATAATGACTGCTAATTTGCACCATTATGTATTGTTGCTAGAACAACAATGTGCAATGGGGATGTGGTCTATTGAGTCCCAATGATTTCTTTTGATGACAACAAAACTCCTTATAATACCTTAATTACTTTTGATAATGTACTTGTTTTGGATAAGATTCAAGCATTTATTGTTAACATATTAATGTTGGATATGAGTCATTGTGCCTAAATAAGCAACTAGTTGCATTTATGCAGGCTTTGAGAATTGATTTCCATGAATGATGTCTACTTACTTTGAATTTCTCAAGGACATATTGTAAATTAATTTTATATTATTGGCAGTTGTGCTAAGTGAATGGGTCTTCAAATGATAGATTTCTTTATTGAATGATTGACTAAATTGAAGGACTCAACAGAAAATGGCTAAATCTAGACCAGCTTGGATGGAACAGGCCACTGGTCGACCAATAGACCCATTGGCCGATCATTGGCACTACAAAGTTTTAGGTCTTTTAGAACTATGCAGAAATTGATCAATCAATAGAGCCATTTGTCGACCAAGGCAATATAATTTTTCAATACTGAACAAATTGTGCAGAAAATAGTCGACCAGTGAATTTATTGGACAACAAACATTAACACCAGTACAACTTAGAAGTGGGGTAGTTGTAATTGTATCCCTTGAAGCAACAAATAAGCATGTCAGAAAATTTGTACTTGTTATATAATCTACTGACATATTGGTCAAGGAGCACTAGTCGACCAATAGACATAGGATTTGAACTAAAATCTCTAGATCTTTGTTATTTAAGATGGGACTCTCTCCAAATGGATCCCACTAAATCCCAAATGACTACTAACATATTCTTTGAGCATAAATAGGACTTGTCTTGAGATGTTTGAACAACCTTGGAGAAGGGGATGAGGTCTCAACTTATGTGACCCCAATAAAAGAGAAACTCCTTATTTTAGATGCTTTCCTTCTCTTCTTCTCCTTCTAGGGGGATGTAACCAAGCATCATCAGTATCTTCTCCCTTTCCTAGGTACTCCAAATGTCAAGAAAGCAAGCAAAGCTCTATTAGCCTTCAAGCTGCCCTCCTCTTAGTGAGCAACAGATGAAATCCCAAAACCGCGGTGTTGAGATTAAGAGGCACAGGCTTATATGCACTGGAACCATAATTTAGAAACCGATATAGGACTAATTGTCCAAAGCCACCATGGGCCAATAACCAACACTCCCCCTCACGGCCACCATGGGCCGTGGAAATGAAAGGAGAGGCGAAAGAGGTCAGGTCCATGATCAATGCTCTGATACCAAGATGAAATCCCAAAACCGCGGTGTTGAGATTAAGAGGCACATGCTTATATGCACTGGAACCATAATTTAGAAACCGATATAGGACTAATTGTCCAAAGCCACCATGGGCCAATAACCAACAGCAACCCATCTAGTGGCTTAGTATGTAGGGTGTTATGGTCTACTTGTACCATAGAAACTAGTTGTGTTCTAAAAGGAAGTTCTAGTAGTTTAGTGAAGAGTCCAACAAAGTTGGGGATTGGACAAAGGTGTCCAACGAGAGGGCCAAACCACTACAAATCTTGGTCCTCCTGTGTGGTTGCTTGCTCTTATTCTTAATTTTGCGCGTCACTCAAAGTTATTAGTTTTGGACTATAGTAATTTAATTTTGACATCGCTATATTCACCCCCTTTAAGCTGTCCATAGTTCCAAACCTGATATGGTCCAACAAGAAACCAGTGACATGTAAGGTAAAGGGCATGGTTTGACCTGTCATAAAGGTGTGCAAGATTGGAGGCATAAACTAATAGAGACGTGATAGTTCATGGTACGCAAAGGCACAAGTCACAAACGATGATTGATGATTGTCAAGCTAGTCTATGAGGATGCTTGTTGACATACATATAGATGATGCTCTAAGAGGTTCTTAGATATGTGCAAGACAGGTGGAGTGTTATATGTGGTTATAGAGGTGAGTCTATTTGCATGTGGAGCTGAGTCCATGAAATTAAGGACCGAGTTCATGTAGGATCTCCAAGAGGCTCTTAGCAAGGCATTCACAAAGTGAGGTAGAGTGATGCACAATAGAGTTTTGGATCCAAAGATCTTGGAGCAACAAATCAAACCAGTTGATTGTCAAGTAGGTGTTGACTTAGAAAAATGTATAAAATATGGTTGAGAATAGTCAAGTAGGGCTGTTCACGGTTCGATTTGGTTCAATTTTGGGCAAAAAAAATTCAAACGGAACCGAACCACGTAGATCTGAAACTAATTTGAAATAATTCGATTTGGTTCAGTTCAAATCGAAATTTTCCATTATGGTTCAGTTCTGAACTGCACCGCTCGGGCCTTTGCCCAAATCCTGCTCCTCTCACTCGGTTGGCGTCAAGATGGATAGACCCACATGCTGTAATGCCCCCTCTAAGGGTTGCGGCTCGACCACCACAGGAGGACTATATCGGAGGAGGGCGAGAGTGTGCGCGTCCCGGTACGGTAGATCTTCGACCCACCGCTCGAAAGGGGGACCCACAGACAGGTCTCGAAAGGACGTCGAGAAGGGCCACTCCCCTCACGTGGCCTTCTCTGACATGTAGTTAGTTAAATACAACACAAATATATTATTGTAAAAATATGTTTAGATATAATCTAATTCAAATGAAACAGTCTAAAGATTTGATCAAACTATTTAACATTGGAAGAAGATATGTAATGATTGATATAACTTTTTTCATCAAGCTTTCAAAAATATAAAGAAAATTATAAATATATAACAAATAGTTATTAGTCAAGTTATGAGATTTTGTCAATGAAACACTGAGATTTTTATCATACAATCGTATGACATGTGATTTTAAGTAACAAAAGTCTTTCTTTCATTGATAACATGGCACATTAAATTGAAAGTACGGAAGGATTCGTATGAATGCAGTAAAATGCTGTAAAACATCATAAAATATCATTAAACATTGTTTTTCTTCTATTCGATAATATGGCATATTAAATTGTATGAATGCTGTAAAATAATGTTTGAAGTGCTATAAAGTATTTCATCATATTTTCTATATATTTAGAGTGACGTAAATTACTATATTTCAAAATTGATTGACCCATATGAATAATTTTATTTTCACCAATTTCAAAATAAATTTTTTAAAAAAATATTGTACAACATTTTAGGTGATTCTTAGTAATAATAATAATAATAACTATAAGTGAATAGAAGGATGGATAGATGCAGCAAGACTGAGGTGGTTTGCTCGCCCAGTGGCCTTCCAGTACATAAACAAGGACATGAGAATTGTTTCCCGTTAGATGTGTGCTGATGTCGTCCGTGTGTCAGCTTTTATGGAGGAGTCAAATAAAAACAAGAGTACAACTTGCTACACCGCGAGGGGAGGGGCTATTTAATCTCTTGGCGGTGCTTTTATTATTATTCTTAAAATTTTTTGGTCGGTCTCAAGATGTCCTCCATAGTTATACAATCTAATCTTAGATCAAATGACAAAAAAAAAAAAAATCGATACCATGGGGCTGACCATTTTTTTTCTTTTTTTTAAATAAAAATATTGTCAGGAGGTATAATAGCCTCCGGCGATGAAGCAGCTTTTACTCCAAAAAAAAGGTTAGCTGTCAAACTACTTTTTACATAATGAGCCATGCTTTTCAGAACATAATGGAACTCTACTATCACACTCTCCAAAATATTTTTTATTTGTACTTAAAAATAATTTAATAAGTAAAATTTTAAATTATTTTTTTGAATTCGACTCCTCCGCGTGTGCTGATGCATCCATATGCCTTATCCACATGACGAAAAACTGTTGGACGATGCAATCCACCTCACCTTTACTGCACCTGTAGGGGTCCAGTGAGTAAAACTATGGTTCTATATTTCTTATTCCAAAGATTCATATATGAGAATTATTTGCTGCAATGCCAGCGGCAGCAGCGGTCCGATCCCTTTAGATCGGACAACTATGCACGCTCGAGGTGTATGGGTTGCCAGTTTTTTATATTTTTGTTTTTTTTTAAATTTTTTTAGAGCGTCTAATAGAAAATCGGACGATACAGTTGTGTTGCTCGGGTCGACCCGACCTGACTGTATATTTTTTTGAAAAAAAATGATATAAACCTCGATTTATATGTAAAAAATATTTGTTTTTTAAAAAATATACAGTCAGGTTGAGTCGACTCAAACAATCCAACTATACCGTTCGACTTTTAATCTGACATTCTAAAAAAATTTAAAAAATAAAAAATCAGCACCCATCCCACCCGAGCGAGCTGCTGTGCAGGTTGCTGCCGCTGGCGTTGCATCAAGTATTACTCTTACAATGCTCGTGCATTGCAATTCACGTGGAGTGCAATACATGGATCGGATCGGACGGCTATTGTACAATCCATTTGGATTAGGGGGAGTCGGTTTTTTATTTTTTGAATTTTCTGTTCGGATTTTTTAAATTACTTTAGAACGTCTGTGCCAATTTTTTTTTAAAAAATATACAATCAAATTGAGACCGATCCAAACAATCTAGTTGCACCGTCTGATTTTTGATCGAATGCTTCAAACATATTAATAAAATTTGAACATAATATAAAAAAATAAAAAATCGACTCTTCTTCCACCCAGACAAATTATACTAGGCATCAGATCCTACTAAATCGAACGACTGCTGATCCAAGCATCAGCAAGTATTACTCAACTATGCCCCCATCAAATCGGCCCTCTTCACCGGCAAACCCAGGGGGGTGTGGAGCTGACGTTGATACCTTGACGCAGCGTCAGCTCAGCACATTTGCACCAATGAGACTTTCCAGTCACAATGACCATCAGCCTGAGGTAGCTAACCGGGTCAGCTACGCATCTTCTGTGGAACAGTACGTAACAGGGTACCGTGGCAAGCGGACGTTCACGACACGCACGCAACCCGTACACCACTTTTCGTACAGAGGACTCTGTTTCCTCCCGTCAATTCCGCACATCTCCTCCTTCCCGCAATCTCTCTCTCTCTCTCTCCTTCGCTGCGTCCGACATCCACACGAAACATCGCATTGGCGTGTGCTCCGATCCCCGCCGCGATCTCGACGAGCGGGCAGCGCAGAAAAAGCCACAAAGATTAGATTTGGAACCAGAGAGGCGGAGGAGGGGAATTGGAAGGAAGTGGGAAGGGAGGCCAGGGCCGAGGGAGATGGGGGTGCAGCGCCACGGCGGCCACGGCATCGCCCACCCGCTGGAGGTGGTGGAGACCGTGATCGAGGTCGCCGACGTCGCCTGGAACGCCTACGAGCACCACCGCCACCGCCGCCGCCGCAGCCACGGGGACCGCCCCCCTTCCTACGCCCCGTCTTCCGGTGACAAGGACGAGGACGGTGAGGGCGACGAGGGGGAGGAGGAGGAGGAGCTCTCGCGCCTGCGATCGGAGAACCGACGCCTGCGGGGCCTCCTGGAGGAGAACCTTGCACTCCTGCGGGGCGTCGCTGAGTCTTCCGCTTTCTCCGAAGACTGCCCCCCCGATGTGAGTGCCTTAGATTAGGGTTAAGCTAGGATGACACATTTCTGACAATTTCTTCTTTTTTTGGAGTTTTTGGAGAAATTTTGTGTGTGGGATTATACTGTGCTGTCATCCGTCTCTTTTTCTCTGTATTATATGATTTTCATTTGCTTTTCTTCGTCAAATTTTTTTGTCCTGTACACGTAGTTTTTGGATAATTGGTTTATGGTTGTGGAAAGAAAGCACATTGGGGATTTGTGTTGTTATCTAACTTGACCTTACAAGAAAAAATATGTAACAAATTGGTTCATGTGGCTTATAATAGTGTCGTTTTGGGTTTACTTGTCCAATGTAATGCTACATGCCTCTTTTTTGAGTATTTTTTATCATTCTTAGCTGTGGCTCCTCTGATATGTCATTTTGATGCACTTGAAAATGGTTTGTTGGACAGGCGGTGATGGGCTTATAATTGGATTGGAGTGGTATGGTACAGAAATGGGGTGGAAGTCGAACTGTCAGTTCTGGTGTTCATGATTCTTATAGTTAAAAACTGTGTAAAAGCCGGAACGGATTGAGAAAAGCTGGATTTGATCGTTGAACTAAATAGGTCACTAGTTCCCTTTTCTGATTTTACTTAGCTTTTGAGGCACTGGCCTCACCCTTAGATTACCTTTTCAGTCCTGTGGGGATTGTGGGAATTCCTGAATGTGTAGCGCATCAATGTAGGGTAGTCTATAAATGATGGTGCAGCTAGGTAGATAGGTATATCCTGTATGTTATGAGTGATTAGGTAAATAGGCATCTCTTCCTTGTGATTCAATGATGATTCAGTATGTTCCTACACACACACACACACACACACACACAGAGACCCTTGCAGTTATGGTTTTTTATCTTTGATAATCAGAGATATCTTGGATAGGTTTCTTCTTACACCCAATCATCTTAGGGTATTTCACCTTTTTTTGAAATCAAATGTGCGACTTTGCATATTAAATCGTCTGTTTCTGATGTATGCGTTAAAGGAACTTTGTGCCAAATGGATTTCTTGATATAAGCTATCAAGAGAACTGTGACCAGTTTGTTAAAATAGGTTCGTTACAATAAGGTGCTTTTGATTATTATGCATAAACTAGATGTGAAACGTTTTCCTGGAAGTGGATGGTACCACAATTTCATTAATGAAGAAAAACTCCATTTGTAAAAGTACTGGTCTTGAGCCCAGGAAAATAATTCATTGGTATGGAGTTACCTAGAAGTAATAATCTTCATAGTTTATCTGTTATTCAAAAGCATGAAGGGATCAAGGAGGATATTGAATGCATGGTTAACATACCAACCAGGAGCTGTGATTAAATTCCAGTGGAAGATGCTAAAAGGACTTAGTGTGGGCCTAAAATGAGATGATTTGACATAGTTTAAGGAACTTGGCATTTCTAGGTTTAACTATGATTTTGGAAGTGGATAAGATAAAGTGGAGCTACGATTCATGTAGCCAACCTGATCATAACGATCATGTTGACAGTTTAAAGTTACCCAGAAGTAATATTTTGATTCATATGGAGTTACCTAGAAGTAATAATTTTCATAGTTTATCTGTTATTCAAAAGCATCAAGGCGGATATTGAATGCATGGCTAACACACCCACCAGATGGTGTGATTAAATTCCAGTGGAAGTCTGGAAGATGCTAAAAGGACTTAGTGAGGGCCTAAAATGAGATGATTTGACATAGTTTAAGGAAGTTGGCATTTCTAGGTTTAACTACGATTTTGACAGTGGATAAAATAAAGTGGAGCAACGATTCATGTAGACAACCTGATGATAACGATCATGTTGACAGTTTAAAGTTACCTATTATTGACTTTCTGCTTTTCCAATCACAGCTTTGGAACATGTAAAAACAAGTATAGAATTTATGTTCAGTCAAAAGGCCATTAACCTGCTTTAGATAACTTTCAATTAACCCCTAATGAGCTACCATAGGTTTGATTAACAAATGTGTTTTCTGTTACGATTTTAGTCTAATTAACAAATGTGATTTCTTTAAAGTTAAGTAGATGGGCACAATTCACTCATTTTGCCGATTTTCCTGCTTCCAAAAGCACCCTTGCATCCTGTTACTGATCCTGCTCCCAAAGAAAAACTGAACTATGAGACATGTTGCATACAAGATAGCCCTCCCATTCCACTCCCATTATACCTCATGTCATTGATCCCTGATTCTAAGTCATTAAAAAGTTTAAGTTGCAAGTCTAAGGGTGACAATGATTTGTGAATTTTCAGCTACATTCGCGACTTGTAGCTGCTGTGGATTCCTCATCTTTTCTTAATCAAGTCAAAGCACTTCATGAAGAATCAGCTGTTGCACCATTGGATGGTTTTCCATTCCAGAAAGTCACAGGTATTTTTTAGTTCTTTGAGGAAACATTCTTGGCTGGTTTCAGATTTTTTGGATTATAATAGCATTTATTTCCTCATTGCCTATTGCCTTTCTTTCAACCAGGAGAAGATTCCAAGACAATTGATATTATGGTCAATGTCATCAATGGAGAACCTAGTTTGTGGGTTTGGGTCTCAAAAGAAATGGTTCCTGGTACCATTGAAGAACCTAGTGAAATTGATAACGAGAGCTATGTCATTATTAGTGAAGAAAATGTTGTAGATGGCATTGCCAACTTCATGGCTAGATGCATACTTGCAAATCCAAAATCCAAGGTATAAGCATCTCAGGAGTTCCTACTATTATGCTATCTTCTTGAAGTATCTAACAGAAAAACTTGTGTCATGAAATCACAGGGACTGACACCAGAGGAGCTACAAAAAAGTAAGTTTCATGTTGGTCCTTTCTTGTGTTGCACTTTGGTTGATTTTCTTATTAAATATTTATTTTTTTATATTAGTTACATAGAATATATTTTTCTCTATAGTTTGTAATTTGGTCTGTGAAGTTTGTCTTGTTATATGCTTAACTTCTTTAGCCTCAAAAGTCATATGTTTGTTCCAGTCTGCTTGACATGTAATTCTGTTTTTCTGGTGAACTTGCTTTACTAGTTACATCATTGTCCTGACAACACAAAAGAGTAGTGTTTCAATAGTCCTAGATTTTCCTATTTCTGGAGCCATTTCTCTGTGATCTTATTGCCCTTATTTGTAATCACATCTGTAGAATCGTTTTTATTAACACTTGTGTGGTATATCCTGTTAGCCCATTTAAGGCTTGTAATATCTTGTCATATTGGTATATTATGGGCATAGGCAGTTTGTTGTGTCCAAGGGAATCATTAATCTTGCATTGGATTGACTCAACTGTCTTAAGCAGTTCTATGGATGTCCAGGCTAAAAGCTTTGGGTGAAATACCAGTGGACAGTGGGCACTGAGTTTTTCTAAAGTTGTAATTGCTCCTTATTTCTCACTTTTTCCTCGCTGTAGTACATGGGATATCTCAAAGAATTGGTCATCTATAGACATTAACATGTCATCCATTTTGCATGGGAGTTATGTGTGACTTTGTTCACGTTGACCGAAATCTGCATATGTTAAACTTTGGATTTGCCATTTAACACATGTAGGTTGGGTGATATGTGCTCTCAGTTTTCTATGGGCTGTCTAATCTCCATCAGAGGAAGCGAAAATATGATTATTCACTTTGTATATTATTTATTTCCTGTTTCATTGAATTTTATTGTTCACATTCGTTTTTCCTTTATCCTCTTTTGCTAATAGTATTTAAGTTGTCCAGATCACTTTCCACTAGGCATTGTTGATCACTGTGGCAACTCAATGAGTCTCCATGTAGGATGTTTCTGCAAGTTCTCAGCTTGAGCCAATGTCCTCTTCTAAAAAAACCATATAATGAGTTCTGACTTCTGATTTGTACTTGATAGTAAATGGTGGGTAATTTCTCTTTTGTTTCATCATGCATGGATCCCTTTTTCACTTTGTGTAGATTCCTGTCTCTTCAGAACCCTTTTGAATGGGCTGAAGATGTCTATTGTAGTCTCTATTTTTGTTCTGATTTTGTTCCGCGTATAATGTAGTATCCTTTTTTCCATTTGTGTATGCGATTTTATCATTGTGGTGAAGTATTTGGTGAGATTATGTTTTACAGTGTCTGTGCATACCTTGTCTGCCTCTGTTGAGGGGTACCCCACCTCATTTTCTCTTGGATGCATCACCTCTATTGGGTACCCCACCTCATTTTCTCTTGGATGCATTGCCTTTGTTATTTACGTTGAAATGATTGTATCTCCTACCTTTTCCTAATGCGAAGTTATGGACATTAGGTGTCATTAATATTAATCAAATAAAATCAATTAGAAAAGAAATAGAATTAACCAGCAGTATAGAGATCATGATGGAGAGTCGACTCCTATCTATTATCGATGATCCTCTACCATTTTTCAAAAGATGTAGGATTGCTTGCCTTCAAGTGCTCTTTTGCTCTATCCATTGCCTCATATAGATATCCTATATCATTTTTTGTCGTCTCCATCAACCAACCTCTGAACATGTACCAGATGATCAACAACTTTCAGGTACCGAGAAACTTTATCCCAAAAACGTTTTTCCCCATCCAACGTTTGCACTGCCAAGGTAACATTCCTAGCATCTGCTTTCAGTGTCCTTATATGTGCCAAAAAATCGTAAGAGGGGATTAACTGGGCCAACTGATACTTGTACTTCATCAGGCTCTCTAAAGAAATGAAGTTAGATGTAAATCTGCTAGGGCCAGTACGAAGGAGATTCCGTCTACCTGTATGATCTCTCATCATATCTAGGATTCTGTTGTGACTATAAATAAATCTGGTGATCATCTGAGCATGTTGTACCACCTCAGCAACAAAAGGCTCTTTGCCTATGTCCTCCATCATCAAGTCAATGGAATGTGCTGTACAAGCTCTGTTGTCAAGGCGCCCGCCTAGGCGCCCATGCACTTTTACAGTACCAAGGCGCTGGGGCGCCTTTCCAACAGATGAAAAGGCGCCCAAGGCGCCTGCCTAGGCGCCCAGGGCGCCCAGATTTTTGAAATCCAAGGTTCTTGCCCCCCTCTTTTTGTATATATACATATATGTATATATATACACATATTACATACATATATTTAGATTTATATATACAAACATGCATATATATATATATGTATATGTATACATCTAAATATATGTATCATGTATGTAAAATGTGTATATATATATATATATGTTACATACATACATTTAGATATATCTGTGTATATATATGTATGTATATATTATATAGTTAGACATATACACATATTACATACATACATTTATACATAGATATATATGTATGTATGTATATATATGTGTGCAAATCTAAATGTATGTATGTAATATGTGTGTACATATATATATATATATATATACTAAATTAAAATATTATATTATGAAGTTGACGCCTAGGCGACATCTAGGCGGGCGCCTAAGCGCTTAGGCGGTCCAGAACCCCAAGCACGCCTTGGTCGCCTTACCGCCTTGACAACTATGTGTACAAGGCACCCATTACAAATGTTTTCTCTTTTGCATCAACAATCTACCAGCTGTTTTGTAACTTGCTTCATTGACAGTGACTATCTACATAATATTATCTTCACCAATTTTCTCTACCACCTCATCCATTAGCTTGTACAAGTAATCATCATTTTTTATTTTGTTGGAGGCATCCACAGACTTCAAAAAAATAGTGTCCTCACTGTAATACACAAGAAAATTTATGGATCTCCTTGTGGTCCTTGTCCAACAATCACACATAATGGTACAACTACACTCCTTACACATATTTTTGAAGTTGTCGACCCATATCTTCAACTCGTTGTACTTCTCTTCGAGCCCAACATCATAAATGTAGTAAGGTGTGAGGGCCTTTATACCAGGCCCAACATCTGCAATTGCATCTACCATCGTCTGAAAATATGGGCTGGATGTTGTATGTGCTACACATGCATGTAAAAACCACTTCTCAATTCCTTTCAAGGCATTTTTTGCTGAGACCTCGACTCCTTTCAATGTTTACTTGATTCCAGGCAGTCTGGCAGACCTTGATCTGTATAAAAATTGGTCTATAGCATCCCGTGCCACATCTGACGTCCGTCCACAATCAAATACAGTACTAGCAGTCTTGCAAACAGAAGAGCCCCTAGGAAGGGATCTCTCGGACTGAGAACTGGTAGGCACTGATCCAGCTGATGATTCTATGCCTCTTCGTCGGTCCTTATCTTCTCTATTTGTCCGCATACTGGCACGAACAACTCTGGTGTACTCTGGATCAAGGTCATCTTGATCATCCTCCTCCTCATCATCTAAATTGATCGGCCGCTGAACAGGTAGACTGTAATCCCTTCGTTTCTGGCGTTCTGATATCTCATCTTGCAGATCCATGTGTTGTTGAGATGATAAATCTTTTTGGGCCTTTTTATCTAGCATATAAGTCCTCAATTCCCTCTTCAAGTTCAGTAGAACTGACTCACATCTGCTCACATCTCCTGCTATACCAACAATATGATTTTTAGGTGATATACACCTCCACCTATCTCCTTTTCACACCAGTTGCATTTGACCCTCCTCTGCCTAGTGTCCAGTAGTGTGCAATGCTGTGAACTAGGATCAACATCTTGCTACTCCACATCATGATCATGATGTCTTTGCTCTGCCATATTCTCGCATAACATAAAAATCCACAAATAAATTTAAGTAGCACTAATCATATGCAATTAATGTACAAATGTATGCAATCAGATTTTAATAAGTTCAATTGAGTGTTTGGAATACTCAATTGAATCATAATTACACTAATCATATAGAAATTTCAATTTTTAACCTCTAATTTGGGTTAATTTTAAAAAATTAGCCCTAATAATATGCAATTAATGCACAAATCTATGCGATCAGGTTCTAACAAGTTTAATTGAGTGTTTGGCACACTCAATTGAACCCTAATTATACTAATCATACAAAAATCTCAAATTTTAACCCTTAATCAAGATTAATTTTAGAAAATTAGCACTAATACCATGCAATTAATGTACAAATCTATGTAATCAGGTCCTAATAAATTCAATTGAGTGTTTGGCGCAGTCTGTTAAACCCTAATTACATTAATCATATAAAAGTCTCAATTTTTAACCTTTAATTATGGTTAATTTTAAAAAATTAGTGCTAATGACGTACAATTAATGCATACATCTATACAATCAGGTTCTAATAATTTCAATTGAGTGTTTGTCACACTCAATTGAACCATAATTACAATAATCATATAAAAGTCCTACTTTTTGACATTTAATTATGGTTAATTTTAAAAAATTAACGCTAATGACGTACCATTAATGTATACATCTATGCAATCATGTTCTAATAATTTCAATTGAGTGTCTGGCACACTCAATTGAACCTCAATTACGCTAATCATACAAAAATCTTAATTTTTAACCCATAATTAAGGTTAAATTTGATAAATTACTACGAATGATGCGCAATTAATCTACAAATCTGTACAATTAGGTTCTAATAAGCTCAATTGAGTGTTTGACACACTCAATTGAACCCTAATTACACTAGTCATACAAAAGTCCTAATTTTTAACTCTTAATTAGGGTTAATTTTGGAGAGTTTGTCTAATCAACATGTTAAAAATTTAGATCGAAATATATCTTAACTCGGATTGGGATCTGGCAAAAAAACCTGACGTCGACGGGAGCAGTGATGGCGACAACAACAGGGGTGGTGGTTGTCGGCCGGTCGGCCGGTGATGACGGAGTGAAAACCCCTTTCTTTCGGTCGGCGGCAGGGGGCACCAACTGGGGGAGGGGGGTGCTGCTGCTGTACCCGATCCCCCTGTTAAGGGGGGGATCTCCGGCCGATCTAGTCCGATATGGCCCGATCCTGGTTTTTTTTTCTCTTAAAACCTGTGGTCCCCCCCCCCCCCAAAAAAATAATAAATAAATAAAAATAATAATAATCAGATCGGGACCTGCCGATCCTACAATCTGTGCTTGGGTGTGCGCGGAGTAATGCCCCAGTCAGACCAGCAGGCTAACCTCGCCTGGTCCTAGGGCCTGCATACCTAGTCTGCTTCTCCTGAGCCCACTCTGTACCCTATCCAAGCTGGTACGAGCCAGGTTCAAGCCTACTGGTCCAAGTTGGCTGCTACAATGTTGCTTGAACACTAGTTTGAACTAGGGCCCTAACAGCACTGAATTAGGGTCCCCCCCTTTGGTCTGCTACAGTGTACGGGCAGTGCACTAGGACCCTTTCGGATCGTCGGGACCTGAGTTCTCTAGGGCTCCATTTTGTGTGCCGATTGTACCACTGGCTCCTACATAGCGAGACTGACTCATCTAGAACGTCGTCACGACTGCAGCACCTTGTTTTTGTGTGTTATCCCTGCATGCACCATGACGATGCCTGCACACATTTTCTAAGGCCTATGTCAGCTGCCTTAATCTGCATGCCAGCTTTCCATTTTCTGAGGCAGCATCTAGGAGTGCGTGCATCATCCGTGACCCGTCAACTACTGTGATTCCAGTCATATTATTATTTGTTGCTTGTTATCTTCCTACGAGGAGTGGGCCCCTATTCGTTGTACTTTAAGGGTGGAATATGAGCACCGGGTGTTCTTCTCTCATGCACCGATATAGAGGCACGTGCTAATCCCTTCCCACATTTCCTCATCGCGAGATGAATGGTTACTTGGCTAGCTTCTGTTTTTTTTTTGTATGATCAGGTTGCGTCTCTTATTTTCTATATTGCTTGATGCTGATCTCTTAGTCTGTTAGTGAGTCCATCTGTCCCAAGGAATTCCGGGTCGGGTCGGGACCCGGCGATCCCAACCCGATCTGGATCGGCCGGGTCGGCCGATCCAGACGAAGTTCGGCCGAGTCGGACCGGCCGAATAAAAAAATCAGAAAAAATCAGAAAAAATAAAAAAAATTACATACATATTATTCAATTGATATACAATAAGAATGAAAGCAATTCATGTACATCCATAAAAAATAAATATTAAAGACAACTAACTAACTAATAATTTTTGTTGTGCACTAATTAAAAAGACATTATTGTTAAAAAATACCTTAGAAAGATCACATTTATGATCCTTCATCATCTGGATCATAACTTTGAGCTGGTGGGCCATAATCTGCTGACATGTATAGTGCATATCCATAGCCAAATAAGGAACTAGCGAGGTCTTCGAATCCTCTTTGAATACCTCTAGGTGTGTAAGGTTGTTGGCTTGAACTTTCTCCTGATTGTGTTGGAGGGACAAAAATGTCATACTGTATAGGTGGAGGTCCAGAGTACCCTTCAGTAGTGCTGCTGATGTTTGAATACGGCAGTGTAAGGAGGTAAAAAATGGGCGGATAAGAAGGTGCATCTTCCCATGGGGGTCAATCACATCCTGCCTGTCTCGGTTGGCCTTTAAATCCCCTTTGTTGTTCTTGTCTTTGGCCTTGAGTTCCTTCAGAATGACTCGGAGGTGCGGAGTAATCTTTGTATCCTGTGTAACTGCTCCCAAGTGCAGAACCTCCTGATAGTCCAGCAGCAGCAACGCCATCACCATCACCATCTCCATCATCATCCTTAGTGGAGTCATCACTCCGCACTTGGCTTGTTTTTCTCAACCGCCTTCTTCTACGCCTGTAGGTTTATTTTTCTCCCTCGTACATACTGGCAAAGTGAGGTGGTAAACCTGGGGTGTCCTCAAGTGTCTCTCCAGTCTACTGAGCTCTCCCTTCTTCTTCTTCTTCCAATGGGTTCACTCGTTGTTTAGACTTTCCTTTTGATTATTTTCTCTTTTTGTTGCTAGATGACTGCAGTGAAGGTCTCGTTGGCTCTTTTTCCTGTCTTCTTTGTGGATCCACCTGAGTAGCTGATCTCCTGAGTGCTGGCTAAGAGGCAGAAGTTCTAGCAGCGTCTTCTAGTGTGGCTGACTTTCGGCGCCTCTGAAGAACAAGTGCACCTCCTTCTTGTGTTGTTTGAAATTCAGGATCTCGAGCAACTACTGCATTTAATTCACCTCCTGCCCAACTCCGATCATGAGGATCAAACTTAGGCTGTGCATCTCTGGCTGCTCTGCTCTCCACCTAAGAATGCAATGGGTGTTCTTCATCTAGTAGTTCATCAATATCAATCGGATGTACAGGCTCATCAACTGGTCTGCCAACAAACTCCATGAATCTCTGTCTTTTAAGCCTCTGTCTTTTCTGAATTTGCCTGATTTTTAGGCGCATGTTGTGGTGATAGTACACCAACTTCTCCAGCCTAGAAACTCCCAATCTGTTACGAACCTTCGTGTGAATGAGACTGAATATACTCCAGTTTCTTTTAACTAATTAACCCCAATGATACGAACCTTCGTTATTTTAACTAATTAACTCTAATAACATGCAATTAATGTAAAAAAATGCACATTTATGTTCTAATAAGTTCAATTGAGTGGTTGGCACAAATTACATTAATCATACAAAAGTCCAATTTTTAACTCCTAATTAGAGTTTATTTTAACTAATTAATACTAATAACATGCAATTAATGCAAAAAAATGCACATTTATGTTCTAATAAGTTCAATTGAGTGGTTGGCACACTCAATTGAACTTTAATTACACTAATCATACAAAAGTCCCAATTTTTAACTCCTAATTAGGGTTTATTTCAACTAATTAATGCTAATAACATGTAATTAATGCAAAAAAATATACATTTATGTTCTAATAAGTTCAATTAAGTGGTTGGCATACTCAATTGAACCTTAATTACACAAATCATACAAAAGTCTTAATTTTTAAACCCTAATTAAAACTTATTTTAACTAATTAACGCTAATGACATGCAATTAATGCAAAAAAGTACACATTTATGTTCTAATAAGTTCAATTGAGTGGTTGGCACACTCAATTGAACTTTAATTACACTAATCATACAAAAGTCCCAATCTTTAACTCCTAATTAGGGTTAATTTTAACTAATTAATGCTAATAACGTGCAATTAATGTAAAAAAATGCACATTTATGTTCTAATAAGTTCAATTGAGGGGTTGACATACTCAATTGAACCTTAATTACATTAATTATACAAAAGCCCCAATTTTTAACCCCTAATTAGGGCTAATTTTGATAATTTTGTCTAATCAACATGCTAATTTTTTTTAACCTAAATATTAATAGTTCTACACAATATACACAATCATACATCATTTCTAATTTTTTTAGAATTAAAAAATAAATAAATCGAAATATACCTAAACTCGGATCGGGATGTGAAAAGAAAATCCGACGGCGACAACAATGGCGGTGGCGGCTCCTGGACGGCTGGCCGACGATGATGGGATGAAAACTCCCTCCTTTCGGTCGAGATCTCAAAGAAAAAGAGAGAGAGAGGAGAGAGAAGAAGATGGTCGGCGGCGGCGAGGGGGCCGGCGGCGAGGGACGGCGGTGGCTGGGGGAGGGGGAGGGGCCGGGGAAAGGGGGGGAGGGGGCGGGTCCGGACCCGATTTGGTCCGGTTCGGGCCGATTTCTACTGTTTTTTTTTTTTTTTAAATTAAATCGGTGGGTCAGAACAGTAAATTCCTCTCCAAATCGGATCAGGACCCGCCGATTCCGATTCAAATCGGAATCGACCGATTCCACAATCCATGATCTGTCCCATTAGCCATCCTGCGTTAGGCCACCTTTCTTTGTCTGGACAGGAACTACCTTTCCATCTTAACAATGGTTGGAATTTGAAACTGATTTGTCGTTGGATTCAGATGTAGTTGCCCCATTCAAGCCCCACAACTCTGTTTTGACTCTCCCCACTCTCTCTCTCCAGAAACCTGTTTACTCATTTGAAACTAGGTGATTGTTAGCTATAGCTGACTCGGTCATCTTTTTCCCCGTCTCTGGATACCTTGTTGTCCCTGTTAACCCTATACAACCTGTAAACATGGCCCGCCTCCTTCTACGCCCAATCCACTGTTCTTTCTTTCTTTCTTTCTTTTTTTTTTTTTTTTGGGGGAGGGGGTTTGATCTCAAAATCTCTCAAGTGTGTCTTGTCACCCCAACAGAACTTTGTTGTATTTGGAATTCTCAACGGATCGGTGAACTCCACCAACAGTCGAAGAAGGATGAGATTTTTCCAACACTAAGCATCTCCCATCAACTTCTTTTAGGATTCTGAAGCTATCTGCAATACTTTTGAAGACCTCTATACTCCACGAATGGCCTAGCACTCCTTTGAGACCACACATGGTTACTGTGGACACTCTAGTCCTTAAAATTTCATCCTACTAAGTCCAATTGACCACATTATTAGTCACTTAAATAAAACTACTGATCAAAGCTTGATTCCTGATAGCTACATTTGTAAAGAAGAAAAAATGCTTGTTTATCATTGAGCATGCTAATGCACTCTCTGCTGGCCAACCATGTTCTAATGCTGTTATCAAGACACCATTCTGAAAGAAACTTCCAAGTCAAAGCTGGGAAAAAATGGATCACTCACAAGATCTTTCTTAAATCTGCTGGAGCATTTGGGAGGAGCAATATGATGGGATGTATTTGGGAAGTAGCACTGACACTGAATATTTGTCTTAGAGCATTGTCTTTGTTGTATAAGTGGTATAGACTTACTCTTAAAGCAAATATTTCCAGATTAGGAGGAGGGTTACCAAATACTTGTAATTTCTTTTCTCTGCTGGTAGTGTAGGGTTGTTGCGGTGGTAGAGGAATATCTTATTGTTTGTCACCTCTGTTCTGCCTTCATTTATGTAACAAAATTGGTGAAGCAATCCACAATGTTTCTCGAAAATAAACACACACAATGCTGCATCTTGTAGCTGTTTTTATGTTTTTTTTTAAGGCGAAATAAGTTACAATTCATTGTAAGAGAAAAATATAGCATTGCAAGCAGAGAAGATTAACTCTAGCAGTTACAGTTGAAAAAGCAGGAAAAGAACAGCTCTGTCCTGCTGATATGGTGGCAGAGTAACACACTGAAGAACAAAAAAGGAAACAAAAAAAAAAAACAAATCAACCAATACTACTGAGGCAGTAGAAGAAAGTCACAGGGACTGTCATGATAGAAAGTTTGTCCAAAGCTTGATTCTCAGACTGACAGATCCTTCTGGTACACATATTGGCATCTTTGCACCACTCTTCCATCCATTGAATAGCTCTTCTAAGAATATCAAAATGAACTATTGAAATATTGTCTGAATCTCTTCATATTTCTCTCAACCAGATGGCCCACATCATAGTTGGAAGCAGAACTAATCCTCTTTCTGTTCTCTAGCAAGGTGGGTAGCAGTCCACCATGTCCATATGCTCATAGATGTGCTGAAAACTAGGCCACTGAATTTCTACGGTTCTACATAGAATTTCCTACTGAACATAATAAATGGTCAATGTCCCCTCTGGAATACTTCAACAAAGGTATGGTCTTCTGAATTTTAAATGAAGATATGACCTGTCACAAGTAGGCAGTCTCCTTCTAGCAACTTTCCACATGCATGACTGGATCTTAGTTGGATAAAGTTTGGACCACACTACATGCTTCCACTAGCCACTCCCACTCCACTGTCATTAAAGATCCTAACAAGGGACTTGACATAAAAATGGTCATTAGACTCATCTTCATCTTCTTTCATCTTATTGATGAGAGTTAACTTAAACTTGTGATAACATCTGAACCAGCTTCAAGATTCTTGTGCTTCCATCTCTGTGGTATCCCTTCTAAGCTAGATGAACCAACCCCCTCCTCCAGTGATACAGAAGTGGCGAATGGTTTACCTTTATCCACTGCTAATCCATGGATATTTCTGAACGTGGATGAGAAGGCTTCACTGGAACTCCCAGAATGGCAGGTCTTTTCCATTATCCACTTGTATGTAGTTTAAATTCTCACAAAATTTGCTGGTCTGACAACATTTTTAGGTGAGAGATACCATTTACCGGAATTCCTGAAATATTTGTGTCATCTTCATCCCCCTGGCTCCAAAGCCATTTAGCTCACATTGCTTCATTAAACAAATCTAGTGAGACCAGTCCAGCTCCCTATTGTTGCTTGGTTTACACATCTGACCATCTAACTAAATGAAGGCTTCGGCTTCTCTTTCCGTTCCTTCACAACACCCCCCCCCCCCCCCCCCCAAACCCACATACACACGCACACAACAAAAACATAAATCCTAATGTTTTCAATGATTTCTGTCTTTGATCCTTTGTACATAGAGAGTTGATAATTTGCAAAAGTGGATAACACAATCTCTGATAAGGTCCGCATGCTAAAAACCTTAGCCCTCCAACCTTTTAATCTATGATCAATTCTTTTAATAATGTCATCCCAATCTTGAATTCTGGTAACTCTATCGGTCATTGGCAGTCCCAAGTAATGGGAAATGCTATTCTTTTGCAGTCAAGAACTTCAGTTATGAAGTCCATTCTGGTTTGGTCCAGTCCCGTTCCAACAACTTAAGATTTGCTACCCACTTTCAAAAAAAAAAAGAAAAAGAAAAGAAACTTAAGATTTGTTAAAAGTTGATTATCAGGCCTGACACAGCTTCAACCAGAGTGAGCAATTTGTGTAGAACTGAACAACAATGTGTCATCTGCACATTGCTAATGTGAAAGCCGGTAATCTCTTCCTATCATGATACCATCTACTAAACCAAGTTCTGCTGCCTTTGTCCAAGGGGAACTAAGGATCTGACTGACCAATAGAAAGATAAGTGGGAAATAGGATCACCTTGTCTCAGTCTTCTCGAGCTGCTGAAAGAACTGCAAGGTTCACCACTAATGATAATAGAAAACAAGTTGAGGTACAACTCATAACCCAACCAATGCATTTCTGTTCAATCAAAGTCCATTTGAGCAAGGGTTTTGAAGATGCAACTCCAGCTCACATTATTGTAATTGGTTTACATGGGTTGAGGATTCCCCAAACTTCCATTGACTTTGCGTTGTCTTGTTCAGTGAGGAGCAAGGAGAGGTTTTTTAGGAGTTTGCTCTCACGCAGCTGACCTTTGGAGGCATGTTTACATGGGTTGAGGATTCCCCAAACTTCCATTGACTTTGCGTTGTCTTGTTCAGTGAGGAGCAAGGAGAGGTTTTTTAGGAGTTTGCTCTCACGCAGCTGACCTTTGGAGGCATGTTTACATGGGTTGAGGATTCCCCAAACTTCCATTGACTTTGCGTTGTCTTGTTCAGTGAGGAGCAAGGAGAGGTTTTTTAGGAGACCTTTGGAGGCATGTTCCCCCTATGAAGTAGCCTGGATGTCCCACTATGATATGCAAGGGAAATTTGAGTCAAATGGTTTTTTTTTAAAGGATTTTGGGTTATCATTGGTCCAATGGTTTGGCATACAAAATTCCCAGGGTGTGACGGTGTCTAAAAAACCTTGAGCTACTATTACTGCTACTACAACTGTTGACACTGGTTTTCTATTGATGGGAGACTAATCAATCATAAAGGACTTGCTCCCTTTCTGAGGCAAATGCTGTTAGCCATCCTATGAATACATGGCCCTTCCAGGCTTGAGGCACTCTCTTCCATTACATCTGCCCCTGCAGGCTATGATCAGATTTGTTTAACTGAAGATGGTGCCTCAAAAACTAAGTGCCTAATTGCTCATGCTTGATAGCTGCTTATCGTAGTGGTAATCTTGTACTATTTAGAGGTATTGTCGTAAGTTTTTTGTTGTATGTCATTGCTTGTCCATCTCCGTTCTATATATTCTTTTTCCTATATAATAGTAAATTCTCAAGACAAGAAAAAGTGATGCTTCATGATGATTTTGGTATCACAACATGGCTATTAAATGGTCAATTAGCCTTGTGCATGAAGATAATTAATTCTCTGGTTATAGTTGGATCATTGTGTATTTATGACGGCGTCCTCCATGGGGCCCTTTTATACTTACACTATTCTTCTTCAAGCCTTATAGAGATTGGACACGGAGATGTTGCTCTTGGTTTCTCATGTTTACTAGATTCCCCCCGCTTTACTTGAGTAAACGCGTCATTGGACGAAAATCTTGCTTTTCTGATCTATATATTCTTCAATCTCTCATTCCTTGACTCTCTAAAATGGAATCTCTTACAGGATTTATTTTGGTATATCTTTGCCTGATTATTCCTTTGAGCATTAATGATAGTACATGAACTGCCAAAAACTGCTCCTAGTTAAATGACATCAGCATGGCTATAATCAAGCTATCTAGGTCTACATCTATGTCCATGACTGTATGCTGTATGCCTGGTTTCTGTGACGAACTATTGACACAACTAATGGTATTTTCATTGGTTCAATGGTGATATTGGTATAGTAGGGGTTTTTCTTTGGAAACAATAACACAAACTTCTATACGTTCTTCAATATTGATGTGTTACCTACCGCTTCATCAATCATTGTCGCATTTCCCTTGGCCATCACAAATGATGTCATCATTTGATTTCTTGAAAAGAAAGATTTGTTACCATGTGGTTAAAATTAGTTCACAATATTTCTGTATGACTTGATGGTAAGACATCTTTATCATTTCTGCTGCAGAAATGTTGTTATACGAAGATCATTCTAGAAAGTCGTTATCACCGTTCAGTTTTCTGTAAAAAGGCATTTTGTCAATAACTTTTTATTTTGCTTTGTCGTACACACAATACATAATGTTGTGTAATTTTGAACTGTTGAACTTACCTGGGAATCTTGCAGCTGTGGCAAAGGCCTTGGATGACATTAATGAATGGTGGAAGTTGAAGAAAGTGTGGCATGCCGGGAAACTAATCTACTCCTTGTCGACCTGGGGACTTGCTTTAGCAGGGTGAGTTTGTGTTCAGTGGTACCATGTTTTCCTAACATCTGCGTTAAAGTGAAGAGCACAACATAATCATATATCTATTGTTGCATAGCCATGAAAAGAGTTCGCGCTCTTTCTAGCCAGTCATTTTTACAGTATATTTTGAGGGAATGGATACCATTTAAAAATGGAAATAGCTTTCATTTTTCTTATTCTGTTAGAAAAGTTGTTGCATTGGTGAAAACGTTGAATGACTTGTGAGATAGGATCATGGTACATAGCATACTTAGAAAAATGTTAGCAAAACCATTGATTCAAATGGCCTCCATGGTGTACTTGGAAAATGTTAGCAAGGCCAAAGATTCAAATGGCGTGATAACCAGTAATCTAAAAATGGTAGGTTAAAAAAAGAGTTCTATCAATCCAAAAATGGTAGGTTGAAAGCAGAGTTCTATCTTTCTCCCAGTTTAATCGTTTATTTTGCATCTCTAGATTATATAAGCATCGGGCCGTTGTGAAAGCTGCGGTAAGGGGTGTTGGCGCTGCCGGCAAAGTCGTCATGAAAGCTTTCTAACAGCCTACGCAATTGGAACAAGTAAATATCTCGTCAAATTTGTTTGTTGCCTTCATGTACAGTCTAGAATTGGATACATTCTGTTTTCAGAATCAGTTGCTGTTTTTCATTACACCAGGGTTCAAATGATCCTCTGCTGGCACTGGATTTACTCTCTTAAATTATTTCAAATGTGAATACTTGTTGCTTGATGTTGGATCTGGATCGGAGCCTCTTTTTCCCAAAAAAGTCAGTAAGCTTTAGGGTCCGTTTGGTTCCACTTAAAATGTATTCGAATGGATTTTTTTTTAAAGAAATCAATTTACACGGAAAATGAAACTGTAATTGATCATTTCCTAAAAATCTTTTTAAAGCATTTTCCTGAAAGTGATTCATACGTTTATTTGTTAATAAAAGAATTTTCACATTATAGGATCAATTACGAACAAAGATTATCATAACTTCTTTTCTTCTTTTAGTTTTCTGAAACAAGTGAACACCTCAACAACTCGGCATTTGATTGGGCGGTTGAAATAAAAAAAAAATCATGCTCATAGGATAAAAAATCAAATGAATTTCGTTTTATTTTTTGAGCTGGGAGAACACCCCAACTCGGGCATTTGATTAGACTATCCGAATAAAAACGATGATGATCATGTAAAAATTCAGATGACAGTGTCAAAAGGTTTTTTTTTTTTTGCTTTTTCTTTTATTTTTTGAGTTGGGAGAACTCCCCCACTCGGGCATTTGATTAAGACTATTCGAATAAAAAAGATATGCCCCCACATGATCAAAATTTGAAGGGCAGGGTTAAAAGAGTTTATTATTATTATTATTATTTCCTGAGAGAACATCCCAATTAGGCATTTAATTAGACGGTCTAAGTAAAAAAGATCAAAATTCAAATGATAATGATGAAGATCATTTTTTTCTTATTCATTCAACTGAGATAATACCTCAATTCCGCGGTTTAAATAAAAAGAAGTATAACCCCGCTCGAGCAAAGATTGAATGGAATAGTCAAACGATTTTTTATTTTATTTTTTTTTTGAAAATTTTGGGCTGAGTTGGCTCGGAGGGCCGGATGCTTGTGATGATGAGTAAATCGGACGTATGCGACAGCAAGTTTTATTTTTTTATTTTTCACTTTTTTTTATGGTAGGTCTCGTCACGTTTGACATACTCAGATAATTTGATCTTTAATCGGACAACTCAAAAAGTTCTAAAAAGTCAAAACACAATTGACTTTTGATTTTTTTTAAAATTTTAGGTCATTCAATCGAACATCAGATTATATAGATGTGTCAGACATGATGGAGTCCACCATAATTTTTTTTTAAAAATAATAAATAATAATAAAATTTAGACCGCACCGCATGCAATTCAGTAAATATAACTCGAGATAAAAGCATGAGGCGGAAGAGGAGTTGTGCGTAGAAAACTCCCTTCAAATTCCTGCCTAAAAACGTCCATCCCTGCCAAGTGGATGCCAGAATCGAGATTTATCTAACTTTTTACGGGCAACCAAATAATCGATCAAGATGAACTTTTCTCAAAGAGTAATGCTTGCTGCAATCGGAGGCATTCCAGTAAGTTAAACAATGGATTTTTTTTTGTAAGTCGGGTCCGATGTGCGCTACCCATCCATACATCGCAATGTCCCATTTTATGCTCTACCAAACGGACGCTTAGTTGCATCAGTAATGAGGATGCCATCAATAAATTTAGTTTGTCGATAGTAGATATCATGTAGGAGCAGAGTTTTACTATGTGTACGTAAATAGTGGGAAAAGCTAAAGTAGCCTATGAATCTAACTGGGGATTGGACAGCGTGCGCTGCCCAGCAAGTAGTGCAGCAGAACTTAAAAATCCGGCAAATTTTACAGAGTAATATCATAGATACCTGTAGGTAGAATGGACCATGCTCCATGCCTCCCTAAATTTACTCAAATTTGGCTCCAGTGTCGACCGAGTCACTTAAGCAAGTGGCCTGGTGGTGCAGCGACCTGTACTGTCTGATCTTGTGATGGGCCGTTGCAGCAAGTATTACTCATTTCGTTAAAAATAATTCGTACTTGCTCAAGCTTGTACTCTTGTCCAACATACTTGAGCTCAATGCCAATTGGGCTCAAGTTGTTTAACGAGCTTGAGCTATATTGAGTTCAAGCGCCACTGAGCTCGAGCCGAGTCAAACTTGAGCCCATATTTAGAACTGAGAGTCTGATTTGAACTCAAACGGGAGCTTTTGTTGCTTAATTAAGCTGGAACTGCAAGGGTTAGACTCACGTCTCCTCTTTTCTATTCCTACCGGCAGGTGTCAGTACTTGTTCTTGAATAAGGGAGGGCAGAATTTGTTGTGAGGGCAGCTACCCAAATCATCTAATTATTCTGACATTAGGAGGCTGCAGCTGTCCCCATTATCACGTGTGTGGGCTTGAGAGATGTTAGAGATCCAGGAGCCATGTTTTGAGGAAGAAGGATATCCCCAATTTCAAGCTGACATATGTGCTATTTATATGAATGGTGTGTGCTAGGGGTGTTCACTACTCGGTTCAAACAGAAAAACTAAATCGAACCAGTCAATTCAGTTTGCTTTGATTTGGTGTGAACTTTTGAAAATTTCGATTTAGTTTGAAACCAAACCGAATTAAAAAATTTGATTTGGTTTGATTTCTCTTATTCATAAATCAAACTAATTTGAATAAATCAAATTACGTTGAAAGGGCATAATATAAGTATTAAATTTTTCGATTTAATATAAGTTTACGTAAATTATAAGAATTATTTTTAGATAATATCTTTTAGATCATCATCTTGTACAAAAAAGACGTTGAGTCCTTAATAAAACATGATGTTTAACTATAGAAGTCCATTTCGAGACTTAAACCTCCAAACAAATTTCAAATAATATTTTTTTTCAATAACTTTTTTTAGAAAATAAGGTTGAAGTGGATTATTTAACTATAGTGGCTCATTATTAGGCCCAAACTGATTTGGTTCGGTTTCAAATTATTATGGTTTGATTTGGTTCGGTTTGACTTTCTATTTCAGTTTGGTTTGATTTTTAAAATTTTGCCTCTAAATCAAATCCAATCAAACCATGAACACCCCTAATGTGTGCATACCTAAAATCTATCCGTGTGTGTATCTCCGCTACATGCTTTAAGGAAGCGGAGGTACTTCTACACAAATGCAACTGGTTTACATGGACATGGCTGACATCTTCAGGTTCTAGACTTTCGCTAGAAAAATAATTTCATGGACCTTACGATCACAGACATATACCAAGGTCGAATAGCGAGGGTAGTTTTTAGATTCTCGATTAGCTTGAACGTGAGACCTCCCAAAAAGAGACGAAGAAGTGAAGCCAATTGAACCACTTGATTGATTCGTCCTCAATCTTAAGTTGATAGACATACACATGTGCATGTGCTATTTATATGGTGTGTGCATACGTTAAATCCATCAATCCTTGTATCTCCACCACGTGCTTTTATAAGGTAGGGATATTTCCACACGAATGCAACTCATACCGATACTGGCGGCATTTTCAGGTCTGAGATTCCCCCCCAAAAAATAATTTCATGGACATCACATGCAATCTTATAAGAAAGAAGGTTTCAATGCTGCAATAGCCCCTGCAAATAAGACCAACTAATAGGGAACTAATAGGGCGTCTTATGCATAACGTAAAATACAAACAAAAAGGTATGTTTATGGATCAGACTTCCATCTAGAGGTTCATCACGAGCTCCTAGAGCACAACTATAATGTTGTGATACACCAAGAAAAGTACATATATGTAATGCCCCCGCCGATCCGGTTCTGTCATGCCATCTTACTTTGAACCGGCGGACGCGCCACAGTAAGAACAACTCAAATATCAACAAATCTATCTAGAGCGAGCATTTATATACTTATAAAACTCCATGACACAAACATTATAACTACAAGAATAACTACTATATAAAATGGAATACTGAAAATAACAATAATTATATCCAAGATCTCTAAATATCTAATAAAATATTACATCACTGAAATCTCAATTTAAACTAACTATTACATCAATTAAATCTGAAAATGAACTAGAACTTACGTATATCTAACAAGTCTTCAATCAAGTTCTAAGTCTCCTAGTCCTCATGCTTAGCTTCTATCTCAACTTCTCCTGAAATTGTTAGTTATCAAGGGTGAGTCCCAACCGACTCAACAAGCTCATAATACATAAAACTACAGGTTTTACATACATCATATAAATAGAGGAAAAAGATATGATAACTAATTTAGCATGAAGAACAATTATAGTATATATAACTTACTTCTTATACATGTTCTCATACATCACATCATGACATATGCAACGAAATATGCAGTTTAAATATATGCATCATGTTTGTTACTTAACATGAACTTAAACATAGTATGAAACGTAAACATGCATCTTTCATGTTAACATGACTTAATTTAACATGATTACACTTATCATCATCTTATCAATTTTATAACATAAGACAAGCCATCATAACATGACATGGAGGCATCATCATCATCTTCTTTACCTAGTAGTAAGGCAAAATCCACTAAGTCTTCGGATGCACAGTTGGGAGATGTTCTATCTCCAAGCTACTCGTAATCCTCTCTCTAGCTTTCTCTAGGGTTAATAGATGCACTAAAGGGGTCTTGGCACGCAAAAGGTCCATATTTAAGGCCTCTAAGTCGAGTTTTATGCCGAGTAAAGTCCCCATGGAAGGAAATAAGGAAGTCTAAGTCAGACTCAGCTATAGGGCTAAATTGCATATGTTCGACATGACGTGAGTCAACTATCTAAAATGTGTCCAGATGGGTCGATGCCTTTCAATGCCATAACCCAAGGTCACCCTAAACCACCCCTAGATCCTCTATTGGTCCACTCTAAGCTGCTACTGACCTCAAGGAGATCTAGAAAGGGGAGATTTTAAGAGAACAATGAAAGAAAGGAAAGCAAGCTTATAAGGGATGTGGAGACTTATTTGACCATGCCCAACTGTAGAGTTATTTGCCTTTTTATGTCAATATTAATACATTTGCTCAATAATATAATTACAATGACAGGTTTTATTACATTTATTTTAAACATGATTTCAAATTTCTAATGTAACAAATTTGCAATGATGGGACTATCTTATGTTCTGATGATCCAATTAAATTCATTTGCAAAGGACATAAATGACAAGAACACATCTATCACAATGCATAGTAATCATAGCAATAATACGAGAATGGCACTAACAAGTGAGGCACTATCAATAATGGGTTCAAGTTCAATACTAATTTGCTTATTTGACACATATTTAAGAGTGCAAACGAGTCAAGTTTTGCCCTATTCAAATTTGGTTCGATTAATTTTAATTGAGCTCAAGTTCGAGTCGAGTATCTATGATGGTTGTGCAAGCTTGGCTCATTTAAATGTTGAACGAGCTTGAGACAAGTATCTAGCATCTTACAAGCTCGATAAGTCTATTGATAGATTTGCAATTATTTTTTAAATTTTAAATTTATAAACTTAGGCCAAATCATGGTGGGTATTAGTTAGTTTGCACCCTTAGTTATTTGATAGAAAGCTGTATAAGATATTAAATATCTTATTAAGTTTACTTGTGAATAAAATAATTAAATTAGTATTAAATGATCTCTTTATGAGTATATAAATGAGCTTTTAATGAGTACTTAAATGAGCTCTTAATGAGCACTTAAACAAGCTTGCTCCCGAACATAATCGAGCTGAGATAGCTTTGTTCAAGTTCAACTTGTTTAACAAACTTGTTTATTTAGTTTAACAAATGGCTCTAGTCAAGTTGTTATCGAGTAGTCGCATGAGCTATTCATTGAACATATTAGTTCATTTGTAATCCTACACATATTTTAAAACTTTTTGCAAAATTTCCTATCCCATGATGGGATAGCCTATTTTTCATTTCCATTAATTATCGTCAAACACGAAATTGTTGCATCGAATGATGAAACTACTTGTTTATTCTTCTTCAAGTCATTTTGTAGTTCGAGCAATTTCATTTTCAGTACTTTGATCTCTTCTTTCAACTTCTTGATAGTTTTCCATCACCACATGCACTTCTCACTTACTAATGAAAGCATAACTATTAACTCATCACACCACATAAACATCTTACATTCATGTATTTCTATACAAAATAAAATTTATGAGATATTTAAAGTTTAAATTTAAAAGTAGTGTACACAATATCAATTTATTTACCTTGCATTTTGATATTACTAGTCCAAATATTACCAAGCATGTCCACATGGACAACGTAAGCTTGGGACTTCCAGTTATGTCCTTCAAATATTTAACACATATAAGGAAGAAAGTTTAATATAAAAGATGGGAAAATAAATATATCACTTATAGTGGAACCTAACATATTAATCTATAAGATGTTTTTTCAATCTATATATAAAAGTTATATTGGAAAAGCTATATCAATAACAAAAAAAAGATCACTATGAATAACTTACTAAGGCATCAATTTATAAAAAATTTGAACCAGCAATAAATTTCTAAATCTAATGGCTCGGGTCAGGTTCAAGTGCTTGGGAACTAAATTCACCTTCTCTATATATGTCATTGTTACCATTTTCTAATGAATAAAAAGATAAAATGAAGAGCTTGTTCCTTAAATCAAACTACAAATAAAAACATAGTAATTACAATTCTAATAGTACTCATACAAAAATCAAATACAATCATGCAAGTAGTTTAAAACTTCTTAACCCATGATAAGTGTTATTGCGGGCTATATATTTGTACTTTTGGTTTACTTTATACATGTCCTTGCAATTAGACACACCATGGTCATACGTGTTATGTTGGCTATTGCTGTCAAAGGTTGGTTTGGCTTTGTACTAATGCGTGGGATCCAAAACTCATGGCAAACAAGGTAGGAGCATTACAACTAAAAAGAAAGAAAAAAAATCTATTGGACATTGCTCAAATGATGGATATAGAGTTTTCATTCTTTCTTCTCACTAATCCCAACGAAAAGAAAAGTAAAAAATCTCTTAACAAATTAAAAATATACCAACTACAATGCAAGCAAATCTCCTCACTCATGAATATTGAGGTTACTACTATGGCAATATACTGTCCAATATGTCTTAGTAGCAAATTTTTTGGTTTTATGAGCACAAATGTTTACCACAGATAATTATTTCCAAATGAACCTATATATGTCTACAAAACAAAGCAAAACAACACGAACCATGACAGTGTGAGTTAGGACATGGCTACTACCAATTCGCATCCTTCAGATCTATTGGGGCTTCCATTTATACAAAATTTGAACTCGTAAGAATTTCTAAATCTCTAATAGAACCTAGGAGGTAGGTGTGACGATATCTAAAGTAGTCTAGACAATACCATCTCCAATGCTGAAGGTCTTCCCAATGTTTTCCCTCTTGCTTTCCTCCAATGGGTTTGAAAAGGTTAGGGTTTGAGAGGAGATGGGGAAGAGAGAAAAGACAGAGGAGGATGAGGAAGAGAGAAATGCCTAATGCTTTTGTCACTATCATTGTTGTTGTCATTGCCCGAATTAGGGGTAAGATAGAGGACAAGGATTGCTCTTTTGGTTGATGTTGTATTGCCCACGGCTACTTGTTATGAAAAGGAAGAGAGAAGCCTCCAGAGGAGAAGAGGATGACGTGCTAGCTTGTAACATCTCAAATCTTAGAAAGTCTTTTAAGCTTTAATAAGCATTGACAATTAAATATAGTATAGTTATGTTAGTTAGAATGTAGTAAATTCTAACTAACATAAAAAGAAGAAAAAGAAAATAAACAACAACAACAACAATCAATTAAGCTTAGTATAGCGATAACGTTAATCGAAGCTACAATCGATTATAGAACAAATATATCAATTATAGAATAAGAATCAATTAAAGTTATTGCAACGATAACGTTAATCGAAGTTACAATCATCATAGAACAAATATATCGATTACATAACAAGCATCAATTAAAGTTACTATAGCAATAACATTAATCGAAGCTATAATCGATTATAAAACAAACATGTTAATTATATAACAAGAATCAGTTAAAGTTATTATAGCGATAACATTAATCGAAACTACAATCGATTATAAAACAAACATATCAATTACAGAATAAGAATCAATGAAGGTTACTGTAGCGATAATTATAACCGAACTTTACTGTAGTAGTAAGTTGTCAATTATAGAATAACATATTAATTATTGAACAAACATATCAATTAGTGTTATTGTAGTATTACGAGGGTACCTATAAATTAATTATTTCTCCCACCTTAAAGGTGACTCATGAGGGACACCTAAATTTTTAGAAGGTGATATATGACTGTGTTAGTATCTAGACAGTTCTATAGTAGGTTTTGACTGGGATGAGGTAGAAAATATCTCATTCCTTCAACACAAAATCTAGAAAATTAAGAAGTAGAGAGACAAATAGAAGAAGAAGGGTGCAAGTAGTGCTAAAAAAATTCTAAAAAAATTAAAAATTGCTAAAACTGGCTGAGATTCTTCATTCCAAGTAGGTGTATGATAAACTATTTGTATGTTATTTGTTATTAAATAGTTTTAAATTCTATTTTACTTTTAGAAATTAAAGTAGGGGCATTTACGAGCATTTAAAATTAGATTTTATGCTGTTCATGAGTAGTGACATTCGTGCATATGGATTAGCACTGAAATTACCATGATTATGATATTGGTTATGATGTTATTTTGCTGTTAATAATTTTATTACAAATTTGAGGTTGTCTAAAGTTAAAAATCGATTATGGAAATCTATTTTGAACTTTACATAATTGAGAGATTATGTAAAATGGATTATAATAAATTTTAATGTGCTTACACAGTGCCATCTTAAAGAAGAATTATTGGAAGAACCCACAGTAAGTGTTTGATGTGGTAGTATTCAATTGATTGACGTAAGGACAATATGGGCTGAAACCCAATAACTCGTTCTAGTTTAGTGAAGGGGTGTAAATCTTGAAGTAGCTAAACTTTGAATCAGTAAAAGGTGGGGTATGAACTTCGATCTTAGTTGGTTGTATCAAGACCAAAGCACTAATTGTCCAGGTGCTAAGGTGTTTCTTGACCCCTTATGTTGTGATTTGGATACATGTCTTAAGGCATAAACGATTGATAAAATATGTTATGAGTTATTCAACGCTTATGCGATGGATTTTATAAGAGATTAACTTGCTAGTGTACCAATTGATTATAAGTGAGTATGATTTGCCCTATTAAGTGTATATGAACACAAATTACTTCGTGCACATCATGTAAAGTCTAAAGAAAGAATTATTTTGTATAAATCATGACTTATATATACATTTTTGGTCAAAGTATAAAATAGACTTGTGAAATCTCATATACTCTTTAGTTCGGATTTTATGTATGTTATGGATTGCAAATCGAGCATTGAAATCAGTTAGTATTAGTTTGAAACTTTAGTTATATGTAAGTATATTTTTGGTTCTGATGTCTGCTGAGTTTTTTACTCATCCACCTAGTTACTAGTGAGTGGTAGATGAGAGAAAGATTTCAGATCTGATTGAGAGAAGGGTACTAAGAGTTTGAGTTGATCTTGGAGAGACTTTTGAAACTCACTTGCTATAGCAAGTGGGTTCTATTCTTATATATTTAAGTTGATGTGACTTTGTATACTAAGCCTTATAGGGGACAATTTTGTGCATATTTTGTGTTTCTATAATGGGTTTGGTTTGGCTATGTATTTAGTATTTTAGATGGTTCATGAAGAAAAAGAAAGAGAAAGAGGAAAAAACATTATTTGGCAAAATGTTCTCAACTCACAACATATAATTGATATGATATTTTTGAAAAAAGATAAAAACCATCTTTATAAGAGGGCGTTACATGGCTAGAGGGGAAGAGGAGGATGACGACGAAGGGAGGAGCCGCCTACTGCTATTGTTGCTTGGAGCAACTTGTACTATTGCTAAGAGGAAGAGGAAGAGGAAGAGGAATAGGACGGCACATTGGACGAATGTGGGAGGAGCATGGCATACGGATCAGTGGATTAGGGTAGTCACAGGTGGGAGGGTCAAGGGTATCTTTGTCTTTTGAGCACTCTCCAAATCTTTCTCTTTTTTATCCTTCTAAATGAGATTTAAGAAAAGTAATAATTGTTCCCCAAATTTGAATACATGAATTGATGATGTGAGACTTTATAAATTTTAAATTCCTCCAAAAATTCAAGCTGGAAAAGTATTCCCAAATGAGGCCCTAAGGAGAAATTAGAGATGTCATTAGATTCTTGTTGGGTAGGTGGGGATGGAGAGAGGATAGGACAGGGATGGAAGAAACACAAATAGAAGAAAGAAGAAAGGCAATGGTTCACTTGACAAACCTAAGGAGGGCTAGGAGGGAGGGGTTCTACCTATAGGAAACCCCTCCCCCTGATGATAGGCTATTGCAAAGACTCCCAGTCCCAAATAGGGCAGGTCTCTCTATGCAGCCGCAGACACTCCCTAGACCCCATTTATACTTCTTTAAAAATAGAGAAATAAAGGCTTCTAGATTTTCATATCTTTACATTGGCAACTTAGTGAAACTATTTTACTCTTCTAGTTGACATTCTCTTTGTGCCTTTGTTGAAGAAGAATCCCTCTATGCATCATGGTAATTGGTTGAGTGAATAAGAACTTATGTCATGTTGATTCAATTGAGAATACTAGTTATCTTACGTTTGGTACTATAGCATTTAATAAAGTTTTATGTCTTATTATTGTAGGGGCATACTTGTGTTATGTTTTCATTGGATAAATAGGTCCACTTTGGTACAAAGTTGTGTAGCAAACTAAGGAGACATTTATACTTTGCTTGAGTTGCAAAATGTAAAATTTAGTTATATCCTTATGCTTATTTGTATTTTTAAACGTTGCACTGTAGGTTCGAGGGTGCAAATGAGCCAGGTTGAGTTTCACTTTGACCAAGTCTGCTACATTTATTTTCTAGTCAAGATTGAGTTGTTTGAATATAAATTAATCTAAGTTCTTTCTATGCAAGTTCACCTTGTCTATAATTGATCAAGTTAAGCCAAAATAAACCTGAACTCTTTGTATACTAAATATTTTATTCAATTTCTATTTATGAATTTGTTAAGGCCTCATTTGGTAACACTTTCTCAAGTATAACTTTGGGAGGAATTTGAATTTGGAATGTAGCCATGTCATCAAAGTATGCACCTATATTTGGGGAGAAGTCATGGACTTTTTAGAATTTTGTTTGGGAAGAACCAATAAAAGGGGCTTGTACAGTTCACCAAAAGACTATAATGCCCTTATCCATCCCCTTATAATTACCTTTACCCATATGTCCTTGCCCTTATAATTACTTTTACCCATATGTCATCTCTCTTCTTTTTATCTTCCCTCTTTTGTCTTCCCTACCCCATGCTAGACACATTTGGGTTTTTCTCTAGTGACCACCCCACGATAGCCAGTTCAACAGCAAAATCAACAATGATGGCAGTATAGCAAATTTGCAAGAAAGGAAAATAGTAGCTGTAGCATATCTAAAAGAAAGGAAGGGTTGTCACTGCCTATAGCCCAACACAATGGCAATAGAAGTCCACTACAATGGAAGTAGCAATAGTGTCATCTACGGTGCCCCATGGAAGCGAGTGGAAGAGGGGAAAGGGGAGGGGAAGGAGAGGAAAGGGGGCTAGGGCTTTGGAAAAGCCTGTATACTTGTGGGTAATTTTTCAAATGTGTTAGGGGTAAAAGTGGGATTGAAAAAGTGGGAGACATGTATGGCCCAAGATTCTCACCCAATGCTTCTCTTCAAGGATGTCACGAGAATCTAAACGCAGGGCCTTTTCAATATGAGGCCGCAATTAGATGTTTGAATCCTACTATAAAATTGTCATTTGGAATAAATTCTTCTGTGTTTGGCTTCCTACAAAATATAAATCTTGTAAATTTAGATGAGAATTGTTGTCAAATGAAGCCAAAGTCAAAAGATGTATTTATCCTTTGCCTTTACATATTGAACAAGTCATTAATAGGATGTAATAAATTTGTATTCCATTGCTTATTGGAATATAAATAAAATACAATTTTTTTTAACCATACCTTAATTAAATATGTTTACAAGCTGAGCGTACCTATAATAAACTTCGACTCATTTATCGTGTTTGAAATTTCGTCCAAACATAACCTACTTACTTGGTTGATCAAGTCAAAGTTAGCTATTATGGAACTCAGTCTGTCAAATATACTAATTCACTTGCATTTCACTCATTCACCTGCACTTGACTCTCGTAAAATAGATTAATGTAATGCCTAGATCAGCAATATTTTTTCATAGTGCCTTGGCTCGAGCCAAATCTGCCTTCATTTATTGGGCCTGCGTAGGCGTAACCTAATAGGATATATAAGACGCATGGAACGAGCACTGGCCCAAATAAGAATAGTCGGACCAGGCTGAGGCCGGGAGAACTACCTGCTGCACTTGTCACCGGTGCAGCTGGCAGCGTGAGGTCACATCTTAGATGTGATTGGATGGTTTGGATTGCACAGAGAGGTGATTTTTTTTTTTTTTTTTGAATCATCTGTTCAAAGATCGAACAACATGAAAACTAGGTTGACGTGATTCTTTAATCTGAATTTTTTTAAAAAAATGAAATTAAGAAACTCACACCCACGTACCTACTGCCACTCGAACTGGGCGGTGCGGGATGCAACAAGTATTCCTCTAGGGCTAATATAGGCTGGCCTTCAGAGTAAACTGTTGGGTAGAGTTGGCTAATGGTTGGCCGGGGGAATACCAATGGCATATTAATTTGGTTATTGTTTGAACTGCAAAGCCGACAGCAAACACATGTTAGCATGGGAAAACCGGTGGCCACCATCTTAGCCAGCAGCCTGATGCGTCTATAGAAGACCATCTTGATCATGATTCGCATACTCAACAAAGTCATAATGATTATTGAACATGGAGAGAGACCTGTCAATCTGACCTGAACTGATCTTAAAAAAATACGAAGTTTTAGTCAATGAAGTTTCTTAAATGAGTTTATTTTAGATTTGCAACTCAGATCAGGTTAAGTACGGTTAGAGTCAATCTTATGTCAAAAAATTTTATGCCTTACTTTGACCTAACTCAACCAAGCTTCAACCAAACGTCCTCAATCTTAACCTATGTCAAAAGAGTTTTACTTCTAGTCCTAATCAAACTCAACCTTCAACCCATCCCCTTAATCTTAGCTTAACTTATATCAGAAGACCTTTATCTCTAACCCTAATTGAACTCAACTTTCAACCCTACATCGTCAACCTTAGCTCAACCTACATCAAAAGACCTTTACCTCTAACCCTGATCCGATTCAACCATCAACTTAACCTCCTCAATCTTAACTCGACCTATTTAATAATGTCCCAATCCAATCCAATTCATGAAACCTAATTTTTATTAGATTAGGGTGGGTTAATTTTGATTGTAGAATTAACAACCCATATTCTTAGTTTTTCTTCTTCATTGTCAAAATTCCCAATAATCGTCCTGTTACCTTAACAAAACAATTAGAAAGAAAGAGGCGAATATGTAACTATTTGACATCATCTTAATAGCTACATTGTAATCTAAGTTCTTGATCAAAGATACAAAACTAAGTGAAACACATTTAACAATCTAATTTATCACTTTACCTACATACATACGCACATACATACGTACATATATGTACATACCAAATCCAATAGTGACACACTCGAGTTTGGGTTGACCCATCTAGAATTACAGGTCTACGTTTATTACAGATAAGTCTAACCCAAGCTCACCCTTAACCTACTCTAATTTAAACGTATGTCTCTAACACATCTTGACTTAACCTAATCTAATCTAATTAAATTACGCATGGATCACAGAATTTTGATCCAAAGTCAAGAGTTATCCGATTTAGGTTAAGCAAATTTTCATCACATGCTTTTCACTCTTAATCAGTTTTTAGTACTCTATCCATTGCCACCTCGTTTTTTTTTTGCCTAATTCTTTCATGAGTGTGATGCAATCCTCCTTTCTAGACCATATATAGTCAACAAGAGTATGCTAACAAAAATATATCCCAGAAGAGGGATAGCAATGAGAACGGTCAAATCTCCTGTCTATCCATCTCTTTCCATGGGCCGACAACGAATACGAATGCTGACAAGGCTAATTCAAAAATTATGCCCATTGCCCACAACATCTTCCACTATGAATCGACTCGTGCCGACTCGGACGACTCATACCGTATCAAGACGAATTCGAGTCGGTACGATTCGACCGAACCTGTACGATCGAGTCGGCACGAGTTGACCCGACTCGTACCGAATCATGAAAGATCCGAGTCGATCCAACTCTTCGAGTCGGCGAATCTTGCTCTGAACATGAACGAGAGAAAGAAACACCAGCATCAATTCCTTAATATTCAAAGGAGAGACATAAAAAGTCACATGGAGAACCGGCATATCACACTTTAGTATCGTTGAAAGGAGAAGCCCCCACATCGTGTCATATGCGTTTAACAGTGTGACCTTGTCTCCACACTCTTGGCATGTGATCAAACCTATCCCATTCTCTTCTCCATCCATGCATGCCCCAACCCACCACTATTCTATGCCGAAACTGATGCACACTGAGGTAGTAATGGAGTGGACAACAGTGTGTTACTACTATATATGTCAAGTGTGATGTCATGCAATATGTTTATTTCATGGGGTGTTTAGTTACTGTATCATGTACTTATAGTTACTAGTAATAATCAACACTGGGTGCAAAGTTGGAGGCTTTACGTAAAACTAATTTCGTAAAAAAAAAAATATTAATACTATCAAGTGGCAGCACCCGACTCGTCTCCATATTATGAAAGTGCATGTTGTGCTACCATCTTGGTAATTATAGATGGTATGGAGCAAATCCTCTTAGAGGTGTATCATCAAATTATATGGATTTCACTTGTATGTTGATTTATGTAAATTCATAATTTTTTGTTATATGCTTAGTCTTCGGTCCTTCTTTGGCATAATAACTTTTACAGCACGCACGTCCACCCTCTCTATTGTGCACAGGGCTGTCAACGGTTCGGGTCTGGGTAGACCATGCCCAAAGTGAATAGACTCGGACCCGGTTTAGACCCAATAAGGATAATAGGTAAATAGGTAAATGGGTCGGGTCTTGGACCTGTTTCTTATTTATTTGATGTTGAAAGATAAATGGGCCTGGTATAGAATTTATTTATATTAAATCGCTATGTGCCAGATAATTTGATTTGATTTTAGGTCTAAATTTCAAGAAATTAGCTCACAAATTTTTGCAATGTATGATAATAGAAAGTTTAATGGGTAAACGGGTATACCCAGACCCATAACTAACGGGTCCAAACGGGTCTGTTAACGGGCCTGGGCCCATTTTGACAGCCCTAATTGTGCACATCCTCTTCGGCGAGTGCTCCTCTTGGCTGCATCCTGCATAAGCCTGGCCTTCCTCCTTCTTTCCATCTCAGCCTCATTATCGACTTTTTTTTGGTCCATTAAACAGAGCTGTCTTTCATTCAACATAGGTAAACATAGTACAATATGAGCAAGGAAACACAAATACAAGGTAAGAAATACGCAACATACTGTGAGGAAAATACCAGAAATGATTACAAATTAGAATATTTTGTCTTCATAAATTTGAAAATTAAATATTAGAATGGATGATAGAAAGATTGTTAAAATGTTTTTTAGAGTAATTATTTGGTTTTTTTGGTAGATTAATAACGAGTCCCTAATCTTGAGTACTTTCCATGTATATTTGTCTAATAATTTTAAGGGAAAATTTTATAATCTAAATCCATGTTTTTACCCTGTGGAAAACGATATAGTTACCTACCTGTACAGTGAATGTCAATGCCACCCCAACACATGTTCTCATTAAATTAATTATATTTTCTTAAAGCAAAGTAGACGTATGATGGCTACATTTCTAGTTATCTTTTGTGTATTATTATCCTTAGTTATATGATTTCGGGGGTTGCATGTTAGAACCAATGGCTGTAGGGCATGAAGAGTGCTAAAAGTTTTGTTGGAAAATAACAATAATAATAATAATATTATTATTATTATTAAACAATCATATTTCCAAGCCTAAAAGCATAGGCATGCATTTCCTTGGAAAATAATATTATTATTTTTACGGGCCCATGCAGCCTTCATTCTAATGGTACAAAACCATCATAGATAAATAAAAGCTTAGTACTTCATTGATATATTAAATGAAATTATTTATGTTTGAAATTTCTAGGCTAATTAGGTTTCTCTTTCCAGTATATATATAAAATAAATTCTTGTGATATTTAGATTTCATTTGGTTGGTCTGTCCGCTGGTTGGTCGCCGTCCACAGAAGATGGGCTTCATTGCCCAGCGCAGGGAGAAAAGTACAACAGTTTCTCTTCATGGGTATCTTGCCCTGCGCCATTGTACGTTTCTCCCCAACAGTTACTTGAAAACTGAGGAGAGGTTGAAGATGAACGATTAAAAACTATAAAGCTCCCATTATGATTCAAATATTTATTAATATTGGGATCCAATGAAGATTAGTGAATTCAATTTAATGGTTCTTTTGGGTTTTATTTTCGATTTGGGTTTAAAATTTGTAACGTATCCTATTTAATGGTTTCGGATATAGGTTTTAAGTAATTAGATCAATTTAGATCTTATTTAATTTAGATCTTATTTAATATATGAGTCCGTATCCGTTAAGTTTTTCGTAACGGATCCTTCTTAACGGATTTCGGATTTGGATTTGGGTATTAGATCCTTTTGAATCCTTATTAAGACCTGAATTCGTATCCGGTTAAATATCTGATCCGAATCCGTTAATCCAAATCAACCCAAATCCGTTAAACCCTTAAATATATGTATCTGTATCCGTTTATATCTGTTAAAGTTTTATGTATCTTTTAAGATCAAAAAATTGTTTAATTTTAATTACTTTAATTTATCCTTATCCTTTAAAATTCACTAATGGTAACTTGAAAGGATCCATTAAGTTCTAGATCTTAGACCCATAATTTTGAGTATGTTTGGATCCATTAGTGGTCTTTAAAGTGTAAATGATCAATTTTTAAACAGTTTGGATACATATACAATTTCTGAAGATCTATTTACAATTCTATTTAATTCTGCAAATAGAAACATATATTTTTGTAATTCAATTTTATTTCTACAAAAAAGAAAATGATTAATTTGTTATTCTGTTATTTTGCAAATTAAAATCGGATATGTTTGTAATTTTGGTTATTTCTGCAAATAGAATCAGATATGTTTGCAATTTTGGTTATTTTTGCATATAGAAATAGATATGTTTGCAATTCAATTTATTTCTGTAAATATAATAGGATATGTTTGCAAATTCTGATTACTTTTTACACGAATTTGCAAATAGACAATGATTAGTTTGCTATTCTGTTTATTTCTGCAAACTGATAGGACTATATTTGCAATTCTGGTTTAATTTTTATAAACAGAAAATGATATTTACGTAACAGCATGCTATAAACTTGTATTTTGTCTTTTTTAATCTAGTTTCAAGTATGATCAAGAATTATTTATGAACTAATAATTATTGTTGTAAATTTAAGAGATATTTTTTAGATAATTAGACCTTTTTACAGTTTTTATTTATGCTATCTCCATTTTAGATTGCAATAATTATTATGTTTACGTCCTTTTTGCTCATATTAAGTATTAATCGATGCTAGTAGTTTTGTGGTAAGTTTTAGATTTCTAAATAGTTAATTAGACCACTAAAGTGGCACTAATCATCAGGAACAATAAAATTTAGTAATATTAAGTTTTAAATAGTATCATTAATGAACATTTGGTTATTTGTTATTATTTTAATCAAGGAGATGATGTTTTAGAATTTAAAGTGTGTAAGATGATCACCAAAGTGACCTTATGTATGGACAATAATAAAATATTCTCATTAAAAAATTACAATGATATCAAATGTTTGTGTTCTTGACTTGATTGTAGAGTTAACTCCCAAGGGAGTGTCTATTTTTATGTCATGAGCAGGATATAATAAAATTTATATGCATGGCGACTCTTGAGAGTTTTGTACCCAAAGATACTATCTCTTGACATCAAAATGTTTACAAATTTTAGTTTTATCACTTAAGTTAATTTAAGGAGTTTGTTCATAATACAATCAGACGATTTGTTAAAGTAGTTCATTTTAGTTACTGAATTACTTTACAATTTAAGATATTGCCTCATAACTTGCAATTTTATTCTATTATCTAATAAATGTGAGTATGTGTTTGTTTATTTCAACTACTTCTTCTTTATTTGTACCATTTACTGTCAATGTACCTTATCTGAATTGTACTAATTTCACTGAATGGAAGTAAAATGTACTATTTACTTTGGATTGCATGGACTTAGATTTAGCCTTACGTGAGGATATGCCAGCTCCACTTACTCCAGAAAACCCAATGGAACAGCATACTCATTATGAGAAATGGGAAAAGTACAATCGTCTCTGCCTTATATTCCTTCAGAGACATGTTGGACAGAACATCAAAGGATCTCTCTCAAATCAAACCACTACTAATGGATTTCTTAAAGTAACTGAGGAACAATTCATTAGTTCTGATAAAGTCAAAGCCAGTACTTTAATGGCTAAATTGTCCTCAATAAAATACACTAGTGGTAGTGTTCGAGAGCACATAACGATTATGAGGAATATTTCTACTCAATTGAATGCCATGGAAGTTACCATTTCATATACTTTTCTAATCCATTTTATTCTCAACTCTTTGCCTAGTGAATATGAGGCATTTAAGATCTCCTACAACACACATCAGGCTAAATGGTTTATCAATGAATTGATCACCATATGTATCCAGGAGGAAAGAGATTGAGAGGAGAGATGAATAATGTTGTTTTGTTTATCTCTCATAAAGTGAAAAATAGATTAGGAAAGAAGAAGGGTGTCCAAAAGAAAGACAAGAAGAAGAACAAGTCAAAACGTAAAAATGACAAGTACTTCTTCTGCAAATTACCTGGACACGTTAAGAAAGATTGTCTGAAAAGAAAGATATGGTTTGAAGAAAAAGATAATCTCTCATCTTATGTTTGTTATGAATCTCATTTAGTTAATGTTCCTAAAGATACATAGTAGACTGACTCAGGTTCTACTGTACATGTTGTCACTTCTATGCATAGATTTTTTTTTCAAAAGCCTCGGAATGAGGGTGAGCAGAGCATCTTTTCAAGAAATAAGACGCACTTACAAGTCAAGGCTGTAGGAATTAATAGAATCTTTATGGAATCAGGATTTGTTCTAGACTTAGAAGATACTTTTTATGTATCATCTTTTAGTAAAAATTTGGTTTCAGTATCAAAACTTGATTCAAAAGATTTTCAAGTTAGTCTTGGAAACTCTTCAGTTGAATGAATAAAAAATTATGTTGTTATTGGTACTGGTTCTATATCTGATGGTTTATATAAATTGTGCCTTAGCAATGTGAATGAACAATTTCATAATACTCTGCACACTTCAGTTTATATTCGTAACAAATGTGGTAGAGTTAATGAAAATTCATCTATGTTATGGCATAGGAGATTAGGATATATCTCCATTAAGAGGTTTAAGAAGTTAGTAAGAGAAGGAGTGTTACACACTCTGGATTTCACTGACTTCGAGATATGTGTTGATTGCATTAAAGGAAAGCAAACACACACACTTAATAAGGATGCCACAAGAAGTTCTGGAATTCTAAAAATAATTCACACTAATATATGTGGTCCGTTTCCACCCTATCTGACTGGTGAGCAGTACTTTGTCACTTTTATAGATGACTATTCTAGATTCATGTATCTCTATTTACTTCTTGAAAATGTGGATGTTTTCAATATCTTTAAGGATATCAAGAAGGAAGTAAAGAAATAATCAGGAAAAATAATCAAGATAGTCAGATCTAATAGAGGTGGCGAGTAATATAGTAGGTATACAGGGATGGGACAAAGGCCTAGACCATTAGCTAGATTCCTTAAAGAGGAGGATATTTTACCTCAGTACACTACTTCAGGTAGTCCATATTAGAATGGGAATGCAGAAAGAAAGAATCGAACGCTTAAAGAAATGGTTAGAGCAATGTTGAGTCATTCTACCCTTCCTTTATCTTTATGGGGTGAGACCGTTAAGATAGTTGCACACATTGTGAACAAAGTTCCTACGAAGGCTGCACCTAAGACTCCTTATGAGTTTTGGTGTCGTAAGAAACCTTCTGTGAGCTATATGCGTATATGGGGGTGTTCAGTTGAGGCTAAACCATACAATTAACAGGAAAATGCTTTTGATCTCATAACAACTAGTGGATTCTTCATTAGTTATCCAGAGAGATCGAAAGGGTATAGATTTTATTATCCATCTCATGTTCACATCATTATAGAAATAGATAAGACAAAGTTTTTTGAAAATGATGGAGTTAGTGGGAGTGGACTTTTTCGAGAGATTTTTTTAGAGGAGTTACATGATCAAGATGAAACACCTGTAACAACTGATAACATTGTTCCCATATTCATTCATCGAAATGATATTCTGGGGAAGCAAGTAGTTACAGTTGGTCCACCTCAAGTTGCTTTAGAGTCAGAGGATGTCGTAGTTGTTGACCAACCACCTCCTCAAGTGGATCAGGGGCCAACACTGCATCGATCTAAAAGAATCAGGAGACCTATTATATCTGATGAGTTCATAGTATACCTATAGGAGGATAATGTAGACATGAGTGACATTGATGATCTAGTGACGTTTTCACAAGCCATGAAGAGTGAACAATCTGCCTATTGGTTTGAAGCCATGAAGGAAGAGCTTGACTCAATGGCTAAAAATCATTTCGTTAACTTGCCAAAAGGATCCAAACTTATTGGATGTAAATGGATATTCAAAATTAAAATGGACTCTAAAGGTAAAGTTGAACGATATAAGGTCAGATTGGTGGCTAAGGGTTTCACTCAAAGGGAAGGCATTGACTATGATTAGACCTTCTCTCTAGTTTCTTAGAAGCTCTCATTCAGAATAGTCATGGCCTTAGTAGTTCATTTTGACCTAGAGTTACATCAAATAGATGTGTAAACATCTTTTCTCAATAGGGACCTAGATAAAGAAGTATATATGGAGTAACCTCAAGAGTGTCGTGCTAAAGTAAAAGAATACTTAGTATGCAAATTAAAGAAATCCATTTACGAACTTAAACAAGTCTCCCGACAGTGAGTCGTAAAGTTTAATGAAATCATACTGTCCTTTAGATTTAAGGAAAACATTATTGATGAATGTTTATACCTAAAGATCAGTAGGAGTAAATTCATTGTCTTGCTTTTGTATGTTCATGACATTTTGCTTGCTAGTAGTGATCTTAACTTATTGCATGAAACGAAAGTTTTTCTTTCTAAGAACTTTGAGATGAAAGATATGGGTGATGCCTACTATGTTTTGGGTATTGAAACCACTAGAGATAAACCCTCAGGCACTCTTGGTCTTGGAAAGATTCAACATACAGTCTTGCACAGCCGATAAAGTATCCATTGTAAAAGGTGATAAATTCAGTGAATTGTAATGTCCCAAGAATGACTTGGAGAAGAAGCAGATGGAGGCTATCCCATATGCTTCAACTGTTGGTAGCTTGATGTACCTTCAGACTTGTATACGTCCAGATATTGCTTTTGCCGTGAGTATGCTCAGTAGGTACCAGAACAACCCAGGCATAGATCATTGAAAAATTGCCAAGAAAGTCATGCGTTATCTCAATGGCACGATGGATTATATGCTCACATATAGGAGGTCAGATCAGCTGGAGGTCATTGCGTATTCTGATGTTGATTTTGGTGGCTGTCTTAATTCGAGGAAGTCCACTACAAGTTATATATTTTTCTGAACATGAGGAGCTATCACATGCAGTAAGAAGTAGAGTGTTATAGTGGCTTCCACCATAGCAGTTGAATTCATTGCTTGTTTTGAGGCTAGTGCACATGCCATTCAATTGCGAAATTTACTGACAGGTCTATCATTTGTTAATTTCATTTCCAGACCTATCAGGATTTACTATGACAATTCTACTGCAGTCTTCTTCTCTAAGAACAATAAGGCGTCCAAAGGTGGTAGAGCCTTGTATATTAAGTATTTTGCTCTTAGAGACATAGTAAAGAATCATGATGTGTCTATAAAATATATTGGGACAAATCTTATGGTTGCTGACCCACTCACGAAAGGACTACTTATTAACACTTTTTGTAGTCATGTGATTTGGATGGGTTTCGTTAGTTCTCTCGATATGCTATGATATTTTTAGTTTGACACATACAATTATTTGTGATAATATTTATATCATGATTATTCTATTTGCTTTCTGTCTATTCTATTTATTGTGTATACATATTGGTTGTGAATTATGGCTGACATATTATATGTTTAAGTGGTGACCAACAGATAAATATTATGTTTGAGTTTATCTGCAGTTCCATATTTAGTATTCAATTATAGTAAGTTGGTGACATTGTAGTACATGGAAGGAGGTGTGTAATTGAATGCATTTGCCGCTATGACTCCTGTCATTTGATTTATTATTCTTGAATTCTTAAGATTATGTTAACTAGAAATGTGTGTAATCTTGTTTTTATCGTGCACACGCATACCGTATTTTTCTCTACAGGTGTATGTCCATGATATCAAATCTTCAAGAGTCTTTTTGAAATTATATATGTCTATACTATATGTATGTTTTCAAAGGAAAATTTGATGTGCTTGAGACAAGTTAGACCAAGTGAGAGAATGTTGGGTTTTTACCTAATTTGCAGTCCACTTGTGGTCAATGGTGTAAGAATCGAGACTTTCGGATCCGGTTTTCGGGTCAGACCCTGTTGTTCTAACCCTTGTGGGGGGGCAGAAGTTCTGAGTTGAATCGCGTCAGGACCTGGCGACGCGTTTTAAACGGCGTCCACCTTGGCAGACGCATTTCAGGTACTGCCACGTGGGTGCCGCGGGGGTTGGCCTTGGGCCGCGTGGGTACGACCCTGTCAGGTCGTCTGAACGGCGTCCGCGTGGGTCGACGCCTTTCAGACTGCGACTCTGGGTGTGTCAGAGTACGGCCCTGACAAGTTGTCTGAATGACGTCTGTGTAGGACGACGCGTTTCAGAATCTTGTCAGAGCGGCCGTCACATCACCTGATTGGCGTCCGTGGATGTCGACGCGTTTTAGCCAGTTTCTGGTTAACCCCGTGAACCCTCCTTCTTTCCCTCATTTTCTCCTACTCACCTTCTCTCCTCCTCCGGCGACCGGCGGCGACCATCCTCCTCCTCCCTCTTTTCCTCCCACTATTTCGCCTCTCCCTCCACTCCATCCTCTACCTAACTCATACCACTACCACCTCCACTTCCACTGCGGCGTTCTGCTCTCCGGACGGCGGCCGACGTCACGGTGGAGCAAGGACGACCACGGCGGTACCGGCGGCGGCGTGGGGCGAGAAGGGTGGACGGCGTGAAGCTTGGAGGAGTTCGAGTGTCCGGTAGGGTGACGTTCCCCGTGGTGTTGTGTTTAAAAACATGTGTTCCTCGATGTACATGTGGTAGATCTTCGGTTTCGGGGGTTAGAATGAGCATGTTTAGGATCTCTATGGGGTGGTTGCCTATGAATTGTCTTGCTCTTCGTTTCCCTCCATTTTGATTGATTTTTGGGGTTATTTGGAGTTGGAAAGGGAGCCCTCGGGTTTAGGGCGTTCCTGGTTCCTAGGGCTGAAAGACGTCGTGCATGGACGACGCCTTTTTGAAGGGCGTCGGGCCATCACGACGCCTTTTAGACAGGAATTGCCTGACAGTCAGTCTGCCAGGTCGGGGTTTCTATAGCTGAAAGGCGTCATGGGTAAGCGACGCGTTTTTGAACGGCGTCGGGCATCCATGACGCGTTTTAACCACAGAAATCCCCGGATAAGGCCTTGGGAATTCCGGATTTTCGTGTTGAATGGCGTCTGAGGATGTCGACGCCTTTTTAAAAGGCGACCATGTGGGTCGACGCCTTTTAAGGCCAGATTCTGAAGACTAATTTATATAAACCTGTACTTGGAGTTTGAATGGCGTCGACCTTGGTCGACGCGATTCAAGACAGAATCTCACTAATGCATGCCAGTAAAACGTGTTCATACTGCTAGTTAGATGGTTAGCACATGTTTTAGTGCACCTAAAAGAGATGGATTCCTCATGATCGGATGATTCTATGTGTGTTATGCGATCGCGGGCTTTTCACGTGACCGGATCGCACTGTGTTGGGTTTTCAGTTACTGTGGACCTGGAGTGACATTGTAGCACTTTATCACCCTGTGCTGGTGGGGGCGTGAGCACAGCGCCGGTGGGGGCGTGGGCGGGGTGACGCCTAGTGAGAGAGGGTCACCTGGTGAACCCCGGGGTCAGCTAGTACCGGTGTCGGAGTGGTACATTCAGAGAGTCACTCATGCTGGGAGAAGAGGTAGTCACCTGAGCCAGTTGGGCCGGAGTAGCGAGCGTGCTATCCGAGGGGCTACTCCTTGGTCTCAGCGGGTCGAGGTTTTCCCTACCGTTGTTTGCACGGTCGGCGAGTTCTATCGGGACTACAGTTGTGGATTTTCTAGCGGCTAGTTTAGAATGTTCATGTTTATTATGTTTCGACTGCACGCGTTCTCACGTAGAGAATTAGATATTGTACCTGCCACTATACTTGTTACTTCACTGTTAGCTGTACTTTACACTTGTGGGTGTGTGCGTGGGCAGTGGGGATCGAAGGATCTCTACTGAGTCTTGTTCTTGAGACTCACCCCTGCGGTTTTCAGGTGAGGACTCCCAGCAGACTTAGAGTGGGGTGCGCGGCCGTGTGGTGTACGTCTTCGGCAGTTGTTCCGGGGTATGCCCCGATATAGTTGTCTTTTATTTCTGGCCTGTATGTTTAATTATTTCCTTTCAGCTGGAGTATGTAATTATTTGCTGTAATCGAGTCGCATTGTAATAATTTTAATATCCTGCACCTTCATTTCAATTCAATGCGATGTGGATGTTTAGCTTAGTTTATTATTTATTTCCCGGACTTACTAGATCCTGATTTGGTTCCAAATTAATGATTCGGTACCTATTTAGTAATCAGATTCCCGATTATAGGGTGGCGGGTCGTTACAAATGGGCCACACACATACACACGATAAGGTATCCAATTAATAGAATACGGTTATTGGGCTTAACCCATAAAGAGCTTATTAGGATCCTGTAATGGATGTGATCCATTTAAGCTTAAACGGGATTGATCCCTCCTCTCTATATAAGAAGTCTATGACTCTCCATGAAGCCATATGCATTAAGTAAGATAGAGAGAGGAAATCAGTAGAGAGGATGCTTGGGTTACACCATCTCCTCGTCCGACGTTTCGTGCGGTGCGTGAGGCTCGTGTGTATATGGAGATCAACTTCAGCGTCGTCTTCTTCCTTCGTTTTATCGATGTCTTCCGCTTCAGATATTCGTAAATCCCTAACAAGAGAGAGACAAATTTAGATTGCATGTACGGAAGATTTATGTGAAATTAACCTAACAAATTTAGTTTGCAAAGACCTTAAGTTTATTTAATAAATGAGTTGAGTTTGAGCATATACATGCTCACACTCATTTACATTCCTAAACGTGCTCAATTAAGGTGTATCTATACTTGTTTTTTTGTTCATTTCTATTTGTCTAATGGTTCATCCAAAATTTGTTTATATTTCAGTTAGTGGCCTGATTTTTGCGTAAAAATAAGGGATAGATGTGTCTTTTATTTTATTTAATAGCTCAAATAAGTAAACTAATTAGATTCGTTTGGTATTCAAAGGGGGTGAATTAGGGTCAACTATGAGTAAGGTAAACTTGAACAAAGTAGAGCTCAATGCATTGAATATTTATATAATTCAAATTTGAGAAAGCTTGAGTCAACATTGTACTAATCAACCTTGAATAGATCAACAATTGATTTGGCTCTACTCATTTGCAGGTGTAATTAACGTAGTTGCTCAAAGAAAAAGCACAGAAAATGTGACCCATAACCTCCTCTTTTATTTCCATTTGAGGATGAAGCCGTTAAAACAAGAGATATTGGTATTATTGTATCGAATTTAATTCAGGCTTGAACCTATATATATTAGAAGATAAAGTTTCCTCTCCTTTTTATCTCACTCCTAGCTTTCCGTCCCCATGATCGGCTAACTCAATCCACGTTCGTGCTATGTCAGTTGTAACATTAAATATTTTTAACTTTAAAAAATGTTAATGTCAAGACTAGTACTCTAACCAAACACGATATTAACTAACAAGGCATGATCCTATACTCCTCTCCGACAAAGAAAATATTAGAACGAGATAAGTCTGGGAGGAGAAGCTGGGAGTTAAAATCAAGAGATTCAATTAGATGGCTAAAGATAGAACACCAAATGATTCTAGTTGCTCCAATTTAAAAAAAGCTTACACCAAAACTAATATCATTAATTTCAGCAAACATGCCCTGTTTTTAATTAGAGTTTTGTCTAATGATCAAAATAATGAGAGTAATGCATGCTGCACTGCGCACAGCAGTGCAGGACCTCTGATCCTGCGGATTGGGCGGCAACGTTTTTTTGTTCTTGTCAGATATTTTAATTTTTCTTAGAGCGTATGATTAAAATTCCGACGGTATATTAGGAAAGCTTAGGTCGGCTCTAAGCGGATTGTATATTTTTTTCAAAACAAATTTTTTTGGTATGCACCCCAATTTGCATGTAAAGAAAAATCTTTTAAAAAAGAATATACAGTCGGCTCGGGGTTGACCTGAACTTTCCGGATGTACCGTCAGATTTTTGATTGAATGTTCTACAAAAGTTTAAAAAATCTGACAAGAAAATAATAGTAAAAATGGGATGAACTCACTGTGGTGCTGTACACTGGACGCAGCAGTGCAGGACACGTGTAGTGAGTATGCTTGTTGTACTGAGGATTAGTACAGTAAGGTGAGTCATCTTACAATGCAAGATGAGATTGGTCCACATAGATTGGTAGCACATGAGTGGATAATTTTTTATTCAGGAGTCAGACAAATATTAAATGCGAGTACTGATTTTAGGTATGATAAATACATATGCCTATGAAGTATTTGTCATGTCTCAAACACATTTATCATCTTTACGTATTTGTGTACAGATTTTTTTGCGTGACAAACATTTTGTAGATATGATAAATAATATTTTTCATGTTTAAAAGTATTTGTCATTCCTACATATGTGCACAGTTTTATGGACGTGATAAATATTTTCTGAGTATGAAAAATAATTCGTGCACGTGACAAATACTATTTTCATGCCCACAAAATATTTGTTACGTCTACGTGTATTTATTTGTTGAACTTAGAACTTTGTACCTCCATCTAATGTTTGTCTGATCCACACGAATAAAAAATTATTCAACTTATATATCATCAGTGTATGTAGACCTATGTCATCTTATATTACAAGATAATTTAACTGTACTGACTAAAATAATGATCCATGGATGAAGTAAACTTTACTCTTACCCAAATAATGATTCATCTTTGGTCGGTCACCCGATCTGATCCCGAACTCCAACCATTCCCATGGTTTTCCAACTTTCCACATGAACTTGTCACCTCATACTTTAGAAAAGGCGTGCAAACCAGCTCGTCCACCGATTAGAAGGGTCACGTTCAGAAACTGTAGTACAAGAGATTTGTCGGATATTTTGCAAGTAGAAAGTCCACCCAGCACGTAACTTGTTATATATGGTTTTAAGTCATTTGTACCCTTTGCAAAACAAGGGGACATATTGCATATAGCTTGGCATATCTGCAGTCTCAATGCCAAACCAAACAAGAGAAGAAAAGGAAAGCACCTGAGGGTGAAGGTTGTTACACCACATGAGGGGGGACATTGCTGGGAAGAAGCATAGTCCCATCAGGTTCCCATTCCTGGTGGCAGTGCCGTCTTTTTTTTTTTTTTGGTTTAAGCGACTCAGTGGTTACATGTCAAATATTCAGTTTGAGGAGCTGAATTCGAATCTATCAGCACACGAAATATCCACTCAAACGAATGGTATGCTAACCTAACAATACGGAAAGTCTTATGGATACACCATTTGCAAGAATGTATATTTGTATATATTAGTAAGAAATAAGGTGAAAAAGACGGGTTTTTAGGAAATAATTTCCTAAGAAATATCATAGGTATCGTTGAAAATCTCTTGTAAAATGCGTATATGCATGAAAAAGATGTTAAATAACTATTATATATCTAGAGAACCCTTTATTGTCAAGTCTATCAACACTCGCATCATTGATAAATTAGGGTTAGTTATAGAACACAACAAAGTTCAGGTAATTTTTGTGTATAATGTAGGGAGCTTTTTGATATGCAAGATTCTTTTGAGAGAGGGAGAGAGAGATGATTGATTATGAGGATTGAGTAGTGGATGATTAGAATTTGAAATAGGGAAAAAGAGAAGGGGTACCCTTCATTAGAAGAAGAATATTCTAGTAAGCGGTATGTGAACATGCTTAAAATTCACATACGTTGAACACTTCCCTCATAAGATCAGTGTGCTATCACCCCTTTATCATCACTTGAAGTCCACTTGGTTGGGCATAAAATTTCAATAGAAGCATAGTTTTTCCAAATATTAAGTTTTATAATGAAAACATTTTTTTTGAAAAACATTTTCTTTTGTTTGTTTTCTTATATAATTATAACATCTTTGACCAAAGAGATATGAAGGTCCTAAGTTTAAATCTCACATGGAGTGATTATATAATAAGAGGGATTTATCCTACGTGTTCGTAGAGGACTTATGTCCAAGTGCTCAACAAAGGTGGTGGGACTCTAATCGAGATTATTACTATATATAGTGGGACCACCAAACTCAAAATAATTGTCCGAAATAGGTATAATTGTGGCACTATGGAAAAATCTCCAATTTAGGAGGAAACGATGGTTTAAATGTGATATGCTAGAATATAGATACTTCAAACCAAAAAAATACTTCTGAGTTTAAAGAATACAAGTATTAAATGAATGTAATATTAAAAATGTAAAAGTATATCTAAAAAATTGTGATGGTCTTCCCAATTAAATGTTAGAGTAATCAGCTTCTCATGCAGGATAATTTACACGGGTAGGACCAAATGGACCCTTAGTTGTTTACGTGGCTAGAATCACACCGTGCAGTTCTGGCATGGATCTCATCTTTGTTTGATTTTTACATACATCAAGATATCAAAGTTTTCAGGTATACAAGATTCTTATGCTTAATTTTTATTATAGTTAGATCTTATTCCGATCATTGTTGAAAATTCAACAATGGTGTGGTACACGTCCGAATGGCAACTTACTTCTTCCCGTATCGATCATGTCCCTAAGATGAAAATAATTAAAAATTTATATCCACACTTAATCTTTTGCTATTGTTATTTTGTTAATTTTAAATTATAAATAAAGATAAAATTAACATAGACTTTAGTAAAAGTCCCTCAGATTTAAAACAATCCAATAATTCCGCATGTAATGTAACCTAACCTTGTAACTTCTAGGCATGGTGAACCAGGTGGGAACAAAAATCTTGTAAACGGGATGTCTTATCGTAAAGAGTAATATTTAATGCATCGTTAAGAGTGCAAAAATGGTAAATTGGAATGAGTCACCCTATCTTTTTTTGCATATGAAAAGTTCACATGACAAGTATCTCTCCATTAAATGTGCCCTGATGTCATTTGCGCGTCAGCACATATAGAGATTACTAGATTAAAAAAGATAAAAAAATCTATTACACTATTTTTTGAGAGTACCCGGAAGCTCTCGAGAGCATTTTGAAAGGATCAAGCAACATCATGCTCTCGAGAACTTCAAGATGCACTCGAGAACTTTAAGATGTTCTTGAGAGTAGTCTGACGGGTAAATTTTTTTATTATTTTTTAATCCGACTTTTTCATGTGTACGGACGTACGGATGACGTCACGATATATTTAATTACAAGGGTAGAAATCATGTGGACTTTACAAATGGCAAAAGATGATAGAGGAACTCATTCTAACACTATCTTGTGCAGCAAGCATTACTCTATCGCAAACGCCACATGCCCACAACCCTGCGGACAAGGCCTACCTTACCTCCTGGTTATTTGTTGGGCACATTGCACCTTTGAGGCATATAGACCACACTTGTTAGGTGATCACCTGATCACTTCGAACATGAGTCGGCAAAATCTAACCCAACCTAACCCATCGACCTAATTCGAGCTGTAGAAGACGCTGGATAAGTCATAAGCTAGCTTTGAGAACAAGGTCATGTTCAAGTGGGATCGTTTTGAATCAGACCTTTTCAATTAAGACCAAAAGAATCAAATCAATTCGTCGCTTCAAGTCCGCCCAACTCATTTCTCTTAAATCTAACTTGATCCATGTTAACCTCCTCGATCCTGTTGGATACACATTGCATACTTTTGACCTAAAACCACATCCAATCACACTTCACTCATAATCCAACCCTAATACATCTCCATCGCTTCGAATTTGAGCCCCATTTTATTTACAGAATTAGAGAAGAATAAGGTCATTTATTCTTAGAATAAGGATAATTATAGTTTGATAAATAAAATTGCTTATATCGTGTTAGAATTCTTTATACTAAAATAAGGAGAATAAGTAATTCGACTTTAGACTTAAGTATTGTTTATCGTTCTTATTCCGCCAGTAAGTCTCACAAAATTATCAAAATTGAACGTCTTTTATTCTAACGTATGTTATTCCGAATAAATAATTCTGAATAACCTATTTTGCAAACAAATTGGAACCTAATGCATGAGCTCTAAAGCCGCTCATGACAGGCAGCAGTTCAACTCAGCTAACCGTGACAAGAAAGAAAGTTGAATCGGGCTGCGTCACCACCTTAACACGTGCGAGCATATCTCACATACATATATACGTACGTATAGATGTGCACACATAAGTTTGTTATTAAACTATCAACACGTGGAGCTGCCGTTGGTGCAATCTGTTGGCCACATGGGATGTTCTGTCCAACCCATCTTTTTCAATCCAGATCACGTGACGTAGACGCGTAGTGTATTTTTGGTCAAATACAACATTTATTTATTTACTATAAAAAAAAAAAAAAAAAAAAGAATCTGAACTCAAACTGGACCCCGGCCACACTTGATGGGCCACCGCCCGCCTGCCCGTTCTGAAACGGACACTTCACGCTGGGCTGGTCCACGAACCCACCACGAACCGGGGTTACTGGGGTCCAGGCAGGCCTCGAAGGCGCAGGAGCCACAGTGTTGTCTGGTGGTGCCTCGTAACACACCGTAAAACATGGTAAATAGCCATAAAAATGGTGCTATTCTTGTATTTAGAATGTTGTAAATTATTTTATGTTTTTTTTTTTACATTTGATACATCATAAATTATCATATTTTAAAATCCATTAACCCTTAAAACCCTCTTTTTGACTAATTTTAGTTTACAGTTCAAAATCATTGTAAAGCAAAATTGATCATTTCAACACCAATGATTTTTTAAATTATGTATTTTATTTTGACTGATTTTAAAATTGATGATTTCAAAATCGAGATTTTATGGCATTATATGACGCACCAAATGAGGCCAATTTTTGTCCCTACTTTCTCTCTTTTACATGTCGTATGTCAATTTTCATACATATCATAAATGAATACTAGTTTTTTTATTATTAACATAGATAGACTAAGAGTCTATTGGTACAAGAGTAACACTTGCTGCATTCACCCCATTGTTGCATTGAGTGTGAATGCAGCAAGATAAATTTTTTTTTTTTTGAAATTTTCTAGGTTGAGCTTGAAGTGTCCTACATATTCATACATGCTAATCTCTGTTTGAACAATCTAAAAATGTATAAAAAATAAAAAAAACTCTTAATGGGTTCGGCCAATTAAAGACATCTTTTACTGTTTATTCAAACTTGATTTTTGATTTTTAAAATTTTTTTAATCGTCTGATTAGAGATTGCCCCATACGGACGTGTAAGACACCTCAGAGACCGACCTAAAATATTTTCAAAATACACATATATATTTTTTATCCCACTGCAGTGACCCTCAATGTAACGGGGTCAGTGCAACAGATATTACTCTAGGTACAATATAAAATCCATTCTCTACATTGATCCTCTAAAAATAATCACACTATAAATGTCAATTTTAGATCCCAAGAAAATAAATGGGTGTATGTGTTTAGTTTTCAATGCCTGATCAACTTTTCTGAAAACTCTATGCATGTGACGAGTATGCGCACCGTGCATCCTTAGACGAGTCCAGTCTTATCAAATTTGACGGACTAATTAATCTTCTCTAATTTAGTTTAATTCGAACTCTTCGAATACTAAATAATTTAGTTTAACGAAGGGAGGTCTCTATCCAACATACTTTATACATCAAATAAATTATTACATAGAACATAAATAATTTTTAGTGATTATAAACTATAATCAAATTCTAACTGGATTCCTAAAGTGAACACAACCATACTATTAAAGAAATATAATCCATCGTTCACGAATATAAATGGACCAAATATATCTATGTTCAAGTTCAACTCATTTAATGACCAAACTTAAAAATTGGTGCAAAGTAAACTCATTTATTTAGGTGTCGTTTGGTGCATTGTAAAACGTCGTAAATAGTCGTAAGATGGTGTTTTTCTTATGTTTGAAGTTTTGTAAATTATTTTACGGTGCTTTTTTATATGTTTGGTGTGTCCTCTATAATTCTATTTTAAAAATGCTTGACTCTTAAAATTCTCTTTTTAGTTGATTTCGATTTACAGTCTAAAATATGTCACCGTAAATCAAAATTAATAATTTTAAAATTGATGATAGAGATTTATTTTTATTAGCTTTAAAATAGATAATTTCAAAACTGAGGTCTGAGGTCTTGGAACACATCTTTTCACTTGCACCCAATAGGGAGCAGGCAGGGGAGGAGGACCTGATGCGGATTTCTTTGTTCTTCCAACAGCCAGTGGTGGGCCGGTGGGTGGGATTCCCATCTCCACTCCATGCAAAATAAAAAGAAGACAAGGAAAGCAGAGGAAGACACGCGACATCCATCCCATCCATCGCAATTTCTCTATTCTCCTTTCCACTTGTCCTCTCCTGCGACCTCCCTATTCCCCCACTATTCTATTCCAAGGTTCGGAAGAATATATCTGGAAAGTTTGGGAAGCATAAAAGGATAAGATATAATAGAATAGAATAGTCAAAATCTGATCAAAAAATTTTAATTTACAACTTTTCCAAAAAAATCATTTGAATTAAAATTTTTGAAGATCGGGGTGGGATTTTTCGACTTGAATATTAGGTTTGGTAAAATCAAGGGTGAGAAAATTTGATCTGAACTTATCTCAACAAGATTTTATTAATTTTTTTTTCTTTAATCGTCTCGCTTGGTCAGGACTCGTTCTTGATTAGCCTGTCACATGAAACTAATCTAACATTAAATCTGGCTGATTTAAAATCTAAAGATTATTTCATATTAACTGCTCTTCTACGTTAAATTTTATAACTGCCGTGTCTTATGGCATACGATCTTATATATCATTACGAGATAACATCTGTATCAAATACGTCATTTCAATGACATATATGAAAAGGGCTACACATGTAGTCGGTGTGGGTCCCGAGGCCTCTAATCACTAGTCTTGCTATTGAGAAAGAAAAAAAAAACGCCTACAAGTAAATATGGAATTTTTAAAATTTAACATGCAAAAATGATTAGTATAGAAGTATCTTAAAACTAAATAATATCTTTAAATCTCTATTAATAGAAAGAGAGGGATCAGAGTGTAATCCGACCCAATCAGAAATAAACGAGACTTAACTTTTAAATTTTAATTTAATATAGAGAGAGGTTAGAAAAAGGAAGCCGGGCGTGGTAACCGCTAGCTCTGAGCAAGAGAGAGAGAGAGTTCTAACTCTCACTTCTTCGCCCAGCTGGGGAGTTGAGAAGTTGGAGTCGTCCAGTCCGACGTGGTGGCGGTGCCCTTTCTCTTTTCTTTATCCCCATTTGGATATCTTCTTCTGCTGCCGCCGCCGGCGAGGTCGCGAGGTGTTGCTGGTAATGTTTTTGTTAATTCCGATCGTTTGATGTGCTCGCGCGCGTGTTTTTGAGCAATTTGGGATCTGGGCTTTAATTTTTTCTGGGATTTGACGCGAGGAGGGTGAGGTCGGTGCGGCATCGCCGCCGCCCCTCCTGTTTTTTTTTCCTTCGTTTGTTCTTCGGGTGGTGATAATTTTTGGTGGGTTTGTTGGAGTTGTGCATCTGTGGGTCTCTGTTTCCGTCTCTCTGATCTCTTTGTATATAATTTGTTGTTGTGAGCTAGCTCGGCCGAGGAGATTGTGGTTGGGTGGCAGTGGTGATTGGATGCTGTGAATTTGGAGCAGAAAGGTTTGTTCTATCGCCTGCTTTCCTGGATTTCTTCTGCACCCACTATCTATCTGTTGTTTGGTGATTGGCTAAGGCAAAAATTTGGCATCTCTGCACTTGAATTTGGATCGTTGGAAGCATAGACTGGTAGAATTTGGGTCAGTGGTTCCGTCACCTATGTGGTTGTGTACATCTCGCTTTGTAAAGGTGTATTAGGTTCTTGTTTTGCCAATGGGGCGTTTGTTTTTGCAATGGACAGCTCCATCAATATGAATTTTGGTATCGTTACTGCCAGTAGGTGTTTCATTATGTTCTAGCAATTTTGATATTGATAAAGCGTATTTTCATGGCATATCTAATGTGAGTCCAAACCGATATTGAAAATGTTAGAATTTATATTTGAGAATCTCAAGACTCCCTCTCCTCCTTCTTAGGTCCTGGCTCTCTCTTTTGCCTTCAACTGCCCTCCTCGTCATTCGTCCAAAGCCCATTTCAATACTGGTATTATAGGCCTCAAAAGATACCAGTATCAACACTGCTACTATATCAAAACTAATATTCCATCCAAACAGGGCATAAGAAAGTCTTTAATTGTGATACCCTCAACTGTAGGCAAACATGGTAGAATAGGAGAGAAATGATAAGAGTATCTTAGTAAATGCCATTTTTGCTAATGGAATAAATCTCTTCTGCTTAATGCATTCCACATGCCTTTTGAGCTGTGCATGGCTGGCTGAACTTTGTGTATGGCCCCATTGAGATTGGCACTTTCTCAAGCACCGTTAGTCTTAGTTCTCTAAAACACGAGGAGGAGGAATGTGAAGCTAACCAATATAATAAATCTTTTGTGATTTACCTTTTATGATTTATTTCATCTTCTAGGGGGCTATGAGAATTGAGAGAACAGAATGTGTGGGGGACAATGTAATTGGAGACGGCATATGGCATTGAACTTGACTCATTGCAACAGTAGTAATTAATAATTTTGGGGAATACAGTTCTTCTGGATGCACAATCCGTTTGCGAGTGAAATCCACATGAAAATCCATCACCCTGCTTGAGGATATATCTATATCTGATTTTAATTTTAAGGCATGCAGGTGCTCCAGTGCGAGCCACCCAAATGGTGAAGGAACACCTCCAAAATAATTGATATTCACCTTTTCTTAACATGCACTGACCCTCCAGCATGAAAATGCAACATATTTGCTTCATTCTTCTTAAAACTCTTGGAGACTCATTATCATCGTTGGCATGAGCCTTTCCACAAGCACGCAGACAACTATATACAATGAAGGATCCATGGATTTGAACAGGAGAGGGTCCGTCTAGAGTTCAATGACACCAAAGAAGATGGTATATCTTGGGTTGCACAATTTAAACTCATGCATCCAAAGAGAAAATTTCAGTGGTTCTTTTACTTGAAAGGAGTCTATATGGAAGGGGAAAGGAGCAAGTTTGATAAAATGACATGTGATCTTCTTTGAAGCTATTATCAGAGTGACTAAAGGGGACATCATTCCTTGACACTTCTCAAGACTAACCCTTTTGTCAACGAGTTAACATGGCCAATGCTTTCCTAGATACTCCTAAAATTCTGTGTATTCCATGTTGTTGAGAGCCTAATTGTGAGGACAGTTTTCCACATAGTTTGACATGCTATTGTGGTTGACGTATTGTTGCAGCATTCTCTGTGTGCTTAAATAGAAATCTTATTTGTGAACTAACTGTGGGATGTGGTTACTATTGTTTTGTATGGACAATAGTCAGAAAGCACTGTGTGTGGTATGTTACTGGAGTTGTGGTATGTTGGTCTTACGAATTCCTTTTCAAATTTGCTAATTCATTCTTGTTTATAGACCTGCTCATCTTTCTCTCTTTCTCCTTTTTTTTGAGATTCTTCCGTTTCTTTGTGATATCCCAAAATGCCAATTTCTGCATTTAAATTATTTCACACAATTTCTTTGTAAAAGTGTATTTTACAAAAATGCTTACAGTAGAATTCTACATCAGATTTGCAGAAGGATTCACCAAATATACACATACCACTGCATTTTCTGGCGTGCAAGGATTTCTCATCAGTAATCATTGGTATAACAAGGAAATGTAGAAGGATCTGTATGGTCCATATGATCGAATGACCTATGGAAAACAGTGAAAGGTGATTTTATAATCATTTCTCTCTTTCTCTATTACCCTATTTTGTGATATTGATGTTCTTCTCTTTTGAATATCTGAAAGCACATCTACGTTTGGGAAGTTTGTTCATTGTACTCATGGAGTTACATTTCTTTCCACTGATGGTTCCTTAATCATTTATTTGCCAGGAAACTTGAGGCAGTCTTACCTAATGGGGACATCTACATTGGTGAATTTCAAGGTTTGCTTCCTCATGGCAAAGGCAAGTATAAATGGTTAGATGGAACACTCTTTGAAGGTGAATGGGAGAAAAGCAGAATGTCTGGGAAAGGAAAAATCTGTTGGCCATCTGGGGCAAAATATGAAGGTGACCTTTGTGCAGGTTTCCTTCATGGTTCTGGTATCTTAACTGGTGCTGATGGCTCTGTTTATGAAGGATCCTGGCGGATGAACCTCCAGCATGGACATGGAACAAAAAGATACTGTAACTCTGATATTTACAAAGGCTCATGGAAAGAAGGAATGCAGGAAGGCTTGGGAAAGTACACATGGAATAACGGAAATGCATATGTTGGGAGCTGGAAGGCTGGGAAAATGTGTGGCAGAGGAGTTATGAAATGGGCAAATGGTGATCTGTTTGATGGGATCTGGTTGGATGGGATGAAACATGGTTCTGGTTGTTACAAATTTGACGATGGGTCATACTATTTTGGAACATGGAGTAGGGGGCTAAAGGATGGGCAAGGAATATTTTATCCTTCTGGAAGTAAACATCCTGGCCTAACAAATTGGTACAACTCTTTGAAGTTCATTGATGGAGCAGAGGGAGTGGTGTTCCATCCAACATCCAAAATTTCGTTTAGAGATAAGAAGCTCAGGCCTAAAAGCAATATTTCTCATAAATGGCCCATCAATAGTTTCCTCAAGTGTTCTGGACGAATATCACATAGGAATGCATTTGATTCCTTATGGGTCCTTGGTGATTCTTTTAGTGGTACTCCGTCACAGGATTGTTCCAGTGGGTACTCAAGTTCATCTGAAGATCACAGTATACCTGTTTATGAACGGGAATATGCACAAGGAGTCCTGATAATGGAACGGATCAGAAATCCCACATGTGGGATACCAGGTAGATTAAATCGAGCTCACATGCTCCGACCTAAAGAGGCAAGGGCTCCATGTAAGACAATCCGCAAAGGTGACAAGAGCTATTACTTGATGTTGAACTTGCAGCTTGGCATTAGGTAACACATTCTGCAAAATTTCTTTATTCTTATCATACTTCTGTTCTTCAATGCAAGATTGACTATCTTTTCACAATTTTATGTGGAGTGTATTTTCTATGCTTTTCATTTTTGAAAAACTTTTGGAGAAGCTTTTAACATAGAAAAAACAATATCTTTACTTGTTCATGTTTGTATATTGTGTGAGATATTTATTGTGAAATAATTTCTTTTTCAACTTGCTTTTCATGCTGGCTGTATTCCTGTTTTCATTTTAAAAAATCCTGCTTCATCGAAAATGCTTATAGATCTTAAAAGAACCGGGATAAAACCTATGCGCAAAAGTGAGAAACACTAGTTTTCATCCCAGGCATCTAGGGGTTTAAGGCTATTAGCGTCTGGACATCTGATGTATTTTTGGTCTGAGTCTCATGCATTTGAGTTTGTCCTTCTTGATGCTGTCCAAAATTGTCAAAAGTAGACAAGATTGAGGGAGGTTTTTATCTCAAGCATTCATGACTTCTACACCACTAGTCATCTGTCAGTCTTAGCTTGATACCAGGACTTCCAATTTGTCCTTGGGAGTTGAGATGCTGATTTTCATCTCAAGCATTCGTGAGTGCTAGGCTACTAGTGTACATTTCATTTAGTTTTGGCTTGAGAATCATGACTTTGAAATTTGTCTTGTTTGACACCATTGAAAATTGTCAAAACTATAAAGGCAAGAGGGTAAAGAGAAAGGGGCAAGGGTTGAGGAGCTTTTTCCATATTTGTACCCTACTTATTTGGGTTTATTTTATTTAGTTGCATATGAAGATTCTTAATGAACACCATTTAGCCTTCATTTTTCTCATTCTATGGAAGTTTCTGTTGGAAAATAGAAGGAAGAAGAAGGAAAGCACATGGAGGGTGAGAGGGAACAAGGGGGAGCACAACTAGATTGGTTCACCACAATCTCTGGCCTCAACAATCCTTTTATCTTAGATTTTCTCGTAAACAATATTATAGGGCTAAAATGCCCCTCTTCTTGAGAGGCCAACTAGAACAACACTAACTAGGGCTGTAAGTAGGCCGGTCTGGGTAGACCCAGCCCGAAATAGACCCATTAATATTTCTGGGTAAATGGGTAAATGGGTCTGCACCTTTTTTTGTTGATATTACACCTCAGATCAGTTTAAAAGAGAAATTGGGTACGATTTGTTTCCTGTACAGATAAAAATGGCCCCACTTTTAGGCCTAGATTCACAAAATTCTATTTAGAGAATTTAAACTATGATGATTAACGGGTCTACTATTGGGTTATTGGCCTAATGGTCGGGTCCCAGGTCTCAGGCCTGTTTTGACACCCTTAACACAAACTATAAGGAAGACTATTCTAACCTGTTGCTGACAAAAGAATCAGACTGAAATACCCCTGACATGTATCTAACTACTGCATATTGTTTCCCTCAAGCTAAGCATAGATGTCAACCATGCATAGCTTGGCCAGTGGGGAGTTAACTGGCCTTTGGTCATCCCTTTTATGAAGACATCAGCTACCTTATCTCTTGAATGAACATATGGAAGACAAGGTTCTCCTGTATGTAGTCTCTCTAAACATAATCTTGGTCTATCTCAATACACTTGGTCTTGTCATGCCATATTGGGTTATTGACTATGTTGATTGTTATCTATACTATCATAGCATAACCTAATAGGAAGCCCCAACTTTAGTCCTAAGTCTCGAACAACAATATCCAATTATAACAATTCTGCAACTGGCGGCCATTACCCTACTCAACGTCAAAACATTTTTTTTCTTCCTACGCCACGTCAATGGTTTTCCCTAATGAAGGTGCCACATCCTGTGGTGGATCTCCTGTTGTTCTGCAACCTTACCTAATCAGCATTAGTATATACTTGTGTCCTTAGATGGTCCGTTTTTATGAATAATAAAGCTTTCCTAGAAGATGATTTTATATGCTGCAATATCCTCTCAATTGCTTTGAGGTGAGGTGTTCATTGAGTATGCATGAACTGACTATCCTGACTGCATATACAATATTTAGCCATGTTACGACAAATAAATAAGCTTGCCAACTACTCTCTATTACATGCCCTTCAAGTTATCTTAGTGCAACTCTCCATAGTCTCACCCAGTTCATGATTAGTTTCTATTAGGGTGTGCAACCGTACACCTCAGCTTCCTTGTTTCCTTAACCAAATATAGGGCATACCTTTTTTTGAAAGTGGGTAGTACGACGTGTATTAGAAAATAAAAGAGAGCATATACAAGTAAGATAAAAACCAAATACAGGTAGCGTCCCTATACAAAAGACCAAGCCGGTTAACACTCAACTCTGCCCCAAAAGGCAAAAAAGGAAAAGTTACATTGATTTACTTTACAAGCCACCGATGTTCATTCCCTTACTTCGGCAACAATAAAAGAGTACACACATTGTGGAGTGTTGGTCTTTCCTCTTGAATATTCTGCTGTTGTGTTTATCCACAGGGCCCATATAGTTGCTTGAAGGATCAACCACCATATGATACAATCTCCTTTATGAGGCCAAGGTTTACCCTAAGAAAGGAGAAGGGTCTCTATTGATTCAAATGAGCAAAAAGCACTCTGAAGTTGATGACAAAGCAGCTGCTAAACCTCCACCAAGAAAGAGCAGGTCGAACAAGTGATCGCACGATTCATCATCCAAAGCGCATAGACTATACCGGGTAGCCAAACTATGCACATAGCTGGCTAGCCTATCATATGTGGGAAGCCTATGTTGGAAAACTTTGTAAAGAAGAATCTACACCTTGAGAGGGCTCTTCCTCAAATGCGCCTGTAAAATAGGTATCGAGTTCCCCCATTAGCTATCATAGAGTACATTGACTTGACAGAGAAATTCCCTTCTTTGTCTTACCTCTAAATCCAACTATCAGGAGAGCAAGGGGTCAGCTGATAACAATAGAGCAACTCTAGCATCCTCAAAAGGCCACTATACTCCTCTTCTCCCAAATTTCTTTTTAGTAAGGGATTCCAACTCCCTAGGGACAGCTCTACATCAAAAAGTTGGTTGATGATGACCACAGTGTCACCTTGGGAACATCAAATGAAGAGAGCAAGGGCCACGCCAATTGTCCAACCAAAAGAGACATTTCCTACCATTCTCTACCTTAATTTTGGAGCCAGCAAGAAGAACATCCGAGCAGGAGAAAATGGTTTTCCAGATCCATGAGACATTATAGGTGGTTAGGAGGATCACATCCTACAATATGGAATTGTTCATAATACTGTTGAGAGATAACTTCCGCTACAAAGTCGAGCCTATAGTCACAAGCTTCCACAACCACTTAGTAAGAAGAGCTCGATTGAAATTAGTGCTACTCTTCATCCCTAAATGCCCATTCTCCTTCCTTTTGCGCATCCGCCCCCCTCTAACTGCATAATTCCCCTATCATAGGGTCCATGATCCCATGCTAAAAAAATCTAGCTTGAATGGAGTTCAACTTTCTAATGACTATCTTTGGGATCTTGAAGATCGACAGAAAGTATATGGGTAGACTATGAAGAACTGATCTATCCAAGACCAACCTTATCCTATAAGAGAGAAGTCTCCCCACCAAGCCAACCTGCTTTTGAAGCTATGCACAATCTTGTTCCAACCCTCACTCAACAGAACCCTAGGAGTAAGAGACATCCTAGATAGGGGATGGGGAACGCTCCTCTTTGGCAACCCAGAATAAAACTAGCCCTCTGCAGCTCCCTCTCCCATATTATTGCCAATAAGCTAACTTTTCTCAAAATTAATCTTTAATCTTGACACCTCCTTAAGGAGCTCCAGTACGAATCTAGCCACAAAAAGTTAATCCTCACCCTATGAGAAGAGTAAGATGGTATCATTAGCATACTGAAGGTGCAAAATGTGCATCTTATGTTAAGTGACCTAGAACCTTTGCAGAAGACTTGTTGCCTCTGCCCTCTCCCAAATTTTATTCAAAATGTGTGCCACAAGGATGAAGAGGAAAGGCGACATTTGGTCTCCCTGGTGGAGGCCTCTTCCATAATAGAAGAAGGGGGTGGGGTCTCTATTAAGAAGCATTGCAAAAGAGGCCGATGAAATGCAATCTTTGATCTAGGCTGTCCATTTGTCACCAAAAACCATCTTTCTCATTACATGGAGCAAGCAACCCAATTGACCCTGTCATGCACTTTTTTGAAATCCAGCTTCAGTCCAACCCCTCCCCATGATGTAGTTTCATGGAATAAAGGCACTCATGGGCCATAGAAAGTTCTTCTGAATTTGTCTATCCTTTATGAACGCTCTTTGGTCACAGTTGACTATTTTCCTTACCACTTTATCCAATTTGGAAGCAAGGGCCTTGGTGATAATCTTATGGATCATATTTAGCAAACTGATAGGTCTGAACTTGCTCAAGCAACTAGCACCCTCCTCCTTGGGATCAAGACCAAGAAGGTCCTATTAACACTCTGAAGTTGAGCTAAGCTATCTTGAAATTCTAACAAAGCCTCCATAATGTCTGATTTGAGAGCGTTGGAAGAACAGATATAAGGAAGCCATTTGAGCCTAGTGCTTTGTCACTTGTAAGTGCAAAAATAGTCCTCCTGATCTCCTCTTCCGAAAAGAGGGAGGAAAGCTCCACCCTCCTCTGGAGAGAGGGAGGGGAATAGATCATCAGCAATAGACGGCCGCAGGCAATCAACCCTTTTTTTTCCAAAAAAACACAGACTGCACTACTAATTTTATTGAAAATAAATAGAAGTAGTACAATCAAGAAGATATGAGAGGTTCCTATCTTAAGAAAATGACAAAAGTAAAATAAAATAAAATAGCCTCACAGAAATTTATGAGACTTCTCTTTCTCAGTCTTCAGCAGACACCCCCATAATATGCCGGCTCCAATTATACAAAAAGAGATAATCAATATGAGAATATTCTCAAGATATACTTTACTAACCCTGAAAATGCTGGCATTTCTCTCCTTCCAAATCCCCCAGCAGATAGCATGCGCTATGATTTTGAGAATCTTCCTTCTAGTACCTTGGGTATATTGAACTTCAACTGTCTAAAAATTCCCACATTTTCTGCATGTTACTGAACAACAGAGAGATTTTAACCAGTCTGCCAATAATTCCCCATATTATCCTGCTGATATGGCATGTGATGAATAGATGATCAATATTCTCTGCTGCAGCTCCACACAGAACACACACTGTATCATTGTCTTTGCTCCACTTGGTCCGATGTAGTTTTGTAACAATGCGCCTTTGAAAAACCAGCCACATAAAACTCTGGACCTTGCAAGGTGACTTCACTTTCCATATGTCATCAAAATTTCTGAATCTTCTAAGATGGGAGTGATCTCCTTCCAGAAAATTATAGAAAGATTTAACAGAGAAAACTCCTTTGTTTGCTGCCCAAATGATCTGATCATTCTCATCCGTTCTAACTTGTACCTCTGACAGTGAATGAAGCAAGGATAAACATCGTCTCTCTTCATTTTCTTTAAGACCCCTCCTCAATTGTTCTGACCGCTGTACCATCCTGTTATCCATATAGTAAACTTCATGACCAGACTGTCTTTTTTGCATGCTAATTGAAAAATCTGTGGAAATTTCTCCTTAAGTGTTTTGTTATGTATCCATTTCTCCAACCAGAAACACAGTACATTGTCCATACCCACCTTGACTGTAATATACCTCTGAAAAAGATTAGTAGCTTTCAAAATACATCTCCAAATAGGAGACATCCAACTTATGTAATCAGGCTGGAGTAAAAACACAGGAGAAAACTGATAATGTTTCAACCTTATTATTTTTTTCCACAATGATTCTTCTTCAGAGATCAATTCCTACAACCATTTGCCTATCAAAGCAACATTCATCAATTTTAAGCTTTTTGCTCCCAGCTGTCCTTTATCTTTTGCGCAGCACACTTTGTCCCATTTAACTAAATGGATACATCTGCTTTCCTTGTTACTGCCTTCCCACAGAAACTTTTTCCTTATCAAATCTATCCTATTCTGAAATGCTGAAGGCATCAAGAAAACAGGGATAAAATGCTGTGGTATTGCGGTCAATACTGAATTCAGCAAAGTAATCCTCCCTCCCAAGGATAAGGATCTTGCTTGCCAACCAGATCACCTCTTCTGCAACTTCTGAATGCGAGGGTCCCATGCTGATAAAGGAAGCTTCTTGTAGTGCAGTGGTAATCCTAGGAAAGTAATAGGCAAATCAGCCACATTACTACCCATTTCATCATCACATTGCCTACTTAGTCCCATATCCATATTAATGCCAATGATATTATTCTTATCAAAGTTAATCTTCAATCCCGAACAAGCCTCAAATGTTTTCAGAATGAATAACAATATTTCTTCATTTCCTCCACTGCTCCTTCTAAGAAGATAAGTGTGTCATCCGCAAATTGCAAGTGGTATGTATCTATGGGCACTCTGGGAACTTGAACACCATGTAACCAGCCTTGGCCCTCTCAAAATCTGCTGAGGAGATTTGCAACTAATCAAACAATAATGGGGATAAGGGATCCCCCTGCCTGAGACCTATAGAGCTAGGGAAATACCCGTACATTTCACCAGTAATAGTCATTGAAAATTTGGCTGTTGTTACACAATTTTGCACTACCTTTATCTAGGCTTCAGGAAATTGATGCAGAGACATAATGTGCCACAAACATTTCCATGCTACTCTGACATCTTATTAAAATCAAGTGTACATGCTATTCCCATGTTTTCCTTCTTCATTATTGAGAAAATGAGTTCATGAGCCAACAGAAAATTATCTTTTAAATGCTTATTCTGAATGAATGCCGACTGATTATCTTCCACAAGCTTACCAATCACCTTTCTCAATCCGTTAGCTAAGACTTCAGCAAAAATCCTGTAAGAGCAGTTGATGAGACTGATTGGCCTGCAGTCCTTCAATTCGATAGCCTCCTCTTTCTTCGGTATCAACACCAATAAAGTCTTATTAAGGATTCCACATCCCACACCTGTATGAGAACATCCTCTGACCGCTTGGATTCATCCTGCTTCTTGACATCCCAAAATCTGTGATAGAAGAATATAGGAAATCCATCAATTCCGGGTGCTTTGTCACTGCCTAAATTAAACATAGCTTCAGTAACTTCATTATCTGCAACAAATTGAGTCAGGAGCTGCTGATCTTTCTCTGTGAGTGTCTTCATATCTGGATCATTCCAGCTAGGAAACCATCTGTTCTCTGCCTTAAATAAATCTGAATAGAACTCCACAATCTCTTTGGCAATTGCTATAGGATCCTCAATCCAGGTATCCCCTTTTTTTAGAATAGCAATTTGCTTTCTTCTTCTTCTCCCATTAGCAACAGCATGGAAGAATTCCGTATTTAAATCTCCTTCTTTTAACCATGTTACTCTAGATTTTTGCCTCCACCTGATCTCTTCCTCATTAAGCCACTGTGTGTACCAACATTTAGTTTGCATCCTCTGTTTCTTTTCATCTTCAGATAAGCTTCTATTCTTTTTCTATTCTATCCAAAAGCATCAATTGTTATTTCCATGTATTCACCTTCAAGATTCTTGCATTCCTACACTCATTTCCCATGCTTTAACCTTTTCTTTCAAAGTTTTCAGCTTATAGAAAACGTTTTTACTCCCTGAGTGTTGATGGTTACTCAGCTGCCTAGTTTGATGAACAAGATCAATGAACTGCTGGTTATTAAGCCAAATCTTTTCAATTCTGAAATAATTGTTCTTTCTGACCTCCTTTCTGCAATCCAGCACTATAGCATTGTGATCTGAAACACTCCTTGGTAACAAGAAAACCTTTGCCTGAGGAAAAATTAATTCCCACCTGGTGTACACAAAAATTCTGTCTAGTTTGGAAAGAGACGGATCTTTCCTCCCGTTACTCCATGTGAACCTGCCTTGTGCCTAGTGCAACTCCATTAGTCCACTGTCTATCACCCGTTCATTAAAATTCTTCATGCCAGTTGTGAAGTGCCCACCTCTGTTCCTTTCCTCAGGCTTCCTGACTTCGTTAAATCCCCTAAAATACACCATGGAGCATCATATGTCACCTGAAGTTCTTTTAATTCCTCCCACATTAACCTTCTATTCATTACAGTAGTCGGCCCATATACAACTGTAAACATCCGGCTAACACCTTGAGTTTCTTTCTTGAACATGATAGATACATGAAAATTGCCTCTAGTTAAGAAATTCCCATTTCAAATGTCAGAGTCCCAAGCAACCAAAATATCTCCTGACAGACCTTCAGCTTTTCTGGATGCAAATTCTACATTATGAAACCCTGTCGCTGCCTTGACCAAACTAGTTGACATCACTGCCACCTTAGTTTCTTGAATACATACTATTTCAATTTTTCTATTTCTAACAGTCTCCCGCACCGCCAGTAGCTTCACCTTGTCATTCATCCCCCTGATATTCCAGGTTAGTATAATCATTCTTGATTTTGACAATCTTCCTGAAAAACCACAAAGGCCTTCTCTAGTTGGACCTCTGCCTTGTTCGAAGCTTTCAATCAACTTCTCAACTGCCTCTGCCCTTTCTTCTTCCTCCTTGGTTCAACACCATCTTGTCCCCAATTTTGCGGAACTGTGCCACCCTCCCTTGCAATTGTAGACCCAATCCCTCTGCTTTCTCCAATATTTCTTGGTTACCCCAGTTGCATAGGAGAGATTCATCCTTTCCTTTATTGACTTCTTTTGAAATTGCTGCAAATGGGGCACCAACTTGCAGTGGACTGTTGATGTCGATCCGAGAAAGGGAAAGAGGAAGGGGGGAATTTGGAGGGGACCCTGCTGAGTTTTACAGCTGCTTACCTAGAATAGGTATTTGGCAAATCTTTTCCCCCAAGCTTTTCTTCTCTTCCATTTGACCTTCCAAAAGTAGAAGATTGTGATTTGCTGTTGCCGATCTCTCTTCGAAATGAGGATTACCATGATACAGCAGAACTTGCTGCTCGTTCGCTGCTGCATCTGGGTTGCCATCTACTACGAGCACTTCGCAGACTGTGCCTCCTCTCCTTTGACGTGAATAAACCCTAGCGAGCCTCCGTTTCCTTTTCTTCTTCAAATCCCTACTCATCCCATCAACAACCTGGGGCACGAGCATAGAAATCACCTCCTTCCATATAACCTCGGCTGAAATACCATCTTTGCCCTCTGCTTCATTACCCTCGTCATCTACTTTTGTTTGGGTAGAATCAAGTAGTTGTGATATTACCACCCCCTTCGCATGGTCTTCACCTGTTGAGTTGCATACGTGAGCTTTGACACCCTGACGTGAATGACTTAAGCCCTCTCCGCCAGGTGCCAGCCAATTCATGGCGAGTCAACTCTGTATGACTCATCGCCTTTCTCCTCCCGTCTACTGCCTCAGAATCCCTTGTTTGTGATATTCCTTGATGACTTCAACATAGGTTCATCCCTCACTCCCTTTGGACGTGCTTTGATGAATAACTAGTTGCATAGGCTCTTCCTTAAGCGAGATCCATATATTTTTCGACTACCATGGAACCTTTTTATGCTTCGGAATAAGCACATCTTCGTCCATCTCTATTTGGATTCTTGCAAACCCTCAGAATGACCAGAACAAGGTTTTCTTGCAAACACCTCTTAACACCCCCATAAGGAGAAATTAAGGAAGAAAAAACCTCCACATCCTATAACACAGAAGGTAGCCCCCTTACCTGAATCCATCAAGTCGCCCCTATTTTGGGTGCCGTCGTACCATAGCTTGGTACCCCACTGAGACCGAAATGTCTCCCCCGTTTGTTTCAACAACGTATTCCTAATCTTCAGGGAAGGCAACCAAATATATTTTATTCATTTATCTCAACCAATCTCCACCCCAGTACTTTCGGCCATTGTAGTTGAAGACTCTCCTTTAACTTCTCTACGGATATGTTACCAGAGGTTGAGGCTTCAATCAGGCAGTGCTTGAACGATTCCATATTGCTTCTAAAAGCAAAAAACCATGGTAATATAGCCTTAGGACCCCTCCTTGACTACTTATCCTCGACCACAACCTATTGAATCTTTCGTGCTTCAGTGACAGCATAACATGCATAACTCCGATGACCAACTCCTTTGCACTTCCAATACACAATATTGTTCCGACAATCTTTGACTTAATGACTAGTTGAGAGGCACCGAAAACATATATGAACTTGATTCTGCTGCTGAGATTGATTCCCCGGGCATTTACGATGAAAGTACCACCCACCTCTACTTTGGCGATCTACAACCCCCCTCCCAAGCAGTCTACGTCTCCAATGTTTTTCTCCTTTAACCACATCTCTCCCTCTCCTTTCTGCTATACCTTTCCTCTCTCTCCCCGATCTCACCTCTCTCTACTCCTCCTGTCTCTGCTCCCCCTCGCTTCTCAGTTCGTCTCTGCCTCCCCCTACTCTTCCTTGACTCTTCCCTCCACTCTCCACCATCCCGCCACCATCTCGAGATGCAGGCAATCAACCTTGGAGAACAAATTAGAATAGAAACCCTAGACAAGTAGACATGGTGTTTGATATTGTAGATCAGATAAAGAGAGGAAGAATAGAGGGTGAGAGGATAATAGAGGTGGAGGAGGCTGCAACCTAATCTCAAAACCTAAAAGAGCTAGCCACAGAGCTCTCTCCCTATTTATATTACTATGGCAAATGTAAATAAAATACATGTCAGTTTTACCCATGTGTAACATGCAAGCACTAAGCGGTGAATAAATAAAGAGAAAAAAAAACATGTAAAAAACACGAGTGTTCTTCATTGTTTGTGGCGCAAATTACCACACTCCCCTTCAAGTTGAGCATGTATATTGATGATCTTTAGCTTGCCAATTGCATCATAAATTACTCTCGAGGCAGACCTTTAGTCAAAACATTAGACATCTGTTGACCTGAACTTACATAAGGCAAAAACAACTCCCCAAGGTCAAGCTTCTCTCGTATGAAGTGTTTGTATATCTTGATGTGCTTTGTTCTATCATGCTGAACTGGATTGTTTACAATATTGGTCGCGTCAAATTATCACAATATAACTTCATAGGCAGTTCAACTTTCACTCCCAGGTCATTGAGCAGAACTTTCAACCACATTAATTATAGCTACAACTTGTGCCATAGCCCTATACTCAGCTTCAACACTCGATCTAGCATCAACAAATTGCTTCTTACTTCTCTAGGTGACTAAGTTTCCACCCAAAAAAGTGCAATACCCAGTAGTAGATTTCCTATCATCTTAATAGCTAGCCAAATCTACATATGTATACCCTTCTAACGTGAGATGATTTCTTTTGGAGAACAAGAGACCTTTTCCAAGACAAGATTTTATATACCTCAAGATTCTATCCATATCTCTAAGATGTGATGTACGGGGTGCATGCCTAAACTGGCTAACTTGGCTCACAACATATACAATATTAGGTCTAGTAAGAGAAGGATACAATAATTTTCCCACCAACCTCTGATACTGCCCCTTTTCCACTTTAGATAGAAGATCGCCACCTGCTCCACTGAATCTATGGTTTGTCTCAATAGGAGTATCTGCAGTCATACACCTAAGTTTTCCAGTTTCTTTTAGCAAATCAAGCGCATACTTGCACTGTGCCACTAACACATAGATTCCCCTAGTAAACTTGGTGACTTTAATACCTAAGAAGTATTTTAGTTGTCCCTAGTCTTTGATCTCAAATTCCCTAGGTAAGTTTTTCTTCAAAGAAATCAATATGTTCTTAACTCCAGTTACTACCATGTCATCAACATAGACAATCAAAATAGTAACGTTTCCATCCTTCCACTTTGTAAATAAAGTGTGATCTGCATTACCCTATATAAAGCCATATCTAATCATAGCAAAGTGAGAGATGCTATGTTGAGATGTAGGAGTCATTGGACTTCCTCTAATATTTATGTCTGATCACCTAGTGCCTACAAATCTTCCATAACCATGTGCTAAGAAGGGCGACATCAAAGTCCTCCCTATATTCTCAATGCCAAGCCCCAACCTCCATATTTTCACATTGTACCCAAGTTGATGCTATGCTATCCTTTGCAGTAGTCCTTAGTGCAATGCCAAATGAATTTTCTCTGAATAGATTCTAGGTCCCTTGCTACAATCTTAGGGTTTTGAAGACGAGTGGTAGATAAGGAGGCTATCAAGAACATACTTGCAAGGAACAACACTTCCCCCATATGAGAGAGGTCTTTCTTTCTAGTTTACTAGCCTACAATTAGGGCTGGCAATGAGCCGAGCCGCCCGCGAGCCGCTCGAACTTGGCTTGATTGGGCTCGACTTAGACACCCAACGAGCCGATCTCGAGTCCCCTATTAAGCTCGTTTTAGTAAATGAGCCGAGCTTGAGCTTAATGGAGCTCAGCTCGATCTGCTCGCGAGCCGGCTCAAAAGATAAAACATATATATTATTTTTAAATTGGACATAGCCCACATTCATATTCAAAATTACGTCAACACCGGCGCCAACCCAAACCTGCTGGACCGCCAACTGAAACGCATGTCAGCTTCAGATAAAGGGAAGTATATGAGGGCTGCTAACCTCCTAATATAGCCGATGTAAGATTAAACTGTTAACAATCCACCTGCCTGCCCTCCCGTGGGGAGTGAGCTGCTGCTTTGGGACAATTTAGTACTGTATCGAATAATGCAAGTTTTCCATTTTGCCCAGCCTTCATAAAACCCCAACCCAGCAGACTTTTGATAACGCATCTTTGGGCCAATGCTTACAATGCTGCGGGTCAAAAAGACTTAGTGGGCTGGATGTAACCTAGCTTAGCTGCCATCTAGGCTGGGGCCTATGAATTTTAGGAAGGGTTTGGACCTATAAAAATGAATGGGCTGATTGATGGGCTGGATAGACTCAACCCAGTGAGCTGGGCTCGGGCTCGGCTCAAGCTCGGTTCTTCTTCCTCGAGCCCAAGCTCAAGCTTGCCTCTAGGCTCGAATTTAACCTCTAGCTCGGCTCGAGCTCGAAAATTTGGTGTCAAGCCGAGCTCAAGCTTGCTGAAGCTCGTCTCGGCTCGGCTCATTGCCACCCTCTCCTACAATCAATCTTTGAATGATCCAGGGCCAATCTCTGCAGTGGAGAGACCTGTAGTCAAGGGTAGGCTTAGGCAGGTAATAGAAAACACTTTAGAGTAACATCATTTATTCTTGGACAATTTTTTTTTTCTTCTACGTTTCTTGCTATTGTTTAATTGTGTTACAAGAACATCTCTTTGAAACAAGACCATGTAGGTATTATTCTATGTAAACATTTTTTCTTAGACATAAAATTTTCTTTTTATTTCTTGCTATTGTTTAATCATATTATCAGAACATCTCTTTGAACCAAACGGATGTAGAAGAACATATCTTGGAACCAAAAGGATGTAGGTTTTTTTTTCTATGTAAGAACATTTTTTTCTTAGACATCAATTTTTCTTTTCATTTCTTACTGATTAAAGTCTGTTTCCCCTTGGGGGTGCCTTCTCTTATTTATTCTACCTAAGCACTAACCAATTTCTTATTAAGTCTACAGATACACAGTTGGAAAGATAACTCCAGTGCCCATGCGTGAAGTTCGATCATCTGATTTTGGACCTCGAGCGAGAATACAGATGTATTTTCCACGAAGGGGTTCTCAATTTACACCACCTCATTATTCTGTTGGATTCCTTTGGAAGGATTACTGCCCGATGGTTTTTAGGTGCTGCTCCTTGGTCATGTTTGTTTTTGTGGTTTCCTCATCCTAAAGAGCTTAATTCATTATCCTTACACCACAACATTATTCTGTTGGTTCATTTAGAAGGGTTATTGACTGTTGTTTTTAGGTACTGCTCCTTAATGGTCAAATTTTTATGGTTAGTGATTACCCTTTGATTTTATCTATGTTGTGAAACTTAACTAGAATTGTCTAACATGCAAATTCTTGTTTAAGACTCTTAAGTGTTTAAACAATTAGAATATGAAATGTTCAAACTTTTATCGTCAACTAAGCAGGTCCTTTGACTGTTGACTTTTTCACTGTTAAATATAAGGAAAATGCGTTAATATAGTAAACATTGGGAGACTTGTGTTCCTATCTTTGTAATATAGCTTGGCCTATGATTAAAGAAAGAAGGTAAATGAGAGCTTAACCTAACTTTTCAAGATAGTTTAAATCTTAAACTGGTTTGTAAGGATAGAGAATCCTTATTAAATATGGGAACCAGAGCTATTTATCTCATTACAGTGTTAAAAAGGGTGCAAACTGGAAGGAATGCACTTTGTAACATGACATCAGAGCCAGGTTGCTGGCTGCTGCTGTCTTCCGTTGCCGGATGCATCACATCCTGCAGTTTCGACTTCACATACTGCTGCCTTGGCCATGGTCATTGTCATATTGAGCCTGTCACAAAACTGTTCAGCAGATCACATTTGGCAGACAGTTCCAGATATATATTTTTTCAATATGATATGCTTGGTATGGATATGCATGTCCATCATTGGCATAGACGCATGTTGGAAACAAAATAAACCTTGCATATGGATCTATATTTGGTTGCACTCTATTTAAGGATGAAAGAGTATTAAACCAGACATTACTAAACCAATGATTTTTTAAGAGTCGGACAAGTTATTTTATTGAACACTCGAAGTGCTAATTTGCAATCGAAAGTGGGGTTACAAAATCATGTTGCAGTATCGGCATTGGCACACTTTAGCTGCTTCCTTTTGTAGCTAGAAATATCTGTCAGGTCATATTGTTTAATAATGCCTGCTTCATGACTTTTGAGAAAACAACCTGCCATAGTTTTCCTTCTTGTTCTTCCATTTCATCTGCCAAAATAACGTCTTTTTCCCCATCCTTGGATGCCTGTTTAACTGGCCTTTCTACAGTCAGCTATGAGGTATCCAGGAATGTCACGTGCCCAAACATTTTTCCTTTGCTCTTTCACATGAATATCTTTAATGTTTATTTATTAAGGAATGCATAACTTCAGGAATCTCCGGGAGATGTTCAAATTAGATGCAGCAGATTACATGATGTCCATTTGCGATGGTGATAGTCTGAAGGAGCTTTCTTCTCCAGGCAAAAGTGGCAGTATATTTTACCTTTCACAGGATGAAAGGTTTGTCATAAAGACATTGAAGAAGTCAGAATTGAAGGTTTGATTTCTTCTCTGTATGAGATGGTGATAGTCTGAATATCTGGTGTTGCAATCAGAGGACTCAAAAATAAGAAACACAAACAACAGTGTCGTGCCTGAGTTTGTAACTTTGAATCTTTTAAAATTGTTAATGTTTCTTCAGCAAGTGCATGAAAGCAGCAGTATGTGAATTTTTTTATGCTTTAGATTGATTAAATATGTGTCCTGTATGCTAGTTTGTCCTCTTTCTTTAATTTTAAATTTCGAGAGACATGCGCAGCTTTGAATTTTTCTAGTAAAGAATTGGGTTTAACATTCTTCTGCTCAGAAAAATGTAAATACAATGCTCTAAGTGTGGTTTTTTTTTGCTTACATCATGTTGCATTTTAGATCTTTCAGCAAGGATGTCTATAATATATGTGGGGAGATAGAGAGAGAGAGAGAGAGAGAGAGAGAGAGAGAGAGAGATGGTCAGTAGAGGTTCTCCACAGAGCCCCTTTTATCATGAGAGAGAAGGAAAGAGGGGGGAAAAGGCGAAGGAAGAGAGAAGGAAAAAAGGTGGCCGATAGGGTCCCCTTGAACCCCTAATGGCAACATTCCTGGAGCCATCTGACTTCTAGTTCACTCTAAACCCTTTATGGTGGTTTCTTCAGGACATGCATGGAGAGAATAGAGAAAGAAGAGCAGAAGTTCAATGCTTGAACTCTGGACCTTATCAAGATATCTCCAAAAGCCTCTTTGATTTTAAGGCTTGAGCATAAAGCAAGTCCTTCTAGACCCTTTAGAGAGTTTCAAGTTGGGCTGTAAACAGGTCCGAGATGGAAATGGAAACAAGTGTTTCCACTTCCATTTTCGCTATGTAACATTGGAAACGGAAGTGAAAATGGACATGCATGTTTCTGTCTGCATCCATTTACTTGAGGAATGGAGATGGACGTGGATGCATCTATTTCCATCCCCACCTCACACATATTGCTATTCACTAGTTGTGTGCAATCTGATGCTAATTACAAGTCACTCGCGATGTGTATTGCTGCGCATTATGCACCATATTATGTGCATAATGTGATGTACATTGCATTGATATGTGTGATGCACATATCAGGCTAGGATAGGATCCTTGTTTGGCTTCATTTGTTGAATCATTTCAAAGATTTCTGATTAAAATAAACTGGCTTCATTTTGGTGAATCATTTTTAAGGTATCTGATTATATATACACATATTTTCTTTGTTTACAGGTTCTGTTAAAAATGCTTCCTGATTATTACAATCATGTGGGTGCCTATGAAAATACTCTTATAACAAAATTTTTTGGGCTCCATCGTATTACGCTAAAAGGGAGGCGCAAGGTACTTATTGTAGATAAAATGTCTGTTCGACTGGTCATCAAAATTTCCTCAGTTTTATACTTCTGATCTGCAGGTCCGGTTTGTAGTGATGGGAAATATGTTCTGCACAGAACTGCGGATTCATCGTCGTTATGATTTAAAAGGTTCAACACAGGGAAGATCAACTGATAGGTGTAAAATTGATGGGAAGACCACATTGAAAGATCTCGATCTGCCATATGTTTTCTATTTGGATAAGTCATGGCATGAGTCTCTTTTCAAGTATGTTATCTTAAACCTTCTGCAGTTTGAATAATGGCATAGTTGTGATCCACTGTATGCGGTCAGATATGGCTCCTCTGTTTGCATTTTGGATGCTTATTCTTCATATGATTTATTACAAAAGAAAGGGAAAAATGGGGAAGTAAGGCCTTTTTCCCTTTTCCTTTGTGAGAATAGAATTTTGGGTAGGGACATAACAGAAAAGACTGAAACAAGTTAGAACATGAATCACAGTTTTATTAATGATTGTGGGTTGAAACACATTTAGGGAAACAATCCAAGGCGAAGTATTGTTCACGGTTGATGCAGTAGAGAATAATTTGCCTTCTCCTGGTGAAAAACACTGGACCTGATAGAAGAAACCATGTTTTCTAGTCCATGATCAAAACTTGCTGCCTACCACAGGTCCACAGCTGCAGTCTGACAAAAAAACGTTATAGAGTAAGGAGATTGCTAAGACAACTCTTGGTAACCATAATTTGAGTAGCTGGGCTTAAATATGATATCTGATATAGAATTTCTTGTCACATGAATGACTCATATGCTGGGATTCAGAAGCATCCTTAGTGTAAGCTTTCTTACTTCAAGATAAAAATGAACTTTGCTTTCCTTTTCTAGTCATTACATGCACTACATTTTTCCTGCCTTTTCCCCAACCAACAAAGCTTATTGCATCCGTGGTTTTTTCCCCTCTCTCCCACATTGGCAGTGGCCCTTAGAACACTGGATTGAATGGTTTTTCCCCAGGCTTCATACTCTTCTTCACCAACAAAATTCCCTTAATTGGGCTTAATTAGGGAATATGGATCTGGGTTGAAGCCCTTCAGCATTCTATTAAATGAAAACTTTCATCTCTCTTCTCCTTTAGTTTATGGATAAACTTCAAGAAAAAGAATCATGATTGATCAAGGATTGTCTAGGACTGGTATCAATCCAGATCACATCTGGAATGGTCAGAATCAGTTGGGCCTATGCTGTTGTTTCTTTATTGTTCTCTATTTAATACAACGAATTGAGAAATCTTGAACCTATGTTCCAATTCAAGTTACTTGTTGATCCCCTTTAATGAATATGAATCCACTTAAAGAAACCTTCCTCAATCAGGCCAAACTGGTTGAGCATAGTCTGCAACTAAAGGTTGGCCAAGCATGTTTCCTACCTAAAGAATCAGTTTATCTGATCGCTCACTCTTTTTCTATTTCTAACTATGGTATGCTCCAAAAAATTGAAAATGCAATGTGTAGGAAGTAATTAAGTCATTAGAAGGATTGGTTAAGTCAAAGTCTCTACTTAGCTATTTTCCAATCTTTGTTGGTCGGACTATTGGAGCAGGGGCATATTGGTCATCTGTAAACTTTTCTGATTGATCCAGTCTAAAAGAAAAGCAGCAGTGGTCTGTGTCACTGCAGCTATAAATCCTTTTCTAGTTTATTTTTCATCCTATCAGCACGATCTTGGTGAAGATAGAGAGAAGGAATAACATTATATCGAGGAAAGTGAGTGGCAGGGCTCACCCTTGAGTCTGGCTGGACTTCTTGTGGCGACCAAACCTAGGACATGAGCGAAGGATCAGGATCTTGAATTTCTAGGCCTGATACAACATCAGAAAGAGGGAACAATCCTTTTCACTGGAGGATCAATAGTTCAATTACACTGTTTGTGTTGTGCGGCAGCTCCACCTAGGGCTTCTGGCTCTCCTCTTTCTACGAATTGGAACCCTAGGATTCCTTTTGCCAGTTCCATGTGTGAGAGTCAATCTCTTTCATTTTATTGAAAGTGAATTGTACCATGTTTTGTTAATGGGAAGATAAACCAAATGTAGAAAGTGTATCGCCTGTGCTCAAATTCATACATCATCATTATAATCTCATGCTTGTCATATGCTTCATCTCTTTACTCCCTCAAATACTGGAAGAAAAAGAGAAAAGGTGGTACTTTAACGAGATAGAAGAAAGGTTAACAAAGACTACTTAGAAGTTCTCCTGTTATAGAATAGACTTGTGTTATTTTGGATTCAGTCCGACGTATTTGTTGCTAGTTGTAAGAACTCTTTTTTGGTCGGCCTTCCAAGAACTTCATTGGTTAGACAAAGCATTGACGACCAGTAGCCCTGGTCTTCTATAAAACTATACAATAGTGTAATTTTCACTATGTAATTGATGATTCTTTTCATAATTTATCTTATGCAGACAAATTTCTGTAGATTGCATGTTTCTAGAATCACAACATATAATCGACTATAGCCTGTTGTTGGGGTTGCATTTTAGAGCACCTGAACTTTCTGTTCAAGACTATCAAGATGCAGTTGAAAATCACTGCAGCTCGCAGATAAATGGTGGTATGTTCCTTTATACAATGATAACTATCTATTTAAGGTTAATTTATTTTCCTCTAAATTTTTTCATACTTGTTCAGTACTAATAGATAAATAACTATTTTGTTATGTTAAAATTGTTCATTTCATTACCAAAATTTGTGTCTTTATGCATTTGCAACTGTAAAAACCAGGTTTGAATTATGCAAGTGCTGCTTTTCTGTCTTCATTCCAAGGTTTCGATGGATTTCTGAAAGGATAATATTCCTGACCTAATTTAGAACCTATGTATCTTTCATTAGTAGGTTTCTGAAAAATCAACTTTCGAATGATGCCTCTAAAGCTCAAAAATATGTTAAATGAGATATCCAATAGAAACATTAAATAATGTGGAATCCTGTTCCTAACCTTTGAAATCAATGAACTAACATGATATAGGGAAATAGATTTGACAGGTCTTTTGCAATGCGAACTCTTCGGATGGAGGACTATGCATATGATTTTTACTTCTGTAGGTAGTTCATTTTCATAAATGATGGTGCCAATGCTTGCAAGTTATTGTCAACCAAGGTGCTTAACCCTGAAAGGCATTGTGGCCATGGATGGCAGTTTCGGCCGGTACCGGTACGTACCGGTACCGGTACCCCCATTTAGGGCCGGTACCGTTAAAAAAACAAAAAAAATAAAATAAAAATGACTGTACCGGACCGGTACCGGCCGGTACGCCTGAAACCGGGCCGGTACACCCGTCCCCTCTCACAGAAACAGATATGTGAGAGGGGATTCTGGTTTTTTGCAGTGGGAGGAGAAGGGAAGGAGGGGAAGGAGGAGGGGAAGGAGGGGAAAGAACCGCCGCCGCCGCCCGCCACCGCCGCCGGAGACGTTTTCACCGTTTTGGGTGGAAGAAAAAAAGAAGGTATGATTTATATTTTAATGTAGTGATTATTTTTTAGTTTGTTACATATTTCTTAGATTATTTACGTTTATTTTCTTGATAAAATAGACAACCCCCGATTTTGGCCCTAATTAGTGGTTAAAAATTGGGGCTTTTGTCTAATTACTTAAATTAAACATCAATTGGAGCCTAATTAAGTTTCATTGCATGTTTTAAACTAGGAGTGTGCTGTCAATTACGTTGATCGACGGTTAATTAGGGGAAATCCCCAATTTTGGCCCTAATTAACGGTTAAAAATTGGGACTTTTATCTAATTACTTAAATTAAACATTAATTGGAGCCTAATTAAGCTTTATTGAATGTTTTAAACTAGGAGTGTGCTATCAATTGCGTTGATCGATAGTTAATTAGGAGAAATCCCCAATTTTGGCCCTAATTAGCGATTAAAAATTGGGGCTTTTGTCTAATTACTTAAATTAAACATCAATTGGAGCCTAATTAAGGTTCATTGCATGTTTTAAACTAGGAGTGTGCTGTCAATTGCATTGATCGACGGTTAATTAGGGGAAATCCCCAATTTTGGCCTTAATTAGCGGTTAAAAATTGGGGCTTTTGTCTAATTACTTAAACTAAACATCAATTGGAGCCTAATTAAGCTTCATTGCATGTTTTAAAATAGGAGTGTGCTGTCAATTGCGTTAATCGACGGTTAATTAGGGGAAATTCCCAATTTTGGCCCTAATTAGCAGTTAAAAATTGAGGCTTTTGTCTAATTACTTAAATTAAACATCAATTGGAGCCTAATTAAGTTTCATTGCATGTTTTAAACTAGGAGTGTGCTGTCAATTGCATTGATCGACGGTTAATTAGGGGAAATCCCCAATTTTGGCCATAATTAGCGGTTAAAAATTGAGGCTTTTGTCTAATTACTTAAATTAAACATCAATTGGAGCCTAATTAAACTTCATTACATGTTTTAAACTAGGAGCATAATGCTAAATGTTCTTATATTTGTTTCTACTTTTTTTTTTAATGTGTTGTAGGAACCAAGTAATTCCGGATCGGATCGGGTCCCCGAATCGGGACCCGCCGATCCCGATCCGACTCGGATCGGATCGGCCGAGTCGGACGATCCAGATGAAGTCTGGCCAGTCCGACTCGGCCAGATTAAAAAATAATAAAAAATAATAAAAAATTTAAAAAAATCAGAAAAAATCAGAAAAAAATAAAAATAAAATCAGAAAAAATTACATACATATTATTCAATTGATGTACAATAAGAATGAATGCAATTCATGTACATCCATAAAAACCCTAAACCCTAAAACCCTAAAACCCTAAACCCTAAACCCTAAAACCCTAAAACCCTAAACCCTAAACCCTAAACCCTAAACCCTAACCCTAAACCCTAAACCCTAAAACCCTAACCCTAAAACCCTTAACCCTTAACCCTTAACCCTTAACCCTTAACCCTTAACCCTTAACCCTTAACCCTTAACCCTAAACCCTAAACCCTAAACCCTTAACCCTTAACCCTTAAACCCTAAAACCCTAAAACCCTAAAACCCTAAACCCTTAACCCTAAAACCCTAAAACCCTAAAACTTAAACCCTAAACCCTAAACCCTTAACCCTAAACCCCTAAACCCTTAAACCTTAAGGGGCCGGTCCGGACCCGATCTGGTCCGGTTCGGGCCGATTTCGGCCAGTTTTTTTTTTTTTTTTTTTCAAATCGGTGGGGGGGAACAGTGAAATCCCCCCCGAATCGGATCGGAACCCGCCGATCCCGATCTGAATCGGCCGATTCGGATCGGAATCGGCCGATTCCGCAATCTATGGTAGGAACATGGCTGAACAGCAAGAGCAAGACCCAGGATGGGCCCATATCACCTTAGTTAATACTGCAAAGAGGAGAGTGAAATGCAAATATTGTGGCAAAGAGATGGGTGGTGGAATCACTCGAGGGAAAGAACATTTAGCAGGGAACACATGATAGGTGACAAGGTGTACTGTCTGTCCCCGACAAGTTGCCAACGAGATGCGTGAATTGTTGCGTGGCCGGAAAGCACAAAAAGAACAAAAGAATGAAGATGAGGTTGAACTCCAAAGTGAAATTTCAGGTAGACATAATACAAAAGGCAAATGGATGTATACTGCGGCCAGTGGCATTTCTATACGTGAGAGGCAAAGGGCTGAACAAATTGTAGATTCTAGTGATGATGATGATGATGCTGATCCTGAGATGGCTGCAGCTAGAAGAGAGAGTTTGTGGCATCAACAAGAAGACGAAGCCCGAAGGAGAGGTGATGGACCATCAACAAGAGGCACAAGTCAACCTACAGGCCAAGTGGGTCTTATGGACAATTATCTTTTTAGAAGACAGAGTTCTACTCAGCCAAAAATCAAGCAAGCAATGAGAGGAGTAAAAAAGTCAGCTGAAGCGGTAGGACATACTTTTAAAAGCATCTACAAATGGTTTTTGCATGCAGGTGTTCCGTCACATGCTGCTCAGTCTCCTTATTTTCAGCCTATGATTGATGCGATAGCAGATCATGGTCGTGGGTTCAAAGCCCCCACACGTCGAGACATATATGGACGGGGGCTTGATAGAGAATACGATGAACTTCAACAGTGGGTTGAAAGTTTTAAGGCAGTATAGAAGGAGAGAGGATGCACAATTATGTGCGATGGCTGGACTGGTACCACGAAGAAGTCCATGATTAATTTTCTTATTTATTGCACAGAAGGGACAATTTTTATGAAATCTGTTGATGCATCAAACTATTCAAAGAATGCAAAATATTTATTTGGTTTGATGGATCAGATGGTGCAGGAAATTGGAGAGGAAAATGTTGTCCAGGTGGTCACCGATAATGAACCAAGTTATAAAGCTGCAGGGAAGAAGTTAATAGACAAGCGCAAACACCTTTATTGGGTCCCATGTGCAGCGCATATTCTGGACTTGATGCTTGAAGACATTGGTAAGGATCCGACTATCAGCAAGACAGTAAAGAGAGCCCAAAGAATTACCCAATTTATTTATGGTCATCTCAGGATCTTGAATATGTTCAGAGAAAAAGCATCTGGAGGTCGAGATCTCATCCGTGCGGGGCCTACACGATTTGCATCTAATTTTATTTCTTTAGAATCTTTGTACAAATTCAAGAATGAGATCAAGGGTTTTATGTTTAATAAGGAGTTCTTGGAGTATATGCGGACCACCTCCAATGAATCTAAATCTGAACATTTGGAAGTGAGAAAAATCATAGAGAATAAAATTTTTTGGAGTAATATGGAGACTTATCTGAAGTTGGTGGAACCTCTCGTACATGTGTTAAAATTGGTGGATGGGGATGATAAGAATTACATGGGATATTTGTACGAGGCAATTGACATTGCTAAGGTGCATATCAAGAACGCATTTTCCAATTCTCATATGAAGTGGTGGGACCTTATTGATGTCAGATGGGAAAGCACATTACACCACGACTTGCATGCAGCTGGTAAGTGAAGTCTTATACTGTTACATGGGAGATTATTTATTAAATTGACATTAGTAATTTTTCAACTAAATGCAAGTTATTTTTTAAATCCTCGAGTAATGTACAGTCGTCAAGTGCATATTGATGAAGAGGTGATTCAAGGGACACTAAATGTGATTGCACGTTTGTCGAGGACAATAGAAGATAGGATTGAGGCAGATAGACAGGTATACTTAGTGAAGATCTGACTTTAAGATTTATCCAATTACTTGTAATTTGAAGAGCCTATGAATTCTATTAATTGTTAATTCCATCTTTGTAGATGGAGGCTTATAGGCTAAGGCTGGAGACATATAATGAAGACTCTGTGCAAATTGCCGTAGAGAAAGTGAGCCCAGGTATACTTAGTCATTGCATTGTTGTCATATGTACATAAGAAACGAGAACATACATTGATTAATTTTTTGGTTTCTTTTAATGATGGCACAGCTGAGTGGTGGATAATGGTGTACAACAGAGATAGGTGTTATAATCCATTGGCTTCCGTTGCAGTGAGGGTTTTGAGTCAGACGACGTCGGCAAGCCAATGTGAAAGAAACTGGAGCACGTTCAGCCTTATACACTCAAAAATTCGTAACCGGTTAAAGGCTGAACGATTGGACAAATTGGTGTACTGCCATTACAATATGAGATTGAGGATCAAAAACATCCGGTTGAGACAACAATTGAGGGAGAAACGAGCTACAGGACACGCAGAAGATGTTGTTGGCCAAATTGATGTGGAATAGTTATTTGATGATGATAATCCCTTGCAGACTTGGGTTGAGACACGAGCAACTGTCGATGAGCCAGTTTTTGATCCTGATGATACAGAATGGGCAGAAGGCATACTAGATGGAGCTGTTGCTAGAGATCCAGAATTAAGAACCTCGAAAAGGCAAAAAGAAAATTCACCTCCTCCTTCACATGAGCATCAGAGTCAGACTGAGCATGTGCCTTTATTTGCACCTGATACTGAGCTTGAGCCTGCTAGACACTCAGAATCAAATAGTAGGCCAGTCACTCCTAGAATGGTTGGGCCACCATCATTCTTGAAAAGGAGTACATCTACATTGAAGATGACTAATCTGGCTGCCAGAGACCATCCTGTCATTGATGAGATGAAGCAAATTTATGTGAGGCATACACCACGAGGAAAAGGAATATTGAATCGATTGAACTTGCAAAAGGATGTAGAAAGAAAAGAAAGCTAGCAAAAACAGGCATCACAAAAGAAAAAATCAAGTAATGTCAAAAGAAAGTTAATTGTTGATTATGATCAAGATGATGATGATGATGGACAGAGTCTCCTAGTGATGATGCTGGTGCAGCTGCAGGTGCTACTACCGGGGGCGGAGTGTATGCACCTTCTTTCTCCTTACATATTGACACAGGAAGAGGACAACATGAAAGTCAAGGAGATTATGATTCACAAAGTCAGCATGGACAGCAGTCAGGTTATGGAGGTGGCCAACAAGAAGCATGCATGTATAGCTGGGGAGATCGAGTAGAGTATGAAGGCTTTCAATTCCATCCACCCAGTAGCAGTTATGGGTCAGGGTCTTCTTCTTATCCTCATGCTACTTCTTTACATCATGATTCTGGAATTTCATCAAGTCAACAAGCATATACTCCAAGAGGGATTCAAAGAGGGATGCACGACTTGGCTGCATCATTGTTTAGTTATGGTGAATATAGAGAACATATGCAATCTTATTATGGATACCAGCAACAGCAACCAGATGATGAATCAGAAGGATCTACGGATTATTATCCATATTAAGGGACTCACTTATGTTTTTCATAGGTAAGGATCATTTGATTTCGTTAATATTTTGCATTGTTGTAAATATTTAGTACATTAACATAATATTTTTCATATTTAATCTGTATGAAAATAGTCATTTTGTATGCGTTATGTGTACTTCTTTGTCTTAACCCACTTTTATCACACCCAACACATAGCTTATCAATTGTTTATATTTTTTCTGATTTTTTTCTGATTTTTTTTCTTTTTTTCTGATTTTTTTGGGCCCCTTTAGGCCCGTACCGGTCGTACCGGCCGGTACCGATACCGGTACCGGTACTGCCATCCATGATTGTGGCTGATGCTAAAGTTCAGAGAAGGAACATGTATGAAATGTGCGCGGTTAGAGAATGAGCTAATTACAAAGGACCTAACACTCTTCAGCCACCAAGGCCAAAAAATTGAAGGAACAAGCAAACGAAAAGGACATAGAAAAAAGGAAACACTCCTATGGCTATGTGCTTGGTCCCTTGGCCTTTGACACGATGAAAATATGTATACACACACCTTGAACAAAGTCTGCTGCTGCTACCATGCAGCAAGAATACAAATTTTGATAGCTTCCTGAAAGAAAGGCAGCTTTATGATCTGATAGCAGGATGCACTTAGGGTGTGCATGGCAGTGTCAATTGATATGCATGCTTGGTACACCTTGTGTCTTGTGGATGCATGGTTCACAAATTATTTAGTTTATTTTATGTAATACTGATTATTTATTCAATGATTGCTTTTGTAATCCTTAGTATTAATAATATTTTTTTAGATAGTGGATGGTACTGCAATTCATTAGTGATAAAAAAGATTTCCTTTCGTGTGTAATTCGTTTTTCAGTGTATGTGATCATTATGCTCCAAAGAAGGAATACCCTAGTGTCAGTGTCACTCCTTCCCATGTACAAAAACTATGAGATATATAATTAAAGATGATATAATTTTGTTAAGGTCAGAAGAGCAATGGAATGCTTGTGAAGTGGCACCTATTATCAACATAATGCTCTCAGGACCTGTTCCTAGGAGTAGGCTTTTCTTACTTTCTGAGTTCATATTGAAGGAGTTTTGCGCTATCTTTTTGCTGGTGCAAGAACAAAGAACAGGTCTGCAAAGAAATTGCTACACTTCAATTGTTCACTGATTGTTAGCTCCACAAGAAGCAGGCGGAATGAAACAATTGGCCCTATGTATAGGATGCCAAATTGCATTCCCTTTAGGGGCAAGAATTAATAAAATTGAACCAGAAGTGTTGCTTTGAATCAGGGAAGGTGGGATGGATTGGAATGTTGGATCCATGGGTCCTAGATACCGACCAATATTGGATTGGCCGATGCATCTTGATCCAATCTGAGTCGGGACTGGATCAGCTAAATTGGCCAATCCAAAGGAAGAAGTCGATCATTGGATTGGCTTGATTTTTAGTTTTAAAAAACTAAGAAAAATAAGGAAAATATTAAAAAAATTCAAAAAAATCAGAAAGTTCGTGGATTCAGATCCCAATTCGTGGCTGGATTGGCCAAGATCAGTCCAGGATTGGCCGAGCCTAGCCGATTCAGTCAGATTCTGGGCCAAGTTGGCCTATGTTTAACTCTTATTTTTTTATCTTTAGGAGGGGCCGAGGGGCTCAACCTCTCAAGTGCCCCCCTGAAATTGGATCAGCAGGGCTCAATTCCAGTCTGAATCAGAATCGGCCAATCCTCGAACAATGCTTTGTGTAATGCAGACATTACTTGTCTGCTGGTTCTTTCATAAGATTCATCTACAGAGGGTGAGTCGAGGCATAAATCAGGTTGGAAGGCATGGAGGTATGTTAACCGAGAGATGGTTACTCTGTGATAAGACAAAGGCGCATGGTTCCCTTCCTGTGAACAATCCAAAATCAGGAGGAAATTGGGACCTCCCACAAGACAGTGTAGAAGTAGTTAGTAGGACTAGTAGTGATTCGCTTGTCTTAAAGGATTTTCTGTTCTGTTTTTTAATTTTTGGTCCCTTTGATCTACTTAATTTAGGGAAAACTTTCTATAATCTCTCTATTTTGTAAAAACTCCATGTGATTTCACTTTTATCTATAAAACACCCAAGAAAATTTGAAAAACAATGCTTGAATGTTTTTGGAAAAACTCCCTGAAAAAAGGGTCTTTTCCAAATAAAAGTGAGATCACACATCGAATTCTGAATCAGATCGGATTCTAGGATCGGCCAATCCCGATCCAATTCGATCTGGATTGGCTGATCCAATGGAACAAAAATGATTATGGATTGGCCTAATTAAAACATATTAAAAAATAATTTAAAAATCAGAAAAAATAAAAAAGAGGAAAAATTTAGAAAATATCAGATAAAGTGAAAAAAAATAGCAACATACAATTCAGTTGAAAACATCATTAAATTAAGGTTTTTCAATTCATGAAGCATGCAACTATATGTTCTTAGACATTAAATAATAAAAAAGAATAAAAATACAGTATATACCTTCAATATGGATAATGCGATGAAGAGGACTCATCGTCATCCTAGACTCCTAATGAGGCTTGCCATATCCATACTGAGGTTGCATATATTAGCTATATATCCATAGCCAAATAGTGATGCAACCGTATAATGAAAACCTTATTGAAGTCTTCTAGGAGATGTTAATGGTTGCTAACTTAAGTGCTTTCAGAATATGCAGGTGGAGAACTATAGTTTATGTCGTAGCCATACACCCATTATTGACCTCATCAAGTTCCCTTGCTTGTGCTACTAACATCTGAATGAGATGGTTGAAGTTGACGTGTGTAAAAAGAGCCATAACCATATTTTCAGTCAAGCATAGCTTGATGTTGTTAGCTTTCATATCCTCCTCCTTGTCCTTGATATTCTCCTCATTCTCTTGGACTTTGTCCACCTTGATGTTGATGATATGTCCCAATTCCTAAGGAGAATGAAGGTACTGTGAAATTTTGCACTAGTAGTAGCTCCAGCTGCTCTAGTATCAACTCCATCACTGGGAGCATGTAGAGTCATCACTTCCAATAAGACTAAAATGTCTACTCAATCTTCTAGTTCTAGTGCCACTGCTAGTATGTTCATGTTGAGAATGTCTTTTATGACATTTACGTGAATAAACATTCCTCAACTTACTGCTGTCCTGCAAGCTATCGTCCTCCTTCCCTTTTGAACGTTCTACATGTAAAGCTGACTTTCTAAGTATTGGTTGAGATCGAAGAGTCTCTAACAATCTCTCCCATCAGTGTGAATCCTCATCATGTTCATGAGTCGATTATAACTATAAATGAAACTAGTGATTGGTTGAGATCGAAGAGTCTTTAACAATCTCTCCCATCAGTGTGAATCCTCATCATGTTCATGAGTCGATTATAACTATAAATGAAACTAGTGATCATCTGCGTTTAAGCAACTATATTCGCAACAAAAGGGCATTTATCAATGTCTTCTATCATCAAATCCAAGCAATGTGTAGTACAAGGAAGCCAATCCAAGTGTTGTCTTTTCTTCGTCAATTTTTTCCAGCTTACCTTATAACTAGCTTCATTATCAGTGACAATCTGGACAACATTTTCTTCACTAACCTCCACTATTTCATCTATCAATCTGAATAAATAATCTACATTTTTTATATTATTAGAAGCATCAACTGATTTTATGAAAATTATTTCCTCTATACAATAAATAAGAAAATTAATCATAGATTTCCTTGTTATGCCCACCCATTACACATAAGTACGTAGCTTCTTTCTCTCCAAACAATTTTGAAGTTGTCAATCCATTTTTTAAGTTTAGCAACTTCCTCATTAAGTCTAACTCTATATATGTCTACTAGTGTAGGGACTTTTAAGCTTGGAGCTACTTCAACAATTGAATCTAATATGGTTTGAAAATATGGAGTAGATGTTGTATGTGTAGAATACTTGCATGTAAAAATTGCTTCATAATATTTTTGGAGACATGACTAGCAACTTACGTAGTAGCCTTCACCCCCTTTTTTACTGGTTTTATTATCTTTTACTTGGCACTTTGCTTTCTAAAAAGAAATTAATCTATTGGACCTCGTATTGGATCATGGATATTGAATAGACTATCTCTAGATCCTAAAATTTTTGCTACACGATGAGTTGCAGAAGTGCTCTTAGGAAGAAATCCCCTAGTTCTACTAGAGCCTGATCCTCTTGCATCTCCTCTACATAATCTTCTACGTTGTTCTTCCTCTGCATCTATACAAAGACTCTTGCTTCTGGCAGCCCTGTACTCACTCTTTATCATGACGGTCATTATCATTAGGATTATCAAATTTAACTTCAATTGGTCTTTCAGGTTTGAATGTGTAAACTAGTATCTTTTCTTCTTGGACGACTAGAGATCTCTTCATGTAGTTCAAGTTCCTGTTTAGCTTTAAAATCTTTCAATACTTTTTTTTCCTGTCATGTATGTTCTTATTTGATCTCTAAACTCTTTATGACAAATCTCACAAGATTTTACTTTTTCTTTCAACCCTCCAATGTGTTACCTTAAACGAAAGACACCTCCATTCATCTCCTTTTTACACCACTTACATTTTACTCTTTTCCTCACTATCTCAATCAATTTTTCATGTTCCCATCTAATGTCACCATGAGGCCTAGACTGCTCCTCTGCCATAATCCTACAAAAAGAAAAAGAAAAAACATAAATGTAAATAGAGTAATTAAGATGAAAATCAGATATATCAACTCAAATGTAAAATTGAATACGCATGAATGTGCAATCATGTACCAATTGATGCAGTTGATTGATTTTCATGTTTAATTACATCAATTAATGAAAAGTCTCAATTTTTAAATCTTAATTTAGGTAAAAATTAGGTATTTCTTCCTAAATCTAAGATTGATTGCACATGAATGTGCAATCATTTATCAATTGATGTAATTGACTGACGTATATGTTTAATTGATGTTTAATTACATCAATCAATGAAAAGTGCCATTTATGAAATCTTAATTTAGGTAAAAATTGGACATTTTTCTTAAATCTAAAATTAAATGCACATGAATGTGCAATCATGCACTAATGGATGTTTACTACTTACATCAATTAATGAAAAGCACCAACTTTTAAACCTTTATTTAAACAAAAATTTAGCATTTCATCCTAAATCTAAAATTGAATACATATAAATGTCCATACATCAATTAATGCAATTGGCTGATTTTCATGCTCAGTTGATATTTAATTGCATCAATTAACAAAAAGCCCCAAAATTTAAAACCTTAATTTAGGAGAAATTGGACATTCGTTTATTCTTTTTAATTTCATGTATATAGATCTTCAATCATGCATTTACTACATTAATGAAATATTTAAAACACAAATCTATCAATTTATATTTTATTTTAATTTCTAACATAAAAAATAATTTTTTTACCTTAGTGTGGAGAAGGATGGATCTTCAAGAACTCTCCTCCAAACCACTCTACAAAGTTTCTTCCTCTTTTTCTTCATTTTTCTTCTTCCCTTAAGCTTCCACTCTGGTAGATCTTTTCTTTCCTTTTTCTCCTCTTTCTTTTCCTCCTTTCAAGAAGAAAAAACAGGATCTCAGACGGATTCCGACCGGTGGTAGTGGTTGACAGTGGCGGTGATCAGCGGGAAGCGGCAGCAACCTGGGCTAGCGGGCAGCAACGGCAGATCCCCGTGCAGACAGCAGGGAGAAATGGGGCTTAAAGCCCCCTTCGTGTCGGATTGGCTCATATCAGGCCGCATCAGTTCAGATCTCGCCTGTTTCCGACTCGATACAAGCCGATTCCTTATGTGTATGTGTTGGGGGGGGGGCTGATGCATGCAGGAGACGATGCATGTTTGGAGTTCTTTTTATTTGTCTTTATTAGGACCATTTATGGTCCATTATGTTATTTTTATTTTTCTAGGAATTATAAAAACGTGAATACCATATAGGAAGTCCTAGAATCATATGGGAGTTCCAAGAGTCAGGAGTTACAAAATTGAGTCCCTATTTATGTATGCTTTTGTTTTCAAAAAAAAAAAGGAGGATAAAAGAATAGAGAAAAAAAATTTATCTGAGTTGGCCGTAACCGGTTCTCTGCGAGAGAGCCCCAAAACCCCCTTCCTTGGTGTGACGCCAAGGCTCTCCCAGTCCCCGGTGCGACGTCGGGGAATTTCCTCATCCTCTGGCGCGAGGCCAAAAACCCCTATCTCATTTCCCCCCTCTTTACCTTTGTCCCACATCAAATTTTGGTATCAGAGCATACCTCGTCGTCGTTTTCAGTCGGAACCAGTCGCACCCCCTACCACGATCGCCCACAGTGTCGCGGGCGCCCGCCAGCGCCCTCGCCGTCGCTGTCGGCTCTTGTGGGTGCTGGCCCTAGCAGCCTCGTCCCTGCCGTTGTCGCTTCCTCCTGCTGTCGCCGTAGTCTCCTTCAGCCGCTTCCACCGGTGTTGCCGTCGGCAGCTCCCAATGGCGCTGGTGCCGTTGCTACCTGTTGTCGCCACCGCCGTTGCAACCAGCCGGTGCAGATCCCCATCGCTACTCCATCCCGCTGTTGTCCGAAAACCTTTGGTTCGGTTAGGCTGAGGAGAAGACGAAGAAGAAGGAAGGGAGGGGGGAGGGTAAAGCCGTCACCGACTCCGCTCCCGCCGGCACTGCCTTCGCTCCCGCTAGCACCGCCGTCGCCATCGCTCCTCGCACAACCACCCTATGATCACCCCCGCAACCGCTGTTGCTGGCCCCCGCCGTTGCTGCCAACGGCCCCTACCGCTGCAGCCGCCGGCCCCTGCCGTTGCTTCCCTGGCCCCGCCGCCACTGCGGTCGGCCGCAGCCTCCTTGGCCGCCACTGTTGCCAGCCCTAGCCGCCGTTGCCATCGGTTCCCACCGACGCTGCAGCCTGCTATAGATCTCCCCGAAGCCATTGCCACCTTCGCCTTTACCCACCGCCACCGTGGTAGTAGACGGAGCCCGCAGCTGCCGTCGCCGCTGGCCGCCAGCACAGTCGTCTCCACCTCGCCCAGCCCCCGCTGAAGTGCCCCAAGCCCTAGCCTCCTTCCTTGGCTCAGGTGAAGAGAAACAGAAACGGGGGGTGGGGGGTGGAGATAAAAGGGCTCATGCCCTTTAGGTTGAGCCGGTCTGAATCGGTTGACCTAGTCCAGTCAATCCCCCCAGCCCCCTTTTAAGATCCCAACCTAGTTCAGCCACGTTGGCTTGAATTTGGGTCACAACCTAGTCTCTAGGTGGTCCGAGCCACCTGACTCAACCCTGGTCCGAGCCAGGGTGCAACCAGGGTCCGAACCAGATCTATGCTGGTCGGCAAGTGGTGCAATTAGAGCTGTTAGCGCATCGCCCTCGTGCAAAGCTCGTCCGGACTCTGATTCGCGTGTCATTTGAACCGTAGAACTCGTCTTGACGAGACCATCCTAGATCCAGTGTGCTGCATCCTCGATTGCCTCGTTTTGCGTGCCACTTCTACATGCATATTGAAGACACCGATCGCGCATCCCAAGGCCCGCATCAATCGCCTCGATTTACATGCCAGTTTCTGGCGCATTGATTTCGTAGTGGCCAGTGTCCGACTTGCCTCGTTCTGCGTGCCGCACTTGCATGCTTTACGAGGACACTTGTGCTCGCCGTTCGAAGTCGTTTCAGACTCTGATTTGTGCACCGTTCGCGCCGTCGGGTTCGTTTTGACGAGGCCGACCTAGATCCGGTACGTTGAATCTCCAATTTGCCTCATTTGCGTGCCGCTGCTGCACGTATATCGAGGTCATCGTTTGCCCCATTTCGCGCACCGATCGTACCGTTGACATCCTTATAGTAAGGCAGACCTCGTCCAGTGCTTCTTCAGCCAGTAGTGCATTGATCTACATGCCATCTGCTCTATTCGGACCGATTTGTCTTACAAGTCGGAATCCTAGGTACGCTTCCTTACCATGGATTTTACGTTTGGGGTGGACCTACCTGATTCTATACAAGTCAGGGTGTTTCTTACTGCCAGTCTGTTCGGTAATTTTATTTCGCAATCTATTGTAGATTCTCTATCCCGTACGGACCACATGGTTATCTCTAGAGACCGAGCTTGTATGTAGTTTTTCCATCTTCTAAAAGGCAAAAGTATTTCCCGATCCGTCAGATATTATGATGATGTATGGTGCAAGATTGCACCACATGGTTCTTATATTAGCTTGGGCAAAGAATGGATGGACGATCGACAAGTTGTAATTGATCCCATTGGGTGAGACTGTCTTTTGCGACCCGAGGGATACACGACGTCCTTTCGTATTCTCAATTTCACTTATCTTGATCGGGAGACGCTTCAACAGTTATATTTAGCTTGTTTAGCTAAAGTGGCACCCTCGTCTATTACTGGTTGAGATCATGATTTATTCATTACTTTTGGGCTACATTTGATTGATGATGCAGTGTTCGAAGTTGATGCCTCATGGGTGATTCACAGTTGGGATCACGCATTGTTTAAACGGTTCGGATTGGATCGCATCTCTGATGATGTGTTTTGCGCAGATCTACTTGATACTACACAATTTCCTATTATCTCATGGGATCATGACTTATTTGTTGAGGAAGGGTTACATCTTATTGCTGATGATGTTTTTGCTGACTCAAAACTTCATCCAACACTTACTGAAGATGTGATGATAGCTACCCTGCACGAGGATATGTATGACTTGCTACAGTCTCCTGTGGATATGATATAGCAGACCTTCTGTGATTCACATGCAGCAGATCGATTGGTGATTCTTGATATGATTCTCTGCTTGAAGATTTCCACACATGACCCAGTCGTCCGCTTATTTATATTGGTGCACTTCAAAATTTGAGGACGAAGTTTTTCGAACTAGGGGAGATTGATGCATACAGGAGACGATGCATGCTTTGAGTTCCTTTTCTTTGTCTTTATTAGGACCATTTATAGTCCATTATGTTATTTTTATTTTTCTAGGAATTATTAAAATGTGGATACCATAAAGGAAGTCTTAGAGTTAGATGGGAATTCCAAGAGTCAGGAGTTACAGAATTGAGTCCCTGCTTTTGTTTTAAAAAAATAAAGAGGATAAAAGAATAGAGAAAAGAAAATTATCTGAGTTGGCCGTGACCGGTTCTCTGCGAGAGAGAGCCCCAAAACCCCCTTCCTTGGTGTGACGCCAAGGCCTTCCCAATCCCCGGTGCGACACCGGGGAATTTTCCTATCCTCTGGCACGAGGCCGAGGACCCCTATCCCCCCCCCTCTTTCCCTTTGTCCCGCATCAGTGGTATTTAACCCCTAAAATCGAATCGCCCGACGGCCATACCGATCTGAATTGGATGATTTCGATCCGGATCGGATGATGTTTTGCTCAATAGAGAAATCATAGGAAGTTTTCTCTAAATTATAAAAGATTAGAGGAACCAAAAAACTTTTGCTGGTTTTCCCTTTTCTGTACAAGTTTGGAAGCTCCTACTGGCCAAGATACATTGCTTACTGGATTTCTCTCCACGGTAGTGGATTTGTTGGAGAGATGGAAGAATTTTGGAAACCTCAAGCAAACATTTAGTGGATAACCCTTCATGTTACTTTGTGGGCTCTTTGGGGTGAAAGGAACAAGAGGATCTTCAAAAGGAAGTACAAATCTGTGGATAGTTTGGTTTCTTTTATTTCTGATAGAGTCAAGGAGTGGGCCTCTTAGATAAAGAGTGTATCCGTCTCCCCTTTATTGTTCCTTTTGCGAGGTTTTTGATTCTCCACACCACCTTGGTGTTCTTTTGTATAGGGGACTTTGGGAGCTTATACTTGTATATTCCCCTGCTTCAGATTTAATACATTCAGTGGTACCAACCACTTTCAAAAAAGAGAGACCAAAAACTAAAAAACACTTTGTGTTTTTATTCTCTCATTTTGCTTTTCTCTATTTTTTTTATTTCATCCTTTTCTGTTTTCTGATTTTTCAATTTCAGTGAATCTGTGGTAGGCATGCATTCTACCAAATCCATGAATCCAGCCCATCTGATTTGTTTTGAAGTTGTATGGAGCATGGGTGATCCAGATTGTGCTGACTTGGCAATATTGGCCATATGACCTTTTTCAAGGTAAGAAGAGGCATTTGAACCAATGTTTAAGTATCAGGCACTACAACACTCAAATAACATATGCCATAGTCAAGGAAAAAGCTTGAATGGCCAGTTCAACGAGAGATGTTTTGCTCAAAACTGACAAAGATTGGTATCTATAGGATACATATGGCTGCAATATAATTCTCTCAGAGGAACTGACCAAAGTAGCTCCATAAGTTCACGACTAGGGATGCCTCCTTGTAGTCATATTGAACAAGCTGGGATGGTTGTTTACCAAAAACATGTCTCCATGAAGCTATTTAACTTTGTGATTGCCTCATTACTCATCTCTGTCACTTCATAGGCTGAGAGTATCCGTCAACCATTAAGTCATGCATGAATGATCCATATTCTTGATGCTCAATATTATCTACTTGTTAGCAGCTATATCAGGTGGATGTGGAGGGTGCATAGTTTTGTCAAGCTGAATCTGGAGATGTGTTTAACAATATGATTTGGCATAGTTTTCCGAGGTTGATCTCCAGGTTGTTTCATTATTACCTTAAGGTCACCGGTTTAGAATTAGAAATAATCTCTTTGCAAAATGTAAGAGGAAGGCTGCATACATCTGACTTCCCCGGACCGCACATTGGCAGGAGTCCTTTGGCACTGGCCTTTCCTTTGTGTATAATCTCATTTTCCACTGATTTTCCTTGAAGAACCTGTTCACCTTTATCTAATAGTAATATGGATTTGAAAACTTTTTCTAAGTCATGATCAAGTCTGTTACAGGCTTGAGTAAGTTTGTGATGTTAATATAGTTTATCATCTGGAACACAGGACATGAAAATGAGCTTGTGTCAAATCTTTGAATATTTTGTTTGCACGTTTGTATAGCACGATCCTTTATTGTGTAACAGCTGAGGTTCCTAAATTCCAATTAATTAATTTTATCCCCTTATGGTTTGTGCAGATGTGCCTTTGCATGCTGATTCCATTATCCCCTCAAAGCGCCTGCTTCTAGTTGCCCATGAACCTGGTACCTCTGACACAACGCCGGGGTCGCACATCAGAGGAAGCGCATTAAGAGCATCAGCTGTTGGTGACGAGGAAGTTGATCTTCTTCTTCCTGATGCAGGAAGGTGAAATTTTCTTCTCTTCTAACTAAAACCGACCTTCCATTTTGTTTGACAGAATTTATTTTGGAATTTTCTGACTGAAGTTAATGAGAGACGAAAGGTTGCTTGCAATAGGATTAGGTGATAGAATAGCACTTTCATGAACATAGGATAGTTTTTCCTAATCTGGATGGGATTGTGCCATAACACATTGAATTTTACTTGAAGAAAAATGGTAATTGATGAGATTATCCGTAGCACACGCACGCACGTGCACGCACACACACACACACACACACACATATATATATATATATATATAAGAGAGAGAGAGAGAGAGAGAGAGAGAGAGAGAGACACACACACACATACATACACACATGCACAAATGCGCATGTGCAATAAGATGAAATAATAATAAAAATAGAATTTGAGTAACTGCAAATGTTACAGTCCAGGCTGGAGATACCCAAGAATTTCTCTAGGAAGAGTTATGAAAACATTCACATGAACAAACTCCTATCCAAATTGAGGGAATTAAATTTAGTACATTTGAAAAGGAGATCCATCCTTTGATTAAAAGCTAATGCAAGTGTTAAGAGTATCCAAGTCGAAAACAATTGTCTATGTATAGAGGCCCAAATCCTTAGAATTCATAACTTGTCCAAACAAAAATGATCTGTGACTAACACATTAACCTGTACAGGGGAATGCAAATGTGGGATCTTGGCATTCTCTTGGAAGGCCAAAGAGAAGCAATCTTGATGTAAACTTGGAGAGAGATTGGGAATAGCAACCAAAGACCTTGATATTCCTATATTTCTAAGAAAAAAACTTTAAATTTTATGCATTTAGCTATTCAGTTTGGTTAAATTAATTTAACAAAAACAACAACAATGGAAAAATGCATTTTCACAAAAGATTGCTTTTCTCAGTCTTAGATCTCCATGTCATCTTACATGTTGGACAGTTTCCCCTTCTTTGTCGTCATCTTCATCTCCTCCCTTATCGTCATTCTCATCTCCTTCTCCTTCATTCTTCTTCTTTGCCTCTTCTTCTTCTCTCCTCCTCCCTTCTCCTGGTCCTCACCCCTACTCCTCCCTTGTCTACCCTTTGTTCTTGATCTCGATAGGGATTTTACTTCGGATCCCTAGGGAGAGAAAGATCTCAGATACATTACAAGAGGGTGTGTACAATGGTTTGCCATCTCTTGCAATATCTCTGAGATCTTCGTCTCTCTAGGGATCCCAAAGTAAAGTCTCTTCTGAGATCAACAAGACGGGTATAAAGTAGGGGAGAGGACTAGGGCAAAGAAGAATGTAAGATGATGCCACGAAGGGCCTAGTGATGCGGGACTGGCTATTCGAGCCTAAGGAAACACAAATATGTGTGTTGAGATCAGCAATGATAGCTAAAGATTGTAGGAAGCAACTAAAGTGCACAGTAGGTCTAGCATAGTAAATATGCCAAATAACAGAAGCTGGGTCCAAATCGTGGTCCCTGGTGATGAGGAAACATGGGACCAGTGATAGTTGAAGAACTACCACAAGTCTAGAATATCAGGAACCATAGTCAAGGCCCAATTGGAATTTCTGGAATGGGGTCTTGCACTCTCAAGCTGGGCAACAATTTGATTCATTGGCTAAGACTCCTACTTCACAATCGGTCATAGATGAAAGCAATATTAGAAAAAGAAGTGCTGAGAGGAATGAGAATGCTCACCTCCACCCTGGTGCGTGGAAGTAGAATACCTGTCAGTCGTGTCCCAAGAAGCTGGAGGAAAAAAAAAGGGTTTTACAGCAGGAAGCCCACCCCTCGCAGGGGGATAACAGGACGAACGTGGCCATGTAGAGGCAGGGGCGGTGGTTCTGCAAAGGTGACGGCCATGAACGAGGTTGGATGCCATGGGTGAGATTGGGAGTCTGGCAGCGGCCGGTAGGGAGGTCCAGCAGCAAGGCATGCCCACAGGCATGTGCTGGTGGCACAGTCAGATGTGTGCACGTGCGCGGGCTGGTGGTGTAGGTGCGCATGTGTGTAGGGGTGGCAGGGCATGCATGGTGGGCGTGCATGTGCGTGCAAGGGGATGCTGGTTTGCATTGGGCACACCACAGGTGTGTATGTGCGCGAGATGCATTGGCGTGCGCACTGCATGCGCGCGGACTCATGCACATTGTGCAGTGGGCACCTGCGAGCCATGCGACGGCAGATGCGGCAGGTACCGGTGGGGCTGGCCTACTCAATGGAGCCAGATGGGCCTGCTGTGGTGGCATATGGTGCAAGATTGCTGCCGCTGGCCTGGAGGGGGAGAGAGAGAGAGAGAGAGAGAGAGAGAGAGAGAGAGAGTAGGGCAGCAGCAGTGGCAGGGCTTCAGGCATCTCACCCACGCCATCTCAGGGCTCCCTCTCCATCTTAGAGATTGATAAATTGAAAAGAGTCTTAGAGCAGTACTTAAAGAAGAAATAAACCCTCATGGACTCCCTAAACATGATCCTGGACTAAAATACCCCTAGGCTCAAAAAAATAATGCCAAAATCGCATGAAAAGATCTCAGAAATAGAAAAAGTCATAAATAGGCCCCAAACAGGCCGAACAAAATCTCGTGGACTTGTCATCTGAAGACCCACATGTCAAGCATCATATAGAGTGTCTATGAGTCACAGAGAAGCTGGTGTGGTCCTCCAATGATGGTAAATGCGCTTCAAATCCTGGTATCCTCACCACCTAGCATGTGGCATACAGGACAAGACACAAAGAAGCATTATGTTGGGTATAGTTTGTTTCTATTACCATGTTAAAGCATTCAACTCAAACTAATTGACTGAGTAGAGAAAGTCCAGATCAATATAATTTTATAACTCATCCATACACAGCTGATGTGGGATACTAATAATAAGAATTTCTTTTGCTCTCTGCCAGCTCCTTGTTCATAAATTATAGCTCACCCATACACAGCCGATGTGGGATACTAACAATGAGAATTTCTTTTGCTTACCTCCCGCCCCTCGTTCATCCTTGAAACACTAGCCTAATTTGTTGGATGCCCTGAAGAGTAATTGCTGTGAAGCCATAGTTATCCTTTCGACCTTTTCATTCTATGTTCCCATAATTCCACAAGTGCCTAAGAATGCAGTGGACTCACCCATTCCTGTTCCTCATTGTGAAGGCATAATTTTCCCTCAAGTGCCTAAGATTGCAGCGGACTCACCTATTCTGTTCCCCATGGTGAAGGCACATTTTTCCTTTTATTGATCAATGACAGGGAAATAAAGTTGAGAATGTATGATCTATATAATTGTTACAAGTCACCATCCTTAACTAAAGGGTAGACTTCCCCATCACCGTGACTGAGAAGAGTCAATTAGATGCAGCCTTACCTTACTTTTTGTGAAGAGGCTGTTTCTGGTTTTACTAGGTTTTGAAGGAGCAATCTTACCATTGCACCAAGGCTCCCCCTCAGGTCACTATCCTTGCATGTGAACCAAAGTAAAACATCACGTGAGTGACCACACCACCCCCCCCCCCCCCCCAAGTCACTCAAACCAGTCTCTGCCAGGACCCACTTAATCAATGGCCTCAAGAGCCATGTTTAGAAAAGTAAAGAAAGTTTTAGGAACCATTCGAAGGTCATTTCAATTGAATGTTCAACTTTCAATCTCCCCTTTCTGAATTTAATTCACAACTTTCAATCTCCCCTTTCTGAATTTAATTGCCATAAGGCCTATAGCATTCTTTTTCTATGGGGAAGTTAAACTTCTGTAACTTTTGCATCTTGGCATGCCCTGTGTGAAAATTCACGTTAATATGACCTAGAGCAACAGCAAGAAACTTTTGTCAATGCATAAGCTATCACTCTTTGTTTCCAAACTTAATACATTTTCCTATTTTGAACTGTATTTTGTCTTAAGGCCCGTTATTTGATGCATAAGCTATCACTCCTTGTTTCCAAACTTAATACATTTTCCTATTTTGAACTGTATTTTGTCTTAAGGCCTGTCATTTGAGTTTACTAATAATTGCTTTTGGAGCACTCCAGTCCCAACATTCTTTCTATCTGGTTTTGCAGACTGCCACCAACTTTCATAAGAAGTATACTAGCTTTCTTTGGATTAATATCCCAAGAACTGCATTCTTTCTAGCTGATCTTAACACAGAACTATGGATCATCTCTAAGTGTGAGTTGCACAGTATTAAATGTCTGTTGATCTAAAGGTCAACATGAAAAGAGTACTTGATCAGAATTTAATGATGCAATAGTCTCCTTAGCCATTGTTCTTATTCTTCTAGAATTTCTGTTAATCATTCAAGATGATTTGCAGCATGAAAGTTAAAAGAGAAAAACTTGTTAACCATCTGCTCTTTATTCGGTAGTCAGTGGAGACAAACTTTGTAGTGGCATATTAGTGGTTTCAACATGACCTCATTCCATTTGCATTAGAAAAATAGGTGTTCTTCCAACCCACTGCAATGGATCTATATTGGGTCCTATGTCATCAAAGGTGATTGCCTTGCTTGCCTAAGTGAGAAATAGGATGAGGCGAGCCAAAGATGCCTTGCCTTGTCTCATGTTCACCTCACTCACCTAGTTCCTTGCATATGTCATCTATGCCAAATGTTGATTTCTTTTAGTTATGTGATACTGCTTTTTCGTATTCTTAATTGTTTTGAAGTCTCTAATGCCTCTTTTAACAATGTTTAATGTCTTTTTTTACTCGTACATGTCACATTTTTCTTATTTTTGATGATTCCTAAGACCATTCACTTATGAGTGGTTTATTGAAATTGGTCTTTACATATTAGACAGTGTATCCCAAAGTCTCATGATCTTGAATGTTTTTCTTTATTTCCTCCTATTGTCATTTTCTTTCTTCATGGTAATTTATGAGAGAAAACACATCACATCAAATGCCTAGGCGCTTGCCTAGGCATTCGAGTCCAAGGCGAACTCCAGTCACCTCGCTCGCCTCTTGCGGTCGTAAAGTGGGACACATACTTCTTCCATCGAACTTCATCTTGATTTGGGAGTTTTGACATTCTTGGCACTTACCATCACTAAATGGATTGCAGTCTTATCCATAGATCTTAGTCCCTCACATCTGGGGTGACTATAGTCTCTTAGCATTCAGGCAGCTGCTTTCACTAGCCTCCTTACGAATGGGATATTTGCATGATGTATGATGTCCTCCATCCCTGTGAGGAGGTACCTGGCAACACCATTTAGATGGGAGTCCCATCCTTAGTTATCCAAATCTTAATGCATCAGTAACAAGTACACTCGGAAAGGGGGACATTCAGCTAGCTAATATGGAGAGCTTGAAATTAGTTTATTAGGAAGAAATCATATTGTTTTGGCAATGCTAGAAAGGTGGTAGGCAAAAGATATTCTAGGTTGAAATTGGGTTCAAATTTGGAATAGAAAGGTGGTAAATCAAAGAAGACTTAGATAATGTTCAGTAAGATGAAATATGATGGCTTGAGTCCCAAAAGAGGAAGGTAGAAAAGGCAAATAGCAATATCCATAGAAACCGTAGTATTTCATTGTCTATTATTTTATGATCGATTCTTCAGCTTGACTGGAAGTTGTGTCCTGGTTGAAGAGCTTTACGATGTTGAAAATAAAAGTAGAAATTATATATTACTATAAATGAAAGTTACAGTCTTTTCTGTTTTGATGTATGTCCTTCCCGCTAGTGTTGCAATGTTACTTCTTTACTATATAAGTAAATAGAGAACAAAAAATACTTTTTGTATAATAATACATTTACAGAATTGTAAACATTGAAATAATGAGATCATTCTAATGCTAATAGAAATCATGACGAACAAACTACACATAGAGATAGTTTAGATGACAACATATATATGCTTATGTTACCATGTTTCTTCAAACACAACCCTTTAATTCATCATCCCACTTCATCTTTTAAAAGTCTAAAGAAGAAGTTAATTAATTCGTGAAGCTTTCTTTTAAAAAGAACACATAAGTTCTAATGAAATAGGGTCTCATAATCATAAAATATAAGTGAAACAATCATGTGATACTATCTTTCATATGTTCTTTATTCAAGAAGTAATTTGACAGCACCTTCCCTAATCTTGTATCATTTAGTAATCCTAAATATCACTCAAATAGTACTCAAAATCCAAAATAAAAAGGGAGGACAGTAGGCTATTTCTTAAAGATGAAGATCAAGTGTAAAGATGAACTCCGCTCACGAGGAGAGAAGCCAGTGTCACTGCCCTTGCTTGGGAAGGTCACCCCGCACCAACATTCTTCCCTTAGTTTATCTCTTTCTCTTTAAGGGTTCTTTTAATAATTTCCTTTTTCTTTCTGTTCTTCTCACCCTCCTCTCCAAGTTCTTCTTCTACCTTGCTCCCAAAATCCCTCTCTAACTTGCTTTCATCTCTCTCACTATTTAGCCCTTCTTTCTCTCTCTAGTTGACCCTCTTTCTCTCTCTAGATCTCTTTTTCTCTCTAGCAAACCCTCTTTCTCTCCCTAGCTCTATTTTTCTTAGTAGGTAGAAGCTAAAGGCTTCCCTCCTATTTATAGGAAGAGGAGGCGAGGATAAGAAAGAATGGGAAGGAAGAAACTAGAGAGGGTAAGATGGCAAGGAAGGATCTAGGAGGGAATGTGGTGCGATGAGGTGTCCCTTAGGAAACCTCTAGAATGGGATAAGGTGTTGGGGGTGAGATTGCATCTCATCATTACTTTGGGGGGTAGGGTTGCAAGGTGTCCTCCCCCCCTTACTGATCACATGCCGAGGTGGCATGTATGGAGGCCTTTAGAAGAGAATGGGTGGCAGCTCCTACACATATACCCATTCTTTTAAAAGAATTACATATATACCCTTACATCATGACTTCTTCACTAGGTAATCGATAAGCATCTTTTTTCGGCTATTTAAGGGTGCTTCTAGAATTTTAAAAAAATTAACTTAAAACCCAATAAAAGTAATCAATTACATTTTCAATCATAATTTTTTACCAATTATCCTTATACTTTTTTAGAATTTATACATATGCCTTTTTTCACAATTATGTGTATTTCCGTAACACTTATTAATAACTTATTTACATCATAGATTCACTAAAATCCTAAGTAAACTTTTCCTTTTATACGTTGTTAGAAATATAAGGAGTCTCTTAAATATCACCTTTTTTACTTTATATAGCTGTGTAAATACTTTCAATTTTTGTAGGTCATTACACTCAAGAAAAGAATGTGGTTTGTGATTAATTTAAGGAGAATATTTTAACTGTTGTGGTACTAAACTAAAATACTTGCTAAACGTAAAAAAATGTAAATAAAAAAACATTTCAATTTTTTTTAAACCATCACAGTCCATATTCAGACCACTGATCATAGAATTTGTCCTCATACTTCTTTGGGTAAAAGCTGTGGTCTATTTTGAAGCATGTTGATATTTAGCAACAAATTACTAATTGAATGGATGTCAGATATGTTTTCTTTGTACAATCTGACATCCAGATTTAAACCTGGATAAGTCTTTTAACCTTGCTGTTATTGTAATTGACCTTGTAAGATTCTAAGATCTTCTGTGTCTATATAAACAAAAAATGTTTCTTCCTGAAGTTATTATGTTAATTTACACTGCATATTTTGTTAACAATAACAGGCTTAAGGTGCAGCTGGGAGTTAACATGCCTGCCCAAGCTCACTGCAAACGTCAGTGCAATGAGCATCCTGAGTTATCTGGGATTAATCTCACCGTCTGTGATGTTGTTCTTTACTTTGGGATCATTGATATACTTCAGGACTACAATATCAAAAAGAAAATTGAACATGCTTTCAAATCATTGAAATATGATCCCACAACGATATCTGCTGTTGAACCAAAGTTGTATGCAAAGCGTTTTGTGAACTTTTTGGAAAAGGTTTTTCCAGTCCAAGATTAAAGCATCAGCTGGCACGTTCTAGCGGAGGTGCAACACCCCTTTTCTGTGTATGAGAGTTGCCCAAGGATAACCCAAGATTCTTTCAATTTGTAAACAGATGCTAATATTTTTACAGCATGTTGTACATATCTTTATTGAAATAGAAATAATCCAAAAATGTGTCTGTACCTGTGCCATTCACATAGTACTTTTAATCATTTTTAACCTGCAATATTGAGAAACGGTAGATGGGTTTGTGCATCAGACACTCCTCGCAAGTAGGATTTATTTCTTTCAGTGCCATAGCCTAAGGTGATGCTATGAAGTTGAAGAATTACTTGGGTTGGTTTTATGCCCCAAACTATGAAAATAAGGATCCTGGATGCATTCTTCTTTCTAGAAAAAGATATTGCAGGAACAAGGCAGTGACGTTAAAGCAGATTTGTGAATTGTTTTCAGGCGTGCTGTCCAGTTCAGGCATAGATTACAAGCATATCATAATCTTTCCCCCCTTTTTGTTCTTCGGATCTTTGCAAATGTGACCATTGACTCACTTTGGTATAGAGTTTCTTTCGACAATGTGAATCCTTTCTTTAGAGTTGTTCTTTCTGTTTTCTGCCGCTTGTACTTTTTCTCCTTAGCCCCTGTTTGGCCCGATAAGAGAATCGTTAGGCGGCAGCTAGGCATATTTGAAGGTTCTCCAACAGGTCCATGAATCTTCTTATGCAGTTGCTAAAGAGAAATAATGTGAAAGATGCGATGTATGAATAGATCATATCTTCCGTCTGACGTGTAAATTGCTGCCATGGGATTATCCATTGTGCACTCTAGGAATGTTGTGTTTTGCATTTCTTGACATTCATAAAGATCTGATGGTTCTTATTAAATGTTTCAATTACAGAAGAAAGGATGTCAAACATATCTTTAAGATGGCTATTGAAGAATGTAAATGTGTCAGAAAGTGTATTTTTGGGTACATTACCTTATGCTTCCGGTTACATTTGTCACTGGAGTGGAGTAACACTTATTTGCCTGTGGCTACATATCCTGTGCTACTTTTTCTATTGATACCGAAAGCTTGAATGGGATCTTCTGGGCCTTCCTCTCCTACGCCTCTATTTGTCCCAAATACATGAGGGGAGGAGGTAATGCGGGACAGTCCATCATTTTAGGGCAAATGACCCATTCACTCCTCTGTTCGTATCTGGGGGCACATGGAGGCACAAGGAAGGAGGTCTAGAGGATCCCATTCCCTCAAAGCTGGATTTCCTTTCAGTGCCATTGTGCTCTTCTTCCTTCACTCTTTTGATCGCTTGCCCTACCTCTTGGATCCTGTTCATGTGAGTCACAAGAATGTAACAGATTCAGCATATTCATTAGAGCTCCAGGGGTAAAAATCAGAACTTGGCTACACTTCTACACGTGGAAAGCAAATTTTCAACTCTTCAAGTAATTTATGTAAATGATCTGCGAGGAGTTAAAATGTCATCACACTTCAGGACTTTTGCAGTGAACCATAGGCATAGGTTCTTATGCGGTCCAGATGGCTCCCATGGCTAAAGGCACACCAATATTGATGAAGTCATCGTAATAGTTCCTTTTGAGTAGTGCTTGGTACAATGCATGTGTTGCAGTACCTACTGAAATGGGTGTGTGAACATCAGATTGTGCACTCGTGTGATCTAAGCCATTAGATTGCATGAGATGTGATCATTTTTTTCTTGTCTACAACTATTTGATCAAAGCTCGGGTGATATGGAAGTTGAGCTTGGGTAGTTCTTAAGCTCCACAAATTTAACTGAACTAGTATAAGAAGTGTTACTCAGTGTAATATTGGAATTAGGGCAATGCAATGTACTTACGATTGGGTTGTTGCAGAAAGTATTACTCATTGTTTTAGTTCATTTGTGGATTGAATGTTCTGTGATCCTGAATCTCCATTTGTTGGATTGGCCATGCACACATCCAACATAGTCCCTGTGCTACTTCTGACTTGTTTCACCCGAACGAGACACGAACTATGCTCTTGCATAAATTGTTATATCTCCATCTGTATATTTATCAGTAGAAAAAATCGTAACAATTGTGGAAGCATGCTTAATGAATATCGTTTGGCATGTTTATTTGACCTTGTGCACTTTGGTCTTTACTTGTCTAACCTTTTGATGTCTTTTCATGATGAAAGAGCCACTTTCAAAACTTAGGGAATATCATATTTATACCTTTTATAAAATTATATTATCTATGACAAGATAGTGTTATCTTAAGGGGTATTCAAACTATTCCCATAGTAAACATCTGCTTGAGTGAGGTCATTATTTGGTCCAAAGGCAATGGATGAAATCTAGGAGCCAAGCTTATATTTTGTGCTTATGGTAGGACACAAATCTATCAGTTCTATGCAATAGTCAAAATTTTAGTCCCATCCATTGCTTAGGTGCTTTAATATTCGTGCGCATGTCATATTGTGTAAGTGAAATAAGTTTAATTTACATGATTTGTGTTTTGAGATTCAATTTATCTATTGTGCTCATAATCTAATCAACTAGTCATATGGTTTTGATTCGATAATCTTATCAATTTACAAAGGTGGCATTTGTGGACACTCAAATATATTATCTAAAGCCTTTTTTTATATCTAACGTCATACCTTGTCCTAAAGAACTAATGAGAATGGCTAACTAGACTTCACATTGGTTTCTATTTGATAAATAACTGGCTGATATGGTAGATTCACCCAATGGGGTAGATTGTCCTATGTTGGCTATACGATTGGGGTTGTTGAAGCGGACGAAACTAGTAATGAGGATGGCGAGGATTCTTGAGAAAAGCATGGGGACGATGCACACACACATGCAGAGAGAGAGAGAGAGAGAGAGAGAGAAAATACATTTATTAGAAAAGAAATCTATCCTTTCTCCTCAGTGCCTCCCCCACACACCTGATGTCTAGAGTGGTGAGCCCCCTGGGATTTACATATATTTATGGAGGGATAACCCAACCCCTCTAATTTGAGTCACAATTGGACTCTACCTATGCTATATGAGTTCGTCTCGAACCCTTGTAGGTTTAGGATATCCGCGCAACATTCTCCGCCTTGGCTTGGATATGCAATCTACCTTAAAGGACAACTTGATGCTAATTTTGTAATCCGTCCGTCCACCAGCTTTACCAACATGACCTGCATCCTGTGTCTGGTTGGGTGTCCTGTACAGCTCAGCATTGTTGCATGGTTCGATGTGGCTCCACCTCTCTCAACCAACGTGAGAGACCACCGCCACCATTAATATTAAATTGATCCGCTTCCTCCGCACTCTACCATTTCTCATTGGCATACTAAATCCTCTGTTGATCTGTACTGCTCGCCTGAGACATCATTGTAGCTACTCCTATGTCAACTCCTACGATCGTGTACATGTTGTCAATCATTAGTCCTTGCAACACCATCCATGCTCCTCTTTAAATCCAAAGAGCCCCACCTTCAAGAGTGCATCGATAACCTCTTGAACACAATACTATCAGTGAAATCATATTCCTCTTTAGATCTCCTTCATGTCGAACCTCCACTAGAGTTCACATCGTCCCATTGAACATGTATCCTATACGGGTTCTCACTCGGGCAATCCTGCACATTGTTTCATTTGCTAATCATATCAAGCTACCATCACATGCTTGACATGTGCCAAACTACTTCTTATCCGAACATATGTAAATAGAACAAATAGAATCATAAATCCAACCTGAATCTCCTTCACCTGCAAATGTCATGCACAAGACTATCTCTACATATTCTCCCGCACTTTCTTCCTCTATTCCATTGATTGATGATGCTTCTACTTTCTTCTTCCCTTTTTCCTTCCACAACCTCGCATCTTCCTTGTGCTTTAGACATCCTCCTTGCACTTTGGATAGGTTTCTCTTCATATGGCCTTTCTGATACAATGGTAATATGCTCGAGGATCCTGTGACTTGGAGTCATCCTTATTACTTTTGAAAGTCTACGTCTAATCAAATCTCTTCCGACCTTCACCTACAACCAAAACATGACTCCTACCTTTTGTCATTACTCTATCATTACAACTCATTCATGAGCAATGAAGCGACCACATCATCTAGGTTGAGAGTATCCCTTCCAAATAGCATTGTGGTTACTATGTGATCATATGATGCTGGTAAAAATACCAACAAGAGAAACACCTTGTCATCCTCATTGATATTCACTTTAGAGCAAGCACCTTTATCAAGATCTTGTTGAAGTCATCCAGATGTTCTTCTAGCTACACTCCCTCTTGCATCCTCAGGTCATATGACTTTTTCTTTAGAAACAACATGTTCGTCAGTGATTTGGACTTGTAGTTACTCTCCAACTTCTCCTGAACTTCTATAGGAACATCCAAGTCAATCACCTTGTAAAAGTGTGTTGTTGCCAAGAACAGTTGTATCGTGTTGTTCTCCAGGTACTACATGTTTTGCCATGCCTTGGCCATCAACTTCTTTGACATCTAAGTCTTCTTGTTGAGAATCTTTATCAGTCCCTCTAGCATGAGGATGTTCTTCATACACTGCTGCCACACAGTTGTTGTCACCAAAAAATGAGCAAAGAGAAAAATACAAATAATTTTTTCCAAAGTAAAGAGAAGGTTAATGGACAGCAATCATGCCTATTTTGCAAGCCAAATGAATAAAAAAGGGGCCACTCTAGGGCCCAAATAGTGAAGAAATCCAATGGCACAACCGGACCCATTATCTCAAGTAAAGAAGGTCCAAACAATTGTGCAAAGATTGTCCAAGAAAGCCCAAATGAAGAAGATTTAAGGGACAACAGTCAAGTCCAATTTTGCAAGTCAAAGGAAGTCAAAAAGAGGTTACTTTAAGCTCAAATGATGAAGAAATCCAATGGGGCAGGTCCGGGCCCATTATTTTAAGCATAGGAAGCCTAATAGAGCCAATTTGGGCCCAAAAAGTAAAGGCCAAAGCCCAATTTCGTGGCAGCCTTTAAAAGGGCCCAAATGGTCCCTCCATGGCCTATTCTTACCCCTTTGGCCCATGTTCAAATCTGCCCAAAGGTGGATAAGAAGAAAAAGCAAGTGGTCCCCCCTTCAAGATTCTTCTAGAAGAGGGTAGGTGAAAAGCAAAAAGAGAAGCCAATCATGATTCTTCAAATGTTGTGGCCTCATTGGAGGGCTCTTAAGAGGGATTTCTTATCCCTAATCCAAGGCTAATGGATGCCTAATCTACCTCCCAAAAGTAATCCAACTTTATCTATAAAAGAACCCCCATCTTCTACGAGAAAAAGTTGGAGACAAAAATCCCAAAAAAGAGAAAAGAGAAGAAGAAAAGAAAGAGGACAGGAGGAGCACGTCTCCCTCCTCCATTCCCCTCCATCTCCTGCATCCCAAGAGATAAAAAAGAAGGAAAAAAGAAGAGAAAAAGAAAGGAAGAGTGTTAGAGAAGAAGAGAGCAAAATTGTGGGCTTCTAAAGCCATTCTCCCTTCTCATCCCCTCTCCAAGATAGAGTGGGGGTGAAGAAGGGGTTTATTTTTATCTCCTTGCTTTCTTATAATGTTTTTCTTTCAGTTTGATGTTCATAGAAACTTCTATCTCCCCCTTGATGTTCATCCATGATATTTGAAAGCAATGAAATGCAAAGTTCAGATTTCCTGTGTCTGTTTTGTGAATCTGCTGGTTATCTTATTTCTATGCCATTTTTTCCTTCATAAGGTATGTGTTTTTCGTGTGGGGATGCTAGAGGGGCATTTCTAGTTTATAGAAATGGTCTCCTCAAGCCTTGAAACCCCCTAAATATGGAGATATGACCCGGAATGTGTTTTGCTGTCCAGATTTCCTAAAAACTGATTTTTCATTTATTTGTCTTTGGTTTTGGAGTTTTTCAAGGTGGCTTGGCCTTCCATGACCCTTAGGAGCACATCCCCTCTATGGATGATGTTCTCCCAAGGCCAAACATCACGAGAAATCCCCTAAGTTTTATATATATTAAAGTTTGAGTTTCTGTTTTCATGTTGGAACCAAATGGGTTTTGTTTGGATTTTTTCCTTTAATGGCTAAGGGTTTAGGCCCTAGAGGTTCTCAAGGAGGTTCCCTCACTAGTTGAGGATGAGCTTCTTTGAGTATAAACTCTCTAACATGGAGCCAAGAAGGAGAGATCAATAGAAAAGATAAAAATATACCTAAGTTTCTCATATGTTCATATTCAAGTTTTCATGATATTTTCCTAAAGAAATGCATCTAAAATATATTTTAAATAAATATTTTAGGCCTTGTATCTTTTATACTTTATTTTCCATCATTTGAGTTAGATTTTTTAAGGACTGAGGTTTTTGGATCCGATTTTCGGGGTCGGACCCTGTAGTTCAGGCCCTAGTGGGGCTGAGACTCTGTTCTGTTTCGCGTCGAGCGGGCTCGACGCGGTTTAAACGGCGTCCAGCATCGCAGACGCGTTTTAGTTTGTGCCACGTGGGTGCCACGTGGGCTGGCTTTGGGCCGCGAGAGTACGGCCCTGTCGTGTCGTCTGAACGGCGTCCGCAAGGGACGATGCCTTTCAGACTGCGACCCTGGGTTGTCAGTGTACGACGCCAGTCTTGTCGTCTGAACGGCGTCTTGGATGGACGATGCATTTCAGAGTTCTGTCAGAGCGGCCCGTCATGTCAACTGATAGGCGTCCGTACAACTTGACGCGTTTTAGCCAGTTTCTGGTTAACCCCGCGAATCCTCCTTCCTTTCCCTCATTTCTTCCTTCTCCCTCTCTCTCCTCCCTTCCTCCGGCGATTCCGGCGACGCCTCCTTCCCCTCCCTCTTTTCCTCCCACCATTTCATCTCTCCCTCCACTCCATCGACCTCCTAACTCCCACCACTACCACCACCACCTCCTCCGCGGCGTTTTCTCTCCGGACGGCGGCCGACGTCTCGGTGGAGTAAGGACGACCTCGATGGTACCGGCGGCGTGGTGGGGCGAGACGGGTGGACGGCTTGGAGCTTGGAGGAGTTCAAGTAACCGGTAGGGTGACTATCCCCAGTGCATTTTCGTTTGAAAACCATGTTTTCCAGCATTTGAAGCATGCTTTGGGGTGCTTTTTGGGATGAAAACGCTAAGTGCATGTATGAGAAATTGGGTGTTCTAATGGGTAGATGGATTCTCCTCCTTCCCCTCTATGTTTTGTGTCTTTTGTACGCGTTTTGAGGGAGAAATCCCACCTCGAGGATTGGGGGAAGGAAGGAGAGAACCTGTCTGTCGGGGCTAAATGGCGTCGAGGTGAAGCGACGCCTTTCAAAAAGGCGGCGCACACATACGACGTGATTTAACCCATTAACAGACCATGTTCCCGGACTGATAAGCGTTTAGGGACAGTGACGCCTTTTCAATAGGCAACTGGCGTCGACGACGCGTTTTAGTGAAATCACCTCATTTTCCTGTCCCTGTTACCGGTCGCAAAAAGGCGACGAGGGATAGCGACGCCTTTCAAAAGGCGGTTGCTTGTGGCGACGTGTTTTACGCCAGGTTCTGTAGCCGAGTTTCTGTGAACCAGTTTAGGAGACTTGAATGGCGTCGGCCTTGGGCGACACGATTCAAGACAGAATCACACTAATTCATGCCATTAAAACATGTTACACGGTTAGACAGTTGTTTAATTAGTTAAATGCATGCTTTAAATTATACTCTATGGTGATGGATTCATTGTAACCGGATCGTACGCATGGTGTTGCATGCGACTGTGGACTTCTTACTGTGCTGTGTTTTGAGCTACTGTGGACCTAGAGTGACAGTTGTAGCGCTTTATCACCCTGTGCTGGTGTGGGTGGAGCACAGCGCCGGTGTGGGTGTGGCGGGGTGACGCCTAGTGAGAGAGGGTCACCTGGTGAACCCCGGAGTTAGCTAGTACCGGTGTGGGTGTGGTACCTTTGGAGTGTCACTCGTGCTGAGGGAAGGAGTAACCACCTGAGCCAGTTGGGCCGGAGTAGCTAGAGTGCTATCCGAGGGGTTACTGTTTGGTCTCAGCGGGTCGGTGTTTTTCCCACCTTCGTTTGTGTGGTTGGCGTGTTCTACCGAGACGTTGGTTGTGGATTTCCTGGTAGACTGGTTTTAGAAAGATGCATGTTAAATATATTTCGAATGCATGTGATTCATATCGAGATTTAGGAAGTAGTAATTACTACTTTACTTGTTCACTGGACTTTTAGCTGCATTTTACACTTGTGGGTGTGTAAGTGGGCAGTGGGGATTGAAGGATCCCTACTGAGTCTTTTCGTTGAGACTCACCCCTGCGGTTTTCAGGTGAGGACTCCAGGCAGACTTAGCGAGGGGTGTGCTGCTGTGTGTCGCGCGCCGTCAGTTGTTGTTCCGGGGTATGCCCCGACGTAGTTGTTATTCCTGGCCTGTATGCTTAATTATTTCTTTTCTGTTGGAGTATGTAATTATTTGCTGTATCGAGTCGCATTGTAATAACTTTTAATTTCCTGCTTTTTCCTTTCAATTCAATGCGATGTGAATGTTTAGCTTAGTTTATTATTTATTTCCCAGACTTACTTAGATCCTGGTTTGGTTCCAAATTAATGATTCGGTACCCATTTAGTAATCGGATCTCCGATTATAGGGTGGCGGGTTGTTACAGATTTAAACCTATTTTTCACCAAAAGTCTGGATTTCAGGTGAGTCTGTGCCTGTACAGTGCTACAGTGTTGAGTCTGCGGCTACTGTTTATGAGTCTACGCCTTCCTGTGCAGACTCAACGCCAGTTGCAATTTTTTGAGTCTGCGCCTCTTTCCGCTTGGTTTTTGGGCTTGAGGTGATTCTTTGATCCTCCCCCAAGTTGTCCAAAAGTTCCTTGGACCTAGGGCTGTCCTTTTGAGGCCCAATGAAGGTCCTAAATGGCTTGGACTTTGGATTGTTAAGCTCTTAATGTTTCAATCCGAAATCTTGTTATATGTTTTAAGATTTTAAATATTTTTCGATGTTTTCCAAAGATGTCCCGATCCAAGGGTGCCAACAATCTCATGTTGGGCAACCCATCAAGGGCCCTCACACAAAAAATATCATTCTTGTGTTCCCATTTCTATGGGTTCATTTAGATGATATGTCCCGAAGTCCCAATGAGTTGGTGGAGTTCCTTGCTCCCCAAATGTAGAAATGGAATGGGTGATTCCCTATGGATAATCCTTTCATTTTGAAGGCATTAAGGGCACCCTTTGGGTGAGTGGTTGGATGCTCGGCACGCCCCCCTTTATAGCCACCTCCATGGTTCATGGCTACATGTGATCCTCTAGGAAAATTGGTGGAGTTTCTTACTCCCCAAATGTAGAGATGCTTTGGATTACCCCTTGTGGGTTTTTCTTACATCTTGAAGGCATTAAGGGCACCCTTTAGGTGAGTGGTTGGATGCTCGGCACACCCCCCTTTACAGCCATCCCTATGGTCCATTAGCCATTACATATCCCTTTAAGGGAGTTGGTCCTTCGGGTCCCTTCATGCCATGATCCTTTATGAAGATCCTAAACCTTTGGTTGGGTTTTCCTAATGAAAGGTTGAAATTCAACTTGGAATCATTATATTAAGTATTTTTAATGCTTTATAAAGTGATCCAAGAAGAATGAGAGAAATATAAAGAAATCATGTCATTTGAAGAAAATCCACATAAGAACCACTCCCTGAAAAGGCTTTATGTAGCCATACTCAACTTCTGAGATTTCTTAGTGTTATCCTCCCTAAATTTGTGGCGATTCTTGGGTCACTTCAAGTTGAAAAATGTATAAACCTGAAATTATGCTTAGATTTTGAGTCTGCGCACCTATAACCATGGAAATTTAATTGAGAATGGAGTACAATATGTTTTTCTCAACTCCGGATTTCATATTCTAACTTTAATGGTTGAAACTTACCCCTTGATGGATTTAATTGCAGCTTGAACTGTGCAGGAAACTCAAAAAATCAATTTTTAGACTTGAGTCTGCGCTACTGTTCCGAGTCTGCGCACCCTTGCACAGACTCAACTCAAAACTGTCAAAGATGTCTTGCATGGACTGATAGCCTAATTTATGGTTCAAATAACTCAAATAATTAAATTTAATTCATTCAAAAAAAAAGGTTTAAGATAGTCATCTTCTATTTTAAATAAACACAAAATTCCAAACTTAAGTTGAGTCTGCACATCTTTCATAAGCTCATTTCAAATGAAAAAATCAACTAAACAATAAATCAAATTGCTCAAATCACTTGCAATCATATATCAAACATCCCATTTCATTAAAATAAACATCCATTTACAAAAAAGATCTAAATCCCTTCAAAATAAACAAAAATCACAAATTCAGCTGCGTCTGCGCACCCCTTGCGCATACTCAAACCCATTTTTCTTAACTCCTTGATCTTTGAAGCTCCTCAGCACTTTGAAAGTCTTGGAATTCCCCTCACCCTCAGGAGATTCCATCTTTTTAAGAATCTTGCTCAAAATCCTCTTTAAACTTGAGTCTGCGCATCAATCTCAAGGCCATAACCTCATCTCTTGGCCCCTAAATCATGCCCGCAGCTCCAAATCTGTAAATCATCACCAAACAAAACATAAAATCAAGTTATCCCACCAAAAATCTAATAAAATAACTCACAAACAAGAAATTCTCAGTTCAGACTTGAGTCTGCGCATCTTGGCGCAAACTCAACCCCGAAATTCACAAAAAATAAAAAATCAACTTCCCGACCACTTCAAGATGATCTAAAACTCTCTAGAAATCAAGTTTATTCTTATCTATCAAGAAATCAAATAAAAACACCAAGTTGTTCTTGAAAAAATGTAAAAAACAACTCAAAACAAATTGGTGACAAATGAGTCTGCGCTACCCTTGTGAGTACTTAAAATGGGTGTGTGATTATCATGAAAATTTATGTTATGTAAGTGAAAATTAAAACTTATTAAAAAGAAACTAGGTGATGTGATCGCCAGAAACTTTTGACTAAAAAGTTCCAAAAGAAGATTTGATCGCCTACCTGTTTGGACGTGGGAGATGTTGAGCTCTTGGTTCCCCTCCTTCAGCCAGCTGAAGAAAGAGAGCCCTTTTTATCCTTGTTCTTGCTTTGATTATTGAGCTTTGAGGATCATCCAAATTCCTAGTTGTTCGCTGTTGATTCCCTCCCCTTGATTCTCCTTTGCACCTTGTAAGAAATAGAAAGAAATAAAGAACAATGATGAGAACTTAGGAAGAAGTAGTATCCATTCCAGAGAAAAATTTAAACATGCAACTAAACTGGTAAACTCACTTGCTGAGTAGTCTTTTAAACCCCCTTAACAAATAGGTTTGGAAAACAATGCTAGTGTGCGTGTGTGTTGCATGGAGTGATGTGATGAAAAATGTGACGCTAATATGGTGAAAATGTGAGGAGAAAAATGAATGAGAAGTTAAGCTGGATGGCCCCTGTAAGCCTTGGTCTCGAGAGAATCTTGAATGGATGAAGAGCGGATGCCGATTCCTGATGGTAGCAGCACCTCGCTCCTTCAGCGTTCGGACGTCGTCAAGCTTCTTTGTTCCAATCACCACCAGAATAATTGCTAATTATCACTCACATCACTCTCTTTCACTCGTCCAAGAGGCTGGGTATTTATAGACTTCTTTGCATCCGCGAATTTACATAAAGAAATTTTGAGGTTTATCCAGCTTAACTAATAGATAAATACAAATTAATTTGTCTTTATTTGTAATTATCTAAAACGCGTCGCCCATGAGAGACGTATTTTAGGTAATTAAGATAAAGATAAACATTCGGGAAAATTCATCATTATCTGTAATCATCTAAAACGCGTCGCCTATGAGAGATGCCTTTTAGACTAATCAAGATAAGGACAAAGATCCGGAAGAGAGGTAGAAACAACTTAGGAGACCTAAATGGCGTCGTTCCTAACAGACGTCTTTTAGCTAATTAATCAATTAATTAAAATTCAAATTTAAACATCAAAAGAGGAATAAATTCTAAATGGCGTCTACACAGGTCGACGTCTTTTAGACTTCTTCATATTTTAACTGAAATTTGAGTTAAAATTAATTTAATTAATTGACTTAAATCATGTCTGTTTGACCCGACACTATTTAGACAATTAACCCAAAAAGATCAATAAAAATTAGCCAATGATTATATATTAGACCATTCTGAGGCATTATTATATGATATGAAATTTACTCGAAATGATGTCAAAATTAGCGTGTCTACAGCTGCCTCACCTTGGCATCGTCTTTGCAAGAGAGTGAAATGAAATGGAATGTACTGAAAAGGTGATGCCAATGTGTGATGAGACACGCTCTCAACATCACATGATCGGAATTTTTTCAAAATCATTAATGAAGATAGCTCAAGGGGATCAATGGAATCAATCATGTCTAGATGAAGTAGACAAGGAAATAAAATAAAGTCGATCAACCTCCACAGAGTGGGAAGTACCCCAGGTCGTAGACACTGCAGGTTTCATCATAGGGAGCTTTTGTCAGCCAATGTGGACGTGCTGCAGCCATGATGGATCTTAAAAGAAAACAAGAAATATTGGATAAAGAATCTAAGAAAAGATAGAATTTCAAGGATATCTTCAAGCGAACCTCAAAGATAATCAAGAAACTCAATTCAGAATGGAATATTTCATATCATGTTAGGTTTATTTGATCAACGGTCTGAAACTTAATCAGTAATTAATTCTTATTACAGTGATTTCAAAGTCCTACATGATGCATGTTGGGCTAAAAGAAGAATGTAAAGTCAAATAAAATATAAATTAATCAAGGATAATATTGTTAAATTGTCATTAATGAGTCAAGATACCAATTCTTGTAATTCAGTGCTAAGCCGAGGCTCGTTTATCTACACATTATTTCACAAAAGTAGAACCATCATCCCCACTAATTAACAATCCAACGGCCTATCCGTGCGATTAAGAATTCTTTGGAATTATCACTGTTTTTGTTGTAGGATAACTCAAATTCCAGTTTCATCAAAACCTCAAGGTCCTTGATATACTCTAATAAATACTTAACAAATAGTAATGATGATGCAAATTAATTACATGAAAGAATACAAGGGTAGAGATAACTGTCTTTTTAGCCACGATCAAGACTCATAAACTCCCATAGTGGGATCTTCTTGATATTTTCCAGCTTCATTTGGGTTTTTTGTACTAAAAAATCATTAGTAATTTCAAACAAGTGTTTAATTAAGCATCAAAATATGGAATTTCGGGTAAATGACAGAAAGCTTAAAACGCGTCGTATCGAGCCGACGCCATTGAACCATTCAAAATGCGTCCCTGTTCCACGACGCCTTTTAAGTCACAGAAACAGGTTCTGGCTGTTCTCTACTCGGATTCCAACTCTTCCCATGCCTATCCCTTTTCCAATCTGGAAAGGTCTTCGTAAGATTGCAATTGCTTCTATATAAACATCATTAACTTGTTTCCAAGCAATCCTACCACAATCTAGAGATCCAAGATTGAGTTTTTCTTCAAGGTTCAAGGGATTTCTAAGGTTTTCGAGGTTTCGAAGCTTCAAGAAGGAAGAAACTCGGGAATAAGATGAGTTCTTCAAGCAAAAGGATGAGTAGGTCGCTGGAGAAGCTTCCGGAGGTGGAGAATCACCTTAGCGGGAGAGACCCTAACCTTCAAGTAAGTCGAATTCCCTTTCCTTCAATCCTTCTTCTTCAATCTCTTCTTTCTCCTCCATGTTCTTCATGTTCTTCAAGTTCTTCAATTGATCATTTCTTTTATTTTTTTAGACATATCCCATGTTTCCCGGTCCAAGGAGATTCACGTCCCTCCCTTGGATTCGCAAGCTTGCCAAGAGTCCCAAATTTTCCATGCAAGCCTTCATCTCTAAGTGGAATCTTCAAGGCTTGGTGGTCCACGCTAAGCACTACAAGAGCCCGAACGTGGATTGGGCTGCCATGGGTGCCTTGATTGAGAAGTGGCATCCTCAAACCCACACGTTTCTCTTCCCTCAGTTCGAGTGCACTATCTTTCTAGAAGAGGCCAAGCTCTTGTTGGGTCTTCTAAAGATCAAAGATAAGATGGCTCTGACGAGGGAGAAGATCACCGGCCAACAACTGTTGACGTCAATCATGAAGGATCCCTCAGAGGCTAAAGGATGCCTTACCAACATAGGGACCAACCTTGCAAAGCTCGCTGAATGGACCTTGTATGAGATCGATGATCTGAGGGAGGATGAAGCTGAAGACGTGACGAAAGCTTTCGTCACGTGCCTTGCCGGGGCTTTGTTCTTTCCCGCGCAAGACAACATCCTTGAAGATGATCAAGTCAGCGTGATCTGTACGATCTTCGAGGGGAAATCCATTAGCACTGCGATCCTGGCCTACCTCTACAGTGGGCTCTCTGCGGCGTCCACGGGTCGTCCTCCTTACGGGTGCATGCTGCTCTTCGTTTTATGGGTCGAGCTACACTTCAAATTCGAGTACCATACGAGGATGTCAGCAAGACCGTCTCAAATCTACTTGAACAGCACGATCCACCACATCTCCAACATCGTGAAGTTCAACGAGCGGATGATCAACAAAGTACCAAAGCTCAAGACCCGAGCCGACTGGAGAGAATATATGAGATGCATGTCGTCCAACGGGTTTGATCCTTCTCCACTTGCACTCGTTGGAAAGCCCATTAGAGTACGCCGTGCAGCGGGAGCGGAACTTAAGTTGAATGGGACTACTGAGCTCATGCTGTACAACCCCCATCGATGCTATCACCAGCTCAACCTGCCTTGCCATGACTTCCCCGAGTTCTCCCATACATCTCCGATCAAGAGGCGAGCTTTGGAATCCGATGAAGACTACGAAGCCACATAACTTATTTCTACTTTGTGGAACATTAGCTTTAGCCATCGTGTAAAATCCTCTAAAAATAGAGATAGAGGATTGAAATTTCCATACGTTCAAGCACTTCATGAACTTCTTCCTTAAGTGTTCCCTTTTCTTTTTCTTTTCCTGATGTAATAAAGGATTTTATTGAATAAAGAGTCATCCCTTTATGCTTTGAAATCTCCCCTTAACTTCCTGTGATATGTCTATGATTTTTTTCTTTAGTAAAAATCGGATTTTTCCTTAAAATATGACAGTTCGGGTTTACTTAATCCAAAACGCGTCCACTCAGACAGACGCCTTTCAAACATAATTCATTTTCCAAAATTTAGCCATTAATCCTCAAAATCCTGAATTAAGCTTAAACTGCGTCTACTATCCGAGACGCCTTTCAACTCTCTCTCTTACTTTTTCCAGAACTCCGCCATCAATTCTGTGATTAATCCCCTGAAACGCGTCTGGATGTGTGGACGCCTTTAATAATCATGCCTTGTACGGTTTTGACCAGAATTGGCGTTAACCTGAAACGCGTCATTCTGTATGGACGCCTTTTACTCAATTTCAAACAGTTGGCCTTGCCGCCTTAATTTATGCGCCTTGAAACGCATCGCTACACCCAGACGCATTTTAACCTCTTCAAACAGAACCTGCGAAGGCCCCCTTTTCTTTCTCACTTTTCTCAAAACTCTCTCTCTCCTCTTTCTTCTCTGGCGACTGGCGATCACCGGTGATCTTCTTTCTCTCTCTTTCAAAACTCTCTCTCTCAAACTCCATGGAACGCGGCGAGGGATCTTGTAAGATCAAGGCCCTAGCACAGAGGCGACGAACGGCGGCTCCAGCGGACGCTCACGAGGAAGTGCCGGCCAAACTCGCCGAGGTGGCGGCGTTTTTGGAGGAGGAGGAGGCTCCTCCAGCGCCTGTAGCCGTGGAAGAAGAAGGGGAGGGCGACGTCCACCTGGTAAGTTTTCTATGGTTTGAATGGAGTGAGAAAAGGAGGGAAGAAAGAGGTTCTTCAAGAACCCGGAATCGGGCCTTGAAAGGCGTCCAAACCAGTTGACGCGTTTAAAACGGCGTCCCCTTGGTCTGACGCCTTTCAGGTGGAATTCCGAATTTTTTTATTGGACAGAAAATGTTTTCAAATCACGTCAGGACACGTGGACGCCTTTCAATAGGCGTCCATATGACTCGATGCCTTTTGAACAATTATTCTTGTTTGGTTTTATGTCCATTAACTGATGGAGTTCCTTGTTTTCATTTGCAGGGGACCATGAGAGCGAGAATCAGCTGGGATCTAGTTATAGGAGCATATAGAGGGCTCCCGGATTTCCAGAAGGCGCGCCTGCGCCGGATGAGATTCGGCGAGGTTTTGGACATCGAGTCATTTTGGCTCGATCTAGTCCTCCTGCAGGCGCTGCGAGAGAGGTGGTGTAACGACCCGCCATCCTATGACCGGAGACCCGGTCACTAAATGGATGTCGGCCCATTAACCGCGGGTTCACACCCAGATCTCACACAACACGTCTGGAGGAGTAAGTGCTAAACAAGGCTAAATATAACAAACACACGGACCACAAGGTAAGCAAGTGCGCAGGAAGGAGAATAACAATGTCCGTATACAGCCCAACAATAATTACATGTCCAACAATTAAATAAGTACAGGCAGAAGGAAGTACAACAACATTGGGACATACCCCGGAACTAAGACAGCTGCTGGTCCGCACACCAAGAAGACTCCACGCTTCCGCTCGCCTCGAAGTCCACACTTGAAACCGCAGGGAGTGAGCCACACCAGAAATGGGCTCAGTAGGGATCATCCGATCCCCTGCCTCCCACTCACACACCTATAAGTGTAACAACAGGAATAAATGGCAATTAAGTAAAGCAGTAAACACAGCACCCAACTCTGATATGAAACGCACGGTAAGCAGTGTAACAAGAACCATTCTAAGTAACCCGTAAAACCCAACACAGAGCCACGACTCACAGTCAAAGTCCACGAAGCGACTAAACCACACTGTCGACCGAAGTCGAACGTCGCCTCCCAACACTACCACCACTGCTCACGCCTGTCCACCCCTACAGTGTTCCGGGGCACTGTAGGGTGAGGCAGTGAGCCAAACTAGGACTAGCTGGACTCAGTGTACCGCCACTGCCAGTTACGTGTGCACACAAGCAGTCTAGACTACTGTCCTACCACCGAATTGCCTCCACGCTAGGCCTCAGCGCTTCAGGAGGGCCCTGGGGACCGGCGAACCCCCGTCAAGCCGAAGCTACAGGAACTACCCACAAACCCAACTCTCCCGGGCTGCGTCAGGCCAAGGGCTAAAGGTACCACTCGTAACCTTGATCAAAGGTCACATCAGGCCCAATGGCTAAAGGGTAAACCAACTCCCACCAGAAACACCACCAGCTCCACAGCAAGAAGCACGCCAGAAGCTGTCACGACAACCAAGGGAAACCCCGACCCGCTGAGACCAAACAGCAACCCCTCGGATAGCACACCAGCTACTCCGGCCCGACGGGCTCAAGGTGGTTATGCTTGTCTCAGCCAAGGGTAAAACACAACAAGCACCCCTCCTCACAGACACCATGGCCCTTCTCCCATCAGCCCATGGTGACAAACGTAAACCACAGTTAACCCGATCCACATTCGCATAACACAACCACACATATAACATGATTCCATTCGCACAGTAAACCTCAGTCTCAGTATATAGTTAAAGCACACACACACACACAGGTGATGTAATTCCACCCACGCAGAAGTCCCCGTCTCAGTATACAACCCGAAACATGCATTAGAATCATCCCACCGTGAAACATGCACGAAATCACAGCATTAAGCATTCCTGTCTTGAATCGCGTCGACCGAGGTCGACGCCATTCAAGACCCTTAGACAGGTTTATTAAAAGCCCGATTTATCCTTAAAACGCGTCCACCGTTGAAGTCGCCGTTTAAAACGCGTCTGGGTGTCTCGACGCCATTCAACCCAGAAATCCAGATTGCAGGACCCTTAAACGGGGGCATTTCCTGCCTAAATGGCGTCATGATGGCCCGACGTCCTTCTAAAAGGCGTCGTCCATCCATGACGTCATTTAGCGCAGAACCCCTAACTCAGGAAACCTCGCACATGGAGGTTTCTGCCCTAAAACGCGTCGTACTGACCCGACGTCTTTCGGAAAGGCGTCGACCAGGTACGACGCTATTTAGCGCTAGAAACCAGGTCTCCTGGTTCAACCCGAGGGCTTCACCCTTGAACCCCGGGCACCCCGAAAAGCCCCAAAACCAAAAGGGGAAGAAGAGAAGCTCAACCACATAATCATGCTACGAATCCACGATCACAAACACCGCTATTCCCACAAGGAAACCCCCCCTAAACATGCTCAATCTAGCCCCACACACGCCACATCATGCCAAGAAGCAAACGAGTATCACAAGCAAGGTTTCGTCCCCCTATCGGTTCTTGAACTCCGCCAAGCTCTGTGCCGCCGTCCCGCCGCACCGCACACCGCCGCCGGTACCCTCGAGGACGCCGCCACTCCGCCGGGACGTCGGCCGCCGTCCGGAGAAGGGAACGCCGCGAAGGAGGTGGTGGAGGTAGAGGTGAGAGGTAAGGTGGTGTTGGAGTGGTGGAAGAGGAAGAAGAGGAAGGGGAGGGAAAGAAGAGCGTCGGAGAGGGCGGAGGGGGTGAGGAGAGAGAGTGTGAAGGTGAGAATGAGGGAAAGAAGGGGAGGCTCGCGGGGTCAACCAGAATCCCGCTAAAACGCGTCGATCGAGGCAGACGCCTATCAGTCTGACAGGACGGCCGTACTGACAACGGTCTGAAACGCGTCACCCAACGTGGACGCCGTTCAGACGACAGGACAGGCCGTACTGACAACGCTCTGGCGCCGTACCCTGACACCGCAGGTGTCGCAGTCTGAAACGCGTCGACCGAGCTGGACGCCGTTCAGACAAATCTGACAGGGGCCGTACTCTTGCGGCCCGAAACCCGCCCACGTGGCGCACACGTGGCACAGCAACCAGCAGACCTAAATGGCGTCCACACACCCTGACGCCTTTTGAAAGGCGTCGAGCACTGTTGACGCCATTCAGCCAGAAATCTCAAGACCCCTCCAGGGTCCAAACCAGGGGATCCGGCCCGAACCCGACCCGAATACAGAACCCGAAATCTTAGTCATTACAGGTGGCATGCGGAAAGCCGGACTTTCCTAATGCCGTGGGGCCATATGGTCCTAACCCTAGAGGATGTGGCCAGGATCATTGGCCTCAAGGTAGATGGACGGCCGGTAAGTGGGGTGACTTACCCCGATTACCGAGGATTGGCAGAGGCATTGCTAGGCATAGATGTGTCTAGCCTAGGTAGAGAGTCTAGGATGGTCCCCCGGGTAGAGGTGGAGGCCGCTTTAGGATTAGAGGAGCCCCGGCGTCGGTCGGATGAGACCCAGGAGGAGTTCAGGGATAGATTAGCATAGTCATCCTCCCTTGTGTACTGCAGTGACCCGAGTCAGGGGGAGGAGATAGATAGGCAGTTTAGGGTCTTTTTGGTCTTTTTCTTTGGTCGGTTGCTCTTCAGTACAAAGGGCGACCATATTCATTGTAGGTTCTTTTATTTATTAGATGATTTAGATAGTCTAGGAGAGTATGCATGGGGTGCGGCCCTTCTGGCCCACCTATTCGCAGACCTGTCCGCGGTCACACCTTACCGTGAGACTACCATCAGCGGCTTCTCGCCGTTCCTCCAAGTATCAAATCGTCTTTTATTTGTTCATGATATGTAATGTGACATGATGTGATGATTTCTAACTTATATGTTCATGTGTGCAGGTTTGGAGCTACTACTACTTCCCGCTCGGCCGAGCGAGGATAGTACGACCCGGTGCCATCCTATTGGCCTGCCGTTGGCAGCCAATCGTAGACACAGCACCCCAGCACCACTAGCTGACGGCCCTCCGCCGTCAGTTCCTCGACTACCCCGAGTTGCTGGTGAGTTCTTAACTTGTTCAATTTTGTTCATTAAATGCAATCTTTTATTCATTAAATGCAAGTTATTTATATGAATGCATCTAACCTGTATGCAGGTGATCTGGCGCCCGTACCTCGGTATGGGCGAAGAGGGTCAGCCGTGGGTGACGGCTGGCCAGAGGCGGTTCGGCAGGAAGATGTGGCTGCACTGTCTGAACGAGATCGAGCCCCTCCGCCTGCGGCTCGTGCTGAGGACGCTGGGCCTCCACCAGGAGTGGATCGACGAGGAGGTCCCGGAGGGCGTCAGACGGAGCATGAGGGGGAAGCAAGCCCCCACCGATTGACGGAGAGTAGCGAGGCCTACCTCTAGCAGTACCGGGTCCACTACGCCGATCAGCTTCGGCTCCTCTGACCACTCGATGTGAGTATGCATTCATGCGTCTTTCGTTTTTATTATTATCTTAATTTATATCTGTGAATGAATGTATGTGTGTGTGATATGCAGGACGCGCGAGATGCTGTCATCGTTGACCTCCGGTCCCGCCTACACGACGCGGAGGCCCAACTAGAGCAGGTTCAGAAGGAGCTGTTCAACCTGGTATGTATGAATGAATAAGAATGTTTTAGTTAGTTAATTTGTTTTGACGATTAACCGCTGATGATTGTCTTTTGGTGCAGCGAGCCGTCTACACCCAGGCGGCTCCCCCTGTATATGGAGCATCATCATCCTCCTCTTCTGCCGCCCATGAGGCTGCTCTGACTGACCTCCAGAGCCAGCTCGCGTCCGCCATCCACCGAGCTTCTCTTGCGGAGGAGGATCGTGCCGCTCGAGTTAGTTCTTTCCCTTTGACTCATGGATTTGACTTTTGATTGCTTGATTACCTTGGACTAACAATGACTTCTCCTGCAGGTCGCTGAGCTTCATGAAGCCCTTCAGAGGGCTGAAGCGGATGCGGCTCGGGTTCGCGATCTCGAGGAGCAGGTGGCTCGCCTCTCCACCGGGGATCTTCCTCGGGAGCTTTTACACCTCCGGTCCCGACTGGAGTTTATCACCGAGGAGAGGAAGAGGGAGTGGCTGGAGCGGCAGAGGCTGGACTCGGAGATGACCTACCTCCGAGTCCAGTTAGGCATTGCCGAGCACGAGCGTCGGAGCGTGGAGGAGAGGTACAGGCGTGCTCGGCAGCGTGCTCAGGAGCGCCGGCAGGGGAGCGCTTTCACAGCCAGCGTGGCCATCTCCTCTAGTCAGGCTGGTCCGAGTGCCATGGGTCCGCCGCCGCCTAGAGCTTCACCGCCAGATGCCCAGGATGAGGCTCAGAGCCAGATGGATGAGGGGGCAGGAGAGAGCCAGCCTTGAAGGCTTATGTACTTTCCTTTCTTTTGTGTATCATGTACAAACACTTTTTGATATATACTTGAAATCTTTGCCTTCAGCTTGCGTTCCATGTGTTTGTCCTGTGTCCTGCACATTACTTAACAAACAGGTTAAGTATCTATTTAGGCTTAGCCCCTTGCATGACCAAGTGAATGGTCGATCAATCTCTTTCTTGGTGGAAGGGTCAAGGGGCACAGCCTTTATTAACAAAGGTAATCTAACTGAAAGCAAAATGCAACATACAAGCAGACAGATGCTCACTGAAAATAAAAGGAATGAAGCATACTAGATGCAATAAGCAAATGCTAATTGAAATATTTTTGTTGTTTTGAAATATTCATTTTTGTTTGGATTTTGAAATATGTACCTTTTTTTTGAATTTTCGAAATATGTGCCCTTGTTTTTTTTTTTGGATTTTGGGATATGTATTTTTTTTTGGATTTTGGAATATGTACTTTTTTTTGAATTTTTGAAATATGATGTGAACTAAAAGACCAGCATGGTACTCAGATCAAAAGATCATATTCATTTATTAACTTAATTCCCAAATTGATCTTTAATAATCTAACTTAAACCCATTGTGTTTGAACATGTGTTTCCATTCGTGATCCCATTTGATGATTTGATCCTTAGTCAATTTAGGCCGTTCCTTAAGTTTGGAGTACGCTTCTTTAGAAAGGAAGGAAGAATTAATTTAGAAAGCCCATGAGAAGGTTCCGGAGACCCAAAAAGATGTTCCTTTCCTACCCTAATATCCGTTGGGGTTCGGTCATTTTCTTTCCGGGGTATTTATCGACCTTGCGTTCCCTTTTATTTCATTTTATGGTCTTGATGTAACGTTTGTAGTGTAATGGCCTTTTGATTTGACGTTTGTCTTTTGCCTTTGCTTTGCTTTGCTTTTCTTTTTCTTGGGATGGATCTCCCCCATTTTTTTTATGACGGCCTCCTACTAAGATGGCGGGTATTCTTGGTAGTCTATTCTAAGTCTCGTTCTGACATCATGGGCCGAGTGTAAAAATCGAATTTTGCTTAAAAAAAATGATTTGTACTTTACACTTTCAGTCAAGCTTTCGGTATTCCTTAGGACTTGGCATCTCTTGTTACTCACGAATCAAACGTGTCAGTGTGTGTAATAATGTGTTTAGGGTTAAATTATCGAGATTGATGAGGGAATTTGAGTTTCTAAATTTTCTCATTCCACTGGTCTTTGTACTATGCTGATGGACTCTTTAACCTAAGGATAGTATTTCTTAAGATGCAAACCATTCCAGGGGTGAGTCAGCTCTTCCCCTTCTGCATTGACAAGACCATAAGCATTACCAAGAAAAGCATGTGATACAACATAAAGCCCTTCCCAATTGGGTAGGAGCTTAGAACGCAGACCACCAGGTTTTACAAAAATCCTTTTGACGACCAATTCACCAACTTTGAACTTACGTTCAATGACTTTCTTTTGATAAAAACGTACTAGTCTATTTTGATAAACTCTTGCATGATTAGCGGCTGACCATCTTTTCTCGTCTAAGAGTTCCAATTGAGCGAGGAGTGCTGAACGGTGTTCATCAATGAAAAATTCATTATTCAATTGTACTCTTAATGACTGTATAAGAATCTCGTATGGAACTACCGCCTCCATTACGAATGTTAAGGAATAAGGAGTCTACCCAGTGGGCATGCGGATTGAAGTTTGGTAGGCCCATAGAGCCTCAACCAATTTTTCTGGCCAGTCTGTGAACTTGTTAGATTTGCACGTCTTTTTGATGATTTTTATCAAAGTCTTGTTAGTTGCCTCTGCTTGGCCATTGCCTTGCGGATAATAAGGAGACGAATGATGCAATGCAATTTTGTACCTGTTGCAGAGGTCTTTCAATTCTTGTGACACAACTGTGTTCCATTGTCGGTGACAATGGTGCTTGGAATTCCAAATCTGGTGATGATGTTCCTCATGATGAACTTGCAGACAGTTGATGCTTTGACGTCCGTGTATGCTTCAGCTTCTGCCCACTTGGTGAAGTATTCTGTTGCCGTGGGATGAATGACTTTTGCTTGATGCCGGAATCAGGATTGCCAAGGGGTCCAAAGATATCGAAAGCCCACATGGAGAAAGGCTATGGGAAGGAAACATGATGGAGTGAAGATGCAAGAGAACGAATTTTGTCGGCGTGAAGTTGGCATTTATCACACTTACGGACATATCCTACACAGTCTTCTTCCATGGTTGGCCAATAAAATCCTTGTCTAAGGATCTTCTTTGCTAGCATTTGTCCATTAATATGACCACCACAAACTCCAGCATGAGCTCCTTCCATAACCTTCCAAAGTTCATCTTCGTCTAGACATCTTAGAAGAACTCCATAAAAACCTCTCTTGTATAGTGCTCCTCCAACTAGGGTGTATCTTTGAGCAACTCTCCTGATAGCTCTTTTCTCCTCAGCTGTGGCTTCTTCAGGATATGATTGATCTTCACAATATTTGGTAATTTCATAGTACCATGGCTTATGTTCATCATCTATCTCTTCTAACAACTCCATCAACATGATCTCTCTCTTTTCCACAATATCTCCGTCTCTAACCTTCTTTAACAGCTTCTCCTTGGTTCTAAAAATTGGAGGGTCTTTCATGGCGGGTGAAAGACGCCTGTGAACGATAATTGATTCGGATTGCCTGCTGATTGGAAAATCAAGAGAAGATGCGAGTGAGGCTAGAGTGTCAGCTAAGATGTTATGATTCCTAGAAACATGGACGAAGATCAATTTGGTGAAAAGCTTTGAATAAGCAGAAGTAAGTTCTTGATAAGGCTTGAGTTTGGGATCAAGAGTTTGATACTTGGTTAACACTTGGCGAAGAATCAATTGGCTATCACCTACAATTCTGAGTTTGGTGGCACCATGAGAATGAGCAGCCTTGAGGCCAGCAAGGAGTGCCTCATATTCAGCTATATTGTTGATGACTGGAAAGTCAAGCTAAAAGGCCTGTGGAATGGTGACGCCTTCAAGGTGATAACAGAACAATGCCGATCCCCTTTCCATGAGAATTCAGAGCTCCGTCAAAATGCAGAGTCCACATATCATCTCTGATTTGGTCTACGGACATCAGTTCCTCATCCGGAAACTCCGATCGGACTGGATCAAAACGAGGAAGGGGGTGATGAGCGAGATGTTCTGCTATGGCATAGCCCTTGATCGCTTTCTGCTGAATGTAAGTGATATCGAATTGAGATAGAAAGCTTTGCCATCGTGCTAACCTATCAGTAAGGACATACTTCTCAAGAAGAAATTTGATTGGATTCATCCTAGCGATGAGATGGACTTTATGGGCTAGAAAATAATGTTTCAATTTTTGAACAACCCAGACCAATGCTGCACAAGTTTTCTCCATCGCTGTATATCTCTGTTCTGCGGGGTTGAGAAGTTTAGAGAGATAGTAGGCTGCCCTCTCCTTTCCTTCTTCATCCTCTTGTGCTAGGACAGCCCCCACTACATCATCTAGGACATAAATGTAAAGTATCAATGGTTTGCCTGGAGATGGTGGTCTCAGAACAGGAGGACTTGCCAAATAATTCTTTAATCCATTGAATGCCTCCTGACACTTATCGTCCCAATCGAATTTGACTCCTGGCTTGGTAAGCTCGTAGAACGGCTTGCACCTTTGTGAGTGCTGGGAGACAAAACGGCGAATAAATTGCAACCTCCCGATTAATCCTCTTAACTCTTTCAAGTTCTTAGGAGGTGGCATCTCTTTGATAGCCTTCGCCTTGTTGGGATTGATCTCAATTTCCCGTTTGCTGACAATGAATCCAAGTAATTTCCCTGAGGATACCCCGAATACACATTTCTTGGGGTTCATCTTTAACTGATATTCCCTTGACCTTTCTAATACTCTTGCCAAAACTTTGACATGCTTAGACTTCGTTTTAGATTTAACCAACAAGTCATCTACATACACTTCTAAATCAATATGCATCATGTCGTGAAATATTGCCATCATAGCCCTTTGGTAAGTGGCTCCAGCATTCTTTAATTCAAATGGCATGACGACATAGCAGTATGTTCCCCAAGGTGTAGTAAATGATGTCTTTTCCTGATCTTCTTCTGCCAATTTAATCTGATTGTATCCTGAAAAATCATCCATAAATGATAAAGTCTCATAGCCAGCAGTGTTATCAATGAGTACATTAATATGAGGCAATGGAAAATCATCTTTAGGACACGCTCGGTTCAGATCTCGGAAGTCAATGCAAATCCTGACCTTCCAGTCCTTCTTCATAACCGGGACTATGTTGGCCACCCATTGTGGATAGTGGACAACTCTAATGAATTTGGCTTTATGTAATTTGTCGACCTCTTCCTTCATCTTTAGAGCCATTTGTGGGTGGAATCGCCTTAATTTCTGCTTGACCGGGCTAGCTCCATCCTTTAATGTCAACCTGTGTTCCACTAATGACGAGTCTAACCCTGGCATATCTTCATAACTCCAGGCGAAAGTGTCCTTATAGTCCTTAAGAACTTGTACCATTGCCTTCTCATCCTCTACAGAAAGATTCTTGCTGACGAGGACAACCTTAGGTTCGTCTTCAGTCCCTAAATTGATTTCTTTGGTGGGCTCTTCTACGGCAGCTGAGGGTTCATCGAATCTCTTCACTCCACTGGCATATGCCTCAGCCGCGTCCTCGTCATCTTCCTCATCTTCAACAATGGGGTCTTTTTCATGTATCAACTCATACACCCCATATCCATCATTGACTAACTCACCATCTATGCAATCTTCTGGCATCTGAATGGGATTTTCCAATAGCTGAGGGATCATAGAGCACGAAAGGCACTTATTAGCTAAATCCTGGAGGTATCTATCTGGAATTCGTTTATCCTTAGACTTTCTAGACTTCCTAACTTGATTAACCTGCCTAGAACTAGACTTCCTAACTTCACTGGACTCCCTATCCTGGCTTAATGAAGATGAAGCAGAATGAAAATTATGAGATGCAAGCGGAAATGCAGGAGAATCATCCCGAGGGGAGGGGCAGAGTAGATCTAGAAGAGAATCTTGACCGAAAGATCCGCGCGATGGGGTATAATCGGACAAATAAGAGGTTTCCTCAATGAGGATCTGGGAAGAATTTGTTGCCAAATTGGCGTTTTTTTGGACAATAGAAGAGTTAAGCATAAAACATGAATGAAGATAAATAGAAGGAGAGTGAGATGAGGGAAGTGGCACCAAGGCCAAAGGATTAGGGGGATCATACAGCAGTATGTCCCAGATTAAATCATACATCCTCCCTAGATCGAGAGGAGGTGGTGGAATGAGGTCCCGTGGGGACAGAGTAATTATGACGGGCGGGGCCCGTGGAATGTCTTCAATGATGACCCGCGACCAAGTCCGGGTCAGGAGCAAAGTGCGAAACAAGGTGTGAAGCATGAAAACATGAGAAGGATAAGTCCCCCTCCAGAGCAGATCCGTAGTGTAGCCAGCTTCATAGGGATCATCTGGCTCCCCTTCATCAGTCTCTTTTGACAGCAGTATCCTCTTGTCGAAAATAGTACCAGGACCTTCGATCAGCTCATCGATCTGTGGCGGCCACTTGGGTTTTGTAGGATCAAGGAATAGCCTGTTCAATGCGATGTAGAGATCTCTTAAATCGAACCACCTGTACCGTTCACATTTAGGGTCTTGAAATTTCCTCCTCTTCATAGGCCGCAAAGCCTCCAAGGACTAGTACGTGAGCAGTTCTGAGCAATGTCTACCCAAGTCTCTCCCATATATATCGTGGAGGTCAAAACATGAAGTAATGACCACTGTGTTGTCATGGCTTATTACGGGCCCCTTGACAAAATGTGTGTATAAGGTCCATGTTAGGGGGTCCCGACCTTCTTTGTGTGGTGTAGACATAGTCTCCCAGACTTTCTGGCCGCCTTCATTTTCTGCTTGCTGAACAATGTCTTGCTTCAGTTTTCTTGGCCTATAGCCCAGGCCGTTTCCAGGTATTCCTCGGTGGTCTTTGACGGGAGTGGTCCTGCCTTGTAACTGTGTATCTAGGCCTTTTCCAGGCTGATAACCATTCTTCATCATTATTCTCCATCCTGGGGTACTCATGCACTTCCCCCTCTTTATGGCATTTAATGGATAAGGAGTAGTAGTGGCAGTTTTCAAAGGATCAGCCACTGGATGGTAAACCTGTAATACTGACAGAAAAGGTTGTCGGCCAGGTGAAGAAGTGGGTTTGCATTCAAAGAATGAGCAGCAGCAAGGATCGGCATGCTCGTAACCTTAATGATTCGTCCTTTGAAGGGAAATTTGAGGCATTGATGATTCGTGGAGGGAATCGCCTCGAGGGTTTTTATGTAAGGACGACCCAAAATGGCGTATAAAGAAGGGTCGATTTCCAAAATGTGAAATTCGACCTCGGTATGACTTACAGGGCCTAGCTCCACTTTCAAATAGACCATTCCCAGAGGGGAACGGGTGGAATTATCATAAGCTGTAACGGAGATAGGGCTAGGCAGCCATTTTTCCTTGGGCACACCGCACAATTCCCGGGTCTTCGGAGGTAAAACATTGATCGAAGCCCCTGTGTCGACCAGACATGCATCTACGGCCTTCTTACAGATGCTGACCGTAATGCTAGTGGTGCTAGTTCCGATGTATGAAATGAAATAGAGGGCTGATCCCCCTGAGGAACTAATAGTGCTGCAATCTTCTCTACCGGCACGTCCTCATTGACCATCACCTTCTGCAAATATTCCATCAGAGCTTCTTGGTGGGTCTTTGATCTTTTAATCAGTTCAAGCACGGAGATTCGTGCCGGTGTCCGGTCCAGATGTTTCAACAAATCATATTGAGTGCCTGGTGCACTCTCATCATTGTGTGCTTCCTCCGGCGGCTGTGATGGGCCGTCTCTAACTGTTGACTGAGGAAAGACTTTGTTGAAAATCATCCCACTCCGGAGCGCATGTTCCTCTGCCGTGGAAGGTCCGGGTGATACTTTGAGTACCGCAGGGTTCGATGGTGCGGATGGTGTGGAGTGTTGGTATGTAGGCGATGGCGTGGGATTAGTCGGTGGTGGCATGGTGCGGATTAAAGGCCTAGACGGTTGGATGGTGGAAGGGTAAGTGGTAGTGGTAACGGGTGAAGTAGGGAATGGTATGCGAAGTAGCGGTCTGGATGGCATAAGGGGTGCGTAGTTGGCTTGCGGGGGGTTATTTAATGGAGGCGTAGTGGTGTGGGGTGTAATGGGTTTGAGGAAAGTGGGCGGTGGTAATGGGTTAGTGGGCACGGGTGAGTGATATGTGGGTGTTGGTATAGGGGTAATGGTAATGGGCTGTGGTCTGGGTATGTGGATGGTGTGGCGTGGTGGTTGTTCTGCAGTACTCGAAGTGTGACCCGTTGAATAAATAGAGGAAGAGTCCTCTATCCTCCACTGTTGCCCTCGGTTAGCCTCAGACCGGTGTGGATGAAGTGGGGAACGACATGCGGAGTAGCAGTTTAGAAGGTTGGATGGTATCTAGGTAAGTGGTAGTGGTAACGGGTGAAGTAGGGAATGGTATGCGAAGTAGTGGTCTGGATGGCATAAGGGGTGCGTAGTTGGCTTGCGGGGGGTTATTTAATGGAGGCGTAGTGGTGTGGGGTGTAATGGGTTTAAGGAAAGTGGGCGGTGGTAATGGGTTAGTGGGTGCGGGTGAGTGATATGCGGGTGTTGGTATAGGGGTAATGGTAATGGGCTGTGGTCTGGGTATTTGGACGGTGCGGCGTGGTGGTTGTTCTGCAGTACTCGAAGTGTGACCTGTTGAATAAATAGAGGAAGAGTCCTCTATCCTCCACTGTTGCCCTCGGTTAGTCTCAGACCGGCTATTTGTCAGAATAGGGGCAACTTGGTTCTGGTTTTAGTGCTCCGGAAGCGGGTTCTGCACTATGCCCATGTTCGGTGGTGCCGCTGCTTGTGCCGGTGCTCTTGCTTGCTGCTGCTGTGGTGGTCTTCTTGACTTTAAGGCAGCTATGTACTTTTTCATCTCTTCCCAGTCTATGCCTCCCTGCTCGTTGAGATCATGAATAATCTCTGAATTGGAAGTAGGTGTCTATGGTATGTCCAGGTTGCCTGTGGAAATAGCAATACCTGGAAGTATCGACATTCTGGGGCCAAATTACCTTTTCTCTTGGCAGGACCAAGGCATTGGCTGCCATTAAAGCACTGAAAATGTCCGCCAAGGACTCTGGGAGGACTGGATATTCTGCCCTCTTCGGGCCTGGAGGTCTTCTCTGCTGGTTGTAGTCAGTAGGAGGAGGGACATTGTGATACGCCGGCGGTGCGCGGGGCTGGTACTGCTGCTGTTGCTGATACTGCTGTTGTTGTGGTGGCTGGTACTGTAACTGCCGTTGAGGCTGCTGCTGTGGCTGTTGCTGTTGCTGGTTCGGCTGCTGGGGCCGCTGATACTGGGGATGCTGATACTGGGGGTTTGGCTGCTGCCTGTAACCCTGCTGATTTTGCTGTTGTGGTCGCTGGTACTGTTGTTGTTGACTTCTCACAAACTGGGGCTGGTTATTGTTCATATTGCTAACCTGCTCATGAGAGAGCGTGCCCTCAATAGTTGGACCTGTGCTGGGAGAATTTGGCACTGCAGGCTTCCGAGGTGGAGGCCTGCTAGGTCTGTGAGGATCAAAGACGCTAGAGAACGTAGCGTCCTCGAAGGCATTCTGACAGTACCGCGCTCTTTCATAGAGCTCTGCCATGCTGGTCAGGTTGTTCAGGGAGAGGACTAGTTTGAACTGAGGCGCATTGGAAATGAGCATCTTTACTTGCTCCGACTCAGACAAGTGATCTTTTACTTTCTCGGCCAAGCCCCTCCATCTGTCGGCAAAACTGACGAACTCTTCGTCGGACTTCATCTTTTCTGCTATAAGGTCAGTAATGGACATGGAGGGGGAAACTCTATCTTGGTATCGTTGAATGAATTTTTGGTAGACGATACCGTAGTCCTCTACTTCAGAGGGTTCTAGAGAAAAGAACCAATCGAGGGCTGATCCCTCTAAAGATCTCCTGAACAGAAAAGCCAACGACCTCTTGTCGTTTTGCGAGAAGGATGACTCGTACATGAACTCCTTCAAGTGAGTGAAGGGGTTACCAGTACCGTTGTACTTTCGGTACACTGGCATCTCAGAGGGTGGCAGGTGGAACACATGCAGACTTGGTAAATTGATCTCTGGTGCAGCTTTGACTCCCATCATCTTCTAGAGGTCGTTGAATTGTTCATCTATGCGCTCCATCTTTGCCAGCAACGCTTGCGTGGTCGGATCAGCCTGTGGAGGAGGGAGAGGTGGAGGTACTTGATAGGCCTATTGCCTAGAGTACGTAGGATAGGGAGGACAATAAAGTGGAGGTCCGGTAGAGCTTCCGCCATGCGCGAGGGCATTTTGATAAGCAGGCGTCAGCGGTCTGACCGGTTGCCTAGAAGAGGAAAGTTGTGGCCCAGCTGGCCGAGAAGTTGAGACATGGAGGCCTTCCATAGCCTGATGAATGAAGGGAGGATGATGAGGAGGTTGCTGAGGGATGGCAGGGGGAGCCGCAGGGTTTGGCTCGGCAGACTGCATGGGCGTCTTCCCCTTCAAAATGGACTGGATCGCCTCGAACTGTTGAGGGTCCAGACGGGAGGCAAGAACTCCCAAAGCATTTACAAGATCTCAGGGATCAGAAGATGAGGGTGTAGACACGCTAATTTTGACGTCATTTCGAGTAAATTTTATATCATATAATAATGCCTCAGAATGGTATGATATTTAATCATTGATTAATTTTTATTGATCATTTTGAGTGTCGGGTCACACATACATGTTTAATTTAATCAATTAAATTGATTTTAACTCAAATTTCAGTTAAAATATGAAGAAATCTAAAAGACGTCGACCTATGTGGACGCCATTTAGAGTTTATTCTTATTTTAACGTTTAAATTTGAATTTTAATTAATTGATTAATTAACTAAAAGACGTCTGCAACTCACGACGCGTTTTAGGTTTCCTAAGTTATTTCTACCTCTTCTGGATGTTTATCCTTATCTTAATTAGTGTAAAAGGCGTCTTCCATGGGCGACGCGTTTTATTTAATTACAGATAAAGATGAATTTTTTACCGGATGTTTATCTTTATCCTAATCAGTCTGAAAGGCATCTTTCATAGTCGACGGGTTTTAGATAATTACAGATAAAGATGAATTAATCTGTATTTATCTGTTGGTTAAGATGGATAAATCCCAAATTTCTCCATATAAATCCACGGACGCAGAAGAAGTCTATAAATACCCTTCACTTGAATGGGTGACAGGAGTTAGTTAGTGATTGAAGCGATATTGAATTGAAGATCGAAGCAACGACGTCCAAACGCCGAAGTGCTGCTGTTTCTAGAAGTCGGCGTCCGTTCTTCATCCAATCTTCATCCATTCAAGATCAAAGCTTTCCATTCTTCATCAACCGGCATAAGTTTTTCAATTCATTTTTGCATTCTTTTCAATTCATCTTCATTCCTATTAATCTTGCATATTTCATCACATCACTCCATACAACACACACTACACTAGCATCATTTTCAAAACCAATTTAAAGGGGTTTCAAAGACTATCCCAACAAGTGAGTTTTCTATGTTTAGTTGCATGTTTAAAACTCTGTTAAGAATGGATACTACTTCTACCTAAATTCTCATCATTTCTTTCTATTTTCTGCAAGGTGTAAAAAAAGAATCAAAAGGGGAGGAAATCAACAAGCAAATCACAAGAACTTTGGACGATCCTCAACTTCAACAGCAGTTAAAGTAAGAACAAAGAAAAGGATGGGCTCTCTTTCTTCAGCCAGCTGAAGAGGGGGAATCAAGAGCTCAACATCTCCCACGTTCAAACAGGTAGGCGATCAAACTCTTTCTTTTGGAACTTTTAAGTCAAAAGTTTCTGGCGATCACTTCACTTAGTTTCTTTTTAATAGGCTTTATTTTGCATTTAAACAACATAGATTTTCCATGATAATCACACACCCATTTTAAGCACTCACAGCTTTTTTGGCGATCACGGTAGGACTTGGTCTTGCCATCTTTTTAGTTCTTTTGTTCTTGCTGTTATCAATCGGGCACCCACGGTGCACCACTTGTGTCTCTCGACACGTCCTCACCAATTGGTGAGTGTTTTTAATTTAGTTATTATTCCCACGTGCACCACGTGCACACCCCTACGGCAAGATCTTGCCCTCCCCGTTGATTAGTTAAAAAGTTGTTTTTATGATGAAATGTTGTGTGATTGATTGATATCTTAGTTGTTTAGTTGGTAAAATCATCCTGTTAAAACCTGAAACAAAAAAATCTTTTGCATGAGCTGATTATTTATCGTCTTTTTCCTATTTGAGGGAGAATCACTCCAGAAATTCCTCCTAGAAAATTGCTTCTGCGAGTTGAAAAGCGTCCAGGATAAGCGACGCCGTTTAAACAGCGTCGGTTAACCTAGATGCCTTTCAGTCTTATTTCTCTGCTGTCTGCAATCTGAGCTTCTGCGAAAAATTAAGACTTTGTTTGAATAGCGTTGACTAACGTCGACGCGATTCAGGCAGTTTCTTATTTCTTCTTCAGTTTTCAGATTTTTGTGATCTGTGTGCTAATTACCCATTATGTATTAAGCATTAGAGGCCATCCAGGCTACAGGTCATACGCATTGAGGCTAACACCCTCCTTTTCTTAGGAACACTCTTCTTGACGTCATCAACTCTCTCTGATTGGGTCGGTCCCTCGATCAGACTAGAGTAGTTGGCGTTAAGGCCTCCGTAAGTCCCCAAAATCAAGGTACTCCTCCTTGATCATCGGGCTGGTTGTACCAGTTGAAGTCCCGGTTAGATTCCATAAACGTTGTGAGAAAAAGCCATAGAAAATAACGGTGGACATTGAATTGAAATTAGGATCCCATCCCTTGAGCGAATTTGTGGTTTAATTAAATCCAAATAACTCAACAAGGAATCTTAAAATCACACTAAACATCCACTTGTTTGTTTAAATCTCTGTACAACTTGTTTGCCAATCTTTGGAAAAGAATCTAACATCATGCTGCTCCGATTGGGCAGAGACTTGAGTATGGCTCCAGATGCCATTGTCAACTACGAGGGAGATGCTAATGCCCCTCGCGATTCCGATTACAATTTTGAGAGCGGGAGAGATGCTGATGCCTCCCGTAATTCTGTCCCCGTTCTGGTTCGACATGATGGGAATGTCCGAACCCCTCTTTTTCATCCTCATAATCAATATTCTGATCCTCCCCCACATGAGTATGCAGCTCCCGATCCCATTTTCGAGGGAGACATGAATCAGAATGATCCCTCGTCCTCTGATCCTTCGGATCTTGTCAATGCTTTGGGAGTTCTTGCCTCCCGTCTGGACCCTCAGCAGATTGAGGCGATCCAGTCCATTCTGAAGGGGAAAGCACCTATGCAGTCTGCCGAGCCAAACCCTGCGGCTCCCCCTGCCATCCCTCAACAACCTCCTCAACATCCTCCTTACATTCATCAGGCCATGGAAGGCCTCCATATCACTTCTCGGCCAGCTGGGCCGCAACTTTCATCTTCTATGCAATCGGCCAGACCGCTGACGCCCGCTTATCAAAATGCCCTTGGGCATGGCGGAAGCTCTGCCGGACCTCCTCTCTACTGCCCTCCTTGTCCGACGTACTCTAGGCAACAGGCCTATCAAGTTCCTCCACCTCCTCCTCCTCCCCAAGCTGATCTGACAATGCAAGCGTTGCTGGCGAAGATGGAGCGCATGGACGAACAATTCAACAACCTCCAGAAGATGATGGGGGTCAAAGCTGCACCGGAGATCAATTTACCAAGCCTGCCGGTTTTTCACCTGCCACCCTCCGAGATGCCAGTGTACCGGAAGTACAACGGTACTGGTAACCCCTTCACCCACTTGAAGGAGTTCATGTACGAATCATCCTTCTGGCAAAACGACAAGAGGTCGTTGGCCTTTTTGTTCAGGAGATCTTTAGAGGGACCAGCCCTTGAGTGGTTCTTTTCCTTGGAACCCTCCGAAGTAGAGGACTATGGTATCGTTTCCCGAAAATTCATTCAACGATACCAGGACAGAGTCGCTCCTTCCCTTTCCATCACTGACCTAATAGCAGAGAAGATGAAACCCGATGAAGAGTTCGTCAGTTTTGCCGACAGATGGCGGGGCTTGGCCGAGAAAGTGAAAGATCACTTGTCCGAGTCGGAGCAAGTGAAGATGCTGATTTCCAATGCCACGCCCCAGTTCAAACTAGTCCTCTCCCTGAACAATCTGACCAGCATGGCAGAGCTCTATGAAAGAGCGCGGTATTGTCAGAATGCCTTCAAAGACGCTACGTTCTCTAGCGTCTTTGATCCTCACAGACCTAGCAGGCCTCCACCTCGAAAACCCACAGTGCCAAATTCCTCCAACACAGGTCCAACTACTGAGGGCACGCTCTCTCATGAGCAAGTCAGTAGTATGAACAACAATTCGCCCCAGTTCGTGAAGAGTCAACAACAGTACCAGAGGCCACCGCAGTCGAACCAGCAGGGGTACAGGCAGCAGCCGAACCCTCAGTATCAGCAGACCCAATATCAGCGGCCCCAGCAACCGAACCAGCAATAGCTACAGCAGCCGCCGCAACGGCAATTGCAGTACCAGCAGCCAACAACAGCAGTATCAGTTGCGCGCACCGCCGGCGTATCATAATGTCCCTCCTCCTACTGACTACAATCAGTAAAGAAGACCTCCAGGCCCAAAGAGGGCAGAATACCCAGTCCTCCCAGAGTCCTTGGCAGACATTTTCAGTGCCCTAATGGCAGCTAATGCCTTAGTCCTGCCAAGAGAAAAGGCAGTTTGGCCTCAGAATGCCGACACGTCTAGGTATTGCTATTTCCATAGGCAACCTGGGCATACTATTGACACCTGCTTCCAATTTACAGATTACATTCATGATCTCAACGAGCAGGGCGGCATAGATTGAGAAGAAATGAGAAAATACATATAAGCCATGAAGGCAAGAAGACCACCACAGCAGCAGCAACAGCAGCAAGCGAGAGCACCAGCACAAGCAGCACCACCACCAAACATGGGCATAGTGTAGAACCCGCTCCCGGAGCACCAAAACCAAAACCAAGTTACCCCTATTCTAACAAACAGCCGGTCTGAGGCTGACTATGGGCAATAGTGGAGAATAGAGGACTCTTCCTCTATTTATTCGACGGGTCATGTTCCGAGTATCGCAGAACAACCATCACGCCGCACCATCCATATACCCAGACTACAACCCATTACCATTACCCCTATACCAACACCCGCATATCGCTCACCCGCACCCACTAACCCACTACCACCACCCGCTTTCCTCAAGCCCATTATACCCCACGCCACCACACCTCCACTAAATAACCCCCCGCAAACCAACTACGCGCCCCTCCTACCATCCAGACCACTACTACGCATACCATTCCCTACTTCACCCGCTACCACTACCGCTTACCCAGATACCATCCAACCATCTAGACCACTACTACGCGTACCATTCCCTACTTCGTCCACACCAACCACTTACCCATCCACCATCCAACCATCCAAGCCTTTAATCCGCACCACGCCACCACCAACTAACCCTACGCCATACCAACACACCGCATCACCCGCACCATCTAACTCTGCGGTACTCAAAGTATCACCCAGACCTTCCATGGTTGAGGAACATGTGCTCCGGAGTGGGAGGATTTTCAACAAAGTCTTTCCTCAGTCAACAGTTAGAGACGGCCCATCACAGCCGACAGAGGAAGCACACAATGAAGAAAGTGCACCAGGCACTCAATATGATTTGTTGAAACATCTGGACCGAACACCGGCACGGATCTCCGTGCTTGAACTGATCAAAAGATCGAAGAGTCACCAAGAAGCTCTGATGGAATATTTGCAGAAGGTGATGGTCAACGAGGACGTGCCGGTGGAAAAGATTGCAGCACTGTTAGTTCCTCAGGGGGATCAGCCCTCCATTACATTTCATACATTGGAACTAGCACCACCAGCAGCCAGAAGCATGGCTCTGAGCATTACGGTCAACATTTGCAAAAAGGCCGTAGATGCATGCCTGGTTGACACTGGGGCTTCGATCAATGTCTTACCTCCGAAGACGCTGGAACTGTGTGGTGTACCCAAGGAAAAATGGCTGCCTAGCCCCATCTCCGTTACAGCATATGATAACTCCACCCGTTCCTCTCTGGGAATGGTTTATTTGAAAGTAGAGCTAGGCCCTGTAAGTCATGCTGAGGTCGAGTTTCACATTCTGAAAATCGACCCTTCTTTAAACGCCATTTTGGGTCGTCCTTACATAAAAACTCTTGAGGCGATTCCCTCCACGAATCATCAATGCCTCAAATTCCCCTTTAAAGGATGAATCGTTAAGGTTTCGAGCATGCCGATCCTTGCTGCTGCTCATTCTTTGAATATCAAACCTGCTTCTTTACCTGGCCGACAACCTTTTCTGTCGGTATTACAGGTTTAGCATCCAGTGGCTGATCCTCTTAAAACTGCCACTATTTCTCCCTATCCGTTAAATGCCATAAAAAGGGGGAAGTGCATGAGTACCCCAGGATGGAGAATAATGATGAAGAACGGTTATCAGCCTGGAAGAGGTCTGGGCACACAATTACAAGGCAGGACCATTCCTGTCAAAGATCACCAAGGAGCACCTGGAAGCGGCCTAGGCTATAGGCCAAGAAAACTGAAACAAGACATTGTTCAGCAAGCAGAGAATGAAGATGGTCAGAAAGTCTGGGAGACGATGTCTACACCGCCCAAGGAAGGCCGGGATCCCCTAACATGGACCTTGTATACACATTTTGTAAAGGGGCCCATAATTAGCCATGACAACACGGTGGTCATTACTTCGTGTTTTGACCTCCATGATATATATGGGAGAGACTTAGCTAGGCATTGCTCGGAACTACTCACGTACCAGTCCTTGGAGGCTCTGTGGCCTATGAAGAGGAGAAAATTCCAAGATCCTGAATGTGAATGGTACAGGTGGTTCAACCTGAGAGACCTCTACATCGTGCTGAACAGGCTGTTTCTTGATCCTGCAGAACCCAAGTGGCCTCCGCAAATCGATGAGCTGATCGAAAGTCCCGGTACTATTTTCGACAAGAGAATACTGCTATCAGAAGAGACTGATGAAGGGGAGCCAGATGACCCCTATGAAGCTGGCTACACCACAGATCTGCTCTGGAGCGGGACATATCCTTCTCATGTTTTCATGCTTCACACCTTGTTTCGCACTTTGCTCATGACCCCGACTTGGTCGCGGGCCGTTATTGAAGATATTCCACGGGTTCCGCCCGTCATGATTACTCTGTCCCCTCGGGACCTCATTCCACCACCTCCTCTCGATCTAGAGAGGATGTATGATTTAATCTGGGACATACTGCTGTATGATCCCCCTAATCCCTTGGCCTTGGTGCCACTTCCTCCATCTAATTCCCCTTCTATTCATGTTCATTCCTGTTTTATGCTTAACTCCTCTATTGTCCAAAAAAAAAAACGCTAATTTGACAACAAATTCTTCTCAGGTCCTCATTGAGGAAACCTCCTACTTGTCCGATCACACCCCATTGCGTGGGTCTTTCGGTTAAGATTCTCTTCTAGATCTACTCTACCCCTCCCCTCGGGAGGATTCTCCTGTATTTCCATCTGTATCCCATGATTTCCATTCTGCTTCATCATCTTTAGGTTATAATAGGGAGTCTAGTGAAGTTAGGCAGTCTAGTTCTAGGCAGGTTAGTCAAGTTAGGAAGTCTAAGAAGTCTACGGGTAGGCGGATTCCAGATAGATACCTCCAGGACTTAGTTGATAGATGCTTTTCTTGCTCTTTAATCCCTTAGTTATTAGAAAATCCAATTCATATGCCAGAAGACTGTATGGACGATGAGTCAGTCAATGATGGGTATGGGGTGTATGAGCTAGTACATGAGAAAGACCCCATTATTGAAGATAAAGAAGATGACGAGGACGCGGCTGAGGCATATGCCAATGGAGTGAAGAGATTCGATGAACCCTCAGCTGCCGTAGAAGAGCCCACCAAAGAAATCAATTTAGGGACTGAAGACGAACCTAAGGTTGTCCTCGTCAGCCAGAATCTTTCTGAGGAAGATGAGAAGGCAATAGTACAAGTACTTAAGGACTATAAGGACACTTTCGCCTGGAGTTATGAAGATATGCCAGGGTTAGACTCGTCATTAGTGGAACACAGGTTGACATTAAAGGATGGAGCTATCCCGGTCAAGCAGAAATTAAGGCGATTCCACCCACAAATGGCTCTAAAGATGAAGGAAGAGGTCGACAAATTACATAAAGCCAAATTCATTAGAGTTGTCCACTATCCACAATGGGTGGCCAACATAGTCCCGGTTATGAAGAAGGACGGGAAGGTCAGGATTTGCATTGACTTCCGAGATCTGAACCGGGCGTGTCCTAAAGATGATTTTCCATTGCCTCATATTGATGTACTCATTGATAACACTGCTGGCTATGAGACTTTATCATTTATGGATGATTTTTCAGGATACAATCAGATTAAATTGGCAGAAGAAGATCAGGAAAAGACATCATTTACTACACCTTGGGGAACATACTGCTATGTTGTCATCCCATTTGGATTAAAGAGTGCTGGAGCCACTTATCAGAGGGCTATGATGGCAATATTTCACGACATGATGCACATAGATCTGAAAGTGTATGTGGATGATTTATTGGTTAAATCTAAGACAAAGGCTGAGCACGTCAAAGTTTTGGCAAGGGTATTAGAGAGATCGAGAGAGTATCAGTTAAAGATGAACCCCAAGAAATGTGTATTCGGGGTATCTTCAGAGAAATTACTTGGATTCATCATCAGAAAACGGGGAATTGAGATCGATACCAACAAGGCGAAGGCTATCAGAGAAATGCCACCTCCCAAAAACTTGAAGGAGTTGAGAGGATTAATCGGGAGGTTGCAATTTATCCGTCATTTTGTCTCCCAGCACTCACAAAGGTGTAAGCCGTTTTACGAGCTTATCAAGCCGGGAATAAAATTCGATTGGGACGATAAGTGTCAGGAGGCATTCGATGGATTAAAGAATTATTTGGCAAGTCCTCCTGTTTTGAGACCACCATCTCCGGGCAAACCATTGATACTTTACATTTCTGTCCTGGATGATGCAGAGGGCGGCCTACTATCTCTCTAAACTTCTCAACCCCGCTGAACAGAGATATACAGCGATGGACAAAACATGTGCAGCATTGGTCTGGGTTGTTCAGAAATTGAAGCATTATTTTCTAGCCCATGAAGTCCATCTCATCGCTAGGATGAATCCGATCAAATTCCTTCTAGAGAAATCTGTTATTATTGATAGGTTAGCGTGATGGCAAAGCTTTCTATCTCAATTCGATATCATTTACATTCAGCAGAAAGCGATCAAGGGCTATGCCATAGCAGAACATCTCGCTCATCACCCCCTTCCTCGTTTTGATCCAGTCCAATCAGAGTTTCCGGATGAGGAACTGATGTCCGTAAATCAAATCAGAGATGATATGTGGACTCTGCATTTTGACGGAGCTCTGAATTCCCATGGAAAGGGGATCGGTACCATTCTGTTATCACCTGAAGGTGACACCATTCCACAAGCCTTTCAGCTTGACTTTCCAGTCACCAACAATATAGCTGAATACGAGGCACTCCTTGCTGGCCTCGAGGCTGCTCATTTCCATGGTGCCACTAAACTCAGGATTGTGGGTGATAGCCAACTGATTCTTCGCCAAGTGCTGACCAAGTATCGAACTCTTGATCCCAAACTCAAACCTTATCAAAAACTCACTTCTGCTTATTCAAAGCTTTTCACGAAATTGATCTTTGTCCATGTACCTAGGAATCAAAATATCTTAGTTGACGCTCTAGCTTCGCTGACATCTTCTCTTGATTTTCCAATCAGCAGGCAATCTGAATCAATCATAGTTCATAGGCGTCTTTCACCCGCTATGAAAGACCCTTCATTTCTTAGAACTAAGGAGAAACTGTTGAAGAAAGTCATAGATGGAAGTATTATGGAAAATAGAGAAATCATGTTGATGGAGCTGTTAGAAGAGATGGACGATGAACAAAAGCCATGGTACTCTGAAATTGCCAAATATTGTGAAGATCAATCATATCCTGAGGAAGCTACAACTGAGGAGAAGAGAGCTATCAGGAGAGTTGCTTAAAGATACACCATAGTTGGAGGAGCACTGTACAAGAGAGGTTTTGATGGAGTTCTTTTGAGATGTCTAGACGAAGATGAGCTTTGGAAGGTTATGGAAGGAGCTCATGGTGGAGTTTGTGGTGGCTATGTCAATGGACACATGTTAGCAAAGAAGATCCTCAGACAAGGATTTTATTGGCCAACCATGGAAGAAGACTGAGTAGGATATGTCCGTAGGTGTGCTAAGTGCCAACTTCACGCTGACAAGATTCATTCTCCTGCATCTTCACTCCATCATGTTTCTTCCCCATGGCCTTTCTCCATGTGGGCTTTCGATATCATTGGACCCCTTGGTAATCCTGATTCCGGGATCAAGCAAAAATCTTTCATCCTCACGGCAACGGAATATTTCACCAAGTGGGCAGAAGTCGAAGCGTACACGGAAGTCAAAGCATCAACCGTCTGCAAGTTCATCATGAAGAACATCATCACCAGATTTGGAATTCAAAGCATCATCGTCACCGACAACGGACCGCAGTTCGTGTCACAAGAATTGAAAGACCTCTGCAACAGGTACAAAATTGCATTGCATCATTCGTCTCCTTATTATCTGCAAGGCAATGGCCAAGTAGAAGCAACTAACAAGACTTTGATAAAAATCATCAAAAAGACGTGCAAATCTAATAAATTCACAGACTGGCCAGAAAAATTGGTTGAGGCTCTATGCGCCTACCGAACTTCAATCCGCACGCCCACTGGGCAAACTCCTTATTCCTTAACATTTGGAATGGAGGCGGTAGTTCCATACGAGATTCTCATACCGTCATTAAGAGTACAATTGAATAAGGAATTTTCCATTGATGAGCATCGTTCAGCACTCCTTGCTCAATTGGAACTCTTAGACGAGAGAAGATGGTCAGCTACTAATCATGTAAGAGTTTATCAAAACAGACTAGCACGTTTTTATCAAAAGAAAGTCATTGAACGTAAGTTCAAAGTCGGTGAAATGGTCGTCAAAAGGATTTTTGTAAACCCTGGTGGTCCGCGTTCTAAGCTCTAACCCAACTGGGAGGGACCTTATGTTATATCACATGCTTTTCCTAGTAACGCTTACCGTCTTGTCAATGCAGAAGGAGAAGAGCTAACTCATCTCTGGAATGGTTTACATCTTAAGAAATATTACCCTTAGGTTAAAGAGTCAATCAGCATGGTACAAAGACCAGTGGAATCAGAAAATTTATAAACTCAAATTTCCTTATTAGTCTGGATAATTTAACTTCCAACACATTACTACACACACTGACATGTTTGATTCGTGAGTAACAAGAGATGCTAAGTCCTAAGGAACACCGAAAGCTTGACTGAAAGTGTGAAGTACAAATCATTCCTTTTAAAACAAAATTCTGTTTTACACTCGGCCCATGATGTCGGAACGAGACTTAGAATAGACTATAAAGAATACCCGCCATCTTAGTAGGAGGCCGTCATAAGAAAAAAGGGTGAGATCCGTCCCAAAGAAAAGAAAAGAAAAGCAAAGCGAAGGCAAAATCCAAATGTCAAATCAAAAGGCCATTACACTACAAACGTTACATCAAGGCCATGAAATGAAACAAAAGGGAATGTAAGGTCGATAAATACCCCGGAAGGAAAATGACCGAACCCCAATGGATATTAGGGTAGGAAAGGAACATCTTTTTAGGTCTTCGGAACCTTCTCATGGGCTTTCTAAACCAATTCTTCCTTTCTTTCTAAAGAGGCGTACTCTAAACTTAAGGAACGACCGAGATTGACTAAGGATCAAATCATCAAATGAGATCACGAATGGAAACACAAGTTCAAACACAATGGGTTTAAGTTAAATTATTGAAGAATAATTTGGGAATTAAGTTAATAAATGAATATGATCTTTTGATCTGAGTACCATACTGGTCTTTTAGTTCACATCATACTTCAAAAAATTCAAAAAAAAAAAACATATTTCAAAAGTCCCAAAAAAATATATATGTCAAAATCCAAAAAAAGTACATATTTCAAAAGTCAAAAAAAAAAAAAAACATATTTCAAAAAAAATTCAAAAAAAGGTACATATTTCAAAACCCAAACAAAAATGAATATTTCAAAACAACAAAAAATATTTCAATTAGCATTTGCTTATTGCATCTGGTATGCTTCATTCCTTTTATTTTAAGTAAGCATCCGTCTGCTTGTATGTTGCATTTTGCTTAAGTTTGATTATTCATATTACTTTTGTTAATAAAGGCTATGCCCCTTGACCATTCATTTAAGGAAAAGATTGATCAACCGTTCACTCGGTCAGGCAAGGGGCTAAGCCTGACTAGATGCTTAACCTGTTTGTTCAAGTCACATACAGGACACAAGGCATGAAGAGAGTTGGAATACGGATTAGAAGACAGCCAGAACCTGTTTCATCGATTGAAAGGCGTTGTTGAACAGCGACGTGTTATGGTTCATGTTAATGGCATCGGCGCGACACGACGCATTTCAGAAATTCAAAGAAATGATTGCAAAGCTGGAAAATATCAAGAAGATCCCACTGTGGGAATTTATGAAGTCTGACCGTAGCTAAAAAGACAGTTATCTCTATCCTTGTACTCCTTTCATGTGATTAGTTTGCATCATCATAATTACTATATGTTAAATATTTACTAGACTATATTAAGGACCTTGTGATTTTGATGAAACTAGAATTTGAGTTTCCTTACAACAAAAACGGTGATAATTCCAGAGGATTCTTAATCGCACGGATATGCCGTTTGATTGTTAATTAGTGAGGACGATGGTTCCACTTTTGTTAAACGGTGCGTGGATAAACGAGCTTCGGCTTAGCACTGGATTACAAGAATTGGTGTCTTGACTCATTAATGACAATTTGACAATATTATCCTTGATTAATTTATATTTTATTTGACTTTATATTTTTCTTTTAGCCCAGCATGCATCATGTATGACTTTGAAATCATTGTGATAAAAATTAATTGCTGATTAAGTTTCAGACCATTAATCAAATAATTTTAACATGATATGAAATATTCTATTCTGAATTGAGTATCTTGATTATCTTTGAGGTTCGCTTAAAGATATCCTTGGAATTATATCATTTCTTGGACTCTTTATCCAATATTTCTTGTTTTCTTTTAAGATCCATCATAGCTGCAGCACGTCCACATTGGCTGGCAAACGCTCCCCATGATGAAACCTGCAGTGTCTACGACCTGGGGTACTTCCCACTCCGAGGAGGTTGATCGACCTTATTTTATTTCCTTGTCTACCTCATCCAGACAGGATTGATTCCATTGATCCCTTTGAGCTATCTTCATCGATGATTTTGAAAAAAAAATTCCAATCATGTGATGTTGAGAGCGTGTCTCATCACACCTTGGCATCACCTTTTCAGTACATTCCATTTCATTTCACTCCCTTGCAAAGACGATGCCAATGTGAGGCAGCTGTAGACACGCTAATTTTGACGTCATTTCGAGTAAATTTCATGTCATATAATAATGCCTCAGAATGGTCTGATATTTAATCATTGATTAATTTTTATTGATCTTTTTGAGTGTCAGGTCATACAAACATGTTTAAGTTAATCAATTAAATTGATTTTAGCTCAAATTTCAGTTAAAATATGAAGAAATATAAAAGACGTCGACCTATGTGGACGCCATTTAGCGTTTATTCTTATTTTAACGTTTAAATTTGAATTTTAATTAATTGATTAATTAACTAAAAGACGTCTGCAACTCACGACACGTTTTAGGTTTCCTAAGTTATTTCTACCTCTTCCGGATGTTTATCCTTATCTTAATTAGTGTAAAAGGCGTCTTTCATGGGCGACGCGTTTTATTTAATTACAGATAAAGATGAATTTTTTACCGGATGTTTATCTTTATCCTAATCAGTCTGAAAGGCGTCTTTCATGGTCGACGTGTTTTAGATAATTACAGATAAAGATGAATTAATCTGTATTTATCTGTTGGTTAAGATGGATAAATCCCAAATTTCTCCATGTAAATCCGCGGACGCAGAAGAAGTCTATAAAGACCCTTCACTTGAATGGGTGACAGGAGTTAGTTAGTGATTGATTAGTTAGTGATTGAAGCGATATCGAATTGAAGATCGAAGCAACGACGTCCAAACGCCGAAGTGCTGCTGTTTCTAGAAGTCGGCGTCCGTTCTTCATCCAATCTTCATCCATTCAAGATCAAAGCTTTCCATTCTTCACCAACCAGCATAAGTTTTTCAATTCATTTCTGCATTCTTTTCAATTCATCTTCATTCCTATTAATCTTGCATATTTCGTCACATAACTCCATGCAACACACACTACACTAGCATCATTTTCAAAACCAATTTAAAGGGGTTTCAAAGACCATCCCAACAAGTGAGTTTTCTATGTTTAGTTGCATGTTTAAAACTCTGTTAAGAATAGATACTACTTCAGCCTAAATTCTCATCATTTCTTTCTATTTCTGCAAGGTGTAAAAAAAGAATCAAAAGGGGAGGAAATCAACAAGCAAATCACAAGAACTCTGGACGATCCTCAACTTCAACATCAATTAAAGCAAGAACAAAGAAAAGGAAGGGCTCTCTTTCTTCAGCCGGCTGAAGAGGGGGAATCAAGAGCTCAACATCTCCCACGTTCAAACAGGTAGGTAATCAAACTCTTTCTTTTGGAACTTTTAAGTCAAAAGTTTCTGGCGATCACTTCACTTAGTTTCTTTTTAATAGGCTTTATTTTATATTTAAACAACATAGATTTTCCATGATAATCACACACCTATTTTAAGCACTCACAGAGGGATCATTCTGGTTCATGTCACCCTCGAAGATAGGGTTAGGAACAGCATGCACATGCGGAGGGAGATCAGGATATTGATCGTGAGCACAATGAAGAGGGGTTGGGACATTCCCCTCGTAGCGAACTGGACAAGGATGAGAATTATGGGAGGTATCTGCATCTCCCCCACTTTCAAAGCGGTAATCAGAGTCACGAGGGGCATTAGCATCTCCCTCGTAGTTAACTATGGCATCTGAAACCATGCTCAAGTCCCTACCTGATCGAAGTAGCATGATGTTATATTTTTTTTTTCAGAGATTGACAGACAAGTTGCATAGAGATTAAGCAAACAAGTGGATGTTTAACGTTATTTTAGGATTCCTTGTTGGGTTATTTGGATTCAATTAAATCACAAATTCACTCAAGAGGTAGAATCCTAGTTTAAGTTCAATGTCCACCGTTATATTCTATGGCTTTCTCTCACAACGTTATGAAAATATAATCAGGACTTCAATTGGTACAACCAGCCCGATTAACAAGGAGGAATACCTTGATTTTGGGGACTTACGGAGGTCTTTAATGCCAACCACTCTAATCTGATCGAGGGACGACCCAATCAGAGAGAGTTAAAGACGTCAAGAAGGGTGTTCCTAAAAAGAGGAGGCTGTTAGCCTCAATGCGTATGACCTGTAGCCTGGATGTCCTCTAATGCTTAATACATAATGGGTTATAGCACACAGATCAAAAATATGAGAACTGAGGAAGAAACAAGAAACTGCCTGAATCACGTCGTTGTTGGTCGACGCTATTCAAACAGAGCGTTATTTTTTTCGCAGAAGCTCAGGCAGCAGACAACAAAGAAATCAGACTGAAAGGCGTTTGGGTTGGGCGACGCTGTTTGAAACGCGTCGCTTCTCCTGGACGCTTTTCAAGTCACAGATTCAGTATTTTAGGAGGAATTTCTTGATCGATTCCCCCTTACAAACAAGATGAAAGCGATAAATAGTCAGCTCATGCGAATCTTTTTTTTTTATTATTTCAATTTTTAACAGGATGATTTTATCAAATAAACAATTAAAATATCAATCAATCACACAATCTTTTATTACAGAAACAACTTTTCAACTAATCAGACGGATGATCAAAGAGGAATACCTTGATTTTGGGGACTTACGAAGGTCTTTAACGCCAACTACTCTAGTATGATCGAGGGACCGACCCAATCAGAGAGAGTTGAAGACGCCAAGAAGAGTGTTCGTAAGAAAAGGAGGGTGTTAGCCTCAGTGCGTATGACCTGCAGCCTGGATGGCCTCTAATGCTTAATACATAATGAGTAATAGCACACAGATCAAAAAAATCTGAGAACTGAAGGAAAAATAAGAAACTGCCTGAATCGTGTCGCTGTTGGTCGACGCTATTCAAACAGAGCCTTATTTTTCGCAGAAGCTTAGGCAGCAGACAACAGAAAAATGAGACTGAAAGGCGTCTGGGTTGGGCGACGCAGTTTGAAATGCGTCGCTATTTCTGGACGCTTTTCAAGTTACAGATTCAGTTTTCCAGGAGGAATTTCTGGATCGATCCCCCTCAAAACAGGTTAAAAACGATAAATAATCAGCTCATGCAAATCTTTTTTTTGTTTCAAATTTTAACAGGATGATTTTATCAAATAAACAACTGAAATATCAATCAATCACACAATCTTTATCACAAAACAACTTTTCAACCAATCAACGGGGAGGGCAAGATCTTGCCGCAGGGGTGTGCACGTGGTGCACGTAGGAATAACAACTAAACTAAAACCTCACCAATTGGTGAGGGCGTGTCGAGAGACACAGGTGGTGCACCGTGGGTGCCCGATTGATAACAGCAAGAATAAAGAATTAAAAAGATGGTGAGACCAAGTCCCATCGTGATCGCCAAGAAAGTTGTGAGTGCTTAAAATGGGTGTGTAATTATCATGAAAATTTATGTTATTTAAGTGCAAAATAAAACCTATTAAAAAGAAACTAGGTGATGTGATCGTCAGAAACTTTTGACTAAAAAGTTCCAAAAGAAGATTTGATCGCCTACCTGTTTGGACGTGGGAGATGTTGAGCTCTTGGTTCCCCTCCTTCAGCCGGCTGAAGAAAGAGAGCCCTTTCTATCCTTGTTCTTGCTTTGATTATTGAGTTTTGAGGATCATCTAAATTCCTTGTTGTTCGCTGTTGATTCCCTCCCTTTGATTCTCCTTTACACCTTGCAAGAAATAGAAAGAAATAAATAACAATGATGAGAACTTAGGAAGAAGTAGTATCCATTCCAGAGAAAAATTTAAACATGCAACTAAACAGGTAAACTCACTTGCTGAGTGGTCTTTTAAACCCCCTTAACAAATAGGTTTGGAAAACAATGCTAGTGTGCGTGTGTGTTGCATGGAGTGATGTGATGAAAAATGTGATGCTAATATGGTGAAAATGTGAGGAGAAAAATGAATGAGAAGTTAAGCTGGATGGCCCCTGGAAGCCTTGGTCTCGAGAGAATCTTGAATGGACGAAGAGCGGATGTCGATTCCTAATGGTAGCAGCACTTCGCTCCTTTAGCGTTCGGACGTCGTCAAGCTTCTTTGCTCCAATCACCACCAGAATAATTGCTAATTATCACTCACATCACTCTCTGTCACTCGTCCAAGAGGCTGAGTATTTATAGACTTCTTTGCATCCACGGATTTACATGAAGAAATTTCGAGGTTTATTCAGCTTAACTAACAGATAAATACAGATTAATTCATCTTTATCTGTAATTATCTAAAACGCGTCACCCATGAGAGATGCCTTTTAGGTAATTAAGATAAGGATAAACATCAGGGAAAATTCATCATTATCTGTAATCATCTAAAACGCGTCGCCTATGAGAGACGCTTTTTAGACTAATCAAGATAAGGACAAAGATCCGGAAGAGAGGTAGAAACAACTTAGGAAACCTAAATGGCGTCGTTCCTAACATACGTCTTTTAACTAATTAATCAATTAATTAAAATTCAAATTTAAATATCAAAATAGGAATAAACTCTAAATGGCATCTACACAGGTCGACGTCTTTTAGGCTTCTTCATATTTTAACTGAAATTTGAGTTAAAATCAATTTAATTAATTGACTTAAATCATGTCTGTTTGACCCGACACTATTTAGACAATTAACCCAAAAAGATCAATAAAAATTAACCAATGATTAAATATCAGACCATTCTGAGGCATTATTATGTGATATGAAATTTACTCGAAATGATGTCAAAATTAGCGTGTCTACAACCCTGCGCAGACTCAACCCTAAATTCCCAAAATTGCCCTTTTTGACCTTAAATTCCCTCCAAATTAAACCCAAAAATTTACATAAAAAATTTATACTTTATATAAGTCAAAAAATTAAATAAAAGCTTAAAACTCCTTTTACAAAAAATATAAAAAATGTTTAAACACTTTGATAACCAATAAGTCTGCGCTATATCAAAACCCAAAACAAAAATGAGAACTTTTCTCCTTGAAATTACCTAAAAAATTGAAAAAATAGGCTTGTGACAAATGAGTCCGCGCTACCCTGCGCGGACTCAACCCCCAATTGTTAAAATCCAAACTTTCAATTTTAGTTCCTTTAAAATTAAATAAAAAACCCCAAGATAAGAATAAAATACTTCCTATAAACCAAAAAATTAAATAAAACTCATTTTTCCCCCTTTGCAAAGGATAAAAAATACCTAAAAGAAGCCTCACATCAATTAATTGTGTAACCTTGTTCATTCTTTAAAAACCTACAAATTCAAAACATAAAAAGCATAAGTCTTTGAAGCATTTTTCACTCAAATCAAATAAGCAAACATAAAAAACACTTTTCCATACCTTCCAAATCAAATCCAAAGTCTCTTCACTTCAAATATGAAAAAACACAATAAGAAATGTCTATTAGACTCCTTTGATAAAAAATGTCATCCACTTCAATCAAAATACCATAGAAAAGATCTTCATTCCTCTTACAAATCAAAAATCAAAATAAATACAAGCATTCTCATTGGTAACAAATGAGTCTGCACATCGTTGCGCAGACTCAACTTCATGTTCACTCCCAAACACAAAAAATTCAACAAATCTTCAATGCATCCATATAAATCAATCCAAAAAGACTAAAAAATGTCTATCATCATCATCTATCAATAAAAATCAATAAATCAAGTCCTGCGCAAACTCAACTTTAAACTAAAAAAATGAGCTTTCTTCTCAAATAAAAACTGAAATTCATTTATTTTTTGAATGCAATCTTGTATATCTTATTTATATCATTTTAAAGGGTGTTATTCTAATCTTCCGATGATTAATCAAGGATTTTCCTCTTAGGAAGATGTAATTGACGCTATTCCATTTATGGGTAGTGGGATCGGGTCGAAGAACTACACAATCATCTGATTGAATCAGGTAGAGCGCACAAACATAAATCTAAATCTAAATTAGAAAATCAAGATCAAGTGCATTTTCCCTAAAAAATGTACGACAACAGTGAAATCATTGTAGCCGTTGATGGGTTCCACGGAGAAGCGCATGACACTTCCAACCATCTTTTGACTAGTGACCTCCTTGGTTACCATCAATGGTGCCCAACCACACTGATCGCGTGGATGTTCATTGATCACCACACCAACCTACACGAATCAGTCGAAAAAATATTAATCCTATCCAAACTATCCAACGAATCCGAATAACCCAAAAACTTGGGGATGGGTCTCGGGTCGCCCAATTCTACCATCAGATCCCTCCAATTGAGCCAAAACAATCCCGAGTGTCCGATCACCGCATCTATCACTCCAATGAGTTTGGATCTTCTAAATGGGTATGGACTAGACCCATTTGCCCCCACATTCCACCTAGACCTAGATACAGAATGTACTCTACAACGAATAATTGAAGTCAAATATGAATCAATAAACTAAATCAAATAAGAAATTTAAAAACCTTCCTTTTTTTTAAATTTCCTCTTCTTTCCTTTTTTGTCTTTTTCCCATTTCTTTATCTCCTCCTTCCCCCTTCTACCTTCGTGAAGCCAACAAAAAGGGGGGATGCCTAGCCTTACCCCCTTAGGGGCTGCTGCAACAACCCATCGTCAGAGCGTTGTCAGCTATCACCTACCACCACTGCAAGTGCTGCCTGCCACTGGTAGCTTCCTTCTCCCTCTCTTCTCCTCTCTTATTCTTCAAGGCTGCAAAGAAGAAGAAGAAGAAGAAGAGAAAGCACTAGCTGTCAGCATCCTTCAGAATGAACCTATCAGTGCCAACCACCGGTGCCATCGTCTTCATAGCGTCACTGCCTTGTCGTTGTTACAAGCCCCAAGCATCACCATCAACGACTATTAGTGTAGCTTGCCAGCCAATGCTGCAGTAACACACTAATGCCAATCACCTTCGCGGTTCCGCCAAGAACCATCGGAATAGCATCACCCCCTTTCATGAGCTGGAGGTTATGTATATAATATATGCACTCATATGTTAGATATTTATGATTGTGAAATATGAAATTTGACATAAAATATATCCTCATGACCATGTGATCATTAGACTTTCAAATCTGGACATAGTGTAAGGCATGCTGTGTATAATTCACATGGATGCTAGGATCATGTTGTAGTAAGACCTTTTCGCATAAATTATATCTTAGAATATATAAGTTCCTTATGATTTTGATTATATACCATGCAACTTGCAAATTTTACTGTATTATGTTATGTGTGGGATTTAAATGTTTATTGGGTAAAAAAAAACTCATTTTACTTATTAATAGCTTTTGGAAGGATTGACCTAGACTCCGAAGAAGGGAATGTGTGCTTATGATTCAAGAGATTCTAAGGAGAAGATTAGATATCTTAATTAGAGTAGATCATATGTTTTCCATTTAGAATGATGTAGTGGATTTAATTTGGAAAGTATATGATTTTGGATCTTGGAAAATGTGTTCTACTTCAAATATGTGTTAGATTATTTAGTTTGGTATTCTAATTAAACAATTAGGTTATGTTATAATGATGTTGGCATTATTTAGTTGAATTTGGATTATCTTAGCTCTCATTTTATGTGATTTGAGGATTTATCCTCTTCTTATGTGTCTTGTCTCTGTTGTGAGTTAGAAGTACTGAACTAGAATGAGGACATGATATCATGATGCTTATATAAATTACAGGGCTATACTACAATTTGAATTTGATCCTTGAATCATTAGATTATCATTCATCCTTTTAGGTCATCTTTTCATGAATCTATTAGAAAAGACATTCACATAAAGTTCTCCATGAGCTTTTTAGCATGAGAGGTCAAATAGCTAGGAATTCGTCGTACAAGCCATCTTAATTTCATGCTATGATCTTGGGTAAACCATTAACATGGAATCTGCATAGAACATGAATGGAAAATGCATGGAGTCTAAGCATGTAACCTAGGACTTTGAAAAGCATCATCCTATCTAGGACATTCCATTCAAATGTATAAAGGAGACCTTCGCAAGTGAAGCTCCTCCATTCTCAATGTTCCCCATTTGTTGTGCCATCCACAAGCTCCTAAGGCCAACTTTCACTATTAAGCTCTCCCCCTTCTCCTACTTATAGATTTGGGAGAGTTGGAGTTGGAAGATGTTGTGGTTTAAGGTGGAGGTGGGGGGGGTGGGTGGGGGGGGGATGGTGAGGAGGAAGGTGGGTTTAGGAAGAACGAGAGGGTAAAGAAGGTGGTAACAAGAGCAATAAGAGGAAGATAAGGGAAATGGAGGGGGAATGAGTGTTGAGTAGGATGAGCGGGTAAGATTGGGTAGGTTGCCCTCCACTCTCCCCTCTTATTCTTCTATTTAAATGCCTTCCAATCGAGTATTTGGCTAAAACCCTCCTCCCTATATGCAGGCATTCTAGGGGGTTTTCAATGAAGTGAATTATGGCCATGCAAGATGACATAAGGCAAAGTAAGAAAAGAATTAGGTTGATTAAAACAAAATAAGCACTGAACTTATCAACTTGGCATGAATGGAAAAATTACATTAATGCCCTTTAATTCAACGTGTTCCCCAAACTCACTTCACCCTTATTTAGTGTATTTCTCTCCTTGGCCATATACTAGGTTTAGCCCTTTAGGGTGATGCCCTAATCCTCGACACCAGTACCCCAAATACAACTTTTGCGAGCCAAAACTTGAGCAACACATTGGATTTTCTAACTTTGTAGGCCTGGAATTTTCTCATTGTAGGCCTAGAATTTTCTCACTTTGGCCAACACTAGGTTCACTTCTCATTTTGTCTATGTCATCAATCTTTCTTTTTTAAAGAGTGATGAAAAGGAAGTCCCAACCATTTTTTGTATTATATAGTCCTTTGGTGGTTTCATGCCTTAATTTTTCTACTTTCTACAAATAATTATGATTTTGTTCACGTAAATTCATACAAAGTAATTTTATACTTTGAATCTCCTAAAAGGTAATTTGTAAAATATTATGCTAGCCTTGGTCTATTCTATAATCAATAGGATATTGCCACCACAGTTTAGTTCTATACTTTTATAATTAATATGTTATTCATGCATCTTAGGTTTCTTCCTCTCTACTACTAATGGTAAGTGTAGACACGCTAATTTTGACATCATTTTGAGTAAATTTCATATCATATAATAATGTCTTAGAATGGTCTGATATTTAATCATTGGTTAATTTTTATTGATCTTTTTGAGTTAATTATCTAAATAGTGTCAGGTCAAACATACATGATTTAAGTTAATCAATTAAATTAATTTTAACTCAAATTTCAGTTAAAATATGAAGAAGTCAAAATGACGTTCACCTGTAAAGATGCCATTTAGAGTTTATTCCTATTTTGATGTTCAAATTTGAATTTTAATTAATTGCTTAATTAGCTAAAAGACGTCTGCCAGGCACGACGCCATTTAGGTTTCCTAAGTTATTTCTATCTCTTTTCCAGATGTTTATCCTTATCTTAATCAGTCTAAAAGGCGTCTTCCTTGGGTGATGCGTTTTAGATAATTACAGATAATAATAAACTTTTCCTGGATGTTTATCTTTATCTTAATTAGCTAAAATGCGTCTTCCATGGGCGACGCTTTTTAGACAATTACAGATAAAGATGAATTAATCTGTGTTTATCTGTTTGTTAAGCTGGATAAACTTCAAAATTTTCATGTTAATCCATTAATAACCGCGGATGTAAAAGTCTATAAATACCCAGCTCCTTGGTCAGTGAAAAGTTAGTGATATGAGTGATAGTGAGAGTGACAATAGTGATAATTGGCGACGACGTCCAAACGCTGAAGGAGCGAAGTGCTGCTACCATCACCATTCTTCATCCATCCAAGATCCTCTCAAGACCAAGGCTTCCCAGGGGCCATCCAGCTTAGCTTTCTATTAATCTCTGCATCATTCTCACATTTTTCATCACATTATTCTCACATTTTTCATCACATCATTCCATGCAACACACACACACGCTAGCATTATTTTCCAAATCTATTTGTTAAAGGGGTTTAAAAGACCACTCAACAAGTGAGTTCACCTGTTTAGTCTGTTGAGCCGAACCCTGCGGCTCCCCCTGTCATTCCTCAACAACCTCCTCAACCTCCTTCCTTCATTCACCAGGCCATGGAAGGCCTTCACGTTTCAGCTTCTCGGCCAACTGGGCCACAACTTTCCTCTTCTAGGCAACTGGCCAGGCTACTAACACCTAATTACCAAAATGCCCTCGGGCATGGCGGAAGCTCTGCCGGACCTCCACTCTGTTGTCCTCCTTGCCCTGCATATTCTAGGCAACATGCCTATCATGCACCTCCACCTCCCCCTCCTCCCCAGGTTGATCTGACCACGCAAGCGCTGCTGGCAAAAATGGAGCGTATGGACGAATAGTTCAACAACCTCCAGAAGATGATGGGGGTCAAAGCTGCACTAGAGATCAACTTACCAAGTCTGCCTGTGTTCCATCTGCCACCCTATGAGTTGCCAGTGTACTGAAAGTACAACGGTATTGGTAACCCCTTCACCCACTTGCAGGAGTTCATGTACGAGTCATCCTTCTGGCAAAACGACAAGAGGTCGTTGGCCTTTTTGTTCAGGAGATCTTTAGAGGGACCAACCCTCGAATGGTTCTTTTCTTTAGAACCCGCTGAAGTAGAGGACTACGGTATCGTCTCCCGAAAATTCATTCAATGATACAAGGATAGAGTTTCCCCCTCCTTGTCTATTATTGATCTGATAGCAGAGAAGATGAAGCCCGACGAGGAGTTCGTCAGTTTTGCTGACAGATGGAGGGGTATGGCAGAAAAAGTGAAAGATCACTTGTCTAAGTCGGAGCAAGTGAAAATGTTGATTTCCAATGCCACGCCTCAATTCAAACTCGTCCTCTCCCTGAACAACCTAACCAGCATGGCAGAGCTCTATGAAAGAGCGCAGTACTGTCAGAATGCTTTCAAAGATGCTACGTTCTCTAGTGTCTTTGATCCTCACCGACCCAGCAGGCCTTCACCTCGGAAGTCTGCAGTGCCAAATTCCCCTAGCATAGGTCCAACTACTGAGGGCACGTTCTCTCATGAGCAAGTTAGCAGTATGAACAACAACTTGCCCCAGTTTGTGAGGAGTCAGCAACCACAGTACCAGCGGCTACAGCAGCCAAACTAGCAGGGTTACAGGCAGCAGCAGTCAAATCCACAGTATCAGCAGCCCCAGTATCAGCGGCCTCAGCAGCCGAACCAGCAACAACAACAGCAGCCACAGCAGCAACCGCAACGGCAATTACAGTACCAGCCTCCACAACAGCAATACCAGTAGTACCAGCCGCGCGCACCGCCGGCATATCACAATGTCCCTCCTCCTGCTGATTACAACCGGCAGAGAAGACCCCCAGGCCCGAAGAGGGCAGAGTACCCAGTCCTCCCAGAGTCCTTAGCAGACATTTTCAGTGCTTTAATGGCAGCCAATGCCTTGGTCCTGCCAAGAGAAAAGGCAATCTGGCCCCAGAATGCCGATACTTCCAGGTATTGTTACTTCCACAGACAACCTGGACACACAATAGACACATGTTCCAATTTCGAGATTATATCCATGATCTCAATGAGCAGGGAGGAATAGATTGCGAAGAGATGAAGAAGTGCATATCCGCCTTGAAGGCGAGGAGACCACCACAACAGTAGCAGCAACAACAACCAAGAGCACCAGTGCAGGCAGCAGCGCCGCCGAACATGGGTATAGTGCAAAACCCACTTCCGGAGCATCAGAACCAGAACTAAGTTGCCCCTATTTTGACGAATAGCCGGTCTGAGGCTAATCGAGGGCAACAGTGGAGGATAGAGGACTCTTCCTCTATTTATTCAACGGGTCATATTTCGAGCACCGCATAACAACCACCACGATGCACCATCCACATACCTAGATCACAGCCCATTACCATCACCCCTATACCCACACCCGCATATCACTCACCCGCACCCACTAAGCCATTACCATCACCCACCTTCCTCAAACCCATTACACCCCACGCCACTACGCCTCCGTTAAACAACCCCCCACAGCCAATTATGCACCCCTTATGCCATCCAAACCACTACTTCGCGTATCATTCCCTACATCACCCACTACAACTACCGTTTACCCAAATCCAATCCAGCCATCTAAACCTCTACTACGCATGCCATTCCCCACTTCATCTGCACCAACCCCTTACCCTTCCACCATCCAACCATCTAGGCCTCTCATCCGTACCACGCCACTACCGACCAACCCAACGCCATCACCTGTACACCAACACTCCACACCCTCCCCGCCATCTAGTAACCCTGCGGTGCTCAAGCTATCACCCGGCCCTTCCACAACTGAGGAACATGCGCTCCGGAGTGGGAGGATTTTCAACAAAGTCTTTTCTCACTCAACAGTCAGAGACGGCCCATCACAGCTGTCGGAGGAAGAACACCATGATGAGAGTGTACCAGGCACTCAATATGATTTGTTGAAACATCTGGACCGAACACCGGCACGAATCTCTGTGCTTGAACTGATAAAAAGATCGAAGACCCATCAAGAGGCTTTGATGGAATATTTACATAAAGTGATGGTCAACGAAGACGTGCCGGTAGAGAAGATTACCGCACTACTAGTTTCTTAGGGGGATCAGCCCTCTATCTCATTCCATGTCTCGGAACTAGCACCGCCAGTAGCCAGGAGCATGGCTTTAAGCATTACGGTTAATATCTGCAAGAAGGCCGTGGATGCATGTCTGGTTGACACAGGGGCTTCGATCAATATTTTACCTTCGAAGACTCTGGAATTGTGCGGTGTGCCCAAGGAAAAATGGCTGCCTAGCCCTATCTCCGTTATAGCTTATGATAATTCCACCCGTTCCCCTTTGGGAATGGTCTATTTGAAGGTGGAGCTAGGTCCTGTAAGTCATGCTGAGGTCGAATTTCACATTATGGAAATCGATCCTTCTCTGAATGCCATTTTGGGTCGTCCTTATATAAAAACCCTCGAGGCGATTCCCTCTACGAATCATCAATGCCTCAAATTTTCCTACAAAGGACGAATTATTAAAGTTACGAGCATGCCGATCCTTGCTGCTGCTCACTCTTTGAATACCAAGCCCACTTCTTCACCTGGCCGACAACCTTTTCTGTCGGTATTACAGGTCTACCATCCGGTGGCTGATCCTTTAAAGGCCGCCACTCTTACTCCTTACCCACTAAATGCCATAAAGAGGGGGAAGTGCATGAGTACCCCTGGATGGAAGGTAATGATAAAGAGTGGCTATCAGCTCGGAAAAGGTCTGGGGACACAGTTACAAGGCAGGACCACTCCCGTTAAGGACCATCGAGGGACACCTGAAAATGGCCTGGGCTATAGGCTGAGAAAAATGAAGCAGGACATTGTTCAACAAGAAGAAAATGAAGGCGGCCAAAAAGTCGATTTAAGGGAATGGTACAGATGGTTCGATTTAAGAGATCTATACATCGCATTGAACATGCTGTTTCTTGATCCTTCAGAACCTAAGTGGCCGCCACAGATAGATGAATTGATTGAAGGGCCTAGAGCCATTTTTGACAAGAGAATACTGGTGTCAGAGGAAACTGATGAAGGGGAGCCAGATGACCCCTATAAAGCTGGCTATACCACGGATCTGCTCTGGAGGGGGACTTATCCTTCTCATGTTTTTATGCTCCATACCTTGTTCCGCACTTTGCTCTTGACCCCGACTTGGTTGTGGGTCATTATTGAAGATATTCCACGGGCTCCGCCCGTCATGATTACTCTGTCCCCACGGGACTTCATTCCCCAACCTCCTCTCGATCTAGAGAGGATGTATGATTTAATCTGGGACATACTACTGTATGATCCCCCAAATCCTTTGGCCTTGGTGCCACTTTCTCCATCCCACTCTCCTCCTATTCATCTTCATTCATGTTTTATGTTAAATTATTCTTTTATAAAAAAAAAATGCCAATTTGGCAACAAATTCCTCCCAGATCTTCATTGAGGAAACTTCCTACTTGTCCGATTGTACCCCATCGCGCGGGTCTTTCGGTCAAGATTCTTTTCTAGATCTACTCTGCCCCTCCTCTCGGGAGGATTCCCCTGTATTTCCGTTTGTATCTCATAATTTTCATTCTACTTCATCTTCATTAGGTCAGAATAGGGAGTCTAGTGAAGTAAGGGAGTCTAGTTCTAGGTAGGTTAATCAGGTTAGGAAGTCTAGAAAGTCTAAGGGTAGACGAATTCCAAGTAGATACCTCCAGGACTTAGCTGATCGATGCCTTTCTTGCTCTATCATCCCTTAGCTATTAGAAAATCCAATTCAGATGCCAGAAGATTGTATAAATGATGAGTCGGCTAATGATGGATATGGGGTGTATGAGTTGATACATGAAAAAGACCCCATTGTTGAAGATGAGGAAGATGACGAGGACGCAGCTGAGGCATATGCCAGTAGAGTAAAAAGATTCGATGAACCCTCAGCTGCCGTAGAAGAGCCCACCAAAGAGATCAATTTAGGGACTGAAGATGAAGCTAAGGTTGTCCTCGTTAACAGGAATCTTTCTGAAGAGGATGAGAAGGCAATGGTACAAGTTCTTAAGGACTATAAGGACACTTTCGCCTGCAGTTATGAAGATATGCCGGGGTTAGACTCATCCTTAGTGGAACACAGGTTGACGTTAAAGGATGGAGCTAGTCCGATCAAACAGAAGCTAAGGCGATTCCACCCACAAATGGCTTTGAAAATGAAGGAAGAGGTCGATAAGCTACATAAAGCCAAATTCATTAGAGTTGTCCTTTATCCACAATGGGTGGCCAACATAGTCCCGGTTATGAAGAAAGATGGGAAGGCCAGGATCTGTATTGACTTCCGAGATTTGAACCGGGCGTGTCCTAAGGATGATTTTCCATTGCCTCACATTGATGTACTCATCGATAACACTATTGGCTATGAGACTTTATCATTTATGGATGGATTTTCAGGATACAATCAGATTAAATTGGTACAAGAAGATCAGGAAAAGACATCATTCACTACACCTTGGGGAACATATTACTATGTCGTCATGCCATTTGGATTAAAGAATGCTGGAGCCACTTATCAGAAGGCTATGATGGCAATATTTCACGACATGATGCATATTGATTTAGAAGTGTATGTGGATGACTTGTTGGTAAAATCTAAGACTAAGGCTGAGCATGCCAAAATCCTGGAAAGAGTATTAGAAAGATCAAGGGAATATCAGTTAAAGATGAACCCCAAGAAATGTGTATTCGGGGTATGTTCAGGGAAATTACTTTGATTCATTGTCAGTAAACGGGGAATTAAGATCGATCCCAACAAGGCAAAGGCTATCAGAAAGATGCCACCTCCCAAGAACTTGAAGGAGTTAAGACGATTGATCGGGAGGTTGCAATTTATTCGCCGTTTTGTCTCTTAGCACTCACAAAGGTGTAAGACGTTCTACGAGCTTACCAAGCCAAGAGTCAAATTCGATTGGGACGATAAGTGTCAGGAGACATTCGACGGATTAAAGAATTATTTAACAAGTCCTCCTATTTTGAGACCACCATCTCCAAGCAAACCATTGATACTTTACATTTCTGTCCTGGATGATGCCGTGGGGGCTGTCCTAGGACAAGAGGATGAAGAAAGAAAGGAGAGGGCAGCCTACTATCCCTCTAAACTTCTCAACCCCGCTGAACAGAGATACACATCGTTGGAGAAAACATGTGCAGCATTGGTATGGGTTGTTCAGAAATTGAAGCATTATTTTCTAGCCTATGAAGTCCATCTCATCGCTAGGATGAATCTAATCAAGTTTCTCCTTGAGAAATCTGTTCCTACTGATAGGTTAGCACGATGGCAAAGCTTTCTATCTCAATTCGATATCACTTACATTCGGCAGAAAGCGATTAAAGGCTATACCATAATAGAACATCTCGCTCATCACCCCCTTCCTCGTTTTGATCCAGTCCAATCATAGTTTCCGGATGAGGAACTGATGTCCATAGACCAAATCAGAGATGATATGTGGACTCTGCATTTTGACAGAGCTCTGAATTCCCATGGAAAGGGGATCGACATTGTTTTGTTATCACCTGAAGGTGTCACCATTCCACAAGCCTTTCAGCTTGACTTTCCAGTCACTAACAATATAGCTGAATACGAGGCACTCTTTGCTGGCCTCGAGGCTGCTCATTCCCATGGTGCCACCAAACTCAGGATTGTGGGTGATAGCCAACTGATTCTTCGCCAAGTGTTAACCAAGTATCAAACTCTTGATCCCAAACTCAAGCCTTATCAAGAACTTACTTCTGCTTATTCAAAGCTTTTCACGAAATTGATCTTTGTCCATGTCCCTAGGAATCAGAACATCTTAGCTGACGCTCTAGCCTCACTTGCATCCTCTCTTAATTTTCCAATCAGCAGACAATCCGAATCGATCATAGTTCATAGGCGTCTTTCACCTGCCGTGAAAGACCCTTCATTCCTTAGAACTAAGGAGAAGCTGCTGAAAAAGGTCAGAGATTGAGATATTGTGAAAAAGAGAGAGATTATGTTGATAGAGCTGTTAGAAGAGATGGATGATGAATAGAAGCCATGGTACTATGAAATTGCTAAATATTGTGAAAATCAATCATATCCTGTAGAAGCCACAGCTGTGGAGAAAAGAACTATCAGGAGAGTTGCTCAAAGATACACCCTAGTTGGGGGAGCATTGTACAAAAGAGGTTTTGATGGAGTTCTTCTAAGATGTCTAGACGAAGATGAGCTTTAGAAGGTTATGGAAGGAGCTTATACTGGAGTTTGTGGTGGCCATGTTAATGGACAGATGCTAGTAAAGAAAATCCTTAGACAAGGATCCTATTGGCCAACCATGGAAGAAGATTGTGTAGGATATGTCCGTAGGTGTGCTAAGTGTCAACTTCACGCCGATAAGATTCATTCTCCTGTATCTTCACTCCATCATGTTTCCTCCCCATGGCCTTTCTTTATGTGGGCTTTCGATGTCATTGGACCCCTTGGTAATCCTGATTCCGGCATTAAGCAAAAGTCTTTCATCTTCACGGCAACGGAATACTTCACCAAGTGGGCAGAAGCTGAAGCATACACGGAAGTCAAAGTATCAACCGTCTACAAGTTCATCATGAGGAACATCATCACCAGATTTGGAATTCCGAGCACCATCGTCACCAACAATGGACCTCAGTTCGTGTCACAAGAACTAAAATACTTCTGTAACAGGTACAAAATTGCATTGCATCATTCATCTCCTTATTATCCGCAAGGCAATGGCCAAGCAGAGGCAACTAACAAGACTTTGATAAAAATCATCAAGAAGACATGCAAGTCTAACAAATTCACGGACTGGCCAGACAAGTTGATTGAGGCTCTATGGGCAGACTCCTTATTCCTTAACATTTGGAATGGAGGCTGTAGTTCTATATGAGATCCTTATACCGTCATTAAGAGTACAATTGAATAAATAATTTTCCAATAATGAACACCGTTCAGCACTCCTTACTCAATTGAAACTCTTAGACGAGAAAAGATGGTCAGCCGCTAATCATGCAAGAGTTTATCAAAATAGACTAGCCCGTTTTTATCAAAAGAAAGTCATTGAACGTAAGTTCAAAGTTGGTGAAATGGTTGTTAAAAGGATTTTTGTAAAACCTGGTGTTCTGCGTTCTAAGCTCCAACCCAATTGAGAAGGACCTTATGTTGTATCGCATGTTTTTCCTGGTAATGCTTACCGCCTAGTTAACGCAGAAGGAGAAGAGTTAGCTCACCCCTGGAATGGCTTGCATCTTAAGAAATACTACCCTTAGGTTAAATAGTCGATCAGCATGGTACAAAGACCAGTGGAATCAGAAAATTTAGAAACTCAAATTCCCTTATCAGTCTTAATAATTTAATTCCAAACACATTACTACACACACTGACACGTTTGATTCGTGAGTAATAAGAGATGCCAAGGCCTAAGGAATACCGAAAGCTTGACTGAAAGTGTAAAGTATATATCATTCTTTTTAAACAAAATTCTGTTTTTACACTCGGCCCATGATGTCGAAACGAGGCTTAGAATAGACTACCAAGAATACCCGCCATCTTAGTAGGAGGCCGTCGTAAAAAAAAGAGGGGGAGATCCGTCCCAAGAAAAGAAAAGTAAAAGCAAAAGGCAAAAGCCAAATGTCAAATTAAAAGGCCGTTACACTACAAACGTTGCATCAAGGCCATAAAATAAAATGAAAGGGAACGCAAGGTCGATAAATACCCCGGAAAGAAAATGATCGAACCCCAACGGATATTAGGGTAGGAAAGGAACATCTTTTTAGGTCTCCGGAACCTTCTCATGGGCTTTCTAAACCAATTCTTCCTTTCTTTCTAAAGAGGCGTACTCCAAACTTAAGGAACAACCTAGATTGACTAAAGGATCAAATCATCAAATGGGATCACGAATGGAAACACAAGTTCAAACACAATGGGTTTAAGTTAAATTATTGAAGAACAATTTGGGAATTAAGTTAATAAATGAATATGATCTTTTGATCTGAGTACCATGCTGGTCTTTTAGTTTACATCATATTTTAAAAATCCAAAAAAAAAAAGTATATACTCCAAAATAAATAAAAAATACATATCCTAAAATCCAAAAAGGTACATATTTCAAAACAAAAAAAAAAATGAATATTTCAAAACTACAAAAATATTTCAATTAGCATCTGCTTATTGCATCTAGTATGCTTCATTCCTTTTATTTTCAGTGAGCATCTGCCTGCTTGTATATTGCATTTTGCTTACAGTTCGATTACCTTTGTTAATAAAGGCTATGCCCCTTGACCCCTCCACTAAAGAAAAGATTGATCGACCATTCATTTGGTCAACTAAGGGGCTAAGCCTAAATAGATACTTAACCTGTTTGTTAGGTAATGTGCAGGACACAGTTCACACAAACGCCAAGACACAAGGTTGAAGGCCAAAAATTTCATATGTATATCAAAAGTGTTTTGTACATGATACATCAAAAGAAAGGAAAATACATATAAGCCCTCAAGGTTGACTCTCCCCATCCCCTTCATCCATTTGGCTTTGAGCCTCATCCTGGGCGTTTGGCGGTGGAGCTCTGGGAGGCAGCAGACCCATCAGACTCGGACCAGCTTGGCCTGATGATATGGCCACACTCGCGGTGAATGCACTCCCATGCCCTCTTTCCTGCGCTCGCTAGCGGGCACGTCGGTAATGCTCCTCCACACCGCGTCGCTCGTGCTCTGCAATGCCAAGCTAGACCCGAAGAGCAGTCATCTCGGCATCCACTCGATGCCGCTCCTGCCGCTCCCGTTCTCGGTCCTCGGTGAGCATCTCCAGACGGATCTGGAGGCGTGTCAGCTCACGAGGGAGATCGTCGCTAGAGAGGCGTGACAGCTGCTCCTCCAAAGCTCTAATACGCGCGGCATCAACCTCGGCACGAGCAGCCACTGCACGAGAATGCTCCAGCTCCGCTTCAGCCCTCTGAAGGGCCTCATGGAGCTCAGCAACCAGCAGAAGAAGTCATTTTTTAGTCCAAGACAGTCAAGCGACCAAAGTCAAATTTAGAAATCAAAGGAAATAATAGGACTTACTCGAGCAGCACGGTCCTCCTCTGCAAGGGAAGCCCGGCGGATGGTAGAGGCGAGCTGGCTCTAGAGGTCGGCCAGAGCAGCCTCGTGAGCAGCAGACGGGTAGGAAGAGGATGAGGCTCCATAAGAAGGGGAAGCCGCCTGGGTGTAGACGGCTCGCTGCACCAAAAGACAATCATCAGTGGTTAATCGTCAAAACAAATTAATTAAAATATTCATTCATATTCATTCACGCATACCAGGTCGAAGAGTTCCTTCTGGACCTGCTCTAGCTGGGCCTCCGCATCATGTAGGCAGGCCTGGAGGTCGACGATGACCGCATCTCGCGCATCCTGCATGCCACACATATATACATTCATTCACAAATATAAGATAAAGATAATAATAAAATGAAAAGACGCATAAATGCATACTTACATCGAGTGGTCGGAGGAGCCGAAGCTGATCGGCGTAGTAGGCCCGGTACTGCTGGAGGTAGGCCTCGCTACTCTCCGCATGGGACTCCACTCTGACGCCGTGGCGGTGCCAGTCCTCGTATTACTCCAGGAACTTGGCACGCCAGTCGGTGAGGGCCTGCTTGCCCCTCATGCTCCTTCCGACGCCCTCCGGGACCTCCTCGTCGATCCACTCTTAGTGGAGGCCCAGCGTCCTCATCACGAGCCGTAGGCAGAGGGGTTCGATTTCGTTCAGGCAGTGCAGCCACATATGCCTGCCGAACCTCCTCTGGCCAGCCGTCACCCACGGCTGACCCTCCTCGCCCATACCAAGGTACGGGCGCCAGATCACCTGCATACAGGTTAGATGCATTCATATGAATAACTTGCATTTAATGAATGAAAGATTGCATTTAATAAACAAAATTGAGCAAGTTAAAACTCACCAAAAGCTCGGGATAGTTGAGGAACTGACGGCGGAGGGCCGTCAGCTGGTGGTGCTGGGGTGCCATGTCCACAATTGGCTGCCAACGGCAGGCCAATGGGACGGCACCGGGTTGTACTATCTGCACTCGGCCGAGCGGGAAGTAGTAGTAACTCCAAACCTGCATACATGAACATATAAGTTAGAAATCATCACATCATATCATATTGCATATCATAAACAAATAATAAGACGATTTAATACCTGGAGGAACAGCGAGAAGCCGTTGATGGTGGTCTCACGGTCGGGCGTGACCGCGGACAGGTCGGCGAACAGGTGGGCCAGGAGGGCCACACCCCATGCATACTCATGAAACCTATCTAAGTCATCTAGCAAATAAAGAAATCTATAATGAATGTGGTCACCCTTCGTACCGAAGAGCAACCGACCAAAGAAAAAGACTAGAAAGACCCTAAACTGCCTATCTACCTCCTCCCCCTGACTCGGGTCGCTACAATATACGGAGGAGGATGACTCTGCTAATCTACTCCTAAACTCCTCCCGGGACTCGTCTGACCGACGTCGGGGCTCATCTAATCCTAAGGCGGCCTCTACCTCTACCCGGGGGACCATCCTAGACTCCCTACCTAGGCTAGACACCTCTATGCCTAGTAGGGCCTCTGCCAATCCCTGGTAGTTAGCGTAAGTCACCCCACTTACCGGTCGGCCCTCTACCCTGAGGCCAGTGATCCTGGCCACATCCTCTAGGGTGGGGATCATATGTCCCCAAGGCATTAGGAAAGCCCGGCTTTCCGCATGCCATCTCTCTCGCAGCGCCTGCAGGAGGACCAAATCGAGCCAAAACGGCTCGATCTCAAGGATCTCGCCGAACCCCATCTGGCGCAGGCGCGCCTTCTGGAAGTCCTAGAGTCCCCGGTATGCACCTATCATTAAGTCCCAACTAATCCTTGCTCTCATCGTCCCCTGCAAATGAAAACAAGGAATTTCATCAGTTAATGAACATAAAAGCAGATAAAATATTTCTGAATTGAAAGGCGTCGAGTCACTTGGACGCCTATTGAAAGGCGTCCATAGGTCTTGACGCAATTTGAAAGCATTTTCTGTCCATTTTAAAATCCGGAATTTCGCCTGAAAGGCGTCAGACCAGGACGATGCCGTTTGGAAGGCGTCACCTGGTCTGGACGCCATTCAAGGCCGATTTCAGGTTCTTTCCAAGAACCCCTTTCCCCCTCCTTTTCCTCACTCCATTCAAACCATAGGGAACTTACCAGGTGGAGGTTGCCCTCCTCTCCTTCTTGCTCGGCCATGGGTGCCAGAGGAGCCTCCTCCTCCTCCAAGAAGGCCTCCACCGCGGCGAGCTCGGCCGGGACTTCTTCTTCACCCCTTGTCGAGGTCCGACGGCGCTTCACCATCGCCTTGGCCTTACGGGATCCTTCGCCGCGCTCCATGGAGTTGAGAGAGGGAGTTTGCAAAGGAAAAGGGTGAAAATCGCCGGTGATCGCCGGAGAGAGCTCGGTGGAAGAAAGAGAAAACTTTTGGAAAAGTGAGGAAGAAAGGGGCGCCTTCGCGGTTCTGTTAGAGAAATTTGAATCGCGTCGAGGTACAGCGACGCGTTTCAGGGCGCATAAATTGAGGTGGCAAGGCCAGCTGTTTGAAATTGAGTGAAAGGCGTATGGACAGTGCGACGCGTTTCAGGTTACCGCCAATTCTAGTCAGAAAGGTACAAGGCATGATGATGATAGGTGTCCACATAATACGACGTGTTTCAGTGGATTAATCACAGAATTAATGGCGGAGTTCTGGAAAAAAGTAAGAGAGAGAGTTGAAAGGCGTCTAGGGTAGTGGACCCATTTTAAGCTTAATTCAGGATTTTGAGGATTAATGGCTAATTTTTGGAAAATGAATTATGTTTGAAAGGCTTCTTCCTGAGTGGACGCGTTTTGGATTAAGTAAACCCAAATTGTCATATTTTAAGGAAAAATCTAGTTTTTATTAAGGGAAAAATCATGGACATGTTACAAGAGATTAAGGGGAGATTTCAAGACATAAAGGGACGATTCTTTATTCAAAAAAAAATTCTTTATTACATTAGGAAAATAAAAGGAAAAGGGAACACTTAAGGAAGAAATTCTTGAAGTGCTAGTATGTATGCCACTTTCAATCCTCTATCTCTATTTTTAGAGGATTTTACATGATGACTAAAGCTAATGTTCCATAAGGTAGCAATAAGTTTTGCAGCTTCGTAGTCTTCATCGGATTCCAGAGCACGCCTTTTGATTAGAGATGTATGGGAGAACTCGGGGAATTCATGGCAAGGCAGGCTGAGTTAAGGAAAACATCGATGGGGGTTGTACAGCACGAACTCAGTAGCCCCGATCAATTTAAGCTCTGCTCCCGCTGCACGACGTACTCGGATGGGCTTTCCAACAAGTGCAAGTGGAGAAGGGTCAAACCCATTGGACGACATGCATCTCAGATACTCCCTCCAGTCGGCTCGGGTCTTGAGCTTTGGTACTCGGTTGATCATCCGCTCGTTGAATTTCACGATGTTGGATATGTGGAAGATCGGGCTGTTCTGATAGATCTGAGACGGTCTTGCTGACATCCTCGTGTGATATTCAAATTTAAAGTGTAGCTCGACCCACAAAGCGAAGAGAAGCATGCACCCATAAGGAGGTTGACCTGTGGACGCCGCACAGAGCCCACTATAGAGATAAGCCAGGACCGTAGTGCTAATGGATTTTCCCTCGAAGATTGCGCAAATCACGCTGACTTGATCATCTTCGAGGATGTTGTCTTGCGCGGGAAAGAACAGAGCCCCGTCAAGGCACGTGACGAAAGTTTTCGTCACGTCTTCAGCTTCATCCTCCCTCAGATCATCAATCTCGTATAAGGTCCACTCTGCAAGCTTCGCGAGACTGATCCCTTTCCTGGTAAGGCACCCTTTTACCTCTGTGGGATCCTTCATGATTGACGTCAGCAGGTGTTGGCCGGTGATCTTTTCCTTCATCAAGGCCATCTTATTCTTGATCTTCGGAAGGCCCAACTAAAACTCGGCCTCCTCTAGAAGGATAGTGCACGCGAACTGAGGGAAGAGAATGGTGTGGGTTTGAGGATGCCACTGCTCGATCAAAGCACCTATGGCCGCCCAATCCACGTTTGGGCTCTTGTAGTGCTTAGCGTGGACCACCAAGCCTTGAAGATTCCACTTGGAGATGAAAGTTTGCATGGAGAGTTTGGAACTCTTGGCAAGCTTTCGAATCCAAGGGAGGGAAGTGAATCTCCTTGGACCGGGAAACATGGGGTATGCCTGGAGAAATAGAAGAAAAGATCAATTTGAAAAAAACATGAAGAACATGGGGGAAAAAGAGAAATTGAAAAAGAAGGATTGAAGGAAAGAGAATTCAACTAACTTGAAGGTTAGGATCTCTCCCGCTTAGGTGATTCTCCACCTCGGAGACCTTCTCCAACGTCCTTCTCATCCTTTTGCTTGAAGAACCCATCTTATTCTCAAGTTTCTTCCTTCTTGAAGCTTTGAAGCCTTGAAAACCGTGGAAATCCCTTGAACTTTGAAGAAAAACTCTAATCTTGATCTCTAGATTGTGATAGGATTGCTTTGAAACAAGTTAATGAAGTTTATATAGAAGCAATTGCAATCTTAGGAAGACTTTTCCGGATTGGAAAAGGGATGAGCATGGGAAGAGTTGGAATCCGGTTGGGAATCAGCCAGAACCTATTTCTGCGACTGAAAAGGCGTCGTTGAACAGCGACGTGTTTTAGGTGACTAAAGGGCGTCGGCGCGACACGACGTGATTCAGTTTGTTCTGCTATTTTTACCCGAAATCCAATGTTTAGCCATATTTTGATGCTTGTTCGAAGTTACTGATGAGTTTTTGAGTGCAGGTAATTCAGGAAAATCCAAATGAAACTGGAAAATATCAAGAAGATCCCACTGTGGGAGTTTATGAGTCTCGACCGTGGCTAAAAAGACGGTTATCTCTATCCCTTGTACTATTTCATGTAATTAATTTGCATCATCATTACTATATGTTAAATATTTATTAGAGTATATCAAGGACCTTGTGGTTTTTGATGAAACTGGAATTTGAGTTCCCCTTCAACAAAAACAGTGATAATTCAATAGAATTCTTAGTCGCACGGATAGGCCGTTGAATTGTTAATTAGTGAGGACGATGGTTCCACTTTTGTAAAGCAGTGTGTGGATAAACGAGCTTCGGCTTAGCACTGGATTACAAGAATTGGTATCTTGACTCATTAATGACGATTTAACAATATTATCCTTGATTAATTTATATTTTATTTGACTTTATATTTTCTTTTAGCCCAGCATGCATCATGTAGGACTTTGATATAATTGTGATAAGAATTAATTATTGATTAAATTTCAGACCATTGATCAAATAATCCCAACACGATATGAAATATTCCATTCTGAATTGAGTATCTTGATTATCTTTGAGGTTCGCTTGAAGATATCCTTGGAATTCTATCTTTTCTTGGATTCTTTATCCAATATTTCTTATTTTCTTTATGATCCATCATGGCTGCAGCACGTCCACATTGGCTGGCAAACGCTTCCCATGATGAAACCTGCAGTGTCTACGACCTGGGGTACTTCCCACTCCGTGGAGGTTCATCGACCTTATTTTATTTCCTTGTCTACCTCATCCAGACAGGATTGATCCCATTGATTCCTTGAACTATCTTCATTGATGGTTTTGAGAAAAAATCCAATCATGTGATGTTGAGAGCATGTCTCATCACACCTTGGCATCACCTTTTTAGTACATTCCATTTCATTTCACTCCCTTGCAAAGACGATGCCAAGGTGAGGCAGCTGTAGACACGCTAATTTTGACATCATTTTGAGTAAATTTCATATCATATAATAATACCTCAGAATGGTCTGATATTTAATCATTGGTTAATTTTTATTGATCTTTTTGAGTTAATTATCTAAATAGTGTCGGGTCAAACAGACATGATTTAAGTTAATCAATTAAATTAATTTTAACTCAAATTTCAGTTAAAATATGAAGAAGTCAAAATGACGTCCACCTGTAAAGACGCCATTTAGAGTTTATTCCTATTTTGATGTTCAAATTTGAATTTTAATTAATTGATTAATTAGCTAAAAGACGTCTGCCAGGCACGACGCCATTTAGGTTTCCTAAGTTATTTCTATATCTTTTCCAGATGTTTATCCTTATCTTAATCAGTCTAAAAGGCGTCTTCCTTGGGTGATGCGTTTTAGATAATTACAGATAATAATGAACTTTTCCCGGATGTTTATCTTTATCTTAATTAGCTAAAATGCGTCTTCCATGGGCGACGCTTTTTAGACAATTACATATAAAGATGAATTAATCTGTGTTTATCTGTTTGTTAAGCTGGATAAACTTCAAACTTTTCATGTTAATCCATTAATAACTGCGGATGTAAAAGTCTATAAATACCTAGCTCCCTGGTCGGTGAAAAGTTAGTGATCTGAGTGATAGTGAGAGTGACAATAGTGATAATTGGCGACGACGTCCAAACGTTGAAGGAGCGAAGTGCTGCTACCATCAAGAGTCTTCATCCGTTCTTCGTCCATCCAAGATCCTCTCAAGACCAAGGCTTCCGAGGGGTCATCTAACTTAGCTTTCTATTAATCTCTGCATCATTCTCACATTTTTCATCACATTAGTCTCACATTTTTCATCACATCACTCCATACAACACACACACACACTAGCATTATTTTCCAAACCTATTTGTTAAAGGGGTTTAAAAGACCACTCAACAAGTGAGTTCACCTGTTTAGTTGCATGTTTAAAATTTATTCTAGAATGGATACTATTTTTGTCTGAGTTCTCATTGTTCTTTATCTCTTTTCATTTTTCTTGCGAGGTACAAAAGAAGAGCAAGGGGAGGGAATCAAGAACGAACAACAAGGAATCTGGATGATCCTCAAAACTCAATAGCAGCCAAAGCAAGAATAAGGATAAAAATGGCTCTCTTTCTTCAGTTGACTGAAGGAGGGGAACCAAGAACTCAACATCTCCCACGTCCAAATAGGTAGGCGATCAAATCTTCTTTTGGAACTTTTTAGTCAAAAGTTTATGGTGATCACATCACCTAGTTTCTTTTTAATAGGTTTATTTTCACTTAAACAACATAATTTTCATGATAAGCACACACCCATTTTGAGCACTCACAGTAAATTGTGATCAAACTAATGATTATTAACTAAAAATCACGTCTATTAGTCTAGTCAACTTTAGTTGTTCTAAGTCATTCTAGCGATCAGACTACGTGGCCCCACATGCTAGTCAATACATTCGCCATGCCATGCTTTCATTGCAACAACAAACGCACTCAAGACAACTAACAAACAACCCTCAAGAGAGAGGCATGACAATTAGCTGACCATAGGTCTCGGTCAGGGGGGACATAGTTATAATATTTATTTGTAAACATTAATTTATACTATTTAAGTTTAGTAAGAAACAACCATAGGTCTATGTCATGGTACATTTCACATAAAGAAATGATTGCCTCACTTGTAAGGAATACATAGTGAACTTTCTGCAAAAGAATGCATTGATGCCATGAGGTACCAAGGAGAAAGATAGATTAGGATATCAAAATTTTAGTCTAGATTTTGTTTGGCAGTCATGGATGGGTTATCTAAAAAGGAAAACTTACCAAAAGTAGGTGTAGACACGCTAATTTTGACATCATTTCGAGTAAATTTTATATCATATAATAATGCTTCAGAATGGTCTGATATTTAATCATTGCTTAATTTTTATTGATTTTTTAAAGTTAATTATCTGAATAGTGTCGGGTCAGACAAATATGATTTAAGTTAATTAATTAAATTGATTTTAACTCAAATTTCAGTTAAAAAATGAAGAAGTCTAAAAGACGTCAACCTCTGTAGACGCCATTTAGAGTTTATTCCTATTTTGATGTTTAAATTTGAATTTTAATCAGTAGATTAATTAGCTAAAAGACGTCTGCATGTCACGACGCCATTTATATTTCTTAAGTTCTTTCTACTTCTCTTCCGGATGTTTATCCTTATCTTAATTAGTCTAAAAGACGTCTCAGTGTGGCGACGCATTTTATCTAATTACAGATAAAGATAAATTTTTCCCGGATGTTTATCCTTATCTTAATCAATCTGAAAGGCGTCTCCCGTGGGCGACGCGTTTTATATAATTATAGATAAAGATAAATTAATATGTATTTATCTGTTAATTAAACTGGATAAATCTCAAGATTTCTTCATGTAAATCCACGGATGCAAAGAAGTCTATAAGTACCCTGCCTCTAGAATGAGTAAAAAAAAAAGGAGAGAGTGATATTGAGTAATTACTTTGGTGGTGATTGAAGCAAAGAAGCTTGAAGGCGACGTCCAAACGCAGAAGTGTTGCTGCTTCCAAGAATTTTCATCCATCCTCCTCTCAAGATCAAGGCTTCTAGGAGCCATCCAGCATTAGCTTTCAATTCATTTCTGCATATTTTTCACATTTTCACCCCATTAATTTTACATTCTTCATCACATCACTCTATGCAACACACACAATACTAGCATCATTTTCAAAACCTATTTGTTAAAGGGGTTTAAAAGACCATCCCAACAAGTGAGTTTATCTGCTTAGTTGCATATTTAAAATTTTCTCTGGAATAGATACTACTTCTTTCTAAGTTCTTATCATTGTTCTTTGTTTCTTTCTACTTCTTGCAAGGTACAAAGGAGAATCAAAAGGAGGGAATCAATAACAAACAACAAGGAATCTGGACGATCCTCAAAACTCAACAGCAGCCAAAGCAAGAACAAAGACAAGAAAGGGCTCTCTTTCTTCAGCCGGCTGAAGGAGGGGAACCAAGAGTTCAATATCTCCCACGTCCAAACAGGTAGGGGATCAAATCTTCTTTTGGAATTTTTAAGTCAAAAGTTTCTGGCAATCACATCACTTAGTTTCTTTTTAATAGGTTTATTTTGCACTTAAACAACATAGTTTTTCATGATAATCACACACCCATTTTAAGCACTCACAGCTTTTTTAGCGATCACGGTGGGATTTGGTCTCGCCATCTTTTAGTTCTTTGTTCTTACTGTTATCAATCGGGCACCCACGGTGCACCACTTGTGTCTCTCGATACGCCCTCACCAATTGGTGAGTGTTTTTAGTTTAGTTAATTTCCTACATGCACCACGTGCACACCCCTGTGGCAAGATCTTGCCCTCCCCGTTGATTAGTTGAAAAGCTATTTTTGTGATAAAGATTGTGTGATTGATTGGCATTCTAGTTGTTTATTTGACAAATTATCCTGTTAAAATTCGAAACAATTTTTTTTTTTTTTTGCATGAGCTGATTATTTATCGTTTTTATCCTGTTTTGAGGAGGAATCGATCCAGAAATTCCTCTTGAAAAACTGCATCTGCGACTTGAAAAGCGCCCAGGAAAACCGACACAGTTCAAACTGCGTCGTCATACCCAGATGCCTTTAAGTCTCAATTTTCCCGCTGTCTGCTGCCTGAGCTTCTGCGAATAAATAAGGTTCTGTTTGAATAGCGTCGACTAACAGCGACGCGATTCAGGAAGTTTTTTATTTCTTCTTCAGTTCTCAGATTTTGTGATCTGTGTGCTATTACCCATTATGTATTAAGCATTAGAGGCCATCCATGCTACAGGTCATACGCATTGAGGCTAACACCCTCTTCTTCTTAGGAACACTCTTCTTGACGTCTTCAACTCTCTCTGATTGGGTCAGTCCCTCGATCAGACTAGAGTAGTTGGCGTTAAAGACCTCCGTAAGTCCCCAAAATCAAGGTATTCCTCCTTGATCATCGGGCTGGTTGTACCAATTGAAGTCCCGGTTAGATTTTCATAACGTTGTGAGAGAAAACCATAGAATATAACGGTGGACATTGAACTGAAACTAGGATCCTATCTCTTGAGCGAATTTGTGATTTAATTAAATCCAAATAACCCAACAAGGAATCCTAAAATCACGTTAAACATCCACTTGTTTGTTTAATCTCTGTACAACTTGTTTGCTAATCTCTGAAGAAAAATCTAACATCATGCTGCTTCGATCAGGCAAAGACTTGAGCATGGCTCCATATGCCATTATCAACTATGAGGGACATGCTAATGCCCCTCGCGATTCCGATTACGATTTTGAGAGCGGAAGAGATGCTGATGCCTCCCATAATTCTATTCCTGTTCCAGTTTGGTATGAGGGGAATGTCCGAATCCCTCTCTATCATCCTCATGAGCAATATTATGATCCTCTTCCGCATGTACATGCGGTTCCCAACCCTATCTTCGAGGGAGACATGAACCAGAATGATCCCTCATCTTCTGATCCCTCGGATCTTGTAAATGCTTTGGGAGTTCTTGCCTCTCGTCTGGACCCTCAACAGTTCGAGGCGATCCAGTCCATTCTAAAGGGGAAGACGCATGTGCAGTCTGCCGAGCCGAACCCTGCGGCTCCCCCTGCCATCCCTCAATAACCTCCTCATCATCCTCCCTTCATTCATCAGGCCATGGAAGACCTCCATGTCTCAACTTCTCGGCCAGCTGGGCCGCAACTTTCCTCTTCTAGGCAACAGGACAGACCGCTGACGCCTGCTTATCAAAATGCCCTCGGATATGGCGGAAGCTCTGCCGGACCTCCTCTTTATTTTCCTCCTTGTCTTACGTACTCCAGGCAACTTGCCTATCAAGTACCTCCACCTCCCCCTCCTCCCCAGGCTGATCCGACCACGCAAGCATTGCTGTCCAAGATGGAGCGCATGGATGAACAATTCAACAACCTCCAGAAGATGATGGGGGTCAAAGCTGCACCAGAGATCAATTTACCAAGTCTGCTAGTGTTCCACCTGCCACCCTCTGAAATGCCAGTGTACCGAAAGTATAACGGTATTGGTAACCCCTTCACCCACTTGAAGGAGTTCATGTATGAGTTATCCTTCTAGCAAAACGACAAGAGGTCGTTGGCCTTTTTGTTCAGGAGATCTTTAGAGGGACCAGCCCTCGAGTGGTTCTTTTCCTTGGAACCCTCCGAAGTAGAGGACTATGGTATCGTCGTTCGAAAATTCATTCAACGATACCAGGACAGAGTTGCCCCCGCCCTATCCATTACTAACATAATAGCAGAGAAGATGAAGCCCGATGAGGAGTTTGTTAGTTTTGCCGACAGATGGAGGGGCTTGGCCGAGAAAGTTAAAGATCACTTGTCTGAGTCGGAGCAAGTAAAGATGCTCATTTCCAACGCTACGCCTCAGTTCAAACTAGTCCTCTCTCTGAACAATCTGACCATCATGGCAGAGCTCTATGAAAGAGCGCGGTACTGTCAGAATGCCTTCAAGGACGCTACGTTCTCTAACATCTTTGACCCTCACAGACCTAGCAGGCCTCCACCTCGAAAACCTGCAGTGCCAAATTCCCCCAGCACAGGTCTGACTACCGAGGGCACGCTCTCTCATGAGCAAGTTGACAGTATGAACAACAACTCGCCCCAGTTTGTGAGGAGTCAACAGCAACAGTACCAGCGGCCACAGCAGCCGAACCAGCAGGGGTACAGGTAGCAGCGAAACCCCCAGTATCAGCAGCCCCAATTTCAGCGGCCCCAGCAGCCGAATCAGCAACAGCAACAGCAACAACAACAGCCACAGTAGCCGCCGCAACGGCAGTTACAGTACCAGCCTCCGCCACAGCAATATCCGCAACAGCAGCAGTACCAGTCGCGCGCACCGCCGGCATATCATAATGTCCCTCCCCCTGCTGACTATAACTAGCAAAGAAGACCTCCAGGCCCGAAGAGGGCATAATACCCAGTCCTCCCAGCGTCCTTGGCAGACATTTTCAATGCTTTAATGGCAGCCAATGCCTTGGTCCTGCCAAGAGAAAAGACAATCTGGCCCCAAAATGCCGATACCTCCAGGTATTGCTATTTCCATAGGCAACCTGGACACACTATTGACACTTGCTTCCAATTTAGAGATTACATCCATGATCTCAACGAGCAGGGCGGCATTGACTGGGAGGAGATGAAAAAGTACATATCTGCCTTAAAGGCAAGAAGACCACCACAGCAGCAAGTGAGAGCACTAGCACAAGCAACAGCACCACCAAACATGGGCATAGTGCAGAACCCGCTTCCGGAGCACCAAAATCAGAACCAAGTTGCCCCTATTCTGACAAATAGCCGGTCTGAGGCTAACCGCGGGCAACAATGGAGGATAGAGGACTCTTCCTCTATTTATTCAACGGGTCACATTCCGAGTACCGCAGAACAACCACCACGCCGCACCATCCATATACCCAGACCACAGCCCATTACTATTACCCCTACACCAACACCCGCATATCACTCACCCGCACCCACTAACCCATTACCACCACCCGCTTTCCTTAAACCCATCACACCCCACGCCACTACGCCTCCACTAAATAACCCCCCGCAAACCAACTATGCACCCCTCCTACCATCCAGACCCCTACTCCGCATGCCATTCCCTACTTCACCTGCTACCACTACCGCTTACCCAGATACCATCCAACCTTCTAAACCGCTACTACGCATGCCGTTCCCCACTTCTCCCACCATCCAACCATCAAGGCCTTTAATCCGCACCACGCCACCACTGACTAACCCCACGCCATCACCTACATACCAACACTCCACCCCATCCGCACTATCCAACCCTGCGGTACTCAAAGTATCACCCGGACCTTCCACGGCTGAGGAACATGCGCTCCGGAGTGGGAGGATCTTCAACAAAGTCTTTCCTCAGTCAACAGTTAGAGATGGCCCATCACAGCCGACAGAGGAAGCACACAATGAAGAGAGTGCACCAGGTACTCAATATGACCCGCTGAAGCACCTTGACCGGACACTGGCACGGATCTCCGTGCTTGAACTGATTAAAAGATCGAAGACTCACTAAGAAGCTCTGATGGAATATTTGCAAAAGGTAATGGTCAACGAGGACGTTCCGGTGGAAAGGATTGCAGCACTATTAGTTCCTCAAGGGGATCAGCCCTCTATTTCATTTCATACATCGGAACTAGCACCGCCGGCGGCCAGAAGCATGGCTTTGAGCATCACGGTCAACATCTGCAAGAAGGCCGTGGATGCATGTCTGGTTGACACCGGGGCTTCGATCAATGTTTTACCTCTGAAGACTCTGGAATTGTGTGGTGTGCCCAAGGAAAAATGGTTGCCTAGCCCCATCTCCGTGAGGACATATGATAATTCCACCCGTTCCCCTCTGGGAATGGTCTATTTGAAGGTGGAGCTAGGCCCTGTAAGTCATGCAGAGGTCGAATTTTACATCCTGGAAATCAACCCTTCTTTAAACGTCATTTTGGGTCGTCCTTACATAAAAACTCTTAAGGCGATTCCCTCCACGAATCATCAATGCCTCAAATTCCCCTTCAAAGGACGAATCATTAAGGTTACGAGCATGCCGATCCTCGCTGCTGCTCATTCTTTGAATGTCAAACCCACTCCTTCACTTGGCCGACAACCTTTTCTGTCGGTATTACAGGTTTACCATCCAGTGGCTGATCCTATGAAAACTGTCACTATTTCTCCTTATCTATTAAATGCCATAAAGAGGGGGAAGTGCATGAGTACCCCACGATGGAGAATAATGATGAAGAATGGCTATCAACCTGGAAGAGGCCTGGGCACACAGTTACAAGGCAAGACCACTCCCGTCAAAGACCACCGAGGAATACCTGGAAACGGCCTGGGCTATAGGCCGAGAAAAATGAAGCAGGACATTGTTCAGCAAGCAGAGAATGAAGGCGGCCAGGAAGTCTGGGAGACGATGTCTACACCACACAAGGAAGGTCGGGCCCCCCTAACATGGACTCTATACACTCATTTTGTAAAGGGGCCCGTAATAAGTCATGACAACACGGTGGTCATTACTTCATGTTTTGACCTCCACGATATATATGGGAAAGACTTGGCTAGGCATTGCTCAGAACTACTCACGTACTAGTCCTTGGAGGCTCTGCAGCCTATGAAGATGAGAAAATTCCAAGATCCTGAATGTGAATGGTACAGGTGGTTCGATTTAAGAGACCTCTACATCGCACCGAACATGCTGTTTCTCGATCCTGCAAAACCCAAGTGGCCGCCACAGATCGATGAGCTGATTGAAGGTCCCGGTGCTATTTTCGACAAAAGGATACTGCTGTCAGAAGATACTGATGAAGGGGAGCCAGATGACCCCTATGAAGCTGGCTACACCACATATCTACTTTGGAGGGGGACTTATCCTTCTCATGTTTTCATACTTCACACTTTGTTTCGCACTTTGCTCTTGACCCCGACTTGGTCGCGGGTCATTATTGAAGACATTCCACAGGCCTCGCCCGTCATGATTACTATGTCCTCACGGGACTTCATTCCACCACCTCCTCTCGATCTAGAGAGGATGTATGATTTAATCTGGGACATACTGCTGTATGATCCCCCTAATCCTCTGGCCTTGGTGCCACTTCCCTCATCTCATTCTCCTTCTATTCATCTTCATTCATGTTTTATGCTTAACTCTTCAATTGTCCAAAAACAAAGCCAATTTGGCAACAAATTCTTCCCAGATCCTCATTGAGGAAACATCTTACTTGGCCGATTATACCCCATCGCGCGGGTCTTTCGGTCAAGATTCTCTTCTAAATCTACTCTACCCCTCCCCTTGGGAGGATTCTCCTGTATTTCCATCGGTATCTCATAATTTTCATTCTGCGTCATCTTCATTAGGTCAGAATAGGGAGTCTAGTGAAGTTAGAAAGTCTAGAAAGTCTAAGGGTAGGCGAATTCCAGATAGATACCTCCAGGACTTAGCTAATAGATGCCTTTCTTGCTCGATGATCCCCCAACTATTGGAAAATCCCATTCAGATGCCAGAAGACTGTATGGACGATGAGTTAGTCAATGATGGATATGGGGTGTATGAGTTGATACATGGAAAAGACCCCATTGTTGAAGGTAAAGAAGATGACGAGGACGCAGCTGAGGCATATGCCAGTGGAGTAAAGAGATTCGATGAACCCTCAGCTGCCGTAGAAGAGCCCACCAGAGAAATCAATTTAGGGACTGAAGACGAACCTAAGGTTGTCCTCGTCAGCAAGAATCTTTCTGTAGAAGATGATAAGGCAATGGTACAAGTTCTTAAAGACTATAAGGAAACTTTCGCCTAGAGTTATGAAGATATGCCGGGGTTAGACTCGTCATTAGTGGAACACAGGTTAACATGAAAAGATGGAGCTAGCCCGGTCAAACAGAAATTGAGGCGATTCTACCCACAAATGGCTTTGAAGATGAAGGAAGAGGTCGACAAATTACATAAAGCTAAATTTATTAGAGTTGTCCTCTATCCACAATGGGTGGCCAACATAGTACCGGTTATGAAGAAGGACGGGAAGGTCAGGATTTGCATTGACTTCGGAGATTTAAACCGGGCGTGTCCTAAGGATGATTTTCCATTGCCTCATATTGACGTACTCATTGATAACACTGCTGGCTATGAGACTTTATCATTTATGGATGGGTTTTCAGGATACAATCAGATTAAACTGGCAGAAGAAGATCAGGAGAAAACATCATTCACTACACCTTGGGGAACATACTACTATGTTGTCATGCCATTTGGATTAAAGAATGCTGGAGCCACTTATCAGAGGGCCATGATGGCAATATTTCACGACATGATGCACATAGATCTGGAAGTGTATGTGGATGATTTGTTGGTAAAATCTAAGACGAAGGCTGAGCATGCCAAAGTTTTGGCAAGAGTGTTAGAGAGATCAAGGGAGTATCAGTTAAAGATGAACCCCAAGAAATATGTATTCGGGGTGTCCTCAGGAAAATTACTTGGATTCATTGTCAACAAACGGGGAATTGAGATCGATCCCAACAAGGCGAAGGCTATCAGAGAGATGCCACCTCCCAAGAACTTGAAGGAGTTAAGAGGATTAATCGGGAGGTTGCAATTTATTCGCCGTTTTATCTTTCAGCACTCACAAAGGTGTAAGCCGTTCTAAGAGCTTACCAAGCCGAGAGTCAAATTCGATTGGGACGATAAGTGTCAGGAAGCATTCGATGGATTGAAGAATTATTTGGCAAGTCGTCCTGTTCTGAGACCACCATCTCCAAGCAAACCATTGATACTTTACATTTCTGTCCTGGATGATGCAGTGGGGGCTGTCCTAGCACAAAAGGATGAAGAAGGAAAGGAGAGGGCAACCTACTATCTCTCTAAACTTCTCAACCCCGCTGAATAGAGATATACAGCAATGGAGAAAACTTGCGCAGCATTGGTTTGGGTTGTTCAGAAATTGAAGCATTATTTTTTAGCCCATGAAGTCCATCTCATCGCTAGGATGAATCCAATCAAGTTTCTTCTGGAGAAATCTGTCCTTACTGATAGGTTAGCATGATGGCAAAGCTTTCTATCTCAATTCGATATCACTTACATTCAGCAGAAAACGATCAAAGGCTATGCCATAGCAGAACATCTCGCTCATCACCCCCTTCCTCGTTTTGATCCAGTCCAATCAGAGTTTCCGGATGAGGAACTGATGTCCATAGACCAAATCAGAGATGATATATGTACTCTGCATTTTGACGGAGCTCTGAATTCCCATGGAAAGGGTATTGGCATTGTTCTGTTATCACCCGAAGGTATCATCATTCCACAAGCCTTTCAGCTTGACTTTCCAGTCACCAACAATATAGCTGAATATGAGGCGCTCCTTGCTGGCCTCGAGGCCGCTCATTCCCATGGTGTTACCAAACTCAGGATTGTGGGTGATAGCCAATTGATTCTTCGCCAAGTGTTAACCAAATATCGAACCCTTGATCCCAAACTCAAGCCTTATCAAGAACTTACTTTTTCTTATTCAAAGTTTTTCAACAAATTGATCTTCGTCCATGTTCCTAGGAATCAGAACATCTTAGCTGACGCTCTAGCCTCACTTGCATCTTCTCTTGATTTTCCAATCAGCAGGCAATATGAATCAATCATAGTTCATAGGCGTCTTTCACCCACCGTGAAAGACCCTTCATTTCTGAGAACTAAGGAAAAGTTGCTGAAGAAGGTCAGAGATGGAGATATCGTGGAAAAGAGAGAGATCATGTTGATAGCGCTGTTAGAAGAGATGGATGACGAACAGAAGCCATGGTACTATGAAATTGCCAAGTATTGTGAAGATCAATCATATCCTGAAGAAGTCACAGCTGAGGAGAAAAGAGCTATCAGGAGAGTGGCTCAACAATATACCCTAGTTGGGGGAGCACTGTACAAAAGAGGTTTTGATGGAGTTCTTCTAAGATGTCTAGACGAAGATGAGCTTTGGAAGGTTATGAAAGGAGCTCACGCTGGAGTTTGTGGTGGCCATGTTAATGGATAAATGCTAGCAAAGAAGATCCTTAGACAAGGATTTTATTGGCCAACTATGGAAGAAGACTGTGTAGGATATGTCCGTAGGAGTGCTAAGTGTCAACTTCACGCTGACAAAATTCATTCTCCTGCATCTTCACTCCATCCTATTTCTTCTCAATGGCCTTTCTCCATGTGGGCTTTCGATATCATTGGACCCCTTGGCAATTCCGATTCCGGCATCAAGCAAAAGTCTTTCATCCTCACGGCAACGTAATACTTCACCAAGTGGGCAGAAGCTGAAGCATACACGGAAGTTAAAGCATCAACCGTCTGCAAGTTCATCATGAGGAACATCATCACCAGATTTGGAATCCCAAGCACCATCGTCACCGACAATGGACCGCAGTTCGTGTCATAAGAATTAAAGGACCTCTGCAACATGTACAAAATTGCATTGCATCATTCGTCTCCTTATTATCCGCAAGGCAATGGCCAAGCAGAGGCAACTAATATGACCTTGATAAAAATCATCAAAAAGACGTGCAAATCTAACAAGTTCACAGACTGCCCAGAAAAATTGGTTGAGGCTCTATGGGCCTACCGAACTTCAATCCGCACGCCCACTGGGCAAACTCCTTATTCCTTAACATTTGGAATGGAGGCGGTAGTTCCATACGAGATCCTCATACCGTCATTGAGAGTACAATTGAACAAGAAATTTTCCATTGATGAACATCGTTCAGCACTCCTTGCTCAATTGGAACTCTTAGATGAGAAAAGATGGTCAGCTGCTAATCATGCAAGAGTTTATCAAAATAGACTAGCACGTTTTTATCAAAAGAAAGTCATTGAACGTAAGTTCAAAGTTGGTGAGATGGTTGTCAAAAGAATTTTTGTAAAACCTGGTGGTCCACGTTCTAAGCTCCAACCCAACTGAGAAGGACCTTATGTTATATCACATGCTTTTCCTGGTAACGCTTATCGTCTTGTCAATACAAAAGGAGAAGAATTAACTCACCCCTGGAATGGTTTGCATCTTAAGAAATATTATCCTTAGGTTAAAGAGTTGATCAGCATGGTACAAAGACCAGTGGAATCAGAAAATTTATAAACTCAAATTTCCTTATCAGTCTGGATAATTTAATTCCAAACACATTACTACACACACTGACACGTTTGATTCGTGAGTAACAAGAGATGCCAAGTATTGAGGAATACCGAAAGCTTGACTGAAAGTGTAAAGTACAAATCATTCTTTTTAAGCAAAATTCTGTTTTTACACTCGGCCCATGATGTCAGAACGAGGCTTAGAATAGACTACTAAGAATACCCGCCATCTTAGTAGGAGGCCGTCATAAAAAAAAAGGGAGAGATCCGTCCCAAAGAAAAGAAAAGAAAAGCAAAGCAAAGGCAAAAGCCAAATATCAAATCAAAAGGTCATCACACTACAAACCTTATATCAAGGCCATGAAATGAAATAAAAGGGAACGCAAGGTCGATAAATACCCTAGAAAGAAAATGACCGAACCCCAACAGATATTAGGGTAAGAAAGGAACATCTTTTTAGGTCTCCAGAACCTTCTCGTAGGCTTTCTAAACCAATTCTTCCTTTCTTTCTAAAGAGGCGTACTCTAAACTTAAGGAACGGCCTAGATTGACTAAGGATCGAATCATCAAATGGGATCACGAATGGAAACACAAGTTTAAACACGATGGGTTTAAGTTAAATTGTTAAAGAATAATTTGGGAATTAAGTTAATAAATGAATATGATCTTTTGATCTGAGTACCATGCTGGTCTTTTAGTTTACACCATAGTCCAAAAAATACATATTTCAAAATCAAAAAAAAAAATACACAATTCAAAATCCAAAAAAAATACATATCTTAAAATCCAAAAAAAATACATATTTCAAAATCCAAAAAAAATACATATTTCAAAATCCAAAAAAAAAAATACATATTTCAAAACAACAAAAAATATTTCAATTAGCATTTGCTTATTGCATTTGGTATGCTTCATTCCTTTTATTTTCAGTGAGCATTTGTCTGCTTGCATGTTGCATTTCGCTTACAGTCCGATTACCTTTGTTAATAAAGGTTATGCCCCTTGACCCTTCTCCTAAGAAAAAAATTGATCGACCATTTACTGGTCAGGCAAGGGGCTAAGCCTAAATAGATACTTGACTTGTTTGTTAAGTGATGTGCAGGACACAAGGCAAACACATGAGACACGAGGTTCGAGGCCAAAAGTTTCATGTATATATATCATCAAAAGATGTTTGTACATGATACACAAAAGAAAGAAAGGAAAGTACATAAGCCCTCAAGGCTGACTCTCTCCTGCCCTCTCGTCCATCTGGCTGTGAGCCTCATCCTGGGCATCTGGCGGTGGTGCTCTAGGCGGCGGCGGACCCATGGTACTCGGACCAGCCTGACCAGAGGAGATGGCCACGCTGGCTGTGAAAGCGCTCGCCTGTCCGCGCTCCTAAGCACGCTGTCGAGCACGTATGTACCTCTCCTCCACACTCCGGCGCTCGTGCTCAGCAATGCCTAACTGGACTCGGAGGGAGGACATCTCCGAGTCCATCTTCTGCCGTTCCAGTCGCTCCCTCTCCCTCGCCTCCGTGATAAACTCCAGTCGAGACCGGAGGTGTGAAAGCTCCCGAGGAAGATCCCCGGTAGAGAGGCGAGCCACCTGCTCCTCGAGTTCGCGAACTCGAGCCGCATCCGCTTCAGTCCTCTGAAGGGATTCATGAAGCTCAGCAACCTGCAGGAGAAGTCATTGTTAGTCCAAGGCAACTAAGCAATCAAAAGTCAAATCCAGGAATCAAAGGGAAATAACTTACTCGAGCGGCACGATCCTCCTCCGCAAGAGAAGCTCGGTGGATGGCGGAGGCGAGCTGGCTCTGGAGGTCAGCCAGAGCAGCCTCATGGGCGGCAGAAGACGAAGATGACGAGGCCCCATATGTAGGGGAAACCACCTAGGTGTAGACGGCTCGCTGCACCAAAAGACAACCGTCAGTGGTTAACTGTCTAAACAATTAATTAATTAAAACATCCATTCATATTCATGCATGCATACCAGGTCGAAGAGCTCCTTCTGGACCTGCTCTAGCTGGGCCTCCGCATCATGTAGGTGGGCCCGGAGGTCGATGATGACCGCATCACGCGTATCCTGCGTACCACACATGCATACATTCACTCACAAATATAAGTTAAAGATAATGATAAAATGAAAGAAGCATAAAAGCATACTTACATCGAGTGGTCGGAGGAGCCGAAGCTGATCGGGGTAGTGGGCCCGGTATTGCTGGAGGTAGGCCTCGCTACTCTCCGCCCAGGACTCCACCCTAACGCCGCGGCGGTGCTAGTCCTCGTACTGCTCCGGGAACTTGGCATGCAAGTCGGTAAGGGATTGCTTACCCCTCATGCTCCTCCCAACCCCCTCCGGGACCTCCTCATCAATCCATTCCTGGTAGAGGCCCAGGGTCCTCATCGCGAGGCGGAGACGGAGCGGCTCGATCTCGTTGAGGCAATGCAGCCACATTTGCCTCCCGAACCGTCTCCGGCCAGCCGTCACCTACGGCTGGCCCTCCTCGCCCATACCGAGGTACGGGCGCCAGATCACCTGCATATAAGTTAGACGCATTCATATAAATAACTTGCATTTAATAAATAAAATATTGCATTTAATGAACAAAATTGCACAAGTCAAGAACTCACCAGGAGCTCCGGGTAATCAAGGTGCTGAAAATTTGCTCATGTGATTAATGTGATAAACTATGTTGTTTAGGGTAAATTAACCTATTAAAAAAATGCAACTAATGTGCTGTGATCGCCATAAACTTTTAACTAAAAAGCTTCAAAAAGAGGTTTGATCGCTTACCTGTTTAAACGCGGAAGATTGAATCCTTGGTTCCCCTCCTTCAGCCGGCTGAAGAAAGAGAGCCTCTTCTTGTTCTTTTGTTCTTGCTGTTGAATGTTGAGGATCGTCCAGAAGTTCTCCTGGCTTCGTGCTTGATTTCCCTCTTGTTGATTTCTTGTTGTTGTTGTTGAATGCAGCAGACAGAGAGACAGAAAAATAAAGAAGAAACAGTGATGAGGATCTAAATAGAAATATCAAAGCTAATCATGATTGGAAACATATTTAAACAGCAACTCACTTGTTTTAAATGACTTTGAAACCCCTTTAGAACAGATGGGTTTTGGAAAATTAATGATGTGGTGTGTGTTGCATGCAGTGAGTATGAGAGAATGAAACTAAAGAATAAAAATGAAATTCAAATATGAAAAACTTATGCCCAGTCCAGTTGAAGAAGCCTTGAAGGATGAAGATCTTGAATAAGGATGCCGACTTCTGGAAATGGCAGCGCTCCGGCGTGGTTGCTTCGATCTTCAAATCGCTATAACGCTGAGGCTCAATAATTCTCTCTCTTCTCTTTTTTTTTAACTCCTTGAGATGCAAGGTATTTATAGGCATTTTCTGCGTTCGCGATTAACATAGAAAAATCTCGGATTTATCTACCTTAATCGACAGATAATTACTGATTAATTCATCTTTATCTGTAATTATCTAAAACGCGTCCACCATGGCTGACGCCTTTCAGATTAAATTAAGATAAGGATAAATATCCGGGAAAACTTATCTTTATCTTTATTAGATAAAACGCGTCCACGTGTGTAGACGTCTTTTACTCTAATTAAGATAAGGATAAACATCCGGAAGAGAAGTTAAAATAGCTTAGGAAACCTAAATCGCGTCGACCTTTATAGACGCCTTTTAGTTAATAAATCAATTAATTAAAATTCAAATTTAAACGGTAAAATACGAATAAACTCTAAATAGCGTCCACATGGGTCGACGCCTTTTAGGATTCTTCATATTTTAACTGAAATTTGAGTTAAAATCAATTCAATTGATTAACTTAAACATGTCTGTTTGACCCGACACTCAAAAATATTAATAAAAATTAATTAATGATTAATTATCAGACCATTCTGAGGCATTATTATATGATATGAAATTTACTCAAAATGACGTCAAAATTAGCGTGTCTACAGCTGCCTCACCTTGGCATCGTCTTTGCAAGGGAGTGAAATGAAATGGAATGTACTGAAAAGGTGATGCCAAGGTGTGATGAGACACGCTCTTAACATCACATGATTGGAATTTTTCTCAAAATCATCAATGAAGATAGCTCAATGAAATCAATGGAATTAATCCTGTCTGGATGAGGTAGACAAGGAAATAAAATAAGGTCGATCAACCTCCTCGGAGTGGGAAGTACCCCAGGTTGTAGACACTGTAGGTTTCATCATGGGGAGCGTTTGCCAGCCAATGTGGACGTGCTGCAGCCATGATGGATCTTAAAAAAAAACAAGAAATATTGGATAAAGAAAATCCAATCAAGGATAGAATTCCAAGGATATCTTCAAGCGAACCTCAAAGATAATCAAGATACTTAATTCGGAATGGAATATTTCATATCATGTTTTAATTATTTGATTAATGGTCTGAAACTTAATCAATAATTAATCCTTATCACAATGATTTCAAAGTCCTACATGATGCATGCTGGGCTAAAAGAAAAATATAAAGTCAAATAAAATATAAATTAATCAAGGATAATATTGTTAAATTGTCATTAATGAGTCAAGATACTAATTCTTGTAATTCAGTGCTAAGCCGAAGCTCGTTTATCCACGCACCGTTTCACAAAAGTGGAACCATCGTCCTCACTAATTAACAATCCAACGGCCTATCCGTGTGATTAAGAATCCTCTGGAATTATCACTGTTTTTGTTGAAGGGGAACTCAAATTCCAGTTTCATCAAAACCTCAAGGTCCTTGATATGATCTAATAAATATTTATCATATAGTAATGCGAATGCACAATTAATTACATGAAATAGTACAAGGGTAGAAATAACCGTCTTTTTAGCCACGGTTGAGACTTCTTGACTCCCACAGTGAGATCTTCTCGATATTTTCCAGCTTTATTTAGGTTTTCTTTGAATTTCCTGTAATCAAAATTGTTAATAACTCCAAACAAATATTCAATTTAAACATCAAAACATATAGAATTTCAAAAACGCTGAAACGCTTCGTGTCGCGCAGACGTCATTCAACGTTGAAACGCAGCAGTGCATCTTTTATTCACAAAAACAGATTTCTGGCTGTTCTCTACTCGGATTCCAACTCTATCAATGTCTTGTGTCCTGTATACAACTTGAACAAACATGTTAAGTATCTATTTAGGCTTAGCCCCTTGCCTGACCAAATAAATGGTCAATCAATCTTTTCTTCAATAAATGGTCAAGGGGCATAGCCTTTATCAACAAAGGTAATGAGAATAATCAAACTTAAGTAAAGATGCAACATACAAGCAGACAAATGCTCGCTGAAAATAAAAAGAATGAAACACACTAAATGCAACAAGCAGATGCTAACTGAAATATTTTTTTGTTGTTTTGAAAATATTCATTTTTTTTTGGGGTTTTGAAATATATGCCTTTTTTTGAAATTTTGACATATGTATTTTTTTTTGAATTTTTGAAACATATGTATTTTTTTGGATTTTTGACTTATGTAATTTTTTTTGGATTTCTGACATATGTATATTTGAATTTTTGAAACATGTGTATTTTTTTTTATTTTTGACATATGTATTTGTATGTTTTTTTGACTTTTGACTTATGTATTTTTTTTTTGACTAAAAGATCAGCATGGTACTTGGATCAAAAGATCATATTCATTTATTAACTTCATTTCCAAATTATTCTTTAACAACTTAACTTAAACCCATCGTGTTTGAATTTGTGTTTCCATTCGTGATCCCATTTGATGATTTGACCCTTAGTCAATCTAAACCATTCCTTAAGTTTGGAGTACATCTCTTTAGAAAGAAAAGATGAATAAGTTTAGAAAACCCATGAGAAGGTTCCGGAGACTTTAAAAGATGTCCCTTTCCTACCCTAATATCCGTTGGGGTTCGGTCATTTTTTTCCGGGGTATTTATCGACCTTGCGTTCCCTTTCATTTCATTTCATGGCCTTGATGTAACGTTTGTAATGTAATGGCCTTTTGATTTGACATTTGGCTTTTGCCTTGCTTTTCTGTTCTTTTCTTTTTTTCTTCGGGACGGATCTCCCCCTTTTTTTTTATGACGGCCTCCTACTAAGATGGCGGGTATTCTTGGTAGTCTATTCTAAGCCTCGTTCCGACATCATGGGCCGAGTTTAAAACAGAATTTTGCTTCAAAAAGAATGATTTGTACTTTACACTTTCGGTCAAGCTTTCGATATTCTTTAGGACTTGTCATCTCTTGTTACTCACGAATCAAACGTGTCAGTGTGTGCAGTAATGGGCTTGAAATTAAGTTATTCAGACTGATAAGGAAATTTGAGTTTATAAATTTTCTGATTCCACTGGTCTTTGTACCATACTGATCAACTTTTTAACCTAAGGGTAGTATTTCTTAAGATGTAAACCATTCCAGGGATGTTTTAGCTCTTCTCCTTCTGCATTAACAAGACGATAAGCATTACCAGGAAAAGCATGCGATACAACATAAGGTCCTTCCCAGTTGGGTTGGAACTTAGAACGCGGACCACCAGGTTTTATAAAAATTCTTTTGACAACCATTTCCCCGACTTTGAACTTACGTTCAATGACTTTCTTTTGATAAAAACGTGCTAATCTATTTTGATAAACTTTTGCATGATTAGCAGCTGACCATCTTTTCTCGTCTAAGAGTTCCAATTGAGCAAGGAGTGCTGAACGATGTTCATCAATGGAAAATTCCTTATTCAACTGTACTCTTAATGACGGTATGAGGATTTCATATGGAACTATCGCCTCCATTCCAAATGTTAAGGAATAAGGAGTTTGCCCAGTAGGCGTGCGGATTGAAGTTCGGTAGGCCCATAGAGCCTCAACCAATTTTTCTGGCCAATCTGTGAATTTATTAGATTTACACGTCTTTTTGATGATTTTTATCAAAGTCTTATTTGTTGCCTCTGCTTGGCCATTGCCTTGCGGATAATAAGGAGACGAATGATGCAATGCAATTTTATACCTGTTACAAAGATCCTTCAATTCTTGTGACACGAACTGCGGTCCATTGTCAGTGACGATGGTGCTTGGAATTCCAAATCGAGTGATGATGTTCTTCATGATGAATTTGCAGACGGTTGATACTTTGATCTCCACGTACGCTTCAGCTTCTGCCCACTTGGTGAAGTATTCCGTTGCCGTGAGAATGAAAGATTTTTGCTTGATGCCGGAATCTGGATTGCCAAGAGGTCCAATAATGTCGAAAGCCCACATGGAGAAAGGCCATGGGGAAGAAACAGGATGGAGTGAAGATGCAGGAGAATGAATTTTATCAGCGTGAAGTTGACACTTAGCACACCTACGAACATATCCTACACAATCTTCTTCCATGGTTGGCCAATAAAATCCTTGTCTAAGGATCTTCTTTGCTAACATCTGTCCATTGACATGACCACCACAAACTCCACTATGAGCTCCTTCCATAACCTTCCAAAGCTCATCTTCGTCTAGACATCTCAGAAGAACTCCATCAAAACCTCTCTTGTATAATGCTCCCCCAACTAAGGTGTATCGTTGAGCAACTCTCCTGATAGCTCTCTTCTCTTCAGTTGTAGCTTCCTCAGGATACGATTGATCTTCACAATATTTGGCAATTTCATAATACCATGGCTTCTGTTCATCATCCATCTCTTCTAACAGCTCTATCAACATGATTTCTCTCTTTTCAATGATATCTCCGTCTCTGACTTTCTTTAGCAATTTCTCCTTAGTTCTAAGAAATGAAGGATCTTTCACGGCGGGTGAAAGACGCCTATGAACTATAATTGATTCAGATTGTTTGCTGATTGGAAAATCAAGAGAAGATGCAAGTGAAGCTAGAGCGTCAGCTAAGATGTTCTGATTCCTAGGGACATGGACAAAGATCAATTTCGTGAAAAGCTTTGAGTAAGCAGAAGTCAGCTCTTGATAAGGCTTGAGTTTGGGATCGAGAGTTCGATACTTAGTCAGCACTTGGCGAAGAATCAATTGGCTATCACCTACGATTCTGAGTTTGGTAGCACCATGGAAATGAGCAGCCTCGAGGCCAGCAAGGAGTGCCTCGTATTCAGCTATATTGTTTGTAACTGGAAAATCAAGCTGAAAGGCTTGTGGAATGGTGATACCTTCGGGTGATAACAGAACGATGCCGATCCCTTTTCCATGAGAATTCAGAGCTCCGTCAAAATGTAGAGTCCACATATCATCTCTGATTTGATTTACGGACATCAGTTCCTCATCCGGAAACTCTGATCGGACTGGATCAAATCGAGGAAGGGGATGATGAGCAAGATGTTCTGCTATGGCATAGCCCTTGATCGCTTTCTGCTGGATATAGATAATATCGAATTGAGATAGAAAGCTTTGCCATCGCGCTAACCTATCAGTAAGAACAGATTTCTCCAGGAGGAATTTGATCGGATTCATCCTAGCGATGAGATGGACTTCATGGGCTAGAAAATAATGTTTCAATTTCTGCACAACCCAAACCAATGCTGCACATGTTTTCTCCATCGCCGTATATCTCTGTTCAGCGAGGTTGAGAAGTTTAGAGAGATAATAGGCTGCCCTCTCTTTTCCTTCTTCATCTTCTTGTGCTAGAACAGCCCCCACTGCATCATCCAGGACTGAAATGTAAAGTATCAATGGTTTGCCTGGAGATGGTGGTCTCAAAACAGGAGGACTTGCTAAGTAGTCCTTCAATCCATCGAATGCCTCCTGACACTTATCGTCCCAATCAAATTTGACTCCCGGCTTTGTAAGCTCGTAAAACGGCTTACACCTTTGTGAGTGCTGGGAGACAAAACGGCGAATAAATTGCAACCTTCCGATTAATCCTCTCAACTCTTTCAAGTTTTTAGGTGGTGGCATTTCTCTAATAGCCTTCGCCTTGTTAGGATCGATCTCAATTCCCCGTTTGCTGACAATGAATCCAAGCAATTTTCCTGAAGATACCCCGAATACACATTTCTTGGGGTTCATCTTTAACTGATATTCTCTCGATCTTTCTAATACCCTTGCCAAAACTTTAGCGTGCTCAGCCTTTGTTTTCGATTTAACCAATAAGTCATCCACATACACTTCCAAGTCTATGTGCATCATGTCATGAAATATTGCCATCATGGCCCTTTGATAAGTGGCTCCAGCATTCTTTAATCCAAATGGCATGACAACATAACAGTATGTTCCCCAAGGTGTAGTGAATGATGTTTTCTCTTGATCTTCTTCTGCCAGCTTAATCTGATTATATCCAGAAAATCCATCCATAAATGATAATGTCTCATAGCCAGCGGTATTATCGATGAGTACATCAATATGAGGCAATGGAAAATCGTCTTTAGGACACGCCCGGTTCAAATCGCGGAAGTCAATGCAAATCCTGACCTTTCCGTCTTTCTTCATAACCGGGACTATGTTGGCCACCCATTGTGGATAGAGGACAACTCTAATAAATTTGGCTTTATGCAACTTATCGACCTCTTCCTTCATCTTTAGAGCCATTTGTGGGTGGAATCGCCTTAATTTTTGTTTGACCGGGCTAGCTCCTTCCTTTAATGTCAATCTGTGTTCAACCAAAGTTGAGTCTAACCCCGGCATATCCTCATAACTCCAGGCGAAAGTGTCCTTATAGTCCTTTAGCACTTGTACCATTGCTTTTTCATCCTCTGAAGAAAGATTTTTACTGACGAGGACAACCTTAGGTTCGTCTTCAGTCCCTAAATTAATTTCTTTGGTAGGCTCCTCTACGGCAGCTGAGGGTTCATCAAATCTCTTCACTCCACTGGCATATGCCTCAGCTGCGTCCTCGTCGTCTTCCTCAATGGGGTCCTTTTCATGTACTAATTCATATACCCCGTACCCATCATTGACTGACTCATCGTCCATACAATCTTCTGGCATATGAATTGGATTTTCTAAAAGCTGAGGGATTAAAGAGCAAGAAGAGCACTTATCAGCTAAGTCCTGGAGGTATCTATCTGGAATTTGCCTACCCTTAGGCTTCCTAGACTTACTAACCTGATTAGACTGCCTAACTTCACTAAACTCACTATTATAACCTAACGAAGACGAAGCAGGATGAAAATCCTGGGATACAAGTGGAAATACAAGAGAATCCTCCTGAGTGGAGGGACAGAGTAAATCTAAGAGAGAATCTTGACCGAAGGACCCGCGCGGCGGGGTGCAATCGGACAAGTAAGATGTTTCCTCGATGAGGATTTGGGAAGAATTTGTTGCCAAATTGGCGTTTTTTTTTGGAAAATGAAAGAATTAAACATAAAGCAAGAATGAATATAAATGGGAGGAGAATCAGACGGAGGAAGAGGCACCAAGTCCAGAGGATTAGGGGGATCATATAGTAATATGTCCCAGATTAGATCATACAACCTCTCTAGATCGAGAGGAGGTTGTGGTATAATGTCCCGAGGGGACAGAGTAATCATGACGGGCGGAGCCCGTGGAATATCTTCAATTATGACCCGTGACCAAGTCGGGGTCAAAAGCAATGTACGAAAAAGAGTATGGAGCATGAAGACTTGTGAAGGATATGTCCCCCTCCAGAGCAGATCTGTTGTGTAACCAGCTTCATAGGGGTCATCTGGCTCCCCTTCATCGGTTTCTTCAGATAGCAGTATCCGCTTGTCAAATATAGCACCAGGGCTTTCAATCAATTCATCAATCTGCGGCGGCCACTTAGGTTCTGCAGGATCCAGAAATAGTCTGTTCAGTGCAATATACAGGTCCCTGAGATCGAACCACCTGTACCATTCACATTCAGGATCATCAAATTTCCTCCTTTTCATAGGCCGCAGAGCCTCCAAGGATTGGTACGTAAGCAGTTCAGAGCAATGTCTGGCCAAATCCCTCCCATAAATATCATGGAAGTCAAAACAGGAAGTAATGACTACCGTATTATCATAGCTGAGTATGGGCCCTTTCACAAAGTGCGTACACAAGGTCCATGTTAAGGGATCTCGGCCTTCTTTAAGTGGCGTAGACATTGCCTCCCAGATTTTCGGGCCTTGTTCGATCTCTGCTTTCTGAACCAGATCTTGCTTCAATTTTATTGGCCTATAGCCCAGACCGCTTCCAGGTGCTGCTCGATGATTTCTGACAGGAGTGGTCCTGCCTTACAATTGCGTGCCCAGACCTTTCCCAGGCTTGTAGCCGTTCTTCATCATGATCTTCCATCCTGGGGTACTCATGCACTTCCCCCTCTTGATAGCATCTAATGGATATGGAGAGATAGTAGCGGCTTTCAGAGGATCAGCCACTGGACGGTAGACCTGTAATACCGACAGAAAAGGTTGTCGGCCAGGTAAAACAGCAGATTTGATGTTCAATGAGTGAGCAGCAGCAAGGATCGGCATGCTCGTTACTTTAATTATTCGTCCTTTGAAAGGAAATTTGAGGCATTGATGATTCGTAGAAGGAATCGCCTCGAGAGTTTTAATATAAGGACGACCTAAAATGGCATTTATGGAAGGGTCGATTTCCAAGATGTGAAATTCAACCTCTGCATGACTTACAGGGCCCAGCTCCACCTTTAAATAAACCATTCCCAGAGGGGAACGGGTAGAATTGTCATATACTGTTACTGAGATGGGGCTGGGCAGCCATTTCTCTTTGGGCACACCGCATAACTCCAGGGTCTTCGGAGGTAGAACATTGATCGAAGCCCCTGTGTCGACCAGGCATGCATCAACGGCCTTCTTACAGATGTTGACCGTGATACTCAGAGCCATGCTTCTGGCTGCCGGCGGTGCTAGTTCCGATGTATGAAATGTTATAGAGGGCTGATCCCCATGAGGAACTAGTAATGCTGCAATCTTCTCTACCGGCACGTCTTCATTGACCATCACCTTCTGCAGATATTCCATTAAAGCTTCTTGGTGACTCTTGGATCTTTTGATCAGTTCAAGTATAGTGATCCGTGCCGGTGTCCGATCCAGGTGTTTCAACAGGTCGTATTGAGTGCCTGGTGCACTCTCTTCATTGTGGGCTTCCTCAGTCGGCTGTGATGGGCCATCTCTGACTGTGGACTGAGGAAAGACCTTGTTGAAAATCCTTCCACTCCGGAGTGCGTGTTCTTCAACCGTGGAGGATCCGGGTGACACTTTAAGTACCGCAGAGTTGGATGGTGCGGATGGCGTAGAGGGTTGGTAGGTAGGTGATGGCGTAGGGCTAGGTGGTGATGGCGCGGTGCGGACTAAAGGCCTAGAGGGTTGGATGGTGGATGAGTAAGTGGTTGGCGAAGTGGGGAATGGTACGCGTAATAGTGGTCTAGACGGTAAGGGCATATCTGGATAAGCGGTGGTGGTAGCGGGTGAAGTAGGAAACGGTATGCGTAGTAATGGCCTAGATGGTAGGAGGGGCGCGTTATTGGTTTGTGGGGGGTTATATGATGGAGGTGTAGTGGTGCGGGGCGTAATGGGTCTTAGGAAGGTGGGTAGTGGTATTGGATTATTGGGCGTGGGCGAGTGGTATGTAGGTGTGGGTATGGGGGTAATGGTAATGGGTTGTGGCCTTGGTATGTGGATGGTGCGGCGTGGTGGTCGCTCTGCGGTACTTTGAACGTGACCCGTTGAACAAAGAGAGGAAGAGTCCTCTACCCTCCACTGCTGCCCACGACCAGCCTCAGACTGGCTGTTCGTCAAGATGGGAGCAACCTGGTTTTGGTTCTGATGCTCCGGGAGTGGATTCTGCACTATTCCCATGTTGGGTGGTGCTACTGCATGTGCCGGTGGTCTTGCTTGCTGCTGCTGCTGCTGCGGTCTCCTCGCCTTCAGGGCTGTTATGTATTTCTTCATTTCCTCCCAGTCAATGCCGCCCTGCTCGTTGAGATCATGGATATAATCTCTGAATTGGAAGCAGGTGTCAATGGTATGCCCAGGTTGCCTGTGGAAATAGCAATACCTAGACATATCGGCATTTTGAGGCCAGACGGCCTTCTCTCTCGGCAAAGCTAAGGCATTGGCTGCCATTAAAGCGCTGAAAATATCCGCCAAGGATTCTGGGAGGGCCGGGTACTCTGCCCTTTTCGGGCCTGGAGGTCTCCTCTGCTGGTTGTAGTCACCAGGAGGAGGGACATTGTGATACGCCGGCGGTGCACGCGGCTGGTACTGTGGCTGTTGCTATTGCTGCTGATGTGGCTGCTGATACTGCTGTTGCCGTTGCGGCTGTTGATACTGCTGTTGGTAATGGGGGTTCTGCTGCTGTCTGTACCCCTGCTGGCTCGGCTGTGGTGGCCTCTGGTACTGCTGCTGATTCCTCACAAACTGGGGCGAGTTATTGTTCATAGTACTGACCTGCTCGTGAGAGAGCGTGCCCTCAGTAGTTGGACCTGAGCTAGGAGAATTTGGCACTGCAGGCTTCCGAGGCGGAGGCCTGTTAGGTCTGTGAGGATCAAAGATGCTAGAGAACGTAGCGTCCTTGAAAGCATTCTGGCAGTACCGTGCCCTTTCATAGAGCTCTGCCATGTTCGTCAAGTTGTTCAAGGAGAGGACTAGCTTGAACTGGGGAGTGGCGTTAGAAATCAACATTTTCACTTGTTCGGATTCGGACAAGTGATCTTTCACTTTTTCAGTCAGGCCCCGCCACCTGTCAGCAAAACTGACAAACTCCTCGTCCGGTTTCATCTTTTCTGCAATAAGATCCGTGATAGACAAGGAGGGTGCAACTCTGTCCTGGTATCGTTGGATAAATTTACGTGAAACGATACCATAATCCTCTACTTCTGAGGGTTCCAGAGAAAAGAACCACTCGAGGGCTGGTCCCTCTAGGGATCTCCTGAACAAGAAAGCTAATGACCTCTTATCATTCTGCCAGAAAGAGGATTCGTACATGAACTCCTTCAGGTGCGTGAAGGGGTTACCAGTACCGTTATACTTTCGATACACTGGCATTTCAGAGGGTGGCAGATGAAACACTGGCAGGCTCGGTAAATTGATTTCTGGCACAGCTTTAACCCCCATCATCTTCTGAAGATTGTTAAACTGCTCGTCCATGCGCTCCATCTTGGCCAGCAACGTCTGCGTGGTTAGATCTGTCTGGGGAGGAGGAGGAGGAGGAAGTACTTGATAGGCCTGCTGCCTAGAGTACGTTGGACAAGGAGGATAATAAGGATGAGGTCCGGCAGAGCTTCCGCCATGCCCGAGGGCATTTTGATAAACGGGCGTCTGCGGTCTAGCCGGTTGCCTGGATGAAGAAAGTTGTGGCCCATTTGGCCGAGAAGTAAGATGAAGGCCTTCCATGGCCTGTTGGATATAAGGAGGAGGAGGAAGAGGTTGTTGAGGAACAACGGGGGGAGCCACAGGGTTTGGCTCAGCAGGCTGCATGGGTGCCTTCCCCTTCAAGATGGACTGGATCGCCTCGAACTGCTGAGGGTCCAGTCGGGAGGCAAGAACTCCCAGAGCATTAACAAGATCCATAGGATCGGAGGATGAGGGATCATGCTGATTCATGTCCCCCTCAAAGTCAGGATTAGGAATCGCATATTCATGCGGAGGAAGATCATGATATTGATCGTGTGGATTAAAAAGAGGAGTTCGGACATTCCCGTCATGCCGAACTGGAATGGGGACAGAATTACGAGAGGCATCAGCATTTCTCCCGTTCTCGTAGTTGAAATCAGAATTGCGAGGGGCATTAGCATCTCCCTCGTAGTTGATAATGGCGTCTTGGGCCATACTCAAATCTCTGCCTGATCGCAGCAACATTATATTAGATTCTCTTTTCAAAAAAAAAATTAATCAAACAAGTTGTGCAGAGATTAATCAAACAAGTGGATGCTTAACGTGATTTCAGGATTCCTTGTTGAGTTATTTGAATTGGATTAAACCACAATTTCGCTCAGGGAAGGATCCTAGTTTCAGTTTGATTTCCACCGTTATTCTCTAAGATTTTCTCTCACAACGCTTTCAGAATCTAGCCGGGACTTCAATTGGTACAACCAGCCCGATGATCAAGGAGGAATACCTTGATTTTGGGGACTTATGGAGGTCTCAACGTCAACTTCTCTAGTCTGATCAAGGGACCAACCCAATCAGAGAGAGTTGCTAACGTCGAGTAATGTGTTCCTAAGAAAAGGAGGGTTTTAGCCTCAATGCATATGCCCTGCGACCTGGATGGCCTCTAATGCTTAATAGAGTAATGTGTAGCTAGCACTCAACACAGAAATCTGGAAACTGAAAAATAATTAAGAAACTGTCTGAATCGCGTCTATGATAGTCGACGCTATTCAAAACAGAACTTAATTCTTTCGCAGAGAACAGATGCAAACAGCAGAGAAAACCTGGAAAATAACTAAAAACTGTACGAATCGCGTCGATGATGGTCGACGCTATTCAACACAGAAGTTAATTATTTCACAGAAACAGATGTAAACGACAGAGAGAATCTGGAAGCTAAAAGGCGTCTAGGAGCACTGACGCGGTTTTGAAACGCGTCGTCGTTACTGGACGCTTTTTAGTTCGCAGAAACAGATTTCCAGAAGGATTTTCTGGGTCGAATCCTCCTTAAACAGGGAAAAATGCAATAAATAATCGACTCATGCAAAGATTTTTAGTTTCAGATTTTAAACAGGATGGTTTACTATCCAAACAACTAAGAAATCACACAATCACACAGCATTTTATCACCAAAAACAGCTTTTTAACTAATCAAGGGGAGGCAAGATCTTGCCACTGGGGTGTGCACGTGGTGCACGAGGGAAATTAAACAAACTAAACACTCACCAATTGGTGAGGACGTGTCGAAAGACACAAGTGGTGCACCGTGGGTGCCCGGTATGATAATAGCAAGAACAAAAGAAATTAAAAGACGGCGAGACCAAGTCCCACCGTGATCGCCAAAAGAGCTGTAGGTGCTGAAAATTTGCTCATGTGATTAATGTGATAAACTATGTTGTTTAGGGTAAATTAACCTATTAAAAAAATGCAACTAATGTGCTGTGATCGCCAGAAACTTTTAACTAAAAAGCTTCAAAAAGAGGTTTGATCGCTTACCTGTTTAAACGCGGAAGATTGAATCCTTGGTTCCCCTCCTTCAGCCGGCTGAAGAAAGAGAGCCTCTTCTTGTTCTTTTGTTCTTGCTGTTGAATGTTGAGGATCGTCCAGAAGTTCTCCTGGCTTCGTGCTTGATTTCCCTCTTGTTGATTTCTTGTTGTTGTTGTTGAATGCAGCAGACAGAGAGACAGAAAAATAAAGAAGAAACAGTGATGAGGATCTAAATAGAAATATCAAAGCTAATCATGATTGGAAACATATTTAAACAGCAACTCACTTGTTTTAAATGACTTTGAAACCCCTTTAGAACAGATGGGTTTTGGAAAATTAATGATGTGGTGTGTGTTGCATGCAGTGAGTATGAGAGAATGAAACTAAAGAATAAAAATGAAATTCAAATATGAAAAACATATGCCCAGTCCAGTTGAAGAAGCCTTGAAGGATGAAGATCTTGAATAAGGATGCCGACTTCTGGAAATGGCAGCGCTCCGGCGTGGTTGCTTCGATCTTCAAATCGCTATAACGCTGAGGCTCAATAATTCTCTCTCTTCTCTTTTTTTTTAACTCCTTGAGATGCAAGGTATTTATAGGCATTTTCTGCGTTCGCGATTAACATAGAAAAATCTCGGATTTATCTACCTTAATCGACAGATAATTACTGATTAATTCATCTTTATCTGTAATTATCTAAAACGCGTCCACCATGGCTGACGCCTTTCAGATTAAATTAAGATAAGGATAAATATCCGGGAAAACTTATCTTTATCTTTATTAGATAAAACGCGTCCACGTGTGTAGACGTCTTTTACTCTAATTAAGATAAGGATAAACATCCGGAAGAGAAGTTAAAATAGCTTAGGAAACCTAAATCGCGTCGACCTTTACAGACGCCTTTTAGTTAATAAATCAATTAATTAAAATTCAAATTTAAACGGTAAAATACGAATAAACTCTAAATAGCGTCCACATGGGTCGACGCCTTTTAGGATTCTTCATATTTTAACTGAAATTTGAGTTAAAATCAATTCAATTGATTAACTTAAACATGTCTGTTTGACCCGACACTCAAAAATATTAATAAAAATTAATTAATGATTAATTATCAGACCATTCTGAGGCATTATTATATGATATGAAATTTACTCAAAATGACGTCAAAATTAGCGTGTCTACAGTCGGCTCGGGTCTTGAGCTTTGGTACTTTGTTGACCATTCGCTCGTTGAACTTCATAATGTTGGAGATGCAGTGGATTGGGCTGTTCAAATAAATTTGAGACGGTCTTGGCGACATCCTCGTGCAGTACTCAGATTTGAAATGTAGCTCGACCCACAAAGCGAAGAGTAACATGCACCCGTAAGGAGGACGACCCGTGGACGCTACAAAGAGCCTACTGTAGAGGTAGGCCAAGATCGCAGTGCTAATGGATTTCCCCTCAAAGATCGTGCAGATAGCACTGACTTGATCACCTTCCAAGATGTTGTCTTGCGCGGGAAAGAAGAAAGTCTCGGCAAGGCACGTGACGAAAACTTTCGTCACATCTTCAGCTTCATCCTCCCTTAGATCATCGATCTCATACAAAGTCCATTCAGCAAGCTTTGCAAGGTTGATCCCTCTATTGGTAAGGCATCCTTTAGCTTCTGAGGGATCCTTCATAATTGACGTCAATAGTTGTTGACCGGTGATCCTTTCTTTTGTCAAAACCATCTTGTCCTTGGTCTTTGGAAGACCCAACAGGAGCTCCGCCTCCTCTAAAAGGATAGTGCACTCGAAATCCGGGAAAAAGAACGTGTGAGATTGAGGATGCCACTGCTCGATCAAGGCACCCATAGCCGCCCAATCCACGCTCGAACTCTTGTAGTGTTTAGCATGCACTACTAATCCTTGGAGATTCTACTTCGAGATGAATGCTTGCATAGAAAGTTTAAGACTCTTAGTGAGTTTGCGAATCAAAGGGAGAGAAGTGAATCTCCTTGGGCCGAGAAACATGGGATATGTCTAAAAAAAAGAAAAGAAAGCATCAATCGAAGAACATGGAAAACTTGAAGAACATGGAGGAGTTTGAAGAAGAAGAATTGAAGGAAAGCTAATTCAACTTACTTGGAGATTAGGATCCCTTCCAATAAGGTGATTCTCCACATCGGAGATCTTCTCTAACGACCTTTTCATCCTTTTGTTTGAAGAACTCATCTTATTCCGGGATTTCTTCCTTCTTGAAACTTAAAAACCTCGAAAACCTTGGAAAACCCTTGAACCTTGAAGAAAAACTCAACCTTGGAATTCTAGATTGTGGTAGGATTGCTTAGAAACAAGTTAATGATGTTTATATAGAGGAAATTGCGATCCTAGGAAGACTTTTCCGGATTGGAAAAGGGATGAGTATTGAAAGAGTTGGAATCCGAGTAGAGAACAGTCAGAATTCTGTTTCTGCGACTGAAAAGGCGTCGTGAGACACCGCCGCATTTTATACCGTTAAAGGGCGTCGGCTCGACACGACGCGTTTCAAGCTTTCTGTCATTTACCTAAAATTCCATATTTTGATGCTTAATTAAACACTTGTTTGAAGTTATTGATGAATTTTTGAGCGCAGGAAAATCAAGGAAAGCTGAAAATCTCAAGAAGATCCCACTGTGGGAGTTTATGAAGTCCCGACTGTGGCTAAAAAGACGGTTATTTCTACCCTTGTACTATTTCATGTAAATCATTTGCATTACTATATGTTAATTATTTATTAGAGCATGTCAAGGACCTTGTGCTTTTGATGAAACTGGAATTTGAGTTACCCTACAACAAAAACAGTGACAATTTCGGAGAATTCTTAATTGCACGGATAGGCCGTTGGATTGTTAATTAGTGGGGACGATGGTTCTACTTTTGTGAAACGGTGCGTGGATAAACGAGCTTCGGCTTAGCACTGAATTACAAGAATTGGTATCTTGACTCATTAATGACAATTTAACAATATTATCCTTGATTCATTTATATTTTATTTGACTTTATATTTTTCTTTTAGCCCAGCATGCATCATATAGGACTTTGAAATTAGTGTGGTAAGGATTAATTACTGATTAATTTTCAGACCATTAAATCAAATAACTCCAACATGATATGAAACATTCCATTCTGAATTGAGTATCTTGATTATCTTTAAGGTTCGCTTGAAGATATCTTTGGAATTCTATCCTTTCTTGGATTCTTTATCCAATATTTCTTGTTTTTTTTTAAGATCCATCATTGCTGCAACATGTCCACATTGGCTGGCAAACGCTCCATATGATGAAACCTACAGTGTGTACGACTTGGGGTACTTCCCACTCCGTGGAGGTTGATCGACTTTATTTTATTTCCTTGTCTACCTCATCCAGACAGGATTGATCCCATTGATTCCTTGAACTATCTTCATTGATGGTTTTGAGAAAAATTCCAATCATGTGATGTTGAGAGCATGTCTCATCACACCTTGGCATCACCTTTTCAGTACATTCCATTTCATTTCACTCCCTTGCAAAGACGATGCCAAGGTGAGGCAACTGTAGACACGCTAATTTTGACATCATTTCGAGTAAATTTCATATCATATAATAATGCTTCAGAATAGTCTGATATTTAATCATTGGTTAATTTTTATTGATCTTTTTAAGTTAATTATCTGAATAGTGTCGGGTCAGACAAATATGATTTAAATTAATTAATTAAATTGATTTTAACTCAAATTTCAGTTAAAATATGAAGAAGTCTAGAAGACGTCGACCTCTGTAGACGCCATTTAGAGTTTATTCATATTTTGATGTTTAAATTTGAATTTTAATCAGTAGATTAATTAGCTAAAAGACGTCTGCATGTCACGACGCCATTTAGGTTTCCTAAGTTCTTTCTACTTCTCTTCCGGATGTTTATCCTTATCTTAATTAGTCTAAAAGACGTCTCAGTGTGACGACGCGTTTTATCTAATTACAGATAAAGATAATTTTTTCCCAGATGTTTATCCTTATCTTAATCAATCTGAAAGGCGTCTCCCGTGGGCGACGTATTTTAGATAATTACAGATAAAGATAAATTAATATGTATTTATCTGTTAATTAAACTGGATAAATCTCAAGATTTCTTCATATAAATCCGCAGATGCAAAGAAGTCTATAAATACCTTGCCTCTAGAATGAGTAAAAAAAAAAGGAGAGAGTGATATTGAGTAATTACTTTGGTGGCGATTGAAGCAAAGAAGCTTGAAGGCGACGTCCAAATGCTGAAGTGTTGCTGCTTCCAAGAATTTTCATCCATCCTCCTCTCAAGATCAAGGCTTCCAGGGGCCATCCAGCATTAGCTTTCAATTCATTTCTGCATATTTTTCACATTTTCACCCCATTAATTTTACATTCTTCATCACATCACTCCATGCAACACACACAATACTAGCATCAATTTCAAAACCTATTTGTTAAAGGGGTTTAAAAGACCATCCCAACAAGTGAGTTTATTTGCTTAGTTGCATGTTTAAAATTTTCTCTGGAATGGATACTACTTCTTCCTAAGTTCTTATCATTGTTCTTTGTTTCTTTCTACTTCTTGCAAGGTACAAAAGAGAATCAAAATGAGGGAATTAATAGCAAACAATAAGAAATCTAGACGATCCTCAAAACTCAACAACAACCAAAGCAAGAACAAAGACAAGAAAGGGCTCTCTTTCTTCAGCCGGCTGAAGGAGGGGAACCAAGAGTTCAATATCTCCCACGTCCAAACAGGTAGGCGAATAAATCTTCTTTTGGAACTTTTAAGTCAAAAGTTTCTGGCGATCACATCACTTAGTTTCTTTTTAATAGGTTTATTTTGCACTTAAACAACATAATTTTTCATGATAATCACACACCCATTTTAAGCACTCACAGTAGATACTAATCTTATGGCATCCCTCCCCCTATAGATTACCGACATGGTTAAGACAATCTTGAGAAAATTAGGCCTCTTAGAAGAGGCCTCTAATCCCTTCCCTTGTCCTTGGAGCTAATCCCCAATTTTATGATGATTAGGTTACCGTATCCAACAATCCCTCCAAAATTCAAAGCATCTATATCATTCAATTCCCCTTGCCATCAAGGACAAGGGGGAGGAGTATAGCCTTATTGTTTTCATCACCACCTTATTCATTCCACAACAAGGATGAATGAGAGAAGGTCGGCCTCATTGATTCCATCAGATATCCTGCCATTCTCTACATGTAGTTGAACACTTCAAATTGCCACCAATTCTCCTCAAGTCACTATCCCCACCTAGGACCCCATATGGGTAATGTAGGGTAGCCCATTCCACATCACCCTCATGCCCCATTACTAGACTTAGATGCCTTAAGCATTACCTGGCTCCTTGCATGGAGGAGAGCTTGTTTGGATGTCGTATTTTTTCTAGTGAAATGGTTTATTATGCTATTTATAGGCAGTCCATTAAGGATTATTAGCTATATCTTTGTGGATGATGCAGTCAACATTGACGATGCTAAGGTATGGCTTCTAGTGGTAGGAAGACTAACAAAGAAAATTGCATCACCTGCAAAAGAATGCCCTACATGTAAATGGCCAGTTGTGGACTATAAGGTCCTGCTTATTATCACGTGAATGGAGGAGTGGTGAATTTTCTAGTCAAGGGTATTGTTGTTCATGTACATGATGGAATGGCAAGTGAGGACTATTATCTAGGGATTAGTGGATGGTAGCTTATGAAAAATATGGTTGGAATTATCATAACATAATTTTACAAGCACATTTATGAAAACCATGTTTCTAAAATTTTATTGGTTTTTTAGATTGGTATAACCAAACTCATGATTATGAAGAGTCTTGTTAGCATAAACCCACTTGGAGTTAGCTTATAGAAATCTTGGTTATGAAGACACTTTGGATATAAGTTTATTTTTATGACCAATCAAAAGTTGTTGAGAACCATGGTAACCAAAATCATAATTATATTTATGGTGTAAAACCAAACAACTTAATGTATAAGGGAGTTTGACAAATGGAGTATATATGAGGTTACGCTCACCTAGGATTACCCTATTAGCAATTGCAATTTTGAGAGGAGTTTTTGTTGTAACAAGGGTGTGTGTGCAAAAACTATTAGTTAATTTACTGCTAGGAACTCGAGAAGTCATAGTCTATGTCATTTACCTTTTGGGTCATACTCATTAGAAATCAGTCTACGAGTCCTGGGAGGTTGCAAAATTTGTTGAATACTTATTGACCTTGAGAATTTTCTATACTTTTATGGCTCTTTTTCGATAATGTTAGGAGAAATAAGGAGCTAGTCTTCTTCTCCTTGAATTTTATTCCTTTTCCTAAAACAACTATTAAGCCATTCTATACTCCTTATTTGTAATATCTTGTCGAAGGATAACTCTTTGCTCACTTAAGATTCTTACTCCATATTTTCTAATAAACTTTTTAGAATTTGATCTTTGTTAAGATATCAAACTTTCACATAACTATTTTGATGAGATTGTACATTACCTTACATTTGACAAGACTCACACTTTGTCTATGATACATAGATATGTTTCACCATGATACATAATTAGGTTCAATTAGATATGTTCCCCTATGCTACATAAATAGGTTCAGATATTTGATAACATATTAAATGTGATTGATTTAGAAATTGCATTTATTGAATGCTTATTTTGATCCAAAATTTGATACTTGATGCATTAGATTGTGTTTCAAGAAACTAAATTTACTAAGATGAAAATTTTGCTGGTGTTTCATGTGTTTCAGTTTCAATCACCCATATCCATGGGATGATGGTCATGGCAACTCATTATAGTATGTAATGTTTTGTTTTGTTTAGAGTATTAGTTTTGATATGGTATTAATTTTAACCTCGATTGTCTTAAGGTTTACAATTTAATACTAAAATTAATATTAGACGAAGATGGAAGAGAAAAGTAAAAGGGAAAAGAAAGAGTTAGATGTGAAAAAGAAAGAGGAGAAGAAGTCTTTAAACTATCAAAGACTACACTTTATCATTTCTAATATAAGTTCAAACTTGTACTAAATTTAATATCACAATACACTCTTCCAATGCATGAGATAAAAAATTTTGAGCGTAACCAAACACCTACTATTGAAAGCACCATCAAAATTAATAGGGATTTTTCCAATTAGGTCCCTACAATCTTTCCAAATTCCTTATATGTCTCTTCCTTCTTTGAATTTCTAATTATATCCCTATAATCCTCCGCCGTTCTAAGATATGGGCTTGTGGTAAGTGATCATTCGAAAAAGAGATGACGGAAGGAAATGGTGCCGTTTGAGTGCGTCAAAGGTTAAAAATGCCCTTGACGGCATGTTATTTTGTTCTGGCTCAGACCAAATACTAGACCGGGTCTTCCCCTGCCTTCCCCTTCTGACCACGTCTCTCTCTCTCTCTCTCTCTCTCTTTAACCCTGTGAGTTGCCAGAACCCACAACCATCTTTATGATCACTAGTGCACCCTGTTTTGAGCAGAAAGATCACATATTTCACTAAATTCCCAATGATGAGAGCTGCTCCGGAGACCTGGTTGGATTACCACTGGTGGCTGCCACTACCTGCATTCCCTCTCTAACTAGTCACTACCTACGCAAGCTCCGACCTTTGCCCGAGGCCGTCCCTGCAGAAGCAAATGGCCGAACAGGATGCCGTCGATGATGGCGGCGGCAACCTCTATCCCATGTACTTCGGCGCCTCTTGCGCGTTCATGGCGCTGCACCTCCTCTCGGGCGTGAGCGGCCCGGACCTGGACACCGCCCGACGCTGTCGCCAGTCTGCTGGGCTTGTTGGTTTGGTGAGCCCAGTGTGAGGGAGAGGCGCTGGCGGATGAGCAGCTTGGGAGGGCAGAGTCGGAGGTGGCGGAGCTGAAGAGGCTACGAGTGGAAGACGCAAGGGCCAACAAGAAGGTTGTGAGCATCTTCGCCACCCACGAGTAGGGCTGGATTGTGGAGAAGAAGAAACTGTGGCTGCAGATCCAGGCGTTGCTCGCACAGTTCCAGATGTTGGAGGCTAACCGGGGGGCGACCATGGCGGAGTCGAACAGGAGCACCAAGGAGAAGGACCGCCTGCTATGCTCCAAGGAGGAGGCCCTGGAGAAGGAGGTGAAGAGGCGGGCCAAGCTAGAGGAGTAGCTCCAGGCCGCGAAGGAGGCGCGGGAGGGGGCGAAGAAGGCGTCGTAGGACCACGCCATTGAGCTGTGGCGGCACAAGATTGCCTTCGTGGAGCTGGTGTCGAGCCAGCAGCAGCTGGAGGCCGAGCTGGGCCGCGCACTCTGCCAGGACGAGGCCGCTCGGTGCAACCTCGATGAGGCGCTCGAGCAGAAGGAGGCTGCCGATGCCACCGCCGCTGGCCTCACCGACGATCTCGCGTGCTCGCGCAAGGACGCCGAGCAGAAGGACAAGATCCTCTCCACCATGCTGAGCAAGTCGAAGATGGACACCGCGGAGTAGCATATGTTGCTCAAGGAGGTGCGGCTGGCCAAGGCCAGGAAGAAGTAGGTGGAGCTCGAGGCCGAGAGGCTGCGCCACCTCTATGCGCCACGTCACATGAAGGCCTCTAGGGGCCTCCTCTCCCTCGCCACCGACTGCTCTTCCGAAGAAAAACATAGCGCAAGCTCCAAACTAGGCAGAACAACCTTCTGCAGCAGAACACTTCTCCTCGACTACTTGGAAGCCGATACCACAAACGAGAGCAAGTGTTTTAAGCCTGAGCACTGCAATGGCGAGGAAGAATTTGGTAACTCTTCACAACCTTATAATGCTCTGCTCAAATCCTTACATATCCACCATAGTGAACATTGGAAGATCACGTTCTACTTCGTTTGCATCGGCTTTGTTCGTAGTTATAGTGGACATGAGGCACCTACAAGACTGGCTCCAGTCGGAGACGAACAAGTGCGCGAGCATGTTCCAGCAGCGGCACTGCACCGAGATAGAGGCCTTCGCGGAGCATATGCGAGTGAAGGATGAGAAGCTAGAATCCTACAGGTGGCGGCTGCTCAGCATGGAGCTGGAGGCAAAGCGGCTGCAGTCCCACATCGAGGGCCTCTACGGGAACCTCTCCAAGGTGGGGGAAGAGAGCGTCCCGCTCGAAGCCCTGCTGGTGGACAAGGAGAGGGAGCTCAGGACTGTAAAAGGGAACATGGGTCCTTTCTAGGCTATGGTTAAGTTTAACTATAGTTACGTTCACCATTACTCAATGCCTCCGTTAACAATTGAACGGTAGGCCCATATCTTAGAACGGCGGATGATTATAGGGATATAATTAAAAATTCAAAGAAGGAAGGGACATATAAAGAATTTGGAAAGATTTTAGGGACCTAATTGAAAAAATCCCAAATTAATATTGGTGGAGCTATCTAATATAACAACTAAATACTTCCTAAAGCAGCTCATTGTAATTTTGTTCGTATTTCTAATAACTATGTTCATTAAAGGATGTAACTAACAGTCATTATGACCATTTTCTATAGTGACATGAATTTCTCAACATCTTAACATGCACAAGCCTGTCCTTTCTATTAGAAAAGAGTAATAGTTGCGACAATGCTCCAAAAACATTGCAGTTATGCTAGTTGTCCAATTACGAGATCGGACAATGAATGACTTTTAAAGCTTCATTGCACCTCCTGCGAGGCGGTACTGTGACCGCATTGCGTCCGTTGCTGGCTGTTGCAGTGCATGATCGGATGGCTGTTGTAGTTTCAATCCCTTGGGGCCTTGTAGCTGACTGCTAGTACTCCTAAAAAACATAGAATGCAAGATTGAATATACCATCATATTTTACAAATTTTATCGACCCTCAAAACACTTCTTAAAGAAAAAGAAGAAAGTTTTTGAAATTGATCATCAACAAGGTGAGGGCAGGTACAAAGCTGGACCCTATTTCATTTCAACTGATATACAGTAAGGCCAACCCTAGCCAGAGCCAAACCAGGGAGCAAGCCCCATCAACCCGGTCCACCCTGCTGCCTACGCCACACACCTCCCCACAAGTAGCCTTCAACCTGACGCCCGAAGAACTAGGATTCTGTCACCTCCCGTGAGCTCACCGGCAGGCCCTTGACGGAACATATTCCGTCATCTACCACCGGGCACCGACGCCTCCCTGGGGGGTGACCCCATCGCCCTCCTCTCCGCCCGAGGAAGCCAGACCTTCCACGAGACCTTCATCATTAACGCATCATTGTATGCCAAGCGGACCCCACGTGCCGCCTCCCATGCGCAAACGCCTCGGGCGGGGCACGTGGGCCTGTTCGGGCGGGGCCCACGGTGATGGGGAACGCTGACACATTAGTCCGACCGTACATTTCGCATTAAATGAGAGCACGTGGCGCTGCTGGAGCTGTACGATCGAGGAGGGGGATCACCGCCGTCCATCGGGGTGGTCTTCGCCGAATCCGATGCGTTTCCGCCTGGTCTGCTGCCATCGGGGTTGACTAGGACGGGACGGGGCGCACCTGCGACGAGCGTTAAATGAGGGAATCAGAAGATTGGAGATAGAAAGAAGGGGAAATCCCCAAACTAGGCCCACAATCTCACATCAATTTAAGGGCTCCGGTCGGATGCAATCGGATGGCCAATTTTGGGGGACCCTCAGAACGATCCTTACGGGATGCAATGCATGTGCATCTGTTACTCTGCACACAGAAGTCAAAAGTGAATTAGTCATTTATCTAACCAGCTCTCTTAGAGAAGTTGGTTCATCACCTCCCTTGCAAAAGGGAGGTCTCAGGTTCAATTTTGGTTGGGGCCTAAAACCCTCCAACCATGCAGTCTCCTAATGTTGTTGGGATCTTTATCTCTTAGATTGTGGGATTACTTTCCAAAAAATTAGACGGACTATTAGGCGGACCCATCGACTGAATCGGAATTATCTCCAACTTTAGAAGAATATCTCGAATTCTCGATTAGAATCTCGGTCGCTTGTAAATAACTATACGTAATCGGCTTCTGGACCCCTTAAAAAAAAAAAAAAAAAAAAGAAGAATTAGTCATTTACCTACATTTTTGGAGAGCGCTTTTCCCGTTCACGTGAGGGATGTGGGCCCATGACCTGTTAGTTTTAAGAAAAAAAAGACAGAAGTTGAGGTGTTTGTTGAATCTAGAACCTCTCACATTTATCATAAACCCGATTACCATTGTGTTAAATTTTTCATCATCAAAAAGGAAAAGTTATCTAGAACCATGTGTGCGCTTGTGATTAATTAATCTTGTGCTCGTCTCCTCTAAGATTTTATTAGTGCTAACATAAATTTGAATCTTTTGATGGTTAAATCAGAAAACTAGTCAGTAAACTTTGTCAAAATTTGATATTACTCTCTGTTTCGTATAGAGGCTTATATATATATATATATATATATATATATATATATATATATATATATATATATATATATATATATATATATATATATGCTTCATCTCCTCCCATCATTAAAATTTCTGCAAATTCTACTTTAAATGTGTATTTTTTTTCTTCCTTTTGCAATTATAACACAGTAATGTGTTAACGTGTTGATATCTTAAAGTGATAGCATTTTAACTATTAATGTATTAACAATTAAAATAATTTGATTTCTTAACAATTAAATGTTGCAATGCTAACATTTAGGCAGAAAAAACGGCATGAACGCAAGTTTGACCTTCGTCTGGCCACCTACCTTTCTAACTTATATTCAGAAGTTTGGTTATATGAGCTGGCAAATTCATACGGTTTGTAGACCGACCAGCGGCAGAAAGCATCCTTTTAAGCTCATCCAACCATCCATTGGGATCAAATTAAATGAATTGGAAGTTCTGTTACATTCGGTCCTAGTCAATCATTTAAAATCTTATCTTTAGAAAGCTAGCTTGACTTTACGCAAGGCAATTCAATCTGGTTCCATCAAGCAAAGATAATTAAGGTGTTAACAGTTAATACGGTAATATGTTAACACCCTACCATGTTGACACTAGGGATGCAAATGGTACCTGACAGCTTAATTACTCGACCGATCTCATTAACTTATAGGTCAGTTAACAGATAGCTTTTGGAAAGCAGTATCATAGTAGATAAGGTAATCGGTACAAATTTTTTTACGACCGCATACATATGGTACACTAAGATTCGATTATCAAACCGATCATTAACTTATAAGATAATTAACAGATAGAATTTCTAATCCGATAGTTTAAGGGACTATCTTAGATCTGCACTGAATCTAACTCATTTGCATCCCTAGTTCACACATCAAGTCATTACATGTTAACATTATGGTGTTAACATCTTAACTAATGTGCTAACTATTCATACCTTAACAATTAAGGTGCTAACATGGAGACACAGCATTACAATTAGTGAAAATAGAGAATTGCGAGATGAAACCCTAACTGGAAAGCCTTCTAAGATGCCCAAATCAATTTTTTGCCTGACTCATCTAACTTAGATGAGCCTCACTCTAAATTCATGATTTTAATACAAAGTACTGTCAATGAAGTATTTAGAAATAAAGGATAGGTATAATACAATGAAGATCTATGACAATTCATGGCCATATGTATGTATAGGACATTTTTGTCTATTCATAGTGCGTGTATGCTTAAGATAAAATGTTAAAATTTTCATGTAGATTAGTAATGAAATGAGAGGATATATTTTTCTCATTAAAATCATATCAATATTTTATACAAAATATGGATACATTAGTAATTAGACTATATATATATACACACACATCCACATATACACATACACACTCACCTCCTTTATATTATGATTTACATCCTCATAATAAATTGTGTTCATTACTTCATTTGTGGTTTGCACACCTTAAGTTAAAAGAGCAAAAGCAATAATTTTCCCTAATTTAGCACCTTCATACAATCGAACTAATAACATAGATGCTCTTATCTTCCATATTTTATTCCATTATATATTGTTTAAAATATTATATTCTATGTATGTTTCATATAATATTCATCTAATTTTAATGGCACTAAAATCATAGAGACACAATAGAGATGTTATTATTTATTATGTATGTGTAATACACATATTTTTGACTTCCATATATTATTTATAAATACTCCAGACATCTTTAAAAATATTATAATCATACCTATTCTTCAAACTGTCGTTAGTACTAAAAGAATATAATAAAAAGATTGAATGAAAGACGTCAACTCTAGTGAAGTCTTTTATGATATATTAGATCAGTTCATGGCATTTTGATAGAAAAATATAATGCCATAAATATTTATAAATAATAGATAAGAATGAAGAATATGCGTATAATATGTAGGGGTGTGTAACAAGTTTAGAATCACTTTTAATTTGGGAGTTTTTACATATATATCCCTCAAATAGATCATATTTGCATATATACCGTCAACTCCTACATATTATTTTTAATATCATAAAACCGAATTCTAATTGAATATGCCAAAAAGATTTTGTAAATCTAGATAACATCTAGAGTACATATGTAAAATTTTAGTGAATTTAAGAGTCTATATGCAAAATATCAGTGAATTTAAAGATAAGTGTGCAAAATCTTTAAGTTTGATTTAACGGCATTTTGATGGAGAGATATAACCGTAATATCTGAGATTTTTGAGATATTAAAAAAATATGTGAGAATTAGGAGTATATATGTAAATACGATGTATTTGGGGAGTATATATGAAAAAGCCTTTAATTTTTTTTTGAAATGGACACATTAATATATCCCTCGAATGCCGAGAGCTCTGTCCCCTGGCTAGGGGGCCCGCCACGCGGGTCCACCGAAGCCGACCGTTGTGCGTGGGCTGCCTGTTTAGACGGGCCAGATGGTCTCGCTGGTTCCTCTCTCACCGGGCCGGGCGGGCGGGGGGCTCCTCCTGGGTGCCCCTGCGGGACGTGTTTCTCGGGGGAGACGTGGGAATGCGACAGCAGAAGACTCCAAAACAGCAAGGCGCAGCTCACAACTGCGCATGGGGAGCGGCAGCGGCAGCGGCAGCGGCCATGGCTTGTTGCCATGTTGTGTTTCGCTCTGAGAGATAAATAAAAGGCCGCACCTAGTGGCAACGGCAGAGACTAACCAGCTGGAGGGCACACGATACAAGGAGATGAAGGTGGTAGTGATAGAAGAAGACGAAGAAAGGATATGTTTTGCTCAACAAAATCTTGTGGCTGTCGTTTTGGTATTCAACAGCAAGGATCAACAGGGGGTGCCTGGAGCGGGCGGCGGGGATTGCTGGGCGTGGGCGCGTGCAGGGTACTTGTCTGTGCAGATGTGACCGACGACAAGTCTGAGGGGCTCGGCAGGAGGAGGAAGAAGGGGAGGGCTGGCCGCTGGGGGTGGTACTCAGTGGAGTGTGCTACACGGAAGCCGTCTAGTCTAATGGTGGAGAGACGTTCGGGCTCCCGCAGTTCCAGGGTTGGCCTGCTTCGTTTGGACAACAACAGTGCAGTGCGTGTGTTTGCGTGTGGTGCACCGTGGGGTAGCCGTTTCAGCTTCATGTGAGAGATAGATAGATAGAAGAGGGAGAGAGAGAGAGAGAGAGACCGAAGCAATAATATGGTAATGATGAAAGTGATGGAGTCAAAGAGCCAGATGAAAAGGGGGGTAGAAAGGTAAGAAGGAGGCTGTACAAAGTTGAGGAAACGGGGTGGAAAGCCGTCCACAGGCTGTGGGGTTGACCGGGTGGAGCAGGAAAGCTGGAGGAGGGAGACCAATGTGAACCTATCTAATGCCAGTGCCCCTCCGGTTACTTGTCCTTTTTACATGGGAAATATAAGGGCCAGGGCAGGGGGTTTGGTGGGTAGACAGTGGTACGGTAAAAAAATAGTGTAGAGAGAGAGAGAGAGAGTTGGATGCTTGTGATTTAATTCGATGGGCATCTGGATGTGTGCGGTGGGCTGTGACTTGTTCCCATTTATTTGTTGGGTTTTGAATGAGCTGGGGCCTGGGGTGGTAGTAGGTTAGTTCTTATTAAATTGCATAGAGTAGTAGAGCAGTTTGTGCCATTTGGAAATGCTAGTTAAATGGGCAATTGGTGAATGCCACCACTGCAGGGCCTCTGCTAGCCCCCCCCCCTCCCCCACTCCATGTCCTCCGTTCACCTTCCTCCCGGGTTGTGCCTTCATAAGGCCCCATCCCGGGGGCCTTCCCCATTCTCCTCTCCCTCTCTCTCTCTTCCTCTTCTTCTTGTTTCCTTCCCCTTCTGTTGTTCTCTTTCACTCCTCTCTCTGTGAATTCGGCAGGAAGGTTGTGGAGATGCTGTGGGCTATATTGTGGGGAATGTTGGCTGGCTCGATGCCTTTCTTCGTCTCCTTTGCTGCTTCTGAGAGGCTGGCATGAGAAAGAAAGAGGTACAGGAAGGCATCGGACCAGGCTTCATTCCCCTCAAATCCCTCTCTCTCTTTCTCTCTCAAGCTCTTAGTATGGCTCGTGGTTTTCACTGTTGAGGTTAGGTTGCGGGGAATGTTGTCTGGTTCGAGGTCATGAGGAAAGCAACATGGCCGGAGATTGTGAAGTCCATTTGTGGTTCATGATGTCCCCGCACAAGGTTGCTGTTGTCGAACCAGGTGAACTCGGACCAGGCTTCATTCCCCTCAACCATGCAGCATCTGCTTTCCTGCTCTCTTCTCTTACCCTTCCTGGATAGCAATCTCCCTGCATTCAAGAGGTACGTGCCATGCACCATCCTTTAAGTTGTCTAATGCTAGCACTGCTCTCTTTAGCTTGCGCATCGGTTAGATTACTAGCCAACCACCTTATCATTTGAAGCTAAGTTTGCACTTTGTTTGCATGTACAGGTCTGCTTTTCTTCTAATGTGTCCACCAAGGTGCACTTCTTTTCAGATTGTTGATATCTTTCTTTCTCCCCATCGCAGGGACACTTCTCTCCTCTTCCCCTTTAGGTTTATAACATGTAAGCTGACATTTCCCTCCTCTCCCTCATGGAAAAGGAAGCGACTTGACTTTGTTATCATCACAAGAGGGTTCTGGTGAGGCTTCTCTATAGCTTCATCATATATGAAGGGAAGTTGCAGGACTTGCTGTCTTTGCTCTTTCCTTGTCCCATGAATCAACCAACTCACTCATGGATTACTGATTTCTACGGGTGATGAGACCACCAGTCTCCTTATCAACTGGCATCAAGACATGAATGGAGAGTACAGCTAGCCATTTCTCCTTCCCTTATTACAGTATTATGAACATGTATATAATATATTATGATGTGTTTTTCCATGATCAAGCACTGGGTGTCCTTCATTTTGGAAGGATGGAAGGGCGGCCCAGATGAGTTCCTCGTGAATGTGGGCATCCAGGCAACTTATTTTTCTGTTTCCTTGCCTCCTTCCAATTTAATGTTTGTGGATGCTCATGTCGAGATGTCATGTTTTGGGAGGAGGAGACTTGAAGTGCAAAGAAACGTAACTGACAAAATTTAATGTAGAGTTTGGCTGTGCATGGGGGGGGGGGGGGGGGAGAGGAAGGGGGCCTCCAATTGAAAGCACTGACGCACGCCCTCAGGTCAGTACATGTGGAGGAAGTGAATGGAGAGATGCCTGTGCCTTCTCTCTTCCCCAAAACTTTACGTACGTGGAGAAGAAAAGGTCCTTCTTAGGTGTATGATGATAAAATAAAAGGTTTTTTAGGTACACATCCAAAATGTTGTATGCTATAAGTTTGTTCCACAAATATCTCATAAATGATCAATTATACGTTGCACCCACATCATCAATCTACTATATATGGTGATTGGAGACCACATCATGAGGACTTTGTGCACGAAGTTTAAGCACTGATATATGCACTCAAATGTTAAGAGGCTTTCGCACATCTGCATATGTTTTGTTTATATCTAATATGTATCTACAGATGTCTGCATATATCTTTGTGTGTATGGCTCCTTAGAAGGTATACCAGATGCGGAAACTAAACTCCCACTTCCATCTCTTCATGGCAGATTTCAGCTGGCCATGGTATTCAGATGGATATCAAATTATGAGGGAGGTAATAATAACAAGAATGATTCGGACGCATTTATGTTGTAGAAGGGGAGGAAGTGATGAGTGAAGTGTGCATTTAAAACGGGCTTTAAAGAGGTTCATGGCTAGAGCAGGCTTTTTCCGGATACAGGAAGAAATAAAAGGGAAAAAAAAAAAAATCTCTGCTCGAGGGAGGAGAGTAGGAGCGGAAGACAGGGTGGTGATGGTGGTGGCAGCAGTTGTATCCATGGATGATAGAAATATCACAGCAGATGGAGGTGCCAACCGATATAACTTAAGAAAAGTTACTAGTTTTTTATATGTATTCTTGTAATTTACTTTATATATATATATATATATATATATATATATATATATACTTGTTGACATCCTCATAAAGGCTGTACCTTTTTGTTAACATGCAGTAAATTTAAACCGACTATTTTAGAAAGATTCCATAATTTTTGATATATATGTATGAAGATTATACTAAATTTAGAGGTATACACATAAAAATATACGATCTTTTAGCACAACGGGATGTACTTTTCTGTTAACGTGCTGTAAATTTCAACCACAATGCTAGAAAGATTACATATTTTTGATATATATATATATGTAAGATTATATTAAATTTAGAGGTATACACATAAAAGTATATGATTTTTTTTAACATACTCCATTTGAATTCACTATATTTTAACAGGAGGGATATAACTACAACCCACCATGCTGAGATGTCAAGGGTATTTATACCAATATTATATATGTAACTTAGAGGGATATATGTACAAAATTTATATTTATAATATGTATTATCTTTTTCATTATTGATATTAAAGAAAATTAATTAAAAACTCCTATAATTTTTTTTTTGACGTTATGTTTTTCTCTTGTCATATTTTCATTGGCCTTCATAGAGAGATTTATTTTTCTTTAGTTTCGCTAACTTTTCTTATGTAAATTTTAATTTTATCTTCTGTTTCTCTTTTTACACGCTACAATTGTGAATTATTAATATATTAGTACACCTTAGGCTCACTTTGTTTGTAGAATAGGGCCAGAATAGTTGGTATAAAGGTCCTATTCTGATTTGGTTGAGAGTATGCCTAATTCCTCCAATTCTTCCAACTCCCCAAACCTACCTGGAATATCTAATTCCCCTAATTCTCTTAATTTTACCTTTTATTTTACTCCTTATTCCACTTATTCCTACCAAATCATTTGGAATAGCGCAGTGTAATTCTCTTTATTCTGAGTAAAATACCAACAATTTACCAAATCAAAATATTTCTTATTCTGATTAAGAAATCCCCATAACCTTATTCTGATTTAAGTTATTCTGTAAACAAAGTGAGCCAAATGTCAAAGTACTAGCATTTAAACTGTTAACACATTAATGTGTGTTAATATGTTACCACCTTAATATATTAATACATTACATTATTGCAGGTTAGTGCGTTAAGAGATTGCGTGCAGCATGTTAACATGCTATGAGATGTTAAGTTATTAACACATTCTTAGCATCATGAATTAATATCTTTATCATGCACTGACATGTTGATGACTGTTACAATTTGGTTATGGAAGAATGAAAAATAAGACTATGGACAAGATGGAGGGTTGCAGGTGGTGAGTAAAAATTTGATACAAAGCAGAAAATAGTGAAATAATGCCAATGCTTTGAGAAAAAAAATTAATTCTTTTTTTATTATAATAAATGATATTACTCTCAATACTTCACCCATTATTCTCACTCCAATGTCTCTTAATTTCCTCCATACATGTGTAATCAATGATCACAGAGACTGACAAGGAGTGGAGTGGAAACCAAAAAGAGAGTTGGAAGAAGGAACCTCCAACCCCCCTCTCTCTCTCTCTCTCTCTCTCTCTCTCTCTCTCTCTCTCTCTCTCTCTCTTCTTGATTGAAAATTTGAAAGGAAAGAAATATGCCATGCTTCATGGACTCGGACGTTGATTGATTGGTGGACAAGTCAAAGGTTAAGGGAAAGAATCTGACTTTTCTCGGGTAAACTTGTATAAAGAACACAAGGAACCGAAGATAGGAGGGTGGGAAGTAGTGGTCGACACCAGATTTTTAGACGAGAGGCTGCGTGTAATGTTGTTTAAAGGAAACCTGCGATGACCTTACCTGCATGGCATCTCTGTGAAGAGGTCGAGGTGGGATTAGAGAGGAAGAGGAAGGAGAAGAAGAAGAGAACGGTGGAGCAGAGGTGACGATGGATGTGACGTCTACGGGAATGGAGAAGGGCCCCTCCACAGCTTGTACGTTTAGTATTCAATGCACACTGGGGTTGTGTCCCACCACCTGCTCCTTTTATTTACTCCCTTGTAGTTTCTGGAGTACCTGCACGAGCAGTACCCATACATGGTCATCTCACATGGACAGAGAAGGGAGAGAGAGAGGGGTCGTCCCTCGCTCACGAGCTTGGCTGCGTGTAAGTATAGAGAGATGAGTAATACCCGATCCTCACATGCTTTATCTGGCCGTGAAATCCAATTTTTAATTTGGTGATTAAAAAAAATTATAAAAATAAAAAAAGGAACTCCAGCGAACAGTGAAAGATGTCTTAAACGGGTCGAGCCTAATAACATATTCTATTTTTTTTAGAATCTTTTAGGTCGCCGGTTTAGAGATTGGGTTGTACGGTTATATTGAACATGTGAGAGCCGAACGTAAAAGATAAAAAAAAAAGTATATATGTTTTATCTACTGCAACATCTCCCATTATAGTAGAAGGCATTGTAACAAGTATCGTTGGAGAGAGATACATAGACCGTAAAAGCAATTTTGGATTTTCTGAATAAGTGTAGCTTACTACGTCCAGTCAGTGTTTTGCCCGCCAATGTTTCTTTTCAAAAGAAAGACTTGTTGCACTACTGGGTCCACCTATATTGCTTGGTGGTGCTGCTAAATATATATTTTTTTAGGTTTCCCCTAATCACATACTTGTATAATCTGATTACTTATCGGTTAGCTTTTGATTTTTTTATCTTTTTTTGATCATCAGATCATATTGAATTATATAGACATGTAGAATATAATGGGATCCTATTAAAAAAATTCAACTTTTTTTAAATATTTGGCTGCACCGTCAGGCAATGTAGGTGGGCCTGATAGTGCATCAAGTCTTTCTCTTTTTTTTTTTAAATATTTTTTTGAAATCTTTTTAGGATCGGCCACATTCTGTCCTATGTATTGGTAGCAGCCAATTCTTGATGGGACGATCTAAAAATATAAAAAATGAGAAATCAAGCCTTGATGAAAAATAAAAATAAAAATCCAGCATGGACATGTAGGCCGGGCGGAGACAGACTCCAAAAAAATTTAATATATATATATATATATATATATATATATATATATTATTATTATTTTATTTTTTTTAAAACACCGGCAGCCTGTAGCAACTTCAGAATACCTTCTTGCAAAGTTGTCGATAGGACTTTGGCACTAAGAATGAATAGGTATGGAGATTGATGTAGCTGAAGCTATCACGACCGGATTCCGAAGCTGGAATCCGAAGTTATGGATCCGGAGTTGGGTCGGATCGGTATAAGAGGCCCGACGAGGATCCGGATGGCGACGGAGGCAGAGGCGAAGCCGAAGGTCCGAGGCCGAGAGCCGCTCGGTCGGAAGCTGGCTAGTACCCGGAAGGCAGGGCCGAATCTCCCTCGGACGAGGAGCAGCCAGCGCACGGCGTTGAGACCGGGTAGAGGAGTCCGAGGTCGGCGGCCGAGACCGACTCGGGAAGGTCGGCGATGATTCGAACCGAGCCCCTGCAGGAGGGAAAGAAGAAGAAACCGGTCAGCAGGAGTCCCGGGCTTCGGCCCTAAAGAACCCCCTCCGACGGTCAAGTTAGCTTCTGAAGAAGAGTCGATTCAGAAGGCAAAGAGTAGCTTTAATGCTATTTGGACTATAGTCCCTGAGGGTCTCGGAGACATCCCTTTGGCAATAAATAGCGGTGTATTTATAGCAGAGGATAGATGATGGTTAACGGTGACAGCCGATATAGGACTATGTTCCGGACTTACTGGTAAACCGCCATAGTACCTAATCCTCCACCGGAGTGGGCCGAATACGGCTGTCGGGCCGAAGGGGGTTGGGCCACTGATGGGCCGAAGCCTGTTGGGCCTAGGGCTACTGCGCCGCTCACGGGCCGTAGGTTGGTGGGCCGCTGACGGGCTAAAGCCTGTTGGGCCGAGAGCAACGGTGCCGCTTACGGGCCGAGGGCTGTTGGGCCGCTGATGGGCCGAAGGCTTCCTGAAGGCCTTCCACTGCCGCTGCTGGGCTGAACTGGGTTTGGGCTTGTTTTAATGGGCCGAATCGGATTCTGCCTCATCACATAGCCCCCCACTCTCGTCTTCCTCAGTTCTGAGATGGCGAGAGTATAGCCCGAAGTTTGTTGAGACATAGCGTAACAGGTGTTTTACCCGAAGCTTTTTGTTCTTTTTCTTGAGAAGAGGGTGCCCTCGGTCGGCCGAGGGTTAATTAGCTACTTCGTCTTCATTCGGGATGGCGACGAAGGCTTTTGCCTCTGAGGGCGAAGGGCCGAGCCTTCTGACTTGTGTCAGATTTCATTAAATGGACGGGACGGACATCGCTTTTCCCGTCAGAACGGTCGCCTCGTGAAGAAGCACAGGACACGCGTCGCGCATCCGGCCGCCCCGTTTAAAAACACAAAAGGATCCTGACCGCTAGCGGGTCGCGGGTCACCTCGGCTCTCTGCCCGAGGTTCCGCTCGGATCGCCGCCTCTTCCCTCCCGGTACGCGGATCGGGACACGTAGCGGGCATCCGAGAGATCAGCCGAAGGGTCGGAGCGCTTTCGGCCGTTGATCAATCTGCACCAATTCCCGGAGTCTGTCCGTCATCATCACCGAAGGACGGTACACGTGGCGGGCATCCGAGAGAAGCGGTGAGACGACGGGGAAGATCTCTGCCGTCGGCTTCGGCGGGAAGGGCTTCGAACGGTGCCTATAAGTAGGAACCCCTCGCAGAGCACTGTTCTTCTTCTTGCTTCCGCGCCTGCGCTCCTCTGCGATCATCCGAGCTTTCCTTCCTCTCCGGCGAAAGGCTAGCCCTTTGAAGGCGTCGTCCGAGCTCGCCGGCCATCGCAGGAAGATCTCCATCTCTCGGAGCGTTTGCTGGAGGAGTTTAGTGGCTTGAGAGGTTGCGCTTGATCCAGGAGAGATCCTTTCCCTTTTGAGAGTAAGCCTCGATCTCCTTTCTCCATCCTCGCGACCTTATGCCCCGCAGTCCTTCTTCGAGCGAGATTACCCCTTCAGACGAGGAGTATACTCCGTCTCATTCCCCCAAGTCTTCTCTGTCATCCCCTCTTACTCTGGACTCCCTCGCTTCTGCGATGTCCGGAGAGGTCGAGGCCTCCGGTGCCGAGGGGTCTGAGGAGGTTCATACCCCGGGCCAGGCTTCCACCTCGGAACGTCGTCGTCCCGAGACTGCTTCGGAAGCAGCCTGCGCCCTTTCGGATGAAGGGGTTAGCTACATCGCTTCTTACTATCAACTTCCTTCGTGGATGACCCCCTATCGGCCTGGCTCCAATATCAGGGCCAACACTCCTCGCCCGGGTAGTTTTTCTATCTATGAAGAAAGCTTCCGGACGGGCTTTCGTCTTCCTCTCTCTACCTTTGTCATCAACCTCCTTTGCTTCTACGGGCTGGCCCCGTCTCAATTTTTTCCCAATTCTTGGCGCACAGTCTATGCCTTTTTGGCTGTGTTTGCCCACATGCAGACTGTTCCCTCGGTCAACATCTTCCGCTACCTCTTCAAAATCCAAAGGCAGGGGAGATCCGAGTGGTATAGCTTCGTCCCTCGTCTCGGCCGAGGCATTTTTTCCGGGAAGCCCTCGTCCATTCACGGCTGGAAGAGGAATTTTATCCTCGTTTCTCTGCCGGAGAATGAGAAGAGCGTGTGGCCCTTTCCTACCGAGTGGGCACTGCTGGCCGCCGGCCTTTCCGATCCTCCCATCCTTAATTCCATCCAGAGCACCCTCGTGGGCCGTATCGAGGCCGCGGCTCCGTATGACATCTTGGGGCTCTTCAGCAAGCCGGAACTGTTTGTGGGTGCCGGGGCATGGCCAGACCCAAGGTGTGATCCGGAGCGGGCTTTCCCCTACCTTCCTCCCGGGGAGGCTTCACGGGACAGCAAAGGAAGTGCTGGGGCCGCTCCTCCGGCCGAAGCTCCTCCGGCCGCCGAGGTTGCTGAAGCTTCGGCCGAGGGTAAGTCGGTTTTGAGTTGCAGCCGTTGTGTTATTTGTTTCTAACACTTCTTCTTTTGTTCGCAGCGATGTCTGGGATCGAGGGCCTTCTTAGCCGGATAGCCCAGCAGCGCGGCCAATCCCAGCCGTCTCGCCCTCAGGCTGCAGGAGGGTCTGGGCGAGGCGTTGTGGCCCCGAGCGTCCGAGCCAGGGTCACGATGACTGCGGCCTCCTCCGAGGGCCGTGCTGCCGCCGCCGCTCTCGAGAGGGAGCGGAAAAGTAAGTCGGCCGCCCGAAGGGGCGTTCGTTTGTCGAAGCGGCCCCGGGCGGAGGAGCCCGAAGAGGCAGAGCCCGCCCCTTTGGTCAGGAGATCTGTCGCGGCCTGAAGGGCCGCGAGGCCGGCATCTGCCGAAGCGCCGAGGGGCGACTCCCCTCCGGCCGCGATGGTGGGGGCGGAGCAGGAAGGCGCTGGGTCGCAGGCGCCTCGCGCGCAGGAGCGCGAGCTTTGGGTCCCCGAGCTGGGGATCTATAGAGACGAGAGCATGGAGGACTCGCAGACGTGCCTCCGTCTGCTCCGCGGCCTCACCCTCCCGTCGGCCTTGGTGGATCTGAAGGACCACTCGGTCACTGATCTGGCGATGATCAGCGCCCGGTTGGCGGTCCAGGTAAGAAGCTTCTGAGTGTGCTTCAATCTAGCTTTTCTTTAGCTCATTTCGAGTTCGCTGACCCTCATCTGCTTTCGGTCCGCAGGCCGCGGTCACGGGTAGCGTCCTGATTCATCATCAGGAGCTCCTCCGGAATCAACTTCTGGAGGCCGAGAGGGCGTCGGCCTCGGCAGGTTCGGGCGAGGGCCCTTCAGCGGGGCATGATATCGAGCCCATCGTCGACGGGCTCGTAGCCGCGAACGCCCGGATGCGGGCACAGCTGGAGGAGCGGGCAGCAGAGGCCCGAGCTTCTTCCGAGGCCAGGACGAAGGCCGAACGGGAGAAGGAGAAGGCCGAGCGGGAGCTAGCTGCGGCCCAGGCTGAGAATCGGGCCCTTAAGGCCCAGATCCAGGACAAGGACGCCCGGCGGGCTTCGGAAAACCGTCGCCATGCCGAGGAGCTGTCGGCTTTGAAGCAGGAGCTGGAGGAGGCGGTGGATTCGGCCGTGGCCGACTACAAGGCCGGCCCGGACTTCGCCGAGGAGATAATCCAGGCCCAGCTTCTAGCGGCCTCCTCGGTCTTCTACATCGGGCTAGCTGCCGCCCAGAAGGTTTGTCCAAACGTGGACTTGACCGGGATCGCACTGCCGACGGACGAGGAAGGCGAGGAGCTCCTGTCCTGGTGGAAGGGGCTCGCGGCCGAGAGCGCCCCGGCCTCGGCGGAAGGCGACGAGGTCGTTCCGGTCGAGAAGGCCCCTGTCGAAGCCACCCCGTCTGAGGCCGTGCAGATAGTCGATTCTCCCTCCCCATCTCCTGGCCGAAACCCAGTTGATGTGGAGGAGGGGATAGCCGAGAACTAGCGCGGGGGCCTGCCCCGGTTTTTATTTTCTTCTTTTGTAAGCCTACGGCCAGGTGGATGGCCGATTTTGTACTTCCTTTGCGGCATATATACAGGAAGTATTTGTGGCTTTACCTTGATGTTTGTGCATGATCGACTGAATCTGGTTTTTCATAAATCTGAGATCTTGTCGTCGTTCTTGCTGTAGCTCGCAAGGCCGAGACCCGATGTAGGTTCAGATAGGCAGTTGATATGGCCGGGGCCTTTATTAACGTGGTTCATGTGATCCGAGGGGATATCTTGCCGCTCCCGACGCGGTTTGCGTGGCCGAAGCCACTCCCGGCTTGGCTTACGCGGACTTTGTGATATACCTTGCCGCTTCCCGATATGGTTTGCATGGCCGAAGCCACTCCCGGTACGGTTTACACGGACTTAGAGAGAATACCATGCCGCTCCCGATACGGTTTGCATGGCCGAAGCCACTCCCGGTACGGTTTATACGGACTTAGAATATCATGCCGCTCCCGATCGGTACGGGTTATTTGCGGGCTTAGAAATATGCCTTGCCGCTTCCTGATCCGGTATACATGGCCGAAGCCATCCTCGGATCAGGGTACCTGCGGGCTTAGAAAAACCATGCCGCTTCCCGATCGGTGCGGGTTATTTGCGGGCTTAGAAATATACCTTGCCGCTTTCCGATCCGGTATATGTGGCCGAAGCCACCCTTGGACCATGGTACCTGCGGGCTTAGAAAAACCATGTCGCTTCCCGATACGGTTTGCATGGCCGAAGCCACTCCCGGTTTCGGGTTATTTGCGGGCTTAGAAATATACCTTGCCGCTTCCCGATCCGGTATACGTGGCCGAAGCCACCCTCGGATCAGGGTACCTGCGGGCTTAGAAAAACCATGCCGCTTCCCGATACGGTTTGCATGGCCAAAGCCACTCCCAGTTTCGGGTTATTTGCGGGCTTAGAAATATACCTTGCCGCTTCCTGATCCGGTATACATGGCCGAAGCCATCTTCGGATCAGGGTACCTGCGGGCTTAGAAAAACCATGCCGCTTCCCGATCAGTGCGGGTTATTTGCGGGCTTAAAAATATACCATGCTGCTTCCCGATCCGGTACGCATGGCCGAAGCCACTCTCGGTTTCGGGTTACCTGCGGGCTTAGAAATACCGTACCGCTCCCGATACGGTTTGCATGGCCGAAGCCACTCCCGGTACGGTTTACATGGACTTAGAGAGAATACCATGCCGCTCCCGATACGGTTTGCATGGCCGAAGCCACTCCCGGTACGGTTTACACGGACTTAGAGAGAATACCATACCGCTCCCGATACGGTTTGCATGGCCGAAGCCACTCCCGGTACGGTTTACACGGACTTAGAGATATACCTTGCCGCTTCCCGATCCAGTATACATGGCCGAAGCCATCCTCGGATCAGGGTACCTGCGGGCTTAGAAAAACCATGCCAAACATGATATTTTTGAACAGAAAATTTTATTCATGTCTGCTGGCTAAACTTCGAGGGATGTAATTTACAGGAAGTAGTGCCGAACGCGCTCCATGTTCCAGGCATGAAGGAGAGGTTGGCCTAAAGGGGTTTCCAATTGATAGGCCCCTCGTTGGACTACTTCCCTTATCACCCCCTTGCTCATTTCAGAAGCATGGCTTCGGCTGAGACGAGATTTCCTTGTCCGAGGGTGGACGTTGCCTTGCTGCTAAAAGAGCTTCCGGTTACGCCTCTGTCGAGGCCGTTCTCACCGATATGGTGGCAGTCGGCCCTCTCTGATGAGGCGAACTATCTCCTCCTGAAGGTGCCGGCATTCGTCAGTCGAATGGCCGGTTTCCTGATGGTATTCACAATATCTGCTAGGGTCCCTTCGGCGAGGATCAGTTTTGAGACGCTGCGGCCGCCAGAGAATATGCTTCACCTCCGTAAGCATTTGGGAAGGGGGAGCAAGTAGCGGTAGGTGCCGCGGCTGCGGATCCCGTCGCTTGCCTCGGTCCCGCTGCTTTCGATATCGCATGCGTGAAGGTTCTTGATTCATAAGTTGAGGTCGAGCCGCTAGAAGGGCAGGCGGTGCCGAGGGCTCACTGTTCACCGTAACGGCTTCGTCGGAAAAGACTTGCGGAGACGTTGGCCGAAATCTCTCGTTTTGAACAGGGTAAAAGAGAGGAGGTGGTGCCTGGCGGGGGAGCTGGCTCAGTACCCCTATGTGCTGGATGATGGCAGACACCACATCTGGCAGGATCGCCAGAGAAGTCACGGTGGCAGCCAGCGTCGTCATTCGCTGCTGGAGTTCCTCCACCCGGTTGTCTTTAATAGCGAGGGACTCTGGTATGATAGGCAGAGCCATGCTTTGTGGAGGAGCAGACGGGGTGCCTTCAGAATGAAGGGGCTGCACTGAGGCCTCCTGTATCTCTGCTTCGCTCTGTCCGGATCGTCGGGTTACAGGTCGTTGAGACATGACTTGTTTGTTTGTTTCCCACAGACGGCGCCACGTGATGTAGCCGAAGCTATCACGACCGGATTCCGAAGCTGGAATCCGAAGTTATGGATCCGGAGCTGGGTCAGATCGGTATAAGAGGCCCGACGGGGATCCGGATGGCGACGGAGGCAGAGGCGAAGCCGAAGGTCCGAGGCCGAGAGCCGCTCGGTCGGAAGCTGGCTAGTACCCGGAAGGCGGGGCCGAATCTCCCTCGGACGAGGAGCAGCCGGCGCACGGCGTCGAGACCGGGGAGAGGAGTCCGAGGTCGGCGGCCGAGACCGACTCGGGAAGGTCGGCGATGATTCGAACCGAGCCCCTGCAGGAGGGAAAGAAGAAGAAACCGGTCAGCAGGAGTCCCGGACTTCGGCCCTAAAGAACCCCCTCCGACGGTCAAGTTAGCTTCTGAAGAAGAGTCGATTCAGAAGGCAAAGAGTAATTTTAATGCTATTTGGACTATAGTCCCTGAGGGTCTCGGAGACATCCCTTTGGTAATAAATAGCGGTGTATTTATAGCAGATGATAGAGGATGGTTAACGGTGACAGCCGATATAGGACTATGTTCCGGGCTTACTGGTAAACCGCCATAGTGCCTAATCCTCCACTGGAGTGGGCCGAATACGGCTGTCGGGCCAAAGGGGGTTGGGCCACTGATGGGCCGAAGCCTGTTGGGCCTAGGGCTACTGCGCCGCTCACGGGCCGTAGGTTGGTGGGCCGCTGACGGGCTAAAGCCTGTTGGACCGGGAGCAACGGTGCCGCTTACGGGCCGAGGGCTGTTGGGCCGCTGATGGGCCGAAGGCTTCCTGAAGGCCTTCCACTGCCGCTGCTGGGTTGAACTGGGTTTGGGCTTGTTTTAATGGGCCGAATCGGATTCTGCCTCATCAGAGATAAAGGATCTCCTTGTCTAATCCTTAGGAAGATTTGAACCAACAGTCCAGGAACCCCATTGGTTAAAATTGGTAAATGAAGGAGTGGCAATACAGACCTTCACTAGCTTAACCATCTCTTCCCAAAGTTTGTCTTCCTCTTGACATCTAAGATTTAAAAGCATGTTCCATGTCTAGCTTAAGTGCCATAAGGTTTCTTCTACTTAGCCTGCCACTCAAACTATGGATTGCTTCCTGAACCACAAGAATGTTGTCTAGTATACTTCTCCCTTGGATAAATGAAGACTGTTCAACTGAAATTACTTCCCTCGCTACCTTCTTCAATATGTTACCATGACTCCTGCTATAATCTTATATAATTCATTGCACAGACTAATTGGTCTAAACTCCTTAATCCTCCTGGGGTTGTTACATTTAGGAATCAAAGTGATAAAGGTTTGTGTGTGCTGTTCATCTATATATCCTTCCTCAGAGAATGCTTTGACTGCATGCACCACTTCTCCATTTACGATGTGCCAATATTTCTTGTAGAAGAAGCCCGGGAAACTATCAGGTCCCAGAGGTTTGCCAGTTGGTATTTGCTTAATCACATCTTCAATTTCCTCTGAGGACACCTCCTGCTACAACCATTTGCTGTCTTCCTCACTAAGGGTCAGTTTGGTTGCACCTAAAATATAATCCCATAGCAAAGATTTTCCGAGGAAATCAATTTACGAGGAAAATAAAAGCGTAATCAATCATCTCGTACTTCTGAAAATATTTTCTTGAAAATCTTTTTATCCGTTTGTTTGCCCATAAAATCTTTTCTTGAAAATGATTTCGTACATTTATTTGCTTATAAAAGAATTTTAGTATTAATTTTTTTTAACATATATATGACAGAGCAAAAAGACTCTTTTTATATTTTTCTGAATTGAGAGAATACTCCAACTATACATTTGATTGGAGAATTCAAATAAAAAAGGCCATATCTTGACGTGATCAAATTCGAACCACGACATTAAAGGATATTTTTTCTTTCTTTTTAGTTTTTGGTCTGATTTTACGTAAAATTATAATATCTTAAGTTTTAAAGGTATAAATATAAGTAATTCCAAAGGAAGACTTACTTCACCGTTGGCAGATATTACATCGCCTGATGGTAAAGTCAAACTAAAAAAAAAATACTTTTTAAGTTTTTTCTTGAACCCCCAATATGTTCTACATGTCCACATAATTGAATTTTTGATCGGACATCTTAAAAAATAATAAAATTTCAAAAACCAAGGCTCGATGAATAGTAATATACTATTCATTGAGGATCGATTTTTTTATTTTCATAATTTTTTTTTGAAGATTTCTAACATGACCTACATGCTCGTATAATTCGATTTTCGATCAAACATCTTAAAGATGAAGATTAAAAAATTGAACCTCAATGAATAGTAGTGTACTACTTATTGGGGCTAGATTTTTTATTTTTTCATATTTTTTAATTTTTTTGTGAAAGCCCCTGACATGTCCTGCATGCGTATCTAATTCGCTTTTAGATTGAACATCTCAAAAAAAGATCAAAATTTAAAAACATAGCCCCAGTGAACAGTAATGACTATTCATGGAGCTAAAGTTTTTAAATTTTCATATTTTTTTAAATTGTCCTATGAAAAATCTAATTATATGATGATGCAGGCAATGTTTGGGACCTTCAAAAAAGTTTTTATGGCTGTGATGATGCAACATATTTTTCTCTTCCACAAATATTAAATCTTCTAGGATGCCTAAGTAGAGATCCTAGCTGCAGAAAGACCCAGCTCCTCAGCACATCTCCTCACGCCCGATCCCAACAAAGGCACTAGCCGTTGGGAAGAAAAGCCCTCCAGTGAAAAAGGCATCTGAAGTAAGAAAAACAGTACAGTGACGTCTAGGAGGTCAACAACATAACATTTCAGTTGACCACAATTTTATAGGCTGCAGAATAGAAGCTTTTGTTCAACTTTTAGGAAAATTGTTTTCATGCGGCAGGTTTTACTTGGAAACAAACAGATCCTAAGCTTCTTCAAATTCAGATCTTTCCTCACTCTCTTTAAGGTCCGATAATCCGATGTTCCATCTCTTAGCAAAGTGTCGTTTCAGCAGCTTAGCAATGTTAGCAAGATCAGAATGCACCTTCCCTTGCTCATCTACCAATTCTCTGATTTTATTTTTATTCCTTCTTACCATGGTCATCGTGTGGAAATACTTGGTGTTTCTATTGCCAGTGCTCTTTTGCCTTTCGTTTCCAGTGGATTTCCTCCCATTTGGCCATGTTGTGATAGTCTGCAATTAGCTCATACATTCTGCTACTCTGTTTGGTGGAGAGACCTGTTAGACAATCCAATCTCTAAAGATCTTCTAGCTCTGCATTGAGCTCTCCGCACTTTTAGCTGATGTCTCCTACTATCTCTCTGTTTGATTCGATCAGATCTCTTTTGGTCCCGTACAGTTTCTTGGCTACTCTGTACATAGGGCCACCCAAGAATATGTAGTGAATCCATCTCTTCTTGATAATGTCTTCAGCTGTCCTACTCACCCCAAAAACTCTTAAATCTGAATGGTGTTGGTCCTTCTCTCTCCACCTCCTCTTCTTAGAGATAGGAGCAAGGGGCTATAATCCGAGGCAATTCTCGGCAGGTGCCAAATCCATGGCTCTTGGAATCTGCGTTTCCAACCATTTGAGCAGAAACCTCTGTCTAGGCATTGCAGGATCATGGCCGTTTCTCCCCTACTATTGTACCAGGTGAACTTTTGGCCACTGAAACCTAAATCAGTGACCGATGCTTCCTCTACAAACGATGCAAAATCTTGGTGGGCTGGTTCCAAGTGAAACTTATGCCCCCCCCCCCCCCCCGAGAAGAGATCCTCTTAATATACTTTTGGATCGAAGTCCAACAATACGTCGGACAGTACTGAGAGGAGGGTCTAAGTATTTGCCAAATTTTGAAATTATATGGGGGAGATCTTTACAATGTTTGACCCCCTCCTCCTCTCAATACTATTGGACTCCAGTCCAAAGGTGTACTGAGAGGATCTCCTCTCTCCCATGTCCTCAACTAGTGCAGCCGTGATGCAGAGTTGTTCTCACAACTCCCTTTTTGTCTCCGCTAATGTACTAGACAACACCCCCAACAACAGCCAAGCTTGCTCCCCCACCGTAGAGATGAGTAGGTGAGTGACCTGATCTCTCCAATGAAGTCAAGGTCCACTCTGCCTACAATATTCTTACGCCAAGTGATAAGGGATCCTCTTGCCCCGTTGCTAGCAGGTGTTTTGTGCCATTCCCTGTCACTACCCACTCTTCTAACTAGAGCAGGGTCCTGACCTATGTTGTCATGGGTTTTAAAAAGAAGCACCATATCTACCTTCTCTCCCCTGATCCACTACAGACGAGTGTTCCCGAGGTATTGCTGGATATGCCTCCACGCCATTATGGGCCTACAGATAGAGTTGCACTTACTGGGCTATTGTTGCCACGTTTGATATCAATCCTAATATAATACAATATCTATAGCCTTTCAACCCTAACCTGATTCAAGCCAATTTCGATCTAACCCAACACGTCGAAAACACAACATAACTGAAGGGTTGAGTCAGGTTGATTGGGTTGGATTGGTCATAGTATCATATGGAGAAGTAAATACTTGTTGCACTGAGGGTCAGTCCAACAAGCTGAGTCATCTTGTAATACAAGATGTCATTGGTTCACTTAAGCATGCATCACATGAGTTGAATAGCTTTTGCTACAAATGGCCTGACAAATATTAAATGCAAGGTGTGCAGTGTCCTGATCTCTCCAATGAAGTCAAGGTCCACTCTGCCTACAATATTCTTACGCCAAGTGATAAGGGATCCTCTTGCCCCGTTGCTAGCAGGTGTTTTGTGCCATTCCCTGTCACTACCCCCACCGTAGAGATGAGTAGGTGAGTGACCTGATCTCTCCAATGAAGTCAAGGTCCACTCTGCCTACAATATTCTTACGCCAAGTGATAAGGGATCCTCTTGCCCCGTTGCTAGCAGGTGTTTTGTGCCATTCCCTGTCACTACCCACTCTTCTAACTAGAGCAGGGTCCTGACCTATGTTGTCATGGGTTTTAAAAAGAAGCACCATATCTACCTTCTCTCCCCTGATCCACTACAGACGAGTGTTCCCGAGGTATTGCTGGATATGCCTCCACGCCATTATGGGCCTACAGATAGAGTTGCACTTACTGGGCTATTGTTGCCACGTTTGATATCAATCCTAATATAATACAATATCTATAGCCTTTCAACCCTAACCTGATTCAAGCCAATTTCGATCTAACCCAACACGTCGAAAACACAACATAACTGAAGGGTTGAGTCAGGTTGATTGGGTTGGATTGGTCATAGTATCATATGGAGAAGTAAATACTTGTTGCACTGAGGGTCAGTCCAACAAGCTGAGTCATCTTGTAATACAAGATGTCATTGGTTCACTTAAGCATGCATCACATGAGTTGAATAGCTTTTGCTACAAATGGCCTGACAAATATTAAATGCAAGGTGTGCAGTGTCCACAAGTGAGATGGAGGTTGACATTGCTTCCAATTGGTGGCAAGGATGATCGATCACGTGAAAAAAGGATGTCTACTGGAAATGAGATGTTTTAGAGCTATAATAGAAGGCAGCAAGGTGAAATTGAGAACGATGCCAAGAATAAAAAAAAGGAGGATATGAAGAAGAGGAGAGAGAAGAAGCATAATAAGATTGATCCTCAGGTGAAAGTGAGAATGATACATAGCAAAAAGAGGGAGGAATGTTTAAATAAGAATAGAATTAAAGATCATCTCTTGATCTCTTTGATGTTCCTCAAGATTAAATCACCTAAATAGGCAGCATTGTTATTTTTCAACTGTAAGTCAGTTGGCCTAGTATGTACAATGGTCTCCACCAGAATCAATGTTCTTCCTATTTAAGTGAATAGTTTTAAGTTTAAAATTATCATCAAGGGAGAAATTTTGTGAACTGAACGTACTCGTGAAAAGGTGTTCTTTACACACAAGTAGTTCTCGCACTGCAACCTACCCATTTGAAAAGGTTAATCCGACCCACATGCTAGTGGTCAATGTCAAATTATTGAACTCTTTCATGGAGTAATACTTGCTGCAATGCCTACCCCTCCCCCAATCACAATGGGGGCATTTCAATGGGTTGATGATTTCATTGTATATATTGATGCTTCACGCAAGGATCTCGGATGTGTGCTTATGCAACATGGCAAGGTTATAGCATATTGATCGTTTTGAATTGTGCGTCGTTAAACACATGAAAACGTTCAATCTAAATTTATCCGGCTCACTCAAATCAAAATTTGGAAATTTAATAGCGGTGAGTCCGAGTCGAACCACAAGGAGTTAGAATTTTAATTTTGAAAACTTTAGACTTTAGTTAATCTAAAAATAAGTGAGATTTAAATTAAACTAATTACTTAATTAAACTAAAACTAAGTTAACTAATATTACCTAAAAATAGAATTACACAAACTAAACAAATCCTTTTTTTTTTACTTTTCTTTTTCAAAGATTAAACACAAACTCATATAAAAATAAGCACGACGAAAAATTATAATAACAAAGACAACCTATTGTTTGATTGTATAAATAAAAAAAAAACATCAAGAATCAAATAACCTAATTAAACAACTAATAACTAATTAAAACAACAATTAATCAATAATTAATCCTAATCAAATAACCATCAACTAATTAAATAATACCTACACATCAAATAACTAGCAACTACCCCTAATTAAATAACCAATACTATTAATAGAAAGAACAACACAAGAGTGTGGGTTGCTGGCGCAATGGACCAGCTGTTGGGAGATCTGGTGCAGTGGACAGCTGGGAAGCTGCTGTGTGCGTGCTGCAGGAGAAAGAAGCTGTTGCTGGCTGGTGGTAGCTGCAGCACGTGGATGGAGCTGCAGGGCTGCTGGCTTCAAGCTGGGACAGGTGCTGCAGTGAAAGGAACTTGCTGATGGATGCTTGGAAGCTTTGCTTGAGGAAGGAGGAAGCCGTAGGTGCTGGGATGATGCTGCTGCTGACGGCAGGTTGAAGGAGGATGCTGGGATGATGCTGCTGCTGACGGCAGGTTGAAGGAGGATGCTGCACGTGCAGCTGCTGGCTGAAGGCCGTGTGAAAGCTTCTCCGCATGCAGGCTGTTGCTGGACACTTGCAGAAGCAGCTGCGTGAAGCTGGTGGAAGGGGTGCTGGAATTTGTTGGAAGAAGGCTGGGAGCTGCTGGGTGTTGCTGCGTTGGAGGGTAGAAACTTCACCGGACATGCATGGCTACGTGCAGCTGCGTGGATGCCGGTGATGGAGCTTGCTTGGTGGAGCTCGGTTGCTGGCGGCTGGGCAACACGCGGCGATGGAGGACATGGAACACGCAGGGGCTTGCTGGGCTTCAGCAGACGTGCATGAACAGCTGGTGGCATGCGTGGTGCGGAGGAGGTGGATGCCGGCTTCAAGGGTTGCATGCAGGTACTGGCTGGAGGAGATCGTGAAGCTGCTGCTAGATGGTGGAGTTGCCGGTTCAGCTTGGTGCAGGCTTCACCGCTGGGTGTTTGCAGAAGATACTTGGTTCTTGCAGGTCGTGCTGGGGGAAGAAAAACTGAGAGAGAGGAGGCAGGTGAAGGAGGAAGAGAAAGAGAAGAGGAGAGGAAGAAGGAGAGTGCTTGGGAGAAAGAGGGGGGTTGTGCGTTTGAGAAAGAATAAGGGAGAGAGGGAGGAAGAGAGGCTACTGGGGAAGAAAAATAGAAGAGAGAGGGTTGCGGGAAGGAGAGTTGGCAAAGGAGGAGGAGAGGGCTCGGAATATATGGAGAGAAGAAGAGAGAGAGAGAGAACGTGTGGGAGGGTTTTTGGAAAGGGAGAAGTTGGAAAACAAAACGGAAAGAGGAAGAGAGAGTTTGAGTTGGGGAAGGAAGGAGAGGAAACTGGAGAAGATTTAGGATTCAATTTTCTAAAACGAGAAAGAGAGAGGATTTTTAAAATAAAAGAAAGGGATGTGTTTAGGAAATTGGAGAGACGGACGGAAAGTGTGGGTTTTGGGAAACTCCAGCGAAGAAAGGAATCAAATTGTATTTTTACCCCTATTTTAGTTGAAATCCGCACACTGGACCACTCCCAAATTTTCGGAAACTCCTCCAGCTGCACTGCATCCTCGGCATGTCCTGTTCACATCAAATAAATATAATTTAGCGCATTATCATAAAAATATCATCATATTTATTCATTTCGTCTCGGTTTTGTCGAAAAACCGCAAATGCGCTACACTCCTTTGATCACATGAAATGACGATGTTTTTAAGTCAGAATTTGATGAAATTGGTACTGTTGGACTTGTTACACAATTATCTATCATTTCATGCTATTTTGCAGATAAAAAACATGAGTATGATGCATATGGTTACCCTTAAATGATCAATTTAACACTTTATCACACCCCCCAACTTACCCATTGCTAGTCCCTTAGCAATGCAAATAAGGAAATATTAGGACAAATAATGAATTATTATGCTTCATTTGTAGTATCTTTCACAATCAATTTAAGTGGTAGCCGTTTGGTTGAGCTAAAAAGTTTTCATATCCCACAATATTTTGATTCAGACAGGTGATTGTGCATGAAATTTGACACACTTAGAACTCGTTTCCGACCTTTCTGGTATATTCTTGCCTTTACTACCCTTTAGATAAGACTACATGGGGAGGGGAAGAGAATAAAAGATTTCCCGATCAGTCAATGAGGACCGTTTTTCAGTTCCCGTCCCAACTCAGCACTTTTCACGACTTGGTCATATTTTTGGTACGATGGACTTTTTAGCATGGCGTTTTCTCCATTTTATTGTACTTTTGCTTTTGAGAGTGCGTACTTTTTGCCACTCTCTTTGTATTGCCTGAGGGGAGGTGCGTACTTTTTGCCACCTACCTTCCTTTAGCTCTTTTAACGCCTTCTGTTGCCTTTAATGTTTATAGCTGTCCATTTTAAATGACCGCCTCTTTTAGAGTGCTGAGTGGGACAGTCCCCTATTACGGATTCTACACATTCCTTTCGTTCAACCCAAAAGAAAAATTAGAATAAGTAGTATTATCCTTGAGGTTAATTCCAGCAATTCTATACTTTTAAGATCTTCCATTTATTCTAAGTTGCCGTGTGTGTGTGAAAATCATCCTGCTGTGGATTTTTGTAAAGTGAGATATTTGAACTTTAAAGGCTCTTTAACCAATGTGACTAGCAGAAAACTGATTTGATTAAGATTTTCTCAATGAAACATGATTTTCATGCAATTTTCCTAGGATGTGAAAAGAAGTTTTTGAAAAAATTTTACCCTTTTTCAGTGAAAGATTTCAGTTTTCTTCAAAAGATTTTCAATAAATGCATATGATTGTCCCACCCCCCAACTTGATTGACATTGTCCTCAATGGCATAAAGATATGAAAAAAAAAACATGCAGCCAGAAGAGAATTTGTGAAGGAGCGAAACAACCTGTAATGACGAGGCGGAGACATACCCACGGCGATTGCTGCTTTAGGGACCTAAAAGGAAAGAGATACAAAAGCTTAAATAAAATATTGGGTTGCCTCCCAACAAGCGCTAAGTTTATCGTCTTCAGCCAGACGGAAGTTCAGTTAGTGTGGATCACTCAGTTCTATGGATTCAGGTGGTTCATTTTGAAGATTTTCAATGAATGGTTTTATAGAAAGAGGGGAGGATTTGAATTTCAAAAATAGATTTAAAAATCCTTTCATTAAGCTCCCTTTGATTAGGGGATCCTCTTTAAAACATTAATTGATATTTTGAATTTCGAATTTTTGAAATGGATCCTCCTTTCTTTGAATTTCAGCATTCCCTCCTCCTTTCTCTCTTAGTTGGCATGTGGGCCCCAGTTGAAGCTAAAATACGAAAATAAAATATTGTTTTTGCCAGGATTCGAACCCTGGTTGCTTCCTTGAAGTTCGGATGGTCCAACCACTATGCCATCTGCTTGTTCATGTCCTGTTTTCACATAAAATAACAGTTAAGTTCTTATAGCCGCAAATCATTCAACTGCGCATTAAATAATTGCTGAGAAAATGGAGTTGCTACCCTTATTCCATCCATGGAGTGATGATATTTGAAATTCAGATTTTGAATGCCCAAATGGTTTATCTATCATTCCATGTGATTTTGTCTGTTAAATTGATAGCAAAGTATGTAGTTTTCAGCTGTTATTTATGTAAAATTGTGGACTTATCAGTAGGCCCATTAGGACATAGGAAGAAATGCAAAAAGAATTTCTAAAGAAGTTCTATCCCATAGGGCGGACCAATACCATGAGAAGGGCCATCACGAGTTTTACCCAAACTCCCGGGGAATTGATCCATGAATCTTGGGAAAGATTGAAATAATTGCTTAGTAAATGCCCTCATCATAGGCTATCAAAGTGGCAAATTGTCCAAGCATTCTATGAAGGATTGTCTTAACAGTTCAGACAATGGTGGATGCCTCATATGGAGAGGCATTTATGATGAAAAATGAAGAGGCGGCTTACGATTTATTTGAGATGCTAAGTGATAATACTATCAATCATGCCTCCCTATCATCTTACGAGAGGTCTATTGGACCATCTAAACGGGCCGGAATGTATGAACTTAAGACTCGTGGAGAGCCTGAATCCAGGATGGACATCAATTTGATCAATCAGAAATTGGATAAGGTAGATATCTTGGCTCAAAAGTTAGACCAACTCTTGGCCTTAAACAAACAAGAACCTACCTACCCAACACCATCTAGTCCATACGAGGGTCCATCTTCCATCTCTCATGACATTTGTGCTTTGTGTGCAAGTCAGGCCCATCAAGTGAATGAATGTCCAACCGCGGCCCAATTACCACCATTCATTCAAGAACAAGTTCAGGCCGCTCAGGGGTTCTCTAGGCCTGGTAATGATCTATTCTCTAACACTTATAACCCCGGCTGGAGAAACCATCCTAATTTTGCATGGAAGAATCAACATACACCATTGCAAATACCTAATCCTCCCATGCATCATGCCCAAAAGCCCCATAACTCATTTCAACATCAGCCCAACTTCTACAGAAATTCGCATGCTAGGGGACCACAGGCTCAATTCTCTTAAGCCCAATTCTCTCAACCAGCCCACTATCAATCCTTCCAATCAGGGCAATCCACTCAATATCCTCCTCCACCAACTTATCAACAATCTCCTCAGCCCAATTTTGATGATAAATTCACACAACTCCAACAACTTATCTTGACCCAACAACAGTCTATTTCTAAGTTGGAGAGCCAAATGGGGCAATTAGCTGAAGCCGCTATGAGGAGGGAAATGGGCCAACTTCCAAGTCAACCCATTGCTAATCCGAGAAATCAACCTCCAGATTTTCCATCCCAATCGGGTCTTTTACCTCAACCTGGCCTACTAGCACAACCTAAAGGGCCACAATTTGAGAATGCTAAAGTTATTTTGGCCCTTAGGAGTGGGAAGAGTTTGGAGAACCCACAGAAGGATGGGGAGGTAGCAGAAGGTTCCACTAGTGGGCCTCAGTAAATCAAAAGTAAAAGTTGGGGGGAGATTCGAAAGGAAACGGAAAGTTGGATGAAGGCCCAAGCTCATATCAACAACGGGTGCCATTCCCAAACACTTTACTAGCCAAGCCCAATGCTAGGAAGAAACTGACCCAAAATGAGAAGTTGATGGAATTATTTAAACAAGTACAGATCAATATTCCACTCCTTGATGCTATCAAGCATGTGCCAGCTTATGCTAAGTTCCTGAAGGAATTGTGCACGCCGAGAAGGGAATCGAGATTGACTCCCGAAAAGGTTAGACTTTCAGAGGATGTGAGTGCAATTTTAATGAACCATCTACCCAAGAAACTAAAGGATCCTGGGGCACCTTTGATTTCATGTGACATAGGTGGAGTCACATTTAATAGAGCATTATTGGATTTGGGCGCTAGTGTGAACTTGTTGCCAACTGCTATTTTTGAAAAATTTGATATTGGGGAACTGAAGCCCACATTCATCGTCTTGCAGTTGGCAAATAGGTCTGTAAAAATTCTACGGGGACTCATTGAAGATGTTATTGTAAAAGTTTCGATTGCTATTTCCCCGTAGATTTTCTCATTCTGGATATGGCCTCACCCGAGGAGCTCATTCATACCCGGATCATCCTAGGACGTCTATTTTTAGCCACTGTCAAAGCTAACATCAATTGTGAAACTGGCATGATGGGCATATCCTTTGGGGGTCAAAAGGTCAAGATTAATGTCTTCAAAGCATCCAAATATCCAGATCACGAAGAAGAGTGCCACACCATTGATATTTTGGATGATTTAATCGAAAAGAATTTGGTGCTCACACATGACCTTTTAGAAGAAGCCAATGCTTTAAAAGATTCTCCCAGCCCATTAATCTCTTGGCCTAAGGTTGAACCTTTACCAGCCTTGCAGTCTGAGCCCGCTTTGCCATCCTTAGAGGACCCTCCTGAACTTGAACTCAAGCCATTACCTGAGTCTCTCAAGTATATCTTCTTGGGCCCGGACCAAACTCTTCCGGTCATCATCGTGGCAAATCTCACATCGCTGCAAGAGGCCCAATTAATCGAGGTCCTTAAAGACCACAAGAGCGCCATTGGATAGTCGGTGGCAGATTTAAAGGGAATTAGCCCGTCCATTTACATGCATCACATCTATATGGAAGAGAATTCCAAGCCCAGTCGGGAAATGCAAAGACGGCTTAACCCGAAAAGATGAAAGAGGTGGTAAAGAAAGAAGTGGTGAAATGGTTGGATGCGGGTATCATTTACCCTATATCGGATAGCAAATGGGTCAGCCCAACTCAAGTGGTACCCAAGAAGTCCGGATTGACAGTTATCAAGAACGATCATGGGGAAGAGGTACCCACTAGGCTCACCACGGGATGGAGAGTGTGCATTGATTATAGAAAGCTGAATCTCTTGACTAAGAAGGACCACTTTCTACTCCCGTTCATAGACCAGATTTTAGAAAAGTTATCCGGCCGAAAGTATTTTTGCTTCTTAGATGGGTACTCCGGGTATAATCAAGTGGCTATTTGCCCGGGAGATCAAGAAAAGACCACTTTTACGTGTCCTTATGGCACGTTTGCTTTTAGGAGAATGCCATTTGGATTATGCAACGCACCAGCCACATTTCAATGGTGCATGATGGCTATATTCTCCGACATGGTGAGAGAGTTCCTCGAAGTTTTCATGGATGATTTTTCAATCTTCGGGGATTCTTTTGAAAATTGCTTAGAAAATCTGAAACAGGTTCTAGCTAGATGCATAGAAACCAACCTGATACTTAGTTGGGAGAAGAGCCATTTTATGGTTCGAGAGGGCATTGTTCTAGGCCACATTATATTTGAAAGGGAGATAGAGGTAGATAAAGCTAAGATCGATCTCATATCTAATCTTCCTCGTCCCATCTCGGTCAGACATATCCGTTCATTTCTTGGCCATGCCGGTTTCTATCGCCGGTTTATCCACAATTTCTCTCAAATTGCCCGACCTCTAACTCTTCTCCTAGCTAAGGATGTCCCTTTCCAAATGGATGAATCTTGCATCAAGGCATTCAATTTTCTGAAGGAATCTTTGACCAAAGCTCCGATTCTTCAATCCCTATATTGGTTTTTGCCCTTCGAAATTATGTGCGATACTTCTGACTATGCTATCGGTGCGGTATTGGGACAAAGAATCAACAAGCGTCCCGTGGTGATTTATTATGCAAGTCGCATCCTTGCAGATGCTCAAATGAATTATACCACCACGTAAAAGGAATTATTAGTTGTGATTTTTGCCTTAGAAAAATTTAGATCTTATCTTTTAAGGGCAAAAGTCATAATCTATTTTGATCACTCAGCTCTAAAATACCTTTTGACCAAGAAGGATGCGAAGCCCAAACTTATCAGGTAGATCTTACTCCTTCAGGAATTTGATTTAGAAATTTGGGATAAAAAGGGTTCTGAGAATGTGGTAGCTGACCACCTATCCCGAATTTTGATTTCTGAGAGTACACCAATGACTGATTCATTCCCTGATGAGCATTTGCTGGCCATTTCTCACACTGTTGCATCTTAGTATGCTCATTTTATCAATTACAAGGTGGCCAATCAGTTTTCGGAAGGATGGACTAAAAGTGAGAAGGACAGATTCTTTTCCCAGGAGAAGTATTATTTCTGGGAGGATCCGAAACTATTCAAATTCTGTCCTGATCAAATCATTAGGCGATGTGTTCCTGAAGAAGAACAACAGAGTGTTCTCAACTTCTGCCATAATCTGGCATGTGGGGGCCATTTCTCGGGCAAGAAAACTGCAGCCAAGGTCCTGCAAAGTGGTTTTTACTGGCCCACACTCTTCAAAGATGCCTATGAGTTCAACAAAACTTGTTTGAGATGTCAAGCTGTAAGAAATATGGCAAAAAGGGACATGATGCCACTCAACCCAATCTTGGTAGTTAAAGTCTTTGATGTTTGGGGGATAGACTTTATGGGACCTTTTCTACCTTCTTTTGGACATGAATATATCCTGGTAGCGGTGGATTATGTCTCTAAGTGGATTGAAGCAGTAGCCACCCGAACCAATGATCATAAAGTAGTCATTAAATTCGTCCAGAAAAATATCTTTTCTCGGTTCGGGTGGCCTAAAGCTATCATAAGTGATGGGGGAACGCATTTCACGAATTATCGGTTTTGAGCTTTGCTTAAGAAATACGGGATTAATTATAAGCTGACTACCCCTTATCATCCCCAAACCAGTGGTTAAGTGGAAGTTTCCAATAGAGAGATCAAGAATATTCTGCAAAAGTCCGTTAGGCCCAATGAAAAGATTGGTCTGAAAAGTTAGATGATGCCTTATGGGCCTATCGGACTGCTTACAAAACTCCTATTGGTATGTCTCCTTATTGCCTGGTTTTTGGAAAAGCGTGCCACCTTCCGGTAGAATTGGAACATAGGGCATATTGGGCCATTAACCAAGTCAATCTGAACCTAGCCCAAGCTGGTTCCCACCGAACCTTACAACTGAGTGAGCTAGAAGAATTGCGTAATGAGGCTTATAAGAACTCCAAGATCTATAAAGCCAAAACTAAAGCTTTCCATGATAAACATATTGTAAGAAAATCTTTTCTTCCAAATCAGAAAGTTTGGCTATTAACTCTAGGCTTCGCCTATTTCCCAGAAAACTGAAATCCAAGTGGGATGGACCATTCTTGGTCATTAAAGCCTTTGATCATGGAGCTGTTAAAATCATGAATCTTAAGAATGAGAACACTTTCACCGTTTATGGTCAACGGTTGAAACCATTTATTGAAAACCATCAAAATGAGCCACCGGAATCCATTGAGCTGAGTGATCTGCATTAACTGAACTGTCGTCTGACTGAAGACGTTAAACTTAGTGCTTGTTGGGAGGTAACCCAACATTTTAGATCATGTTCTGTTTTTATTTTCATTTTTAAGTTTTTATGCAGCAGTCGGCTTTGGTAAAGTCGCATCCTCATCATCACAGGTTGTTACTCTCCTTCCCAGTTTTCTGATGGCTAGCATGTGTTTTCATATCTTTTGTGTCATTGAGGACTATGCCATTCAAGTTGGGGGGGGGGCAATCAATATGCAATTTTTTGAAAAATATGTTGAAGAAAACTGAGAAAATGGTCTAAATTTTTTCAAAAACTTCTTTTTCACATCCGACATAAGTTACATGAAATCTTGTTTCATTAAGAGAATCTTATATAAATCAGTTTTATGTTAGCTAAATTGGATAAAGCCTTTAAAGTTCAAAATAGCCCACTTCACAAGAAGCCACGACATGAATGATTTTCACACATACACGGCAACTTAGAATAAGTGAAAGATCTTGAAAGTATAAAATTGCTAGAATTAACTCTAAGGATAAGATTACCTATTTTAATTTTTTTTTCTTTTGAATTGAATGAAAAGAACGTTAGGATTCGTAATAGGGGACCAACTCACTCAGCACTCTAAAGAGGCAGTCTTTTAAAAAGGGACATTTGTAAATATTAAATGCCAAATAAGGTATCAAAAAGAGTTAAAGGAAGGTAGGTGGCAAAAAGTACGCACCTCCCCTCAGACAATTCAAAGAAAGTGGCAAAAAGTATGCATGCTCAAAGGCAAAAGTGCAATTAAATGGAAAAGCCGCGCTAAATGAAAATTTTCCTTGTACTAAAAAGACGACCAGGTCGTAAAAGTGCTGAGTTGGGGCGGGAGTTGAAAAACGATCTTCACGGGTTGATCAGGAAATCCCTTTTCTCTTCTCGTCTCCAGGTAGTTCTATCTAAAGGATTAGTAAAGGCGATGATATAACGGAAAGGACAGAAACGAGTTCTAAGCATGTCAAATTACATGCACAATCACCTGTCATGAACCAAAGTGTAGTGGGAAATGAAAAATTTAGCTTAACCAATCAGCTACCATTTAATTGATTATGATAGATAGCTATAAATGAAGCATGATAATTCATTATTGTCCTGATTTTTCTTCTATTTGCATTGCTAAGGGACTAGCAATGAGTAAATTGGGGGATGTGATAAGTTAATATTTTCTATTATTAAAAGAACAAATGCATGCACTATATTTATGTTTATGATGTTTAAAATAGCATGAAATGATAGACAACTTCATACCGATTCCAACGGTACCAATTTCGTCAAATTTTGAGTTAAAAACATCATCATTTCATGCATTTGCGATTTTTTCAGCAAAACCATGAGAAATCAATTTATTTAATCATTAATGTAATTTTATTCATAATAATATCTTACTTTACATTTATTTTATGTGAACATGACATGAAGAAGATGCAGTGCAATTGGTTAAGTTTCTAGTCGTTTGTGGGAAGGACGGGAGTTCGAATCCCAGCAAAATCAACTTTATTTTGGCAAAAATACTAAAGCGGGTGTAAAAGGGTCTTTTGCTATCCTAAATGGTTGTCCTAATTTTTACCCAAGAAGAGAATAAGAGGAGTCAGCCTCCATACACTTTCTTCATTTCTTTATTTTAAAAATTCTCTCTCACTTTTTAAGAAGTCTCTCCTTTCTTTCTTCCCCCTCTCCCCTTACTTTTCTTCTCCCTCCTGCCTTCTCTCCCCTTTCTCCCTCACCTTTTCTCCCTCTCTGCTACAGTACCCGCGGGTACTGTAGCTACAGTACCGCGGTACTGTAGCACTCTTTCTCTCTCTCTCTCGCTCGCTCTCTCTCTCTCTCTTTTTACATCTCTCTTAAACCGGCGACTGTGAAGGGCAAGAGGTAGACTCAAGGCACTGCAATTGACTACAGGAAGGAGTCTATGGCGGCTAAAGATCCACTTGAAGGGTGACGACGGCTGCAAGCACCAGTTTTCTCTCTCCATCGCCTCTCTCTCTAATTTTTGAGTTCTCCATGTTACACTGTATTTCGAATATTTTATGTAAAAATTTCATTATAAAAGTTATTATTTTTTTATTTGCAATGTCTCTGTAAAATTTCATATATTTCTGTGAACGAACGACAGTAGCTCCTTTGAAAACAATTATCTTTCCTCCCTTTTTTTGTTCTACAACTTTTATTTTTTCTTCTGTTAACATTATTTAAACTTTATATTCCACTTTTAATTAGTATTTTAGAGGTAGTCTTAGTTCAGTAGATGGTCTGATTATGCTCGTTTAGGGGTGTTCCTTTTGTGAGTTCATAGCAAGTCCGATTAGTTTCAATTGTTGTTTATTAAATCATCATGCTCCATCTTCTTTATTTTCTGATTTTCCTCTAAAAAAATCTAAGATTTTCAACTTTAAAAATCTATTTTTCTGTGGATTCGACTCGGGCTCACTATTGCTATTGTTAAAGTTTAATTTGAATGAGCCGATTAATTTAGATTGTTAGCTTTGATTTTTAACGACACAATTTTAAGCTATCAGTGGAGTTCTTAAAGGATTATGACTTCACCTTGAACTATCACTTAGGCCAAGCAAATGTGGTAGTTGATGCGTTGAGCAGAAAGCTTAAGACTTTACAGTTACACTTAGAGTGGAAAGATAGGAAAGATGTTATTAAGGCCACACCTCAGGTACACAGTGAGAGATCATATCTGATGCAGCTGATTGTTCGGTCTACTCTGACTGAACGAATTATCTAGGCTTAGGAGAAAGATCAGGATGTTCTTACTGTAGAAGGTAAGCCTGATGTGGTAAAAGATATAGATGGTGGCATTCGACATAGCACTAGGTTATGTGTGCCGGATAATGACGAACTAAGGAAAGAATTATTGGCTGAAACTCATAAATCAAAATTCTCTATACATCTATGAAGTAGAAAGATGTACTGAGATTTGAAGAAGAATTTCTAGTAGTTAGGCATGAAGAAAGACATTGAAAATTTTGTTTTTAGGTATTTGATATGTAAGGACTGAGCTTTCGGATCCAGTTATCAGGTCGGTTTCGGTATCGAACCCCCTAGTTCGGGTCCTTCTGAGATAGGTTCATTGGCTCTTTATCGCGTCGAGCTTGCTAGACACGATTTTAAATGGCGTCAGCCTAGGGGGATGCCATTTAGAAGCCTTTGCAGGGATGCTGCGTGGGCGGGCGTTGGGGCGTGTGTGTACGGTCTCGATCTTGTCGTCTAAATGGTGTCTTGTATGGATGATGTCATTCATAGATCTGCTAGTGTACGACCCTTGTCCTGTCGTCTGAACTGTGTCGTCTGGGGACAATGCAATTCAAGTTGGTCAGGCTTGACGCCCCGAGCCCTCCCTCCTTTCTCTCATTCTCTCCTTCTCACCCTCTCTCTTCCCTCTCTCCGAATCCCTTCCCCTTCTCCCTTCTTTTCCTCTTTCCCTTCTTCCACTTCTACCACTCCAACACCCTCCTACCTCTCACTACTACCACCACCATCTCCTCTGCGGCACTTTACTCTCCAGATGGCGGCCGACGTCTCGGTGGGGTGACAACGTCCACGGTGGTACTAGTGGCGGCTTGCAATGTAGCGGATCGACGACGATGAGCTAGGATGAGTTCAAGTAATCGGTGGGGTGACAGTGTCCACGGTGGTACCGACGGCGGCTTGCAGTGTAGCGGATCGGTAGCGAGGAGCTAGGAGGAGTTCAAGTAACTGGTAGGATGACGGTCCTCACATGAAGTCGATTGTTTTAAAACCATGATTTCCTGTTTTGGAGCATGCTATGGATATGTCGGTGATTTTGGGTATGGAATTGAGTATGTTCTAGGGGGTTCTTGATGGAAAAATGGTGTTTTGGAAATGGGTTTGGCATAGTTAATGCAATTTATGGTTTTCTCTTATCTCCTTTGTGTTATTTTTGTTCATTTGGAGTTGGGGTTTTTTCATGTTGTGGCTCGGTGGAGGCCGGAGGGAAATTTTGTTTCGTGCGTTAAATGGTGTCGGGCCAAGGCGACGCGATTTGCAAATCATGTTGGGCATGGGCGACATGATTTATGCCCAGATATGTCCCGAGGCCAGGTTCTGTGGGAATCTATTCGGCTTTGAATGGCGTCGAGCTCAGGTGACATCATTTAAATGGTGTCGACCATGGGCGACGCGATTTAGGCCCATATCCCTCATGTCCCGAGGCCAATTCCTGTGGGAACTAGTTTTAGGGCATTGAATAACGTCGGCCATGGGCGACGCGATTCAAGCCAGAACCCCTTATTTCCTGCATTTAGCATGTGTGACTATTACGCAAAATGTCTATTAGATTCTTGTATATTATTGGACAACCCTGTTAAATGCATGCTCGAAATCATATATTGGGGGCGGGGATTTCCATGTGACTGGATCACATTGTGTTGTGTTTATGCGATCGTGGACCTAGAGTGACAGTTGTTAGCGCTTGACACCTTGTGTCGGTGTGGAAGTGACGCTGTAAGGATTGAGGTTTCGGATCCGGTTACCGAGTCAGTTTTAGGGTCGGATGCCTTGGTTTGGGCCCTTGTGGGGTTGGGACTTGGGTTCCTTTTCGCTCGATGCGGTTCAAACGACGTCTGTCGAGGTGGACGCGTTTTAGGTTGTGCCACGTAGGCACCACGTGGGTTGGTTTTGGGCCGCGAGAATATAGCCCCGGTCTTATCGTCTGAATAGTGTCTTGCATGGTCGACGCCATTCAGAGTACGGCCCTGGTGTGTTAGTGTACGACCCATTCTGTCGTCTGAATGACGTCGGGCTTGAACGACGCGTTTTACCTAGTTTCAGTTTGACCCCGCAAACCCTCCCTCCTTTCCCTCATTTTCTCCTTTCCTCTCTCTCCTCTCTTCCCTCCCAACCTCCGGCGCCCCTTTCCCCCTCTCCTTCCTTTCCTCTCCCCATTCCTCCTCTCCCTCCACTCCATCAACCTCCTAACTTCATCTACTACCACCACCACTTCCTCCGTGGCGCATTTTTCTCCGGACGGTGGCCAACATCCTGATGGAGTAACGGCGTCCACGGTGGTACCGACGGCGGTGTGTGGCGAGGCAGTTCGGTGGCTTGGAGCTCAGAGGAGTTCGAGTAACCGGTAGGATGACGATCCTTACGATGTTTTGTTTAAAACCATGTTTTTCCGCTTTGAAGCATGTTTAGGGGATTTTTGGGGTGAAAATGCTAATCTTATAGAATGTGGAATTGTGGGCTTTTAATGGGGAGTTAGGTTCTCCTCCTCCTCCTCCTCCTCGATTTTGTGTTGTTTTTGTGCGATTTGGGGGAGCAATCCCACCTTGTGAATTGGGGTAAGGCGGTGGGAGAACCTGTTTGTGAGGGTTAAATAGCGTCGGAGAATAGCGATGCCTTTTAAAAATGCGGCTTCCACCCACGACGCGATTTATCCCGGATAGCAGACTCTGTCTTCTAGATTGAATGGCGTCCAGGGACAACAACGCTATTTAAATGGCGACCACTTTAGACGATGTATTTTAGGCCATCTTCTGAGGCCAGATTTCACATGAGCCAGTTTAGGAGACTTGAATGACGTCGGCCTTGGGCGACGCGATTCAAGATAGAATCTCATTAATTCCTGCAATTAACATGTGTTTACATTGTTAGATAGTTTGGTTAATTGCATGCTTGAAATCACAATCGAGGAAGATGAATTCTACGTGATCGGATAGCACCGTGTTGCATTTTGTGCGATCGTGGGCCTAGAGTGACAGTTGTTAGCGCTTAGGCACTCCGTGTCGGTGTGGGAGTGACACGGTGCCGGTGTAGGAGTAGTTGGGTGATGCCTAGAGAGAGGGTCACCTGGTGTACCCCGGGGTATAGCTAGTACCGGTGTGGAGTGGTACATTCGGAGTGTCACTCGTGCTGGGGGAAGCAGAACCACCGGTAGCCTGTCAGGCCGGAGTAGCCAGCACACTATCCGAGGGGTTGTTGTTTGGTCTCAGCGGGTCGGTCTTTTCTGCGTTCGGCCGTGTGGTTTGGGTGTTTAGCCGAGACGCTGGTTGTGGGCTCCATGATGGAATGGTTTCAGAGTTATGCATGTTACATTTTGAATGCATGCGTTTTATATCGAAATTTGAGAATTGTGTTTACTGCTTTACTTATTTAATTGCCTATATTTGTGTATTGCACTTGTACGTGTGTGAGTGGGTGGTGGGGATTGAAGGATCCCTACTGAGTCTTTTTCGATGAGACTCACCTCCTACGGTTTTTAGGTGAGGGTTCTAGGCAGACGTAGCGATGAGAGTGTTGCCTTGGGTTGCGCGCCAGCAGCCGTTGTTCCGGGGTATGCCCTGATGTAGTTGTTATTTTCTTTTCTGGCATGTATGGTTAATTATTTCTTTTCTGTTGGAATATGTAATTAATTGCTGAGTCAAGTCGAATTGTAATAAATTTTTAGTTTCTGCACTTCCTTTACAATTCAATATGATGTGAATGTTTAGCTTAGTTTATCATTTATTTCCCAGACTTATCAAGATCTTGGTTTGGTTCCAAATTAATGATTCGGTACCCATTTAGTAATCGGATCTCCGATTATAGGGTGGCGGGTCGTTACAGACGCAGTGTCGACGTGGGAGTGACAAGGTGACGCCTAGTAGGCGAGGGTCACCTGGTGTACTTCGGGGTAATAGCTAGTATTGGTGTGGGAGTGGTACACTTCGGAGTGTCACTTGTGGCTAGGAGGAGGCAGAACCACCTAGAACTTGATAGGCTGGAGTAGCCAACACGCTAACCGTGGGGTTGTTGTTTCATCCCAGCGCGTTGGTGTTTTCCCGGTTGGCTTGGCAGTTTCTTGTGTGTTCCTTTTCGGTGGACGTGTGACTCACTGCTTTACTTACTCTTATATTGCCTATATCATTGCGTTGTTGCGATTGTGGGTGCGTGTGTGGGAGGTGGGGATCGAAGGATCCCTACTGAGTCTATTTTTGTGTGACTCACTCCTGCAGTTTTCAGGTGAGGGTTTTTGGCAAGCGTAGCGTTGTGGGGTTTCATCTCGGATTGCATGCCAACAACCACTGTTCCGGAGTATGTCCCGTCATAGTTGTACTTTCTTTTTTCCGGCCTGTACGCATAATTATTTCATTTCAGTTGGATTATGTAATTATTTGCTGAGTCGAGTCTAATTGTAATAATTTTTAATTCTTGGACCTTCTTTACAATTCGATGCTCTGTGGATTATTTAGCTTAGTTTATCATTTATTTCCCAGACTTATTTGAGATCTTGATTTGATTTATAATTTTAATGATTCGGTACCAATTTAGTAATCGGATCTCCTATTATAGGATGAAGGGTCGTTACATGACATGTCAGTAAATGAAGTCTGAACATCAGAGACCTACTGGTCCATTGTAGTCAATGGAAATATCTCAATGAAAGTGGGAGTGGATCACTATAGACTTCATTACTGGCTTGCCTAAGACAAGGAAAAAGCATAATATAATATGATATGAGCGGTTGTGGATCGGTTAACTAAATCTGCTCATTTTCTGGCTATTCACAAGACCCAGTCATTGGAGGAGTTGACTAGATTGTACATTAATGAGATAGTCTGATTGCATGGTATGTCAATTTCTATCATATCATATAGAGATTTCAGATTCACTGCTCAATTATAGAAGAGTGTACATGAAGCATTGGACACACAACTAAAGTTTAGGTCTGTTTTTCATCCTCGGACCGATGGTCAGTCTGAGAGGACTACACAGACACTTGAGGACATGTTGAGAGCATGCAACCTAGAGTGGCAGGGTAGTTGGGAAAAGTAGTTGCCTCTGATTGAATTTGCATATAATAACAGTTATCATTCTAGCATTGGGATGGCTCCATATGAGGCATTTTATGGCAAACCAGGTAGATCACCTGTTTGTTGGTCTGAGATTAGTGAAAGAAGTTTGATCGGATCATAAATTGTGCAAGATTAGTCTGAGAAGCTTGATATCATCAAGAAGTGGTTGCTCATTATTCAGAGCGAACAAAAGAGTTATGCAGACAATAAAAAGCGAGAGCTTGTAGACACGCTAATTTTGACATCATATTGAGTAAATTTCATATCATATAATAATGCCCTGAAACGGTCTGATTTTTAATCCTTAATCGATTTTTATCAATTAATTGTATTAATGACGTCGGTCTGGTATGATGCCATTTAAGTTATTAGATGAAATTGGTTTTAACTCAAATTCTTAATCAAAATATCAAAATTTCTAAATGACGTCGCTTATACCTGACGCCTTTCAAATTTCCTAATCCATTTCGATTTCTAAGTTAATTTTTAGTTAATTTCCTAATTAACGGAAGCACGTCGCCTATACCCGACGCCATTTAGGTTTCTTACTTCTTTCGGTTTCTTCTTTCCGGATTATCATTAGCTTTAATTTGGCTAAAAGACATCTCCCTTGAGCGACGTTATTTAATTAATTACAGATAATGATAATTTGACTGAGATTATCTTGTTTCCTTGGCTGGATTGGTTTCAAACTATTTTAAGTTAATCCATAAGTGGCCACAGAGGCATGTGAGAGCTCTAACACTAGTTCTATATAAACCCAAGCCATTGGTCATTAAAAAAGGTTCGAAAAGGTTCAAAAGGGGTTCAAGAAGTTAAATAGGCTTAAGGCTTGAAGAATTAGAGTGCTACGTGACGGCTTCCAAGAGCTCTTGAAGGAGAAAAACGTGGTCAATAAGCTTCATCCCCTTCGTCCTTTCCTCATCCTTCAAGATCAGACAAGCCCAAGGCTTTAAAGGGGCCATCTAATCTTCTTTCTTCTTTAGTTTTATTATAGTTCTTACATGCTTTCATCTTAGTTTCATCATCATATTCATACAATCATATCTACCGCTTCATGTTCTTCACACACTCACTCATATATTCATATTTCCAATCCCATACATGCTATAAGGGTTTAAACAAACATCAAATAAGTGAGTTTCTTGTTCTGATTGCATGATTAATAATTTTGTTAGCATAGATGCTATCCTTATTTAGTTGTAATTAGCTTTTCTTCTTCTTTTCTTTATTTTCTTATAAGGTACAAAGGATCATCAAAGGATAAAAGAAAAGATCATTAAGAAGAAATTATGGAGCAAAAAGGATGATCCTCAACTCAAAGCAAGAACAAATTTAGAAGGACTTTCTTTCTTCTGCCGGCTGAAGAGTGGGAATCAAGAACGTCCATATCTCCCCCGTCTCAAACAGGTAAGCGATCAATCTTTCTTTTGAAACTTTTTAGTCAAAAATTTCTGGCGATCACATACTAGTTTTTAATAAATTTTATTGTCATTTAAACAACATATAATTCTCATGAAATTACACCCCAAATTGAGCACTCACAACTTTTTTGGCAATCACGGTTGGACATGGTTTTGCCGTCTTTTAACCTTGTTCTTGCTTTCATCATTGGGCGCCTACGGTGCACCACTTGTGTTCCTTGGGCACGACCTCACCGATCGGTGAGTTTAGTTTAATTTTGTTCCCACGTACACTACGTGTATACTCCTTGCGGCAAGATTTTGCTCCCCGTTTGATCGTTTAAGGAGTTGTGATTGTGATAGGAAGGTGTGTGGTTGATTGGACTTTGTTGGTTAGCATGATAAATAACCCTGTTAAAAACTGAATTCGCATGATCTATTAGTTACTACTTTACATTGATAACCTAGGAGGGATTGCCCTCAATATTCTTTTCTGTTTATAGCTTTTGCGCCCTGAATAGCGTCGGTGAACAACGACGCCATTCAAAAAGCGTCGCCTTTCATAGACGTCGTTTAAACATTTTTTTTCCGTCTGCGTGCTGTCCGAGCTTCTGTGAACAGAAGAAGCTACTGGATTGAATAGCATCGGGGAACAGCGACACGATTCAAACAATTTCTTCATTTGGTCATTAGCCCTCGGATTCTTGGTTTGATTGTTACTTATATTTATCTTACCATACATTACAGGCCATCCAGGCCGTAGGTCATTTGCATTAGGGCTAACCTCCCCCTCATAGGAACACCTTCTTGACATCCTCACCTCTCTCTGATTGGGTTGGTCACTCGATTTGACTAGAGTAGTTGGTGTTAAGAACTCCAAAAGTCCCCAAAAGCAAGGAATTCCTTCTTGTTTATCGGTCTGGTTGTACCAATCGAAGTCCTGGTTAGATATTCATATCGTTGTGAGAAAGAACCATAGAGTATAACGGTGAAAATCAAACTGAAACTAGGATCCTACCTGTTGAGAGAATTGGTGTAAAAATTCAAGTAATCTAACAAGGAATCCTTAGACAACGTAAACATCCACTTGTTTGCTTAATCTCTTACACAACTTGTTTGAATTTGATTGCTAAAAATTTAATACCATGATGCTTCGATCAAGTAAATTTATAGGTATGGCTGTTTACGAGCAGGATGCCATCGTCGAATACGAGGGAGATGCTAATGCCCCTTAGTAATTCGATCACTACTCTGAGAACGGATGCTGATGCCCTCCGTAATACAGACTCCTATCATCCTGAGTATGAGGGAGATACTCATGCCCCTCAAGGTCAGGCCCATTTTTCTCACGACCAGTACAACCTTGGTACTGATCGTCATCATATCCATTTAATCTCCAATTCCGTTTTCAAGGGAGCTCCAGATCCTGCTGAGCCCTCACCTACCAATCAAACTGAAAATCAAACTGAAACTAGGATCTTACCTATTAAGAGAATTGGTGTAAAAATTCAAGTAATCTAACAAGGAATCCTTAGACAGCGTAAACATCCACTTGTTTGCTTAATCTCTTACACAACTTGTTTGAATTTGATTGTTAAAAATTTAATACCATGATGCTTCGATCAAGTAAATTTATGGGTATGGCTGTTTACGAGCAGGATGCCATCGTCGAATACGAGGGAGATGCTAATGCCCCTTAGGAATTCGATCACTACTCTGAGAACGGATGCTAATGCCCTCCGTAATACAGACTCCTATCATCCTGAGTATGAGGGAGACACTCATGCCCCTCAAGGTCAAGCCCATTTTTCTCACGACCAGTACAACCCTGGTACTGATAGTCATCATATCCATTTAATCTCCAATTCCGCTTTTGAGGGAGCTCCAGATCCAGCTGAGCCCTCACCTACCAATCCTCCTGATCTGATTACTGTCCTGGGAGCTCTGGCTGCCCATGTAGATCCTTAGCAACTTGAGGCAATCCAATCTATCCTCAAGGGGAAGACGCCTGTGCAGTCTACCGAACCAAATCCTATGGTTTCCCCTGTTGTTCGTCAAGTTCCTCCTCCTCACCATGCTCTTTTTATTCATCAGGCCATGGAAGGCCTTCATGTTTCAACCTCCCAACCATCTGGGCCACAATTATCTTCTTCAAGGCATCCGGCCAGACCGCCAATGCCGACTTACCAAAATGCGTTCGGACATGGCGGAAGCGCTTCCGAACCGCAGCCTTATTATCCACATTGCCCCACCTATTTCAGGAGGCAAGCTTATCATGCACCACCACCTCCTCCTTCCCAAGTTGATCCGGTAACTCAGGCTCTGCTCACAAAGATAGACCGTATGGACAAGCAGTTCAGCAGCTTCAAGAAGATGATGGAAGTCAAGGCTATGCCTGAGATCACTCTTCCTAGTCTGCTAGTATTTCACTTGCCACCTTCTGAGATGCCAGTGTATAGGAAGTACAACGGTTCTGGTAACCCCTTCACCCACCTGAAAGAGTTCATGTATGAATCTTCCTTCTGACAGAATGACAAGAAGTCACTGGCATTCTTATTCAGAAGATCATTGGAGGGACCAATCCTCGAGTGGTTCTTCTCTCTAGAGCCGTCTGAGGTGGAAGACTATGGTATCGTGTCAAGAAAATTTATCCAAAGATACCAGGATAGAGTTGCACCGTCTTTGTCATAACTGACTTAATGGCTGAGAAGATGTAGCCTGATGAGGACTTCATCAATTTTGCTGATAGATGGAGGGGAATGGCGTAGAAAATCAAAGATCATCTATCTGAATCCGAACAAGTGAAGATGATGATCTCTAATGCTACCCCCCAGTACAAGCTAGTCCTCACACTGAATAACCTGACTAGCATGGCGGAACTCTACGAGAGGGCACGTTATTGCCAAAACGCCTTCAAGGATGCTACTTTCTCTAGCGTCTTTGATCCTCATAGACCCAGCAGACCTCCACCTCGGAAGCCTGCCATACCAAACTCTCCTAGCGTGGGTCCGACAATTGAGGGCACGCTCTCCTACGAACAAATCAGCACTGTGAACAACAACCAGCAACAGTTCATGAGGAACCAACAACAACAACCGCAGTACACAGGGCAAAGACCACTGAATCAGCAGGGCTACAGGCCACCTCAGCAGTAGTACCAGCCAGTCTATAATCAACTGCAATAGCAATATCAGTCTCAGCAGGAATATCAGTCACGTCCATCGCCAACATATCACCATGTACCTCCTCCAGGCGACTATAATTAGCAGAGAAAGCCTCCAGGCCCTAAGAGGGCATCATATCCTACTCTCCCGGAGTCCCTTCTAGACATCTTCAATGCCCTTATGGTAGCCAATGCATTGGTTCTGCCTAGGGAGAAAACTGTATGGCCCTAGAATGCCGATGCCTCCAGGTATTGTGTCTTCTATAGACAATCTGGTCATACGGTGGATGTATGTTTCCAATTTCGGGACTACATCCATGATCTCAATAAACAATGGGGCATTGACTGGGAAGAGATGAGAAAATATATAGCTGCTTTTAAGGCGAGGAGACCCCAACAGCAACAACAACAACAACATCAACCTCAACAACAACTGCAGCAACAACTTTGCACACAAAAGTCTAAAAATGATATAGTATATATGGTTGGAAAGAGGATATAAAATACTACAACTTTGTCAAAAGTATCAAAAGCTAATTTTGACGTTTAATGAGTTGAATATGTGGGAGTTTATTAGAGGAAACCTATTCTGCGCGAAAATCTGAGTTGTTAGTTTGAATAAGAATGCTTTAGCTTATTGGTTAAGGAAGTTACGCTTTGAGTTCGACTTAGCAATTTTGAAGAATTAATTTGAGTAGTATTAAGAAGCCAAAAGAATATATATGAGGCCCTAACATCATGCATAAGGCCTCTTCCACGCAGCTCTAAGATAAGAGGTAAGACCATGAGATTCTTCATGAGAAAGAGAAGTATTTTGATCTAATGCTCTTTGGAAAATAATTCTAATGGATAGATTTATTGTTCTTTGAGGTCTAGAGGTTATAGGAGATTTCTTAGATTATAAGAAAACTGATATTAGAGTGCTAGAAGGTAATTGAAAGGCATTAAAGGGGAGTGATCTTTATGTTCTTGAGGTAGGTGATGATAACCCATTAAATGATATTTTGTATTGATATAAAAACTTTATTTTTATTTTCAAAAGTGGTCAAACATAACCTGTGAAATAATATTCTATACATCTATGATCTCAATTCTTACCTTGTTTCATCAATTTTTGATCAAATTCACGAAATATCCAAGTTTAGAAAATTCCTATTAAAACGCGTCGTCGCAACCCGATGTGATTTAAAAACATGTCCAGAATGCGTCCACTCTATCCGACGTGATTCTTACTTAAAGATTAATGGGTCATAAGTCTATGGTTACAGTTATGAGTACCTTTGGTTGCAGTTATTAGGATCTTTTGGTACATTTTTCAGAACCTGTGACAAATTTTCGGTCTGAACTTAAATTGACCATAACTCCTTTGTTCCTTGGTCGATTGACTTGAAATTTTGAGCACACTTTGATTGTGACATATTATACTGGTTGGTAAAATATTATAAATTTTATATTTTATTTGTCTACTATTCTGTTATTTATTCGATTGGTTCAATTTGACTTAAGTTATTTATCTGTTATTTGATATTCTAAATCATTAGTTTGATGTCTGAATTACATGAAATTTTGTCTATATGATTCTTTTGATCTCTTAGCCCAATAAACCTATTCGTGACCTGTAGACACGCTAATTTTGACGTCATTTTGAATAAATTTCATATCATATAATAATGCCTCAGAATGGTCTGATAATTAACCATTAATTAATTTTTATTGATATTTTTTTGAGTGTCGGGTTTAACAGACATGTTTAAGTTAATCAATTGAATTGATTTTAACTCAAATTTCAGTTAAAATATGAAGAATCCTAAAAGGCGTCGACCTATGTGGACGCCATTTAGACTTTATTCCTATTTTAACTTTAATTAATTGATTTATTAGCTAAAAGGCGTCTGTTAAGGACGACGCTTTTTAAGTTTCCTAAGCTGTTTTAACTTCTCTTCCGGATGTTTATCCTTATCTTAATTAGGATAAAAGACGTCTACTAAGGTGGACGCGTTTTAACTAATAAAGATAAAGATAAGTTTTCCCGGATATTTATCCTTATCTTAATTTAATCTTAAAGGCGTCAGCCAAGGTGGACGCGTTTTAGATAATTACAGATAAAGATGAATTAATCAGTAATTATCTGTCGGTTAAGGTAGATAAATCCGAGATTTTTCTATGTTAATCGCGAACGCAGAAAATGCCTATAAATACCTTGCATCTCAAGGAGTAAAAAAAAAAAAAAAAGGAAGAGAGAGAGCCACAGCGTTATAGTGATTTGAAGATCGAAGCAACCACGTCGGAACGCCGGAGCGCTGCCATTTCCAGAAGTCGGCATCCTTCTTCAAGATCTTCATTCTTCAAAGCTTCAACCAACTGGACTGGGCATAAGTTTTTCATATCTGAATTTCATTTTCATTCATTAGTTTCATTCTCTCATACTCACTGCATGCCACACACACCACATCATTAATTTTTCCAAAACCCATCTGTTCTAAAGGGGTTTCAAAGCCATTTAAAACAAGTGAGTTGCTGTTTAAACATATTCATAACCATAGTTAATTTTGATATTATTTCTACTTAGATTCTCATCATTATTTCTTCTTTATTTTTCTGTCTCTCTGTCTCTGCTGCATCCAACAACAACAACAAGAGTTCAAAAAGAGGGAAATCAAGCACGAAGCCAGGAGAACTTCTGGACGATCCTCAACATTCAACAGCAAGAACGAAAGAACAAAGAGGCTCTCTTTCTTCAGCCGGCTGAAGGAGGGGAACCAAGGATTCATTCTTCCGCGTTTAAACAGGTAGGCGATCAAACTCTTTTGAAGCTTTTTAGTTAAAAGTTTCTGGCGATCACAGCACCTTAGTTGCATTTTTTTTAATAGGTTAATTTACTCTAAACAACATAGTTTTTCACATTAATCACACGAGCAATTTTTCAGCACCTACAGCTCTTTTGGCGATCACGGTGGGACTTGGTCTCGCCGTCTTTTAATTTCTTTTGTTCTTGTTATTATCATACCGGGCACCCACGGTGCACCATTTGTGTCTTTCGACACGTCCTCACCAATTGGTGAGTGTTTAGTTTCCTTAATTTCCCTCGTGCACCACGTGCACACCCCAGTGGCAAGATCTTGCCTCCCCTTTGATTAATTCAAAAAGCTGTTTTTTGTGATAAAATGCTGTGTGATTGCGTGATTTCTTAGTTGTTTAGTTAGTAAATCATCCTGTTTAAAATCTGAAACTAAAAATCTTTGCATGAGTCGATTGTTTACTGCATTTTACCCTGTTTAAGGAGGATTCAACCCAGAAAATCCTTCTGGAAATCTGTTTCTGCGAACTGAAAAGCGTCCAGGAACAGCGACGCGTTTCAAAACCGCGTCCGGACACCTGGACGCCTTTTAGCCTCCAGATTATCTCTGTCGTCTACATCTGTTTCTGCGAAATAATTAAGTTCTGTGTTGAATAGCGTCGACCATCATCGACGCGATTCAGACAGTTTTTAGTTATTTTCCAGGCTTTCTCTACTGTTTGCATCTGTTCTCTGCGAAAGAATTAAGTTCTGTTTTGAATAGCGTCGACTATCATCTACGCGATTCATACAGTTTCTTAATTATTTTTCAGTTTCCAGATTTCTGTGTTGAGTGCTAGCTACCCATTACTCTATTAAGCATTAGAGGCCATCCAGGTCGCAGGGCATACGCATTGAGGCTAAAACCCTCCTTTTCTTAGGAACACATTACTCGACGTTAGCAACTCTCTCTGATTGGGTTGGTCCCTTGATCAGACTAGAGAAGTTGACGTTGAGACCTCCATAAGTCCCCAAAATCAAGGTATTCCTCCTTGATCATCGGGCTGGTTGTACCAATTGAAGTCCCGGCTAGATTCCGAAAGCGTTGTGAGAGAAAATCTTAGAGAATAACGGTGGAAACTGAACTGAAACTAGGATCCTTCCCTGAGCGAAATTGTGGTTTAATCCAATTCAAATAATTCAACAAGGAATCCTGAAATCACGTTAAGCATCCACTTGTTTGATTAATCTCTGCACAACTTGTGTGATTAAATCTTTGAAAAGAGAATCTAATATAATGTTGCTGCGATCAGGCAGAGATTTGAGTATGGCCCAAGACGCCATTATCAACTACGAGGGAGATGCTAATGCCCCTCACAATTCAGATTTCAACTACGAGAACGGGAGAGATGCTGATGCCTCCCATAATTCCGTCCCCATTCCATATCGACAAGATGGGAATGTCCGGACCCCTCTTTTTCATCCACAGGATCGATATCCTGATCTTCCCCCGCATGAATATGCGATTCCCAATCCCGACCTTGAAAGGGACATGAATCAGAATGATCCCTCACCCTCTGATCCTATGGATCTCGTCAATGCTCTGGGAGTTCTTGCCTCCCAACTGGACCCTCAGCAGTTCGAGGCGATCCAGTCCATTTTGAAGGGGAAGGCACCCATGCAGCCTGCTGAGCCGAACCCTGTGGCTCCCCCCGTTGTTCCTCAACAACCTCCTCTTCCTCCCCCTTTTATCCATCAGGCCATGGAAGGCCTTCATCTTACTTCTCGGCCAACTGGGCCACAACTTTCGTCATCCAGGCAACCGGCTAGACCGCAGACGCCCGTTTATCAAAATGCCCTCGGGCATGGCGGAAGCTCTTCCGGACCTCATCCTTATTATCCTCCTTGTCCGACGTACTCTAGGCAGCAGGCCTATCAAGTACTTCCTCCTCCTCCTCCTCCCCAGGCAGATCTAACCACGCAGACGTTGCTGGCCAAGATGGAGCGCATGGATGAACAGTTCAACAATCTTCAGAAAATGATGGGGGTTAAAGCTGTGCCAGAAATCAATTTACCGAGCCTGCCAGTGTTCCATCTGCCACCCTCTGAAATGCCAGTGTATCGAAAATATAACGGTACTGGTAACCCCTTCACGCACCTGAAGGAGTTCATGTACGAATCCTCTTTCTGGTAGAATGATAAGAGGTCATTGGCTTTCTTGTTCAGGAGATCCCTAGAGGGACCAGCCCTCGAGTGGTTCTTTTCTCTGGAACCCTCAGAAGTAGAGGATTACGGTATCGTTTCACGCAAATTTATCCAACGATACCAGGACAGAGTTGCACCCTCCTTGTCTATCACGGATCTTATTGCAGAAAAGATGAAACCGGACGAGGAGTTTGTCAGTTTTGCTGATAGGTGGCGGGGCCTGGCTGAAAAAGTGAAAGATCACTTGTCCGAATCCGAACAAGTGAAAATGTTGATTTCTAACGCCACTCCCCAGTTCAAGCTAGTCCTCTCCTTGAACAACTTGACGAACATGGCAGAGCTCTATGAAAGGGCACGGTACTGCCAGAATGCTTTCAAGGACGCTACGTTCTCTAGCGTCTTTGATCCTCACAGACCTAACAGGCCTCCGCCTCGGAAGCCTGCAGTGCCGAATTCTCCTAGCTCAGGTCCAACTACTGAGGGCACGCTCTCTCACGAGCAGGTCAGTACTATGAACAATAACTCGCCGCAGTTTGTGAGGAATCAACAGTACCAGAGGCCACCACAGACAAGCCAGCAGGGGTACAGGCAGCAGCAGAACCCCCATTACCAACAGCAGTACCAGCGGCCCCAGCAGCCGAATCAGCAACAATTACAGCAACAGCCGCAACGGCAACAGCAGTATCAGCAACCGCAGCAGCAGCAGCAGCAAGCAAGACCACCGGCACAAGCAGCAGCACCACCCAACATGGGTATAGTGCAGAATCCACTCCCGGAGCATCAGAACCAAAACCAGGTTGCTCCCATTCTGACGAACAGCCAGTCTGAGGCTGGTCGTGGGCAGCAGTGGAGAGTAGATGACTCTTCCTCTCTTTGTTCAACGGGTCACGTTCAAAGTACCGCAGAGCGACCACCACGCCGCACCATCCACATACCAAGGCCACAACCTGTTACCATCACCCCTATACCCACACCTACATACCACTCGCCCACACCCAATAACCCATTACCACTACCCACCTTCCTAAGACCCATTACGCCCCGCACCACTACGCCTCCATCATATAACCCCCCGCAAACCAATAACGCGCCCCTCCTACCATCCAGGCCACTACTACGCGTACCATTTCCTACTTCACCCGCTACCACTACCACCTATCCAGATATGCCCTTACCATCTAAACCGCTATTACTCATACCATTCCCCACTTCGCCAACCACTTACCCATCCACCATCCAACCCTCTAGGCCTTTAATCCGCACCGCGCCATCACCACCTAGCCCTACGCCATCACCTACCTACCAACCCTCTACGCCATCCGCACCATCCGACTCTGCGGTACTTAAGGTGTCACACGGATCCTCCACGGTTGAGGAACACGCGCTCCGGAGTGGAAGGATTTTCAACAAGGTCTTTCCTCAGTCCACAGTCAGAGACGGCCCATCACAGCCGACTGAGGAAGCCCACAATGAAGAGAGTGCACCAGGCACTCAATATGACTTGTTGAAACACCTGGATCGGACACCGGCACGGATTACTATACTCGAACTGATCAAAAGATCCAAGAGTCACCAAGAAGCTTTAATGGAATATCTGCAAAAGGTGATGGTCAATGAAGACGTGCCGGTAGAGAAGATTGCAGCACTACTAGTTCCTCAGGGGGATCAGCCCTCCATAACATTTCATACATCGGAACTAGCACCGCCGGCAGCCAGAAGCATGGCTCTGAGTATCACGGTTAACATCTGTAAGAAGGCCGTGGATGCATGCCTGGTCGACACAGGGGCTTCGATCAATGTTCTACCTCCGAAGACCCTGGAGTTATGCGGTGTGCCCAAAGAGAAATGGCTGCCCAGCCCCATATCAGTAACAGCATATGACAATTCTACCCGTTCCCCTCTGGGAATGGCCTATTTAAAGGTGGAGCTGGGCCCTGTAAGTCATGCAGAGGTCGAATTTCACATCTTGGAAATCGACCCGTCCATAAATGCCATTTTAGGTCGTCCTTATATTAAAACTCTTGAGGCGATTCCTTCTACGAATCATCAATGCCTCAAATTTCCTTACAAAGGACGAATAATTAAAGTAACGAGCATGCCGATCCTTGTTGCTGCTCATTCCTTGAACATCAAATCTGCTGTCTTACCTGGCCGACAACCTTTTCTGTCGGTATTACAGGTCTACCGCCCAGTGGCTGATCCTCTGAAAGCCGCTACTATTTCTCCATATCCGTTAGATGCTATCAAAAGGGGGAAGTGCATGAGTACCCCAGGATGGAGGATCATGATGAAGAACGGCTACGAGCCTGGGAAAGGTCTGGGCACACAATTGCAAGGCAGGACCACTCCTGTCAGAAATCATCGAGCAGCACCTGGAAGTGGTCTGGGCTATAGGCCAATAAAACTGAAGCAAGATCCAGTTCAGAAAGCAGAAATTAAAGAAGGCCCGAAAATCTGGGAGGCAATGTCTACGCCACTCAAAGAAGGCCGAGAACCCCTAACATGGACCCTGTGTACTCACTTTGTAAAAGGGCCCATACTTAGCTACGACAATACGGTAGTCATTACTTCCTGTTTTGACTTCCATGATATATATGGGAGGGACTTGGCCAGACATTGCTCTGAACTGCTTACGTACCAATCCTTGGAGGCTCTGCGGCCTATGAAAAGGAGGAAATTCCATGACCCTGAATGTGAATGGTACAGGTGGTTCGATCTGAGGGACCTGTATATTGCACTGAACAGACTATTTCTGGATCCTGCAGAACCTAAGTGGCCGCCGCAGATTGATGAACTGATTGAAAGCCCTGGTGCCATATTTGACAAGCGGATACTGCTATCTGAAGAAACTGATGAAGGGGAGCCAGATGACCCCTATGAAGCTGGTTACACAACAGATCTGCTCTGGAGGGGGACATATCCTTCACATATCTTCATGCTCCACACTCTTTTTCGTACACTACTCTTGACCCCGACTTGGTCGCGGGTCATAATTGAAGATATTCCACGGGCTCCGCCCGTCATGATTACTCTGTCCCCTCGGGACATTATACCACAACCTCCTCTCGATCTAGAGAGGTTGTATGATCTGATCTGGGACATATTACTATATGATCCCCCCAATCCTCTGGCCTTGGTGCCACTTCCTCCGTCTGATTCTCCTTCCATTTGCATTCACTCCTGCTTTATGTTTAATTCTTTCATTTTCCAAAAAAAAACGCCAATTTGGCAACAAATTCTTCCCAAATCCTCATTGAGGAAACATCTTACTTGTCCAATTGCACCCCGCCGCGCGGGTCCTTCGGTCAAGAGTCTCTTCTAGATCTACTCTGCCCCTCCCCTCGGGAGGATTCTCTTGTATTTCCACTTGTATCCCAGGATTATCATCCTGCTTCATCTTCGTTAGGTTATGATAGTGAAGTTAGTCAGATTAGTCAGGTTAGGAAGTCTAGGAAGCCTAAGGGTAGGCAAATTCCAGATAGATACCTCCAGGACTTAGCTGATAAGTGCTCTTCTTGCTCTTTGATCCCTCAGCTTTTAGAAAATCCAATTCAGATGCCAGAAGATTGTATGGACGATGACTCAGTTAGTGATGGGTACGGGGTCTATGAATTAGTACATGAAAAGGACCCCATTGTTGAAGAGGAAGATGACGAGGACGCGGCTGAGGCATATGCCAGTGGAGTAAAGCGATTTGATGAACCCTCAGCTGCCATAGAAGAGCCTACCAAAGAAATTAATTTAGGGACTGAAGACGAACCTAAGGTTGTCCTCGTCAGTAAAAGTCTTTCTTCAGAAGATGAGAACGCAATGATACAAGTACTCAAGGACTATAAGGACACTTTCGCCTGGAGTTATGAGGATATGCCGGGGTTAGACTCGTCTTTAGTTGAACACAGGTTGACATTAAAAGACGGAGTTAGCCCGGTCAAGCAGAAGTTAAGGCGATTCCACCCACAAATGGCTTTAAAGATGAAGGAAGAGGTCGATAAGTTGCATAAAGCTAAGTTTATTAGAGTTGTCCTCTATCCACAATGGGTGGCTAACATAGTCCCGGTTATGAAGAAGGACGGGAAGGTCAGAATTTGCATTGACTTCCGCGATTTGAACCGGGCGTGTCCTAAAGACGATTTTCCATTGCCTCATATTAATGTACTCATCGATAATACCGCTGGCTATGAGACACTATCATTTATGGATGGATTTTCAGGATACAATCAGATTAAGCTGGCAGAAGAGGATCAAGAGAAAACGTCATTTACTACACCTTGGGGAACATACTGTTATGTTGTCATGCCATTTGGATTAAAGAATGCTGGAGCCACTTATCAGAGGGCCATGATGGCAATATTTCATGACATGATGCACATAGATCTGGAAGTGTACGTGGATGACTTATTAGTTAAATCGAAAACAAAGGCTGAGCACGCCAAAGTTTTGGCAAGAGTATTAGAGAGATCGAGAGAATATAAGTTAAAGATGAACCCCAAGAAATGTGTATTCGGGGTATCTTCAGGAAAATTGCTTGGATTTATCGTCAGTAAACGGGGAATTGAGATCGATCCTAATAAGGCGAAGGCCATTAGAGAAATGCCACCTCCCAAAAACTTGAAAGAGTTGAGAGGATTAATCGGGAGGTTGCAATTTATTCGCCGTTTTGTCTCCCAGCACTCACAAAGGTGTAAGCCGTTTTACGAGCTTACCAAGCCGGGAGTCAAATTTGATTGGGACGATAAGTGTCAGGAGGCATTCGATGGATTAAAGAATTATTTAGCAAGTCCTCCTGTTCTGAGACCACCATCTCCAGGCAAACCATTGATACTTTATATTTCAGTCCTGGATGATGCAGTGGGGGCTGTCTTAGCACAAGAAGATGAAGAAGGAAAAGAGAGGGCAGCTTATTATCTCTCTAAACTTCTCAACCCTGCTGAACAGAGATATACGGCGATGGAGTAAACATGTGCAGCATTGGTTTGGGTTGTGCAGAAATTGAAGCATTATTTTCTGGCCCATGAAGTCCATCTCATCGCTAGGATGAATCCGATCAAATTCCTCTTGGAGAAATCTGTTCTTACTGATAGGTTAGCACGATGGCAAAGCTTTCTATCTCAATTTGATATCACTTATATTCAACAGAAAGCGATCAAGGGCTATGCCATAGCAGAACATCTCGCTCATCATCCCCTTCCCCGATTTGATCCAATACGATCAGAGTTTCCGGATGAGGAACTGATGTCCGTAAATCAAATCAGAGATGATATGTGGACTCTGCATTTTGACGGAGCTCTGAATTCTCATGGAAAAGGGATCGGTATCGTTCTGTTATCACCTGAAGGTATCACAATTCCACAAGCCTTTCAGCTTGATTTTCCAGTCACAAACAATATAGCTGAATACGAGGCACTCCTTGCTGGTCTCGAGGCTGCTCATTTCCATGGTGCTACCAAACTCAGGATTGTAGGTGATAGCCAACTAATTCTTCGCCAAGTGCTGACCAAGTATCGAACTCTCGATCCCAAACTCAAGCCTTATCAAGAGCTTACTTCTGCTTATTCAAAGCTTTTCACGAAATTGATCTTTGTCCATATCCCTAGGAATCAAAACATCTTAGCTGACGCTCTAGCTTCACTTGCATCTTCTCTTGATTTTCCAATCAGCAAACAATCTGAATCGATCATAGTTCATAGGCGTCTTTCACCTGCCGTGAAAGATCCTTCATTCCTTAGAACTAAGGAGAAGTTGCTGAAGAAAGTCAGAGATGGAGATATCATTGAAAAAAGAGAAATCATGTTGATGGAGCTGTTAGAAGAGATGGATGATGAACATAAGCCATGATATTATGAAATTGCAAAATATTGTGAAGATCAATCATATCCTGAGGAAGCTACAACTGAGGAGAAGAGAGCTATCAGGAGAGTTGCTCAAAGATACACCCTAGTTGGGGGAGCACTGTATAAGAGAGGTTTTGATGGAGTTCTTCTGAGATGTCTAGACGAAGATGAGCTTTGGAAGGTTATGGAAGGAGCTCATAGTGGAGTTTGTGGTGGTCATGTCAATGGACAGATGTTAGCAAAGAAGATCCTTAGACAAGGATTTTATTGGCCAACCATGGAAGAAGATTGTGTAGGATATGTTCGTAGGTGTGCTAAGTGTCAACTTCACGCCGATAAAATTCATTCTCCTGCATCTTCACTCCATCATGTTTCCTCCCCATGGCCTTTCTCCATGTGGGCTTTCGACATCATTGGACCTCTTGGTAATCCAGATTCCGGCATCAAGCAAAAATCTTTCATTCTCACGGCAACGGAATACTTCACCAAGTGGGCAGAAGCTGAAGCGTACGTGGAGATCAAAGCATCAACCGTCTGCAAGTTCATCATGAAGAACATCATCACTCGATTTGGAATTCCAAGCACCATCGTCACCGACAACGGACCGCAGTTCGTGTCACAAGAACTGAAGGACCTCTGTAACAGGTATAAAATTGCATTGCATCATTCGTCTCCTTATTATCCGCAAGGCAATGGCCAAGCAGAGGCAACAAATAAGACTTTGATAAAAATCATCAAAAAAACGTGTAAATCTAATAAATTCTCAGATTGGCCAGAAAAATTGGTTGAGGCTCTATGGGCCTACCGAACTTCAATCCGCACGCCTACTGGGCAAACTCCTTATTCCTTAACATTTGGAGGCGGTAGTTCCATATGAAATCCTCATACCGTCATTAAGAGTACAATTGAATAAGGAATTTTCCATTGATGAACATCGTTCAGCACTCCTTGCTCAATTGGAACTTTTAGACGAGAAAAGATGGTTAGCTGCTAATCATGCAAAAGTTTATCAAAATAGACTAGCACGTTTTTATCAAAAGAAAGTCATTGAACGTAAGTTCAAAGTCGGTGAAATGGTTGTCAAAAGAATTTTTATAAAACCTGGTGGTCCGCGTTCTAAGCTCCAACCCAACTGGGAAGGACCTTATGTTGTATCGCACGCTTTTCCTGGTAATGCTTATCGTCTTATTAATGCAGATGGAGAAGAGCTAAAACATCCCTGGAATGGTTTATATCTTAAGAAATACTACCCTTAGGTTAAAGAGTCGATCAGTATGGTACAAAGACCAGTGGAATCAGAAAGTTTATAAACTCAAATTTCCTTATTAGTGTGAATAACTTAATTTCAAGCCCATTACTGCACACACTAACACGTTTGATTCGTGAGTAACAAGAGATGACAAGTCCTAAAGGATATCGAGAGCTTGACCAAAAGTGTAAAGTACAAATCATTCTTTTTAAAGCAAAATTCTGTTTTATACTCGGCCCATGATGTAGGAACGAGACTTAGAATAGACTACCAAGAATACCCGCCATCTTAGTAGGAGGCCGTCATAAAAAAAAGGGGGAGATCCGTCCCGAAGAATAGAAAGAATAGCAAAAAGAAAAACAAAAGGCAAAAAGCCAAATGTCAAATCAAAAGGCCATTACATTACAAACGTTACATCAAGGCCATGAAATGAAATGAAAGGGAACGCAAGGTCGACAAATACCCCGAAAAGAAAATGACCGAACCCCAACGGATATTAGGGTAGGAAAGGAACATCTTTTTAAGTCTCCGGAACCTTCTCATGGGCTTTCTAAACTTATTCATCTTTTCTTTCTAAAGAGATGTACTACAAACTTAAGGAATGGTTTAGATTGACTAAGGGTCAAATCATCAAATGGAATCACGAATGGAAACACAAATTCAAACACGATGGGTTTAAGTTAAGTTGTTGAAGAACAATTTGGGAATTAAGTTAATAAATGAATATGATCTTTTGATCTAAGTACCATGCTGGTCAAATGTCAAAAATCCAAAAAAATACATATGTCAAAAATCCAAAAAAATACATATATCAAAAATCCAAAAAAAAAAAAAAATACATATATCAAAAATCCAAAAAAAAAAAAATACATATGTCAGAAATCCAAAAGAATACATACATGTCAAAAAAATCCAAAAAAATACATATGTCAAAAGTCAAAAAAAAAAAAAAAAAATATAAAAAAAAAATTCAAAAAAAAAATACATATGTCAAAATTCAAAAAAGCATATATTTCAAAACCCCAAACAAAGATGAATATTTCAAAACAACAAAAATATTTCAATTAGCATTTGCTTATTGCAGTTGGTATGTTTCATTCCTTTTATTTTCAGTGAGCATCTGTCTGCTTGCATGTTGCATTTTGCTTAAGTCTGATTATTCATATTACCTTTGTTAAAAAAGGCTATGCCCCTTGACCCTTCTACCAAGGATAGGATCAAGTTGTCGGTTACTTAACCAGGCAAGGGACTAAGCCTGAATAGATGCTTAACCTGTTTGTTCAAGTCATATACAGGACACAAGGCATGAAGAGAGTTGGAATCCGAGTAGAGAACAACCAGAACCTGTTTATGTGAGTAAAAGGCGTCAAGGGACACTGCCGCGTTTTAACATTAAATGGCGTCTGCGCGACACGACGCGTTTCAGCAATTATGTGATTTACCCGAAATTCTGTGTTTTTTTTATGCTTAAATTGAATATTTATTGGAATTACTAACAATTTTGATTGCAGAAAATTCAAGAAGGCTGAAAATGTTAAGAAGATCCCACTGTGGGAGTCAAGAAGTCTCAACCGTGGCTAAAAAGACGGTTATTTCTACCCCTGTATTATTTCATGTATTGCATTCGCATTACTATATGATAAGTATTTATTAGAGCATATCAAGGACTTTGTGTTTTTGATGAAACTGGAATTTGAGTTCCCCTACAACAAAAACAGTGATAATTCCAGAGAATTCTTAATCGCACGGATAGGCCGTTTGATTGTTAATTAGTGAGGACGATGGTTCCACTTTTGTGAAACGGTGCGTGGATAAACGAGCTTCGGCTTAGCACTGGATTACAAGAATTGGTATCTTGACTCATTAATGGCAATTTAACAATATTATCCTTGATTAATTTATATTTTATTTGACTTTATATTTTTCTTTTAGCCCAACATGCATCATGTAGGACTTTGAAATCATTGTGATAAGGATTAATTATTGATTAAGTTTCAGACCATAAATCAAAATAATCAAACATGATATGAAATATTCCATTCTGAATTGAGTATCTTGATTATCTTTGAGGTTCGCTTAAAGATATCATTGGGATTATATCCTTGATTGGATTCTTTATCCAATATTTCTTGTTTTCTTTTAAGATCCATCATGGCTGCAGCACGTCCACATTGGCTGGCAAACGCTCCCCATGATGAAACCTACAGTGTCTACGACCTGAGGTACTTCCCACTCTGTGGAGGTTGATCGACTTTATTTTATTTCCTTGTCTACCTCATCCAGACAGGATTGATTCCATTAATTTCATTGAGCTATCTTCATTGATGATTTTGAGAAAAATTCTAATCATGTGATGTTAAGAGCGTGTCTCATCACACCTTGGCATCACCTTTTCAGTACATTCCATTTCATTTCACTCCCTTGTAAAGACGATGCCAAGGTGAGGCAGCTGTAGACACGCTAATTTTGACGTCATTTTGAGTAAATTTCATATCATATAATAATGCCTCAGAATGGTCTGATAATTAACCATTAATTAATTTTTATTGATATTTTTTTGAGTGTCGGGTTTAACAGACATGTTTAAGTTAATCAATTGAATTGATTTTAACTCAAATTTCAGTTAAAATATGAAGAATCCTAAAAGGCGTCGACCCATGTGGACGCCATTTAGACTTTATTCCTATTTTAACTTTAATTAATTGATTTATTAGCTAAAAGGCGTCTGTTAAGGACGACGCTTTTTAAGTTTCCTAAGCTGTTTTAACTTCTCTTCCGGATGTTTATCCTTATCTTAATTAGGGTAAAAGACGTCTACTAAGGTGGACGCGTTTTAGCTAATAAAGATAAAGATAAGTTTTCCCGGATATTTATCCTTATCTTAATTTAATCTTAAAGGCGTCAGCCAAGGTGGACGCGTTTTAGATAATTACAGATAAAGATGAATTAATCAGTAATTATCTGTCGGTTAAGGTAGATAAATCCGAGATTTTTCTATGTTAATCGCAAACGCAGAAAATGCCTATAAATACCTTGCATCTCAAGGAGTAAAAAAAAAAAAAAAAAAGGAAGAGAGAGAGCCACAGCGTTATAGTGATTTGAAGATCGAAGCAACCACGTCGGAACGCCGGAGCGCTGCCATTTCCAGAAGTCGGCATCTTTCTTCAAGATCTTCATTCTTCAAAGCTTCAACCAACTGGACTGGGCATAAGTTTTTCATATCTGAATTTCATTTTCATTCATTAGTTTCATTCTCTCATACTCACTGCATGCCACACACACCACATCATTAATTTTTCCAAAACCCATCTGTTCTAAAGGGGTTTCAAAGCCATTTAAAACAAGTGAGTTGCTGTTTAAACATATTCATAACCATAGTTAATTTTGATATTATTTCTACTTAGATTCTCATCATTATTTCTTCTTTATTTTTCTGTCTCTCTGTCTCTGCTGCATCCAACAACAACAACAAGAGTTCAAAAAGAGGGAAATCAAGCACGAAGCCAGGAGAACTTCTGGACGATCCTCAACATTCAACAGCAAGAACGAAAGAACAAAGAGGCTCTCTTTCTTCAGCCGGCTGAAGGAGGGGAACCAATGATTCATTCTTCCGCGTTTAAACAGGTAGGCGATCAAACTCTTTTGAAGCTTTTTAGTTAAAAGTTTCTGGCGATCACAGCACCTTAGTTGCATTTTTTTTAATAGGTTAATTTACTCTAAACAACATAGTTTTTCACATTAATCACACGAGCAATTTTTCAGCACCTACATGACCCAATTAGGAAGCTAGTTGGTTTCTAACATAGTCAAATTTTCGACTCTAAAAACTGTGAGAAAGTATTGTTTTTGTGAACGCAATAGCTTCGCACACAAACGTCTAAAAGTGAAATGGTATATATGGTTGGAAAGATGATATAAAATAATACAACTTTATCAAAAGGACCAAAAGATAATTTCTACGTTTAATAGGTTGAATCTGAGGAAGTTTACGAGAAGAAACTCATTCTGCGGAAAAATCTGAGTTGTTAGTTTGAATCAGAACACTTTATCTTATTAGTTAAGGAAGCTACGGTTTGAGTTCGACTTAGCAACTTTGAAGAATTAATTTGAGTAATATTAAGAATAAAAAAGAATATATATGAGGCCTTGTGGTCATGTATAAGACCTCTTTCACGCAGCTCTAAGATAAGAGATAAGAACATAGGGTTCTTCATAAGAAAGAGAAGTATTTTGATTTAATGCTATTTAGAAATTAATTTTAATAGATAGATTTATTATTTTTTGAGGTTAGAGGTGTAGGAGAATTCTTAGATCACAAGAAAACTTAGCTTGGAGTGCTAGAAGGTGATTAAAAGGCATTAGAGGAGAGTATTCTTCGTGTTCTTGAGGTAGATGATGATAACCTATTAAATGATATTTTGTATTGATATAAAAACTTTATTTTGATTTTCAAAAGTGGTCAAATATGACTTTTGAAATAATATTCTATACATCTATGATCTCAATTTTTACCTTGTTTCATCAATTTTTGATCAAATTCATGAAATATACAAGTTTAGAAAATCCATATTAAAACGCGTCGCCGCGACCCAATGTGATTTGAAAACATGTCCAAAATGCGTCCACTTTATCTAACGTGATTCTTACTTAAAGATTAAGGGATCATAAGTTTATGGTTACGGTTATGAGTACATTTGATTGCAGTTATTATGATCTTTTTAGTACAGTTTTCGGAACCTGTGACTAATTTTCAGTCTGAACTTAAATTGAACATAACTCCTTTGTTCCTTGGCCGATTGACTTAAAATTTTGAACACGCTTTGATTTTGACATGTTATACCTGTTGGTAAAATATCATAATTTTATATTTTATTTTCCTATTATTTTGCTATTTATTCGATTGGCTCAATTTGACTTAAGTTATTTATGTCATTTGATGTTCTAAATCATTCATTTGATGTCTAAATTACATGTAACTTTATCCATCTAATTCTTTTCTCTTAGATATGTTCACCAAGTTTGATAATATTTTGAATCTGTTTACTATTTTCGACTTTATTTGTTCATTTTTTAGCTTTGAAAATTAGTTTTATTAGTCGAAAATTATAATTCTTTGTCCAAACAATATAAGAAAATTTCAGTAGTATATTCTTATATCTAGAAACCTATTTTTATCAGTTTTACTCTGCTTATCTATCTATATGATCATGTTGACTCTTTAAGTGACTATTTTGTATATAAAAGTCTGCATTTTAACTCTTATATGTAAATATCACTATGCCAAATTAATTTTCAGATCTATGATTATTATGAAATCTATAAAAGTATGTTTGTATCATATTTTTTTGATATATGTTTGAACATTACCATCTTATGGAGATTAGAGTTCATTTCATAAGTGTCTATAGATGAGTTCTGCCAGTGGACAACAGAAAAATTCTAGTGATTGTGTCATATTTTTAGTCATCCGAAGTAGGACAATAGACTCCCAAGTTATACATGTGTCAAGACCTTAACATATTTGCCTATATGCTCTGGTATTTATTTTTTCGGCTCTTTATATAGTAGTTGGGTGCATGTCTATTTGATATATTTAGATTTGATTTATTTGACACATAATTATAAAATATAATTTGCTGTTTAGATTCATTTGATTCATCTTATAATCTACTCAATTTGTTCTTTTGACATCTATCGCTCAGTTATTTTGATTTCAACTTATTTGATTAAGAATCCATATTCATTTTGATTAACTGTTTTGACAATATGAACTATGATTTGATAAGTTACCGTACTATGACACATTTGTTATATATTCAGTTCGATATATTCAGTTTAATATGTGATATACTCTGATGATGGCTAGTAAACTTATTCAGTTAAATAAGAATATGATAATACCTTATATGCTATATGTTAGTTCGATTTATTCTTACTATTAGAAAACACATGTGATTTGATAATTTATATTTGACTATGTTTTGTATCATGATTTTATTTGAGTTATATGTAGAATTATGAAACGTATATATACTTGATATCATTACTTTTCAATTATTATATTGTTAGCATTTGGTGGGTTTGATTTGCCTACTGAGTGGTTGTACTCATAAATCCTACTAATATTTTCAGAGACTGAGGAGAAAGAATTAGCTGAGGAAGAGGGCTTTGCTTAAGGAATTTAATTTAGACTCATTTGGAGGTTATCTAAGATTAAATTTACTGTTTTCTTAGATTTGATGTAGTATAAAATTGAGAGAATATATGTACTTTTATATTTCTTTAGTGAGTTGAGAGATTTTATTTTCACTGCATATTTGATGAAATTTGAAGATCCTGATTAAAACAATATAATGAAATATTTAGATTTAATGATGGTAAATGACATGTTGATTGCTTGTATTTGTCTCTCATCATTCATCTTCGATTTGTATGTTATTTGGTTCCGTAATTATGTAACTTAATTCTGAAGTGATTCTGAATGATTGAACTAGATTAGGGGGGTAACAATTTAAATCCCATGTACAACACCACTTAAATCCCTTCTTACGACCTAATTTTGCTCACCAATAAGCTACATGTCTTACATGTATCAACAACATACCAAAGATAGTAGATTAGGCAACTAAAAAGCAGGCGGTCTCAAGTTAAGAAGGATGTTGGACTTAGTCGATTTTTGCAATTAACTAGGTTTATGCTTAATTTAGTTGATCAATGCTTCAAAACAATCGATTAACTTGATTGGAACAACAGGCAAATCACTAATTAAGTTCATCAAAACTTTTTAAAGTCCCTACACTTGATTGACTAACTTAGCTTCCTATCATCGAAGTAACTTCTATAGATTAACTCATAGTGTATTAGTACTTAATTGATTAACTGGGGCTTGATTGACTAACCAACCTTTGATCGACTAATTGACCCATGATTGACTAACCAGCCTCTGCTCCATTAAGCTGAGCTCTCCTAGCATATTACTCGATTAACTATGTCATTCTATTGATTAAGTAGTTATTTTAATTGACTAACTGACTATTTATCAAGTAATCAAGGTCCTTCAACTGTTTAATTGATTATTGATACTTAGCCATTTTACTGAGCTTCTTTTTCTTAAATCTGTTGTGTTCTAACTAACTGAATTGCACTCTAGTTAACTGTAAAGATCTTTTAACCTAATTAAATTAACGATGCTTTCAAGAACTTTCTAACATCTAGGGTGCTACACCCTATAGGCAGCCGGCTATGGCTAGTGGGCTTTTCATAGTAGGGGATGAAAAGCCCCTTGTCAACGGTGATTAGTGTTATCATGCCTTTTGGACACATGGGTGCTCTCTCGAAGCCATAAAGAAGAGTCTTTAGATCCTTCAGCTGGTGCACCCTTTTTTTTTTTGAAGAAATGTATATGACATTACATCTACGTCACTTCCATTACCCAACAATATCTTTGGTAAAATAATTTATGGCCAGTGAGACAACCAAGAGAGCGATTCATAACCCCCTCGAGATCATCTTTGGAGAAGACAATCAAGTCCTCTTGTTTCTGACCCAAGGAGATAGGTGGATAAGGCTTAGCATGATCAGCCTTTTGTCCACCTATTGGACCGCATGACCATAGGTCTTACTGGCCATCACCTTCTGCAATTAGGGCTGGCAATAAATCGAGCCACTTGAACATAGCACATTTGTCTAAAGAAGATGAATCCGATCGAGTTAGGTGTAGAGCTTGTTTGATTAAATGAGTTGAGTCCAAACTTGACTCGGATGATTTGGTAGCTGGCTCACGTTAAAATATATAATTTGTGGATGCGTGAAAATTTACGTGCCTTTCCGATGTATTGTCCCTAAAGCGGAGGTGGGTTTTGTCTTTTTCGTGGAAAAGAACCCTTGTTGAAAGAGAGGTTGCACCCTATTGGACCGCATGACCATAGGTCTTACTGGCCATCACCTTCTGCAATTAGGGCTGGCAATAAATCGAGCCACTTGAACATAGCACATTTGTCTAAAGAAGATGAATCCGATCGAGTTAGGTGTAGAGCTTGTTTGATTAAATGAGTTGAGTCCAAACTTGACTCGGATGACTTGGTAGCTGGCTCACGTTAAAATATATAATTTGTGGATGCGTGAAAATTTACGTGCCTTTCCGATGTATTGTCCCTAAAGCGGAGGTGGGTTTTGTCTATTTGCCAGTTTGGAGCAAATTTGCATTTTCTTTGTTCTACTGGTTATGCCTTCAGGTTTAAATTAAACCTATGGATAGCAATTTCAAGAGCAAGGCTTAGGAGATCTACTTCCAACTAGGCAAACATGTCGGTGTTGACAATGAGAAACTCTTAATGCTTTTCCCTCTCTTCATAGGTCAGTGGTAAGAAAGCTTTAACCACTATGGTACACGGTGATTAGTGTTATCATGCCTTTCGGACACACGGGTGCTCTCTCGAAGCCATAAAGAAGAGTCTTTAGATCCTTCAGATGGTGCACCCTTTTTTTTTTTTGAAGAAATGTATATGACATTACATCTAGGTCACTTCCATTACCCAACAATATCTTTGGTAAAATAATTTATGGCCAGTGAGACAACCAAGAGAGCGATTCATAACCCCCTCGAGATCATCTTTGGAGAAGACAATCAAGTCCTCTTGTTTTTGACCCAAGGAGATAGGTGGATAAGGCTTAGCATGATCAGCCTTTTGTCCACCTATTGGACCGCACGACCATAGGTCTTACTGGCCATCACCTTCGGCAATTAGGGCTGGCATTAAATCGAGCCACTTGAACATAGCACATTTGTCTAAAGAAGATGAATCCGATCGAGTTAGGTGTAGAGCTTGTTTGATTAAATGAGTTGAGTCCAAACTTGACTCGGATGACTTGGTAGCTGGCTCACGTTAAAATATATAATTTGTGGATGCGTGAAAATTTACGTGCCTTTCCGATGTATTGTCCTTAGAGCGGAGGTGGGGTTTTGTCTTTTTTGTAGAAAAGAACCCTCGTTAGAAAGAGAGGTTGCACCCTGCTTATAAGCACATGCCTATTATTATAACATCCGATGTAAGACTCAAGCGATTTGTCATTTTTATGTCTCTACACAGCTCCCCAGTGAAAGTAAGTGTGTGTGGACCCTTTAAGCCGTTGGGCAAATCAGGCCGACTAAGAGTGCTCGAACAAGGTAGTGACTTTTTGTTCAGTTCCCACAAATATGGCCATAGGTGGATAAGGCTTAGCATAAGCAGCCTTTTGTCCACATATTGGACTGCACGACCATAGGTCTTACTGGCCATCACCTTCTGTAATTAGGACTGACAATAAATCGAGCCACTCATGAATCACTCGAACTTAGCTCATTTGTCTAAAACGAGCCACGATGAATTTATAAGAAAGGAGACATCACCGCTCACTCTCTCGTTACTCGTACATGCATGGACTAAAACCCAGTGGCCTGGGGTGCCTGTTTCTCTTCATCGATCGGTAGGTCCAGTCAGAAGTCAAGTCGTCGCAATCGGTCATATCACCTTCTCATTTTTGAACTCTAAATTCTCTCGTTGGAAAAGTTTGGAAATTCCTTCATCACTTGGAATGTGAATAAATATTGCAGCTAGCTAAGAAGAAGAAATGACGTCAAATGTTCCATGTCTTGGAAGGACGATCGACCATTGCTAAGATGAAGAAAATGACGCCAGGATTCTGAGTGGATGTCTATTACTATTTGAAAGATGCACCTGATGCTTTCAAAGTCATATAGTAGTTGGGTGGGGCTCAGAAGCATTAAGAAGGAAGAGAGTGGTAATAGGAATAATATGGAGAGAGAACATTTTATAGTTTATAATTTTATTTCTATTTTAGAGTGAGAATGACAACAAAATGAGCCAATCTTGCTTCTAAGAAGTGGTGGAAACAGTGGCGGATGTAAGAAGTTTGTTAAGTGGGATCATCCGAATTAGATATTGCCGGTCAAATTGAAAGGTAGGGAGGTCTGGGTCACTAAATTGGACAGGTCAATGTGTCACTGGGGTCATTGGGCTGATCCAGTATCTTTTGCCTGTACTCCTCACAAGGGAATCCCATAATCCAGTGAGATCCTATGACCCCCCTAAATCCATGTTAGATCCGCCCCTGGGTGGACAAATGAAAAGATATAAACATTTCAGTGGCTGTGGGGTATCTAGCAGCCTATCAATCTGCAGCATCTTGCAACTTTGTTGTCGCAGTGCCCTTAAGACTATCCCACTAGGAGATATGGAAAATGCTACCCACTGGACCAAGTAGCTAGTGACCTTATCTTTATCCCTTAATAAGCATACTCCTAAATTTTGCTCCTGTATACGTTTTTACCCTTGATCTTTGTGCTCATAAGCACATAAAATTTAAAATAGTAACAACAAATCATGCCACAAGTTTCTCACCTTACATTTTCTAGAAAATTCTGTTCAATGAAATAAAATTTCTGCTCCCAAGATGCTGCATCATAGGCGTAACAAGGACAAACATTTCATGAAACAAATAATTAAAAAAAAATCCAAACTAATAATTGTGCAGAAATAAGCTTTCGGACATATACGACTAATTAGTGCTAACATATTTAAAATTAACATTTGTGTAAAGTTAGGCTAAGAGAAAGAGGACACTCTTCACAAAAGGGAGGAGAAAGATTTTATTTAGCCTTTGCGGTTATGGTTTTCCGGAAATGTTCGATAGTTGAACTGTTGAAGTAATTATATTAAAGATTTTGAACTATTGAAGTAATATTAGAGATTTCTTAGTAATTATTCCATAAAATCTGTCATGTTCGGAGATCTACTACTGTAATCTGGATGTATACTTATTAGTCCTCATGTTTGATAAACTCTCATTTTAGGGAATTTTTTCCTAAATACGAAGCATTTATTCTTAATTTTCTACATGATTCAACAAATAACGAGATTATATGGTGTTATAAATAAATTTCAATATTGAAGGGGTTGATCCCAAAATATGATAGATTTTACTAGTGAATAAAAAGAAAAAAAAATTAATATGAATTTGACAAAGTTATATAGTGCATAGAAATAAACAAGATTTTCCTTATTAATACTTTGAATATAATCAAATGACTGAGTTTAAAAACCCTCTTCAAAATGAAGATAGAAATAGATCTAATACTGTTTTCATAAGGGAAGGAAAAAGACAGGTTATGCCCTCTATATCCCTGTCACCAACTATTGGCATCATGTCAAGCAAATTTGTGTTAGTCTGTCTGCCCTACAAATCTTGGGATATCAACAATCAAAGGACAGCTCCCCGGATAAGTTCATGTTGTTTGTGGCCTTCAGTGTAATCCCTATCCTTCAAAGTCACAAGGCAGAGAGAAATATGGAGGGCAACTTTAGAAAACTTCATGTAAATATGACCATCAGAGTTTATCACCTAGAGGAGCAGCTTTGATTTATATTTATTAGATATCTATTTTACTCCATGACCTTGACATTCCAACTACTGTTTCAAGTGAAGGAAGCCTCATGAAAGGAAAGGCTCAAGGGAGCCTGGGCCATTCCCCATATCTGATTCAGAGTCAGCTTCTCTTTAAACAGAAATGCTAACTCAGAATTTACAAGAAACAACTTAAAACTCGTTTGAACTACCTTTCATCAGAGAGGATGAATATATTTGATAACTGCTCCGTCTGAGCTAGAGAAGGAAACCATTTGGGATTTGTGAACATAAAATGTTGGTTTATTAGCATGGTGCACCCCATACATCAAAAGCTGTGTCCAAGTTTCCTCAGAGGCTCAAAAAAAAGTTGCAACACGTTTAGACTTCAAGATAGAGAAACTAGTTTGGAATGCTATAATAACTTTGAACTTAAAAGTTGAGTTGATATCTTTGTCCAAGACAAGGTATTAGCCTAGCAGTATGATGACTAGTGGGGCCACAGAAGAGATCCCCTAAATGCAGGTTTGAACTGCATGCGGTCAGTACAGAGAGAGCAGTTATAAAAAAAAAAAAAAAAACTCTTTTAAGGGGAGCTTTTCTCACTCCTGATGAAAGTTTTTTAAAAAAAAAATCTTCTTCCCCTCCTCTCAACACTTACTAAGTTCCATCTAAACTTGCAAATGCAACACCAACACTTACTAACCACACTCATCTGTATGTGTGGCAAATGCAACACCAACAAAATGATGTTCTCTAACAACCCCAAGGAAGCTCAGGCATAGTTTCCACAGAATCCCATTGATGCTTGCTGGTTATCTATTGTGTCTTTTTTCCTCCTCCTCATCTATGTATAGTTCACAACTAGAAGAGATACTGGTTTGCATGCACATTGAAAGAAATGAGATAATGGTCGCAGCTATCAGCAGTGGTGAAAAGAGAAAGAGGGGTGATTGTGGTGGTGGTGAGAGCTCTGTGCCTCGCGCTCAATGAGCCACCGGAGATGGAGGAAGTCATCGACCGAGCAAGGCAGCTTCAGCGGCCCGGATGAGTGGTAGCCATAGGCTTCTTGAGCTGCTTCAAGCAGCACCTTGAATTGGGGGTGGTGGAGGTAGGATATTGGGATGGTGAAGCGCCGGGAGCCGCCGTCCTCGCCATCTACGCCAACCTTCACAGCCAGCCATCCCTTCTTCACCCTCATCCTCTTCTCCCCTTGCATCTCCTTCTTGCACTCCAAATCTGCTGTTGCTTCCAAGGAAAGTGGAAGAAGTGGGGAGAGAGAGAGAGAGAGAGAGAGTGCTCTAGTTTCTTCTTTGGGTTGCCTGAAGAAGAGTGGCGAGGTGGTGCACTATATAAGTGGGGTGGAGAAATGAAGTGGGAAAGTAGCACAGTTTTTGTGATTTGTTACACTCCAAAAAGTCAAAAGTCAAAAGTCAAAGAAAGAGTGCACATCCACTGTGATGTAAGTTGCTACACCATGGGCTGCTATAGTTGCTACTGCTTCTGAGCATCACAAAACTTTTTATCATTTTTTATATATTTAAAGTACTATAAATTGCAGAGTTTCAAAATTCTATCAGCTCATGTGACAATATATCAAAAATTGAAGTCCAAAGAAGTTAAAAACGGCAAGTTTTAAAGCTGATGAATTGAAGTGATTTCATTGATGGTTTTGAAAAGTATGTTTTATGCTATTTTACATCTGTAAACCCATCTTTTGTTTTCTCTCCTTTTGGGGGAGACTTTGTGTATGGAATGCCCACATGATATGTACATCTTGCATTTTAAAAAGAATCACTATGATACCCATGGCATCCAAAGATTTAGAAAGGGATGGTGAGAGCTCCAAAAAATTGCATTAAGTATCATACGAAAAACTATTCTATGGTTTTGAATATTTTTGCTCCATATGGAGCTGTGATCTCCATCGCAGATTACCACACGGAGGCCTAAGGTAACTTACCACGCCAACCGATAGCTAGTTGTAGCTGTTTCTTTGCTTTTATCTTTAAAATTATTTGATAATTATAAAAATAAAGTGTAAGCTCCAGTGATAACCACATGCACACGCTGTGTTACTCTTCTGATATCAAATTAGAACAAGTACTAGATAGGTCAAGTGTATGGGATATGTTACCGTGATTCGTGAATTTTCTTTCATTTTGTTTTCTAATGTTTAGAAAAACAAAAAGCACTATCCATGTTAATGCAAAACTTTATAAAAAGTCATCGAGTTCCTCATTTACTTATAAGGTAACTTAGATTGAAACCAATAGGACTGTTACATTCTGAAAAATGAATTTGTATCATTTAATTAAACTTCAAAATGGTGGATTATCATAATATCGACTGTCATTTCATCCCATCCCTTTGGCACAATGAGTAAAAGATAGAACCTTATGCAAATAACCCCCAAAGAGTAAAAGATAGAACCTTCTGCAAATAACCCCCACACACACAACGGTCTGTATGCAACGTTATGTGAGTGCAAATAAAATGCTTCAACTTTAGAAGGCTTTTCTAAATCTCTCTATCTCTTGCTAGCTTTCTTTCTAGTGAGCTTCTAATTCTATAGAACAGAAGCTTCATGTTACATATGCAGTCTTCAAAATCTGTCCATTAGACTAGAGAAGGAGATGTTGAAGAGAAGTTTCTGGTGTGTTCAACGTTTGAATCTTTAGTAATAAAGATAAAGATTTTTTGCGGACAGAAAAATACTTCACATGTAATTAGATGCACGTAGTCTGAGGACACTCAAATACAATTTTTGACTAGTTGGTGAAATCTTTTGTCAGTGACCTAAAATGGAAAGTTAGTACACGAAAAGAGCAACTAGGCTTTTTGTACCTGTGTGTTAGTGTAGGAGATATCCAAAAAAAAAAATATAACAGTATGGATTCATAGGAAATCTAAATAGGTCTAAAAAGTTGTCAGTCAAAGTTGTAGACAATCTCACTAGTAGAAAGCTTAACATAAAATGAAAAGTAGCACAGTGACCAACAAAAGATCTACTGCAGGATCAGACAATCAGATCTCGAGGATCAATAAAGTAAATATCTAGCATATAAGCACTTTGATAAGAAAAGTAACCGTTGAAGAAATATGTACATTAATTGATTTAAATAAGCACATATAATCAAAGTCAATTTGCAAGCCACAATACACATCAATTGATTAGACAATGAGAGTTAATCGATTCGAGAACATAATGATAATCGAAGTTAAAGGCTTAAACCCATAATCGATTTATGATAATCGAAGTGAAAGCGCAAAGACGTAATCGTTTAGAGTTCCAATGTTATTCGAAGGGAACAATTGAAGTGGTAATCCATTGTCGATAATCGAAACGAGTGATCAACTAAGGTTTTCTCATTAATCAATTGGAGTCATGTAATCAAACTAAAGAACAAATTGATTAACTAAGACAGAACACACAATAAATATGCCGTGAGTCAATGGCAATTGCACTGCAAGATCTTAAGAACTTGCAGCAAGTTTTTCTCATCAAGCCTTCTTCTTTAGAATCCGTTAAACCTGAATTTGGAAATTGGTGGACCTGAAACCGCTGTGTATTCTGTGTACTGTGGTTTCCAAGCTGCAAGTGCATGCAAAGTTCTCATATGTATATAAAGTTCTCATGTATATACATATCGTTCGCTCCCCTTCCCACTTTTTGCAGGTCAACTGTCGCCCTATGTGCTGGGCCTGCGGGCAGCTCACACCACTGCATGAGAGGACTACGGAACACAACGCCATGCTGCTGCACACTTTTCTTCCTTATCATGCTCTCTTTTCTTTTTCTTCACCGTTTCGTGTGGTAGGGCTGTTGTGTTTGGTCTCCCTCGTACACTTAGGAAGCTTCTTGACATATTACCCAACGCAAATATTAGATCAAACAAAGAATAACCACCCAGTGAGAGGGGTGCTCCAATGGTACACGCTCAGACAAGATAATTAGAACTTGTATTGAGATGGGCACAGTTGGATGCCCCTTCCTGAGAATGACATTTACTACCTACAGGAATGAGAGGATGTATCTTGTGCTACTTAAAGTAAAGGACATCATAGTTGACTGAACCCACTACAAGAAATGTGGCTTTTTGGGACAGAAAATTAGCGACGGATGCTTGAATACTATTTGGGACGGACATGTAAAGTTATCCCGAAAAAAATTATTTGCAACGAACACTGATAGCCGTTCCAAATAGTCACTATTTCCGACAGCCACAACATAATTGTCGCCAATAAGTTTAACAGTGCGTCGGAAATAGTTCATCTGGTGAACTTTTTGGGATGACTGGGATGTTCGTCTCAAAAGTGTAACAGTTTAAGATGACTAAGAATGTTTTGGGACGAGGAATAAGATTCTTTTTGCGACAATTGCAATAGTTGTCGCAATAAGTTGAGAAGAATTTTTTTAAACTCATTAAATAATTTGTTACACACAACATTGCTGTCCCCAAATGTTATACTCTTTGGGAGGACTTTAATTTTTTTGCGACGAGTTAAGAAAGATCTCTTGCGCCGCTATGTTCGGTCGTCCCAAATAACTGTACATAAAGAATCTAACATAGTTAATAATTTTTTTAATAAATATAAATAAAAGTAAAAATTTAATAATTAGTATGCTTATATATATTAAACTAGTATATGCATATATAATTAAAAATAATATAAACATAATTAATATGCATAGTTAACGATGATGTAAAATTACATCATGTAATCAATGATGCTTATCACTAAATAATATTGATCTTGAATGATACATATTTTTAGAATATTATTTTTATAGATAATATTTTTTCATAAATATATTGAATACGTTATGTTTTAAATTTTATCCATAATTTATGGCAAAATTTTACAACTATATAATATAAAATCTTAATAAATGAAAATAAAAATAGAAACTTAACAATTACTATGCTTATGCATATTAAACTAGTATGTCCATATTTAACTGAAAAATATTATATTTCATTAGAACTATACATACTAATAAAAATGTATCGAAATACAAACTTTAATTACTACGTTTTGAGACGACTTCTCAGCCGTTTCTAGTTCTCTATTTTCTTGACGGTACTGTTGCCCATTGGTAGGGGGTCAGGTTGCTGCAAAAGGTTGTGTGGCTCAACGGCATAGACACTCACTTTCAAAGGAACGTCTTGGATTCAAGTTCTACCTCTAACCGTTGTGCCCGGAGGAAGGATTTGTCTCATAAATTGTGCAGGTGCTCCTTCTAGGAAGAGAGACCCATAAGAAGAATATTACACCTTATGGTGGGACCTTCGAATTCGGGATAATAATCCGGAGAAGGTGGAGTTATCACCACTATATGGAAAAATTCTGCACTAAGGGAGAAAATTGGTGAATTCCCATATTTGTACTTTCTCCTATTGGCGGAGCTAAAGGTGGCAAGCAGGGGCCTTGGCTCCCCCTAATGTTTTAGAAATTACGTATATTTCAAGACTATATTTAGATACCTTTATATTTCAAGACTTTTTTATGGGGCCCAGTGCAACTTTCTCCCTATGCCATTTTTTCTCCAATATAGGACTTTTTCAATACATCTAACATAAAAAAAAAGAAAGAAAAGAGTCACGTGTTGGAACTTGTGTGTGGGTGCTCCTTATTTAACTAAAACTCATTTTGACAATGAGGGAATAGGCTAATTTCCTTATAAACATATTTTTATATTATATTTGATTTTGATGACTAATAAAACACATGTTGATATTTGTGCAACTATATCTCTAAGTTATTTTGAGGTCAAGATGACGAAACAAACCAAAACTCACACCTTAGTAGAAGTGATGTCTACAACTAACTGCGAGGTATCGACACCATTGAAGATTGAAGCTCTTGATGCTCTAAAAATCTCCAGGGTGTCGATACCAAATTGAGTAGTGTTGACACCTTAGGGTACTATAGAAAACCTAAGGCTCTAGAGAAACCCAAGGTATCGACAGCTAATGTAGGGTATCGACACCTATAGTTCTCAGAGAATATCGAGCCACTGGATAAAGCGAGTGTGTCGACACCTTACTGTGTGGCGTCAATACCTTTGCAACTACGCAGGAGATCTTTTTAATGTTAGGCTTTCCATGTCTTGTCGATTCTCTTTGCCGGTGCCCCCAACAGTTCTTTGGTGTCTTGGGATCTATATAAGGGACTCCTAAGCTTGAGCTAAGGTTATCCAAGCTTAAAAGAAATCTCTTATTGCAAAGTTCTTCCTCTAAGGCAAGCTTCATTTGCAACCTTAAGAGCGTTGTTGAGCTGCTTCCCAAGAAAAAGAGATCAAAGTTATGACATTTTAGTTTTTCTAACCATTTGATCTCTTATGTTTCATGGTTACATCTTATCCAATCTTTACTTATTTGTTGCTCATTCATTTGGGCATGTGTGTATTGGTGAGCTAGCACTGCAAAAAACTAGCGTATATGTGTGATCTCTAGATTATTTCTAATGGTGGATACTCAAGTGTCCTTGGAGAGTGGACGCAGGCTACCTTGTGGCCAAACCACTATAAGATTCCTTATGTCTCATTGTGTGTGATTGTGTCCATATCCTCTACCTCCGTTCTATTGCATTTGTGGATTGTATTAATTTTTTGAAAATACATTCGTCTCTCCCTCTAGGGTTTATTATAGCTTTGGACTAACAAGTGTTATCAGAGTAGGTCTCTAAGTTAAAAGTTTAACACCCTTTAGAGAGATCTAGAAAGCTAAGGCACTCTCCAGAGCTAATTTTTTGTTTGATAAAGGATAGTCCACTTTTAGACCTCTTCTATTCAACGGATCTAATTATGACTTTTTAAAAGAATTGCATAATTATATATATGCAGGGTGTGGACTTTGAAACATGGAGGATAGTAGAGATTGGTCCATATGTACCAACGAAAAGAACTAAAGGCTTGGATAGTGGAAGATTTTTGGAGATTGTCTCTTAATTCAAAAGTCATTCAAACTCTTCATTGTGCTTTTGATATAAATGAATATAAAGATATAGATAAAGTCCAAGAAACCAAGATCAATATGTATAATATAGCCAAAGAAATTTGGTCAAGTCAAAGAAACCAAGATCAACATGTTGGTCCACAAATATGAGCTTTTCGAGATGGATGCCAACAAAATCATCAGAGAAATATTCACGAGGTTTGGTAACATTGTTAATAGGTTTAAAGCCTTTTGGTAAAGTATACTCTAACTCAAATCTTGAGAGAAAGATTCTTCATTCTTTACCGCCTATTTGGAATCCTAAAGTTATAACTATAGAAGAAGTGAAGGGCTTGTCAAGACTGTTATTAGATGAGCCTATAAGATCCTTGATGACCTACGAGATCAATGTATTGAGGATCGATGAAGAAGATTGCTCTAAAAGCTTCCTCAACTCACTCAAATGATGAAGAAAGTGAAGAAGTTGATGAGGAAGAGCAATCATCTCAAAACAAATAAGAAGGTTTCTAAAGAAGAAGAAACATCATGGGATGCGTCACAAGACTTATAAGAGATCCCAAGGTAAGGGTGAATCCTCTATCACTGATGAAATTATTTGTATGAATACAAGAAACTAGGACATATTGTTGGGATCGCTGTGTCGTAATCCGATCCTAAAACGCAGCGGAAGATAATTTTCGGGATCGGATCTGTCCCGTTTCGGTCGTTAAAATTAAACTGGTGTAAATCGAATTTACCTTGCGCGGATTCGAATCCGCGTCCGTTTTCCGGTTCCGTCGGAGCGATGCCGCCAGTCGCGCAGATGCCCGACCTCTAGCGGTATCCACGCGGTTCTCCTCGCGATGGATCGTCCTCGCTTCCTCGCTCGTTGCGGCGTTCGAAGATCCCGTTTGACTGCGCGTAATCCGCCGCGACATGTGGATTCGGAATCCCCGTCGAACGGAAGGTGGATCAGTTGGGAACCGCACACCCAGAAGAGAGAGAAAGTGGGGAAGAACGAATGACGGCTAGGTCAGGGTTGCTGGCCCCAGACGTAGAATCCGTTCTTTTATAAGAAGTCATTTTGCGGTTTTTCATAAAAACCCAGACTTATCCGAAATCCTGTCGGATTATCCATCGACTTGAAAACTATTTGCATGTGACCCTCTAGGCCCAAGTACCAGTCCAGTTAATAGCCCATTAAGTCCAGTAACCCTTTACTGACCCACTGATTTAATTAATATCCTTATATTCAATTAATCAGCCGAATTTAATGTCCCACATTAAATTCGGACGGACTGCCGATCACGTTGGATGCCAAGCAACATCGCATGATCCTGGATGGCACTGGGGTTATCCCAACCCTCTATTGGAACCTTTCTGTCATCGGTTAGCGCGCGGATATAATCCTTCATCCGTGCAATGTTCCCGAATCAACCTAGGACATGGTTTACTGTTAAACCCTATTTGTTCGATTCACTTGAATCAGATGCCGCTAATCTAAATCCGATAGCTCCTTATCGATTACAGAGTCCGCCCTAGCTAGGGACTTTAAGCACATCATTCCCGGAACATTCTCTCTCAAACTATCGAGAGCAGATGATCTCGTATTGAACACACAATTACCTTCGAGGGCATTTCTCTGAACCCGATCGCTTGACTTATTGATAACCCATGGTTAGGGATTCGTTCGTCAAGGTCAAAGCTCAGAAACCTACCAACAAGATATCTTTGGAGTCTCAGGTCCAAGGATCATCCACGCAACCGTGACAAATGAATCGAGCTGGTTAACAGTGAGGTGATTACCATCCAGCGATTCATAGTCGGAACAGTTCAGTGAACTCATTCACCAATGAGCACCTATAGGTTCAACATAGTGTCTCCACACAAGTGACTTATGGGATCAATCAGTCACCCTCATCATATGAGCTGAAGTAACCTATACTAGTATATCCGGATGTTCGATGTCCTATCTCAAACATCCTATGAATAGGAACAATTAAGAACATGTGTTTATTAGTCTTCGGTCCCGTAATTATGATCTCATCATAATCCGAAGGCTATTGCACATGTTCATGGACTTCATCGTGATACGATAAACACAGATCGAATTAATTACACACAATGAATTATTGCCATTTATTAATAATCTGAATAAGTACATAGTATCGGATTGGCTTTGAGACCATCTAATACTAACACATATGAGAAGAGAATACTCGCACTTGAAGAAAACGTACAAGAAGGACAAAGATAGACACGACAAGAAGAAGAAAACAATGGTAGCTGCACGAAGTGACGAAGATAAATCCTCCTTGGACGAATATATGGATGAGGAGATGGCAAATCTTTGTCTTATAGTACAAGAAATAAATGAGGTAATACTTGAGCCCCTACCATTTACCTTAGATGGATTCAAAGAAGCATTTGATGATATATACTTTAGATACAAGCTTGCTAAGTAAGAGAACAAAAGACTTAGCAAAGAATTAGCTTCATATCTTGATGATTCTCAACTCAAAACATTGATGATTGAGAATGATGCTTTAAAATCTAAAAATGAGAACCACAAGCATGAACTCTTCATTTTACATCATGATATCTCTCTTGTTAGTTATGTATGTTCATCAAGTCAATCACTTAACTTTTGTACAATCTTCTTCTTAGTAATAATAATAAAGGCGTCATATTCATTATCTGTGTATCGAATTATACCACTGTTTAGTAAAGTCTGCGAATATGTGCAATGAGTATTAAATTATGATGAAATCATCATAATAATAAGATTAGTATTTTCTAAACACATATTCTTAAATGTTCCTAGTCGATGGATATTTGAGAAGGACATCAAGTATTCAGTGAGACCTTTCTCATAAGATGAGGGTGACTGGTGTCTTAGTCACAGAGACATTAAGGTGAACCTACAACTGCTCATTGGAGAATGAGTTCATTGAACTGATCTAGCACTGAACCACTGGATATACATAATTATCAACCAGTTGTTTCATCATCATACTAGTGTGGTTGGTCCTTTGACTAGAGATATCAAAGATACCTTGTTAATGAACTTATAAATTTTGACCTTAGCTTATAGATCTCTAACTATGAGATCTTAATTAATTAAGTGATTGGATCTAAAGAAATATTTTTAAGGTCATTGTATGGTCAATAAAAGATCATTCGCTTTCAATAATTAGAGAAAGCATGCTTTGTAGTGTAATGCCCAAGAGTTCCTGGGCAGGGCAGGACAATATAGTAGAATTAAAAGATACTTTCTAATGATGTTTTGAGACATCTAATCTACGTAAGTGAACTAAATTACAATTTGACAGCTAACCATACCCTAATAGGGTGTTTGGTTACAGTTTTTTTTCCTCTTCTTCTCTTAAATTAATTTTATTTTGAGAAGAAAGTAAGACTCACGTCTTGTTTGGATTCTTTTGTCCTATTTTTAAGGGAGGGGATCAAAAGAGATGGAAGCTTCATAAAATTCTTTAAAAATAAAAATAATTCAATCAAAGAGATCCATCATGGCCTCCACTTATCCAATAACTACTCCACTTTTCTCTCTCTCTCCATCTCACTCTCCTCTAATAACTACCCCCCTCTCACTCACTCACACACATTATAACTCTCTCTCTCTCTCTCTCTCTCTCTCTCTCTCTCTCTCTCTCTCTCTCTTGTCCATTATATTCTCTTTCTCTCTCAAATAACCAAATCTCCACAATTTTTAAAAGTCATAGTAATCTTACCAAGTAGGTAAAAGATTTGATTATACTATTTTCAAAAATTAAAACAAAATTTTCAATGAAATAAATTTTAAATATAAAATAACCCTAAAATAAAATGTTCTCCCAAGCGCGTTATCAGTTCACTTAAGAGCATTAGTATGAGTTAAGGATTATAGTTAAGTGGTAATTGATGACGGAAAGGTGCCTTGAGCAAGTTACTTAACCCAAATGCCTTACAAGATCATGTGGTGTTGCTTGGCACCCAACATGATTAGAAGCCCAGTTGATTATCATGAGATGATAAGGCAATTGTGTCTATTTAATACGAGATATTAAATAAATCACTTTAAGTTTGTAAGATTACTGGGTTTATTGGGTTGAAACATTGGACTGGCACCTGGGCATAGAGGGCCACATGCACAAAGGTTCTTGGTGATGGGCTTTATAATGGTATCAGATCCAAATTTTGCTCTAATCTGTTTCAATCATATGAAATCGATTCTTAGATGATTCTACGCTATAAAGATTAGAGCTTTTATTCTCTTTGTGATTAAAATCAAAATGGTGGAATAGCCCAAAAATTGCGCAGATCAGCAGCCGAAAGTGTTCTTGGTGGATCGACGGGTATGTTGAGATCAAACACAACAGTTGAGGGAAGCTACCGCCAGCAGCCATCAGCCTCACCGGCAGCACTGGCAGTGGCTGTCGGTCAAGCCGACCCCTTTTTGGTGCTGCCTTGACTAGTGGTGCCGCCCCCCTCTCACTTTAGCGCCTACCTTCTCACAAGAGAAAGGGGCAAGTCAAGGGGAAGGGGGTGGCAGTTAGGGGCTCGAGTAGGGGCGAGCCTCGGCAAGTGCCAACAAGCTCAACTGGCTGGGTTGGCTCTAGTCAGCCTAAGTCGGACAGGCCTACAGACCGGTTGTTGCCTGGGCTTGGGCCAAAGCAGGGCTTGATTGGGCTAAGACGGCCTAACTCTCCCGGAGGGCTGATTTAAAATAAATTTTTATTTTTTAAAATAATTTTTAAAACTATAATTTTTTAAAAAAAAATTATTTTGGACTTTGATAAATTTTTGGGCTTAGTGAGTTTGATAATTTTGGGCTTTGAAATTGTTCATGTTAAGTATTAATTCAATAATTTTATTCCGCTAATAATCACAAAGTAAGTAACCTAAGAGTTAGATTATATAATTAGAATTGTTCTAATTGCATATAGAATCATTTAAGAATATTTTCAAATTGACTTGATACGCCAGTTGATGTGTGTGCTTTTGAATATTGACTTGAGAGCATAAATAAAACTTGATATTTTAAAAAAATTCAAATAAAACCCAATTTTGATTAGACCCCAAATTTTATGAAAACCAACTTATTCTATTTTTGAAAATTAGCTCTCATTCTATGTTTATTTCATGAATGAGATTGACTAAAATTCATATAGTGGTTATAGACAACCAGTTAAGGTTTCATGTCATGTGATGGTATGAGTAGATATGTGGATGTAGATGTGTATATTATAGTGTTTAATAATTTGATTATTATTAAGGCATGCCTACCTCCTTCTCTCTCTCTCTCTCTCTCTCTACACTCTATTGTATTTCTACCTCCCTCCTCTTTTGTACTCGCTATAAGGAAACTTCTTATTTCAAATGTACATTTGATATTGTATCAATCATTTTGTAATTTGACTTGCTGATCAAGGAAGAATGAGGATAATCCACTATAGCAACTAGGAGACACTCTAGAGATGTGATCATCGGTTTATGTGTTTGCTCAATTATTAATATAAATGTTGTATTGATTAATTGGTGACAAATTGTATGCCTTCAATTTGGTCAACATGCAATCCATGACTATCCTAATGCCATGTATGGTCGATGCGTGTTTCTTTTTATTAAGAATCAAAATTATTTTATCGGGTATAGAGAATATTACAAATATATGCGATATATCTATTTACTATCACCTAAGATAAGACCAATTTAAATCTTGAATAAAATCCCTCCTATGTCAAAACTTTAAGTAGTAACGTGAGTCATTGAGAATGCACTGCGTGGCCTTCTATCTACATAGTTTCAATATTAAAATCAAATTAATGCAGTCTTATTGTGCTATCTATAAGGGCTGCATCCAAATCTATGCTCGTTAAGTAACAATGGTACGGTTTAAACTGGACTCTAATAGTTTATTGTGCCATCTACAAGGCCATTAATATTTTGGAGTTTAAGTATGATAAGATGTTGTAAGGAGTTGTAAGTGTCAAGAGTTGACTACTCTCTGATCATAATTTAATTTTTTGTATTACTACAAGTTCACATTGTGAGTTAGTGAGATTTTGGTCCCCACTAGGAGATAGTCGGAGTCTCCTATTATGTATATCTAAGGGTTATACAGTCTATCAAAAATTGTTAGGTGTTAATCACGATTAAAGACTTAATCTTGATTTAATTATTAAAGAACATTTGCTTATTAATTTACAGGTGAAAATGTCATTGAGCGACTTGTTCCATGTCATATTAAATGACGCCAAGTTGATAGGCCTCAACCACTTGGATTGGCTCAGAAACCTAAAGATTATCCTCAGGTCTAAACAAATTACATATGTTCTTGATGATCAGGCATTACATAAACCTCCCCTTAATGTACATGAAGGAGAAGTGATCATGCATGCAAAGTAGAAGGAAGATTCCACTTTAGCCTAATGCTATATGCTTGCCTCAATAAGCAATGAGTTGTAAAGGCATCTAAATGGGCTATTTAAGGAGTAGAACATGATTTAAAGATATGAGATATTTAGAAACGTATTCAGGTTCGTATAGTAGAGGGCTCTACAATGTAGACTCATATGCTGATGATGATAGAGTAGATTGAGAAGCTCACTATACTTGATTTTATCCTAAACAAAGGCCTTAGAATTGACCTTATCCTTCAGTCACTACTCTATTCATTTTCACAGTTCATTGTTAATTTTAATATGAACAAGATTGATGTGAGCTTGCCTGAGTTGCTCAATATGCTCAAGGCTACTAAGGGTGACCTTTAGACGGAAAAGCATGTTACTCTTATGGTTGATAGAAATAATAAGAAGAGAATACAAGTAGAAGCCTTTAAGAAAGGAAAAGCAAAGAAGTAGATCAAAGGGAAGTCAAAATAGAAGAAGGACAAGGGCAAGGAAGTAGAGAAGGGCAAGTGTTTCCACTACAACCAAAAGAGACACTAGAAGAGAAACTACAAACAATACCTTGCAGAGAAAGCTGAAAGAAGTCTAAGAAGAAGCTTACCAAGGCTTCATATATTTTTATAATAAACTTTAATTTGTATTAGATATTCTACATCATATGCAATCAATATTGGATGTGCTTCTCATGTCATTGATTCTATGTCATAGGTATTAGATATTGGATGTGCTTATTTTGTCATTGATTCTACATCTTAGGTATTTGTGCAGGTGGTAACAAATAGAAGGAACCTTAGCAAAGGAGAGATGGACTTGAGGCTTGGAGATGGGACAAAGATTGCAGCTCTTGCTATTGGGACAGTGGACCTCAAGCTACCCTTTGGAGATAGCATTGGTCTAATTGATTGTTATTATATTTCTAGCATCATTAATAAAAAAATATTAATTTTGTTTCTAGTTTGGATAGATTATGATACAAATTAACCACTGGGACCAATAGTTGTTTAGTTTATTTTAAAAATAAACTGATTGCTTTAGTACGTTTGGTTAATGGATTGTACCAACTTGATGTTTCTTATGATGTTCTCCACCTTGACAATTTTCGTAAGAGGAGAAATAATAATGTGAATCCAGCCACCCCGTGGCATTGTAGGCTTGGGCACATTGATGAGAACATGCTTTAGAAGTTACATAAGAATGAATATTTAGATCTACTTGATTATAAATCTTATGCAACTTGTGAATTTTATTTAATAGGTAAATTGGCTAAAACTCTATTTACTAGAAATGAAGAGAGGGCTAAGGACATTTTGGAACTAATACATTATGATATATGTGGTCCTATGTATATCTAAGGTAAAGGTAACATCTCTTTATTCATCACTTGTATTGATGACTTCTCAAGATTCGGCTATATGTATTTAATGAAGTACAAGTCTGAAGTATTTGAGAAGTTCAAAAAATTCAAAAATGAAGTAGATAAGCAAACTAGAAAGTGTATAAAAATTCTTCGATCATATCGAAGACTGAATACTTAATGAAATTCACACAATTCTTGAAGGATAATAGTGTTCCTTTTCAGTAGATCTTTCCTTATATACCTCAGATGAATGGTGTATCAAAAAGGTAGAACCGCGCCTTATTGGATATGGTGTGATCGATGATAAGCTTCTCGAAATTACCAATGTCTTTATAGGGATAGGCACTAGATTCAGTTGAGAACATAGTAGATCCACTAACGAAACGTTTGATTAAAGTTATGATTGAGCGTCACCGAGGTTCTATGGGTATGCAGCATAAGAGTGACCGGCTTTAATTCAAGTGAGAGATTGTTAGTTATGTATGTCTGTCAAGCCAATCACATATAATCTTGTTTATAATAATAATAAAGGTATCATATTCATTATATATAAATCGATTTTGCCATTTCATAATAAAGTCCGTAAATACGTGCAATGAATAATAAATTATGATGAGATCATAATAATGAGATTAATACTCTTTACACACATATTCTTAATTGATCCTAGTCGGAGGATAATTGAGAAGAACATCAAATATTCTGTGAGATTATTACAAATTAATCGTGCTCATTGTAGACACGCTAATTTTGACATCATTTTGAGTAAATTTCATATCATATAACACTGCCCCAAAGTGGTCTAATATTTAATCATTAGTTACTTTTTATTAATTTACTGGATTAAATTGTTTAAATAATGTCGGTCAATCCAGACGCCATTTAAGTTTATTAATGAAATTGATTTTAATTCAGATTTTTAATTAAATATGAAAATTATTCTAAAAGACGTCGGCCCGTGGAGACGCCAGTTAGGGTTTTATTCCTATTTCGATTTTTAATTTGATTTTTAATTAATTTGTTAATTAACTAAAAGACTTCTTTAGTCCACGACGCCGTTCAGGTTTCCTAATGATAATGGTTTCTTTTTCACGAGTTTATCTTTATCTTAATTAAGCTAAAAGACGTCTCCTATGGGCGACGCATTTTAGTTAATTACAGATAATGATAAATTAACCTGTGTTTATCTATTTTTCGGTTGGATTGGCTCTAAATTCTTTCATGTTGATCCATAAGTGGTCGCGGATACGCATGAGAACCTTGAATTCAAGTCTCTATATAAACCCAAAGTATTGGTCATTAAAAGAGTTAGTGGGGAAAAGTTAAGGAGACAAATTAGAAAGAGTGAAGCATTGAAGGATCGAGGTGCTATGCGACTACTTCCAAGAAAGAGAAAGCTTCATCATCTTCATCCCTTCTTCATCCTTCAAGATCATTCAAGAACCAAGGCTTTCAAGGGCCATTCAACTTAGTTTTCTCAATTAATTCTTCATTAATCTCTGTATATTTTGATTTTATCATATTAGTTTCATAGTTCTATTCATCACATCACTTCATACTATTCACACAACACTAGCATATTTTTCTAACCCACATGCTAAGGGATTTTAAAAACCACAAAACAAGTGAATTCATCTTGTTTGAATTGCATGATTAGAATTCTCATTAGAATAGATATTACCTCTATTTAGTTCTTATTAGTCTTTCTCCTCCTTTCATCTCATTCTTTGTAAGGTACAAAAGAGTATCAAAAGATCAAGAGGAGAGAATCAACAAAGAAGATCTGAACAATCCTCAAAGTCCAATCAGCATACAAAGCAAGAACAAAACTAAAAGGGCTCTTTTTCTTCAGCCGGCTGAAGAGAAAGAATCAAGAACTTCAACATCTCCCACATCTGAAACAGGTAAGCGATCATCCTTTTATCTTTTGAAACTTTTTAGTCAAAAGCTTTCTGGCGATCACACTTAATTTTAATAGGTTCATTGTTATATAATCAACATGAAATTCATGATTTCACACATCACAATTTGAGCACTCACACTCATAAGATAGGATGACTCATCTTATAGTCACTTGTGTGGAGGTATAATGCGAACATATACTTGCCATTGGAGAATGAGTTCACTGAAATGATCCACCACTGAATCACTGGATAGTAATTTACCTAACCGTCAACTAGTTGATTCATCATCATAATGGCATGATTAGTCCTTAGACCAAAGACACTAAAGATATCTTGTCGATGGACTTTCATATTTTGACCTTAGCTTATAGATCTCTAACCATAGAATCTTAAATAGTTAAGTGATCAAATACAACTAAATATCTTTGAAGTTGATTGTGTGGTCAATATGGGATTATTTGCTCTCGATAACTAAAGAGAGAATGCTCTATAGTATGATGCCCAAAAGTCACTAGTCATGGTAGGACGGTATATCAAAAAAGATATTTTATAATGATGCTTTGAGGCATCCGATGTGCATGAATGAACTGGTTAGAATTTTATAGTTAACTATATCCTAAGTTCACTTGAGAGTATTACTATGAATGACTGATTATAACCACATGATAACTGACACTAGAAAGGTTCCTTGAGCGGGTTGTTGAACCATAATGCCTTCAGAGATCATGCACCTAACTTGATCAGAAGCTTGGTCAATTATCATGAGATGATAAATCAATTATGTATTTATTTATCATTAAATATTAAATAAATTATTTTAAGTTGATAAAGTATTACTAAGCTTAATGGGCTCGAAACTAGAATGGCACATAGGCCTAGAGCATCACACACACAAAGGTTCTCAGTCGATGGACTAAGTGAGAATTTATGTTAACTCGGAGACTTTTATGAAAAGTTGTCGATAATTAATATAAATAAATGTTTGCCCCCTTCATCTTTCTCATTCGGCTCCGTTTTTGTCAGTAGGATACACTGACTGCATACTGCATGCACCGTCGAGAAGAAAAAGGATCGGTGATTGCACCAAACCTATAGAAGGATCAAGGACGAACCATCAACTAGAGGTTGGGCACCTATATAGCTGACAACATCGCTCCACTGAAGCCAAACGAATGCGGATTTGGTTCCACGCAGGGTGAGATATGGATCTCCAAATTGATTTCTTTTATCTAAATGGATTAGGATAACACGGGGATTGTCTTAAATTCCACAATGTACCATATTTTAATTCTTTATTCGATCCCCACATGCAATCCTTCTAATGGAATTAGAGTTAGGTTCCACTCAAATCCATTTTGTAAGTTTGAATCATGTTCTTGGTCTATTTATGCCTTAAAAATCAAAATTTTATTTATATATGTGGTTCATGTTGATGATTGATGGCGAAAAGTTCCAAATTTATGCAGATTGTCTGGAGGATGCCAAGAAGAAACTCGTGGATGTAGGAAGGCCACCGCCAACCTCACTGGTGACCAAATGGGACTCTGGCTGCTAATGGTATTCGTATAGTGACCAATCTACTTTGTTATTGATAAACTATTTTGTTGCTTATACTTTCTAGTAACTACTAACCAATATAGTCTCTAATGAGATGATTAGCCTTAGGGCCATTCATGTGGGAGTTGATGGAATGGGGAGCAACCTTCCATATGACACAATGATAACTAGGATCATGAGGTATCATGTTGAAGTTGAGAAGTGCATTCATCCATCGAGTATCTACAACAATGCTCATCTCCATAAGTTACAATTGTAAAGTATTGATGGTTAATTGGATAGAAATCTTAGAGGAAAAGAACTTTTGGATGTAGACATTGCTAGAAAAGAAGGAGATGAACAAGGAGATGACGAAGGACATGCTAAGGCTCAGGGAAAGCCATCCCATTAAGGGTATGGACAACTGGCATAGGGACCTTGGATGATGCTTATGCTAGAATCCACTTGCCTGACTGGGAAAATGGATACACTTGACTCAAAGGTGGATTCTATAGTACACAAGGTGGATAAACAAAAGATTTTAACCGACCAATTGGGACACCAATTAGAAGAGCAAAACCATGTGCTTAATAAAATTTGGAGCTATCTTCATGACCAAAATCCTTATAAGTCCTTCATTCCCTTCCACCTACCTTTAATTTTTCCTTCATAGCATAGCGGCACTATGGGACGTACATTTGTTTATCGCTTACGTCTTCTAGTTAATTTGGTCATATTTGCTTTATGCCATCAAGGTCCTTAGAACTTGTTTGGGCATGTAACTTGACTTAATCCTTTTTTAGTCTCTAATCATATCGACTTACATAGCTTTATTATTGTGTGACTTTATTTATTTGCCTTAATTAATTGGACTCCCTTTGGATGATGTCAATCTGGGAGAGAATTTTTAGCATGGTTTGTTAATGCACGGTTTGCTAATGGATATGGCTTTATGATTTTATTTTGTTCTATGTATGAAATGATGTGGTTTGATGGATTTGATTGGCTTGCTTGATTTTGATGTCTTGAATGACTTGACGAACTTGAATGGTTGACATTTAATATTTTGAATGACTTGATGAACTTGAATGGTTGAATGTGATATCTTGAGATTACTTTGAGTAGTTTTGTCATCACTAAAGAAGGGGAGATTATTGTTTCCATACTTAATTTTGATTATAACAAAACTAATCAATCTATCTAACCATCGATATCAAGTGTGATATAGGTTATAGTACCTTTAGAGTACCCAAAATGAAAGACTAAAGATAGAAAGCACTTAAGAATGATTGAGTTGATGTGAAGACTAAGGCAAAAATATCGAAAATTAGCCAAATGGTCATCTTGTACAAAGCAAAGGGTCGACCCTTCCTAGTCATTTTGCCAAAAAAAAGAAAGAGCTAAATAATTGAGCGATCCAAAGAAACAATCGACATTTTTTGGCAGTCTTCTAGCCAAACTAAGATGCAAGATGGTCATTTGTTTCGATCGAAACGATCAATGTAAATGTTGTTTTTATACTTTTTAAGGATGGTGTCATAGACCAAATCTGAACATTGGGAACCCCAACAATAACATCGAATCTTATGCCCTATATAAGGTGTCTTTAAGGCATGTTGGTGGTAAGAGAGAGCATCTATTAGAAAATAGTTATCACCATCCAAAGCTCAAGAATTCCCTTCTCCACCATACAAAGCTCAAGAGATCCCAACCAACTGGAGGATAATGAAAAACAAGGAGAGAGTGAAGCAAGCTCCTCCCCTAGTGCTTCGACAAGTGTTCTACTTGAGGATTGGGCTTACTAGTGGCTACATCAACTCATTCTCCTCTGTCTTCTTTGTTCTTGATTTGAATTTCTTATGTGGCACCTAGGGTGCTTGTATTTCTTGAAGAGCTTTGTTGCTCTAGTTGGGTGTTATTGAGCCCGTGTTTATGTTTGTGCTAGCTTCATAGCTAGCTCGTATATTTGTACTTATCATAGTGTGTGTGTGCACATGTGTGAATTTCCTACAAGGTGTAGGGGAGTAGACGTAGGTCAAGATAAATCCAACTACTATCAAATGGGTTATTTCTTGTGTGATTGGTTGATTTGCTCTCGTTCTCCTTGATTCCTTCACTATGAAAAATAAGGCAATAACGACTAAATTATTAGTGACCATGATCATATGGTCACTAAATTATACTAGCCACCAAATATGTTGCATTAGCGGCCACCCCATTTGGTCACTATCGTCTTGTTTTCCTGTAGTGCTTCACTTCCATTTTCACTATCTTACTTGTTTTCAAAGCTTCATCTTCATCTCTTTTATCTATACCTCTTCTATCTTGTTGCGAAACTATTGACAATTAAGGTTGACATTATGTTGTGCTTCTATATATTGGGTCAAAGAATTTTAGCTGTGCACACAAAAGGTCAAGCGCAAATTTAGTGTGTTTGGCAAAGTTGCAATTTGAAGTAACTTTTAACTTCCACATTTATTTTGAAAAAGATTTAAAAGAAGTGTACTATAGGTAATATAGTAGTTATAAAATCACAAACCTTCTTAATTAACACTACTGCTTTTATGTTAACATAGAAATTTCAAATTTTGAGCTTTTCGTTGGAAGCATAAAATAGCTAAAAAATTACTTAGATGATTATCTTACTATACAACTAGACTAAATCCAAGGATCAAGCTGTTGTTTAGGTTTGCTAATCCTCCGTAGAAGTTGATGCCAAGTCGATTAAGTTTGAATTTGAGCTTAGCTAGATCTAGGCACCTAGCAATCTTGAGCCTTATGAATATGAGTGTTTTTGAGTTCGAGCTCATGTGTGAGACTCAGCTAGTTTGTTTCGTTACAACAAATTAACTCCAACAACCAAAAGTTGGATTTAGATCATCTCAATGCAAGAGAGACAAGAGTTTCGATAGTCACAAATGTTTGGATGCTATCCACGTGTGATGAGTTCAAACGATGGGAGACAATCCATTTCTCTCTTATAATTTCAAGTTATCTCGATACCTCCTGCTTAAAAATGAACTGTGGCCTATCCTTCAATCTATCACCACGTGTGATCAGTGGCGGATGCAAAAATTTTGTCCAATAGAATCACTCGTACATTAAGTCATAAGTATAATTGGGTCAGTGAGATCTTAGACTAGGTCATATGAGATCCTGAGTTGAGCTAGTAGTCCTGAATTAGGTGAGTGAAGTTCTAGACTATATTACTTTAAATTAGGTCAATAGATTTGACAAAATCCAGTGGAATCTCGGAACCCCATTAGATGAATGTTAGATCCGTCGCTGCGTGTGATGTCAACAGATTTTGAACTTCATAGATTCTCATCTCTCTACAGATTTTGAACTTCATAGATTCTCATCTCTCTTGCACTGAGGCCATCCAAATATGTAAAAGTTTGGTTCTGCTCGCCTCCTTATCACAAATGTCAATTATGTGAAAGATTGTGACCCTTCTGTCGGAAAACATCACCATCACAAATCAGCCTTTTGTGAGGATAAAAAATGCTTTGAGTCAAGGACAAATGCAGTGAACCCAACAGCTACCCTGGTACACCTGTTGCCCATTCCATGTTCAAGCAAATAGTACACCCAATGCCTCGGTCTCTCATCATTGCCCACAAATGGTGGTGACAACTTGCCACGTCTAGTGAGTAGCAGCAATGTCAATGGGTACCCTGGCACCAATAATGTACAAAAGCAAGACCCTTCTTTCTCTCTCATCATCACCTTCGGTTCTTGCAGGAGAGAACGCGCATGCGAGAGAGAGTAACCATTATCCGTCCATTGTGAAGGAATGGAACCTGAAAATTCTTACAGTCCACTAGCTTTCTTTGCTTGGTCCTTCCAGTTGGAAGTATTCACGGTTGACTTTGCTTGGCACTTTCTTATGTTTGGTCGAATCAGGAGAGGGAAAGAAGAACTTCCCAAAAGTTCTGTGAGTGGGGCATTCTCTCTCTCTCTCTCTCTCTCTCTCTCTCTCTCTCTCTCTCTCTCTCTCTCTCTCTCTCTCTCTCGTGTAGCTCATTGGTTTGGACTAGGGCTGTCAATAGATACCCGAGTTCCGATTATCCGCTCCGTTTCCGTTTTTATTAGTGGATATGGAACTCCGTTAAAGACCACCCGTTAAGTTATAGGAAACGAAAATAGATCTCCGATAGTTATAGGAGTCGGAAACGGAAACACTCATTTCCGCATCCGCTAACCCATTTCCGTTTCCGAATGATTATATACTTTATACATCCATCCACACACACACACTATATATATATATATATATATATATATATATATATATATAATATCTAATAGTGAGAATATCTCTTAACAATTTGATAAAAAAAAGGTCATACTAAAAAGTTAGAAACTTTTTAACACTTTAATTTTATGGCACATGTTTGGGTATATTTATATGTAAATTTAGATTGATAGATAAAATAGATTTCAAAATTCAAAATTTATAGATTATTAATTTTTACCTATATTAAAACTTTGTAGGTTTTTAAAAATTTTAATTATTAGAAAAAAGTTTATCAAAAAGTGAATAGTAATAATGATTTTAAATATCTTCTTAATATAGCGATGATGATAGCGGAACTTCCGTTTCCATTTCCGATTTTCGATTTAAAAGCGGAAATGGATGCAGAAGCGGAAACACTCACTTCCGACTCCGTTTCCGTCTCCGATAAACCTTTTAAGAAACGGAAACGGAAGGTGTCATTTCTGTTTCCGTCTCTGACCCGTTGACAGCCCTAGTTTGGACATAAGAACTCTTGACCTGAAGACTAGTGTACGAGGCCACCCAAATGTGAGAATTCCTCATGGATAAAGAGATAAATAAACTCGTTCGGTTCGGCCCCTAAAGTGACAAGAGTTCTTTGCAAATGTGCGAAATTTTTACAGGGGATTAAACTCCTTGGCACCAGTGACAGACGCAGAAATTTTGTCCAGTAAGTCATTCGGACATTAAGTCATAAACATGATTGGATCGGTACGGTCTTAAATTAGGTCATATGAAATCTTAAGTTAGATCAGTAGAATCTTGAGTTAAGTTAGTAGAGTTCCGAATTAGACTGTTTTAAATTAGATCAATGAATTTGACAAAATCTAGTGAGATCTCAAAACCCCACTGAACTAATGCTGATCCGCCACTGCCCTGCACCACTATTCCACGGGCTCAGGACCCCTCTCTCTATTCCTCCAAATTGTTTGAGTTTGAAGTCGCCAACTAGTTGAATCCCTCTTGGAACTGAATCGAGCCAGCTCAAAAGACTGTTGGTCACTGAAAAGGTATCACGTGATAATCACTGATGGGCCTCCCAATGAATCCACATGATCCCAAGTGCGAGGTCCACTCAACCGGGAATCCAATTTCTCTCTCTCTCTCTCTCCCCTCATGCGTGCACCTACAAGCACCATCTCTCACTTTAGTCTTTTTTATTTTTCCTTATAAGCCTAAATCCGTATATAGTTGAAGTAGTTGTACAAAGCGAACAATTAAGCCTAAATCCTTACATAGTTGTAGCATTTGAAGAAAGACCACAATTTTATGTACATTCAAATAGTAAGTTACGAAGAGGGTTCTATTGTCATCGATCGTAAAATTATCAGAATGGTGCCACCAATCCTCAAATCATGATTTTTTTTTTTTTTTTGTCTTGACGAGGGGTGATTGGGATTTGGCTCAATCAAGTCTATTTAGCCCAGAGACCCAAATGCCCGCAATCGACAAGAACATGCATGAGGATATCACATGAGTTCTCTCGGTATCCCAATTGACAGGCTGAAGGCAGGAAGCAGGAGCGCATGGGCTCAAATCTCGAGAACGCCAGACATAGGAAGAAGCAACACATCAGTCGGTAGTTTTCGAGACATTGCACTATCTCGGTCATATCTACCGAAAGCCAAGAGGAGCTTACTCTTTCGGTATTCAAAGATTTACAACTCATCTGAGGGACGGCCAGGAGCTTGGACTCGAAGGCCACTTCCTCTGACTCCCCGAGAGGTCGAAGGTCCCTCACAGTCAACCCATAACTCCTCCCCACCATCAGACGGACCTTGCAAGTTAATAGTGTAACCAACCACTTAAGGCAGGGCCGCATAATCTTCTTCCCCCGATCGCGAGGAGATCTCTCCTTACCTAATATCCCATGATCCCCTCAATCAAAGAGAGGGGATCATGGTCTAATTAACTCTCCAAAAATAATGGTCCCTATGGCGCCTCTAGGGAGAGGGACTATATAACCCACATACCTTGTCCAGTCAAAGGTACGTAATACTCAACTCAAAAAACTTAAGGAGTCCATTTTCTTATGAGGCCTAATTTAGACATCGGAGGGTTCTACTCCCTAGGAGATAGGAGGCTCCCTAACGCCTCTTCTTCCTCTTGCAGACCATATCCTAAGCATTTCTAGTTCTACAAATATTATCAAGTAGCCAGGAGTCTTAATCGGACGGTCTTCGTCATCTGACCAGTTTCTAACCGCTACAAGTCTAAATCGTTAAAATCTTGTATAATATTAATATTTATTTGTTTATTTAAAATCATAACACTTTCAACACTTATTTCTCAAGCATCAAAAGAATACTAAATGAATAGAAAGAGTACTTTATAGTCCTATTGCATTACATGCAATTTTTATGTCGGTTTAGATGATTCTTTTTATGTAGACATACATTAACAACTATAAAGGATGGAATAAAACTTGGAGATCAAATTATATTGGTTTGAATGCCCAATAAAAAAGACAAGAGTTAGGTTCTTTGCAGATACTAATTTTTTGTACAAGTGATTCACTTCCCAATTCCCATTATTAGTTTTGTTTTTCCAAGTAAATGCTTTAATAGGCAGGCTTGCATTACAGCATTCGGGCAAATAGCTTACATTTTAAAATAATAATTAGCGCTTATATAAGTTTTATTATTAGCGCTGTATACAGATTTTAAATTATTTCATAATTATAAGCAATAAATCTAGGAAAACTTCAGTTTAAGACAACAGCACCATGTAAAAGTTCAAAGTCGGCATAGTCCTGCTAAAGCAAGAACAATTAAGTATTGGCTATTGTCAAATAACTTGAGACTTGGTTTATGCATTATTGATTAAATGTTGCCTATTTAATTTAAAATATTTTAGAAAAATCAATATTCTTCTAACAAAAGAGTTCTCTAATAAAAAAAAGGAACTACAAGTACAATTAGGGAGCTCAAAGTTAACTGGCACTCTAGATAACTCACTTATTATGTTAGCATCAAATATATAACAACATCTTTTGGTCATTTCCCACCAAAATCTCTGGGGAACTTACCAATCAACTCAAGGGATTCCCCCAAGGTCACCATCATAGGAGAAAGATCCTCCAAAAGAGCAGACCCAATCCAAGTGTTGTTCTGATATGGAATTTCCTTATTCAATCCCAAGGCTTTTTATTTTAACCCACTAACCACAAAAGCTGTTAAATTTGCCCACAAAAAACTGAGGAGCAAGTAATTTTATTTATAATGAAGTCCTCATCCGATTCCCAAGACTAAACATGTTTCTGGAATAACTAGCATTTGTCAAACTAAGTTCCTTATTATATTTGCTTTAAAAGGTACAGATTTTACTTCTAAAACATAAATGTGCTGGAGCTCTTTCAAACTAATCTCCATTTAAAATTTAAAATTATATTTACTGAATAACAAACATGCATAAAATTGAACCTCATAGGCTCGTGAATGAGGAATCAGGAGCAGGGACATGTTATGCTGAAGGGGGCATATGATCGAGAAATTACTAATTATCGCATATTATTGAAATTTTCTCTGTGCATTGTTGAGAAATAAGAGCCCTAGATTCGGTGCACGAGAAAAGGAAAGATCAAATTGATGATAGAATATTTCGATTAAGAGTAAAACTTGCTGCTGCATTGGTTGTCATCAGTAATATTTTTATTAATTTTAATTTTTTTTGGATAGTCCTTATTATGTCCTACATGGTCATATAATCTGATCTCAAATTGGATAACTCAAGAAAAAACGAAAAGTCAAAAATCAACCCTAAATGAATACTAAAAGGTAATTTGGACCCAAAAAAATCTTAAAAAATATTTTTTAAAAATAAAAATGTCGGCAGAAACGTAGAAAGTTTTACTGCTTGAATTAAATACTGGTGCATCTTATCCTGTTCAATGCAGACCCAATCTCCTCTAGTCTACTCAGTTTTTTGTGGGCAATCTAACATAAAAATTGGCATCTTTTCCTGTTCAATGCCATGCAGTCTAACATCAAAAAAATAATAAATAAAAAAATCTATATAGGCAGTCTCCTCTACATCAAAAAAATAATAAATAAAAAAATCTATATTTTTTTGATGTAGAGGAGACTGCCTATATATCCTTCGACAAACAGTTATACCTTTTCCTGTTCAATGCCATGAAGAATCTTTCCAATTGGCAGGCCGTGCTGACGGGTTCTTCCCACTATGTATTTCTTGAGCTATTGCATGCTTCTACATGGATCACTATATTTGTTCTCTTTGTAGATATAAAATTCTTCTTTATAAATTAATTTGTATTGTCTGAAAATTTAAATATATTATATATTATAATTAAAAAATATTATATGTAACTATAAATATTAAATATTATATGATATGACAATTATTAACATATAAAAATTAACATGATAAATAATAAATACAAATAATATATGACAAAAAAGTATATAACATATGAGTTAAATAAATTTATAAGATAAATTTAATAAAAATAGAGTAAGAAAATATTTATGAATAATATTATTTTTATTTAATACTAATATAATTTTAAATTTTAAATTTTAAATTTATTTTTTAATATTTTTATTATAATATAAATAGTTTAAAAATAATATTTTTATTATCAAAGAAGTTCTCCAATTTTAGGAGGCCATGGCCCCTGCGTCCATCCCAATAGAGAAAAAGAAAGAGAGAGAGAGAGTTATGATTGTTAATAAGTTGTTTTGAAATTGATGGGATGAGAATATGGTCATTAATGAGTTATTTTGAAATGAGTGATGGTGAGAAGAAAAATGAATAATTAATGACTTCTTCTAAGAATTGTTTAATATTTTTTTTAAAGAAAAGAATATGAAAGTGCCACATCAGTTGTTGGGTTAAAAATTCTATTTTATTAATATAGTAAAGATTCTTTCGGATCCAGTCCTCCTTCCCTCCCCCTCTCTCTCTCTCTATGGTCAATTAATAAATGGTGTGATTAGCTTAAAAGGACTCCTTAATAGTAGATAGGCATACCATTGAGTTTCCTGAGAAGAGTTAGCAGCATACCTTGCGATTACATGAGCAGAGTAGAATTATTCCCAGACTGGAACTAACCTAAGATGGACTTGAGCAGCAGCAAGAATTTTTTGTGGGCATAGAATAATATTCTTCACTTTCCACACTGCGTTCTATGAATCACAGAGTCAATAATAACTTGAGCTTCTCCTTCCACAATTGATGACTGATGAGAAGAGGAGGAAGCCACGTTGGGTGCTTCCAATAACGCTTTGCTTTAATGGCAGTAGGAGCTGAGCACTCAAGGAGGTAAGAGAGATATGAAATAACGTTCTATGACGTTGCCATACCTAGTTAAATATCTCAACACTTACGTCAGATAATATATGTTTAGTATGTGATACGGTCTTGGATAATATTTCTAAACATGCTTCATAGACCACTTTTGTCTAAATCGTTGTTGAAAAATAATATGAAGATTTTTTATACGACTTAATGTTACTATCTAAAACATATGTAAGGAATTTACCTGTTGTTCGATCTTTTAGGTCCCTACTCACCTGGCTGGTTATGCCATCATGCATGTTCCTTGAAGCATGTATGTGATAAATAAACTCCTGTAATCATACAATATTTGTTTACTTCTCTTTCTCATCAGGCTATGCTTTCTTATTCACCTATGAAAATCAAATCTCTATTAAAGCTTAATTACTATAGACTAATTTACTTCAGTATTAATTTGTGCAGAGATTGGAATACTAGGATTCGTTGATTGCTTGCTGCAACGGATAATTCCAATTAGCAAGACAACACTAGGTCAGAAATTCTGTTTACTATACATTTAAACATAATTTCATTCATCCAAAGATTTTAGTTTTACGATGTGAAAACTCCATGCAAATTACGTGTATATTAATTGCATGTAAATAGTATTACTTGTACGACTTGCTTATACTTTGACTCAAGAATTTATTCGTAAATAGTTGTATTACAAGGGCTTTTTGTCAATACTATATATTTTTAGGGATTAAAGTTTAATTATATCATTTGTTTATCCTATTCATGAGCAATTTAATGTTTCCATTAAAGCCTTCTAAAATGTTACGTGTACAGTGACATGCCATACAATATAAGACACGCCATACAATATAAGACAGTTTTTTATAATCTTAATATCATTCTCATGTTTGTTAATTCTAATCAGTACTTTATTATTTTTTCTTATTATGAAGTTTTAGATATTCAATGACTGACTGTGATGCGCATGCACAAAAAAATATTCTAACATAACGATCCAAAAAATACATTTTTATCTTTACATTAAAGTCTCTCTTGTTCTTAATCGAAAAGGCAGGCGAATGATGATTTCTAATTTTAGTTATCACTAACACTTTTAAATGTACACTGAAATATAATGATCTTATGTCTTTGCTAGAGGGAGTAGGACTGTTAATGGATACCTGAATTTCGATTATCCGCTCCGATTCCGTTTTTATTAATGGATATGAAACTCCGTTAAAGATCATCTGTTAAGTTATAAGAAACGAAAATGAATCTCCGATAATTATAGGAGTCGGAAACAGAAACATTCATTTCCGTGCCCGCTAACCCGTCTCCGTTTCTAAATGATCATGTACCTTATACATCTATTCACATACACACAGGCGTGAGAATATCTCGACTACAAAAATAAGGCACATGTTTGGATATATTCATATATAAATTTAGATCAATAGATAAATTCAAAATTCATGATTGTTAATTTTTATATATATTAAATCTTTGTAAGTTTAATTTTTTAATTACTAAAAATTTTTTTTATCAAAAAGTAAATGTTAATGGTGATTTTAAATTGCTTCTTAATATAACAATGATGATAGCAAAAACTGCCGTTTAGTTCCATTTTCGTTTCCGATTTTCGGTTAAAAAGAGGAAATGGATGCGGAAGCGGAAACACTCACTTCCTTCTTCCGTTTCCGTCTCCGATAAATTTTATAAGAAACGAAAGTGGAAGGTGCCGTTTTGGTTTCGGTCTCTGACCTGTTGACAGCCCTAAGAGGGAGAGAATAGGATGACTGATATTTGGATTATTATGATACTTCTTGAACTATTTATTGTTCTTTTGCATCGGTGTTCTTCTTTTTAATTAAAACAAGAAGTTCCGTGAATAACTGTAAATAAGAAAAACAATTAAGATAGGGCTCATCACCATTAAATCAAAATATATTTTCACAGACTACTTATAATTTACGGTCATTCTACCTTAATTTTCATTTTTCCTTCTCCCTACTTTTTTTTTTTTTTTGTGGGGGGGTGGGGGGGGGGGGGGGGGGGGCGTGTTAATCTAGATAGGCTCATGGTAACCACCCAAACAAACAAAGGGAACCCAGAATCGAGAAGGCCCGGTAACTGCATTGAAGGATGTTTCAGAACATTGAAAGGTGGATTTAACAATAAAAAATATATCAGTTTGTTAAATATATTAAATAAATTTGTTCCTTTGGTTTGGTTCTACTTATATGATTTGAAATTTTTTGAAATTGAAATCAAACCGAATTATCTGAAACAAATCAAAATTTCAGCTTTTGTTCGGTTTGTTTTTTCGGTTCAAAATAAATATCGAGCACTCTAATCCTAGTTCCCAAATAGCATGCTGATTTTATTCTTTTCTCTTGTTGCATGATTAATGAAAAATTCCCATGTCTCGAAAGAAGACTTACAAAATCATATCCGATGTGCGAAGATCTAGGTTCCATTTTTTTTTTGGTTCCATTCACTTGTAAGAATTATTGCTAAAAAAAAAAAATGGAATGTGTGCAGAATTTTGTTAAGAGGCCTCTTGTAGTGAGAACCTTTGGGATAAATAGCTCTTCGAATAAGAGATTTTGGAATCCCTCCCCTATGGTATTGACGCTACGCACCCTCTACCCTAAATGGTTAGGGTGCATTTGGTTCTATGTATTTTTAAGAAAAAAATTAAATAAACACATTTGTAAGAAAAATAAAAATAAAATTCATCACTTATGAAAATATTTTCAGTTTTTTTTTAAAAAGGTCATCACACTCGACACATCTTGTAAAGGCTAATCTCCGACAGGACGCCTCAAAAAATTTTAAAAAATTAAAAATTATTATTAGACTCGGTCCATTAAAAAAGTCGGGCCAGCCAAGTGAGGCGTATTCCAGGAATTCTAAAGACTGCATAATATTAAAGATTGAATTAAACTTGCTGCTGCCAAGAGCTATTACGTCTCCTGGCGGTATTTTTATTTTATTTTTATTTTTAAAATTTTTTGGGTCGGTCCAATGGTGCCTTAGATGAATGTACAGTCTGATCTTGGATCGGACGACCCCAAAAAAAAATGAAAAATCAAATGAACAGTACTTTTTTACTATTCATTTAGGGTCAGTTTTCGATTTTTTATCTTTTATTGGGTCGTCTGATCCAAGATTAAGTGTACGATCATCTGAAGGGTTGGGGCGGACTAAAAAGTTTTTTAATTTTTTTAAATAAAAGCACCGCAGGAGGCGTAATAGCCCCACACCTTGCAGCAAGTTTAACTCAAAGATTTGATATGCATGCGAACATATGTGCAACCAAGACACCTCCATTTAATATAAGAGTATAACTTGCTCCATCAGTTATCATTGGCTTCTGGTGTTTTCAGAAATTAAAAATTTACCTTTTAAATTTTTTTTTGGTGGGCTCATATATCCGATATGTCCATACTAATTAATCTCGATCAGACAATCCAAAAAAATTATTTTTTAAAAAAACAAGCCAGAGACCCAGTCAAACCCTATGGGGAGGATGAAGAAGTCCACAATTGTTTTGTTACTTTTAAACAACGCAATTAGAAATAAATAAAGAGATGACCATTTAATAAGCTTGCGTTTGGCTTCAAATAATAAATTAGCGTGTTAACATGGCTTTGTGTAATTTTTGTAAATGAAAAGCATTATATACAGCTTATGCAATTGAAGGACTTAATCATTAGTGTTGAAGCAGGAGAATTATACTAATGACCTCTTCCTTATTCGAACGAAGTGAACTACTTCCCCCACTAGAGACATGCAACGCCCGTGCCTCTTCTCTTTAGAGTTGTCAATGAAAACTCGATTATTCGATTTTTCGATCTGTTATCAAAAAAAAAAATTTCATTTTAGATAAAAAAATATCCACCCAAATTGGAATCTAAAACGAATATTTCTGATAAGCTAGCAGAATCAGAAACGGAAACACTTGTTTTCGTATATGTTTTCTAATTTTCAATTCTGATTATTATTACATTGATTATTAATAATAAATATTAACCTTTGGATTATTTTTAATCTAACGGTTGAGGAGAGGGACGTTTGTAAGAAAGAAGGACCTTAACAAGTTTTAAATAATTTAATTAAGAAATTAATAATTTTTTATAATTATTAAAAATAATATCTAGTTCCAATATCGGAATCGAAAACAAATCGGAAACGGAAATGCACTTTTCGATCTTATCGGAAATGGAAAATATATTTTTCAATTTTATCAGAATCGAAATTGAAAATAAATTATTGTTATCGAAATCGGAAAATAGAAACACTTTCCGTTTCCGTATCCTATCCGTTTACGGCGCTACTAGTATTGCGCAAGGAGAAAGGTTTAAAGAACTCTACGGTGCCGGACCTACTAAAACATGGTATAACATACATAAAGGATAGAGGTGGAGGTTTAACCTGGTTTTTGAAAGAGTTTATTGCGCTTTCTTTAGTTGACAAGAAAGAAATGTGAGACGGTAAATGTTTCCAAATTATTAGCATGTATGAAAGTGCCTCTACACCTAAGAATGTCCACAGAAACATAAAAGAGAAGGATGACATAATCCAAATAAACAATGAAACATAGAAACAAAAGATTCGGTTGTAGGAACCCATCAAATTTACACAAATCCCTGAGCAAGTACATATGTTTTCCAATTTATACTTATGTATGTACATGTTTTGGAAGAGTCCTTTTACATTTGTACCATTCTTATGCCTCAATTAAACTCATCTTTTGTGAGATAAGATCATGTCCGATGAAATAAATATGACATTGTAAAAAAAGTTAGGGCACGAGAGGGAAACATTCTTCCTGTTTATGAGATGCCAAAGTAACCAAAAAGTATCGATCTTTCTATGATAATTATTTGTGGACCTTATAGCTAACCTGCACATTATTTCTTTGCAGGTGCAAGAAATATAACATCATATATGCAATTGAACACGTATAAAGAAATATGATAAACACAATAGTAAATGTATGAGATGATCATGCTGTCAAAATTATTAAGGCTTGGTCTAGAAATAGATTGAACTCTCATAGAGGAGATTTTGCATCGACAATATTGATGTGTAGGAAAACATCGGTATCCTCTGATGGTATAATAGTCACACAATCTTGCAGATGTAGTCCTAAAACTATTGATCGTCATACAAAGCCTTGTTCACTAATAGCCCAGCCCACACACACACACACACACACACACACACACACACACACACACACACACACAGAGAGAGAGAGAGAGAGAGAGAGAGAGAGAGAGAGAGAGAGAAAGAGAGAGAGAGAGAGAGAGAGAGAGAGAGAGAGTACTTTCTGATCTGTATCAAAAATAGAGGTTGGCAATATATATAACCTTAATGTAGATCTCCATCATCTAAGATTATAACACTATTGTAATATTTAAAACATTACATACAATGATAAATGTTGATGGCTGTTGATATCTGCACTCTAAAAGTGTTGATACCCTATAAGCAAATCATATATGATAGGACCATTTCATGTATATTTTTGTTCATAGTTATTAATAAATGCTAATTTATCCATTATGTTACTTTGTGCACATGATCGATACATAATGAAGTATGTGAACTCGAATCATAATGAGATCATGATTATGAGATCAAATCTTCTTTAAACATAAGTTCTAAATATTTCAAGTCAAAGGATATTCAACAGGAGTATCAAATTATCCGGATAGGCTCGTACATTTTATGCTGGTTCATGTGATAAACATAATTGATCTTATTAAAACTGTAGCAGTCAGATATTGGTAAGGTGACGATGACTGTCCGATCAGATCTCTGGCTACTTGATAGTATTTGTAGAACCAGAAAAGCGCAGGATAGAGCCTGCAAGAGGAAGAAGAGACATCAGAGGGTCTCCCATTCTTCGGAAGCAAGACCCTTTGATGCCTATGTCAGGTTCTTGAGAAGATGGAGAATACTCTGAGGTTGAATATAGTATTGGACATATCTCTTTTAGGAGAGAGGCTGGGGTATATATAATCCCCTCTACGTGCGGCATCATAGGGGTTGTTTCCCTCAAGGAGTTAATTAGCCCACGATCTACGCCCCTTCATTGAGGGGATCGTAGGATATTAGGCTGGAATGAGGGATTTCCTCTCCTGATGAAAGGAACATATTATAGGGACCTGTCTTAAGGGGGCGGTTACGTTGTCAAGCTGGAAGTTCCACCTGGTTGAGCGGAGTTATGGATTGACTTGGGGGCCTCCACTTTCTCGGGCACTCGGGAGGCAGTAACCCCTGAGTCCAAGGACTTGGCCTCCTCCAGTTGAAGCGGAGGCTTTTGGTTACCGAGAGGATAGGCTCCTCTCGGCCCTCGGGGGCTTCGACCGAGACGTCAGTGGTCTCAGGGCTTACATATTGAGATGTTGGCCCTCTTAGGCTTGGCCTTATTGGGATCTAAGACCCGTACATTTTGGGTCCCAACCTTCAACTTGCTTGTCGGGGTATTGGAAGAACTCACCTGGCACCCTCGCGTGTGAGCCTATGGGCCGCAAGCCCTTGGACCTTCGGCTAGTTGGACATGATTGGACCAGATCCCAATCACCCCTCATCACTAGTCCCCTCACTCCAAAATTCTAAATTCGAATGTGCGTGGCGCCATCTTACAGGTGATGAGACGCCTTGAGTCATCATGATGGGGTGCATCCCTTCGGCTTCGGACAATGCGCTTGGTTAGTCATCATAGCAGACCATTTTGGTATCTCTCGATATCCTAGGCAGGTCGAAGAGGCGGTGGGTTTGGTTGCCTTCCTCTATAAAAGAAAGGTTCGGGGGAGGCCAAACTTCCTCCTGCGCTTTCTTAAGCATTCCAGTCGCTCGCCAGAGCTGGGGAGGAGGAGATTCTCCATCGCCTGGGAATCTCCTGTGCTTTCTCCGGTGAGTCCACCCTGGCTCACGAGTTTGTCGATTCTTCAGAGTCCTTTAGGACTTCCTCATAGCCTTCTTCTTCTTCCTCTGGGTCTACTTCCTGGTCTTCGGAGCCTTATACTTCTTCTTTGCTTAGCGAGCCTTCTTCCCTTTGGTCCGAGGATTCCTTAGAGACCTCAGTTATGACCTCCGATGAGGTTGTCAGTACCTCTAGCCAGTCTAGGAGGAGGGCTCCTACCCTGGCTCATCATAGCCGTAGTGTAGTTAAGTAGGCAGAGTTGGTAGGTTGATAGAGGAGTATAGGGTGCCCCATGGGTACCACCTGGTTGAGGCTAGTTCAGGTGATTGACTTTCTTCTGAAGTCTCCAACTCTTTTGTAGCCTACAAGGAGATGTTCCTTGCGGATTTTCGTCTCCCGGTTCTCCACTTTGTTTGTAACCTCCTTCAATAGTATCGACTGGCTCTTGCCCAACTCACCCTCGATGCCTAGTTTTACATCTATGCCTTCCTCCTCGTCTGCCATGAGCGAAGGATAATTCCCTTGGCTCTCCTCTTACGGTGCATGTTCCAGTGCCTTCATCGCACCCAAACCGACGACGGGTTCTTCGTGAAAGCCCGTCCCTGTAACTTGTTCCACTGACTTAGCTCCACTGTCTCTAGCCACAAATCATGGAAGAACTATTTCTTATTTGTGAGCCGAGACCCTATGGTGATACCCATTTGGGACTTCCATAGCACCATCCACTTCACTCCCATGCAGGAGGATCCATTGCCTCATCAGATTCCTCCAGATGTAGAGCCGAGGAAGGTGGCCCTTAAGGCCTAGCTCATGACTGACACTGACCTCAAGTTATCAAGAGGGCCTTGTTGGTGGCTGGTCTTGCCCCGCGGGAGTCTTGGGTGAGTGTCCTTCTCAGTCTTTGCTAATGTATTTTTTCTTCTCGGTCGTGTACTAACCATATGCTTTGCTTTTTAGCCAGGACGTTCATTCGGGCCGCCCTTGCTATGCAGGAGGAGGCACAAGCTGAAGGCGAAGATGGCGAGGCAGACTCGGGTAGGTCTGCCACTTGCAAAGATCCAAGGGCTCGACGTCAGCCCTTCTCTCGGGTACTTGGACGTTCCTGAGGGGATTCCGTTGGCAGACCCAATGGCGGGCGAGGCTCGAGGAGAAGAGGGAAGCCGAGTGACAACCTCAAGGAGGTGAAGCCGTCGAAGGGGGCGAGGCCTGATAGAAAAGGCGCCGGGTGGACACGAGAAAGGCCCCTGTGGTAAGCGGCCAAGGGGAGGCAACTACCGAAGACCCTCGACCGACGGCGGGCATGGTCATTTGAAGCGCCCCGACTGGATTAAGGCAGCCAACAACCACTTCGCAGGTCTGAGAACCGGTCTCGTGGCACTTGCCAGTGTGGAGGGTGCACACCGCCACCACCTTCGCCAACGGGGACGTAGTGCACGACTTGGTTTTGGCCGCGTGCATCCCCATGGAGAGGTCCATGGAGGAGCAGAGGCCCAACATAGAACTCTCCATCCGGACCCTGCAAGTCGGGCTTGAGGACACTCGTCCAGACCTACCGCCTGGTGGAGAGGTTCCATGAACTTCAGGTGGACAGGCAAAGGCTCAAAGCTAAATAGGAAGATCTTCAATGAACCTTGTACAAGTCCCGGGCAGAAATACGGCGAGTGGGGAAGGTAAATGAGGAGCACGAGGCTAGCCTCAAGGTAGCTTTGGCCCAAGTCGTCGAATCGGAGGAGAGAAAGAAGAAGGTCGAGGAGGAGCTAGACCTAGCCCAGGCTCGCGCTCGGTCACTGGAGACGATGGCTTCTAAAGCGATGACTTGATGCAAAGCCTCGACTGAGTGCTTCGACGAAAAGGTCGAGTTTAGACTGGAGCAATACACAGTCGATTATGACAAGGGCACTGTGAAGGGCTTCTCCGTCGGGTTTCGAGCGGCAATCTCTTGGGCCCAAGAGTTCTTTCCGAATGTCGAGGACTTGGGGCTGATCGAGTAGTCACTCAGACCCAAGAGTTCTTTTCGAACGCCGAGGAAGCTGAGGGGGAGAGGCCCGAAGCCATCGACCTCACTGCCTCCCACGACAACCCCCAAGAGCTCGTCGCTGAGGACACCGCTGCTGTTGCTGAGGGAGTTGCTGATCCTTAGCCAATCTCCTCTTTCGGATCCTGACCGAATGGATGTTAACTGACAAGATATTCATGGTACCTATTCAAACTTGTCAACCATTCTCCTTTTCCACCTGTTTCATACTAGTTTGCCTCATTATGTATCTCGGGTCCCATTAGGGAGCAAGGCAGCTGGTCTACCGTAGGTTTCTGCATTCCTTTTTTTTTTTCTTTTTTTGGTAAGACCCTTGGGTATAAGCTTGTAATGTTGCCTTTTGGGAGCTTCTTTATATAAAATAGAAACTTAATTTTTCTTCTCTTGATGTTGTGTTTCTTGCCGACATGTCTCAATGTATTGATAACTAAGCAATCTGCTTATTCTTTTGAGCAAATATTGGGGACAATTGGCTTTTTCTGAGTGTAGGCAGTCAGTTAAAATGCTGGCCTAAAGGCTTTTCCCGATTATCAGTACTCGGTGAAAAGATTGCCTTAAGAGCCCTTCTTGAGTGTGAGCATTCGGGAAAGAGATTGGCTTAAGTGCGCTTCCAGAGTGTGAGCAGTCAAGGAAAGATTGATATAAGAGCCCTTCCCGAGTGTGAACACTCGGATAAAAGATTGACTTAAGGACCCTTCCCGAGTGTGAGCACTCAGAGAAAAGATTGAACACCGACATATTAGGAGATGAAAGATTATCATTTATTTCTCAACTTAGTACAAAGTCCAAAGTTTCTTTTTGCTTTCATATTACTTCTTTGTGTTGCTTCCTATTCCTACTTGTTGGAAGAGAAGGCTTGTGGCACACATATGGTTATTTCCTCTTTAATGTGTTGAAGAGAGGACTAACAATTGCCAGAGGTTCTATTTGACTAGCAAGGGGTCGGTACCTTGTAGTTATTGTATAACCTGCAAGAGATTTGTACCTTGTGTAGTAGAACTCCCAAGAGATTGTTTGAGGACTGGACGTAGGTCTGGATAGACCGAATAAGTATAAATCTCTGTGTTCACTGTGTATTTGCTCCTTGTTACTTTCCTTTTTGTCCAATTAACTATTTAATTCTGCAATTCTATTTAGTTAATTTTTTAGAAATGCATTCACCTCCCCCTCTGGGTTATATATAGTCGGACAATAATACATGACAATATTATATAAATAAAGATTTATAATCATACTATATGAACCATATACAAAAACACAAAAATGGCCCTTCGTTTGAAACAGTAAGAAAGGAATGAGATATTCTTAGTTATTAGTGAGAGAGAGAGAGAGAGTATAATTATTCAACAAAGGAGAAATTTTCTCCTTCTACATGGAGTAGGTTTTTAAGAGAGAGAGAGAGAGAGAGAGAGAGAGAGTATAATTATCAATTCAACAAAGGAGAAATTTTCTCCTTCTGCATAGAGTATGCTTTTTATTTTCTCACAAAGAAAAAGTAAAAACAACAAATTTACCAAATATATTCACTTTTTATGTAAGTAATTCTTTGAGAAAAAGTCATTTAGAAGAGCTTCTATGAAGTTCCACAATGCAAACATAGACATTATACAACAAAAGTTGAATGCTCTCTGTCTGCACTAGTGACAATATTGTTCTATAAAGGATGAAAATTTCTTTAAAAAGGATAGTGAATTAATCACTCTCATTTAATTTGCGTGCACTTACTTGTACACTTTTTGATATCAATCACTATAATCAGACACTATATTGCAAACATATCTATTCCTTGCAAAATAGTATGAATATTTCCTCATAATAACCATATCAAAATGCTCAACTTTATTTTTCTTCTTCTTCCTCCTCTTCTAACTAGACAGCAGGGCAGCCATAGAAGCACAGGCATTCGAAGCCTGTCCTCTCGTCGTTGGCAACGCACACCCCCTCGCCACCCTTCTTTAGCTGAGCGCACTGCTGTATGCATAGTGGTGTCTTACACTCGTTCGGGGGGCCTAACAGCGTGTGGCACATCGCAGCCGGTACCCCCGGCAGTAGGGCTGTCAAAATGGGCCCAGACCCGTTAACAGACCCGTTTGGACCCGTTAGTTATGGGTCTAGGTATACCCGTTTACCCATTAAACTTTCTATTGTCATACATTGCAAAAATTTATGAGCTAATTTTTTGGAATTTACACCTAAAATCAAACCAAATTATCCGACACAGAGATATTTAAGATAAATAAATTCTATACCAGACCCATTTATCTTTCAACATCAAATAAATAAGAAGTGGGTCCAAGACCCAACCCATTTACCCATTATCTTTATTGGGTCTGAACCGGGTCTGGGTCTATTCACTTTGGGCATGGGTCTACCCAGACCCGAACCGTTGACAGCCCTACCCGGCAGCATGGTCTCCTCTGAAAAAGAAAGAAATTATACAACAAGAACATAGTATTCTTATTATTTAGCAAAAGGGTAATTACGAATAAAATTTTTGACATCAATATTTGTGAATAGAAAAAATTACTTCTTGTGAAAAATTTAAATGACGTGTTTCAACATCCAATATGTTAAATATTTCAGCTGAAACTACTATCCCAAAGAGTGTGTGTATGTGTGTGTTGGCCATTGCCCACATTTGCCAAGACTTTCTTCATATAAGAGAAAGAACTAAAATGATGTTTCTATAGATTAAAAAAATATAAAAAATTATGCCACCCCACATGATTTAACATCTCAAATGGCAGGGCATATATATATGTGCGTGCAAAAAAATATTATTCATGAAAATTTACCAACAAGCACCAATAGTTGTTACACTTACATTAGACATGAGTCGACGTAGGATACAATAGTTGTTAAATCAGATTAAGATGGGTAGGGACACAAATAAAAGACAAGCAAAGGACTCACCCACAAGGAAGAAGGCAAGAGCCAGGATGAGGCAACGAGCACAGAACCTTGCCATGATGAACGGGTAGTGTTATGTTGCTGTTGTTGCCTGTTAGGATATGGAGTTGTGTGTTTTATAGCTGTGGGGCCATGCTGGACATTATAATTAATTAGAGGAAACTAAGGTCTTCAGGAAGATCCACATGGGATGTAAATCATGTGTTACCATTATTATACAATTATTGTCTTGCATATGAGATTTTGGGGGTTTTAATGGTGAAGGCAGTGGGATCCCGAATCTCATTTTGGATATAATTGCATCAGGTCTCGTGATGTTGTGCAGATAGGGGTGTCAAGTGGGCGGACAAGCCCGCGACCCAGTCTAATCCAGCTTATATTAAAGAAAATTGGGTTGATCCAAGTTATATAAATTGAGTTAGGTTAAATTTGAGTTGACATTAGTTAAATCTGGATTGAGTTGGACCGAAAATGGGTTGACTCAATTTAATTTATTGACTTTTACAATAATTCATACAAAAAGCAAAATACTCCTAACAAAGCATTTATAAATATAATCAGTCAAACCCAGCCCAACCCACTCATTATTGAATTTGAGCTGAATTTGAGTTGGACTAAAATTAGACTGGACTATTTTGAATTTAAGTTAGACTCAAATTATCACATAATCCAACATAATCCGCCTAATTTACATCCGTATGTGCAGAGCTGCTCCACTGCCATGGCCTTGCCATGTGGGATGGTTGGTGCCTCCCCGTGACTCAGGCCTTGAATTGTGGCACAGGATCTTTTGGATCTCACATTTGGTAAATTTAAGAGTAATACTTATTGTATTATGTGGTGCAGTATTATATCACGTGAGTTCAGATTATGCAGGTGCCCAATCCCGTAAGACAACAGATGGTATAGATGCTGAGTTGGAGGTCCCTTTAGTTGGTAAATTTAAAAAAAAAACAAAAAGAATATTGTACCACTTTCTGCCATCTTATCTAGTTGATTGGATGACAATACAAACGCAGTGCAACAAGTATTACTTAGACTTAGATAATACCTTCTCACACAACATGAAAAAGTACAATAAAAAATGATAAATGATAAAAATGTCTTTTTAAGTCAAGAGAGTATTTCATAGCGTACAAAGAAGAGATGGAAAGGATCCCATCTTTGTCGTGAATTAGTTAGACCCAGACCCGAATTAGTTAGACGAAGACCCATATCAGATCCTATAATATTAGTGGGTTAACCGCTAAACAAATTGGGTTTCGAGTGTGCTTCCTACCCCTCGACATTAAATTTCAAAACAAGCTTAAAACGGAAATTCTCTTAGGTTGCATTTGTAAATGAGCAGGGGAGATACGGATTTTGAGAAAGTTTATTTGTTGCGGACGTATTTACATCTTTTTTCACCATCAGATTGAAGATCGAATTGTACGATTATGTAGGACGTAATGGGACTCATCTGAAAATTTTTAAAAATAATTTTTCAAATTAAAAGCATTGCAACCAGCATAAAGTTATTCTCTTTTGTCATTCGCCCAAGTGATGACATGAAAAAGTATATCAAAAAAATGAAAACTGATAGAAGTATCTTTTAAGTCATGTGAGAGAGTATTTAATAATCTAAAAAGATGGGATGGAGAGGATCTCATCTTAGTTGTGACATATAGGGTTCTATAGACGCCCGATTTTGGCTACCCCGTGGTCTTGAATTGAACATCATGTGCATGACTGCTATTTTCTATCGAATTTGACCCCAAATAGTCCAATTAATCGATCCATTTTCAAATCTTTTGCAAACAGGCCATAGCAAACTGGACGGCTGGGTTGCTAGCCTTCCAGTAAACTGGACAGTCAGGTTGCTTGCCTTCCTCAGCCCTCTCTCTTTTAACTTGTTCAACCCATGTTCTCCCTAAGACCCGTCACACATGTTGGAAGGATCGCCAACAAAGCCCTTGGAATTTTGGTGGTTCAAAGTTTGAAATAGTCAAACTATCCCATGGGTAAACATTTTGCAGAGAGAATATCTCTCACACCTATCGGGATTCTTTCTCCCACATTTATGATATGGTGGAGGCGGTTTCAAGAAAGGGCGGAGATGGTTAACGGAGATTGCCTATATAAATAGGAAACTAAGGTGGAGAAGGAGTCTCACTGGGTTAACCATCAGAGCCCACATCCCTCTCTCTCTCTCTCTCTCTCTCTTTGCAGGCATTCCATCAATAGTATTAGAGCATCTTTTCACGAAATAAGATACACTCACAAGTCAAGACCGTAAGAACTTATAGGATTTTTATAGAATCGGGATTTGTTCCAAATTTGGAAGACACTATTTAAGTACCATCTTTTAGTAAAAATTTGGTTTCAGTATCAAAACGTGATTCAAAAGGTTTTCGAGTCAATCTTGAAAACTTTTCAATTGAATTAATTAAAGGCTCTATTGTTATTAGTATTAGTTCTCTATCTAATGGTTTATATAAATAGTATCTTAGCAATGTGAATGAACAATCTCATAATATCCTGCATACTCTAGTTCTTATTAGTAACAAGCGTGGTGAAGTTAATGAAAATTCATCTATATTATAGTATAGGAGATTATGACATATCTCCATTAAGAGGCTTAAGAGGTTAATAGGAGAAGGAGTGTTACACACTCTGGATTTCACTGACTTTGAGACATGTGTTGATTGAATTAAAAGACAGCAAACACACACGCCTAATAAGAATGCCATTAGAAGTTCTGGAAATCTAGAAATAATTCACACTGCTATTTGTGGTCCGTTTTCACTCTATCTAACCGGTGAGAGATATTTTATTACTTTTATAGATGACTATTCTAGATTCATGCATCTCTATTTACTTTTTGAAAAGGCAAATGTTTTTAATGTCTTTAAGGATTTCAAGAAGGAAGTAGAGAAACAATTAAGAAAAATAATCAAGATAGTTAGGTCTGATAGAGGTAGTGAATACTATATTACATATACAAAGATGGGACAAATGCTTAGACCATTAGCAAGATTCCTTAAAGAAGAGGGTATTGTACCTTAATACATTACTCCTGGCAGGCCATATCATAATGGGGTTACAGAAAGAAGGAATCGTATGCTTAAGGAAATGGTCAGGATAATGTTAAGTCATTCAATCCTTCATTTATCTTTGTGGGATGAGGCTGTTAAGACAATTGCACACATTGTGAACAAGGTTCCTACGAAGTCTACGCCTAAGACTCCCTATGAGTTATGATGTGGTAGGAAACCTTCTGTGAACTATATACGCACATGGGGGTGTTCAGCTGAGACTAGACCATATAATCCACAGGAAAAGACTTTTGATCTCAGAACAACTAGTGGATTCTTTATTGGTTATCTAGGAAAATCAAAAGGATATAGGTTTCATTGTCCATGACATGTTCCAATCATTATAGAGACAGATAAAGCAAGGTTTCTTGAAGACGACGGAATTAGTGAGAGTGGACCTTCTCGAGATATTTTTTTTAAGGAGTTACAAGATCAGGATGAAACACCTGTAGTAATTGACAACATTGTTCCCATATTTATTACTCTGAATGATATTTTGGTGGAGCAAGTAGTTACAGTTGGTCCACCTCAAGTTGCTCCAGAGCTAGTAGATGTCGCAGTAGTTAACCAACCACCTCCTCAGGTGGATCGGGGGCAAAGACTGCGTCAATCTGAAAGAGTCAGGAGACTTGCTATATCTGATGAGTTTATAGTGTACCTACAGGAGGACAATGTAGACATGGGTGATATTGATGATCCAGAGACGTTTTCACAAGCCAGGAAGAGTGAAAAATCTACCTATTCATTTGAAGCCATGAAAGAAGAGCTTGACTCAATGGCTAAAAACCAAGTCTGAGATCTTGTTGACTTGCGAAAGGGGTCTATGTTTGTTGGATGCAAATGGATATTCAAAACTAAAGTGGACTCTAAAGGCAAAGTTGAGTAATATAAGGCAAGATTGGTGGCTAAGGGTTTCATTCAAAGGGAAAGCATTGATTATGATGAGACCTTCTCTTCGGTTTCTAAGAAGCTCTCATTTAGGATAGTCATGGCCTTGGTGGCTCATTTTGACTTAGAGTTACACTAAATGGATATGAAAATGGGTTTCTTCAATGGGGACCTAAATAAAGAAGTGTATATGGAGTAGCCTCAAGAGTTTCATGCTAAAGGAAAAGAACACTTGGTATCCAAATTAAGAAAATCTATTTTTGGACTTAAGCAAGCTTTCCGCCAATAGTTCATAAACTTTAATGAAATCATATTGTCCTTTAGGTTTAAGAGAATTATTGATGAATGTTTGTATGCAAATGATATTTTACTTGTTAGTAGTGATCTTGGCTTATTGTACGAAACGAAGGTTTTCCTTTTTAAGAACTTTGAGATGAAAGACATAGGTGATGCCTACTATGTTTTAAGTATTAAGATCACTAGAGATAGGCCCTCAGACACTGTTGGTCTTTCTCAGAAAGCTTACATCTCAAAGACCTTGAAAAGGTTCAACATGTAGTTCAGCGCACCGGATAAAGTACCCATTGTGAAATGTGATAAATTCAGTAAATTGCAGTGTCCCAGAAATGACTTAGAAATAAAGTATATTGAGCCTATCCCATATGCTTTAGCCGTTGGGAGCTTGATGTACCTTCAGACTAGTATATGTCCAGATATTACCTTTGCCGTAGGTATGATGAGTAGGTACTAGAGCAACTCAGACATAGATCATTGGAAGGTTGTTAAGAAAGTCATGCATTATCTCAAAGGCACGATGGATTATATGCTCACATATAGGAGGTCAGATTAGCAGGAGATCATTACATATTCAGATGTTGATTTTGCCAATTGTCTTGACTCAAGAAAGTCCACTACATGCTACATCTTCCTCTTAGTAGCAGGAGCTATCACCTTATGCAGTGAGAAACAGAGTATTACAATGGCTTATACCATGGCAGCTGAGTTTATTGCTTGTTTTAAAACTAGTGCACGTGCCATTCAATTGTGGAATTTGCTCATAGGTCCATTCAATTGCGAAATTTACTCACAGGTCTACCATTTGTTGATTTTGTTTCCAGACCTATCAGGATTTTCTGTGACAATTCCGTTGCGGTCTTCTTCTCTAAGAACAATAAAGCATCCAAGGGAGGTAGAGCCTTAGATATCAAGTACTTTGCTCTTAGAGACAAAGTGAAGAATCATGAGGTATCTGTAGAACATATTGGGACATATCTTATGGTTGCTGACCCACTCGAAACTATCTGCTAGCAGTTTTTATAGTCATGTGATTCGGATGGTTCTTGTCAGTTCTCTTGATATGTTGTAACATTTTCAATTTGACACACAGTTATTTGTGATCACATTTATATCATGATTCTTCTATTATTTTCTGCCTATTCCATTTATTGTATATACATGTTGGCTGTGGATTATAACTGGTAGATCATATGCTTAAGTGGTGACTAACAGATAAACATTAGGTTTGAGTTGATCTGCAGTTTCAAATTTTGGTATTCAATTATAGTAAGTTGGTGGCAGTGATACATGGAAAGAGGTGTGTAATAGAATACATTTGTCGCCATGACCCCTGTCATTTGATTTACTATTCTTGAATTCTTTAGATTTCATTAACTAGAATGGCATATAGTTTTGTTTTTATCGTGCGCGTGCATACCATGTTTCTCTCTTCAAGTATATGCCCATAACATCAAATCTTCAAGAATCTTTTTAAAATTATATATGTTTATTTTCAAAGAAAGATTTGATGTGCTTGTGATAAGTTGGACCAAGTAGGAGAATATTGGGTTTTCACCTAATATTATGGTCCACTCGTAGTGATTGGGCCACACAAACACACCATAGGGTCCAGTTAGTAGAATACGGTTATTGGGCTTAACCTATTAGGTGCCCATTAGGATCCTTTAATGGGTAGGATCTATTTTAGATTAAATAGGACTAGTCCCTCCTCTCTATATAACAAGCACATGACTCCCCATGAGGTCATATGCATCAAGTGAGATAGAGAGAGGAAACCAGAGGTAGACGTGCTTGGGTTACACGTTTCTCCGCGTCCAGTGTTCGCGTGGTTCGTGCACGTGTGGGGATCGTCTTCCTCGTTGTCTCCTCCTCCGTCTATGCTAAAGAGGGATGACTTCCACTCCAGATATTTCGCACATCCCTAACAAGCAAAGGATGCAAAGAAGTCTCAATCATCCTAATGTGACTCTTCCAAATGCGTTAGGGTCTCTTTTCTGGGAAGATCAATTTGGTTTCAGCTTCAAACTATGTATGATTATTTGTACGCTTTCAACACTCATTCTTCTTCAAAGACTTGGGGGCAGTTTGGTTGCAACTTGCAGTAATTGATCATGTTCATATGTTCACCTTTACCTTTGCTTTGTAAATATGCAAGATGAACTTTTTATTATGTATTTTTTGATGTATTCATGTAAGCATGACCATGTTTACTGTAGTGACATTTAACTGAGAATGATGACACATGAATGTATCAATTATAATAATTACTATAGTGAAGCTAACATAACCGCAATTAATCAAGGGCTAGCTGAGTTGGTTTACATTGAACATGTTTTTATTTTGAAATTACTATGCCAAAGATCAAAAGAATGTAAATGCATCATCATTTCTATTTCTAAACCAATAAATTGTCAGAAATTCTAAAAAATAAAACTAGAAATGAAAAGACACGTTCATAATTCTGTTTTTGTTGCTCCTGTTATTAGGAAATGGATTTGACAATGGGCAATTTATTAAATCAAGAAAATTTTCACAGGCCAAAAGCTATTGACCTTTCAGAAAGACCAAAGCATATAAGGAGGGGGCTCTTCCCTTCCCAATTTTTCTGATGTGGGATTGCACATTGGAAGGTGAAATGTTTGTTGCACTACTCTCTACACATTGCAGTATAATTATCATCCGATTAAGAGGATCAGATAATATACATCAACATTATACCACTCCTTAAATCTCGGGGAACAAGGCACATACGATGGGTCTCCTATGAGCAGGAGAAAGAGACTAAGGGATGGAGATGAGCAAGGATGCTCTTCTGATTCTCTATGTATTGATCTTGCGATGAAAGCCCCATATTTATCATGTACAGACCAACTAAAACTAGACGTATATACAACAATTAGCAACACCAATATATAGTAATTTACAGCTGAATTATAAAGATAGCAGATCGAAGCACACTTTTCAATTTAGCAAACCACGCTCGAGGTGCCTGCTTTAAGCCATATAATGCCTCCCGCAATTTGCAGACCATATGAGAAGTATAATATCCTAGAGGAGGGCGCATGTACACAGTTTCTACAAGATCATCATGGAGGAAAGCATTTTTGACATCCATTTGATAGATGTCTCACTTTTGAATGGAAGCTATAGCAATCAAGGTGCAGATAGTAGTTATCTTGGTAACAGGAACGAAAGTCTCATCATAATCAATGTCATATTCTTGCTTAAAACCTTGAGCTACAAGCGTGCCTTATAGCGGTCTAAAGAGCCATCAGACTTCAATTTAATGGAATACACCCATCTGCACCCTACTACAGGATGAGTTAAAGGAATAGGAACCATTTCCCAAGTTAAAGGGACAGAAAGGGTGAATGAAGTTGTTCCCATCAATGAAGTGTCTATGCTTCCTTTCTGTGACCCCATTTTGTTTTGGCTGATGGGAACAACTTCATTGATGGATGGCCCCTTCAATGGCAAGATATGCTGCAAATTCTTTGGACATGTATTCCCCGGAGTCACTGCTCAGAATCTTGATCCTCTTGCCAAATTGTGTATACACCATTGCGTGGAAACATTGAAAGACTTGCATAACTTCAGATTTTTGCCACAAGAAATACACCCATGTAAACCGTGATCAATCATCAACAAAAATCACATAATAGAATTTTTCTAGTCAATGAGCTAACAGAGGTTGGACCCCATACATCCGAGTGAATGAGATCAAAGATAGAAGTTGAATGATTCACATTTCTACTAAAAGGTAAAGTATGAGCTTTGGCAAGAGCACAAATTTTGCAAGTTTTGTTAATTTCTAACTTATGATCAAATTTGTCTAGAGCACCACAAGAGAACAAGGAACTCAAATTTGATGCATGAGGATGTCCTAACGACAATGCCAAAGTCTCCACAATTTATTCGCAAAAGCAATTTCACTAGATGAGGGAGCAAGGAAACAAGCAGGCGAGTTGGAGGTGAATTTGGAGACAGTTTTCTGAATAGAGAGGTGAATTTGGAGGTGTAATCATCTATGGACCAGTTTTCTGAATAGGAAGAGCTTGTCCATTTGCCACAACAATGCTTTCATTTTTATCATATGAGGTTGTATGGTGTAAGGCATCCAAATTTCCTGTCATGTGGTGGGTGGCACCAAAATCTAAAACCCAAGAATTTGGAGAAGAGATCTTACAAAAACCAGATGCATGAAGGGCTTGAATAATTTGTTGCAGTAGTTCTGGTAAAAGAGTTCGAGACTGGCCCGATAGAGTTGCAGGAGGTGTGGAAGGTTGAGATGTTTGTGCTTGCTGTGAACCCATTACAGCATAAGCTCTTGGAATTCCTCTTATTTCCCCGGTTATTGGGTCAACTCGTGTTGTTCCTTCCTCGTCTGGCTCCATTACGCAAGTCATGGTCCTTGTTCATGGGTCTATTGTCAAATCACTATTCTCATGTCTGCAGACAAATCTACTATCCATATTTATGCAGTAGGAGTTGGCCACTTTATCTCAAAACATCAAGGCTCACTAATACTACACTTAATTTCGATTTTGAATCTATAGATAACAGGTCTATGTATGGTGGCTCTAAACTTTGGAGTATTATCTCTAAATCACCTAAACTTGTGCAGGTTATCTTGAATGTTAGAAAATTCTAGGATGCTTTTATTCATGATGAGAATTCGTAGGCGATTTGTGTAGTTAATGAACAAGATCCTCGCTTACAGCTACGTATTCAAGTGCGACCAACAAGCAGGCTGGTCACCGAGCATAAAAAAGCAAGCTTTGTCTCACGATTAAATCCGTTCGTTCGTTCGTCTCCGATTCTCGGGAGATTTTTCTCAACCCTGCAAAGGTGAAAAATCCATTTCCTCTATTATTTTGAGTTCCAACGGCAAGAACACCATGTCCGGATCCCATTGCTCGTCGATTTATTTCTTTCGCTGCGTCTCGTGAGCATCTTATAGTGATATCAGAGCCAAGTTTGTGCTCCATTCTTGTCGATTTCGAGAATGTGTATTCGCGTTCTACACGGGGTTGCCATGTTGACGACGTGCTCGATTCAATTATAAGATAAACAAATCATATTTGCCACTTGGGAATTGTTCCTGGTAGTAAGGGGATCACAACGAACCCTTCGGTGCGTTGTTTGGGGCACCGAGAAGGTCGAACCGTCATCATAAAGTTGCTTGTTTGCAACAGATTTTTAGGGATTTGAAATTATTTTATAACCCCACAAGTCGAGTCGCTGGAGTTTCTGGACCGCTGGAAGGGGTCCACGATGGTAGTGGGAGTCGAAAAGCGGTAGTAGGATGCTTGGGCAGTGCTCGACTGTGGTGGAAGGCCGATCAGAGTCCCGGGGTGGCAAAGAGGTAAAGTTTTAACAGAGTAAAAAAACTATGTGGGGAAGGGGGCAACCGGTGTCGGCGCCGTCGGATGGCACCGACGGCACTGGCAGTGGTCATCGCCAATGCCTGGCCAGCGGGGCAAGGCCTCCCTTCCCGACGTCGGGCTAGGGAGGGTCGACGGCGGCCAGGGGAAACCCTAGCCACGCACCCCTACATCGGGGGGGGGGAGGCACCGTGGTCCACCGCTCGACTTAAGCCCAGGCGGTGGACCATGGTCCGCTGCACCCGCTAGCCCCAGCACACCCTTCCTCCTCCTCTTTGCCATGCGCACGGGCGCATTGTGCCGAGCCCCCTAATTTTTGAAAATTTGATTTTTGAGAATTTTAAATATTTAAAAAAAATCAAAAATCAAAAAAATTATTATTATTTTTGAAAAAATATTTTACATGTTTTAAAATTGTTCTATCATCTGTTAACATAGTTTTTCTTAAAAGTTCATAAAAATGTTAGGTAAGGGCTAAATATTGAAATTGTTTCAATTATTAGACTTAACTAACTTTGTAAGTTAATTAAATATTGGAATGAGATTCTGATGGGATTAATTAACTGCGTTTTATGGCAATACCTTATGCTATAATAGCAAGTAGTTTTGTCCAAAATTGTTTAAACTTCGTTAATGATTAAGTAAATTGTTTAGTTAATGATGATTTCACAACCTAATATATATAGTTATATTATTTTGAAAATAATGAATTATTTTGAATATAACTAATTATATTACCACCATAATATACATGCGTTGTATGGTTGTATATAGTTGGATGATGATCAACTTATATCATGCATGTTTCCCTCTCTTTTTATTAAATTTAGATTGTACTTTCTATCTTTTCCCAATGTTGTACTCTCCTTGACTGTTGATCAAGGTTTCTTAATATTATTGAATGTAAATTTGTGAGCCTGTGTGCCTTATTTTCATTCGTATAATTTTAAGAAATGGATATGCCGAGAAGGACATAAAGACTAGCAGGACTCATGGGAGATGAAGCCACATCATCAGGTGCATATGATGCTAGCCATGCTGGTATTTATTTTCACTATAAGCTTTATTGGATCACCCATTGGCGAATAAAATATCCCGCCCGATACCCGCTGATTCGATTCGGAACGAAAAACTAAAATCGAAAACTAACATGAAGCAATCCACTTACCGTGCGCGGATTCGAATCTGCTTCCGTCTCGATTCCGTTGAGGCGATGCCGCGAGCAGCACAAGCGTCCGGCCTCTAGCGGTATCCACGCGATCTTTCGCGGTGATTTGTCCTCGCTCCCACGTCCGTATCAGCTCGCTCGCTGAAGATCCGTCACCGCAACGATGTCCGGAAACCCGCGGGCGGGAATTCCTGACTTTCGGGAATCGAGCGCGGCAGAGACGGAGACTATTTCGGCGACTCGAACGGGGCGCCCAGAGGAGGAGAGAGAAAGGGGGGGTGACGGCCAGCATGGGGAAATCCTAGAGCTTGGCCCAGGGTTTCTCAACAACGCGTATATATATATTAAGTCAGCGCGACTTTTCACAAAAGTCCCCCAGTTAATATAAATCCCACTTAAGTACCACCGATTGAGAATCTTATTGCGTGTGACCCTCTAGGCCCATTTACGAGTCTGATTTTCAGCCCGTTAAGTCCAATAACTAGTTATTGACTTATTGTAATTAACTAATATCTAGATATTAACTAATTACTTAGCCGAATTAATATCGCATGTAAATTCGGTCGGACTTCCGATCAAGTTGGGTGCCAAGCAACACCGCATGATCCCGGAAGGTAATGGGGTTCAGCAACCCACTCATGGAACCTGTCCGTCCACAGTCACCGCATGGCTATAATCCTTCGTTCGCACAATACTCTCGAGTTAACCTAGGGTATGGTCAACTGTCAAACCCTAGATGGTCAACTCACTTGAATCAGACTCCGCTGTACAATATCCGAAAATTTCTTTTCTGATATTGTTTCTGCTCTGGCTAGAGACTCCTGCGGATCTATTCTAGAGCATTCTCTCTCCAGTTACTTGAGAGCGAACGATCCTTTATTGAACACACAATCACCTTCGAAGGTCTTCCGTTGGACCCGATCCTTGACTATTAGAGATCCCGTGGATAGGGATTCGTAAATCAAGGTCAAAGTCCAGAAGTCCACCAACAAGGTGTCTTTGGTGTCTCAAGTCCAAGGATCAACCACGCCATTGTGACGATGAATCAAGCCGATTGACAGTCAGGTAAATTACCATTCGGCGATTCATATCGGATCAGTTCAGTGAACTCATTCCCCAATGAGCACCTACAGGTTTACCATTGTGTCTCCATACGAGTAACTAACGAGATCAGTCACCCTCATCATATGAGCTGGAATAACCTGTACTAGTCTTACCGGATGTTTGATGTCTTTCTCAAACATCCTACGACTAGGAACAATTGAGAATATGTGTTTATAAGTCATCAGTCTCATTATTATGATCTCATCATAATCTGATGACTATTGTATATATTCATGGACTTCATTATGCGCAATTATTAATATGCCAATCTACATAATGAATCTAATGCCATTGATCAGTGAACCAAATTGAAATAGATGCCTAATGATTGGCTTAGAGGACACCTATATCCATCAATCTCCCACTTGGATTCAAGCCAATCACCTTCGCATTTGATCTCCATCAAATCTAGGTGATGCTCACATAAAGTATGTGACTAAGACTTAGTCAGGGATCTGCTAAATTATCTATAAATAGAATATTTTTCATTACGTTATTTCCTCTTTATCCTTTGTCTCTAAACTTGTGAAAGAGCCTCTGAATGTTCTGCAACTTCTGAAGAGACTATGGCTCGATCACACAATTGATCGCTCCCGCTGTTGTCCTACAACGATAGGATGGTATTAGAGACCTTTTAGAACTACATCTAGTTCAGGGATGAACCTTTTCATCCATATTCTTCCATTAACAATATCACTTGTTTATGTCGTTACCTTAATATCGAGTTCTGGATTGGAACCCTTCCAATTCATTCCTTTCTCTTAGAAGGTTAAATCTATTATTTGACTTGAAATTTGAGTCAGTGTGAACTCATAGTTTCAAATCATCATTTCCATATATGTGAGTGCATCCTTAGCACTTCTCAAGTGCTGAGTGATGTGTTTCACTCTTGTATCATTTAAGGAACTTTTTTCCTAAAGAAATAAATTACATATCTCAACAATTGAGATTTATTATGAAATTTATGCCAAACATCTTGACATACAGGTCAATATAATATCCCCACTGATCTATCTTAATATATTCGTATTTTTAATATGTGGGATATTATAACTAAACCTATTATGGAGAAAAACATGGTTGATAATGCTTTTACTGATAGAAACATCCTAAAGTCATTCTTAATGACTTTGATATTATTATAACAAAGCATTACTAAAGCGACCGTACTCCTACTGTCCTCTTTGAACACACACAGTCCGTGATCATTCTTAATGATCACGTAATATTAAGTCAAAAACTTTTATTACAACTTAAGAAGTTTCAGTTTGATTCAAAATGATCTTTAAAATCATAACTTGCTTCATGGACATTCTAAAAGCTTTAAAAGTGTATCATATACATACTTTCCTCAATCACACTGAGAGAACGCTTTTAATATCCAACTGTCATCATCTCATTATAATGATAGGCAGTATTGGTAAGTAGAATTCTAATAAACTTATCAATCTTAAAGTTGTAATGATAGAAAGTATCATTATCATAGATTTTATATCATAATATATTTTTGAGCTCCTTACACCTTGCTAAATCAGATATGTCAAACATATCCGTCTAGTCACTGAGAGAATCTCAAAAAAATCTATGAAGCTCTCTGATGTGTGTTATGAGTGGTTCCAAACAACTAAAGATTATCTAATAATCTTATTTTAACTTGTGAATCTAGAACATCTTCTAGTTTTATCAGCTCCCACTGTAAAAACTTCTCTGAGGACATATTCCTCTTCATAGAAGACAGCTTTAAGGATGAAAATTATTTTATTATCGCCTGGTCAATAAATGTAATGTCTAAACTCTTTAGACATTTTACAAATTCACATCACGGTATAACTTGACTTTAGAATCAGGTTTGTTCATAATTCACATCTCATATGAATTATTTGGTTTCCATATCCTATATAGACACACACTGACTTATTTGGAACCATCTGTAAAGTATTGACATCTAATGTTCATACTCATATTCACAAGGATATGAATTAGGCATATCTTATTCTATATATTGCACCATATCTTAATAAGGTGCAATTCCTCATTCTATCATATTACTATGATGTACAATGAGGATCAATCGAGCGAGGATACAATTATCCTCTTAGTGATTTGTGTGAATCATATACTTAAGTATTAATTTCTTTGATCAAATCAAGGAATTATAATACATCATATTGATCTTATACCTTAATCTCTCAGATGTATTCGTCTTGTACTTCAGTAAGTACATACAGTCGAATCATTCTAAGAGTACACTAATAAGATAAGTCAATAGAAGTGATTATCTTTGGCCTTATGAGGACATTGAGTTGTTTACATCAGTATATATTAGCACCAATAATTTTTTATCGTACAGCCTTGTGTACAATACCATAAATAATCAGGATTCACACAGTTCATTTCTATAGAAGACTTGTGAACATTCATCACATGAAATGTCACATCAAGAATCTATAGTGCATTGATTGATTTGAACAACTGTTGTTCCTTCTCATTCAACGTTATTCACTTTTATAATTCTTGATATATTATGCAACTAAATAACAATTATTCAGTTTCATATTTGACTACTATAGATATACAAAGATTTACTGTTTTACAGTAACCTATGAATATCATGAACGCTTGTTTAGTCTAACTCAACACTTACATTTTCTCGATTCCCTTTTACTTGTCCAAGTCTGCATACTATCGCAAATCTGAGAGTCATTTCCAATATCTCATATTGGATACGTTAATTCTCTAATAAATATGCAAAAAGTTGATAATAAGAATACCCGAAACTTCTTTTAAGTTTCATATTCGTTTTGCTTATATTCTTATATTGGTCGCAGTGGGAGAGCTGTTACTTCTCTATCTCAACTAACCTTCCTACATCCTTTTAGGTGTGGGTTCGACCGTTTAAAATTTTACCACTTGCCTTTCTCAAAGGCACATCATAAATATCTCTTCATCTTGGTCTATCCAAATAAGAGATTTCATGACAACCATTGCCTTTTAAAAAGACACACCATGAGTACCTCTTCACCTTGGTCTATCCAAGTAAGAGGATTCATGATATCTGATTAGGATAGTGACTTTCACTTACCCTTAAAGACATTCTTCAGAGTTTTCTAATCAATCTAAATATGAGAAGTATTGGCATCCAATATGTCAATATTCAGATTAATAGACGACACGTTAGTGAACAAAGGAAATAACGTGATTTAAGCAGATAGTTCTTATAATTCAATTATAGTCTTTTATCTTGAATTATTTCTCATTATTTTTCGATGGACTATATAACCTTCAGATATACAGAACGGAAGACTCCGACGGTCTCCTAGTGAGGATCAGAATCTCTAAGAATTACAGTATGACCTCAGGTAAACACATAGTATCATACCATTATCTTAGAACAACCATCTCATGGTAATTGCAACTCCTTGTAATATACGATCTTATTTTAGCTCTCAGGTCTTTAATGGTCCCGGATAAACATAGTAGACCATTATACCTGGTCTAAGTTTTACCATCAATACGTGACAGAGTAGAGTAAGAATGCAACTCCCAGGTAATCGCGAGGATAGCTACACCGTTCCTCTATTCCAATCTTAAGGCATCATAATGTCATAGTTAATAGTCCTTTCATCAGATGGTGACAGATCTCGGGTAAACATGTAGAAACTGTCATTACTAAATCAAGTTCTAAGAACTATATTGATGGAGAGCCATGCAGTACAATCTCAATGACTCGCGCTCCGGCTTAGACTTTAAATTGAAGGTTTTTGCTTATTTTATATTGGTCTCATCCTAGGTGATAGTTTATAAATATATCATATATATTTAACTATACTTAGATATTAGCAATCGATTCATAATCAAAAATTAAAAGCATGCATTATCCATACATATTCATTATATGGTCCTGGGCAGCACGGTGATTAACTGGAGCCAAAGAATTAATCACCACAACAATATAACAATTATATTAATAAAAATATGCAAACAAACTGGTACTGGTGATCTCATCTTCTGTCGCCTTCCTGGTTGCACTTGTGGATCATCTTCGCCTCTCCTCGGTCGGTGCGATCAATTACAAATAATATTTATTTTGAAACAATTTCAAATATAAATAAATTATAAGAGAAAGCCTTATGGCCGAGTACAATGATGGAGGGAGATAGAATTACAGTGGAATGAGAGAGAGAAGGAGGCTCGCAGGCCTCATTAATTAACATTTAATTAACCCATATAATACATTCCAAGATAATCTACACAAATCACATACCATCACATGATATGAAATAAATAAAGTGCATGTCCATGACTACTGCAACTAACCACACATAATAAAGTACATCACAAGATTAAAATTTTGAAAATATAATAATTTTAGTTTTCTTCAAACCTGGGTTCCAATCAAAATTGGATAATTTGAATTTCAAAAATCATATTTTCTAACATTCAATAAATCTAATTTAAAACATCAAAACACATCAACATGTGCAAACATAGCTAAAATTAAAATTCTAAAATATTCCATGCATAATTTAAAACAATTCTAAATTAACTAATCTAACACTTAGATAAATTTTAAATCACATTAATAACTATTATTAATGCGAAACAATCTAACATTTAGATAGAATTAAAAATTCATAAATAACACTTATAAAAAAAATTTAATTCCAATTATTAATTACTTCACAACTCTTTGTTAAGAACCCCTTTATTAAATCATATTTCTCAATAACAATTATTAAGAAATAATAATTAGAACATTTCTAATTAAAATAGTCTAACATCTTAGACTTAATTTAATCTTTTAATAACTTTAATAAAGGATCAAATTCCAAGTAGATTAGATCAATAATAACTATAATTGAGAGATCCTTGAGAAATATAACTAATTATCTCAATAACTATTATTGAGAGTTTGAAAATAAATAAATAAATCCTTAATAACTGTTATTAAGGGTTAATTCTCAAGAATTAATAAACACATTAAAAATAGTCAATTAAACACTTAATAACTATTATTAAGTGTCCCTCAATTATAAAATTAATTTCCTAACAACGATTGCTAAGAATTTGATACATTAATCTAATCACTTAAATAATTAACATCATTTGTTAATTAATTTTAAAGTCGCAACTTAATTAAATTAACAATACTTGTTAATTATAATTTAAGATCAAAATCTTAAATTTAAACCCTTTAATAACTTTAATTAAAGGTTAATCAACAAATTATGTTAATTTTATTTAAGATCACATCTTAAAATTAAACCGCTCTTTTATTAAGATCATATCTTAATTAATCAGTAACAACACTTGTTAATTAATAAATTAAGATCATATCTTAATAAATCAATCCTTTACTAAAGATCACATCTTTAATAATTAACCTTTGATTAACTAAAAAAAATGTTAATTTAAGTTTAAAACAAATTTTAAACTTTATTTATTTTAATTTTCAGTTAATAGAGGTGGGGGTTTTAATTAATAAAGCGGTTTTGGGGTTAATGGGTTAATATGGGGTTTATTGGGCCAGGGTTAAAGGGCTAAATGGGCCCTAGCCCATTAAAACAAGAAAGGCTCGGGCCTGGTCCGGCCTGGCTCGAGCCAGCTGGGGCCCGAGCTCGAGCAACCTGGCCGAGCCAGGTCGGGCACCTGGCGCGCCCGCGCTAGGCCCAGGCCCCCCGGTCGAACCGGCGCGGGGCCGGCCGGTCCGAGCGCCCAGTGCTTGGTTCACCCGGCAAAAACTAGGGCTTTTACCCCCTTTTTGAGGCAGATTTTGGGCGGCGCCACCGCTGCTGCCGCCGCTGACAGCGAGGGTGGCCGGAGGCTACAGGGGGGAGTCACTCCTTTCCTTTCCACCGCCGGTGATGGCCGGATGGCGACTCCCTCGCCACCGGTGACCCCCCAAAGATGGCGGTTTGATGCAGCTTTGTAAACCGTGCCCTTTCTTCCTTGGTCTTTCAACGCTTGGAAAAACTAGAAATTAAGGGTCCTTGGCTAGCCATCGGCCATACTAGATATTTCTGGTCATACCAGCACGCCCAAAGATGGTGGTCGATCACCATGGTACCCTTCTACGAAGCCCACAAAAGCCGGTTCTTCATCTTCATGAAGAACACCATAAAACCCCAAAACATATTTTTCTCCACATAAATTTAATCTAAATTTTATAGTTCATCCTATGAACAAATTCATGTGCGAGAAAAATAAATTTACGCATGGAATTAATTCTCGAATATTAATTTAGTCGTTCCGGAGTGGATCAGAGCGGAACCTGGCTCTCATACCACTGTTCGGATCGGGGCGGGACGCGAAGAACGCAGTGGAAACAACGAATAAAATATCCCGCCTGATGCCCGCTGATCCGATTAGGAACGAAAAACTAAAACTGAAAACTAACGGGAAGCAATCCGATTACCGTGTGCGGATTCGAATCCACTTCCGTCTCGGTTCCGTCGAAGCAATGCCGTGAGCCGCACAAGCGTCCGACCTCTAGCGGTATCCACGCGATCCTCCGCGGTAGTTCGTCCTCGCTCCCTCGTCCGTATCAACTCGCCCAGACAAAGACTGTTCCGGCACCTCGAACGGGGCACCCAGAGGAGGAGAGAGAAGGGGAAGTGACAGCCAGTATGGAGAAATCCTAGAGCTTGGCCCAGGGTTTCTTAACAACGCGTATATGTATATTAAGTCGGCACGACTTTTCACAAAAGTCCCCGAGTTAATATAAATCTCACTTAAGTACCACCGATTGAGAATCTTATTGCGTGTGACCCTCTAGGCTCATTTACTAGTCCGGATTTCAGCCCGTTAAGTCCAATAACTAGTTATTGACTTATTGTAATTAACTAATATCTAGATATTAACTAATTACTTAGCCGAATTAATATCGCATGTAAATTCGGTCGGACTTCCGATCAAGTTGGGTGCCAAGCAACACCGCATGATCCCGGAAGGTAATGGGGTTCAGCAACCCACTCATGGAACCTGTCCGTCCACAGTCACCGCATGGCTATAATCCTTCGTTCGCACAATACTCTCGAGTTAACCTAGGGTATGGTCAACTGTCAAACCCTAGATGGTCAACTCACTTGAATCAGACTCCGCTGTACAATATCCGAAAATTTCTTTTCTGATATTGTTTCTGCTCTGGCTAGAGACTCCTGCGGATCTATTCTAGAGCATTCTCTCTCCAGTTACTTGAGAGCGAACGATCCTTTATTGAACACACAATCACCTTCGAAGGTCTTCCGTTGGACCCGATCCTTGACTATTAGAGATCCCGTGGATAGGGATTCGTAAATCAAGGTCAAAGTCCAGAAGTCCACCAACAAGGTGTCTTTGGTGTCTCAAGTCCAAGGATCAACCACGCCATTGTGACGATGAATCAAGCCGATTGACAGTCAGGTAAATTACCATTCGGCGATTCATATCGGATCAGTTCAGTGAACTCATTCCCCAATGAGCACCTACAGGTTTACCATTGTGTCTCCATACGAGTAACTAACGAGATCAGTCACCCTCATCATATGAGCTGGAATAACCTGTACTAGTCTTACCGGATGTTTGATGTCTTTCTCAAACATCCTACGACTAGGAACAATTGAGAATATGTGTTTATAAGTCATCAGTCTCATTATTATGATCTCATCATAATCTGATGACTATTGTATATATTCATGGACTTCATTATGCGCAATTATTAATATGCCAATCTACATAATGAATCTAATGCCATTGATCAGTGAACCAAATTGAAATAGATGCCTAATGATTGGCTTAGAGGACACCTATATCCATCATATATGATATTCCAAATTTAGTCGATATGTATTTAGCACAGTGATTGATGAGAGCTTAAAATATTATCTTGAAAATCCCTCGATTTTAAATTCAAGTTAATTAACATAAGTGAGTTGAAAACACAACCCACGTGGCCTTCCATCATACTGGATTAAAGGCTTATTCTTAGTTAGGTCTTGCTTGTTAAACTACCTCAAGGCTTGTCTGACAAAAGAATAAGAATTTAGTCTATGGCATCAAATGCCTCACATTGGGGTGGAGTCCAGGTGTATCTTTGTTGAATGACCTCAAGAGATGCATCCTTAATCCATGCTTATAATATTATGATGGTTGAATTTGACTAAATATTCATGATTTATGATGCTACCACAAGGTCATAATAATTTAGAGGCCAAACTATCGGCAGTTGCAAGGAGTTGCAACTAGCAAGAGTTACTTACCGATTAAGAATGGTATAGTTTGTTGAGCTACCACTGACACACATATGATATTAATAGAGTCTCAGTGGCCACTAGGAGATCGATAGAATCTCCCACTTCACATAATGAGAGTTATGTGATTCGTCGAAAATTAGTGGGAGATTACATTAATTTTTAAAATCTATTTTTAATGCAATTAAAACTTTGAATATCTGCATGGTTATCAAAATTTATATTTTATCTCCACATATCGCAATCATGTTATCGACCAACTCGTTCCATAGCATATTAGATGCTAACAAGCTCACATGTCGAACTATACTGACTAGCTGAAGAACGTGAGAATAGTCCTCACTATTAAAAAAATAGCCTATGTCCTCAAAGAGGAAGTTCCTGAGCTTGCCGAAAACGCCTCAAAAGTTGAGAGGGAGGCTGATAAGAAATGGAGGGAAGATGTTGTCACTGCTCAGTGCATCATCTTGGCTTCAATGACTGACAAATTGCAAAGGCACCACGAAAAGATGAGTGTCTACTCCATGCTGGTTCACTTACAAGAGTTATTTAGTGACCAGAGTAGGACTGAGAGGTATGAGATACGTCGTAGTCTCTTCTGTGTCAGGATGGCAGAAGGATCACCTGTTGAGGCCCATGTCCCAAAAATGATTGACTAGATAGAGAGACTTAAAGGACTTAATTTTTTTATAGTGCATGATCTCTAGATTGATTTGATAGTGCGTGATCTCCATATTGATTTGATCATATAGTCCCTCCCAGATTTTTATTCTAACTTTGTGATGAACTTAAATATGAATATGATTAATGCTCATACTGAAGACAATTGAGATCACTGTAAAGAGGGATAAGAATCAAGTCTTTCTTGTTAGTAAGAGTGATAGGAAAAGAAAGCCTCATAAGCCCTTTAAGAAGGGAAAAGGCAAGAAGGCAAAGATAAACAAGGCCCTTAAGAAACCTCAACTAGATTAAAAACCTCAACTAGATTAAAAAGACAAGGGAAAGTGCTTCCACTACGAGGAGGAAGGGCACTAGAAAAGGAATTGTAAGAACTATCTTGAAGTGAACGCTAAGATGAAGCAAGAGGTGATTTGGAGATGACTATTGTAGTACATGCTTTAAGAATCTGGCGGCATTACCTCTACGGAGCACAATTTGAAGGGTTTCACTGATCACAAGAGCCTGAAGTATATATTTTCCCAGAAGGATTTCAATCTGAGGTAGAGGTGATGGATGAGGTTCCTAAAAGATTATGAGGTCACATTGAACTATCACTAAGACAAGGCAAATGTGGTAGCTGATGCATTAAGCAGAAAGTTGATGGCTTTACAGTTGCACTTTAACTGGTAGGCTATGGAAGATGCTATTGAAGGTACACCTCAGGTTCATAGTGAGAAGTCGTACTTGATGCATCTGACTGTTAGGTCTGTTCTAATGGACCGAATCATTCATGCACAGAAGAAAGATCAAGCTATTCAGACTATGATTGGAAAGCTTGATACTATACAAGGATCTGATGGCGGCATTCGGCTAAACAATAGGTTATGTGTGCCCAATGATGTTGAACTCAGGAGAGAACTGATGGCTGAAGCCCACAAGTCGCAATTTTCTATCCATCCAGGTGGTACGAAGATGTATTGCGACTTAAAGAAGAACTTCTGATGGTCAGGCATGAAGAAGGATATTGTTGACTTTATTTTCAGATGCTTGACATGTCAACAAGTGAAGGCAAAACATCAAAGACCTGCTAGTCCATTATAGTCAATGAAAATCCCGCAGTGGAAGTAGGAATATATTCTTATAGATTTCATCACAGGACTACCCAAGACAAGGAAGAAGCATGACATGATATGGGTGATTGTAGATCGATTGACTAAGTCTGCACATTTTCTGGCCATTCACAAGACTCAATCATTAGAAGAATTGACTAGACTTTGCATTGACGAGATCATTCCACTACATGGTGTGCCAGTTTTCATTATTTTAGATAGGGATTCTAGATTCACTGCTCGATTCTAGAAGAGTCTACAACAGGCATTGGGCACACATCTTAAGTTTAGTAATGTTTTCATCCTCAGACCGATGGTCAATTTAAGAGGACTATACAGACGCTCGAGGACATGTTGAGAGCGTGCAACCTAGAGTGGCAGGGTAGCTTAGATGATCAGTTGCCTTTTATAGAGTTTGCGTATAATAACATCTATCATTCTATCGTCGAGATGGCACCATATGAGGCACTCTATGTGAGGCCATGTAGATCGTCTGTCTATTGGTTAGAAGTTAATGAAAGAGTTTATTAGGACCCCAGATTGTCCAAGATTGTTCAGAAAAGATGGACATCATCAGGAAGCGGTTACTTACTGCTTAGAGCTGACAGAAGAGTTATGCAAATAATAGGAGACGAGAGTTGGCATTTAAAGTGGGAGAACATGTGTTTCTTAAGGTGTCTCCCACAAAGGGTGTAATGCATTTTGGAAGGAAAAGAAAGCTTAGTCCAAGATTCATTGGGCCATTCGAGATTCTTTAACGAGTAGGCGAAGTGGCTTACAAGTTGGCTCTGTCACCCACACTGGCCAATGTATATCCAGTGTTCCATGTGTCGATGCTTAGGAAGTACATCTCTGATCCATCTCATGTAATTGAGTATGAACTACTGCATGTACAACTGGACTTATCTTATGAAGAAAAGTCAATTTATATTCTGGACCGCAAAGAGCAAGTATTGCGTACCAAGGTAATTCCTCTAGTGAAGATTTTATGGCGGCATTGTTCTACAGATGAAGCTACTTGGGAGATAGAGGAAAACATGAGGAAGAAGTATCTATATTTATTTGGTGAGTTATGTTGATTTAAATTTCGAGGATGAAATTTCTTTTAAGTAGGAGAGGATGTTATGACCTAGACATTTAACCAATTTCATTTTATTTATATATTTTGATTTACTAAGCTCACTTAGTTAATATTTAGTTAATTAGGCCTAATTAGAGTCCATTAAGACTTAATTATGCTCATTTATATTATTTAATCAATTATTATGAATTAAATCTAATTAATAGATAACTAATGATATAATAATGAGTTTAGAATGGATAAATCAATAATGAAGTCAAACTAGGCCCATTAAATCTATTAGTGTCCCAATTAGAAACCTAGTTCACTTCCAACACTTGGTCAAATTTTTGGAACTGTAAAATGTGAGAATGTGCTATTTTGCGAACGGAATAACTTCGCGGAAAAAAGTCTAAAAATGACATGGCATATATGGTTGGAAAGAATGTATAAAATACTACAACTTTGGCAAAAGGATTAAAAGATAATTTGGCCATCTAATAGGTCAGAACTGAGAGGGTTTAAGGGAGTAAATCCATTCTGCGCAAAAATCTGAGTTCCAGGTTCGAATCGAAACATTTTAACTTGTTGATTAAGCAAGCTATAATTTGAGTTCGACTTGGAAACTTTAGGAGATTAATTTAGATAGTATTATGAAGCTAAAAGAGAATATAAGGGATTTTGAGGTCGTGCATAAATTCTCTTACACACAGCCCCAAATTAAAATGTAAGAACATGGTATTCTTCATGAGAAACAGAAGTATTTTGATTTAATTCTCTTTGGAAATTGACTCTAATAGATGTATTATTTTTCTTTGAGGTTTAGAGGTCATGAGAGAAGACTTAGATCAGAAGAAAATCGAGATTTAGAATGCTAGAAGGTGATTGAAAGATATTAGAGGGAATATTCTTCGCGTTCTAAAGGTAGGATATGAGAACCCATTGAATGTTTAATATGTATTAAAACAAAAATTTATGTTTTGATGTTTCAAAGATCAAAAGTTGTGAAATCATGTTATTTTAGATGTTTGAAATCCTTCTTATATTGAGAAAAGTCTCAAAAATCTCAAGAAAATTGATGAAAGGTCGAAAATTGTGCATCTGGTGGGTGACCGGCCACACAGTGGCCGTCCACACCAGACAGCTAGGCCGATGGCCGTCTGGCCATAAGACAGCCAAAGTGGGGTCGTTTGTGTCACCAGGCCGTCTGATGAACCAAAAGGCCAGCACTCTAGCCGTCTGATGCTTAGAGATTCTGGTTCGTTCTCTCTCGTTTGATCTCCACATTACCTAAACTTTTGAAAGATGTTAGTTAAGTATATCTATTATTTGTCCACAAAGTTTCATATTATTCTCAGATTATTTGATATATATTCTATAAATGTCTTTACAGTCTATATAATCTCTCTTGACAGCATGTTCGGTTGGACTTGTGAGTGTTATAACTCCTTCAATTCAAATCCAAATATTACCAAATTTTGTAGAGATCTTTATCATATTATCCTTGACCTCTCTATAAAATTTGAGAACTTTATAGCATTTTTTGATATTTATACTGCCCTCTGTTTTTATTTGTTGAAATTTGTTAAAATATAATCTTCAAATTCGAAGTGGGAGTTACGGAATCATATCAAATCGATCCAAAAATTGATAAAACTTTTTACACGTATTTTATTTGACCTATTTGTTATGTTAAGCAAGTTTGGGAATTTTTCAAATCTTTTTGCTATTTTCGGACCTATTTATTGAATTTTTAGCTTCAAAAATTTGGTTTAATACCTAAAAAATATATTTATTTGTCTGAAAATTATGAGAATATTCTTGGAGCATATTCTTCCATCCATAAACCTGTTGAAACTAGTTTTATTTATATTTCACATTTATATGACCATGTTGGCCCTTTTAAATGGTTATTTTGTAAGTAAAAACACGTATTTTGACTTATATATAGAACTTTGATCATTTAAATTCCATATCAGTGTTCATCTTCTGTCACCATTTGATATATGTTAATATGATTGTGCCAAAATTATTTGACTTTGTTTGGACATTGCCATGTTAAGGAGATATTTGGTCCGATTCCAATATAAGCATCCATATTAGATAGGATATTTTGTTTAGATCCTGATGGCAAATGAATAGAATCCTGATTTCCAGCTGGCTAAAATCAGGGAACGGCGATACATAATGCCCTAGCAGTTTGGAGTTGGATGGGAGTTACACTCTCCGGTTTTGCGTAGTGACCAAGACTTCTGCATTATTTGCCTAGATACTTTGATATTTGTTTTGTTTAGCTCCTTATGTTGTGATTTGGGTACATGTCCATTAACAATTTGATATGATACGTTTGATATGATTTGATTGGAACATAATCTAAAACTCATGTCTATTATGTCTTATTTGAACTCAGCTTATCTTTTAAAAATTTCAGATGCAACTTGTCCTTTAAATTTATTCCACGCCTAAGATCTATATTTACTCATATATCATAATTTGATCAAACTTGTTGGACTACTATGCCATGGCATTCATTCTGTGATATGTGAAAAGTTCAATTTAATATGAAATATGTTCAGTTCGATATGTGATATATTTGTTAATGGCCAGTATATTTGATAAAACATATGTAAATTTGATTTGTCCATCATGCTAAGTAAGCTATATGTTATTTGATTTGATCATGCTATTAGAAAACAAATGTGATTTGATAAACTTATATGTGACCATGTTTTGTATCATATTTATATTTGAGATATATGTAAAACTGTGAATTCTAATTAGTTAGTTATCATCACTTTTCAACTATTATATTGTTTAGCATTTGGTGAATCACATTTCTTACTGAATAGTTGTACTCATAAATCCTATTAACATTTTTAGAGTTTACTGAGGAGGAAGAGTTAGATTCTTGATTTGGTAGAAATCTTTGAATTAGAAGACTTTTGTTGTTATCTAAGTAGATTTTCTTAGTAGATTGATGTAGTAGGGATAGAGTAAGAGATATGTACTTTTTCATTTCTTTAGTGAGTAGAAGAGTAGAGTGTTTTTATTTTCTATAGACATTTGGTATACTATGTGATCCTAGTATTGATGTTGCACAATTGTGAAATTATGGTATTGGAAAATAAAAAATTTATTAAATTATTTTGATGGTAAATGACATATTTACTACTCTGCTTATTTGTCTCTCATCATTCATATCCGATTTGTATGTGATTTGGATCTATAGTTGCGTAACTTGAATCTGAAGTGAGTCTATATGACTGAATCGGATCAAAGATGTAATATAATCATGTTGTTGTGTATAGTGAGTGGGTTGTATTTTACTGGAGTTTCTTCCATCATAATTGCTTGGTTCCCATTGAGATGACTTCTTATGATCACATTTTTGCTTCTTTCAATTCCTTGGCCAAAGGTAGTTCTATCTACCCCTTCTACATGGGAATTACTCATGCTATTGTTGCTTGGAATTTATGGAAAGCCAAATGCTCTGCAAAACATGATAGCATTGCATGCACTAAAGAGAGTATGCTACATTAGAGTCTGCCTCTCATTAGAGAGATACCCTCTATGTATCACCCTAGGTGTGCTTGTACTACTGCTCAGATGATTTATTTATAGGCATTGGGAATCTTTGATAGGTTTTCCCCTTCCCTCCCTACTCTTGTTCAGGGGTCGCCTCCACCTATAGGGATGTTTAAATTTAACCTAATGGATGTTGCGGAGGCAACCTCGGACCTTTTGCTAAAGCTACTATCATTAGACATGAGGAAGGCCATTTGATTATTGATGCTTGTGTTGTTTTGGGGCATACTATTAGTATCGTTGCTAAGTTTAGAGCTATAATTTTTGGATTGTAGATGCGTCAACAGTAAGGAATTGCTTCTATTATTGTAAAGACTCAGACTGAGTGGTGCTAATTACTCTTTTGGCTGCTACTGCCACTCTTGTTCCATGTACTCTATAAGACTATATCCTTGGTGGAATTCTTTATGTTCTCTAAGAGATGTCATGAATGTTCAGTTTTGCCATGAAATGAGAGAATGCAACAGGACTGTTTATGCCTTAGCTAATTATTCTTGTGCTTCTCGGTGCCCTCTAGTCTTTCATTCTTCCTTACATTTGCCATCTATTGTATGAGGGGAGATGACCATGGGTAAATCCAACATCCCTCACTTTTGTTTTTGATGAGTTATTGTGAGTTATTGTTCTAGGGGGGGGGCATTTTCACTATGATTGATGTATTCTTCTCAGAGGTAAGGTGGGATGTCCCCCCTTTATTCCATTTCCATTTAAGTAATAAAATCTCAAGGACTAGCTTGGGGTCGTAGATAAGTTCTCATGCTCCAAAAAACAAAAGATACCATTATCATAAAAAGGAATCTATATTATATATATAAAATAGAGTTTTCTAGGATTACATGTCAATACTAGAATTCTATATTTCCCATATAAATTCTCTCTCCCTCTCTCTCCCTTCCCTATTAGTATCTATGTCCCTTATTAATTCTCTCTCTCTCCCCCCTCTCTCTCATTAATTCTCTCTCTCTCCTTTCTCTCTCATTAATTCTCTCTCTCTCTCTCTCGACCTTCTCTTTCTCTCTCACGATCTCTCTCTCTCCCTCCCTCCCCCCCTCTCCTTTTCTCTCTCTCTCTCTCTCTCGGCCCTTTCTTTCTAACAAAAACTTCTTATATATTACAATAATAACAAAAATTTATTATATACTATATATATAACCAATCTCTCTTTTATATTATAACTAATTTTGTTGTTATTATTGTTATTGTTGTTGTTGTCATTATTATTATTATTATTATTATTATCATCTATTGCTCCTCTTCCACATTTTTCTCTCTCCTTATTAATATTTCTATGTCCTATTTTTTATGTCTCCTATTATTATTATTATTGTTGTTGTTGTTGTTGTTATTGCAATCTCTTAGAATAATAACTAATTTGAACATTATTATTATTATTATTACTATTATTATAATTACTATTATTATTATTATTATTATTATTATTCCTAGGATAGTCAAATAGAATAATAATAACTAATTTTCATATTATTATTATCTTCAAAATTATTAGTAGTAGTATTATTATCATCATCATCTCTCTTTCTCCTCTTTCACATTTTTCTCTCCCTATTAATATTTCTATCTCCAATTTTTTTTGTCCCCTATTGTTATTATTATTATTGTTGTTATTGTTATTGTTGTTATTATTATTATCTCTTACTCCTCTTCCACATTTTTCTCTCTCCCTATTAATATTTCTATGTCCTAGTTTTTCTGTCTCCTATTATTATTGTTGTTGTTGTTGTTGTTATTGCAATCTCTTGGAATAATAATAACTAATTTTAACATTATTATTATTATTATTATTATTACTGGGATAGTCTAATAGGATGATAAGAACTAATTTTGATATTATTATTAAAAATTAATATCAAAATGATAGTCTCATGGGATAATAATAACTAATTCTGATATTATTATTATTTTTAAAATTATTATTATTATTATTATCATCATCATCTCTCTTTATCCTCTTTCACATTTTTCTCTCCCTATTAATATTTCTATCTCCTATTTTTTGTCCCCTATTGTTTTTATTATTATTGTTGTTGTTGTTGTTACAATATCTTGGGATAATAATAACTAATCTTAACATTATTATTATTATTATTGAGGTAGTGCCATGGCAAAGTAATAACTAACTTTGATATTATTATTATTATTATCTCTTTCTCTTCTTTCACAATTTTCTCTCTCCCTATTAATATTTCTATGTCCTACTTTTTTGTCCCCTACTATTATTATTGTTGTTGTTGTTGTTGTTATTGCAATATCTTAGGATAATAATAACTAATTTTGATATTGTTATGATTATTATTATTATCATTATTATTATTGGGGTAGTCTAATGAGATTATTATTATTGTTGTTGTTGTTGTTCTTTTTGTCGTCTTTGTTGTTGTTGCAATCTCTTGGGATAATAATAATTTTGATATAATAATTATTATTATTATTATTGGGGTAGTCTCATAGGATAATAATGACTAAGTTTGATATTATTATTTTCTTTTTGAAAGTATTATTAATTATTATTTTTATTCCCTATTATCATCAAAATGATAGTCTCATAGGATAATAATAACTAATTTTTATATTATTATTATTATCTCTCTTTCTCCTCTTTCACATTCTTTCTCTCACTATTAATATTTCTATATCCTATTTTTTCTATCCCCTATTGTTATTATTGTTGTTGTTGAAATCTCTTAGGATAATAATAACTAATTTTAACATTGTTATTATTATTATTATTAACAAGACCTGTCTCACTTTTCTCACTCATTATTATTATTGTTGTTGTTAATATTGAGATAGTCTCTTGAGATAATAATAATAAGTTTTGATATTTATTATTATTATTGAAATAGTCTCTTGAGATAATGATAACTAATTTCATTATTAACAAGACTAGTCTCTCTCTATTCTTCTATAATTGTTGTATTCATTCCTTCAGAATGAGCAAATTATTAACTTTACTTATATTATTTATAATTACTTTATTCAAATATGTTAATTCACCGTACATCGTATGGGATTGCAATTATTTATCTTTGTACTAGAGATAGTGGTTTTTTTATATAAAAAGGTAAATTTTCTTTAAAAAAGATGGTGAAATGGGGCTACTCGGTGACACTAATGATGGTGCTTTTTATAGAAAGATGAAAATTTCTTTAAGAAGGATAGCTAAAAGCAATACTTTCTGCATCGCCCCGGCACTGTCTTCTGAGATCTCTTTGATCGAAGACCAACACGGAAGTGCATTTTTTATTTCAAAAAAAATGTTATCAAGTTAGGAGACCCCCTCAACTTGACATATGTATTATCTGATCTCTTATTAAAAAGTAAAAAATAAAAATATAAAAAATGAGATCACGTATGCATATGAATTGAACCGTCATGTCACGTATTAATTTGCTCGATTCTTTCAAACCGTTATAACATTATACTGCATGCAGTGCAGCAAACGTTACTCGGATAACGAAATTGCTCTCATTTGCATTTGCATGATGCAGCTCCTCTTACACTTTTCTATCTCAATCACTTCAACCAGACACTGATGTTGCAAACACATTTAAGTTTACAAACGATTTTCTTATTACAATATTATGATTATTTTCTCAGCATAACCATCAAATTGCTCAATTATATTCTTCTTCTTCCTCCTCTTCTAATTAGACAAGAGGGCAGTCATGGAGGCACACGCATTGAAAGCCTGTCCTCTTGTCGTTGATAAGGCACAGGCCCTCGCCGCCCTTCTTCAGCTGAGTGCACTGCTCTACGCATGTTGCGGTTGCACAGCCCGTGGGGCCGCCTATCACCGTTTGGCACGTCGTCGCAGCCACGGCGTACTCCGGCAGCATGGTCTCCACTAAACAGAAAGAAATTAGCAAAACTAAGGTTAGTATTAGTTAAGAGCTTTAAAAGTGTATGGAGCACCTATACTCAGAGTTTTGATGGGTCAAACTCGATCAATGTCTAATTTTGTTGAGTTAGTTTTTATTTGTAAAAAAAAATTCAAATAATTTTTTTTTGCTTCAATATTTTTGAATAAAAAGTTTTACTTCTCCTGAAAGTTTTAAATGCCATTTTAAGTACCCCTGCTCATGTTTCAAAAACCAAGCTTTCCCTTCCAATATGCTAGGCATTTTAGCTGAAACTACAGGCTTAAAGAGAGAGAGGGCAATGGTCACATTTGTTACACTTACAGTAGATATAAGTCGAGAAAGGATACAATAGCTGTTGCATTCGATTAAGATGTGTATAATAAAGTAAAAAGACAAGCAGCCCTATGAAAGGACTCACCCACAAGGAAGAAGGCAAGAGCCAGGATGAGGCAAGGAGCACAGAACTTTGCCATGATGGTGTGGTGCTTTTGTTGCCTGTGAGCATGGAGTTGTATGTTTTATAGCTGTGGGTGGCCAAGTCAGAATATTATAATCATTAGTGGAAAACTGATGAGGTCTCCATGGAGTACACATGGGAATCATCTAGATCCATTTCTTAGACCTTAATCTAAACTCTTAAATCTTATCCGAAGGAGAAGTTGCTCACTAATTAAAAGAAGCTTCATTCCATTAATGAATAGATTTAATTTTCCAGTGAGATTTAAGGATTCAAGTAAGATCCAGAGATGGGTTCAAATAATTCAGATCCGTCAGATACATGGGATGCATATCATTGGTTGCCATTATTGTATCATTATTGTCCTGCATGAGATTTTGCTGGTTTTAATGGTGAAGGCAGTGGGAACACCCGTATCCTATGAGACATAGTTGCATGAGATCTCGCTACATGTACAGCCATGGCTTGGCCAAGTGGGATGAGTGGGTGACTCTTACGTTTCCTGTGATTAAACCCTTAAATGGTGATATAAGATCTTTTGGATCTCACATTTGGTAAATCTTAAAAATGCCTTCTCACATTATTTTTCTTCGGTTCACTGGTACAGGTGCTAGGAGCTAAGTCCTATCCAAACCCACCAAAGATCGAATCCTGGTGGGCACCCTCTCCACCCATATGTGCTAGGGGAACACCCGTATCCTATGAGACATAGTTGCATGAGATCTCGCTACATGTACAGCCATGGCTTGGCCAAGTGAGATGAGTGGGTGACTCTTACGTTTCCTGTGATTAAACCCTTAAATGGTGATATAAGATCTTTTGGATCTCACATTTGGTAAATCTTAAAAATGCCTTCTCACATTATTTTTCTTCGGTTCACTGGTACAGGTGCTAGGGGCTAAGTTCTATCCAAACCCACCAAAGATCGAATCCTGGTGGGCACCCTCTCCACCCATATGTGCTAGGGGAACACCCGTATCCTATGAGACATAGTTGCATGAGATCTCGCTACATGTACAGCCATGGCTTGGCCAAGTGGGATGAGTGGGTGACTCTTACGTTTCCTGTGATTAAACCCTTAAATGGTGATATAAGATCTTTTGGATCTCACATTTGGTAAATCTTAAAAATGCCTTCTCACATTATTTTTCTTCGGTTCACTGGTACAGGTGCTAGGGGCTAAGTCCTATCCAAACCTACCAAAGATCGAATCCTGGTGGGCACCCTCTCCACCCATATGTGCTAGGGGAACACCCGTATCCTATGAGACATAGTTGCATGAGATCTCGCTACATGTACAGCCATGGCTTGGCCAAGTGGGATGAGTGGGTGACTCTTACGTTTCCTGTGATTAAACCCTTAAATGGTGATATAAGATCTTTTGGATCTCACATTTGGTAAATCTTAAAAATGCCTTCTCACATTATTTTTCTTCGGTTCACTGGTACAGGTGCTAGGGGCTAAGTCCTATCCAAACCCACCAAAGATCGAATCCTGGTGGGCACCCTCTCCACCCATATGTGCTAGGGGAACACCCGTATCCTATGAGACATAGTTGCATGAGATCTCGCTACATGTACAGCCATGGCTTGGCCAAGTGGGATGAGTGGGTGACTCTTACGTTTCCTGTGATTAAACCCTTAAATGGTGATATAAGATCTTTTGGATCTCACATTTGGTAAATCTTAAAAATGCCTTCTCACATTATTTTTCTTCGGTTCACTGGTACAGGTGCTAGGGGCTAAGTCCTATCCAAACCCACCAAAGATCGAATCCTGGTGGACACCCTCTCCACCCATATGTGCTAGGGGAACACCCGTATCCTATGAGACATAGTTGCATGAGATCTCGCTACATGTACAGCCATGGCTTGGCCAAGTGGGATGAGTGGGTGACTCTTACGTTTCCTGCGATTAAACCCTTAAATGGTGATATAAGATCTTTTGGATCTCACATTTGGTAAATCTTAAAAATGTCTTCTCACATTATTTTTCTTCGGTTCACTGGTACAGGTGCTAGGGGCTAAGTCCTATCCAAACCCACCAAAGATCGAATCCTGGTGGGCACCCTCTCCACCCATATGTGCTAGGGGAACACCCGTATCCTATGAGACATAGTTGCATGAGATCTCGCTACATGTACAGCCATGGCTTGGCCAAGTGGGATGAGTGGGTGACTCTTACGTTTCCTGCGATTAAACCCTTAAATGGTGATATAAGATCTTTTGGATCTCACATTTGGTAAATCTTAAAAATGCCTTCTCACATTATTTTTCTTCGGTTCACTGGTACAGGTGCTAGGGGCTAAGTCCTATCCAAACCCACCAAAGATCGAATCCTGGTGGGCACCCTCTCCACCCATATGTGCTAGGGGAACACCCGTATCCTATGAGACATAGTTGCATGAGATCTCGCTACATGTACAGCCATGGCTTGGCCAAGTGGGATGAGTGGGTGACTCTTACGTTTCCTGTGATTAAACCCTTAAATGGTGATATAAGATCTTTTGGATCTCACATTTGGTAAATCTTAAAAATGCCTTCTCACATTATTTTTCTTCGGTTCACTGGTACAGGTGCTAGGGGCTAAGTCCTATCCAAACCCACCAAAGATCGAATCCTGGTGGGCACCCTCTCCACCCATATGTGCTAGGGGAACACCCGTATCCTATGAGACATAGTTGCATGAGATCTCGCTACATGTACAGCCATGGCTTGGCCAAGTGGGATGAGTGGGTGACTCTTACGTTTCCTGTGATTAAACCCTTAAATGGTGATATAAGATCTTTTGGATCTCACATTTGGTAAATCCTAAAAATGCCTTCTCACATTATTTTTCTTCGGTTCACTGGTACAGGTGCTAGGGGCTAAGTCCTATCCAAACCCACTAAAGATCGAATCCTGGTGGGCACCCTCTCCACCCATATGTCTATTAACCAGCTCTCACTGAACCACAGCAGCACGGACTTTCTAACATGATTTGACAATATTTTGTCATTCATTCAAGTTATAACATGAAAAGGTAAAAATTAAAAAATGATAAAAATATCTTTTAAATCATCTAAAAGAGTATTTGATAATCTATCAAAGATGAGATGGAGTAGATCTCATCTCCATTTTCACAATAGGACTGTAAGTGGGCCAAATCTGAGTAGACCTAGAACCAAATTAGTTAGACTAGAGCCATAGCAACCCCAATTGTGTTATTGGGTTAACAGGTATTGGGTTTCGGATATCCTTTCTAGTACTCCTTGCATCAAATTTTTTATTTTGGATTAGAATCATCCCAAGGATTGTATCTAAATGGAGCCTTACCCTTATACGCAAATGGCACATGTTTTTACTATTTTGAAGTGATATATAAGAATTATGAATTTTGTCTTTATTAAAGAAGTATTAATGTTACATATATTAATCCAATCATCAGCTTTATTGCAGGGAAATTCAATCATATCTCGTACATCTGCAGGATGTCTTTTAACCAAGTTCTTGTTCAAATTGTACGATGAAATAACAACACATGAAACTCGTGTAGCAGACTCGTAGCGCCCCATTTTTATAACAAATAGACAGTATCTATGTTATACTCTAAATCCTAAAATCCATTAACTTGTTAAGGATCGAGATTAATTAATTTTATTTAAGTTAATTAATGATCCATAGTGTTTTAAGTCTAGTTAATAATTAATAATAAACTAAGAATGAATAAGTTATAAGTTAAGTCAAACTAGGCTCATTGGACCTATTGATATTGAGTAGAAAATTAGTATATTGTGGACTTAGTCAAATTTCTGAATTCGCACGTGACATTAGCCCATTAAAATGATGATATCTTTGCACTCGTTGAAAAGAGAAAATTAACATCTACAACTCTATCAAAAAGAGTTTCTGTTATTTCTAATAATTTTGAAGTTGAATTTGATAGTCTTCAAATTATGAAATAAAATTATGCGAGAATTAAATCATATTTGTATTAGGAGAGATCTTTAACTTAACTATTAAGTCTTTCTTTGTTAGAGTTCAACTCTATCACGAAGAAGACTTAATTTGGATAGTATTTAGGAAGTATTAGGAAGGCAAAGATCTATAAATAATATCTTAGGGGTGGGACGAGTATGAACTCCTCTCCTCGTAACTCTCTTCCAAATGTAAGTTAATGTATTGTTCCTTAGGAAAATAAATGGATTAGTTTTAATCCATAAATTGTGTTCTTGCAGGTTTAGAGGACGTGTGAGAAGTTTTAGATCACGAGGAAATTAGATTTTGAGTACTAGAGAAGTATTAGAAGGGTTGATTTGTTCTTCTCTAAAGGTAGGTTATGATAACTCACTAAGTGTTTATTTTATGTTATATGAAAAAGATTTTGATTTTCGAAAGTGATCTTTGAAAATATGTTCTATCACTTTTAAATCTTTAATTTTCTAAAGTTCAGACTATTCAGTTTGAAACACATTACTATCAAATGACGGATTCAATTCGGGTCAGTCCAACATAATGCGAATTGAGATCCCTTGTTGATTAAGTATTCATAAACTTTTAACTACAGTTTTACACTGTAAAAGATGTCATCTTTTAGTAACATTTTCAAAAAACGTCACTAATAGGTAACATGATTCATATTTTCTATTTTTTGTCAGATTTCTTTCCAAATTGAACTTTGATTAGCTATAACTCTTTCGTTTCTTTGTCAATTAACCTGAAATCTTGACCAACCTTTGGCTTTGATATGTCCTACCTACTAATAAAATTTTATAATTTTTGAATTTAATTTTTTTATTATTCAGCTATTTACTCGATTGGTCAAATTAAACTTAAGTTGTTGAATCTCCGTTTGATGTTTTAAATCATTCATATGAACTCTAATTTGTAAGAAATTTTGCACACATATTTCATTGGACCTATTTGCCATATTTACTAAGTTTAGTTATTTTTTGAATCTATTTTATATTTTTGAACTTATTTGTTAAATTTTTAACTTTAAAAAATAGGCTTAATGTATGAAAAATCTAATTATTGATCTGAAAATTCTGAGAATATTCCTGAAACACATTTTCCTATGCAACAATATGTCGACATTAGTTTTGATATGATTTTTCATATATGTGACCAAGTTGGCTCTTTAAATGGCTATTTTGTATATAAAAGCAAGTATTTTAATTTATAAATATATATATAACACTTTGTTAATTCAAATTCTAGATCCACGCTTATCTTTTGTCATCATTTGATCTCTGTAAACTTAATTGTAATATAATTATTTGTTTTTGCTTAGACATTATCATATTAAGGAGAGATTTAATATGATTCCATTATAAGCATTCATATCAAATAAGGTATTTATTTGGACCCGAGGACAAACGAGTGAAATCTCGACTGACTAAACCAAGAGATGGCGATACGTAATGTCCTGGCAGTTTGGAATTGGGTGGGACTTAAACTCTCCGGTTCTATATAATAACTAAGATCTTTGTATCATTTTCCTAAATATTTTACTATTTATTTTGTTTGACTACTTATGTTGTGGTTTAGCTACATATATGTTATGATTTGATTTTGTATATTTGATTGGCACATAAACTTGAAAATCTTCACTTAGTTATATCTTTTGACTTCAATTTGTCTACTTGAGATATGTATATATTTTGCTTAGTTATTTCCTTTGTAATCATACGAATCTGAGTCTACTATATGATACATGATATGAATCTCATTTGATAAATTATTATATCACTATATTTATTATCTGAATTTTGATATGCTCTGGGGACGGCGATGCGTAATACTCTGACAATTTAATAATTTGATATGTTTTGTTCGATATGCCTGTAGAAAGAACTGGGGATTGAACCCCACCAAACGTCCTCCTCACAAAGGGGAAAAACATATGCGCACCTATTATCCTCTCCAGTTGGAGCAAGATATCCACCCGAGGAAATTATTCCGTTCCACCTAAAAATGTTCAAACCGAACCCTCCCCAACTGGGGAGGCAGGGAGGTGTCCACTGCGAAGTATATGTAAACGAACACCATTTTTTTCCTTGTTGATAATTCTCAAGTTAGAACTGTAGACATGAAATAAAATGTGGCCTACACAACGAAATCCATGGAGTAAAGCTACTCTACTCTTAATAGTTCTCCGCAGAGTTATGAACAAGTCAAAGACGCAACAAGAGATAGTTTCTAGGATAGTATGACAGTTAGGTATACATCACACTACTCACTATGGAGCATGCTTCTTACGAACGAATCTGTTCAATGGGAAGGAAAAAATGAGGCACACGAAACACCATGGTTAGGATCTATCATATGCTTGGTGGATCCCATGACCTCACCGAATTTTTAGGTAGCACACATGGACTGATGAAATTTAAATTCTCCGAGTAAACCAGATAAATTTATATTCTCCATTTTATCTTTGCAGTCTCTAAGGAGGTGATACACATAACCAGCAGGACATAATGATCCAAGAAAAAGGTGAAAAAAAATTATATGATGAACTATTTTCACAATCAAAAAGTAGAAACGAAAAAGGTCAAATAATTTGACCTCCATGTATATTTTTTTTAATGCTTTGAGGATCCAAATCTAGATAATATATCTATATAGGGACATTCCTCACCCCATCCAAGAAATGAGGAGAAACTCTCCCTGCATGTTGAAGAGAGTCATACTGATGAGGCAGAATCCGATTCGGCCCATTGAAGCAGGCCCAACCCCATTCAGCCCAACAGCAGCAGTACCAGGCCCTCCGGCGGCCTTCGGCCCGTCAGCGGCCCAGCAGCCTACGGCCCATAAGCGGCACCGTCGCTCCCGGCCCAACAGGTTTCAGCCCGTCAGCGGCCCACCAGCCTACGGCCCGGGAGCAGCGCGGCAGCCCAGGGCCCAACAGGCTTCGGCCCGTCAGCGGCCCAACCCCCTTCGGCCCGGTAGCCGATTCCGGCCCACTCCGCTGGCGGATCGGGCGCTATGACGGTTTATCAGTAAACCTTCAATTAGTCCTATATCGGCTGCCACCGTTAACCATCCGCTATCATCTGCTATAAATATCCCGCTGTTCGTGGCCAAGAGGGTGGTGGGAAAAACGGATGCCTCCCCAAGCTTCCGAAACCCCTTAAAGGACTTCTGTCCGAATAGCATTATAGCTGCTCTTTCTTGCCTTCTGAATCGAATCTTCTTCAGGAGCTAACTTGACCGTCGGAGGGGGTTCCCCAGGGCTGACGCCCGGGACTCCTGCTGACCGGTTCTTCTTCTTCTTTCCTTCCTGCAGGGGCTCGGTTCGAATCATCGCCGACCTCCCCGAGTCGGTCTCGGCCGCCGACCTCGGATTCCTCTCCCTGGTCTCGACGCCGAACGCCGGCCGCCCCAAGCCAGGAGACTCGGTCTCGCGCTGAAGGAGCCTTCGGACTCGCTGTCCAAGGGCAAGCCCGCCGGCTGCCCCACGCCAGGAGGCTCGGCCTCGCGCTGAAGGAGCTTTCGGCCTTACTGTCGGAGAGCGAGCCGTCCCCCCGTCCGATCTCGGACTTTCCGGCTTCTGCTCCGACGCTCGCCGACCGCTCGGCCGAGAGAAGCTCCTGCTCGCGCCGCGCCTCCGTCCGCCGAAGGAGCAGCGGCTCACTATCCAAGAGCATCTCCGGCGGCCGATCGCGCCCCCCGCGGGCGGATCCGGGTCATCCCGAGAAGCCCCGTCTTCGCCCCGTTGCGGATCCTCGTCGGGTCCCCTTCCATCGTTCGGTCCGGACCGCCTCCGGATCCTCTTTTCCGGATTCCGTCCGCAGGATCCGGTCGTAATAGATCCAGTCTACATCACATACTATCCCTTCCTAAGGAGACTATGTTAATTAATAGGTTTCCCTCACAAGAATGAGCTTCTATTCACCCATGATCCATCCCCCAGTGCAAGACTACATGCTTAAATCAGATGGGGTGAGTTTGATGAACATTTAGTGCAAAATCAACCTGTGTGGATCCCCCATGTAATATACTACAAGTGCAATTGTGTGGAGACAAATTCATAGACCTTGGGAAGCAAACTTAAAAGTCTCACCCAAATGTGCCACCAACATTTGGGGAAAATAGTGGCATTGGTTGCTAAACTGCACATATTACTCTTCCTTCAACCTTGTCATGTCTACCTTCACAACTCATTGCCTGTAGGAGCCTAGAAAGACTTTCACAAGCTTCTTACATGAATCATAAAAAATTAGAGGAATACATCATGTTGTTGAAAAGTTTTCGGCAGAGCCATGTGGTTTGTGGGAAGCACAGGTAAGATGTGGTGGAGAATACAGAGACTGCAACAACAAAAACCAAACATTGAGCGAACAAAATATTCCCTCATTCCACAATGCTAGTGTGGGCCCTGTCAACTGTAAGAAATAAGAAATTGTTTTACTCCGAGTACCAAAAAAAATTTCGGCTGGAGAATCTTGTACGGGTTGGGGTGTTTTGAGAGGGTATCCACTGCATATAGAAAGCAAATCATGTGGATTGTTTTCTTTCATTCCAAACATGGTGATGGATGTTTGTCGTGGAACATTCTTGGGTGATTCTTTTGTCACTGCCTAGTGAGGGGAAAAGCCACTGCTCGTCAAAAATTAGGGCTGCAACTTGGATTGGATTAGGTCGGTTTGAGGTCAAATCCTAATCCAATCTATGTCAAAGACTCTTCAACTTTAACTCAACCTAACTTTTTCAACCTTAACTCAACTCAAACAACCAGTGGCGGACCCAGCCCATTTCAGTGGGGTCCCAGGATCCCACTGAAATTTTAAAATTTTCTTAGAAGAGTCTTAATTTAATAAGGCAAATTTTAAATTTAGGTATAAGGTGACCCCATAGGATTTTTTAGCTGACCTACAAGACCCCAATCCCACTCGGATCTCAGTTTCACTAAATTTTTTACACAGTATTATGACTTATATTTATGATTTAATTAAAAATACGTTGAGTGCATTTGGAAGAAAAAATTTCTCGTAACGAAGTGTATCATTTTTATTGAAGTATATCATTTTTATAATGATTAAAATATATTTTTTTATTTTAATATTGTTATTATAACCAAAATAAAATATGAATAAATTTAATAATGATCCGAGTGACCCTGAGTGACCCCACTTAACAAAGTTTCTACGTCCGCCACTGCATACAACAATGTCTCAACCAGCCCAACTTTAGTAATCCAATCTTTTGTCAGGTTGGGTACGGTTGAGTCAGATTACATCCATAATAATTCATATATTTAACTTTTCTTTCTCATTATCAAAATTCCATGTATAAAGAGATGAATTAGTTTATCTATCTATCTCAACAAAGTAGCTCACAAAAGAAGTCACAATCGTAATTGCATGGCTACTATTTGAGAACATTTTTGTTGATGTTATAAGCTCAATTTTTGTTTACAGATATAAAGATTAAATAAAATATATTCTAATAAGTTAAGTTATCATTTATACTTATTAATGTCCGATTCAAATTAGGTTCAGTTGGTCAACCCTGAACCTAACCTATCCCATCTGAGGTCGAATTGAAAGAACCCGCAATCTTAACTCAATCCTGCTCTAATTAGGTCAGGTTCAACCCAATCCAATCACTGGATTAATACTGATGGTCAGATTAACGCACCCAAAATTGCACCCCTATCATGAACGCAATTCAAGGACCTGAGCCGAGGAATCATCCATGGCCCAGGTCCACAGCCGGATGGGCCATGGCCCAAGGCCCATGGATAGATGGATCCAAATTCTCTCGATTGGACTAGCATGGAACTGAGGGCATTAACGATCCCTCAGTTGGATTTGGACCCTTTCCAATAATAAGAGCTGCCACGTCAGAGAGGCATATTGAAAAGCTTCAATACACTCTAACTACCTCTTACTATATATGTAAGAAGAGATCAGAATTGATGACCTAACTAAGTTGAGCAAAAAATGTTATAAACTAATTACTTAATATCATATGAGGTAGTCTTGAGAAACCAATGAGTAAGATTGCACAGATATAGCCAAAATCTCTAAGAAGTCCAATAAAATAGACTAAGAGCATGTATAAGGTCTACTAACTAATAAGTTTGATTAAAACGCTGAATAAAGTGAAGAAGAAACGTAGTTTAAATATATGCATTCTAATCAAGTTGTTGCCTTGCAACCTGCCATAGTGAAACTATTTTGATTACAAAAGTAGGAATTAAAGCCAATATGTGTAAGTTGTATTTAGGTTATCATATAAATCAGAATAGGGAATAAAGAAAAACCTAAATCTTTTGGCATCTCACAATAAGTCAATTCACGTGTTGAAGGAACCTTCGGGTATATAAACATGAACAAAGAAAATAGAGATGAAAGCAACAATAACAAGGCCGGGATTCAAGGAGTCAACTCTAGAAAAACATCTCAAATATGCAAAAAAAAAAAAAAAAAAATCATGTAAACTTTTGAGAAAGTGTTATTCTTCTAATATATAAATTTTATTTTAAATAGAATATAAATTTTAAAAATATGTAATATAAAAATAAATAAATAAATTATAAAAAGGCATGATTTCTTTAAAAATTACATGACCAAATGATGATTTTTTGGATTTATGAAGATTTCAAGCTTTTTAATAACTTATGATTTCTCCTTGAAAGAAATGTTGAAATGAAAAATATGATTAAATCATGATCTTTTGAAACAGTAGATGCAAGTCAAAAGAAAAAATAAATCCAACTCATACAAAATGAAACTAATAGATGTAGATACTATGATAGAAAAGGAATCTATAATCTGTATTAAAAGTCACAGTCAAAGTTTCTTCTCTGACCCAAATTCCATATTCAATCTTGGTTCATGTTTCCGGTTCATCTCCTGTTCACCTCCTTTTCTTTTTGGTCAATTACATCATCCTAGCCAAATCACATTGGAAGAGATGTTTCGTATGTCGAGATGTTTCGGTGGTTGTTTTGTTGAAGTTTGATAAGTTGCTACTGTATTTTTTTTTTCCAGTTGAAATAATCTGGATGTCCATCAACAATCAAAATTCATTCTTTTGATAAATTTCTGAGCCTACTTGCATTCACAAGGATAGCCAGCCTACCTCACAGACAACATCATGCACAAGTGATGATGAACACTTTGTTAGACAAATAACTAATTTTGAGATGATTGTTTTTACATTATAGATTCAATATTCTTGATATAATTGATTGAGAGAAAACCTTTCAAGGATAAACTTTCTAGTCTACTAATTTTACGACTTCCATATCATGTTCCTTTGTGCAAACTTCTTCAATTAAGTATCTTTATCTCCTAACATTTCTAGTTGTCCTATTGCTAATCAAAGTGAATGTGAATGATCTTTTTATCATTTTTTAATGTTCCTTTAGTTTAGTTACCTCATTCGAGCACTTTGTGCTTACTTTCGGGTTGTTACTTGCGTATTTGAGGAGACTTTGGTTAAAGTCTGAAGATAAGTATGAAATTAGATTCCTGAATATAATTATGATAATATGATAGAGTGAAATGATAAAAGAGAATGTTTCTCCAACCTAATTATTTGGGATTGGGTGGATGATGATGATTACCGTGTGAGATTTTCAACTTGGTGACACATTTTGTCTTGATGTTAGCATAATGCGACTTGCTTATTTTAATTGGTAGAAATCAATACTTTTGGAAGGTAGCCTTAACGCACTAGAAATCCTTCAAGATTTCATATTTGACAATTAACAGTTCTATCAAGCCGTTGTTGGTTTGAAAGGTAAAAAATTATAGACCATCTAAAGCATAATTCTCATTCTTGATAATTAGGTGCTATAAGGACTTAGAAGTAAGCATGGTACATTGGCATTTGAACCTTTTTTTTTTAGATTTTAATCTATTTTCTATGTGTCAAGAGTAGAACTTCATTGTTGCATTCAAGTTCATTTGATAGGTTGTTTCATTGGGGTTCAACATGCATTACCTTATCCATAAGCTATAAGTGATGTGACTTGTAATGGCTACAATTTTAAAAATTATATTTGCTTCTTATAGATTGCATCATTTTAGTTGGTTTATATTTTTTTCATAGATTACATCATTTTAGTTGGGCACTTAAATTTGAAACCAAACTATGTAGATTAAGAATCATAATTTGTTAATGTGATTACAACAAACTTCTGAGATCGTCTTGCTCAAAGAAGTGAGTATTGCAAGTTTCATGAGCATCTTGTCTCTAAACTAGAGAAGACAAAAGACAAAGGGATAAAGTTTAAGGATTTGGAGGATTGGTTTAGCTTGCTAGATGAACTGCGACAATGGTTTACCGAAAATGCTACTTACTTGGTTAACTAATTAATTATTTAAAAATTATAATTCACCCAATGATAGTTTAGGAATTAAAAGAACTGAAATTTTATTTTGTTAGTTGATTGTTAGACACTATATATATATATTATTTGTTGGATATATATTTTTTATTTCTCTGTCAAACACACGATGACGAATAATATTCTGCATTATTAGCCATTGTTCTTACTGAAACTAGCTATGAAGTTGACATTTTCAAGTTGGCAGCTATTGACTCCATAAGTTCAATAGCTCTCATGTCCGTTACTCTTGATGCAATGTTTGAACCTGATATATCCCTAACCAATTGTGTCATCTACATCAAATGTATATAACCAAGTGCATTTGATCTACTCTACTTATTGGCGTATGCCTTACCATATGCGAATTGCTCAGTCGATGTGACATGGATCATGAACATTTTTGTGGACTGTAAGAATGTCATCATTTTACTTTGGATACGGTTTGTTTCATGGATACGGTATTCCGGATTTCTTACATCCGGATCTCTTATACTTGAACAACAAGAGTTCTCTTTGGAGCACTTTTTATTATTTTAGGAATAAGCATTCTCACCTTTTAGGTGAGTTGAATTATTCTACTTATTCCGACAATAACACGTCCGCACCAAGAATAACGCGTCCGCGCTCTCAAACTCGGATTCGCAGAATAAGCGTCATAAGGCAACCTATTCGACCCTTTATCCGAAACAAACCGGCCTTAGAATTTCCTTTGTAGGAGGTGTAATTTTTTATTCTTTTTAGATACTGATAGAAGCATGAAATATTCATAAGTTCATAAATGGAGGTATCAACCATCTTCCTAGCAATACTTTCATTTCCATTTTATACACATCCACAGCAAATTTAAAAAAAAAATGGTTTCTCTTCTTGTTTGCTTAATTTACAATTGGATTACTTGACTAAGATGTTGTGTTTGATATTCAATGCAAATAACTGGTGACTTGATTTAAACTCTCCTTTCAAGGCCATTCCTTGGCATGGCAATTCTCTGGCCTAGCAGCAGAATTCACCACCTGTCTGCTTCCTTTCAGTGACAACTTTTCTCAGTGAAGAGTCAAGTCACTGTAGATCATATTTTCTGGATCTCAATACATCCCATTCACAAAGACTAATAGTGAATTTGATACTTCACTTACTCTCTTTAATCGGATGACTAATCCATTCTTAGTACTTGTTAGTCGGGGTATATTGAGGTCAAGAGAATCTCATCTTTTAAGTGAGTGACCCGGATGCCCCACAACCTATGGTCCAAAAGATGCAAATCCATTGTAAGCTTTGAACTTTGGGGACTCATGTCACATGCTATGAGACCTAATGCCTTAGATGACAGCTCCTTAGTGACATTGGATTTTGCCTCTTCGGCTGGAAATATTTTCCCCAAATCAACTGACCTTTTGCATCACCTGATATCAACATATTGGTGTCTCACTCCACTCCCCATAAAAGGCAATTGTTTCAGCATTAAGGGATGCGTCCACTTGGCAATTTTGAACTCACTTTTCATTTCATTAGGAAAGGTGGGCCCCATTGTTAAAGGAACTAAAAACCCTAATATGTGATTATATCCTCCACCATCTTTGTTGCTACATTATTTTGGACATTCGGTGTCCGTTACTACAATAAAGGAAGGTTTTGATCAAATATTCATCCGGCATGTTACTTAACAACCTTGCATATTTGGTTTTGCTTTGGCTCTTCTTTCCGTCGAATAATCAATTTCTACTCATAGTCTATGTAAACAATTTCCATGTCGAACATTGCTAAAAAGGAAAGCTTGCTGCACGGCACAAGGTGCAACCCATTTTTTTTTTATTCTTTTGTTTTTTGAAATTCTTTTAGGGTCAGGTCTGTCTTGCCCGTCATATTCGTACAACTTGATCTTTAGTTGGACAATAAAAAAAATTCTTAAAAATAAAAAGACGAATCCCCTTTTATTGGGCTCGGGTGTTAGGGATTTTTTTACATTATTTATTGGAGTTAAATTTTTTATTTTTTAGATCGTCTAATCAGAAATCAAGTTGCACGGACATGTCAAGCATGATGGACTCGGACTTAATTTAAAAAATAAATAAATAAATTAGACAACATCTCATGCAGGGCAACAAATATTACTCAAACAAATTAAATTTATTGAGAGCATAGCGCATTTCCTTAACTGGTGAAAGGTATAAGGTTGGCTGCCAATGGAATTGATGACAAGATTGTGAACAATCTATATATAATTACATTAAAAAAAGTCAGAAGAAACAGAATGGTAGACATTAGGGAGGACTCCACTAGTATTAGTGTCCAAAAGTATCGGAAGACCATCTTAGCCAAAGCATTAGAAGAAGGAACCACCTGTGCCTCTAAATACGTGCCCCATGATAGCCGCGCATCTTAGTTAGTTCTTGGGTTTTTTGCATATGTACCCCTCAAATATATCATGTTTGCATGTTTACCCCCAACTCTCACATATTATTATCAAATACCCCTAAAATCTTAAAAACATCACATTTATACTCCTCCCATTAAACTTAGGTAAATTTCAACGAAATATGTCAAAAATATTATATAAATCATAATATCATGAGAGGTGTCAGGAGTACATAATGTAAGATTTTAGTGAATTGAGAAGTATACATGTAAATCTAAGAGTATTTATGCACAATCATTAGATTTAGGAGTATAACTGTAACTTTCTAAAGCTTTTAGGACTAGTGATGCTAATATGTGAGAGTTGAAGATATATATGCAAATATGATGTATTTAAAGAGTATATATGCAAAAAACCCTTAGTTCTTCCACCCCTCTCTCCTTACCTTTATATTTGGGATTGAACTAAATTGCATTTGTCATGCCTCTTTGAATATAAGCATACGTCCAATTTCGTCTGTAGTTGGACCTACTATACCCCAGCCTCTACCTAAAAGTTGGATTTGAAGTCTTTTGTTGGTTTTGGAACTTTACCTTATAATCCTTTGCAATTAAAAAAAAATTAAAGCTTTTTGCATGGCTTAGCATGTTTTGGTAGGCAACATGGCTAAACCACTCGAATAATCATTTGCACCAGTTTGTTTGACCATCCTCAACTTCGATGAGAATGATTAAGAAATATTCTTAGAAGATGCTGAAAACATAAATTTTACTTACATGTACTTAAGAAAATGTAAAAAAAAAACATTTGGTTCTATCGGTTAAATGTATAGCTTTATAACTATGTAGATTTAATTTTAAGAATATTAACCAAAAATAGATTCTCTCTGTTCTCTTAAACAAATGCTTTTGTGGCAATTTATACATGTTAGGGCTAATGGTATAAAAAGGTGGTGAGATAGGTTATACTTGGGCAGTGCACCTCCATAGTCAAGTTATGACTTTTCCCAACTAAATATAGAGTTGGGTTGCAATCGGTACACCGATTTTAAAAATGGATACGTAAATACGAAAAAAATCTTCTTGTTTCGGTCTTGAGGTGTTTCCAAATCCAAACTTTGGGATAAGCAAATAGATGCGAAAACAGAAAGGCTCATTTTCACATCTACTCTATGATATTTATTTCGATAATATATCATTAGTTATATTTTTTCTATACCATTAAGGACTTGAATTTTAATTTGAAATTAGGTAGATGAATTGTCAATACTTTAGTTTGATAAAGGGTGATATTTTCATAAAGGAGGATAAATTCTTCACTCGTATTCATGTCTAATATCAGATTAAGCAACGGTAGTACTATCTTAACCTAATATAATATACGTCATATATATGTGACTTATAATTAAGCATCGCATGATAGGTGTCTTACGACTGTTAATATATGCGATGAGTGGGAAAATTGAAAATGGATACATACGTTTCTGTTTCTATTTTCATATAGGAAGCGGATGCATAAACAAAAATATACATTTTCGTTTCCGCTTCCATTTCGATATTCTATATAATAGATATGTTTCTGATTCCTATCCGTTTGCAGTCCTAGCATAGAAGGATTTTTTGCAAAAAGTTCAATGTTCTCGTATTGGTGAAGGTCACGAATCAATCATAAATAGATGTTAATTAAGTTGGGCGTACTCAAATCATAAGTGATCTGCAACCCTCCATTTCTTAGCTTCTTGTTGTTACCGGTGGCGGATCCAGATTTTGTCAAATTTATTGACCAAATTCAAAATAGTTAGTCCGAAAATCTATTTATCCAGTCTAAGACCCCACTGGCTCAGTTCAAGATCCTATATGACCTGATCCAAGACCCCACTGACCCAGTTATACTTATAACCTAATGTTCGAGTGACCCCACTAGACGAAATTTCTGCGTCCGCCACTGGTTGTTACTCCTTATGATGAGTATGGTTGTTAAGTAAAACTGTTGATTAACACCATTATAAATGAAAAGCCCTTTTCTAAACACCTATCTAACAAGGATTTAAAATTCACATCTTCCCCTTGTTGCAATGAAGTCTCCCATGGAAGCTCCAAGTATAATGCCTTTTCTTCTTGTGCATCTGTATCAACTTCTAAATAATTGTTGGAGATGGGATTTCTACTTAGAACCTTTCTTATAAAATGGAGGTCAAATATTGTTGTGCCATAGACCTTTTGATAGATTCCCTTTAGTGGCAGTGCTACTATTATGTGCCCTTTCTCAAATATTCGGCCTATTCCCTTCCCCTTTAGTGAATTAGAATGTTCTGAGCCCAAATATTGCATACGCCTAAGAGCTACATGATAAAAGACTATATAAATCAAGTTTGATTTCCAAGTGGCATTCACATTATTCTCCCAATTGTCATGGAAATAAACTCCCATCTGTGCAAACCAACAGGTTCGCTTGCCAGCTGGAACTTTAAGATTTAAAACGTTGGTTCCTCGCTAGGGGACTTGTCCTAGTGTGCATATATTCCAAGTTATAGAATACTTCCAATATTAAATGAACTAAATGTTCCCCCAAAATGTTGAGGATTGGGGTTGGATTGAATCAAATCAGCTTATCTAATGCTGGCATTAGCTATAGACCAAATTCAGATCATGCAAAGAACATCACGACCATGACCCTGATGAAATATCACAAGCCCAAGCTCATCATAGGAGCAGTCCAACATCAGCATTGTTTATTCCAAGGTCAATGTCACTGGTTAGATTACCTTGAAAAAATCAATACTTGGCTGATTAAGCCCACTAAACAGGCCTTGGGTCTGCTCATTATTAGGTTGTCATCATATGTTCAGGATGCTAGCACCAAACTTTAGCTCTTTCAAAGGAGCTTTGGATTTCTATATCTTTCACAGTAGAGGTCCATGTTGCCCATTCTTAAATTATCTTTAACAGCTATTCTTGAAAGCTGCTTCTCACCCCTCATTCTATAAACGAAGAAGATATTTTCATTCTCTATTTCTAATGAAAATGTCATTTGGCTATTATTCTTAAAATGCTTTTCTTGAGGGAAAGTTTTCCAAATACCAGAAGGAGGCACTATAAGCATTCTTATTCTCCCCAAAATGGTCCCCTTTATTCTTAGAATGCTTTCCTAGCTAGAATGGTTATTAAACAGGCTCACTTTAAGCGAAGATAATTTTATAAGAATAGATGTCTGAGATTTCCTTAGTGAACCTTCACTCACCAGCCTTGGAATGAGAAATTTTCTATATAGAAAAACTTTTTAAAATCTAAATATTGATTTATACGGAAAAATGAAGACAACCAAAAACGTGTTCTTGGGAAAAAAGGATGTTTCCCTTGCTATATGACTGATACAAAGATGAAATATCAATAGGTTTATATTTATTGATCCCATCTTTTATAGAATCAATTCCCCCTTCTAATTGTACAAAAATATTTGGAGCTCAACATGTCTAGAAGCATAGGAGAATGTTCTTTTGCGAATACTATTAATAGTATTCAATATTGGGTCATTCATACGATTACTGTACCTTCCCTATTTATTACGGATTGGTCATCCATAAGTACGGGTTTAGCTTACAATGTGTTTGGAAGCCCCTGGCCCCGAATATTTCACAGAGAACCGACAACTGATTTCATTAATAACTAACCATTTTGACTCTTTAGAACAACTTGACGAATTTAGTAGATCCTTTTAGGAGGTCGTAGTGACTATAGATCGAATCTATCCAATTTTTACAGTGCGATGGTTGGTTGTCCTACCGTTTCTTTTTTAGGGTCAACATCAACAACGCAGTTCATCCAACAATAATCCTAATCCAAGTTATAGAGTTATGACACAATAAAATCCAAATGAACAAAATGTTGAATAAAGATCTTTCAAAGACAGCTAGCAAAGAAGTACGAACATGCTCCAATGTTATATAAGAAATATGGCTCTAAAATGAGCATTAGCAACCCATAAATGTGCAGCTTCAAGGCTATTTAGTTTCATGTGAAACTGGCTGCACGCAAGACCTTTCCTAAAAGGTGTAACACAATGACTCATTCAGCAATCGCAAAAATTCTAGTTAATGGAATTCATAATTTGTTGATCCCCTCTTTTTTCTGGTTTTGATATCTGATAGGGTAAGCCGAGTGGGCCCAAGTAATTGGACCGAGAGATGGGCCGGAAGGCTACCAGATTAATCAAGAGGGCCGATGGGGCCGAGAGGTAGAGCCCTCTCAGACTCGGCCCAATCCAGAGTCAATAGAGATATGGGCTTTCGGCCCAATAGAGAAGAAAAGACCCTAACATTTTGGAGATGTGTGTTCTCATATCCAAGTACAGTCCCACATCGTCTGCCATAAAGAAGGCTTTCCCACCTACTCCCTACAAATAGAATAATGCTTGCATCAGAAAAGGTAAGTGACATACGCCTCCTCTTTCCTCTTAATACCTCACCCTTATCCTCCTAAGATAACTAACTTGATAAGAGTTGCTGGACAAAGGTTTTATTCGCCCCAATACTTCTCCGTAGGTGGTCCTATTTTGTTTGTTAGAAAGAAGGATGGTTTCTTAAGGTTGTGTATTGATTATAGACAGTTGAACCAGATGACGGTGAAGAACAAGTACCCACTTTCTAAGATTGATGATTTGTTGGATCAATTGCAGTCTGACAAGGTGTTTTCGAAGATTGACTTGAGGTCAGGATATTACCAGTTGAGGATCCATGAGTCAGATGTAAGTAAGACAGGTTTTAGGACTCAGTATGGGCATTATGAGTTTTTGGTTATGCCTTTCGGCTTAACCAATGTTCCGGTAACTTTTATGGATCTGATGAACTAGGTTTTCAAAGCTTATCTGGATCAGTTTGTGGTGGTGTTTGTGGATGATATCTTAGTGTATTCTTCTTCTGAGGAAGAGCATACTAGACATCTTCAAGTGGTGTTGTAGGTCCTGAGGGAGCACCAAATTTATGTTAAATTCAACAAGTATAAATTTTGGTTAGATAAGGTGCACTTTCTAGGGCATGTCATTTCTTGTGATGGTGTTTTAGTGGATCCAGCTAAGGTTAAAGCAGTGATGGAATCCAAAGGTCAAAAGCTTCTTGGGATTGGCAGGATACTACAGGTGATTTATTTAGGATTTTTGTTTCATAGCAGCACCCTTATCGAAGTTGACTCGCAAGGGAGTTCGTTTTGTGTAAACCGAAGAGTGTGACCGGACCTTTGCTAAGCTAAAGGCTCGTCTCACTTCAGCTCCTATCCTAATTCTTCCTTTTGGTTCGGGTGGGTTCATGGTCTATTCAGATGCTTCTGGTCATGGTTTAGGTGCGGTCTTGACACAGCATGGAAGGGTCATAGCCTATGCTTCTAGGTAGCTGAAAGGCATGAGGAGAACTATCCCACTCATGATTCGGAGTTGGCAGTTTAGTGTTTGCACTAAAGATTTGGCGACACTATTTGTATGGGGATAAGTTTCAAGTTTTCACTGATCATAAGAGCTTGAAGTATATGTTCACTCAAAAGGATTTGAACTTCAGGCAGCGTAAGTGGATGGAGTTCATTAAGGACTATGATCTCGACCTTTCTTATCACCCAGGCAAGGCTAACTTTGTAGCAGACGCCTTGAGTCGGAAGACGGTCGTGTCATATCTCATGGCTCAAGAATGAAAATGGTATCAGCAAGTTGCAGAGTCTTCCTTCAGAATTCCTCGAGATTGGCAAAGCAGTGGTGGCTAGTTTGACTGTAAGACCGGTGGTATACCATACAGTGATTGAGGCTTAGAAGGTAGATTCAGAGCTACCGCAAATTCTTCAGATATCATAGGTGGAACTATAGGAAGATGGCACAGTCAGGTTTAGAGGTAGACTTTATGTTCCAACAGAGGAGGATGTACGCAAGAGTGTTCTTGATGAGGCACATCATTCTAGATATGCCGTGCATCCTGGAACTACCAAGATGTACCATGGTTTGAGGAAACATTTTTGGTGGCTAGGGATGAAGAAGAATGTGGCTGAATATGTGGCAAAATGCATGATTTGCCAACAGGTGAAAGCAAAGCATCAGAGGCCAAGCGGTTTATTGCAGCCATTGCCGATACCATAGTGGAAATAGGAGCATATGACTATAGATTTTGTGATGGGATTGCACGTAACCTCCAACAAGAGAGACGCGATCTAGGTGATTGTTGATCGATTGACTAAGTTAGCTCACTTCCTAGCCATTAAGAAGGATTGGTCAGTTAGCAAGATGGCCAGACTGTTTGTGGATCGGATCGGGTCTTTGCATGGTGTGCCTTTATCTATTGTGTCAGATCGAGATCCGAGGTTCACCTCAGGGTTTTGGAGGAGTTTTCATAAGGCTTTGGGTACTTAATTGGCGTTCAGCTAGGGTTACTACTCTGAGACTGATGGTCAGTCAAAAAGGACCATTCAGACTCTAAAAGATATGTTGAGGGCTTATTGTCTGGAGTGGGGAGGTTATTGGGAACAACACTTACCTACTGTGGAGTTTGCATACAACAATAGCTATCATTCCAGCATCGGCATGGCGCCATACGAGGCATTGTATGGGCGACTGATAGCCAATGATTATGTCGTTAAAATCCCAAGCTAACAATCATATTTTAATCGACTCATGTAAACTAATTTTACAATAGCAATGGTGAGTCCGAGTCGATCCACAAGGAGTTAAATTTTTAACTTTAAAAACTTCGGAATTTAGTTAATCTAAAAAAAACAATTTATAACTTGAATTAATTAATTAACTACTTAATGAAATTAATCTAGGTTTACAAATCTAACTGGCCTAATTCTTAAAAGAACAAAGACAACCACATTCAAAGTTGAGAAGAGAGAGAGATTAACAAAAGATTGCAAAAATAATATAACTTCTATATTGAACTAATCAAGTTTTATGCAACAAGAAACAATAAACAATAATAACTTAACTTAACTAAACTAAAATAAGCCAAAACAAAGTAAAAGATGATACTAATAATACAAGTTGCAGCAGTGCGGTGGCAGTAGGAAGCAGGCGAGCTGAGAAATGGAGAGGGAGAAGGAAAGTGCTTCCAACCAAACGATTCTGGGAAACGGAGAAGGAGAGGGAATAGCCCGTGGGGAGAGAGCCTACGGGAGAGAAAGAAATAGCGAGAGGGAAGAGAAGAGTCAGGCGGCGGCTGAGGAGAGAAAGATGCCCCGAATAGGAGGGTCTCAGGTTCGTGAGGATTATTTTAAAGAAAAGGGAAGGAAAGTTTTTTTAAAAAAAGAAAGTGAGAGAAAGGAAGGCGGCTGGCCCTTCTTGGGTTCTTCTTGGCCATTGAATTAGGGCAACACTAGGGCATCAAATGACGTTTTTACCCCTGCTTTAATCTTTTGGTCAAAATGAAGTCGAATTTATTGAGATTCGAACACTAGACCTCCCCCAAATTTTCAGAAACTCCACCAACTGCACTGCATCATCGGCATGTCCTGTTCACATAGAATAAATATAAATTAACATATTATCATTAAAAAATCATTATATTTATTTATTTCATCTCGGTTTTGTCGAAAAATCGCAAATGCGCTATACTCCATTAATCACATGAAATAACGATGTTTTTAAGTCAGAATTTGACGAACTTGGTACCGTTGGACTTGGTACGCAATTATCTATCATTTCATGCTATTTTACAGATAAAAACGTGAGTATGATGCGTATGATTGCCCTTAAATGATCAATTTAACAATTTATCAGCGACCATGTCGATCTCCATTGAATTAGTTTAAGATTGGGGAGAGGTAGATAGTAGGGCCAGAGATGATACAGTAGTGTGCAGAGGTTACTAGACTGGTGCAGTAGAGGTTGATTGTAGTTCAGAGCAGGCAGAAGAGTTATGATGATGTTCGTAGAAGACCGCTTGAGTTTGAGGTTGGGGATCACGTGTTCCTCTGGGTCTCACCCTCGAAGGGTGTGATGAGATTCGAGAATCGAGGCAAGCTAAGTCCGCAATTTATCAGGCCTTTTCCTATTCTGGCTCGAATTGGGAAGACAGTGTATCGACTAGCCTTGCCACCCAATCTTGTTAGAGTCCACGATGTGTTCTATATATCAATGCTGAGGAAGTATGTGCAGAATCTATCCCATGTGTTAGACTTTTCAGAGTTAGAGGTCTCGGAGGACTTATCTTTCCCAGAGTATCCAGTGCGCATTGCAGATCGTAAGGAGCAAATCCTACAGATTAAGGTTGTTCCTCTACTGACAGTAATCTGGCAACATCGTTCTAGAGGTGAGGCGACTTGGGAGCGAGAGGATGAGATGCGAGAGCAGTTTTCCTATCTTTTGCAGTGAGTCTTCTCCTTTGAGCATTGTATTATCTTTTTCCTTTAGCGTTATCATACTTGCGGTAATTTCGGGGACAAAATTTTCTTAAGGGGAGGAGGATGTAAGGACTGAGGTTTCATGTCCAGTTATCGGGTTGGTTTCGATTTGGATCGCCTGGTTTGGGTCTTTGGGGGCAAGGTATCTGGGTTCTGAACTATGTCCAACTGGCAATACGCGCTTCTGAAAGGCGTCGGCCCTGCACAACGTGATTCAATGCCATGCATGCATGACCTGTGTACAGGCGTTGGGAGACATGGCGAGACCCAATTTTGTCATCTGAATGGCGTCGTTCTGGGACGACGCGATTTAGCTCAGAGGGGTTAATGTTAGTTTTAGGTGGCCTACAAGCCAATCTGACTATGTAAATCTTGTTCATTTATTAATATAATGGCATAATATTCATTATGTGTAAATCGCATTAATTTTCGTTTCATAATGAAGTCCGTGAATATGTGCTATAGTGATCAAATTATGATGAGATCATACTAATGGGATTGATCACTTAAACACACATATTCTTAATCGTTCCTAGTCGAAGGATATCCGAGAAGGACATCGGATATCCGGTTAGACTAGTACAGATTACTCCTACTCATATGATGAGGGTGACTGATCTCATAAGTCACTTGTGTGGAGACACTAAGGCGAATCTGTAGGTGCTCATTGGAGAATGAGTTCACTGAACTGATCCGACTGAATCGTTGGATGGTATTGTACCTCACTGTCAACCAGCTTGATTCAATTGTCGCAGTTGCGTGAATGGTCCTCGGACCTAAGACACCAAGGACACCTTGTCGGTGGACTTCTATGCTTTGACCTTGGTTTACGAATCTCTAGCCACGGGATTCTAAAACGTCAAGGATTGGGTACAGCGGAATACCGTCGAAAGGAATTGTCTGTCAATAAGGAATCATTCGCTCTCGGTACGATGAGAGAGAATACTCTAGGAAGGATGCGCGGAAGTCCCTAGCCAGGGCGGACGATAATATCAGGAAAGGAGTTTTCCGATATTCATCAGCGGCATCCAATCCAAGTGAGTCGACCGGTTAGGGTTTGACAGCACGCCATACCCTGAGTTGACTCGAGAGCATTGTACGAATGAAAGATTATATCCACGCGGTAACTGTCGGCGGAAAGGTTCCAAGAGTGGGTTGCTTAACCCCAATACCTTCCGGGTTCACGCGGTGTTGCTTGGCACCCAACGTAATCGGAAGCCCAGTCGACTTCATTGTGCGACATCAATTCGATTGATTAATTAATTAATAAAGAGTTATTAATTGATTAATAAACCCAGTGAGGAGTCACTGGGCTTATTAGGCTGTTAACCGGACTGGTAATTGGGCCTAGAAGGTCACACGCAAATGATTCTCAAGGCGATGGATAAATAAGTGGGTTTTATATAAACTAGAGGTTTTTATGAAAAATTGCGCGGTTAGTATAAAATTTAGCGAACGGGCTGAGCAGGCCAAGCTGCTGCTAACCCTAGCCGCCCCTCCTCTATTTCTCTCTCTCTCTGGCGTCCCAGACAGATCCAGATCTGCTCCGCCGCTTCTCCGACTCCCGTTCGACGGAAAATCGTCCGCATGTTGCGGCGATTGTTGCGACGACCGGCGGAGGTTTTGTGGGCTACGAAGAACGAGGAACGTGAGGATATCCGTCGCGAGGAGGATCGCGTGGACTTCGCTAGAGACCGGGCGCTTGCACGGCTTGCGGTGTCGCACCGACGGAACCGAACGGTTGCGGATTCGAATTTGCACATGGTAAGAACTTATTATCCGATAATCTAGTTTTTCCGATTTTCGAAACGGGAACGGATCTCCGTTTTTATTTTTAATTCCACTGCGCCGGAGATCCGGAGAACCCCAAGAACCCAACAGTGGTATCAGAGCCAGGTTCCACTGTTTCTCATCCCGTTTCGGTGTCCGATTTGATAATTCTACTAATTATTCCATGCTGTAATTCGATTATTTTGCCGAAACTATGTTCATAAGATGAACTAAAATAATATGATTGTTTTTATTTCTGCGAAATTCGGATTTTCATTTGGGGGTTACGAAGAACCGGGTTTACGGCGGCCTCGTTCTATCACCTCAAGCGTTGGGGAGGTGAGCGGGAACCCCAAATCCCTTTAGGGATGTTCCTGCTCACCACTAGACCTGTGGCCGGTGCCGGAGAAGCCTCAGGAGGTGGCCGGAGGGAGCCCCATCTCCTTCATCTTCCACGGTTTTGAATAAAGTCTGAAAAACCAGATTATTTTCTGATTTCTGGGGCTCGGGATGCACCCCAACCGGAAGCCACCGGCGTGCCTGCCAGCGCCGGGGGCACCGCCGGCATGGCCGGGCGGCACCGGTGGCCCGGCCATCGGAGCCCTGCTGCTCCTTCCCGCTGCAACCTGCAACATGCAGGTTTAGGGTTCGGGTTAGAAAGGGGGTGGGGCGCCGGGTTGCAGAAGGCCCCATGGGCCGGGTTCTTGTTGGCAAACCGGACTAGGTCCGTGGATGAACCGGCCTTGGACGGCCTGGGCCAGGGGCCCGAGCCCATGGCAAGGCGCCTCAGACCTGGCCCGAACCATGGCTCAGCCAAATGGTTGAAACCCATTACCCTCCCTTAAAAATATTTCCAATACCCCTTTTAAACCCCAAAATATACTCATTTAATTTATATATAAAATTGAATTTTAATTTTAAAATTCAAAAATGTTTTGAAATTTTAAATTATTTTTCAATTTTATTTAATTGGGCTTTTATTAATGATTTTGAATCATTAAGTCATTTTAGGGTTAATTAATTAGCAATTAGTTGTTAATTAATCAAGGTTAATATTAGTTTAAATGTTAAATTAATAATTAACCTTAATATGACTAATTTAAGGAATTAAAGTTAGTGGTTAATAGTTATAATCTAAATTGTAAGATTTTTAATTGTTTAATCATTAATTGTTAATTCTTTAGAGTTAGTTATTAATTTAAGAGTTAAATTAATAATTAATTCTAATAACTAATTTAAGTGTTAAATTAGTAGTCCTTAATTAATTATTGTTAGTCATTAATTTAATAGTTAAATTAATGATAACTTTAACTATCTAATCTAAGAGTTAGGTTAATTAGTTAGTGTTAATTATTAGTTTAAAAGTTAAATTAATAATTAACATTAATTGACTGATCTAAATGTTAGATTAGTAATTAATAATTAATTATAGTTGATTATTAATTTAAGTGTTAAATTATTAATTAACTTTGTTAGACTAGTGTAAGAGTTAAATTAGTTATTAATAGTCTAATTGTTAGATTATTAATGGGGTTTAATCTAAGTATTAGATTATTAGAATTATTCTAATTTACGTGGAATAATCTGGAATTATTAATTTAGACTGTGTGCACATGTGATGTGTATTTTGATGCTTTTAAATTTGATTTGATTGCATGATTAATTTGATCGAAAGTGTTTTCGAAATTCAAAATATCAATTTTGATTGGAACCTAGTTTTGAAAGCCAAAATTATATATTTTGAAAACTCTTTTATTTTAGCCATGTGATGCGCTGAATCATATGTGGATTGTTTAAAACACATCGTGGTCATGGATATGCACTTTTAATTATTCATTTAATGAATGGATTGTGTGGATACTGGATGTTTGTTAGATATTTATTAATTGTTAATAAATAGAGGTCTGCGTACCTCTTTCTCTCTCTAACTCCGATGTACTACTACCTCCCTCTCTCTTGTACTCGCTATAAGGATCTCTTCTAATTACATGTAAATTTTAGTATTTATTGTAATATGATCGAGGCAACTGAGGAAGGAGCGAGGACGATCCACAGATGCAACCAGGAAGGCGATATGATGGAGATCTCTTGCCTATGTGTTTGTAGGTTTCTCTAATGTAAATGTTATATTAGAATTGTGTGTTGTGAGTGCTTAAAATGATCGTGTGATTAACATGAAAAAAAAAATCTATGTTATTTAGTGCAAAAATAAACCTATTAAAAACAGAAACTACGTGCAGTGATCGCCAGAAACTTTTGACTTAAAAGTTCCAAAAGAGGGTTTGATCGCTTACCTGTTTGAATGCGGAAGATATTGAGCTCTTGATTCCCCTCCTTCAGCCGGCTGAAGAAAGAGAGCCCTTCTCGTTCTTTGTTCTTGCTGTTGAATTTGAAGTTGAGGATTTGAGGATCGCCCAAAAATTCTTGTGACTTTGTGCTTGATTTACTCATTTTGATTCTCTTGTTGAGTGCAGCAGAAATAGAAAGAAAAGAGATGAAGAAAATAATGATGAGAACTTTCAGCAAGAATAGTATCTATTCTAATCATGATGTTAAACATGCAATTAAACAGCAAACTTACTTGTTTAATGGCTTTTGAAACCCCTTAATCAAATAGGTTTTGAAAAGAATGAATGTGTTGTGTGTTGCATGGAGTGAATGGTGAAGAATGTAGAACTAAATGAAATGAATGCAGAAAATAAAAGACTTATGCCCAATGGTTGAATTCTTGAATGGATGAAGAATCTTGAAAGGACGCCGACTTCTGGAAATGGCAACGCTTCGGCATTCCGATGTTGTTGCTTCGATCTTCAACTCGCTATTGCTCAATGATAATTAACTCAAGATTACGCTTTTTTTTTAACTCTTCAAGATGTAAGGTATTTATAGGCTTCTTCTGCGTCCGCGGATTTACATGAAAAAAACCTCGGATTTATCTATCTTAACCAACAGATAATTATAGATTAATTCATCTTTATCTGTAATTATCTAAAACGCGTCCGCATTTGCTGACGCCTTTCAGATTAATTAAGATAAAGATAAACATCTGGAAAACTTATCTTTATATGTATTAGTTAAAACGCGTCTACATGTTCAGACGTCTTTTACACTAATTAAGATAAGGATAAACATCCGGAAGAGAAGTAGAAATAGCCTAGGAAACCTAAAACGTGTCGTTCCTTACAGACGCCTTTTAGTTAATTAATCAACTGATTAAAATTCAAATTTAAACGTTAAAATAAGAATAAACTCTAAATCGCGTCCACACAGGTAGACGTCTTTTAGACTTCTTCATATTTTAATTGAAATTTGAATTAAAATCAATTTAATTGATTAACTTAAACATGTCTGTTAAATCCGACACTTAAAAAGATCAATAAAAATTAATCAATGATTAAATATCAGACCATTCTGAGGCATTATTATATGATATGAAATTTACGTAAAAAATGACGTCAAAATTAGCGTCTACATGTGTGCGTTTGACTGTTGGCTCTAGTCAAACCCGTTGTGCTATCCATGACCACACTTGACATGTATGAGATGTATTGTTTTCTTTTGATTATGAATCAAAGCAAGTATAGTATTTAGTAAATATATACGATATATTTATATACTATCACCTAAGAAAGACCAAGATAAAAGTTATCTAAATACCCTCAGATAAACTCTAAGCTATAACGCGAGTAGTTAAGAACTTATCGCGTGGTCCACCATCGTTATAGTCATAGGATTCGAATCACTTTAGACAGGTTTGTTATGCTATCCACAAGGCCTGTTTAATTGGGAGGAGAAACTATGGCTATGGCATTAGATGCCTATATGATCAGGGTAAAGGAACCATGTAGCTTTGTTGTGCTATCCACAAGGGCTGCATGCAAATCTATGCTCGTCACGTAACAATGGTTAGCTTAGATCAGAATTAGTGGTTTGTTGTACTATCCACAAGGCCATTAAATCTCTGGGGACCGAAGCTATGATCAGATATTGCAAGGAGTTGCAAGTCCCATGAGTTGGGTGCTCTTTGATTGTATTACAGTTTGTTATGCTATCCACAAGGCTGTACTGCAAGTCATTGAGATTATGATCCCCACTAGGAGATTGTCGGCGTCTCCCATTCTGTATAACTGAGGGTTATACAGTCCGTCGAAAATTAATAGGAGTTAAAACTTGAACAAAAGACCATGTCTTGTTTTATATTTAATATTTGAACATCTGCTAAAATAGAACTTATCTCCTGTAGGGAATTATGTCGTCGAATAACCTACTCAGCGGCATACTTGATTCCCTTTTGACTTACCTGATCTACTCAGATTGGCTCAGACACTTGAAGAATGTCTTCAGATCTGAGCAGATTGCCTACGCCCTTAATGCTGATCATCTTGCTGAATCGGCATTAGATGCCCATGAAGTAGAGATGATAGCTAACAATAAAATATCGAAGGACAAAGGCAAAAGAGTAGTAAAGGGTGACTGCTTCTACTGTAAGCAGCATGGTCACTGAAAGAGGAACTGCAAGGAGTTCCTCAACGATAAAGATCATGGAAAGGTGAAGCTGTCTGAAGCTTCAGATATCTATATGATAGATATCAACTTGTCAGTTAGAGATTCCACAACTTGGGTATTAGATACCGGATGTGCTTCTCATATCTGCCATGATGTGCAGATGCTGACAAATAAGCGTAAGCTGAGAAAAAGCGAGGTGGAATTGAGGCTAGGAGACGGCGCAAAAGTTGCGGCGATTGCTGTAGGGACAGCAAACCTCGGGCTTCCATCTGGAGACGTCTTATCATTGGAAGATGGTTATTATGTTCCTAGCATAATGAAGAACATCATATTAATATCTTGTTTGGACAAGATAGGATATAGGTTAACTATTGAGAATAGAAGTTGTTCGATTTATTATGGTAATAAATCAATAGCTTCAGCATCTTTAGTCAACGGTCTATATCTTTTAGATGTTTCTTATTACAATCTTCATATTGATAATGTTCTTAAGAAGAGCAAGAATTGTGTGAACCAAGCCTACATGTGGCATTGTAGACTTGGGCATATTGGTGAAAGCAGACTGCAAAAGTTGCACAAGCATGGATATTTGAATGCATTCGATTATGAATCGTTTGCGACATGTAAATCCTGCCTTATGGGAAAGATGACAAAATCTCTATTTACTGGACATGGAAAACGTGCCAAGGACATTTTGGAACTAATACATTCGGATGTATGTGGTCCAATGTCCACCCAAGCCAAAGGTGGCTTTTCTTACTTCATCATGTTCACCGATGACTTCTCAAGATTCGGCTATGTGTACTTAATGAAGTACAAGTCAGAAGCATTTGAGAAGTTTAAGGAGTTCAAGAATGAGGTAGAGAAGAAGTTAGGAAAGAGTATTAAAGCTCTTCGATCAGATCGAGGAGGAGAATACTTGAGTACTAATTTCACACAATTCTTAAAGGATAATGGTATCCTTTCTCAGCTAATCCCTCCATATACACCACAGATGAATGGTGTATCAGAAAAGATGAATGGCACTTTGTTGGATATGGTGCGATCCATGATGAGCTTTTCGGGATTACCAGTGTCCCTCTGGGGGTATGCTCTAGAGTCAGCAGCATACCTATTGAACAGAGTATCCAGCAAGTCTGTAGCCTCTACTCCATATGAGATATGGAAAGACAGGAAACCAGAACTTTAAAATGTTAAAGTCTGGGGTTATCCTGCTCACGTAAAGAGGCATGATCCAGACAAGCTGGAATCACGAACTGATAAATGCAGGTTTGTGGGATATCCAAAGGAAACCTTTGGATACTACTTTTACCATCCTGATGAACAAAAGGTGTTTGTCGCTAAGAAAGTTGTCTTCCTGGAAGATGAATACCTTCTCCAGGAGAACAGTGGGAGTAAAATAGTACTGGAAGAGGTTTCAGATCTCCAAACAGCTGCATTATCATCAGATGAGATATCAGTTCCTGAATCTGTTCAGGTACACACACATGAGCCTCGTTGATCTGGTAGATTACTTAGACTACCCGAATGATATGTGGGACATATCGCTGAAGGTGAGTCTAAGGTAGAATATAATGAGGATGATGATCCTAAAACCTACTAGGAAGCCATAGAAGGCCCAGAAGCCGGGAAATGGCGAGAAGCCATGAACTCAGAAATCCAGTCCATGTACACCAACCAAGTTTGGAACTTGGAGGACTTGCCCGAGGGTATTGTACCCATCGGTTGCAAGTGGATCGTTAAGAGAAAGATTGGTGCTGATGGACGGATCGACACTTATAAGGCAAGGTTGGTGGCAAAGGGATATCGTCAAAGGCAAGGAATTGACTATGACGACACTTTCTCACCATTTGCCATGATAAAGTCGATCAAAGTTCTACTCGTCATTGCTGCACACTTTGATTATGATATCTGGCAGATGGATGTGAAGACTGCCTTCCTCAACGGTAACCTTAAGGAAGAAGTATATATGATACAACCAGAAGGTTTCACATCCAAAGAATCTCCAGATAAAGTGTGCAAGCTTCAGAGATCCATTTATGGACTGAGGCAAGCTTCTCGGAGCTGGAACATAAGATTTGACGAGGCTGTCAAGTCTTATAACTTCATTAAGAAAGAAGATGAGTCTTGTGTGTACAAGAAGACCAGTGGGAGAGCAGTCACCTTCTTAGTTCTTTACGTAGATGACATACTACTCATTGGGAATGATGTAGCTATGATGTCATCAATAAAGATCTGGCTGTCAAGAAACTTCTCCATGAAGAATTTGGGAGAAGCATCTTACGTATTGAGAATACGGATCTATAGAGATAGATCGAAGAGGATGCTTGGAATGATCTAATCCTTGTACATAGATACCATAGTCAAAAGGTTTGACATGGAAAATTCCAAGAGAGGTCTCATACCGATGAGGCATGGAATTAATCTCTCAAAGGAGTAGTCTCCTAAGACTCCTAATGAGAGGGCATTCATAGATAGAATACCCTATGCCTCTGCCATAGGATCTATCATGTATGTCATGCTATGTACACGGCCTGATGTTGCATTTGCTCTAAGTGTTGCGAGCAGATTTCAGGTTGATCCAAGCGAAGAGCACTGGAAGGCAATGAAATGTATCCTTAAGTACTTGAGAAGAACTAAGGATATGTTTTTTGTCTATGGAGGAGGTGACTTGAAACTGCGAGGCTTTACTGACTCGAGTTTTCAGTCAGATCCAGATGATAGCAAGTCTACATCTAGATTCGTATTTACATTGAACGGAGGGGCAGTGTGCTGGAAGAGTTCCAAGCAAGCAACCACTGCAGATTCAATGACAGAAGCTGAGTACATCGCTGCAGCTGAAGCCGCCAAAGAAGCAGTGTGGTTGAAGAAATTCATCACCGACCTCGGCGTAGTTCCTAGCATCTCTGAGCCTGTTCCGCTATTGTGCGACAACAATGGAGCGATTGCGCAAGCGAAAGAGCTGCGGTTTCATCAGAAATCGAAGCATATTCTGAGGCGCTTTCATCTTATCAGAGAGATCATATCCAGATGAGATGTAATAGTAGAAAGAGTTCTATCTGTCGACAATGTAGCAGATCCACTGACAAAGTCGTTGGCTCAAATTGTGTTTGAGCATCACCTAGAGTCTATAGACTTATTGTATAAAGGTGATTGGCTTTAGTCCAAGTGGGAGATTGTTAGTTTTAGGTGGCCTACAAGCCAATCTGACTATATAAATCTCGTTCATTTATTAATATAATGGCATAATATTCATTATGTGCAAATCGCATTAATTATCGTTTCATAATGAAGTCCGTGAATATGTGCTATAGTGATCAGATCATACTAATGAGACTGATCACTTAAACACACATATTCTTAATCGTTCCTAGTCGGAGGATATCCGAGAAGGACATCGGATATCCGGTTAGACTAGTACAGATTACTCCTGCTCATATGATGAGGGTGACTGATCTCATAAGTCACTTGTGTGGAGACACTAAGGCTAATCTGTAGGTGATCATTGGAGAATGAGTTCACTGAACTGATCCGACTGAATCGCTGGATGGTATTGTACATCACTGTCAACCAGCTTGATTCTATTGTCCCAGTTGCGTAGATGGTCCTCGGACCTGAGACACCAAGGACACCTTGTCGGTGGACTTCTATGTTTTGACCTTGGTTTACGAATCTCTAGCCACGGGATTCTAAAACGCCAAGAATTGGGTACAGCGGAATGCCGTCGAAGGGAATTGTGTGTTAATAAGGAATCATTCGCTCTCAGTACGATGAGAGAGAATGCTCTAGAAAGGATGTGCGGAAATCTCTGGCTAGGGCGAACGATAATATCGGGAAAGGAGTTTTCCGATATTCATCAGCGGCATCCAATCCAAGTGAGTCGACCGGTTAGGATTTGACAGCACGCCATACCCTGAGTTGACTCGAAAGCATTGTACGAATGAAGGATTATATCCACGCGGTAACTGTCGGCGGAAAGGTTCCAAGAGTGGGTTGCTTAACCCCAATACCTTCCGGGTTCACGCGGTGTTGCTTGGCACCCAACGTGATCGGAGGCCCAGTCGACTTCATTGTGCGACATCAATTTGATTGATTAATTAATTAATAAAGAGTTATTAATTGATTAATAAAGCCAGTGAGGAGTCACTGGGCTTATTGGGCTATTAACCGGACTGGTAATTGGGCCTAGAGGGTCACACGCAAATGATTCTCAAGGCGATAGATAAATAAGTTGGTTTTATATAAACTGGAGGTTTTTATGAAAAATTGCGCGGTTAGTATAAAATTTAGCGAACGGGCTGAGCAGGCCAAGCTGCTGCTAACCCTAGCCGCCCCTCCTCTATTTCTCTCTCTCTCTGGCGTCCCAGACAGATCCAGATCTGCTCCGCCGCTTCTCCGACTCCCGTTCGACGGAAAATCGTCCGCATGTTGCGGCGATTGTTGCGACGACCGGCGGAGGTTTTGTGGGCTACGAAGAACGAGGAACGTGAGGATATCCGTCGCGAGGAGGATCGCGTGGACTTCGCTAGAGACCGGGCGCTTGCACGTCTTGCGGTGTCGCACCGACAGAACCAAACGGTTGCGGATTTGAATCCGCACACGGTAAGAACTTATTATCTGATAATCTGGTTTTTTCGATTTTCGAAACGGGAAAGGATCTCCATTTTTATTTTTAAATCCGCTGCGCGGGAGATCTGGAGAAACCCAAGAACCCAACATTTAACACTCTGAACCACCCTCCTTTCTCATTTCCCTCTCTCTCATTCTCTCTTCTTCCTTCCCTCTCTTCCTCTTCCTCTTCCTCCACCACTCCATCTCCCCCACAACCACCTCTCACCACTTCCACCACCATTTCCATTGCGGCTTCACTCTCTGGACAGCAGCCGACATCTTGGCGAAGTGATGGCATCCACGGCCATACTAGTGGCGGCTTGGCTGTGAGGCGATGAGGGGTCAGGAGGAGTTTAAGTAACTGGTAGGGTAATGATCCTCATGCGTGTCTCGATCGATTAAACTTGTGGATTTCGATGATTCCATGTAGAAGATCATGTTTAGGACCCCTTCTTCTATCTATCCTCTTGATAGTTTAGCCATGATCGCATGATGAACATGATTATAACATGAAATAGGTGATTTTTTGTTAATGTTAATGCCATGATTGCATTGAGATTTTTGGGTGAAAAATGAGCATGTCTAGGATGAATTTTGACTAAAATGAGCATGGATTTTATGGAATTGGGTTTGGCATGTTTTAATGGGGTTATTGGATGCATGGTCTCATTGTGTTTGTGTTGTATTTCGGTTTGTGAAAGGGGAGTGCACTGTGGCTCGGTGAGACCAGGGAGAGATGTGGTCTCGGGTGCTAAATCGCATCCACGTAGGCCAACACGATTTGAGAATCGCGTCAGCCTGAGTCGACGCGATTCAGGCATGTGTCTTTGAGTACCCGACATCCGAAAGTGAGGAAAACCAATTTTAAGGTCGATTGAATCACGTCAATCTAAGTCGACGCGATTCAAATCCGAACCCCTCTAATTCTTACGTTCATAGAATATAATTAATGTATGCATTGGGTTAATTTCCCTATATATTATGTAAATTATATTCTGGTATAATATTAGATAACTTTGTTAAATACATGCTTGAAATCATACATTGGGACGGGATTTTTCTACGTGCTCGGAATCATATGTTTTGTAATTATATGATTGTGGACCTAGAGTGATAGTTCGGTTAGTGTTTTACACCCTATGTCAGTACGGGAGTGACATAGTATCAATGTGGAAGTGACATGGCGGCGCCTAGTAGGCGAGGGCTAACGGGTGTACCTCGGGATAATAGTTAGTGCCGGTGTGGAAGTGGCATATTTCGGAGTTTGTCACTCGTGACTGGGCAAGGCAGAACCATCTAGAGCTAGACAGGCCGGAGTAGCCAGCGTGCTATCTGAGGGATTGTTGTTCCGTTGCAGCGGGTTGGTGTTTCCTATTTGACTTGGCAGTTTTGTGTGTGTGCTTCTTACTGTAAGCGTGTGATTTTATTCATTGTTTATTTAGTGCACATATTGCCTATATTTCCTTGTTGCGCTGTGGTTGGAAGGTTGGGATCGCGGGATCCTTACTAAGTCCATTTCTAACTCACTCCCTGCGTTTTTAGGTGAGGACTCCCGGAGGGCATACAAGTCGTGGGTTCCGTCTCGCATTATGCGCCAACAATCATTGTTCCGGCCTATACCCCGACATAGTTGTACTTTAATTTATGGCATGTACGTACTAATATTTCCTTTCAGTTGTGGACTACGTATTTATTTGTTGAATCAAGTCGGATTGTAATAACTTTTATTTCCTGTACTTTTACCATACAGTTTGATACTTGTGTGGATTGTTTAGCTCAGTTTATCATTTATTTTCTAGACTAACTTGAGATCTTAATTTAGCTCTTAATTATAACAGTTCAATATCTATTTAGTAATCGGATCTCCGATTATAAAATAGCGAATCGTTACAGATCAAATGATCTAGATAAAATGAGAATGAAAGTAATAAAAAGTGTACTGAAAGTGATAAAAAGAGTACTGAAAGTGAAAAAAAAAGAGCATTGAAAGTGATCAGATAGTCCGAAAAGTGATAAAACGAGATTAGAAGTGATAACAAGTATACTGAAAGTGATAAAAAGTGCATTGGAAGTTATAAAAAGAGCATGGGAAGTGATCAAACGATCAAGGAAGTGATAAAATGGGATTCGAAGTGATAAAAACTGTGCTGAAAGCGATAAAAATAGCAATGGAAGGAATAAAATTGTATTGAAAGTGACCAAATAGTCCAGAAAGTGATAAAACGGGATTAAAAGTGATAAAAACTGTCTTGAAGGTGATAAAACTATTACGGGAAGTAATAACACTATTGCATGATGTGATAAAAATGAAGTGGAAGTAATAATAATGATGCAGAAGTGATAAAACTATAATAGAAGGACTAAACGTGCGGTGGAAGTGATAAAACTTTTACAGGACAATAGGTAACTTCAAGACAATGTGATTTTCTTACAAAGAATTTGTTTTTCTTCAAGGAGACGTGATTTCCTTTAAGAAAATGAGGATAGGAAGTGAGATATAGTTATCTAGAAAAAAAATATTTTTTCTCACTTGCAATTATTCTCAAAGGATGCGGTTACTCCTTAACCATCTCAGTTGTTTCTACAAGTGCATTGCAATTATTGCTGAAACTCTTCCAACCTCGTCCCAATGAAGCCAACTGCACTGCAGTTATCGTTGAAGCTCCTCCAACTTTGTCCCGATGAAGTCAACTGCAATGTAGTTAATGTTGATGCTCCTCCAACCTCGTCCTGATGAAGCCAACTGTACTACAATTATCGCTGAATCTCCGACCTCGTCCCAATGAACTTAGAGCACACATAAATGTCCATGTTCCCAATGAACCTGGAACCCTAAATCACATACCTAAGAAGTGCTTCCGTTCAAGAAACTAGCTTTACTCCTCACCAGGTTATCTCATGATCACCGCAAGTAAGAGCAAGATGCTAGAGAGGGAAGGAAGCCAAAAGAGCAAGAGTGAAGAGCGAGAGAGAGAGAGAGAGGGAGAGCGTACGTGCGACGAAGACCAAATGGAGTGGTAGGTGGCGGGTGTCAGGCGGGAAAGGGTATTTTGAGAAAATTTTACATTTTCCTTCAAAAAGAAGTGACGAGATAAGACCCACATTAAATGTCGTCAAGATGCCAACGGAACCCCATTTCTCCTATCATCATTTTCTTTTTGCACGGATTGAGATGACAAATTTGACGTCCTTCGCATGAGCGGACGCAATCTATACAGGACACGATGCAGTAAATATTACTCTTTAAACTAACTTGGGAGTAGGTAGTTTATTTTCAAGAGCTCACGTCAAATGCAAGTGAGCTGCTTCCATTTAATGGAAGGCACCGAAAGGGAACACTTTACTGGACTCAAACCTTCAGAGGAGCCGTTACGTTAGTACACGCGACGCAGGCGAGGTAATCCGAACTAATTGAAGGCCACGCCTTTGCTACTGTTGCACTTATGAGAGAGAGAGAGAGAGAAAGAGAGTTTGCTACTGTTGGACTTAAGAGAGAGAGAGAGAGAGAGAGAGCAGACAGGATCATAACACAACCCCATTAGCCATTAATCCTTTCACAATACTTGTTCTTATTAATTAAAAATACTTGCTGTCCTTATTAAAGAGGGAGCCACACACAAACCAGGCGCAGAGAGCAGCGTAGAGGACGCAGTCCAAGTCCAATCTTGGTGGTTCAAACTTCAGACCTTTACCTGACGTGCGTTGGTCGGAGAAGAACAACCAGGACGACCCCTGCGACGACCAAAACGGAAGAAACGTCCGCCCCGCCCCCACCTTCCTTCCTCGCTTCTTCTGCCGGCCTCCTTCGGGGAAACGCTGCTGCGCCCTCACGCGGTAGCCTCGCCTCTCTCTCCCGCCCTTCTCTCTCCCTCTCTCCTTCTTCCTTAAGGGGAGCGAACGAGAGAGAGCAAGAGAGAGATCTGGGTAGGGGAGAAGAGAGGTAAAGATCGGTTCTTTGGAGGTGCCTTGGGCGGAACATGATGAGGGGACCCGCCGAGAGGAGGATGTCCAAGCTGTGGATCTTCGTGTTGTGCTTCTCCAGCTTCCTCCTGGGCATGCTCTTCACCAACAGGTAAGCTGGAGCTTGATGGGTTCCTTTGTTTCATGTTTGGATGCGTGGGTTTAGCAGGTTGCCCATGTAACCCCACATGGTTGTTCTGCTGCGGCGGCGGCTCGCTGTTGTTCTTGTTGTTGTCGAGCTGATGAGGTCGATGGGTTGGGGATTTGCAGGTTCTGGGAAGGCGCCCCCGAGTCGGGCGGGCGGATCATCTCGCGGAGGAGGCAGGAGCAGGAGCTCCGGGTTATCTCAGAGGACTGTGCCACCAAGAAGGTTAGCCTGTCTAGTTACCCATTTCAGGGGAGGACAAGAAGGGAGAGAAAGGGAGGAAAGGAGATATCTTTGTTTGAATTCCTAGACTGAGAGAGAAAAAAGGGGACACCTTTGTTTCAATTTCTAAGTTTTTCCCTGATCATGAGGATGCCTCCTTCTGATTGCTTTCCATTTTTTTGTTTCTTCTTTGTTGATTGTGCCAGAAGCGTGGCCAAGAGGACATCATGGGGGAGGTGTCCAAGACCCATGAAGCCATACAGTGAGTGGCAGCCACTGTTCAGCACTTGGTTTTGTCTCTTTGTTTGGGTTTGAATCTGATCTGCAACTGTGCAATGTGGTGGTGCTTTTAGGTCTCTGGACAAGACTATATCCACACTGCAGATGGAGCTGGCTGCCAGCCGGAGCTCGCAGGAGATGGGTCTCGGTGGATCGCCTGCAACCAGGGGCACCGGCCTGCCGAGGGAGAAGGCGTTTGTGGTTATTGGGATTAACACTGGATTTAGTAGCAGGAAACGGAGGGACTCTCTCAGAGAGACCTGGATGCCTCAAGGTAATCACCTGGCATATTTTTCTTCAATGTTGTTCACTTTACAATGGTGATTGAAACTTCTCGTTTGGATTTTTTTTATTTTGAATTTCCTAAAATTCAAGTGACTCTTTCCTGGGTGTTGTTTTCTTCAGTAACTGGACTTGATTTGCTGCTTGTGTCTACATAAGTCCATCTTTGTACAGTGTCATCCACCATTAGCAATCTCAATTATAGTTTTTTTTTTCTCTTTTTTCCTGCAATTTAGAACTTGAGTATGCTGTTCAGATAAGAAAAAAGAAAAAGAAAAATTATGTATTGGACAGTTAATTTAGGGAATTCTTGGAGGTTCTTCCGAGTCACTTCGTCAGACTTTTTGTGAATCATTATATGTGCGGTTGTGGAGATGGTTGTTTCCTTCCCCAGTGTTCTAATAATCATTCTTTAGTAAGAATCCTTAGGCCATTGGCTTACTGAACCATCTAATTGTCATGATGGTGCATTCAGGTTCCCAGCTTTCATTTGGAGAATGCAATGGCATTTTCCCAAAAATAAACTCATGTAAATCTTTACAAGAAAATATCGGAATGCATATTCAAAAAATCAATTTGTATCGACACTGAAATAACCCATAAGAGCATGCGAGGGTTTCTTTCCAGATTCATCAACCTCACTTTGTCAGTTTTAGAGGTGTTAGTCTCTGTCTGTCTCGATAATGCTTGAGGTCGAAATAACAGATGGATCAAGTAAAAGTTGTTCAATCAACCTTGTAAGAAACCATTTGATTCACAATCAGATTAGGCGTCTCAAAAACACATTGGCACTTTAATAGGTAAAATAAAAATTATTCACTTCTCCTGCCCATCTACATTGCCATTCAGTAGCACTAGCCTGCTGGTTGGATCTTCTGTTGTTTCTGGTCCTTTTAGATTCATGGTTATGTTATTGATGGCAAATAGCAACATTTGGAATCCTCTCTAGAACTTTAACATTTGCATGTTGTCTGTCTAGTGAGTACAAGCCTCATAACTTGGACATGCATATCTGTATCTTTTATCATAAGTGCTGAGAATTTTTAAAATCTCGCTGACTCACTTCATTTTCACCAAAAGATATGGCATGCAATTCTACGTAGCCTGAAGCTCTTTCCTCAATTCAGTTATATCTTTGCCAAAAGAGCAAGCCCCTAATAATGTTTGATAACTGTAGTAATGGGTGCTAGTTGTATTTTGTCCAATTCCTTGCAGCTCCACTTAAATTCATGCTACTAGGAATGTGAATATTTGAATACGGAAATTGTCTCTCAAAATTGTTCATTAAATTGGATTAGGTTTGCTAGTCAAAAAATGTATTTGTACATATCATATATCACTAATTTTTTGTTCGTTAAATTAGGAGAAAAACTCAAACAGCTAGAACGTGAAAAGGGCATTGTGATTCGATTCATGATTGGACACAGGTATTACCTTTTTCTATTTCGCAATTCACACATACTTTGATGTTTTATAATTTTTTCCTTCCGCATGGATTCAATCATCTGCCTTTGCGTAGCTTTCATTAAGGAAAATCTTGAGGATCTAAAAGTACACAGCTACACAGATTTCCCTTCCATCTATCAAAAAGTGGATGCGAGGAAGATATTTATTCCTTTATTTTGTCCAATCAAATGCTTGCCACCCGAGCTTTTTGAAATCTCTCTTTGTTAGATGTCTCAAATCTTTGATGGGATTCCTTTTAGTTGGGGAATACATAAGTTATTCCAAGTGCTGCAGATTTTATCTAGACAGTCTGGCTCTACCTCATTCCCAAACACTGCTTTTGGCATAAACAATCTTCCACTATGTGAAATAGGGGTCTTGTTAGTTACATTCACCATATATCAGAACTCATCTCATTTTGTAGCTATCCACTACATTGTATATAGAGTTGCATAGTACATTTCAGGATAGCTTTTCTCATATATTATGACCTGCCATGAATATCTGGTATTGCTATCTTATGATTTGTCATGATTTTTCGAAAGAATAAAGGCCACATGTAGTTCTAACTTCTAAGATTCATTGAATCTATCTGGCCGACGAGGAGAAGCCTTGGTGCAACAGTAAGGTTGCTCCATTGTCAGCTGCAGGTCACAAGTTCAAATCTGGAAACAGCCTCTTTACAAAAACTAAGGGCAAGGCTGCATACAATTGCGCCATTATGTCTGTTTTTTGTGACGATGTGAGAGACAATTTGCTTGTTTCCTTGGGCATTCTGTGCTATATGCGCATATGTTAATAGGAATAAGGCATTTGACTTTGAACATGAAAACACTGTTCTGAACATTCTTCCTGATTATTGAAATGAGAACTATTAAAAAATGATATTGGGCTTGTCAGCATATGGTGCTAGTATTTCATGAGTTTATGAATGATGTGCAAGTCCTCATCCAATAACATTAATAAAAAGCTCCTTTTTCATCCATATCTTGAAATAGTTGGCCTATTTTATCTCTCACACCCCATTTTGATGCAAGTCACTCTCCCTGAGGTTAATTATTATTAGGAGGTGATAACATTTCAGATGTTGTGTTTTTCTAAACAATTTTTTTTTTTTTCGACTGATTCTAAAGTTTGGGGGTTGTTGGCCTAATTATGCTTCCACCTACTGCCAGGTTTCCTAGTCATTTTGTTCTTGACAACCTTGAGATATATATAAGCTGTGTCGGGATGATGAAGAACTTGATCCTTGTGGAGGGTAGCACTACTTGATATGCACTTCATTTGACATATGCAAGTGCAAGTGCACATGATCCTTATCAATCCAATGAGAGGATTAAACTTTGTCAAGTGATTTAGCTTTGTCTTCTTATATAAAAAGGAGAATTAAACTTCGTCAAGTAATTTAGCTTTGTCTTCTTATATAAAAAGGAGAATTAAACTTCGTCAAGTGATTTAGCTTTGTCTTCTTATATAAAAAGGATATCTTTTTTTTTGAAAGTATAAAAAAGATATCTTTTGTATTGATATCAAAGTGCCGGTATAGATGCCGTGAAAATGTGATTGAGGTGATATGATGGACATAGATCTCAGATGACATTTAACATCTTTAGGGTCTGTTCAAAGTGCAGAAGACTGTCTTGTTCAGGGATATATTTACATTCTAGATGTTGATCTTGCTGTTTTTTACATCATGACCTATCAAACTGTTTACATTTCAGATTTAGAGCTGTCATGCAGTCTATTCAAATTTTAGAGCATACTTCCAAAAACACTATTTGGATAAAAGGTCAAAAACTAAACACACACCTGGTCATTGGACTACACATTGAACATAACAAGTAACAGAATCCAAGCATAATGGTGATCATAAGCAAATGTGATGTTAGGAGTGTACCATGAATGCTGATTATATGAAGTTGAGAAAAGCAACTTCTAGGTTCTAACAATTCAAAGATGAGATTTATCCAGCAATTTGTTATTGGAGTTGTTGGAGTAGTTTTTGTTTTCTTGCACTTTCATGTTGTCACATTGCAGTCTCATTGGTTCTCATAGACATTGAGCACTTGTTTGATGCAGCGCTACTTCAAATAGCATTCTGGATCAAGCTATTGATTCTGAAGAGGCCCAGCATAATGACTTTCTTAGACTGGTAACACAGCCACATGTTTTGTTAATACTATTTTACTTCATGAGACTCGTTGGAAAAAGTAGAATTCTGATGTTCTACGTTTGTTTTTCATGCAGGAGCATGTTGAAGGTTATCATGAGCTGTCTGCAAAAACAAAGATATTCTTTTCAACTGCGGTTGCCAAATGGGATGCTGACTTCTATGTGAAGGTGGATGATGATGTCCATGTGAACTTAGGTCAGACATGAAGTTCTACTACTTTCAGCTGTTTCCCTTGAGCAGTATGCCCTCAAGAAATTTGTTTGACAACTTTTGCATATTTTGCAGGTATGCTAGCTGCAACTCTTGGTCGACATAGATCCAAGCCCAGAACATACATTGGGTGCATGAAGTCTGGCCCAGTTCTTTCTCAAAAGTAATATAATCTAACTTCTCCATGGTAATGGTGATAGTTCCTAATACTAATTGCTTCATGCCATTGTCTGATATCTGTTTATTGTTCTAGGGATGTAAAGTACCACGAACCTGAATCCTGGAAGTTTGGGGAGGAAGGGAACAAGTACTTTCGTCATGCAAGTGGGCAGATTTATGCCATTTCAAAGGATCTGGCCACATATATATCAATCAATCGGTATGTACATCTAACTTTTAAGTTCAGACCTTCCGTTTTTGGATTCTAATGAAGCAGAGCATGTCTGGCATCACAGGCCTATATTGCATAAGTATGCCAATGAAGATGTGTCTCTTGGTTCTTGGTTTATTGGACTTGAAGTTGAACACATTGATGAGCGGAGCATGTGCTGTGGAACTCCGCCAGGTAAAGTTTCTTGAAGAATCATGTACAAATATTCTTCTTGAGAGTCATCTGGCTTAATCATTGGTAAATTTATTTCCCCAGATTGTGAGTGGAAGGCACAGGCTGGCAATGTCTGTGTTGCCTCATTTGATTGGAGTTGCAGTGGAATCTGCAAATCAGTAGAGAGGATGATGGATGTTCATACCAAGTGTGGTGAAGGAGATGGAGCACTTTGGGGTGCTTTACCCTGAACTTGGATCAAGAGTCAGTTAGTGACTAGTCAAGATGATCGAGATTGACCTCTTCATTCTGGGCAACAAAACGCAAATCATACCTCAGGATCATATATTTGCCAGAAGGATTGCTTTGGGGGTGAAGTTGGACATACCTCACAAATGACGGAATCATGATTGTCAGATACAATTGATAGCTGTCAACTGGACAAAATGCTTAAGCTGGAATGACAGAGTAACAAGCAGAAACCTCTTTGAGGCTGATATCATCTACAAGAACTGATGTCTTGTTTTATTTATACAATTTTGTTGGTTGCTCAGGCATTCTTTTGTAGTTTTATACTCAGATTGGAAGGTTCACATTTATGAGTCCATCTCTTGCAGAGGATGTTGAATTGTTTTTCAATTGTGGAAAATTTTGAAACAAGAAACAGGAAGTCATTTATTTACTTATTTATTAATTGAAGACTATTTCATCAAATGTGGAATGCCTGTCCACAGGGGATCCCTAGTCCTTAAACATAGCTTTCCACTTGTCTGTCATGGGGCCATGGTGCTGCCACTAAGTCATACATGTTATATGTCAAGTCAATTGGCGGAACTGCAATGCCATGTGGTGTGTTTAGTCTTCTGACTAATTACCCCTGGCATCAGGGTTTAATCTAATAGCTGATTTGGACTATTGAGACTTATTAGTTGCCTAATTGGTTATTGAAAATTCAAAGAGGGAAACAAGGTGCACTGTTGGTGCATGTGGACTTGCAAACGACAATGTATAAGTATACATATGAGGCCAAAAACTTCGTTTGTTTTTTAGTGGAAGTAAAGATGCACCTTTGAAATGCTCTTTTAGCATTCCATGTAAATATCTTAAATCATACATGAATCCTCAGAAATGCCATTGCACTAGGAATCTTGCTTACCATGTCCTAGTGCTACGTAAACATAATGGTACATGGAAACTGATTTGGAAGAGATGTTTAGCCATAACATAGGAAACAAAAGAAAAAGATGTCCAAAAAAAAGGTAACGAGTAATAACAGTCAATAAGGGAGAATTCTTGCTTATGTATTTAGTTGGAGAGGCTCAAAGGGAAATGGAGACTGTTGAGAGGAACCTTGGAATGCATGTTTAGACAAGGTTTTTGATCTTCTGGGAAATCCTCTGTTGAAATTTTGTGAACTAATCAAGGAATCACAATAATAGATAACATAAAGGAAACCTATGGACCTAATTCAACAGTTCTATTCAATAAACCCCTGTTGTGTCATCAGTTTGACAGGTTAACTTGTTAAGCTATGAACTCTTTATGGCTTCACTGGTAAAATGTGTTGAAAAGTTCAACATGCACAAGTTGGAACTTACATCTGGTGACTGGTAATCACTTTGAACAGCCAGCCATCTATCCTAAAGGGAGTCGAGCAATCCCATTTGATTAGAGGGCCATATGGGGGATGCATATAAGTCAGATTCGGTGTCGATCCAAAGCAAATACAAGACCTTGCCCTTTATACTATCATTTTAAGATGTCAATTAACTGACCTATAAGTTAATAATCAGTCGGATAATAGTGCATCATATGTATTCGGTTTTGAAGAGGTTTGTATCCACGTGTGTTATCCTATCCGTTAGTAACATCGATTTGGATAGACTATTTGTTAACTAACCTATAAACTAATAATCGATCAAATAATCGAGTTATCAGTTACCATTCGCATCCCCCGTACCGCTACCTATAAGAATGTACTTACTTGCAGAACTCTGCATACTTACTATGCCTAGATATTATTACTTCATTTATGTTTGTGGGGACTTAAGTTGGCATTCTTGCCTTAAACCGGCGCAATATCTCATGCGTTCTAGTTAGGAGAAACACTTGCTGCACCGCGTGCGGGGGCTGCAGCAGCAGTGATTTTTTTATTTATTTTTTTAAAAAAACAATTTTAAGTCGATCTAATCATGATCGACACCTTTTGTGCAGGTTGATCTCTGATCGGATGACTCAATACTGTTCATAGGGCTCGATTTTTTAATTTTTCAAATTTTTTTGGATCATCCCATCAGATATCAGATTTCATGGGTGTGTAGGACATGATAGGGCCCACCCAAAAAAAAATTCAAAAAAAAATTTAAAAAAAAGGTTGAAGCACACGCGGTGCAGCAAGTATTACTCTTCTAATTAGTTTCTACGCCTTTCTGCAGGTATCTTCCTACATAGATGTAAAATCATATATAAGTAAAAAAAATCCGCCACAAGAGCGTTGCACATGCTATCACATGATATTGGACAAACTACTTTATTTCTTGTTAATTTTTTATTTAGCGAAAGATCTACGGAATAAGGAGAAATATTATTCCAAAAAGCATTATGAACAGTAATCACTCAGTTATTCTCTCCCTTTCCTTACCCGAATATTCTGACTTAAGGTGTTTTGGCAAAAAATTTAGTTGAAAGATATTTTTCCTTCCACTTTTCACATGAAAAAAAAACGTTATAACTAATTTTAATTAGTTAGAAAAGTCAACACTTTCCTAACAATCTTACTTTTTCCCCTCGATTTTAAAAGATCCATTTTGTAACTTTTAGTTGGAAGCTAAAACACCATCAAAATGCTACACAAATGACTTTAAATATCCATTTTTTCTCGTTCAAAATGATTAAGGGTGCATTTGGCTCTACGTAAAACATATTCAAATAAAAAAAAATTCTAAGGAAACAATTTACAAGTCATTTGGTACTCATGAAAACATTTTCAATTGCTTTAGAAAAAAAAAAATTGGTCTCATAGATGTCAAAATCAAGAAAAGGGGTAGTCGGTGAATAAAATTTTCCGTTGACTTTTATGAATTATCAAATAAGTCATTGGGCTACATTTTCAAGAAAAATCTTTCACGCAGCCTATTTCATATGAAACCCAAACTGCGGTGCCCGTGAGTTCAAATCATTTTGCAAGGCGCTACTTTGATTGGAGAATAGGAGAAGAATAAGGACAAATAAGAAGAGAATAAGTTTAATTTTGCTTTGACAAGCGAAATGATCTGGTGCAGAATAACGTATTCGGAGAATAAGGAGAATAAGTCATCCCACCTTAAGCCCAAGAATTACTTATTCTTCTTATACTGTCAGCGGCCCCCACAAAACTATTAAACCAAAATACTCATTTTTCTAATATACGTTATTCCGTCAATAGACCCCATGTAATAACTTATTATGCAAACAAAGTAGGACTAGAAATAGCAATCTTGCAGAAGATACGATTCACATGAGAATATATTTTGCATGTTTAACAATTCTCCAACTTGTGACCCCTCTAGTTGACGAGGCCAAGTATCAACCCATGTGGTCCGACCACTAAGTTGTCAATTCTCATCGTATTTCTATGGGGAAATGGTAAGGGGAAGAAACCAAATGGGTGCGGTACGTACGCAGAAAAAAATTTAATGTTAGGGATGGTCGAGATCTATTATTGTCATTGCCAACACATTTAAATTAGAATAAAAGCCTATTCGAATCGAACATGTCCCATAGTATGCAGGTGAATATTCTATGAAAAGAAGGACAGGAGAGAGAATATGTAACCATTTACCATTTTCTATTCATCGTAGACCATTCAGAATAAGAAAAGAGGAGATATGTATAAATATATCCCAAGTTCATCTTCATGTAGGTCCGGCAGGAGAAAATTTTTTAGAGGTTTTTGCAAATAACCCCCTAAAGGATGCCATTTTTGTAAATAACCCTTCCGTATGATTCATATTTGCGTATAACCTTTTAACTATAATGATATTTGCATATAATTCATTAATTATATGATTTGTTTTGAATTTCATCATAGTTAAAATATTTTTACTCTGCATAAAAATAGAAATAAATTTTTTGATGCTAAATATATGCAATAAGCTTACGAATATATGTTTATGTGATTTTTCTTGTGAGGTGCATATATTTTAATTAAAGATATTATCCATATTTTTATTGAACAGTTTTCATATATTCAATATAAGGTAACAATATTTCAATTCAGGTAAAATTCAAAGTAAGGTCACGTAATTGTGGGACTTAAGTTATATGTCAATATAAATCATACAAGAAATTCTCTGTAAATATGATTTTTTAAGGGAGTTATTTACAAAAAAAAAGACATTTTTTTATGGCAGCCTGGCATAGATGATGAATTGGAGAGGGAACTGAACCAACACATGTTCACTAATCATTGCATGTGATGGGCCCAATTGAGCCCAGCAGCTATCAACATTTTGCTATTGGCAAGATTTGTTCCCTGTGTACATCTGGCGTTTTCCCATTCGGTCCATAGTCCACCACCAGGAGAAAGCCATCATCTCGGCCATTTGTCACTGGGAAGGTACGTTAAAGGAAGGGCAGAGGTGGGACCGGATGAGTTGCCCTGGTGTTAGAATCAATAGATCAGGTTTTTTTATAGCTTGGACTTTTTTTATAAATACCATCAAAACTAGAGTCTTTGCATCTATACTTCCAACTCCTATATCTGATGAAAAATAGAATTTTTATACATATATACCCCTAAAAATATAATATTTATATATATATACCCTCACCTCTCACATATTGTCGTCAATACTCTTAAAATTTTCAGAATATTGCATTTATATCCATCCATCAAACTAACGTGAATTTCACGAAATACACCAAAAAGATACATAAATCATGATAAGATCAAAGATGTCGAGGGTACATATGCAAAAAATTTATGAATAAGCGGTATATACAGAAAGTATTAGTAAATTTAAGAGTATTTATGTAAAATCTTTAGATGGATGGATATGAGTGCAACCTTTCTGAGGATTTCAAAAATATTGATGATAACATGTGAAAGTTGAAGATATAGATTCAAATACTGTGCTCTTCAAGAATATATATGCAAAAAAAAACCTTTGGATACCCCCGAAAGCCTCAGGAGCATTATGGTTGTATTCCTTTGTCAAAATGGTGTGAACTCCAATAGAATATGTCAAAAAGATTTTAGATACTTTTACATGTATACTTCCAAAATCATTCGAATTTTATATATATGCCCCTGACTTTACCAAAACTTATGGAATCGTTCTGGCATATTCGATTGGAACTCACAGCATCCTAACAGAGGGGTATAACTGCATGCTTCTAACATTTTTGGAGGCATGTCACAGAATATATGGGAGTTGGTGGGATGGATTCAGATACAAGAGTTTCCAGGGGTATATATGAAAATCACTTATAGCCTGATGTGAGAGACGGAGTGGGGATAGAATCTGTGAGAGGGATGGTGAGAGAGAATAGAGCCGCTGATTAGGACCGTTCGATTAGAATCACACGTGAAGGAGACAAAAGTGGGCTGGCCCATCTAAGGCTCGAGACAAGCCCAATTTTCTTTAAGAGATCCGTAGAAGGAGGGCCCATTGACACGGTATTAGCCACCCAAGCGAATAGATCACTTGCTGCACTGAAAATCAGGACAGTAGGTAATAAAAATTTATTTTTTAATTTTTTAAATGGATTCTGAGGTATCTTACATGTCTGTACAACTCGATCTCTGATAAGACGACCTAAAAAAAATTGAAAATAAAAAATCGAACCTTAATGAACAGTAAAAAAATGCCTTTAATGAACAGCTTTTGATTTTTCAGATTTTTTTAAGGTCGTCTGATCAGATATCGGCATGCACGGACATGTCGGAACCCACTTAAAAAATATTTTTTTTTTAATCCATGACACTGACCCTCAGTGCAGTAAGTGCAACTCAATCCTCTGCAACACACATGTTGTGTGTGTGGACTTGGAAACCATAAGTTCGACTGCACGTAACCATAGAGACGTCTCAGAGCTTGGCACCTGCAATATATAGCAGTCATGGCACCTTGATAAGGAACGTAATTCCAACGCAGTTATGCCAATGAACGAAGCAACTCACTCCCAAGTATAGGAAGTAACTCATTTAGCTCCCATCAATGGAGATCATGGAACCACAATCCTACAAGAGTAACCACAATCCACAAAGGAACCTCATTCACATAGCATATGTGACAAAGACTTTGCAAACAGGATGCACAACCCTCTCCTTTGAATAGAAGAGATGGTGGTCGGCTGTAGGTATGCACACTCTGTCACAAATCCTTACTCTTTTTTTCTAGCATGGATTGACTTAACCACCGAAGGATTCTCCCCCAGAGGATCACCTAGGGACACACTGACTACTTTTCATTTGTTAGAGGCCTCGTTGTTGTCCTCCATCAAACAAATTTCATCAGTGGAGCAAGATCAGAATATTCGAAGCACGAACTAGATTGTGTCTTCTACAATGTGGATTGAGATATTTTACTTCATTTTGTACTCATGCTTGATTTGATTGATTCAAGATTTCTAAAAAAATGAAAAAGTTCATAGTTTGCAAATTATAAAGCCCATGTATTCCTAGAATAAGACTAATTCTGATTTGATTGGAGAAATTAGTTATTCTGCGTCATAATTACTTATTCCTGATATAAGCAATTCTATCTTACACCTAAGAGTTTGATATTCTACCTTAGATTCTGTCTTGCTATCAAAATGAAATACTTCTTATTTTAAAATATCAAAATAATTAATCAGGTAATAACCATTCTCTTAACAAAATGGTGCTAAAAGAAATTTCATGTATCAATCCAAAGCTCACAAGTAGACATTCTTTTTTTGTCACATGACATGGTAGTCTAAGACAAAAGTCCTATCAAGGTGTCTTAGCATTGAATCCTACAGTCACAAGTGGCCATTGGAAAGGTCCTTTTGAACCTACCGGTGGCGCAGCAACTCCCTCCCACTTGCCAACTCACTTACTAACCTAGGGAAGTAATTTGAACATGTTGGGTTAAGTTATGTGGTAATTTGAGTTTAACCCAAATTCAAAATAGTATAACACAATTTTAACCCATCCCAAATTTAGTCTAAATTTAACTTAAATTCAACAATGAATGTTAGATTAGGTTGAGTTGGACAGGTATTATTTATAGATAGCTTGTTAAAAATATTTTACTTTTGTATGAAATAATGTAAAAGTCAATAGATCAAATTGGGTCAACCCGTTTTTAGTCTAACCTAGTCCAAATTGGACTAATGTAAATCCAAATTTAGCCTAACTTAATTTAAACAATTCAGATCAACCTAATATATTATAATATGCGCTAGACCATGGACTGATCTGCCCAATTAGTAACCATGTATGGATCGGAGGGCTTCCTCCTCCACGGCACAAGCAAACTCGAGCCCTCCATCTGTGAATGTGTTTAAAAATGGGTTCACTTCTTATGTATCATTCTTCTATTCTAGATTTTAAAGATGTCACATGTTTTGTCCACAATCTTATATATATCCTCTTATAAAATATTATGTCTATCATGTATGCTATCGTGGTGGCATATATGAAATATTCATACATATCAAACATGTCCTCACTGAGATAGTTTTAAGAATATTTATTAGGAGGATATGTAGGATGAGTAGATAGGAAAGTTTAGTATTTCTAAAACTGAGAGTATAAGAGTGATATATAAGAAATTTAATCTTTTAAAAATGACTAGTTTACTTGTGAAGTGAGTGAAGGAGCATTATCGATCCATCAGATGCTGGCATGTCATTTTTCTTGTATTGGGACTTTAATCAAATGAGACAAATGAGGGCATTATAATGGCACACCTATGTCCTAATATTATTTCTCAGCAGAGATGGAAGGGAGAGATTTTGCTAACTAAACCTTTATATGCATAGGCGTGTGTACGGTTTGGTTCGGTTTTGAAGGAAATTGTTTTAAACCGAACCGAACCAAATTGTCACTTGAAACTGAACCGAACCAAAACATTTCGGTTCGATTCGGTTCAAACTGAAATTATATATTTTATTCATCTTAAATGTATATATATGTATTTAATATTCAAATTAAATTTTAAAAATATATACTTATACATAAATATATATATATATATGATACTAAAATATTAAGATATTTATATATATAATGTTAATATAATAAATCTATTTATTTAAGAATCGGTTTATTCGGTTTTTTGGTTTGGTTCGATTTTACAAAGTTGTGAAACCGAACCGAATATGACTCCAAACCGAATCAAACCGAACCGAATCACTTGGTTCGATTTAGTTTTTCGGTTTGAACCAAATTATGCACAGCCTTATATATGCGCTCACAACGAGGGAAATTTTATAATTTTATTTTAATTTGTTTAATGATCTAAAGTAGGTACATGACTCGAATGTATTATATTATTTTACATTTACAATTATTTTCAGATTTTATTATTTCTTATTGTTGCTTTCGTTAGGCCATCCACCAATCAAAAATGATCCCAAAATCTCAACTGAAAAATAGTTCAAAAAAATCCCTAACCTAGTGCCAAAGTATGCAACAGAGACCTACCTATCCTCCTTTCTTCACTTGAAGCCTCTCTCTGGATCTTTAGAAATAACACTTTTTTTTTGGGAAAGGGGCGGCTCAGTTGGCCACATACATACACATATCAGGGGACTAGGTCCATGTAAAACCTGATATTTTTTTTCCTACTTTTGGGGGACATTTTCGCACAATCCAACAATTCCACCTAATAAGGCGATTATTCATAACATAAATCAATCTCTGAAGAAGTAATTCCCACAAACAAAAGAAATTAATACCAACCCACACGAAGGCTAAATGACATGGACAATTTTTAGAGTCTGATCGATTTGAACTTGAGATCTACTAAAGAGAGATCAAGGAGTGAAGCCAACCACTCTATACGGCTTGTTCACAAAAATAACACTAACCGGTATTCTTTGAGTGCATTAACATCATCAAAAGTTTGAATATGATCCATCTTATCTCAAGAGTTCTCAACGATGAAACTAATATTTATCAGCCCCCATGACAATCCTATTTGAGGTGTTCATATCCATGTGAAAACTACCAAAGTTATTTTTTTCACAATTTTATTTTTTATATTTTCTGATTTAAAGAACTTTCTTCTATTTTTCCTTTGAGTTTCATGGTAATGCATGCAAAATATGACCAAATAATTTTTCACAAATATTTTAAAACTATATACTCAATGTTATAAAAATAAAATATTTACATGATAAGTCTTCTCGCAAAAGATTTATCATTAGTGAACATATTTTTCATTATTGACCATAATTTGCATAAGTAATGTTTCAATTTGATGTTTTTCTGTGGAATTTTAAAAGATAGACATGTTACTATTTAACATATAAAATGTATATATCTACACACACACATATAAGTTAATATTTCATGTCATGTCCAGATTTCATACTTGGCCGTTGTTAAACTTATATCCTTCCCATTGTGAGAAGTTAATTTGTCATTGTATATAAATTATTAAAAATGAAAATCATGTGCATATAACTGCAACGAGACTCTGTATATATTTAGTACTTAGTATTGTATCATTTACATTGAATGCAAAAAATATTGGTGTTTTACTAGTTTTTAGAGTCAAGGTTAAGTACAACATACACATGCAATAGTTTATAGAAATATATATGTACAAAAGCTCAAACATTTCTAATGACTAGAGTTGTATTTGTCATAGTTTCCAATTGGAAACATTAATAAATTTTTATATGCTTCTTAATAGCTAGTTTTAGAAGAGGACACTAGAGTCTTTCCAAGTCAATTTCCTCTCAGTGAGGCACCTGCAAACCAACTAGACTTGACCGGGTGCCCGCACCACACGCCAGTCCCCGGTCTTGGTCTCACATCCCAAGTTAGTGAACTTTGCTAGCTACTTTCTTAGTCAATTCCATGTGTTGGAAATTAAAAGCTTAGAATATGGAAAGGTTGTCATTTCTTTCTCCAATGAGACACAAAGATATGACCAATATTCTATCGTTTATCTCATCTCACTTTGATATATATCACCCATTAACTCTTTACATTTTGTCATTTGTTTAATGAATCTCCTTTTTAAGAGTCTCTTTTGGAAGCTTGAAAGGACATAATTCCTAATTATTTAGGGTGACATAGTTCCTAATTCTTTGGGGGTGTTTATCAGATAACCCAAGAATAAACATATATCAAGATTTATATCCAATTGGAATCCTTAATGTATCATATATTTTTTATTGAGAAGAGATTTATATCCATTATCTTATGTATGATGCATATCAATTTAGAAAATTAATCCATCCACTTATAATTAAGTTAACAAGTGAGTTATCCATTGCCATTTGATTCGTACCTGAAATGTTAGATATAATTTTGTGAATATAAACCTAAAATCAGGCCCATTTGTCAACCACATAATACTTAAGTCTATTTGAAGTCTGATAAATCGAACAAAAATCAAACCCAAAAACAGACCAATTACTAATTTATCCAAAAATATTGTCAAATCTACTCCGCCCTAGGTATACTCATTTCAGATCTAGGCCTACACATATCCGACCTATTAACAGCCGCAATGCCAATGCACCTAGGGTTACACTACACCCTTTTTTTTTTTTTTTTGAGAAATAAGTTATGAAGACTACCAACGTGTACCAAGAGCTCAAACTGAGATGGATAAAACTCTTTGTTAATCCTAACTCAATAAGACTCATATTAAACCCACCTTACCAATGGGAGTAAAATGGTAAAAACCAATGTCAGTGAGCACTCAAAAATCCTAAACCACTTAGCTCCAATTGGTTGCAGGTAAAATATAATCAGATGGAAAAGGTTTTCTAAGGAAATCAATTTACGAAGAAAATGAAAACGTAATCGACCATTTGGTACTTTTGAAAATATTTTCATTCATTTGTTTGTCTGTAAAATATTTTCCTGAAAATGATTTCACATTTTTTTTTGCTTATAAAAGAATTTTCGCATTACAAAAATTTTAACATAGATATGGCAAAGCCAAAAGATATTTTTTATATTTTTCTGAACCGAGAGAATACTCCAACTCTACATTTGATTGGATAATTCAAATAAAAAAGACTATATATCTCCACATGAACAAAATTCGATCAGCAACATTAAAAGGGTTCTTTTTTCTTTTTAATTTTCAGCTTGGGGTACATTTAGTCTGCTCGGAAAATATTTTCTAAGAAAATTATTTTACAAGCAAGATAAAAACATAATCTATCATTTGGTACTTTTGAAAATATTTTTTAAAAAATATTTTTATTTATTTATTTTCTGTAAAATATTTTCTTAAAAACACAATCAATATTTTTTAAAAAATATTTTCACTTATTTGTTTTCTTGTAAAAAAAATTGAATTGATCAAACACCTATGAGATTATTAACATAGATAACATAGTCAATTGACTATTTTTTTAATTTTTAGAGTTGAGAGAACAGTCAACTCGATCTTTGATCATACATTTCGAATGAAAAAGATCATGTCCTCACACCATCAAAATTTGAAAAATTAATATAATTTTTTAAATTTTTATTTTATTTTTTTTAGTTTGGAGAACATTCTAGTTCAACATTAGATTAGACGATTCAAATAAAAAAAATCATGTTTCCACACTGTCAAAGTTCAAATGGCAAAGTCAAAAGATCTTTTTATTTTTTTTCTAATTTTCTGGCCCTAACTTGACATCTAATTCAAATAAAAAAATATCACGTCCCTACACATTACAGATTATATATTTGGTTGTATTTAAAATATAATTAGAAGGAAAAATAGTTTTAAAAATAAGTTTTATTATAAAAAAATATTTTTAAAAAAATATATTTATTTATTTTTTCCGTAAAAGTGGAACTTTCGTAAGTTTCAAAAAAATCATATTGTTTTAAAAATATAAGTATAAAATTATAATATCTTAAGTTTTAAGAGTATAAATATAAGTAATTCTAAAAAAAGAATAACTTACTGTACCCTTGGGGGTTATTATGTCACCCCTGATGGTACAGTCAAATACCCTATTTCATCTATATGGCCAGTGGGAAAATGGCATCAGGCGTAAGGGGATAAATTAGGATTACAACGTAATCAACGAATCTTATGTTGACTGAACTTTTATATGTAACCAAATATGTAATATTATCCCATAAAATTGCTCCTTTTAAGGCCTTCCAAACGGACCCTTACTAGTAGCTAGTTTGTTACCGAGAGGGGAGGCACCCGAGCCAAGTCGTCTTGGATTTATCTGAAGTCTACATCCATCCCGAGACTTTGACTGGTCCAATCCCCTCCCTCTACTCTCATATGTACCTTTCTCCAGTGGTCGTGCCTCCCCTCTTCATCAGTCGCCACTCCGAGTCCACCGCTCTCCTCGCACCGCCGGAGGCGCTCAGCGACTGCAATGGCCATAGCCGTCGGCACACACCACCGCCCTGTCGGGGCCTTCAACCCCGCGTGGTGCCTGTGGCCGCCGTCGACCGGCGAAAGGGACGCCGTGAGGAGGTGGGAGGATGGCCCCCTATCCTCCATGTCCACATCCTCGTCCACCAAAACGAGGAGGACCCACGCCCGCCGGGGCTCCGCCTCTGAGCCGCTGTCACCAAGGGTGGGCTGCATGGGCCAGATCAAGCGGGACAAGGCGGCGGGGGAGGGTGGCGGTAGCCTGTCGGTGAGGGCCACGTTGCTGAAGCTGGGGAAGTTCTTCTCCGGGAAGAACGCCCTCCCCAGTGCGGCGGTGGCGGTGAGTGCCCCGGGCTCCCGGACAAAGGCAGGGGCCGGCTGTGGCGGCGCACCGAGGGCCTGCATGGTGGAGCTGGACCCGCCGCTGCCGGTGGTGAAGGCGGCGGCGGGGAAGGCCAGACCGGTGAGCCTGTGGAGGAGGAGGTGTGGGGAGGAGGTGGTGCTGGAGGGCCTCCAGCTGCGGCCGGAGAGGCAGCTGCCGGCGCCCTGCGTCTACTAGGCAGCGGCTGCATGAGGCCATGTTTTGCCATGCAGCTACGTGCTGTTCAGCTAATAATAATTGCTCCATTCTTTTCTTCTTTTTTATTTTTTATATCGTAAATAAATATGAGGAAAATGTATACATGTTGATTTTGGAATATGAAAGAATGATGAAGGAGGTCGAGTGTTTAGTTGTTGTTAAGGGTATAAATTAAAGGTAGGGATGGGATGAATAACTCATGTACATATCACAGTTGCAGGTATCCTGTTCAAGATCTCTTTCCCCTTTTTTTTTTTCCGCTTCTTCTCTTACCTTGTTGTTTGTCTAATTTTATATGTTTGGTTTGCACTCCTGTTTGGTGTCTGTGATTGGTAGAATGTTGGGGCATGACTGAAAGATTTGATTTTAGGGTGATTTGGAAGTTAGGATTATCAAGTTGGAGTTTTAGCATAGATAAATTATGGAAGGTAATTAAATTCGGCTCTGTAATTTGTGTGTAGAATTATGTAAGAAAGAAAAGCTTTTGAACATCACCAATTATAGGATTCGGATGCAAATCTTTAAAAAAAATAAAAATTAACTTTAGAAATATGATGTCTGGTATCTTTTGTATTTTTTATGACCAGGTCTATTTTAATGTCCCCAAACCATTGTCTATTGGCATCTTGTGTGCAAAGGAAAGGTCAGAAATTTTGGAAGATTGTGCCACTGATTCAGTAGGATGTTGGAAGTCATACGTCCATTGTGACTTTAAAATACGGTAAACTAGTTTCAAATGCGTGCGATGCACAGTAGTTTGTTTAAGATAAACACATTATTTAAAATAAGTATATTTATGTGAAATTATTAAAATTGTTCTCATTTGGAATAATTTAAGTTTAAAAAATGAGCATGATTTTAATTTAGATATGCTTAAAAATATTAATAGGAAGAGAGAAAAATGTGACAAAGAGAGTTACTTATGAGTTTTCTTTTTTTTTGTTAATAACAATGTATTAATTTTTTCATTATGACGTTATGTCTATAAGGGATTGGCAGAGGGAAGAGTGACTTATAGTTGTAAACACGCTGATTTTGACATCATTTTGAGTAAATTTCATATCATATAATAATGTCTCAAAATGGTCTGATATTTAATCATTAGTTAATTTTTATTAATCTTTTTGAATTAATTATCTAAATGACATCGGTCAGACAGACATAATTTAAGTTAATTAATTAAATTAATTTTAACTCAAATTTTAATCAAATATGAAAGATTCTAAAAGACGTCGACCTATGTAGACGTCATTTAGGATTTTATTCTTATTTTGGTTATTAATATGATTTTTAATTAATTTATTAATTAACCAAAAGACGTATGTCATGTACGACGCCATTTAGATCTCCTAAGTTGATTCTGTTTCTTCTTCCCGATATTTATCCTTATCTTAATTAAGTTAAAAGACGTCTCCCATGGGCGACGCGTTTTAGGTGATTACAAATAAAGATGAATTAAACTGTATTTATCTGTTTCTTAGTTGAATTAACTTCAAACTCTTTCATGTTAAGTTGATGAAGACATGGGTGGGAAGAGTGACTTATGTTAATAACAGTGTATCAATTTTTTCATTACGAGGGAAGAGTGAGTTATAGTTGATGAAGAGTGACTTATAGGGAATTGACAAGGGAAAGAGTGACTTATGTTAATAACAGTGTATTAATTTTTTCATTACGAGGGAAGAGTGACTTATAGTTGATGAAGACATGGGTGGGACTATGAGGATTGACAGAGGGAATACAAAACTTTTATCATATAGGGGAATATCATATTAACCAAGATGTTTATAGTTGTACAATACAAGTTCCTGGTGATATCTGCTCACACAACCACAGGAACATGCTAGGGCTGTCGACGGATCCGGATAACATCTGACTCTGATTCGTATCCGCATCTGATTAGTCAGATATTTATCTGATTAGGACATCCGGCGGACATATCCGAATATTCGTTTAATTATCCGATTAGCATTCGAAGCGAAAACGGGAAATAGATATCCATTCCAATTATTATCCGACCGATTATGTATTTTGATAAGTTCTTCTAATTTTAATGATGTTTATTTATTTAGATAAACAATAATTCGATATTTGAAAGATGCTTAAGACGTGTTGAGCGATAATAATGAAGTTTCTTGTGAATTTTTTTATTTTTAGTGATTTTACTAATTTAGATAAATTATTTAAGCATTTGTTATTATCTAAGTTATATTTAATAAAGCATTCAAATTATTTAAAATTTATCTAGATATTCATAGCTTGAATATTTATTAATTTAAATCTATGATATTCATGGACTATGCAAAAAATAAAATTTACAAGTCATTAAGTTACAAAACAAAGTTGAAATATTTAAGTATTCGAATTATTATCTGAATTCGGACATTATCTGGCGGAGTCGAATTCGAATAGAAAAATTTATTATATGTCGGATAGTATCCAGAGTCAGATATTCGGATAATATTAAACGGAGCGGAGTCGGATACTGTGATATCAGCTCCGTATTCACTCCATTGACAGCCCTAGAACATGCTTTATTTGATTCTCTTTCAAGGAGCTTAGCAGAGTACATGAAAGGATTATTAAACTGTTGTTTTTATGATCATCAAATACCCTAAGATAAAATGAAACAACCAATGCAATGTTAATGCTAAATGTTGGCTTTGGTTATATAATTTACCATTGTACCCAATAAAAGTTTATCATGTTTGGTATTTGTTGTGATCTCCTTATTTTATTGCCTTAAAAAATAAGATGGGATCATTGGGGTGGGTTTTTGTTGTGATCTTGAGGATTTTTTTGCTATAGGCTTATCATTTAATTATCATCATTTAATTATTCTTGCATATTTGCAGCATCTTAAAGGACATGAAATGCAAAGGTTATGATCATCAAATACCCTAAGATAAAATGATACAATCAATGTGTAGTGTACAGGTTGTGAGATTAATGTATGTTTTGTAGCAAAAAAAAAAAGAGATTAATGTATGTTTACAATTTTTTTCTTAGGTGACATTATGTCTTCCCAGGCATCCCTATGAACCGCATTCTTTATGATTTCAAATTTGACTGTGGCACATGATCTCATTTAATGGTAGGATGACAGATCAGTTTAGTATAGTGGAAATTTTTAATACTTTTTTTTAGCAGGAAAGAATAGCAGAGTGCCACGTAAGCAAGGTTAAGAACTCTGTTTTATTAGTATAGTATAGATGTGGAATGTTGTATTTACAATATCTCACATCAAGTCAAAGAACGCCTAGCTAAATGCATTTTGGATATATATATATATATATATATATATATATATATATATATATATATATATATATATATATATATATATATATATATATATTATTTTCCAAGGTTTTTCTTAGATTTTCATATATATAAAATGTAGTTATGAATGTGTAACGACTCGCCACCCTATAATCGGAGACCCGATTTCTCCCAATTTGCGACCTACCATACGATATGTTATATAAACGGGTAAATGTATCTTTCCGTTATGAACGGCGATTGTATGGCCAACCATTTTGGGTATAATGCCAGATGCCCTAGACCAAGTTCGTATTATTTGTTTTTTGCCAGATGCTCTAGTGATTTTATAAAGTTTTGTCGATAAATAATTAGCCATAAAAACATTTTTTTTTTTCTTAACCTTGGATTAAGACTTCTATCTTCGGGTTCACACTCAGATCTCAAACAACACGTCTGGAGAAATAAGCATTAAATACGGCTAAATATAACAATCTCACGGACCACAAGAAATGTACAAATGCGCAGGAAACACAATATCAATGTCCGTATATAGTCCAACAACAATTACATGGTCCACAGAAATTAAATATGTACAGGCAAAAGAAAAGGTACAACAACATCGAGGCATACTCCGGAATCGAGATAACTGCTGGCGCGCACACTAAGAAGAAACTCACACACCAACGCTCGTCGAGAGGTCCACACCTGAAAAATTAGGGAGTGAGCCACATCAGAATTGGGCTCAGTACTGTAGAAGTAAAGGAAAATTATAAACGAAAACAGTAAAGCTACAGCCACAACGCGACGAATAGAAGAAAGCACAGCTCCAAAGATTCCAAAATTCCATTGCGAGATATGAAATAAATGCATTTGTAAATGCAATAGGCACAACTCTAAAGTAACTCTAACAACCCAACTCAACACCGTAATTCACAACTAACGATCCGACTAAACACACAAACTACACAGCCGAATGCGTACAAACAGCGCCTCACAATACAACCAACACTCATGCCTGTCTGCCCTTACAAGCTCCAGACGTTGTAAGGTGAGGCAGTGAGCGCAACTAAGACTAACTGGGACTAGTGAATCACCACCACCTAGTTACGTGTGCACACAAGCAATCGAAACCACTGTCCTATTGATCGGACCTCCCTCCACGCCTGGTCTAGGCGCTACACGAGGGCCCTGGGGACCCGCGAAACTCCCCTCAAGGCGAAGCTATAGGAACAACCCGTAACCCTAACCTCCAGGGTTACATCAGGCCAAAGGGTGAAAGGGTATACACCCGTAACCTTGACGTCTCAGGTTACATCAGGCCCAGTGGTGAATGGGTACACTCCTAGCAACATCACACTTGGCTCCACAGTAAAAGACGCACCAGAAACTGCCACGACAAACCAAGAAAATACCGACCCGCTGAGATAGAACAACAACCTCTCGGATAGCACGCTGGCTACTCCGGCCTGTCTGGCTTAGGTAGTTCTGTCCTCCCAGCCATGAGTAACACACTGAAATGTACCACTCCCACACCGGTACAACGACACACCCACACTGACACTGCGTTACTCTCACACCGACACAAGGTGTCAAACACAAACCACAGTTGTTCTAGGTCCACGATCGCATAAACACACACAATGCGATTCCGATCACATAGAAATCTTCGCCCTTAATGTATGATTTCAAGCATGTATTCAACAGGATTGCCTAACAATATACACACATGTTAATTGTAGGAATTATGTAGCTCTAGCTTGAATTGCGTTGCTCATGGCCGACACAATTCACAAATCGCGTCGCCCTGAGTCGATGTCATTCAACGCCCTAAACTAGTTCCCCAGAAACCAAACTCGGGACTTCGGGGGTATCGTCCTGAATCGCGTCTGTAAGGATTGAGGTTTTGGATCCGGTTATCGGGTTAGTCTTCGAGGTCGGATCCCGTAGTTTGGACCCTGGTGGGGCTGAGACTTGGTTCCTATTTCGCGTCGAGCAGGCGGTTTAAACGGCGTCCAGCAATCAAGACGTATTTTAGGATGTGCCACGTGGGCGCCACGTAGGCTGGCCTTGGGTCGCGAGAGTACGGCCCCGGTCATAACGTCTGAATGGCGTCTTGGATGGACGACGCCATTTAGAATACGACCCTGGCTTGTCAGAGTACGGCCCGGTCTTGTCATCTGAATGATGTCGGGCTTGAACGACGCGTTTTTCCCAGCTTCTGGTTGACCCCGCGAACCCTCCTTCCTTTCCCTCGTTCCCTCCTCCCTCTTCTCTCTCCTCTCTTCCTCCGGCGAACCGGCGGCTTCTTTTTCCCCCTCCTTCCTTTCCTCCCTCCATTCCATCTCTCCCTCCACTCCATTAACCTCCCAACTTCCTCTACTACCACCACCACCTCCTTCGCGGCGTTTTTCTCTCCGGACGGCGGCCGACGTCTCAGTGGAGTAACGACGTCCTCGGCGGTACCGGCGGCGGCATGGGGCGAGATGGGTTGACGGCTTGGAGCTAGGAGGAGTTCGAGTAACCGGTAGGGTGACGATTCCTGTGGTATTTCGTTTAAAAACCATGTTTTTCCGTTTTGGGGCATGTTTAGGGGTGTTCTTTGGGTGAAAATACTAAATGCATGAAATGAGAAATTGGGTGTTTTAATGGGCAGTTAGGTTCTTCTCCCCATTCTCCATGTTTTTCGTGTTTTTACACGATTTTTTGGGAGGAAATCCCACCCCGTGGATCGGAAGATGCGGAGGAAGAACTTGTCTGTGAGAGTTAAATGGCGTCGAGGGACAGCGACGCCTTTTAGAAAGGCGGCTACCACCCACGACGCGATTTAGCCCAAACAACTAACTCTGTCTCTGGACTGATGAGCGTCCAGGGACAGCGACGCCTTTTAGAAAGGCGACTTGTTTAGACGACGCATTTTTAGTGAAAAATCACCCCGTAGCCTGTCTCTGTTTCTGTCGCTATCAGGCAACGAGGGACAACGACGCCTTTCAAAAGGCGGCTACATGTGACGACGTGTTTTAGGCCACTTCCGAGGCCAAATTTCATGAACCAGTTTATGAGGCTTGAATGGCGTCGTCCTTAGGCGACGCAATTCAAAACATAATCACATTAATTCATGTTATTAACATATCTTCACACTGTTAGATAGTTTGGTTAATTGCAAGCTTAAAATCGTACTCAAGGATGAGGATTTTTACGTGATCGGATCGCACTGTGTTGTGTTTGGTGCGACCGTGGACCTAGAGTGACAGTTGTAACACTTGCCACCCTGTGTCGGTGTGGGAGGGACACAGCGCCGGTGTGGGAGTGGTGGGGTGACGCCTAGAGAGAGGGTCACCTGGTGTACCCCGGAGTTAGCTAGTACTGGTGTAGGAGTGATACCTGTGGAGGGTCACTCGTGCTGGGGGAAACATAAACCACCTAGAGTCAGTTGGGCCGGAGTAACTAGCGTGCTATCCGAGGGGTTACTGTTTGGTCTTAGCGGGTCGGTGTTTCCCGCGTTCGGCTGTGTGGTTGGCGTGTTTTGCCGAGACGCTGGTTGTAGGCCCCCTAGTAGAATGGTTTCAGAGTTGTGCATGTTACATTTCGAATGCATGTGTTTTATATCGAAATTTAGGAATTGTATTACAGCTTTACTTGCTTATTCTACCTGTATCTGTGTTACTGCACTTGTGGGTGCGTGAGTGGGCGGTGGGGATCTAAGGATCTCTACTGAGTCTTTTCGTTGAGACTCACCCCTGCGGTTTTCAGGTGAGGGTTCCAGGCAGGCTTAGCGAGGAGAGTGTTGTTTTGGGTTGCGCGCCAGCAGCTCTTGTTCCGGGGTATGCCCCGACGTAGTTGTTATTTTATTTTCTGGCCTATACGCTTAATTATTTCTTTTCAGTTGGAATATGTAATTATTTGCTGTGTCGAGTCACATTGTAATAACTTTTAATTCTTGCACTTCCTTTTCAATTCAATGCGATGTGAATGGTTAGCTTAATTTATTATTTATTTCCCAGACTTATCTAGATCCTGATTTGACTCCAAAATTAATGATTCGGTACCTATTTAGTAATCGGATCCCCGATTATAGGGTGGCGGGTCGTTACAGTGTCAACTCAAGTCGACGTCTTTTGCAAAACGCGTCGCTCTAAGTGGACGCCATTCAACGCCCGAGACAACAACTCCCCCAAGTCTCACCGAGCCACAACGTAGGATTTCCACCCCCAAATCGCCCCAAACGCCACAAATAGAAAAGATGGGGGAGAATCTAAATAACTAAATTGAAAACACACCGATCCCCATTTCATAAAAACGAGCATTTCCATCAAAAGTCCCTTAAACATACTCGTTCTACCCAAAATCCTTATACCTCCATAGTATGCTTCAAAGTGGGAAATCATTAGTTAAAATAACCAAAACACGTACGAGGATCGTCACCCTACCGGTTACTTAAACTCATCTTAGCTCCTTACCGCCGAACCAACACACCGCAAGCTGCCGCCGGTACTGCCATAGACGCCGCAACTTCGCTGGGACGTCGGTCGCAGTCCGGAGAGTGAAGTGCCGCAGTAGAGATGGTGACGGAAGTAGTGAGAGGTAGAGGGGTGTTGAAGTGGTGGAAGAGGAAGAAGAGGAAGAGGAAGGGAAGAGGAAGGGAAGAGGAAACGAAGGGGGATGGGGAGAGGGAAGAGAGAGAGTGATGGAGAGAATGAGCGATGGCTCGGGGCATCAAACCGAATCGCGTTAAAACGCGTCATTCCCAGACGACGTCAATCATACGACAAGACAGAGTCGTACATTGACAGATTTCTAAATCGCGTCGACCATGTGCGATGCCATTCAGACGATAAGAACGGGGCCGTACACATGTGCCCCAACGCCCGACCACGCATCCCACCAACATGGCTCATAAATCGCGTCCTCCAAAGCTGACGCCTTTCAAAAAGCGTATCTCGCCAACTCAACGCAATTAAGAGGCTATGCACCAAGTCCACAAGGACCCAAATTAAGGGGTCCGACACCAGAATCGACTCGATAATCAAATCCGAAACCTTAGTCCTTACAAAATGAGTCTTTGTCTCTATCATATTTGGATTTTGGTATATACTTCACCTTTTTATTTATTGATTTTTGTTGTTTAAATCTATCACATTTTGGTAAGTGATCTTTATATTGCTCCTTGGATCGTCTTGCAACGAAGGATTGGGACCCCCCTTTATCTTTTCTTATACATGGGTACTAATTAGACCACTTTACATATTTTTGCTCATTTTCATGCCAATAATCGCAAAATCATTTTTATCTCTCAAACGGTTATTAAGTGGATGGATTTATATTATTAAAAGATATTAATATGGTTCTTGGTATTTTTTTTCACATTTTCTATCTTAAATTTTACTTCTAGATAAGAACAAGATCTAAACCCTTGGAGAAACTCTCTCAATTCTTATGGAGACGGTTTCCTAAAGTTCTTCCAAAAATAAAACAACCCTCGACCTATTTTTCTCTAAAAACGAACTTCATCACACACCTTATGGTCTCCCTTCCTTTTCTTCACTATATCTTCTCTCCCTCTTCTACTTCCTCTTCCTTTCTCCTACCCTCCAACAAAGGTTGGCCATAGCCTCACAGCAACATGTGTGCAAAGTAAGTTTGAGACTCAATTGCAGCCCCATACAACCAGCTCTCACATCCCCTTCTTCTAATTTGTTGGTGCTGCCATTTCAGGTTTATCCTCCATGCCATACTCATAGATCTATAGTGAGAGATCATGATGTTTCTTTCGATCAGAAGTCCTATCCTCGATGTGAAAGATTACAAAATCATCTATCCATGACAATGTTGGACGAAGGTGATGTGGATGTAATCAGGAATGTACAACCACATCACCCTAGAAAGCCAATGCTTGATGGATTGCTTATACCTCAAGAGCAAGGAGCATATGTTGAGGCTCTCTTACTTGACCTGCAACTTTCTCCTCTTCTCTTCCATCTCCTTATGACAGTAGGCTAGTTAGAAGACAATAAAGTTGGTAGTCGGGTGACGGCTCTATGAGGAGATCATCAAATGTTTTTAAAAAATTGTTCTGTTGTTGCAAAACATGTTCACTGCAACAATTTTAAAATCTGAAACAAAAAATGAAATAAAATATTTTTTTTAGCTTGGAATTTGTTTCGAAGAAAAGTTTATGGTGTGTTTGATTATATTATAATGAGGCTTTTTTTACAAAAACATATATTTGTAATACAAACGGTTGACAGTATGTGCTTGATAATCATGATCAAAATATAATTTGCTAGGGGCTTCCTTTGTTATTTATGATAAAGAAAAAAAGAGACCTCCACCTCCTCTCTTTTTTTCTTATCACACTGACCTCCACCTCCTATTGCTTCCCCTCTACCAGTATGCTAGGGAACTATTGCCACCATCAGCATTAGCATCCTTTGTCATTGTTCCCTATTACCTCAAGTGAATACCATATGTTTGCATGTGAAATTATGACAGTTAGTTTGGAAAAAAAAATCTTTCTTATTCCAAAGTTTTATGATTATACCACCTCTAAACACTAAAGTTAACAACATGTGGGTGAGAATGTCTATAATATGTATTTCATGAAAGTAACAATATATCAGATTCAGTCTCATCTTTCTAGTAGAGAACTATGGGCTATAGCGTCTAGAGCATATGGCTAAAAGAATTGTTTCAAGTACCTTGGCCATCACTTTCATCCCATTTTTTTTGTAATCTATAGTTTGGAGCAATTGGATCTCTTTAGATGTACCCATAAATCAACTATAACCAAACTTGACTTTGGCATCCTAGTCCATGCTCAGGCGCCCACCCCTTGTTTGTGAAAAATACTTTTTTTTATATACTTTCTACACCATGGGCAAAAAACTTTTTTGCTTTTCGAGACATCAAGTGACTCATAATTTGCATTAAAGTTCATCTTCTCTTATTTGTGAAAATACCCATTTATATTCATTTGATCTTTTTACATTTTATACTGTATGAAGAGAGTTTCATTGCTCTTGCAGACATTTTGAAGGAGGATGGGGTTGCAAGACAAGATGGTCTTGGACGGATGAGAACCACTAGTTGAACTCCATTGCCACACTTCCAATTGCCAATAAATATATTTGTAGTGACAATTCCTCCCATATCACGATCCCTTATTATCACATGGGAACCAGATTGATGTGTATCAATGCCAGAGGAACCTAAATATCATAATGATGTTGTTGAAGTCTATACTATTTAAGTTAAAAATGTTACCAAACATGTCATTTTAATTTTTAAAAATTATTACATTTTTGTTAAACACAATAATCATATATTGTATAACTTAAAAATTATCTTATAGATCACTTTCTTATAATTTTTTATCATAAAAAATTATCATGTAACCAAACACCCTATTAATAATGGCCTATAAGTTTTCAGGGACTAATATTTAGGTACACTAAATATAAAGACTTATTTATAATTTGCTATATTTACATGGATCAAAATATAAGAAATACTACTTTTTAATAAGGTAAGTAGGCAAATTTTTTAATAGGATTAGAATTTTGAACATTCATAGAAAATTACAACAAAAAAGGATGTCAATGGGCTAGTCCCAGGTTTGACTCTTCAAATCTAATGGGGTGTTTAGGTACATTGTAATTTTCTATATATATAGTTTCATGATAAAAAAATTATAAGAAGATAAAATTCACAATAATTTTAAAAATGTAAGATACATGACTATTGCATTTGGCAAAAGCGTTATAATTTTTAAAAATTGCGACAACCTATTTGGTAATACTTTAAAATTAGATCATACATCTTTTGAAATGATTAAAAAGATAAAAAGTTTCATAAATGTAAAAAATTACTTCACCAAGTAACAAAGAAAATAAATTAATACAAGCACCGCACCTTTTTTAACTCATTATACAATGACAACAATAATTAAACATAAATTAATTATAATATCAATTAATAATAAACTCTTCTAATTCATTATACAATAACCAAAATAATAAAAAGCCTTATAATTCATTATACAACAACCAAAATAATAAAAAAATACTAACGAGCAAACTTATTAACATAATCCTCCTACATTTGTATTGTCATGTTATCTCGAAGCTGTTTTCTACTTCCACATTACTTTTTTGAACTTGAAAGCCATCGACTATCTTCCTCATGTTGTAAGCGTTCTTAACTTCTATATTTTATCTCTCTATCAATTTATGTACATTTTTCATTTCCAAAATTAATCTATAGTCGATATTATTTCTTTACAAAATTTCAAATAAAGTTATGTAACATGCAAGCAACAATAATTATGTTGCCTTGTACATCTAAAAAATACTGCAATGAACTCTAAAAAATTTGAAATCGCTCCTTTAAAACTCCAAACACTATTCTAACATTTTGCAGTAACTTTTTACAATTTTGAAGTATAATAATATATGGTTTGGCCTAAATTCTTTAAGATGGTATCTAACACCATAATAAGTAGGGATGTCAACGGATCCAGATAATATCCGACTCCGATTCGTATCCGCATCGGATTAAGCAGATATTTATCCGATTAGGATGTCCGACGGACATATCCGAATATCTATTTAATTATCCAATTAGCATTCAAAGCGAAAACGGGAAATAGATATCCACTCCGATTATTATCCGACCAATTATGTATTTTGATAAGTTCTTCTAATTTTAATGATGTTTATTTATTTAGATAAACAAAAATTCGATATTTGAAGTATGCTTAAGACGTGTTGAGCGATAATAATGAAGTTTCTTGTGAATTTTTTTATTTTTAGTGGTTTTACTAATTTAGATAAATTATTTAAGCATTCGTTATTATCTAAGTTATATTTAATAAAGCATTCAAATTATTTAAAATTTATCTAGATATTCATAACTTGAATATTTATCAATTTAAATCTATGATATTCATGGACAATGCAAAAAATAAAATTTACAAGTCATTAAGTTACAAGACAAAGTTGTTAAGTATTCGAATTATTATCCGAATTCGGATATTATCTGGCGGAGTCGAATTCGAATAGAAAAATTTATTATCCGTCGGATAGTATCTATAGTCGGATAATATTAAACGGAGCAGAGTCGGATACTGTGGTATCAACTCCGTATTCGCTCCGTTGACAGCCCTAATAATAAGGAGCTATAAATTGATTTGTGTTTTTATACCCAACATTGACGATATAATATTTTTCTAATCATCGAAAATAAATAAGTAAACAAATATATACTCAACTAAAATTCATAAAAAACCAATACTTTCTAAGACATGAATATTTCACGTAAGCACCTGCCAACACGAAAAAGTCTATCGCAAGTCCCTCCCAACCAATATTTACATAGAGAAATTTCATATCAAATGAACATGCTACTAAAATACTTTTGGATAAGTTGCTTTTGTGATTTTGATATCAAGATTTGTCATCATTAGGTTCTTCTACAACTATATGTGAGCCATGTCTAGTTCTAATATAATCCTATATGTTTTAAAATAATATTTTAAAAATAACAAATAAATATGATTGAATAATTACTCAACAACATCAAAAAATTACTTATTACCTTGAAGAAGTGAAAATGACGTTTGCTCTTAATATAATATGGTGTTTCGAATTGAAGTAAAGAGACATAACGAGATAACCGACTAATAAATATATTAAGCATCTTTAAAATGCCTACTTATTGTTTATCTAATGTCGAAATCAACCTTGTACTATTCAATTAGAAGCTCCTGTGTTAATGACATAAAGACATCATAAAAATTTATGCTTTCTTTAATAAAATTTTTTCCTTCAAATAGAACAAAGTATACGAAAGACTCCTTGATCCATCCAACAATATTTTTGAAAGACAATTAGAGAAATATTAAGCAACTCTTTTATAAATTTCTTTGTGAAAAGAACCAAATCCCTAATATGTCTTTAAGAAGTTTTAACACTTGTATTATGTTTCTTAACATACAATTCAATTAAATTTAACATCATACTATAAACAACATCTCATTGAGCGATACAATTTTGTTCTTCAATATAAAAATCCTCATTGAGATCTAATTGATCAAATGACTCCTCATCGATGATTATCTAAGACAAAATTATACAATAAACATAAATAATTAGCCAAAAAAGAAAACACATTTATAAATAAATAACAACAAATATTTGTAAATAAATAACAATATATATAACAACCAACATAAGTTATAAAAACATATATAACAACTAACACAAGTTTTATAGTGTGATAATATCACAAGGTCACTATGATACCAAATAGTCATAAATAGTAAATATGACACATAAAGAGAAAGGAGTTTAAACTTAAACAAACTAACATTCTACTTTCTTAAGTCTAACTTAATCCACTCAAGTCATTTCTCATAATCCACTTTCAAGAAAAGTTACATATGTTCCACGCCTGATCATGTTGTTAACTTTTGCTTTTTGAGTAGTAGATAGTTCTAACATAATCATCACAACCTTCATTACTTACTAGATTATTACAACAGTGGTAAGAACATATAACTTTTAATATTCATCTCTAGTAATATTAATGATATTTACTAATATCATGATTACTTTTACTTCTTTTGCTCTTGGACTTGCTCGACTCCTTACTTATCCTTCTCTTTAGAGTAGGTAGGCTAGATGTTGTACTGTACATCTCCATCTCTACTTGATAATTCTATCCATAAAAATGTATTTCGTCATCTCCTCCTATCTGCTTTTGAACTTGACAAGTAGACAACTATTGATATAATGTATCTTTAATCTAAAAGATTTATAAATATATATTCATAAAATAAAATACACCATCAAAGAGTTCAAACTATAAAGTATAATTACAGTGTTCTTCCACTTCTTTGTGTCTTCGTTTTGCTATTGAATAATAAGAAAATCAGATAACTACATTAACATATCTCTTAAGATAACTATATCAACCTAACGACATAACTTTAATGTAAGCATCTCAAATATCATCTATTATTTCTACTATTCTTATTATTAGATTCCATCCAAATCCACTTTATTTCAACATATATCTTACAATTCTATATTCTTTTTTCATTACTTGAACGCAAGCCTTGAGCCGCTCAATTGAGGTACTTAAGTTGAACCTATTTTGAAACGCATCGAGCATATATATCCATTATTTGGACTTCCATCTATTGTCTTTCTTTTTTTCTTGTTGTTGTTGTTGAAATAATAAATTGTTAAAAAATGCAAGATGAGTTTGATCACAACTTAAGTGTCACATAGACAATGATCCTATTTGAGACATCCATATAAATAATGTCAATAAATAAATAAATGTATTTTTTCACAATAAGCATATATGTGAAGCTAACAAATAAGTAAAACTATCATAATATTTACCACTTATTCAATATTTGACTGACTAAAAAAAATAGGAACTATAACAATAAAGATGATAAATATAATTACTATAACCAAAATGATTAACATAACCAAATCCTACACCTAATCATGCTTCCTCCAACTGCTTCACTTCGTCCCTCTCTAACCGCTCCCCTGCAGGTGTCATCTTGTCCTCCTCTATGAGTGTCATCTTGTCCTATTGTAGTCCCTCCTCTACGAGTCTCGTCTTGTCCTGATATAGGAATATCCCTTTATGTAGGAATATCCCATCAACCTAGGCACCGCCTGTCATGGCCCCATCTTATTACCTTCCCTTAGTCATTCCTTTATGATTAGTGGAATCTATAGCAAGATTTCACGTCGTGCACTTGTTTATTAAGGCCCATCTGATCTTCTTGACAACAAAAATTGCCTTGCATCTATTTTTCTTGTACGAGATGATGATTTGTTCAACATGATTCATGGAGAAATCTTGTTGAACACTAAGAAATTCATTATTGGGACAATATTTGCCTACTTTTATTCTACATGGCATTGTTTACTATGTTTGTTTAATTTCTTTATTTTTTTATTTTTACTAGATAATATCATTTTTGTTTGTCATTTGTGATTTAAGATAGGTTAACTTATTTGCATCTCTCTCTTTGTAGTGGGACATGAAAAGATTGCTAGATTGTTAAAAAAGGCGATCATGGGAGCTGCAAGTTCTACGAGTTGTTGATGACCAATTCCTAAAATGTGTCATTGGAGTTATGGCCCATGATTAGTGGTTTTATGGCCCATACACTGTGTTATTCCTTTGGGGTTGTGATTTTGTTCGAGTAATTCATGACTAGGGTGACTGATCATATGAACTGTGGATTTTGTAATTTCTATAAGTTCTCTACTATCATAGCACAAAAAGTGAGAGATATTGTGAATGTTGTATTTGATCGTCTTCAGTATGGTTCTTCTTGGTTTCATCAGTTATGTGCTATCATTGCACAAAGAGTGAAAGACCTTGTGAATGTTGTATTTGATCATCTATACCATGCTTCATCTTGGTTTCATCACTTCTGTGCTTTCAAAGTACAGAAAGTGAGAGCGCTTTTCAATTTCATTAGTACGTAATTAAGTTCTGCTAATAATTACTAATGTTTTGGTAATCATTTTTGTGGTGATGCTATATGCATGACATATTTTATAACTTTAGGAGAACATAAACTTGTTCTCAGGCCAAGTATACTCTTATAGATTTTCGTTTTTTGACTTCTAATATTTATATAGAAAGGATAAATTGTCGATCGGTAGTATTTTGTTAATGTTAATCTGCTACTACATGTGGAAACCTTTGACTATATAACTTATCCTTTTGTTTGGTACTGTTATGTTTTATTTTATCGTGTATACTAAATTGTTGGTTGATACGTGGTTGTGCTTTGGATAAATATGTTGTTTATTTACTTATTCTTAATAGGAGAAGAATAAGGAAGGATAAAGGGAGAATAATCTTAATTTAGCTTTGACAAGCGGAATGGCTTATACTGGTGCAGAATAGTCTATTTGGAGAATAAGGAGAATAAGCAATTCGACCCTAGACCCAAGAATTGCTTATCCTTCTTATTCCGCCAGTGGGTCCCACAGAATTATCAAAGCTAAGCACCCCTTATTCTAGTATACGCTATTCCAGATAAGTAATTCCAGATTAACCTATTCTGCAATCAAATTGAGGCCTAGTACAGAGATAGGAGAAGGAAATTTTCAAGAAAACCTCTCATTGGGAATGAGAAAAGTCATGCATGAGGAGAACTTCTCCTCGTCACACTGACTGAGTCCAATCCAAACTTACACTTAGAAGACCCCTATTCCATTATTTTATACCTCTTATATGAACATCCTCCTTGACTTTAAATAAGCCAAGTCTAGCAGCCAGGATAAAAAGACTAGACCAAGTTTCACACTAGGCCTGGCTTAAATCGGGCCGATCCAATTCGGCCATGGGATTGGATGACCCCACCCTGATTGACATCTCTAGTTAGAGATCTCAATGGTCTGGGTCTATGTGGACCCAGACCCAAAATGAGCGTATCCAAACCTAGATCAGATCCAATAAATTTGGCAGATAAACGGATTGGATCATGAGTCTACGTCTTATTTATTTAACATTGAAAGATAAATAGATTTAGTATATTTATCTTAAGTTCAGAGAACTAGACTTGATTTTAGGCCTATCTTCTTAGAACAATGAGTAATACTTGCTGCACCACATGTGGTGTAACTGTATTTCTTATTTTATGAATTTTTTAAGGTTGGACCTATCATGTCTGACAAGTTCTACAATCTGATCTTCAATCGGATGTCTAAAAAAATATGAAAAATATAAAATTAAGTCACTTTTATTGGGCTAGTCCCATTAAATAATAATTTTTCAAAATAAAAAAGGTTGGCTGCACCTATGTAATATATGACAATAAAACTCTTGATAGATTAAACAGAGACCCCTAGTTAACGGATTCAAACGGGTCTGTTAATGGATCTAGAGCCGTTTTGAGTCTTTTGACAGCCCTGCCTCCACCAAAAGGGTCCGATCCCAGCGGACGAATCCGCGGACCCGCATTCCTAACGCAGTTCGTTTCGCAAACCTCTCCACCTTGGCGGCGGACAGCACCACTGCTGCGGCCCGCAGGTTGCCCGTCGCCCGCGCTAGGGTTTTAGCAGCAGCTCGCCGGCGAGCGCACAACGCTCTGAGAGTCCACAGGAGGAGGATCGAACGAGCCATGCAGAGCTTCCGCCTCTACCTCTCCCGCCTCCGCCCCCCTTCCTCCCTCCTCTCCTCTCTCCTCCGCGACCCCGCGGCAAGGGACCTCCGGGAGCTCTCCCTCGCCCCCTCCGTCGGCAGCACCTTCTTCCCCGCGTCGCGCCACCTCTCGTCCGGATCCGGCGGCGGTAAGGACGGCACCTGGGACAAGGCGTGGAACACCGGGGCGGGCGGCCCGCCGGGGGCCGAAGTAGGCGTGCCGGCCCCCGGCGTCGGGTGGGACGAGGCGTCCTCCTGGTCCACAGGGCTGACGGAGGATCACTTCGACGGGAAGGCCGTGGGACGGCGGAGGGAGCCCTGGGAGGAGGAGGCGGCGGCGGCGCCGCGGGAGGGAGAAGAAGGGGAGGAGGAGATCCTGGAGTCGATGGAGAGGGACAACAAGAGGAGCAAGGAGTTCGTGGACGGGTGGGGGGAGCGGATGAAGCAGACGGTGGAGCTGCTGAGGCAGGTGAGGGAGCCCGGGGCTAGAGGATCCTACCTCAAGGACTCGGAGAAGGCAGAGATGTACCGGCTGCACAAGGAGAACCCGGAGGTCTACACGGTGGAGCGGCTGGCGAAGGATTACCGGATAATGCGGCAGAGGGTGCACGCCATCCTCTGGCTCAAGGAGATCGAGGAGGAGGAGGAGAGGAAGCTTGGCCGCCCCCTCGACGACTCTGTTGAGCAGCTTCTGGATGCGTGCCCGGAGTTAGTGCCTGATCCATTGCTTTTGTGCTATACAGATTGATGGTATTGTTAATTTCAGCATGGTGATGAGTAGGGGAGATTTGAGTGGATGGGTTTGTGACTTTTCAGTTTGCAAAGATTTACTGATTCCTTCTATGATAGGTGATCTATATGCAGACATTAGATAACTCCTGCATTTGTTGAATCATGCAAGTGTTACATCTGCTCTCACTCAAGTTTATCCTGTCATATAACTGGATCTATTTTTCTGTTTGGTTTATTCATTCATTTCTTGGGTTTCCTCAATATATGTGGCAGTGGTTGTGCGGATCCCAGGAGATGCCATATGTATTTCGTCTCTTCTTTCATGCTTAGAAATCAACATGCACTGTTACAAATTTGAACTGCCAATAATTTCTCAAATGCTGTCACTGCAATCATCTGGGTAATTCTCATTTCAGATGACATGTCAGCCTTAAGTTCCAAGCTTGTTTTTGAAGGTGAACCTTAAGTTCCAAGCTTTCAAGTAAAGTTGCATCAGAAAGGTTCCCCATTCAGTTATATTGTATCTTGAAGGGATTTAACCACGCCTATTCACTTTCAGACTTTCAGTTGTTCTAGCTTCTGTGGGACGCCAAATAAACGAGACTTAGTTCACCTCAATTGACATATTTGTTGATGACGTGATGGATCTTCACTTACTACCTGATGCTGGGTGAAGTAATTGTAATGTTAGAATTTGATACAATCTCTTTTAGGCAACTAACATTTCCCACATCTCTAAGGTAATTTAAGGAGATAGAATGGAATTACACTTTCAGGCCAGGTTCTGCAGGCCAGGCTAACTTATAAGTCCTGGCACTTGTTGATCAGACTCGGTTCAAAGAATAAAGAAGCTAGCAAGTAAACCAAGGATGAGTTAAGCTGACTAATTCTCTGGGGGGACCACCTCAGCTGGGAGTATTGCCCCATGCAATCTCTGCTTGGGAAGGCTTCCCTTCCCCTGCTCCACTCTGCTTAGCGAATCCTTCCCCATCCTGCTGATACATGGCACCCCACGGCACTGGCCCATCTCCTACCTCTCTCCCTTCTAGTGGACAGTCACACTATATCTTAGTTTTGCTCATAAATGTATGAGGTGGTTGGTGCTCCAAGATGGCTGTAGGGTGGCCGTCGGGGAGGGAGGGAAGGGGAGAAGAGAGGGAAGGCAAGTCATTGAAGAGATAGGAGGGACTGGCTGTTGGAGGGAGGGGCAGATGTGGGGCACCGCATGGGAGGACAGGGTCACCTATGCACTGTAGTCTGCAGGTCTACCTGCACTGCCATTAGGTGGTACCATGACTGTGTTCAGTTTGTATGCCTCTTGCAGTAGGAGGTTGGAGTTTTGTCTGAGTTTGTTCCTTGCTAAGATCTCCCTAAAGGTTCCCTATGGGGCCACCTGCTTGGTGAGCTGAACTAATTTAAACAGAAATGAGAATGATGAACTTGTGGATGGCACTTATAAAATAATTCATCCTATAAAGTGTAAACCCTGTTCTTCATGGTGGGTGGCCATCTTTGAGCGGCGTAGAGGAGGGATGCATAACTTCTGTCTTCATGGTGTCTCACACCCACCCACACCTATCCCCTCCTCAGACCCTAACTCAAGTTCCACAAGCCTATCTATCTAGAGTATTGGTTGCCTTGCACCGTGCCATCTCTCATCCAAATTCCGAAGGTAGGTGGTGTTAGGGCTGGTTCTGACCTTACATGGGATGTACCGTCCTTGTGTTATTTGGGGCTGATGGAGAAGCACTTCTGTAGGAAGGCCATGGGCTGGAGAAGGGAGCCTTAGGACAAGCCAGCCGTGGTATGGGAACAGGGACGTGTTGCCCAACTATGGAGAACCCAGAGGGGGGTGAATGGGTTATCAAAAAGTACTATGAGAAATAAAAATGAGAACTAATCGTGGCAATAAATAAATGCATAGAAAGAGGAGGAAACAAGGAATAATCACACAGAAGGCACAAGGATTTTATACTCGTTCAGTCTTTAGACCTACATCCAGTTTCCAAGCAACTACTTGAGAGTTCACTATCACACAAGCTATGCAAGATACCAACTCCTTACAGGTTACACCAACAACTACACGTTTAGCCGTAGTTGGTCCCCTCTTATCATAGGAAGAGGTACAACTTCCTGCAACACAGGCCCCCTCTTCCTCACAAGAAAGAGGTAGCAAGATGTTTGCAAACAAAGATACACTAAATGCCTCTCAAAAGGCCGATGTGTACAAGGAAATCAAAATAGAAGATCAAGATAGAAAAAATGAGATGAAGATGATCGTCTTGGTCGGCCGCTAAAGATCCCAGAGAGCTCGGTGTAGCACAACGAAGATGATCACTGTTGGTTTAGTGCTTCAGAAACCATGTTAACTCTCTCAGGCTCTTCTTACTTTTCTCTCTTCAGGTAGGAAGGAAATTTTTGGGCACAGAGAGTGGAGTTCTTTGAATTTGAAATCTCTTGTTCTTCTACTTCTTCTTGCCAAGGCTTCCAATTTATAAAAGGATTTGAAGGTTCTGTTGAGGCACATCTTCTCTTCCATTATCTTTGTGAGCTTCTTCTTGTGTATAACGTTAACTCTATTGAGTCCAATGTTAACAAGCTTGTGTCTTGCTTAGAGAGAGCTGGAGTAGACAATGGTCATCCTCAGTTAGAAGCTTCTATATTTTGTCCTCTTATCTTCTTGATTAGGCCGAGCAATCTTCATCTAACCTTGTTGAATTACCAAAAGAAGAAAATTTTAATTTGGTGTACCGAGTAGAGGGTAGGTGATGCGGGACAGGAGAGGGGGTAGACCGGAAGTAGAGAGAAGAGAGGGGGGTTGGAGGAGAAGAAGGTTAGGGTTCCCGTCCCGTCTCGGGAGAAAACACGCAACGGCGGCTCTTCATTTCAAATTTCTTCTTCAATGCCTTCCCACGAGGGGGTACAGGACAATATATAGACTCTTCAAAGAAACCCTAATATGAAAATTACTAAACTACCCCTAGGACTCCGAAAATAACTAAAAAACATGGGAAAATTACATATAAATTAAAAGACTCCAAATGGACCCCTAATGGACCAACTAAAATGCACATTGGGCCTTTGACCCCATTCCCACCGTTCCTGGATCTCCATCATTCTCCCCTGATTCGAAAAAATTCGTCCTCGAATTTTAAAATGAGTCAATATCCATGGGAGAATGATGGTAGCATGCTCGGAAAACAACACCGATGACCCATAAACCATCGCGCGCATGAATGCTCCAACCTGAGGAGAAAATTGTGCCTCGACGTCGCTCCATATGTGGTCAAAATCATGCAAACTGATAACATCTTTAACGACCTTCGGCTGATCGACTACATCTCCCAGTAGCAGTTCTGTCTTCGGCTCGTTCCCTTTAGTGGGGGAGAGGTCATTATCTGATATAGGCGTCACTGATTCAACCTCCCCCAAATATTCATCTTCTAGGACTGGATCGGCAACATAGTGCACCTCCTTCATTTGATTTTCATACTCCTCAAGCATCGTTGGGTCGGTCTCATAGACAACATCTTTTGACTTGGTCAGCTTGGCCAGCATGGCAGAAATCTTCTGAAGCTCACTCCTCATCTGGGACTTCTCGCGCTCCCAATCAACTGCTTGTTGCAACCTCTCTCGATCCTGATAAGTGGCATTGAGAATAAGAAATGGTGCCTGGTATTCCTCAGGTTGTATTAGACAATCTCGTACAGTATGATCAATCACAACTTGCCGCTCGTCTATCCATTCTCTACCCAAACCGATATACGAGCCATTGGGTATAATCTTGCACCATGCATCATCATAATACCTGACGGCTCGGGAAGTACTGCTGCTCCTTAAGAGATGGAAAAATGGCACATAGACTTGATTTCTAGAGACCCTTACGTAGTCCGTGTGGGAGATAGAATCCACAATAGATTGTGAAATGACGTTGCCGAACGACGTTGCCTCAAGATACACCCGAGTTTTCACGGAATTGGGTAGCTCTACCTCAAAACTAAAATCCATGATGATAAAACGTACCACTGGCCAAAGAAATGATGGACGAGGTCCGCCTCACTGCAAGGATGCCAACGGTACGATCGGCACAAGAATCGGAGCTCCAATCATCATCCTTGATATGCGTGCAAAAAGTGGCACGCAAAACGAGGTAAGCGGGCACTAGCTGCTGCAAAATCTGTATGCTCTGATGCTGGCACGCAAATCGAGGCAACTTGGGTTGGCCTCGGGATGCACGTTCCGGGTCCTCGGTATGCGTGTAGCAGCGGCACGCAAAACGAGGCAGATCGGCAACAGAAGCACTCTGGATCTGGATAGGCTTCGTCGATACGAGTCCAACGGCGCAGACGACTCGTAAATCGGAGCACGAACGAGCTCTGCGTGAGGGAGGTGCGATAACGTTGCAATTGCACCACCTGTTGCACCTCCACAGACCTGGTTTGGCTCCTGGTTCGGACCTGACCGCACCCTGGTTCGGACCAGGACTGGACCAGATAACTACTTGGTTCGAGCCGTAAGCCACATGGTTCGAGCCATGTTCATTGGGTCCGATCCAGGTTCACCGGTCTGAGCCACCTGCCCTCAAGGGTTAAGCTCTCTGGTTGCTAATGGCTCGAACCCAGTAGGATTAGGGCTCGAACCAGCTGATGATAGGGCTCGAACCGAACCGGGTTGTATTGGACCGGTTCAGACCGGACCACTCAAAAGGACCACGAACCCTTCTCCTCTTCCTTGCTTCTTCTTCACCTGCACGAACCGAGAGGGAGGCTAGGGCTTGGAGCGAAGCCCCCGGCGGCAGGCGACGCCAGCGGCTGCGGCGGCGATGGCGGTGGCAAGCGACGCCGGCGGCAGCTGGAGCAGGCGACGACGGTGGCGGTCGAGACAGCAGGCGGCGGAGCGAGCGGCGACGGTGGCGGCAGGCGACGCCAGCGGCTGCGGCGGCGATGGCGGTGGCAAGCGACGCCGGCGGCAGTCGTGGCGCAGGCGGCGGGGCGAGTGGCGCCGGTGGCTGGCGGCGACGATGGGACTGCGGAGCGGCTGTGGCGTCGGCGGGATCCCACAACTCCGGTAGGCGCGACGAGAGATGACGGTGATGGCGGGTGGCGACGGCGACGGCGTGGTGCTGCGACGACGAGCTGCAATGGCGCCGGCGGCGATGTGTGTGGACAGCGACAGTGGCGGCGCCGGTTTGGGCCGACGATGGTGATGGCGGGCGCCGACAACGATGGTAACGCCGTTGGGAGCCCGATCCCGACCCTCCCTCCTCTTCTTCGTCTTCTGTTGTGGGAGAGATGAGGTGAGGGTGAAGGCGGCCGTGGATGCAGCAGCAGCGCACGCGACGGCCGACGTTGGCAACGATGGCGGATGCTGCCAACGGTTGCGGCGGTGGATGCTGTGGCGACCGGCTGCGCAGGTTGGAGGAGGAGGAGTGCTCAAGAGGAAGAAGGCGAGTAAGGGGAGCAGCCGTGGCAGGGATCGAGCTTGGGCTCTGATACCAAATTGATGCGGGACAGGAGAGGGGGTAGACCGGAAGTAGAGAGAAGAGAGGGGGGTTGGAGGAGAAGAAGGTTAGGGTTCCCGTCCCGTCTCGGGAGAAAACACGCAACGGCGGTTCTTCATTTCAAATTTCTTCTTCAATGCCTTCCCACGAGGGGGTACAGGACAATATATAGACTCTTCAAAGAAACCATAATATGAAAATTACTAAACTACCCCTAGGACTCCGAAAATAACTAAAAAACATGGGAAAATTACATATAAATTAAAAGACTCCAAATGGACCCCTAATGGGCCAACTAAAATGCACATTGGGCCTTTGACCCCATTCCCGCCGTTCCTGGATCCCCATCAGTAGGTGAGTAGCAGAAGATCTGCAAATGCAGATCAGACACGTAGCAAATAGAAGTCTCCAAGTTGGCACGAAGAAGATAATCAATGTCAATTCAATATAATTAATTTATTAGATAACTTCAAACGCATTCTGAAAGACACGGTTAATTGCTACGCTCAAGTCTCCATAATCGATTAAACATAAAGAGGGATAATAGATAAAAATATAAGTAGCTAATCGGATCACAAATAAATATAGATAATCAATTCAAGATGAACAAATAATCGAGTACACATATAAAGATTATCGAGATCAAAAAGTGCATATAATCGATTTCAGAGCAAGCATTGAATTTTTTTAATTAGAAACACATAATCGATTTATCATTAAGCATATAATTGTTCTTATAGTCGAAGCTAGTAATCATTGGGTCCTTCTAATTGATTACGTAGAGGTAGTCGATAATCAATGACTTATCAGTCAGTTAGTTATCGTAATCAATTAGACGAGGCGGCTTAGCCTAAAATTACTGAGGTTAGCTAATAGATTTAGTTGATTAGTAAGCGGTGTTCTAATCGATACATCTAACCAATTCAGCCTGTACTTAATCGGTTAACGATAGCGATTATCAATGAGACTTTAATCGATCAGTAATAGTCTTCTAATTGATACAACTAATCAATTCAGCCTTAGCAACAGACTTAATCTGTTAGCAATAGCAATTATAGGGCGACTTATAATGGAAGTCGAATTGATTTGAAGTCTGAATGAAGTTTACTAACTTTTTCATTGTTAATCGATTAGCGATAGGGATATAATCGAAGTTCTAATGAGTCTTTAATCTATTTGACTTTAGACTTATTGAAATCGACTAAGTCTTAAAATAATATATTTCTAGTGCAGTGAGTATGTCAGTATGTAATCGATTAATTCACTCATTTAACTCAGAGTAAAGATTATTGGTTTCTTTATTTACATTGTATGTTATCACCAAAACATTGGGATCAATAAAAGGACAATAAATATGTTCAACAGCACGGAGAAGAGAGCATCATGAAAGCTACGGAGAGGGACAACAAGAGGAGCAAGGAGTTCGTGGACCGATGGGGGACTAGATGGGGGAGATGATGGATTTTTTGAAGCAGGTGAGGGAGCCCGAGGCAAGGGGGCTTTTGTGCCTGAGCGAGTGACTGACTTTGTTTGTGGTGGAGTGAGAGAGTGGGCAAGTATTCTAACTAATTTGGGATCTGGTTCTTCCTCCTCCTTTGCTTTTCTTGGGAGGTAGCAGGTGAGTCACCGCCTTGGTGCTTTTCTACAGAGGAATTTTGAGAGCTGTTATTCTGTTACTTTTGTATATTCCCTGTGTTTTTTACGTATATGTGTGGTACTACCCACTTTGAAAAAAAGGGGTTCTTACCCTGAGAACTTGGAGAAGGTAGGGATTTACTAGCTGCAAAAAGGAGAACCCCAAAGCATACATGGTGTAGTGGCTGTTAAAAGGAGATAGAGGAGGAGGATCCCCGAGTTTCTGCATCAAAGAACTGCTCGACATGTCAGGAGTTAGCATGATCCATTTCCTTGTGCTTGTACTCATAAATTTAAGTCTACATTCTTAATATTTTTAAGTTCAGAACGGTGATGAGTAAGGGAGATTCTGAGCAGATTCATTGGTGGCTTATCAGATTTCAAATATTTATTCACATCTCTTTTATGATCATTGATCCATATTCAGAGCTGCATACATATACTTCCTACATTTGTTGAATTATGCAAGTATGAAATCTGCTCTCAAGTTCATCTCTGATATAGTGTGGATCTCTTTAAATCTGCATTCAAGTTCATGATCTTTAGTCATCAACTCTATGGCAGCGGTGGTGCTGATCTCTGCAGGTGCTATCCTTTGATGCTGCCGGGAAGAATCCCATGGAATTTTGGGAGATTTGATAGGACGGTTTGAAAACTGTTACATATATAGGGATAATTTCATATTAACCACTCTTATATATACATATATGTATGCATATAGAGTAATACTTGCTGCACAACCAGGTTGTGCAGCAAGCCCAGTCAGATTGCACAACCCCTTATAGTTGGACCACGTGGTCAACTTAACCAACTGGGCAAGCTGACATGGCCACCCCCATAATATTACGATTGACAAATACATATTACGATTGACAAATACAATTTTGAATTGACAAATACAGTTCGATTGACAAATATAGATTTCGATTGACAAATACAATTTTTGATTGGTATTTGTCAAATGGAAAACTGTATTTGTCAATCAAAAATTGTATTTGTCAATCACAAACTACATTTGTCAATCAAAATCTATATTTGTCATTTGAAAACCGTATTTGTCAATCGAAAACCGTATTTGTCAATCCAAAATTGTATTTGTCAATTGAACATGGTATTTGTCAATTCAAATATTATGGGGGTGACCATGTCAGCTTGCCCAGTTGGCTAAGTTGCCCATGTCGTCAACTACAAGGGGTTGTGCAATCTGACTGGGCTTGCTGCACAACCTGGTTATGCAGCAAGTATTACTCATGTATAAATAATAGTATGTTTACACCCATATAATACACATGTACATAAACTATGAATATATGCAATCCCCCCCCCCCCCCTCTTCAGATTTTGTTATGCAAAAGAAGTCATGAATGAACACATTTTTCTGTTTTGTATAAAGTTATCACCGCGTTGTTTGGTTGTGACACCCTTGCCCTCTGTCAGTAAGATGATACATTAGGAAAATGGATGGCATGTGATTTTGCTCAAAGTGACTAAGTTAGCGGCTGATTAGGAGGTTGAAGTGCCAGGTTACCCTGGAGTTTGGGGAGAGTTGGGTCCATGACACGGTGGTGAGGATCTCAATTATGTACTTAGTGAGGTTCAGGCAGAGGATTTTGAGGGCAGTCTTCGGGTGGAGATAACCTATAATCTGTGTCAATAGTGGTGGAATTATCATCATCACTGGTGTTTACAATGGGTGTACTCGTCAAAGCACACACGCACGCACACAGAGACACAGAGCAAAAGTGAAAGTTTTTTTTTTGTGTGTGCCATCACTCTAAACGAACTTTGATTTGCTGTGCTCCTCTAAAAACAGCCTTTCCCATGAAATCACCATACTTAATTCTATCCCATCCCACCTGAAAAGGCAGCGTCAACTTTCCCTGGAGGGTTTGCCATGCTCAATTCTCTTCAAACTTAGTCTAAAAAGAATTCACCTGAAGCAAGGAGCCCCAGTTCCATCTCAAAGTTTCAAGACTGACCCATACTTGACCATTGAGATACACTCCCATTCTGTGAGTTTGATGAGTGGCAGGTTCAATCTTCTTTTATTTATTTCATCTCCCATATGCCCCTGGCATCTCAGGTTTGTCAAGCTAGTGAAAATGTTTAGAATCTCAAACAGGCAAGTATTTACTCAAAAGTCAAAACCATGCAAATAAGTACAAATCAGGTGTCTGAAAATTTGTTTGGCAATCTGAAGTCATGCAGAATACGGACTATCTTGCCTATGTTGCCAAGTCCAGGTTGATGGAACTCAGAAGGAGAGTGGCCTCTTGTACATTTTTGAAAGCCACTGATATTAGGTGAGAACCACCTTGAACCAACAACTGAGGTTCATAAAACTAGGGAAGACCATTGTGAAAGAGAAGGAGATTCAAGTTTTGATAACGGGAACTATAGTTCAACCTAGATATGACACTGGGTGCATTTTGCAGTATGTTCCAAAAAGATTTCTTCTGCCTTAAATATATTTCTTCATTTGTTTATATTTATTCATTCTCAGCATAAGATTATTCATGTAGGTTAGATATTATGAGGGCTAAATGTTAACTTATTTTTAACCCCTTTGTTGACATATAATGGCACTCACTATGTCCAAAATTTTTGATATTGTTGAGTCCTGGCTATTTTGAATCCCAAAGGTTATCTTGTGAAAAATGTTAGACAAGTTCATTCATCTTGTTGTGCTATTTAGCTTGTTAAGAGAGGATTCTCACTTCACTTGGTGTTTAAAGTTAATAGATCATAGTTGTTAAGGCTTATGCCCAGGCACCGCTTCGGCAACAAGGCTTATTTTCAAGGCCTAGGCAGTTAAATGCCTTATTGGGCCTTGAAAAAATGAAAAAACATGGCTAGGCACTGCTTGACACTTAGGAGCACCTAGCATCCCTAGGTTAGTTCATGTGCCAATCAAATCAGGTCATTGGGACCTAATCCTAATATAAATAGGATTATGTAGATGATTGGGCCATAGGTTTTGATACCCCTTCATCTCGTATTCTTCATTATTTCATCTTCCTGATCGTCTTTGGCATCTTCCCTCAACAAATCTCAAAGTCAATGATGAGGCACTCCTATACGTTCTTCTCTTACCATGATGGCCATGATGAGGCAACAAGCCCTACTTGTCCATGTCTACAAATTTGGAACCCCTAGTGGCCATTTGCATCCTCTCACGCTTCCTAGGTTTTCTATATGCTCGTCCTTTCTTCTCCCTTCTCTTCAAGTGTTTGTCTCCATGCCCATGAGCGCCTCACTGCACCCCCCCCCCCTCCCCCACCAAAAAAAAAACACCCCCACCCCACACCGCACACACACATCTTGATATAAAAGTGCTGCCTAGGCGCCACTTAGGCAAGCACCTAAGCACTTAGGGGCTTAGAAACCCTAAGTGCGCTTAGGTAGTCTTACTGCCTTGACAACTGTGACAGACTGATTAGTAAATTGCATCATAGGCTACTATATCGTTTTGTCTTTTCAAACAATGTCTTAATTCTTCTCTTAATGCATTTGGGTTTGAGTATCTTAGTTGGAAGGCATGCATTTTCTTGTTGATATATTTCCATTTGTCCCTACTTGCTCTGTAAGTTCAACTGAAAGTCTCATCAAGATCTGGTGAGGGGTCCAGGAGTATGGTGACAAGGGCAATATTCTCAAATTGTATTGGACCAAAAAAATGGGTTGTGCTGTCCTTACACCCTTAAGGTACCCTTAAAGTATGCCCTAGCATCATGCTTGCAGAATGGTGGTCCTCCTCATTAATGAATTAGACCACCATGTACTAATTCAAGGTGGGTGGTTTGACATACGAGAGGACAAGTAGCATTTCCTGGAAATATTAACGAGTTAGCTAATTTTCATTAGATTTGTAGGTGATAATTCTGCTGACACTCAATAAGCAACTAAGAAGATGTTTTGAGTTTCTTGGATGTTTGTCCATAGATCTTTGAAGAAAGAGCTTCCTTGCCATGTTTAAGCGTTCAAGCACATGCTGATGATTGTTGTAAATGTAGGGGAAGTCAGCATGGCTGTCATTGTTTCCTTGGATAAGGTCATTATATCTCCCATTTTTCCCTTTCAAATAGTGTCAGATGCTGTATATACATTAATGGTTGCTCCTTTTTGGAAAAATGTTCGAGAACTTGGTTTCCTGCAGAATAATCTTGGCGTCACTGTGTTATTATGATAACAAAGTGTCTTCATCCTCTTTCTGCTGCAGGTTTTTTATTTCCCATGATAGGGAGTTCCATGTTGCATCTCTCCCTTATAAAGCTGAGTTCAAAGTCATGCCAGAGGACTGGGATGGCACTGCAAGGGATCCTGATGAGGTCCACTATGAGATCTCAAAGAGGGAGGATGAGATCTTGTATCGGGAGTTTGTAGAAAGGATGAACTTCAACAAAATGAAAGTAAGTATGTTAATATATGGGCAACCAGCACATGATTATTTCTTTTTCTATACAAATTTGAGCATGCTCGACCCCCGCCCCACCATTGTGAGTTGCATCTCTCTTCATACATCAACAATCACTGGATGGCTATTTGGATTATTGGTAACTTGTTCTTATTATCTTTTATGAATGTGGTTTCTTTGACAACTGTTCTCTTTTTCTTAAATTGTAGCTGAAGTATAAAATACAATCCTTTTGCAAGCGTTGCATTTTTCTTTAGACCTTTTCTTCTTTTCTTTTTGGAACATGTTTAGTACCAAATTTTTATATCAGGATAAAAGGTAGTTACAAGTGCAGATGAGAAGAAAGCCAAAAAGAATGCACTATCCCAAGCACAAAACCACCCCTGTTACACTAGCTCCCCCCTGTAGAAAATCTCAAAAAATGAATAACCCCTGAAAAAAATAAAATGTTTCCTTACAGAACCCCATTCCAACCGAGTCCACCACCACAACGTGCAAAAGCTAAAGGCCTTTATCCAGAAGGGCTCTCAGCCTCCAGGGCATCAGGAAGTCTCCCACTCATGGCTGTGTCATCTGCCTTGATGTCCTCCTTAGTCGTCAGCTGATGATTCACCCAGTCCTCCATATGCTGACCATCAGAGCCCATAAGGCTCTCCATGTTGATCCCAACAAGCCCTGCCAGAGATTTCATATGTGCGATTGTTACCTTGCTGATGTCGTCAGCATCCATATAAAACCTTCGCACCTTGGCTCCCCCAAGCTCCTTTCCAGTCAGAGGGTTCCTCAGCCTATTGAGTCAGGCAATCATCAACTGATGACCTTTCCTTCTTGCACTCTATCTAGTAGGATACAGGATCATTGGTTTATTATTTAATAAAAATTTTGGTCGTCTTCTCAAAATTAGCATTATGTGGGTGCTAATTATATTGACTAAACCACTAGATGACCTAAGCTCAAGCTTAACATGGCAAGTTATACCTGTGGAATTTGAGACAGGCTGAGCTGTACCAAAGTCAGGTGGCTCTGCACCCGAAAGAAGCACATCCGCAAAAGTTGTCACTTCTTAATTATGAACCCACTCTTGATGACAATTTTATTTTAAGGCAGTTTTTTTTTTTTTTTGGCGGGGGGGGGGAGAAGGTAAGATTACACCTCCAATTTTATTATATGAATAGATAGAGGTGGTACAAGCAATTAAAAAGGGGAGAGGTTCCTCTCCAGCAACACTGCAGAATCTAAATGAGACGGGCTACAAGAACACAAAAGTTGAAAATACAATGTTCAAAGAAAATCTAAGACGCCCAACAGTAGGCTGCAACTTTTAAAAATAGACCAAATTATGATGCAGTTAACGCATTGATCCCCTTGTATGATTGATGTTGAAGTTGCACTCATAGCCGAAATCGAGGTTGATTGATTGCTTTGATGAGTTATGGTACCGACTTCTGCTACATTACCACCCCCTCCTTTCTATAGATTTTGAAGTTCCTAATGCCCTTTTGTAGGTCTTGCACTGCCTTCACCAGAATTCCTCTCCATAATAGACCGAATGGACCAACCTGATTATTAATTTGTATGCCATGAAAAGCAGTCTTCTCAAGCAATTCATCATGAGACCATTCATCCAAAAGGGTTGAGCAATCCCATTACATTGGGATCCCTTCCCCGGGTTTGGAATCCCCCTTTTTGGGAAACACCTTCTGGGAATGAAAGGTCATCTTACCTTCCACTGCATGTTCCTGTTGTTTGCCGCCCAGAGTTAACAATGCCATCACAGAATCCATGTTCGGGACTCCCGTGATCTGCGGCTCTAAGGCAGCTTATTTAGCCCATACTGAAGAAACTTGGTTCTTGTTTCAGTCCCCAGTTTGGCCTTCCACCACGGCCTTCCTTATTAGCCTCCTTTTCTATGATTGCTACCTGTTTCTTCATCAGTCCTGTGGGAACCTGCTGTTGACAAATTATCCTTTGGCGATGCATCACTTGAAGCTTTTCTTGACCCTAAGAATGACTTCTAGGACTTTACGTACTGCATCACAATCCAGATTGGTAGCCCTCTTTATTTTGTGAACTGTGGAATGGACTGCTGCGCTGTTAGGAGCGCAAGCTCCTGCAGACTCAACTCAGGAACGTTTTGTTTGTCTGGCAGTTCATAACCATTCCAGTAGTCATATCTTTAAAGTGGCATTGCATAGTGGGGTCTTTCCAACTTACGTGACTTGCCTATGAGAGGTTTCATGCTTTCCATTCACATGAAACTTTCTTGGGACTGGGAGAATTGGTGCTTTGACTAACAACATATAGATCATACACTTGCCCATGCATCAAGCTGGATGTTCAAAAGAAGCCTAACTTTTGCTCATCTTAACTCATTTTCTGTTTTCTCAACTCTGTTCCCTTCCCCTCTGTCATGTTGTGGGATTGAATTTTCATGGTCAATATCAATTTGCTGCAGATGGCTGGCAAGGTGAAGTGCCACAAGTACAGCAGGAGGCGGCCATCCGAAGGGTGGAACTTAACAATCGAGAAGCTTGGCCCAAAAGACAAGCGCCCAGGTGGCAGTGGTGGATGGAGGTTTGTCAGCCTACCTGATGGGTCGAGCAGGCCATTGAATGATATGGAGAAGATGTATGTGAAGAGGGAGACTGTCCGACGTCGACGAAGGATCCTCCCATGAGATAATTTGAGCGGTCGGCTTCTCTGAAAACTTGTGTTGTGATTTCTTAGATTTATCCTCGCTATTAACTTCATGTTTTGTCCAGGGGATGGCTGCTATAATAATCTTCATTGATAATGGAGCGCATATGTTTTCATCCGTGGTATTTGCCATTAAAAATGTATGATATCTCTGTCTGAAAAACATTTGCCAAGATCTTCAGCGCTTCCTTTAGCATGATGAATCGGATAAATTTAGGTTTCTTCAATGATTGTATTCCTTGTTTGTGTGCTTCAAAACACCGTGTTTTATGGTACTCTCGAATCGGATAAATTTAGGTTTCTTCAATGATTGTATTCCTTGTTTGTGTGCTTCAAAACACCGTGTTTTATGGTACTCTCGAATCGGATAAATTTAGGTTTCTTCAATGATTGTATTCCTTGTTTGTGTGCTTCAAAACACCGTGTTTTATGGTACTCTCGAATCGGATAAATTTAGGTTTCTTCAATGATTGTATTCCTTGTTTGTGTGCTTCAAAACACCGTGTTTTATGGTACTCTCATATCTGGAGCCTCATGAATTATTTTATAGTATTTTTCTTTTATTTTGAATATGTAAAATGTTGGTTTGAGAATTTCAACAACTCGTGTATCTTTCTGTCTAAGATTATTGAAGATCAAAGTTCTAAGATTTTAAAATTAGAAGACGACTATGATTTTGTTTTCACTAAATTTAAAACTAGTGATTTCAAACTAGTATTTAATCATATTTTATGTCAAACTAAATGATCCTATATATCTCTTATATTCTGGTCTCTGCGTTTGCCCTCGCAACCTCACCTAGAGGGCTATTTGCTTCGGCTTTGGAAGCTATCAGATTCAAACAAAAGTAAAATTTTAGATTGAAGTAGTTGAGGCACAAGGCATTCCGTTAGGAGCCCCCTTTTCGATCATTGTGCCATTCCATTCTTAACATAATCAACTTTGAGATCCAATTTTTGGGAGAACCATTAGTCTCACTTGCCCTTGCTGCATTTAGTACTTGAAAGTGATCTACCATTGTTTACTTCTTTGCTATGGAGCTCAAAAGGTATTATCGTATTTTTCAATCTTATGGGGTTCTCAGGTACATTTTTTAAACCTGTTTTCTCTTTCCAATTTAAAATTAAAAATAAAATGAGAGCGAAAGCCTGTTTCATAAGATTGTTCTTTCTTTTGGAAAGGATCTCACTTTTCATTAATATTTCTCAAAAATAAAATTATTCAACAGTTATTTTTATTTTGAGGAAATCTCTCTCTCTCTCTCTCATACTTCCCTCCAAACTCTTTGACAAGTAACAACAAATTTATCAAATCGAAGTAAAGTAATTTTAAAAATAACTATGAAACTTTTAATGAAATAGTTTTCAAATACAAAATAGGCTCAGAAGACAAAATGATCGTAATTTCCTGGCAGATCAATTTGCTTGTTGATATCCTAAACACATCCGTCAGTGTTTCCGGTTGTTAGTTGATGCCCTTCGTCTACAGACTGGTGTTTATTATGGCTTTACGCTAGTTAAATTTGACGTGTCCTTTTTCCTGGCTAATTCAAAAAGGTTTTCCCAACTATGAGAGGTTTGTTTATTATTGTAATTTTTTCTAGTTAATATTCATGGCCCATATGTTCCATATCCCTTTTTATTCATAAGAAAAGGACATTTAGCGCCACTTTGATCGGAGAATAGGAGGAATAAGGGCGAATAAGAGGAGAATAAGCTTAATTTTGTTTTGACAAGTGGAATAGTTTATATCGGTGCAGAATAACGTATTCGGAGAATAAGGAGAATAAGTCATCCCATTTTAGACCTAAGAATTACTTATTCTTTTTATTCCGTCAGTGAGTCTCACAAAACTATGAAAAATCTCTTATTCTAGTATATGCTATTATGTCAGTGGGTCTCACGTAATAACTTATTCTGCAAACAAAGTACACTAGTGTAGAGATCTCCAAAATTATTCAAATTCTTTGCAACCCGCATTTGGTGTTGCATTTTGTTGTTATGATAACAACTTTATAAATCATTAGAAGCTCAGTTGTGATGCAAGGGAGCACGAAGGCCATAAAATAATTGAAGTTGATTCCTTGAATTTGGCCATGCTATCAATTTAAGAGCATAGACCTAATGGATTTTTTCATTGGTGGAATAATTCTATTTTTTTCTCTTGATGTGGAACCTTTCCTCTTCCATTCTTTTCATTGATACACTATCTTTATAAATTTAGTTTTGCTAACAATATTTTCAGGAGAAAAACCTTGTTTCATTTCTATATTGTTCCTGATACATTGGCAGACTTTGTTTTCTTTTACTTTTCTCAAGGTTTCAACGTACCTATCTTTTCTATGGTTGGTTTGGTTTTTTTTTTCTTTCTTGATTTTTCTTCTTTTTCTTGCATTTTTTTAGAAAATAAAATTACAATATTCCCCGAGTATAGGAATTCTCGAGTCCCGAGTTTATTTGATGATAATAGAACCCACATCTTATGGTCTAACATATTTTTTTCACTAATGAAAAAGATTAAGATGGTCATTATCGAGAAATTCAAGAAGGTTAAGACTCGAGAAGTGTTATAGATTTCAATAGTTAGACTATCGTAGGGTGAAAACCACAACAAACTAAAAGGAAGACTTTAAAAAAACTAAATAGAGTCAAGAGATGACTTCCAGGGTCAACTACTAAAAATTAAAAAGGTCAATTAGGTGTTTTAAGAGTTGATCATTGAGAATTAAAGAAAAATTATCCGAGTTCACCATCAAATCCAGGAGCCAACCATTGTCAAAGAGCTAAAAACTTAAGAGTTGACTATTGAATCATGTCGTTGATCAGTCTCCAACCTAGATATTTGAGGAACATTGGGTGCGAAGAGTAAGAAATTAGATAATGACACTATGTAGGTCTATGACTATTGACACACAAAAGGAAAGCAAAACTAACAATTGAACATTTAAGTTTTTGATGTTAATGGGGAAATAATTACACAAATTTCTATATCAAAAATCTAGGGCTATTCAACGAAATAAAATGAAAGCTTTAAGATAGGGATAGTGAGAAAGAAAGAGATAGATCATTAGTGAACCTTTTTTTTCAAAAATAAAAGTATCTACTACAAAGTTGACATACTAGACCTTTTGGTAAAAGAAAGTTAAAGCTTAGAGGGTTTGAAAATATGGATTAGGAGTTGGCTGGCCAGACAAAAATTACAATTAGTTTATTCTAACAAAGTCCATTTGTAAGGCAACTTATCTAACAAGCACTAAAATGCATATGCATGGGAAACATGAGTTCAATAGTACTTATCATTGAGACAAACTATCTAACAAGCATTAAAATACATATGAATGGAAAGCTTTAGTTCTTAGAACTTATTTTGGAATTAAAATAAGATCCTTAAAAGTAACAAATAAAATAAGGATCTATTAAGCCCCTAGGTTGGTTTTGATGTTAACAAAATACCTTAAACTTATGCCTATAGGAATTAATACTGGTACAAAGTATGTTCCTATCAATTTATAGTCTAAAGAATACCTTGTTAAATATTTTTTAATGTGGGTATGAATGCTTTGGAAAAATTATTTTTTATTATCAAAATAAGCATTAAAGAAGAAAACCCAAAAGGAAGGTAAGTGAGTAGACCATACCCAAGAAGTAGGGTACTGAACGCTAAGTTGGTGGACCAATGACAATACTCAAAATTTTTGAGCCTAGTTGGATTGGTCAACCAATACAGTATTGGTCGACCAATGGCAGAACTTAGTTTCTTGAGTCTATCTAGGTTGGTCAACCAACACAATATTGGTCGACCGATGCCACAACTTCTTGACCACCTAATCTACTAGGGCTTTGGAGCTGGTCGATTAACCAAGTCTGTTGGTCGATCAATGCATCCAGAACACCTAGGTGGCAAGTGGACTAACATGTCCTTGTCTCTTACAATCCAAGGACAAGTCACATGGGTGTTGTTTTTTGGGAAGGACTATCTTAACCTTTCATAGCCAACCTTTTCTCCTATGATAGTACAAGATCCTCTCACTTTTTCTAAGATACTAATATACATTTTGCAGCTCTACTTTTTCCCATTTCCTACAACACATCATCATCAACTCTCACCTACCACTTAGTTGACTCTCCAAGGAAACTTCTTGCGGGGATTTTTCGGGTGCAACTTGCAAGTGACATCACGTGATACCCCTCCTATCTGGTACAAATATGGGAACAAATGAAAGGCTAGGATTTCAAATAAACATAGAATACCTTTAAATTAAAAATAAAATAAAATCAAGAGACTTTTCCTACCATATACCTAACAATTTGAATATACTTTTTTGGCTATAAAAGGGAGACCTTTGGGTAGTTTTTGGCTAATGTTCTTGGAGGAAAATGTGAGCTTCATACAAAGAGAAACTCTCATGCACTTTATGTCATGCTCTTCATTTTTTTAACCATTTGGGAGGAAATATTTTTGTGAATTTCTTTATGTGTACAGGTCAAGAAGAAATGCGGTAGTTTGGTGTATTTCATCTTTATCCTCTTCTTAATCAAGACCAAGATCAAGAACCATAGAAAGCTTCTACAGTGCTAAAGGTGTCTTCTTCCTCTAAGAAGAAAATCTTGATGAAGCTTCTTAAGCAAGGGCTACTAGGAGAACTTGGAGGATCATCATCTACATCAACAAGTTCCTAGTGGAAGACACCACAAGAAGGGATCTAAAGGTTTGAGCTTTATGTTCTAACATTATTGTTTGTAATATTCAAGAAAATCAATGTTGTCTTATGGGTGTAATTGGTTAGAGGTTTAGAACTCCTATCTTCTAATCAATTTTATTATTGTTGCCTTCTTTTAAGGAAGATGACTAATCCTTAATAGGATTGGAGGTTGTATTACTTTCCTTTAAAGAAAATGACTAATTTTTGAGAGGATTGGAGATTGTATTGTCTTCCTTCAAGGAAAAGGGTCAATCATTGAGAATATTGGAAATTATGTTGTCTTCTTTTAAAGAAGAGAGTGTTTCCTTGTGAGGATTGGAGGTCGCGTTACCTTTCATTTCAAAAAGAGCCAACCCTAAGGTGGGTTAGAAGTTACCCTTACTAGCGCCTTGGTTTCTAAGGAGAGCCCAACCAGACACTTAGTATCTAGGGGAAGTCAAACTATAGGCTTGGTATTTAAGGGGAGCTTAGCTAGAGGCTTGATATCTAATGTATTGATTTGCTAGAATCGGATCTACTAGCGATGTACTATAATTTGACTTCTAGTGGAAAAAGCCTAAGAAGGTTGGAGATTGGACATAGGTCATTATGTGGTGGACCGAACCACTATAAATCTTGAGCCTCTTGTATGGTTGTGCTTTGTGTGCCTATCATTTATTTCTAGATTGCACATCTCAGTTTAAGTTTCCATTGAAAATGAAAAGTTTCGAAAAAGGTTGTCACCCTAGGATGAAGTCATAACTCTAAATTCAACAGGGTCTAATGTAAAATATAGTCTATGACTCAACTAGGAATTTGAAAATTCAACTCAAACTCCATTAAGGGGATAAATAGCATTTGATATGCTAAGAGAAGTGGTAAGACATAAATAGTACACCAAATTCACCTTTGAAGCTTAAAATTAATATTAATAAAGATCCCTAGAAGAGGGCACATAATATTATAGCAAAAGAGAGTTGAATTTATTAGATAATGAGTCAAGATCCATTCAAAATCCTATATGGACATTGAAACTCCTTGCGGAACTCCTTCTTTCAAATGAGTCATAAGTAAAGTTTCATTGTAGTATTTTCGTAAACTTAGATGCCATATGTGATATGGACAAGTAAAAGACATTAGAGGTATTGGATTGAAGTCCTATACCATTTGGCATTAAAATGAATGTCTATTATCTCACTTCATTCCGACACATTTTTCTATCCTTTCAAGCACAGGAACCAACTCTTTCATTGCCACTATGTCAATCCTCAATTTCTGAGTAGAGCACAATGGGCAAAAGATATAAATGTTTGAATGATAAGTAATAAATTTGATCGCTTAATAAAAGCACTAATGTAACACGCTAGATGTTATAAAGCTCCTTAAGCATCATTAATTAAGTGCAATTTAGTTATTTAGAACACAACATATTTAAGAAGAAGTTCAATAAAATGGTCAAGTATCAGAGAATCAATTAAGTAGGTTGAATGAGCTCAGTTAGTTGATAAGTAGTTAATTAAACAATCAAAAGGCTAGTTAGTCAATTGGAGGTCGGTTAGTCAATAGATAGTGGGTAAATGGATTAGTTAGTCAATCAGAAGCTAGTTAGTCGATCGGAAGCCAGATAATCGATTAAATACTAATAAACTATAAATTAGTCGATATAAGCTACATAGTCGATAGGGGGCTAAGTTAGTTGATCGATGTTGTGACTTAGTCAAAGTTTTGATGACTTAATCAATAATTTGCCTAATACACTGGTCAAGTTAAGTGATCATTTTAAAGCGTTGATAGATTAAACTAAGCCTGAACCTAGTTAATTGTTAAAATTGACCCAAGTCCCGGAGCCTTTTTAACTTAGACCCAACAAACTCAAGAACTAATAAGCTTAAATTGACTTAAACCACCTATTTTTTAGTTGTCTAATTTGTTGTCTTTGATATATTTTGACATGTGTAAGACATGTGGCTTAGTGAGTAGGTTTAGGCAGTGAGAAGGGACTTAAGTAGTGCAGTGCATGGGATTTAAATAGGACGTACAGGGGTAGTAGCTCTTTTCTGTCACAAGTAGTTTAGAGGGAGAAGTAGCATAGTAGGGTTGTCTGCTTATTCAACACTTAGGAGCAAGTGAGAGCTAGAGTTTTAGAGGTTTTCTTGGCTAAAGCAATTGTATGATAAACCAAGACTATGTTATCTGTTACTTATGTTGTTTTAATTTTATTTTGATACTCAAAATATCAAGTTTTGTAAGTGAGAACTAAGCAATTGTCAAAGCAAGTTTAGTTAAGTTTGGAATCAAAACAACCATGTTTAAGACTTTTTTTTAGATTTGATTTACTGTCAAGTGTATTCTTATTAGCTTAACTGTTTAGACAATATATGCCTATGAATGTGGAACTATGTATAGTTTCATTTAATCTGAAAGTCAGATGAGTGTCTTTTGTTTAAATTTTAAGCTACATATTTATGTATAGATAGTGCCATCTTAAGGAGGTTTTTAGACGATCCTACAGTAAGAATCTGATGTAGGGATCCAAGGACAACGAATTCCATTAAAATCCTAAAATTTGAATGTTGGTCTGGTGGAAGGTGGGATAATAACCTCCGATCTATGCAATTGTATCAAGATCAAAACACCTTTTGTCTCTCTACTGAGGTATATGTATGTATGGCCTCTTACGTTGTAGTTTGGATACTTATCTGAAGCATGAAATAAAAATCAGTATGTGAATATAATTTGTCCTAATAACTACATAAACTATAAAGATGGACTGATTTGAATCTACGTTGAATATAATCAGATTTGTTTAAATTCAAATGAGTGAGACATGATCTGTGCAGGCCATTTTAAAATTTGAACTATTTGATAAACAATTGTGATTATTTGAAGAAAATGTTTGCATTTGTTTCATTAGCCATATTCCATGACTTATGTTATATTTTTAGAACAAGTTGAAGTTTATGTGAAGTCTAGAGTTATCGTGAGATTTATCGAGACATTATAGGTTAGGCATGCTATTGTTTTGATGCCTGCTGAATTTTAGGACTCGTGTGTGGTTATTATTATTTCTTTGTAAAAATTTCTTTGTAAAAATTCAGAGTGTTATAACATTTTGGACAGTAACGTATAACTCTACAACATTATGAAGTGTTTGTGTTTATGTCTATGATTGTGGGATGGTTATGCCTTGGATGTGTAGATGGTTTGGCTATATGTGCCTCACAAATTTTCTTAATTTACAACTTTCCGATTTGAGGTGCCGTTCTTGGAAGGTGGTATCACAAATAAACCCATTTTCCCCCTTAGACATATATAAATAAACCACGTATGGTAGATAATGGGATTGATGGAAGAGATAATTGTATTCCTTATATTGTCCACATTCTATCATAAATTGTATTTTGTCATTCTTAGTTCCAATATTGTCATCGATTGCATGCTAACAGAGCAAACAAGAAAAAAGATTTAACATGCGTTATTTAACCCTCTAATTGACTATATAATAATTATACATATACCAATATAGACTTCTATATTTTTGTTGTATTGTTATATTTGGTTCCTTTAACCAATTTGGATAAGTTAGACTGACTTATTAAGACGCAATTAAGCTAGCCCAATTAGAGATTTAACTCATTGATTTAGACTTTTAGTCACTAATCTACTTATGGAAAGTATAACTTTTTTACATTTATCATTTTTTTATAATTCATACATTTGGAGGGACAAAATATGAATAACCATAAGGGTATCAATTGTAGAGGACCTTCCTAGAAATGATAGATACACACTTGCAAATTTTATTAGTTTAATCATGATTAAGAAAGAGAACTAATTTGGGTGAGAATTTGACCTAGTTTTTTCTAATCCCTATTGGAACTTAATAGGGGTAAAAATGACTATAAATAAATTAGCAATTTTAACTATAAACTAGCTAGAAGTTTGAGTTTCCATTTAGTCTACTCTTTATGTTTGTAGTGTCTATTCTCCTTGTGTGTGGTTTGCTGCTTGTGGGAGGAGTTTTTTTTATGTGAATTCTTTCCTTGAGAGACAAGGGTGCATGAAGGCAAGAAAGTCGTGAGAGACTGTGACGTAGGTTAGATTTAAGTGTAAGGTTTCATTTGGATGTGAGGTAGGCATACAACAAACATAAGCATGTTTAATTAGTATTTTTATTTATTTGATTAATTTATATGTGAAAAAATAATTATATGAATTAATGCTTAATTTGAAGCTTGAAAACCAAATCTATGTATTTCGAAGGCAAAAAATGTTCCATGTTGGATTTAGTCAATTAAAATCTATGCATTTCAAAGGCAAAAGATGTTCTATGCTAGATTTAGTCAATTAAGTTTAGAAAAATTATTGGCCTTTTTATTAATCAATATTAGGCAATAAATTAAGCAAATTGATCTACCGATTCCCTATAAACGATCTACATTGTCATACTTGCGTTGTTACATAGTTTTGATCTCCAATCAATTTAATCGTATTGTATCTTTTTTTTTTTTTTTTTGGACAGTAGCCCAGTGGTGCTGGGCGCAAGTCCCCCACTCAGAGGAGGGGGGTTTGAGCCGGCCCGAAGCCAATCTATATAAACCTCAGAGAGGTAAGGAGCGCACTCGAAAGAGGAGAAAACTGCGCAGCAGCGTGAGAGAGACCGCCGAAACAAGACAAAGCCTACCGCCCATAAGGCGGAAAATTCGCAAGCCGAAAACTCCCGCCTACCCAACCGTGGACGGGATCGAGCTTGTGACCTCCCCGCCAAGGCGGGGAGGGTAAAACCACCGCACCACGTGTAGGTTTCAATCGTATTGTATCATATTATGCATATCTATGACATGAAATATGTTCCTTAACTTTGGATCATTTGAAAATACTATGATTTTGAGCATATATTTGATCATGATTAAGAAAAAACATAAAATAAGAAAAAATATGAAATTTAGATCTTTAAATTCTTTGAACTTGATTTGGGAACCTTTTTTAAGCTATTTCATTCTCAAATATGTTTCATTTTACCTTTTGTTTCAAATTTTAAAAGCATTGTTTCATTTGCTCCAAAGTTTGGCAAAGATAAAATATTTTTCAAAATTAGATAGGTCTATTTGACAAACATCATTCTCCGCCTCCACCGCCGTTAGGTACATCTACTTATTTCCTGATGATAGAGTCTATCCCCCATCGTTGTCATCCCTATCTAGTCTCCCTCTCTTGATGTCTCATGCCCATTCTCGTCGACTTACCAATTGCCACTGCTGTCATCAAACTCTAGTCCACCTACTGCAGCCACCTAGTGTGCCCCATTAGTGAGGTGTGTCCCATGCCAGTGTCAAGCTCTAGTGGGAGACAATGGATTATATTTGTGAGGATGAACAAGAGCACTTATAGGTGGTTGAGTGTCTCTTAGTGCTGCGAGGGCTACCAGCTGCCAAGTCATATGTGCAAAGAAAAGGGTAGAGTCTGAGGGAGAAGGAGTAGTTGTAGATAAGAGGAGATGCTGGATAGGAAGATGTCCGAGAGAGAAGGGAATGGATAGGCGAGGTTTCTTGATGGCTTCTCCTAAAATAAAATAACTCATGGGTTGCTTTTCTTTTGGAAGAGATTTACAAAGTGTTAGACTCACCTAAGGATTAAAGAAGAGGTCACCAAACATGTTCCACTTATCTTTTTCTTCCTAAATAAAATTTGAGAGAAAAAAATCAAAAAACGTAACCAAAAATCTTATTAAGCAAGTTTATTTAAGTTATTATACTTGATCTTTATATCTTTTGACTTTTGGATCTCTTTTCAAGTTGAAATGCTTGCTCTCACCCTTATATACTAAAATATATCCTTACATTTTGATTACAAGAAACAAAATTCAATGTTTTTGAAAACTAATATTTTGATATAGGTGAAAGTATAATGTCTTCTTAACGAGGTTATTTAGACCAATTTGATAAGTGTCTATTTGGATTAAGTTTGCTTGGCCAAAGAGCAAAACAGAATGAAATATAGGACCATACTTCAATTTGATAGTGACAGGATAGAGGGATCTTTGGTTATGCAAAGTAGCTAAGCTCTTAGTGGTTGTTTACGTACTTTAATATTTGTTTATTTAATCCCATATATTGTGGTTTGGATGCATACCTTTTGTGTAAGTAGAAATAAATTAGTTTGCTTAACATGTGACATAATTTGTGATCCGATGTAACAAGTTTGTTACTTGGAAGTGTCAAGCTCTAGAGTTTATGGTATCTCTAGATAATCTTTATTTTACCCTAAAGTATCTTTTCTTTTCTATAAAAGTTTGTACTTTTTTACAAGTCTTGTAAATATTTTGGTATGATTTTAAGTTTATTTTCTCCTTTAAAGTTTCAAATGAAACTAGTCTAGAGTTTAAGCTATTCTCTAGTATAAGGAGTCACAAGATCTATTAACTTGCTAAAGCTTTTGCAAAAGTTATTTATCTACAACAGATGTTTCTACTTGATTTTGAATTGGATTTATTGATCTTCTCTTTTCTATTTAAATACTTATTTATTTCTTCATAGAATGATGCCACCCTTTTATGTTTATCAACCTCATAGTCTCCCAATTTATATTTTTGGGTTTTTTAGATATCGATCCCTATAAACATAGTGAATTTGAAATAAGTCTTTGTATCTTACATATTTTGATATTAGTCCTTATATTTTTTATCCGTACTATTTGCTTCAGTTAGTTTTTCTTAACTCTACCATAGTTATACATGAGTTCAAGTTTCAAGTTTAGCTCACTCTAGAAAAGTCACTTATATTTCTGTTAAATTTTGAGTTTTACTTATAGATAGTCGGTGCTACATTGATTGTCGGTGAAGTCGAAATAAAAAAATTAAACTCTTTTAGGTAGCCCCAAACATACTTGACATATCTGTACAAACCCGATCTTTGATTGGACGATCGACAAAAAATCTAACAAATTGAAAAATATTATTAGGCTCGACCCATTAAGGTCATTTTTTATTGTTCAATGGATCTCGATTTTCATTTTTTAGTGTCATTCCAAGTATTTCCGTCTGTTTCGACATTGGCTTGAAGAATATTCCATGAATATTTATTCTTTTAAATGATTCTTAACTCAAAAGATTTATTATTAAATTATACTAAGTTTACAGGGACTAATATCAAAATACATAATATATAAGTAATTATTTCAAATTCACTATGTTTATAAAGACCGATATTGGAAAAACCCTATATTTTAACTTCCCTTGTATCATTACCATTATGTTGAAAACCTATATCCATATATACTTCATGCTCATTTCTCTTAGTTAAGATTGATGGGTGACTAATCGGCATGCATTTCTTATATAGAAAATAAAGTGACAGAAAACCTATATACTTTTTCCCAAAAGCCTTTACCCATATATACTTCGTGCTCATATCTTTTACTTAAATTCATGGGTCACGAATAATCAATAAATCCATTGAATATACACTACTAGACATGCATTTCTATCGATAGTTATAGTTTATTTTTATTGAATTTCATAAGATGTTAACATGTCGTGCACTAGGTTTAAAGAAATTAACACACAACATATGCGATGGAAGACAATTTGATACATGCATTCTTTAAAAAAAATTAATATTGCTTAAACACAAATAATACAAGACTTAACTCTTGTTAGCTGTCACCCCCAAAAAGTTCAGTTATTATAACCAAATTTGTGCTTTATTATATGATCAAATAATGATTAGCAAACATAGTTAATGAGAAAGGCAGATATTTAACTAGAAAAGACAGTATAGGGCTTTAAGAATATCTCGTTATAATTCTACATATAAGAATAATCAGCATCTACATATGCAAAAACACATTAAATGATCATTTTATATATTATTTTCTGACTGTCTACCAACTTTTGTCTAGTTGGATGTTAGACGAGGAGGTTTCCAGACAATACGTAGGTTTTCAAAGCAATTTTCAAATTATAAAACATCGCATGGTTTTTAACTCCTAAAAGTGAAATGATATAAATGTGCTAACAAAAATGCTATTATAATTAAATTTATAGGGCTTTCCATTTAATTTAATCTTGTTGAGGCAAAATATTCAAAGTGTAGAAATCTTTATAGTATTGTTACTCAACTAACAAGTACAATGTAGGTATATATAGCATCTAAAAATGATAAATGGTTCTTGCTATAATTTATCAATTTCCTTTTCTATTAATATCATATAGAAGATTGTTTAAGTTTCAATCCCCCTTTTCATAATGCCTTATTATGGCATGCTCATTGAATTTTTCATATATTCTTCCATTTTATCTCTTATCATATGTGAACTGCAATGCATGTACATTGTAGTCATTTTAACTTAATGAAATTGTTTAAAACTATAACACAATTGAGAACTCCAACCATCCTATCTTCTTTCATTTCTTCATATGATCTTTCTTCTCAATGCTCAATAACTATGAAATCACTTGCTATTTAATAGTTAAAAATATCTTAAAGATCATAGAGTAAATAAACTATTATTTGTGGATTGATGCTTATATGACAAAATACAGTACAAGACGTTGGCACATGAAAGGTTCAACAATGTGGATTGCCTTTTCCTCAATCAAAGTATTATAAACAAATAATATCAATATCTTGGATTTCCATTTGACCTTCATCACATAAGTTATTCTTGTCATCATTAAACAGATAAAATAATGCTGTTGATGCCTTAAACTTGGATTTTCAGCTTTGGTTGACTCCATATGTTTCTCATGAGGATATCAAAAAAAGAATGAAGAATGTTTTTCTACATCCTTTTCTTGTCATTTGGGAGACCAGTTCACTTGTAGCTCTAAGGGAGAAGATTCACATATGTACAAAAATGAATATCCTACAATTATATCAGAAGAATAAGGGTATATAATATTGTGTCTCTTTTAATTACAGAAGTTCTAAATTATATCCACTACAAGATTAAGTTGAAAAAAAGTTATAAGCATGTGATGTAGGTTAATTGTGCCTTTCATTCCCCCTTTATCTTGTTAGTAATAACAAACTTAAAGTATACTGTTTAGTTTTCATCTACTCCAAGGCTCCACGACTAACACCTCCTAAGAACTAATTTTCATATTTGATAATTTAAATATTCTCATAAAATAGCTAATTTTTATTAATAGCAACAAAGCTATCGTCAAAAAGTACTCGTAGAAACATGTATTATAAGTACCAAACAATCTTAGGACGTCTCCTCTCCATTTACATACCTACTAAACTATACTTTATTTCTCAAAAATCACATTGCCAATTTTCTTTTAAATGTCTAAACCATATCTGATGTTGTCATTAACATTGATTACCTGGTGAGGAAAAAAAAAAAGGCAGTTTAGTTCTACAAGGGTACTACCACTCTGGGTCTAGAGAGGGTTAATTGTACCTAGTCTTACTCTTGCCTGTTATAAAGAGGTTGTTTCTAGACAATAATTATTTAGTAAAATAGGCCGTAATCACAAAAATTCTTTTATAGTAACTAACTTTAATAGCATGACGATAGTTTCCTCAAATTATATCCATTATGCTAAAATGGCTTAAACTATGCAAATTATAGTAGAACAACACTAAACTCGACATTTTCATCACCGAGTATCATACTAAATCATACATAAATCATGCTAATTCGTCCTAAAAATACTATAAAACATCATAAAATGTCACACCTTTGCGAGATATAAAATACTATAATATTATCTTTGTAATATTTTACATCAAACCTCCCCTTAAAACTCACATCCTCAGAAAAATTAATCCAAATGCCAGGCATTGTTGTGTTGCTATTTGTTTCTTTTTCCATTCCATTCATTTCATATTAAGGAGGAATGTAAGCAAAGTCAATAAGCCACATGAAATCCTTATTTGTTAGAGAGAGAGGTGGCGAGGTTCTCCGACTCGACGAGTCGGATCGACTCGGATCTTCTATAATTCGGTATTAGTTTGGTCGATTCGTGCCGACTTGTACGAGTCGCATGATCAAATCGTATAGATTCGGTCGAGTCGTATCGACTCGGTTCGCCTTGATACGGTACGAGTCGTTCGAGTCAATACGAGTCGATCCGGTACCACAAATCCTGAGAGGTGGGTGATGTTGGGGTGTGTGTGCCGAGGCGTGTACAACCTTATTCTCCCCATTTTTGAACGGCATGCTGCATTATTAACACCATATATTATGGCGCCCGGCAAGCTGGCATCTTGGCTGAGTGCCTTTTGATCCTTTTTGTCTTGTTGAGAGAGAGAGAAGAGTTAGAGAGAGAAAGAGCTGTAGAGAGAGAAGGGGCTGGGGAGAAGAGAGACTTGTAGAGAGAAGGTGTGGTTGGATTGGGGAGAAGAGAGCACAGGGTAGAGAGAGAGTTGGAGAGAGAGAGAGAGAGACCTTGCGGATGGACTACGGGGAGCTGTGGGCGATCTTTGGCCCCGGCGTCGCCGGCGCGGTCTTTGGAGTCGGCTGGTGGCTGTGGATCGACGCCGTCGTCTGCAGCGCCGTCAAGGTCTCCTTCCTCCACTACCTCCCTGGTAAACGACCTAGTCGTCTATCTACCTCCAATTGCGCACGTACCCAACTCCCCCTCCCAATCTCTTCTTTTTCGGCGCTTTGCGAAGGGCTTCTGATTGTGTTCTGCCCTGTGGGTTTGCAGGGATATTCGCGTCGCTGGCGGCCCTCATGTTCAATTGCGTCAGGAAGGAGGATATCGATTACTCGCCATACGAGGAGGGAGAGTGGAGGTCGGTAGGAGGCGTTTCCCACTTTGATTTGGGTCGAGATATTGGTTTCCGTGTGAAAAGTTTGTGCTTGGCGCTGTTTTGCTATAGGGCATGTGCTTGTTTGGAATTTGGGTTTCTTCGTTTGCTCACTGTTTGGTTAATGACATTTTGAGGATGTAATTTTAATGGCTTAGACATGATGAGGTTACTGGTTTTGCCGCCTGCAGTAGTTTGTAGTCGGTGGTATGGGACGAATTCCACAAAAAGACCTGATCTTTGGTGTGTGCAAGGTCTTTCTTTCTCGCAATTGCTGACTGATCTGAACGTTGCTAGGATATTCTTATGTCGGAATTCGATCTTGGTGTTCTCCTCTTACCAGTTTGTTCTACCCGACAGATGCACGGTTGCTGTCTTCGCCATATAGTTGGCACCACCTAGTAGAGGATTTGGCATTAGCCACACAAGTACTTCTATGCTTGGCAAACCTTTGGATCCTTCGCTGGTTCTGGGTGAGCCCAGATTAATGGGCCAAGGTTTGTCATGGTGATGTTGAGAAGAGAGGTCCTGCTAAGATCTAGAGAAAATATTATCAGGATCTCTTCACTTCGCTAGGATGTCAGCTCAACGGTGAAGGTTGGGTTATGGAGCCCTTTTTCTTTGAGGTGCCGGAGAAGTTAGATTTCAGAGCTAGACAAGATATACAGGGAAAAGGAAGGTTGTTCAAATTCTCACCCATGGCTAGGTGGGGAAAGTAGAGGTGCTGCCAGTGCGGCACACCAAATATTGAAGCTGATTGATTTGTTTTAGGTAGTTTTATTGCTTTTCTTTCAATTGTATGTCTGGCCTTAGGAATTTGCTAAGTTGCCGAGTGGTCTTATGGGATTTGTGGTGGATCCTCTCCATTGTATAGATGTCTTTGTTGTATACTTAGCACTGCATTGCAGAGGACTGAGAGCAAGCGATGAGCCCTACACTTTGGTGAAATATCTGGATCCTTTGTTGGTTTAGCCGACCCTAGATTTATGGGGTTGTTGTTGTTTTTGTTGTTGTTGCTGTACTGCTGCTTTGCTTTGGCTATTTATATTTTCTTAGTTATATTTATTTTCTTATCAATTTTCTTTGGACATAACTATCATTGAGAGGCTATATTAAAATGTCGCATTCAGAAATAAATAAAAATAATATAATAAATTAAAATATAACAAGTTGCCATTGTTGTTGTTTCCAAGTACAATATATAAATCCAAAGAAGGCACCTTAATCTGGTGAAAGCGATAAATCAAAACCTTGAAGATATCTATGCTCACAAAAGGAGAATATTGATAGAAATTCCGTTGAATGTACTTCCACACTTGAACTATAGAACCTTTTTGTTTTTTCATACGCATGATGGCATGACATATAGGGACCTTGCATCTAAGCCTTTTATCCTTCCTCTATTCTAGAGGATAATCTCTTTTCCTAGCACAAAATTTATGAAGACTATTAGTTACCTTTTTTTCTTTTCTTATTTGATCCTTTTACTTTATTTTTCATTAATGTGATAGAAATAGTACTCCCTGTTATTGAGGAAACTTGGGAAAGTGACACTAATTTTAAATAGCTAGACAACCAAATCAAGGCATATGAAAGAGAAAGTGAACCATCTTTATGAAATGGTGGGAGTATTTGATTTTTATGCCTTAAAAAATTATAGTCTAAGTTGTTTTACTTATCTTCATACATTATAAAAGAACAACCAACATGTTAAAAATACAGGTGAGACAACGCAAGAGGCCCCCTACTGCCTTGGTGAACTGCCTGATCAGTGAGGTAGGTGCTTTACTAACAAGAGTGTGTTCGTTAAAAGAAGAAAAATTTCAGGAGAAATTATTGGTGGCCCATGAATGCATACATGCTATGAGATATCAGCTGAAAAGTGTATTGGTTATAAATGTGTATTATGAGGAGACTTATCATCACATGAGGTAGAATTGTTTATTCCGAGTGTTGGCCTTCATTTGCGTTTGAGGATGAATGAGTTAGACAAATCACAACTTGCCTTGCACTGACCAGGTTTGTTGTTTACGTTAATGGAGAGCCATCTACTTACTTTCAAAGTGGTAGATGTCTTTGATGTGGGGGATTCCATGTCACTTATTCTCTTTGTTTTGGTGAAAGGTGCTGAGCAACTTGTGGTTTTGTTCAGAGTTTCTTGGGCTCATTAAAAGGTTTCAGAAAATGCAGGTTTTCATCTACAATATGTAGATGATGCCATCCTTTTAGTGGCTGAGATTGATAATCATTTTGTGTGATCAAACTTATGCCAGACCATCCTTTGGTGGTTAGTGTACTGAATATGAACTTTGAGGAAGGTCTGATGGTGGGAATGAATATGGAATCCAGATCTCTCTTCGGCATGTGGCAATGATCATCTGCTGTGAGATAGGCCAGTTTCTTCTTGCTTACCTAATGTTGTCTTTGATGATGGGGGCAGTACATTATAGTGACTAGATGAGATTTCATTATTATGGTCGAGTCCAAATTGACAAGATGTAAAGAAAGATTCCTCTTTTGAGGGGGATAGTAATACATTGCAAATGTGTTAGACAATCTACTTGGTGGGGGAGCCCAACCCGAGTCTGAGTCCAAGGTAGAATTGGTACACGTGCACTGCTGACAGAGTGAGCCGAACTGAGTCCGACCGAGCCGGACGATTTATTCATTCTTCTATTTACCCATTTTATTATGTATTTTTCACTTATTTTAGGTTAGGTGAGGATATTTTAGTCTTTTGCTATTTTAGGTTTTTTTTTTGGAGAGGTTGAGGGTAGTTTTGTCTTTGATGTTGATTGGCCTCCTTATAAATAGGGGTCTTTGTGAACTTAATTATTCATTGATAATTGTTTCTTGAGAGAGAGAGAGAGAGAGAGAGAGAGAGAGAGAGAGAGAGAGAGAGAGAGAGAGAGAGAGAGAGAGAGAGAGAGAGGGAATGGTATGAGGCCCAAGATATCCAACTCTAGCCCCTGTACATCTTCTTCCCTCTCCCTGTCATTTCTTCTCCTTTTCCCACCATCTGTACACTCCCCATGTCGCCACGGCCTGTCATAAAGAATCCACACCCTTCTTCTTCTTCTTCTTCTTTCTTTCTTTCTCCCTTGTCTTCTTCCTTCTTCTCCTAATAAGCATGAGCCTTCCTTGGCTCATCTCCCCATGCATCCACTAGGCCTCCTTTTTTTCCTCCTTTTTTCTTCTTACTCTTTTTCCCCCATCCTTGGTCTGTACTGCAGTGCCTACGAAGATTGCTGAAGAGTCACAGCGGACGGTGCCGAGACCATTGTAGAGCTTGCAAATCCCACGAGGCACAGCCACCTTGCCTCAAGGTGAGTGCCAAGGCTGCCATCTCTTTCTCAGGCTGCAGCAGATTTGTGTATCCACAGGCCGTGTGTGGTTGTCTCCATCTTGAGGCCACCCCAACTTTGTTACAGCCAAAGTTCCCCGTATCATTGGTCCATATTGGATCATATCTGAGTCGGTATCAATACGACTCGGTCCGACCTATGTAGTTAGAGGCATGAGGCTACTTAGGCGACTGGGGGGGTCACCTCAACCTCAAATGCCTAGGCGATGGCCTAGGCATTTGAGGCCACATTTTTAAAAAAGAAGAATAATTCACATATTTAGATAAAATGTCAAAAAACACAAATATAATCATACAGAATGACATATTCATTCATTCAAATTATCAAATATAACCAAATAATTTTAAATCAAGTTAATTGAAATAGAATTTAATCAATCAAAGATGTAATCAACAAATTCATAGAAATGTTGCTACTAATTAAACCCATCATAATGAAATTTATCAACGGAGTGCTAAACAAACACAATATAAACGTACAAATGTAAGCTAAATAAGTCTATTATAACATTCAAATGTTCCTTAAAAATAAGTAGGCAACATGTCCAAATAAGGCTAATAAGCCTATAATACATCTTCTCTTAAGCGTCACTCATTCATCACTCTCAGAATCCTCATCTTGCTCAAGTGGAAGTTCACCCTTAGACTCCCCCATTGTATCATCATACCCAACTTCAAGCTCGTTGATAGAGTCGAATGTGGAACTTGTTGCAGCTGCTTTCCCCTTCCCTAAACAATATTTCTTTGATGTTGACCTTGTATATGGACCTTCTTCTTCACCAGTCCCTGCAGTAATCTCAACATCTAACTATGTGAGTCCTCATCCTCATGTACAACATCTTCATTATCATGGGGATGTGCTATCCACTCATTGCAATCATTAATGTCTTCTAAACTTATAGGATCAAGCTCAGTTTGTTGGAAACATAAAAAGCAATCTCGAAGGTGTTGTTTGTATGGCACAAACATGAGACCATTTAACTTCTTTTGCTCCAACCTATTCCTTTTCTTAGTGTGCACCTAGAAAAATATTATTCTTAGATTAATATAGAATAAAAAATAACCATAATATGTGTCAGTCAATGAAAGTTAATAAACATCTAACTTGCTCAAATGTACTCCAATTGTGTTCACAGTTAGATGCACTACAAGTGGCTCAAGATGCGAATGGCCATCCTTTGCATATTAGGGGTTTTGCTCTCAAAATCCGCCCACCAATTAACTACATGAAACATTCAAATAGTATTTAATTTTCACATAAAAAATAATTAATGAATAAATGTAGTAGTCCATATAGAAATATACCATGATTAGATGTAGTACGTTGCCTTATGGCCATTTCTTTCCCAAAGAAGCCCATAACATTCCTATAAGATGCCAATTCCTTGGTAATCTCATCTTGTACTTTAGGATCATGAACTAACTTCTCAATTCAATCATATAGTCCTTGCTTCACTTAACCATCAGAATCAATCTCTGGATTTGTATAATAAAATTGAGGGTTGAGGTAGTATCCAGCTGCATGTAAGGGACGATGAAGCTGAAAATCCCATCTCCTATCAATGATCTCCTAAAGTGGACCATACTTGTCCACCTTTCCATCCAAAGCATTCTTGATATTTTCCTTGGCGCGTTCCATGGCTTCATAAATATAACCCATTGATGACTTCTCTCCATCAACCAACTACAAAACCATGACAATGGGCTTGAATGTCTTCAGTGCATAAACAACTCCCTTCTAAAATTGAGTCTTCAAAATTATATCTTGTGCTTTCTTTCCTTCACTTTTTTTTTGTCCGCTTATTGTTGGTTGTCCATTTAGTGGATGTAGACATTCTTCTCAAGCCATCTTTGGAATCTAGCAAACTTTACAGATTCAAATAATTAGTGGCAAAGTGGGTCACAGTTGCACGGACAAGATTCTTTTCATTTGTATGCTTCCTTATCATAGCAAGCACTCTCGTATTTGTATAAATAAATGTTGTAACCATCCTTGCTGTTCGAAAGGTGGACTTGATTGGAGACACCTTAAAAATGTCCTCAAATATCAAGTCTAGGCAATGGGCAGCACATTGTGTCTAAAATAAGTAAGGGTGGGCTGCCATCAACATTTTTCTTGCAACAACATAGCTTGCTTCATTATCTATGACGACCTGCATCACGTTCTCTGCACCAATTTCTATAACTATCTTGTTCAATAAGTTAGTCAACAAGTTTGCATCTTTGACATACAGATGCATCCATTGACCTCAAGAACATAGTTTCAGTTGGTGAATTGACTAAAAAATTGACCAAAGTATGGCCTTTCCTATCTGTCCATGCATCAGACATGATAGTACAACCAAACTTCACCCAATTGGGTTTTTGTATCTACCAATTCTTAAGTCTTTTGAATCTCCTTTTGCAGAAGGATCTCACGAAGCTCATGGTAGCTAGGGCCTTTCAATCCCGGACCGAATTGTCCTATAGCTCCAACATTGTTTGGAAACTGTTTAGACGCGTGGTATTGAATGGGATTCCAGCTTGGTACATCCACATGACCCTTTCTTATGCTTCCTTCTCATGCTTCTTGTCCTTGATAGATTTGCCCTTTGAAATCTTCAGGATCAGGAGTACAAAATCTATCTAAGGGACCTTTCATCTGATGAGGCTTTGCAAGAATGTCATCAACTTGATTCACCTCAAAAGATGAATATTTACAAGCTGAATCTCTAAAAATATCATCTCGACTTTCTCCTTTCCTAACCAAACATTTCTTTTCAATCCTTGCTTGTCTTAATTCCTCTATATACTGTTTAATTTCTTCTTTTGCCTCCGGTGTCACCTTCAAGCAAGCTGTCACATTTGTATTAAGTCCCAGCTATGTGTTGTTTCAATCGGTAGATTCTTCCTCTACAATCTTTCTGACAAAAATTGCATTTTACCTAGTCTCTATTAATTGGATTCACCAAAGTACCATATCTCCAGCCCAGGTCTTTATTTCTCCCTTTCCCTTCAAAAGACCCTTGATTAGATGAATGAGACAAACCTGCCGTTGGTGTGGACATCTTAAACAAATAACAATGACAATAAACGTTGAATATGAAAATTAATACATAACATTTAGCAATCAATGAATTTAGATATTATTAAGGAAATACATAACAATAGATAGGGCAAAAAGTAGAACCTTAGTCATAAAGAGAAATCAACGTCGTCCACTCCACCTAGTTAATAAATCACTATCCACCTACAAAGAGAAAGACAATTATGAAAATAGTGAGAGAGAGACAAAGCTGAAGGCTTTTGCCCTCTGATAGACGGAGGGATTGGAAGAGAAAGACAGAGAGTTAAGAGAGAGAGAGAGAGAGTGAGAGGGTGGGGGGAGAGAGATATAGAGAGAGTGAGAGGGTCAGGGGAGGAGAGTGTAACGGTCCTACTTACATACCTCTGGTAGGTGCACAATTATAAAAGCAAAATAATAAGAGAGATATTATAAAAGAGTAGAATAAGCTCATGTCTATTATACCATAGAAATAATAAGAAAAATAACACATATATTAAGAATTTAAATTGGTCGTACTTGATTCATTTTTCCTTTTCACTGAATTAAATCTATCTATCTTTACTACTTCCTGAAAAATATATTTTATAATTTTCATGAGAACTCGAAAATTGAGTTCTCAATAGTGATCATTTACATCCCTACTGATATCTCACACACATCAACCCATTCACTCTTTCTCACCCATGCATGTCATGCAATTTCTATTATTGCTAACATACACAAGTGATAGATGAACATGTACAATAGATGTAACATGATTTCATATCTTAATTTCCTGATTTAATCCGGACCAAATTACATGTTTCGTCCTTCTATTGTTAACTTTTTTTAAATCACTTGATAATCTGTTTATAGATGCATGTCACCTATATGAAGTAATGCATTTAACTAGTATGAAATGCTTGCATCGTAACACGTTGTGAACCCAGAGCGGAAATATTTAACAAGATAATAACAATTACACATGTTTCTTACATTCTTTTCTTTTCAGTGGTACTTTATACTAGCATAGAAAGTATAAAGGTACTTACTGTCAGTCATCAACATAGGATCTCAAGATTGAGTCATTCATTCGTTAATCTTTCACCTGATCGGACGTATTTCTCAGTCATAACCGATCAGTTGTAAAGTTCATTAATCATTCATAAGTCGTGAGTTCGTAGGGCGACTCATCCTTTCGACTATAAGTGACAAGAGATAATCACCTACTAACGGTCGTAATAGTGAGCAGGTCCCAACAAACCCCCCATCTCCGTTTGTCTACCCTAGCAAATTTGCAGAGCCTTACTGCGTGAGGCGGGAAACATGAACTAAGTTGGGTCTACAAACAACTCCTTGCCCCTGCTGTAGCGTCCATGCCCCAATCAATGAGTGCACTCAAGTAGGATCTCCATTTTTTGCCCGCCGAGGTCCCAAACTTAGAGTATGAAATCGTAATCAATAGAAAGGATGCTTCGTGCCTCGACGTCACACATCGTTAAGGAGTTTTGACCTGGACGTCCCCTTATCTCTATGAGAACATATCGTGTTCGGCCTTCCTGCTAGTAAATGATGCCACTTCCATTTTTTATTAAAAGACAAATCAACATAGAAATCATCGGTCATCAAAATAATAAGAGTTCATCTTCCTTGTCTTTGTCTCAGTTTCATTATCATAAAAGGCCTCCATGCCTCGATTTCGTATTCATTATTACAGAAGTAGTGAAATTCCATAATCTTTACCCCCTTAATAGGGTCATCATAGCCATGAAGTTGTTTCATAAATCTTTATATTCGATAATATATACATATATCTGTGTTCATCATACAATATAATTTTAAATAGCCTCCAAGTCTTTTTCTCTTTCATAGCTCACAAGAACTTAGGTGGATTCGGTCTATGTTTTCTATTCATTGTTCTCTTAACAAGGAATTTCCGTATGATGTTCATAGTTGAACTTACAAGCATCTTTTGTGATGGGGAACCTCCATCTTGGAGTTAGTTCCCTAAATAGAATCAAGTAGAATGCATCATGCACCATAATTCTTAAATCACAAGCGTGCGTGCTATTTAACGTTGTAGTGTCATAAAATTAAATGAAAAATCGTAAAAAACCATGCCTTCATTCCATGCCATAACATGTATTAACACATATTTTAATACTTTATGAAATTCTCCATAACTATCATTAATGCAGGGAATTAACCGGATAGAGTCTTCCTTAAATGATCATGCAAGTTTTACGCCCCTTTAGTTCTTAAAAACCCCCAAAATAGAAAGGATATAGTAAGTGTATCACCCTACCTCTTAGAAAACCCATTCTCGAAACCTTGCCGCCGCCGTCGGATCCCTGCTGGCTCTCTGGCTGTTTCTTTTCTTACTCTTCTTCTTTCTGTCTCTTCTCCTCCTTGCTCTCCCCCCTCTCTCTTTCTCTCTTTTTCTCTCTCTTTACCCTCCATCTCTCACTCTCTCTCTGCGTGCCCCCTTCTCCCCTTTAGCCAGACCCCCCATCCTCCTTTTAGGAGGGTGGTGGATGGGGGTAGTGGAGAGGGGCGGTGGAGAGGGCAGGGACAGATGTGGTGGGGAGAGAGGCCACTTGGCAGGGGAAGAAGGAAAGGAGAAGATGTGGTGGAGGAGAGAGACAAGTGGCAGCATGAGATTTGACTGCATACTGCGGCCAGCACCATGCATCAAATCTCTAATAGTATCATTTGAGTTTCGTGCAAAACATGCAACTAAAACACATGCACATGAATGACATGAGTAAAATATTATCCATCTTCACAATTTTCTGTAAAACTAGGTGACTAAACCTTTACCAACCAACTTTATCCCTTGGTCATAAGTTCTTTTGGAGAATTCTAGTCCTTTAGGTCGTCGTGAGTCTCGTGACCTTTAATCTTTAGTTCTTTCATAAATAGTAATTTGTCATATGAATGTTGTATAACACTCATGGTTTAACGAACATCAATTTAATCGTTTATGGTCTAGGATTCTTTTCGTTACTCATCCTAGCATTACAGTCTCATTTGTCTAGTCCTCATTATCGTTATCTTAGACCCTACCTTGATTAGCAACGTGGGTGTGATTGTCTAATCTTATACCCTTATTTTCACCTTGAAGAAAAAAAATGATTTTAATGTGACCCTCTTATTTCCCCATGCAAACTTATTTAATAGACATTCCTTCTTATCTCAACTGTCATCCCGTCATTCCAATGTTTCCCTAAGTAGCAGTTTTTTTTCATGGTTATGACTAAACAAGGAGTTTGGCTTAAATTACAATAATCAGCACAAATCCCATTAGACTCGACAACCATAGTACTCATACCTTCCCCTTATACCTTATATTAAGGGATTTTTATCCAACCCTTCTTGTGATCTATCCTCTAAAATATGCAAAACCTCACATAACCTACTTCTTACTTCTCATCCTCTTGTCATCCTGCTGTCATATGCCTAACCTGCTTCGTGAACCATCATCTCTTTGTTTTATACGTAAATTTGATTATAATTCTATTAGTACATAGTAACTATTCATTTATCATGATTAAAAATATTAATGATTCATTTTCTGACTATTAAGTAGTTGAGTAGGAAAGCTACTCTTATACTTAATTATCACTATCCACCTTGTTTCTCATTAAGAGCAAAAAGGTCACTTCTTTTAGCCTTAACCAGTTCTTTCCACACTTCATCCATGGTTTCATTTACTTCTAATCCAACTCAACTCTTGTTGTAGTTGCCCTACCTACTGAATAATTTTCCTTTTATTGTCCACCATTACTCCTAAATATGTTTAATTATAAACTCTGATTTTGGTGTGTGGATTGCCTATAATTATCTACTAGAATGATAAGTGGTAATTAGCAATCTTCGTCATCTGGATTATTCATTAAGTCTTCTTACCTCAGCTAATTAGAAGTTTCTCATTTCCTAAACTTATACTTCATCAAGATTCCAATTTAATAATAGCACCCTACTTCCTTGTGTTTCCTCTTTCATAACTGTTACTGTCACCTTACCATTATCGTAGATCTTGCTACCACTTGAGTTTAGTAACATTTCTCATCCTAAATTACTATGTTTGTTTACAAGCAATAGCCAATTGCGATATGTGGCTGTCGTACTTAAGGACATGTTTTAATCATCTTATCATTTTATTTTAGCCTTGTGTATGTACTACCAGACCTACTCCGATACCACTTGTAACGGTCCTACTTACAGACCTCTTGTCGTGCACAATTACAAAAGTAAAATAATAAAAACCGATACTATAAAAAGAGTAGAATCAGCTCATGTCCATTACACTACATAAATAATCAAGAAAATAACACATATCCCAAGAATATAAATTGGTCATACTTGATTCATTTTCCGTTTTATTGAATTGGATCCATCTATCTTTACTCCTTCCTAAAAAATGTTTTGTAACTTCCATGAGAATTCGAAAATTGAGTTCTCAATAGACTATGGATCATTTACATCCCTACTGATATCTCACACACACTAACCCATTTACTTTTCCTAACCTATGCATGTCATGCAATTTCTATTAAGATTTTTTGTATATATACCCCTCAAATACACTGTATTTGTAAGTATACCCCCAACTCTTATGTATTAGCATTAATACCCCTGAAATCATTAAAACGTTGTACCTATATCCCTCAATCTAATAATTTTGCACAAATACCCTTGAATTCATTAATATTTTGCATATATACCCTTAAATTCACTAAAATGTTGCATTATGTACCCCCGACACCTCCGTTGATATCATGGTTTATGCAATGTTTTTGACATATTTCATTGAACTTCACCTAAGTTTGAAGCGAGGGGTATAAATACAACATTTTCAAGATTTCAGGAGTATTGATGATAATATTTGAGAGTTGGGGGATACATGCAAATACAGTGTATTTGAGGGGTATATATGTAGAAAACCCTTTCTATTATTGCTAACAAACACAAGTAATAGGTGAACATGTACAATAGATGTAACATGATTTTATATCTTACTTTCTTGATTTAATCCAGATCAAATTACAGTTTCATTCTTCTATTGTTAATTTTTTTTAATACACTTGATAATCTATTTCTAGATGCATGTGACTTTCATGGAATAATATATTGAATTAGTATGAAATGCATGAATCGTAACACGTTTAACCCGGAGCGGAAACATTTAATAAGATAATAATAGTCACACATTTTTCTTATATTATTTTCTTTTCTCTGGTACTTTATACTAGCATAGAAAGTATAAAGGTACTTACTGTTAGTCATCAACATAGGGTCTCGGGATTGAGTCGTTTATTCGTTAATCTTTCACCTGATTGGTCGTATTTCTCATAGTCATAACTCGATCAGTCGTAAAAATTATTAATTGTTCATAAGTCGTGAATTCGTAGGACGACTCATCCTTCAACTAGAAGTGACACGGGACAATCACTTACTAATGGTCGTAATGGTGAGCAGGCCTCAACAGACCTCCCATCTCTATCTGTCTACGTGAGCAGATTTTTAGAGCCTTACTGGATGAGGCGTGAAACATTGACTAAGTTAGGTTTGCAGACTACTCCTCACCCCTACTGCAGCATCCATGCCCCAGCTTATGAGTGCACTCAAGTATGATCTCCATCCTCTGCTCATCGGGGCCCTAAACCTGGACTTTGAAATCGTAATCAAAAGAAGGGATGCTCCTTGCCTCGGCGCCACATATCATTAAGGAGCTTTGACCCAGACATCCCCTTATCCATAGGAGAACTTATTGTGTTGGACCTTCCCGCTAGTAAATGTTGCCACTTTCTTTTTTTATTAAAAGACAAATCAACATAGAAACCATCAGTCATCAAAATCATTAGAGTTCATCATTATTATGGAAAGCTTCCTTGCCTTTGTCTTAATTTCATTATCATAAAAGGCCTCCATGCCTCAATTTTGTATTCATTATTATAGAAGTAGTGAAATTCATCATTTCTTTAACAAGGAATTTCCACATGATGTTCATAGTTGAACTTACAAGCATCTTTTGTGATGGGGAACCTCCATCCTGGAGTTAATCCCCTAAATAGAATCGAGTAGAGTGCATCATGCACCATGATTCTTAAATCACAAATGTGCATACTGTTTAACGTTGTAGTGTCATAAAATTAGATGAAAAATCGTAAAGAAACCATGCATTCATTCTATGCCATGACATGTATTACACATATTTTAATACTTTATGAAATTCTCCATAAGTGCCATTAATGCAGGGAATTAACTAGACAGAGTCTCCCCTAAATGATCATGTAAGTTTTATGCCCTTTTAGTTCTTAAAAATCCTAAAAATAAAAATGATATAGTAGGTGTATTAGCCTACCTCTTAGGAAACCTGTTGCCGAAACCTCTGGGTTTTCGTTGTGCCGCCGTGGGATCCTTGCTAGCTCTCCGGCTGCTTCTTTTCTTACTCTTCTTCTTTCTCTCTCTTCTCCTCCTTGCTCTCCCCCCTTCTCTCTCTCTCTCTCTCTCTCTATCCTCCCTCTTTCTCTCTCTCTACCCTCCATCTCTCACTTTCTCTCTGCCTACCCCCTTCTCCTCTTCCTCCTTGCTGGTCCCTTAGCCCCCGCCCTGTCCTCCTTTTATAGAAGGAGGGCAGTGGATGGGGGTAGTGGAGAGGGGAGGGGCAGATGTGGTGGGAAGAGAGGCTACTTGGTAGGGGAAGAAGGAAAGGAGGTGTGGTGGAGGAGAGAGACAAGTGGCAACAGCAGAAGGGAGGAGAAGGTGGTGGAAGAAGGTGGAATGGGTGAGGTGGAAAGGTGGGAAAATAGGTGGTAGGGAAGGGTGACATGTAACAAGGAGTGGGTGGCTCCCTTATTGGGGGGGGGGGGGGGTGGCCCCTATTGGGCTACATGAGGCCCAATAACCAGGCCCATTAGGCTATTTAAGCAGGCCTACTAAGGCCTTTAAACTGAGCCCATTAAGGCCTATGTTTTAGGGCATATAAAGCCCACTTATGTAGGGTCCATTTGCAGCTCATTTGGCCATCGGGTCCTATTTCATTAAGGGAATTTTATATTTAAGTCTCTTTTTCTTTTATTATTTGCACATGTGCCCCTATTTTTTTACTAAGTAATCGATAATAGTCCTTTTTTGACTATGTAAAGATACTTTTTGAACCTTAAATAATTTCACTTAAGACCTATAAAATAGTCCATGGCATTATAAATCTTAAACTTTTAATAATTGTATTTATATTTTTTAGGAATTTATAAATGTCTTTAAACTTTTGTAGGGTCTTACAGGGATGGAGACAAGGAGAGAGATAGAGAGAGTGAGAGGGTTAGGGGAGGGGAGGGAGACAGGGAGAGAGACATAGAGAGTGAGAGGGTCGGGGGAGGGCAGGGAGAGAAACAGAGAGACTGAGAGAGTGAAAGGGTCGAGGGAGGGGAGAGAGAGAGACATAGAGAGTGGGAGGGTCAGAGGAGGGGAGCAAGACAGGGAGAGAGATAGAGAGAGTGAGAGGGTGGGGGGAGAGAGAGACAAAGAGAGTGAGAGGGTCAGGGGAGGGGAGCAAGACAGGGAGAGAGATAGAGAGAGTGAGAGGGTGGGGGGAGAGAGAGACAGAGAGTGAGAGGGTTAGGGGAGGGGAGGGAGACATGGAGAGAGATATAGAGAATGAGAGGGTTGGGGGAGGGGAGTGAGACATGGAGAGAGCTATAGAGAGTAAGAGGGTCGGGGGAGGGGAGTGAGACATGGAGAGAGCTATAGAGAGTGAGAGGGTCGGGGGAGGGGAGTGAGACATGGAGAGAGATGGAGAGAGTGAGAGGGTCAGGGGAGGGGAGTGAGATGGGGAGAGAGATCGAGAGAGTGAGAGAGTTGGGGGAGGGGAGCAAGACATGCAGAGAGACAGAGAGTCGGGGGAGGGGAGGGAGACAGGGAGAGAGACATAGAGTGAGAGGGTCGAGGGAGGGGAGCGAGACAGGGAGAGAGACAGAGAGAGTGAGAGTGTCAAGGGAGGGGAGCAAGACAGGGAGAGAGATAGAGAGAGTGAGAGGATCAGGGGAGGGAAGGGAGACAGGGAGAGAGATAGAGAGTGAGAGGGTCGGGGGAGGGGAGCGAGACAGGGAGAGAGATAGAGAGTGAGAGGGTCGGGGGAGGGGAGCGAGACATGGAGAGAGACAAAGAGAGGGTCGGGTGAGGGGAGACTTACCTAGATTCGCCATCGCCAAGTGTAGCGCTGTCACAATCGCCGTCGCTGGAGTATAGTGCCGTCGTCGTCGGGGAGGCACCGTGGAGATGGGCGCTCGGGGTCGGGGACCATGGAGGGGGCAGAGGACGACGAATGGTTCACAGGTGCTCGGGGTTGCTGGGGGTTTGATTGAGATGGGGTTTGGGTGGATTAATGAGTTCGGCCCTTATATAGCCAGGGCATTGGGCCCTTTGGGTTGGGCCAAATGAGCCGAGCGAACCGGTTGAGGCAAAATAAGGCGACGGAGGTGCAAGAGGCGTGCGGAGGCAATCCTAACTACCATCAATCCGACCATTCGGATTTTCAGGTTGATTTTCACCATGAGAGAGCAACACTTGTTGGATCTTTACATAAGCTGTCCAAAATTTCCAAATCTTTTGTGATATTTTCTGGTTATTTATCAGCCCATTGCTGACATCATCCATCCCACATCACTACCCATTTACTGTTTGTCTTTATTTAGGACACCTAAGACCATGGCAAAGAGGTTGGAGGCTATTCATAGCATATTGAAGTCCATGATGCTTTTAATGCCCACACCTCCAGCCACCTTGCTCTTACATATCCTTGGGTAAGTGGTTACGAATGCTGGGTACTGAGGAGAGAAGTTCATAGGTGGAAGTAATTAAATAAAAATTCTACAGATGCTCCATAGATTGGGGGGATACAATGCCTGCCACATCAAGCAACATTTCTCATTTATGGAGTAGTATTCTTCAAGCTACATATATGTTGTAGACAGGCATTCAGGTTAATCTTGGCAGTGGCCAACGGTGCTACTTCTGGAAAGATGGATGGTGCCAGGAACATTTCTTTGGAGGAGAGATTTATCCACCTCTATGGAGTCTCTTATGATCCCTTTGCTGTGGTTGCTGATTCCTATAATGACAGATATCAAAGGGAAGATGGGGTGTGTTATTTAGGAGGGAGTTGCATGATGAGGAAGTCAATTAGTTTGGAGTGCTTTTATTACTTCTGCAGGAACACTTTGGATGCTCATAAGGTGGATACATGAAAATGGAGACATGAAAATGGAGATGGGATAGTGATGGTAGATTTATAGTGAAGTCAACTTAGGAATTCATTGCAAATGGAGCAACCTGTTTTTTCCTTTGAAAGATCATCTGTGGTTGCCGGGGAGTCCTTTGAAAATGAAGATCCTTCTGTGGAGGATTTCTTATGGTAAGCTCACTCATGTGATGTGATTGACTTTCTCATTTTATAGAGGATATTTGGGGAATAAGGGATGTTGGACCATCTGTTCATCTAATGTTCATTTTCTCGAGAGATCTGCCTTTTATTTTTTCGGAAGTTTTGGGCTGTGGATCCTCAAAGGTGATCATATATTTTTTTGGTGGCTGATATTGCATATGACAATTTGGGTCATATTTAGGGAAAGTGGAGTAGTAGAATTCTCAAAAGACAAGGCAATACTCTGAGGAGGGTGTTCTCATTCATATGTGGTAGGATTTTGAAGCATGGTGAGAAGGATCGGAATGGATCGGATTGGATTGGCCGATCTGATTGGTTTTGGGCTGATCCGATATGCTCCCTTGCCCCGACTCAACGATTTGGGCGAGGATTGGTCAGATCTGGCCGGATCAGCTGATCCAAGGCCGTTGTCAATGCTTTTAGCTTGGGAGAGCCCTTGGGGTCTGTACAAACCCCCGTTGGCCATTCCATCCCAATCCAACTCCAACCTCATGCTGTCTCTTTCACTTCCTCTCTTTCTCTCTCGAATGTCTTTCTCTCTCTAAACTCTCTCCTTCTCCTCACGTGGGCTACATTCTACAAAGCTCTCAATTGTTCGAGTTGACTTTGGGAAGTGTTGCTCTACAATGATCTGATCGACTCTTTAACGCATTTTTTTAGTAAATTGTATTTCTACAACGCACACACTCTCTTTCTCTCTAACATCTTTCTCTCATCCTTTTTCTCTCTCTTACTCTTTAACTCTAATAATTCACTGTAGCTTTTTTCTTCTCTTAAATACATTAGCATCAAAGATTCTCAATAGTAAATAAAATCAATAAGTTTACCATATTATATTTTCGAAGAAAAGTAAGAAATATGTATCACTCTTTTTCCTGATGAGGATTATCAAGTTCTGGTACAAGTGACAATAAGGGTACTCCAATCATGTACATTTTGCACCAAATCGTATCTCAGACATCATCTATAAAAAACGAGACTTCTTTTGTTAATGTAATCACTCTCTAATAGCAGCAGAGAAATACCTAGAATCCATGCTCTGTTTGATGCAAAATGTAACACTTCTATCAAAGAGAATATGAATTTCAAGCATTTCTTTGCTATTATGACAAAGAGAAGTTACATTGACAAAAAATTGTTAGGTTCTTTGTACACAAAAATTGTCAAGTTCTTTGTGGATAATATTTGAGATACAATTTGATGCAATAGAGTACCCTCGTTGTCACTTATATCTATAACCTGATAATCCTTATCAGAAAAATGAATAGTATACATTTCTTAATTTTCTTCAAAAGCACAACATGATAAATTTATTAATTTTATTTTGTTGAGAATCTCTGATACTAATGTATTTGAGAGAAGAAAAAAATTACAAGAATTATTAGAGTTAGAGGGCAAGATAGAGGAAATTTTGGAGAGGGAAAGATAGGGAGAGAGTGTGTTTTATAGAGACCACTTACTAAAGAAAAAATAGACTTAGAGAGTAAGGGAGAGTTAAAAAATAGTTTCGGCAAATAAATATTTTTTATTTTTTTTCACAATTTTTTTTAATTGTTTATAGGCACTTAAAAAGGAGAGGGTGGATCTGATTGGATCGGTTAGGGATCGGAGCGGATCTATCGATCTGATCGATTTGGATCAGGCCAATCTGTGCCCGATCCCCGATCCTTCTCACCTTGTTTTGAAATGGGCCAAGTTATTATGTAATGTAGAAATTTCTCAGCCTTCCATTTTGGGTTGCTTGGGGGTTTATAGTGTGGCGTACTGACTTGGTGGGACATAATTTTTGTGTATAGGGATCTTGTGAGCATACAAGTCTTACACTTTTTCATTTTAATTTAAGAAACTCATGGTGCTATTCACATTAAAAAAACATGTACTGTTTAATCTGACTAAATATATTTTTATTGCTATTTAACCTTTTTGAAAATTTGACCTTACATTAGTCATATGAAGAAATAACAATTAAGATATATTTATTTTTTTCAAACAAAGTGTAAAAGAATATAACATATTACATTACTGCTAACCAAGATTAAGAACGATTTTTTTGATGTATGTGATTATTATTAAATATTGTTGCACGACAATAATTTATGTCGCAGAACAACAGAATAAAAACTTAGAGTACATAGACTATAATTGTCATATACTAAATATGTGTAGATCGTGCATATAAGTACATGAAAGGAGTAGCAGCTTTAACACTGTAGTTTGTGCCAGTGAGGAGTCCAACTAGAGTACATGATGCTGGATAGAAGGATGAAGATGCCATGCAATTTGATGATTTCCTCCCTCGTATATTGCCTTGAAGTTAACGCAGCCTATTTTCTTATATCACAAATTTGACCACTAATAAACATGAAACAATGAAGCAAATTTGATCTGTTTTGCGAGGAAAATTAATATTGTTATCAGAATTTCTAGTCATGTACAACATCTACACATATAGCACACATCGTACAATGCATTTTCATACACATTTAGATAATTATATGAACGGGAAAAACTCAATGATACACAACCACTAAGAAAGTGCTGAGGCAGAAATCTTTGAGGCAGCCGACCTATCCGAGGCATGTAAGTGGGCTGCCTAAGCATCTAGATGAACTTTTGAGACAGTGAGTATAGCATAATTAACTTTGATAATTCCACTTACTTTTTACAATGAAAGGAAACATTAAAGAGCATTGTCCCTTGATCAGATCAAAGTAGGTTAGCATCTTCCCATTTTGATGAAAAGAATAAAATGCAACGCATAGGTCAGTGGCTGATACTTCATGCAACACTTCGGGGTATCTGAGGAGGATGGAATGAACAAATCCTGAAGAGGGAAACCCATACTTTGGAGAGGGTGGTTAGCTTTGTATGTGAAAAGGTTCTAGAATGGGCTAACCTTCTACATAATGTGGAAGAATTCCAAACGTCATTTCTTTTTTCTCTTGGGTGGGGGTGTTTTTTTTTTTTTTTTTGGGGGGGGGGTGGGTGGGTTAGTGGGTGGTATGCCACCTTAGTGTAGGTCATTTTTCTATTCTTTGTGAGGAACTTTTGGGTTTATATGTGTATTGCACTTGTAAATTTCCTTTACCTATTTAATAAATTTGTGGTGCTATCCACCTTCATAAAAAAGTGCAAGGTTTTCCAGAAGGATTTCATTAACCAGTTGTCCTATGAAGGTAGCAGTGCATTTAATATATCATCTGAATCATTTGTTAGAGCGGTAGGGTAAAGCATAAAAGGAAAATTAGACTAACGATAAGGGGACTAGATCTAAGCAGTGATAAATAATAAGAAATGACAGAAGATGACGGAAAGCCAGGAGAACATAAAGATAAACATAAATAGAAAGTGGTAAACTCAAGAGTACAATCAGTTAAGTATACTGCAGAGCCATCTTACATGTACTGCCATGGTATGCAGAATCGACCGATTCCGATCCGGATCGTAATCGATGCCTAGCAATCCGATCTCAAGGGGCAAATCTGATCCTCCCATGAAAACAATGAAAATAAAAAATTAAAATTAAAATAAGTCTGAATCATCCCTGAATCAGCCTGAATTGCCCTAAAATTGATCATATCGGCCTGGATCAGGCCGATACAAGCCGATCCAAGCCTATCTAGGCCAATGCGGCCTATGAGCTAGGGTTTTTACTTCAATATTATGTCATTGAATTTGATTGTTAGTGTGTGGTATTCATTTTTCTCTTATTGCTTTCTTGTTTTTTCTATCTTGTTTCTATTTTTTCTTATTTTTTAAAATAAAATCAGGCCGATCGAAGGATCAGCCGGGATCGGATCGGGACCTGTTGATCCCACGTTCCGATCCGATTCTACCTTCCTTGTGTACTACTAATGCTTGATAAAAAGAAATCTTGTACTCTTTCTTTTATCTTTAGAAGGAAAAGGAAAACTGACATTTCCTTGGTATTTTGGGATTCATGTATAGAAAGCCACTCCCCTACAGTGACAATCCATACATGAACCCTTTTGAATGTTTAATGACTCATGAAATGCCTGGCTGTAATATTTTTTTCTTTGATGCACAGAGTACATAGCTCAGCATAAATGTAATATACCACAGGTAGTCAATTATACAATCGAGGAGGATCTACAGTATAGACTTTATCTAAATGCATATCATTATCTATGCACGGTAAGTAATTCTGGATAAGGTGCCAAAATTGGTTCCAGCGTAACCAACTTAACCTTCCGTCACATCCATGATGGTTGGTGCACCTACATGACAGCCCTTATTTCTTTGCCTGTTGAGAGCATGCCAATGATAGGTTTGACCATTCTTTTGGAGATGTTGTGGACCCCTGGATATGTAGTTTTTTTCTTCTTCAACAAATTTGTCTTGATCCCCTTGGTAAATGCTCAAGTTCTGTGTACATCATTGTCTGTGATCCTGGAACCTGTCAAATATGCAAGTGAACATTTGACAGTATGAGCAGCCTCCAGATAGACTGGTCCGATGGACTGGTCCAAAGCTGGACCTTGCTTGAAGAATTGCTAAATGCCTGAATGCTCAGACTTCCACATGAGATTCTGTCATCTTCTTGTGCTTGTTTGTGGCTCTATGTGTGGATTATATATTCCCATACATGGATGGCCTACATTGGCTGCAAGTATTTGTTCTGTTTTGGATATTTAGCCGTTAGCTGATAGTAGAATGTTAAAATCTCCTTTATTCTGGTTTTCCAGTTCCATTAGACAAACAACAACTGATGCAGTTGTAGTAAAACTATCTACAATGATTGTGAAAACACTAAGTCATACTAGTGCGGACATATGAAAACTGACAAAAAATGGGCTGATGTTTGATTCAATGTGGTCAGGTTATCTTTTATGATGGTTGACAAAGCAGCCAAATTTTCTGGATTTTCCTTGCTTTCCAAGCCAGATCTATGAGAAGCCTTCATTTGCCTAGTTTCACTTTTTGTGAGTCCAGTCCCATGTGAGGGTGTCAATGTTTGGTTACCAGCCTGTTATATAAACCTGCCAGGGTTTATTGAGATTTGAGACGTAATTTAATCCACTTCTGTGAATCATATTCCAACTTGTGAAGGTATTTCCCTGGTTTTTTTGTGAGTTAAGACTGAGGATCAATTGATGGGTTAGCGAGAGGAGCTTTCTTTCAGAATTGAGTTTGTTGGTTAGTGAGGAGTTGAATTTAAATGAAGATTGAATTGGCAGGTCAAAAGGAGGCTTTTACTTCACTGAATTAAAGAAGAGAATCCAAATTTAATTCTCACCTGTCAGGTGTGAGAATTTGATCACCGCTTTTTCATAAAGGTGCAGTTGAGGAATTTTCATTCTTCTGTAAATACAGAAGAACAAAATACAGTTCATTAACATCCAATGTGCTTTTTCAATTAATTAGTCAGCGATCACATATTTGTATGCCAAAATCCAAGGGTCTACTTCTGTAAATTAAACAAAAAAAATAAAAAAATAAAGTCAAGTTTGGCTTTGAAAGCATTCCTTCTATGAAGAAATCCTAAATTTTGTGTACTTCTCAAATTTAATGTTATCATGGATTGTCATCTTGGATCTTGGTGCCATGTCTGCTGGTCGTGGGAACAGATCCCACAGACATCTTGGAAAGATCAAGGGATAGTCTCTTGGAGAGAGATTGGAGAGACTAAGAGATAGTTTCTCTTTTCCTCCATCATCCCCATCTCCTCCTCCAACATCATACTTATCTCCTCTTCTCCTTTGCCCCCTTCTTTCCTCTTCCTCTTCTTCTCCTTCTCCTTTCCCTTACTGCACTTCTCCCTCCCTCATTTGCTTGGTATTGTGAAGATTTCATCTTGGGGCCCTAGAGAGACGAGGATCTCAAGAGATGGCAAACTGTGAAATTTAGCTAAAAAAATTACTTATTCGTATCCGAAAATATAACCCCAAATTACATGATATATCCCAAAATCTAAGGGTTCAGTGTTGCAAATTAAATGAAAAATGTAAAAGGTAAGTTAGTGTTGACACCATTTTTTTTCCATGGGGAAATTTCTAAATCCACTGCCAGGGTCTCCTTCCTCATCAAACTCTTTCTGCTTTTAAAAGTCCCAACAGCCTCTGATTGGTACCACATGGAACAACACTGATGCAATGACCATGACTCTAACGCAAGAGGCTTGCACCCCTCCCTCCTTGCAGATCCTCGAGCACAAAACATGGGGAAGCCATGAGAAGTTGTGTAAGTTTCAGATTTAGTGTTTCAGCATCCTCCCGTCCTGTTAAACTGTTCCTATGCAGTAATTGTGTGCCCCCTGGGGAATTTATTCTTCTCATGCATGCATGATTTGATGAGCTATAAGGTTTTGTTTTGTTTTTGGTGGGGCTGGGGCTGGGGGGGTGCATTGACACCTGTTAAATGGAAATGTGATTTGTGGAGAGGTACAGGCTTGTCATCAGTAAAGAGATGTGGGGGAATGACATCAAGGCTCTAAAAACCCGATTGTAAAACCGGACCGGCCAGGGCTGGTTCTGATCCCAGTTCCAGTTCAGTTTTGGCCGGTTCTGTCCAGTTTCGGCCATTTTGAGCCGGACCGGTTCTGGTCCGGTTCAGCCGGTTTTTTGTCCATGAATGACAGCTGCATCAAGTTGGTGTCAGAGAAATGGAGGGAGACATAGAGGTAGTAGATGAGGGCCCATACTGAGGTATGTGGAAAATTTTATCTGCATCAAATTGGTGTCAGAGAGTCGAGAGATGGAGGGAGGCATAGTGGTAGCAGATGAGGGCCCAGATCACCTGTAATGCTGCTGTTTGTGCCTGTCACATGTCTAGTTGATATTCTTTCAGATAATGTGTATTTCAGAGCATGATTCAAATGGAATGTACATCGACTTGCTAATAGAAAATGTATTTTGAAATAAAACATCAGGGATTACCTACATGACTGGTGATTCAAATTCAAAAATGTTTCCTAGCTAGCTGTGACCAACCCCCTTTATCTGCAGTCAGGTCTTCTTGATTTTGAGATGATTTGTTAGTGAGTTATAATAAAATATATTGTTGCACATTGAACGAAGTGCCATGTTTGTTTAATTGAACAGATGGTTTAGGCCTGTTGTCAGTTGACCTTAGTTGGCTAGTTGGGCAGCTTTCACGTGTATTATAAGATTTTTCTATAATGTTGGTGATAATTTCCTGTGCATGAGTTGTTGATGATAACCTGTACGAGTGCATCAAACCTTGTTTTGGCTTAAATATTCAGGATAATTTCCTTTGCGTGTCACAATGATGTGGCTACCTAGGCTAATGATTCACATCATTGTTAAGAAATATAAAATTTGTGGTTGACTTCTTCTTGTTGAAGTCAGATTTCCATCTTTTATTTATATGCATGCAAAGCGTTCCAACATATGTTTCAGTCTTGGAGTAGTCACCATTTTCGTTGATTAAGGGTCCTATATATTCTATTTACTACATTTATGGTTGGCTTCATCTTGCTGAAGTCAGATTTCCATCTTTCATTTATATGCATGCGAAGCATTCCACCATATGTTTTAGTCTTGTAGGAGTCACCATTTCCATTGATTAAGAGCCCTATATATTCTATTTGTCTGATTTTTATCCATATTCCAATGTTAATTTTAATTAGGAGCTCTTTGTTTAAGATTACGAGGTCCATTTCTTCGGAGTTCAGATTGAATGCTGAAAGTATGTTTCCATCCTCTGTTAATTTGTTTACGTTTTACTTCGCTCACCATGTAGTGTCTAGAATGTTGGGTCGTTGTAGTTGTAAACAAGGTCGTCATCTTTGTCCTTAAAGGGCATGTGGTTTGTACTGTTTTTGCTCGAAGCTCTATACCTTACTGTTTCAGCATTGGGTCGTTGTAGTTGATTCTGCCCTTGTACAACTGAGATTTCCTTTTGACATTGCAGAGTTAAGCTGTGGCTTTTCCTTGCATATGTAGTATCTTTCGTCTCTCTTGCTGCATCAGTTGGCCTCTTAGTGCAGGACGCCCTTACGGATAAGGGCCCTTCGTCATGGACAGGTGTTGCTGGTGTCCTGCAATGTGTATTTGTCTTGATCAGGTATTTTCTGGTGCATGCCTTTGATTGTTTTAGATGTTGTAGTTGTACTAATGCATTGATGATTCCTCCAGTGGGTTGATGTTCTGGACGTCACATTCTGAGTAGGACAGGGAGAGTTGATCATATATCATGTGGACAAAGAAATTCATGAGTGAATCTACCATTGGATTCAAGCGGTGGTTGCTACTTTGTAATGGATTTAAGTTTCCTATTGGCACCCTGTATATGAGACGGACGTTGTTGTGGCTATCCCTTCCCCTGTAGAGTGCTGTAAATGAAGCTTCTTCAATACTATCGTTGCTGGTGCACTTTAATTTGAATGTGCCGAGTACATAACCATTTGTATGGCTTGCTGGTTGCTGCTTATACGTTATCTTCTGGCATCCTTTCGCTGGCGTTGAGCCTTCATTTGGATTTGATGTAAAGTTCCCTGTATGCCCTCATGTAATCAGGTTTCTCTAACATTTGAATTGATGTAAAACAAGTGAATTGGGTGACAGCCTCAGCTGCCCACTTGGGATGGTGAGGCAATCTCACCTACAATTGGGCACGGGAGACTGCCCGCCCTCTCGTTTAGGGTCTACGCTTTACATGAAAGAGTAATACTTGCTGCAATACTTAAGGCACGGCAGCCGTAACCGCCGTCTGATCATGGGATCTGGTGGCGCGTGGATTTTAGGTGAGTGCATAGGCAATCTTGTTCTCACTTCCAGGGAAAATAATGTAGTCTAAATCAAATCTTGAGCCCATGTTCTGCTAACAACGAAAGGACGGTGAATGATGAATTCTGAAACATCATATTGGTTTTGAAATGGAGATACTAGAATCTGTCATTTTAGGGTAATCCAAACCAAAGAGTTCACAAGATACTAAGTTGATGCTACAGTACATGGACATCAGATCAATGAAACAAGATGCTTGTTGCAATGCACTCCTGAATGCTGCAGTTCAACTGTTGTCATTTGTATGGAAGATTAGATGACTTGCTAGTCTAGCACTTAGGGGATAGGTTAGCTGGGGATAAGCGAATTTTGAATTTGATACCATCGGGTTATCTTGGCGGGATAAAGTGGTGATTACCTAATCCGCCTGATCAAACCAAAAGATGACTTGAAACTAGGCTAACCTAGGTTAAATCAGGGATAACCCCCTATTTGATTGGATAGTGATCATATATCGTAGCATCCCAGAAGCAAGCATTTCTCTCCTTCTCTCCCAAAAATTACCACTCATTTGGAGGCAACTTGGCACTTGAGCTTGGGCTTCCTCATCCTTCGAGCATGTACACTTCCCACAAATTAGCACTCAAACTCACAAATCAATCTGAGTAAAGTTAGAGGTAAGATGATTTTGTCAAATACTAGTTTTGATATTGTTGCTAATAATAGGTGTTTGCCTACATTTTCTCAATTTTAATATTTATACCTTAGATGTATTATTAAAATAAACTTAATATAGGTTTGAACCTATATTTAAAATGTTAGAATCTAGCCTTTAAGAGTCTAATGACCTCCTCTACTCTCTCCTTCCCACATCTAACTCTCTCTCTCTTTCAACCATATTCTTCTTTGCTTTCTAATGTTAATTTTAATATGTATATTATAGACCTGAAAAATATTAGTAAAGTTAATACTATAACAAAATTAGTACTCCAACCAGATAGGATATAGAACATGATGGACGTAGCAAATAATTGTGTGAAAAAAGTTTTGTAAATGTTGTGCCCTTTGAGTTAATGTTTGTCTAATGTTATGTGACCAAACAAAAAGGGACTATACTCAAACAATTATCAATTATTAAATATTTTTATCAAGGTATTATTTGTTTTACTAGAAAATAGTGTATCCTTCTAATTTGAAAATCATTGATTCCTAAAATTGATGAAAATTTTCAGCCTTAAAATTACTCGTACTTTGTTTGAATAATTGCAAAATATTTACTTGAGAATTAAAATCCTTGGACTTTGGTTTTTGGTAGTTTTGGATTGGAAACTAAAACTAAGTGAAAAGAGATATTATGTTCGATGACAAGATTTATCCAGCAACTCATAGCACTCTAATCATAAAAAGAATATTATAAAATAATATTTAATAGCATTTTATCATACTTTATAATGCACCAAATAACTCATAAGAGAATTAGTCTATTAAGTTGCATCTTGAATGCACAAGATTATAAATTTTGCCAATGCAAGCAAACTATCACCTTATGTTGTGACTATCATCATTGTCACTATGGCTATTCAACAATTTGGCTTGTTCAATATACCAACATGTTTATATTTGCCAATATTCTATAGAAAAATTAGTAATTTTATATTGTTTGTTCTCCCATACATTAGAGAAAACATCTTAAAAATTGTCAAAAAGATGAAGAAAGTGTAAGTAAAAGTTTTAATGAAGCTCTTAAGAAATCAAGTGCACTTCCATCAAGTGAAAAATGACAGCCATTCCAAATCAAGTTTAATTCTCCTAGATTGATACAAATGGAAAAAAGTTTTTGCTCTAAGAAATTAAAGCAGCATTTTGTAATAAGTAAAGCAAAGCAACCATTCAAAATCAAATCTATTTTCAAGTTTTGGATCATTCTAAAATAAGAAAGACTCTCTTAAGGCAATAGATATGACCTTTTGACGTATTAATATTTGTTGTCCATATTGACATCTCTAGGTGAATGAAGGAAAAAAAAACTAGGCGCAATCTTTATAGTGTTTAAAATGAGTTTAATTCAATATTCTTAATCATTTAACTTAAACACTATTATCTAATGACAAACATGTTACATAAAAAATCCTAAAATACATGATGTTTGCAAAAATTGCACGACTTCTTAACTTTGTTTTGAAGACAAGGCCATAAATGGGTAAGATTCGAATAATGGCAAGGAGCATGTTTTGTAAGGCATGATGGAGCATGTTTCTTTAGAAAAATGCGACATGACTAAAAGGTCATCCTTACAACAACTAAAAAGGGTTGTCCTTATAATGATAGTTTATTCTTTTCTCAAAGGAAGAGAAGAATTAAACAATGCAAGATATAAATGTAAAATGAGAAGAAGAATGTAAGAAATGAAAGAATAAGTATTCTTGATGTCTATAGATACTTATAAACTAGAAAGAGAGGCAACCACTTGGTCTGCCATATTTTCTTTACGACTTTACTAAGAGTGTATAAGAATTTAGCTATTGTGAAGTAGGAATGATAGATTTCCACCAATTTGAGAGTTTCAAATAGCTCAAAGAAGAACTTTACAAATAAACAAAGAGCTTTCTTTGCCTTTGTTGCGAGCATATCATCTAGAGTCAAACTATTTACGTAAGTATCCTTCTATCTTTAGCAACATAATCTCAGTTATCATATCTACTGAGTATTATTCTATGCTTACAATATTATATATTGATGTCAATCATGTCTTGTGAAAACAAACAAAACAATGATATCTGCTCCACTATGAGTTGAATAAGTTTTTTTCTAACCATAGAGTTGAATATGAGTCTGTCTCATGAATTTAAATTTCATTTTGTGTTCACTTAGTTGATTTTATGGAGCATATCTTAATGATTTAAATTAATATAATGATAGTTATTTCACCGAAATAGATGTGAGATCGTTACACTATAATAAGGGAGTGATGTTCCATTAACCATTATAAATTGGTGGAAATGCATTGAATACTTCAAAATTTAAGATTACATCAAATGGTTAGAGAGTTCATAATAATTTTACTTTTATAATTACTGATGAAATAGAGTAAAGAGAATACGCTAATTATTCATTTTTTATAGTATAGAAACTTTGGATTATATTGAAGGTTACGATATAAAAGTCTAAGTGAAACATGAATGGGGACTTAGATGTGGCTATGATTTTGTATACTCATTATGTTGTAGAACTATATATATCGTGTATCAAAATGTAATTAACATTTTGTCTTTGAACTTGTCATTAACTGAGATAGTTAGCTATGCATTATTCTTGCATATTTTCATTCTCACCATTAAATTGTTTCCTTAATGCTGACATATATGGAAGAATGTTCTTTCATATAATTTATTTTCTTATTTTTTGTTTTCATCAAACATAAATTTTGTAGTAGTAATTTATAATTCAATTTTCATATATTTTGAGATGAAGATTAATTCCTTCAATGAAAGGACAAATTTTTGGTGTCAAGGACTTATTTATACATAGTATTTTATACATTACATTGTATGTATAGTGTGTATAAGAATTGAGACATAATGCTTTAGTAATAACATGTATCCCATGTATGCAACATGCTAATTATGGAATATAGCACAACTTTGGTTGGGTACTTAATTATATTACTTGGGACAAATGACAACAAGACACCTATTAGAAGCATCACATCCTAATAGCTAGATTCAAATTATTAAGCTAGTGGGAAATTTATTTGTTATTGTTATGCTTCTCATTAAGCTGCAACTTAGTAGAATTATTCTATGACTACCTACACCAATTCAATGGATGTCATATGATGGCCTATGTTCTCTAACTTAGTCGATAAGTATTTTCATTATACATTCAAATGTAATTATTTATTTAAGATTTTAAGATTTCAAAATAATCAAATGAGTTATAGCTAGTAATTATAACTTTAACCAGTTGATATGAAAGATTAATTCTAAATCATAATTTAAGTATGTCACAATTACTGAAGCCATATTTGAAAGACTTTAAGTTGGAAGTCAATTTTGACTTGAATTTCAATGTGAAATGAGAGTGACTACAATTGACTTTAGCACTTACACTTGTCGAACAATCATAAACAACTACATCTTCACTTTGGAAGCTTCAATTTAGAGTTTTTAGTTGGAAATTAGAAGAATCACATGGATAGATTTTACATTTTAATGTCTTTCAAAGATAATTGAGTTGAAACTGGTGGAAAAACCCCAAAGTACTTTTAATTGAAAGTTGTACCAAATAATGCCTTAAGTGAGCATATGCAGAGATGTGATTAAATATCCTAGAAGAAAAAAGCACATCTACCTATATAAATCCTACCTAATTATTGTGCACCATACATAGCATATTGTTACATAAATTTGTTTGTTGAAATAATATGTTGTATACATCTTCTACCTACAAGAATGTCACTCGACAGATAAATTCATAACAAGTTACTAAAATTCAACAAAGAGCATGATATTAAGAACTTTCAAACACATTGACTAGACTAAAGTTTTTGTCATATGACCTTTGTATGATATCATATAAAAAATGTTTGGACACTTTTTTATGACTAAGATTTTGTTATTTGATTTTTGTATAAATGCTTTCTAGTAGCACTTCATAGACATGCCTTACCTTTGCTTAATGAAAATTTAAGATATTAGAAATTGCACGTATACCATTGACTTTGATGTAATATTATAAAAATTCCTAAACTTTTCAAAAAAGTTGTAATCATATCCTTCTCATTAAAGTCCAACCAAATGTGCTAGAAAGAATCAACAAAAGACACTATCTTAGGAATTCCCAAACAACCCATAATTTCATACACACACACACACCCAAAGAGAGAGAGAGAGAGAGAGAGAGAAGGGGGAGAGGGAGATAGGGGTTGGAGGGGGCTTTATATCACCTTGAATTGAGGCTTTATGGAGGCTTTTGATACTCTGATGGAAACAACATTGACTATTGCTTCCCATCGATCCCCTTGAAAAGCCTCATAGTGCACCTCTATTAGATTCCTATGCCTTTTGAGTGGTAGTGGAGAAGGGATCAATGCCTTCAAGCTTCATTATACGGGAGGCCAAAAACTTTCATCTCTGTGGAGTGTGCAACTGCCTAACCTAGGCCCTCTTTGCCTCCATTAAGGGTGTATAGGCAAGAGCAACATGTGGAACATGGGCTGTTAATGGTGCTTTTACTTCAAGAGGGGCTTCTTAAGGGGGAGGTGGTGAGAGGGCAGAGCAAGTTGGGGAAGGGGGGCATTGCCAACAAGGGAAGAGGAGAGAGGACAAATAGAGGGGGAGGTGACATAGGGGAGGGTCACTCTTCTCCTCTTGGGCAATGTTGGTGGCATTAGCTTGGGGGTGGAGGGAGGGTTCAATCAGGAGTGCTTGGGGGGCAAGTGTTCTTTGGAGGATTTCTTGCTACTGTCATAAGGTTTGTTTAAAACGGTGAAAGAAGCAAGAAAAGGGGAGGGAGTGTATATATATATATATATATATATATATATATCGAGAGACAAAGAGAGAGGTTTGCCCACTAACCTAGGGGCATGATAGTCCTTTCATTAGTTTGATTACAATATAGTTATGTTAACCTCATTAGTTTGATTACAATATAGTTATGTTAACCTAACGAATGTCACAACGCACGACGACTGCAATCTTTTGAAGATGCCAAGGGTATTTACATAATATGTTAAAGTTAGTTGCACACACACACACACACATATATAATGTTTTGGTTTACATAATTATCATGATCTTCTAGTAGAAAAGGTTATTATTTTTTGCTTCAATCTGAAGTGTCATAATATATATGTTGCTCTTTTGTGTTGTGTATTGGTTTTTTATGTTTTTCTCTCGATTGCCTATTTTACATATTACTACTAAATCTCAAGTTTGATATTTTTTAGCCCAAATATATCAGGACTCAATGGAATAATTATTTTAACTTGATGTGGAATTCCTACTATGCAAGGTCACTGTTAATTATTTGACATCTTCAAACATAAGTTGAAATTATAAATACAAGATTAAAATTAATGGTAGTCTTAGCAGCATAACAATTGGTCTAAGTAATTGCCTAAGGCCGAAGCTATTTACAGTAACATGATTCCTCTATCTTTTTAATTATAGGATGAAACTAAATCATGTGAAGAAAAGTTTGTATGATGTTAAAATCTTAAATAGTCTATAATTATTAAAATTAGATTAATGAGTTAGTTTCTCAACATTATAATAAATTATTTTATAACATGCTTAACTCTTTCTTTTTTGGTAACTCAATAGCATCACAATTTATATAAAAAAAGGGTAGTTGTATTGTGTAAAGACCTAAATGAGACCAAAATGGAAATCCAAACCCACAAATGTGCAAAACCTTATACATAGATCACACTCAAAAGCTCCAAACGCAAAAAATGTGTTCCCTGGTCCATAACTATAAACACCCTATAGACATCAGAGAAAGCCTTGAAACTCAACCTAACATATAGAAGTCTAAGGCTCGAGTCCCTTTTCCAATTGGCGTCTTAAACTCTATTGAGCCTCTCTATGATGCCCCTTAGATGTGTATGAATGCTTTGGCAAGTTGGCTGCACTGACCTCTTTCTTTTTCACTAATGTATGGTGGTTGATCCAATCCATCGGCAATGTATTTAAGTCTCATAGACTTACCATTTTAACTTTAACAAGTTCTTCATAAGATTTAACTTTCATTTAATTTTTTTGAATGCTTTGACTTGATGGATGTTAAGAAATTCTTTTATAGACGTTAAGAAATTTTTTAGTATGATATGAAAATTTAATTAAAAAATGATAACTACATGAAAGTTTGTTGAATTGTTAAAGTTACTTATTTTTTGAAGTGTGCATTGTTTAGGGAGTGTGCTGGAAGGGAAAAAGGCTTTTATTTCATTTGGAAGTGACGACTACAATCTAAACAAAATATTTTTAAAAAAATTAATAAGTTGAAAAAGTTGTATTTTATAATAACTTTCAACATTGGAACTAATCTTTAATAAAGCTCATGTCATTATTTGACCCACCTAATAATGATATGGTGATAGCCAAAAATAGTATGATGAGTACCCCTTTGCCATACTTGACAAAGAAAAAGAAGTTTCTATATTCTTCATGAAGTGATTTTTAAGTGATCTTTGTTAGGACTGTGTAAAATTTAAATAATACTATTCAATAATTTGAATTGGTCCTTGATCACCAATTTGCATGGGGCTATCATATTAAACATCTACTAAGTCCTTTTTTTGAGCTTAATTAGCCAAACATGGCAAAAGAATGGTAGAAGCATTTTTCGATAATCATATAATAGGTGGTAGTATATGGACTTGTCTTGGGATAAATGCATCATTATAAAGTGCTACTACCCCTTTATCAATGTTTATTGAACCCACTTTTTTTGTAGTTTGCTTTTAGCTACATAATAATGGCTCCAAAGTAGTTGTTGAGAACAAATTGTTATTTGTAATGGCTATGAAACTGATCATGGCTAATTTAGAAATAATAAAAAAGTAGGCCACTAATGATGATTATGTCAAATTCCTCATCATATTATATTAAAAAATTAAGAGGGGAACAATGGTAATAGACCAATGAGCTACTCTTACTTATGCTTTGGTCCATAATGGACCACTGCATTTGCATTACCTTTGCTTTGCCCTCAATCTCTTCCACCTTGACTTGAGCTTCTTGCAGGAAGATAGGTTTTGTTGGAGGGATTTGATGGCTTTAACTTGGGGATGTTAAAGCATTTGTTTGATACGCAACAATAGTGTCATTGCTATTGGAGTTGTCTCACTGCCAACTTGGTCAACTTGCCCTCTGTCTATGTCCTTATCCTATGTTGGAAATGTTGGTTGTAGACATGTGATGGCATGAGAGGGATGACATGTCACTTTAGAGGCTTCTTGATTAGATGCTCTAAGATGATGTTGCCATTGATAATAGTGGCATAAATGTCACAACAGGTAGGCATGGGATGGGACATGAGGCATCACATTAAAGTGACACTCGACTTATAACATTGGCATAAATGTCACAACTGATAGGGATAGAATGGGGCAAGAGGCATCACACTAAAGTAGCACTCTACTTAGTCTCCTATCATAGTAAAGGAAGGGAAGGCTATATTCTTTAATGGAGGGAGAGAGATGAAGTGCTAAGGCAACAACAACGATGGGCTAGAAGTAGCTAAGGCGCCTAATTGGTTCCCTTTGTCCTCACCAAACAAGGAGAATGGTGAGAGACTCCTTGTCTTCACAAACAAACACACACACATACACATACATACATATATATATATATATAGAGAGAGAGAGAGAGAGAGAGAGAGGCTTCGTAGTTTAAAACATGCAACAAATGCATATTTGAAAATATATGCCTCTTATGCATAGTGCACAAATTTACTATGCCATTCAATCTTGCTCCCATGTGACTGAATGAACACTGTTATTTGAGATAAACTACAACACCATAGTCAAGCATAGATGGGGTTGACAAAACATGCTTCTCTAGGACTGGCAACACATTCTTCCCTTTATCAAAACAAGGCACCAAAAGGATAACTTTTTAATTTATTTTGATGACTTTTGGTCTTTAAACTTTCATAATGACTTCTCAACTATCGCCAAAATCTTGAATGTTAAAAATCTAAAAGTCTGTGTTGTGTGATTTTGGTCTCTAACCTTTCGTAACAAATTCTCAACCATCACCAAAATCTTGGATGTTAAAATCTAAAGGTCTATATTGTATGCAAGCTAAGAAAGGCTTTGGATGATGGATAATAATGTTGTTGATAAAAACTTGAAATTTTAGTTTGTCTTATTTTCTATTTCTTATAAAAATTTTATTCAATATATAACAACAAATAATTTGGAGTTGTGCAAAATATAGCAACTTTAATGGTTCTTTTTGAGGCCATCGATTATTATATATAGTAATGACTGCATGATTGCTATTAATGCTCTTCTTAATGAGGATTTTTGTAGTCATTATTAGGTAAACTCGTCACTAGTACTTGATTTTCTTGTAGTGGTGTTTGTCACCTAAAGTAAATCTACCATTGCTCTACAAGTGCTCTAAGATGGCCAAGAATCAAGATGATCAAGAAAATTATGTATTTGTAATTCTCATGGAAATGAAGAAAAGGAGAGGATGAAATAACTTAATCATTATTTTAAATAGGAACTTTTAAGAGAATAAGTTTTTAGATGAAGTGGTATTAAGATAATAATTCTCTTATTTCTATTTGATTACTAAAGATCAATATGTCATTATATCAATAATAACTAAGCTTTTAGATGCTATTGAATGTTTCAAGATGGTTTGAAGATGTCTATAAATAATTCCATAGTAAAGCAACTATGATAATTGTTTCACTATGGTACTTCATCATATGAGAGCCGTCGTGGTAAATTAAGTGAAATAAATGATTTATGATTCTCGTGATTTTTGTAAACATTCCCAACATATAAAAGCTTTTTGTTGGATATTAATTGAAAAATTGATTTATTTCTCTTTCATTTGATGATGTTACAATTCAACTTCAAAATGGATTAAAGAGTATGATAATATATTAAATAAGACATCTCCTATTTTAACATTAATTGACTACTTTCTAATGGGTAGTTTCTATGATGCATCTATAAATTGTTAAGTAGTTTATAAGAAAAAAGGTTAAAATGTAGAACCAAATGATTACCACAACACTGTAATTTTAGAAAGTTGAACAAAAAATAATATATTAGAGTGGAGAAACAATTCATATTCATGATAATTCAAACTATAGTGGAGGTTAGAGACTATAAAAAAATTTGTGGTATTCCTTTCTTTTTTAAGTTCATCCTTATCGTTATCAGATGCCCCGCTTTGTTCAGGTAATAATAACTTCACTTTTTTCACTTCATGTTTTGAGTCTTTTTACTATACAAAAATATATGTATTATTATATGGTTATAAACTAATAGTTTTACAATTTAGATGTGTGATATTTAGTTACAAACAAACAAAAAATAGCATTGCATGCATCCTACAAGTTGCACAATTATTGCTTGCCATTATATAACCATAAAAGTATTTCTAAAAGAACTAAGGATGCTTGCAAAAACTGAATACTTTTCTAGAGGTCCTAGAGAACCTATTTTAGAAATGAGATTTTTAAATTCATAAGAAGATAACATACTTACTTGACAAATATAGCTGTTCTACTTGCATTGTCTTTATCAAGTTTATTTAATCAAATATCTTTTGAATAAAAATATGATGTTCTTACCCCACCAAAGAATGATCAGAATGAGAGATAGATGGCCATATAATGACATATGTTTATTTTATTTACAGATACATGTCATCACATTTAGATGTGTGTAAAAGTGAATTTTTGTTGTGGTATATTATATATAGACATTCTTTTCTTTTTAATATCCTTAAATTCCATTAAAATATTATGTCTGTGCCTTTGTCGTTACCATCTTGAATCCAACTACACTAGAGAATATTTGTGGATTTTTGAGGTCAAACTCACCTCGACATCCCACTAACTCAACCTCCACCCCAATCACAGCTATGTGCGGTCGGAATTATAGTGTTGAGGGGAACTAGAAGGTCCAACCTACCACGGGTGTGCGAGTCCATGGGATCCTAGTTCAGTTCTATATCCCTTGGAGGAATCAAACTTGTGACCCTTAGTTACCAAACTTGTGACCCTTAGTTACCAACTGAAGGCCCCGAGCCAACCCTCTCAGAGGCCACACTCTATTGCTAAAGAATATAGTGACTCGTCTTAAAATTGGTTATTTCATGGCATAAGCATGCACATCAGAAGAGCATATTACTGTTGGAGATAATTTTAAAAAATTATAATTGTCAATATCTTTTCTCGTAGAACATTTCGATTCACAGTCCTTTTACAATTTATTGGATGAGTATGATCACGCCATTTTAATATAATTTAAAAATATTAGGAATAATATATTATTTATATTTTTTTAGGATTTTTACAAATAATTCCCAAAAAAATTCATATTTGTAGATATTTTCGTATATAATTCATATGTGCATATAACCTCCTTAAATGATATTTATTTTAAATTTCACCTGGGTTTAAAATATTGTTACAAGACATAGAATATGTGAAGGCGAGTGAATGAGAATACCAATAATACTCTCAATTAAGATAAGAACAAATTTCAAACAGTTAGCAATTTGCAAATAGAATTTTTTTATCTTATGTTAAATATATTGGTAAAGTTCTATTGAAATAGACTTACAAGTGGTTGTCTATGTGATTTTTATTGTGAGATGTTTGAATAATATCATATATAACATAGTTAGGAAATTATATGCAAATACATATTATTTAAGAGATTATCTTCTAATATAGAATTGTTGAAGGGTTATTTGCTAAAATCACTTTTAATTAAGGCTTATATGTAAATACATATTGTACAAGGTTTTTCCTACATATGTGAAATTGTTTAGGAAGTTATTTGCGAAAACCTAACATATACAAAAATCTCCTTTTTAAATTTTGGTTTTTTTAAGCCCCCTCCCTTTAAGAGGCTTCGGTGCTTCACCAACCGCCTACCTTCGGTTACAGTCCCGCCACTACGGCTCTTCTGCCCTTGGCCGGCGGCTACCAGGTGGCGCTCCCTCGCCGCGTTCTCTGTTTACTGTTTGCCATCCGGCGGCCTCCTCTGGTCCGTCGCAGCTGCTGCTATGGGTATCACTTGACAACATTCCCTTATATATTAAGTATTTGCATCAAGCTGTTCGTCAAAAGGTCTCCTTTTTCTTCTCTTTCGACTTAGAACATCTGAAATGGGAGTTTCAAATCTTAGGTAGAGGCCTTTTCAAGAAAAGATATCATTTTCGATGTCGTTTGGGAAGAATGTCGAACCCACTTGGGTTGATGACGCTGTGAATTCAAGTTTGTTCTTGCGTCTGATCATGCAGGTTTGCCATTTATGGCCACCTTGCAGAAGCGTCGTGCAGAAGTGAGCGAAGACACTATATTGGCGTGTTTGGCGCAGCTTCCATTTGGAAGCACTTTTGTATTTCTATTTAGTTATTTTTTATGGAGGCCATTGGATCTTGGAAGCCATTTATGTGGTATTTTACTTGTGTTTTGGCTTCCAACCAAAAGCTACAAGGAGGGAGCTTCCAAGATTGGGGAAAAAGTGAGATTGTTATGGAAGAGTTGACTTTTGTAACAAACTAAAATTAGTTATAGCCTCTCTCCCTCACCTCATTCTATGTAAGAAGTGGAAGCCAAAAGTAACTTTCAAGTAGAAGTTTTGCCAAACACGCCCTTGATTCATTCCTTTTGATTTTGCTGAGAAGGACTAGTTGACAATCACTTTCTGTTGGGGGAGGGGGTGGTTTTTAGTTTAAAACAACACATTTAACAAACCCAAGGCCTCTTGAAAATAATTTATGCCTGGGACTTGAGGTGGGCAACAGGTTTCATGTTTGCTCATCTTCAGGACTAAACATAGCAATCTAAGAATGTCATCATGATGTCAGCAAGCTATGTATGTGATATATCCGGATTGGGGGTTGCCTTGACCCACTTTCCTTTCTTTTTAAATTTCGGCCCATGGATGAATCATCCTCCATATCTCTTTCTCACAATTTTTTCCGTGCTCTTCTATTCCCATTCTAAGCAATAGCAATGATAGAAGGCCCCCTTGGTTTTGTAATGTTATTTGTTAAAGAAACCACAGCAAACTTTGAATTTGTGGGGATGTTACTTTTGCTGTAGCCTGTAGTAATGCAGTTTTAAGTCTATCTAATCTGTCTATTTATACATCCTGTTTCTTTTATTACACTTAAAATAATTTTTTTAGCCTTCTGAAATCAAGATTTGTTAGGAAAATAGGAAGCATCCTGAACTGCATCTGTGCATGCGTGTGAATGTGTGCACACTTATGCATGCATGTGTGTGTGCTTTATGCTTATGTGGCATTGGTGAGACGGGTTCTATAGCATGGAGCATTTGACGCTTCAAAGCAATGCCATCTGATGTTATTCTACCCTTCATGAAAGCCACCAGATGCAGGTCAATCAGCATGGATGCAGGTCAACCCGCGTGCTGTGTTCTTGCAGCTTTTATGGCTAAAACCCATAGTGGATCTGTTATATGCCTCGCTATGAGCTCTACCTATTTAGTATAATTCTGTTTTGTCAATAACATTTCCTTTAGAGGGAGGAACAGATGATACTTCTTGTTCTTCTCAATAAAAGAAAATTCAAATGCTCCCCATGGTGGGAAATTTGATGATGCGCACTGGTCAGTCCTTGGTCTTAGGGTAGCGTAAGCATGGCATTTAGGAATTACATTTGGCTGATTAGAATTGGGATTGGTCAAATGGTCATGTATAACTCAAATTTGGATCAAGCCTAAAGAAAAAATGTATCAACAAAACAATGGTCTTTTTTTGAGTTTTTAACTTTTTGGTCCCTACAATCTTTTAATGTTCTGTATTAGTCCTTGCAATCATTATATTCATTTAAAATCTCCTACAAACTTTGAATCTTCCGTAAAAAGTCCCTCTGGTTATCAACCATAAAAAGGAATATGCTGGGAATATTCGTAATATATTCTGATAGAAACATGGTACATAGAAGGAATATTATGTGAATATTCCTTTTTTTGATGGTTGCTAATTGGAGGGGCTTTTTAAGGAGGGTTCAAAGACTTTTGGAGGTTTAAAATAAATATGAAGCTTGCAGAGACTAATATGGAATATTGAAAAAACTTTTTTTTTCCCCTGAGAAGGAGAATCAGCCTACAATCAACCAAGTTGGTTGGAACTAACTAAACTGACGGATATGGACTTCCCTTCTATGCTTGAAGTCAAACCTCTTATTGCAGAAGTGAGTTAAAATCAGTTTGATTCCTAATGTGGATTGACATTGGACCAGTCTGTGATATCAGCAGGAGTATGTTCTTTTACAACCATTTCCGCATATCAACTAAATAAAAAAATAAAACACATAAAACACTCCGCAGCATTATCTTGGCAGCGAACCAGGTTATTGTCGTAATGCTGCTAATGCTATTTTGTAGTTTCTAAGGCAACAATCTCTTCTCATCTTTTTCTTTTTCGAGGCTTTAATCAATCAATTGCTTTATCTTTTATGAGACTTTGATGAATAGTCTCCATGTCACAGTCTGTTCCTTCTTTTTTGCATGCAAGTGGAAGAACCTTGTTACCATTGTCACCCTTTTCAACCAAACAATTCTGGATATTTGCCTCCATTTGCACTGTAGACTGTCCTGATGTCAAAGTGTTCTTCCTTGCAAGCTACTGTGTTCCCTCCTATGGTGTCAATTCTCCTTTTTTTTTTTCCCCCTTCTGCTGTGTTTAGTTTCTTGGTCTTTAAATCATCCTCTCTAGCATTTCTCCTTTACAGTCCTCGGAAATAGAGTCTACTTCAATTTCATGGCTCTTCATTGAAAGGATACTTCAAAAGTATTATTTTAAAGAGATTATATCTTGTATAAATTCTCATTAGAGTGATAGAATAGAGTAATGAATTTGACTTCTTTTTATTTTAATCCTGTATAATTTGCTTTGTTTACCATTTTGAAAGAATAGAGAGAAAATGGACAGAATGCCATCTGCCCCCTCAGCAATTCTCTAGGACAGATCTGAAGCTTGTGAGTGAATTCGGAAACATTAATTGGCATTCAACTGTTTTTTATTTGCAGCAGTGTCTCTCAACTTAACCTTAAGTTGAACTTTGAAATTAGTGTGTCTTCATTTATTATAGAAATTTGATTGTTGAGCTAAACTTTTCGTGACTTTAGCTACTTTGCATGGATGCTTCCCTTGATAGTACCCAAAGAAAGCCTCTAAGTGCAAAGCTTGGAGTGCACTTGCCATCTTTCTTAAAGCATGCCCCCAATTTTTCAACCTAAATGCACGACTCTAACATGTTCTTATAGCTTTGTTTTTTATCACAATAAAAGGTGAAAATTATTTTAATTAATCATTGGTTGGCTGGCAGGATTTCTTTCCTCGGGCACATAAGGTTATGGGCATTATAAACAGCATTGTTCTGGCTACACTCATGATGCACAGACTCGTGGAGTTTGTATATCCCTTTCTTTTTGTTCTTGCGGCTATTCTTAGGTTATATATGCACTAGTGTGTACTCAAATTTGACATTCTTTGAGGGTTTGGTTAACATGATGTTAGTTTTCTGGCATTCGCTTTTGTAGTACCCATCTCTGTTTCTCCCATGGTTTCGTAATGTTTTACACATAGGAATAACTTTCCTTTTTAAAGTGAGGGTCTATTCCATACTTCGAAGGTCATATGCTGGTTTTTCAATAGTCATAGCATGCAAGAGAAACTATTCTTCAGTGTATAATTCTTATTGAACCCGTGATCTCTAACCTTAATCATCATTGTAGCAGATGCCTTCCTGATTTTTCCTGATATCCTAATATCATTGGAACTGATAATTAATGCTATGCTGCAATTGGAAAAGCATGCAGGAAGAATCTTGCTATCTTGGTATCAACGATTTAATTTGGAAAATAAAAATGACTTGATTTTGAAGGTAATGAAGTCACAAAATAAGGAATATTTATTCTTTCCATGTCTCAGACTCTCAATTTTTTCTGCACTGTTTCAAGATTACTTTTGATGGCTTTGATTAATGCTTACATTTTGTTTTGTCTTTTTCTTATGCTTATTTTAAAAAGTCCTTTATCCTTAATTAGTTGAGCTTTTTAGATACAATCCCCCTAAAATCTTTCATATATAGGTGGCTGATCCTTCATGCCACCCTTTGGGCCATTTTGGGGGAGAGAAATAGGCATATTTTCAAGGAGGAGGCCATAGATTCGGACAGACTTTTTTTAGAAGGTGACAGAAGTCACAATTCCATTCAGAGAAGAAAGATCAACATAGAGAGGACACCTGAACAAAAGCCTTAGTCAGGAACACACTCCCAACTAAGTTCCAAGGAATCTGAATAACCATATTACCAAAAAAGAGAACTGTTTTATCCAGAAAATAAAACAGTGAAATAAAAAACAATCAAAAGAAAAAGTTCCTCCAAGATCTAGCAATCATCAAAAGCTGCAAATTATCCTCATTCAGGAGATCAGCTGCTCTGGCCCAATCTTCAACCCATCTGACTGCACCCTTCAACACATCACATGCACTGTTGTATTGATCACTGAATTTTCCTCCTATTTCTCTCACATCAGATTGCCCACAGCAAAGCAGGACGAAGCAGATACCAAACTTGTTTTTTGTCTGGGTACGGACAAACATCAATCCACCATCTGATCATTTCCATAACTGAAGTATGTTCCACCCACATAACACCAAACAAGGAACAAAGGACCTTCCATTGTTTACTGACTATACCACACTCATAGAAAAGATGATTCTGATCTTCCTCAAACAAAGCACAAAAAGAGCATATGGTACAGCCAGAAAATTGCAACTTCTTAATCTTTTTACCTGTAGGCTTGCACAGAGATGTTGCTTTTAACTTTTTGTAAAGATATTGTTGATGCTTCCTCTTTTTTCCACTTCTTAGGGGGAGCCTGAGTGGGACACTATCTTGGTGTTTATATTTCCCCCTTTTGTATTAGGGGCTTTTTGTGAGCAACTTTGTATATCTTTTGTAAACCTTCCTTTTCATTAATACGATTTCGTGGTACTATTCACTTTCAAAAAAAATCTTTCATATATAGGTGTTCACCATTTGGCTTCTCCATTTATGGAAAACGATAACTTGCTTCTTAACTAATTGAGCTTTCTAGATACAATCCCCTAAAATCTCTCATATATAGGCCGTTTACAATTTTGACTTCTCCAATCTTTCATTCTTTTAAGCTCCTGGACATCTACTGAAATACTAAAGTAGTCCATGCCAATAGGTTTCTGACAATGCTTGTTTATTGAGACGTTTTTAACTGATTCCTCTTGCATTATGTTATTTCTTTTCCACATTGTGAGCATCTGTAACATGTTCAAGGGTGGATACTTTCAGCATATTGTTGGACTTATTTGTCTCAGTTTCATGACTGGTTTTATATGGCTTTCGAGACGTGCAGAAGTCACAGAAATCCATCATATGGAGATTGATACTGGGAATTTGTTGGCATTTACTTTATGTTTTGGTCAGCATTGTGCATTTTGTGTCATACGTAACTCGGCTTCTGCAAATTTACCTTATCTCAAGTGGGATGCTCCAAAAGCACCGAATTCTCCCACTAGATAAACTTAAGTACTTGGCCATTGTGGTGGACAGTGAAGAAGCCAAGAATATTATTAAAATTGGAAAGCTTTTACATTGGCTGTCGGATATTGGTGTGAAAGGAATTATTTTGTATGACATGGAAGGTAAGAATCTTTACATTATTCCTAAGATTTGTATTCTCTTCTCACTAATTAGCTTCTCCCTTAATGTCATGTATTGGTTTTCGATTCTTCAAAGAACCTTGAGCACATATCTTCTGATCGTCATGAAGGACTATGATACATATGATGCCATCCACCTTTTTTTTTTTTTTTGGGTTGGGGAGGTGTGGAGGGGAGTTAGCTAAGCATTAACTTTGTGATGCCATGTGGTGCCATCCAATTAAATAGGAGTTTTTGAAATCCAGTTGTTGAAAGCTCTAAGCCAAATCCAATTCGTGATAGCTTTTGACCAGCCCTTCTTCACTATGGATCTAATGTATGCCAATTTGTAGTATGGAAGGGGATGTCTCATGGGAGGAGATGGGAGGCTGTGGAATCTGTTTTCTATTTGTTTGCTTGGATGCCATTTGGCAATATGGAAGAAGGTGACTTTGCATGTGAAGGTTTAAATGACAACTAATTAAGAGGAATCACTCATTGCATTCAGAGCAAGTGAAATCAAAACATGTATCTGCAAATATGCCATGAGCATTTCGAGGGGAAAGTGGGATATACAACAATTTTATTATCATGAAGCTGAGGATCCTCCCTCAAAAAAATTAAACACACAAGGCAGAGCTACTAAGGTCCTTAATGAAAACCGACGATATTAAGAAAACCCTTTCAGCAAAGTCACCATTTGCCTCCGAGCACCCTTAACTAGCACTTGACTCCGAGGACGGATGATGGATATGATCCTTGAGCAAGTTTTATTCATATACGTGCTTCGTCCTCGAATGAAGCCTCCACTTCTTTCTTCCTATATGCATGGTTGGCAATACCGGCCGATACCGGTACGTACCGGTATCGGCCGGCACCGGTACCATGCCTATAAGGAGTATCGACCGATACCGGCTGATACCGGGCCGGTACCGGCCGGTACGTACGGTACCGGTACTGCCATCCATGCCTATATGCCCTGACTGGGAAATATTTGAATCAGCCTTCTGCGTGAGTCTTTTTGATATCTCACTTTGGTCTCCTTGAGAAAACTCCACTTCTCCAAGTTAGAATAGAATGTTCGTTTAGCCCATGGTTACCCACACCTCTTGGCTGAACGAACGGGGAGGTAATCATTAGCATCTTCCTCTGCAGTCTCCATTACACACAGTACACATAACATCCTGATCTTGGGCCTACTTACTTATGTACATCTTTGTAGTGATTCTCTTTTTGGTCAACAGCCACAAAAATTTCTCCACCTTGATGTGGCTTCTAATTGTCCAAATCTCACTGTAATGAGCATAAGGTCTTCTTTGAGGTTTTCTTTCACCTCTTATTAATTCATAGAGGGAGTTTTGAGTGAGGATTTCCCTCCATTAAGCCTATGCTTGATTCTTTCCTTTTTTTCAAAAAATCAATGTTCTGTTCTGTTAAGAGTTGTAGCATTTTGAAAGCATCAGCCGACTCTTCGTCTTTTAGTGCTTTCTTAATGTTGGTTCCCAAATGACTTCCTCATTTCTCAGAGACAAGTAATCTGAAAGTTTGCACCACTTGTTCTCAGGAAGCTGAAACATACTAGGAAATATATCTTTCTAGGGCTTTTCATCTGTCCATCTATCTTCTCGGAGCAGTGTGTCCCTGGTGTTGCCAACTATAATCTTGGTGCCTTTTCAATCCATTTTACTGCCCTCAAAAGACCAGGTGGGTTCTAGTTAATCGTTCGGCTGAGTAAATCTGAAATCTATGGGCCTCGTTGTTGTAGTGTTGAATTTGAATCCTTCTCCACAAACTTCCATTGCTATCCAAATACTCCAACATCCATTTTCTATCTAGGGCTAAATTCATGAGATATAATTTTTGGCCCCCAAACCCCCTTCTTTATTAGGAATGCACACTCTTTCCCTCTCCCAATGCATAAGCCAAACTCTGGAGGACTTTTGTTGTAATCTACCCATATAAACCTTCTTTTTAATCTGCCAATCTTTCTGTTACTCCTGAAATGGACATACAGAAGATGTGCAAGGAAGACAATACAGCATTGAGTTGTGTTAGCCTTCCTTGAATACTGAGTTTTGCTTTGCCAAGTTGCTAGCCTCTCTTGGAACTTCAAGATATGAAATGTCCATTCTGCACTTTTAAGCTCCCTATAATGCAAGGGCATCCCTAGATACTTGATGGGTAGTGCTCCAACCTTGCATTGTATAAAGCTTGCACATCCATTCAACTTCAACTCCTCCTTGGAAAGATTGTACCAATTATTTCACCCTTATCTAAGTTTATTTTAAACCTGAGGCTGTCTCAAAGCATCTGAATAGAAATTTAAAACTAGTTGTTGCTTCGCTGCCTTCATAAGCTTGAATATTTGTGTCATTCACAAACTGTAGGTGGGGGCAATCGAATTTTAGATCTCCTCATGCAGGTTACTGTGATTCAGCCTCTGTACTCTCCCTTTTGACTTCAACATGAGACATTTGCAGAGAAGCAGTTACAATTTTTTATATTATTCTACAAAACTGCTCCATTTTTGCAGTTTTTGGCTGAGAATAGAATTTAGGAAAAGATCATAGCAGCTTTTTCCTTTTCCACAATCAATGTGTTCATGATGAAAAATATTAGCCTGTGCTTTATTCTTCACACTCATTTTTTTTACTTTTAAAATTTCTTTTAGTATTATTGTCACATAATTTAACATTTTTTAGGTGTTATGAAGAAACATGAAACCAGTTTGAAGATGTGTGTCAATTCTAGCATGAAATCCCTTGTGAGTTTCACCTATAAATATATTTTTTTTCGAGTTTGCACTTTCTCTGGATCATATGGATGAGTTTCCTTGTCTGGGTGGTGTTTTGTGTAATGGAATATGGATACAGGATTCTGAAGTATTGGATTCCTCTGTACTTCCTGATCAAGTGAAAATGTCATTGGAATTTATTTCCTTCATTGATGGCAAAGAAGGAGTTGCAAAAGCAGTAGGTTTTCTATGTTCAAAATACTTGAAAAGCAATGGCTTAACTAAAGACCAAAGAGAGGCAGCCATCACAGAAGCTGATGTATCTGATGCTTTAAGAGCAGTGGGTTGGTTTTTCTACTCTTTTGAGGCTGTGTTGAGTTTAGCTGTTATTTCACACTACTTTCATGGTATTCAAAACTTAAAAAGTCTGTGTTGCATTTTCTTTCACATGTTATTTTTTCACTGTAGGTTGTGGGGGACCAGAACCTAATCTTCTTCTAGTATTTGCACCTACAAGATGTCATTTGGGATTTCCTGCATGGAGGATACCATACACGGAAATTGTGTAAGTCTTTCCTTTTGCCCTTTGTTGTACTGTAGTTCTGGTTCTGTTATTCTTTTCTTTTAGGAATGACATTAGTGCTATTATTTTTTGTTGCTAAAGATTTTTAACAAAAATTTTTCCCTAGAGAGCAACAGTACTTCTAATCCCCATGAAATGTTCAGAAGTATGCAAATATGAGTAAAGTCTGAAGGAAGTGATTGTTTGTGCTTGTATGTAGAACAAATGTATAAGATATCTTGCTATTAATAGAACCAGAAGTGCATTTCCAATCCCTTGGTCTGCAAACCCAAACACTTCTTTCCCACTACTAAAAAGGAAGTTACTGATTTTTCTTGTCTCTTCCATGTGATTCACATTGCATGGCGTGTGAAGGATGCAAAAGAACTGAATATGATGAGAAACTAGGTGGAGGGAAACCCATTCTTAGGAATCTGTCATTTTCTGTTGGTCACTAAATATAACATATTTTTGAGATGGTCTTTAGAACTAAAATTTTACCCTGTGCAACATCTGACTTGCCTAGCTAAGCAGCGTTTGATAAACAGTGTACAGAATATCAGTTCTCTCTGGCCCTTTTGTCCAGTTGCACAAGAAAATCTTGTCACTTGTTTGTTCTTTAATTATGTAGTATGTATAAAAAAAATTCCTTCGCTGAACATAGATGTAGAATATTCATGTTATTCTAGCATGGTTCCTTGTGAGCTTGGTAAAACTGAAAAGAAAAAGGAAAGCAGAAAGGGTTTCTCCTCCCATTTCCATTGCTTGAGAATAAACATCTTATGATTTTTTTTCCCTCGATTGTTGCATACATATCTCTGTTGACAGCAGGAGTAGAACCCACAGGATTTCGACTACATATATATGGAAGGGCAGATGGTGCAATGATTGTCTCCTTGATATCTCCCCTCTTGTATGGTGCTTATTCTGACTTTGCGACACTGTGGAAGAGGTTTTTGACAGCAGAACAGTGGGTGGAGGATGGATGCCAAGGTTTAGGAGGAACCTGTATGAGGAGATTGGAGAGTTGATTGTTTTTATTGGGGGTTGCTTGCCTATGACCTAGGGGGAGGACTTATCAAGGTGGAGATGGGGGGAAAGATGGCAAGTTTTCAGTTCTCTTGGCTTACCGTCATATTGTTGATGGAGGATTGCTGCGCCCCATGACTTTGCATATCTGGACTCCAAAAGTCCTTGTTAAAAGGTGGAGATTTTAGTTTGGAGAATTTCCTACAGAAGACTTCCTACATGCAAGAAGCTGGGCCAGTTTATGTATGAGATTAGGATGACTTGCTGCTTGTGTGGGAAGGAGGTTTTTGATCATTTATTCATTGGGTTCTCCTCCTTTCTGGAGCTATGGCCACAAGTTCTTGGCAAGCGGCCTTAACATAGCAGTAAAACTGATCTTAGGAGTGACATCAAAAGTGGACTCTCTAGGCTTGTCAGAAGGTTTGGTGGTTCATTCTGCATCAATCTTATGGGCCATTTGATGTACTGGGTGGGAAGGGAACTATTAGGATTTTTGAGAAAAAGGTCTTGACCACTAAGGAAACATCTATTTTCATGGGACAAAGTGAGGGAATGGACCAGACTTCTGCATTTAAAGGAGCGTGCAATCCTCCATTCTGACTTTCTGTCCCAGGTCCCAGCATCTCAGTGCAGACTATAACTTTTTGTATAGGGGGGTTCTGGGACCCTTTTGGCTCTACACTTTTACATCCCTTTCTTTCTTATTTTTTAATGAATTTGCAGTACTACCCATTTCCAAAAAAAGGTGGATGCAATTAGACAGTTTTGTATAGGCTATGTTTTTGTTAAATTGTGCTGGTAACTGAAGTTCGCAATTGGCTTTTTCGATGAGTATACTTTTCTGTTGATTGCCTTTTTCTTCTTATCTGTGATCTTATCAATCTTGCGGGAGAGGGATCATTCTTCATTGTTTTATTCCTATGTCAACCACATGCCTGTGAGGATGTTATGAGATGAAGTGATGAATCTTCTTTTTCTTTTAATTCTATTATCCTATTGTTTTTCTTGTCAACAACCCAGGTTTAGGTTATGTTCTCTCTTCATGGCAATTTATGCAGTTTCAATTCTTTTTAAAAAAGAAGCCATAATCCCTGTCCATGGTCTCATTGTGTTGGCTTTGATGTCTAAATATACACTATTTATCATGTGAACAGAGTTATAAGATGATCTTATAATTTCTGGTGCTGGTTGAATATTCTAAATAAATGTTGATCTCTTACTATGATGATGCAGAAAGCATGCATCCATTTTCATTTGAATGGGAGCAATAAATGTGCTGCTTTGTGCTCGGATTAGTGTCTGCTGTGCTTTTATTATCCTTTATTTAGCTCGAGAGGAAATGATGAGATTTTGTCCTGTTTCAGACATATGGGTACGCTGAATTCCTTGACATATAGTGCTGTGGTAAAAGCAATTCATGATTTATCAAGAAAACACCAAAATTATGGTATGTTGTAGTACATGGCTCTACTGTACCATGCTTTCTTATGTTATTGTGGTTGATCTCCAAATCTCTCTAGATTCAATATGTGTAAAGGAGCATATTAAGGACAGCATAAGACAACACCATCTTCCTGGTATTTGATGTTCTTTCTTTCCTCCTATGTTATTTTTATCATTTATTTGCATCATGTTCCCTTCGAATGTATCTTTTCTTTTTTGGGGGATAGGAGAAATGTAAAGAGAAAGGGTGGGGTTGGATACTATAAATTAGACAAAATTGGAAGATGAAGTTTTAGGATAAAAAAGGATTTGAACAGTATGGCAACAAAAGAAAATTTCTTTGCAATATTTCTGGTTTTGGCTGGTCAGATAATGAATGCTGTTGCTGCTTTTATGCATCTATTCTTGGAATTGGAAATGAACCTCATTTTCATGGAAATGAGCGCTGGCCGTAGTTGGATTGACTACTAGTAAGGTGTAGACTACTAAATCCTGACTGAAGGCACACCATCTTGTCCATTTCGAAAAGAGGTACTTAAACAATATTTCCTAGGGTACCCTTACATGAAAGAAGGAAATGTATTCCTTTGGGTGAGAATAGGATATAATTTCCTACGATGGTGTGCATCTTAGGCTTTCTAATTAAACATTGGATGCCTCCTTCAAAGGAGAGGTTGATTTTTATAGGAACTAGTGTTATCTAAGAACCTAGTTTCTCCACTATAGAACCATCAACATGTAAGTGTGAAAACTCCCCTTGTTCACCTTCTTATGGACATGTTCCCAAGGGGAAAATGGGGATTGAGTTCCAACATGTATACCACTTATTTGCTCCATCTGTCCATCATGGCCGGCATCAAGCTCGGATGAGAAAGGGGTATGTGCATTAGGTTGACATGCAACATTTGATAACGTTTGTCACATCCCAATCATAAGTTGTGAATCCAATTTAATGCTTGCTAATGCTAAGCAATGTGTTACATTGGCACTCAAACATTATGGTAAGTGATCTTGGTTTGCTAGGGCATCCCTTAGAAGTGATGCACCACAATGGTGCCTGTCTGCCTGATTACGGTGACATATAGACAAGGGTTCTTGCCTGTTGGAGGAACACGAGAAAAAAGTAGTTCTAAAAGAATAAGATATGTTTAGCTACACAATGTAGGAAGCCTAACTACTAAGAATATAGAATAGTAAAACCAGTGAGAGATAAGAGGGTCAACATAGCTTCATTACAAGAAACTAGATGGAAGGGATGGAAAGCAGAAGATATTGATGGCTCTAATGCACAGTATGTAGGCAAAACTAATAATGGAAATGCTTTCCCTATTGTTATAGATAAAAATTTAATAGAGTTGGAGAATTCAAGAGGGATATCTTTCACTAGGTAAAGAGATTTTAAACATAATTAGTCCTTTGCACCAAAATATAATCTAAGATGTCCCAAACAGGGAGAGAATTTTTGTCGGAGGAGACCTAAGACCATGTAGGCAAGGATAATAGAGGCTATGAAAGGGTTTATGTAGGCTTTGACTTTGTCAAGAGAAATGGCATGGGCGATGCCATTCTCTTTTCTATTACCTACAATCTAATAATTGCAAGTACCTTAAAAAGAGAGATGAGCACTGTTGATAGTCGTTTTTGATACGACTGATTTGGTTTGGTTTTCTTTTCTTTTGTTTCATTTTTGTTTTGCGGGAATCATGATTTCCTGCTATTTGTTGGGTATTGCATTTATTTGGATGGTGGGAAATGTGTCTTGAAATTTTATTTTTGGAGTTTCAACTTAGAGTTGTACTGTAGCACGGAAACATTTGATCATTGAATGTTGACTTGCCTGTGGAAAGGGTTATCTGAGTTCTTATTCAAAAAAGATTATTTATTGTGCACAAGACAATCACTATTCATCGTGGTGGCACGCATGCCGAAGCACTATTAAAGGGCATTCACTGTCGGCTGAAAGGTGACCCTAGATGTCAAGATGAATTGATGTGAGGTTGCATGGCACACTTATCAAGGTATTATTCACTCTTTGAAGACAATTGTCAAGTATTGGACAACATCATGTAGTAGTGCGGTGTAGTACATGATGCAATTTCCTTTGATTTATGCTTTAGAAGATATAGATGATTGGCATGCTTATCCAGGTGCACTATTCACCCCTGGGGTGATTGTCCTAGGTGGGTCTCGTAGACAAGCAGTGGCATGAGGCATTACTGCAATGTTGGTCGGTCCATTAAAGACATGGACTTTTGACGAGGTATGTGAACTCTTTGCAAGGGTTGCTTTGATTTCACTTTAAAACATTCGGATGATTGGCATGCATTTCGAGGCATGGCAGAGCTTGCAGCGACTTCTGATTGTAGGCGAGTTGATTGAGTGGAGACAACCCATGATCTTGGCATGCGGACAGGGAGGGACACATCACTCGTATGTGGCAGCGTACATATAATATCCATTGTCATCCACGGCTCGCTGATTGCCGCTCATATGCGATGTTGGGTTGAAGGCCTTGACTCCACGGCTCGCCGTCCCCACATATGCAAGGGCGGGTTGAGGAGGATGTCGCTGACAGCTTACCATCGCCGCACTGTCACGACGATGGGCCAAAGGGGGGGGTCACATCGTGCGCATCGCATAGGCTATAAGTGATAAGATACATCGCGGCATGCTTACGTCGCAAGATGGCTGCGATGTATTCATTGAGTTCATCGCAAGGACCTAGCAACGTATCTCCACCCCTTAGATTACCTTGGAGGAAGAAGAGAGGGAGAGTTATGTGTATGTGTATGGTATGGCATGCAAACCTATTCCAAAGGGGTATGGGGGGGTATATATAAAAGCTTATAATGAATAAAATACTGCCAAGTGGCAGGCCTTGGTTGGCCCCTACAGGTGGGCCCAATATACTGGCAAATTTCCATTGGTTGAGGCATCATCCTGCAGCCATTGGTCCATTTGGCGCTTGCATGACGATGATGAGGGGAGAGGATCATGTGGCATCTTCCTATTGGCCATGTGGCATATGTGGGCACCCACTTGGTCCATTTTTTATTTACAAAAAAAATTATTTTACGCAAACATTTGGCCGAGCGGGTGAAACGGTGTTGCGGGGAGGCGGTGGCAGCCCCTTGGGTGCTGCCGCTAGTGGCGGCCCCCATCAAGGGGGTTTGCCGCCCATAGTCAGCCACCTAGGAGAAGCAGCCTCTTAAGGCTGCTGCCAAGGGCAGCAGATAGGGTGGTTGGGGGGTGGCATTTTGGGCATTTCCCTTCCCCCCGAATTCTTATTTTTTTGGTGGGTTTTGGGATTTTTTATATTTCTTTTGGATTTTCCAGGGGATTTTTGTGTATTTGCTCAAGGAATCTTAGTGAAAAACCCCTTTGTTTTGTAGAATTAAACATACGATGGCCTTCAAATTTTTCTTGAATTTTTTTGACTGCCAACAAGCACTTAATAACTTACAAAAGTGGGACAGTCAAAAGTCAAATAGACTATTTTCTAATTGGAAAGGATGATCAATTATTATGCAAAGCTTGTAAAGTTATACTTGGAGAGAATTTAGCCCCTCAACATAGAACTTAGTAATGGATGTTAACATTCAAAATGGAAGAGAAAGGGTGTACTAACAGTTGCCTAAAGACTAAATGGTGGGAATTTGAAATGAAAAAATTTAGAGATTTAAAAATCATCTACTAAAAGAAGAAATATGGAATTAAAGGAGAAATAAACATAAACGTAACCTTCTCCGTTCTTTTTCATATCCTTCTTTTATGAAAAAGCTGGGCATCATATCTACATACTTATTCATGCAAAAGAGAGGTTCCTTGCTGATCCACAAGGTTTCGGAACTTCCCAGTATTTTCCTCTATTGCATCAATTATTATTTTTTGTATGTCAACTACTTTTCTATTTCGTCTATTTTCTCCCTAAACAAGGATGTAAGTATGATTATGAACATAGTGTCAGGGTTTTTCTGCATTCATGTTTTAACAACTTTATGATATTAGGTTCATAAGATGGATGCTGGGCATCTGCAAAGCATGATGGGGTGCAGAGCTTGGACTGCGTGAAATAAGCCAGGATAAGATGCAAAGCATAATGCACATAGTTGACGTAGCTAACGAGCATGCAGACTCTTTCTTTGTTTTGCAACTGAGCTGGAGCTTCCAAGTGTTAAAAGTATTTGACTATCTTTACTGCTTTCATGTCGAGACTCTATGAAATGTTCACGGCATTTGTGGCAAAGTACTTGACACAACAAAACTCCATTGTTACCTCTGGCTCATCACTCGGTGTTTTTTATTCTGTGGGGTATCACGTTGTAGAGGTACCGCACACCGTTAAAACATGTTTTTTTTTTTTGAAGGCAGCAAAAAGCCACGTTCATACCATTAAAATATGTTACCCACATGTATTTGGATTTGATAACTTAGTTTGGGGAACAAAGGCCTGGTTTGCAGACGTGCGCGGCAAATGTGAACGTAACTTATGAGTTACTTTACTTTGTATAGTCGGTTTTCTTTCTCATTCAGTCACTGGCATTATCTGAGTGAGTTATTGTTTATCTAAATTTTTGTTGGTTTGTCACCATCCGACTGTTTTTTAAAATTTTTGCTTGGTTGCTTGCATTTAGTATATTCACATTGCTCTTTGGCTGATGGTTGCCCTAGAGAAGAGCACATAACTTATTGCAAACGTTCATCTTTCCCTCTTTGTCTAGGCATTTCAAAGTCTAGCAGGAACCTTGGGGGTTATTCCCTAGTATGCAAGCTTAAACTGTGCATAGTTTTCTATCAGCCAACCCTATGGGACTTTTGGTAGATAGGCTCCTGTTGCAAGTTATTTTTGCCTACAGCTTGGGTGCCACCTTGTAGTGCTTTCGTCATCAGGGGTCAGTTTGAAAATTTTGTCAGATCCTTGGATCCTTCGCATCCTTCATTGGATCTAGTCGACTTGGGATGACACATTCAACATCCTTGCAAACATATGGTCGATGATTCTAAAACAAAATCCCTTAAAAGCATTCCTGGGGTTTTTCATTGTGCCACTCATCTCAGAATTTCAAACTTTTATCTGATGTAGTTCAATGCAATGCTAATCCAGTTGCTTGACTGGAACTTCTCAGTCCATCATGTTTCAACAGAAGAGTCTACTTCTTCCAATCAATTCGCGAAAGTTTTTTTGTTTGTTCGAAGATTCTTGGAACCTAAATTTAGCAGTGTTTGTTAGCATGTTGTTTGATGGATTTTGTAGGGGAGAAAGCAGACATCTAACTGTCCTGCCTAGTTCCTTGTTCTCATTCACTGTTACATAAGTGGAGAGAAGCAGGGAACAAAGAGAAGCACCAAATGTAATCAAGGAATGGTTCATGTGTCTTTGTTTCTGATCCTTCTATCAGCTCAGCTACCTCATCAAGCATTCCTTTTATTTGGACTAGAGCCGACTGGATAACGTGTATTCATTGGTCGAATTGTCAATTTATTTGGTGTTATTAAAATATTGAGAACCTCAAAAAGTGATTTTTAATTGGCTATTGTTCACCCATAAAGTGGAGGGATCCAGAAATGACAAAGATATATTTTGCAGTCATCTACTGTTTTCTTTTTATAGAATATATGAATTTGCGACATCATTGTCATTAAATTCAAGGTTGGTAGAATTGTTTCTTGGTTCTCAAAGAAAGTGAGAACTAGCCGATTATCTGGCTTTCCGATCCGTTTCCGATTTTTAAAAGTGTTACAAATAGAAAAAGTCCATCCAGAAGCTTAGAATTGGAATCAGAAATTTCCTTTAAGTTATCAGAATTGGAAATGGATAAGTGTTATGTCCATTATTCAAATTCCAAGACTTCATTAATATATATATATATATATATATATATATATATAGAGAGAGAGAGAGAGAGGAACGTTACACTATGACATACTGTAGCAATGTGCAATTGGGTTGCATGCATTATTTTCTCCCCTTCTTCATATTTAAAAATAAAAAGGACTCATCGTAAACTTTTAAATATTTAGTAACTCTCCTTAAGGTTATTTCCATCTCCTGCAGCTTTGTTTTATTTTTACCGTCTAATCGTGGTTTGATCTTAAAATTTAATCTTAGCGTCCATCGGGTATAAATAAAATCTCGATTCTAAAAGTTATGAAAAAATAATCAAAAAATAAAAAATTGGTCGGATTGTTCTTAAGGTTGTTTTCATTCTTTGAAATTATAGTATTCATCACCAACTAATTCACATAAGATTAGACGGCTTCGAATACGATCTAACAATGAAATTTAACCTTCAAGGAGTAAAAATTATCTTATGTGAGTAATTGAATATTTAAAATTTTATGTTGATTTTTATTTATTTTTTCAACATATGAGTGAGGCCAAAATATACTGTGCAACTAGGTTGCACAAAAAGTTCTGGTTGCACCACAACATTCGTCTCTCTCTATATATATATATAAAGAGAGAGGAGAGTACTACTATATATATAAAGAGAGAGAAGAGTACTACTGTGGAAATTGAACAGTGCGTGTTGTTTGACCATACAATCCAAATATCATCATGTTTAAAAAGAATAAAAATCATCATAAGTTTTAAAATATTCAAATATCTTGTAAGATTGTTTCTATTCTTTGGACTTAATTTTCACCCTCCAATCGTATCCAATTTGATTGTAGTTGTCTAATTGGACACTAGCAAATTGGTGATGAATACCAAAACCCTAAAATACAAATAACCATAAGGTAATCCGACATATTTTCTATTTTTAAGTTATTTTTTATGATTTTTTGAAAATTAAATTTACACGTATCCGATGGATGGTTACAAACTTACGATTAAGTTTCATGGTGGTGCGCGGTCAAACAGCATGCACGGTAGCGATATATATATATATATCCCATTCTTCAATTATTGACATTGGAAATATTGTCAAAATCATAAATGAAAACTGACATTTATGTCCTCATATCATACGCGTTTAAAGTCCATTTAGTTAGAACGCATCGAATGTCCATTTAGTTAGTTCAAAACTGGGGATGCAACTGTGGAGACATTTCACGCTTGGGAACCTCAGGCACGTCCGAGGTAGCTCTGGAATGCTCGGTATCCCTCCTCTGAGGTATACTGGAACTCCCTCCACCCCTTGCTCTTCTCTGTCCCCGGCGTTCCGACGCCTTCCCCAGGCCCTTCACTTTCCACCAGCCCTCCCGTTCGAGATCCTCCGGAAAGCTTGGATTTGTCCTCATCTTCGACTTTTGCTTTGTTTATGCACCCTAACATCGTGTCTCTTGCATCCACTCCCCCTCAAAACGCTACTCTTCAATATCTACCGATCCCAACTCATGGTTGCACAGTTTAAGCTTGAGCCAGACCTACCTAGTACCCCCCGTCCATTTCCTCCACCCCACAACACACCTTATAGTCCTCATCATGGAAGTAGGTGAACAGGAAGAGGCACCTCTAGATCAGCAAGAGGAACAAGTCCTAGGGAGTTTCACAGCCTTGATGAGCAACCAAGCCAGGTAGAATATATCAGTACTGGGACCTGTTAAAGCTGAAGGAGTTGACTAGTGGAAGCACTCTCTTATTGTGAAAGTTCAAACAGACTCCATGGTGGGACCGGCTGGATTAAAGGAATGGATGCAGAAATTTTGGAATCCAATCGGCCAATGGTCCCTGTTGGATTTCCCAGGCAACAAATTCTTGGTCAGATTCTCCCAGTTCGAATTTGCTGATAAGGTATGTAGAAGATCCCCATGGTTTTTGAATAATGACTTAATCCTCATTCAGCGAGGCAAACCAGGCACCCCTCCATCACAATATGAGCTCAATCAAGGAGACCTATGGGTTAGGATCTATAATCTGCCAGTGGAATTTCTTACTAGTCAGGCTGCCATGATTCTAGCCAAGCAAATTGGAACCCCTCATAGGCCTTTCCTGGAATATGTCAAAACTTGGAGCACCCATGCACGCATCAAGATCACACTGAATGTCGATAACCCTCTAATAAAAACAGTAAACGCTAATGTTCCTAATGGAAGTACTAAGAGTTTTGTTGTAGCCTATGAGAGACTACTGAGGTATTGTAAATTATGTGGTAGATTGGACCATGAGGTTGAAAATTGCAAGGAGCTGACCAGTGTCAAAAATCTGATCAATGATACTTACTCTCCACAACTGAAGAGTAGAATGGAGAAAGCTATTAGTTTCAAGTTTGATGATAGTCTCAAAGTGTCAAACCGGTTCATCCCTGTAGTTGATTGCATTCCTAATTCAAAACCCCAACATGAGGACAATGGAGCTGAAGATCCCCTGACATAGATGAGGAACTTGCCATTATCCTGGGACCACATGACAATATGTTGGAGGAAGACCATACCCACCAAACCATACCCCCTGCTAACATTGACACCCCTGCACATCAGTCCCTCCATCCCAATAACCTCTTACAAACATCACCTATCTTGAAGGCCTTACCTGTCATAGATTGCCTGAATTCTCGTACCCAGGTAGTACCTGATCCTACTTCACCTTGCCATGATAGCGATATTTTGAAAGGTGATACTCCTAGATCCTTGCAGAAGTCCATACCTTCCGCTATACCACCAGCTTTGTTGCCCACTCCACCCCCCACTCCCCCACACCTATTTAATGTGCCAGTTACTTACCAGAAGCTCTTCACACTCCAGCCACTCCCTCCCCATCACCTATATCCTAAAGGTACCGCTAAGAGGAAGCTGGTATGGGAGGAGCCTCCTAACAAGAAAGCCAAAACCATCCGACCTATCCCAAAACCCCACCCACTCCAGGGACCACCCAGCCTTTCTAGCCACAGACAGAAACTTAAATCACATGCACCCTTCAGAGCCAAATCAAAACACTCCAACATTGATAACCTTCACCCAATACCCAATACCCTTTGTATCAAGGTCGAGGCGGTGGACTACAAACCACCGCCAACCCCCAAATGAAACTAATGTCTTGGAACTGTCGTGGTTTGGGTGGGAACTCGACAATTAACTATATCGATCAATTGACCCGCTCCCTCAATCCAGATGTCACCTTTTTGTCTGAAACGAAAGCTAATCACATCAAAGCAAACAACTTCTTCCATCTCAGAAACATTAAGAACTTCCACGTTTGTAATCCCGTAGGCAAAGCTGGGGGTTTATGGCTGTGGTGGACTGCCAATATAAACCTGTCTACAGGCCAATACTAACTGGATTCTTGGAGTTGTTGATCCCGCATCCCATGGTCACAACTGGCACATTCTATTTGTTTATGCTCCTCCGCGACCCAAAGAAAGACAGTTGTTCTGGGAAGAGCTCCTGCAACTAATGGACAACATTATAGGCCCTACAGTAGTCATAGGCGATATGAATTCCATCCTCAATCCAGATGATAAAGATGGTGGTAGTAGACCTGTCAACCGACAGTTGAGGCACTTCAGAGATTTTGTCAACAATGCCAGATTGATGGACTTGGGCTTTGTGGGACCTTTGTATACCTGGTCTAATAGGAGATCTACTAAGTTTCACATTAGAGAGCGACTTGACTAGGTCCTTGTCAATGCAGATTGGAGGATTAGATATCCCTCTATCACAGTTCATCACCTCCCCAAATGCTACAGTGACCATAATCCTATTTTGCTCAAACATGTTGGGATTCAGGAAGAACAGATACCTACCTTTCAAACTAGAATCAATGTGGCTTAAACACCCGCAGTTTGAAGAAGTGGTCAATTCTGCTTGGAACTCTGGCCTCTCCCTCCAAAAGTAGTATCAAGATAAGATCAATTGTATCCGACATCACATCAGAAACTGGCATAGAAGCAAATTTCCTAATGTCCTGAGAAGAATTGAGCAGATCAAGCACCAACTCATTACCCTTTCTAACACCACTATCACCCTAGACAACCTAATCAAAGAACAACAACTCCAACAATAACTTAAGGAATTATTTGATAAGCAAGAGGAATTCTGGAAGCAGAGATCTAAATCTCATTGGCTTACTGAGGGAGATCGTTGCACGTGCTATTTCCACATTAAAACCCTCAATAGGAGAAAGATCAATGGTATTGCCTGGATCCAAAAAGATAACGGAGACTGGGAACTTGGAGACCATCAAGTCTGAATTTGTGAAATTCTTCACCAACCTTTTTACTTCTTCCAACCCATCTCCATTACCTAACAATTTCCAGCTGTCCAACCCAACTCTATCCATCTCTGACATTGAATATTTCAAGAAAGCCCCTACTGAGCTAGAGATTGCAGAAGCTTTTCAGAATCAAGCTCCACTTAAGGCTCTTGGGCCTGATGGATTGCCACCAATCTTTTATCATAAGTATTGGCATATGGTCCAACATGAAGTCATCAGCTTGATCAACCAGATTTTTCAGAATAGTTTTCTTCCCCCAGGTATGAATCATTCACTTATTACACTAATCCTTAAAGTCTCTCCTGTTAGTTTTAGGTGGCCTTCAAGCCAATCTGACTATGTAAATCTCGTTCATTTATTAATAAAATGACATTATATTCATTATGCGTAAATCGTATTAATTTTCGTTTCATAATGAAGTCCGTGAATATGTGCTATAGTGATCAGATTATGATGAGATCATACTAATGAGACTGATCACTTAAACACACATATTCTTAATTGTTCATAGTCGGAGGATATCCGAGAAGGACATCGGATATCTAGTTAGACTAGTACAGATTACTCCTGCTCATATGATGAGGGTGACTGATCTCATAAGTCACTTGTGTAGAGACACTAAGGCGAATCTGTAGGTGCTCATTGGAGAATGAGTTCACTGAACTGATCCGACTAAATCGCTGGATGGTATAGTACCTCACTGTCAACTAGCTTGATTTTATTATCGCAGTTGCGTGGATGGTCCTCGGACCTGAGATACCAAGGACACCTTGTCGGTGGACTTCTGTGCTTTGACCTTGGTTTACGAATCTCTAGCCACGAGATTCTAATATGCCAAGGATTGGGTACAACGGAATACCGTCGAAGGAAATTGTGTGTCGATAAGGAATCATTCGCTTTCGGTACTTAGAGAGAGAATGCTCTAGGAAGGATGTGCGAAAGTCCCTAGCCAGGGCGGACGATAATATCGGAAAATGAGTTTTCCGATATTCATCAGCGGCATCCAATCCAAGTGAGTCGACCGGTTAGGGTTTGACAGCTCGCCATGCCCTGAGTTGACTCGAGAGCATTGTACGAATGAAGGATTATATCCACGCGGTAATTGTCGGCGGAAAGGTTCCAAGAGTGAGTTACTTAACCCCAATACCTTCCGGGTTCACGCGGTGTTGCTTGGCACCCAACGTGATCGGAGGCCTGGTCGAATTCGATGTGTGACATCAATTCGATTGATTAATTAATTAATAAAGGGTTATTAATTGATTAATAAAGCCAGTGAGGAGTCACTGGACTTGTTGGGCTATTAACTGGACTGGTACTTGGGCCTAGAGGGTCACACGCAAATGATTCTCAAGGCGATGGATAAATAAGTGGGTTTTATACAAACCGAGGGTTTTTATGAAAAACCGCGCGGTTAGTATAAAACATAGCGAACGGGCTGAGCAGGCCAAGCTGCTGCTAACCCTAGCCGCCCCTCCTCAGTTTCTTTCTCTCTCTGACGTCCAGACAGATCCAGATCTGCTCCGCCGCTTCTCCGAATCTAGTTCGACGGGAAATCGTCCGCACGTTGCGGCGATCATTGCGGCGACTGGCGGAGGTTTCGTGGGCTGCGAAGAACGAGGAACGTGAGGATATCCGTCGCGAGGAGGATCGCGTGGACTTCGCTAGAGGCCGGGCGTTTGCACGGCTTGCGGTGTCGCACCGACGGAACCGAACGATTACGGATTCGAATCCGCACACGGTGAGAACAGATAATCCGATTATCGTGTTTTAGTTTTTTCGAAACGGGAAAACGGATCGCTGTTTTAATTTTAGTTTCCGCTGCATGAGCGATCCGGAGAAACCCGAGAATCCCAACATCTCCTACTAGCAACCCCTCCCAATTGAGACCCATCAGCCTCTGCAATACAATGTACAAGAGTATTGCAAAAATTCTGGCTTCCATAAGAAGCCATACCTAATAGCATTGTAATCCTCAAGGAGCTAATACATTCCCTCCATAAGAAGAAGGGCAAAACTGGTGTCTTTGCCTTGAAGCTGGATATTTCCTGCGCTTATGACAAAATTGAATGGTCATTCATCGCCAACATTCTTTCCAAGCAGGGTTTTCAGGGATCTAATTTTAGACTCTTGATGAATTGTGTAACCAGTGCAACCTATTCAATTAACATCAATAGTGAGTCAACAGGTTATATAACTCCACAGAGAGGTGTCAGGCAGGGACGTCCTATCTCGCCTTACATCTATATTTTATGTGCCGAAGTCTTATCATCCATGCTCAATAGCGCTCAAGAACAGGGTAAAGTCAAAGGGTTCAAAGTTAATGCTCAAGCCCAAGCTATCAATCACCTCATGTACGCGGATGATGTATTTTTGTTTGGTAGAGCTACCGAATATGAGATGATGGAACTAATGCAGTGCCTCAGTATATTTATGAAGTGTTCTGGACAGGCTATCAATAAGGAGAAATTTGGGATCATTTTCAACCCCAATACCCCCCCTGTTATTCGCCAAAAACTTATTGAATTGAGTGGCATCAAACCACTGAAATCTAAAGCATTTTATCTTGGGGTCCCTATATGGTCCAGCAAGGCCAAGACAAGACAATACCAATATTTGGAGAACAGGTTGAGATAACGGATGGCTAATTGGAAGACTAACATCCTGTCCACTGCAGGGAGGACTGTCCTTATAAAATCCACACTCAGTGAAATCTCAGCCCACATCATGGCTACCAGTTTGCTCCCCAAAACCACCCTCAATAATCTCAACAGGATCCAAAGGGAATTCTGGTGGGATGAGAAGAGAAAGCTGCACTTAATCAGTTGAGGAAAAATTGCAATGCAGAAACGACAAGGTGGTTTAGGCATCAGAGATTTCATCCTATATAATAAAGCCTTGGTCATAAAATTGGTGTGGAGATTTTTGAATGATTATCATAGTCTTTGGAGCTGCATGCTCAGAGCTAAATACCTAGGTGGACAGTCTTTTTAGGAGGTTGATAAACTGTCATCTACGTCTGGTGTGTATGGTCTGCCATGCGTGCAGTCATAAATGAAATGAAGAACCAAGTGCGATGGATCATCAAATCCGGGTATAGCATTAAAATATGGTTCGACAGATGGATACCGGGCTATTTGCCCCTCCTACTATCAACAGATCCTACAAGGGTTGCATTCCACAGAGGGTATCTAAACTGATCACTAATGGGAAATGGAAGACTGATCTTATCCATAATCTGTTTGACACTGATACCCAAGAAGTGATTCTCAGTATTCATCTTCCTCAGGCACACAATGATGGACTCGATCTTATGGTTTGGCCTTTTACTAATGATGGTCAACTCAACACTAAATCTACTTATAAGTGCATGTTGGAAGGGGTCACCCCCTCCATGTTTGCTGACTAGCCAATCTGGAGATTGATTTGGAACCCCAAATTAGCTTAGATTATTCCCTCTCGGGTTATATCCTTCATTTGGAAATCTCTTCATCATGGCATTCCTACTAATGAGAAAGTGGGCAGTTTAACTTTCGTCATTGACAGAATGTGCCTAGTTTGCCCACAACATAGAGAAACTATCCAGCATATCCTTTTCTCCTGCCAATAGCTAGAGCAACGTGGTTTGCCTCAATTTTCTCATTCCATTCTGACATTGCTGGCAACAGCTTGGAGGAATTCTTGCCTGAATGGTTAAATCTATCAATGTCAAATGATCACGTATACTTAATTGCTATGCATATTTCGATCATTTGGGAATTGTGGAAGGTCAGATGCAAGTTGAACTTGGAGGGTATCAACACCCACCCCACCATTATAATGACTAAAGCTACTTGTAATGCAAACTCCTGGGTCTGTAATTTCCCCAACACCAAATCTAACTTGAATGCTTCGACTGCGAAACTACATTGGCAACCACCTCCGATCAATCAGCTCAAGATTAATGTTGATGGTGTTGTATCTACTACACATATTGGAGTTGGAATCATTATCAGAGACTATCTAGGGTACCCTGTTGGATGATCCACCTGTTGGGTTCTCGAGTTTTTCCGGATCTCACGTGCAGCGGAAATAAAAATAAAAACGGAGATCCGTTCCCGTTTCAAAAAATCTAAAAGTTTGATAATCAGATTATCGAAACTTACCATGTGCGGATTCGAATCCGCAACCGTTTGGTTCCGTCTGTGCGACACCGCAAGCCGCGCAAGCGCCCGGACTCTAATGAAGTCCACACGATCCTCCTCGCGACGGATATCCTCACGTTCCTCGTTCTTCGCAGCCCATGAAACCTCCGCCGGTCGCCGCAATGCGGAGACGATTTCCCGTCGAACGGGAGTCGAAAAGCGGCGGAGCAGATCTAGATATGTCTGGGACGCCAGAGAGAGAGAGAAACAGAGGAGGGGCGGCTAGGGTTAGCAGCAGTTTAGCCTGCTCAGTCTGTTCACTATGTTTTATACTAACCGTGCGATTTTTCATAAAAACTCCGGATTTTATAAAACCAACTTATTTATCCATCGCCTTGAGAATCATTTGCGTATGACCTTCTAGGCCCAATTATCAGTCCAGTTAATGGCCTAACAAGCCCAGTAACTCCTCATTGACTTTATTAATCAATTAATAACCCTTTATTAATTAATTAATCAATCGAATTGATGTCGCGCATCGAATTCGACCGGGCCTCTGATCACGTTGGGTGCCAAGCAACACCACGTGAACCTGGAAGGTATCGGGGTTAAGTAACCCACTCTTTGAACCTTTCCGTTGACAGTTACCGCGTGGATATAATCTTTCATTCGTACAATGCTCTCGAGTTAACTCAGGGTATGGCGTGCTGTCAAACCCTAACCGGTCGACTCACTTGGATTGGATGCCGCTGATAAATATCGAAAAACTCCTTTCTCGATATTATCGTCCTCCCTGGCCAGGGACTTCCGCGCATCCTTCCTAGAGCATTTTTTCTCTAAGTACCGAGAGCGAATGATTCCTTGTTGACACACAATTCCCTTTGACGGTATTCCGCTGTACCCAATCCTTGGCGTTTTAGAATCCCGTGGCTAGAGATTCGTAAACCAAGGTCAAAGCACAGAAGTCTACCGACAAGGTGTCCTTGGTGTCTCAGGTCCAAGGACCATCAACGCAACTGCGACAATAGAATCAAGCTGGTTGACAGTGAGGTACAATACCATCCAGCGATTCAGTCGGATCAGTTCAGTGAACTCACTCTCCAATGAGCACCTACAGATTCGCCTTAGTGTCTTCACACAAGTGACTTATAAGATCAGTCACCCTCATCATATGAGCAGGAGTAATCTGTACTAGTCTAACCGGATATCCGATGTCCTTCTCGGATATCTTCCGACTAAGAACGATTAAAAATATGTGTGTTTAAATGATCAGTCTCATTAATATAATCTCATCATAATCTGATCACTATAGCACATATTCACGGACTTCATTATGAAGCGATAATTAATGCGATTTACACATAATGAATATTATGCTATTATATTAATAAATGAACGAGATTTACATAGTCAGATTGACTTGTAGGCTACCTAAAACTAACACCACCTACATTCATAGAGGAACCAATCTTGCTCTTAGTGAAGCTTATGCGTTCTAGCATGGATTGTGCACGACATCTACTTCCGTCAAGCCTACCACGGTTGAAGGTGATGCCCTGTCTATTGTTTGTGCTATTCAGGGCCTTTGCCCCCCCTATTGGGAGTGTTTGTCCATCATCTTGGACCGTCAACATCTACTATCTTGCCACCCTAATGTATCTATCTCATTTGTGCCCAGATCCGGTAACCAAATAGCCCATGCTTTGGGTAAGTTGGCCATCAGCTTCAATGCCTGCGCTAATTGGGCTGCCCCCCCTGTTCCCTGAATGTATCTTTGAGCCTCTATCTACTGACAGCCTCAATCAGCTCAAGATTAATGTTGATGGTGTTGTATCTACTACACATATTGGAGTTGGAATCATTATCAGAGACTATCTAGGGTACCCTGTTGGATGATCCACCTGTTGGGTTCTCGAGTTTTTCCGGATCTCACGTGCAGCGGAAATAAAAATAAAAACGGAGATCCGTTCCCGTTTCAAAAAATCTAAAAGTTTGATAATCATATTATCGAAACTTACCATGTGCGGATTCGAATCCGCAACCGTTTGGTTCCGTCTGTGCGACACCGCAAGCCGCGCAAGCGTCCGGCCTCTAATGAAGTCCACACGATCCTCCTCGCGACGGATATCCTCACGTTCCTCATTCTTCGCAGCCCATGAAACCTCCGCCGGTCGCCGCAATGCGGAGACGATTTCCTGTCGAACGGAAGTCGAAAAGCGGCGGAGCAGATCTAGATATGTCTGGGACGCCAGAGAGAGAGAGAAACAGAGGAGGGGCGGCTAGGGTTAGCAGTAGTTTGGCATGCTCAGTCTGTTCGCTATGTTTTATACTAACCGTGCGATTTTTCATAAAAACTCCGGATTTGTATAAAACCAACTTATTTATCCATCGCCTTGAGAATCATTTGCGTATGACCCTCTAGGCCCAATTACCAGTCCAGTTAATGGCCTAACAAGCCCAGTAACTCCTCACTGACTTTATTAATCAATTAATAACCCTTTATTAATTAATTAATCAATCGAATTGATGTCGCACAACGAATTCGACCGGGCCTCTGATCACGTTAGGTGCCAAGCAACACCACGTGAACCTGGAAGGTATCGGGGTTAAGTAACCCACTCTTGGAACCTTTCCGTTGACAGTTACCGCGTGGATATAATCTTTCATCCGTACAATGCTCTCGAGTTAACTCAGGGTATGGCGTGCTGTCAAACCCTAACCGGTCGACTCACTTGGATTGGATGCCGCTGATAAATATCGAAAAACTCCTTTCTCGATATTATCGTCCTCCCTGGCCAGGGACTTCCGTGCATCCTTCGTAGAGCATTTTTTCTCTAAGTACCGAGAGCGAATGATTCCTTGTTGACACACAATTCCCTTCGACGGTATTCCGCTGTACCCAATCCTTGGCGTTTTAAAATCCCGTGGCTAGAGATTCGTAAACTAAAGTCAAAGCACAGAAGTCTACCGACAAGGTGTCCTTGGTGTCTCAGGTCCGAGGACCATCCACGCAACTGCGACAATAGAATCAAGCTGGTTGACAGTGAGGTACAATACCATCCAGCGATTCAGTCGGATCAGTTCAGTGAACTCACTCTCCAATGAGCACTTACAGATTCGCCTTAGTGTCTCCACACAAGTGACTTATAAGATCAGTCACCCTCATCATATGAGCAGGAGTAATCTGTACTAGTCTAACCGGATATCCGATGTCCTTCTCGGATATCCTCCGACTATGAACGATTAAGAATATGTGTGTTTAAATGATCAGTCTCATTAATATAATCTCATCATAATCTGATCACTATAGCACATATTCACGGACTTCATTATGAAGCGATAATTAATGCGATTTACACATAATGAATATTATGCTATTATATTAATAGATGAACGAGATTTACATAGTCAGATTGGCTTGTAGGCTACCTAAAACTAACACCACCTACATTCATAGAGGAACCAATCTTGCTCTTAGTGAAGCTTATGCGTTCTGGCATGGATTGTGCACGACATCTACTTCCGTCAAGCCTACCACGGTTGAAGGTGATGCCCTGTCTATTGTTTGTGCTATTCATGGCCTTTGCCCCCCCCTATTGGGAGTGTTTGTCCATCATCTTGGACCGTCAACATCTACTATCTTGCCACCCTAATGTATCTATCTCATTTGTGCCCAGATCCGGTAACCAAATAGCCCATGCTTTGGGTAAGTTGGCCATCAGCTTCGATGCCTGCGCTAATTGGGCTGCCCCCCCTGTTCCCTGAATGTATCTTTGAGCCTCTATCTACTGACAGCCTCAACCCGCCCCCCCCCCCCCCCCCCGCGTTTCCACCGGGTGAAGTTTAATGAATTATCTTTCCTCTTACAAAAAAGAGAAAGAAAAAAAAGAAAAAGGAAACAAAAGTGGATTGGAGTTAATCCAAGTCCCAATGTACTCTCGACTGCAAAATCCGATCTAATTTAATTTGTAAATCTGTAAATTAAATTAATGTGAATCAAAAAAATTATCTATACTTCTTTTAGAGTAGCTCATGGATTAGCCATAAATCCAACTTGCTCTGATCCACACCAATCTACAAGTCATTGTAGGTTAAATTGACCTCCAATTTCTAAAGTCGTGGATATTCACAAGTTCTCATTCCAGCGCATATTTTGTAAATAAATTATACTTACATGATCTAAATTACTTATAGGATATCTAACAATGTTTATGGTTCATAGGACATTTTTATGTGGACACAAGTCGACACCGACACCTGCGCCACACATGTTGACTCAATAAAAGTATTCATTATATGCATTTTTATATAGACTCTTTTGTTTGTTGACAATTATTTGTCTTCTAATTTATTCATATTGCATATTATTATTTATTATTTATTATTTATTTTTTAATTTATATTTTATATATTTATAAATAAATTTATTATTATGTAATATATTATACTTACATATCTACGCGTCTAAGTTTTAAATATTTACCATGTCAAATACTTGTGTTTGTGTCGATATTTAACACTCAACGTCCATGTCCAACAAATCATAAAATAATATAGATCATCTAATTATTATTCTCTTTTGGTCAAAATTGATTTAAATTTTATATTGTTTCTAATGCGAGCAAGTTGATATAAAGACTTTATTTTAATTATTTTTTAATTATTTTTTGAATGTGAAATTAGTTAAATTTTAAATTTTAACTACTTTATTATAACCTAATATCTGCACATTATTCAACTTCTTTTGTTATAATATCGATAGGCACTAATCTTAAAAGTACTAAATTTGTTAGAATATCGACGGACATTTCTATCCTATCTCACACCCACTCTAGCCTCCAATTTTAAATGAAGTCAAAACTTGAATTTGTTCGGTAAATGCTTTTCCCTCTACTCCTATATTAAACTACATTGGATGACATAGTCCTACATCAAATTTTTATATGTTCCCTAAGAGAAACTTTAAGAGTTGCATTTTATTCTATAAGTTCAAATGACAATTATGCAGGTAAATTTCTACTTGCTGACTTATATTGACCTTTAACCACTCTTCCCATGTTGGAAGTGATCTTATGCATATTATTTTTTACCATCTTGTAAAAGGTTGACATCAAACAAAACAATCAATGAAAGAACTTTATCAATTATTGAGATCCATGAAATTTAATTAACTCCAAGTTGATAAAATAATAATTACCATTATGCTTGTGTTGTTGATCATTATTAAACCACAAACAGATTTGAGAAACGGAGTGCTACATTGTTGTCAAATAACAAGCTCTCCGAGTCCCCCTCAAATCGAATTAGATGAAGTGTGGAACAATCTAGAAAAGATAAAGTTCTTAAAAATCAATTTTATGAATTTTTTAAGGAGGTACAAATTTTGTCTCTCCAAACCACTTCATTTGGATGTTTTTCATGGTGAAATGATTTTGAAATTTACTCTTACCATACCATTATTCTCTCACTCCAAGAGGGATGAAGGAAAGAGCTTAGGGCGTGTTTGGCAAAACTTCTCCTCGAAAGTTACTTTTGGTTTCCACTTCTTGCATAGCGAGGGAGAGAGGCTATAATTAATTTTGATTTGTTACAAAAGTCAACTCGCTCATAACAACCTCACTTTTTCTCCAATCTTAAAAGCACCTCCCTTGTAACTTTTGATTGGAAGCCAAAACACAAGAAATACCACATAAATAGTTTCCAAGATCCAATGACTTCTATAAAAAATAGCTAAATGAAAATGCAAAAGTACTTTCAAATGGAAGTTGCGCCAAACACGGCCTAAAAAATGAAAAAACAAAGGGGAAGGGCCTTTAAGATGTTTTAGGTCCACAATCATTTACCTCAAACCGAAAACTTCCTCATTATTGCTTTTGGGAAAATTGTGAAAGAAAGGAGACTTGTGTCTATCTCTTTCCACAATCCAAAATTCAAAGAACTCAAAAATAGAAACAAAATTTGACATTTGGCAATACTTTGACCTTATCCGTTGATTCATGTCATGAATGCCAACTTGGGTACTTTTATCAAAAAGAGATCTCACCCTAGGTAAACCACATAATAACTTTACACATGATTTAAATACATTTTATCATTTACTTAAGACCTAACATAAAAAAAGAGATAATTAATTAGGGCCCATATCCATGCTTGGAACTTATTTTCTTCCTCTTGTTAGAACCTTCGTTATCCCACCGCTTTACTTTTTATTCACCTTACCTAATATTCCATGCTGTCATCTAGGAAAACATTAGTTGATTTTTTTTTTTTCTAATGACAGCATTGCCCTCAAAGCCTCCCTTTTACTTTTTGTAACATGTACACACTCTATATCTTTTGTTTTCTTCTTTTGAAAAATCATCACATATCTCGTGCAGTATTCATTATATTTTTTTTTAATTGATATTTTTATAAAATTTTAAAATTATTTAGTATATTATTAATATTTAATAAATTTAAATTAATTTTTAATCATCTTACTAAAATTTGAATTCTATAAATCTTATCTTATTTTTTTTTAACATAATCTCACCTACCTACGCACTATATTCTTGTCTTCTTCTCATCACAAATCGCCACAAACATCCATATACTACTCATCATGATTTTTTATTTTAATTAATATTTTATAAAATTTAAAATTTTCTCTTTTATAAAAATCACAGTGAATTTGTAATTAATTTGTGTCTCGCCCTATATTTGAAAAGACAGAGAATGTAATCCTTTAACTATTATCACTTTTATAAGAAAATGTGTAACCTTAATATACTTTATCACTTTAATAGAAACAATATGCAACTTTATTTAAGATTCAAAATGAAGATTATAATACTTTAACAATATAGTGCTTTAAGAATATAATAGGAAGATATTAATACTTTAACGCCATAGAACGTTAACACTAAGACACTTTAAAATGAAGATTATAACACACTTTCACATTATTTTTTGAGTGGGAGAGGTCTTCCCATTATCACCTCTACTTTTTGTCATGGTGACATAGATCCTCTCTATGATGTGAAACAGGGCTGCAGAGGAAGGTTTGTTGCATGACTTTTAGGTTGGAGATTCACATACATAGGTCTCTCATTTGTAGCATGTAGATGATACTATTTTGTTTCTGTCAAGAGATGACCAGGTTACCAAGTTCTTGTTGGAGATGTTGGATGAGATCACTAGCCTAAGAGTTAACTTCCAGAAGAGTGTGGTGATTGGTATCAACATGACTGACAATGATATGGAGAGGGTGGCTTCTTTATTGGGGTGTCAGATTGGATCTTTCCCAATCTCTTATTTGGGACTCCTTTTATCTCCTGGCAAGGTTAGATGTAATGATTGGTAGCCTGTTATCTCTAGGTTCCAAGCTCGATTGACAGGATGGAAAGATAGATCTCTTTCATATGGGGGCAAGCTAGTACTTTGTAAGTCTCTGTTAGATAGTCTTCTTGTATATTTCCTCTCTATCTTCAAGATTCCTAGAATAGTGGCTCGCCAATTGAAAGCTATTCGGAGAAAATTCTTTTGGCAAGGAAGCACAGAGGAGGTTAGAAGAGGAGGGTATGATATTTGTTGGAACAGAGTCTATAAGAGTAAAGACAATGGTGGACTTGGTCTAAAAGATATCAGGGATTTCAATTTGGCCCTTCTTTCTAAGTAGCTGTAGAAGATATGGGTACTGCACAATCAGGTTTATGATTTGATATGATTAAAGAGAAGTATTATTCCATATTTAGAGTGTGGGATATTCAAGTCCAGGTTGAGTATAAGGTCTCCTATCCTATGTTTGGCAAGGCATCCTCCAATCAACTGATTGTGTTAAGGTAGGTGTATGTGTTTCTTTAAATGATGGTCAGCAGTGCCATTTAAGAAACCCATTTTTTAGCTTCATTTGGGTTCTAAAGTCGCCTTTGGAGATCAAGACTTTGCTTTGTGTGGAAGGCTACCAACTTGCGATAGGTTGATCCGCTTTAGATGTAATGTGCCTTCGATTTGCTGCTTGTGTGGAGAAGAAGATAAGTCACTAGATCATATTTCTGTTATGTGCAACTTCACAAGGGAAGTGTGGCTTATTATTCTCAACAAGCCTCCTCTTTCATTGCTAGGGATTGATATGGTGGACTCAATTTTTCGGCGTTGGCCTTATATGGTGAAGCCTAGGGAAGACAAAGTTATTTGATGGCTGATTCTTCGTGCCACTATTTAGACAATTTGAGGTGAGAGGAATAGGAGAATCTTAAAAAATGAAACTTCTTGTCCGAAGAGTGTTGAGAATTTTGTTGCCTCTAGGGTTGAGGAATGGGTGAGAATTTTTCGTATTGAGAGTAGGGTCTCTTCATCTTTTGGTGTATACGTGAAGAGTGAGAAGAAAATTTTTGTGGTATTGGTGTAGTGACCCACTTTTTTAAGAGCTTCTTTGTAATCACTTTTTATACTTTTTCTTAACATATTTAATGGTACCATCCACTTTCAAAGAAAATGATACTTTAATATAAATACTAAAATATTTTAATAGTGTAAAACGTTTATAGTAAAATTCTTTAAAGTGAATACTATAACATATTAACACTATAATACTTTAAAGTAAAGACTTCTTCTTCACCTTCAATAATGACATTTTATTTTAAATAGTAGACTTATTACTTTAAAGAAACAAGCTATATTTTTAAAATAATAAGCTCAATTTTTAAAGTCAAACATTACCACTTTAAAGTAAAATATTGTCAATTTTAAAACAATAAACAAAATATATTTTAAAATAATAATTAAACTATTACTACTTTTAAAGTAAAATCTTATGATATACTTGCTATACTGACGCCCGATATGACACTATCTGTTTTTTTTGTTTATTTCTTTTGGAAATTGTTTTTAGGTGGGCTTCAACTTGAGCTATACGTTTGTACAATCTAATATCCAATTATTACTAGTTTTAAAATAATAAGTAAAATATTACAAGTTCGAAAGTGAAATCTTCATGTAGCAATTGAACAGATGTTATTCCTCTTTTCGCTGAGACGAGAGATTTGTTACACTTGATGGAGGAAAGTTTTGCCCTCATAGGGTTACGGATTTCATCTGGAAGGAGGACGAAAGGAAGAAGAGAAAGATCATTTTTTTAAAAAAAATTATAAAATCTTGATTAAAACAAAAAAATTATGATAAACAATATACAAAGGTATGTGCTAATTTGTGAGGAGAAGAAGATAAAAGGGTATGATGTGTGGTTACTTGAGGTGGCGTTAAAGAAGATTAAAATAAAAAATTTAAAATTTTAAAAAGATAATAAAAAATAATTTATTATTATTATTATTTACTCATTATATATCAAATAAAATTTAAGATTATATGAAATATCAATCGAAATAAAAAAATTCATGAATAATGTATGAAGCATGTGACAATTTCTCAGGAGAAGAAGGCAAAAGATAAAAAATGTGTGCACATGATAGAAAGCAAAAGAGAGGCTTTGAGGCAAAGCTGGCATTTGGGGAAAGAAAAAAAAACCAATGTTTTCCTAGAGTTGAGTGTTAGGGGTATTAGGTAAGTGGAGAAGAAATAAAGAGGGCAAAGTAACTAGTGTTCTAATAAGGGGGGTACTGACATGAGGCCTTAATTAATTATCCCTAAAAAAAATGACAAAAGATGAAGAATGATACTTTCAAATGATGTAAGAGGATATAGAGGATTTACCAAAAATTAAGATTCAAGAGATCTCATCTTTTTCTTTACCATACTTTGCCAATGAGAGGTCAAAGGCCCTTTTCATTTGGGCTGGGGGTTGGCCTGCACACCCAGCCTGGTCACTCAACCCAATTTTCCTCATGCTTATCCTCAACAACACTAAAGATTACAGAGATGATGGAGATGAGCAAGAACCCTACACCTTTAACCAAAAAGAAATAAAACAATCCCCCACAACCACAAAAGGTTCCGAGCATGATGCCTACTTAAGCTGCACCTGCTGATTCATCTACACCTGGGCCACAACACTTTGAACAAAAGCAGCTGACAGCCCCCTAATCATGCTCCAATAACCCATCCCTCCAACCCTCCTTTTTCTTCCATAAACCCCAAAAAACCAGAAACCCTAGAATCTATGGACCAAAGTTCGCCGACTCGATGAGTCGGACTGATTCGGATCTTTCATGATCCGATCGAGTTGACTCGTACCGACTTGTACGAGTCAAGTGGTCAAATTGTACAGACTCGATCGAATCCGACTCAAATTCGTCCTGATATCCAAATGAATCCGGTATCGCAAACCCTACTATAGACCATAAAAGTAACAAGAGGCCTGTCCTGCACTGCATCATTAAGGGCAAAAGAGCATCACCACCACATCATCATCTTCAGCATACATAATAACCAGCTGCATGTGCCCTCACACACTCTCTCTCTCCCCCAGAAGAGGACGGCAAACGTGGAAAAAAAAAGCCCCCACCCTTCCCTGCTCCTCCACCCCTTTTGTTCCCCACGTACCCGGCGCACGTTAGCATCCTACCCCGTGGTCTTCACCAGTACACACAAAAAAAAAACAAATATAAAGAGGAAAGGGGAAGGTGGACAGCAGTGAGAGGAGACGAGGGCAGGGGCGGGAGCTGTGAGAGAGAGAGAGAGAGAGAGAGAGAGACTTGACCTTTCCTGCTCAGCTCACTCTCCGGTGCTACCAGTAGCAGCGGTGGCGGCGGGGTGGCCGGAATCGGAGATGGGTAGCAGCGGAGGGGCCCCAAACATGGCCTCCCGGGCAAACGGCGAGCACCACCAGAACGACAGCGACGGCCAGCGGCGGCAGCAGCAACGGAGGCCCCACCTGCGGCCGCCCCAGCCGAGCAGCCACTACCTGGCCACCTACTCCTCCTCGTCGTCCTCGGCGGCCTCGCTGAAGGGGTGCTGCTGCTGCCTCTTCCTGCTGCTTACCTTCCTAGCGCTCCTTGTGGTGGCCGTGGCCCTGGTGGTGGTGCTGGTGGTGAAGCCCAAGAAGCCCCAGTTCGACCTGCAGCAGGTGGGCGTCAGCTACCTGCTGGTGACGGCGCCGGCGCAGCCGCAGCAGCAGCTGGGGGTGACGGGGACGGGGGCGGGGGCGGCGGCGGCGGCGTACCTGACGCTGAACATAACCATGGAGTTCACAGCGGAGAACCCGAACAAGGTGGGGATCCGGTACGGGGCGTCGAGGTTCACGGTGATGTACCGGGGGGTGCCGCTGGGGGCGGCAGAGCTGCCCGGGTTCGAGCAGCCGGCGCACTCGACGCGGCTGGTGCAGACGCGCGTGGTGGTGGACCGGGTGGACGTCCTCCAGGCCGACGCCATCCAGCTCGTCCGCGACGCCGCCATCGACGACCGCGTCGACCTCCGCATCGCCGGCGATGTCGCCGCCCGCATCCGCTTCCTGGGCCTCACCTCCCCCCGCGTCCAGGTCTGTGCCACTGCCCCCATCTTTAACCTCTCCCTTCGCCACCACCCCCTTCTTCCCCGGCCATGTCCATCTCTTCCACGAAAGATGGAATCTTTTTCCCACTGTGACAAAACCCATCTGTAATTGCTCCATTTCATCGACCAAGATGACGAATTGGGGATGGATTTGGGGGCAGGTGTCGGTGGATTGCGCGATCGCCATCAGCCCCAGGAGGCAGTCGCTCACCTACAAGCAGTGCGGGGTCGACGGATTGAACGTTTAAACATCAAACACCAACGGCGGCAGCAGCATCAACAGCAGCATAGCAGCAGCAACAGCAGCAGCAGAAGAAGGATCGACCCAGATGAGAGAGACTGGAATCCAGCAAGGGCGAGACCCCACCCCCACACCCCCAATTTCCTTTTTTTTTTTTTTTGCGTCTTACCTCTTCTAGTCCCTCTCTTCTCTGCCATCACAGTTCTGAAGTGAAGGCTACCACTACAAAGGGAGTAATTATTTTTTTTTTTCTGTTTTTGGATATTTCTGTCGAGACAGAAAGGGTGGAGTGGGAGCCCACAGTTCCACTTGCCGCGGCTTCTTTTTTTTTTTTTTAACATTTTTTTTATAAAAAATTGCCTTTTGGCGTCCAGTGGCTATTGTGCGCCGGTTCGGGCTCTCCTCCAATTCAAGTTTCGATGTGCCCGGGCTGGGCGCGGGTTCCCTTCTTGGCGAAGGAAAGGGGCAGGTGCGGAAAAAGTAGCCAAAAAAAAGATTTTTTTTTTTTTTTACATATATGTCTCTCAAAAACAACGTGTTTGCATGTATATTTCCTATTCTCACATATTATCATCAATATTCTTGCAATCTTCAAAATCTCAATCTAATGGTTTAGCATTAATATCCTTAAATTTATTAATATTTTGTATATATACCTTTCAATATATTAAAATCTTACATTTTGTACTTCTGATACTTTCAACGATGTCATAATTTATATAATGTTTTTGACATATTTTGTTGAAATTAACTTAAATTTAATGGGAGGGACATAAATGAAGTATTTTAAAGATTGTAGGAGTATTAATGATAATATGTGGAAATTGGGGGTATACATGCAGTTCTGTTATTTTTGAGGGGTATATATGCAAAATCCTCCCCCTCCCCCCCCCAAAAAAATAAAATAAAAAATAAAATAAAAAAGAAAAACATTGATTTGGCGCCAACGGAGGGTGACATGGGAGGTTCACATGCATGGGGGAAAGGGGCATGTCCGAGAGGGCATAATGGATAATAGTGTTTTCAATCAAAGTTAAGAAGATTTAAAGTTTTAATCAAGGTTAAGAGGATTTAAAGTATCCCTATTTTTTCTTCATTTTTCTTTCTCTCTCTTTTGATCTCAATCTAAAGTATTGTGATTCAACAAAGTTATTAAGAATAATATTAAAAGAAGATCTCAATTTTGTAAATAAAAATCCAAAGAGGGTATATTTGTAAAAATCTATAATATTTTTTATTTCGAATATTTTATTTAAGGGAATATTTGTGTTGACGTAGACTATCATAAACTATCAATTTTGAAATCACCAATGAAAATAAATCTCTGATTTAGAATATTTTATTTAAGGGAATATTTTCAAACCGATGAAAATAAATCTCTGATTTAGAATCATCAATTCTAAAGTCTTTGGTTTGGATTTTTTTTTTGTGAATCTAGTCTAAAAATAAAAACTATCTTAAAAAATAAACTATATAAATACCATAAAAAAATTTACAGTAATTTATAATATTTTACAACATTTTATAGTACACCCCTGACCATGAGTATATGAACAGGATTTAGTAGTTGATGGGAAAAATTGTCTATGGCCAGAGGAATGTTATCATGTTTTTCTCTTTATTGTCTTTTTTTAATGATTTAATCAGAAAATCAGATAATTATATTTGATTTTTTTTCCCTGTTGAACTTGGGTTTGATATATAACTGGGACATTCAGACCATATGGGAACCTCATTTCTTTCATATAAATTGGATGTCTAGAAAAGTTCAGTAACTCTCTCCCTACAAATGGATTAAGGAAGACTTCAACAACTTCCTATGACAATCTTGGAGAGGGCAAAGATGGTTAAGGTGAGCATCACCTAGATACACCCCATTGGGATTGAGATCCTTAATTAATGATGCCCCCTGCACTACCTGCCCTATGACTTTAAGCAAGATGATCTAATCATTTCAATACCCATCATTTCCATTATGACATTAAGCCATTAAATATCACTGTAATTTGGTCTATAAGAATGAAAGATTGTGTGGTCTGTATGCTGATGCTTATAGGTGTTTAGGAACACTTTTATCTTTCAGATAGTTTTATACTCGAAACATATTCTATTTTAAATTTTATCCTTATTTTTAAAAATCCTACAAATCGACTCTTACCAAGTTTAGCAAAGTTAACATAATTTTTTAAAAAAGTGCAACCATGTTTGATCATATCCAACATTCTCCAACCAAGCTCCAAAACTTGTTGTCCATGGGTCAAGTTGGATGGGGCAAGGGAAGAAGAGGAGGAGACCAAGTGGACAGTTTCCTCTCTTAAAATTAAAACAAGATAAGAGGTGTTTTTTTCTAAGAGTTTTATAACTACTCCCTAAAAATAGGAAAGTTGATGCAAAACATTGTTTAGCACTCATTCTTTCCTCATAATAAATTTTGAAATAAAAAATACCCAAAAAAATATAACCAAACACCCAATTAGTAAGAAAAAGGAAAAAGCTGATGGCATGGGCATCAATGATGCATATTACTTGTAAGACAGTTCTAAGGATTTTGAAGTAGATTCTTGGCAGCTAGAGTTGCATACAATTGCCACCATGAACCAATATGCCTTCTAGCAACAGAGAGAGGAGAGTTAGGAAAAAAAATAGAAATACAAAGTATTGGATATATCAGAGACAATGTGTGTGTGTGTGTGAGAGAGAGACATTTTTCTATATTGTGAGTCGTGACTAGGGGTGTTCACTATTTGATTCAAATAGAAAAATCAAATTGAACTACTTATTCAATTTGATTTGAAGCCTAATTTTTTTTTGCTCTGGTCGAAACCAAATCGAACAAGAAAATTTAGTTTAATTTAGTTTCTACTCTTCATAAATCAAATCCAACCGAACGAATCGAATTACTTATAAGGGCATAAATTTAGTATGAACATTTGGGAGGTTGTTGTATATTTTAAATAAAAATCATTAAAAGTTATGAAGTATAATAAAGTACTATGATCCTTTCTATTTAAATTAAGAACATCTTCCTCTATTCATATGTGAAATGTAATATAAGTTCTTTTAATTAAAGTGTCAAGAGTGATATGGCCCCTTATTTTAAAATAATTTAATTTTTTTCATCATTATATCTTAAACCATCTATTATAAGTTAATTATAATAATTATATAATATATTATTTTTTATTTATAAGACTTATTTATTTATTTATTATATAAATTGTTGAATTGTCGAAAAATTTATTTGAAAGATAAAATCTTATTATGGGTTAAACTAAATCAAACCAAACCAAATCAAATTACGATGTCAAAAGTATTTAATTTAGTTTGATTTAATTTAAGAATTTATTTAATGTAATTTGAGTTCTCTATTTTTTAATGTAATTTGAGTTCTCTATTTTTTTTTTAAAATCAAACCAAACCAGATGTGAACACAGTAGAGAGAGCCTGCTCCCTCTCTCTCTCTCTTACTCTTACTAGCTTCCATGTTACCTGGTACACATATGGCAGTTCCTTGAGATTGTATCATGTCATGTCAAAAGGCATATCACCCTGTATTTTTAAATTTCCCATACTTTCTCATCCAGCCCCACTTGGTTTCTAGTGCGAAGGCTTGTACGATAAAGGTTGAATTGAACTACCGATCTCCTTTAGTTTTAGGCTATATGTGACGTAGTTTTTGATTGAAAGTGTTTTTAGATCTATAACTAATTAATTTTTGAGATGAAGAAATTAGATATTAGAAGTCCTTGATATACTATTTTGGTTAGTTTTTAACTTCCAATCAAAAACTTCGAATTGAAACTTCTTATAAAAGAATTGGCTCTTGCAACTACTCTCGAAACTCGTTATAACCACTTTCATTCAAGATCTTTTATGTGAAAATATAAATTGAAAATAGCTTTCAATTAAAAGTTTTGTCAAAACAGGATATTGAAAAGCTATAACCCCAAAAAAGGAATGCAGAAGCTCCCTGTGGACTGCCCCCCACAGAAGGGGAAAAGAACAGATGAAATGGGCATTGCAACCCACAGAAGATACAAGAATTGGTGTGAAAAGGAAAGGGGAAGATCCAAGTTGCATAGGTACCCCAGCCAACAATAATTGGTTTGGAGGGGTGGAGAGGGTGGGAAGATAAGAACAAGGAAGATGAGAGGGAGTCCCCCAACTGTAGGAGAGGAAGTCAAAGAAAATGGCACTTTATCTCAGCACCTCCACCCAACCCCAAGATGGCAAGAAGAGTAGGCATCCTAAGGTTGAGAAAGTAATCTCTTTTCCTCTCTTTTATTTTTTTTACTTTTATATTTCATATCCAATTTTAACAACTTCGGACTAAGGGGTTGTTTGTTTTAGTGTAAAACTTTATAAATTACCGATTTCAAAATCACTGGTTTTAAAATAAGTGAAATTTTTTCGTTTTAGAATCAAGAAATATTTGTTTGATTGTTTGTAAATTAAAATAGGAGAGATGCTTCAATTTTCTTATTTTGGTTTATAGTAGACCTTTGCTGTAAATCAAAACAAGGGAATTGGACTGTCAAGTGGGCACATAAGGCTCAGACAGGATTTTACTTTACATTGTTTTACATCATTTCAAACAATTAAAAACACTGTAAAATAAAACAATTATTTTAAATTATACTGTTTGCCGCTAAAATAAACAACCCTTAATAAGATTGTGCCTTGGAATACTGTCCTATGCATATGGTAAAATATGTCATGTCATCTACTAGTCTTTAGCCATGTGGTCTTCACAAAGGCACTCGTACTAGCCGCACAACATTAAAGTCCTCTGATTAACATGTTTATATTTTTGATATTGTTATATTATTTTTATTAGCTATTAATTCTATTATTTTTAGCAAGAAATTTTGTATATATACTCCTGTAACTCACTTTATTTGTATATGTACTTCTAACTCTCCCTTACTGTTATGATATCACCAACATTTTTAGATAGATTATGATTATATCCTTTTATTAAAATACCATGAACTATATGTTAGAAATTTTTAAATATTTATATATATATATATATACTCCTGACTTCACCAGAGTTAATATCTTCTATCAAATATTTTTAACATATTTTGCTGGATTTCATGACATTTTGACATTTTATTTGAGATCTAATGTTGAAAGCAATCAGATATTTCTCATTTCCAAAAAAAATTAATAGAATGTTTTAATGATATTTGAAATCTAAAAAATGTCTAAAAATAATTCTTAATTACTAAGCTATGAGGGGATAGTCTTTTTTTTTTTTTTTTTCTCTCGAGGTTTTTAAAATTTTCTTCACCATTACACTACTGCCGCCATCGCCCGTTACCGTCCAATGTTATTGCCATTGAGGATTACAATTATTTGTCTATTATCACGGCCACTATCCACCTGCCACTTGGTCGTTACATATGTTTGAATTCTTATTTAAACAATTCACCACATATTATTTCCTTCTTAAGTTTTAGAACTTTCTTTAAATACATTTTAGAAAATAAATATGAATTTGACTTAAAAAAAGTCTTTTCTATACATTTGTATAACTCAATTCTTAATCAGACGATCTAAAAAAATTTAAAATATAAAAGAATGAGCTCCAATAAACAATAAAAAATAAGAAAATTCTCGCTTTGCAATGAGCACGCACACACAGTGGGGTGCGTGCGAATTCAAAGGCCCCATGAATTCACGCACACCCCATTGGGTGTGCGCGACACACAGCTCATGCACATCCTTCCGGGGTGTGCAGCGAGCCGTCTCTAAATAATACGCTTAATGGGCTGTTCTCGTTAATAGGTTTAACTTCTTTTAGATATTTTTTAGGTCATTTGATCATATCTTAGACTACATGAACACGAGGGGCATATTTGACGTGACCTAAAAAAATTAAAATTTTTCTCTTTTTATAACTACACCGCCCGACAGTGTAGCAAGTCTTACTTAGATTGAATTATCTTAAATGGGTCAGGCCGAATTTGAGTTGATCATAGTCAGATTTGGGTTAAGTTGAACTGAAATTTGAGTTTGCCCAAATTGAGCCATATTATATTTATTGCATGATTTCTACATTAACTAGTCACTGTTTGCAAAAGAGAGTCGAACGCTAAATACTACAATTAATAGTTTTTGGAATCTAAGAAATTGGCCAGCCCAAACCAACCCCAATCTAGTCCACCCAAATTTATTGTTTTAAATTAAAATTAGATTGTACCACAATAATTTAATTTAAACATGAATTAGGCTAAATTTGAGCTGAACTATTTTTAATTTGAACCAAACCCAAACTACCAAATGCCCCAGCCCGGTCTATCCAAGTCCCATCCCTACCTATGTTCTTACTCTTCTTACCATATTTGTAACTCTTATCTTAGCCATTTGAGCTTAAGACCAGATGGATATGATGAAGTCGAGCCGAACTTAATTTCGACACTTCCTAAAAATCAGACAAAAAAAAAAGTGTGGTAAATGATGCGAAAAAAACCCTGTACTATTAATGAACTAAATTGTAGAGATAATAATTGAGAATGCCATGTTAACTACGTCTAAGGCTGCACATGTAACTTGTTTGTGGGTCAAGTTCAAAATTTTGATCCAGACATTTCCACAGATCAAATTGAATTGGGTTACAATTTCTTTCTCAAATTCACAAGAGCACAAAATGGATCAAGGGAAAATCTTAATCTAAATGTGACCTATATTTATGCGGATAGAAGTGGATGCAGGTTAGAGTAGATCCTATTGTGGGTCATAATTAATTAGGAAATTAATATTTGAAGACTAAAAGTTTACTACGACAAAAGATACCCAATATTAATACGTGGATATTGGGTTATCAGAAAAGTGTAAGCATTAAGACTTTAATTAATCCCACTCAAAGAAGGAAAATAACCAAAATGGCTTCAAGAATTTCATGTTTTAATTTTGGGTTGCTAGACACCGCTCGTCTGACTGCGAGCTTTGATGAAAAGCGAAAAAATAACTAAATAATTTTGTAGAGGCATAAAGTGGTAGCTTTTTTAGTCCAAGTCAATCCTTTTCTTATAAAGAAGGTCCTCTCACTTTCTTTCCAACAAGAGTCTTTTTCCTAATAGAAAGATAAAACTTTAAAGCCACTCCTATAGATCAAAGCAGATAATACCTTGTTAGAGAGAGCCAACGATTATTGACACAAGCTTAGCTTTTAAGGAGGCATTAAATGGGGATCTTTAGTCCAACATCGGTTGTTGTGGCATCGATCATTAAGACTGTTAGAATATTAACTCATACACACACACACGCTTGCGCTCTCAGGGGCTTATGTATGGACATAGAATGGTGCCTCTTTTAGTTCAACATTAGTTGTTGAGAAGGCAACTTTATGCTTCTTATAAAGAAGGTTCCTCACTTTTTTTTCTTTTCCAACAAGAGTTCTTTTTCTAACAAAAAGACAAAACTATGAGACCATCTCTATGGCCAAAGTGGACAATATCTTGTTAGGAGTGCTTATGATTTCCTTCCCTCAAGAGGTTAGCATATATAATAGACGAATAGTATTAGATGATGTCCAAATAAAATATGTATAAAATCTAGATCAGAGCACCTATATATGGCTCTTGCAGATCAAATTGGGTCAGAATGGATTCAAGTTGAGGCTTCACAACTTGACCCATGAGATCACGGTCTTTTAACATAAACACTAGTCTAATTTCTAAATTGATAGTTTAGATTCGAACCAGAGGAAGATTGAATTACAAATTATCGGATCTACTTGATCGAGGAGATGGTGGTAGTGTTACCAACACAATCCAGCTCAATTACCTACATGACCCAGGCCACCCAGCCCGTCCCATTCCTAAGCGGTGGATTGTTCTTCGAGTAGTCACTATGGCATTACATATCTACGGTATATTTGACAATTTTTTTGATTTGAAGCTACTTTTGACTTTCTCTTTTAACATAAGATATCTTGAGTTGAAGTGGTTAAAACTAATTTTACTTAGTTACAATAGTCAACTCTTCTCTAAAAACCACTTTTTCTCCGATCTTGAAAACTCTAATTTAGAGTTTTTGTTTAGAAGTAAAAAATATTATATTAATTACTTTTAACATCTCTCTTAAAATAATTAAGTAGAAATTTGTTGTCCCAATATATGACTAAACCCAAGAGAGGGTGAATTGGATTTTTCAAATTTTAAAGACTAAAAACAATAAAACTAACAAGAAGTTGAAATACTTTTTATATTCTTTTGAAATCGATAAAAGAAATGTGCAAAGAAGAGGGTCGGAGAAAAATGAGCCAATCACACACAAGTAGACAAAGATTTATGGTGGTTCGGTTAATGAAGACATACATCCACTTTGCCTACATCTCATAGGCCACACATTATGCCACACATAAAATACAAATGCTAGCACAATAACTAACTTAAAGTAGATAAAAAGGTGTTTCAAGAACACCCAATAGAACAACAAGGTTCAAACACACACTATCACTTTCAACCTTCACACAAGATACAATATATTTAAACAAAAATAAGAAAGAGAGGGAGAGTGAGATGAAGAGATGTCATTGTAGATCTTTGCAGTCCTATCTCCCAATAAGATTGTTGTTGTAGAACTAAGGGCTAAACTTCTCACTCTTTCTTCTTCTTGCTTAACCTTCTTTTCAAGATGGGTAGCTAGGTTAATGTTTGAGGAAGAAGAAGGTTAGATGCTTGGAGGGAGGATGCTCTCTTTTAATAGGTTCATTTTTTGTATTAAAAAAATTAGAATAGATTAGTATATATATAAGCAAAAACCCCAACAGATACGTTATATACAAAGACATTCGAGTTTGACCACTTTTTTTAAAAAAGTAGAAGTTAGGTAAAAAGCAGATTACTAACTTATAGTTGACCGTTTCGACCAAAACGGTCGATTGGGCTCGTAGAACACCTTAGTCTGTCTTGGGCTTACAAAACGGTTGACCAATTCTCCTGTTTCTGTCGACCGAACTCACAGAATAATTTTGGGTCTTTTTAGGTTCCATTTCGTCGACCGATTCTCCTGTATCAGTCGACTGTTTGGTCCAATAGCCCTAATCTTCTCTTCTGAGCTTTATTCCTTTCACATATGCTTCACATATTGAGTCTACACTTGTCAATCACTTAGAAAATATGGTCAATACTAAAATATGATTTTGTTATCATCAAAATCGAGTTACGAAGACAACAATCTTCCCCTCTTTGATGATGACAAAACCTCATTAAAATACATTCTAACTTGACCATCCATTCATTCAAAAAAGAATCTAAACTCAAATCAGGTAGATCATTGAAATCATTCATTCAAAAAAGAATCTGAACTCAAACCAGATAGATCATTTAAATTATTCATTCCATTCATTCACCAAATCTCATTGCTAGCCAACCTTTGTTTGATGGCTCAAAAGGACAAGGAACCGGACGTAACTCTTAAAATTTCATTATTTACATTTGATCAACTTCAATTAGTATTTGAAAACATGTATGAGAAGTATAAGAAACTCAAACTATAAAACAAGCAACTCAAGAAAGATCTTGAATTTATATGAGAAAATAATGATTCACTAGAAATTAAAGGACTTGTATAAGAGAATGTTTCTCTCAAAAAAGAAAATCACGCCTTGCACAAGAAAATTGATATGTTTGAAAAAGAGATTCCTATAAAAAAAATAATAATTTGTGACCTCAAGTTTGAAATTGAAAATTTGAAAGGGTCTCTTTCAAATTTGTCAAAGCGAGAGACAATCTCAATACAGTCCTCGGAACACATGTAAGTGTGTTTTGCAAGGATGGTATTAGATATGTCCCTCAACTAAGAAAAAGGAATGAGAGAATTTCCTTCATCAAAGCTTCAAATTCTAGTGTACCATTTGCTACTTATAACTTATGTGGGAAATAGGGTCACCATGTGGCAAGTTGTTGGTTTAAAGAAACTGCTACTAAAATCAAAACTATGTAGGTAACTCGTCATACTATTAGGAGGAATGCTAACACTCATGGAGCCAAATAGATTTGAGTATCAATCACACAAAAGTAAGTTTAAGTTATTTTGTAGGTATGTCTTGAAGCAATGAAGGACAAATGGTACCTTGATAGTGGATGCTCAAGACACATGACGGACGATAAAAAATCCTTAACCAACTTTAAACCAAAAGATGGCAGGGCTTCACATTTGGAGATAATGGTAAAGGACAAGTAATTGACATTGGAGATATTGATAAGGATTCTAACAAGAGCATTGAACATGTTCTTTTAGTCAAAGCTTGAAGTATAATCTATTAAGTATTAGTCAATTATGTGATAAAGGTTATAGAGTTGCATTTGATTTTAATTATTGCTTGATCCTTGATAAGGACACTTATGAAATCAAATTTGTTGGTTATCGTGATAAAAATATGAATGTGATTACTTTTTAATGAAATTGAAGATAAAGATATATGTTTGGTTGCTAATAATGTGGATAATGAGTGGTTATGGCATCGTAGACTCGGGCACAGTAGTTTTGCAGTTCTTTCTAAATTGTCTAGATGTGACCTTGTAGTTGGCTTGTCTAAAGGTTCTTATGAAAGTAATAAGATTTGTAATGCTTGTGCAATAGGTAAGCATACTAGATCTTCATTCAAATCCAAAAATATTGTATAAACGAACAAACCTTTACAACTACTTCATCTAGATTTATTTAGAACCACTCGAATGGCAAGTTTAGGCAATAAGAAATTTGGATTTGTGATAGTTGACGACTATTCAGATTTACATGGATTTTATATCTTGCACATAAAAGTGATACTTTACGGAATTTGTTAAGTTTTGCAAGGTGTGAAATGATAAAAGATACGTCATTATATCAATTCAGAGTTATCATGTAAAGAATTTGAGAATTTACAATTTAATAAATTTTGTAGTGAAAATAATTTTGAACACAATTTGTCTTCTCCAAGAACACCACAATAAAATGGAGTTGTAGAGAGGAAAAAAATGTACTCTCATTGATATGACTAGGACCATTCATTCCATCCATTTATAAACCATTCATTCCGTTCATTCATTCATGCCATTTATACCATTCTCCATATTTTTGTCATTACAAAAGAGGTCAATCAATCACACGATACTTATGATATGATTAAATATATGTAATCGAATAATCTAAATAAGACTTGTCCAAAACACACTATATAACTACATAAGCCATAAAATAACACTTAAAGATACCTGGAAATGAGAATAACACTATGTTTGTTCATCATTTAAGATAAAGTATCAAAGAAGAGATAAGATTAAATAAATCAAGATAATTCAAGGGTTTGGGAAGCGATGTTGAAAGAAGTTCTACATATGATTTAGCTTTTGGTTGGTACGTTCATTTGAAAGTAGAAGTTGATCCACCCTTTCAACGAGATAGTCCATTCGTGAATCAACTTAATCCAGTCGATACTTAATGTGGTCAAAACGATCATAGAGATCATCTAATGTCCTTGTATCTTAGTCTTGACCAACTTCATGTGATGGATCCCCCTAAGCTTGAGATTCCCCTTAAGCTTGAGGCTCTTCTCCCTCATTCTCTTCTTCTTTTACATCCATTTCATAGTCATTTTTTCCCTTCCTCTCAGCTCTCTGTAAAGTATTCCATCTACCACCTCCATTCCTAGCTTCGTCAATCAATAACTATTATACACATTTGAAGGATGTATATCGTCAATTTGTTCTTTACGCAAATCCACTCTGTAATGCATCATTATTTGTGTGACAATAGATGCATATAGAAGGCTTCTCATGATTCAATTAACTTTGAACATTAAATCTAGGATGAATGGTGTAACGACCCGCCACCCTATAATCGGGGATCCGATTACTAAATGGGTACCGAATCATTAATTTGGAACCAAACCAGGATCTAATCAAGTCTGGGAGATAAATAATAAACTAAGCTAAACATTCACATCGCATTGAACAGAAGTAAAAGTGCAGGAATTAAAATTATTACAATGCGACTCGATACAGCAAATAATTACATTTTCCAACAGAAAGGAAATAATTAAACGTACAGGCCAGAAATAAAAATCACAACTACGTCGGGGCATACCCCGGAACAACTGCGGACGGTGCTCAACTCACGGCCGTACTCTCCTCGCTAGGTCTGCTGAGAGTCCTCACCTGAAAACCGCAGGAGGGGTGAGTCTCAAAGACAAGACTCAGTGGGGATCCTTCGATCCCCACTGCCCACGCACACACCCACAAGTGCAAGGTACAGCTAACGGTAAAGTAATAAGTACAAGAGGTACCGTTCCTAATTCTTAACGTGAAATCACATGCAATCGTAATATAATAAACATGCATATATTAAACCAGACGATTAGGAAATCCACAACTGTCGTCTCGATAGAACTTGCCAACCACACAACAACGGTGGAGAAACCTCGACCCGCTGAGACCAAACAGTAACCCCTCGGATAGCACACTAGCTACTCCGGCCCAACCGGCTCAGGTGGCTACTCCTTCCCTCAGCATGAGTGACTCTCCGAATGTACCATTCTGACACCGGTACTAGCTGACCCCGGGGTTCACCAGGTGACCCTCTCTCACTAGGCGTCACCCCGCCCACGCCCCCACCGGCGCTGTGCTCACGCCCCCACCAGCACAGGGTGATAAAGCGCTACAATGTCACTCCAGGTCCACAGTAACACAAAACCCAACAAGTACGATCCGGTCACGTGAAAAGTCCGCGATCGTATAACATACATATAGCATCGTCCGGTCATGAAGAATCTACCTTTACCGGGTACACTAAAACATGCAATGACTATCCGTCTAACAGTGTGAACATATTTTACTGGCATGAATTAGTGAGGTTCTGTCTTGAATCGCGTCTCCCAAGGTCGACGTCATTCAAGCTCCATGTACAGGTTCATGTAAAATAGTCTTCAGAATCAGGCCCTAAAAGGCGTCGACACCAGTGGTCGCCTTTTAAAAGGCGTCGACATCCTCAGACGCCATTTAACACAGAAATCCGGAAATTCCAAGGCCCTTACTCAGGGAATTTCTGCCTTTAAAAGGCGTCATGGTTAACCGACGCCATTCGAAAACGCGTCGTTCACCCATGACGTCTTTTAGTCCCAGAATCCCTGAACTGGCAGACTCTCTGTCAGGCGATTCCTGTCTAAAAGGCGTCGTGATGGCTCGACGCCCTTCAGAAAGGCGTCGTCCATGCACGACGTGTTTCAGTCCCAGGAACCAGAGTCGCTTGAGCCCGAGGGCTCTCATTCCAACCCCAAACAACCCCAAAATTCACCCAAAAACGGAGGGAAAAGAGGAATAATACTATCCATAGGCAACACATTCATGGAAATCCCCCATGTTATCAAAAGAACTCCTAAACATGCTCATTCTACCCCTCAAAACCAAAGATCCAAACAAGCTTAAACGGGGTAAACATGGTCTAAAACGCGATGCTAAGGGGAACCGTCACCCTACCGGATACTTGAACGCCTCCGAGCTTCAAGCCGTCCACCCGACTCGCCCTACGCCGCCGCCGGTACCGCCGTGGTCGTCCTTGTTCCTCCGTGACGTCGGCCGCCGTCCGAAGAGTAGAACGCCGCAGTGGAAGTGGAGGTGGTAGTGGTAGGAGCTAGGTAGAGGATGGAGTGGAGGGAGAGATGAAACGGTGGGAGGAAAAGAGGGAGGAGGAGGGATCGCCGCCGAGTTCGCCGGAAGGGGAAAGAGAGGAAGAGAGGAGAAAATGAGGGAAAGGAGGGCTCGCGGGGTTAACCAGAGACTGGCTAAAACGCGTCGACATCCGCGGACGCCATTCAGTTGATGTGACAGCTGCTCTGACAAGACTCTGAAACGCGTCGTTCAAGGCAGACGCCGTTCAGACGATATGTCAGGGCCGTACTCTGACAAACCCAGAGTCGCAGTCTGAAAGGCGTCGACACACGTGGACGCCGTTCAGGTCGACAAGACAGGGTCGTACCCTTGCGGCCCGAAACTAGCCCACGTGGCACCCACGTGGCAGAACTTGAAATGCGTCTGCGACGGTGGACGCCGTTTAAAACGCGTCTCGATGTCCTGACGCGAATTAACTCAGAACCTCCGCCCTCACTAAGGTTAGAACTACAAGGTCCGATCACGAAAACCGGATCCGAAGGTCACAATCCTTACAATCTCCCCCCCTTAAAAGAATTTCGTCCCCGAAATTGACTGCTTAGAATTAACAAGGTCAAACAGGGATACAAGTTTACAAGGAACTTACGAAAAGAGGTAAGGGAACTGCTCCCGCATCTCATCCTCTCGCTCCCAGGTTGCCTCACCTCCGGAGCGGTACTGCCAAATCACCTTGACCAACGGTACAATCTTGTTCCGCAGGACCTGTTCTCTGCGATCCTCAATACGAACAGGATATTCTGGAAAGGACAGGTCCTCAGCGACCTCCAACTCTGAAAAGTCCAGGACATGGGACGGATCCTGAACATATTTCCTCAGTAAGGAAACATGGAACACATCGTGCACCCCTGCAAGACTGGGCGGCAAGGCCAGCTGGTATGCGGTTTCCCCAATCCGAGCAAGGATGGGAAAAGGCCCAATATAGCGCGGACTCAGCTTGCCTCGCTTCCCGAATCTCATTACACCCTTGGAGGGTGAGACTCGGAGAAACACGTGGTCCCCAACTTCAAACTCAAGCGGTCTCCGTCGGATGTCAGCATAACTCTTCTGCCTACTCTGCGCTGCGGTCAACCTCTGCCGAACTAACCTGACAATCTCAGCACACTGCTGTACTAATTCGGGTCCTGCTATCTGCCTTTCACCGATCTCGGACCAACATACAGGAGATCGACACGGTCGCCCATACAAAGCCTCGTAAGGCGCCATGCCGATACTGGAATGGTAACTGTTGTTATATGCAAATTCCACTGTGGACAAATATTGTTCCCAAGAACCTCCCCAGTCTAGACAACAAGCTCTGAGCATATCTTCCAAGGTCTGAATAGTCCTCTCCGACTGTCCGTCAGTCTCGGGATGGTAGGCTGAGCTGAAAGTCAACTGAGTGCCTAATGCCTGCTGAAAGCTCTTCCAGAATCTGTAAGTAAACCTTGGATCACGATCTGATACGATAGACAAAGGCACCCCGTGCAGAGAGATGATCCGGTCTACAAACAACTTTGCCAGCTTGCCGACTGACCAGTCCTTCCTAATAGCTAGGAAGTGTGCCGACTTGGTCAGCCGATCAACGATGACCCAGATGGCATCTCTCCTGCTAGGGGATGTAGGCAATCCCATCACGAAGTCCATCGTCACATGCTCCCATTTCCACTCTGGAATCGGCAAGGGCTGTAGCAATCCACCAGGTCTCTGATGCTCGGCCTTGACCTGCTGACAAGTCATGCATCTGGCCACATATTCAGCCACATCTTTCTTCATACCGGGCCACCAGAAGTGCCTCCTCAAACAATGATACATCTTAGTCGAGCCCGGATGCACTGCATATCTCGAACGGTGCGCCTCATCAAGAACACATCTGCGCACGTCCTCCTCTGTCGGAACATAAAGCCTACCTCTGAACTTGACCGTACCGTCGTCCCATAACTCCACCTCTGACCTCTGGAGGATCTGTGGTAGCTCAACATCTGCCCTCTGAGCCTCAATTACTGCATAATACACAGCTGGTCTCACAGTCAAACTGACCAGCACGTCTCTATCATCATCACGTGGAACCCTAAAAGAAGATTCCACCACCTGCTCGAATAATTTCCACTCCTGAATCATAAGGTACGACATGACCGTCTTCCGACTCAAAGCGTCTGCTACTACATTCGCTTTGCCCGGATGATAAGAAAGGTCAAAGTCATAATCTTTAATGAACTCCATCCACCTTCGCTGCCTCAAATTCAGATCCCTCTGAGTGAACACATATTTCAAACTCTTATGATCCGTGAAAACCTGTAATTTCTCCTCATATAAATAATGCCTCAAGATCTTGAGTGCAAATACTACAGCTGCCAGCTCCAAATCATGAGTAGGATAGTTCTCTTCATGCTTCTTCAGCTGTCAAGAAGCATAAGCCACTACCCTGCCATGCTGCATTAGAACTGCGCCCAAACCTCGACGGGACGCATCAGAGTAAACCACAAACCCACCTGATCCATATGGAAGCACCAGTACAGGGGCTGACGTGAGACGGGTCTTTAACTCAATAAAACTCCGCTCACAATCCTCGGTCCACACAAAGCGAGCTCCCTTTCGAGTCAACCTCGACAAGGGGGCTGCTATCGAAGAAAATCCCTAAACAAACCGTCTGTAATAACCGGCAAGCCCCAGAAAGCTCCTGATCTCAGTTACTGAAGTCGGCCTGTTCCAATCCATCACCGCCTCGATCTTGGCTGGATCCACTGCGATACCATTGCCAGAAATAACATGCCCAAGGAAATGCACCTCGTCTAGCCAAAACTCACACTTGCTGAACTTGGCATAAAGTCGATGCTCCCTCAGGACCTACAATACAGCCCGAAGATGGGTGGCATGCTCTTCCTCAGAAGAAGAATAGATCAAAATATCATCAATAAACACAACCACAAACTGATCCAGGTAAGTCCTAAAGACTCGGTTCATCAGCTCCATAAAGGCCGCCGGAGCATTGGTCAAGCCAAATGGCATAACCAAAAACTCATAATGTCCATACCGAGTTCTGAAAGCCGTCTTGCTAACATCAACATCCCGGATCCTCATCTGATAATACCCGGATCTCAAGTCAATCTTGGAAAATACCTTCGCGGACTGCAGCTGATCCATCAAATCATCAATTCTTGGAAGTGGGTATTTATTCTTTATCGTTACCTGGTTCAGCTGCCTATAGTCAATGCACAACCTCAGAGAACCATCTTTCTTTCTAACGAACAGGACTGGAGCACCCCATGGAGATGTACTGGGGCGAATGAAACCCTTATTCAGCAGCTCCTGCAACTGTGCCTTTAACTCAGTGAGTTCAGCTGGCGCCATCCGATACGGGGCCTTAGACAAGGGCGCCGTACCTGGTGCAAGCTCGATGGTGAATTCGACCTCTCGCTGAGGAGGAAGGCCAGGCAGCTCCTCGGGAAAAACATCTATAAACTCACATACAACAGGTACCTCCCCAGGGCTGAGACTATCCCGGACATCAGAGACAACAACAGAGGCAAGGAAAGCCTCACAGCCACCATCAAGCAACCTCCGTGCCTTATAGGCAGAAATAAGAATACCTCGGGAAGAAAGCCTAATACCTTGGAAGAAGAAGGTCGGGATGTTCGGAATGGAGAATCGCACCCTCTTCCTGTGGCAGTCCACCTCTGCATAAAAGGCTTCCAACCAATCCATACCCAGGATGACATCAAAGTCTCGAATGGCAAGCACAACCAACTGGGCAGGGAGCACATGACCCTCAATGGTCAAGGGAACATTCCTCAAGCAGTTATAAGATATCATATAGTCTCCAGAAGGAACCTCCACCATCAAACCATCAGATAACTCAACAACGGGCGCAGAAAGGATATCTAAGAACTGCTCAGAAATAAAAGAATGCGAAGCACCCGAATCAATCAATACGTGTGCAGAGTTCCCAAGGACAGAAAGTGTACCTTCCACCAAGTTGGACGCGCGAGCCTCCCTCCTGGTGATAGCTAGCACTCTCCCCTGGGTCTTTGGCTTCTTCTGCTCACCTGAACCATGTCCCTGACCATACCCCTGCGGGCACTGCCTCGCCAAGTGGCCCTGCTGGCCGCAAGCGAAACATCTCCTGGGAAGAGTGGGACACTGAGTCCCACCATGGGTACCCCCACAGTGCTGACAGACTACCGGAAGCCTCTGAGCTGGCCCCTGCGGTGCACTGGATACAGACTGACTCTGCTGACCCTGCCCGGGCCTGTTGCTGCCGCTACTGCCACTACTGCTGCCACCACCCCTGAAGAATCTCCTGAATCGGGAGCCGAGTGACGACGATCCCGATCCAGCAGAAGGGGCCGCTGCCGCTGCCTTACCCCTGCCACGAACTGGGCTCTGAGCAGCCAGTCCCCTCTCCCGGGCCGACTGGCTCTGTTGAGCCTCCACTGCTGCCGCACATCTAACCGCGGAAGCCAGATCAGTGCAACAGTGAGACGCCACGAAGTTCCTCAAGCTGAGCCTCAGTCCGTCTACGAATCTCTCAGTACGACGCTCCTCGTCCCCAGATATGAAAGGCACGAACCGTCCTAGCGAAACAAACTTCGCCTGGTACTCAAGTACTGTCATGCTCCCCTGCGTCAGATCCATGAACTCCCTCTCCTTGGCCCTCTGAACATGTCTAGGGAAATACTGTGCGTTGAATTCCTTAACAAATGTCTCCCATGGAATTTCCCTAAGACTCCTGTCCTCGTAGGACAAACTCTTCAAGGTGGTCCACCAGTCGTAGGCGCTATCCTTCAGCATGAAGGTAGCTAACGGGGTCCGCTCTACTGCAGCACAATCCATGGTGTCAAAAGTCTTCTCTATCTCTCTAAGCCAGTGGATGGCCTCGTCAGGGTCGGGACGACCGGTGAAGTGAGGTGGCCTCAGCTTCAGAAACCGCTCAAGTGTAGCGGTGGACCCTCCCCGCGCACTGGAACTCTCACTAGGGTCTCGTGTCTGATAACGAGCCATAGTGTCCATCATCGCCTCCATGAACTGCTCAACACTCGGCCTCCCGGCCTCGGACCCACTAGGGATATCTCCCTGCTCTCGAATAACTGGCATCCTCCTTCTGGGAGCCATCTACTCGCCTACAATTACAAAATCAAAAAGTTCTAATTAGATTCCTAAAGCCTATGCTACCGCCGTGCCTGTACGAGATAATGTATTTATTTGCCGAATTTATGATATTTAACCTAGTTATTTATTTATTTGCCAGACCGTATGCTCTGATACCAACTGTAACGACCCGCCACCCTATAATCGGGGATCCGATTACTAAATGGGTACTGAATCATTAATTTGGAACCAAACCAGGATCTAATCAAGTCTGGGAGATAAATAATAAACTAAGCTAAACATTCACATCGCATTGAACAGAAGTAAAAGTGCAGGAATTAAAATTATTACAATGCGACTCGATACAGCAAATAATTACATTTTCCAACAGAAAGGAAATAATTAAACGTACAGGCCAGAAATAAAAATCACAACTACGTCGGGGCATACCCCGGAACAACTGCGGACGGTGCTCAACTCACGGCCGCACTCTCCTCGCTAGGTCTGCTGAGAGTCCTCACCTGAAAACCGCAGGAGGGGTGATTTTCAAAGACAAGACTCAGTGGGGATCCTTCGATCCCCACTGCCCACGCACACACCCACAAGTGCAAGGTACAGCTAACGGTAAAGTAATAAGCACAAGAGGTACCGTTCCTAATTCTTAACGTGAAATCACATGCAATCGTAATATAATAAACATGCATATATTAAACCAGCCGATTAAGAAATCCACAACTGTCGTCTCGATAGAACTTGCCAACCACACAACAACGGTGGAGAAACCTCGACCCGCTGAGACCAAACAGTAACCCCTCGGATAGCACACTAGCTACTCTGGCCCAACCGGCTCAGGTGGCTACTCCTTCCCTCAGCATGAGTGACTCTCCGAATGTACCACTCCGACACCGGTACTAGCTGACCCCGGGGTTCACCAGGTGACCCTCTCTCACTAGGCGTCACCCCGCCCACGCCCCCACCGGCGCTGTGCTCACGCCCCCACCAGCACAGGGTGATAAAGCGCTACAATGTCACTCCAGGTCCACAGTAACACAAAACCCAACAAGTACGATCCGGTCACGTGAAAAGTCCGCGATCGTATAACATACATATAGCATCGTCCGGTCATGAAGAATCTACCTTTACCGGGTACACTAAAACATGCAATGACTATCCGTCTAACAGTGTGAACACATTTTACTAGCATGAATTAGTGAGGTTCTGTCTTGAATCGCGTCTCCCAAGGTCGACGCCATTCAAGCTCCATATACAGGTTCATGTAAAATAGTCTTCAGAATCAGGCCCTAAAAGGCGTCGACACCAGTGGTCGCCTTTTAAAAGGCGTCGACATCCTCAGACGCCATTTAACACAGAAATCCGGAAATTCCAAGGCCCTTACTCAGGGAATTTCTGCCTTTAAAAGGCGTCATGGTTAACCGACGCCATTCGAAAACGCGTCGTTCACCCATGACGTCTTTTAGTCCCAGAATCCCCGAACTGGCAGACTCTCTGTCAGGCGATTCCTGTCTAAAAGGCGTCGTGATGGCTCGACGCCCTTCAGAAAGGCGTCGTCCATGCACGACGTGTTTCAGCCCTAGGAACCAGAGTCGCCTGAGCCCGAGGGCTCTCATTCCAACCCCAAACAACCCCAAAATTCACCCAAAAACGGAGGGAAAAGAGGAATAATACTATCCATAGGCAACACATTCATGGAAATCCCCCATGTTATCAAAAGAACTCCTAAACATGCTCATTCTACCCCTCAAAACCAAAGATCCAAACAAGCTTAAACGGGGTAAACATGGTCTAAAACGCGATGTTAAGGGGAACCGTCACCCTACCGGATACTTGAACGCCTCCGAGCTTCAAGCCGTCCACCCGACTCGCCCTACGCCGCCGCCGGTACCGCCGTGGTCGTCCTTGCTCCTCCGTGACGTCGGCCGCCGTCCGGAGAGTAGAACGCCGCGGTGGAAGTGGAGGTGGTAGTGGTAGGAGCTAGCTAGAGGATGGAGTGGAGGGAGAGATGAAACGGTGGGAGGAAAAGAGGGAGGAGGAGGGATCGCCGCCGAGTTCGCCGGAAGGGGAAAGAGAGGAAGAGAGGAGAAAATGAGGGAAAGAAGGAGGGCTCGCGGGGTTAACCAGAGACTGGCTAAAACGCGTCGACATCCGCAGACGTCATTCAGTTGATGTGACAGCTGCTCTGACAAGACTCTGAAACGCGTCGTTCAAGGCAGACGCCGTTCAGACGATATGTCAGGGCCGTACTCTGACAAACCCAGAGTCGCAGTCTGAAAGGCGTCGACACACGTGGACGTCGTTCAGGTCGACAAGACAGGGTCGTACCCTCGCGGCCTGAAACCAGCCCACGTGGCACCCACGTGGCAGAACTTGAAATGCGTCTGCGACGGTGGACGCCGTTTAAAACGCGTCTCGATGTCCTGACGCGAATCAACTCAGAACCTCCGCCCTCACTAAGGTTAGAACTACAAGGTCCGATCACGAAAACCGGATCCGAAGGTCACAATCCTTACAAATGGTGCCAAAAAAATAGGGATTTCTTCAATCAAGTGATATAATATCACTAAATGCTCATGTGTGATCTCATCCCTACTTCTTTCTTTGGGAACAATGATGATGGTAAGCATGTGATGAAGTAGTCTATGAAATGGTGGGAAATAATTGGCATTTAGTTTCGGCTTCCATTTAGTTTGGTCTGGACACACCACTTCCAGCATATCATCCCTTCTCACTAAACAAGGTACAATTTTTGGACCCTAGGGTAAGCCCAAAATCTCACTTAAAGACTTCTTATCTAAAGGTATTTTTACCCCTTTTACAAATATACATAGTTAATTTTTTTTATAATGAATATTCGAATAAAATGTACGTAGCAACTAAAGATGATAATCAAATTGGATGGTCATAAATCCCATCCATCCTTGTACAGTGAAAACCGAAATCACATCCGGAATAAACTCCCCTAAATCTCCAAAATCAACATGATTGGAGGGAATGATATTGCGATTTGTAAACCTCTTGTTGAATATCTCCTCGTACTCCTCACTTGGAAAGAACTTTAGAGGATCTTCATCATATAGGAGGAGCAACCGGATCTTCATGATTCTTACTTCTTCTCTCCCTAGTTTCTTCTCTTGCAAGAGCAATCGGATCTTCATGGTTCTTACTTCTTCTCTCCCTAGTTTCTTCTCTTGTAGGAGCAACTAGATCTTCATGGTTGTTACTTATTCTCTCCCTAGATCCCTCACCCGGGTCGCTCCTCAGCCCTATGTGCCTTCACTTTCTCTCTTGACATGGTGGAGAGGTAAAAGAAGAGGTTTTCGGAAGGAGGAGGATTTTTGGGTTGGGGTGAATGGTCAAAGGGAAGAGGAAGGTGAACGAGGGTAAGAAATGGTGAAAGAGGGTTAAGAGATAGGGTAGGGTTAGAATGGGGGGTGAAAGGGCTCTTTTTAAGTTGAGATCCTAGTGAACTGACCGAAATTATCATTTCGTTTCTGAAATCGATCGATCATTTCAATGAAAACGGTTGACCGTTCTATGACAGAACAAAAATTGGGCTTTCGATTCAGCAATCGATCGACTATTTTGATGAAAGCAGTCAACCATTCTGTGACAAAGTAGTCCACTAATTTTCTGATTTACCTTAGTTTTAATTGGAGAGTTTCATTATCTCTTCTAGTTTTAACTATTCATAATTGGACAATTTTTATTTGCATATGCTTTATCAATATCAAAATAGCTACTAAATCAAACATAAAATTTTTTACTCGTTTAACCAAACGATTTGAATTTAATCAACTGAGTTTACATATATCAAGTTCACATCTAATTGTTGAAAAACAATCTTTACTAAGTGACTTGGTAAAGATGTCAGCCAATTGGTATGTGGTGTCAACAAAAATTAATTTAATATTATCCCTGGCCACATGGTTTCTAATGAAATGGTGGCGAACTTCAATGTGCTTAGTGCGTAAATGTTGAATTAGGTTATTAGTCAAGTCTATATATAGCACTAGTATTATCACAATAGATTGGAATTTTACTGAGATCAAATCTGTAATCATTAATTTGATGTTTTATCTAAAGTAATTGTGCACAATAACTACCATTGGCAACGTATTCCGCTTCGACTGTTGACAATGCCACAAAATTTTATTTCTTTAAGAATAAAAAAATGAGACATCCTCTAAGGATTTGACAAGTTTCACTTATGATTTTTCTATCTATTTTGCACTTGCATAATCGGCATCCGAATAACTCATCAAATTAAATGAATTTTAAAGTGGATATCATAAACCAAGATCAGTTGTGTGTGCAAGGTATCTAAAAATCCATTTCACGATAACCAAATGAGATTCTTTTAGTTTGGACTGAAAATATGCACACATATAAATAGTAAATTGATATCTGACTGACTTGTTGTAAGATATAGAAGTGATCCGATCATACCTCTATAGAGCTTTTGATCTACATCCTCGCCTTTTTCATCTACATCAAGCTTTGTTGATATTGCCACTAGAGTTGTGAGTGATTTGACTTTGTTCATTCTAAATTTCTTCAATAACTTTTTTTTGTACATTGATTGGTTTATGAACATGCTATCTTCTAATTATTTAATTTAGAGTCCAAAAAAAAAATTAAGTTATCGCATGAGACTCATCTCAAATTCATCCTGCATAAGCTTAAGGAATTCTTTGCAAAGATCTTCATTAGTAACTCCAACTATTATGTCATCCACATAGATTTGAACTATAAGCAAATTCTTATCGTACTTTCTAATAAATAGAGTTGTATCTATTAATTCTTTCAAAAAATCATGCTCAATGAGAAATGAACTTAACCGGTCATACTATGCTCTAGGTACTCACTTTAAACTATATAATATTTTATGTAATTTGAAAAACATGATCTTCGAACCCAGGGAGTTGTTCGACATATATTTTCTCTTTTATAAAACTATTAAGAAATGCATTCTTGACTATTTGAAATAATTTTATACATACAAATATAATGTCTATAGAAGTATTGAATTATTTATTTTAGGTTTTTATATGTACTTCCTCACATTTTTTCAACCTGTCGACGATTTGGATTTGATCAAATCCATTGAGTTCACCCATTTATAATAACATATGTATATGCGTGCGCCCACACATGAGATTGTCTACATAGACAATTTAAGCTTTTTTTGGATAATACAAAAATAAATGTGAGAAGTGTATATGATGTTTTTTTGATATGGTGGCTAGTTGGTTGGGTACGTATGCATATACACATGAGATTATAATATGATTATGGATGAAGTCCAATATTTTCTCCTAGTACAAGATAGTCTGCATGTAGCACTGATAATTCCGCCTAATTTTGTGACAATTTTAGACTCAAGCTACTCTTCAGGGAAGTAATCTTACGGATTAAGAAATAATCGCATGGACCTTGACTAAGTAATAGCAAGAATTTTTTAGGCTCCCAACCGACTGAGACCCCTCAAAGGAAAGTCAAAAGGTTAAACTAATCGAGTTAATCATTTGGTTCAAATATATTTGAATTGACTCGAGCAACGCAGATATCCATAAATATAAGAGTCCAAATTGTCTCAGTACAACATTGGACTGGACTCAAACAGTAACCAGTCTTAGGATGCCAAGTGTAAAGTAAGTTTGCCATTCGAGATTGGCAGCTTTTCTTTATTCCCGGTTCAACAGGTTTACAATACAATGCAGAGCACTTAAATATTACCAAGAGTACAAGACTATAACTATAATTTAAAATACACCCCAATGTGCACCTAGATACAACTTAAACCACTGCACAAATATCACATTGGGATATATTTTAAATTATGGTTGTAGTCTTATACTCTTGATAGTATTTAAGTGTTCTGTACTGTATTGAAAACTAAAACCTGCATGCTGAACCGAGAACAAAGAAAAAGTTGCCAATTTCGATTTAATGCGCCTCAAATGGCGAACCTACTTTACACATGATATCTTGAGACTAGTTATTGCTGGAGTCCTGTCCAATGTTATAATGAGATGATCCGGACTCCAAATATAATGTTAGAGTTGTGGCTTGGTGCTTGATGTCTCAGAGTCTAACCTAATTCAACCTAAACGAGTGAACTTAGGCCGTATGAAGCCAGTTTTGGGCTTCTATAGCCCTCAAACTTGTCATCTCAAGGGGGAGGATATTAGACTCGGAAATCACCTAGCTTCCATAAAACTGAGGCCAAACTTAAATACCGGCCTAGCTAGTCTGATAAACCTAAAGTGCATGAAAAGTAATGATATCACAAGCTATAATTATAACTTCATTTATAGTGTATAACTTCTATACATTCAATATTTTATGCAAACAAAAGGTACATGCATGGGTATATGCCTAATTTGGACTGATACCAATTGCGCTCAAAGAACAAGGAATTAAATAGTACTGCCAAGCCTGAAATAAATTCTTATTAAACTCAAGGCTAGCTCCACTGAAAACTGAGCTTGAGCTGAACTTGACCACTGCTTAGAAAAGTGGACTGCGGCCAAAATTTGTTTCTAACTTTCCTTAGTGGGTTCAACCATTTTTCATCGTATATGACTTGAATGTGGGTGGTTGACATCCTTGTGTGAAAGCCCCACTCATCAAATTGGATCTATATATGACTTAAGATCCACACAACAGCCATTGTACGTAATTATAATATATACATAGTACAATGGGTTTGGAAGAACATATCGTTTTCCTTTTAGGGGTTGTTTGTTTTAGTGTAAAATTTTGTAAATCACCGGTTTCAAAATCAATGGTTTCAAAACAAGTAAAATTTTCTTGTTTTAAAGTAAGGAAATACTTGTTAGCTTGTTTGTAAAATAAAATAAGATGGATGCTTCAATCTTCTTATTTTAGTTTACAGTGAATCTTTGTTGTAAATCAAAATAAGAAAATTGGACTGTCAAGTAGGCAGACAAGGTACAAACAAAATTTTACTTCACATTATTTTACATCATTTCAAACAACTGAAAACACTGTAAAATAAAATAATTGTTTCAAATTACGCTTAAGCTAATACAAACAACTATCTAGTGGATACAGAAGACATGGATATCAATATGGACGATACCCTATCCTCGTCTAGAAGCATAAAAAATCTGTCCTTATTCTCTCACAAGTTTTGGAAAGGACAAAGTCATTGGACTCTTTGGTTTCCATTAAGAACAGTGTGTATCCCCATAAAGAGAGAAGAATTCGAACCAAGGAAACAGCAGGAATATTGGGGTCCTCTATCGACCTCTCTCTCTCTCTCTTATATGAGAACATGGTGTTATGTTTCCTTTGTAATCTTCTTTCTTTATGGAGATCTCTCTCTCTCTCTCTCCATAAAGAAAGAAGATTACAAAGGAAACATAACACCATGTTCTCATATAAGAGAGAGAGAGAGAGAGAGAGAGAGGCATGGGCGTTTGTCCATGTACGAGTCAGGCAGCAGGCAGGGATCCTTCCAAGTTCCACAAGAGACTCCCAACGCCATCAGCCCCACCACCACATGCTGTGGAGACAGCGAGTATTTCCCTTTCTAGTTTGCGAATTTGGTGATATCATTAAAAATCTTATTATCCGTATATTTATATATATGCTAATTACGAGTCTTTTGAGCTTCTTATGAGAAATAGAAATCATAACATACCATGAAATCATCTTTGGAAGAAGCCCATCCAATCATCATGCACTAGTTTAGACTGTGTACCTTTTGTGAATGCAAATCTAGTGTTTGATTTGCGATTTATGGTTCAAAGAGGGTAAAGTAAACAACTGAGAGATTTCTTTTAAGACGCAAGTTAAATGAGTTCTAATTTGAATGTGATATGGTTATGAATATAACATTAAATAGATTAAAATGAGTGGACATGGAGTCTTGCAGCCAAACTCTAAATAAATGGAATAAGGCCTGAAAGAGGATGATGGTGATGAGGAACAATGATGATGATGACGATCAAGATATGGTGATTAGATGGTAGATAATCTCTGACTCATGAAAGAATCATTCTTAATTAGCATTCACAAAAATGAAATTAAGACTGTCACTTGGCTTAGTCCAAGCATACTTCAACCAATATTGTTGAGTGGACATAGGAATTAGTCCAATTTATCCTTGGGCCAATTTTGAAACTAAATTTGCATATGAGCAATAAGCGTGAGCTTAAATTTTAGATTAATTGGATCAAATTTTAACCTCGATCTACAACCAGTCACATAGTGATCCCTCAATCGACTCCGACCCATTTATAATTCTAGCGTGAGATTTAGTCGATTAAATTTTCTAAAATAATTGACCTTTTTGTTCTTGAGCATAGATAGATATTGCATTCAAGTAAATTTGTTGATCGATCCCTTGTAAATGACCAAACCATTTTCTACTCTAATTGTATAGCAACATGTTTTTGATATCTAATGAATTTATAAATTTTATTTCCTAGGTACGATCTAAAATATGTTATTTGACACCTAAAATACGTATAACATAATCTTTATAACCTTAGAAATTTATTCAATTATAATTATCAAATTGTTCTTAGAGAAGACATATAAATTAGAGAAAATTATGAAAACCACGAATTCATGATTTTTAGATTGTGGGAGTTAACTTTATGCCTTTAACAGGTCCTGTAAAGTAGGGAGAATTAAATTCCAAGCAAGGACAATATTTTCCCCTATTGGGGATATTTAGGCATGGCAGCCACTCTTCTACACCTATTTCAGTGACAGTTTAGGTCTAAGATAATCTCAGGGCAACAAATCCCATGGACCAAATGATCTAGCACAAGGGAGCATTTTTAGTACACACCTGACCATCCTGGAACGTATGGTTAAAGGTACCTGAGTTACAGCTCAATTTTAGCACTTCCTGCAATGTCCTCCAGTTGTAATGGGGGCATTGTAGTGGGTAAATTTTTTTTTTTAATTTTTTTAGGTTGGTTCTCAAATGTCCTACCGGTCCGTACAATGTAATGTCTGATTGGATGTCTCAAAAATTTTTGAAAAATAAAAAATCGTTATTGGATTTGACCAATTAAAGATATTCTTTTTACTATTCATTTCTGGTCAAATTTTTGATTTTTTTTTCAGACTTTTTTGGGATGTTCGATTGGATATTGGATAGTACGGATGGGTAGGACATCTCGGGGTCAACCTAAAAAAATTTTAGTTTTTTTTTAAGCAATTGCAATATCCCATTGCAATTGAGAGAGGGGGAGAGAGAGCATTGCTGCAAGTATTACTCTTAGTTTTATACCTCTGGACAAGTCTCTTTAAGCTATTGTCTCGGATCTCTTTAAGCCATTGTACATTACAATGGCTACTTTCACACTTTATAGAATAAAGTATTCATAAAGTTTATATAATTAGAATAAATTAAAAAATTATAAAATCATAGTTTGATATATGTGAAATGATAATGTCATCTTAAGGTAATTACTTGGAACAATACGATAGTGAGCATTTGCGTAGGTGAGGTCATTATTTGGTCCTAAAGCAATGAAACATGAGTTAGATTTTAGATATAAAGAGATTCTCCATTCTAAGTAGTAATTAAGACCTTAATGCCATTACTTAGGTGACTTAGCATTCATTCGTTCAACCCATCATGTTGTGGTTTGAATGCATGCATGACTAGTTGTGCAAATAGTCGAAATTTGATTAATTTGTATATCGTATGGTATGTGAAGTGAGAGATATGGTCCCAGTCCCCTAAGGGCCCAAGTGGCTCAGAAAGGCCCAAACAATTTTATCTTTGATGGACCAGGTGAGCCCATTAAATCTGAAAGCCTCCATGCACAATGAGCCTTCAGAGACAAGTGCCCTGAAAGACACATAAAGGGGTTCGGTTTCGAGGTACCCGATGTTCTCCGTCCTCCTGTTAGAAATAGGTGTTCTACAAGTCAATCATATGAGATATGGTGGGACTATATCATGCATTTCTTATTCATAATGAATGACAATTTTTATCATAATTTTTTAAAATTAGGTCTATAAACGAAAAATCAGATTATCTAATTTTTAAATTACTTATAATTTAAAAAAATAAACTTTGAAAGAAAAATTAATCTGCTAATTATTAGAAATAAGAGTTTTTGGTAAATTATGAGAGTCAGAAATGAATTGTATGATTAGTTTATGACAGGTGCAAAATCATCAAGACAGTATAGTGCAATTCAAGTTGAACCCCCAGAACTAAAATACAAGCTATGCCCCTGGTCCCAATTACAATTCATATAAATTTGTAACATTACAGCAAGTATTATTCCATACGATGTGGTTATATATGGTTAAACCATACTGAGTATATAACTTCCATGCCTTCAATATTTTATGTAAACGAAAATAATTGGTATTAGTTCTGCAAGCTTGAAATAAAATTTTAGGCTCCTCTCAACTGAGCAGGACCTGAACTTAATAATTTGTCCAATCCTTAGAAAAGTGAACTTGAGCCAAACTTGGGTCTAACTTTTCTCATTAGGTTCAATAAGCATATGTCATATATGACTTGAAGTTGTGTGTGTGAAAGCCCGAGCCATCAAATTGAACCTATGACTTAAGACCCGGGCAAGCATTTATTAATTCCACACAATTTCGAATATATATATAGAACAACAGTACAGGTTGGAAACAAACACATCGTTTTCCTTACAATATTGGACATATAGGACATAGATACAAATGTAGGCATCAAAAATTCTGTTGCCATTCTCACAAATTTTGGAAAAGGACGAAACCATGGAATTCTGAGTTCCCGTTTACAACGATGACATGACTCTCTCCCTTTGTGTGTGTGCACGTCCACAAAAAGAAAATAATGCTTAGGGAACAAAACAGCAAGATGGGGTCATCTATATCATTGTCAATTTGTTTGTAGAATAGGTTATTCGAAATTATTTATCTAGAATAGTGTATACTAGAATAAAGGACATTTAACTTTAATTATTATGTGAGATCTACTGACAGAGTATAAATAATTTTAACACAGTATAAGTCATTCTACCCATCAAACTAGAATTCTAGTATAAACAATTCTAATGTGGTATAAGTCATTCCGTCCTTCAAACTAGAATTAACCTTATTGTTAGAATAGTCATGTATTAAAAAAAGGACAAAATTAAAAAGTGTTTAGAAGATGGTGCCTACTCCACTCATTGTCTTAAGGTTTTGAGTTGGATGGTCCAATAACTTCAACATGGTATCATAACACATGATACGAACTGGGCCATGTACCCCGTACTTGTGGTCTACGTGACAGAGCCTAAAATCGGCTTGCACGTGAGGGGGCATGTTAGAATAGTCATGTATTAGAAAAATGACAAAATTAAAAAGTGTTTAGAAGATGGTGCCTTACTCCACTCATTGTCTTAAGGTTTTGAGTTGGATGGCCCAATAACTTCAACATTGTATCAAAGTCTATAGTTACGAACTGAGTCACGCACTCCGTATTTGTCGTCACCTTATTCTTCTTTAATCCTACAAATAAAGTGGAGCTAATCTCTCCATAGAGAGAGAAAAATACAAATGAAACAAACAACATACAATAGAGTGACATCTTTCTGATCCGAAAGTGAGTTTGAAAGTAAGTAAGTTGCATGTAACTCATTTTGTCCCACTTCTTGCAACTTGATTGTTTGAAGTTTCTAAAATGTCGAAAGTCACCTCCTTAAAAAAACTCGAACAGAATTAAAGTGACTTTTTAAGAAAAAGGTTCAAAAGATACTTCCATGTAATTCACCAACATGATGCATGATGGATCCCATACACGCTTTAAAGCATGAGAAAACGCACTGTGGTCTAGCAAAGTCAAGAACATCATATGTTGGGCCGATAAGTGGGAAAAAATAGTGGTACTGTAGCATGCATTTGTGGCCCCAAAAGAATACCGTGCAATCATGCTGCACTGCCACAGAGGTATGGCAAGTATCTCTCTTTTCACCGAGTAATATTTGTTGTACAAGAAAAAGTTTTTTTTTTAATTTTTATTTTTAAAATTTTCTGATCATCTATTTAGAGATTAAGTTGTACAAACACGTCAGACATGGTGATCCTGGCCTTAAAATTTTTTTTTTTTAAAAAAACCTATTTTTTAGAGTGCACCATACGTGGGTGCAGCACGTATTATTATTTTTCAGTTGGGTCATTAAACCACGATATGTCAAGCGAGGTAAAGGTCTTCTGTTGGAAATCCCCTATACAAGACTTGGAATTGCTCTTGTTTTCACGTGAAGAGCAGTGAAGACGACTCTGTTGCAAACATCTACGCATGCCACCGGCCTTGCAGTATTCGTCCATAACATGCATCATGCACATAAGTACACTAGGCTTCTTTAGAACATGAAAAAATATGGGCACGCATGGAATATAATTAGAATCTTGAGAGCATATCAAGAAATCAAAACTTTTACCTTTTCCTCTTTCTCCTTTCTCTTCTTTTGTGATGGCATCAAATTGTGTTCTGCTTTGATTCGGCCTACTACCTTGTACTGAATACGACAGGAGTTGGGCCATAAACTCTATAATAAAACAACAATAAATATCAAATTTTAACATGTTTGCGTCTCTCTTTTTTTTTAAGATAAGGAGGAAGGAAACTTACAAGATGGACAATGATCTCTGTCACGGTTTTAGTTGTTGATGCCTTTGAAGGATCATCTTCCCTCCTAGACGTGCTAGCTTGCTTATGCTTAGCAATTCTCTGCCTTTTTTTAACTTTCAGTGCGCTCTTACCCTTGATTGCAAGGGTTATATGAGAACAAAAAATGCTTCTCTCTCGCCGGATATGTTTGTTTACCCAATAACAAATCCATGTTACATGAAAACGGTTGATGTGAATTTGAATATAAAATTAGAGATAAAAAATTAATCAGACTATATATGTCTAACATTAATTCTCACCTTCTGTCAGCTTTTCGTTGAACTTCCCGTTAACTATACTGAATAGGTCATTAAGGTGTCAACATAATAATATAGAAACATATATAATAGCACAGTAACTTAAAAAGGGTAACGTATTAAGATATTAATGTAATCTTAACAAGTTAAGATGTTTACATTACTATGCTTAATTAATAAGTACGCATTAGTAGTTGAAAGTAGTGGAGATAATATTACTGCGTTATTATGTTAACATGTTGACTGTCCATTATGAATAGTTAACAGGAGGGGTTGGAAAATATTGTCAGATGAAAAGTGGGGCCAGATGGTTACCAAAATGTTGACCGAATGTGAAAAGATAATGCCGAACTTTTGACCGAGAGTCTAATTAAAATTTTCTTAAGATTAAGCTCATTTATAACTTATATTATAATTTAACACAAATGATTTTTTTTTTCTTAAATCCATTGACATTTAGTGCTGGGCAAATAACAAGCAAACTCAAATTACGACTTGTTTATCTAATTACTTGATAGTTTTATTAAATCTATTACAAGTTGAATATATTAGTTGCACCGTGATGTAGCCGAAGCTATCACGGTCGGATTCCGAGACTAGAATCCGAGATAGTAATCAAATCGGAAAAGGGGGCGACAGGGATCCGGAACGAGACCGGGGCGGAGTACAGGATCGAAGCTCTAAGGCCGAGAGGTACCCGGACGAAGACTTGCCGGGGGCGAAGTTGAAACTTCGTTGACCGAAGGGGACCCAGCCGACGAAGAGCGAGGCCGAGACCTTTGGAGGAAGAAAATCGAGACCAGTGGCCGAGGCCGACCCGGATGAAGAGGTCGACGAAGATTCGAACCGAGGCCCCTGCAAGAAGAAGAACCAGTCAGTGAGGGTCCTGGGCTTCGGCCCAAGAGAACCCCCTCCGATGGTTAAGTTAGTTTCTGAAGAAGATTCAATTTAGAAGGGAAGGAAGAAGAAGAAGCTTAAGTGCTTTGGACTATAGTCCTTGGTCATTTGACATACCTTTTGTAATAAATAGCCTTCTATTTATAATCGGATGATAGAGGTTACCTGGTTGTTGCAGCCGATATAGGACTATGTTTTAGGTTACTGATAAACCGCCATAGCGCTTAACAACCCACCGGAGTGGGCCAGATATAGTTGCTGGGCCGAGGGCCGAGCGCCGCTGTTGGGCCAAATGCCGCTAGTGGGCTGAAGGCCGCTTGCTGGGCCGAGGGCTGCTTGTGGGCCGCTGTTGCTGGGCCGCTATTGGGCCGAATTGGATTCTGCCCCATCACATGGTCCCCTACTCTTGTCGTTCTCAATTTCATGAAACGCCGAGAGTAAAGTCCGAAGCCCTTATGGAAAAATAACATCTGATATGAAGCTTGTCCGAAACTGTTCACTCCTGTTTCAAAAGCCGAGAGACAAGACTTCGCCTCAGGTCGGCCGAGGGTTGGTGACAAACAGCCTCGTCTCAGGCCGAGACCCTGTCGTAGAGACCCTGTTGTAGACACCTTCGTCTCAGGCCGAGACTTGGTGACGAATACCTTCGTCCCCAATTGTGAAAGGGCAAGGCTTCCAGAACACTTTGGAACGCCAAGCAAGGGTGGGAAAGACCTTGAATCTCCCGCCTTCACAGTCGCATCACAACAAACATAGGACATGTGTTTAACATCCGGCCGGACTGCCGAAAGAACAAAAAGATCTCAGCCGTTAACAGCGATCACTTGGATCGCGGTCGCTTCGGCTTTCTGCCCGAGACTTAACCTGGATCACCGCCTCTCCGGCTCCCAGCACAAGGATCGGGACACGTGGCAAGCATCCGGACGAATAGGCGAAATGTTAGGCCGCATCCGGCCGTTGATCGCCTCTTCTCGATTCGGCAGCCCGCTCGTCATCATGGTGAAGGACGGGACAAGTGTCGAACATCCGAGCGAGGCGGAGCCGAGGGGTGGGAGGATCTCGACCGTCGGTTCGCCACCCGACCCCCTCAGGCCCTCCTATAAATACCAGCCTCCTTTGCCTTATCACTGTTTCCTCGCATTCTCTCTCTTCCTCTCCTCGCCAGAGTGTTCCCGCGAGCAGCTCCGCGAGCGTCTTTTCTTCTCCGGCCGCGAGTGTTCCACCAAGGTCGTCCGGGGACGTCTTGTCCATCGCCGGGGAGTTCCTTGTCGCCAGGGAGTCCTTAGTCTGAGGGTAAGCCTCAGCTCCAGCCTTCTCTTTTTTTTTATTCAAGTTCGGTAGTTTTTCTTCAGCCGAGAGTAGCTTTTCGGCCGAAAGCAGCTCGTCGTGCTCCTCGTCCAGACCCACTCCCCAGTCTTCTCTGTCATCCCCTTTTTCTTCGAACTCTTTCCTTTCTGGCATGGCGGACGAGGCAGAACCTGTCCCGGCTGCGGCCAAGCCTACCATTACAGGCCGTCGTCAGGTCGAGACGGTCTCAGACGTAGCTAGTGCTCTTGATGTCGAGGGAATTAAGAGCATAACTAACTACTATCTGATTCCCTCTTGGACGATTCCCATCCGGCCCGGGAGGCGTACAAGAGCCAACACAGTTCGGTCGGGGTGCTTCTCGATTTACGAGCATAGCTTCCGGGCGGGCTTTCGCCTTCCCCTTCATCCTTTTGTTGTAAACCTTTTGAACTTTTACAGACTGGCCCTATCTCAATTCTTTTCGAATTCCTGGCGGACGGTCTACGCTTACTTGGCCCTTAACTCCATTCTTGACTTCAACCCCTCTGTAAATATCTTCCGCTATCTCTTCAAGATCAAACCTCAGGGGAGGTCCTCTTGGTTTTACTTCGTCCCCCGGTTCGGCTGGGAGATCTTCTTTGGGAAGCCCTCGTCCATTCATCATTGGAAGGAGGACTTCTTTTTCGTTTCTCTGCCGGAGGGGGACAAGGGTGTTTGGCCCTTTCCTACCGAATGGGGGCCCTTGGCCGAGGGCATTTCCGACTGCCCAACCCTCAGCTCCGAACAGCTTGCGGACGCCCACCTCTTCGAGGATGACGCTCCATACAACATCGCGGAGCTTCTCGAGGACGAGGACAGGCTCATAGAGATGGGAGCCTGGCCGGACCCGTCGCACTCTCCTGCCCGGGCCTTTCCCTACCTTCCTCATGAAGATGCTCCGGGAGAGGCTGAGGCGAGAGCTACCGCGATCAGGGCTCCGGCCGAAGCCCGTCCGTCCGAAGAGGGCGTCGAAGCTATGGCCGGGGGTAAGTCGGCTTTGGGTCAAAAGTTACTGTTGAACTTTTGCTAACTCTTCTTATTTTCTGCTTTCAGAAATGTCTGGTCTCCGGGGCCTTATGAGCCGGATCTCCCGGCAGTCCGCACCGTCTCGACCGTCCAAGCCGCGGCCTGCGGAAGGGAGGGCGGTCGGAGGAGTTTCGGCCCCGAGCACTCGACCGATAAGGCAGACAGAGGCTTCTGCCGAAGGCCGCACGGCTGTCGCTGCTCTCGAGAGGGAGCGACGGAAGGGGAAGAGGTCGCCGGGGGGAGCGGGCGGCCCGAGAAGCGGAGACGGCCGGACTACCTCAATGAGAGGGAATTTGCCCCGACGACCAAGAGGCCGGTTTCGGGAAGGGACGCTCCGCTTTCGTCACCTCCCCAGCCGCAGATGGATGACTCCCCTTCGGCTACCGGCGCCGCCACGGAGACAGTGCTGTCGTACCCCTTCGGGGCGGCCAGGACCCATATGTCCCGGGAGTACGGGCACGAGCCATGGCGCCCGGACACGGGGGTCTTCACAAACGACAGTCTGGATGACTCCCGGACGTGCCTGCGCCTAGCTTGGGGCTTAACCCTCCCGATGGCCGGGGACGAGATCAGGGAGCTTTCTTTGGAAGGCATGTCCCTGCAATGCGTCCGGCACGTCATCCAGGTGAGAGCCCCCTTCTCGTCCTTACTTCTTGCTGTCTTGGTTAGTTGCTTCGTCTCACGTTCTCCTTTCTTTCGGCTGCAGGCCGCGGTCATGTGCGGGGCTCTTGCCCTCTGCCACGCCCTTATCCAGCAAAAGCTTTAGGACGTCGACCTGGCCTCGGACCAGCTGGCCTCAGGAAAGGTGGACTCGGTGCAGCGAGACTTCGAGGCCAACATTGATGCCCTAATCGGGGCCAACTCGTGGTTGCGGTTCGAGCTGGACGGGCAGAAGGAGGTGATCTTCACCACCTCGGAGGCCAAGAAGAAGGCCGAGAAGTAGCTGGACCGGGCCCGGGCCGAGATCGCGTCCTTGAAGGCCGAGATCTAGGACAAGGGCAAGGAGCGGGACGAGGAGCGCCGTCGCCACGCCGAGGAGGTATCGGCCCTGAAGGCGGACTTGGAGGTCAAGACCAAGGAAGCCGACGACGTCACTCGCACGGCCGTGGCGAGCTACAAGGAGGGCCCGGAGTATGCCGACGAGATACTCGAGGCCGGGGCTAGGGCGGCCTCGACCATGTTTGATCTGGGGATGGCCATTGCCCAAAAGGCGTGTCCGGACACAGATCTGACTGTCTTTGGCTTCCCTACCGAGGAAGAGGGCGAAGAGATCTTAGCCTGGTGGCGAGAGCTCAAGGCCGAGAGATCCCCGGCTTCTCCAGAAGATGCCACGGCGGGTTCGGGTCGTGCTTCTCCTCCAGTGTCTCCCGGCCATACTCCTGTTGATGTGAACGGCGACGAGGCTGATAGCTAATCCGGGGGCTTGTCCCGGTTATTTTTGTTTTCCAGATGCCGACGCCAGGCACACGACCCATTTTTGTACTCATATATATATAGAAGCATTTTGCTCTTGCTTGTTTCATGGCATGTCTTTCTGAGTAGATAGCCGAATTCGGTTCTGTACGTGGCCGAAGCCATACCGCTCCCGATACAGTTTGCATGGCCGAAGCCACTCCCGGTACGGTTTGCACGGACTTAAGAGTAGTGCCGTTCCCGATACGGTTTGCATGGCCGAAGCCACTCCCGGTATGGTTTACATGGACTTAAGAGTAGTGCCGCTCCCGATACGGTTTGCATGGCCGAAGCCACTCCCGGTACGGTTTACACGGACTTAAGAGTAGTGCCTCTCCCGATACGGTTTGCATGGCCGAAGCCACTCCCGGTACGGTTTACACGGACTTAAGAGTAATGCCGCTCCCGATACGGTTTGCATGGCCGAAGCCACTCCCGGTACGGTTTGCACGGACTTAAAAGTAGTGCCTCTCCCGATACAGTTTGCATGGCTGAAGCCACTCCCGGTACGGTTTGCACGGACTTAAGAGTAGTGCCGCTCCCGATACGGTTTGCATGGCCGAAGCCACTCCCGATACGATTTGCACGGACTTAAGAGTAGTGCTGCTCCCAATACGGTTTGCATGGCCGAAGCCACTCCCGGTACGGTTTACACGGACTTAAGAGTAGTGCCGCTCTCGATACGGTTTGCATGGCCGAAGCCACTCCCGGTACGGTTTACACGGACTTAAAATAATGCCGGACACAATACTTCGGAACAAAATACTCATTCGTGGTGTCCGGCTGAACCCCAGGAAAATAACTTACATGAAATAGCGCCGAAGGCACTCTACATTCCAGGTGCGAGGGAGAGGCTAGCCCGAAAGGGTCTCTAGCCGATAGGTCCCTCGTCGGATTACTTCTCTCACCCGATAAGGGCCCTCCCAGTTCGGAGAAAGCTTCCCTGCGGCTTTGGCTGGCTTGGACGCATGGGCGTTCCGCAACACGAGGTTCCCGGCTTCAAAACTTCGGGGATTCACTCGAGCGTTGTGATATCTCGCCATGCGTTGCTGATATGCCGCCAGCCGAATGCGAGCTTGATCCCTTGTTTCTTCTATAAGATCAAGGTGATCCCTTAGGGCTTCATCATTGTCCTTCGGATCATAAGTAAGAACCCTCGGTGATGGCAAGCCGACTTCGACAGGTATAACCACTTCCACTCTGTAGGCCATTCGGAATGGGGTTTCTCTTGTAGGGGTTCGGCTTGTTGTCCGATAAGCCCATAGAACGCTTGGCAGCTCTTCGACCCGTCGGCCTTTAGCCTTGCCGAGACGAGTCTTCAGTCCTCGCAATAGGCTTCGGTTAGTGACTTCGACTTGGCCATTCGTCCAAGGGTGTACTACCGAAGCGAATTTATGTAGAATACCGAAGCTTGCACAGTTGTCTTTGAACCGATGGCTGTCAAACTGCTTGCCATTATCTGAGATGATCGCCTGAGGGATGCCGTAGCGGCAAATGATGGACTTCCATACGAAGTTCCATGCATTACTATCTGTTATAGACGCGAGGGGATCAGCTTCGACCCACTTGGTGAAATAATCCACCACCACAATAAGGAATTTCCTCTGGCCAGTGGCCATGGGAAAAGGTCCCAAGATATCAATCCCCCACTGGGCGAAAGGCCAAGGGTCCGACAGAGGTGTCAGGAGGGTTGTTGACTGGTGAATGAGGGAGCTGTTGGGTTTTTTCTCGGTTTCTCTGGATCGCAAACGCAGCGGAAAACAAAATATTTACAGCGATTCGTTCCCGTTTCGAAATCTAAAATACAAGATAATCGGATTATCTTTTCTCACCGTGTGCGGATTCGAATCCGCAGCCGTTTGGTTCCGTCGGTGTGAAACCGCAATCCACGCAAGCGCCCGGCCTCTAGCGAAGTCCACGCGATCCTCCCCACGACGGATATCCTCGAGTTCGTCGTTCTTCGCAGCCCACGAAGCCTCCGCCGGTCGCCGCAATGATCGCCGCAGCGCGCGGACGATTTCCCGTCGAACGGGATTCGGAGAAGTGGCGAAGCAGATCTGGATCTGCCTGGGCATCAGAGAAAGACAGAAACTGAGGAGGGGCGGCTAGGGTTAGCAGCAGCTTGGCCTGCTCAGCCCATTCGCTATGTTTTATACTAACCACGCGGTTTTCATAAAAACCCCCGGTTTGTATAAAACCCACTTATTTATCCATCGCCTTGAGAATCATGTGCGTGTGACCCTCTAGGCCCAAGTACCAGTCCAGTTAATGGCCCAACAAGCCCAGTGACTCCTCACTGGCTTTATTAATTAATTAATAATCCTTTATTAATCAATGAATCAATCGAATTGATGTCGCACATCGAATTCGACCGGGCCTCCGATCACGTTGGGTGCCAAGCAACACCGCGTGAACCCGGAAGGTATTTGGGGTTAAGTAACCCACTCTTGGAACCTTTCCGTCGACAGTTACCGCGTGGATATAATCCTTCATTCGTACAATGCTCTCGAGTCAACTCAGGGTATGGCGAGCTGTCAAACCCTAACCGGTTGACTCACTTGGATTGGATGCCGCTGATGAATATCGGAAAACTCCTTTCCCGATATTATCGTCCGCCCTGGCCAGGGACTTTCGCGCATCCTTCCTAGATCATTCTCTCTCTAAGTACCAAGAGCGAATGATTCCTTATTGGCACACAATTCCCTTCGACGGTATTCCGCTGCACCCAATCCTTGGCGTATTAGAATCCCGTGGCTAGAGATTCGTAGACCAAGGTCAAAGTACAGAAGTCCACCGCCAAGGTGTCCTTGGTGTCTCAGGTCCGAGGACCATCCACGCAACTGCGACAATAGAATCAAGCTGGTTGACAGTGAGGTACAATACCATCCAGCGATTCAGTCGGATCAGTTCAGTGAACTCATTCTCCAATGAGCACCTACATATTCGCCTTAGTGTCTCCACACAAGTGACTTATGAGACCAGTCACCCTCATCATATGAGCAGGAGTAATCTGTACTGGTCTAACTGGATATCCGATGTCCTTCTCGGATATCCTCCGACTAGGAACGATTAAGAATATGTGTGTTTAAGTGATCAGTCTCAGTAGTATCATCTCATCATAATCTGATCACCATAGCACATATTCACGGACTTCATTATGGAACGATAATTAACGCGATTTACACATAATGAATATTATGCCATTTTATTAATAATGAACGAGATTTACATTGTTAGATTGGCTTGTAGGCCACCTAAACTAACAGGAGCTGTACCTCTGGCACTGGTCACAGCAGCGGACGAGAGCAGATGCGTCCTCTCGGAGTGTCGGCCACCAGTACCCTTGCCTCAAGAGTTTGTGGGTCAAGGCCCTTCCTCCTGCATGTGCCCCGCAAATTCCTTCATGTACTTTTCGAAGGGCATAATCGGCTTCGGCCGGGCCGAGACATCGAAGGAGTGGTCGGCCAAAGGACTTTGTATACAGCATACCCTCCAGAATTAGAAAATGGGAAGAGCGTTGCCGGACGCGCCTTGCTTCCTTCGGATCGGACGGGACCTCCTCTCAGAGGAGAAAGGCGATTAAGGGAGTCATCCAGGTCTCCGCTTCGGATTCATTCACTTTCATGACCTTGGATTCGCCGAGACTTGGCTCAGACAGTTCTTCTACTATGACCATTCGGCCTCCTCCCCCATCCTGAGTTGATGGTAGCCGGGAAAGAGCATCGGCTCGAGCGTTTTCGGCCCGAGGGATCTGCACAATCTCAAAAGAAATAAATTCAGCTAGGATCTTGCGGGTTACTTATAGATAGGACGCCATCAATGCGTCCCGGGCCTCGTACTCCCCGGTGACTTGGTTGGCGATAAACTGAGAGTCACTGAGCGCCCTTATCCTTTGCGCGCCGAGCCTTCTAGCGGCCCGAAGGCCTGATATAAGGGCTTCGTACTCAGCGATATTGTTGGTAGTTGGGAAGGAGAAGCGCAGTGCATACTCCGTGACGACCCCTTCTGGAGATGCCAAAATCCACTCGGCGCCACTGCCCGAAGAGCATGCGGATCTGTCAACGTATAGTTGCCATTCATCCGCCAAGGACAAAGGAGCCGAAGCAACTTCAGCTTCAGGATATGCTCTGACTACTTCCGGCTGAGTGGCCGAAGATGATTCGGGAGTGAGCTCGGCAATGAAGTCGGCCAAAGCTTGAGCTTTTATTGCGGTCCGAGGCCCATAAGAGATGTCGAACTCTCCCAGTTCGATTGCCCATTTCGCTAGCCTCCCGGACACTTCTGGCCGAGAGAGGACTTGCTTCAAAGGTTGATCTGTGAAGACCTTTATTAAATGCGCGAGGAAATAGGGCCGGAGCCTCCTCGCGGCAGCGACGAGGGCCAAGGCCAGCTTTTCGAGAGCCGGATACCGAAGCTCTGCTCCGTGGAGGGCTTGGCTTATATAATAAATTGGCCTTTAGACGCCATCTTCTTCCCGGACGAGGACATCACTGATAGCTGCTCCAGAAGCGGCAAGATAAACGAATAGCTGCTCTCCTGAGATCGGCTTAGATAAAACGTGAACATTGGAGAGATAAGCTTTCAGCTGATCGAAGGCCGACTGACACTCGTCCGTCCAGGAGAAATTGCTAGTCTTCTTTAGCAGCTTGAAGAAGGGGAAACAGTAATCCGCCGCCCTTGACATGAAGCGGCTTAATGCGGCAATCCTCCCACTTAGCTTTTGAACCTCTCGAACGTTCGCCGGAGGGGGCATCTGGATAATGGCTACGACCTTCGTAGGATTTGCCTCCACCCTTCGACGGGTGACCATGTAGCCGAGGAACTTCCCGGAGGCTATGCCGAAGGCGCACTTGGTAGGGTTCAGCTTCATTTTATATCTGCGCAAGGAGGAGAATGTCTCGGCCAAATCTGCCAGATGATCCGTAGCAATGCGGCTTTTCACCAGCATGTCGTCGATGTAGACCTCCATGTTGCGGCCGAGCTGCGGAGCGAACATCCTGTTGACGAGACGCTGATAAGTCGCTCCGGCATTCTTTAAGCCGAATGGCATCCGAGTGTGGCAGTGTAAGCCGAGGTCCATTGTAAAGCTTGTTTTGTCCTCATCGTTCGGATGCATTCGGATTTGGTGATAGCCTGAATAGGCATCGAGGAAGCTGAGCAGTTCATAGCCGGAAGTGGCGTCCACCATCTGGTCTATCCGAGGCAGCGGAAAACTGTCCATCGGACAAGCCTTGTTGAGGTTGGTGGAGTCCACACACATTTGCCACTTGCCGTCCTTTTTGGGCACCATCACTACATTAGCGATCCATTCGGGATGATGCACCTCTCGGAGATGTCCCGCGTTCTGCCCCTTTTGTACTTCAGCCTGGATGGACATCCTCCTTTCTTGATTGAAGGTGCACCTCTTCTGCTTGATCGAAGGCTGGTTTGGGTCGACGTGCAGCCGATGTTCTGCCACCTCCGGGTCGACTCCGGGCATGTCCGAAGGAGACCAGGCGAAGACATCGAGGTTTTCCTTCAAGAATTCGAGAAGTCTCTCGGCTTCAGTCTTCTCAAGGCCGGAACCTACCATTAGTGTCCGGCCTTCTCCTCCAGGAACCGGAACGGTTGTAAGTTCCTCTCCTGGGGACGCTTCGAGTGAAGATTCGATCGAAAGGGATTCGGCCGCAGCCTTTCCTTTGACCGAAATTATATAACATTGCCGGGCAGCTTCCTGATTTCCCTTGACTTCGCCGATTCCATGGCCGGTGCGGAACTTCAGCTTCTGATGGAAAGACGAAGGTACAGCTCCAATTCCTCCGATCAGCCTTCGGCCAAAAATGGCGTTGTAGGCCGAATCAACCTTTACGACGGCAAAATCCGTTTCAATGGTTAATTGCCAAGGGGTTGTACCTAGGGTTACAGGTAGCCGGACGATGCCTTCTACTCGGCAAGGTGCACCATTAAAGCCGAATAGAGGCCCCCGGTGAGGCTTCATATCAGCCTCATTTAAACCCATCTTTAGGAAACAATCGTAAAAAGTACATTGGGAGCACTTCCATTATAAACAAAGATACGATGAACATCGTAACTTTTCATTACAGCATTTACAACAAGGGCATCGTCGTGAGGGACCTGAACGTCAGTCAGATCTTCCTGGTCGAAGATGATGTCTTCTTGACGAAACCGCTTCGGCCCGGCATCGATTGCTGCTATCTCTGCCGCAACATCGGCTCAACGGCGCCTTGCTCCCTCTCCCAGTCCTCCGGATATCATCATAATCGACCCGACACTGGGTCGTTGGTGCGATGCTTCTGCCGGGACTGAAGTCACTTTCGGTTGAGATGGGGCTTCTTTATCCGGGAGTTGCCGTTGCCTTGCTGCTTCGGGGACGTCCCGGTTCTGCCGCTGTTGAGGCTGCACTCGTCGATACTGCGATAGACGGCCTTCCCGGATGAGGCGATCGATCTCCTCCCGAAAGTGTCGGCATTCGTCAGTCGAATGGCCGGTTTCCCGATGGTACTCGCAGTATTTCCGGGAGTCCATTCGGCGAGGATCAATCTTGATGCGCTCAGGCTGCCGAAGCATACCTCTCACCTCCATGAGCATCCGGGAAGGTGGAGCAGGTAGTGGCAGATATCGCTGTTGCGGATCCCGGCGCTTGTCTCGGTCCCATTCTTCTCTCCGGTATCGCTTGCGAGAGGGTTCCTGATCTTCTGGGCAAAGACGAACCGTTGGAGGGGTAACCGCCGATACTGCCTCGGCGGTACTCTTGCCCTTGGACATCATCAAGGCCTCCCGGTTGATATACTTATGAGCCCGAGCCACCAGGTTCTAGAAGGTGGGAGGATTGCGCTTTCCAATGGAGCTGAGAAGCCCTTCGTCCGTGCATCCACTGATTATGGCTAAGACCGCAATCGAACTGTCCAGGTTTGGAATCTGGGTTGCTTCCGCCTGGAACTTGGTAAAATACTCTTGAAGGGTCTCGGTCGGTCCTTGCCGAATGGCAAGCAGACTGGCCGAGGTTTTACATTGCCGAGTGGCATCATAGAATTGGTCGATAAACAGTTGGTCTAACTGCACTAGAGAGTGAATGGAATTGGGAGCCAACGTTTCAAACCAAGTCAATGCTATTTTTTTTAGGGTGAGGGGGAAGAGACGGCAGTGGACTGCCTCGGAAACCCCTCGGACGGAGAGGTAGGAATTGAATCTCTGGAAGTGGCAGACCGGATCTGTCATTCCATCATACAGAGGTCCTTTCGGCAGTTTAAAGTTTGAAGGTATCTCGATGGCCAGAAGCTCTGAAGAGAAAGGAGTCTGCTCCAAGATGGTGCTGGCGAGAGGTGCTCCATACGGCCGGGATACCATCTGTTGCATTTCCTTCCTCATTGCTGTCAGTCGCCAATTCAGATCCAGAGCGGTTGAAGTGGTGGCCGAACGTCCTTCGGCTTTGGTCTGATGAAATCCGGACGAAGCATAGTCCGGTTCCGTCAGGATATGACTGGCGCGAGGAACTCGGCCTTGTGGCCCAAACGGCTCGCTGCGTACCGAAACCGCTTCGTCGTGGAATGCCCGTGAGGGTGTTGGCTGTGCCCTCGCAACTTAAGCAGGACATAATTGAGGAGGAGGTACCTGTTGTGGGGGCTGATTCAGCAACCCCATATGCTGGGCGATAGCAGACACCATATCTCGCAAAGGCGTCAAGGAGGTGACAGTAGCGGCCAGTGTGGCCACTTGCTGCTGAAGTTCTTCCACCCGATTGTCTCTGGGAGCGAGGGACTCCGGTATAACTGGAAGGACGGAACCTTGTGGAAGAACAGATGAAGCACCTTCGGAGTGGAGTGCCTGCGCTGGAGTCGCCCGCGTCTCTGCCTCGTCTTGGCCGGATCGTCTGGTCACCGGACGATAAGACATGACCTCTTGTTGGTTTCCCATAGACGGCGCCACGTGATGTAGCCGAAGCTATTACGGTCGGATTCCGAGACTAGAATACGAGATAGTAATCAGATCGGAAAAGGGAGCGACAGGGATCTGGAACGAGACTGGGGAGGAGTACGGGATCGAAGCTCCGAGGTCGAGAGGTACCCGGACGAAGACTTGCCGGGGGCGAAGTTGAAACTTCGTTGGCCGAAGGGGACCCGGCCGGCGAAGAGCGAGGCCGAGACCTTTGGAGGAAGAAAACCAAGACCGGTGGCCGAGGCCGACCCGGACGAAGGGGTCGGCGAAGATTTGAACCGAGGCCCCTGCAAGAAGAAGAACCAGTCAGTGAGGGTCCCGGGCTTCGGCCCAAGAAAACCCCCTCCGATGGCTAAGTTAGCTTATAAAGAAGATTCGATTCATAAGGGAAGGAAGAAGAAGAAGCTTAAGTGCTTTGGACTATAGTCCTTGGTCATTCGACATACTTTTTGTAATAAATAGCTTTCTATTTATAATCGGAGGATAAAGATTACCTCGTTGTTGCAGCCGATATAGGACTATGTTTTAGGTTACTGATAAACCGCCATAGCGCCTAACAACCCACCGGAGTGGGCCGGATATGGCTGCTGGGCCGAAGGCCGCTGTTGGGCCGAATGCCGCTAGTGGGCTGAAAGCCGCTTGTGGGCCGCTATTGGGCCGAAGACAATTGAGCTGAAGGCCGCTTGCTGGGCCGCTAATGGGCCGAATCGGATTCTGCCCCATCACACCACATGAGATGCAGCCCAAAAAATGTTTTTTTAATTTTATTAAGGTGGGGTCTATCATGTGCAACATGTTGTATAATTTGATATGTGATTGAATGATTCAAACAAGTTCAGAAAATAAAAATTGAACTCTATTTTATTGGGCTCGTTCCAATAAAAGTGTTTATTTCTATTCATAGATCGAGTTGATTTTTAAAATTTAAAAAAGAAATGGATCATTCAATCATAGATCGAGTTATATAGACATGTTGGACATGGTATATCCAACCTTAAAAAAATTAATTTTTTAGGCTACATCCTATATGGTGCCGCAAGTATTATTGTTACAGGTTGATACACTCACTTGGAGCTGGGATATTCTAAAACTCACTTCACCTGTGAGATGTTTGGCAAAGCTTTTAGTTAGTAGTTATTTTTTGCTTTTATTTTCTTGAGTGGAAATAATGATGAGTACTTTTTAGTCATTACATAAGTCAAACCTTCTTAGACAACTTTATGTTAACCATGATCCAAGAAACTCCAATTTCTAATTTGTTTAGAAGTTAAAATATATAACCCGCTTTGAAGACCTAGTGTCCTCTTCTGAAGATAACCAAATATGAAACTTAGAAAACATAAAATGCTTCCAGCCGATGTCGTACTGCAACTCTATACTATCGCACTGAGTGAATTCAGTCTAAACTTGTACTTAAAAGATCGTTCTCTGTTCCTCTCCACGTACTATAGCTCAGTGGTACCAGGTAGCTTTAGCAGGATAGGGGGGGAGCGCCCAAACTCGAACCTGGGTGGGTGTTGTTTCTTAATTTGTATGAACTGTGTCCTACCATTGCGATAGAGACCTCAAAAAAAGGAAAAAAAAAAAAGAAGGCTTATCCGCCCACATTACCCCACACCAAGCCATGCATGCATGGTTTCAGACCCTCCATAGCAAACTGATCTCCCGTTCACGACCAGTCCTACCCACCATCACCTCCTGCTGTCTCGGTGACCCCATGGGCCGTGTCCAACAAGCCATGTGAGTATCTCGGAGCTCTGCCAAAAGCGACAGCAAAACACCAAACCCCAGCAAAACCCATGCATGCAGTCATATTTTTCGGCTGGTCCACCGCCACCCACCGGGCCGGCACTGCGAGGTGGACTGCGCACACATCCGTCAACCAGGAAGGGCACCATATATGGAGCCCTGCCACGACGACGACGTCAGGGAGATGGAGGACGGCAGCTGGGTATCTAGCAAAGGCGACAAGAGGTGGGTGTGGACAGGGAGAGGAGAGGACAAATGGCCGGGAAGACGTTGGGGACTGGTTGACGCCGGGGACGGCGGGGCGGCGCTTTGTCGACATCCGGCGTTGTCCTGATCCTTCCACGGCCCGGCTGATGGGGACAAAGGAGGGAGGACAGACCTCAGGCCTTCCCGTTTAACCTACTCATGACAGCAACCCTTGTGAAGCGCCCATCGACGTTGGAGCTGTGCCTTCGCACTGGGGCAATACTATTTGCTTTCCGTTAGGTTCCGGGCGAAGATCACCTCATGCAACGACTGTAAGAACTCTTGTAAATGTCTATCCGATATTGTCACATCAAATGCATGAATTTTAAGAGATGGGGTAATATTTGTTGCGCCGCGTTCCTAAAGTTTTTGTACTTTTATTTTTGAAAATTTATCAAGTTGGGAAAGGGCCTAGCTCGGCATCATCTGTACCATCTGATCTTAAATTAGACGGTTATAAAAATTTAAGAAAAAATGGATCGTGCACTCATGCGATCCAATGTGCGGTGCACAACACAGCAAGTACAACTCTAAGTGACGAGTAGTACCGGATTCTCACCTTGCACATCTTATAAGAGGAGAAGGATCTCAGAGCGGATCTAATTCATATTCAGTGGGGTCCTATGACCTACTCAATTTTGTAAAATTTAGGAAGATCTATTAATTTTGGTCTATTAGAGTGATTGATCCACTACTCATAACTTATTATCGGAACCTTACTGACAGATTGAGTTCAATAGAGTGACCACATTAACTCATTGTCTGAGTGATCTCACTGAACAAAATTTCTGCATCCGTCATTATTTGTGCCTGATTTGACAATACAAATGTGACTTTAGGATTTTGCAATTACTGAAGTCTCAAGCTCTTAGATTATTCTCTTGAGGTATCCTCATCCTTTAAATGCTCGCGGAGTAGATCTTATCTTATGATGATCTTAAAACATTCAACAGATGATGATGATGATGATGGAGAGAGTAGCTTAAGAGAATATATCTAGAGAACGAGGAATAGCATCACCCATCGCACGCTTAACTGTTTGCTTATGGACATCGTTAGCCTACCCTTAGAATATGTTCAAAGTTTTGTAAATGGTATCCTAAACATCTTCAACATTTGTGCCCGTACCCATAAAATCTAAGGGCAGGTCAATTATTTTTGTCCTTAACTAAACAGTATTAAGAATGAAGATATAAGTACGTATAACATTTTTAAACTGTAGGGGTACTTGAGACAAGAACTTGTTATAGGGGCATAGGTAGAACCCTCAAAGATTACAGGGGTATATCTGGCCTGTTTTTAATCAATCACAAGCTTTTGATACGTAAGTGATGTTACGAAACCTCCTGTTCCATCCACGCTTTTGATACATTTATTTTAAAGAATTTTGTTTCATAGTCACTCTGGAGTACTCTAATGAGGATTACATCTTAAGGATGCGGCCTATTAAGATGATATTTATGGGATTAGAGAGGTCTTTCATTTTGATACATGTTTTGTCCCTGGCATCGATGAAATTTGGCCATTTTGTGGTCAAATATATATTACACTATCAGACTTTATGATAATTGCAGAGATGTCATTATGTACCTAAACAACTTACTCAAATTTGATTGGAATCCTACAACTATATCATAAAAGAATAAAACACTAATAGGTGGGGACGGAGGACTTGACATTCACAAGGACTGATCGACCTTTATGTGTATTTATAGGATATTCGATCGTTGTATATATTAGATAGCTCTATATCGGTATTAATTTTGATATTGCTACTAATAATGGGTGTTTAAGTCATTCTCTGTCAATTTATTTAGTCATACACATTTATTATATGCTTGAACTTATATTAAAATGGTTAATTTAGAGTTTAATCCTTGAGAATAAATAAGATTTTCTCTTCTCTCTATGCTCCACCCTCACCTTTTCTTTGTCACCCTTCTTTGTATTTTTGTAATATCAAATTTTAATCTTAACAATGTAAATGTCAGAACATTCAAGCAAAACTAATATTCCAACCAAACGGGAACATTAAGACGTGTTTTATCGGTAACTAAGATGCAACAGTAGAAGAAAAAGTGGAAAGAAGAATGAATAGCGTAATGGGCTGTAAAAGTAAGTCACAACGTTATAATAATTAAGGTTTTTTACATATATACCCTTCAAATACACTATATTTGCATATATACTCCTAACTCTCACGTATTAGTATCAATACTCTTGAAATCTTTAGAAAGTCGCACTTATATCCCTCAATCTACTGATTTTGTATAAATACCCTTAGATTCAGTAATATTTTGCATATATACTCCTCAATTCACTAACATCTTGCATTATGTACCCCCGACACCTCCGATGATATCATGAGTTATGCAATGTTTTTGACACATTTCATTGAATTAACCTAAGTTTGACGGGAGGTGCATAAATGCAATATTTTGAAGTGAGAGTCGGGGGTATACATGCAAATACGGTGTGTTTGAGGGGTATGTATGTAAAAAAACCCTAATAATTAATTGATACTATACAACGAGGTAAACTACAGCAAGAAAACATTAGAGGATAATTCTCTTTAAAATAAATTTTGTACCATAGGAAGTTGGCAATCAATTCTCCTGATACAATGACACTTTTCAATGCCAATGCTAAAGTCCACTCTTGCTAGGTAACATGGTCCGAGGATGAAGAATGGACATAGCGTCAACGGAGGCTCAGAATATGCAAAAGAAGAGAGAAGTCATACAAAAATGAAGAAAGAAGAAAATTAGATGAAGAATCTTGTTGTTGGAGTTTTCTTGAGAAGAACAACCTCCTATTCGTTTTTTCCCTAAATGTCTACCTAGTAAGACCCACATGGGGGTCTTCTTGCATCCTCATGAATGGATAAGTCCACCATTCACTCCCCATTCGGTGGAGGTGATTGATCTCCTCATATATGGGGTGATGAAATAAAGCTAATTGAAAACTAACATGAAAAAATGTTTTTTTTTTTACTTTTTTTATCTTTATAATCTTTCAATATTTTATATTTATCCTTGTAATCTTCATATTTATTATCAATCTTCTATGATCTTTGAACCTTCTTCAAAAACTCTCTTTGGTTTGCAATTGTGAAAAGAAAAGAAATATTAATTCACGGACCATTTCTTCCATGTACATACATACAAGGAATATTCCATGAATGTTCTTAACTTCTTTTTTTTTCTAATTGAATGGGCTTTTTAAGGATAGTCTAAAGATTGTGGGGTAAAAGTAAAGAAAAAACTGAAAAAAAAGGTTTAGAGTTGAATACCAAAGCCCTCTGAACTTCTCCACATCATGGTGTTCACATTGATGTGGAGAAATCGATCACTAATGAACTCAAATTGTGTGAAATAGTGGCTTTACTTCAAATGTGAAATGTTTGAGTCGATTTCGAATTCAAATGGACAAAAGTAAAGAGAAAGCGTTGAAGTGTCACTTGTACTTTCTAATAAGGCACCGGCACCTTCAAGGAAACGGCCTCAAAACAAAAGAAAAGTCCAAATGTTGACATGCATTCTTTTACTAAGGAAATAGGTGTGAACCTTGTGAAGGAGAAAAAGCAACCTTAGTAGGTAGCTTCTAGTCATAAAGCAAGGTTCAAAATCTAGTAAGATTATGCTTTTTTGCTTTCTTGACCAATTAATAGTTGAATCTAGAAGGTAATAGAATGAGCATCAATTGGAAAAGGAAAATGATAAAATAACATTATTTCTTAACATCATTTTTTAACATACCTAAGTGGCAATCATACATTGAAAGGTGAGACTATTAAAGTTGTGGGACCATAACCCTTTAGTCCAGTGTTTGATTGTCATCTAAATGTCAAAAAGTGATGTTAGGAACAATGTTACTATATTGTTTTCCATTAGAAAATAGTGACGCTAAGGGCACAGAATGTCCAGTAAATGCTAAATCTGTGGTAAGTGGGCGAAAAATTAGCCTTTTATAAATGTTAAATGCTTAGGCTTTCTCTAGTGACTCTTTGAGTTGAAGGCTACGCATTGGAAGCTTTCATGAGGTCTAGGATATTAAGAAATTAAGCTTCAAGGAAGCTCAAGTCTTTTGAGTTTTCCAAAGCTTCATTTCATGATATTTGCACTTCATTTTTGCGCCTAATTTGCTCCATCTTGTACTTCGGAAATTGAGTTATTCATTTATTTATCCACTCTTATAAGGGGAATTTTTTTATTTTCTTTATTTTTCCTGTTTTCTCATAGTATGAGGGAAAAGAATAGTTAGGGGCTTAGCCTTTTATTGAGTATTTATGATGCAAAGAGTTTGTGATTAGTAAGCTCACATTAGATCAACGTGGCGCAACAGACACGTTCTCCGTTGAATACTCGGGTTCGAAGCCTGCGAAGGTACTCTCCTTTTGCGCGCTTAATCTGGCAGTATGCCGAATTTCGAATCTAAGATCTTGGTTAGGAATTCTCCTCTCTGTTATCACTAGTCTACTCATTCAAAAAAAAAAGATCAACTATATATCAATTAGTGGGTACAGTAGTGGTAATTTCTGGTACGGAATATTCAGAGGGTTTGGGAAGTGGCATCTATATAGGTTGGAAACAAGATAGGGCACTATGCTAAGCATTTCATGCCTTGTCTTCTAATAGGTGATCTTTTAAACGGGACGATAAATTTTCTCCTTCGAAATTCCAAGGATTAATTATTCACTATACCCTTCTGATCCATCTTTAGATGCAAACATCAATTATCAAAAATTCTAGCTTTGTGGTCATACTCTCATCAAGGACAGCATATGATGGAGTAATATTTGCTGCAGTGCCCTCTTGTTGTTGTGCCAGGCATTCTAGCTAGCAAGTTTAAAAGAAAAATTAAACTTTCTTTAAGCTTGTCTTATGCCCCCACATTTCTGTGCAGACTGATGTCTAATCAGATAACTATTGTTGGACTTGACCCATTAAGGATATTTTTTTAACTGTTCAATGGAGTTCTTTTTTTGATATTTTTAGAAGTTTTTAAGTCACCAAATATGAGGTCAGTCTCTACGACATGTGGGATCTGACCTTTAAATTTTTCATTTTTTTAAACTTTCTGCAATGCCTCCTCACCTTTAAAAATTCTTTTATTTTTTAGAATTCTTTTGAGGTCGGCTCCATCATGCCTGACACATAGGTACAACTTGACCTTTGATTGGATGATAAAAAATAAATAAAAAATGCGCTCAATAAATAGTGAGTCGTCCGATCTAAAAGTGTTCATTAGGCTCATTTCTTTTTTATTTTTTAGAATTTTTTGAATCATTGGAGATTGGGTTATCTAACCATGTTGGGCATGGTGGGGTCAACCATAAAAAATTTAAAAAACAAAAAAAAATAAAGTTACACTCCATGTTGTACACCAAGCGGCTGGACTACATAGGATGCAACAAGTATAACTCAGTACATATCTCTACTTCGTACTCAAAGTGACGCCAAAAAAGAAACCACACGAATAGAAATATATACGTAGAATGTTTTTTTTCTTAAATCGTGCAGCATTGCAATCCTAACTTGATCATATACTCGTACCAATACATTAATCAGTTAGAATAGTAGTTAGAATAGTGGCAGCATGGCAATTATCATCTAACTACTTGTGCTTTAAAATATGGATTTGCTAATGATCTATAGGTAGGCAAATGCACGAGAATTTTTCTATCGCCTGACGATTTATGTCAATTTTTGTGTCTTCTAATGATATACTACTCACAAATTAGAGAAGAAATTTGACAATTTCCATAAGGGTAAATCTCCATAACAATAAGCCTTTATTAGGTTCTTGGCTCATTAAGGGCATATTTGGTTCTATATAAAATGTAATCAAATGGAAAAATAATTTCACGGAATAGTTTTTATGGAAAAATTATATCTCTTGGAAAGCATTTTCATTTATTTGTTTTCCTGTAAAACTGTCACATCTTTTAAGTTTTAAGGGTATAAGTGTAAACCTTTACATGTTAAGCTTTTAAAAGGGTATAAGTGTATATAACAGGTTAAGTTTTAAGGGTATAAGTGTAAATAAAATTTAAAGGTCCATTTGTATGTTTGCTTAGTATTTCTCCTCTATCAAGCATGTACTTCACGCCACTCCTGTCCTAAAAGAGTAATGTTTGCTGCATTGAGGGTCAGTGTAGGCCGAGTCATCTTACAATGCAAGATGACATTGGTCCATCTAAGTAGGGATCACATAGGTTGAACAATTTTTTCTATGGGAAGGTCACACAAGTATTAAATGCGAGTGCAAGATTTTGAATATGACAAATGATGTAGCCGAAGCTATCACGACCGGGTTCCGAGGCTAGAATCCGGTATTGAGATCCGAATCTGGATCGGATCCGAGAAGAGGCCCGACGGGGATCCAGACTGCGGCGAAAGCGGAGATGTGGCCGAAGATCCGAGGCCGAGGGTCGCCCGGTCGTGTGTGGGCTAGCCTTTGAAAGGCGCAGCCGAAGTCCCTCCTGTTGAAGGGCAGCCGGTGCGGAGCCGAGGTACCTTCAGGCGAGGAGGACCAGCCAGCGAATGGCGTCGAGACCGGAGGAAGAAGCCCGAGGTCGGCGGCCGAGACCGACTCGGCAAGGTCGGCGAAGATTCAAGCCGAGCCCCTACAGGAGGGAAAGAAGAAGAAGAACCAGTCAGTAGGAGTCCCGGGCTTCGGCCCTTAGGAACCCCCTCCGATGGTTAAGTTAGCTTCTGAAGATGATTCGATTCAGAAGTCAAAGAGGTGGAAGAAGCAGCTTTAATACTTTTTGGACTGTAGTCCTTAAGGGTCACGAAGACATATCTTTGGCAATAAATAGCGGTGTATTTATAGCGGAGAATAGAGGATGTTTAACGGTGGCTGCCGATATAGGACTATATTCTGGGTTTATTGGTAAACCGCCATAGTGCCTAACCCTCCCACTGGAGTGGGCTAGATACAGCTATTGGGCCGAAGGGGGTTGGGCCGCTGATGGGCCGAAGCCTACTGGGCCGAGGGGTGCTGAGCCGCTAACGGGCCGAAGGCTATTGGGCCGCTGACGGGCCGAAGAGCACAGGACTGCTTACTGGGCCGAGGGCCGGTGGGGCGCTACCGGGCCGAAGGCCGCCAGGGGGCATTTTACTGCTGCAGTTGGGCTGATCATAGCGTTGGGCCTGCTTTAATGGGCCGAATCGGATTCTGCCTTATCACATAGCCCCCCACTCTTGTCTTCCTCAGATTTATGAGATGGCGAGAGTATAGTCCGAAGCCTTCCTGGGGAAATAACGTGACAGTCGCTATCTGAAGCTTTCTGCTTTGTTATGAAGAGAAAACGCCCTCGGTCGTCCGAGGGTCAGTAGCCATTAGTCTCGTCTTTGTTCGGGATGTAGTGACGAATGCCTTCGTCCTCAATTGCGAAGGGACGAGTCTTCTGGCTATGTCAGGCTTGATAGATGGACGGGACAGACGTCGAGTTCTCCGTCAGAACGGTCGCGTCGTGAGGAAACACAGGACACGCGTCGCGTATCCGGCCGCCCCGTTAAAAACACAAGAGGATCCCGGCCGTGCCCGGTGATCTCGCGGATCACGGGTCACTTCGGCCCTCTGCCCGAGACCTCACTCGGATTGCCGCCTTTTCCTTCCTCGGTACGCGGATTGGGATACGTGGCGAGCATCCGAGTGATCAGCCAAAGGGTTGGATCGCTCTCGGCCATTGATTATCTCCCCTCGATCCCGGAGTCGGACTGTCATCATTGCCGAAGGACGGTGCACGTGGCGCGCATCCGAGAGGGGCGATGTCGATGAGGGGGAGGATCCTGGCCGTTGATTTCGGCGGGAGATGTTTTCAATTTAGCCTATAAATAGGAGCCCTCCCCTGGGCACTGTTCCGCTCCCTTCTTCCTGCACCTGCGTTTTCCTGCAACCATCCGAGCCTTCTTGCTTCTCCGGCGAAGAACGGGCCATTGAAGGTGCCTCCGAGCGCGCTGTCTGTCGCCGGGAGCTCTCTATTGCCTGGAGTTGTTGCCGGGGAAGCTTCTATTGCTTGAGAGGCAGTGGGCAATCGAGGAGATCTTTTTTTGAGGGTAAGCCTCAATTTTTCTTCCTCTGCTCCGTGATCCATGTCCCGTAGTTCTCCTTCGGCTGGTAGCAGTTCTTCGGCCGAAGGTTATTCTTCGTCTCAGCCTTCTGAATCCTCCTTGTCATCTCCTCTCTCTTCGAACTCCCTTGCTTCTCTTATGGCGGATGAGGCCGAATCGTCCGACGCCGAGGAGGCCGAAGAGGTTCTCGCCACGGGTCAGGCTTCCTCCTCCGGCCGTCGTCGGCCCGAGACTGCTTTGGAGGCGGCCTGCACTCTTAATGACGATGGGGTCAAGTACCTTGCCTCCTACTATCAGCTCCCATCGTGGATGACCCCCTATCGGCCCGGTACGAACACTAGGGCCAATTCTCCTCGTCCGGGTAGCTTTTCCATTTATGAGGAAAACTTCCGGGCGGGTTTTCGCCTTCCCCTTTCCACCTTCGTAATCAATCTCTTGTGCTTTTACGGGTTAGCCCCGTCTTAATTTTTCCCTAACTCTTGGCGCACAGTTTATGCCTTCTTGGCTGTGCTTGCCTACATTGAGATTACCCCTTCGGTTAACATCTTCCGCTATCTCTTCAAGATACAGCAGTAGGGGAGATCTGAGTGGTACAGTTTCGTCCCTCGCCTCGGCCGGGGTATCTTTTCCGGGAAGCCTTCGTCCATTCATGATTGGAAGAGGAGCTTTATCTTGATCTCTCTCCCGGAGAAGGAGAAGAGTGTGTGGCCCTTCCCCAGTGAGTGGGCACCACTGGCTGAAGGCCTCTCCAATCCGCCTTCTCTTAACTCCGATCAGCTTCATATCGTGGGCCTCATAGAAGCCTCGGCTCCGTACGATATAGCGGAGCTTTTCAACGAAACGGAGCAGCTCGTGCAGGCTGGGGCGTGGCCGGATCCGACGAAGGATCCTCCGTGGGCCTCTCCTTATCTTCCTCCCGAGGAGGTCCCGGGGGAGACTGAAGGAGCTGCTGAGGTCGCGTCTCCGGCCGAAGCTCCTCCGATCGAAGTGGGTGCTGAGGCTTCGGCCGAGGGTAAGTTGGTCTTGAATCGTGGAGTTACGCGCTGTGAGTCATTAACCCCTCTCTCTTCTGTTTGCAGCAATGTCTGGGATTCGAGGTCTCCTCAGTCGGATGGCCCAGCAGTCCGGCCGATCTCAATCGTTCCGACCGCAGGCGGCGGGAGGGGCCGGACGAGGCGTGGCTTCGAGTGTCCGGGCCGCGATAACAACAGCGGCTTCCGTCGAGGGCCGCGCTGCTGCTGCTGCTCTAGAGAGAGAGAGAAAAGGCAAGTCGGTCGCCCGAAGGGGCGGCCGACTATCGAAGCGGGACCGGGTGGATGAGCCCGGCGAAACAGATCCTGCCCCGGCAGCTAAGAGGCCAACCGCTGCCCGAGGGGCCCCGCTGTCGTCGCCCCCCGAAGCGCCGAGGACGAGCTGAAGTAGCTGTCCGAGAATGAACTGGCGTCGCTGACCGCCCAACTGTCGGTCCAGGTAAAAAACTTCTTTATGCGCCTCGGTCTAATATTTCCCTTGGCTCGTTTCGGGGTTGCTGATTTCTGTTTGCTTTTGGCTATAGGCCGCGGTCACGTGTGGTACCCTGATTCGCCGTCAGGTGGCTATCCATCAAAAACTCCGGGACGACGAACAAGCATCGGACCAGTCGGCTTCTGGCAGGGGCGCCCCGGCGCGACGTGGTTTTGAGGCCAGCGTCGACTGGCTTCTGGAGGCAAATGCCCGGATGCGGGCTGAGCTGGAGGAGCAAAAGGAGGCGACTCACGCTTCCTCCGAGGCCAAGTCGAAGGCCAAGCGGGAGAAGGAGAAGGCCGAGAAGGAGCTGGAGGCGGTCCGGGCCAAAAATAAAACTCTTAAGGCCGAGATCCAGGACAAGGCCGCCCAGCGGGTCTCGGACCGCCGCCGCCATGCCGAGGAGATGTCGGATCTGAGGCTAGATCTGGAGGCTAAGGCCGAAGAGGCTGCTCGCACAGCCGTAGCCAGCTATAAGGCTGGCCCATATTATGCCGAGGAGATAATCCAGGTCCAGCTGTTAGCGGCTTCGTCCGTATTCAGCATAGGGCTGGCCGCTGCCCAAAAGACGTGTACGGCCGTGCACCTGACCGGCATCGTCCTTCCAATGGACGAGGAAGGCGAAGAGCTCCTATCTTGGTGGAAGGAGCTCAAGGCTGAAAGAGTTTCGGCCTTGGTGGAAGGCGATGCGGCCGTTCCTGACGAGGCAACTCCTGTGGATACCGCCCCTGCCGAGGCCGTTCAGGTCGATGATTCTCCCTCCCCATCTCTTGGCCAGAGCCCCATTGATGTGGATGGTGAGAACACCGAAGGCTAATACGGGGGCTTGTCCCGATTTTTGTTTTAACTTCTCTTGAAAGACTGTGGCCAGATGTACGGCCGATTTTGTACTCTGTTTTTCATGTATACAAAAAGCATTTTGTTTCTTCTTTGCGTTCTGAATGGATGACCGAGTCTGGTTCTTCTTGTGTCCGAGACCCTATTGCTGTTTTAGATGCGGCTCGCACGGTCGAAGCCTAATCCAGATTCGGATATGGTCTTTGGAGAATAATGTCGCTCCCGATATGGTTTGCGTAGCCGAGGCCACTACCGATACCATGCCGCTCCCGATACGGTTTGCATGGCCGAAGCCACTCCCGGTATGGTTTACACGGATTTAGAGAAAATACCATGCCGCTCCCGATACGGTTTGCATGGCCGAAGCCACTCCCGGTACAGTTTACACGGACTTAGAGAAAATACCATGCCGCTCCCGATACGGTTTGCATGGCCGAAGCCACTCCCGGTACGGTTTACACGGACTTAGAGAAAATACCATGCCGCTCCCGATACGGTTTGCATGGCCGAAGCCACTCCCGGTACGATTTACACGGACTGATAAAATACCATGCCGCTCCCGATACAGTTTGCATGGCCGAAGCCACTCCCGGTACGGTTTACACGGACTTAGAGAAAATACCATGCCGCTCCCGATACGGTTTGCATGGCCGAAGCCACTCCCGGTACGGTTTACACGGTCTTAGAGAAAATACCATGCCGCTCCCGATACGGTTTGTATGGCCGAAGCCACTCCCGGTACGGTTTACACGAACTTAGAGAAAATACCATGCCGCTCCCGATACGGTTTGCATGGCCGAAGCCACTCCCGGTACGGTTTACACGGTCTTAGAGAAAATACCATGCCGCTCCCGATACAGTTTGCATGGCCGAAGCCACTCCCGGTACGGTTTACACGGTCTTAGAGACAATACCATATATGGCATCTTAAAAGGAGAAATTTATTCATGCCTTCCGGCTAAGTTCCGGGGGTAGCAACTTACATGAAATAACGCCGAAGGCGCTCCACATTCCAGGTGCGAGGGAGAGGTTGGCCTGAAAGGGTTTCCAACCGATAAGCCCCTCGTCGAATTACCTCCCTTACGCATATGGTCCTTCCCAGTTGGGGGAAAGCTTCCCTGCGGCTTCGGCTGGTTTAGATGCATGAGCATTTCTCAGCACGAGGCTCCCTGTTTCAAAGCTTCGGGGCTTCACTCGAGTGTTGTGGTATCTGGCCATGCGCTGTTGATAAGCTGCTAGCCGAATGCGAGCTTTATCTCTGGTTTCTTCTATGAGATCAAGATGATCCTTTAAGGCTTCCTCATTGGCTTCCGGATCATAAGTAAGAACTCTCGGAGAGGGAAGGCCGATTTCGACAGGAATAACGGCTTCTATCCCATAAGCCATGCGAAACGGGGTTTCGCCGGTTGGGGTTCGGCTTGTAGTCCGATACACCCAGAGAACAATTGGTAGCTCTTCCACCCATCGGCCTTTGGCTTCGCCGAGGCGAGTCTTCAATCCTTGTAGCAGACTCTGGTTGGTGACCTCGACCTGGCCGTTTGCGCGGGGGTGTGCTATTGAAGTAAACTTATGGAGAATGCCGAAGCTGGCGCAGTTCCCATTGAACCGACGGCTGTCGAATTGTTTGCCGTTGTCTGAGATGATGGCCCGGGGGATGCCGTACCGGCAGATGATGGACTTCCACACGAAGTTCCAAGCATTGCTATCGGTTATAGATGCGAGGGGTTCGGCTTCTACCCATTTAGTGAAGTAGTCTACTGCCACGATAAGGAACTTCCTTTGGCCGGTGGCGATGGGAAAGGGCCCTAGGAGGAAAATTCCCCATTGGGCGAAAGGCTAGGGGTCGGATAAAGGAGTTAGAAGGGTTGCTGACTGGTGGATGAGGGAGCTAAACCTCTGGCATTGATCGCAGCGACGGACGAGGGCAGTTGCATCCTCTCAGAGCGTCGGCCACCAGTATCCCTGTCTTAGAAGCTTATGAGCCAGGGCCCTTCCTCCCGCATGTGCTCCGCATACCCCTTCATGCACCTCTCGCTTGGCGTAGTCAACTTCGGCCGGGCCGAGGCATCGCAAGAGTGGTCGGCCGAAGGACTTTTTATACAACAGCCCGTCCAAGAGAAGGAAGTGAGATGAATGATGCCGAATATGTTTTGCTTCCCTTGGATCGGGCGGGACTTCTCCTCGGAGGAGGAAGGTGACTAGGGGAGTCATCCAAGTCTCGGTCTCGGCTTCGGTCACTTGCATGACCTCGGGCTCTTCGAGGCTTGGCTCGGCGAGTTCTTCTACAAGAATCATCCGGCCTCCTCCCCCGTCCTGAGTCGATGCTAGCCGGGAGAGAGCATCGGCTCGAGCATTCTCGGCTCTCGGGATCCGCACGATTTCATAGGAATTGAATTGGGCGAGGATCTTGCGAGTTACATGGAGATAAGACGCCATTATTGCATCCCGTGCCTCGTATTCCCCAGAAACATGACTGGCAATTAGCTGAGAATCGCTAAAAGCCTTTATGTTCCAGACACCAAGCTTTCTAGCGGCCCAGAGGCCGAAGATGAGAGCTTCATACTCGGCGGCATTATTGGTGGCAGGGAAGGAGAAGCGTAGCGCATACTCCGTGACGACCCCTTCGGGAGACGCCAAGATACATCCGGCGCCGCTGCCCGTAGAGCATGCGGAGCCGTCCACATAGAGCTGCCATTCATCCGCCGGCGTGAAAGCCGAAGTACCCTCGGCTTCGGATGTGTCGACCTTCGGTTGAGGCGCTGAGGGAGCTTCAGGAGTGAGCTCGGCAATAAAATCGGCTAACGCCTGAGCTTTTATCGCTATCCGAGGCGCATAGGAAACATCGAACTCCTCCAGTTCAATTGCCCATTTCGCCAGTCTGCCGGACACCTCCGGCCGAGAGAGGACCTGCCTCAAAGGCTGATCGGTGAGGACCTTTATCGAGTGGGCGAGGAACTAAGGCCGGAGCCTCCTCGCGGATGAGACGAGGGCTAAAGCTAGCTTCTCAAGAGCAAGATATCGAAGCTCTGCTCCTTGGAGGGCTCGGCTTATATAGTAGACAGGCTTCTGGACGCCGTCTTGCTCCCGGACGAGGACGGTGCTGATAGCTGTCTCAAATACCGCGAGGTAGAGGAACAGCGGCTCTCCGTGGACCGGCTTGGACAGGATGGGAACCTTGGAGAGATAGACCTTCAGTTGTTCGAAGGCCGTCTGGCACTCGTCTGTCCAGGAGAAGCTATTGGCTTTCTTTAATAGCTTAAAGAAGGGAAAGCAGTAGTCCGCCGCTCTAGACAAGAAGCGGCTTAAGGCGGCAATCCTTCCGTTTAGCTTTTGAACCTCTCGGAGGTTAGCCGGAGGGCGCATCTGAATGATGGCCGAAACCTTTGCGGGGTTCGCTTTAACCTCTCGGTGAGTGACCATATAGCCGAAGAACTTCCCGGAGGCTACTCCGAAGGCGCATTTAGCTGGATTTAGCTTCATTTTATATTGCCGTAAGGCGGAAAATGTTTCGGCTAAGTCGGTCAGATGGTCTGCAACGATGCGGCTCTTTACCAGCATATCGTCGATGTAGACTTCCATGTTGCGGCCGAGCTGCGGGGCGAATATTTTGTTGACGAGGCGCTGATATGTCGCGCCAGCGTTCTTCAGGCCGAAGGGCATCCGGGTATAGCAATACAGACCGAGATCAGTCGTGAAGCTGGTCTTGCTTTCATCGTCCGGATGCATTCGGATCTGATGGTAGCCTGAATAGGCGTCGAGGAAGCTCAGAAGCTCGTGGCCGGAGGTCGCATCCACCACCTGATCTATCCGAGGTAGCGGGAAGCTATCCATCGGACAAGCTTTGTTAAGGTTGGTGAAATCCATGCACATTCTCCATTTGCCATCTTTCTTGGGCACCATTACTACATTGGCGATCCAGTTCGGGTGGTGTACCTCTCGGAGGTGCCCGGCGTCTAGCCCCTTTTGAACTTCGGCTTGAATGGCGGCTCTCCTTTCCTGATTGAAGGTACGCCGCTTCTACTTGACCGGGGGCTGGTTAGGATCGGTGTGTAGCTGATGCTCTGCTATTTCCGGGTCAACACCGGCATATCGGTCGGAGACCAGGCGAAGACGTCGAGATTCCTTTTCAGGAACTCAACGAGTCTCTCTGCTTCAATTTTCTCCAGGCCGGAGCCTATCATAAGGGTTCGTCCCTCGCCTCCCGGAACTGGGATGGCGACGAGCTCTTCTCCCGGGGATACTTCGGCTGAAGATTCGATCGACAGGGATTCGGCCGCAGCTTTTCCCTTGACCGAAATCATGTAACATTGCCGAGCCGCTTCTTGATTCCCCTTGGCTTCGCCTATTCCATGACTGGTATGGAACTTTAGCTTCTGATGAAAGGACGAAGGCACAGCTCCGATCCCGCCGATTAGCCTTCGGCCAAAGATGGCGTTGTAAGCCAAATCGATTTTTACAACGGCAAAATCCGTTTCTACGGTTAATTGCCGGGGAGCGGAACCTATGGTTACGGGGAGCTGGACAATGCCCTCTACTCGGCAGGGCGAGCCGTTAAAACCGAATAGGGGACCCCAGTGAGGCTTCATATTAACCTCATTCAATCCCATCTTTACAAAGCAATCATAAAATAATATGTTTGGAGCGCTTCCATTATGAACAAAAATACGATGAACATCGTAATTGTTTATTACAGCGTTCACAACGAGGGCGTCGTCGTGAGGGACCTGAATATCAGTCAGATCCTCTGAGCCAAAGGTAATGTCTTCTTGGTGGGGCCGCTTCAGCTCGACGTCAACCGTCGCTACTGTAACGACCCGCCACCCTATGATCGGAGACCCGATCACTAAATGGGTGTCGAATCATTATCCAACAGGTTCACACCCGGATCTCACACAACACATCTGGAGGAGTAAGCGCTAAACAAGGGTAAATATAACAATCACACGGACTACAAAGATGTAACAAGTGCGCAGGAAGGAAGATAACAATGTCAGTATACAGTCCAACAATAATTACATGGTCCAACAAATTAAATAAGTACAGGCAGAAGTAAAGTACAACAACATCGGGGCATACCCCGGAATTGAGACAGCTGCTGGTCCGCACACCAAGAAGACACCACCCGCCGCCAAGCGCCACGAGGTCCACACCTGAAACCGCAGGGAGTGAGACACACCAAAATTGGGCTCAGTAGGGATCATCCGATCCCCTGCCTCCCACTCACACACCCACAAGTGCAACAACACAGATATATGACAATTAAACAAAGCAGTAAACATAGCACTCAACCTAATATGAAACGTACGATAAGCAGTGTAGCAGGAACAGTTCTAAGCAACCCAAAGAACCCAACACAGAGTCACGTCTCACAGCCAAAGTCCACAAAGCGACTGAACCACACTGTTGACCGAAGTCAAACGTCGCCTCACAACACTACCACCACTACTCACGCCTGTCCGCCCCTGCAGTGTTCCGGGGCACTGTAGGGTGAGGCAGTGAGTCAAACTAGGACTAGCTGGGACCAGTGTACCACCACTACCCAGCTACGTGTGCACACAAGCAGTCTAGACTACTGTCCTACCGACCGGATTGCCTCCACGCTAGGCCTCACCGCTTCAGGAGGGCCCTGGGGACCGGCGAACCCCCGTCAAGCTGAAGCTACAGGAACTACCCACAACCCTAACCTCCCGGGCTGCGTCAGGCCAAAGGGCTAAGGGTACCACTCGTAACCTTGATCAAAGGTCACATCAGGCCCAGTGGCTACAGGGGTAAAACAACTCCAACAGTACCACAACCAGCTCCACAGCAAGAAACGCGCCGAAAGCTGCCACGACAAACAGGGAAAACCCCGACCCGCTGAGACCAAACAGCAACCCCTCGGATAGCATACCGGCTACTCCGGCCCGACGGGCTCAAGGTGGTTCTGCTTCCCTCAGCCAAAGGTAAAACACAACATGTACCCCTCCTCCCACCGGTACGGCACAATGCCTCACAGACACCATGACCCTGTCCCCATCGGTCCATGGTGACAAACGTAAACCACAGTTATTCCGATTCCATATTCGCATAAGCACATACACACATATATAACATGATCCCATTCGCACAGTAAACCTCCGTCTCAGCGTACAGCTTAAAGCATGCATTTGAACCATCCAACAATAAAACATATGTTAAAAACCAGGGTTTATGCAGTTCTGTCTTGATTCGCGTCGACCGAGGTCGACGCCATTCAAGCTCCTCAAACAGGTTCATTTAAAGCCAGATTATTCCTTAAAACGCGTCCACCTGGGAAGCTGCCGTTTGAAACGTGTCAGAGCTCTCACACGCCATTCACACCGAAATTCCATATTTGCAGACCCTCAGTCGGGGTGATTTCCTGCCTAAATGGCGTCATGATGGCCCGACATCCTTCCGAAAGGCGTCGTCCATCCATGACGTCATTTAGCGCCAGAACCCTTAACTTGTGAAACCTCGAACATGGAGGTTTCTGCCCTAAAAGGCGTCGTACTGCCCTGACGTCCTTCTAAAAGGCGTCGACCAGGCACGACGCCGTTTAGCGCCAGAAACCTGGTTCCCTGGTTCAACCCGAGGGTTTCCCCTTTAACCCCAAACACCCCGAAAATGCCCCAAAACAGAAGGGGGAAGATAGGGAAATCAACTACTTCCAGCATGCTACAAATCCACGTTCACGAGCACGGCCATTCCCACAAGAAAACCCCCTAAACATGCTCATTCTAACCCAAAACATAACATGCCACGCCAAGGAAATCACGAGCAACACATTCACAGTCCATGCAAGGTTCGTCCCCCTACCGGTTCTTGAACTCCACCAAGCTCCGTGCCGCCGACCCGCCGCACCGCAGACCGCCGCCGGTACCTCCGAGGACGCCGCCACTCCTCCGGGACGTCGGCCGCCGTCCGAAGGATGGAACGCCGCGAAGGAAGTGGTGGTGGTAGAGGTGAGAGGTAGGGAGGTGTTGGAGTGGTGGAAGAGGAAGAAGAGGAAGGGAAGGGGAAAAGAGGGTCGGAGAGGGCGGAGAGAGCGAAGAGAGAGAGGGTGGAGGCGAAAATGAGGGAAAGAAGGGGAGGCTCGCGGGGTCAATCTGAATCTAGCTAAAACACGTCGATCGAGGCAGACGCCAATCAGTCTGACAGGACGGGCCATACTGACAGCAGTCTGAAACGCGTCACTCTCCACGGACGCCGTTCAGACGACAGGACAGGCCGTACTGACAACGCTCTGGCGCCGTACCCTGACATCGCAGAGGTCACAGTCTGAATCGCGTCGACCAACATGGACGCCGTTCAGACGATGTGATAGGGGCCGTACTCTCGCGGCCCGAAACCCGCCCACGTGGCGCACACGTGGCACAACAACAAGCAGACCTAAATGGCGTCCACACAACCTGACGCCTTTTGAAAGGCGTCGAGCAGTGCTGACGTCATTCAGTCAGAAATCTCAAGACCCCTCAGGGTCCAAACCAGGGGATCCGGCCCGAACCCGACCCGAATACAGAACCCGAAACCTCAGTCCTTACAGCTACTGTTGCGGAGCTGTGTTGACGGCGCCTTGATCCTTCTCCCGGCCCACCGGATATCATTATGATAGACCCAGCGCTGGGTCTTTGATGAGATGTTTCCACCGGAGCCGAGGTAATCTTTGGCGGAGGAGCGGCTTCCTTCTCCAGGGGTTGTTGCGGCCTGGTCATCTCAGGGACATCCCGGTTCCGCTGCTGCTAAGGCTGCTCTCGCCGGTACTGCGGCAGTCTTCCCTCCCTGATGAGGCGGTCGATCTCCTCCCGAAGGTGTCGGCATTCGTCAGTTGAATGGCCGATCTCCCGATGATACTCGCAATATTTGCCGGGGTCCCTTCGGCGAGGATCAGTCTTGATGCGCTCCGGCCGTCGGAGCATGCCCTTCACCTCCATAAGCATTCGGGAAGGGGGAGCGGGTAGCGGCAGGTACCGAGGCTGCGGATCCCGTCGCTTTTCTCGGTCCCACTCCTCCCTGCGATATCGCTTACGGGATGGTTCTTGATCTTCGGGTCGAGGGCGGACCACCTGGGGGGCAGGCGTCGATACCGCTTCGGCTGCACCTTTGCCTTTGGACATCATCAGGGCCTCCCTATTGATATATTTGTGGGCCCGGGCTACGAGGTCCTAGAAGGTAGGAGGATGGCGTTTCCCAATGGAGCCAAGAAGCCCTTCATCCCGGCACCCGCTGATTACGGCCGAGATCGCAATCGAGCTGTCCAGGTTTGGGATCTGGGCGGCTTCGGCCCGGAATTTAGTGAAATACTTCTGAAGGGTCTCAGCGGGGCCTTGTCGAACGGCTAGTAGGCTGGCGGAAGTCTTACACTGCCGGGTGGCGTCATAAAACTGGTCGATAAATAACTGGCCCAACTGGACTAGGGAGTGGATGGAGTTGGGGGCCAATGTCTCGAACCAAGTTAGGGCAGTCTTCTCAAGGGTGAGGGGGAAGAGACGGCAGCGGACTGCCTCGGCGACCCTCGAACAGAGAGGTAGGTATTGAACCTCTGGAAGTGGCAGACCGGATCTGTCATTCCGTCGTAGAGGGGGCCTTTCGGCAGTTTGAAGTTAGGAGGTACCTCGGTAGCCAGGAGCTCTGGCGTGAATGGGGTTTGCTCCAGGATGGTGCTGGCAAGGGGCGCTCCGTACAGCCGAGACACCATCTGTTGCATCTCCTTCCTCATCGCCGTCAACCGCCGGTCCAGGTCCGGGGCAGTTGAGGTGGTGATCGAGCGTCCTCCGGTTCCGGCTGGGCGAAACTCAGACGAAGCATAGCCTTGCTCCGTCATCAAGCGATCGGCGCGAGGGGCTCGGGCAGGCGGTGCCGAGGGCTCGCTGCGCGCCATGGCGGTTTCGTCGGGGGAGACCGGTGAGGGTGCCGACCGGAACCTTGTACCTTGGACGGGATAGAATGGAGGAGGCGGTACTTGCTGGGGAAGCTGGCCCAGCAATCCCATGCGCTGGGCGATGGCAGACACCATCTCTTGCAGAGGTGCAAGAGAGGTAACGGCAGCGGCTAGCGTCGCCATCTGCTGCTAAAGTACTCCCACCCGGTCGTCTCCAGCAGCGAGGGACTCTGGTATGACAGGCAGAGCCGTGCTTGGTGGAGCAGACGGGGTGCCTTCGGAGTGTAGTGGCTGCGCTGAAGCTTCCCGCGTCTCTGCCTCGTTTTGTCCGGATCGTCGGGTTACAGGACGATGAGACATGACTATTTGTTTGAATTCCCACAGACGGCGCCACGTGATGTAGCCGAAGCTATCACGACCGGGTTCCGAGGCTGGAATCCGGTATTGGGATCCGAATCTGGATCGGATCCGAGAAGAGGCCCGACGGGGATCCGGACTGCGGCGAAGGCGGAGACGTGGCCGAAGATCTGAGGTCGAGGGTCGCCCGTGTGGGTGCCCGGAACGTCCCCCCGTCGCCGCGGCTGCGAGGCTTTGGAATCGAGGGTCCCTCCGTTCGTCTTAGCACTGTGGCGATTCAAAAGGGAGTTAGAAATTGAAGTGTGATCGCCATGAACATTACCTTACGGTCCCTGTGCTCCGCAGGATGGTGAGGATGTGATCGCGTTCTGTGGGAGCGGGAGATGGTGGTTTCCCCTTCTCTTCCTCCGGCCGGCCAGAGGAGGAGAGCTCGGTAGTCCACGCGCAGAATCTGGTAAAAGCCCCTGAAAAGAGAAGACATACAAAGAAAAGACAATAACCCAATTAGAACTGTGACATGTAGGATCCGTTCATGCAAATATAAAAATTAATTAAAATTAGAGGGAGACGCACCGGATGGGTGTTTGGGAGGGAAGGTGACCATATGTTATGGCCACCCACCTCCCGTTTTTTGTTTGAAACCTCTGGGGGTAAATAGGGATTACTAAGTCATTCTAGGATGCATGCATGCAGATAAGTACTCGTGTGTGAGAAGTGAAATGATGTGCTGAAAGTGAAAGAAGAGAAAATAGAAGAGGGTTAAGAAAACAAGCCCATTTGGGATGCAAAGGATTCTTCTGAGACTCCTCCCGACCGCTTGCCAACCTCCTCTGAGCCTTCCCTCCAAGAAGCCACCTCTTTAACCCTCTTGCTCGAGAGGATATGGGGGGTTTAAATAGGTAAGGGAAAAAAAGGGAGAAAACAGGGGTCTAAATCCCCGTAAATCAACCTGGAGCCAATAGGAAGTGGTCAAGGGTCGGAGGTAGTGGACGCGGCAGTGGCCGGAGTGGGGAGTGGTCGGAGTAGTGGGGGAGGAGGGCGGCGAGTAGAGGAGATCGTGGGGAAGACGGAGTCAAGGGGGTGGTTAAGGAGTGAACGGCCAGGTAACATGCCTTCCATATGAAGTGGTGGAAGGCGGTCCGGTTGGCCTTCGAAGGGGGTGGAAGGCAAGGGGTGGCCTTCGAAGGAGGTGGAAGGCAAGGGGGCTGGCCTTCCACGAAAAAGGTGGGAAAAAGTGAAAAGGGGGCTAAAAGGGTGGAAGGCAAGGTGGCTGGCCTTCGAAGGGAGTAGAAGGCGAGGGGTGGCCTTCGAAGGAGGTGGAAGGCAAGGGGGCTGGCCTTCCACGAAAAGATGGGAAAAAGTGAAAAAGGGTGGCCAAAAGGGTGGAAGGCAAGGTGGCTGGCCTTCGAAGGGGGTAGAAGGCGAGGGGTGGCCTTCGAAGGGGGTGGAAGGCGGACTGGCTGGCCTTCTACGAAAAGGTAGCTAGAGTCGGGATTTGGTTAATGGGCTTAGTTGTTAGTGGGCTGAGATGGCCAAATGGGGGGATTTATGATGATGGGTTGATGATGGAGGGGATTTATGACCAAAAGGGTGGTCCAAAATCGGTGTCTACAGCCCAGTCGTGTGTGGGCTAGCCTTTGAAAGGCGCAGCCGAAGTCCCTCCGGTTGAAGGGCAGCCGGTGCGGAGCCGAGGTACCTTCAGGCGAGGAGGACCAGCCAGCGAATGGCGTCGAGACCGGAGGAAGAAGCCCGAGGTCGGCGGCCGAGACCGACTCGGAAAGGTCGGCGAAGATTCAAGCCGAGCCCCTACAGGAGGGAAAGATGAAGAAGAACCAGTCAGTAGGAGTCCCGGGCTTCGGCCCTTAGGAACCCCCTCCGATGGTTAAGTTAGCTTCTGAAGATGATTCGATTCAGAAGTCAAAGAGGTGGAAGAAGCAGCTTTAATGCTTTTTGGACTGTAGTCCTTAAGGGTCACGAAGACATATCTTTGGCAATAAATAGCGGTGTATTTATAGCAGAGAATAGATGATGCTTAACGGTGGCTGCCGATATAGGACTATGTTCTGGGTTTATTGGTAAACCGCCATAGTGCCTAACCCTCCCACCGGAGTGGGCTGGATACGGCTATTGGGCCGAAGGGGGTTGGGCCGCTGATGGGCCGAAGCCTACTGGGCCGAGGGGTGCTGAGCCGCTAACGGGCCGAAGGCTATTGGGCCGCTGACGTGCCGAAGAGCACAGGACTGCTTACTGGGCCGAGGGCCGGTGGGGCGCTACCGGGCCGAAGGCCGCCAGGGGGCCTTTTACTGCTGCAGTTGGGCTGATCATAGCGTTAGGCCTGCTTTAATGGGCCGAATCGGATTCTGCCTCATCAACAAATATATGTACGCGTCACAAATACTTCGTGGGCACGACAAACATTATTTGTCATGCCAACGAAATATTTATCACACTTGAAAAATATTTGTCATGACTTTAATTCTATATACATATGCATAGGGATGATAAATACTTTTTAGCGTAACAAATACTATTTGTTATGTTTACGAAGTATTTGTCACGCTTGTAAATATTTGTCATATAAAAAATCTGTACATAAATACGTAGATGTGATAAATATTTTTAAGGTATGACGAATGATTCGTAGGTGTGACAAATATTTGTCATGCCCACATAATATTTGTCACACATACATATATTTGACATGCCCAGAACCTTGCACTTGCATTTAATGCTTGTGTTACTCACCTATGGTAAAAGCTGCCCAACCCATGTAGTCTCTACCTAAGTAGACCAGTGACATCTTGCATTGCAAGATGACTTAGCCTGTTGCTGACCCTTAGTGCAATAAACATTACTCCTCCTAAAATGGCACCCAACTTCTTACTATGGATCCCAAAATCCTAATTTAGGGATGGCCAATGTATCATATTTTCATTGACCAGTACTTTTACACATCCCCAAAATAGGGTTTATTGTTGAGGTTTTCTGAAAACATTGTGCATGTAGCACCTTTTATATGATACCAAATAGAGCATAATAGTACCATGCTTGCTGTTTTCTAGAAATCATATAGCCATCGAGATGTTCTTGGTGAATTCGCTTCTTAAGCCTTAATGATTACATCAAAGATTAACATTGAAAAATATGGTAACTGCATGCCAAATTGCCAATTACTTACAATTCCTAATTTTATCGTTCTTATTTAGAGATGACTATTTCTACAAAGCTTTTTACTTGTTTTATGCATACATGTCATAGCTGATCAAAAGACATGGAATCGTAGTTCTCCTTTATGTAAAAGAAAAATAATATGATGATGGCAATAACAGTCATAGCTTGATTCATAGATACTTTCAAAAAAAATTAAAGTTTTAAGAAATGTGATAAATACTAGAGGGAGAGGTGAATAGAGTTTTAAAAAATTCTCAAGACAATCCACAACTTTAAGCAACACACAAATTTGAAAGAACTAAGAAAGCGGATAGGAGACAAGGATCCAATCACATAATAAAAGACAAGAATTTTTATAGTGGTTCGGTTACTTTGAGGCCTATGTCCACTTCCTAAGAATACTTGGGTATTCACTAGAATCAATTCTAAAAGTACACACGTACAAGATAAAGTGCTAGCATACTTAAGAACCATACACACACACACACTTGAAAAGCACAAACACTTAACTAAAAGAGTTGGAAAACATGGGAAATCAAACACTTTGAAAGCACATATGCTTCGCCATGATCTTCCCTTTGCAGCTTGAACCACCTTGATGCCCTTCTTAAGATTGATCACATGGATCAAAGCACACAAGAGAGCAAGAGAACGATGTGATTCTTGTCTTTTGCTTAGATTCTTTAGAGAGCCTGTAGGAGTCCTTTAGATAGAGCCACAAGTAGAAAAGAGTCGTCGGGGAATATTAGAAGGCAAAATCCCAAGAAATAATAGGTCCAACGGTCAATAAAATTGCATTATGCTTCTATGGTGTCGACACTCATTAGGGGTGGTGTCGACACCCTATGTCTTCCAGTGGTTGATAGATTCAGTTTCTTCATAGGTGTCGACACCCTATGTAATTGGTGTTGATACCCTGGGTTTTCTAAAGATGTCAGCGTTCTCTTTCTATATAGGTGTCGACACCTTTTCACAGAGGTGTACTGGAACCTGTCTTTGATCTTTAAGCCTACATTCAGATGTTAAGCCCTGCATCCAAAGATTGTCTTAACAAAATATAGTCTGTCATTCATCAAAATCAAGGGTTTTGTCAACATTCTCCCCCCTTTTGATGATGACAAAACTATTAACTAAACGCATGAATTATTTTTAGAAAAGATCAAGCATTCCTTATAACTAGAAAAAATCAAGTATTCCTTATAGCCATTCAACTAACCTCATAACCATAAATCGAGCATAAACCACAAGAGGATTAGCATCCATCACAACATGACAACTAAACAAAGTTAGACTCCACCACACAACAACTAAAACATAATACAAAATAAAGTTAGAGTCTAAAATTTCACCCCCTTTTTATCATCAACAAAAAGGAGGCCTACGAGTCAGGAAGGAACAAAACTAGATAAGCAGATCAAGCATCATTGTCTGAACCCTAATCGGACTGACGATCAAGAAAACGAGCCACGTTGCCTTAAATATTCTGAGGAGTAGTGTCCAAAGATTGGAAACAATTAAGCATATAAGTGTGAAAATGTTGCTGGTCATCGCGGAGCTCATTTATGCATGCAGTATGCGCATCCACCTTAACATGAAGATTCTGCATGTGCCCAACCATTTCCAAAAGCATACAATAATTTTTCACTTGATAATTAGGCATAACGGCTTGCTCACCTTCCACATGTTCATCCTCCCCATGAGGAGGTGCACCTTGTGCATGAGCCAGAACGCGAACAAGATTACCATCAACAATATGCATATGCATGCGCTTCAGAGTGCTTCGTCCAAATGCATCCCATGGAGAAAGAACAAACTTGTTTCCGTTGCTATGATCAACATCATGGAGCTCTAGAATAGCAGTAATGAACATGCCGTGAGGGAGAGAACGAGATTTCATGGCAGCAATTTTCATGAGTTCCAAAATGAAATAAGCAAGATCAATGAACTGATTCTCTAAAATGCAGGAAACCATAAACAATTGAACCCAAGTCACAGTATCATAACGACCTCCTTTGGGATATAGAATGTGACTCAGGATGAGATGGAGAAGCCAATGCAATGGAGGAAAGTGATTGGCATTCAATTGATTGAGGCTGGTGACATTCTCATAGTTGGTGACATGGCGAACCACGTGATCGAAGTTCATGCCAGTGGTATAAAAGTTTGCAAATTCATATTCAATAGGAAGTTCTAGAGCATGTTTGCATAAGTGGTAACTTTGCCATTTTGATCAAAGACCATGTTTGCATAAAATTGCTGAACCAAGATAGGGTATATAGGAGGATCCATAGAAAGTGCATCCTTTAACTCAAGGACTTCAAAATAGGCATCCAAATCAAGCCCATTAGATGCAAAATATGCAAAATCAACTCAGCGGCCAAGAAGAACCTTGCAATGGTAGAAATTGGTACCAAACTGGTTAAAAGCTCCCATGGTAGATAAATACCGGGGGTTAAACACCATTTGGGGGTGATCCTCGGCACAACATTTGGATCATCACTCCCGAGTGGAGGATTCCTCAGCCACTTACTTGCCTTTCCCTAGAGCATCTCTTTTGGTGGCCATTTGATGATGGAAGGAAGGGAGGAGATGAGGAAACAAGGGTTTGATAGAGAAAAAAAAAAAAAGGATGTGGATGGAGAAAACAAGGTTTTGCAGATGAAAAATGGCCATAGAGGAAGGAAAATGGACGAGAGAGGAAGGAGGAGTGGCAAGAGCAAGGGGGAAAGCTGTGAGGTCAACACTAGGGCTTGGGGATGTGAGAAGTGAAGAGAAAGAGGGGAATCGGCTGGGGCTAGACATATAGTGGTCGGGTCGACATGGAGTCGACACCTTGATGGTGGGGGGAGGGGGTGTCGACACCCTGGGAATACCCATGGCCTTGGGTTGATGCAAGGTGTCGGCACCACCTCTTCATGTTGTCGACACCTATTTCCCAAGTGTCTACAAAAGAGGGAAAAAATAGTAAAAATAAAATAAAACATAGGATAAAAAAAAAAATTATAAATGCAAAACAAACACATTCCAAATGAGGCAAACCACACTAGAATCAAAGATTTATGCAATTGTTGTCCAACTATTAAGAGTTATACATGCCCAATTCTCGTTGGATGGATGTGAAATGGTCCTTATTTAATGGCTTAGTAAAAATATCAACTAATTGATGATTTGTATGAACAAAATTTAACACAATATTCTTTTTAACCATATGATCTCGTAGAAAATGATAATGAATCTCTATGTGCTTTGTGTGCGAGTGTTGAATGGAATTTTTAAATAAGTTAATTGCAATAGTATTATCACATAAAATTGGAATCTAATCTAGATTCATGCCGTAATCAAAAAGTTGATGTTTAATCTAGAGCACTTGTGCGTAACTACTTCTAGCAGCCACATATTCAGTTTCGACTGTTGATAATGCAACGAAATGTTGCTTCTTTGTTGCCTAAGAAATAAGGCAACCGTCCAAGAATTGACAAGCTCCGCTCGTGCTCTTGCGATCAACCTTACAACCTGCATAGTCTGCTTCTGAATACGCTACTAAATCAAGATGGCATTCATAGGGATACCAAAGGCCGAGAGCAATAGTATGAATTAAATAACGAAAAATTCGCTTAACAGCTATAAGATGTGATTCTCTAGGACAAGATTGAAACCGAGAACACATGCAAACACTAAACATAATGTCCAGCTTACTTATTGTTAAGTATAATAAAGAACCAATCATGCCTCTATAAGTCTTTTCATTTATCTTCTAACACATTTTCATCTTTATCTAATTTTGTTGAAGTGCTCATTGGGGTTGGCAAAGATTTGCTTTTGTCCATGCCATACTTATTCAGCATCTTCTTTATGTACTTCGATTGATTGATGAAGATTCCATCTTTAAGCTACTTTATTTAGAATCCGAGAAAGAACTTTAACTCCCCCATGAGACTCATTTCAAATTCTCCTTCCATGTCTTGAGATAATTCTTTACATAAATTATCGTTAGTAGCACCGAAAATTATATCATCTACATAAATTTGGAATAATATCATATCAACTTCTCTACACTTGATAAAGAGAGTGGTGTCAATATTTCTGTGATTAAAATACTTTTTCATAAAGAAAAGAGTTAAGCCTCTCATACCAAGCACGAGGGGCTTGTTTTAAACCATACAAGGCCTTATAAAGTTTGAAAACATAGTTTGAAAAATCTTGGTCCTCAAAATCGAATGGTTGTTCAACAGAAACTTCTTTGATAAAACTATTTTAAAACGTACTTTTTAGGTTCATTTGAAAAAGAGTAAATCCTCTAGAAGATGCGAAAGCTAAGAGTATACGAATAACTTCTAATCTAACCATAGAAGCAAAAGTTTCATCGAAATCAATACCTTCTTCTTGATTATATCTTTTAGCCACTAGTCTAACTTTATTTTTTACCACAACTCTAGTTTCATCTAATTGTTTCGGTATATCCACTTGGTTCCGATCACCGGATATTTGGTCTTAGTACCAATGTCCATACTTTGTTTCTCTCGAATTGATGAAGCTCCTTTTGCATTGCTAGAATCCAACTTTCATCACTCAAAGCATAGTCAATGTTCTTTGGTTCAATATGAGAGATAAAAGCTAGATAATCATGATGAACATGTGCGCAAATCTTGCAAAGGCTCACCTATAATGCTGTCAATTGGGTGGCTCTCAATTATCTTCCATGCCATTTGTAGTCCTTTGTTCTCTGGTTGTGGGGTTTGGAGACTTTCTATGGGTGGTTCTATATTGGTTCTATCATCATTTGTTAGCTCCTCCAAAGATTTTTCAGTTTGATCATTCTCTTGCAAACTCAGAGAGTCATTCATGAAGCTTGATGATTCTTCCTTCCTTCTTATAGGCTCATCATCATCACAAGAGGAGGTTCTTGAAAAGACATTAGATTTATCTAATACTATATGAATGTATTCTTCCTATTAAGGTTTACTTATTAAAGACTCTATATACCTTAAATGATGATGAATGCCCGACAAATATACCTTCCGCACTTCATGGATCAAACTTACCCAATAGTTCCTTACCGTTATTTAGTATGAAATATTTGCACCTGAATGGTCTTAAGTGGGATATATTTGGCTTCCTTCCTTTATAGAGCTCATACGGAGTCTTGTAGAGAATTGGTCTAACAAGTGCACGATTATCAACATAGCATGCCATATTAACTGCTTCGGCTCAAAAATAATGAGATAAACTATAAGGATTGAGGTTTCGGATCCGGTTATCGGGATTTCGGTGTCAGACCCCTTGGTTTGGGCCCTTGTGGGACTGGGGCATAGGTTCTTTTTTGCGTCGAGCTTGCGAGATGCGATTTTGAACGGCGTCGGCCTTAGGGGACTCCATTTAGGAGCTTTGTAGGGGTGTCGTGTGCGGGCGCGTGTGTACGGCCCCGGTTATATCGTCTGAATGGCGTCTTACATAGACGATGCAATTCAAACATCTGTCAGTGTACGACCCCGTCCTGTCGCCTGATCGGCGTCGTTCTAGAACGATGCGTTTTAGCGAGTTTCGGTTGACGCTCCGAAGCCCTCCCTCATTTCCCTCATTCTCTTCACTCCTCTCTCTCTCCTCCCCCTCTCCTCCAAACACCACCGACGCCCCCTTCCCCTCCTCCTTCCCTTCCTCTCCCCATTCCTCCTCTTCCTCCACTCCATCAACCTCCTACCCCTCACCACTACCACCACCATCTCCTCCGCGGTGCAGTACTCTCCAAACGGCGGTCGACGTCCCGGTGGAATGACGACGTCCACAGCGGTACCAGCGGCGGCTCGTACCGTGACAGTTCGGCAGCTAGGAGCAAGGAGGAGTTCAAGTAACCAGTAGGATGACGATCCTCGCGATGTTTTGCTTTAAACCATGTTTTCCCTACTTTGGAGCACGTTTAGGGATTTTTTTGGGTGAAAATGCGCATTTTATAAAATGGGGAACGGTGGGTTTTAAAATGGTTATTTGGATCTTCCTCCTTCTTCTCTATTTTTGAGTGTTTTGAGGTGGTTTAGGGAGGAGGAAATCCCATTTTATGGCTCAGGGAAGGCCACAGGAAAATCCTGCTTCGGGCGCTAAATGGCGTCGGATCAGGGCGACGCCATTTGTAAATGGTGTTGCCCATAGGCGACGCGATTTAGGCCCAGATGCCAAATGGCGGTTCAATTTTCGGATGGTAAATGACGTTGCGATCAGGTGACGCCATTTGAATGACGTCAACCATAGACGACGTTATTTAGGCCCATTTCCCAAGGCTAGTTTCCGTGTAAACCAGTTTAGAGGTCTTGAATGACGTCGGCTACGGGCGACGCGATTCAAGACAGAACCCCATTAATTCATGCAATTAACATATGTTTATATTGTTAAATAGTTTGGTTAAAATGCATGCTTGAAAACGTACTTCGAGGACGAGGATTTCTACGTAATCGGATCGCACTGTGTTGCGTTTTGTGCGATCGTGGACCTAGAGTGACAGTTGTTAGCGTTTTGGTACTCTGTGTCGGTGTGAGAGTGGTGGGGTGATGCCTAGAGAGAGAGTCACCTGGTGTACCCCACGGTATAGCTAGTACCAGTGTGGGAATGGTACATTCGGAGTGTCACTCGTGCTGGGAGAAGCAGAACCACCTAGAGCTAGACAGGTCGGAGTAGTCAGTGCGCTATCCGAGGAGTTGTTGTTTGGTCCCAATGGGTCGGTATTTTCTGTGTTCGGCCGCGTGGTTTGTATGTTTAGCCGAGACGCTGGTTATGGACTCCGTGGTGTAGTTTTAGAGTTGTGCATATTGCATTTACAAATGCATGTGTTTTATATCGAAATTTGAGAATCTTTGGGAGTTGTGTTTACTACTTTACTTATTTAATTACCTATATTTGTGTTGCTGCACTTGTGAGTGTGTGAGTGGGTGATGGGGATCGGAGGATCCCTACTGAGTCTATTTCGATGAGACTCACCCTTACGGTTTTCAGGTGAGGGTTCCAAGTAGGCGTAGCGTGGAGGGTGTTGTCTCGGGTTGTGCGCCAGCAACCACTATTCCGAAGTATGCCCCGATGTAGTTGTTATTTTCCTTTCAAACATGTACGCTTAATTTTTTTTTTTTAGTTGGAATATGTAATTATTTGCTGAGTCGAGTCGAATTGTAATAATTTTTAATTCATTCACTTCCTTTACAATTCGATGTGATGTGGAATATTTAGCTTAGTTTATCATTTATTTCTCAAATTTATCGAGATCCTAACTTGGCTCTAATTTTTAATGATTCGGTACCCATTTAGTAATCGGATCTCCGATTATAAGGTGGCAAGTCGTTACATAAACCACTTTCACAAAGCATCATTCTAGCCGTACCTATCAGCGTCTGATTTTTTCTCTCAACATATCATTTTGTTGAGGCATTCTCGGAGCCAAAAAGTTATGACTAAAATCATTTTCATAACAAAATTTAGAAATTTTAAGGTTTTCGAACTCCTTACCATGATCACTCCTAATGTTGGTAATAGCATATCCTTTGTCATTTTGCACTTTCTTGTAAAACTTGATAAATTCAATTAGAGCATCACTTTTATGAGAAAGATAAAGTACCCAAGTAAATTTAGAAAAGTCATCTATAATAACAAAGCCATAACTATTACCACCTAGACTAGAAACACGTGTGGGTCCAAAGAGATCAATATGAAGCAATTAGAGTGGTCAAGATGTGGAAACAATGTTCTTATATTTAAAGGATACTTTGGTTTACTTACCTTTGGTACACGCATCACATATCTTATTGAGTCCAAACTTACCTTTGGGCAACCTGTTGACTAAGTCACACTTTATTAGCTTGGATAGAATACCCATGCTAGCATGACCCAACCTCCTATGCCAAAGCCAAGCTAATTCGTGACTGATACCCGAAGAATAAACTTTATAATCATAAAGTTCACTTAATAGACTATGTATACATTGCCACTTATTCTTTCAATAAATTTTATCTTGTTAGAAGTAGCATCAATGATCTTGTAATGACTTGCTTCGAAAATCACTTTACATCTTTCGTCACATAGTTGACTTCTGCTCAAGAAGTTATGTTTCAATCCATCAACAAAAAGTACATTTTCAATAGAAGTAAATGTATCGTTACCTTCATGTCCAACTCTCATAACCTTATCTTTTCCATTATCATCGAACATTACTGTACCACCTTCTTTTTCTTCCAAAGTGGTGAAAAATTCTTTATTTCTAGTCATGTGATGAGAGTACCTACTATCCAAGTACCACATCGCTCTTGAAGCTCTAAGACAAATCTACAAGAATAAAGAAGACTCATGTGATTTTCGTTGGTACCCATAATTTGTCGGGTCCATAGAGGTCAGTTTTATTTCTCAATTAATCTTTTGGTATCAAAATAACTTTTATCTTATTGTGAGTGCTCAAATTTGATGTGTGATTATCATGAAAATTTTGTTGATTATATGTCAAATAAACCTATTAAAAACTACGTGATCGCCAGAAACTTTTGACTAAAAAGTTTCAAAAGATAGGATGATCGCTTACCTGCTTCAGACTTGAGAGATGTTGAAGTTCTTGATTCCTTCCCTTCAGCCGGCTGAAGAAAAAGAGCTATTTTAACTTTATTCTTGCTTTGAATGCTGATGGGCTTTGAGGATCGTCTAGATTTTCTTTGTTGATTCCCTCCTTTTGATCTTCTGACCTTAACGATTGTTCCTTGCAAAGAATGAAATAAAAGAGAGAAAAAACAATAAGAACTAAATGGAAGTAGTATCTATTCCAATAAGAATTCTAATCATGCAACTCAAACAGGATGAACTCACTTGTTTTGTGGTCTTTAAAATTCATTAACATGTGGGTTGGAAATTATGCTAGTAAGTGTGAGTGTGTGAATAGCAGGAAGTGATGTTAGGAATAGAACTATGACACTAATATGATGATGAAAAAAAAAAAATAGAAAGAAAGAAAGAAGTTGGATGGCCCCTAAAAGCTTTGGTCTTGAATAGACGAAAAGGATTAAAAAAAGACGAAGAAAGGACAAAGCTCTTCTTTCAGGACTCCTTGAAGTAGTCGTGCCTCGATCATTCTTTTATTCCTTCAACGTTTGGACGTCGTCTTTCTCTTGAATTCTTAACTTCAAAGATTTTCACTAATATTTTCTACTAACTTTCTTTAAACATTATCACTAATTTTCTAATGATCAAGGACTTGGGTATTTATAGAGTTGAGTTCGCGCATCCGCAGTTACTTATGGATTAACATGAAAGAGTTTGGAGCCAATCCAACCAAGAAACAGATAAACACAGGCTAATTTATCTGTTAGTATTAGATGGTCTCAAAGCCAATCCGATACTATGTACTTATTCAGATTATTAATAAATGGCAATAATTCATTGTGTGTAATTAATTCGATGTGTGTTTATCGTATCACGATGAAGTCCATGAACATATGCAATAGTCTTCGGATTATGATGAAATCATAATTACGGGACCAAAGACTTATAAACACATGTTCTTAATTGTTCCTAGTCATAAGATGTTTGAGATAGGACATCAAACATCCGGATAGACTGGATGATCGCCGGATGTTCGATGTCCTATCTCAAACATCCTATGACTAGGAACAATTAAGAACATGTGTTTATAAGTCTTCGGTCCCGTAACTATGATCTCATCATAATCCGAAGACTATTGCACATGTTCATGGACTTCATAGTGATACGATAAATACAGATCGAATTAATTACACGCAATGAATTATTTCTATTTATTAATAATCTGAATAAGTACATAGTATCGGATTGGCTTTGAGACCAGCTAATACTAACAATCTCCCACTTGGACTAAAGCCAATCACTTTTATACAGAATACCCATATTCTCTAAGTGACGCTCCAAAACATTTTGAGACAAAGGCTTTGTAAGTGGATCTGCTATGTTGTCGGCTGAGGGAACTCTTTCCACCACGACATCTCCTCGAGCTATAATCTCTCTGATCAAATGAAAGCGCCGCAGAATGTGCTTCGACTTCTGATGAGACCTCGGCTCTTTCGCTTGAGCAATCGCCCCATTGTTGTCACACAGCAGTTGGACAGGACCAGATATGCTTTCCACCACAACAGGATCGCCGATGAATTTCTTCATCCATACAGCTTCCTTGGCGGCTTCAGCAGCAGCAATATACTCGGCTTCCGTTGTCGAATCAGCAGTGGTTTCCTGCTTGGAACTTTTCCTGCTCACTACTCTCCCGTAGAGTGTGAAAATAAAACCTGATGTTGACTTGCTGTCGTCAGGATCAGACTAAAAACTCGAGTCAGTGTATCCTTGCAGCTTTAAGTCTCCTCTTCCATAGACTAGAAATAGATCCTTAGTCCTTCTTAAATACTTAAGGATGCATTTCACAGCCTTCCAGTGTTCATCACCTGGATCTGCCTGATGTCTGCTCGTAACACTTAGAGCATATGCTACATCAGGTCTAGTACATAGCATGGCATACATGATGGACCCTATGGCAGAAGCATAGGGGACTTTATCCATCACTGCCCTCTCTTCAGGTGACTTGGGAGACTGACCTTTAGAGAGTGAAATTCCATGTCTCATCGGTATGAGACCTCTCTTGGAATTTTCCATGCCAAACCTTTTGACAATGATTTCTATGTACATGGATTGGGTTAAAGCTAGCAACTTCTTTGATCTATCTCTATAGATCCGTATTCCTAATACGTAAGATGCTTCTCCCAAATCCTTCATGGAGAAGTTCTTTGACAGCCATATCTTACTGATGACATCATTCCTACATCATTCCCAATGAGTAGGATGTCGTCAACGTAAAGAACCAGAAATGTGATTGCGCTCCCACTGTTTTTCTTGTATACACAGGGCTCATCTTCATTCTTAATGAAGCCATAAGATTTGATCGCCTCATCAAATCTTATGTTCCAGCTTCGGGAAGCTTGCTTCAGTCCATAAATGGACCTTTGCAGCTTGCCCACCATGTCTGGACATTCTTTGGATGTGAATCCTTCTGGTTGCATCATATACACCTCCTCCTCAAGGTTTCCATTGAGGAAGGCAGTCTTCACATCCATCTGCCAGATTTCATAATCATGGTAGGCAGCAATGGCGAGAAGAATTCTGATGGACTTAATCATAGCAACGGGTGAAAAGGTTTCGTCAGGATATATATAGCCGAGCTAAGTGCATATCCCCATAAGGAAACTGGTAATTTGGACATGCTCATCATGGATCGCACCATTTCCATTAATGTGCGATTTCTCCTTTCTGATACACCATTCATCTAAGGTGTATAAGGAGGTGTAAGCTGAGAAAGGATACCATTATCCTTTAAGTATTTAATGAACTCAGTACTCAAGTATTCACCACCCCGATCAGATCGGATGATTTTTATACTCTTTCTTGTTTGTTTTTCTACTTCATTCTTAAATTCTCTTTATTTCTCAAAGACTTCAGATTTATACTTCAATAAGTATACATATCTAAACCTTGAGTAATCATCAGTGAATGTAATGAACTATGAGAAACCACCAATGGCTTCGGTTGACATAGGACCACATACATCTGAATGTATGAGTTCTAATATGCCTTTGGCTCGTTCTCCAGTTCCACTATATGGAGACTTAGCCATTTTACCCATTAAACATGACTTACAAGTTGCATATGATTCATAATCAAATGGATCCAAATATCCATCTTTATGCATCCTTTGGAGTCTGTTTTCACCAATGTGTCCAAGCCTACAATGCCACAAGTAGGCTTTGTTCATTTCATACTTACTCCTTTTAATTGAAGAACCGATATGTAAATTATCATGAGACACATTCAATAGATACAATCCATTGGACAAAATAGCAGAAGCTATTAATTTATTTTCGAAATAAATTGAACAACTATTGTTCCCAAAATTTAAATTGTATCCAATTCTATCTAAACATGAAATAAAAATGATGTTCCTTATTATGCTAGGTACATAATAACATTCCTCTAATAAAAATGTGTCTCCGGATGGTAGCTTGAGCTTCATTGTCCCCACAGCGATCGCCGCAACTCCTGCACCGTTACTATAAGGACTGAGGTTTCGGGTTCTGTATTTGGGTCGGGTTCGGGCCAGATCCCCTGGTTTCGACCCTGAGGGATCTTGAGATTTCTGACTGAATGATGTCAGCACTGCTCGACGTCTTTCAAAAGACATATGTCTGTGTAGACGCCATTTAAGTCTGCTTTCTGTTGTGCCACGTGTGCGCCACGTGGGCGGGTTTCGGGCCGCGAGAGTACGGCCCCTATCGTGTCGTCTGAACGGCGTCCACGATGGACGACGCGATTCAGACTGCGACCCCTGCGATGTCAGTGTACGGCGCCATAGCGTTGTCAATACAGCCTGTCCTGTCGTCTGAACGGCGTCCGTGGTGAGCGATGCGTTTCAGAGCGCTGTCAGTATGGCCCGTCCTGTCAGACTGATTGGCGTCTGTCTCGATCGACGCATTTTAGCCAGATTCAGATTGACCCCGCGAGCCTCCCCTTCTTTCCCTCATTCTTCGCCTCCACCCTCTCTCTCTTCGCCCTCTCCGCCCCCTCCGCCCTCCTTTCTCCCTTCCCTTCCTCTTCCATCACTCCAATACCTCCTTACCTCTCACCTCTACCTCCACCACATCCTTCGCGGCGTTCCATTCTCCGGACGGCGGCCGACGTCCCGGCGGAGTGGCGGCGTCCTCGAGGGTACCGGCGGCGGTCTGCGGTGCGGCGGGTCGGCAGCACGGAGTTTGGAGGAGTTCAAGAACCGGTAGGGGGACGAACCTTACATGAATCGTGATTATCTTGCTTATGGTTCCTTGGCGTGGCATGATATGTTTTGGATTAGACTGAGCATGTTTAGGGGGTTTTTCTTGTGGGAATGGCCGTGTTAGGGATTGTGGAATTGTAGCATGCTTGTGGTAGTTGATTTCCCTTTCCTCCCCCTTCTGTTTTGGGCATTTTCGGGGTGTTTGGGGTTAAAGGAGGAACCCTCGGATCGAACCAGGGAACCAGGTTTCTGGCGCTAAACGGCGTCGTGCCTGGTCGACGCCTTTTAGAAGGACGTCAGGACAGTACGACGCCTTTTAGGGCAGAAACCTCCCTGTTCGAGGTTTCGTTGTACGAGGTTCTGGCGCTAAAAGACGTCATGTATGGATGACGCCTTTTGGAAGGACGTCGGACCATCATGACGCCTTTTAAGTAGGAAATCACCCCGACTTAGGCTTCTGCAATCTGGAATTCTGGGGTGAATGGCGTCTGTGGACTCTGACGCGTTTTAAAGAGCGGCTTCCCATGTCGACGTGGTTTAAGGAATAATCTGGTTTTAATGAACCTGTTTTAGGGGCTTGAATGGCGTCGACCTCGGTCGACATGATTCAAGACAGAACTGCTTAACTCCTGTTATTTCACACATGTTTCACGATTGGATGGTTCGAATGCATGCTTTAAGTTGTACACTGAGACTGAGGACTTCTGCGCGAATGGAATTACATCATGTATGTGTGTGTGTTTATGCGGATATGGAATTGGAACTACTGTGGTTTACGTCTGTCACCATGAGCCAATGGAGGTGAGCCATGGTGTCTGTGAGGCATTGTGCCGTACCAGTGGGGGAGTGGTACATGTTGTGTTTTACCTTTGGCTGAGGGAAGCATAACCACCTTGAGCCCGTCGGGCCGAAGTAGCCGGTGCGCTATCCGAGGGGTTGTTGTTTGGTCTCAGCGGGTCGGGGTTTTCCCTGTTTGTCGTGGCAGCTTCCGGCGCGTTTCTTGCTGTGGAGCTGGTTGTGGTACTGTTGGAGTTGTTTTACCCCTGTAGCCACTGGGCCTGATGTGACCTTTGATCAAGGTTACGAGTGGTACCCTTCGCCCTTTGACCTGACGCAGCCCGGGAGGTTAGTGTTGTGGGTAGTTCCTGTAGCTTCGGCTTGACGGGAGTTCGCCGGTCCCCAGGGCCCTCCTGAAGCGCCGAGGCCTGGCGTGGAGGAAATCCGGTCGGTAGGACAGTAGTCTAGACTGCTTGTGTGCACACGTAGCTGGGCAGTGGTGGTTCACTTGTCCCAGTTAGTCCTAGTTTGACTCACTGCCTCACCTTACACTGCCCCGGAACACTGTAGGGGTGGACAGGCGTGAGTAGTGGTGGTAGTGTTGTGAGGCGACGTTTGACTTCGATCGACGGTGTGGTTCGGTCGCTTTGTGGACTTTGGCTGTGAGACGTGACTTTGTGTTGGGTTCTTCGGGTTGCTTAGAACTATTCCTACTACACTGCTTATGCGTATGTTTCATATCAGATTTGGGTGTTATGTTTACTGCTTTACTTAATTGCCATATATCCGTATTGTTGCACTTGTGGGTGTGTGAGTGGGAGGCAGGGGATCGGATGATCCCTACTGAGCCCAATTCTGGTGTGTCTCACTCCCTGCGGTTTTAGGTGTGGACCTCGTGGCGTGTGGCGGCATGTGGTGTCTTCTTGGTGTGCGGACCATCAGCTGTCTCAGTTCCGGGGTATGCCCCGATGTTGTTGTACTTTTCTTCTGCCTGTACTTATTTAATTTGTTGGACCATGTAATTATTGTTGGACTGTATACAGACATTGTTATCTTCCTTCTTGCGCACTTGTTATATCTTTGTAGTCCGTGTGATTGTTATATTTAGCCTTGTTTAGCGCTTACTCCTCCAGATGTGTTGTGTGAGATCCGGGTGTGAACCCGCAGTTAATGGGCCGACATCCATTTAGTGATCGGGTCTCCGGTCATAGGATGGCGGGTCGTTACAGTTACCTAGCCTCAGCTCCACCTCGCCGGTCCTCAGCTTACGCCTTCTTGTCAGTGCCTGCACCGAATTGCAGATATGAGATACACATCCAGTATCTAATACCCATGATGTACAATCTATAATTGACAAGTTTACATCTATCATATAGATACCTGAAGCGTCCTGCTGCTTCACAGTTCCTTGAGCCTTGTCCTTGAGGTATTCTTTGCAATTCCTCTTCCAATGCCCTTTCTGGTGACAGTAGAAGCAATCACCTTTCTCAGTACTTTTACCCTTGTCTTTCTTGGTAACCTTTGCCTTTCTCTGAACCTTGTTCTTATTCTTTCGAAAAGCTTGGACTGCAAGTCTTTTTCTGTTGGTCTTACCAACCATTAGGACTTGGGGTTTATCCTTCACAAGGTTCCCCTCAGCAATCTTTAACATGTTCAGCAGTTCAGCTAAGGTGGTCTGGATCTTGTTCATGTTAAAATTAACGATGAACTGAGCATATGACGGTGGAAGTGAAGACAACACGAGGTCTGTGTGCATCTCCTTGGGAAGTGTAATCCCAAGAGCATCCAGCCTCTGCACCCACTCAATCATCTTCAGCACGTGATTCTGTACTGAAGTTCCCTCTGCCATCTGAGCCTTGAACAGATTCTTCGATATCTCATATCGTTCGATTCTGCTCTGCTCACCAAATAGCTCCTTCAAATGGAGCATGATGGATCTAGCATCCATCTCTTCATGTTGCCTCTGCAACTCATTGCTCATAGAGGCTAACATGTAGCATTGGGCCATGGTGGAATCTTCCTTCCATTTTTCATACGTTATCATTTCCTCCTCTGGAGCATCTAATGCTGGTTCAGCAGGAGGTTCAGTATCCAAGACATAGGCAATCTGCTCAGACCTGAGGACTATCTTCAGGTTTTTGAGCCAGTCTGAGTAATTGGTGCCTGTCAAACGATTGGCATCAAGTATGCCTCGCAACGGGTTATGGTGCGACATTCTCACCTACAGGAGATAATCAATTGATAATTAGCAGATATTCAAATTAACTAAAACAAGATATGGTCTTTTATTATCTAGTTTTACTCCCACTAATTTTCGACGGACTGTATAACCTTCAGATATACAGAACGGGAGACGCCGACTATCTCCTAGTGGGGATCAGAATCTCCAAGCATCACAGTATGACCTCGGATAAACACGTAGTATCATACCGCATTCTCAGAGCAATCATATCATGATAATTGCAACTCCTTGTAATATCCGATCATACTTCGGCTCCCAAGTTTAATGGTCCCGGGTAAACACAGTAAACCATTATCCCCGATCTAAGCTTTACCATCAATACGTGACAGAGTAAAGTAGAAATATAGTTCCCGGGTAAACACGTGGATGACTATATCGTTCCTCTACTTTTATCCAAAAGGCATCTAATGCCATGATCAACAGTCCTCTCAACAGACAATGGCAGACCTCGGGTAAACACATAGTATCTGCCATGACTAAATTAAGTTCCATTGATCATATTGATGGAGAGCCATGCGGTGCATTCTCAATGACTCGCGCTACGGCTTAGAATTTGTAACGAAGGTTTTACTTATTTAGTTTGGTCTCATCCTAGGTGATAGTATTAAATATATCGAATATATTATAAATACTAATAACCTAGCAAATGTAAAACATACGCATCACATACATGTCATTAGTGTGGTCATGGACGGCACTGTGGTTTGACTTGAGCCAGACAGTCAAACGCACACACATACATAATATAACAACTTATATCATGAGTCTGCAAACCCATGGATTCAATGAACTCCTTCATTTTCATCTGGTCGGTAGTTGTAGATCATCCTCGCTCCGCGCACACCCGCCTCGATCAAATTACATCATAATTCTCAATTACATGATAATTTAAATGAGGAAGCCTTATGGCGATTACATCGAGGAGGAAGGTAGAAGTACAATGGAATATAAGAGGGAGAGGTTCGCAGACCTCTATTTATTAATAAACAATAAACCACACAATTACATTCCACATCCACAATTATTGCTCGTCCAAGACCACCATGTGTTTTAGTTAAACAAACCACACATGAATTGCGCATCAAATGGCTAAATAAAATTTTCGAAAATAACTTATAATTTCAGGTTTCATAAAACCAAGGACCAATCAAAAATTGGATAATTTGGAATTTTTGAAAAATTTAGTATTTAATTCAAGCATGCTAATTTAAATCCAATTTAAATAAGCAAACTAATGCAAAATTAAACAAGCAATTAACGACACATCAAATGTGTATGTTAACCAAATAGATCAAATTCCTATTAATATTCCATGCCATTACTTAATGTAATTAATTTAACATTTAAATTAATTTGCATTAACCATATCATATCTAACAAATTAGATAATCAAAATCAACAATTAACTTGTCAATTCTTAAAAGATTCTTAATCTAAATGGGCCCCAATAAATATCAAAAACAATTTTTGAAAATTTAAGTTCTGGAAAAACAATTTTTCAGAATAATTGGATTTAATAGGGCCAAAAATAATAAAAAAAATCGAACCTGGTCCAAAGGACCAAGCCGGCCCAGCCCTTACTGGACCTAGGTCCGGCAATGGGCTGAGCCCAGCTAGCAGCTGGGCTCGAACCCAGACCGGTCCCTGTAGCTGGTCTGGTCCGGGCCAGCCGCTGGGCTGGCTCGGGCCCTTGCTCGGCCCGGCCCAGCAAGGGGCCGGCCCGCCCCTTTCCTGCACGCAGCTAGGAAACCCTAGCTGCGTGCAGGAAAGGGGGCGCCGCCGCCGCCGGCCACCTGCCCAGCAGGGCCAGGCGGCGGGGCCACGCCGGGGCACCGCCCGGTGATCAGGGCCCCGGCGACGGCGCCGGAGAAGCCCGGTCAGCCGGCGATGCCCCCCCCCCCTTTCCTTCTTCATCTTGCTGTTATCCGAACCCCCCCCCCCTATTCTTAACCGAAGGAGATGGAGAGAGTGGGATGGCTCCCGGCTCCATCCGATGCCGGTCATCAAGCCGACGATGTACAGCAACCCTCTGAGAAGGATTTGTGTTGCCGGTGAGCCATTCCCAAACGATTTGGGATGTTTGTGGGGATAAAAAACGCATGCCCATTCTTCGTCCCACGAAGAACATAACATATCCCACAAAATAATTTTTCTTGGCAGAAAAAAAATTATTTTCATAGAGTTCATCGAATGAACAATATTTTGCGAAGAAAAATTAATAACAACAACAAATAACATGGAATATTAACCTTAAATAACGATCTATTCGTTGGCCGAAACGGCGAAAACACAGTGGAACCTGGCTCTAATACCACTATTGGGATCGCTGTGTCGGGATCCGATCCTAAAACGCAGCGGAATAAAATTTTCGGGACCGGATCTGTCCCGTTTCAGTCGTTAAAATAAAACCGGTGTAAATCGATTTACCATATGCGGATTTGAATCCGCGTCCATTTTCCGGTTCCGTCGGAGCGATGCCGCAAGTCGCGCAGATGCCCGACCTCTAGCGGTATCCACGCGGTTCTCCTCACGATGGATCGTCCTCGCTTCCTCGCTCGCTGCGGCGTTCGAAGATCCCGTCTGACTGTGCGTAATCCGTCATGACATGCGGATTCGGAATCCCCGTCGAACGGAAGGTAGAGCAGTTGGGAACCGTACGCCCAGAAGAGAGAGAAAGTGAGGAAGAACGAATGACGGCTAGGTCAGGGTTGCTGGCCCCGGACGTAGAATCCGTTCTTTTATAAGAAGTCAGTTTGCGGTTTTTCATAAAAACCTAGACTTATCCGAATTATCCATCGACTTGAAAACCATTTGCGTGTGACCCTCTAGGCCCAAATACCAGTCCAGTTAATAGCCCATTAATTCTAGTAACCCTTTACTGACCCACTGAATTAATTAATATCCTTATATTCAATTAATCAGCCGAATTTAATGTCCCACAATAAATTCGGACGGACTGCCGATCACGTTGGATGCCAAGCAACATCGCGTGATCCTGGATGGCACTGGGGTTATCGCAACCTTCTATTGGAACCTTTCTGTCATCGGTTAGCGCGCGGATATAATCCTTCAACCGTGCAATGTTCCCGAATTGACCTAGGGCATGGTTTACTGTTAAACCCTATTTGGTCGATTCACTTAAATCAGATGCCGCTAATCTGAATCCGATAACTCCTTATCGATTACAGAGTCCGCCCTGGCCAGGGACTTTAAGCGCATCATTCCCGGAACATTCTCTCTCAAACTACCGAGAGCGGATGATCCCGTATTGAACACACAATTACCTTCGAGGGCATTTCTCTGAACCCGATCGCTTGACTTATTGATAACCCATGTATAGGGATTCGTTCGTCAAGGTCAAAGCTCAGAAACCTACCAACAAGATATCTTTGGAGTCTCAGGTCCAAGGATCATCCACGCAACCGTGACAAATGAATCGAGCTGGTTAACAGTGAGGTGATACCATCCAGCGATTCATAGTCGGATAAGTTCAGTGAACTCATTCGCAAATGAGCACCTATAGGTCCAGCATAGTGTCTCCATACAAGTAACTTATAGGATCAGTCACCCTCATCATATGAGCTGAAGTAACCTATACCAGTCTATCCGGATGTTTGATGTCCTATCTCAAACATCCTATGACTAGGAACAATTAAGAACATGTGTTTATAAGTCTTCGGTCCAGTAATTATGATCTCATCATAATCCGAAGACTATTGCACATGTTCATGGACTTCATCGTGATACGATAAACACAGATCGAATTAATTACACACAATGAATTATTGCCATTTATTAATAATCTGAATAAGTACATAGTATCGGATTGGCTTTGAGACCATCTAATACTAACATTATGTACCTAACATAATAAGGAATATCATTTCTATTTCATGCTTAGATAGAATTGGATACAATTTAAATTTTGGAAATAATAGTTGTTCAATTTATTTCGGAAATAAATTAATAACTTCTGCTATTTCTTTCAATGGATTGTATCTATTGAATGTGTCTCATGATAATTTACACATCGGTTCTTCAATTAAAAGGAGTAAGTATGAAATGAACAAAGCCTACTTGTGGCATTGTAGGCTTGGACACATTGATGAAAACAGACTCCAAATGATGCATAAAGATGGATACTTGGATCTATTTGATTATGAATCGTATGCAACATGTGAGTCATGTTTAATGGGTAAAATGGCTAAGTCTCCATTTAGTGGAACTGGAGAACGAGCCAAAGACATATCAGAACTCATACATTCAGATGTATATGGTCCTATGTCAACCCAAGCCATTGGTGGTTTCTCATACTTCATTACATTCACTGATGATTACTCAAGGTTTGGATATATATACTTATTGAAGTATAAATCTGAAGCCTTTGAGAAATTCAGAGAATTTAAGAATGAAGTAGAAAAACAAACAGGAAAGTGTATAAAAGCCATCCGATCTGATTGGGGTGGTGAATACTTGAGTACTGAGTTCATTAAATACTTAAAGGATAATGGTATCCTTTCTCAGCTTACACCTCCTTATACACCTCAGATGAATGGTGTATCAGAAAGGAGAAATCGCACATTAATGGAAATGGTGCGATTCATGATGAGCATATCCAAATTACCAGTGTCCTTATAGGGATATGCACTTAGCTCGGCTATGTATATCCTGAACAAGGTACCCAGTAAATCTGTTGAAACCACTCCATATGAGATATGGAATGGAAGGAAACCAGACCTTAAACATGTTAAAGTCTGGGGATATCCTACTCATGTTAAAAGACATGACGCAGATAAGCTGGAATCCAGAACTGACAAATGTAGATTTGTGGGATATCCAAAGGAAACTTATAGATATTACTTTTATCATCCTGACGAACAAAAGGTGTTTGTGGCCAGGAGAGCTGTCTTTCTGGAAGAATATTATACTCTCTAGAAGGACAGTAGGAGAAAAGTGATTCTGGAAGAAATTCCAGACCCACAAACTGGCAATGGTTCATCAGATGAACCGTCAGTTTCTGAACCTGTTCAAAATGATACACAGGAACCTCGTAGGTCTGAAAGAGTACCTAGGCCACCCGAAAGATATGTGGGACATATTAATTTGGATGGTTTAAGGATACTCTATAATGAGGATGATGATCCTAAGACTTACCAAGAGGCCATTGAAAGTCCAGAGGCCGGGAAATGGCGGGAAGCCATGAATTCTGAAATACAATCTATGTACATCAACCAAGTTTGGAACTTGGTAAACTTACCCGATGGTATAGTACCTATCGACTGCAAATGGATCTTTAAAAGAAAGATCGGTGCAGATGGACGTATTGAGACTTATAAAGCAAGATTAGTGACGAAAGGCTATCGTCAAAGATAAGGTGTTGACTATGACGAAACCTTTTCACCCGTTGCTATGATTAAGTCCATCAGAATTCTTCTTGCCATTACTGCCTACCATGATTATGAAATCTGGCAGATGGATGTGAAGACTGCCTTCCTCAATGGAAACCTTGAGGAGGAGGTGTATATGATACAACCAGAAGGATTCACATCCAGAGAATCTCCAGATATAGTATGCAAGTTGCAAAGGTCCATTTATGGACTGAAGCAAGCTTCCCGAAGCTGGAACATAAGATTTGATGAGGCGATCAAATCTTATGGCTTCATTAAGAATGAAGATGAGTCCTGTGTATACAAGAAAAACAGTGGGAGCGCAATCACATTTCTGGTTCTTTACGTTGACGACATCCTACTCATTGGGAATGATGTAGGAATGATGTCATCAGTAAAGATATGGCTGTCAAAGAACTTCTCCATAAAGGATTTGGGAGAAGCATCTTACGTATTAGGAATACGGATCTATAGAGACAAATCAAAGAAGATGCTAGCTTTAACCCAATCCATGTACATAGAAACCATTGTCAAAAGGTTTGGCATGGAAAATTCCAAAAGAGGTCTCGTACCGATAAGACATGGAATTTCATTCTCTAAAGGTCAGTCTCCCAGGACACTTGAAGAGAGGGATGTGATGGATAAAGTTCCCTATGCTTCTGCCATAGGGTCCATCATGTATGCCATGCTATGTACCAGACCTGATGTAGCATATGCTCTAAGTGTTACGAGCAGACATCAGGCAGATCCAAGTGATGAACACTGGAAGGCTGTGAAATGCATCCTTATGTACTTGAGAATGACTAAGGATCTTTCTAGTCTATGAAGGAGGAGACTTAAAGCTGCAAGGATACACTGACTCGAGTTTTTAGTCTGATCCTGAAGACAGCTAGTCAACATCAGGTTTTCTTCTAACACTCAACGGTGGAGCAGTGAGCTGGAAAAGTTCCAAGCAGGAAACCACTGCTGATTCGACAACGGAAGCCGAGTATATTGCTGCTGCTGAAGCCGCCAAGGAAGCTGTATGGATGAAGAAATTCATCGGCGATCTTGGTGTGTTGGAAAGCATATCTGGTCCCGTCCCACTGCTGTGTGACAACAATGGGACGATTGCTCAAGCGAAAGAGCCGAGGTCTAATCAGAAGTCGAAGCACATTCTGCGGCGCTTTCATCTGATCAGAGAGATTGTAGCTCGACGAGATGTCGTGGTGGAAAGAGATCCCTCAGCCAACAATATAGCAGATCCACTTACAAAGCCTTTGTCTCAAAATGTTTTTGAGCGTCACTTAGAGAATATGGGTATTCTGTATAAAAGTGATTGGCTTTAGTCCAAGTGGGAGATTGTTAGTATTAGATGGTCTCAAAGCCAATCCAATACTATGTACTTATTCAGATTATTAATAAATGGCAATAATTCATTGTGTGGAATTAATTCGATCTGTGTTTATCGTATCACGATGAAGTCCATAAACATGTGCAATAGTCTTCGGATTATGATGAGATCATAATTACTGGACCGAAGACTTATAAACACATGTTCTTAATTGTTCCTAGTCATAAGATGTTTGAGATAGGACATCAAACATCCGGATAGACTGGTATAGGTTACTTCAGCTCATATGATGAGGGTGACTGATCCTATAAGTCACTTGTATGGAGACACTATGCTGGACCTATAGGTGCTCATTGGCGAATGAGTTCACTGAACTTATCCGACTATGAATCGTTGGATGGTAATCACCTCACTGTTAACCAGCTCGATTCATTTGTCACGGTTGCGTGGATGATCCTTGGACCTGAGACTCCAAAGATATCTTGTTGGTAGGTTTCTGAACTTTGACCTTGACTAACGAATCCCTAACCATGGGTTATCAATAAGTCCAGTGATCGGGTTCAGGGAAATGCCCTCGAAGGTAATTGTGTGTTCAATACGGGATCATCCGCTCTCGGTAGTTTGAGAGAGAATGTTCCGGGAATGATGGCTTAAAGTCCCTGGCCAGGGCAGACTCTGTAATCGATAAGGAGTTATCGGATTCAAATTAGCGGCATCTAATTCAAGTTAATCGACCAAATAGGGTTTAACAGTAAACCATGCCCTAGGTCGATTCGGGAACATTGCACGAATGAAGGATTATATCCGCGCGCTAACCGATGACATAAAGGTTCCAATAGAGGGTTGCGATAACTCCAGTGCCATCCAGGATCACGCGATGTTGCTTGGCATCCAACGTGATCGGCAGTCCGTCCGAATTTATTGTGAGACATTAAATTCGGCTGATTAATTGAATATAAGGATATTAATTAATTCAGTGGGTCAGTAAAGGGTTACTGGACTTAATGGGTTATTAACTGGACTGGTATTTGGGCCTAGTGAGTCACACGCAAATGGTTTTCAAGTCGATGGATAATCCGACAAGATTTCGGATAAGTCTGGGTTTTTATGAAAAACTGCAAACTGACTTATTATAAAAGAACGGATTCTACGTCGGGGGCCAGCAACCCTGACCTAGCCGTCATTCGTTCTTTCTCTCTTTCTTTCTCTTCTGGGCGTGCGGTTCCCGACTGCTCCGCCTTCCGTCCGACAGGAGATTCAGAATCCGCATGTCGCGGCGGATTACGAGCAGCGAGACGGGATCTACGAACGCCGCAGCGAGCGAGAAAGCGAGGACGATCCATCACGAGGAGAACCGCGTGGATACCGCTAGAGGTCGGGCATCTGCGCGACTTGCGGCATCGCTTCGACGGAACCGGAAAACGAACGCGGATTCGAATCCGCGCAAGGTAAATCTAATTTACTCCGGTATTATTTTGTTCATCGAAACGGGACAGATCCGATCCCGAATATTTTATTCCGCTGCGTTTTTCAGTCGGATCTCGACATAGCGATCCCAACATTATCATTATCTGTAATTACCTAAAATGCGTCGTCCAAGGAAAACGTCTTTTAGCTTAATTAAGATAAAGATAAACATTAGAAGAAGAAACAGAAAGACTTTAGAACACTTAAATGGCGTCGTGCAAGGCAGACATCTTTTAATTAATTAATAAATTAATTAAAAATCAAATTAAATATCAAAATATGAATAAAACCTTAAATGGCATCTGCAGAAGTCGTCGTCTTTTACAATTTTTCATATTCGATTAAAAATCTGAGTTAAAATGAATTTCATTAATAAGCTTAAATGATGTATGTCTTACGTGACATCATTAATTCAGAAAAATAATAAAACTTAACTAATGATTAAATATCAGACCATTTTGAGGCATTATTATATGATATGAAATTGACTCAAAATGATGTGAAAATTAGCATGTCTACACCTATGAATGTTCTTTTTGTATTAACATCTAATGGATATATGCCCTTTTCTTCCATAAAAATTACATGTAATGAATGGAAAGTTAGAAAGAGGGATGTTTTTGAAAGATTGATTGTGGACCTTCTTACCATCTTTATCATTCGGTGACTGATACCCAATTCTTTTTTTACAGAAAATTCCTTTTGAGGAACCAAGAGCAGTATCAAGATTCTCTCTTCCTTTGACAAACTTAGACAATCCCTTCTTTAAACTTTCTATTTCATTATTCAAAATTCTAATTTCTTATGAAAGCAAGAGATACGATTTTGCATAATTTAAATTTCATGCTTCAAAAAATCATTCTCAAATTTTAATAATTCATTTTCTAATATTAAGGACTTAAGTTGAGTGTCATCAAGACATGAAGCGAATTCCTTGTTAAGTCTTCTGTTTTCTAGCTTTGCAAGTTTGTATCTAGAATAGACATCATCGAAAGCTTCTTGAAATTCTTCTAAAGTAAATAGTAGATGTTTAGAGATTACCTCATCCATTTCTTTCGCCATAAGACATAGATTGGCCACTTCTTCTCCAATGGATTCGTCCGAAGAAGAACCTTCCTCGTCACTCTACGCAACCACCATTGCCTTCTTTCTTATCCTTTCCTTATCTTTCTTGTACTTCTTTAGCTTGGGGCATTCTTCTCTCATATGACCTGATTTTTTATATTCATAACAAATGATATCATCATTTTTAGAGGATTCACCCTTACCTTGGGGTCTCAGATGAGTCTGGTCCAAATGACTTTTTTCATCTCAAGAATCTCTTGATTTGTTTTGAAATTAATGCAATGTCGTCTTCAAAGTCCTCGCTTTCATCGTCACTTGATAAATCACGTGTGGAAGAAGCCTTGAGAGTTATTGATTTCTTCTTCTTTTAATCATCTTCTTTGACTCGCAACATGTTGATTTCATATGTCATTAAGGATCCCATAAACTCGTCAAGTGATAAGGTTGATAAATCCTTCACTTCTTCTATGGCTGTAACTTTTAGATGCTAAAAGGAGGATAAAGAGCGAAATATTTTTCTAACAAGATCCGAGTCGGAGTATACTTTACTGAAGGCCTTAAGTCTGTTGATGATGTCTCCAAATCGGATGAACATTTCCCCAATGTCTCATTGCTATCCATTTTTAATAGTTCATACTTAATCTTTGTTTTATTGACTTGGTTCGTTCCTTCATATGTGACCTCTAGCTTTTTGCAAATTTCTTTTGTTGTCTCACACATAGAAACTCGATTATATTCGTTAACATCAAGTGCACAGTGAAGAGCTTGAATAGCCTTAGCATTAATAAGTAGTTTTCGAACATCTTTCACATTCCATTCCTCCAGTTTCTTTGTACGTACGTATGGACCTAACTCAACTACTCACCACATCTCAAAGTCTATGGATAGCATGTAGATGGTCATACGATTCTTCTAATAACCGTAATTGGACTTGTTGAAGAGTGGAGTTCCTAGTTATGGATTGTCATTTACCAAACAAGAAGTTGACTCCGAAGAGTGTCATAGCTTTAAAATCTCTCTAAATGGTGTTAAATCTTTAACTTAGAGACTTACTCTGATACCAATTATTAGCCCAAAGTTATGATAAACCTCTCTAAATGGTGTTAAACCTTTAACTTAGAGACTTGCTCTGAGACCAATTATTAGCCCAAAGTTATGATAAACCCTAAAGAGGAAGGGTGAATAGAGTTTTCAAAAATTCTCAAAGTAATCCCCAAATGCAATGCACAAATTTCAAAGAACTAAAAAAGGACATAGGTAACAAGAATGCAACCACACAATAAGAGACAATAATTTTCATAGTGATTCGGTCACTTTGAGATCTACGTCCACTCCCCAAGAATATTTGGGTATTCACTAGAATCAATTATAGAAGTACACATAAACTAGTTCAAGGTGCTAGCACACCTAAGAACCATAGACACACAGACACTTGAAAGGACAAATACCTAAGTAAAAAGAGTTGGAAAGCGTCGGAGATTGAACACTTTGAAAGCACATATGCTACATATGATCTTCCCTTTGTAGCTTGAACCACTTTGATGCCCTTCTTGAGATTGATCTTAAGGATCAAAGCACACTGAAGAGCAAGAAAACGATGTAGATGCTTGTCTTTTACTTAGATTCTATAGAGAGCATTTAGGAATCCTTTATAGAGAGCCACAAATAGAAAAGAGCCGTTGCGGAACATTATAAGGAAAATTTCCAAGAAAAAAAAGGTATAACAATTAATAAAATTGGGTTCTGCTTCTATAGTGTCGACACCCTGTGCCTTCCAATGACTAACAGATTCATCATAGGCGTCGACACCCTGTGTAATTGGTGTCGACACCCTACGTTTTCCAAAGATGTTGGTATTCTGTTTCTATATAGGTTTCGACACCCTACACAACAGGTGTCGACACCTCTTCACAGAGGTGTATAGGAACCTGTCTTTTGATCTTTAAGCCTGCATTTAGATGTTAAGTCCTGCGTCCAAAGATTGTCTTAACAAAATATAGTTTGTCATTCATCAAAATCAAGAGTTTTGTCAACACGTTGTTATATATAGAGACCCAATGGTTTCCTCCCTTTGGAGAAACCCCCCTCTGTACTATTTCTGCAAATGATTATGAAATATTCCTGTAATTATCATTTTTTTCTTAAGCCTTGACCGGAATGTACTATAGCATATGTCCAATAATTTGTATATGTCAATCACACATGAATATTTTTGCACGTATATAAAGAAGGTACAATGTGTATAAATGCATCATATTATTTTTGTAATCAAACTCCTATGCGTATTTACGTGGTTGGCCAAATAGTAATCATAACATAACAACCACACAGCAACCTCCAATCTTGCAATATTTTTAGATTCCTACAGAATATTTTTAGTTTATACAACTTCATTGCCCTTTTTCTAACTCAACTCATCCGTTTAGACTTCTTCAAGGCCAAACATCATGCCCATCAGAATTTATTAATAATATTCAAATTGCTATAGATATAGGGAATGCCATCTCATCTAACATTGACTTACAAGTTAGGATTGATTAAAAGATGCCCACGAGCCCTACCCACTAACCATATAAATAATGTGTGTGAACACTTTTGCTCCAAAAAAAAGAATGCCCACGAGCCTTCTAAGTTATTTCTTCGAAAGCCAATCATATGGCTAACTTCTTATAAGGCACCACACCACATGAATATGGAATTTCCCCAATGAGCTCCTTTATCTCCCCCCAAAGATGCTAATATCGAGAAAGAAACCAGCTACGGCCGGGATTACCTTGGGCAAGGAGCTTCCATGTTGGTGTCCTATGAACTAAAAATTTTGCTTTCCACCAGGGAGGAGTTTAGACTTTGAAACCAAGGGGTTCAAACAATATCCAACTTCATATGTACTCTGGAGGACATCAGCACATAGGAAATGGGCACAAATAAAATTAAGAAGGGTTCTATATATATATGGATGTTATTCCCACCTCTACCAGATTTACACATCAATCCCTAATATCTATTTTATGTGCCTCCAAAAATTTTCCCTTCAAAATGGAGTTTATCACATAAATCTTCCTGGGTTTTGAACAAATACCTTCAAAATGGAGTTTGTCATATAAATATGCAATGGTGGGCACATTACCTAAGATTGTAGGAATAGAAACAAATATCAAAGTTCAAGTTAAATATGAGACTGGTTTCCATGCCATCTTTCGAGCTCCCATTTGTAGCTCACAGCTTAGCTGACGTCGCATGTACTAAACAACATCAGCCCAATCCGATTTTATTACATGTCAAATGAGATGATTTATATATAAGAACCCTAATGAAGAACTAATTGTCACAATAACTACTAGCCCAATCCCAAAGATTAGACACAACATGGGCACCCAAAATCCTAATGAAGAAATAATTGTCACAATATATAACTACTAGTCCAATCCCAAAGATTAGACACAACGTGGGCACCCAAAAAAGAAAATGGTTTAATAACCCTGAGGATGTCAAGTGGTTGCGGGTCAACAGGATCTGCAATGGGAAATGGGGGGCAATATTAAAGGTGTCCTCGGCCTGTGTGGTTCTTCTTCTACCCCACTATTCAAATATGACCCTTGTCGTTCTGATGTGTCTTCCTGTGGACACGTACGACACAGTAGTGGCCAGTCTATTCCGATGGTTTTACCCTTCTTTTGAAGGGGTCTAGGGGATCAGGTTTAGATTATGATCTGTGTGCGATACGGATATGAGTGTCAAGTGTCGACACGGACACGTGTGTCGGACACGGTAATATTTTAAAAGTAGGACACGAAGACACGAAAAACATATGAATATATAATTATACATTTATATAATAAAATATAATTACTGAAATTTATTTAAAATATAAAAAATATAACTCAAATATATCAAATTTTATCGTATAGACAAATATTACGAGAAGATATGCTAAGTATTCTAAGAAATCTAAAATATTTACTTTGAAACCTTGAAGTAGAGAGTTAGACACAGGTGTCCGAGTGTCGCGTCGTGTCCGAGTGTCTGACATGGTTCTCTAACATAAATAAAAGTGTCCACCAAATTATAAGGTCTAGACGATGTTTTTGTTGAGACAGTATTTGTTTGTAGACGTATTGTTCGGATAATTTCATATTAATCACTCTTATATGTTTAAGTGTTTTTTGAAAAAATGCCATACTTGTTCATATATTATCTTACGGATTCTTACAAAATAACATATATATCAAACAAGCTATTTCAATGGCCTATATAAAACTTTATATAAGGATATGTAGGATAATATGTGTTAAACACGTGTTTTTGAAATTTATCATATATACAAGGGTGGTTAATTTGAAAGTATCCGTTTTTTTTTTTTTTGGCAATTCAAAGCATCTTTCTCCATGTCTCTCTCTAGTTCAAAAGATATCTCTCCATTTCCATCTCTATCTGTGTCTATCTATCCATATTCTCTACCATCTCTATATGTGTAGATTTGCATATACTCTTATCTTCACACCTATATCAAGCTTCTCTTGCTATTTAAATCTCTCTCTCTCTCTTATCTGTCCATATTCTATCTGTTTATGCATCTATGGCTTATAAGACTCACGTAGACAGTTGCCAGGTTAATTCCCTCATCCTCCTATATACCATTATAAAAATGCCTGATGACGTGCGACTCACGTGCCACTCATCCATGCATGTAACAAAGCCATGGACTTCCGAGACAACTTAATTCTTTGGGGGTGTTCCCCACGGACGGCATTTATAACAAGACACCCAACGGGTTAACCCCTCGATCTGTTTGTCTCCTCTCCCCTCCTCCTCATAACTGTCATGCGGTGTGATTCGCCACACCCACACAGCTCCCCCCATGGCCTTTTAGAAATGGAGAAGGGAAGGCTGGTGGGGCTTAGAATAGGGGCCTCGGGGAGGTGATGGAAGCGATGGGATTGGTCTAAGGGTGGAAAGTGATGGTTATTATAGTTAATGCTGCGGCTTCGGGGGGAGGGATTCTTGAAGAGAGAGGCTGTGGACCTGTGTCTTTTTAAATGGGGCGTGACACAGGTTTGAGAGAGATGATCCCCTGAGGTCGACCAAGGATCTCTGCGCCACAAGAGGCCCCATCCCTTGCATTTCGGATGCATGCATCACATTTGTATTTAGGGTCGACTTTGAAACGAATGCACCATAGACATTTTCTACATATTAAATAGGAAGCACAACACTAGTACAGTCATGGAAAGAACTCTTTTTTTTTTTTAGCATTAAAGTAGCTGACATTAACTAAAGAAACTTACAATAGGAGAAAGAAGGGATGGGGAAGCTGAACCAGCTGCCTAGGGCAGTTGGTTCACCCACCTCCCTGCAAAAGGAAGGTCTCAAGTTCGAATCTGGTTGGGCCTAAAAATCTCCAACCATGCAGCCCCCTAGGTGTTGTTAGGATATTTATCCCCTGGTCTGTGGGATTATTTCCCCAAAAATCAGACAGATCTGAAAATGATCTTTCGACCGAGTCGGAATTATCTCCAACTTTGGAGGATTATCTCGGATTCCTGATTAGAACCCCGGTCACTTGTAAATAGTTGTACATAATCGACCTCTGGACCCCTTCAAAAAAAAAAAAAAGAAGGGACGGGGAAGCAAACTTCCTTCACTTTTTCCTTCTTTAAGAGAAAGTTTAACAGCAAGTACTTGCTCTAAGGCCTCCTTCTTCTTCTTGAGAAGCTTTTATTCATGGACCTCTAAGGACCCAATAAGTTGCTCGACGGACATGGTATCCAAATCTTTGGATTCTTCAATGGCCACCACTATATGGTCAAACTAAGAATCGAGTGACCGTACTAGCTTTCTCCACCACACGAACATCCGATGTAGCATCGCCATTTCTTCGTAGTTGATTCACAACTATCTTCACCATTGTGTAGTAATCCGAGATAGTCTCCGACTCCTTCATTTGTAAGGTTTCAAATTCACCTCTTAGAGTTTGGAGACGTACTTTTTTCACCCTCCCTTCTCCTTTGTAAAACTTCTCGAGCAACGCTCATACCACCTTTGAAGAAGTTGCTTCCGCAATCTTCTCAAAAGTACCTTCATCCACCCCTTGGTAGATGAGAAAAATAGCCTTTTTATCCTTCTTTCTTGAATCCTTCAAAGAAATTCTTTCATTTTGAGGCAGGGTCGCTTCATCTCTGGCTCATCATAGCTGATGAGGCAGAATCTGATTCGGCCCATTGAAGCAAGCCCAAACCCCGTTCAGCCCAGCAACAGCAGTACAAGGCCCTCAGGGAGCCTTCGGCCCATCAGCGGCCCAACAGCCTTCGGCCCATGAGCGGCACCGTCGCTCCCGGCCCAACAGGCTTCAGCCCGTCAGCGGCCCACCAGCCTACGGCCCGGAAGCAGCGCGGCAGCCCAGGGCCCAACAGGCTTCGGCCCATCAGCGGCCCAACCCCCTTCGGCCCGATAGCCGAGTCCGGCCCACTCCGGTGGCGGATCAGGCACTATGGCGGTTTACCAGTAAGCCCGCATTTAGTCCTATATCGGCTACCACCGTTAACCATCCTCTATCCTCTACTATAAATACACCGCTATTTATTGCCAAAGGTATGCTCTCGGAAGCCTCCGAGACCCTTAAGGACTACAGTCCAAAAAGTATTAAAGCTACTCTTTGCCTTCTGAATCGAATCTTCTTCAGGAGCTAACTTGACCGTCGGAGGGGGTTCCTTAGGGCCGAAGCCCGGGACTCTTGCTGACCGGTTTTCTTCTTCTTCCCCTCCTGCAGGAGCTCGGTTCGAATCATCGCCGACCTTCCCGAGTCGGTCTCGACCGCCGACCTCGGACTCCTCTCCCTGGTCTCGACGCCGTGCGCCGGCTGCCCCCGCGACAGAGGAGACTCGGCCTCGCGTCGCCCCTTCGTCCGCCGAAGGAGCCTCGCCCTCGACTTCCCGGAGCAAGCCAGCCACCGACCGAGCACCCCTCGGCCTTCGGACCTTCGGCTTCGCCTCTGCATCCTTCGCCTTCCAGATCCCCGTCGGGCCTCCGAACACCGATCCAACCCAGCTCCGGATCCTTCTCTTCGGATTCCGGGTTCGGAATCCGGTCGTGATAGCTTCGGCTACATCACGTGGCGCCGTCTGTGGGAAACCAACAAACAAGTCATGTCTCAGCGACCTGTTACCCGACGGTCCGGACAGAGTGAAGCAGAAGCACGAGAGGCCTCGGCGCAGATGCTGCCTTCCAAAGGCATCCCTTCTGCCCCGCCGAGCCTGCCTCTGCCAACCATACCAGAGTCTCCCGCCTCGGAAGACCGAGTGGGGGTGCTCCAGCAACAAGTAGCGACGCTAGCCGCTGCCGTCACGTCCCTGACGCCTCTTCAGGAGATGGTGTCCGCCATCGCCCAGCGCATGGGACTGATGGGACAGCTTCCTCAGCAGGCGCCGCTCCCCCCACTCTACCCAGTACAAGATGCCCGGTTCCGGCCGGCACCTACACCGGTTTCTCCCAACGAAACCGCGGCGACGCGCAGCTAGCCCTCGGCACTACCTACCCGGGCTCCTCGCGCTGATCGCCTGACGGAGCAGGACTATGCTTCGTCGGAATTCCGTCCGGCCCAGACCGGAGGACAATCCGTCGCCACCTCGACTGCCCCGGACCTGGACCGGCGGCTGACGGCAATGCGCAAGGAGATGAAGCAGATGGTGTCTCGGCCTTACGGGGCGCCTCTCGCCAGCAACATCCTGGAGCAGACCCCATTCACGGCGGAGCTCCTGGCTACCGAGGTGCCCCCCAATTTCAAGCTGCCGAAGGGCCCTCTCTACGACGAAATGACAGATCCGATCTGTCATTTCCAGAGATTCAACGCCTACCTCCTGGTCCGAGGGGTCTCCGAGGCAGTCCGCTGCCGTCTTTTCCCCCTCACCCTTGAAAAGATCGCTCTCACCTGGTTCGAGACGCTGGCCCCCAACTCCATCCACTCCCTAGTCCAGTTGGGCCAGTTATTCATCGACCAGTTTTATGATGCCACCCGGCAATGCAAAACCTCTGCCAGCCTGCTGGCCATCCGGCAAGGCCCCACCGAAACTCTCCAGGAATACTTCACCAAGTTCCGGACCGAGGCCGCCCAAATCCCGAACCTCGACAGCTCGATCGCGGTCTCAGCCGTGATCAGCGGGTGCCGGGACGAGGGGCTCCTCGGCTCCATCGGGAAGCGCCATCCCCCTACCTTCCAGGACCTCGTGGCCCGGGCCCATAAATACATCAACCGGGAGGCCCTGATGCTGTCCAGGGGTAAAGGCGCAGCCGAAGTCACCTCGGCACCTGCTCCCCAGGTGGTCCGACCTCGGCCAGAAGACCAAGAGCCCTCCCGAAAGCGGTATCGCCGGGAGGACTGGGACAGGGAGAGGCGACGGGACCCGCAGCCGCGGTACCTACCCTTACCTGCTCCCCCTTCCCGGATGCTCATGGAGGTGAAGGGCATGATCCGGCGGCCAGATCGCATCAAGACGGATCCTCGCCGAAGGGACCCCGGCAAATACTGCGAGTATCACCGGGAGATCGGCCACATGACGGATGAGTGCCGGCAGCTCCGGGAGGAAATAGACCGCCTCATCCGGGAGGGAAGATTGCCTCAGTACCGACGGGAGCAGCCCCCGCCACAACAGAACCGGGACATCCCTGCAGCGCCCAGGCAGCAACAACCCCCGGCGATAGAAGCCGCTCCTCCGCCGAAGGTCACCTCGGCCCCGGTAGAAGCATCCCATCAAAGACCCAGTTCTGGGTCTATTATGATGATATCCGGAGGGCCGGGGGAAGGATCAAGGCCGCGGCAGCGCAGCTCTACCACCGTAGCAGCAGTTGACGACGAACCGAAGCGGCCTCGCCAAGAAGACATCACCTTCGGCTCCGAGGACCTGACTGATATTCAGGTCCCTCACGATGACGCCCACATCATCAACGCTGTAATAAATAGCTATGATGTACATAGAATATTTGTCGATAATGGAAGTGCCCCAAACATCTTGTTTTATGATTGTTTTGAAAAAATGGGATTGAGTGAGGCTAATATGAAGCCTCACCGGGGCCCCCTCTTCGGTTTTAACGGCTCGCCCTGCCGAGTAGAGGGCATTGTCCGACTCCCTGTAACCTTAGGCTCCGCCCCTCGGCAACTAACCGTCGAAACGGACTTTGCCGTTGTAAAAATCGATTCAGCCTACAACGCCATCTTCGGCCGAAGGCTCATCGGCGGGGTCGGAGCCATGCCTTCGTCCTTCCATCAGAAGCTGAAGTTTCATACCAGCCATGGAATAGGCGAGGCCAGGGGGAATCAAGAAGCAGCCCGGCAGTGCTACATGATTTCGGTCAAAGGGAAGACTGCAGCCGAAACTCTGACGATCGAATCATCGGCCGAGGCATCTCCGGGAGAAGCACTCCTCGCCGTCCTTATTCCGGGAGGCGAAGGACGAGTCCTGATGATAGGCTCCGGCCTAGAGGAGACTGAAGCAGAGAAGCTTACCGAGTTCTTGAAAAAGAATCTCGACGTCTTCGCCTGGTCTCCAGCAGACATGCCCGGGGTTGACCCGGAGGTAGCAGAGCACCGACTCCATACTGATCCCGACCAGCCCCCGGTAAAGCAGAAGCGGCGCACCTTCAATTAGGAAAGGAGAGCCGCCATCCAAACCGAAGTGCAGAAGGGGCTGGACGCCGGACACCTCCGAGAGGTGCATCATCCGGACTGGATCGCCAACGTGGTAATGGTGCCAAAGAAAGATGGCAAATGGCGTATGTACGTGGACTTCACCAACCTCAACAAGGCATGTCCGATGGATAACTTTCCACTGCCTCGGATAGACCAGGTGGTGGACGCAACTTCCGGCCACGAGCTCTTAAGCTTCCTCGACGCCTATTCAGGCTACCACCAGATCCGGATGCATCCGGATGATGAGAGCAAGACCAGCTTCACGACCGATCTGGGCCTATACTGCTATACCCGAATGCCCTTCGGTCTGAAGAACGCCGGCGCGACATATCAGCGCCTGGTCAACAAAGTGTTCGCCCCGCAGCTCGGCCGAAACATGGAGGTCTATATAGACGACATGTTGGTAAAGACCCGCGTTGCTGCAGAGCATTTGGCCGAGACTTTCTCCGCCCTTAGGCGGTACAAGATGAAGCTGAACCCGGCCAAGTGCGCCTTCGGGGTAGCCTCCGGGAAGTTCCTCGGCTACATGGTCACTCACCGAGGGGTGGAGGCTAATCCCGAGAAGGTTTCGGCCATCATGCAAATGCGCCCCCCGGCAAACCTCCGAGAGGTACAGAAGCTGAACGGGAGGATCGCAACCCTAAGCCGCTTCATATCAAGGGCGGCAGATTACTGTTTCCCCTTCTTCAAGCTGCTGAAGAAGGCCAATAGCTTCGACTGGACGGATGAGTGCCAAGCAGCCTTCGACCAGCTGAAGGCCAACCTCTCCAAAGTCCCCATTTTGTCCAACCCGGTTCCCGGGGAGCCTCTGAGCTTGTACCTCGCAGTCTCCGAAACGGCTCTCAGCGCCGTCCTCGTCCGAGAGCAAGAGGGCGTTCAGAAGCCAGTTTACTATACCAGCCGAGCCCTTCAAGGAGCAGAACTCCGGTATCTTGCCCTGGAGAAGCTGGCTCTAGCCCTCGTCTCGTCCGCGAGGAGGCTCCGGCCTTATTTTCTGGCTCATTCCATGAAGGTTCTCACCGACCAACCCCTGAGGCAGGTTCTCTCCCGACCGGAGGTGTCCGGCAGGCTGGCAAAGTGGGCGATCGAGCTAGGAGAGTTCGACATCTTCTACGCACCTCGGGTAGCAATAAAAGCCCAGGCGTTGGCAGACTTCATTACCGAACTCACCCCCGGCGCTTCCTCAGCACCTCAGCCGAAACCCGACGTACCCGAAGCCGAGGCCACTTCGGCTCCTGCACCAGCAGACGAGTGGCGACTTTTTGTGGACGGCTCCGCGTGCTCCACGGGCAGCGGCGCCGGATGGATCCTAGCATCACCAGAAGGGGTCGTCACGGAGTACGCCCTGCCTTTCTCCTTCCCAGCAACTAACGATCCCGCCGAGTACGAAGCTCTCATCTCTGGCCTCCGGGCCGCGAAGAAGCTCGGCGCCCAGAACCTGAAAGCCTTCAGCGATTCCCAATTGATCGCCAGCCACATCTCCGGGGAATACGAGGCTCGGGATGCAATGATGGCATCTTATCTCCAGGTGACTCGCAAAATCCTCGCCCAATTCGATTCTTATGAAATCGTGAGGATCCCGAGAGCCGAGAATACCCGAGCCGATGCACTTTCCCGGCTGGCGTCAACTCAAGACGGGGGAAGAGGCTAAATGATCCTCGTGGAGGAACTCGCCGAACCAAGCCTCGGCGAGCCAGAAGCCATGCAAGTCACTGAGGTCGAGGCCGAGACGTGGATGACTCCCCTCGTCGCCTTTCTTCTCCGAGGAGAAGTCCCGCCAGACCCAAGGGAGGCGAAGCACATTCGGTAGCGCTCATCCCATTTCCTCCTTCTGGACGGGGTGCTATACAAGAAGTCCTTCGGCCGACCACTACTGCGGTGCCTCGGCCCGACTGAAGCCGACTACGCAACGAGAGAAGTACATGAAGGGGTGTGCGGGGCGCATGCGGGAGGAAGGGCCTCGGCTCACAAGCTTCTAAGGCAAGGCTACTGGTGGCCGACACTCCGAGAGGACGCTTTAGCCCTCGTACGGCGCTATGACCAGTGCCAGAGGTTCAGCTCCCTCATTCACCAGCCACCCTTCTGACCCCCTTGTCCGATCCTTGGCCTTTCGCTCAATGGGGAATCGACCTCCTGGGACCTTTTCCCATCGCCACTGGCCAAAGAAAATTCCTCATCGTGGCGGTAGATTATTTCACTAAGTGGGTCGAAGCCGAACCCCTCGCATTAATAACCGATAGCAATGCTTGGAACTTCGTGTGGAAGTCCATCATTTGCCGGTTTGGCATCCCTCGGGCCATCATTTCTGACAATGGAAAGCAGTTCGACAGCCGTCGGTTCAGAGACAACTGTGCCAGCTTCGGCATTCTTCACAAATTCACTTCGGTAGCTCATCCTCGAGCAAACGGCCAGGTTGAAGTCACCAACCGAAGCCTGCAGCAGGGACTGAAAACCCGCCTCGGCGAAGCTAAAGGCCGATGGGTAGAGGAGCTGCCGAGTGTTCTGTGGGCCTATCGGACGACAAGCTGAACCCCCACCGGCGAAACTCCCTTCCGCATGGCCTATGGGATAGAGGCCGTTATTCCGCTGGAAATCGGCCTTCCCTCTCCCAGGGTCATTGCTTACAACCCGGAGGCCAACGAAGAAGGTTTGAAAGACCATCTGGACCTCATTGAAGAGACCCGAGACAAGGCTCGTATCCGGCTGGCAGCTTATCAGCAGCGCATGGCCAAGTACCACAACACTCGAGTAAAGCCCCGAAGCTTTGAAGTAGGGAGCCTCGTGTTGAGGAATGCTCATGCTTCCAAACCTGCCAAAGCCTCAGGGAAGCTTGCCCCCAACTGGGAGGGGCCCTATCGGGTCAGGGAGGTGATCAGGCGTGGGGCTTATCGGTTGGAGACCCTTTCGGGCCAACCTCTTCCTCGCACCTGGAATGTAGAGCACCTTCGGCGTTATTATATGTGAATCACTTCTTCCCGGGTTTTCAGCCGGAGGGTATGAATAAAGGTCTCTTTTTCAGGAAACCTCATGGTATTTTCTCTTAAAATCCGCGAGTCCTTCGATCCGACGAATGGCTTCGGCCATGTAATCCGGATCAGGACGCGGCATGGTATTTTCTCTAAGTCCGTGTAAACTGTACCGGGAGTGGCTTCGGCCATGCAAACCGTATCGGGAGCGGCATGGTATTCTCTCAAAATCCGCGAGTCCTTCGATCCGACGAATGGCTTCGGCCATGTAATCCGGATCAGGACGCGGCATGGTATTTTCTCTAAGTCCGTGTAAACCGTACCGGGAGTGGCTTCGGCCATGCAAACCGTATCGGGAGCGGCATGGTATTCTCTCAAAATCCGCGAGTCCTTCGATCCGACGAATGGCTTCGGCCATGTAATCCGGATCAGGACGCGGCATGGTATTTTTTCTAAGTCCGTGTAAACTGTACCGGGAGTGGCTTCGGCCATGCAAACCGTATCGGGAGCGGCATGGTATTCTCTCAAAGTCCGCGAGTCCTTCGATCCGACGAATGGCTTCGGCCATGTAATCCGGATCAGGACGCGGCATGGTATTTTCTCTAAGTCCGTGTAAACCGTACCGGGAGTGGCTTCGGCCATGCAAACCGTATCGGGAGCGGCAGGGTATTCTCTCAAAGTCCGCGAGTCCTTCGATCCGACGAATGGCTTCGGCCATGTAATCCGGATCAGGACGCGGCATGATATTTTCTCTAAGTCCGTGTAAACCGTACCGGGAGTGGCTTCGGCCATGCAAACCATATCGGGAGCGGCATGGTGTTCTTCCTAAGTCCGCAAAAACCTCAATCCGACGAATGGCTTCGGCCATATAATCCGGATCAGGGAGCGGCGAGATATATCTCTAAATCTACATAAGACGAAGCGGGAGTGGCTTCGGCCATACAAACCGCATCTAGGGCGGCGGGATACCCCTTCGGATCTTATGAACCACATTAGCAAAGGCCCCGGCCGTAAATACTGGCGATATTCTATCAACTTCCTATCCGAACCTACATCGGGTCTCGGCTTCGCGAACTATAGCGAACGACGGCAGGATCTCGGACTTCTGAAAGGCCAGATTCGGTCAATCATGCACAAAGCAACAAGGTAAAACTCAGAAATACTTCCTGTATTCACAAAAGGGGAAGTACAAAATCGGCCATCCACCTGGCCGCAGGTTTACAAAGGAAAAAAAAAAACAAAAACCGGGGGGAGCCCTCGTATCAGCCCTCGACAACCCCCTCCTCCTCCGCTCCGACTGCGTTTCGGCCAGGAGAGGGAGAGGGGGAATCGACAATCTGCACAGCCTCAGGAGGGGCAGCCTCGACAGGGGCCTCCTCGGTGGGTACGGCTTCGTCGCCTGGCGCTGGGGTCGAGGCCCTCTCGGCCATTAGCTCCTTCCACCAAGATAGGAGCTCCTTGGCTTCCTCACCCATCGGCAGGGCAACCCCGGTTAAGTCAACACTCGGGCAGGCCTTCTGGGCAACAGCCAGCCCGAGGTCGAAGACCGAGGAGGCCGCTAGCAGCTGAGCTTGGATTATCTCCTCGGCGTAGTCCGGGCCGGCCTTATAATCAGGTACGGCCGAGTCCGCCGCCTCCTCCAGCTCCTGCTTCAGAGCCGATATCTCCTCGGCGTGGCGGCGTTTCTCCAAAGCCCGCCGGGAGTCTTTGTCCTGGATCTGGCCCTTGAGGGCCCGGATCTCAGCCTGGGCCGCCGTGAGCTCCCGCTCGGCCTTTTCCTTCTCCCGCTCGGCCTTCACCTTGGCCTCGGCGGAAGCACGGGCCTCTGCTGCCCTCTCCTCCAGCTGCGCCCGCGTCCGGGCATTCGCAGCTACAAGCCCGTCGACCATGGGCTCGATGTTAGGCCCCGTCGAAGGGCCCTCACCCGGACCTGCGGAGGCCGACGCCCCCTCGGCCTCTAGGAGCTTGTTTCGGAGCAACTCCTGATGGTGAATCAGGACGCTGCCCGTTACCGCGGCCTACGGACCGAAAGCAGACAAGGATCAGAAAAAAATTGAAATAAGCGAAGGAAAGCCAAGTTGAAGCACACTCAGAAGCTTCTTACATGGACCGCCAGCCGAGCGCTCATCGCCGCTAGGTCGGTAACCGAGTGGTCATTCAGCTCTTCAAAAGCCGAAGGTAGAGTGAGGCTGCGGAGCAGACGGAGGCACGTCTGCGAGTCCTCCATGCTCTCATCCTTGTATATCCCCGGTTCAGGGAGCCACCACTCGCGCTCCTGCGCTCGGGGCGCTTGCGACCCGGCGCCTTCGTCCTCTGCCCCTACCGATACGGCCGGAGGGGAGTCGCCCCTCGGCGTCTCGGGGGACGCTAGCCTTGCAGCCCTTCGGGCGCCGGCGCTTCTCCTGATCAGTGGAGCGGGCTCCGCCTCTTCGGGCTCCTCCACCCGGGGTCGCTTCGACAATCGGCCGCCCCTTCGGGCGGCAACTTGGATTTTCGCTCCCTCTCGAGAGCGGCGGCGGCAGCACGGCCCTCGGAGGAGGCCGCGGTCCTCGAAACCCCGCCTCGGGTCCTCGGAGCTCCTGCGCCCCGACCAGACCCGCCTGCCGCCTGCGGGGGTGGTAGCCGGCCTTGATCGCGCTGATCGGATATCCGGACATTGCTGCAAGAAAGAGAAGACGTGTTAGAAACAAAATAACGACCAGTTGCAAACTCAAAGCCGACTTACCCTCGGCCGAAACTTCATCAGCCTCGTCAGCCAGAGGAGCTTCGGCCGGAGGAGCGGCAGAACTTCCTTCGCTGCCCCGCGGAGTCTCCCCAGGAGGAAGGTATGGAAAAGGCCGCTCCGGATCGAACTGAGGGTCCGGCCATACCCCGGCATTCACCAGCCGCTCCGCCTTACTGAGAAGCCCCCAGATGTTGTACGGGGCCATGATCTGGATGTGGCCCACGAGGGTGCTCTGGATGGAGGTCAGAGCGGGAGGATCCGAGAGGCCTACGGCCAGCGGCGCCCATTCGGTAGGGAAGGGCCACACACTCTTCTCATTCTCCGGCAGAGAAATGAGGATGAATTTCCTCTTCCAGCCATGGATGGACGAGGGCTTCCCGGAGAAGATGCTTCGGCCGATCCGACGGATGAAGCAATACCACTCGGATCTCCCATGCCTCTAGATTTTAAAGAGGTAGCGGAAGACGTTGATGGAAGGAGTAATCCGTATACGGGCGAAAACGGCCAAGAAATCGTATACGGTGCGCCAGGAATTGGGAAAAAGCTGAGACGGGGCCAGCCCGTAGAAGCAAAGAAGATTGATGACGAAAGTGGGAAGAGGAAGACGAAAGCCCGCCTGGAAACTATCTACATAGATAGAGAAGGAACCCGGGCGGGGAGTGTTGGCCCTGGTGGTGGAGCCAGACCGGTAAGGGGTCGTCCAAGAAGGAAGCTGGAAGTAAGAAGCAAGGTTGCTAACCTCTTCGTCCGAAAGGGCGCAGGATGCTTCTGAAGCAGTGTCGGGACGGCGACGTCCCAAGGTGGAAGCCCGGCCCGGGTTCCGGACCTCCTCGGGGGCCTCGGCCCCGGAGGCCTCGGCCCCGGAAGCCTCAGACCCCTCAGCCCCGAAAGCCTCGGGCTCTTCAGAAATCGTAGAGGCGAGGGAGTCCAGGGTAAGGGGAGATGATAGAGAAGACTTGGGAGAGTGGGAAGGAGTATGCTCCTCGTCCGAAGGAGTAATCTCGCTAGAAGAGGAGCTCCGGACCATAAGGTCGCGAAGGGGAGAAGGGAGGTCGAGGCTTACTCTCAGGAAGGGGAAAGAAATCTCTCTTGAACCGAGCGCAGCCTCTCAAGCCACCCAGCTCCACCTACAAGGTGCTCTGAAGGATGGAGATCCTCCCACGGTGGCCAGCAAGCTCGGACGACGCCCTCAGAGAGCTAGCTTTTCGCTGGAGAGGAGGGAGAGCTCGGGTGATCGCAGAAGCAACGCAGACGCAGCAGCAGGAAGAAGAACAGTGTCCTGCTAAGGGCTTCTATTTATAAGCTCCATCCGAAGCGCCTCCCGCCGAAGCCAACGGCCGAGATCGTCCCCTTCGTCTCACCGCTCCTCTCGGATGCCCGCCACGTGCACCGTCCTTCGGCAATGATGACGGGCCGGCTCCGGGACTTGAAGCAGAGCGATCAACGGCCGAAAGTGCTCCGACCCTTCGGCTTATCACCCGGATGCCCGCCACGTGTCCCGATCCGCGTGCCGAAGAAGGGAGCGGCGGCAATCCGAGTGGAACCTCGGGCAGAGAGCCAAGGTGATCCGCGACCCGAGAGCGGTCAGGATCCTTTTGTGCTTTTGACGGGGCGGCCGGATGCGCGACACGTGTCCCGTGCTTCTTCGCGAAGCGACGCCCATCCCGTCCATTTAATGAAGCCTGGCGCGAGTCAGAGGGCTCGGCCCTTCGCCTTCAGGGCCGTGAGCCTTCGTCGCCACTCTGAATGAAGACGAAGCAACCGCTTAGCCCTCGGCCGACCGAGGGCACCCTCTTCTCAAAGAAAAAGAACAGAGCTTCGGGTAACACACCTGTTACGCTATTTTCCTACTAGCTTCGGGCTATACTCTCGCCATCTCAGAACTGAGGAAGACAAGAGTGGGGGGCTATGTGATGAGGCAGAATCCGATTCGGCCCATTGAAGCAAGCCCAAACCCCGTTCAGCCCAGCAGTAGCAGTACAAGGCCCTCAGGGAGCCTTCGGCCCATCAGCGGCCCAACAGCCTTCGGCCCATGAGCGGCACCGTCGCTCCCGGCCCAACAGGCTTCAGCCCGTCAACGGCCCACCAACCTACGGCCCGGAAGTAGCGCGGCAGCCCAGGGCCCAACAGGCTTCGGCCCATCAACGGCCCAACTCCCTTCGGCCCGATAGCCGAGTCCGGCCCACTCCGATGGCGGATCAGGCACTATGGCGGTTTACCAGTAAGCCCGCATTTAGTCCTATATCGGCTACCACCGTTAACCATCCTCTATCCTCTGCTATAAATACACCGCTATTTATTGCCAAAGGTATGCTCTCGGAAGCCTCCGAGACCCTTAAGGACTACAGTCCAAAAAGCATTAAAGCTACTCTTTGCCTTCTGAATCGAATCTTCTTCAGGAGCTAACTTGACCGTCGGACGGGGTTCCTTAGGGCCGCAGCCCGAGACTCCTGCTGACCGGTTTTCTTCTTCTTCCCCTCCTGCAGGAGCTCGGTTCGAATCATCGCCGACCTTCCCGAGTCGGTCTTGACCGCCGACCTCGGACTCCTCTCCCTGGTCTCGACGCCGTGCGCCGGCTGCCCCCGCGACAGAGGAGACTCGGCCTCGCGTCGCCCCTTCGTCCGCCGAAGGAGCCTCGCCCTCGACTTCCCGGAGCAAGCCAGCCACCGACCGAGCACCCCTCGGCCTTCGGACCTTCGGCTTCGCCTCTGCATCCTTCGGCTTCGCCTCTGCATCCTTCGCCTTCCAGATCCCCGTCGGGCCTCCGAACACCGATCCGACCCAGCTCCGGATCCTTCTCTTCGGATTCCGGCTTCGGAATCCGGTCGTGATAGCTTCGGCTACATCAATAGCCTTGGGTGACGATATCCCATACATCTTGGGATCCAAGAAGCGCCTTCATTTGGATGATCCAATTCTCAATTTTAATTTTGGAGAGTTGAGGAATTTAGAATGCCATATTCCCACTAGCCATACTAGCTAGTAGAAACCTCGTTCTGTTACCAATTTGTTGGAAGCTAATGGTGGGCTCTTTACTCACACAAGGTGAAATTGTGGTGGAAATATGTAGAGAAGGTAGAGAACACAAAAATTGAAGAAGACCTCAAAAAGTTGATATTTTATTGGTCATATGTGACTTCTTACATAAAAATAACTAGCCACATGTATATATAGACCTTACATCGATTTTCTAGATGGATAACTCTCCTAAAAGGACTTTTCGACTCCCACTAACTAAGGCTCCAAGGTGGAGCACGAAAATCTCCCCATTATATGGATGGGAGTTATATTTGGGTGGTTACAAAAGACTCTTCACCTTCTATTAATGACCATTACATGACTCTTCACCTCCCTTGCACTCTTATTCAAATAAGAGTTACAAGAGTTACAAGAGAGACCCAAAAGACACCATAACTTCTAAATAATAAAGGATCCATTATTTTCTCTCTAACTCCTAACATAATAAAGTCCTTACATAATTATAAGGAGATCCCCATGAAATTAAGTTTATTTTACAACACCCCCTTGTAAACTTAATTATCTTCCATCAAGCATTTCAAGTAATTTCTTCAATTTGGAGAAGACATCAAACTTCAAAGACTTTGTGAAGATATCTGCAACTTGATCTTGAGATTTGACAAAAATAAGTTCAATCTCTTTGTTTTTCACATGCTTCCGAATGAAATGAAATCTTGTATCAATGTGCTTGCTCATTTCATGATAGACCGGATTCTTGACTAAGACAATTACGGACTTGTTATCAACAAGCATCTTTGTAGGCTCTCTTTGATTAACATGAAGATTCTTGAGTAAATTTCTCAAACAAAGTGCATGACACACTCCGGATGATAATGTCACATACTCCGCTTCACAAATAGAAAGTGTAACAATAGGTTGCTTCTTAGAAAATCAAGTAAATGTCGTTCCTTCTAAGAATAATACAAATCCAGTGGTGCTCTTCCTTTCATCAATGTCACCTCCCCAATCACTATCGGAGTAGTCTACAAGATCAAACTCCTTTGATGATGAATAAAATAATCCATGATGGATAGTACATTTGATGTACCGAATAATTCTTTTGGCGGCTTTGAAATGCAATGACTTTGGCTGTTCAATATATCGGCTCACTAAATCAACACCATATAAAATATCTGGCCTTGTGCATGTCAAATATCTAAGGCTTCCAATCAAACTCTTGAATAAAGTTGAATCAATCACTTCACCTTCTTCATGATTTGACAATTTGATGCCACTTTCTATGGGAGGTTTGACCGAATTCCAATCTTTCATGTTGAACTTCTTGAGAATTTCTTGTGCATAACTTTCTTATGATATGAAAATACATTCAATTGTTTGTTTTACTTCAATGCCAAGAAAATATGACATAAGGCCAATGTCCATCATTTCAAATTAATGAATCATGCATTCTTTGAATTCTTTGAACATGTGGATTATTTCCTGTAAAAATCAAATCATCCACATACAAACAAACACGCAACATGTCTCCATTTTCATTTATCTTCAAGTAGAGTGCATGCTCATAAGGACACTTGACAAAATTATTTTACAAAAAATAATTGTTAATTCTACTATTCTATGCTCTTGATGCTTGCTTCAAACCATAGAGTGCCTTCTTGAGCCTTAGAACTTCTCCTTCGTGTCTTTTCTTCACATAACCCAAAGGTTGATCAATATAAATTTCTTCATCAAGAAAACCATTCAAGAATATCGATTTAACATCCATTTGAAAAATACTCTAATGATTTTGAGCCGCCAAAGCAATAATTAAACGAATGATTTCCAAACGGGCAACGGGAGCAAATACCTCATCATAGTCAATTCTGACCTTTTTCTTGTATCCTTTGGCTACCAATCTTGCTTTGTATCTTTCAACTTCTCCTTTAGCATTCTTCTTCATTTTGTACACCCACTTTATACCAATTGTTTTTTTGTCTTTTGGAAGAACCACTAATTTCCATGTGTTGTTCTTCTCTATGGATTTGATTTCTTCATCCATAGCATCTCTCCACCTTTTATTTTTTGCTACATCATCAAATGTCAGAAGCTCACAATCTGCAAAAAGACAAAAGAGGATTATATCATTTTGATTTTCAGTTACATTGTAGATCTCATCAAGAAATCTCATCTTTCTTGACCTTGAATTTCCTCCCGACGATGAAGATGATGATGGAGATCCACCACCATGTGGAGACAAAGGTGGCAAAGGTGGTGGCGATTAAGGCAAATGAGACTCTTCATGTGCATCTTCATCTTCATTAACTAGTGGTCTCATCTCATCACTAGTTTTATTGGTACTCCAATTTCAAGTGTCTTCTTCATCAAAAATCACATCATCATTGACATCAACTTTTTCATTAGAAGGATCAAACAATTTATAGCCTTTAGTACGTAGATCATAAATAAGAAAGATATACTTTTTTCTTTTGTCATCTAACTTGGTTCTCCTTTAATCCGGTACATATGCATAAGCTACACTTCCAAACACCTTTAAATGAAAAATGTCCGGCTTCTCTCCATACCATGCTTCATGTGGTGTCATGCTTTCCAAGTCTTTTGTGGGACATCTATTCAACAAATAGACCGCACAAGCCACGGCCTCCGCCCAAAACTCTTTCGGCATATTTTTGTTCTTCAACATACTTCGGACTATATTGAGAATGGTCCAATTTCTTCTCTCCGCGACTCTATTTTAATGTAGTGAATATGGAACCGTTAATGGACTGTGAATCCTATGCTCTTCACAAAATGCTTCAAAATTCTTTGATGTGAATTCTCCACCTCTATCCGATCTCAAGGCTTTGATATAGCAACCACTTTGTTTTTCTACAAATACCTTAAACTTCTTGAAAACATCAAACACCTTGAATTTTTCTTTAAGAAAATATACCCATATATTTCTAGTAAAATCATCTGTAAAGGTAAGAAAATATATATTCTTACCGAATGATGTTGGAGAAATTGGCCCACATACATCGGTGTAAATGAGTTGGAGTGGCCCATTTGTCCTTCTTGTTCCTTCTTTTGTAAAACTCTTTTTATGATACTTGCCAAGAATACAACCTTCACATAACATCCGAATGATCAATATGAGGCAATCCTTTCATCAACTTATGCTTAGACAAAAACTTCAAACTAGCAAAGTTAAGATGCCCATATCTTAAATGTCATAGCCAAGAGATATTTAAAACATACTTTTAAAGACTTTGTAACTTCACTTTGAATATTCAAAACAAACATTCTATTCTTTTACATGCCAACTCTAGCAATCAAGTTGTTTCTTTTATCTCTTATTGAAAGACTATGATCTTTCAAGTGAATATCATACTCTTTCTCTAAGAGTTGTCCCAAACTCAAAATATTATCTTTCATCTCCAGAACATAATAAACATCGGAAATCAATTGATAATTTTCATTCTTTGAACGAATCAAGATGTTACATTTTCCCTTGATTGCTATTTTGGAGGAATTAGCGAAAGGAACTTGGCCATCAACTGTCTCATCAAAATTTGTGAAGATCTCTCTTTGTCCACTCATGTGATTGCTTGCTCCGGAGTCAAGATACCATGCTTCTTGATTATCCTTCTCTTCTCCTTTGTATGCCAACAAGACAAATGGTTCTTCATCTTCATTTTACTTTTCAACATGATTAGCCTTCTCATCATCATTGTTAGTGGAATCACGCTAACATTCACTTGCATTATGCCCACCTCTATGACAATTGTAACATTCAACTTGAGATTTTCCATACCTCAGTCTTCCATATGAATCACCACGGCCTCTTGTGGAGTTTGTAGAAGTGCTTCCCTTCTCTTCATAGGAGGTACCTCGTCCTACTCTTCCACTGCGGCTACGACTACGACTATGTCATCTTTGATTCTTTCCTTCACTTTTTCCTTCTTTGAGAGAAAGTTTAACAGGAAGTGCTTGCTCCAAGGCCTCCTTCCTCTTGAGAAACTTTTGTTCATAGACCTCTAAGGACCCAATGAGTTGCTCGACGGGTATGGTATCCAAATCTTTGGATTCTTCAATGGCCACCACTATATGGTCAAACTTATAATCGAGTGACCGTACTAACTTTCTCCACCACACGAACATCCGATGTAGCCTCGCCATTTCTTCGTAGTTAATTCACAACTATCTTCACCATTGTGTAGTAATCCGAGATAGTCTCCGACTCCTTCATTTGTAAGGTTTCAAATTCACCTCTTAGAGTTTGGAGACGTACTTTTTTCACCCTCTCTTCTCCTTTGTAAAACTTCTCAAGCAACGCTCATGCCACCTTTGAAGAAGTTGCTTCCGCAATCTTCTCAAAAGTACCTTCATCCACCCCTTGGTAGATGAGAAAAATGGCATTTTTATCTCTCTTTCTTGAATCCTTCAAAGAAATTCTTTTATTTTGAGGCAGGGTCGCTTCATCTTCTGGCTCATCATAGCCTTAAGTGATGATATCCCATACATCTTGTGATCCAAGAAGCGCCTTCATTTAGATGCTCCAATTCTCAATTTCAATTTTGGAGAGTTGAGGAATTTAGAATGTCATATTCCCACTAGCCATACTAGCTAGTAGAAACCTCGTTCTGATACCACTTTGTTGGAAGCTAATGGTGGGCTCTTTACTCATACAAGGTGAAATTGTGGTGGAAATATGTAGAGAAGGTAGAGAATACAAAAGTTGAAGAAGAACTCAAAAAGTTGATATTTTATTGGTCATATGTGACTTCTTACATAAAAATAACTAGCCACATGTATATATAGACCTTATATCGGTTTTCTAGATGGATAACTCTCCTAAAATGACTTTTCGACTCCCACTAACTAAGGCTCCAAGGTGGAGCACGAAAATCTCTCCATTATATGGATGGGAGTTATACTTGGGTGGTTACAAAAGACTCTTCACCTTCTATTAATGACCATTACATAACTCTTCACCTCCCTTGCACTCTTATTCAAATAAGAGTTAGAAGAGTTACAAGAGAGACCCAAAAGACACCATAACTTCTAAATAATAAAAAATCCATTATTTTCTCTCTAACTCCTAACATAATAAACTCCTTACATAATTATAAGGATATCTCTATGAAATTAAGTTTATTTCACAACAGAGTTTTCGGGCGTACAAGATCTGGTCTACGTTTAGGATGACAGGGGACGAGGGGGAGCCTTCTAGTTGACATCTTCCAAGAGTTGATCCCAAGGCTTGTGTCTTCGGATTTCGTACAGGCTGGTGTTGCGACCAAGGAGATTCAAGGTTAAGATCAGTCCAATCAAATTAATACCCAGTTTATTCTAATCTGAGTCTAAATCAGACTCTAATGTTTGGCCAATGAGATGTGCCAGCAGGGCCTGGCTTTTTCAAGTTGTTCCCTAGTTAACTGACCCCCATAAGTCATAAAGGATTGTCCATGACTCGCTTGGTACTAAACTTTGGTCTCTTAACAATGGATTGTAGTAGCTCTGCTCTTCAATCGAGCCAGGAGAAGATTTTAGTTAGTAGATTAAACACATGAACTAGGTCAATCATGTATTTAATTATTAAGGTGAAACACATGAACTGGGTTGAGGCCGATCCATCAAGTGGAGCCCAATTGATAGTTAATAAAGGGGTTAGTGATCGAGATATCCACTCTGCTAGCAATTTAACAGAAAATTTATCCTTCTAATTAGAAGGATAGTTGTATATATACCTACCAAAAATTGCCCATATATGCACTTTTGTTTTCTTGACTTAACCATTTAAGACTTCATCAAAGTAAAAAGGAGAGTCGTTTAAAGAGAGGGAGTTATTTAAACATAGAGTTTGAGCTCATTAGCCAACATAATGCTAATTTTGACGCTAGTTTCTTTTACACACAAACACATGCACACGTAACACTCACATGGACACGAGCATCTGCATGCATTCATCCATACATGCACACGCGTGTGCACATGCATAGTGATGTTACTATGTAGCCAAGTTTCTTTATGTGACTTGGGGGCTGCATAGTAGTTCTATTCATTCTATTAAAGATCAGTTAACTAGAGATGCTCCCTGCCCAAAGCAGGTCTGCCCCTTTTGAAAAGGGATTATCTATGGCTCTCAATTGTATGCTAAAAGGTTATTAGTGCAATAAATTCAAATAAGTCTAGGTGAAAAACCATTGAAGATCGAATGAGACAACCACAACCAAAAGAGAAGAGATCCTCTTAATACTGTTTTAGACTGAAGTCCAGTAGTACCGAGAGAAAGAAGCCTCAGATATTTACCAAATTTATAAAAGATAGAAATTGAGTCGACTCCACTCAATAGCTCGGAGAACATGCCCTAAACGCTGGATATATAAGGACCACCATGAGTAAACGTGTAACATTAGAACGCTTGAACTTGGACTCTATTTATTTAGTCCCCACCTTGGACTCCGGCCAGGCAAAAGGCCTCTTATTGGCAAGGGTATATTTTTTATTACAATTAGCATATGACCCTCTTCTTAATTCCCCGCACATTACAAGCCTCGTAGACTTTTTGCTGCGGGTGTTCTATCCCTCTTAATTTGTAGCATCCAGGACAACTAGGTGGGCAGTCTTGCACATACGTATAGACCTTGTGTATAGAAGATCCAAGGGGGGTTGGCAACCGTAGGGTCTCCTGGGGGGATAATCCCACCTCGTGTGCTGTCTTCTAGAGATTGAGAGCGACGCAGGCCCTCAAATTCTAACAGTTGACCCTGCAGCCTCCCTCACCACAGATGACAAAATAAATCCAAACTAAGGCAAGAAGAAGAAGCAAACAAGTTGGTGAAGAAGAAAATAGGGTGGAGCCTGATATGGTGGCGCCCCATCCATCCGTCTATCCATCTCATGATCCGTCCTGTATGCTGCGGGGTGCTTGACTTCTGCGTCTCAACGCAAGAGAAGAAATAGAGAGAGAGGGGGGGTGAAGAAGGTGCAGCATGAGACTGAAGGAGGAGGAGAGGATTTCGCAGATAGATCTCTCTCTAAAGATAGAGGATGGGGGTGAGTGTGCTGGCGATAGCAGAGAAGAACCACCCGAGGAGGCCCAGGATGCAGCAATAAATGGAGAGGACCCCTCAGGGGATGCAGAGGGAGAAGAAGAAGGAGATCTAAGAATGGACGGAGGAGGAGATCTAAGAATGGACGGAGGAGGAGATCAGGAGGACGAGCAGGGCGAGGACAGAACCATGCAGGAGAGCCTCAACAGCGACGAGGTACACATGTCGACGCCAACATCATCTATGAATTTTTGTTCTTCCTTTTTCCCCGTTTTACTGACGATTGGTTGCAATCTGTTGATATGTATTGCAGCTCTGGCTGCTGCAGGCGGAGATGAACCGCATGAAGGAGGAGAACAGGCTGCTGAAGAAGGTCGTGGAGAAGGCGATGAAAGACTTCTCCGACCTGCAGATGACGTTTGCAGCCATCCAGCGGCAAGACCAGCACAAGGTGACACCAGCTTACCCAATTGTGATTAATTGGTGATTAAATTTTAACCACTGCAATCTCCGGCTTTGCTAGCTCAACCTGAATATGTACATACTTGTAATACATGTATTATATGAACTTCCTTGTATATGTTATTAGGGTCCCCACGTATTTCTCTCTCTTGGAGGGAGTCATCGAGAACCCAAGAGCCCATCCAGCCGATCTGCACCCAACCAAGAAGATGATAAGATTAGGGCAGAAGGCAAGGACGTCCTCGGATTGTCCCTAAGACTGCAGACCCGTGAAGACCCACCCGAAGGAGACGAAGAGGGAGCCATGGAGCAGAAGAGGAGGGAGCTAAGCAACTGGGTAACCCTTGACATGAAGCAGCACAATAGTGACCACTTGGCAGCAGGGATCACCAGCCAGAGCATCAATCCGGCTAACAGGAAGACTAGGGTTTCTGTCAGAGTCAGATGCCAAGGCCCTACTGTAAGCTCCATCGATCGAGCGAGCTCTCTTCCACCCCCCTTCTGGGGTTAATTAGTTTTTGTTGCAATTAAAATGATCTCCTGTCAGGAAATTGTGTGGGCAGATGAACGATGGGTGCCAGTGGAGGAAGTACGGTCAGAAGATCGCCAAGGGGAACCCTTGCCCCAGGGCCTACTACCGCTGCACGGTGGCACCCGGATGCCCAGTCCGGAAGCAGGTGGGAGAAGAAACCACGATCAAACACTTTCATGTTAATTTAGTCTCCTGATTGCAACATACTCCACAAATCATATGTCTGGCTAGCTAGCTTCTTGGTTTCTTCGAACCCGTGTTGGGAATGTTGCAAATTTTTGAGGAACACTTGGAACAATTAGGGGGGAATCCATGTGTACGTACTCAATTCTTCATATGCTTCATGGCGTGGTTGGTGTTGGCATGGACAGGTGCAAAGATGCCAGGAGGACATGTCCATCCTGATAACGACCTACGAGGGGACGCACAACCACCCATTGCCGGTGGGTGCGACGGCCATGGCTTCGACCACCGCCGCCGCCGCCAACTATGCGCTGCAGCCCGGTGGGAGCTCGGCATCGACATCCGAACATGCCGACGGCTTCTCCGGCGTATCACAGATGCCATTGTCTTATCTCCGGCCTTATCTGATGAACCCATCAGCATCCTCTCACACGTCGACCACCTCCCACGGCAGCTCCGCCGGCGGGATGATGCTCGACCTCGGGGGAAGCGGCGGCCTTGCCCGGCGGCACTTCGACCTCTCCATGTCCCCTAGCTCAAGCTACACTAACCCAAACAGAGCCGGAAGCAGCTTCTGGGGAGGGAGCAAGCAGCCGTGGGGTTTGGAGGGGGAGGAGAAGCCGCTGGCGGCAAATGTGGGCAGCATGGCGTGCGACCCCAAGTTTACAGCGGCGGTCGCGGCTGCCGCCATTTCCTCCTTCATCAGCAACAGGAATGGTGACCAGGGAACTACCAGCGCCAGGCCTGCATCGCTGCTCGAGGATGGGGAGGGTGCAGCCAGCAGGGCTGGCGGCCAATGGGTGCTCGAGTCCCTCTCGCCTCTAGGGAAGACGATTCCCCGCACTCAGTGAAGGCATTTTCCATGTTGATATCTTCTACACAAGTTGAGAAGAGGTACTCATATTTTGGGCCCTCGATATCTTGGTGTCCATGGTTTCTCTCTATGATTCATTTGAAGGAGCTCTATATATAGTTAACCAGTACTTGAAGAGTAATCAAAGATGACCCCTCCAATATGGGCCATGCAGCTCTTCTTACAACTGTACACTTGTGAGAATTTGTCCTAGAAGATTGTTAATTTTTAACATTTCCTGTGTATGTTTGCCAATTTTCAAGATATGTAGGCCACTGTCACCCAGAGGCTTTGGATTATTTTGGCTTCTCCTCTAGAGGATCCCCGGTGTAGCTTTCAAAGAACTAGGTTTCCTGTCAGAGGAATCTGTTCCTGTAAAGTAGCTGGTTTCAACATTTTGGCACTTTGTTCGAACTTGTAGCTTCACAAATGGATGCCTAGGATATATATTTTCGTAGCTTGTTAGGTGTCAAAAAAAATCTTCTACATTGAAGACGGAATTATTTATATTGGATTGTTTATACCATAAAAAGAGACGTTTCTAGCGTGAGATTCACTGGGGCCCCGCTTCGTTTATAGAATAGGGGTTTACTAAATAGTGTATACTAGAATAAGGAGTGTTTCGATTTGATAGTTTTGTAGGATCCGTTGATGGAATAAGAAAAATAAGTAATTCTTGGGTCTAAAATAGGATGACTTATTTTCTTTATTCTCCGAATATGTTATTCTGCATTGGTATAAGTCATTCCACTTGTCAAAGTAAACTTAAGTTTATTCTCTCCTTATTCGTCTTTATTCTTCTTTTATTCTCCAATCAAAGTGGCGTTAGCAGAATAAGTAATTTTTAGGTCTCAAGTGAAATTGCTTATTTTGCTTATTCAAAGAATAAGAAATTCTGACAAGTATCACTAATGTTGCGTATCAAAGTGAAATTAGCCTTATTTGTGGAATAAAGAATCTTATTCTTCCCTTATTTCACTATCAAAGTGGGGTGTGTCTTCCCTTTCTTATCCAAAGAAGATATTTTGGCACATTTTGAAGTTATATATGCCCTGAGGGCTGAATGCAAATAAACACGTGTAATAGCCAATCTTACCGGATGATGAGACTACATACACGTGACATTTATCTAGAGCAAGAAGATAGTTCTCTATTTTCTACAATATAACATGTTACCATAGTTTGAGCTAACGTTGAATTTGCTACCTAGGGAGCAGATTTCCTGTGAGAAGTGTTTATTATGGAAAAACAATTAAATGATACGGCATGCGTTATAGCTTAATTGTCAGCTATATCAATTTCTTCATTCATAATTAGATAATGGCCTTTTTCTTCACCAAATGCGCAGTAGTTATTTTTTAGATTTACATATAAATGGGCCTATGTTAGATTAAACTTTATGCATTCTTTTCGTTATTGAGTTTCGTTATAATTTTCTTTGAAAACCCCTAATATAATTATATCTCTAAATGATAAATTTTATCTTCGTACATGGAAAGGTAACATAAAAATGCTTGATTTTTAAGATCTAGCTCTGTTCATTTCAGACCAAACAAATTGTTCAAGGATAAATTATTACATGAGTTATCTTCTTATACGTGAACATGCTCCATGTATTGATCAATTTATGTTATTCTATGGATTTAATAATATTTCTTTTCCATAACTAGTCATTGCAATGCTTAATGTCCACAAAGATTGTCCATGTTGTCAATACATCAAGAAAAATATTGAGACATATTGTGATGCTGTTGTAATTGAGATTTAATTCAAACATCTTTGCCATTTTTTATTTTGATTTTATATTATATGCAATTGAAAATCTCTAATTAGGTGTTAGTGGCCAGTAAACCTCATCAAAATGTAACTTCTTAATATAGTTTAGAAGTTCTAACCATATACTATTTAATACATCATTTCATGTGCTAATTATGTAAATTACAATGTTCCTATCCTACTTTAATTGTTACTTTATTTCATCAAAAAAGTTCCGAAGATAGAGAAAATGCACCATAGACCTCAAAAAATAGTGTCTCTCTCTAAAATATCATTAATAAAGTGAGTTTGATGTAGTTTTTTGGTGGGATGTTATATACTCTGAATTAGGAATCTAGTATTCAATATTTCACTTTCAAAGCAAATATATTATGATCTATTTCTGTAATATGCAAGACATGATTTACACATCTCTTATTTCATTTAATCTTAAGATAGGATGCTAATTTTTAATACAAACTCATATCCTTTAAATATCGAATCTTAGTAGGAAGGTATTAAGTAGCATATCTAATTTAACACACTATTTTTCATCCTGACAAAATATGTGACCACTTATCTGTTTTGTAAGTGCAATTTGTCTTGTTTTTAAAAGTGAAATATAATGCACTTTCAAGCTGTGGCAAAAAAAGACATAATACATGGTGTTTTAACATTTTACATGTTTCTATATATGGTCTAAAATATTACTTTTAACCCTATGGCTCTTAATCATACGAATTGACACCCACAATGCTAAACTTTTATAAAAAGAGAAATTTTATTACATATAAAAATATTTGTAATGCATGTTTGTTCTTGGTAAAAGTGTTAGTTAACTATAGTATTTTACTTCTTTTGCAATATGTTAATAATTCAAAATCTCTAATCATACTTTTAAACATGTGATAGAATTGGATGATAGAAATGATGATAGCTGAAACTAGAATATATATGAAACAAAATGGATGAGCTTAGTTTAAGGCAATGTTGATGATGATTCGACAAATACACCTAAGTATAACAATAAAATTTAGACTACAACATATCTTGCACATATGAGAAATTAGGAGACTAGGTATTCTTTATGATTAAGCTTATGCCATGTAAATCAAACGAGAAAAATAGACTCAAATTTAACTCATACTTCAATGAAAACTATATACAACATATGGAGGTTGTTTTGTCTTACATCACAATGATCCACTTTCTTCAAAATGGTTTTGTCTTCATTAAGGGAGCTTCCAAATGATGATGATTTGGCATACTCATTAATGTAATTAAAAGTTTAAAGTAACTTATTTATCATGTCTATAGGCAACCAAATAAATAGTCATTTTTTTACAAACAAGTCCTAATAAAATGTACACTAATGCACAAAAGAGAGAGAGCATTGATTAGACAAATAAAAAATACATCAAAGAAACTATATACAAGTTGTTTTATATTCTTATCTCGAATAAATACAGTTCTTCCTAAATGAAATTATGATCCAAATTCTTAAGGATGCCCCCACTTATTCACCATTAATGGAATTTTTTTTAAGAGAATGAGTTAATACACCCTGACACTCTTGAATAAAATAGATAGACAAATTCATTAGTTTCTATATTTTCAAAACAAGCAACATTTGCTTACTCTTTCAAGCACGATTAGCAACGATATCGAATCTTTCAAACTTCACCCAATTATGATGAATTAGAAACTTTTAGTTATCTACCCCAACATCAAGATCTAAAATTTACTAAATACTTAAGTAAAAGTAAAATAAATAGAAGTAAGCATCGGTTCCTAAAGTTTAAAATTCATGTAAGTTATACTATATTGTTCATATTAGAACAATAGTTATTTTTTTTCTATTAGTTTGTTAACTTAATAATATAAATTTAAGCTTTGTTTTCTTGCTATTCTTTGATTGAATAATTTCTTCTTTCCTTAATATTATATGGAATATTTGTATGAATATTATTAATAAAATTTTCTTCACATAAAAACAATCAAGATGCCCTCTTTAGAGAGAAATGCATTATAAACAAGTCCTTTACCTTGTCATGAATAATCTCTTACAGTAACATAGTTTATACATATGCCCTTCGAGCAACATTGAAGATGGTATTGGCATTCACGCATTTTAAACTTTTAAAATGGTAGTTCTAATGTTATGATTTTAGGAGATAACTTTATATAAATAAAAAATGTTAGGTTTAGTCATGCAAAAGTTTCATATATTTAATGCAAGATGATCCATAGGATGGTCCCTTGCCACCCCATTGTATGTGCATCATATGGCCTGTCAAAGAAGATATTTTATATGATATTTGTGAGATTATGATCTTTAAATGTTTGTTCAAAATTTATTACTTTTAGTAAATCTTTACCTCTTACAAATCAATTCTCATAAAATCCATAGTTTGGCTTTTAGGCTATTTTTTGGGTCTAGACTGCGAGTCAGAACCGCGTCAACTCGATACGATACGATTTATGAGACACATCATGCATGATGGACGCGATTCAGGTGGCATGCATGTGAGCCATGTGGTGATGGTGAACTATGTCAAACCCCTCTAAAGGGCGTCAAGCATGGGTGACACATTTTGCGATATGCATCATCCCTACATAATGCAATTTAGGCCATTTTTGCATGGCCCTGACCTGCCTTGTGGCACCCCTATGCATGCATGGTGCCATGTGGGGTGCCCCCGCAGCGGGCCTCATGCACGAAGGGAGATTTTACCACCCCCCACCCTCTCTTCTCTCTCTCTCTCTCTCATCACCCCATCTCCCTTTATTCTTCTTCCTCCTCTCCTCCCTCTTCACCATCTCCCTCCTCCATTCCTTCTCTCTGTATTGCATGAGTATGAACCCGAGGTGACAACATCCACTAGTAGTACATCCATTACCTATGGGCACAATATGATGCATGAAGACACGGATCATGGGTTAGCCCGATTATGGGTTCGGACCGGTTCCCAGGGCCTCCTGTTTTATAACTTGAGTCCAAATGCAGGTAAAATCAGCCGTTGGGACAGTAGTTATAGCTACTTGTGTGCACACTTCGCTAGGGGCACGGATGTCATGTGTATGCGCAGACCTCAACTAGTTCTATTTTGCTCACTGCCTCCTTGTAGGGTTCCGAAACTTCCAACGGTGGACAGGCGTGAGTATTTGGTCGTGAGGTAAGATGTTAGTGGACGCACTTAGCCTGTGGAGTTTGGAGGCTATACAGAGTTTGGCTTTCAAGTCATTGCGCGAGTGGGTGTGAATGTCCTTATCACTCTAGTGACTTGATTAGGTGGGACCACCTATGGTCTTGTGGGTGGCTGGTGTAGCTTGGACCGCCTGAGGGGTTCATGGCCTGTCTTGGCAAGGTTTGTGGGTTTCTCTTGGGGACAAGCTATTTTACGCACAAGTAGTAGCCATACTTTTACTTTATTGCACTTTGTTCCTTTATTGCTTGTTGGGTGCGTGTGTGCGAGGTAGAGATCGTAGGATCCCTATTGAGCCTAATACTGGCATCGCTGACTCCCTAATTTTTCAGATAAGGACTTCTGGTGTGTGTAAGAGCGAGGTGTAGGTTCTTTGAAGGGTGCATCGCCAACTGTTGTTGTCTCCGGGGTATGCCCCAAGTAGTTGTACTTTTCTTTCGACCTGTACACACTATATATTTATTTGTTAGACTTGTACTTTATTGTTGGACTTGTAACAGACTGTAATAATTTAATTTCCTATCATTTCCTAAATTTACAATTCACTGCTTTTCTACTTAACTTATGAGTTGTTTAGTTGTACTATAATTTTTTATAGTACAATTTCATGATAAAAAATTATAATAACACAAAATCCATGATAATTTATAAAAATGTAACATGCTTGGTTATCATGTTTGACAAAAATGTTACAATTTTAAAAAATTGTGACGAGTTGTTTGGTATTTAAACTAGATAGTAGAAGCTTTAAGATAATTAGAAATATAAAAAAATTTCATAAATGTCAAAATAACATTACCGAATATGAAACAAAATAAAATAATGCAAGTACCATTCATTTTCTAACTCATTATACAATGACAACAATAAGTAAAAATGAACTAACAGTTACGTTAATTAACAACAAAGTCTTCTGATTCATTATATAACAACTAAAAGAATAAAAATATTAATGGTCATGCCTATTAACATAATCTTCCCACATTGGTGTTGCTATGCTATCTGGAAGTTGTGTTCCAAGTTGATATTGCTCATTTGAACTTGAAAGACGTTGACTATCTTCCTCATATTCTAGTTGCCCGTCTTCTGCATTCTATCTCTTTATCGATCTCTTCCTCATATTCTACAGAAATTACATTATTTTAGTTAGAAACATTGACTAAAACTTTAAATCAAAATTGAAAATTTCCTCAGGCAGCCTACGTGAGAATTCGAAGATAAAACCTCTTCAAATTGTTTTACCAACGCAGGTGGAGAAGGATGGCCAGTTTCAGCTCCAAGTATAGTTAGATGAGATTTGACATCTGATAGGAATGGGGAAAAAAATCAATTGCTATGTAATTGGAACAGGAAAAGACAGCAAAATTATGACCGAAAGATAAAATAGAGGCATACCTCTGATATCATCCAGGGTGACAAATGAAGGATGTAGCAGTACGCCAGCTTGGTTTTCATCAGCCCTGGCTAATTCTATGCCTACCTTGGCTGATAATAGCACAGCACCCCAGCAAAGCCAGCAGCCCCAACAGCGTTGTTTGTAGTTATGCTACAACCCAGAATCAATAATATGTCAAGGATTTGAATGTTATACAACGCAGCTTCTATGTTTTCCCTCCAGTTCTCATGACTCAAGTTAAGCAAACTTTCCAATCTTAGATAAAAGATTCATTCGATAGTTGTTACATGCACATATCTTCTAAAAATGTTGATATTAACATGAATGCTAAAATTTACACCTCAAAGCAATTAGTAAGCATGTTTTTTTGGTTGTCTGAATTTTTTTAACCATCAAACAATTCACCTTTCTGGAAAGTGCATGTAATAGACTTTAGTTGTTCCAAATGCACCCTAAATTGTAATCATGTGAATGAAAAAAAAATGCATAAGCAATGAGATCTTTTTTCTCAAAACATGGCAAGACATTTAATGTGAAGGGATTAAAGGCATTAATATGGGAGCTGCTCCCGGAATGTATCACAACCTGCAACATCTCTGCCACCTTCAGATCCTCCACAAACCAACCTTTCCTTCGGCTTTGTATCTCTACAACAAAATGGAAACAGAGAAGCAGTAGTATAAATAACAATCAAACCCACAAGCATTTACAAAGATAGATGACATTAAAAGTGATTAATCCCAACTATAGACAAGGCAAGCCGACCCCTTAATCATACACCATTCCACCTGCAATTAAAATGGCACTCAGATTAACCTATATAAGCAAGTTCTTGCACTTCTTCTGCTGCTTCACCCACGCAGTTATTAACCTAGTTTTCCAATTCTTTTCATTCTCTTCCTCCTTTTTTCTATAACTTATTTATCCTTGCTTGAAGATAAGAAAGCTCGACTAACCTTAAGAAGCAGCCCAAGAAAACCTTACATGTGAACTAAACCGGCATACACCCTTGGGATTGTGATGCGTAGTTCAAGCCCAAATATGACTGTGATGTGAAAGGCACATTTGAAGTATGATCAAACTGGGATTTGGTTGTTATGAGCTTTGAATGGAAACCATTTTCTTACTGAAATTGTTGTAGCTAGACTCTTTCTAAAAGTTCAATTGTCACTCACTGAGAACACAGGCAACTCTTTAATTGGGCCAACCTTGACAGGGAACTCGTGTGAACCCCATATTTATGCCAAACCTGAGTGTACCATGAATTGCCAACTTTAGGTGGTGCATGTGAGTTTTGAACATAGGTCAGTTAGGAGCAAGCACACAAATACAAGTCAAATGAACCTGCATATATGATATAATTGTCTAATGTCCAACAGAACTTTTATAAGCTGATCTTCATGGGAATCATGGTTGATTATAGATTTTATTGAAGCAAACATAAACTGTGTTTCTTAAAAATCTGATCACCGTATAATTTGGTTCCACAAACAACTCATCAAGAATGCACGTAGATTCACATCATTTCTCACAATACAAATGGAGATTTCTTTACCTAGCTTGAGACCGGATAAACTAAAGAATGAAAGAAGAATACTTGCAAGTGTGATCGAGTGTTGGCAAGTGTGATTGAATTTGGTTCTAATTTTGATTTTCAGTCCAAAGCTGTCAAAAATCAAAATCGGGAATTTTAAAACTAGTGATTTTAAACATGGCAACCTCAGATTTTGGGTAGGGCCTCGTCGCAATGCATGTGGGGATGTTCTCAGGTTGCTCGATCCACATCTTGCGGGCGCAGTGAGCTTCTCTGAGAGATTCTGAATCTGGGTTTCCCTCTCACCTCCAGCGTCACCTACCCATCGCCCCAAAACCCCATTTCAGCCCCACATCTAAGGAGATCATGTGTAACACGCATTTCGCCGAGCAGAGGGCGGTCCTGTCGGAAGGTGTCTACCTGCCTTGTGCATGGAGTCGATGTTGGCATCGGAGTACTAGGACAGGGTGTAGGGGTGGTCCCTGTGAGCCCAAACGGTGGCGACCGCGACGTAGCAGCCCTAGGTCACCACGCTCCCCAGCGGCCACGAGTCGATCAGATTGCGCCGGAGGACCACATACTGCAGCACCATGTTCGTGTCGGGGCGGTGCGGAGGCGGAGGCGCTCATTGTCTTGGGGGAGCGATGGTCGGCGGCCACAACACAAGGAGCTACAGCTAGAGAGAGAGAGAGAGAGAGAGAGAGGGAGATTGGGGGGGTTGCCATGGAGATGAGGGGCGCTTCCATGGAAAGAAGGGGGCTTCCGCCATGGAAATTAGGAATGGGGCTGTTAATGGTACGGGTCGAGGTTCTTTGAAAAATCTCTTAATACAATTATAACTCTAAATGATAAAAAATTTCTTCTAACATGGAAAGGCAACATAAAAATGATTGATTTTTAAGATCTAGTCGTGTTAATTTCATATCAAAAAAATTGCACAAGGATAAATTATCACATGACTTATCTCCTTATACGTGAACATATTCCATGTCTTGAACAATTTATGCAATTCTATAGATTTAATGTTATTTCTTTTCCAAATTAAAACTTCTTAAATAGAAAAAGAATTGAGGTTGTTAGGAGTGACTTGACTTTGATACTACCTAGAATTAATTACAACCATTTTCACCATTATTTTTATCTTGTAAAAAGAAGCTAAAAGTAACTTCCAACTAGGGCTGTCAAAATGGGCCCAGGCCCGTTAACAGACCCGTTTGGACCCGTCAGTTATGAGTCTGGGTATACCGTTTACCCATTAAGCTTTCTATTGTCATAGATTGCAAAAATTTGTGAGCCGATTTCTTAGAGTTTCGACTTAAAATCAATCCCAATTATCTGACACAGAAAGATTTAAGATGAATAAAATCTATATCAGGCCCATTTATTTTTTAACATCAAATAAATAAGAAGTAGGCCCAAGACCCGACCCATTTACCCGTGACAATTATTGGGTCTGAACTGGGTCTGGGTTCATCCATTTTGGGCATGGGTCTTCCCAGACCCAGATCGTTGACAGCCCTACTTCCAACTAAAAACTACGCCAAACACGCCCTTCATTGTAATATGTCGGTTAATGTAGCATCCAAAGAAGGAGCCCCTTCATTCCCCTATGTCAAATTATTTGTACTGCTGCCCACAAAAGTGTCTTGGGCCGACCAGGGAACTGGATCCGCACACACCGAAATTAACAAGCCCAACGGAAACAAAACAGTACAATTTCAGGCACTTTTGGGCCGAAAGCGTACGGTCTCTGGGTCGGATCCAAATGGGTAGTGTGTAAGCTCCGAGTTATACTTGCTGCCTCGCTACGTGCCCACATCTCACCCCACTTGAAATTTTTTTCTACGGTCGGGCCCCAAATGTCCATGTGTTTCACAACATTTTGAAATTAAGACAACTACGAATAATAAAGATTGAGAACCAAAGGCCCTCCTAATGATACTAAGATCAACTCAATTAGAGTAATATTATAAAGAAGTTACAAGTAATTAAGATGATTGATATCTACTTTCCATGGGTCTATTTATATCCTGAGATGAGTGATATCTACTTTCCATGGGTTTATTTATATCCTAATAAGCCCACTAATATGCCTATGTGCAGTGGCGGATTCAGCGTTTATCTAATGGGGTTCTAGGATCTCGCTGGATTTTGTCAAATTTATTGGCCTAATTCAAAGTAGTCTAGTTCGAGATCCTATTGACCCACCTTAAGATCCCACTGGTCCAACCCAAGATCTTATATGACCTACCCTAAGACCCCACTGACCCAGCCATCCGAGGACCCCACTGAACAAAATTTCTGCGCCCGCCACTATGTGAGATAATCGGCTAGGCAGTGGCGGAGCCAAAAAATATTCTTTGAGGGGCCAAATGAAAGGTGTTAAAATAACATTATAGTTGTGGGGCACAACCATCTCGTCTCATCTCCCAATGGTTTGATTTGCATTAGAACATAATTTGATTCTTACAAAGGCTTGGATTTTGACATTAAAAAGAAAATGTCATGTTCGCTCTACCCCTAATGAAAATTGAGTCCTTAGGGCAGGACCCAATGGGTGTACCTACTTTAAATATAATAATAGATATTTAAATAAAATTAAAATAATTTGAAAAAAATCAAAGTAGAAATACTTTTTGTACTGTAGAAGAGAGCGACTATTGTGCGACCTGTCTTATATAAAAGTTAACCAAAAAAGAAATAGGAAAATTTCAATGATTGTTGAATAAAGAATAAGATGATAATAAACTAAATAAAAAATGAGAAACAATATCAGGGTTATCAAGAGATATCTTTTGTTTGTTTTTGGAATCGAAGATAAGAATATGAATATGATACAATCTTGCTAGACAAAAGTTAACTAAAAGAAAAATAAGGAAAAGATAACTAAGATGGTCACAGTTCTATATTATTACTTATTGACCCAAGATTACTACAAAATTATCTTTGGTGTATTACTAGGGCCAAAAACTGAAAATAAAAGGCGAGAAAGATAAAAAGATGAGCAAATGACAAAAGTCATATAGAGTATTCTTAAAATCGAACAACTACAAGAATATAAATTTCTTATCGAAAAAAAAAGTAAATTTTAACAAATAAGGCCCAAAGTTGCAAAAGTATGCAATTTTTAGTCTCGTGTAGATAGTCTGTAATTGACAGCTACGAGTTAATAATCTTTCTTTGTTTATTACTCAATTACTTAATTTATATGCTTATATGAGACCCATGACACTTAACTTTAGGAGGGTCAGGAGTCTATTAAGCAAATAGTATAATAGTATTTTTGGTAATGTTGGGAGGGGGGGGGCATGGCCCCCCTTTCCCCCCCTCCCTCTGCCACTGCAGCTAGGGTTCCTTATGCAAAAACTATGGTCTACTCCTTGTCAATGCGATCATTTATCACATGATGGCCATTGATAGGTGATGTTTACTTTACTTCTAAATATTTTGAAGATCAAAAGTTTTGATGATGGTTATGAAAGGAAAAGAAGATGCAAAATATCTTGGATGGAGACAATGAGGAAAGTTTTGGGTTGTTTGCATGGATGCCAAAGACATGACTTCTGGGTAGTGCTTATTTTGAAGGTGGCCAAGTTGCAGAAAGGATGGGGCAATTAAACCTTCCAGTGGATGGGATTGACAAAGAGACAGGAGGAGTTGTACTCTCATCTAGCTTTTAAATCTTTTTCTCCCAATAAATATAGTAAAAATTCTTTTTCTATTCGTCAGAACTCCTCTGGGTTAAAGTTCTCTTTTCTTAAACTTGAATAGAAGCATTGGTAACCTCCGAGTCCCTTCAATATGGGAGAGAGAGTGTATTGTATTAGCAACCCTTTATAGAGTAAGATAGTCTACTTATCAGATACAAAGAAAAGAAATAAATCTTTTTGAGATTCAAAACAAGTTGAAGGTTTCCCCTTATAGGGCAAGCGTGTGAGAATGATAATAGGCTTTTCCTATTCACAAACCAGATGTGATAGAAGCAACTCTTAGTCAATAATAGCTTTAGCTATTAGTAGGCATAGAGTATGCTTTACGAGTATACGAAAGCTTGATTTTGACTCTTTCTTTACAGTGCTAGCATAACTAAACAAGCAATTGATCTTCGATCTAGGGAAACGAATTTACGTATTTATAAGCAGCCCTTATAATACATGTTAGTAATAATTCCTTTTGACTAACAATTGTATGATAGATAAGGCTATCCAAGATTCTTCAAAGTAATGACAAAGTGAATAGAAATACATGAAGACCTCATTGCTCTTCTGGGGGGGGGGGACTCTATCCTCCTTGACACCTGCTTCACCCACTTCACCATTCTCTATGCCTCCTACACCACCTTCCCCTCCATCAATGGTAAGGAAGGCAGTGTTGATGAGGTGGGTGGAGTTAAGCCTAGAGACACGTGTGTGTACATATGTAGAGAGAGAGAGAGAGAGAGAAAGAGAGAACACTAATTAGAGAACAACAAGGATGGTCCACATTTCAAAGGGAGCGGGAAGCTCTTCAAGTGGTGGAAGTGAGACCATTGTTGTCAAGGTGGACACCTAGACGCTACCTAGGCGCCAAGTCGGAATTCCATCCTCTAGGTACTAAGCTGCCATTCCACGGGTCCCGTATCAAACTTGCTGATCCATTTTGAGGCTCTCACTTTCTCATTGTATACTTCATCCAATTAGCATTATTTTATTGTGAAACTTCATTTTTTTGTGATAATACTTTTTATTATATGTTTTACATTATTACATCATATACATTGTTGTTGTAAGCATTATGTTGCAAATTTTGAAAGAATTAGTTGACAAACATCTGGATGAGTTTTTTTATTATGAAATATAATTTTTTATAATTATTTTTCAGTCATGTATTTAATTTTGATACTTCAAACCAATAGATTATCTATTAGTATTCATATTAAGGTCATATTAGTGTTCTTTTCTTGTATTTTTTATATTAATGTCATATTAGTGTAATACTAAAAACATTATTACCAACTAAGTGTCTAGGTAGACGCCTAAGTGTTTAGGCACTCGCGGATCCCAAGTACGCTTTGGGTCGCCTTACCATCTTGACAACTACGAATGAGACTCAATGTTAGTGGGAAAGAGGGCATTGTTGATGAAGGAGGTGGAGTTAGGCCTAGCTATCCACTACAGGCTCCCCAAGTCGGCACTTATTCATAATTCGCTATATCTATAGATATCAAAATCTAAAATTTCCAAGATTTATTGAATCTAAATACAATATAAGCTCAAAATGACAGAATAAGATCTCTGTCTCCATAGAAAGATTTATTTGTATTCCATTTTGTAGTCCGTTGCTTCAGCCAAAAGACTACCATCCGTGCGTTTCCGTCGTTAGACTTCTATTAACCATTTCATCAACAATTATTCTATTGAAGTTGCATACTATGAGAATAGTCATGGCTTCTTCAGCTATCTCTGTCTTCCTATAGAAGTTTAGAAAATAATCATAATTATTATCTTGAATTGAAATTTTTTTTCTTTCCTTCTTTTCCTGTCTTGTTTTTGTTCACACCATCAAAAAGACTTCACGTCCTCGTCCCTAGACACATCATGTTCCATATATCTTGGGTGGTTAATGAGGGAAAAAAGAAGTGGTTTCTAGAATCCCTATGCTCTTTTAAGCATGTGGTCATGATGGTATATTCGCTTATTTGCTATAAATCTTTTCTATGTTCCTAAATCCTTAAAATATACACCTTGATTTGAGGAGATTAATGGAATCACATTTTGGACTACACGTGGTCAATACGTTAAATAACATAGATTTGAATCTGAATCTAAGTGAACAATAGCCATGCCTGATCCAGATACAGGGCAGGCGTGGAAATAGAACCGACCTATGTGAAAAACCCAAATTGGATGTGATTTTGTCAATTTCTATGGAGCTAAAACAACAATATATAATACAGGTTTTTGTATATATTCTCTTGTAAACTACCATATCTGTATATGTATACTTCTGACTCCTACATATTGTCATAGGTATTCATCATATCTGCAGAAAAATTGCAGTTATACTCTTGCCTTATCTGTATATATATACTTCTGACTCCTACATATTGTTATAAGTATCCATCATATCTGCAGAAAATTTGCAGTTATACTCTTGCGTCCAAAGTGCCATGAATTTAACTAAATATACTAGAAAGATTATGCCCGTTCTAATGTATACATATTCTCTAGATAATAAGAACCATTTGATCTACCTATATTTCAAAAATATTGTAAGAAATCTTTTAATTGCATGCATAGTGCAACAATATTCTCAAAAGTTAACGACATGACCCTATACATAACATTCCTAAGAGCATGAGGGGATGAGCAGGCATGGTTGTTCTTTGGGTGGAGGGGATGGGTAGGCATGGGTGTTCTTTGAATACATGCCAAGATTGCTCTTCAAATAGGGCATATTCCACCCTATCTTTGAGGCCTGGGCTGCCAAGAGTTGATGCCTTGAAGGCATTTATGAGTAATAATAGACTTCAAAGAGCATTGCCATCCTCGCCTAGAAGCCATAGCCACTTAGGAAAGCAGTGTCAATGTAGTCAATAGGACTAGACCCACACCACCTTCTTTGGAGTTGCAGACCTTTCTCCAGCTGAAAGGGATAAAGCAGTGCCACTTAGGTGCATCTCATTGCTTAAACTCTCTTGACTACAGATTTGGGCATCTTGAAAATAGAGATAACATTGGCCTTTTGAAAGATTTGATATAAATAGTCTTCCAAAGGGGAAGGTATATTATTGAGCAAACAAACAAACTCGGTTTATCTTGGCATCAACCACTAGCCTCTCAAATCCACATATTTTGAATGACCCTCAAATTAGACTGTGTGCACACATGCATGCGTGCCTACACACCCACATATGTAGGCATGCACATGCCACGTGAGTAAGTGTGAGTGTGCGCGTGTGCGCACGCACGTGTGCTGTGCGTGCATGCGTGCGTGTGCCCCCCCCACCCGCATTCACAGGCATGCACACCAGCATGTACACTCCTCCATGCCCAACACACAGCCTGCCAGCACACACACAGGTCACAGGTCATATGAACCATTATTAAATTCAAAACATTGCACTTTAGAATAAAATGGCGATTCAGACCTCGAAAAGTATAAATGGCTCTAATGATGATGATAACAATGATGACTGAATGTTAAAACAATGTACCGAACATGCCACCCTGAGTTAGTACTTCTTTGATGGCCTAAATGCCCATAAGATTTTGAATAATGAAAAATGAATCCAATGCAGCAAGAACAAGAAAGAAGCAGGATATATAAGGGGAGAAATAAACAGGAAGGGACGAGAGGGAAAGATAAACCGTCAACATCATCTTGTCAGTTCCTCATAGAGTATATACATAGCACACGAGAGAAAGAGCAACAACGTTGAGTTACCCAAATTCTGCAACATTGCTCAATCCTACTGAGTAGCACTCTTAATTAAATGGTACTTCAGTATCTGGCATTGAAAAAGGGATTACATCATAACACGGTACTCAAAATTTTTTGAATAGAAACAAGACACTGAGGAAGGCAAGCAGACAAAAGCGCTCATCTCACTCATAAAAAGAATTGTCCTCAACAACATTTTGTACACCAACTAATTTCTTTTCCTTTTCCTTCATGTTCCGGTGAGTGGCATCAGGACAAGTTTGATATAGCATCTAAATAAGAAAATGTCACGTAATAGATGCTTCTCCACTATAGTAGCACCATCGCTTGGCCTGTCACACTTCTGAAGAAACATACAAGATGCTACCATACTAGGTATGTAAACGCCATACCTAATCATGACGCATCCACAATGCTTTTATGTTTGCAGCCAAGCCCGTCTAACACTATCATGCATGGAAGAATCAGAGCCGGAAGTTGGCAGCAACCTCTTCACAAAAGGGTGATCTAATAGCTTGGACGCAGATGGCCGTTTATCTGGATCAACTTGAGTGCATTGTCCAATGAAGTCACGTGCATCTCTTGATAGTGAGTCAGGAATGGGTGGCCGTCCATCTCGACCGATAAGATATAGTGCATGGGCCTATTAAATTACATACATGAATTAGCATCTTCACCATGAAATCAGAAATTTGCCTTTTTGAAATATAGCATTCTAAATATCCATATATACATTATATCCTCATTTTGTCTTTATGTGCAGCTATATCCCTAATTCTAGCCAGCAGTGAGTTTGTGACTCTCCATTCTGGTTACGGGAGAAAGAGGGAAAACAGTGTGCTCAGACGACAACACTATCAATGAGTAAGCAGCCAATGACCCCCTTCAGTTGTCTCACTTACACTCTATCCTCCCGCACAAGCCTCCACACCTTCCTGGTTTGGTTGGCCACCGTTGTTGGCAAAAGTGACTCATCTTTCCACCAAAACTAAGGACCTCCACACCGCCAAAACACCATCCTTTTGAAAAGCTTGAACCACACTCACCCACCTGACCACCACTTAGCACCATTCTCTGGCCATCACCATTGGTTCATCAAACCCCTGACACAGTGGGGCTAATGTTCCCTTCCTACACCTGAGAAAATTGAAGCCAAGGAAGAACAGAAAAGCCTAACACAATGGACATTAAGACAGCCAGCAATGCTGTTAGACACTAGCAATGACCCATAGTTCTTGGAGAATGGAAAGTCACCAGTGTGCTTGTGAGCCGGTGAAGTTCTCAAAGTTGGTAATGACAAAAGCATCCTCAAACAAATGACATAGGAGGAGGGAAAAAAACAACTCCACACCCTTTTTCCCACCTCATTGTTTCTTTGGTAAGGGTAATTTGCAAATGGCCAACAATGCAAAAGCAGCAGTGGCACAAGCAACATGCACACTTTGGTGTATATTCTAAGCAACAATGCTACTGAACATCTACCTGACAAAAGAACCTGACCTAGACCAACTGATAGCTCATAGGGACTGGCTTCTTAATATGACTTTGGCACATATTGGTCACGCCCTCTTGGCAGCATAGCACCAACATCTCGAAATTCAGGAATAATATGGTGATAGAAATACTGAATTCAAGAAAAATGCAGCTAATTTGGACAGAGTTATGTAAAATATCAATATACAAGAGAATGCAATTAGACTATCATGCATATAGTCTTTACAGAATATATTATATACATAACATGCCAATTATCAAATCTGTTCACTTTAGATTTCCAACTAAAACACAAAGCACACAATAAAATAAGAAATAAATGAGTCACCACTGGTTTGACCTCATGTTCCTTGTCACTGCTTCACAATTATCAACTCTGTTCTTCCAAACAGGAGGTTTATGAGGGGTCAACTTTAAATATAAAGCATAACCAATCTTAATGAAGTCAATTGCCTTTACACCTGTGCCAGTGTCCTGCCCTTGGTAGGTCAGGTAACAGCCTGCTCATTCTAGCTAACTAGCATACAACACTATAAGGCTGTAACTAAACATCAAGCTTAGCCAATGTGAATAAGGGAAAATGCATCAACATGCACTAGGGAAGTATTTATACAACATACCCACTCTAGATCTGGGAAAGGATGCTGTCGAGTTAGCATTTCCAAGACACTGCATCCAAGGCTCCATATATCAGCTGAAGGCCCATACGTTCTGCGAGGCTTAACAACCTGCAATTACTCAGAGGACATTAATGAAAAGACAAACAGAAAGTCCCTGCAAATTACACTGCCATTATATCTCAGAGTAAAGACACTATTCATTAGAAATTTACAGAACTATAGAAAAATGTATAATGTCTCTGTCTACCACCCAGGTTGCCTAAGTCAACGGGATCAAGGTCCCATTTACTAGAAAAACTAACACCTCTGTATTGACTAATATGTTTAGTGTCTGCAGAAATGACTAATGAGATCAGATTACACATTTCTCAATCTAAACAATAGTTTAGGTTAGTAAAATGCTAACCTCTGGAGCCATCCAGTATACACTTCCTTTGCAAGACTTAACATCATTGAATTTAGTTATCTGACATAAGGAAAACCAGATGCAATAAGAAGACAAGCTGTTTTCCAGAAACAACAGTTAAAAAAAGGCAGGGGCAAAGCAAATAAAAAATGTCTAGGGCAAAGCAAACCTCCTTTGCCAATCCAAAATCTGCAAGCTTAACTGATCCATTTGAATCAACAAGTATATTTGCACATTTTATATCTCTGCATAACAAGAGGAAAATATCATTTCCAAGAAATAATTATGGCTGTATATAATATCTGAGCAACACTAATTGGCAACAATCATCAGGAAATTAGTATCCAATTAGTGCAGACCCCGGGGGGGGTGTTGGGGTGGAGAGAAGATAACTGCAGAAGATAAGAAGATTCAGAAAGCAGGAAACCCACAAGGAAGAAAAGCTCTCAGCAAAGGGAATAATCTTTCGGTTAAAAGCAAATCAATGTTTCATATGTTAAGGAGTGACATCTCACCACTCCTGTTCTTATGATGGTACTGCCTTATATGATTTAATAAAATTGGTGGTACAATCCACTACCTTCCTTCTGCAGTTGTTATTTCTGTGGCAGATTTATTGAGGAAGCGGATCATATGTTTTGCCATTGTGGTATTGTCCATGCGTGGTGGCTGTCATGCTGCAGGTGCCTTAATATCAGTTGGGAGGAACCCTCCTCTGTGCTTCATATGTTGGATGGATGGGCTAAGCTATGTCCTTCATCCGAGAGGGAGATATGGTTTTTAATACTTCCTGCATTTTTGCGGGGAATTTGGATTGAAAGAAATTATAGAAGGTTCAGGAACGAGTTTGATAGCTTCTACAACATCATGCGCAGGGTTATTAGATGGGTTTCTGAATGGGGTAAAGCTGCAAGGGTAGTGGTGGATCCGAAATCATCTCCTATCCTGTCTGATTTGCTGCAGTGGTTGAGGTTGTTTGGCTGATATTGTAATCTTGTGATTCTTTATGTTATATCTTGTCTTCTTGATAAGATATATTGGGGGAAGTTTTCTTTGGAGAGGGGTTTTCTTTTTCTTACTTTGTAAGGGGTTTCTGTGTGTTTTGAGAGCTGCTCTGCTCTCTGGTGTACTCTTTGTATTTAATTATCTATGAATCTGTGATCTAATTGGTCACCTTCCAAAAAAAAATCAACTACCTTCCTTCAAAAAAAAAATATGTTAAGGAGGCATAGATTTAGATCTTGGAACGGCCCATTAAGATGAAGAAAATATCGTGGTGTGGGTTGAAAATATTGAGTGTAGGGGAAAAACATATCTTCTAGTTCCTGGACCTAGTTGAAAGGACTTGCTGGAGGCACAGGTCCATATCAGCGGGATATCTTGAAAAGATATGAATACAGGGAAGAAAACATGTGGAGGTTCCATGGTGCCAAGCATTCCAGCAAATCTTAAGTTGCTTAAGAAATGCCTTATTGTTCACTCACCTGAGGGTACTGTTGAACAATGGAGATTGCATCTGCCTGGATGAGGGCAGGTCTTTGGTCATTTGAAACATAAGAAAAACGGGTGAGGATACCATGTAGATTTTCCTTCCTGATCTCAAAATCTGGTGAGGCTATGAAGACAATAAATCTCAAATTGTCTCAGTTTTGTATTGCATTGTCTTCTTGATCTGAAGATTTTGAGCAGCCAACATTGCAAATATGTTGGTGTAGTGCTCAATATCCGTCCTTGCTCACACTTTTTTTTTTTTTAAGATATTATCAAGAAGTTTATCAGAGATAATTGGCTTGGTGTGCACTCATGGACAGTAGCCAAGGGCTATGAAGATCAACTGTGGCCTCAACAAGTATCGAATCAGATTAGGTCCCTTTCATACGAACATGGTATTCTTCGTCAAACATCCCATGTGGGAACCCAGAATAGATCAATCTTTCTGAGCGTCAAAACTAAGATCTTATTGAGGTTGCCTGGTGTCTAATGTGCACTATGCAGGTTCCTAAATCGTTAACGGCTCATGCCATTTCAGCGGAAAAAGACGTGGAGTATCATCAAGCACCTCCCAGGAGAAGCAAAAAGGAAGTAAACTGGATTCATCTTGAAGTAGATGAAGCTCACCAAAAAAACGTTTGGCAGAGACTGCCAATTGTGCAGGTTCCAGCCTGTGAAATATCTGACAGGAAGTTTGAACAAAAAATGTCTTTGCATTCTGCAATACTCATCCATACAAGAGCAAGGATTAAGATGGCATTGGATAGATTAAGATGGCGGGAAAAGATTCAGTAGCAAACCCCAAATAGATGGGATAAGGCTTTGATGATGATGACGAGGATAAACCAAGGAGCTGTTAAGTCAATCCGGAGAAGGAAGATGACTTGAAGTCAAGGCGTTGCCTTAGTGAGTCTGTCTGCCAAGTTTAACAAATCAGGAGGCCAAAAGGGTCCTCTCAGGTACTGGGGTCTTCAATTGGCAATTTAGCTTCCCCTTATTCCCTGTTTGCAGATTAGCAATCCTATTGTTTTAGGTGTGCATACTGATGCACCCTTCAAGTTTGTTGTTGATGCCATTGTTGAAGAGGGCAAGAAATCATGAATAGCTAATGTTGAGGAATTCGTTAGGAGGAATAAAGTGTTTATGCTGCATGCAAAAGGAAAAAAATGCACAGAAGAGTCGACATTGTTGCATAAAATCAAAAAGTGGAAGGATTTTGTCACATAAGAAGGATTATTCGACTCTAGCATTACTCTAATTACTGTCTGGGGGTGTTCTTATGCATGCAACCAAATCTGTCAACTTGAGAGAGAGGTTTGGGCTGGGTCCTTACAAGTTTGATTCCACAAGGCCTAGTATTTTATTCTACCTTTTATTTATCAATAAAATGGCCTCACCACCTTTTATCTATCTATCGCCTGTTTCCTGTGGTTCATCTATTGACTTAGGCAAACTATACAAGAGCCACATGTTGATGATATTCAGGCCTCTGTCTGAGGAGAATAACATAGTTCCCAATTGTCAAGAATACAGTGCAATTGATTTTATTGATCAGTTCTCAGATGAATAGTTCATTAGAAGGTGCAAGATTCTTGGGGAGATCTTTGAAAACAAAGTAAGCCATAGAAGACTTTGTAAGCAGCTTTCCGGTGAAGTTTAATTGCCAGGTGTTATTGAGAAGCCATAAAAAAAAATGGTAGAAGGAATAGGCCAACGGGAGTTGAAACGTCCTCTAGCAGCTCAAGATGGCAATGTTCTTCACTTCAATAGGAAGTGAGTTGGGCAATCCAAGCAATGACTGCATAAACGTGATGTCTGGTGAGGACACCCGAGCTACAGTCCGATTTCACCCGGACTTTGTCTACCGTCGTCGGAGAGCTATTCCAACGTCCCTTTGGCTTGGAGACGATGCAGGGCCCAGTTGATGTATGGAGATACACTTATTTGATTTTATTAGGCCCATTTATGACCCAGTATGTAATTTTCTATTTTTTTAGGATTTTTAGGTGCGATTTTCGCACTAATTAAAGGCTAGTGGATAAAGACGATTGAGGGATAGGATCGAGAATGGTTTTAGAGTCGGGATAGGAGTCCAGAGTCGAGTCTATATATGTAAGATTACTTCAGAAATTAATTTCTGGTGCGACGCCAGAGAGGTTCTGTCCTGCCGGTGCGACACCAGTAGGAATCTTCCCACCCCATCCTGTCCCCTTCCTCCGACCCCTCTCTCATTCTCTCTCGGTTTGTGTCCCAGAAGCCCTACCTGCCGCAACCCTTTTACAAGAAGGGGAACCTGGGCTGAGCGCCACTGCCGACCACCAACATCGTCGCCTGCCGGCGCTCCTCTGTCATCGCACCGCTTGCCGTCGGCCCCACTACTTCCAAACCGGCAGCGCCAAAGCTTGCTGCAGTTGGGGCCCCTTGCTGCTGCCCAGGCCGCCGCACACGCCCAGGCTGACACCTGCGACTGCCGCCTACGCCGGACAAACCCCTGGCCAAATGCCATTGCCTGCGTGCAGGCCACCGCTACCCAAGCCTGCCGCAGCACCTCCCGAGTGACGCCGCTGTCGCCAGCTTCAGACAGTCCCCCCGCCGCCGATGCCGCCCACCGGAGCCGTCCACCCCGCCGCCATCCATCCCCCCCCCCTTTCGTGTCGTGCCTCCCCTCCCGTGTTGTGAGGTGTTGAAGAGGAAAGGGGGGTGGGGAACAAAGTGTCCGTACCCTTTTAGCCAAACCAGGTCAAACTAGGTTTGACCCGGTCCAGTCCAAGCCCTTTCTACTGGTCCGAGCCGTTGAGGGACCCAGCAGGTCCTATCTTGTTGAACCAGGCCAACCACTCTTACTTGGTTCGACCAGGACCCGGTGGTCCGAACAACCTGCTGCCTGGTCTGAGCCAGGTCCTATTGGGTCTGAGCCAGGGTCCAATCTAGGTCCGTGCTAGGTGCCAGATGGTGCAACAAGAGCCGTTAGCACACCACCTACGTTCCGAACTCGTTTGGGCTCCGATTCGCGCGTCGTTCGCACTGACAATTTCGTCTCAACAATGCCAACTCAGATCCAATATGGTGCATCCCCGACTTTGCCTCGTTATGCATGCCACTCCTACACACACACTGAGGACCTACGATCGTGCATCCCGAGATCCGCATCAGCCGTCTCGATTTGCATGCCAACATCCCAATGCACTGATTTTGCAGCACACTTCCCGAGGCACCTTCCCAGTGACGTACACGCCGTCAGTGACCCATCAACTGCCGTGATTACCACCCCGAATTATTTTATTGCTTTATTGTAGCCTTTTACCTCCCTGCGAGAAGTGGGCCATTATTTTATTGTATTTAGAAGGTGGTACACGAGCAATGGTGGTCTTCTCTCACGCACTAGTGTGGAGGTACGTGCAGTCCTTCCCAATACAACTTTGCTTGTCACATATTTGCTTTGATCTGCCGCCGACTCGTGAGATAGGATACCAAGCCCGTGATACATCATCACTGTTGGTTGTGAGCGCGTTATACCGATCCTGAGTTCCGTCAGGACTTTGGATGGATCTAATTCCCTAGACTTGTGGTAGTTTCTCAACTACCAAACAGTCCCACGTTTCCTCATCGCGAGAGCGACGATTACTTAGCTACTTCTGTTATCTGACGTGGTTATCCAACTCGACAATTGTGCGACTAGACTACTTCTATCTAATATTATATTACTTGTTGTTGATCTCTACTACCGCTAGTGAGCCTGTTAGCCATCCCGCATCATTGTCCCTTCTTAAGTTCTAGGGTTGTGGGTTTCTGAAGATTTTTTTAATTATATTTTGTGCTCAATTACACAAGTGCTAGGGTCAACTCTGATTCCTCCCGTGGTTTTTTAGCTTCCTTGTCTATTTTGGGAAGGGTGTCAAGACGCAAAAGTTGGGAGACTGATCCAGCTTGAGAGGCTTTTTTTCCTCAATGTGGTTGGTATAATATATAAAATGAAAGAAAAGTTACGAAAGAAAGGTTATACAACTATGAAAAAAAGAACCCACAAAATACACCAAGCTGGTGTCAAAAGTCAGAATTTCCCAATCTAGCAAAAAGAGGGGAATTAACAACATTTTCTTTACAATGAGCCACTACCATTGTCTAACTCTCACAAAAACAAAAGAAACAATTTTATGTCCAACTCTCACAAAAAAAAAAAAGGAAACAATTTTATCAAGAATACGAGCCTCCTTTCTTTGAAAGGAAAGGGAATTTTAGTTTTTTTTAGTGGCTTGATTGTGTTCTTCCGGTGTTAGCATTGGGCTCTTGATTGAAGGATTTCACCTCAACTGCTTGGATGTATAACCTCTGTTTATTATTTAACAACATTGGTGGTATATCCCACTCAGAAAAACACTTCATATAAGAGTGTAGAGTTCTAGGAATTTCAAGAGTAGAGACCTTAAGAAGATTTGAGTTTATCTTAGTATTGACCAAAACATGTTCGGAACAAAAAACAACTCAGCGAAAAAAAGTTAGAAAATTTTGATTGAAATGGCATGGAAGAATTAAAGGTAAGGACAAAATGCTTGCATCAAAAGTAAGTACGAAATATTTGCATCCCAGGCTATACAACTATGTCAAAATTGAGTAACCCAAGGGCCTGTTTGAATGCAACACATACATGCATTTAGAATTACAATAACAAAATTGAGTAACCTAAGGGCCTGTTTGAATGCAACACATACATGCATTTAGAATTACAATAAACTTGCTTTCCACAATAACCTTGGTTTGGATGGTAAAAAAAAAAAGTTTATTTTAAACTCACTTAAGTTTATCATAAACCCAACCTCCCACATAAACACATGTTCCATAAACCCACTTGGAGTTGATTTATGCTCGAGACTCCCTCAGGTTTATCAACCAAACATGAGTTTATAGAAAATGAATGTATGTTAAACATATTAATATTAAATACTTTTATTGTAACTCCATCTGAATTTTCTTCAGTTGTATCCAAACAGGGCATAAAGTTTGGATCAACATTATAAAAGGAAAAACAAGTAGCTAAACAACAACTTAGGAGGCATACACAAGGGATGAATTGATGACAACATGATGAAGATCCAATACTTTTAAGACCATTATTTTGGTCAAGATACAAAATGTGATTGACGAAATGTTTTCCCCATTTTTATAAGTATATTGGAATTTGGATCATGTGTGGGCCAATTCACTGATTTCAAACTCTTAAAACTCCTATGCTTTAGGTCTGTACAATTGACTAATTTCAAACTCTTAAACTCCTATGCTCTACATCCGTACACGGTCCAAATGTATGATGCTATGGTATTAATGAATAAATCCCAATCTAAAATGTTAGTCCCTTTCTCTCATCCAAGGGCCCAAGTTATCAAAATATTCTGTGTAGTTGGAAGTTGGAACCTTTAATCACTTCTGGTCTTATCAACATGGAGTCACCAAGCATCAAAATTCAAAGGTATTTTTTATCATGAGCAAGCAGCAGCACTATAGAATCTTTATTTCCTTTCTGCTATGTAATAAAATAAAAGACAATCCATAATGCAGGATTGGAAAATATACATATATGTATATATAGACAGTGCAATCCTGTCATGTTTATGTAGATTCTACATATGCTTTCCATTCTTCCATGGATCCTTAGGAACTATATAGTGTTTAGACGGTATCAGAGCAAACATTTGGCCCAGTTCCTCTAGGAAGCCATTGTGTTCATGGTCAACATGAAATCCACAAGCACCTTGAATGAGATTAGGGACTGCTGCCATTGTTGTCAATATACTTCCTCCACAGATGTTGCAACCATCAAATTCTCATCCTATAGGTGGCTGCATCATTGTGCTAGATCCCAACAAGTACAGAGGAGGCCACAGTTGGCATATTAAGGGTGGGCAACTTCTGGCCTTGGATTTTTCATCCAACTCCTCTCCTTTCCACAATGGCACAGTAATATGTTTGCCCGTCGCTTTAAAGTATTTGGGCGACAAAAATACCCGACTGTTTATCTTCGCTGGTAAAGATACCATCAAGTGCATTTTGGGATCAGACCCATGCTTTCTTTTGGTGGTATACCAAAACTTCATACAAATAGCTAGGAGAAAAGTTATGCAGAAGTTGTAGCTGATTACAACTCAACAGCCCAAATATAATCCAACTCAATCAATAACCAAAGCTCTAGCAAAGACAGTTGACAAACTAAAATAATTATAAGACAAGTTAAATTACCTGTGTACAACATTCCGTTCATGAAGATACCTCAAACCATTCAAAATTTGCCTTGTGTATGCAGATACTTGGGAATCTCGCAAACGGTATTTTTGATAGAGAGATGCCAGAGAACCTTGTGAGACAAGCTCAAGAAAAATGCATAGTTTTGCTTCTTCCTGAAAATTTGTGACCCCAATAAATATAAAGTGAAGAGCAGACATACAGAGGCACAATAGGAAATGAAATACATTGGAAAGCATCTCATAATGCAGTGTCCACTTATGCATGTACCTTAAAGGCATGCTTCTAGATGGTAAAGATGGCTCAAGGGAAGTTGTATTTAATCAGAACAAGCACCTGCTAACCAATGGAATATCTGAGTTTACCCTTACACAGATGGTATGCATAAGGAAACTGGTATTAACCCCTCCTACAATGATTTGGGATAAAGTTTACTTGACCACAAGCAACCATAACGAAGTTGCGTATGTTTTTGGGGTTGAAGCCTCTAATGCATATGCTTTTTGAGTTGAAGCCTCTACGTCCAGTTACCAGTTTGTGTTTATACTAATTAAAAACGGACTGATAAAATATTGAATTTGAAACTCAGAACTCAATCTGACCAACCTCTGAATTAAGAATTTTTTCAACCTTCTGGGTAAAAATTGAACAGAAAGTGAAGGATCGGGGAGGAGTATCTCATCTGGTGCATGAAGAATCTGTTGTGGATATTATAGGAACGAAGAAGAAAGAGGGGGAGAGCTTATACAATGGTGAGGTCGATCCATTGTGAGCAGGAGGTCACAGGGGGTGCCCGGGTATATGTCTGATGCCAATCTGGATCGGATCAGCATCAAATCAGCCAGATCAGCTGATCCAACATAAGCGAGGTGATTTAAAAAACACCTTTATTTTTTCACACACAAAAGAGTAGTTTTATAAATAAAAATGTGTTTATACAACTACAAGGTTATGTAAGTGTGTTTTATAAAATTTCCCCTCCATTCTACTAGCCAGAACCTAGTCAGCCAAGATCAGATAATTCATAAAGGAATTGACCGATTCACATCTGATCCAGATGCATTCAGTCCATCATGGTTTGCCATTTCGTACCGAATCAGGCAACTCGTATGAGTCCGACTCGTATCTGGACGAGTCCAAGTCACTGGGAAGGTTCAAGTTGCCGAGTCGCATCCGACTCAAGCCAACTCGATGCAACTCGGACCGACTCGTGCCAACTCGTATGTGACTCGTGTCAACTCAATGCGACTCATATGTGACTCGTGCCAACTCATGCGATACGGTGCGATCCGGCACGGGTCACTGTGATATGGCTCAAGCCTACTCGATGTGACTTATATCTTATTAAGGGGACCTTTTTTCTAATTTGATAAGTAATTGGACTTTTTTTTTTCTCCAGTTGATAAATAATTTGACTTTTTCTCCAATTTAATGGGTAATTTACATTTTCATATTGACTAATAGGGTAGATTTCTCCTAAATTTGACTTAGTCATTGTCATTAACAAACCACTGGAGTTAAAAATTTATTAATGTCATAATTATTCATAAAATTAAAGAATATGAAAAAAATGAAAATAAGACTAAATCGGCCTGACTTGTGAGACTGTGCGAGTCGTACCAAGTTGGCCCAAGTCAGACTGGTATTGTATCGTATCTGGGAGGATATAATCCGATATGGATCAGTGATACAACGAACTTTGGGTCCAATCTAGGTCTGCTCCGCCCAAGTCGGATGGATCTGTTTTAGTGGCCAAAATCGGACTGGCCACTGCTGAGTGCTGAGTACAAGCTGGATCAGCACACCCTGCAATCCATGATGGGTTCAAATCCAGAAACTGCCTCTTTGCAAAAAGCAAGGGCAAGGCTAAATAAAATTGACCCTTGCTAGGCCATGTGGCAACAGCAGTGTAATGGCATTGAGCTGCTACTTTAGAAATGAAGAACTGTGCATTTAGATCTGGCAGACACCAACGTGACAGAAAGTTTCAAAAAATTAGTCCCAATCGATTTTGTGTTGTCACCAATCTTGGTCCTTGGCATCATTGAGAAAGCTTTTGTGAACACCAAGAACTTGATAAATCAGCTCTTATTAAGTGCATATATACTATTCACACATCCTGCTAATTTTATGCTTATATAACAGCTCAGCCTTCCACTTAAGGCTATGGCTCATTAACAAAGCAATCAGACTCCCGATCGTGAGGTGAGGTGTGGATCTAGCGCTCTCCTCCCCGCCATGGCAGGATAGACTTTAAGGAAATGAGTCACATGAAAGCTTAGAGTTTTCCTCCATGCTAGGCGGAAACCTGTCCCAGGATGATGGGGAAGGATGGCAGATAGTTGGCAAAAGAGAGAGAGAGAGAGCTTCTCCGAAGCCGGTGACGAAGGCTCTAACGCAAAATCTTCCGGTGGGCAAGGATGTTTGCATTAGATGTCTTCGACGCGGTCATTGGGCTAGGGATTGCCGTAGCAAGGTGAGGTGCATCACCTGTGGGCAACAGAGTCACAAGAGAGATTCTTGCTCCAAGAAGAATCTGAAACCCGGGGATGAACCTGCTCACATAGTTAAACCTGGTGCTGAACCTGCACACACAATTGATATTCCCTGGTGCAGCGAGGTTCATAGTGCCCAGGAATTCCTGCAGGAGGGTCTGGTGATCTCCTTCCACCCTCTTGAGAGCTCTAGGGAGGGCCTGGTGTCTTCCCCTGTGCAATTGATCCGGGATGCTATGTCCCATGCATGGCCTGGGAACTACTCTTGGAGAATCCGTGAAATCCCATTCCTCGCTGAAGGGTTGGAAAGATGCGGCTCTTTCCTTGAACCAGTTCTCTTTCAGGGGATTTTCATTCGGCTTCTCACAGTGGATGATAGAGAAGGAGGCAAAGCCAGTTGCAGAAGGGCAGTTAGTATGGTGTTGGGTGGAAGGTCTTCCACTTCATGTTTCGGAATGTTCCCACATTCCAGTCTCTGGTTGATTCTTTCAAGAGCCTCCGAAAGATTGATGATAGAACTCTTCGCCTGGAGATGTTGCTGTATGTTAGGCTGTTGGTGGAGGTTGACTCGCTGGATTGCATTCCAGCTAAATTGAAAATTAGACTGGGTAGCTGCCAATTCTGGGTTACCATTTCTCTTGAGCAACCATCTTCATCTTCCTCTTCTCACCGTGAAGAGGAGCCTCACTGTCCTGCTCAGATAGAAGCCTGGACTTGGGCAGAAGTTGCTTCTGCTTACAAGTCGTACAGACAGCTCCAATACCCTGTTCAGCCTAAAGGTCCCAAAACAGGGGCTTTGGTGACAGCTCCTTCTCCGGTGATGGCAACTAGAAAGATCTCCAAGAGATGGGTGCCGAGTCAGACTCGGCCACCTAACAGCAGAGTGAGTCAGGTAGGCAAACAGCCAGTTCCTGTGAGATCTTCGAGGCCTACTCCTCCTGTGTCTCTTGTTATTAATGGGAAGAATAGAATGGGTGATCCTCTAAAGACTTTTGAGAGTTTTGATAGTGATTGCGCGGCTTCCGATGCCTCAGGGGTGTTGGAGAAGACCTGCTTTAACTCTGAGCTGCGCACTTCTCCGAAATTAGACTGGGGGTCTGATTCGCTCAGGGCTATGTAGTCAAAGGCGTAAGGCGACTGAGGCGATCGGGGGTTCGCCTCAACCTCAAATGCCTAGGCGATGGCCTAGGCGTTTGAGAAAAATTTTTAAAATATATATATATATATATATATAAAATCAAATATTTATATAAAATGTAAAAAAATAGAAATAAAATCATACAAAATAACATATTCATGCATTCAAATATAACCAATCATAATGAAATTTTATCAACAAAATGCTAAAGAAACATAATATAAACGTATTATAAACGTAATATCAACAGACATGCAGAGAGTGTGAGACAGTAAGTGACTGTGAGAGAGTGTCTTTCAGAGAGTGAAAGTGGGAGAGCTGGACAGAGAATGAAAGAGAGTGAGAGTAAGTGGGAGATGGACAGAGAGTGAGACAATGAGTGGGAGAGCTAGATAGAGAGTGAAAAAGAATGAAACAGTGAGTGGGAGAGACAGAGAAAGGAAGTGAGAGGGTCGGGGGAGAGGAGAGAGACAGGGATAAAGACACAGAGAGTGAGAGGGTTGGGGGAGGACCGAGAGGGGGAGAGAGAGAGAGACAGAGTAAGAGGGTCTGGGGAGGGGAAAGAGACATAGAGAGTGAGAGGGTTGGGGGAGGGCCGGAAGGGAGAGAGACATGGAGAGAGAGAGAGAGAGAGGGAGGGTCGGTGAAGGGGAGAGAGGTAGAGAGAGAGAAAGATATAGAGAGAGAGGGTCGGGGAAGGGGAGAGAAACTGGGAGAGAGACAGAGAGAGTGAGATGGTCGAGGAAAGGAAGAGAGACAGAGAGAATGAGAGGATCGAGACTCGGGGGAGGGGAGAGAGATAGGGAGAGAGACAGAGAGAGTGAGAGGGTCGGGGGAGGGGAAAGAGGCAAAGAGTGGGTGGGGAGAGAGAGAGAGTGAGGCTTACCTGGATTTGCCGTCGCCGGAAGGTACCTTAGCCGTCATCGTCGCCGTCGTCGTGGCTGGAGTGGAGCGCCATCGCCGTCATCGTGGAGTGTCGTCGCCGTCGTGGCCGGAGTGGAGAGCCGTCATCATCGATGTCGCCGGGGAGGCACCATGTAGATGGGCACTCAGGGTCGGGGGGAACCGTGGAGGCGGAGGTTTAACGCAATAGGGTTTCGATCGGGACGGGGGTGGGTGGGTTAATGGGTTGGAGGACATATAGGCGGGGATTGAGCCTTTTGGGCTGGGCCAATTGGGCTGAGCAGACTGGCTCGAGGCAAATGGGGCGCCTAAGGCGCCAGAGGCGCACGGAGGCAAGCGCCTCATCGACTGAGGCGATTTCGTCGTTCGCCTAGGTGACAGATGGCAAAGCGAGGCGACTTACCACCGCCTCGCCTAGCCTCGTCGCCTAGGCGAGCGCCTCACTTGCCTTTGATAACATAGGCTCAGGGAGATCAACCGATCGGGGGATCTCGTACCGAGTAATGAAGACGTACAGTACCGAGTTCCGGAGTCTTTCTCCATGGGTCTTAATGAACGTCCCGTAACGGGTAAGTCATTAAGGTATTTGGACCCAGGTATCGGGCACGACTTACTCTTATTGTTGGGTCCTTCGTCTTCGCCCGACTAAGCCCGATATGACCCTTTCCTTTTTACTCTAGATCAAGACGGCTCTGAAACACCTTACGGATGCCCGAACAGCTTTGCTGGGGTTACTTTTCATGGTGAATTGAAATCTTCATCGCCAACGGACCTGGTTGCGACACCGACTGGGACTGTTTTCATATCAGAATGCTCATCAACGGAAGCGATGAGTGACGCCATCGTCAACTGCCCTGAGGTGGACAAGGATGCTCTATCCAACTCCTCTCTTCCCCTTGGGTTGGTCTGTGATAGTAAAGGACTAGATAGCCTTGCCGATGAGGTAGGTAATTCAAAAGCCATTGTCCCCTTTATTCCCCCCTCTGAACCTTTATCTGTTGTAAAGCCGTGGGTTGAGGATATCCTTCAGTTTAGGAATAAGATCGGAGTGTCATTTCTGGGAAGGGAGGAGGTAGTTATTAGCTTCATAAAGAAACTGAGAAGAGCTGATGCATTGCACAACTCATCCAAAAACAAAGGAAATAAAGGAGGAAAGAAAATTGGCAAGAGGGAAATTTCTTATGTCCAAAATAATGAATTATTTGATGGACTAAGAGATAAAACAGTGGGAGGGAAGAATCTATTCCTGAAATGAATATTTGTTCTTGGAATATTAGAGGTTTGAATGCAGACTCCAAACAAAGGGCGGTGAGAGATTGCATCCAGAGCTACAAAGTTGACTGTTTTTGCCTTCAAGAAACCAAAATGGAAAACGTGGAAGCTCATTGCATTTCTAGGATCAATGGATCCTCTTTCTTTGAATGGGTTTTCTTCCCTGCAATGGGAAACAATGGGAAACAATGGGGGTCAAATTATCATGTGGAATGGTAGGAAAGTTCATGATAAAGGATTATTCAGTCTGTCAATTTGCTTCTCAACAATCAACAGCAACAAGAAATGGATTCTTACTTCTGTTTATAGCCCAAATAAAGAACAAGACAGGGATAATTTCTTGCAAGAATTACATAGACTGGCAGCTTTGTTCACAGACAGTTGGTGTATTCTTGGTGACTTTAATGTGGTAAGGTTCCCTTGGGAAAGATCAGGCAATCAGAAATGGTCTGCTGATATGGAAAACTTTAATTGCTAGATTAATGACAGTGGTTTGATAGACTTGGAGCTTCCTAATAGGAAATTTACCTGGTCAAACATGTCAAATCTGCATAATCATAATATTCATTCAAGGATCGATAGAGTTATGGTTTCCACAGAATGGATCAAGCATTTTCTATTATCATCCATCATAAGACTCAATAAATCTATATCAGATCATATTCCTTTATTACTTAAACCGTTGGATGGCAAGAGCAAGCACAGGATCTTCAGATATGAACTAGCCTGACAAACTAAATAAGGGTTTAAAGATTTGGTCACTAATTGGTGGAAGGAGAGCCCTACTTATGATTCTGCTCGCAAGACATTCTCCAATAAGCTCAAATGGGTTAGAAATTGCTTAAAATCTTGGAGCTATCAGAAGTTGGAGTCAAAGGCTGCTACTAGGAGGTTGCTTTTAAGGAAATTGGAAGAATTAGAAACCAAGGCAGATTCTCAAACTTTGTCAACAGAAGAATTTCTTGAACTAGGTTCGCTCAAGGCTAAATTTAATGAATGGCTTCATCTTGAAGAAGTCAAATGGAGACAAAGAGCTAAGGAAATTTGGGTTAAAGAAGGGGATAACAACACATGATTCTTTCATGCAGTCGTAGGAGCTAAGAAGAGATCTCTCAAGATAGATCATATTAAGGTTGATGATCAGATTATTGAATCAGAAACTGATATTAAAAATGCCTTCATTTCCTATTATCAAGATATTTTCACAGAAAATGAGCAATCGAGGCCTTCTTTGATGGAGGGTACTCTACCGAAAATAGACATTACACATGCTGAAGAATAATGTGCTGAATTTCTTGAAGAAGAGGTTAAGGAAGCTGTTTTCAACATGAATGCCAACAAATCTCCAGGCCCCGATGGATTTTCAATGGGATTTTATCAATTCTTTTGGTAAGTCATTAAGGAAGATTTAATGAATGCTCTGAGGGAATTTCAGCACATACTGCAGTCTATCAAATGTTTCAATTCTACCTTTATTGTTCTTATCCCAAAGAAGGAGGGTGCTGAGAAGCCTGCTGATTTTAGATCGATCAGTCTATTAAATGGTTGTTACAAAATTACCACTAAGATCATGGCAAATCAACTTAAGAAGGCTTTGCAAAATATTATTAGCATCAACCAATCTGCATTCTTGAAAGGAAGGTTTATTCTTGACAATTTCCTAGCAGCCCATGAAGCTATTCACTCACAAAAATGCAGCAAGAAACAAGGTGTTGTCTTAAAACTAGATTTTGAAAAAGCCTTTAATAAAGTGAGTTGGAGTTGTTTGAAAAATATCTTTCTGCTTATGGTTTCAAACGAAAATGGATCAAATAGGTTATGAGTTGTGTTACTACTGCTAGGTTCTTTATTCTTCTCAATGGTGACTCCTATGGTTTCTTTGATAGCTCTAGAGGGTTAAGGCAGGGAGACCCCATCTCTCCACTCATATTCATCATGGTCAGCCAGGTTATGAGCTCTCTTTGGGATCATGCAGCTTTACAAGGATTAGTTGATGATTTTTTTACCAGCAGAAATGGTATTCAGTTATCTCATCTTCAATTTGCAGATGATACATTGATTTTCTCATCCACAAAAGAGTGCATGCTAATTAACATCAAGAGAATTCTGCTATTGGTGGAGGCTGTCACTGGATTAACAATAAACTTTGATAAATCATAAATTGTTGACATCAACACCGGGCTTGGTAGAATTAAACAGATTGCTGCTGAGTGGAAATGTAAACAATCTCAATTTCCTATCAAGTATCTAGGCCTCCCTTTATCCAATGCTCATACCAAAATTAGAGAATGGGATCCCCTTATCAAAAAGTTTGCACACGCCCTTGAAGGTTGGAAAGCAAAGTTTTTGTCTGCTGGAGGCAAATGGATTCTTTCCAAATCTGTCCTATCCTCCTTGAGCACTTATCACCTCTCCATTCTTAAAGTTCCTAAAACAGTTGAAAGAATTATTAAAAGCATTAGGAGTTCTTTCTTTTGAGGAGGAGGGAGAAAAGAGAATGGAGGCCTTCATCTTGTTGCTTGGGATAAAGTCTGCACTAGTAAAGCACAGGGAGGTGTTGGTTTGATTAGCATTAGGGTCTTCAATGTAGCCTTGTTGGCCAAATGGTTATGGAGGATGGGGGATAATGCTAGTGCTTTATGGGTCAATATTATCATAAATAAATATTACCCACAAGCTTCTATATGGACTGTTCAATCCTCTTCTCAATCCTCAATATCACCCATTTAGAGGAATATCAATAAGCTTGCAGATTTTGTTAACACAGCCACCATTTTTACTGTGGGAGATGGGAGCTTGATCAGATTTTAAGAGGACAGATGGTGCACCAACAGTCCATTTGCAGTAAAATTTCAGCACCTATACAATATTACATAGAACAAGGGAGGACAATTAACTACATCTATTCACCAAAGGAAGGCAGTCACTGGAATATCACTCTTAGAAGAGAGCCTGTAGGCATTGAAATGGAACAATTATTGCTTGTTCTCAACTTTATACATCAGATTTACCCTAATAATCTGGAGAAGTATTCTAGACATTGGGCCTAGAATAGTAAAGGGATCTATTCTGTTAATGATCTCACCAAAATCCTAAGTGACAGGGGATTGAGAGTCAATTGGCATCACTTTGTGTGGTCTACTTTTCTTCCCACCAAAATTAGGATTTTTCTTTGGAAATTGGCATTGGGAAGACTTTTGGTCAGATTGAAGCATATCCTCCATGCACAAAATTCTAAATGTGTTTTCTGTGGTATTCTAATTGAGAATACTGAGCATCTGTTTTTACATTGTGGAGTCATTAATGTTTTGTGGAAATCTATTGGACTGTTACTCTCTTTCCAATGGATGGACTTTCAAGATATCCCAAACCTTCTCCAAGATTGAAATGGGATATGTCCAATCCCATCCAAGCACAAGACTTGGTCCATTTTCTTACCGGCCATGCTCTAGTCCATCTGGATTGAAAGGAACTCAAGAATCTTCAGTCAAACATTCAACTGGATAGCTGATATCTTGTCAAGAGCTGTCACGTGGACTTTTGAATGGGCGAAAGCTGCTGGCGTTCTGTTTAAAATGGAGGACTCTTCTTTGTTACTCGTTGTCCTGAATTACAAGAAACTCTTTCTGTAATTTGTCTTTTTAATTTAATTATCCTCGGGATAATTCTAGTTGATAAGAGTGAGATAACTGAGTAGTGACATTGTATTTTGACTTCGGTCATAGTGTAACCTCTCTTTTCCATTAATGAAATGTAACCTTTGTCACCTTCAAAAAAACAAAGCAATCAGATGGAACATTCAGCGCACTATCCACAGCAATGCACAAAGGATAGGCGTAGTGGCCTGACAGGCATCTACACTGTCCAGGACTAAAAAAGTAATTGTAATTAATGCCTATAGAGTTTAGACTACTATTTCTGTCTTAAGCTGGACTTCACTTACACTCTATGGAACATATGGCCTGACAGGCATCTACAATGCCAGGACTAAAAAGTGATTGCAATTAATACCTATAGACTACTATTTCTGTCTTAATCTGGACTTCAGTTACAGTCTATGGAACATACAGTAAAGCTTTAAAGTAACAAAGGAAAACCTGTTCAAATTGTGGCAACCAGGTTCAGTACAGATCAGCTGGTCTCTAATGGTTAGATACTGTCGGAGAAGCCATGGGGACTTAGTAGCCCCCTATGGACATCCTTCTCATCTCTCTCTCTCTCTCTCTCTCTCTCTCTCTCTCTCTCTCTCTCTCTCTCTCTCTCTCTAGCACACACATGCCTTCATAAACTCACTCAGCTTTTGTGATCAGCTCTCCACAAGGTATATATTCTTACGCTCTTGTAACCAACTTTCTATAAAAACATACACAATTGGATTGGGACCTGCTCAGTACACCTTTTTTTTTGGGTGATAGACTATGTTCCTCTTGCACGTAGCATGAAGCAATGGCATTTGAGCACCATAAAGAGTCCACCACCTCCCATAGTGACTCAACATGGGCCCACTGCGTGGTATAAGCAAAAACATAAGATGCAATGTAAGTGTTGTCATAGCGTGCTTTCCAGTGGAGTGTTTCAATTGAACCAACACTTGCCAGCATCAAAAGCAACGTGCAAGCTTGCAAGATGCGCTTATGGAGGTAAGAACTCAATTCAGAAACTACCTGAGAGCAGGACAATGTAGAAGGAAAGAACCAGAGAAGAGTTGGGTCACCCATATAAACCCAACATTCATATTTATGTTACTGAACATGAGCCCCAGCAAGAGGGGAGAAAAAGCAAGGAAAGAAGGATTGGGATTCAGGCACAGATCGGCCCGATCCAGACCGATTGGATCAGCCGAATCCAATCCCACTTCTCCCTTATTTAATTTTTATGTGTTCAGACTTCAGAAATTTTAAAGAAAATGACTAAAAATTTTAAAAATATATTAAAAAATCTGAATTTCAGATTTTACCTTGATTTCTACCTTGTTGTCTAAGTCAACTCTATCTATCTTGTTTCTTTAGTAGGTGGTCTCTCTATAACACACATTCTCTCTCCATCTTTCATATCTAAAGTTTAGCCCTCTTGCTCTCTTTTTTTCCCTCTTAAAAAAATTAGTATTATCGGTTCTCACTAATAAATAAAATCAATAAATTTACTATGTTCTAATTTAGAACAAAATTGAAAAATACGCACCACTTTTATTTTTTTGCTGACAATTATCTGATTCTGCATACAAATGACAATAAGGGTCCTTCAATCATTTACATTTATTGAAATTCTTTGTCAATGACAGGAATCACATATCTCCTTTGGTGCCAACACCTGGGGATGTCAATGGAAGTTCGATTTTTTATTTTTCGATCTGTTCTGATCCTAATAAACGGAAACGGAATCACCTTTTATTTCTGAATTAAATTTCGGAATCGGAATCGGATATTTTCTGATAAGAATCGGAAATGCAAACAAAAAGGACCAATTTTGAATCTGATTTATTGTATTTCCAATAACGAATATAAATTTATTTTACTCAACATACAAAATCCCTGGTATAAGTGCATTTTTTGGAACATTGAGCCACATGTCATGGTGCACTTGAATCAGTGGCTCTAGGCTTGCTTGGACCACGAACTGAAGATGGGGACCTTCTTATATAGGCTGTTCTTTCCTTCTGCTTCCACAAAAGCCGCGACGTAGGACTATTTTGCGAAAGACTGGCTAAATGCAAACCTGCTTACTTATTCAGCCCCCCACCCCTGCGACACGGTGACACCCAGGAGAACGCCGATGAAGTTGCAAAGGCCATTAGGACGCGAGTGGGTCACCGCCGGCTCCCTCCTATTTGCCGCAGCAACTTCCATCGGTCTCATCCCTCCACAGCAGCAACCGCACCGGCAGCAACTCCGTGTTCCCTACTTCGCAATCGCCGCATTCGCGCCCGCAGGTGGCCCCGCCACCCGCGCCATCTCCTCCACGACCTGCCAGCTTGAGGGCGGCAAATGGTTAGACAAGATCACCGGCAAGAACTCTGAGCCCTCCCAGTGAGCTGCCATCCATTTCTGCCTGTACAGAATAATCATGTATCTGGGTTTTTATGAAAGCGCCTAGGACCATGTTCTATATAACAGTAACCCATGTCCTCCCCAGCACCTAGCGATGCAGCTTTTATGGGCCCAATAACTTATAAGGCCCAATGTCTAGCTTGTGTCTAGCTGCTGGGACCCAAATCACCCCAATCCGGTGTAGATCAGCCGATTCAGTGTAGCTCAGCCGATCCGGACCAGGGATCGGGCGATCGGCACCGGTGCCACCCGATACTCCCGAGCCCAACCCAAGACCGGAGGATCAGGGCACAGGATCGGATCGTGCTGGCCCAAAACTGATGGGATTGTGCCAATTCGGCACACCATGAGAAGAAGCAATAGAATTTGAGGACTATGATAAAAGTAAACCTTCTTTTAATCAGTTTAATGTTACACAACTATGAATCTGTGTTCATGTTTTAATGTTTTTTCTTTCCTACTTAAGACGAGATGCATTATGTGCTAAAAGAAAGACAGAATTCCTATGCAGAAGAATCATTCTTCAGATGCACAGGCCATCATCTTGGTCAAGGTGGTGGATCCAATCAAGATCAAATAAAGAAGACATCCACAACTTGATTGGCGGTGATGACCCTGGAATGGGTCCTTCTAACCCTTATCTAATGAAGATGACAAGCAAGTGGCCATCCATTACCAGTGCCTTCAGGAACCGAAAGTTTTTTAAGGAGAAGATCAGACAGACTAAATCACTGTGGTTCTTCTACAACAACATTCTAGCAAATGATGTAAAGGGACTACCTACGAGGACATGGTCAAGACCATTGCAAAGGTAAGTAAATGTGTACCGAGACACTTACCTGATGCAGGGAATCAGAGATCTCTAGGGCTATATTAAGTCCTTAGGAGAATATAGATAATATAGGCTGCACAATCGTGTGCGATGAAAGGACAAGTAATTTTAAAACCTTTGCTAATTGACTATGATTAACTTAGGATGGTCACCACTGTGGAAACATATATTCAATCCTTTAGACGCGTATGACAAGGTCTACGATAAACTTTCCTGTCTATTGATAGGCCAGGATGGTCTTCTGGATATTGATAGACGCCGAACGGAAGGTAAAAACGATGGAAGTACTTGTCAAAGTAATGGAAAAAATGGTGGAGCAGATAGAAGAGAGCTAAGTAGTCCAAATTGTCACAGATAATACTGAATCTTATTGGACATTTCTTATTGAAGAAGTGTCAACATCTATTTGCGTTCCTTCTTCTGCACATTATTAAGATCTACTGAAGGATACGTGTAAAGATCCTAAGGTAACTGGACCTATCCACAACAAATTTATAACGATTTTCCAAACAACAAGTATGTGATTCAATTAGGAAACTTCTTGGAACTTTGAAGCCTTCCACAACAAGTTGCAGAACTCTTAGATAGTTCAAGATGTCTGCATTACCAAATGGAAAAGAACGGCAAAATGTAGTATCTGATCAACAAAGGCACAATAATTCTAGAAAATACCTAGTAGGGAGTTTGGATACTTTCTTTTGCCTCTTTTCTCTTTCAAATTTAAAGTTAAAAGTAATGGGGAGGGAACCCTATTTAGCAAGATCGCTCCTATCTCATAGGAAAACATTCCACCCATCATAAATCACTCCCAAAGATAAAACAACTCATGAGTTTTTTTCGAGGAAACCTCTATATCCCCATCTCTTTCTCATGTCTCTCTCCACGTTTCTCTCTCCTCCACTTTTCTCTCTTCTGCCAACAACTCTCTTTTTCTCCACATTTCTCTCTATTTCACCTCCACTTTTTTCTCTCTCCCCCTCCTTTTGCTTCCCTCCAAACTCTCTTAAAAATAACAACAAATTTACCAAACAAGGGAAGAGTCAAACTACAGTAATTTTAAAGATCAAAGCAAACTTTTGATGAAATAAGTTTCAAGTACAGGATAACCTCAGAAGAAAAAATGTTCCCAAACACCCCATAATCTTAGATAATTATTTCATAATTGAATTTAAATATCCAGATGAAGTATGCAGTGTTGACAATGAAGAAGAAGAAGATTAACATTTATAAAGAAATGCATTTTTTATTACAAAGACTCGAGCAACTTGCAAAGCTATTCAAATTCTGCATGAAATACACTATTCACACAGAGACATATTTTTAAAGCATAGTTTACCTTGGATGTTCCTAGGTATTGAACAATATTCTCATGTTCGAATTGACTCAGAAGAGCAATCTCCTGCAAGGACAAACAAGAAAAAACAATATCAACAAGGAAATAAGTCTTGATCTTAACCATAGGGATACAAAAGTCATATGACTACGAAAGAGTTTCTAGGAAATCTAAGCAAAGTTTCAATATCTAGACAAAACAGAAGACTAACACAGACAAATCAAAGACATCAACTCTCTCTCTCTTACCTGTTCAAGTTGATGAATGCATTGCTGGGAATTCATTCCTTCATCAAGCAAGCAAACTTCTTTAACAGCAAAGAAAAAACCATCACTGCAGAAGAGGAGGAAATGAGTCTAGAAAGCACACAAGAGAAATAAGCTTACAGAGAAAGCTTGCTAACAAAGGGACCTTTTAGTTGAGAAGCATCCTTCACAACAAATGAAATTGAATTAATGTCTCATTTTGCAATCTACTTTATAAGTAATATACAAGAAAAGCCCAAAATGCATGTATTGACCAAACTGATCATCAAGTAGAATTAGCAAGCAATTTGATCCAAACTATTCCTTACAGTACTACTTGGTTGAATTTCTAATATACTGAAAGTATGCAACCGTGTGTTGACAGATCTATTACACAAATTTACCCAGATTTTTTCCCTTATCTCCATTTCCTATTTTTAACTTTCTTTGAGAAAAGGATAGCAGCAAGCTGGCTTCTTCCCCTCCCTTGGCATGTTCTCTCCTAATCCATGTTGTATTTTTTATGCATAACTTTTGCTTGGTGCCTTCTTGAGATATTCGTCCCTTCAGTTCAAAGTTAGCCTAACTCTTTAAAACATACAAGTTGGCTGGGTTAATCCATCTTATCTCACATTCATCTTACCTCAGATAGATCAAACCTTCCTCCTTCCGCCATACCTCTTCTATATTTCCTGTAAGTAGTTACTACTACTACCCACATCCAATCAGTATCTTTCTCTCTCAACACCCAAAATCCTTTATTCCCACTCCATCACCCAGATTTATCTTCTTGGTTACCTATCGGAAGCATTCTGCATCTAACAAAATTCTTGCAAGTTGCAATACCTCCCCCACACATCATTCTGGTATCAACTCTTCTAATAAAACTTTATGGAGATGTTGTACTATGAAAAGCCCTCAAATTCCACAATTGACCAGAATACCACAAAGTCGGCACCAGAACAAGGACCCTGTCTCTCTCTCAAGAATCCAAGCTTCAAAACTCAAGCCGACACTTTCAACCCCCATTTCTTTACTCATTTCCATTTTCTCTCCTGTTTGGATGTCCAAATAAGGTCACCATCCGTCACTAGTTCCCTATTCACCAAACCTTCTCCTAGAAAGTTCTTCACAAAGTTGTGAAGGTCTTCTTTCCTTCCATATGCTATTACAGCTACAACACAATCCTGTAAACACTTAACTTTACTAAGGTCAGCCGACCAAGGTACCTACCCATCTCCCCTGCAATTTTTTCCCTTTCATTCATCCAACATTCCTAATTTATCTACCTGCTCCTCCTTCTCAGTTCACATGCTATCTTCTCCCCTACCAACCCTGGGCAATATTTCCTCCTGTGAGTCTGTGACCAGTGACCCATTCCCTTGCATACTTGCACAATATGCATATCGCTGCATTTCTGCAACCTTTTACCCACTCTCCTACAGCAAGGCATCTTAAGCATTGGAAACTGCTCACAGGAAGAGGTCTTTGAAGATTTCCTGCCTGTGCTCTTCATATATTTGCACAACATTCATTTCCCCTCCTTCAATCCTACTACCAACTTTCTTCATTGCTTCCTGCCAGCCTCTTCCCTCTTCTGCTCCCTAATTGGTCCGGTTACCAGCTAAAAACCATTGTTGTTGTCATTCTTGAGTTCCTAAGAAGCTTCCCTCTTTTCCTCTCTGAAGCTCGTGCTCTGGACCAATACAACAACCAGTATTTGAGACCAAAAAGAAATATAAAGCAGGTTTGAGGGGGAGCCTTGATACAATGGTAAGGTTGTTCTTTTGTGACCAGGAGGTCACAGTTTCAAAACTGGGAACCACCCCTTTGCAAAAGCGAAAGGTAAGGCTGTGCACAACAGACCCACTCCAGATCTAGCAATGGCAGAAGCCTCATGCCACTGGCTGTCATTTTACCTGAGGAGCAGGAATACCTCTGAGTAAAAGCTTTCTGAGATCCTTGGCCTTCTATTATATATAAGGATCACAAGTCCACTCTGAGTTGTCAGCATTGTCCTTGTAGCTATCAGCTAACAAGCAAGTTAAGATGAGAAGAATCTAGTGTCATAGATGCTCCGTAAAATTCACGTCAGAAGTATGTCTAAAAAGGGTGTCAACTAGCAAACTCTAATGGACGCATGGCCATTGGACCATCATAGATTAAGTCATCCCTCTATGATAACAATCTAGTCTCATAAATGCTCTGGAAATTTCACTTCAGAATTATGTCGAGAAGAAGTGTCAACTAGCAAACTCTTATGGACCCATCGGACCATCATAAATTGAGCCCTCCCTCTATGACCTCCAGAGATGCAAGCAAAAATCAACTTACTACACTAGTTAAAGAGATCCCAGTAGGACTCAAAATAGCCCTTGCTCAACCGAAGGTTATAGAATTACACCAATCTAAACACATCAGAAATTAGCGACAACAAAGGAGCAGACTCAATGGAAGGCAAAAGCACGGGAAATTGTCCTGAAGTAATTCAGAAAGAGACAATAAGCAACATCATCAAGTATGCAGATTCCAGAAAATTTTGTTACTAAGTCGGACAGACATCAAGGACACGAGATGAGATCGAGCACATGCCATGACCACAAATGGATGTGTTCTTTGATTGTTCGATGAATTTAAACCAGATAAGGAAGGCATCGGCAGTAATCGATTTGCAAGGGAAAGAAAAGGAAATGCAGCAGCACAATCACTTACTCACTCATGGCCTCGTACACAACTCCAAATGACCCACTCCCAAGCATCTTCCCCTTTGTCCATGATCCAATGTTGCGCCTCGATTTACCGACGGGGGAGATAACATAGGCACCCTCCGTGGTGGTGCTGGATGAATCATCATCATTGGAAGTCCAGAACGAGCACGAGGCTTGGAGATCCATGGATGTCAACCCCACCCTCAGCCCCTTATCATCTTCCAACCCGGCAATCTCACCCGACAAGTCCCTGCCGTCTCCCTCCTCGGCCTCCTCACCTTCCTCGGACTCAGAGGAGCTCTCCCTCCTCTGATGAGCCACACCACCACCCTTGTGCCCTTCATCAGGGGCCAAGGACCAGAGTAAGTCCCATGTGGAGCTCACCTTGTTCACAACAGGGAGCAACATGGGCGGCGGGGGGGCGAGCAGGGAAGGGCGGGCGCCCTTGATCCCTCCTCCCGCATTACCTCTACTGACGCCTTTCATCGAAAAGGGCGAATGGCTCACAGGATCCACCTCAAAATGGAAGCTTTCGCATACGGCACCAAGGCCATCCTCCACCTCGCGGCCCTCCGGCGGCTGTGGCGGGGATCCCACCCCGTCCTCCGCCTCCCCGGCGCCGCCAACCGTGCAATCGCGATGGGGACCGTGGAATCCAAAGGCCGCCCGGTCGGCGGGGGTGATGGCGAAGTCGTCGGGCCCGCACAGGCCCAGGCTGCGGCAGAGGATGTCGAACTCCCCCTCCACCTCCCCGCTGATGCGGAAGCTGGTCTGGCTGGCGAAGTGGACCGACGGCCCCGCCGCCCGCGACAGCAGGACATCCAGGGAGCGGGTCAGGCGCCCATCGTCGGCGCTGCCGGCGAACTCCTCGGAATCGGCCGCCCAGAGGTCGCAGTCCACGCGCCTCATCGCATTGCAGCGATCGAGCCTCGGGCCCGCGCGCCGCGCCCTCCTCGGCGACCCTGCCCCCTCCCCCTTCTGCTGCTTCCTCCGGTTGGGCTGGAAGACGCGCACCAGATGCATCTCCAAGAACAACAACAAGAACCCCTCTTTTCTCTCTATCTCAGCAGGCGGGAGCTGCTGCGGCGTCGGGGTAGGGCGGGCGCGGCAGCGATGGCGGGGGCGGCATCGCAGAGCCCGTTGGGTTCGGGCTGCCTCTGGAATTTGGCGTCGCCGCCTTCTCACTATGGGAGGGCCACTTGGAAGGTTCCCGGCCCCGTGATATTGTTACTACCGTTTAACATTGCTTCACCCCGCTGTGTGACACATAGCCTTGCCGTCGCTCCGACGCCGACGGTGAGAAAGGAGTGGAGGGAGAGGGAGATGAGGAGGGTATCGTTATCGTGAGAAAATGAGCAATATATGTTTTTTTCTAAAAAATAATTTATATGGTTTTACCCGTTGGAGTGCAGTGGCGTGGAGTACTGGGGTTCTGTTGACCGAATGGTATGGGAGAAGACAAAAAGGGAAGACGGTCGTCGCGGGGACTCCGCCTTCCGTCCAGACTCCAGCGTCGGCAAATTCCTACCTCACACACAAATGTAAGAGGCGAGTGGAGAATTTAATAATAATTAAAAAAAAAACCTCTGTAACCTTGGAGATGTGAAAAGATAAATGTCCTTTGAAGTTTACTGGATGAACAATGACAACAAAAAGTTAAATGCTACTATTATCATTGATCTCTTCTCTTTTTCCTCCATGTTCTTTCCTAGAGAACTGCTTGTTACAATCTCTTTTTAGACATTGCAGTATAACTACTATTTGATTAGAGATAGACAAGGTAACATGGGTCGTTGCACCCCGTACGGGATAATGTAATGATCATGTATCGTCCGATCTATTAAATCGGATGGTGATGACGTTACAATACTTCTTCGGCATTGCAATGGGTGTTTCTCTCCTCACCTATGATGAATTCCGTTTTCCTCCCCTTTTTTTCCCTAAAAGAAAAAAAAAAGCCATTGAGCATATTGATTTTGGTGGTGATGGAAGTAGTCAACTGAAAATTAAGGTTCTCTGCTTCACTTTTTCGGTATCATTTATATTTTAATTCATCTTATGAGTTTTAAATTCTTAAATAATGAAAAACCTTCTTTTTTCTAGGCCTCACTTCTCTCCTAACATATTACATGAACTGATGTAATCAAGTTAAGTATAAATAGTATAACAAAAGTACAATAGAAAATCTCTATCTACCGTTTGCTATTTCCCTCTTCCTCTCCCTATGTGTGTGTGTTTGCAATAAGGAAGGATCAACGCAACTAGCAAAGATATGGAGGGGATAGCTAGCTTGCTCATGGGAGGCTAAGAGGGGTTGTTTTTTTAATATAAAACTTTGTAGTTGAGTGTGAAATTTTAAAACCATTGAAACTCTATGATTTTAAGATCAAAGAAAAAAAATCTCCATTTATTAATTATGCTCCTCTACGGTTTGCTGTCCCTCTCTTCCTCTTCCTATGCGTGTGTGTTTGCAAGAAGGAAGGATCAACACAACTAGCCAAGATGTGAAGGGGATAGTTTTTTTATTATAAAATTTTGTAAAAATTAGTGAAATTTTATGATTTTAAGATCAAAGAGCATTTGTTTGACTGCTTATAAAATAAAATAAAAGAATATTTAAAATCTTTTTGTTTTTGTTTGGGTCTTCTCTGGAAACTAAAATGAAGAAATGGTCTGCCAAGTAGACAGACAACGTTGTTATTAGTGAAATAGTATGCATCTATTTAAACATCATATATGGAAATATAATAAACATGCAAGAAGAAATACACGAGATAATCATGTTATTGAGATTACAAATACATGATTGAAATCGAGACCAAATTAGTATATATGTATAAATAAAAAGAACAAAAGAAATAATAATAGAAGTCGAAGAATAGAATGCATATCAGCTAAAACGTCCATTGTATGCTCCTAAGAGAAAATCTTGCCCCCACTATACTGGCATGCAGAGAAATGGCGGTCTTCTCCAAGGATAACAGCCATCACGATTATCCAAACTCACTCTTAAAGAGATTTAACTTCGGACACAATCTCGTTCACCAATAATAGAGAGAGAGAGAGAGAGAGAGAGAGAGAGAGAGAGAGAGAGAGAGAGAGAGAGAGAGAGAGAGATATAAAGGCTAAAGTCTGAGCACGGCCCGGCATGCACGTGTAGCCTACACATTCCCATCTAATTAAACCTCGAGTTCAAGACACAATAGATAATGTAAGACTAAAAACTCACATACCAAAATCTCTTTAAAGATCTGAGAATTTTGAATTTTTATCTCTCTCTAACGAGATCTAACGCAATTTCTCGATATATCTTAAGATCTCGAAGATTCCTTTACTAACACAAAAAGAAATGCCTCTCTTATTTTAACAAAAGCTCAAATAGCATTTTGTTTTACATTATTCTATTAACTATCAGATGATACTGTAAAATAAATATTTTTTAAAATTACATTATTTTATGTCAAAACAAAAAACAAGTAACCCCGACAAAGATGGGGGCCACCTTCTGTGGAAGAAGGGTTTGTTTCTAAAAAGGAAGGGATAAGGAGAAGTGAACGAGGAGAACTTGGGAAGATAGAGAGAGAGTACAGCCTAGTTGCTCTACCTGCCCCGAACCCCGGCAGGAGAGAGAGAGGATATCAGCCTAGTTGCTCTCCCATCCCCCACCTCCCATCTTGCAAATCTACAAGAGGAATCGTGTTTATTTCATTTTTTATTTGTAGTTGGTCTCAAGTTGAGCAAACATTTTTTAAGGTGTGAGTGAGTCCTAAATTGTCAGATATCGGACACGTGACAAGAGATTCTTTGTATATGTGTTAGGTGATTATATAACCTATACGCATCTTCCAAGTGGTTATCCACTTATACATAACTTATAGCGGGGTTATTTGTAGAAACAAATTCTAAAAATTTGTAGATTACAATACATTATGCATTATATGACAGTGTACAAAATGCATGTACATGTATATTATTCCTAACAATATTTATGTAATTGTTGCTCAAGCTAAATAGGGTAAATACGCAAATATAGAATATCTTGTGGGCTTTTTGCCAATGTAGCATGGTTACAAGTTACTCGTGTGGTTTGGTCATTGTTAAGTATACCTAGAAAATCTCTTTTGTACGAATGAAAAGTTGACTATTGACCAAAATAATGTCACTATGACAAAAAGAGAAGGCTACCTCCTATTTTTTTCTCTTCTTTTCATAACATGAAGAGAGAGAAGAAGTTCTATTTTTTTTTTTTCCGCCATTTGGTTACTTTTTATGAAAGCGAAGTTGAAGTTATTATAACTTAATTTTATAGTCGTATCCATGATAACTAATTTTTACAGATCAATGTTTACTTTTCGGATCATTATAACCACAATTCTGATGATAAATGCACTTTTCCAAGCAAATCAACTTGGAGTTGATCTTTACTAAACTCTTTTGAGTATTTTTGACCTTTGAGATTATCATAACTGGGATGATGATTAGAGTACACTTGATTCTTAAATCAAATTAATGCCACAAAAACCAGACTATCTAAATTGAGAGCAACCATGTAAATTTGTAATTTTTTTCTAAACAGTTGAAAATAAGGGTTATTTACATATATACCCCTGAAAACATTATCTTTCCATCTGTACCCCCAACTCTCACATATTGTCACCAATATCCCTAAAATCTTTAAAATGTTGCATTTATACGCCTCTGTCAAACTAAGGTGATTTTCAACTAAATATGCCAAAAAGATGTACCAGGTGTCGGGGATATATATGTAAATTTCAATGAATTGAGGGGTATATATGCAAAATCTTAGTGGATTTAGGGATATCTACATAAAATCTTTAGATGGAGAAGTATAAGTGCAACATTTCTGAAGATTTTAGGAGTATTTATGACAATATATGAGAGTTGGAGGTATATATGAAAATATGGTATTTTTTCGGCGGTATATATGGAAAAAACCTAAAATAATCGGATTTTTTCATGTATACGCCTATAATATACCGTATTTGCACCTATACCCCTAACTCCTATATATTGTAAAAAGCATCCATGTAAACCCCACAGTCACTGTAGCCATGCCCCTACTATTAGGTCCGTTTGTTAAAGTGCGGGTGAGAGAGATATATATATAGAGAGAGAGGGAGAGAGAGAGATAGAGAGGAAGCAAAGTAGTGGGGTCGCCTCCTCCCTCTCGCATTGCCCACTCTGCCCTCGTCCCCTCCTCCTCCAATCTGGGTACCCATGACCCTCTTCTCTCTCCGTTGGTGACATTCTATGGCGTCCCTGTCAACAACTACTCGGAGGAGTCGCTGCCGTCCCCCCGGCCCTATCGCCTGATCCTGCTCTAGTGGGACGACAGTTGGCGTCGGATAGCGAGCTGCCCTAGTGGGTGCTGCGGCGATGCATGCGCCCTACCCAAAGCCCTCTACACGCTTCTCCTGGCAGGGATGCTCCTGGGGAGCACCACCTTCATGCTATGGCTATCGGACCCAGAGGTGAGGCTGGAGTCTAGACAAGCTAAAGTTGAAGTTGATAAAGGTGTCGTCGAAGAACAAGGGGATGTGTTAGTCTTAGGTGGCCTACAAGTCAATCTGACTATGTAAATCTCGTTCATATTTATTAATACCATCCAGTCCATACTTAGGCCCATCTCCCATCCCTCAAGACATTTGCGCTTTTTGTGCAAGTCCGGCCCACCAGGTGACTGAATGCCCAACTGGGGCCCAACTCCCACCATTCATCCAAGAGCAAGTCCAAGTTGCACAGGGACTCTTCAAGCCTGGTAATGATCCATTCTCTAATACATATAACCCCGACTGGAGAAATCACCCCAATTTTTCATGGAAAAATCAAGAGGCTCCACCACAAATGGCCAATCCTTCCATTCATCAAGCCTAAAAGCCACCCATGCAGAACTCTTTTCAAAACCAATCCAACTTCTATGCTAAGGGACCACAAGCCCAATTCTCTCAAACGACCCATTACCAACCCTTCTTGTGAGGAATCGACAAGAACGCAGCGGAAATAAAAACGATTCCATTATATCGGTTGCTGGGGTCGTAAAACGGACATTAAAATAAATGCGGGAAGAACGGTTCTTCACCTTTGTGGGGTTTCGAATCTCCCGTGGATGATGTCGACTCGATAATCGCGCACGCGCACGATCTCTAGAGGTATCCACACGAGTTCCCGCTCCAGATGCGATTTCCTCCTCGACTTGAGTGCTCCGACCAGATCTCAAATCCACCATGCGCGGAGAGAGACAGATCTACTCCAAGAGAGAGAGAAGGAGAGAGAGAGAGAGGAGAAAGAGAATCTGGGGTGAAAAATCGTCCAACCAACTTTTTACCCCTTCCCCTTGGCCCTCCTTATATAGAAATAAGGATAAGCACAATGATTAATCCTCATGATTATCCAAAAGTTTGGCCTTAGATAATTCTCCATTAAATCTTCATGTTTATCTGCGGCTTTTCATAAAAACCCAGATAAGCACGAAATTTAACGTCTCTCACCGTCTGACGAGAACTCTTATGTGTGTGATCCTCTATGCTCATATATCAGTCCGGTTGCAGGCCCATTAAACTTAGAACTATTTCTTTAGTTTATTATTTATTAATTAACATTTAAACATCATATGTTAAATGATTAATTTAATAAACAAGTGAATTATCATCTGATGATCAAATCACTTGGCCTTCTGATCATGAACAGCACCAAACACTACCTCATGATCCCAAAAGATATAAGGGATATTGTTCTTTTTAATTGAACATTTCCGTCTGCAGATACCGCACAGATATAATCCTTCACTCATGCAATGTCCCAATAACGCAAGGGTATGGTTTTATAGTCAAATCCTCTATCGCATTATCCAGATGGATTCCAGTACTCAGTTAATATCTAGAAAGACATCTCTTTCATTTGACCCTGGCCAAGGATTTCTGTGTACACATCCATAGGACATTCTCTCTCCAGTCTTATACCAAGAGTGAGTGATCCCTTGTTGTTCACTCAATTACCTTCGCAAGCTTTCCACTGTATCTGAAAGATCGATTATGGTGGACTTAATGGTTAAAGTCCACAAGTCAGATAATCAAGATACAATGGTCCACAAACAAGGTATCATTGGTGACTCAGGTCAAAAGACCAACTGTGCTACTGCAACGATTGAATTCTCTGATTGACTAATAGGTATAATTACCATCCATGAATTCTTATTTGGGTCTGTTCAGTGAACTCATTCTCTAATGAGCACCCACTTGTTTGTCTTAGTGTCACCACACGAGTGAATGTGAGATCATTCACCCTCATCACATGAGCAGACATAACTTGTGTCGATCTTATCGGATATTTAATGTCAATCTCAAATATCCTATGATCGAGAACTGTTTAAGACAATTGACTGAGGATATTGATCTCACTATCATGATCTCATCATGATTCAATATCCCATACATTTGTCTATGGACCTTCATTACGATAGTTACTTTGCGAGAACTATAAATGAAGAAATAATTGCCTTTATTAATTATTTGAACTAGAATGTACAATGATTGGCTTTGAGGCCACCCAATTCTAACACTTCCAACCAAGTCAACCGGCCCAATATCCTCCTTTTTCGCCCACTTACCAACAACCTCTTCAGCCCAACTATGATGAGAATCACGCAACTTCAACAACTCATCTTGACCCAACAACAGTCCATTTCTAAGTTGGAGAGCCAAATTGGACAATTAGCTGAAGCAACCATGAGGAGAGAAATGGACCAACTTCTTAGCCAACCTATAGACAATCCAAGGAATCACCCTCCAGGTTTCCCACCTCAATTGGGCCTTTTACCTCAACATGACCCACCAACACAACCTAAAGGGCCGCAATTTGAAAATGCCAAAGCAATTTCGGCCCTAAGGAGTGGCAAAACCTTGGATGATCTACACAAGGCTAAGGAGGTAATAGATAGCTCAACCAATGGGGCCCATTATGTCGAAAGTGAGAGTTGTGAGTGCTCAAATCAAGATGTGTAATTATCATGAAAATTTATATTGATTAAACGACAAATAAACCTATTAAAAACTAAGTGAATGTGATCGCCAGAAACTTTTAACTAAAAAGTTTCAAAAGACAGAGATTGATCGCTTACCTATTTTAGAATTGGGAGATGTTGGAGTCCTTGATTCTCCTCCTTCAGCCGGCTGAAGAAAAAGAGTCATTCTGACTTTGTTCTTACTTTGGATGCTTATGGGGTTTTGAGGATCGTCTAGATTTCCTTGTTGTTGATTCTCTCCTCTTGATCTTCTTTTGTACCTTGCAAAAAATAGAAAGAAAGAAAGAGGGAAAGAACAATAAGAACTCAAATAGATATAGTATCTATCCCAGTAATAATTCTAATCATACAACTAAACAAATGAACTCACTTGTTTGTGGTCTTTGAAACCCCTTAAAATATTGAATGGAAATTATATGCTAGTGAGTGTGTGTTGCATGGAGTGATATGATGAAATTATGATGTGCTGATATGTTGAAAATATGAGAAAGATGCAGAAATTAATTAAGAACTAAGTTAGATGGCCTCTGGAAAGCATTGGTTCTTGAATGGATCTTAAAAGGACGAAGAAATGACGAAGAGAGGATGAAGCTTGCTTCAAGACTCTTGGAAGTAGTAGCAGCGCCTCGATCCTTCAGCGTTTGGACGTCGTCTCTCTTAAAGAATCGCTACAATAATCACCAATTATCACCCACCTTTCAAGAATTATCACTAACTTTTTAATGGCCAAGGACTTGAGTATTTATAGGCTTAAGTTCGCGCATCCGCGGTTACTTACAGATTAACATGAAGAATTTGAAGTCAATCCAACTAAAAAATAGATAAACACAGCCTGATTCATCATTATCTGTAATTAACTAAAACGCGTCGCTTATGGGAGACGTTTTTAGCTTAATTATGATAAGGATAATCATCGGGAAGAAGAAACAGAATCAGTTTAGGAAACCTAAATGGCGTCGTGCATGGCAGACGTCTTTTAGTTTATTAATAAATTAATTAAAAATCAGATTAAAAATCACAATAAGAATAAAATCCTAAATAGCGTCTTCACAAGTCGACGTCTTTTAGAATTCTTTCATATTTGATTAAAAATCTGAGTTAAAATAAATTTCTTTAATAAACTTAAATTATGTCTGTTTGAACGATGTCATTTAGACAATTAATTCATAAAGATTAATAAAAATTAACTAATTATTAAATATCAGAGAATTTTGAGACATTATTATATGATATGAAATTTACTCAAAATGATGTCAAAATTAGCGTGCCTACAAGAGTGAGGCAGAGCCCAATATGAAAAAATTTGGAGAGATCCCAATGGGAAGGAAAAATTGGATGAAGGCCCAAGCTCATACCAACAAAAGGTACATTTTCCAAATGCCTTAGTAGCCAAGCCCAATAACAGGAAGAAGTCAGCTCAAAATGAGTAGTTAATGGAATTGTTCAAGCAAATTCAGATCAACATTCCACTCCTTAATGTCATTAAACATGTGCCAGCTTATGCTAAATTTCTTAAGGAATTATGTACACCGAGAAGAAAACCTAGAATGACCCATGAAAAGGTTACGCTCTCGGAGGACATGAGTGCAATTGTGATGAGTCATCTCCCCAAAAAGCTGAAGGACATCAGGACACTATTCATCTCATGTGACATAGGTGGAGTCACGTTTGATAGAGCACTATTGGACTTAGGTGCTAGTGTGAATCTATTACCAACATTCATCTATGAAAAATTTGATATTGGGGAACTTAAGCCCACGTCCATCATCTCACAGTTGACTGATAGGTCTGTAAAAACTCTACGGGGACTTATAGAAGATGTCACTGTAAAAGTTCATGATTGATATTTCTCCGTAGATTTCCTCATTCTTGATATGGCCTCACCTAAAGAACTCATTCATACTCCGATCATTCTAAGACATTCATTCTTAACCACTGTCAAAGCTAACATTAATTGTGAAACTAGCATAATAGATATATCTTTTGGGACTCAAAAGGTCAAGATCAATGTGTTCAAAATATCTCAATATCCGTACCATGATGAAGAGTGCCACACAATTGACATTTTGGACAACTTAATTGAAGAGGGTCTGGTTCTTACACATGATTTTTTGGAGGAAGTTAGTGCTCTACATGATTCTCCCCACCTTTTAACATCTTATCCCAAGGTTAAACCTCTGCCAGCCTTACAATCTGAGCCCACTCTGCCATCTCTTGAAGACCCTCCTATATTCGAACTCAAGCCATTACCTGATTCTCTTAAATATGTCTTTTTGGGATCCGACCAAACTATACCAGTCATCATTATGGCTAATCTCACCCCGCTTCAGGAGACCCAACTAATAGACGTCCTTAAAGCCCATAGGGGTGCCATTGGCTAATCGATGGCAGACTTGAAGGGAATTAGTCTATCTATATGCATGCATCATATCTACATGAAAGAAAATGCCAAGCCGAGTAGGAAAATGCAAAGACGGCTCAATCCTAACATGAAAGAGGTGGTGAACAAAGAATTAGTGAAGTGGCTTGATGCGAGTATCATCTACCCCATCTGGGACAGTAAATGGGTAAGCCCGACTCAAGTGGTACCTAAAAAGTCTAGATTGACGGTTGTAAATAATGATCAAGGGGAAGAGGTATCCACTAGGCTTACCACGGGATGGAGAGTGTGTATTGACTATAGAAAGCTCAATATCATGACCAGAAAGGACCACTTTCTACTTCCGTTCATGGATTAGATCCTGGAGAAGTTAGCGGGCTAGAAGTTCTTTTGTTTCTTAGATGGGTACTCCGGGTATAATCAAGCGGCAATTTATTTGGAAGATCATGAAGAGACCACCTTCACGTGCCCTTACGGCACATTTGCTTTTAGAAGAATGCCATTTGGATTATATAATGCACCCGCCACTTTTCAATGGTGCATGATGGCTATCTTCTCTGACATGGTGGGAGAGTTTCTTAAAGTTTTTATAAATGATTTTTCTATGTTTGGGGACTCTTTTGAGAATTGTGTAGAGAATCTCAAGCAAGTGCTATTGAACTTGTTGGTTGAGCAACATTTTTTCAAAGAAGTTATCTTTAGGACATTCACAAAAAGTAGGCTTAGAAAACAATTGTTGCTTAATTCTTAATTCAACGATGTGACAACGTTGAATTACACTAGGAGGAATTTATACAATCATTTCAAAACTTTGAAGAGACTTTTCACTCTACACAACAACCTCAAAAATAGGAGTGGATGGAGTTGGGATGATGTAAATAATATCCCCATTCTACGCTCTATGGAGGGTTAGAGTGAAGTCATTGCGGTATGTTAATTATTTGGCATGCTCAATTTGTGATAATAGTTGATTGCTATTAGTTATTTAAATGAGTGAGTGTTTTAAATATCTTTTTCAACAAAATCACGAGTACAAGCAAATTTATAGAAAAACATTTACATTTATAAATGAGCTTGAAATTCTTTGTGGCAAGATTATATCATAGGGACATCATGTAGTGGGGTCAAATTTAGATGATCCTAGTAGTTTAAAAAATTCCATTGACGATAATGAGGATGATGATTTAGAAGAGGGGATTGGCAAAGAAGTTGAACAATGATAATTACACATTTTTAGATGATAAATAGATGGAATTTGCACACTAAACTTGCGATTTTACATACAAAACTATATGAAATGATAGATAAATTGATGATGCTCGCAAATATATCAATTTTGTAAAAATCGAAATTAAAAATATCATCATTTCATGGAATTAATTGAGTGTGATAATTTCGTTCTCAATAAGGGTTTATCGGCAAAGATTTAATGTATATTTGAATGATTTAATTGCCGCATGAACTTAATTGTTATTTTATGTGGATGCATAACATGAATGGGTAGATGGCATAGTGGTTAGACCACTTGAATTCTTCTGAAGTGACCAGGTTCGAATCTCGGAATAAATAATATTTTATTTTCGTGTTTTCCCTTTAAATGGGGCCCACATGATGACTTTTATTATCTTTAAGGAGGATCCTCTAATAAAGGGGGGATTTAATGCAGAATTTAAGCCCCTTTATTGTATTTTTGAAATTCAAAATCTCCCCTCAAATTATAAAATCAAGGGAGGGGGAGTCCAAAAGGCCATTGGGGATTTTTCTTCTTCAACTCTCCCAGCTGAGCTCTCTATCTCCCCCATTTCTCCCTTCTGCAAATTTCTTCTCTTCCTCTCTCACAGTTTTCGAAAGTGTTCTTTTATTTTATTTTGCATCTTCCCTGTGCCCTCTCTCTCTGAGAATTCCCTCTCTCTCCGAGAGCTCTCTCTCTCTCTGAGCGCTCAGTCTCCCCATCGCTATCCCTCCCTCTCCTGCGCTCACTCCTTCTCTCTCTGCCTTTTTTTCTCTCTCTCTCTCTCTCCATGCGTGCCCCTCCTCTCTCAGTCGCTCGCCAGAAGCCAGGCCCCGCCTCCAACGAACCTGCCACGCGTCGCCCCTGCGAAACATGCAAGGGGCGACATCGTTGCACGTGCCATGGCGCTGAAGCTCGCGCTGCCGTGGTCTGCCACACGGTAGTGCCTAGCGTTTTGTCGCCGCCGCTCCTTGTCGCCCACGCCAGCCGTTGCCCGCGCATCGTCCACCATTGTGCCACGCGGCACACAGCCGTGTGTTCAGGCCCGAGCCGCCGCCGCTCCTCATCGCTTGCGCCAGCCACTACCTCGCCTACCGCGCATCTGCTGCCTGTACGCCACGTGCCAGCCACGCGCCGGGCCCGCCTGCTTCGGTTGCTGCTCCTTGCCACATTCCCAGCGCCGGTCCACAACGCCACACGCCAGTGTGCACTTCAATGTGCCGAGTCTCCTAGCAGCTCCTGTTGGGCCCGAGCTAGGCCTTTTACTGTAGTTTTTTTTTCTTTTCTGTTTTAGTTAATTTGTTTTAGGTGTTGAGCAATGAGCAATTAGGTAGCATTTCTTCTATATTCTGTTAGAACCATTCTAATATGTCTTATTTTAATGATAGTGGTCAAGTTATTTTCCATTTTAATCTTGTAGATATTTCTATTGTTTCTCCAGACATAGATTATTTAACTAGATTCATATATTTTATTTGCCTTCATCAATGATGTCTTAGTAGTATTTTCTTAATAAAACTTAGGTATTTTTAGTGTTTTAGATGTGTTATTAAATTCTGGCAATTAGTTAATTATATTTTATAAATGTGCATCTCAAAATCACACTTGTCAACAATTTTTGCTAAGAACTCAAGATTTTCAAAGTTAAAAATTTATTTCCCTATGGAATCGACCTGATCTCATCACTTGCTATTTTCAAATACTTATGTGTGAGAATTGGAACTTAAGATTGGTGATTTTGTACTTTAACGACGGCAATTAAATACGCATCAAACAACAAGTGAATTGCCTCATTAATATTGGGGGAGAGACATCTAGTGGCCCAAATGTGAATGAAAACTTGGAAGATGAAAGCAACTCTCCTCTAAAGAAGAGGGCTTCTTCTTCCTCTTCTAGTGTTGGATTCGAAAGAGGAGCAGTGCAAAATACAACAAAGATGTCATTGATAGATTGGTGAATTATGGAGAGCAAAAGATGGGCTTTCACAAGATTATCTTTGAATAAGAACGTAAAGTTGTACCGACCTTTGAAGAATGTTATGTAGAGTTAGAAAAGATTGAGGGTTTATCTACAGATCAATTTTATGATGCAGTTCATTTATTAAAAGACAAAAAGAATCGAGCTATTTTTATGACCCTGCCAAATAACAAGAGGCGTGGATGGATCATTCGTTTAGGATGATGATGCACTTGCAACTAGTAGAAATGCAGTCCTGTTACATTTTAGTTATAGGCCTCACTATGCTATGGCCTTGTGGACTTGTTACCATTAGATTTTAGCTCTATGCTTCATTACACTTTGGTTTTGTGGATTTATCGTATGGACCTTGTTATTGTTATGTTTCAGTGTAGCTTCGATATGTTTTGATCTTGTAGATGTTATATTGTAGACTTTATAATGTTTTATTTGTAAGATTTTATATTGTCTATTAACTATAAATTACTATTGATGCATGCTATTTACACTTATTTTTTTAAATCTTGTAGGGCAACTGATAATGTATAAGAGGAAATTGTTATTTGATTTGTTCGTGGGGGTTGAGAAATGTATACCATATTTTTTGATGGCTAGACTTGCTACATGATTTTATTACAATTTTTTTATTACTTTATTATAATTTTTATTGGTCCAAACGCAATTTAGTTGTAGAATTAAATTTATGATTGAAAAATACAAATAAATTTTATTAGAAAATTTAGTATCACCTTATAACTTCTCTTACGTAACTCATAAAATTATAAACTTCATGTTAGTTATTATCAATCAAATAACTATTTTTATTTTTCTCATATTATTTTTATCAAAGTTTTTCATTTTTCAACCCTCTAAAACTTTTGATATTACAAATTAGGCCTCTTAATCCAATTATTTACAAATAAGCCCTCACAATCTCAACTTTATTTCAAGAAAGCCCTTTTGAGGGGTTCTTTTGAAACACTCTTAGGGGCTTTTATGTAACATTCATGAGCCTTGTACCAATTCACGGCGGATTGTGAGGGCTTACAAATAAATAGTTGTACTCGACGGGCTTTTTTGTAAACACGTCATAATAGCAAGAGTTAAAATTTAAATATATCTTTTGACGAGAGGAAATTGTGCTCGGCCCAATTAGGCCCACCGAGTCCATAGGCCCAACGGCCCACGGCCCTCCAAAGACGGCACAAGGGGTCCTGTGGCGCTCAAGGCCCCGGCCCGCGTAATAGAGGCCAAATTATAGGCCCATCAAGCCCAGACCATTATATCTCCCAGTCTGAAGCTCAACCTATATTCCCGAGACCCCCCGAGATCTCAGGAGAGCCCTCCCGGGGGTGCTTCATCGTGCATCCTCATCATCAGGCGGGTCCTGCAGACTTAACTGCCTACTTATGGCCGGTCCGCAGGCTCCATACAGCTACAGGTGAATCCTGGCTTGCCCAATATCCCATGATCTCCCTAAATCAGGAGGATGCGACCATGAGCAAATCACCCCCCGAAGGAAACCGTCTCCAGAGCGCCTAGAGGGAGGAAGACTATATAATCACCGGATCCTCTCCGGTGCAAGGTACACCTTTCTGAGCACAAAAACCCCCTAACAAGATTTCATCTTCTAGCACCTAACTTAGGCATAAGAGGGTTTTGCTCTCTATCAGACTAAGGAGCCCCCCTTGGACGTCGGGCGTCGATCAGATGGTCGTCACAGTCTAACCAGTTTCTTACCGCTATACGATTGGCGCCGTCTGTGAGAAATGAACGAAAAGCAATGGCAAGAGACAACAAGAACAACTGTCGCACCAGAGCGGCATTTTAGATAAACGACGCCGGAGTCGACACCGGTACCAACCGGTTGTAGAGCGCGACCTCCGGGCCGTCGAGAAACGGCAACGACGTTTTCACGAAGAAGAACCCGTCGTCGATCAGGGTGTTAGGGAGACACTGGAACATACAGCGGAGCAACATGGCGGTGGGCTCGACACACTGCTGGTGACAAATGAGTAAGAAGGCATAGACGTAGTACCAGGCATTCGGTGTCAGTTGTACCGGTGTCAAACGGTACTGGACTAAAAGACTACATACCAAACGGGGGACCGAGAGACAGAAACCGGCCAAGAACATCTCCCGGTACACCACAAAAGAATTGGGGGCCTCTGAAGAGAGTCGATCGTCGGGACCGGCCCCAACGAGACGATACCCATGTGGCACCCTGTAATCCTCCATCATTCTCCTCAGTTCGTCTTGCTTGACCAAGCTTCGGCTATGACGAGCCAGGACAGGGGCCCTCCTCTCAGAGAGACATGAAGAACTAGAAGCTTAGTCTGAAGCCATTGGGAGAGAGCAGGATTGGTTGGATTGAGACTACGTCCTACCGGAGAAGAAAGCCCAAAGTGGACCCGAGGAAACGGTTGCAAGGGAGATAGACTCCAGAGGGGGCCGGAAGATCACTAGGACAGGGGGCCGAGAGGAACTCACCAGGAAAAGACAGCAAAGCACCAAGTTGCATAGGCACCCTCTCTCTATAGGCTTAGCGGGCGAAAAAAGCTCAGAGACGAACGTAAGAGTAAGTCTATCCCCTCAACTCTATCCGTGCCTTTCCTGCCTGGGACTTCGAGCGCTGCCAAGGCGCCTCGCCATGATGGCGCCCGCATTAATTGATGCAAAGGCGAAAGGGCGCGCCCCACGGCAGGGATCTCCAAGCACCTAATCGCTCGCGTAAGAACGCCGCATGGACGAACTGACTCTCCGTACGTACGGGGCTCACACCAGGGAAGCGATGCCATCTTTCCCCATAAAGGGCCGTCATCTCAGAAACCAACCGACGCCCGCAGGAAGTACTCGGGATCACAAAACGACGTTAGTCGGGCGCCCTTTCAGATGATGGATTCCGCCAAGCGACGAAGACCGTTTGTTGTTGGGCCTCCCGCGCAACTTCACTCCCACATTCAAAATTCGAATAAGGGAGTGAGGGGGCTAGTGACGAGGAAATTGTGCTCAACCCAATCAGGCCCACTAAGTCCGCAGGCTCAAAGGCCCACGACCCTCCGAAGATGGCGCAAGGCGTCCTATGGCGTTCAAGGCTTCGACCCGCATAATAGAGGCCAAATTCTGGGCCCATCAAGCCCAAGCCATTAGATCTCCCAGCTTGAAGCCCAACCTATATTCCCGAGACCCCCCCCCCCCCCAGATCTCGGGAGAGCCCTCCAGGGGGTGCTTCATCGTGCATTCTCATCATCAAGCGGGTCCTGCAGACTTAACCGCCCACTTATGGCAGGTCCGCACGATACGCTCCATACAATTATGGGTGAATCTTGGCTTGCCCAATATCCCATGATCTCCCTAAATCAAGGGGATGCGACCATGGGCAAATCACCCCCCGAAGGAAACCGTCCCCGGGGCGCCTAGAGGGGGGAAAACTATATAATCACCGGATCCTCTCCAGTGTAAGGTACGCCTTTCTGAGCACGAAAAACCTCTAGTAGGATCTCATTTTCTAGCACCTAACTTAGGCATCGGAGGGTTTCGCTCCCCGTCAGACTGGGGAGCCCCCCCTTTGACTCATGTGTACACCCTCTTGCGGGTCCTATGCTGAGAGTTTCCACCAACAACTATCAAGTAGCCGGGAACGTCGATCGGATGGTCGTCACAGTCCGACCAGTTTCCGACCACTACATTTATCAAAGATATTTATATTTTTGCTTAAAAATGAGGACATTAACTTTGACGTTAGCTCTTATGCCACCTTTTATTCTCATTTTTACCAAACAGAATTAACTTTGACGTTAGCTTTCATGCCACCTTTTATTCTCATTTTTACCAAACAGCCGTTTAAATCAATTCCATACTTTAATCCAAGAATAATAATTATTACATCAAACAACTGAATAAGAATAACTGTGCACATGTCGTAACTATCCTTATTCCCTCAATTTCTTATCCTCTTACCAAACATGGCCTAAATTACTAGATAAAAGAGAAGAAGCCATGGACAAAAGGAACCTTGAGATTTGATGGACCAAACACTTACTTCTGGACAAGCATTAACCCAACAGGACAAGGTACCTATGAGGAATAAATTGTCTATTGTTCACATTCAAGAGATAAAATTTTTTACAGAACGTGCATATGCAATATCTTATAGTGAAGCCTCCATACAACGCCTTAAAATTTTTCAAATCATTTTTAGTTGTTTCAACAAGTATTTATAAAGCAAATATTACTTCATATTTTACACTTTATATTTCTTTTATTGTAGGAGTCAATTGAGGTACATTTGCACACACACTTAAACTATAATTTCTTAAAAAGCTCAAAAGCCTTGAAAATGGTCCATTGAAAAAAAAAAAAAAAGTAGAGATAAAAGGAAGATGTGCTTACATTCTCATATGGGAGGGGGGGGGGGTGTTGGAGGGATAGAAAGGGAGGGTAGTGTGGATCGTTGATCCAAAAAAAAAGGGACCTCTGTTTCCCTATTTCAAGAAGTAGATAGACAGAATGTGAAATAGTAGGGAATATTCTAAGAATATGTAATAATTATTTAGAAAAACAAAAGTCCGAGAAAATTTAAAGGTTGCACATCCCTCCTTTCCCCCAAGGGATTTTAAGGCCCATAAGAGTTAAGTGACATGGGGACTCCTATCGATATTGATCACTGATCAGGTATTATAATTCACCAAATAATGGACAAATTTGTTCAAACAATAACGGCAAGCTTGGGAAATTTTTTATTTAGAAGTCATTTTGACCTACTTTCAATGCAAAAATTATCGAGTGGAAGTAGAACCAACTATTTTTTATAGCTACACTTCTCTAGAACCTCCCATGGGAAGCTTCAATAAACCGCATTAGATGGAAGTGAAGAAAATTAAATGAATGGGTAGCGTTGAAGATCTAATGTCCCTCCTAAAAATAATTGATTGGAAGCTCAGTTGGCATGAATCCAAAAGTAAGCGAAGGAAATGTTAGTTTGGGATAGAGAATAACTATGATTGGCCCAAAGACTTAGCCTCACTTTGATAACAAAATGGATTATGATGGGATGAGTTATTTTGGATCACTTATTCCGAACTTTAATAGTGGGGTGGAATCTAACACGGAAAACCAAATTTTTGGCTGTAAGATGGAATTGCTTATTCACTTAATTTTGAGAATAAGTCATTCTTAGTTGGAATATCAAATCCTTCTTTTCAATATGGAATTTGGTTTATTCCAAGAATAAAGAGACCTTATTTCACCAAATTTTGCAAATAAAGTGGAGCTTAAAAAATAAAAGGTGGGCACCCGTATTAGGGATGGCGGATTAGTCTAATAATATTCATGATATTCCTATTAAAACTCAAATATTGGAGACAGAGTGGCAGGCAGGTACGTATTTACCAAAAGTTGTGCATTGAAATTAACCTTCATTTTAACTTAAGATTGTTGCATTGTAAAATGGCGTTTTTTGTGTATAACTCAAAGGATAATATAATGGTAATTTACAAGAGTCACATTTATGAGAGAAAAATGTTTCCTTCAAAATATACATGTGAGAACTCCACTTGATCATTATATCTTGCAAATAATAAAAAGGATTTTTTACATATATCCCCTCAAAAACATCTTATTTGCATGTATATCCCCAATTCTCACGTATTATCATCAATACTCCTACAATCTTCAAAATATTGCATTTATACCCCTCAATCTAATAGTTTGACATATATATCCTTAAATTCACTAATATTTTGCATGTATACCCCTCAATATACTAAAATCTTGCATTTGTACCTCCGACACCTCCAATGATGTCATGATTTATACAATATTTTTGATATATTTCGTTGAAATTAACCTAAGTTTGACGGGAGGTCATAAATGCAACATTTTGAAGATTGCAGGAGTATTGATGATAATATGTGAGAATTGGGGATATCCATGCAAATAGTGTGTTTTTGAAGAGTATATATGTAAAAAACCCTAATAAAAAAAACGGCTCCCATGATATGGGATCTATCTAATTAGCTGCACGGTGACGATAAGGGCTTATTTTTATATATACCAATTCTATATGGTCTTTTGCGATTTACCTTATCTTTCGGGGGTTCTGTGCAAAAAGCTCCATACGAATCTTACTCTTTGTCAATTATTTCCCCCACGAAGAGGAATAAGGCTCTAATTTAAGATATGCATATAAAATTTGGTGAATATCTTAATCTAAGTTTCTCTCCTTTAATTTCGCTGCCACAACCTACAATCTTAAATAACACTTCACCTATTTACTTAATTATCACCAACATGTGCTGGCACATGTTAGGTTAAAGGAGCAGTACAGCCAGATCAGCAGAACTCATATGCTAATTTTGATCGTCCAAGACTCCAAGCAAGCCAAGACTACCTATTATTGTATACCTGATATTGGGGAGCTTCCAGCTGTTCCTTCTTGGTTAGTATTTTGCAACCATAGCAATATGATGCCTTCTTTATATTTTTCTTACTCTTGGGAAGGAGATGAATTCAACTTGTTCACTAAGTTTCACAGCAACTATCAACCATGAATTTTGTAAAAGTACTTCTAATCAAAGATACTCTTCTAGAGGAGAGGATCACCTCAATGCCAGTATGGAGAGAGTTCTCACAATCGTCCATCATGTTCTTTTTTTTTTTACCATAGTGGCACAGTGGTTACAGCCAATAGAGCATCAAATTCAAAGAGTTGAGTTTGAATCCTCTGATTAATAGTGATTTAGCATAGATTTTTTTTCGAAAGGCAAATATTCCACCAACTGATGAAAATTTTACAAAATTAATACACTTATAATTAATTACCAATGAATAGACTTATTAGAGATCTGGTTGTTCATCTAATCTAATTTTAAAGAAAAGACCCTAACTTGGTGATCAGTATAGTTGACCGTCAAGTGATCCTACTAATTGTAGTTGTAGTTGGGTGCATATCAACTTACTCGTCCAAGTTAATTTCTTTTCAAAAAAAAAAAAAATCCCAAGTTAATTGATCAAAGAAGATCTATTACACCCATAATCATCTATCATCGATCAATCAAACATGGCTCGATCGGTCCATATGGGAATGACTTCCTCATTTGCAATGAAGCCTCATTGGGTAGGTGGTACTTGGACCTCCATGCGTGAGGACATAATCTATGAAAAATTTGCCATTTTGTTGTGGACTTGATCTAAAACAGTCTTCTAATATGCAATATAGTGGCATTCGATGGAGAAATATCCCCTCTAAATTACTGAGTTAAAATCTTCTAAATTTCATTTTATGGACCAGAAGGTGTCCTACACAAATGGGGTTGAAATGGATGTAGGTCTCACATTCACTTTTTTTAATAAAATAACTAATTTATTTATGTCCTATATATGTGAGTGAAAATATAAAATAGTCAGCAGAATGAAATCTAGAGGATTTCACTTCTAAGCTACTAAATCACTAGTAACAATAACAACAAAAATCAATTGGTCCTACCTCCATTAGTACTTGATGATCTCTTCATTTAGAGAGGTTACAAGTTCCACTCTTTCTAGATACTTACACACCCCACATATTTGAATATGATCCCTAAGATCAATGTTTTCAAAATCAGACTGGTCACGGAATTAGAGTGGATTTAGACTAACCGCTTAAGATTGTTATTTCGACCGCATCACTTTATTTAATTAAATAATATTGAATATACATATTATAAATACTTATATTTTTTATCACAAAACTCATTGTCTTTTTTGTGTGCATATGTTATGTTTAAGTAATGGCTTTAAATTTAAATTTGAATACTTTCAAGTTACATTTTGTAAAAGAAAATTTAGTATTGGACTTTGGACCGGCCGATTTTCATGTGAACCAAACTAAACTAGTTGATTTTTAGTCAGTTCTCTCAGTGTTCTGAAATTATTACTTTATTTTTAATATGAAGATTCGTGAATTTGGAGGCTTTATAAATACTTGGCAGCCACTTATAAAAAAACAACAATAAAGAAAAAGGCCATCGTCTATCCTAATCACCTCCTCCGGGTCTCCAAAGGCATCTAAAGTAGAAATCGGATTTTGCTTGGAATTAGAGTTGTAAACGGATAAGATACGGACACAAAAATAAGTGTTTCTGTTTTCTGATTCGGATAACAATAATATGTTTCCATTTTTTATTCCGACAAGATCGGAAAGTGTATTTTTCTTTTCCGTTTCCGATAAAATCGAAAAGTACATTTTCCATTTTCGATATCGGAATCGGATATTATTTTCGATAATTACCGAAAATTATTAATTTCTTAATTTATTTGTTTAAAACGTATAAAATGAGACCTAAATATAACCAATACGTCTTAATATATTGGATAATGATCAATAAGATTAAAACACAACGAGTATAACCATGTATCTATAAAGTTACATTTAAAAATCTTTAATAATAATCAGAATTGAAAATTATAAAACGGATACATAAACAGGTATTTCCGTTTCCAATTCTGACAGTTTATCGAAAACATTCATTTCCGGCGGACATTTTTTATTGAAAATAAATATTTTTTTTGATAACAAACTAAAAAATCATAATCAAGTTTCTGTCAACAGTCCTAGTTAGAATCTTCAGCCGAGCACAAGGATCTCAGGTATGCAGCCTTCTCGTGCCTTTTCTTGTACTTTACACTTTTTGTACTTTAATGAATAGTGAAGGTGAAGTTACGAGAGTAGCCCACGCAGGCAGCTAAAGCTAAAGCGAGTGCAAGAACCCCGTCGCCCAGCCACAAAGGCCGAAGCCTTCGACAACCACCGGATTGGATACTGCTAACAGACAGAAGTCGATATATCTTATGGTTTGGGTAAAACTTAAATTAAATTATAATATTTTTTATATGAGAGAAGTTTTATCACAATGAATTCGATGCCGAAGATTTGATTTATAAATGTTTTGTAATCGAGTAGACATAGATGTACTGCAGTTCACACAAAATTATTATGATTTATTAAAAGTTATTTCTATTTATTCTAGCAATTTAGATTTAAACTAGGTTGGGCAATATTGTTTGACCTCTTTACCGAAGAAGGGGATTCAACTTCCATTAGGTGTGTACACCTATATGCAGAAGGCATGGTCCGTAGAATTTCTTCTTTAGACTGCTACTAGTTGAGTTGGAATGAGTCATCCCATCCCGCTATGCCACGTGGCGCCTTGCACACGGCCTTTTGCCTGCATTAAATGTATTAAAATGTCAACAAAAGAATTTTAACATTTTTTTTTTTAATATTCTCGAGAGCGTTAAGATGCTCTCGAAAGCTTCCTGACGCTCTAGAGAGCATCTTGATACTCTCGTGCTGTCAAAGGCGTTAGGACGCTTTTGAATGCTCCGAGAGCTTTAGGACGCTCTCGAGAGCACGAAAGCATTAGAAAGCTTTCTAAAATATCCTCACGCTCTCGAGAGTATAAAAGAATTTTAATTTTAATTTTTTTTTTTTGCTTACGTTCTGATGCATTTAACGCAGGTAGGAGGTCATATGCGGGGCTCCACGCGGCGGGCCGAGACAAGGCGGCCCGTTCCAACTCAACTAATAGCGGTGCAGCAAGTTATTCTCAATCTAAAATTATTGTCTAATTAGATGGAACAAGCTAGCTCAGTGTAAAAAAAATTCCAAATAGAGAGTTATGTGATACGATTCTTACCCACTTGGGAGCTGCTTAGCCACAATGCCATTAGGCAAAAAAAGTAGAATAATGTTTGTTGCATTGTACCGTTGGGAATGCAAAAATGGTGAGCTAGAATGAGCTCTCTTATCTCTTTTGGTCATTTGGAAAACTCACACCCCTCCCCCCATCCCCAAATGCACCATGATGTCATCTGCGCATAAATGCACATAGGAAGGGTCATATTAAAAAGATAATAAAAAGAATTGTCTGCTAGACTACTTTTCGAGATAATCTGGACATCATTCCCAACATCATGCTCTCAAGAGGATTTTGAGGCTCTCAAGAGATTTAGAATGTTCTGGAGAGCGATCTAACGAGCAAATTTACTATTTTTTTAATCTGGCCTCTTATACGTACTAATGCGTGAGTGATGTCAGAATACATTTAATGGGAGACATGAATTATGTGAGCTTTCTAAATGACAAAAAAGAATAAGGGACTCATTCTAGCTCACTATTTTTTGCACGCCTAACAGTGCAATAAGTGTTACTGAAAAAATGGATAGTTGTTATACTGTTCTTATGTCTAATACTCATTCTTCTTTTACATTTTGAAGAATTTCTGAAAAATGGAAAATGAGAAAGGGGACATTTTATGCTTTGGCTTTTCACTCCTGAAGAGAACTATTGGTCACGAATGGTTTAATTTGTAGAAAGTTTGAATAGTGAAGAAATAGAGTTTTTTGGGACTTCTTATTCCTAATTTGATAGATTAGTCAAAACAACCTTTCATGACAAGCACACCTTCATTTAGATACTTTCCCTCTTTCCTGCGAAATAAAATAAAATCACTTCTTTGAATGGTATATGATTAATAACCACTTAAAATCTATTCACACATTTTATTAATATGTGGAAGATTGTGTAGAAAACCTTTCTATGTTGAACTCGGTAAAGAAAAATTCTTTAATAAAAAAATTATCATCATGTATGAATGGAAGTTATAAATAGATGTTAATCAAACTTATTTCATGCTGAGATAAATAAAAGTGTAAAAGAGTTGGAGACAAAAACAAAAATAGGTATTTTCACTCTTGTTTCTTATATATCAAAAATGGAAGAGGGAAAAAGTATGCCTATCTTTATTTTTGCATTCATTTTCTATTTGTAAGCGGAAACAAAAATAAAAGTATTCATTTATTTTTTATTCTCTTATATGTATTGACACACGCAAATAACATCTTACATGCAAGTTGCGTATGGTGTGCATTTTCGACTCTCATGTATTATATAAGTGCCTTCCTTCATCTAATTAAAGCAGTCTAATCATTTAACCTGGAATTAAAAGTCAAATCTTGAACCATATTAATTAGCATCAAACGAGGAAAAACTATGTATTTTTATTTTCACATTCAAATTTTTATCAAAAAGCTTTAACTCGAAAAAGCTTTGATATTAAAAAGAGGAAAAAATCACTTCTAGAGTTATTGTTAAAATATCAAAAAATATACCATTTATAATCTCGCTACCCACAATACACCAGATGAGATCTTTTGGACCTCACTCCTTAAAAGGAAGTCAATTTTTATTCACACAAAGAAAATAAATTTAAATTGAATATCACTTTTTGCAACTAAATGCCTCATTTATCTTTACAACATTTGAATAAGAGTAAAGTGTGATTTAAAAAATAAGGTTCATTATGAAGAAATCCTCTTTGCATGCAAAATATCATATATACTCTCGTTAAAATGATACAATATCCACTAGTGCCGCTTCTGATAGAACGTTATCATAACGAGGGTATATATGATATAAATGAGAATACTTGTTAAAATGATACGGTATCCATCACCATCAGTGTAGTTTTTGATAGAATATTATTATAGCAAGAGTATATATGATATTATATAATTAAGACGGATGTATCTGATATTTTACATGTAAATAGGGTGCACGTGAAATTAACCATGAAAAATAAGAGAGAGAGAGAGAGAATTTCATTAACGTAGACCAAAATTAGAAGAGAAAGAGGAAAATGGAGGGAGGGCAAGGACGTCATTTCCAGTAGATGGCGTGCAAGGGACGGCGGTCCCCACCTTCCCTCTCCTCCTCCCCTTTATTCTCTCTCTAGACGAGCACAACAACACCCCCTCTCAACCCACCATGACGTCACACAACGTGCCCGAACGGACGTCCCCGGCACTATTTCTCTGCGGTTGGCCCCCCTTTCCCTTCCCCACCTCCCCCACCTTCTCTCTCTACACTTCTCTCTCTCTCTCTCTCTTCCCCGTTGGCCCTTCCACTTCTCCCTCTCTCTCTCTCTCTCTCTCTCTCTCTAGCTCAAAAGCAAAGCACACCTTCCCCTCCCCCGCCCCGTCGTCCCCACCGGCGCCGAGGAAGAAGAGGGCACCGTGCGGTTGCCGCCCTCGATCTCCCCCGCCGGCCGCGACGACGAACACGAGCAAGGATCGTGGCCGCGGGCGCCCCATTCCGCAGTGCTTCTCCGGTACGCCACGCCCCGTCCCACCGCCACAATTTCTTGATATCGGGGCATGCCCGCTCGGGCCACGGGCTATACCTAACTTTTGAGGCCTTTCCCCTTCCCCGCTTTCGCCGTCTCTCCCTTTTTTGGGGGTTGTCTTTTGTGTTCTGTGATGCTATGGTGTTGTCTGTGGGAAAAAGCTCGTTTCTTGGATGCTTGGAACCGAGAAAAAGGCCCCCGGGCATTGTGAATTGGCCATCCTTTAGTTTAGACGGGTTGCGGTAGTTGCTTGGTTGGTCGTGTTCTTGCGCGTGATATGTATGATAAGTAAGATGTCAGACGGAGACAAGTGGGTGTTCCAGTTAGTTTCTTGTTAGGGTTCATGCCCGTGTTTAGTTTATAATTGGCAAGTGGCTTCCTTTTTAAAAGCCATTTCCAGATTTCAACTGGCATTGAGGGGGACAAGCCTTTTTATTTATTCCTGCCTTGTAATGTAGGGAGGATTCGGGATCTTGGGATCTTGTGATGACCCAGGTGAGGCCTTGTTGTTGTGAAATTGGATCCTTATTTTGTGTGTCTGTTCGTGTTTTCTTCACGAGCAGATATGGTGTTCGCTAAATCCAGACTGGGAAAGAAATGGTAGTGGTAGTTTTGCATCGTCAAGAGAGTATGTGAAGGCTAACTAGTTCTTGGAAGAAGGGAAGGGTTATGCAATCGGGTATTCGTGCAGCGGAGACTGAATGCAAATGCTAGTTGGCAGCTTGGATCTTTTTTAGCGTGATCGGCTGCAGAATGGGAACATAGGAAGGAAGAAGTGGGTGGTAGAGGATTCATGGAAGTTGGGGAATTGTTATAAGACGTCATTTATAAAAGTACTTATCATCAACTGTGTGTGACTTGATACATAATCTGCAGTTTGAAATTATGTTGCCTCTTGACTTTTGTTGCTACTTGTCTGGTATGTTTGATGATGCATATGCCCTTGACATTTTGTTGCCTCTTGACTTTTGTTCCTACTTGTCTGGTATGTTTGGTGATGCATATGCCCTTGACATTTTCCTCGCTGCAACATCGTGGTCCTTCAATAAGTAACCCTGGATATGTTTTGGATCTTATTCTCTCCTATTTTGTTTAGGTATTCTGATATGATGTTTTGTCTTTTCAATGATTTTCAACTTGTAAGTGAACTTGTTCCATCTGCTTTCATTAAGGGCAGTTATCCTCAATCCTGGTTTAGATAACTTTCCATTAAGCATGCAATTGTGAAATGAACTATTAGCCAACTTTATGGCGCTTTCTGGATGCTTTGCTTTGGTAGCAAGATGTCATACTAACACTTTGGTCATTTGCATGATCATCTAAATTTTGTTTTAAAAAATTATAAACATCATTGCAAAGTTGAAAACATAGTGCAATTTGTCAAAACTGATCCTTTGTCTTGATGATGTGATGTTGGAAGTATAGAAAGTGGATCCAGGATACTGATTCCTTTTACTTTATACTGTTGCTAATGGATACCATCCACTTACAAAAAAAAGAAAAAAGAAAACTGTTGTTAATGGAAGTGATATGGTCTGCACTAGATGGAGAGAGAATAAATACCCATGTTCTGATGGTTTCATTTTGACTATGTGCATAGAAGATGGATGGTTAGCAATGGGCTATAATTGTCATGTACAGGCATAAGGGATGTGGAGAAGCAATATTGAAATTGAGTAGAATTTATACATCTATAATGCTCACATGTTGGTTGGGAGGTGGGACACAGGTCCATTTTCGTTTGTCGAACATTGCAATAGTGTACATGAGAATAATGAATATGCAAATATATGCAATCATTTGCAAGACTTTCCCTATGCCCTATCTTAAGCCAGTTTTCTTACTGGTATCCAAAAGGGAAAAAAGCATGAAGAGACCTAGTTTTTTTTTTTTAAAAATCTGTTGGCCCAAGTCCCAACTGAGCTATAATCCAATCTATTGTGACCAATTGATCTGGTCTAGTTGAACATGTGTCCAACCAGGTCTATCTGGATACATGACTGGATCCATTCAGTCCATCACGGACAACCTGTGTGAATCCAGGCCCTATAACAGCTTACTGCACTACAAATCCAGTCACCCATCAGCCTAATAAACTCAACCAGACCAGTTGTCCATGTAATTTGGGCCCAGTGGTTATTTAATCGATTTCCTCTCTGGCCACTAATGTATCTTGTTCTTCAAATTGGTGTCAGACCCGTTGTCTCGTTACATATTTTTGATGTAGCCTTACTGTTCCAGCAAATCAAGTGGTGCTAGATTTCTGGTTTTGAGGATCTAAGGTGAGAAGCCCAAGGTTGTGTTGGAACTGGAAGGCTACTTTGTGCACTAAACCACATCCAATGCCATCATGCCAGTGTATGTCACAAAAAACAAGGAAGATACAAAACATTAACACCATAAGGAAGCCACAAAAGATCCACCACGGGAAACACACCTATGTTTCCTGAGCATGATACTCTGTTCGATGATGCTGTGATGGTTGGTAGATAATATGATATCTTTATTATGTTGCAACTGGCCTTGATCTCAGGATTCTGTGCTTGAGGCAATCCTACTGCATCTGACCAATTCTAATGAGGAAGCCATTATCGGTGCTTGGGACTGAGGAGCCCACATGTTGTCTCTTCATAGGTGCAAGGATAGTGATGTGCTAACATCGTATTGTTATTACAAGAGTATGCATCATATTTTGGTCATGTTTAGGATGTCAACATCTTTTTTGACGTTGATCATCTTGCATGATCAATTTGTACATGTCAAATTGGTGGCAATTTTGATGTGGGAGCTCAATACATTTCAGTCAATGGGTGTGATGAACAGAATACAAGCATGGCATGGCTCCTTGATCAACATAGTGTGCGGACACAGTTTTAGCACAGGCCATTTGGTGTAGCGCAGCTGATTTTATTTATTTCGATTGTTTAGATTGTATGTTATACATTCATTATGCTATTTCATTAACTTAATTATCAAGGGTTGTTTTGGTCAACTTTGACTAACTGAGTTTGTAGATTTGACATCAATTCATCCACCCTGCAGTGCTTCCTAGAACTCAATAAAAGCAACTCTGGCCAACAGTCTTGCATAATTGTGCGAGTATCATGCTTCAGTACTTTGAGATTCAGCTGTTGTCAGTGATCGATCACCATTGATTAGTGGCATTTTGTTCATCTTTTCCCCCTTTTCTTCCACTCTCACCCTTCACAATGTCTTCTGCTGCATTGCAAACCCTTCTAAGTTATCAAACCAAATGACCAGACTTCGCTGGAACTGCAGTGCCAGCTCAATCTATCCAAGTCATGTGATGTGAGGATCGATATTAACAGCAGCAATGGTGACGACCATCATATTGTCGTTTCCTTGTTATTGATATACATAACTCTGCTCATGCTGTCTTACAAACCCACAACTTAAAATTGCAGGCGTGCAAGCCAGACGGACCATCTCCATATTTGCAAAAGAGAAAGCTGCCAAATGTTACCACCCTCATTAGTCATCACTAGAATTTTCCGTTCCCTCTTTTATTTTTCTTGCTGATTTACCAGAGGAATGTTGTTGTTGGCATCTGTAGTTGTTGTGATTGCCATTTCACTGCCGCAAACCTCCCCAGTTTCCTGTAGAAGACAGCGAATCTTGGTCGTTTCCCCTTAATACCCAACCATTCAATAGGGCAACTGGTAAAATGCTAATATATACTCAATAGCCTTTTCCAATCCATACCTGACCTCCCTCACCTTCATTCTTATTTTTTATTCTTTCCCCGTCAGACAAGACCTGACTGCTCTGTCATCTCATTTGTTGGGACTGATTTGTCAGCCTTTGTATAGCTTGTGCCCCAGCAGAACAGCCCAATACCCGCATGACCTCAGGTCAACCGTGTGAACGCCCACAAATCCAGCAACAATTGCAGCCTACTCACTACAGCCAAACCCACCTTGTTTTTAAAATCAAACTGAGACTATAAGTACAATCCAGTCTGATCAAAAAGTAATCTTGGTCGTTTCCCCTTAATACCCAACCATTCAATAGGGCAACTGGTAAAATGCTAATATATACTCAATAGCCTTTTCCAATCCATACCTGACCTCCCTCACCTTCATTCTTATTTTTTATTCTTTCCCTGTCAGACAAGACCTGACTGCTCTGTCATCTCATTTGTTGGGACTGATTTGTCAGCCTTTGTATAGCTTGTGCCCCAGCAGAACAGCCCAATACCCGCATGACCTCAGGTCAACCGTGTGAACGCCCACAAATCCAGCAACAATTGCAGCCTACTCACTACAGCCAAACCCACCTTGTTTTTAAAATCAAACTGAGACTATAAGTACAATCCAGTCTGATCAAAAGTATAGCTTGTCCATACTTTTGGTGTGCTGCGTTAGGTCAAAGGGTGACCTTGCCCAAGCTGCTGCCCGATGACGCATTTTCCGGCAGGAGTTCAAAGCAGGAAGGATAAACTCTTCTAATCGTGATTTTTGCATTGCTCTGTATTATATTTTGTTTTGTTTATTTCATTCTATATTCGAACTACTATATTTTTTTATTTCTTCTTATAACTATTTAAAAGAATGAAAATTTTCCGATGCCCATGCTTTGTGCAGTGGCTATGGTAAGTGAACATGTCTTTGACGTTATTGGGTTGAGCTAGCTGGAAAAGATTATTCTTATTTTATTAGTTCATTTCTGTGGACAGTGCATTTTGCATTTCAATGGATATTTTTAGGCTCATTATCATGTGTTCTTGTTGTGTTAATCTATTTCTTACAATGTTAAATGTGGAAGTTCCACCTAGTCAATTATTCAGTACACCATTCCTATTCATGCTCTGAAGGGCCAAAACAAAGTCAAAGGCATCATCGTCTGCTTACTAGGTTGCATACTGGTAAAGAAATAGACCAAGGGAGAGCACTGCAGGTTTTAAGCCTCTGTGGACAGAATACCACTAGGTTACTCTAGTACATGACCAACTTCGGTATATCTTATCAGTGTGAACCAGCAGTGAGTACATTTTCCAAAGTGGCCCTCTAGATACAGACATGAAGTCTCCTGTTGAGCCTCTGCATCTTGAAGCCTCTGTATCGCTTGATTTTTGAAGGTTTGAGCATCAATTTAACCTATCATCTATCAAATTTACTCCTTTACATACTATTTCTCTCATATTTTTTTAGCCGAATCATGCAATTTTGGTTGTCTATTATCCGGTGTCTTGGACTGGGTCAGTGGAATATTTAATAAATGCTATGGATGCCAAAGAGATAAAAAGACTGTCAAGGTAACTTCGGTATCTAGAGATGTTTAAGGTGTTTTATGTCTTAAACCAGTTAATTCCCTGTAGGTTAAAATTGGAGAGTCTAAAAGACGTGGAATGAGGCAAAGAGTGAAACGGAGCAGTTAAATCTAGTTTTTGGCATTACTCTCTGATTATTGCTTGCCTGATGAGAACTTCTTGCACATGAGCGCTTGGAAATTGGGACCGTAAATCCCCGCTAGTCACATGGTACCTGACAGCGTGTCATCCGATGGTGACATGACATTTTGTTGTTTTGTTTTATGTGGTAATGGTTAACTAGAATTTACATATCCAAGAATGGCAATGCACGGAGAACTCCGTGAATATATAACTGCTATTAGGAATAAAACTTACACTGATTTTTCCATATATATCCTTAGTAATTTTGTTTGTAAATGATTTATGTTCTGGATATTTCTACCAGATTTTCCTGAAGTAATGGCACGAAGTGCAAGGGGCCCTCACAGATACTCAGCTCGCCAATTCAGGAAAACTCCATATCCTTTACCAGCTTACTGTCCAGGGGTTCTGGAAAAGGAAGGCCATCTGAAGAAGCCATCCAAAACTCTGGAGAAAAAGGATTGGGAAGATGCTACCTGCTCGGTATGCATGGAATTTCCTCATAATGCAGTCCTCCTCCTCTGCTCTTCTCATGACAGGGGATGCCACCCGTACATGTGTGGTACCAGCTATCGCTACTCCAACTGCCTTAATCTGTATAAGAAGGCATACACTAAAGTGCTTTCTCCCAGGAGCCAAGACCAAAGTTCAAATCTGTCAGCTTGGCGATTGAATGAGAAATCTGAGGCAACAGAACTATCATGCCCTCTATGTCGTGGTCAAGTGAAGGGATGGACTGTGGTGGAACCTGCTCGACAATATCTCAATGAAAAGAAACGAAGCTGCATGCAGGATAGTTGCTCATTTGTCGGGACATATAAAGAGCTTCGGAAGCACATGAAGACCATTCATCCCTCAGCAAAACCCCGTGAGCTTGACCCTGTGCTTGAACAGAAATGGAGAAGGTTTGAGCATGAGAGAGAACATGAAGATGTGATAAGTGTGATAAGGTCATCCATTCCAGGGGCAGTTGTATGGGGGGACTATGTGATAGAGGGTGGGAACAGCAGTTTTGCATCTGATGAAGAAAGGGAGAATGTTGATAGAGATGGTAACAATGGAGATGTTAGGGGCTTTGATCCAAGTATTTTTTATGTGCTGAGTCTCGTCCGGGCTTTTCAAAACTCAAGAGGTGCTCGTCTTGCGGCGCCACGCTTGAGAAGGGTCGAGAGGGGTTCTCAAGCATTAGAGAGAGAAGATGGTGGTGGTCGTCATTTTCCTCTTTCATTAAGTGGTGCCAGTGATGAAACTAATCCCAGTGCCTATGATTGGGATGATGATGATGATCTTGTTGATGATGATGGAGCTCTAATTATTAGAGAAGGAAGAGATGTGCAAAGTGCTGGTGCCTCTGAATGGGATGATGATGATCTTGTTGATGATGATGGAGCTCTAATTATTAGGCAAGATGATGATCTTGTTGATGATGATGGAGCTCTAATTATTAGTCAAGATGATGATCTTGTTGATGAACATGGTGCTCTGATTATTAGGCGAGATGATGATCTTGTTGATGATGGTGGAGCTCTAATTATTAGAGGAGAGGATGATCTTGTTGATGAACATGGAGCTCTGATTATTAGGCAAGATGATGATCTTGTTGATGATGATGGAGCTCTAATTATCAGAGAGGATGATGATCTTGTTGATGAACACGGAGCTCTGATTATTAGACCAGATGATGATCTTATTGATGATGATGGAGCTCTAATTATTAGTCAGGGAACAGATGTGCATAGTGCTGGTGCCTCTGAATGGGATGATCATGATCTTGTTGATGATGATGGAGCTCTAATTATTAGACAAGAAAAAGATGGGCAAAGGACCGAAAGGCGCCGCCGACGTCGACGCAGGAGCAGGAGCAGGGTGCGATTGGAAGTAGATATCAGCGTGACGTAGGAAAGAGATTGTTAATATGATGCTTAGGCTTTAGGTTGTCAAGAAAGGGAAAAAGAATCACAGTGATGATTAACTGTATTTTTTATTCCCAGATGTGTATGAAACTTTTATTTCATCAAATTTTAATTTTAATCTTATAAACATCTGTTATTTTTTAACCCTGTATTCCTTGTATGTGTGGGGTTGCTTGTAGAATTAACATGGCAGGCATTTCTGTGTTGCGCCAGTGGATTGCAGATGAATAGATGTTGAGATGTTACAGTTCGTGTTTCACATATTTCATTCTCAGAATTGCTCTTTAAATTTCTGTTATGCCTCCATTATTTGCAAGATGTATTCCTCAGGGGTATCTGCAGAATTTTTTCAAGTTGTGACAGCTAAATTTTTTTCAACTTCAGCATGGTCGTCTCCTGCGCAGTGGTGACACCCTCCCTGTTGGGCGGGGTGGTCCTGGCCTCGAGCAAGAGCGCAACGCTTTACCTAGTGAAAAAACTTTCTACATGGTTTTGCTCAGTGGCAGAGCAAGCAAACGTTGGAGAGGGGGGCAAGTTAGCATAAAAATATGATCATATATTAATAATATTTATAGTTCAAAAGTCTGATTTGAAATATTGCATTTAAAAATCACAGGTTTTAAAATCAATAAAAATAAAATCTCTTATCTTAAAATCACTCTCTACATTTAGTTTACAGCTGAGAAAGAATTTCATACGGGTCAATCGATTTGGATGTAAAATACAAAAATGAGTAAAATAATTTACATTATCTTCTCCAATTTTAAATTCACTCTCTGATCTTAGTTCAAAGTAGTTTTAGACTATAAACCGAAGTCTGTTGACAAGAATAGCATATGGGCCAACTGATTTTGATATAAAATACAAAAGAATATAGAAATAATTTACACACTTCCAAGCATGAGAAAAATATTATTTTACAACATTTGATGATGTTTTACAGCTCCGTTAGAGTGTCATAAGTTGTTGGATTTAAAATTGCATCAACCCATGTCCTATTCTGTTTGTCGAATTTTAATTCTGTCCGAAAGTATCAAAGATCAAAACTGAGAGAATGAATTATTTTAAAAGTAAAAATTTTATGTTTGCCAATTTTAAAACTAATAATTGTAAAAGCTGATATTTTACAATATTTTATGTCAGCCTAAACTAAACGTAAATATATGCTTCAATTCGAGCTAATTATCATCACCGACTTGTATATCAAGAAATACCCATAATTTCATCAAAACCTGTGTATAATGAAAGTTCATCACATTGCACCCAAAAAATCAGAACAAGACAACAAAAGATGACATTATTCCTTCATTGAACGTTATAAGATTTTACCAGAGTGAGGACACCATTTGAGGTCGGTGATTGTGAAGGGAAACCCAAAGCCTCTATGTGTCTTGTTTGCATCATCTAACCGATAGAATTGAGAAAATGGTTAAGCGGTTGAGTTTCTCTTCTATTTTTTTATTGGATTTTTTAGAGATTGGTCCCTTTAAACACAGTGAATTCGAAATAAGTCTTTGTATCTAACATATTTAGCTTTTAATCTTTAAAAAGTTCATGCATATTTTTAATCGGTCTCTAGAGTTAACATCCATCTAAAAACCTAAATAGTCTCTGAATATTCTCCAAATGGTTGCTAAACTTAACATAGAGAAACTTGGAGAGAGAGAGAGAGAGGACCAATCTCTCAGCCGCCATCGAACTTGGGGTATTGCAGCACCCATCCTTGTTGTCGAATCGCAGGTGGGTGAGAGGGAACCGTTAGAGTACGTTGCTCACGCTGCAGTGAAGTCAGCTCAGGGAGCCACAACGTCCAATGATCTTGTTAGGTGGGGTGCTTCAGGAAGAGGGCAACGATGTCCTAAAGGACTTGGAAGGCATTGTCGCTGTAGTCGAAGGGGAGTAGAGGAGATCTCGATTCTGGATCATCGGTGGCGTCTTTACCCACCTTTTCTTCGTGCTAGAAAGGGGCCCTAGGTTCTGTGTCATCAGTTTTGGAGATCACATAACTCTTAGTTGAGTTTCGATTAATGTTATCAAAGTAATCGAAGTGACTGTTCAAATGTTAATCGAAGTTAGACTTAACAGATTTGAGATGAACACTTTTAAATGATAATCAAATGCAACTTTGAAATATTAGTCGATAGAGAACTTAAAACGTTAATCGATAGAAATCTTATAGAACCATCGATAGGGAACTTTGAGTTCTCTACTCGAAGTGACTAAGACAACGTTAACCGAAGTGAACCTTAGTCCCCTAATCGATAGAACACTTAGAAAAATTGATCCGATTAAACTTGAGAGCGATATTTCGATTAGTATTGGCTATCTACAAGTTACATGAAATCTTAAAGCTTAATCGAAGTTTCAATTAATTCTTTTTATTATGAGAGTCAATGAACTTTGAAAGCGACTAAGTTACTGAATTTATATAACTCATGTCAGGGACTGTTACCAACCTGGATAAAGAAAAAAAGAGATTTCTTTCATTCTTATAGAGAAAAAGTTTTGTCATTTTCATAATATGTTAACACCAAAACATTTTCATAGTGTGTTATCACCAAAACATAAAAAAATAAAAGGCACAAATTACACAACAAAAAGAGGCGACACACGAGGGTGTCAAGTGTAAAGAGGGAGTAAAATTAAAAGAAAGATAACGGCATTGTGATTACCAAAAAGCTGTGATTGCTCAAAGTATGATTTTGAGAAGAGATTTAGAATATCGTATTAAAACATTGAAATATGTGATCGTCAGATAATGAGATTTTCAAAATAAATGAATGATCACGCGTGTACCTTGTAACTTCAGGATGATTGTGACTCCTTAACTTCTCCTCCTTCAGCTAGCTGAAGAAGAAGAGCTTCTCTTTCTTCCTATTTTTCACTTTCTTTGTGTACCTTACAAGTAAATAAATAAAAAAACTTAATTAGAGCTAATGGTTTATGCAGTATCTATTCTAAATATAAAATCATCATGTAACTAAATTAGAAACTCACTTTTTTTTTTGTATTTTTCTTTAAATCCTTATTGATGGGAAGATGACTATGAATGATGTGTGTGATCTATGTGATGAGTTATTAATGAAAATTCATGAAAATAAAGAGAAAAGAAAAAGAAATTGACCTCTCTAAAAGTCACCCTTAGTTGAAGGTACCCTTCAAAGATCAAGAAGGTTTCTTGGGAGAGAAAGAAGACCACTAATTTTGTTGATTTTCGTACAAAGAATAGAGAGCACTCTTCTCTCTTTAATGGAACTCACAATGCTCACTTGGCCAACCTCTCTCAAGCTCTAATGTATATATGTATATATAGAGATCTAATTCTCATAATAAATTAATGTAAAAAAGATTTCTTAGGTTCCAAAGTACTTCAAAGGAAGAAAAGTATCCAAAGCTCACCCTCTCCCTCGGATCAATCTATGGAAAGAATGATTAGCACGAAAAGAAATCATATTGGAGTTAATTTTCTCAATTGGACTCGGATTGAGCCTGTTGGGTTACGCAACTAAATCGCGTCTAGTCGAACAGATGCATTTCAGAAACCGTCCTCCAATTAGGACGTCTTTTGGAGAGGCTAAAAAGGAAACAAAAATTGAAGATAAATATGAAAACTTTAAATGACGTCTACCATGGTGGACGCATGTCAAGTGAATGATAATCTATTCAAAAATCAAGTAGTTAATCAACTATGATTAAAACTCTAAATGGCATTGACCATAGATGACACAATTTAGAAAATTCAATAATCGGTTAAAATTTTAATTTAAAAATTGATTATGATTAAAAACTTAGACGGCGTCCAGAATAGAAGATGCGATTCAAAAAGCTTAATTAAATTCAATAAATAATGGATAAAAATTAATCAAATGATTAAATTAAAAATCAATTTAGAACATTATAATATGATATGAAATTTACTCAATGTGAAGTCAAATTTAACGTGTCTATAGATATGAGGGCGTACGGGCATACGCGGGATATCTGTGTTAGTTTTATCTATAACCTATCAGCTAATTACAAATAATCTTGTTCAATTATTAATAAATGATATTATATATTCATTACGTGTAAATCGAATTCTATTTATAATTGTTATTCTTCGTACTATAATGAAGTCCATAAATGTATGCAATAATTGTCCGATTATAATGTGATCATAATATTAAGATGACAACAAAAACACTAATTCTTAATTATTTCTAGTTGAAGGATATCTAAAAGAGACATTAGATGTCCGATTAGACTAGTACATGTTACCTCAACTTATATGATGAGGGTGACTGATCTCATGGTCACTCTTGTGGACACACTATGTTGAAAATGTATATGTTTATTGGTGAATGAGTTCATTGAACTGATCTAACTTGAATCGCTATTTGGTAAATTACCTAACTGTCAACCAACTTAATCTAACGTCACAATGACGTAGATGGTGCTTAGATCTAAGACAACAAAAACACATTGTCGGTGGACTTCTAAATTTTGACCTTGTCTTACGAATTCTAACTACGGTATTTTGAATAGTCAAAGATCGAGTTTAGCGGAGGACTTTTGAAGATAATTGTATATTCAATAAGGAATCATTCATTCTCATTAATTAAAGAAAGAATAATCTAGGTAAGATGTGCAAGAGTCCCTAACTAGGAGGGACACTAAGTCGGAGAAGGAGTTCTCCGATACAAATGAGACATATCAAAGACCGAGTGAGTTGATCAATTATGATTTGACGGTTTACCATGCTCTAGATCGACTCAAGAGTATTGTACAAATGAAAAATTATATCTACGCGATAACTATAGACGAACAAGTTCCATAAGCAGATTTCTTAACTCCAATGCCTTTCGAGATCATTCGGTGTTACTTAGTATCCAACTTGATTAGAGGTTCAGTCAGATTTACATAAAGATGTGAGTCGGTTAAGTAATTTGTTAAATATGTGATATTAATGAATTATTATAAGTCAATAAGGTGTTATTAGACTTAACGGATCAACAATTGGACTGGTACTTAGGCCTAGAAGGTCACACAAAGATTCTCGAACTGTGAATAACTAGTGAGATTTATAATAGTTCAAAGATTTTTATGAAAAGTTCTACCCGAATATTATAAATATGCATTGAGAGAGAAACTCTGACCAAGCATCAGGGTTTCCTCGTATTGTATGCCCCCCCTCTCTCTCTCTCTCTCTCTCTCTCTCTCTCTCTCTCTCTCTCTCTCTCTCTCTCTCTCTCTCTCGTCGTGCACCCCAAAGTAGAGCGCCCTCTCTGTCTACCTTCGCTACTTCCATCTCCGACCGTCGGAGACCTCCGTCTGCATGCCGCAGGTATTATCGCGGAGAAAGAAACAGGACGATCGCGCTAAATCGAGCGAGGCGACGAGGATGATCCACTAGGAAGAAAATCGCGTAGATACTGCTGGAGGTCGGACACTTACGTGACTTGCATCATCGCCTTGTCAAATACACATTGTTGTTGGCAAGGTGATAAACGATCAACAGTTCTTTATTGTTATTTTCTTGAAACAGATCTGTGACGGCGAAATTTTATTTTTAAATCATTGTTTCCCTTTTGTTTTTAATCTCTCCGTCCGATCCTTACAATCCATGCAATGTCGGTGTGGCTTAGGTACACGTGTACATGCACTCTACAGCTCTGGCGGCAGAAAATTAATTAATTAATTACATGCCACAAATCTATTCCCCATGTAAGGGCACAAATCATTAACTTTTGGCTTCTCCATGCAGGGAGAATGATCCACCAAAACCCTTTCTAAAGACCCAAGCAATCCCCTAAAATCTGTCCCACGATGCTACAACGATCTGCCAAGATTTCCCTGGTCGTGCAGATTCTGCCGAGATCTCGGTTACGTAAGTAACCTACCGGGTGTCGCATGCATCCAAGGCACGCTGGGAGGCGAGCGGATTTCTTATGCAGGCTGGGGCCTCGGCCAGCGGGAGTCGTGCATGCATGTAGGGTGCGACGCTCGATCCCACCGGTTACGTGCATAAGTGCGTGCAACCATTGGGCGGCGGGGTAACTTGTAGGGGAAGGCTCAGCCGATTGGGGCCCGTGGGCTGGCCCAAAGTGCCAGGGTCCACCAGGGGAATGGGCTGCCTGTCTTTGTGGGCCCGCGGAGGAGGGAAAATGGGGTACGCGGCGTGCGTACGAAGGGCACCGGCGACAATGTCATGCTTCTCCTTTCATGCAGGCGGCGATAGCAGGTGGTGTGTGGGGTGCGGACGCCGAGGAAGCTGCAGGCGATGGGCCGGCCGGTGTGAGGGTCGCCGGATGGCTACTGGGTGCTGCCGGTGGCGCCGGAAGCTGGTGTTGCAGTTCGCTCAGATCCAATGCCTGAAATGAGAGAGAGATGAGGAGGAAGAGAGAAAGCAGGGCGGGGCCTGGCAGACGGTGCTCGGCGAGCCGGCGTTCACGTCGGCGGGGGAAGGTCGTGGCCTCCTTAGTCGGTGAAGTTCTTGGCCACTGCCCCCACTGAAGTTGTTGAAGTCTTTTACATGGAGGTCACCATGTGAGGTGATTTCATTGTAGACACGCCTCTCCAAATTTGGTACTGAGAAATAAAGTTGCTCTATTAAACTTGAGTGAGAAACCATAATCATTAAGTTGGTGTTATTTATTGGACTTGAGCAAAACAAACTTTCTGTAGCCACATATTCGGCCTCAACTATGGATAGTGCATTGAATTGTATTCTTTGGATGACTAAGATATCAAATAATTACTCAATATTTGCCAAGTCTCATCGGTGCTCTTTCTATCTATTTTGCTATGAGCATAATCAACATCGAAATGAACAATTAAATCAAATGAAATAATATTTGACTTACCATAAATGAAATTAGCAGTATCAACATGATAACAAAAGATTCATTTTACAGTAGAGATGAGAATTCTTTAAGTTTACTTAAAATCTAAAACATGTGCAAACACTGTACAAAATGGGGTATACCAGTAGTTAACTAAAGAAGAGATCCCACTATGCCACAACATAGCTTTGAATCAACTGCTTTACCATTTCGTTAACGTCTAGTTTTGTGGTGGTAGCCATGGGAGTTGAATGAGCTTGCATTTATCAAATCCAATATTTTTCATGTGCTCTTTTGGAACTGATTTGTAAAGATCCCAGCTTCAAGTTGTCGCACTAGAAGTCTAAGGAAAAAAACAAAATAGCAATCGGAGTGAAAAATGCAATTGCATAAGGTCCCCAATTGTACGAACTAAGCAAGTTCAAATTATCATAATCTTGTGATTAATGAAACAAATATAAATATTTTAATGCAGTTAATACGAAACTTATGAGTCAAGATCCTCAAATATGGAAAAGTTATGAGAAACCGTGCATAAAGAGGGTTGCTTGGATTGAGAGACACGCATGTGTTCATTTGCGTGCATGCAAGCACGCACACACACATGGAGAGAGAGAGAGAGGACACGTTGATACAAATGAGATATATGAGACTGGTTGATGGAGATGGAAGAAAGTAGCCAGTAATTGTCAAATATTCTTTTCCCCAGTTTATAAACATCATAAACATTTTCTAATATTCACATTTGACAAGCTTATCCATCCTTATCCAAAGTTTAAAAGATGGACAAGGATGCACCACCTTTTTGCATTGTTTCGATAATAATGTCATATTATATTTTTTTTGTTGTTAAAGGGTAAGGATACTTTTTTTTTTAGTATCTTTGCATCCACTTATTCATTTTTTCTTCTTTCATTCATCTCCTAGACCTAGTTTTGAACCATCTGTTACGTTAGCCATCTCTAATTCTTAAGTTGAATAGTGCCTCTAATACTTCATAGGCACATATAAGGCACCATGGGGCCGACCAAAGAAATTTTAAAAAAAAAATTCTCTCCTTTGTTTACTTTTAAAGTTTTCTTAAAATTATTTATTCATCTAAATTTAGAAACAAATTTTGATACGATAAATATAAACAACATACAGATTATAAGCATTATTTCTCAATTATATAGATGGCTCTAATTTTGGAATTAAATCCTCTTATTAATTATTAATAAACATGGATATATATTATAAGTATTATTTCTCAATTATAATATTTAACAAAATTAAAAATTAAATTTTAACATACAAAGTTAATACATTCTTGATTTTTTTTTTCATCAGATCTTTATATTAATTGTCAATTATGCTCAAGGATATACTACATGGAATTTTCACGGAGAATCTCGTAAGAGACCTCGTGAAGAACTTAGTACACCTATTGTTTCAGCAAATGACATGATGGAAATGTTAAATGATGCCTTTATGTCGCAATCTGGTACTGATGTTTACAAGGAAGTGAAACAAACGAGGAGTTAGAAAAATTTAGAGACCTTCCGTCACTTTATGTGGGTTGCAATACGTATTCGAGGCTTTCTTTCGTAATATATTTGTTTCAGCTTAAATGTCTACACAAACAGAGCAATGTATCATTTTATGTTGTACTTGCACTTTTCAAAGATACACTACCTGATGAGAAGACACTTCCAAGTAATTGGTATGAATCTTAAAAAATGATGTTTGAATTTGGTTTAGATTGCAAGAAGATACATACTTGCCCAAATAATTGTGTATTATTTCGGAATGAACATGCAGATTTAGATGGAAAAAAAAAGGAGGCAATAGAGAAGGGAAGAATAATGTGCTTGTTAAAGTTCTTCGACACTTTCCATTAATACCAAGGCTTCAAAAGTTGTTTATGTCATATAAAACTGCGAGTTTCATGAAATGGCATCACCTTATTCCAAAAGATGATAATGGAAAATTGAGTCATCCAAGAGACTCTGAAACTTGAAAAGACTTTGATTGTAAACTTCCATCCTTTAGCACAAAGCCTAGAAATGTTAGGCTTGGACCGGTGATGATTTTAGCTCATTTAAAATGGCAACAAGAGGTAGTCAAAACACATGGTCTGTTATTATAATTCCTTAGAATTTGTCTCCATGGTTGATTATAAAATAATCTTTTTTCATAATGCTCTTCTTATTGATTGTAAGGATTGAGGTTTCGCATGCGGTTATCGGGTCAGTTTCGATGTCGGATTCTTTGGTTTGGGCCATTGTGGGACTGGGGCATGAATCAAGCTCGACGCAGTTCAAACGGCGTCCAATTATGGGGACGCGTTTTAAAATGTGCTACGTGGGCTGGTTTTGGGCCGCAAGAGTATGGCCCTGGTCTTATCGTCTGAATAGCGTCTTGGATGGACGACGTCATTTAGAGATCTGTTAGTGTACGACCCTGTCTTATCATCTGATTGGCATCGATCTTGGACAACGCGTTTTAGTTAATTTTGGTTTGACCTTGCGAACCCTCCCTCCTTTCCCTCATTTCTCTCATTCTCTTCTCTCTCCTCCCTCTCTCCAACCCATCCGCTCTCCCTTCCCCTTCTCCTTCCTTTCCTCTCTCCATTCCTCATCTTCCTCCACTCCATTAACCTCCTAACTTTCATTACTACCCCCACCATCTCATCCGCGGCGCATTTCTCTCCGAACGGCGGCCGACGTCCCGGTGGAGTGACGGCGTCCACGGCGATATCTGCGGCGTCTTGTGACGTGACGGTTCGGCAACTTGGAGTTCGGAGGAGTTCAAATAACCGGTAGGGTGACGATCCTCACGGTGTTTTGTTTAAAACCATAATTTTTCCGCTTTGAAAGCATGCAATATGTGTGGATGCTTCTGGGGTAGAAGACATGTTCTAAGGGGTTCTTTATGAAAATAATTAGGTTTCTCCCTTACCTCCTCCATTTTTTATGTTTTATGTGATTTAGGGGAGAAATCCTACTTTGTGACTCAGGGGAGGCTAAAGGGGAACATGTCTGCGAGTACTAAATGGCGTCTGAGGACAACGACGTCATTTTAAATGGCGGCTGCCACCCGAGACGCGATTTAGCCCAACTTGTTCCAAAGGCAGATCAAGCGATTCTATCTCTATATTAAATAGCGTATGGGGACAACAACGCCATTTTAAAAGGCGCACCAGAGGCGACGCGATTTAGGCTATCTTCCGAGGCCAGTTTTCCGTGTGAACCAGTTTAGGAGTCTTGAATGACGTCAGCCACGGGCGACACGATTGAAGACAAAACCTCATTAATTCATGCAATTAACATGTATTTATATTATTAGATAATTTGATTAAATGCATGCTTGAAAACGTACTTCAAGGACGATGATTTTTACGTGATTGAATCACACTGTGTTGTGTTTTGTGTGATCGTGAACTTAAAGTGACAGTTGTTAGTACTTAGGCACCCTGTGTCGGTGTGGGGGTGACATGGCGCCGGTGTGGGAGTGGTGGGGTGACGCCTAGAGAGAGGGTCATCTAGTGTACTCCGGAGTATAGCTAGTACCGGTGTAGGAGTGGTACATTCGGAGTGTCACTCGTGCTGGGGGAAGCAGAACCACCTAGAGCTAGACAGGCCGGAGTAGCTAGCGCGCTATCCGAGGGGTTGCTGTTTGGTCCCAACAGGTCGGTGTTTTCCGCGTTCGGCCGCGTGATTTGTGTGTTTAGCCGAGACGCTGGTTGTGGACTCCGTGGTGGAGTGGTTTCAGAGTTATGCATGTTGCATTTACGAATGCATGTGTTTTATATCGAAATTTGGGAATCTTTGGGAATTGTGTTTACTGCTTTATTTATTTAAATTGCCTATATTTGTATTGTTGCACTTGTGGGTGCGTGAGTGAGTGGTGGGGATCGAAGGATCCCTACTGAGTCCATTTCGATGAGACTCACCCCTGCGGTTTTCAGGTGAGGATTCCAGACAGGCGTAGTGTGGAGAGTGTTGTCTCGGATTGTGTGCCAGCAGCTACTGTTCCGAGATATGCCTCAAGGTAGTTGTTGTTTTCATTTCAGGCTTGTACGCTTAATTATTTCTTTTTAGTTGGGATATGTAATTATTTGCTGAGTCGAGTCGAATTATAATAATTTTTAATTCCTGCACTTCCCTTACAATTCGATGTGATGTGGAATATTTAATTTAGTTTATCATTTATTTTCCAGACTTATCGAGATCCTGGTTTGACTCCAAATTTTAATAATTCGATACCAATTTAGTAATCGGATCCTCGATTATAGGGTGACAGGTCGTTACATTGATGGGCTAAAATCGCCTAGTAATGATATTGATATATATCTTCAACCGTTAATTGATGAGTTGAAAATAATATGGGAACATGGTGTTGAGATGTATGATGTAGCTAAAAAGGAAATCTTCAAGATGCGCGCCGCTATTTTATGGACTGTCAATGACCTTCCTACATATGATATGTGGTCAGATTGGAGGACAAAATGATATAAAGCATGTCCTACTTGTCATGTTCATCACGGTTCTATATATCTTCCTCTTAGTTGTAAATGTGTGTATATGAGACATTGTCGTTTTTTGTCACCTTGACCATCCTTAGAGAGATGATGAGAGAACTTTTAATGGCAAGATAGAATACAAGCTGCCACTCTCCCTTATCTGCCACTCTCCCTTATCTGAAGAGGATGTGTTAAGAAAGTGAGAAGGGTATAACAATGTTATATTTGGAAAGCCTTTGGATAAAAAATCATGACAAAAAAAAATCAAGAACATCAATTACCAGAAGGATAGAAGAAAAAGAATATTTTCTTTCAACTACCATACTGGACAATATTATTGGTGCGTCATAATATAGATGTGATGTTTGTCGAGAAAAATGTTTAGGATGATATCTTGAATATAATTCTACAAAATGATAGAAAGATTAAAGACAACATCAAAGCACGTCTTGAGATGTAAAAGTTACAAATAAGGAAGCCTCTGCATCCTAACCTTCGAAGAAGCGTGTTGACAAATTTATTTTACATAATGCATCTTATAATCTCGTTGATGAAGAAAAGAAGAGATTTCTGAATGTGCTTAAAGACTTAAAATTGCCAGATAGATTTTTATCAAATATTTCTCAACTAATGCAGGTTTCAAACGTAAAATAGTTAGAATGAAAAGTCATAATTGTCATGTTTTAATGTAGCAGCTCCTTCCATTGGCTATGAGAACTACACTTTCAAGATCTGTTGCACTTATGTTGAATGAGTATTGCATCTACTTCAGAGAGTTGTGTGCTAAGTTCATTGATGTTAAAACATTAGAGAACCTTGAACAATCAATTCTTATAATTCTATGTAAGTTGGAGAGAATCTTTCCTCCTACTTTCTTTGATGTCATGGTCCAGTTGACTATCCATTTTGCAACAGAAGTTGAACTTGTTAGACTAGTACAATATCTTTGGATGTATCCAATTGAAAGGTACTTGTTTACACTTAAGAATTACACTCAGAATAGAATTCGACCTGAGGGTTTCATTGTTGAAGGATATCTTATGGAAGATGTTACAACATTTTGTGCACGTTATTTGGATGATGTAGAGATTAAGTTGAACATGCCAATGAGATTTGAAGATGGTCTAATTAGAGCTGGGGTTTAAAATTCTATACTTGCAGAGTATGCCTACCAAGCCCATCGATTTCTCTTATTCAATACAGCATCAATCCAATAACCTTATCCACTGTAAGTTTGTTATTAAGTTTATACATTGCCTTAACTCAATAAATATTATCATAATTTAATATTGCTAATATTTGTTGTAGGATGCACAAAAATTCAGTAAAAGATCAACTTCCTACTTGGAGCGATGATCAAGTCCAAATGGAGCAACATAATAACTTTGTTGCATGGTTTATAGATTATGTAAGTTTGTTATCATTTTTCTTCTATTGGTTTTAAGGAAAGTAAGCATATTTTAAGACTTAACATACTCTTGACTGTAGATTGATCAAGTAAGGGATGAAATGACTATCTTCGAAGAGATTATGGGTCTTGCTCGTAGACCAAAATACTTTATTGTTTCATATCAAGGATTTTTTATAAATTGATATAAAATTTGAAACCCAAGTTGTGGATAATTCACGCGTCGCTCAAAACAGTGGGATTGCAACTATCGGTGATTATGGTAATATCTTTTATGATGTTTTGCAAAGCATAATAGAGTTCCAATTTGAAACTTTTTCTCAATACATCTTTTTAAGTGCACTTGGTATGACATGGATGAGGATCTCCGAGTTGATGATTACAAATTCACATATGTGAAGACAACATCGTCAAGTTTTGAAGATAAGCCATTTATCTTTCCATCACAAGTACAACAAGTATTCTACTCTAAGGATCCTTTGGAGAAAGAATGGAGTGTAGTTTGTTGATGGAAGCTAAGGAATACTTATGAGATGCCAATTGATGAACATGAAGAAGGAGAAGCTGATGATAAAATATTTTTAAAAAGTATAGAACCAACAATTTCAACTGAGGGCTTAACAAGCATTGATAGTCGTGTTTCTTGGGTTACAAGAGGACTTGGAGTGGGTACATGCATAACTAGAAAGGAAATGAGGGGAGCACGTAAAAAGGATAACAAGAAACCATGTGTTCCTTCATAGGTATTTTCTTTTGTAATTTTAATATGTATATATAGATATTTGTAATATATGGCCTCTAATAATTGTGTTGAAATTTTTTTTTGTAGATAAATGCCTCCAAAACCCAAGTTTCGACCATTATCGTCAATTTTGCAAAATAATGGACCTCCAGTTCTCAGTTATACATCTTAAAGTAGCCATACACTCAATCCACCTACATGTAATTTATAATAAAATTCATAGATAAAGTATATATATCCACCAATCTAATCTTATGTTATTTTATGGTAGGCGTTCATAGCAATGCTTTACATGTGGATAGTCGTGATCAAAGAGCTCGTCGTAACACATCATTATCAGCTACAGGTTGATATCATTATCTTTTTTGAAGAAATGCATTACACATATTATATTTATAATCAATTTTATAAGTTGCAGAAGAAAGAAAATGTCAAAGTAAACATGCACCAAGTGCTCCTTTTGATTTGTAAAATAATGGAACCCCAGTTACCACTTATATCTCTTAGAGTGGACATATACTCGGTGCTCCTTCATGTAGCTTATAATGACATTCATAGACAAAGTAGATATATACCAATCTAATCTTATCTTATTTTTTTAAAGAAATCTATTACACATATATTTATAATTTTTTTTTTAAGTTGCAGGAAAAGGAAAAGGCCAAGGTAGACATGCACTAAGTATAGCTTTAGTTTTGCAAAATAAGAGAGCCTCGGTTCCCACTTATATCTCTCAAAGTGGGCATGCACTCAGTGCTCAATCAGGTAGTTGATTTTTTTTAATTAAGAAATCTATTATACATATACTTATAATCATCTTTATAAGTGGCAGGAGAATAAAAAGGACAAAGTAGGAATGCACCAAGTGCACCTTCAGGCATTCCTAGTAATTAGTTGGAATGAGCAAGAAAAGACAAGCCTCATATTTTTATTCATCCTCTACTAATTGACACTTACTTACATAAACATCTTTATTTTGATTTAGCTTGTGTAGAAGGTTTCATGATTGATTTGCTTATCTCAACTTTTTTAATTTGCTTATAGGTACTCAAAGCAGTGAATTTCACTCCATGAAGACAAATAACTCAACAACGAACATTTTGTTAGTGCCAGGTATACATAAAAAATGTCTAGTATACAATTTTTTTTTCATATCTTCAAATGGTTTATTATATTTTCAGATGTTCTAGTGAAGAAAAGGTGTTCTAGCTTATGCCATAACACATTAGTTCCTACAGTCATTAGAACTCAAGAAGAGCAACAATTAAGTCATCTAAATTCCAATAAGGAAGTTGAGTGCCAAGGTCACTTATCAAATGAAGTATTAGAGGCACAGTATGAGCAAATGCATGAAAGTGACTCTAGCCATATAGATGCCTCTAGTGTACTCATGCCTACAGTAAAAAGAACTAGAGGTCCAACTCAAAAGATAGTGGCTAGTCCTTCCAAAGAGGAGAAATTGAACTATTTGATTGTTGATGGCTAACCAGTTGGAGAAGCTACATTAAAGCTTGTCTTAGTTCTTGGACTCTACGTACGGATGGATAGTTATTTTCCACCTCACAAAGAGTGGAGTCAACAGTCGAAGCAAAGCTTCAATGATGTGATGAGAGACATAATGGTAAGATAATTACTTTTCTAATCACATATTTTTATCTATTACACATTGATAATTTAATTTGCAGGCAGAATATAATTTTGTTGATAATAATGGGATGCCAGCAAATATGACAGATGTGACTGAATTTTTTAAAGCTTCGATTCAAAAAACATAAGAGAGTGGCAGTGCTCATTGAGAACCCTTTACTATGGGGAAGGTGCTCCCGAACAAGTGTGTGAGAAGGCTCCTGATGAAAGGATTACTCAAGCGAGTTGGGATTTACTTTTGGAGTATTGGGGGAATTAAAAAAAGCTTTAGAAACAAGAAGGAACAAAAGCAACTTTGGAGAGGATAGGGTGATGCATATTCTTGGTGCAAAGTCTATCGTCCGTCATAATAAAAAAGAAGTAAGTTGCCACTAATTGTGTGTAACAGTTTTAAGTAAACTCATCTTATAAATTTCATGATTTTTAATTTGAATACAGTGTGAGAAATTGGGATATGATTACATAAGCCTTGGAGCATATCTCAAGGTTTATCAAAGAAAAAGTGGAGATTTTTCAGATGAATATACTCGTAATATGTGTGTAAGGACATATGAGCTGACAATATACAATTCATCATTTATTATTATTATTCATGTGATTTTATTTGCAATCTAGGAAAAGTTATAACAACATGCATTGAAAAGAACATCACAAATAGTTCAGAGCCATCCATATTATCCCCTATCTTGGATGTGGTATATAATGGACATCATAGAGGGTATGAGAGAGGTCGTGGTCTGGGATGGTCAAAACAGCATCTGGGATAAAAATGAAAATTCATGTCTATTAGTAATGCCAGACAACTTTCAATTGAGCTACAAAACACCCAATTCGAGCTTCATAATGCGAAGGAGCAACTAGAAGCGATGCATGCTCGAGAGCAAGAAAGAGAGAAACAGACATATGCACGAGAGAGAGAGAGAGAGAGAGAGAGAGAGAGAGAGAGAGAGAGAGAGAGAGAGAGAGATGCAAACGCGGATAAAATTGTTGGAGAGCATGCTTTTATCAGACATTTTGGTGAGTCAACAAATGTATATTTTTTCTGCCTATGAACAATAAGTCAAATAAATGTTGACACGGATGGATTTTATTTCCAAGCATAATTTTTATGATGGTTGATTGTTGATATGGTGTTTCTTTCCATAGTTTTATTCTTATTTATATTGATAACTGATAGAAGAATAATCTACAAATTTGTTGGCTTTATTTTCTCATATGCTTAATTTCTTTCATTTTTAGGTTGGGTCTTCCAGATTGGACGGTGGAGCATCCTCTTCTCAACAGCGAGGCTGATCAAGATGGCAATTTTATGATCATTCTAGAGTTGGCATAGATTGGCCTCAAATTGGCCTCAGGCTTTTAGCTTTTGATTGACCATTCTATATTTTAGTTTTTCTAAGGATGTTATTGAACTCGGTTGTTGTTGGAACATGAACATATTTACTTTTTGGTTTATGTGTCGATTGTTTTGGTTTAATTGTGGCAGATAATGACCATTGCAAGCAGCTGCCTGTCTGCAGCTTCGGATGCATATACGCATCTACACAACGTATGGTAGGGGGTTTGGAGTGGCAGGGGCCTAATTGTTCTCTATGCTCCACGACATGTACTGGTGCACCCAGATGGTGATGGCGCCACAGGGGATGATGGTGAGGGGGAGGCGTAGGATACAGCAGCTTGCCATGGCTGTCATGGATGATGGTTGGCAACGCAGGGTGATACCCCATGGGCTATGGACACAAGCGAGGTTGACGAAGGCGTCGGCGAGACCAATGGCCGGCGGTCCTCACCATCGGAGATAGTTTTTTATTTTTTTTTACAAAAAAGAAGGGACGACAGTTGCCAACGGCCGACGGATTTGTTACCGTCGTCTAAAGAAAGGACGACGCGTGCATAGACAACGGCGGAAGGACGACGGGCGGACTGTCGGCGATGAAAGGACGACGGTGATATCCGTCATGCTTAGTGATACTGTCGACAGTTACCACCGCCGGCCATGTACCCATTTGTACTAGTGAAATTAGGATGCTTGGTGCTCTCGAGAGCCTAAGCCTCACTTTGTTTGCAGAATAAGTTATTACGTGGGGCCCACTGACAGAATGGCGTATACCAGAATAAGAGATGTTTCGGTTTGATAGTTTTGTGGGACCCGCTAATAGAATAAGAAGAATAAGTAATTCTTGGGTCTAGGGTGGGATGGCTTATTCTCCTTATTCTCCGAATACGCTATTCTGCACCGGTATAAGCCATTCTGCTTGTCAAAACAAAATTAAGCTTATTCTCCCCTTATTCTCCTTTATTCTTCTCCTATTCTCCAATCAAAGTGGCCCTTAGAATGTGTTCTATAGTTTGGAGGGTAGTTTTTCTTTTTTAACCTGACCTTCTATGTGTACTGATGGCGCGTTTGGATGGGAGGACTCATTCCAAGTCAGCTACTTTGTCCCCTGCGGTAACAAGCATTTCTCCATTTATATATACCTGGGGTCAGAGGATATTGGATAACACCAGTCCACCAGCATGCGGGGGCATGGCGACGCTTTGCCTGTGCATTGGATGCAGCAGATGCCAACGTCGCCTCCATGCTCGACGAAACCGTCGGCCCACCACGGAGTTGTTCCCACCTTGGTCCTCTTCTCCTCAAACGGTGAGGTCCTTGACAAAGGCGAAGCAACTGTTGAGGTCCTCTACGACATGGTCCGTCGAGTAGGGGCGGCGGACACACAACATGTCGTAGAGTAGGGTTGGATCACCATTCACCAGCAACACCTCGTTGGTGGCCTTCCGCAGTCCGTACTGCCTTACCCGCGAGTCAGGTTGCCCAAGAAGGTGCAGTAGAGTGCCGTACATCCAGTTGCACGCAGCCCCGCGCACCTACAGAACATACGAGAGAGAGAGAGAAGAGAGGACGAAGAAGGGCAGTAAATTGCCCTCCCCAAGGGGAAAGAATAGAAGATCACTAGCTACCTTCTGTGGAAGGAGGGAGAAGTCGGAGGTGGAGCTGATGGAGATGGGGGCGGCGCCGCTCCGGCTATTACGACAGTAGGAAGCAGATCACCCCAGAGAAGCCCTCAGCCATGGAGCAATCCCTTGCCGGAGAAGTTGGAAACAACAGCAAGGAGCTACCTGATGGCATCATCTGGTTGAACTATCCGTTCGCTACCCCTCGCTGAGCCCCCGCAGGGAGGATGTCAAAAAAAAAAGCCTTCTACAGTGTTTTCCTGTTTTTTGAGGGTCCTATTCATAAGAAATGTTAATTTTTGAGAACTACGATCCAAATACTAAGAAATGGAGGACTTATTTTCAATTCTTGTTTACAAATTAAACAAATAATCCTTTATGTCATACTACATAAAGAAGGGTTTTTTGCACATATACCCCTAAAAAATACTATATTTCCATCTATATCTCCAACTCTTACATATTGTCATGAATCCCCCTGAAATCTTCAAAATGTTACATTTACACCCTTTTGTCAAACTTAAGTGAATTTCAACGAGATATGTCAAAAAGATTGCATAAATCATGATAACATGAGGGGTGTTAGAATTACATATGCAAAATTTTAGTGAATTGATGGGTACATACGTAAATATTAGTGAATGTAAGAGTATATATGCAAAATCTTTCAATGGAGAGGTATAAAGGTAACCTTTCTGAAGATTTCAGAGGTATTGATGACAATATGTGAGAGTTGGGCATATAGATGGAAATATGGTATTTTTGAGGGGTATATGTGTAAAAAACTAGAAAGAATTAGATTTCTTTTGTTCGAAATTTTATCTGATTAAAACATCCAACAAACGAATCCGAATATCCATATAATTATTCGATTAATATTCAAAACAGAAACAGAAAATGGATATTTGCTCCAATGTTATTTGACCGACTATGACTTTTGATAAGTCTTCTAGTTTTAGTGATGTTTATATATTTAAATAAATTGCTTGATATTTAAGTATGATTAGTAGATGCATGGAGGGATAATGATGATATTTATTGTGTTTTTTATTTTTAATAATTTTACTTATTTATATAAATTGTTTAAGTCATTTGTTATTATTTAAGGTATATCTAATAGAACATTTGAGTTATTTAAAATTTATTTAGATATTCATAACCTGAATATTTATTAATTAAAATATATCTACAATGCTTGTAGGCTATACTTTACAAAAAATAAAATTTACAAGCTATAAGATATTCATAACCTGAATATTTATTAATTAAAATATATCTACAATGCTTGTAGGCTATACTTTACAAAAAATAAAATTTACAAGCTATAAGACAAATTTAAAACAATCAAACACTTTTGGATATTATCTAGCAAAGTTGAATTCAGATATAAAATTTTATTGTGTCCGATAATATCTAGATTGGACATTCGGATACTATTAAATGGAGCAGAGTTGGTTGCTTTGACATCCGCTCGGTATTCCTTTTGTTGGTAACCCTACGTGCCTCCTCCGCAAATCTCACTGTCTCCACCTTAAAGAGAAAATAAAAGTAGTCAAAAAGTTTTAAATATGCAAATAGGTCATTTATAGTTGTTCTCGTTCTTAAGATTTTAATTTTCACCGTCCAATCCTAAAAATCAATAATAGGCATTTAATTAGGAGTGCGTCTAAAAAACAATGTTAAAAATAGTTTTAAAAAAATCAAATTAATCTTTATGGTTCATTTCTTTGGAAGGAGTCACTAAAACATCTCTGGCTTCAAGTCAGCCAGCCCCCAATCCAGGAGAGAAACACGTGCCCGAAACGGGAAAACTATGCAAAATAAACTAGTGCCTGTGATTCTTTATAAATGTGGGGACACCATAACAAACAGGAGATGCCCCAATCAGCAGTGGCAATTTACAAAAATCTCGTGCTTGACTCATAAATGATGCAATCCTCCTATTTCTTTTACAAAATTCCCTGCCAACGTTTTGGCTAGATTCCTCAAGTTTCTTATTTCTGGAATCGTTCCTCCCAGATTTTACAGACCTAGTACTTCTACGACACTGAGTACCATTGGCAGTAGTAGTTGCCTCTTGCAGCCAGGAATTAAGCATGCCCTTGCCAAACCTGTCAATGTCCTTGTCTGACACCTCCCAAAGATTGGCAATGACAGCAGGTGAACCTGCTAATAAATAGGAAAGTGGTGCCCCATGTGGAGCATAATACCCCCTGAGAAAAAGACATCCACTACTGCAACCCATAAGAAGAGTAGCAGCACAACGACGCAGCTTCTGAATCGCCTTCCCAGGTATATATTGTGTTCCTGTAGCAACCAAAAAAAAAAAAAAAATCAATCAAAATGTGTTTTCACGATAACCAAAAGCAGTAGCAACAACCATTGTTAAGGGTCTGTTTAAGATGATATACCACTTCCATGCCCAAAATATAGAAAAAGGTCATGCCTCTGCAAGGCATCAGCCAATTCTTCAGTGGTAGGAGCGCCACCAGCTTTTCCCTGTTGTCCAAAGTTATGTGAGATGCTTTTGGAAAGTACACTTCCAATATGAGCATCCGAAAAAAGCACCAACACATAATCAAAATAATTATTTTACTAAATTATAGTTTCCCATGCAGGCAATGTCTGCTCATGTCCAAAGTCTATCCGGTAAAAATAGTGTGGCTCAACTTTTCATTGAACAGAAGTTTACTGTTCACCTAAACACTCTGGAATGAGCTAGCAGAATAGCGACTGTTCTATCAAGTGCTCAACATATGGAATGCCAAACAAGCTGCACAGCAACTGCTTGATTTCAAGTGCTTAACATATGATGGTTATGGAATGCCTTTTTCCCAAGTACCAATTAACATAGAACTGCTTTCCTGAAAGAAACAAAGATGGAACACACCATGACCTTAGTAGCAATTGATAAAGTTGTCTTTATGTTATCCTCAACCTCTGCTTTGTTAGTCCTTAACTGGCAAAAAGAAATGGGTTTTTTAAATGTAAGCCCCTACAAACTTTTAAATTTACAAAAAAGCCCCCGTAATCTGACTATTTTTTAAAAAGCCATGTAATCTTCACCGTTACCTAAAAAAGTCCCTACCGTCGACTTTTAACGGAGGTGTCAAACAGGACCGAACCATGGTTTAGTTAACCTTAACTCTACATAGGAATTTACTAAAACACCCCTAGTTTATCCCATCATCTCCAATGCCGACGCTGATCGGACAGATGGCGTAGGCCTCTTCAAGCCCTTCTTGATCCCGCCTGGCTGGCGCCCACGATTTCACCCTCGAGGTGACGGCACAGATGGCGACTCTCCCCGTGCATTGGGAAGACCCCCCCCCCCCCCCCCCTTCTACCTCTATGTCGTCCGGCGCTAGGTCGACGCAGACCTCTCCCGACCACCTGAGCAGTACTTCAAATCGTCCCCAACCCATCTAGAGCCTTGACTTGGAAGCTTCTCATGCCAAGTAGCCTTCATGGTGCTGGGCCACTGGCTTGCCGCCTAGGATGACGACGTCGCGGCTGTGAAGTGGGTGACGCAAGCAGGTGAACTCGGGGTCGAACGAGTCTAGCTGGTGGCGCGACCACTGCAACTTCTCCAGGGTGTTCCTGGGAAGGGACATACCGAGGCGGCTATGGCGCACCACGTCACAACGCGCCTAAGCGGGCATGGTCTGCAGGGCTTCGTCTTGATACAACCCTTCTTCGGCGGGGACGAGCGGACGGCGTCTGGTGCGTTCTATCAATCCAGCGGTATTAATCTAAACATCTATGCCTCATTGCAGCAGGACAGTCCATTGGCCGGCAAGATGCCACGCATCAAGCCGACGATAAGGACTACAACCTGCCCTCTCCTTTTCGTTTCACCATATCAGGGAAAAACCAGTGCTTAGAGTCCTGTGCTACATGTCGATCTAGGCACAGAGGTTTTACGGCAGCACCGGCATCACGGTCACCGGCATAACGATCCAGAACAGCCCCCAGTGCCACCTTAAGTTCGACAACTGTGTCGCCGTCGAAGTCTTCAACATGATGGTCTCGTCCCCTGGCAATAGCCTCAACATGGGCGGCATCCACCTATAGAACTCCAAGGACGTCTCCATCCACCACACCGACCTGGCATGCAGTAATCCCTCGCACCACTCTACCACTTGCTTGCAGTGCGCCCGAGTAGGGGAAGGGATAGGGGCCTCTCACATATGTGCTGCCATGGTCGGCCTGTTTGGTCACTGCAGGTGACGACTGCGTCTCCATAAAGACCGGCTGCAGCAACGTGAACATACACAACGTGACCTGCGGGCTGGGCGGGCTGGACAGGGCGATGGGAAGGGCGGGGAGGAGGGCGGAGTGCGTGGTGCAGAGGGGGGTGGGGCACGCGTTTTGGTTTTGTCTAGGAGTTTTTAATGGTAGTGATGGAAGGAATATTCCTTAGAATATCCTTCATTTCAAACGATTCTTAACCGCATGGGTGTATTTTTAAATTTGTGAAGATTATAGGGGCTTTTTAAAAAATAGTCAGATCACGGGGGCTTTTTTGTAAATTTAAAAATTGTAGGGGCTTATATTTAAAAAACCCAAAAGAAATATGAGAAGATAATTGGCCATGAGCCAACAATAAAAAAAGTAGGCCAAGACAAATTCCGGACACATGGACCTGCAAACCTCATGTCTAGATGGATAGATATGAAAGGGGGCAGTCAAACATAACTCACTTCCATTCGCAGTTGTTATTGTTCCAAAGCCTAGAGGTTACTAAACTGCCTAAACATGGATTGAAATGTATGGAACCTTTGGAAAGAACATCATATTTCTCCTTTCTTAGGCTGTATTAAGTAAGGGTGTTCACAGTTCGGTTCGGTTTGTTTTATAGGAACTTTTTTTTTTCAAACTGAACCAATCCAAGTAGATAATATAAACAGAACCAAACCAAACCAAACAATTTCAGTTTCGTTAGGTTTAAACCGATCGGACATTAGATGCGGACTAGCTTGGACTACGAGTGCTATCCAGCACAGAATGGGGTGAGCAAGCAATTTCAGTTTCGTTAGGTTTAAAACGATCAGCCATTAGATGCGGACCAGCTTGGACTAAGAGTGCTTATCCAGCACAGAACAGGGTGAGCTGAGGGGAAGGGGGTTTCTTTTTATAAATTTTTGGGTCAGCTGGCTTTCTGTTTTCTCTGTTACAGGACTAAACAGTCCCATCCACATGCTGCTGGCTGAGCAGCAGGGTGCCTTGGCTTTAGTCCTGTACCAGCTACTAAAAGAAACCTCTGTCAGAAAAAGTTATAAAGTATCTACTATCCAGTGCATCCTGAATCTCCAAAGCTGAGCCAAGTAAGAACGTAACCTGGGCGTTGGCGCAAAGTAAAATGTAAAGCAAGAATATGCTTGCTGCAATAAGGGTCAATGCAGCAAGCTGAGTCACCTTGCAGTGCAAGATGCAATTGGCCCACATGGGCAAGCATCACATGGGTTGGGGAACTTTTTCCACAAGACGCTTCGGTTTGGTTCAGGTCCCCCAAGTCTCAAACCGCAAAATCTAAACCAAACCTTTCAAACTGAACTACATGAACCAAACCAAAATTTCGGTTTGGTTTTTCGGTTTGAACGAATAGTGCACACCACTAGTATATGGCAAGCTAGACTACCCAGATTCTTTGTCCTACCAATAACAAAATCCTTTATTTAGTCGTTTAGTTACTCCTTTGATCCTTCATTTTTGGTCCAAAGGTGCCAATATCATAAAGGATAATCATATTCAGTTCATACTGTAAAAATCTCGCATAAGTACTTGGGGAGCTCTTCCTTTCTCAGTTGAAATTCTAAAATCATAACTTCTAGTTGATCAATGAAAGACAAGAAAACAGAGATCAATGAAGAATTCTTTCCTACAATGGAACTATGATTTGATTTAATTACCCAGAAAGATATCATGCAAATTAATCATCTAGACTCTTCATGCCAGTTTGCTAAGAAAAATACCGATATTGAATTAAATAGAAAATGCACCAGATTTTTGAAGCTAACAAGACATAAAGATGGTTTTAGCAATGTAGCTACGCTTTTCAAACCGAGCCAACTTTGCAAGCTAGAAATAGTGATAGAAGCAGTTCTCATATGGAGGGGACGAAATTGGACAAGTTTCTGAAAGTTGGGAATAAAGAAAATTCAGACTTTGCAGTTTAAGCCGTTTTTTGAACTTGTCCCAGAACTTGGATCTAAATGACTCGCAACAGTTATTGTGTCAGCTCAATAGTTGATTGGTATATCAGTAACAAACCTTGGATAAAACAAGGAAATTACATTATGTTAATTGGTTGTCAGATAAAAGTCACTAAAATCTGTACCAGAATGTTCACATGATAGTTTATGCAAAAGGAAACATGAAGGGTGAGGCACTGAAGGAAATCTGCACCTCATTTCTGACATATGAAATATTTTGATAAGAGGATGAGCCAAGAGTTACCTCCCACTTTTGAGCTATAAACCACTCCTCAAACTCCACTTGTGTGCTGTTAAGATCTCCACTGGGATTTAACAAGTAATATGCATCCAAAGGGTCTACTGAAGGAAAGAAAGCATCAAATCCCTTGGCTTGTTCATGGTGACAATTTCTGTCAAGCATTGCAAAAATGCTACTCATAGAAGGCATGCGATAAACCTCCTGTTTTCTTAATATTGGAATATTCTCCCATGGTAGCATCTATTTCAAAAAGCAATTGCAAAAGTAAGCTAGAATTCATAAAATGTCCAAAACACTTGAACAACACATTACAAAGTGGTCGTCTTTCAGAAGACTGATGCATGCTTCCAATTAAATGTATAATTAAACACATCTCAAGCATCAAAAGTCATATGTTCCAAAAGAGAAACAGAAAGATGGGAGAACAGAACAACATTTTTTCCGCTCTCCGAGAGTTTGTGGTATCAGAAATTTGTATTTAAGATATAGTTGCAGGAAGCGTTAATGGGTACAAGATGGGAGCCGGGGATCATCTCGTTTACCATTCAAATTTCCCTTGGGAGTAGGAGCGGGAATAGGAAACGGGAACGCTTTTGGGAGCGGGAGCGCTGTCAAAATGAGTGAATCCGGCTACTAAGATTTAAGAAAAGGTGTAAAGTATTCCCAAAAACCTGGCCACACCTTGTCTATTCTTGTCCCCAAAAGACCACCACCCCACCCCAAATCCAGTCCAAAACAAACCACACAATCTGTTCAACAGATCTACTGGTTTTGTTGAAAATTTGCCACCTCTTTCTCCCCATAGAGCCACAACTTCACATGGGAGACCAGCTGAGAGACCTTCTGATCCCCTTTGATGCTCCACCTCACCCATCTCTGGATATGCAAGTCTATACCTGTTGGAGCCTGCCATCTGATTTGCAACCTCGGGAAAATCTCCCTCCACACTGCTTGGGAAAATAAGCAATAAACAGAGAGATGATCTATGAACTCTACTTCCTGTTGTAATATGACAGAGAACTATGAACCGCACCAACCAGTCACATGAGGGAGACTCGCCCAGGTGGCCCTCAAATAAAAGATCTTCACCTTTGAAGTGAACATGGCAGCAAACTGGCATCACCCAGGAGACTTCAGATTCATGGAACGTCTCTAAAGCCTGTGTCACCACATCCCTGGATCTGAGGGTAGGCTGAACAAGGAGGGGAAGCATCAGCAAGACACATCCCCACACCATTTATGCTGTCAAAAATTAGCTCACTCCGTTGTCAAGAGAAATTGCAATGCCTGAACAGACGGTCTCACTAGTTTGCAAGGCTTCTTTCGAAACATATGACAGGTCGCTGCATGGCAGTTCACTTGACATCTGACTTTAGTTGCTTGCTCACTTGATTCACTTGCAACCAAAGACCATACCCATCCTGACCATGGTAAGATATCCCATGAGTCACATAAGACCTCGCAAAAATCTGTCTTTGCGAGTTGCCGAGAAATGAAGTACCAGAGATTGTCCCCCTCCTTGCAGAAACCACTTTGTTGTACTTTCCCTTGCTGATCCCTTCTGCACAGTACAGGATATGAGCTTCTTTTATTTTATTTTTTTAATCATTTCCTCATTCATTTTCTGGCCATACTGGTCTCCCAAGATTATCTGCACCCCCCTCCCCCCTATTGTACAAATCTTATCATATAAAGTGGCTAAATGAATAAAAATTAAAGTTTCCCTGAAAATTATAAGCTTCTCATGATCCCGCCATTACCAATCTCCCAAGATTTATCCATTTAGAGCTCCTCTCTCTGACCCCTCCATCGTGAAGCTGACATTCGATATGACATCTTGACCCTGACCTAGTTTCCACAGCCATTTCCAGAGGAAAGCCTTGTTCGTATCCTCAGTATTCCCTATCCAGACTTCCTCTCTCTTGTCATCACAATCTCTCCCCCAGGAAACATCAGGCCATCCTCTGATCTTGTACCCACTTCCAGAACAAAAAAGCCTAACTGTAACTCCTCTAGATACCTAGTCATTGACTTTGGCACCATCAACTCAGATCAACAGTATACGGGGATGCTTGAGGAAGCAGCTTTGGCACCCAGAACAGTAGGCATTTGTAACCACATATACTGTTTTTTTATGATAAAAAGACATACTCATTTCTTGTTCTAAGTGTGAGAAAACTCAGTGAACAGCTTTGGCACCCAGAACAGCAAGCATTTTTTTTAGAAGGTGACTGATAGTCACTATTCCATTAATGATAAGAAGAAATTAGTACAAGGACAATCCCAAAGCCGAAACACCCCACAACCTGGATGGGACAGACCCCCAATCAAGTCTAAACAAACAGAAAATATTACAACAGAACTGTTTTATCGAGGAAATAAAACAGAAACACAGAAAAAACTCATAAAAATAGGGTTCTCCACACTTTAGCTTCCTGCAACAAAATGGGATCTCCTTCTTTAATGATATCAGCAGCTCTTCCCCACTCTTCCACTCTTCTAAAAATGCTCTTCAATAATTCAAGAACACTATTATATTGGTCACTGAACTTCCTCATGTTTCTTTCACACCAAATAGTCCACATCAAAGCCGGCCCAATTAGGAACTACAATTGTTTCTGGTCAAAAACAGGGCAGACCATAAACCACCACTTTAGAAGATCCATCACAGAAAACTGATCCACCCAACTGATATCAAATAATCTGCAGATAGCCTTCCACAGAATTTTAATAATGCCACAGTCTATAAAAAGATGTATATGGTCTTCCTCGAAGATTGCACAAGAGACACATGAAGACTTTTCTAAGATATGGAGTTTCTTAGCCCTCTTGCCCGTGAGGATTCTAGCCCAAGCAACCTTCCATAAAAACACATTGATCTTGTTAGAAAGAATTTTTGCCCACACTAAATCCTTCCACCAAACCCTGCAGCCACCATCATTCAAAAGTTGAACAGTAGACCTGACCGAAAACTGCCCATTGGTATTCCTTCTCCACACTCTTTTATCTTGATTCTCTGCACAAAGTCTAACACTGTTAATAAGATTAAACAGAGCCAACATTTCCTCAATTTCCCCATCAATAAGATCCCTTCTCAACTGCAAATTGATTAATTCAGAACCCTTATGAGGCAGCACTTCTACAACTGAAACCTCCTAATTATGAGTGATGTTCAATAATTACTGAACACTGAAGACAAGACCAGTTCAGAGCACCATCTATCTTTCCAAAATGATGTATCACTACCATACTAACCTAGATGTTATAAGAAATAGCCATAAAATCAGCAACCTTCACTATGTTCTTCCAAATGGGAGACAAATTGTAAGTGGTAGAAGGATATAAAGTCCACCTATTATCAGAAAAGAAATACAAGCCCTTGACAATGACAACCCAAAGGGCATCCGGACACTCCCCTTTTCCACAACCATTTCATTAGCAAAGCTTTATTGAAGGTAGCAACTCCACATAGACCAATACCTCCCTGCTCCTTACTTTTGCACACATTTTTCTACTTAATCAAATGAAGCCCTCTCTTATCCATTTTTTCACCTGACCAGAAAAAAGAACTCCTAGCTGATTCTATAATCCTCTCCACAGTCCTTGGAATCATGAAGATAGAAGCATAATAAATGGCCAATGAAGATAAGACTGATTTGGATAAAATCAACCTCCCTCCTCCTAAAAGAAATCTACCTTTCCACCCTTCCAAACGGTCTTCAAATTTCTTAATAAGATCATCCCAATCCCTAACCCTAATCACACCATCCAATAAGGGCAATCCAAGGTATTTGATAGGAAAAGAATTAACTCTGCACTCAAAAAAATCTGCAATTTCCTGAAGTCTGTCCTGTTCCACATTAATCCCAATAATTTCTGATTTCTCATAGTTAATTCTCAAACCAGTAATGGATTCCACTAGAATCAGCAACCTTTTAATATTCTGAGTTTTCGCATTATTTCCAGCTGTAAATAATAATGTATCATCCGCAAACTAGAGGTGAGATAAAAGAATATTGCTTCTACCGATCCTGAACCCCTCAATCAGGTCCTGTTGAGTTGCATTGTCCCAGAAAGTACTTAAAATCTGGCCAATTAACAAGAAGAGAAGAGGTGACATAGGGTCCCCCTGCCTTAGTCCTCTAGAACTCTTAAAATACCCACATGGCTCCCCATTAATTAAAACAGAAAATGTAGAAGATGATATACAACTCATCACCTACCTAATTCATCTCCCATTAAAACCCATAAGCTCTATAGATTTCTGAAGACAACTCCAGTTGATTCTGTCATAGGCCTTTCCAAAATCAATCTTCAATATAACACCCTTCTTTTTTCTATTCTTGTAATGGTGAATTACTTCATATGCTGCCATGTAATTATCCAAAATGTTTCTACCTTGCAGAAAGGCTGATTGATTGACACCCACAATCTTGTGAATAACTTTCTTAAGCCTGGATGCCAACATCTTAGTTATAATTTTATAACACCTATTGAGTAAGCTAATAGGACGAAAATCAGCCATTCTTTCCGTGCCTTCTGATTTTGGAATAAGGACAATAAAGGTTGCATTGAAAGCTTTAATCCTTTCTGGGTTATCAAAGAATTCTTGGACAGCCTTAACAAGATCCCCTTTAATTGTATCCAAAAAAAAAATGATAGAACCCTAAGGACATCCCATCAGGACCCGAAGCTTTATTAGGATCCATACTAAAGACAGCCTCTTTAATTTCATTCTCTGAAAAAGGTGCAGACAGTTCGTCAGCTTCAGAAACATCTAACTTAGGGAGCACCTTCTTCCAGATGCGGTCTCAATGGAAAATCTTCCAAGAAAAGGTTCTTATAGAAATCAACAAACCTTTTCTTGATCTCATTAGGTTCTTCGATCTCAACCTCATTATCTCTAATATGATCAATTAGAAAAAAATCTCTTCTTGGCACTAGTTACCGCATGGAAAAAGAAGTATTTTTATCACCTTCCTTTAACCAATGTTCTGTGGCTCTCTGTCTCCATCTGATTTCTTCTTTCAACAGCTCTTCGTTTAGCATGATCTTAGCCTCTTTTAGTGATTGCATTTCCTGGGGGGATAAAACCATATTCTCACTTTTCAACTCCAACTCTTCAATTCTGTTCTTCAATAACTGTCTCCCTTCAAATACTTTTCCAAATTTCTGTACAGCCCATAGTTTCAAACCTTTCTTGATCCTCTTTAATTTGCCCTGAAAATTGTGAATTGCTAAAACAGCCCTTAGAGCTTCATTCCACCATTTGATAATCATGTCCTTAAAACCTTCTGCCCTCTACCATTTTAATTCGTATCTGAAAATTCTGCATTTCTTCCTCTTTTCTTCCATCATGAGTAGCAAAGGGATATGATCCGAGACAGCCCTACTTAACCCTTTAATATGTGTCATAGGAAACCTGATAAACCATTCAGTGGAAATCAAAACTTTGTCGATCCTTGACTATTTACTCTCCTGCTGAAGATTTGACCAAGTAAATTTCCTGTTTGGTATATCTAAATCTATAAGCTTGACCTCCCGGATCCACTGATTAAGAGTAACCATCTCCTTACTCCATTTCTGCACACCAGACCTTTCCCAAGGAAACCTTACACAGTTAAAGTCCCCAACAATACTCCAAGCTTCAACAAAGAGAGAGTGCAACCTATAAAGTTCTTGGAAAAACAACTCCCTCTACTGATCATTATGTAGACCATACACTGATGAGATAACCCAGCTGCTGCTGCAAGAGCTTCTACCCTTCCACTTGAAGGCAACTGAAATACTGAATCTACCCACATCACAGACATATCCATTTAGTTTGTTTCCATTCCACAATATCAATTGCCCACCTTTAAGTCCATCAGCTGAAAGAATTGCAACCTTGTCAAGTAATGGCCCTCCCAATCTTGCTAAAGATAAGTTGTCACAATTATTCATCTTTGTTTCTTGCAAACATATACAATCTAACTGAAAGGATAAAACAAGTTCTTTCGAAGCTCTAGCCTTGAAATCCCCATTCAACCCCCTAATGTTCCAAGAAATCAACTTCATTAATGAACCATATGCAACCCTCCCTCCTTAACCATCTTACCTCTAAGACTGTCAACAAGAACATTGTTCTTCACGAAGTCTGCTTCTCTCTTTTCTTTTTTAATACCTCCTCCCATACCCTTTCTTTTAGCTGATAGTTGCAGGGCATCACTTCTTTTCAGCTTCTTCAGGAATCTCAAGACCATTCATTCTCTGCCTTGGAAAGAAACTCCTATTCATTGTCCAAAATGAATAATTTCCTCTGCCCAAGCTTCTTCATCAATGGCCTACCTCAGCCAACAGCGCAGCACAGTCCTCATATGGAATAATATGAGCACACACGTTACCATTCTATCCAATTCCTACCTCCACTGATTTATACATACAAATTCCTGATAATACATCTTGAGACCCAACCGTATCAGAAGAGTGATCGTCCTTCTGAAAAAAATCTACCATACTATCACTTCGAAGTCCAACCGCAGTATCCTTAATAGGGAGGAGCCTCTGGCCACTATTCATTCCCAGCGTTTCTTCCACAGCCCAAAGTGTCCCCTTCTCCCTCTGACTATTCCCCTCTGCTTGGATAAGAACTTGAGCTTCAATCATCGGAATCACCCTTCCGTTGAAGACTGTAACGGAACTCTATTTTCCGAAGCACGACCTAGAACCAGTCGCGCTGTGGAGAAGACGACGGTTCAAGACCGGCTCGTCATAAGTCAGCTGAACCGGTCCCAATAGAACAGTAAGCATTTGTAACTACATATGGTCTTTTTTCATAATAAAAGGTCATACATGCTCATTTCTTGTTTAAGTCTGAGAAAACTCAAGAGATAAGTACAAGGTCGGCTTATGTTCTTAAAAGCATTAGTGATTTCTAAAATACCTCAAATTCTTCATTAGATAGAAAATGTACATAGCTTTCTGCTTCCGCATGACCAAAAACTGGCGTTCTTTCATACTAAAAGCACCATCTTTTAACAAGCCTTATGTTACAGTTTTGAATGTGAGTGCCATGCAAAATAATTTCCACACAAAATATGATGCAAGGATTAGAGTTCCCATACACTCATAGAAATATACCTGCAGATCAGCATCCAATACTAAAACTACTGGTTCTCTATCCCCGGGTTCTTGTACAAGCTCATCAATAGTTTCACATATTAGCCTGTGAGTTGTGTCCGACAAACTTTCAGCTCCTCCATGCATAGGAGGAGGAAGGGCCCTAATGCTTTCTGCTCGACAGCATTTTCCCCTACCAAGGTAGCCTTTATACAGAAGAAGTTGAGATATGCATGCTTTTATATCAGTCGGAGACAGACCTCCCCCAAAAATAGCTTTGAGGAAACTTGTATTTGCTTCTATTTTGCATTGAGATTTCAAATGGTGGCTTAGTTTGGAGACCACTGCATCCAGGTGTCCAAGATCTGAACATTCACCCAAAAGTAAGCATCTCCAAGGACCCAGCCATGAGTCTTCCATGCTCCTAAAGCAATGAATCATGAATAACAACGTTAAGTTATGAAATGATTTACATCAACACTGTCTCAAATCAAGGAAAAAAATGTGCATAATAGACGATGATTTTGGTAAATAAATTAGCTCTATATGCTTAAAAATGGCAATTCAAGGGCCACTTTCCGTTTCACAATATCATTAATTTGCTGGAGAGAAAAAAAAGTTCCAGTTTAGGTAAAACAAAATGAACATGAAGAAAAGACTGATTCATGTATATCAATTAGTTCTACATGTTTTAAAGGAACAATTTAGGGCCATTTCCAATTTACAAGATCACTAATTTGAGAGTGAGAAGTGGAGACAATTATAAACAAAGCAAAAGGTGGGCAAAGCAAGAAGGCCCTTGTGTAAGGTAATTCCAAAAGAAGCCCTTAAAGAATCAGCCTAAAGAAGAAAGGAACAAATTTGTATAAGATAGTCATTATGGCAAAGCCACATAAAGTGGTTAATTGGATTCCAGTAATACAGATTTGATGCAATATTTACATTCTACATTGAAATAAGTTTACCTCAAGAATTCACATAAAAGATTGTTAAGCCTAGATCTCTCTGACCACCACATATGCCTCTTCATTCGTGCATCCACTACATCACAGTTTCTTTCCAACAGGGAGAGGTAGTTCTCTTCCAGTATCACTTTGTACCCTGGAGCGACACAATCCACTAATGCATAGCCCCAAGGGCATTCCCATTGTGTGTTAGATTCCTTGTTTTCAGATGTAGATGCAGCTGGAGAATTTGCGGCATCTTGCTTTCCTGATGAGAAAAACGGTAAGGTTTTTATACATTACACCGATGGAGAAGCAAGTTAACTGCAACAATTATCTCTAAATTACAAAAGTACCTTCTCGGAGGATATTGACAGGCAGCAGCATCACTATTGGCTCTTCTTTTAGATCTAATCGTGATAGTAGCATCCAAGCAGGAAAGAGACATGGAAGAAGTAAAGTTTCACCAAGAAGGTTCTCATATTCTCCTCCCAGCAAACTGACACAGATGACAGTAAACCTAGGCAAACCTTGGAAGAATTTGTTCACAAATCCCTCAAAATCTGAAAGCCTTTGGGGGGCAACTCTGTCAAGGGTTTAGGCAGGTAAAAAGTCATCAACTATTGTCATCAAGGTGCTATGTTTATATCAGTGAAAACATTAAAACCTGAGGTAGCCCGATGACGAAATCCTGTCATTCAAACCACCACCTTGGAAAACCTGATAGGACAGAAAAATAAAGGCATTAAGGAAAGTAGATATGCTTCAAGAATACATAAGATTAGCATTACATTGTCTAAAATATCATTGACATTGGTTTATTGTCAGAACTATATGTTTTGTGGGAAGACAGGAAGAAACAAGCACCAGAACAATACATTATAACTTGTGAACACACTGAATAAGACATTGAATATACGGGCAAGATGAAGATTGCGTGACTAGTCCGTTTTGTTCACCCATATACAAAACTATTTAACGTGAAATAGGAAGCTCCTGAAGTCGAACAATTCAAAATCCCAGATTCCCAATAGCAGATCCACCCTTTTCAAGTTTCTATTCAGCTTAAGACTGTGTGTGTGTGTGAGAGAGAGAGAGAGAGAGAGCGCAAGACAGTGAGACAGAGGGGGATTTTGCAGGTGGTGAAGAAGAAAACAGAGAAGATAGAGAGAAGAATAGATAGATAGAGAGAGAGAGAGAGAGAGACCTTAAAAGAGTTAAAGACAGAGAGAGGGAAGAGGGCTGCAGTGGGGTGAAACCAACACCAACCAGGGGCTGCAGCGTCTGCAAAGGGTTATCCCTCATGCTAGGCTCTCCATTCTTGAAAGGTAGGATGATACCCCTGCTGTTCTTCCCTTTTTATTTTGGGCTATCAGCAGCTTTAGGGGGTGTAAATTCATGAGAAAAACAGGAGGAACTATGTCAAAACAAATTCTGTTTTGGGAAGATTATAAAAAGAGTTAACAACTAATAAAAGAACATGTGTTAGCATGTACTATGGTTGTCATCAGCTAGTTTTCCCACTGCTTGATGTGTTATTTTGGAAAGATCATGTTAGAGTTCATTGTTTAAGCATGTCAACCAGCAAAGAATATGATGATTATTATGAACTTAAAGCCTAGTTAAGAACCAAGAAAAGAAAATGTTTTAACTATGCAATTGCATAATGTCCATGACTGTTTTTCAGCACCTTTTTTCAGCAAGTATTATGATTTGACCAGATTTCATACACCTAAGCGTATAATTAGGTGAAGTTTAATTTTACAAAATACAACATGATGACTTGTTATGAACCTCCCCTGAGCCTTGCTATGAACTGCTTTCCTCATGGAGACCCACTTCACAAAAATCTGATTTGCATGATTAAGTACCACACAAAAGAGGGATAAAAGAATCCCAGGAGGCACACTCTAATAGGCTCCTATGAAGACCCTATGAAATGAAATGAAGGCAAGAAGACCTTCTAAGATGAATGATAATTCCCCATTATGCTTGATTTTCTTAAAGATTGAAGTGACAGGCCCACATAATCAGTTCCCTAAAGATATAGGAACACTCAAGTCAAGCTCCTTAAAATGTGTGGTGTCAAAGCACATAGAATCTCTTTTCTTACAATTTTAGAGTCTAGATTCAAGACCTCAATTTAGGTAGAGATAGAGACCCTACTTGAGTGCACTCATAAACTGGGGTATATACGTCTTGGTTAGGAAATTGCAGACCTAACTCAGCCTACTTTCCCACCTCATCCAACGAGTATCTGGAGCAATGGTGGACCCAGCTTGTTTCAGTAGGGTCCTGGGACCCCATTGAAATTTTTATTGAAGAATAACATTTTTATAATGATTAAAATATATTTACTTTTATTTATTTTTTAATATTTTTAATATAAAAAAATAAAATACCGATAGATTTAATAATGATCCAAGTGACCCCACTGGATAAAATTTATGCGTCTGCCACTGATCTAGAGGCCTTTTGGGACGAACAAGTGGAGGCAGAGATGATTGTTAGTAGACGGCCTGCTCAGCCACTGCCACCACTAATGAATGGTTATCCCCTCCACTTCATGTCAAAAGGTGAGTCACCTCGTCGGTGAGGGAATTGACGACGAACTTAAAGACCAACTAAAGATATGAAACAATGAAAAGACTCATCCCTACGACCCTATGATGATGGCTGCCAATATGTATTTTTATACTTTCTAATATTAATATTAATTATTTCTACACTATAAATATCATTAATTATTAGAAGAAAAGAACATGAAGACCTAAGCTTGTGAATTGATTAGTAAATGAAGAAAAATACACATGTTATAATCTCGTCAACTTTTCAGCCCGTTGTTTCTTGTTGTATTTATAATAGATGCATCCCATTCTATAATAAGAATTATCTCATGAATCTCAAATATAAATTGATGCATAGCATGATAAAAATGAATAAAACTAAAAGTTCTTTTGAAAGGACAAGTGAATGAAATGATGAGTAAGGGATAACAGTAGGGATGTAAATGATCCCTGCTGAGATCTCAATATGAGTTCTTATAAAAAAAAATTTAAAAATAAAAATAAAAAAAGAAAGCCAAAAGACATAGGACCAATGCGAGTAAAAATATTTCAGGTATGACCAATTTTCTTGGATATATGTTTTAATTTTTCTTATATTTCTGTTAAATAATAGGCATGACTTCTCTTTTGCAGTTTTAATTGATATATCTTAATTTTATTATTTTTATTTATGCACCTACTGAAGATCTACAAGTGGAACCATTACACTTGTCATCTATTCAATCACCAAAAATGTCTTATTTGTTGAGGCGATTACCTTAAGTTGCCTCCCGAGCCTCAATCCTCCTCGCTTGTCCTATATCCCAGCCCGACCCGATTTTGTTGCTATATAAAGTCTCCACCCAATTCTTCTCCCCACTTCCCTTGATCGGAAGATAGCTATGGCTCCACAAAGGCTGGCTTCCATATTTGGCGACCACATATGGACTACCCCCTTGACTCCGATGATGAGTCTTCTTTGACACCGACGACAACTTACAATTTACCCTCCAACTTTGGGGACAACATACCATCTTTCTTAATACTGGCAACAGTACACAGTCTTCCCCAACAACAGAGACAAAGCATTGTCCTACATGCGTTGGTGTCTCTTCTCCAACTCTCACATGTCTCTTCTAACAATAGCATATGCGTTCTCTCTCTCTCTCTCTCTGTCATGCACTGACTCTATAGACTCTCTCTATTGTCGCAAAATAGAGAGATTCTATATGTGCTCTCTCTTCTCCCCATATTCTCTCTCCCTCTATCTCATATACTCTCTTCTCCCTCTTTCTCCGTGTTTTCTTATCTATTGCTCTATATCTTTCTTCTCTTCCTCTCCCTTAACTAATTTTGCAGTCATAAGGAGAGAGGTAGAGCAGAGAGGTAGTCTACCTCTTAGTTCTATCCCCCACCCCCTTTTCTCTGCCTATGCTGATTTGATTAAATTCTATTAATGATTACATCTTGATTGCATTAGATTTTAATTTGGCAGATCTTCACACTTATTTGGTCACATTTGAGTGCATGAATAAGTAATTTTCTTGAGCTTTTGCATGTGTTTTTGACATATTTAATAGTATATTTTTATATCTGACTTTTTTAAAATAAAATGTCGCCTCAAACGCCTACACATTCAAGGCTAGGTGACCCCTTGGTAATGTTAGTTGCCTCACGCCTCTAATTGCATGGTCTTTAGCATGCCCAATCTCAGGTGCCGAAATAAAAAGTTGAATCTACACCCTAACCTCCTCTCCATCTAAAGCATTCTTCAAGATTGTCCATAAAACACTGGTGTTCGCATAAACTGCTAGCATAGAGGTTTACCCCTATTCCTTGCATCACACATTAGGTACTTGTTGTCAACTGAATAAGTGGATGGCATTAAAACTGGAGGGATCAGATCATACACTCAAACTGGACCAGATATATACAGATTACCCTCCCTCAACTTGAACTACTACAATCTAGATGGGCTTTGAATTCGCCAAGATCACACCCAACAGTGGAGGTAGATGGAGAGAGCTGGTGAAGGTCCACGAGCTCCAAGTTTCAAGGGTCTTCCTCCTCTAAGGGCTCTACTTGATCTCCTCCAAGGACTTCAATAGAGAGCTTCCATCATGGGATCATCCTAAAAGCCTTCCTCCATCACCATAGCACAGATGCAAGCCATTGGAACCCTTCCTCAAGCTAGGAGAAGGGTGGAGAGAACTGAGAGATGAGAGGAGAAGAATGGGGTCGACCTCCGCAACTCTCACCTCACAAATTTTTCTCCAAATTGCATAAATACCCCTCCTAAAATTAACTCCCTCCCACCGCTAACCACCTAGCAGGCCATCCAAAGCACACATTTTCCAGTCAACTAGGCCTCCAATGAGCACACCAAGCCAACTCAAAATCCACATTTAATCTGTTGATGACATCCAAGGAAAGAAGCAGAGACAAGAATCGGATACCTTGGCGTTACTGCCCTTATCTTTCACACTAGAAATATACATGTGTTGTACATAAGTACCAACAGAAGCTTGGTGGAAAAAAGCAGCCAAATGACTTCCAGTCAGAGTCCCAAACGAAAATGGCAAGGAAAATTGTCCCATGGACATGGAAAGTAACAAAATGGCCGCAATTAACCTGGAAACCTACAACACGAGAAGAAAATGTATCAGTAACAACTTCAGGCATGCTATCAAAAACTAAATACAAAATAGGAATAGCAGCTAACTCTGAATAGCTACACCCAAACAGCATGATGGAAAATCCAACCACAATAATGCTGAAGACAAAAGTGGACAAATTTCATAAAGCAAGAATTCTTAAAAAGGAGAGGTAACACCTTTTGAAAGAGTAAAGGGATCTCTTGTGTAAGTATGAAGGCTACAAACAACCAAGACAGAACAACTGGTATGTGAGTTTTAGAAATAGGGCAACAGTTCCTGCAAGAAATATGCAGAAAACACATGTTAGGAATAAAGAAATTACTTGTTGAGAGAGAGGGAGAGAGAGAGCAGTTGCACATATATCTTCTTATATATGTAAACATCACCTGGATCCTTCCGTGAGACAGTCCTTTATACAAAACAGACCCATGTTATAAAGTAATACAGCACGCTGGATAGGAAAAATGTCATATGGATTCTCCATCCCAACAAGCTGAAGCAAGGTAGGATTAGGTAGACCAGTCTGACAAAAAGGCTCTGTATTGAAAAGCAAGGACATGCTCTGCCAAAAGATTTCATGTACTTTATGTACTTTATGACTTGCACTGTCAAGACCCATACATTTTCCTGCTCAAAAAAGAAATTTAAACAAGAAAAATGTCTCCATGTAAATAATCCGTACAGAAAGGATAACAAGAAAATGTGTAGCAGTTATTTTGCTATTTACTGTCCTAACTAGAATGCTCAAGTCTTATTTCCTGTTTACATACCTCGGACTCCCTCTCTCTGATAGGAAGCTTAAAATTGCTGATTGGTATCCTTTGGTCAAGAGGTTTGAGTCAAAGCTTCAGGGGTGGAAATGATCCCTTCTTTCAACAGGGGGGAGATGGATTCTATCCAAATCAGTACTTTCCACCTTGGCAAATTATTTTTTATCTATCTTTGCTATTCCAAAAACAATTTGCAAGAAATTGGAGGCAATTAGAGCAGCTTTCTTTTGGAAAGGTAAGAATCCGGAAGTGAAGGGAGGACATTATATTAGATGGAAATTAGTTTGCAGAAATACCGAGAAAGGGGGAGTTGTCTTAGTATCAATTCAGATTATGAATCAAGCTTTTCTGATAAAGTGGATGTGGAGGGTAAAGAGAGATGATCATTCCACATGGGCTTAGAATCATCCGAAACAAATATTTCTTACACAACGAGAGATGGATTGTTAGTTTTCAAATTAGAGGTTTTGTGTCAAATGTGCGGAAGAATATTCTGCATAATTAGGACCTCTATAACTACTCCACTTCTATTGTAGTGGGAAATGGTCAAAGTGTACAATTCTGGGAAGATGTGTGGAAGGAGAGAAGAGCTTTCAAGGATAGATTCCCTAATCTATACAATATTTCAGCTAATAAAAGTGCACATATCAGTGAGTTGAGAATTTCCTCATCTCAAGGGGGATTTTGGGACTTTAGATTCTCTAGGAACTTCCTAGTAGAAGAGAGGGAGTTCTTTCAGCTTAATCAGTTACTTCATCGGTTTTATGGTCTAAATGAGAGGAAAGACACCAAGTGTTGGAGATGGGACTCAAAAGGCACTTTTTCGGTCAGCTCTGCAGTAAAGTTTTTAACCTCAGGAGGAGCCAAGGTCAGTTGGGCTTCTCAAGTTTGGAATAAATTCCTTGCAATCAAGATCATATTATTTATGTGGAAAGTGGCTTGGGGCAGATTACCCACAGGGGATAATCTTAGGTTCTTAACCCCAAACAAAAGATTTTGTTCTTTCTGTGGAATTTTTGTAGAGACAATGGATCATCTCTTCATTAATTGTGGCATTGTAGACGTTATTTGGAAGGCCTTTTTTAAAATTCTAGGCAAGAACCATGGCTGCCTTAATTGGGTTGGCACCTTGCTGTCTACCTGGAATCAGATTTGTCCTTATCAGCAGGAACAAAAACTGTGGGAACTTTTACTACCAGCTATGATGTGGGCCATCTAGAGGGAGAGGAATTCCAGAATTTTCCTCGACCAATTTTCGTGTCCAGCAGGGATCATTGGGAAGTGTATTTTCTTTTTTCAAGAGTGGAATTTCAGAAGACAAAGGGTTAAAATTTCACACTCTGTAATTATTTCCAAAATTGAAAAATAGAAATCTGTCTTTACATGATGGGTCGGGAGTGAAGATGGATTCTATTATTTTGGGGGGGTTTTGTGATGAGAGGGTTTTGAGTCTTATGTAAATGTCTACTATCTTAGTGGACATATTTTGTGTTTATTTTATGTCTTTGTAATTTTCTTACGATCAATGAAATGAAAGCAGTATTTGCTGCCTTAAAAAAAAAAAACTAGAATGCTCAAGTGATTAGCTGTTATATACCTTTTCTGGACAGTAATCTCAGTAACAGACGTCTACGATGACACTCCCACTTGACATAAATAATCTTATGCATTAAGCCAGTTTCCATCACATTTGTGACAAAGCATCTCCAACAATTTGTCTCACTGCATATGGATGCTTCTCTATATTCATACGTCTGTTGAAGCTCTTCACGAAGTCCCAAATGTGTGCCCTCCAGATGACAAATATCCGGACAAGCAGTTTTATCAATAAAATTTGCACATTCAAGAATATTACACTTCTTTTGGCATCCAACATATCTACTATGGCTGTCATGAGTCTGATTTCCATTACAGTTATTCAGACTTGATTCATCAATCATTTTTTTTTTCCTTGTTGGACGACTTGATGCAATCTTAGTGCTTCTTCTACCACCCATATTCATATTTGAGTCATCATTTTGTAGAGTTTGAGCACAGTCATTCTGTAGAGTTGACCTCTTCCCCATGAATGCTAAAGGAACCTCAGCAGAGCTCTGTGTGTCACCTAGTTCAACACAATTTAGTTTTTCAAGAGCTGATTCATACTGCCTAAGAGCATTTGAAGTGCTCTTATTGCTTCTGAATAAATCTCCAATTTGTAGGTCAACGGTAGCATGCAAGGCCACTATACAGCGGTTGCATGAAATAATACCCTCATTGTCCAGTAAAAACTTTTTGGCTATGCCAAGCTCATCCTCTGCGAACTTCAAAAGCTGCTTCTTGTGGTAAACTTGCCCTGACAAATGTGAAATTGAAGAAGCTACACTCAGGACACATTGCATTATCTCAATTTTTTTCTTGCTTAAACTAAGCAAAATAATCAGCAGAAGGGAATAAGCAAGAAGATAGACAGTTTAAAGAATTACCTAAATGACATGAAAATCTAATGCCAAGGACTGGGAATCCAAGCGAGCATGAGATAGTTTTTCCCATCCTTAACAGAACCTCAGCCTCAGTCCCATTTCCAATTGATTCATATAGGACTCCAACCTAAAACATATTAGAAATACAATACATTAAAGCACACCATAAATAGATCAAATCACAACTCCTAGCACCCTACCTACTAAGGAATGGAGGGTAAAAAAGAGACAAACCTGCAAAATGCTTTCAAGGTAGCATTTGAGTACACTCCATGGGCTTATGATGCAGTCTTCTAAGGTTTGTGATCTGCTAAAGGTGGGCCAATCTTTAGTAATTACTGATCCATTTGCCTCACTGAACAGATGGTTGTTATTCAATGTTGCCTCCATTTTTCCAGGTTGCTCTCCAAGTAAGTAAACAAAATTTTGGTGCAATAACTTTTTACGTAATTGAAGGGCCTCCCTTGCATAAGAAAGAGACTACCAGAAACAAAAAACAGAATAGTTCATAAAAAGATCAGATAAAATGTATGCAATTGCCAAAGTAAACTTTTGCCGCACACGGTGAAGAGAAAACGAGTTCAAACATTGTATTCAAGAAAGCATATCAAAAACGTTTAAAAAGCACTTAACTACACTGTTACATGAAACATACTATCGTCCAAAAAGAAATAGAAAACCAGGCATTCATAATTGTTGTAACACTCTGAGTGACATAGCAACACCCCCCCACACACACACACAATGCGCGAACCATTTGTTCACATAGATACATATACATATACGTATACTGTGTGTGTGTATGGGAAAGGAGGATACAACATGCCCCGGGGTGCATCTAAGTTGGATGCCCCCCTTGAAAATCCACCCTTCCCACTGCAAAAAAACTAAAAAATAAAAAAAATCCATAACTTCCTAAATATTCAAATAGGCCCCGTAGGGTTGATTCTATCTCCGGGGCTTTAATTTTTACCGTCCAATATTAAAAATCAACCGGAGCCATCTGATCGGGTACATATCAAAAATCAACGTCTAAAATGTTTGAAAAAATAGTCCAATATTATTTCAGTTTCCCAAGTCAACAATGACCTCTATTCCAAAATCAATAAGTTCATTGGAATCCTTCTCAGATTCATCTTCAGTGAGGTCTCCTCATAGTAAATCACCACATTGCTGCATTGTGGTCCTCTCAATTCAACCCTCCATGTCTCAGCCAGCTCTCTCCTCCTTCAAAAAGTTTAAAACATTTGTTTCAAATATTTAAGTTTTAAACCTAGTAAGTGCTGATGTTCTGGTCCCGACTTTTTTCTACTTTATAGTTTTTAGAGGCAAGGTTAAGAAACACGGGATCGGGTCCTGGATCGGCCGAGTCCGATCCGAGTCAAGTCGATCCTAGCTGAGCCATGGTTGGCTAGATCGGGTAGCATAAACAAATTAAAAAAAAAATGTGAAAAAATATAAAACACAAGTCCAATACATAATTGTGTTGAAATACATTGATTTGAAGTATCTAAGATATTGTTGGACAAAAAAACTTGAATAAACTTATATATATGATCATGAACTTACATTTATTCCAAACGTACATTATACTGAATGAACATATGACTTACATACTCAAACCATGACATATAACTCTGATAGTATTGTTCATATTGCATCACATACCGGCTATAGTCATCTGTATTGATATAGATGAATAAAATTTGTGAATATTCTAGATAACCTTCTGAATAGTCAGATGTATCAGAATGTTGAGGAAGATAAACTACATATCCAGTAGGATGACTATACCCTTCGTATGGAGAATACAATGATGCATCTGATAGTTGCTCCTGATATTCTCTCTCCCTCCTAAGTTCTTCTTTGGCTTCTGCACACTGAGGAGCTTTACCTTTGTCCTTCCTCCTTGATCTGCTGAATGTTTGAATGGGAGATTCTTCCCGTCCTGCTCTGCTACCATGATGTTCATCTTGAGTAGCATGTGTGTAATCTTGTTCTCCAGTGAATTGAATTAGTGGAACTAGGGCTAGGGCACTAATAGCATCTCCACCATGGTCAGAACTATCAGAGCTCGTCTTTGATGTCGAGTCATTTAAGGTTTGATATTGTACCTCACTACTTAGTTCTAGCGTTTCATCCTCCTCAATAATCTCCAGATCAACAATCTCAATTCCAGTAGCACTCTTCCTTTTACTTGGTACTTGTTTTTTGCTCTTCTTTTGACGTTTTGGAGGAGGAGATTGAAAATCAGTAAGTAGTGGAACCTTATCTAATTCACCTTATGCCCATTCCCAATCATTTGAGTTGAAATCAGACTCATTTGAAGTGTTTGCATCAACCCATGCATTTAGTGGATGTTGCTCCTCGAACAGCTCATCCAAGTCTATGGGTTCTTCTGTATTTGTCGTCTTTGTGCCTTATCCGGAAATTTTCTCTTCCTGCCTTTGAAGGTTCCTTATGAGCTAGAGATTTTTAACTTCAACCTCATGTTATAATGACAGAATACTAACTTTTCTAGACGGCTCGACTTCAATCTATTCCTTTGCTTGGTGTGAATCAAGCCAAAAGTGTTCCAATTTCTCTCACAACTTGGTGAAGAGGTTGTTTGACTTAAGATTCGAATTACTACATAGGCTAGATCTTCATACCCATATGTGTTTCCATGATCTAGCCACCAGTCAGCTGTAAATAGAAAATCTTACATGTCAACAATGTGTAAGCTATAATTAAAAGTTAAATAGAACATCTGGTTAATAATTTTCAAACCTGAACTCAAAATCTTTACAGCTCTTTGAACAATACTTGTCCCAAAGTGGTATAATATGAATTTACAATCATGCATTTTCTTGCATGCCATTATTGCTATGTCATCATCTTCAATCATGCGCCTAATAACATTCTTAGTCCTTATTAACACTTCTGAATAATTATCATAGTTATCCTTCTTCCTATCAGTTCTAAACATGTATAAGGGTTGAAAAAATAACCTAAATAAAAAAATAGAAGTTATTACTTATGATATATGTGTATGCAAATTAATAAATATACAAAGTTAGTTGCTTACCAATTGCATGAAGATCATGATGTAAAATATGTTCCCAACGTCTGTCTATTATGTCCCACTCCCACAACTTCACATAAGTTGTTGGATGGTTAAGTTGAATGAGCTCCTTAGCTCTGTCCATAACCTCATATAAATATTCCATATCCGATCTTTTTTCTCCATCACAAGATCGCAAGACACGGACAAGCGGTTCTACAATATTTAACGCCACTTGCACTCCCCTCCAGAAGGGCCTAGACTGAATTAGATCAGCCACTTTCTTACCCTTCTCTTTGACCTTAGTTGGTACATGTCGGAATATATGATTCTCCCAATCTTCTAATGTCATCATCCTAATCAAGTTGTTCTTTTGTTAACTTAAACTATCTAAAGAGATATATTGAGATGCAAACCTGGCGGCTCTCGAACGAAGCAACTATCTTCCATGAGTATGTATGCGCATGATATTCAAAATGTTGTTGTAGTTGTAGATGAATGTGGAGAAAAATCGACCAGTCTTGACCACTCCATCACAAGGAATTCAGGATCGGATCGGATCCCCGAATCAGGACCCGCCGATCTCGATCCAAATCGGGATCGGATCAGATCGGCCAGAATCGGCCGAATCGGGACATGCCGATCCCAATCCGAATCGGCCGATCCAGATCGGGATCGGCCGATTCTACATTACATACTCCATCCACCATCGGATCAGCACAAATATCTTCCAACATCAAGTCAATACAATGAGCATAACAGAGAACCCAGTATAGATGTTGTCTCTTCTGCATCAACATTTGTCCAGCTAACTTGAAAACCGTTGCATTGTCCGTAACTACTGGATAATCCTTTTTTCTCTTACCTCTTCCACCATTTGATGCATTAATTCATATAGGTACTAGGCATTCTTTATCTTTCCAAATGCATCAATAGACTTCCAAAATACAGTTCCGACTTTGTAGTAAAT